>CM022303.1:488201390-490881573 GCA_011799875.1 Thinopyrum elongatum | reverse complement strand
GGTTTTTATTCAAATTGTTTTTTATCCAAAAAATAAATATATGGAAATTAGGGTAAAATGATTCCCTTCAATATAAAATTAGAGGGAAATAAATTTGAAATCATTTTGGTATTTTTAAAATGATTTTTATTAGGTTTTATTGCAGCAGTAGCACTGTTGCTTTATTTAAATTTTTGTGAAATTTATTGCCGCTGAAAATATGTTCATCTTTAGGAAATTTTTCTGAAAATTTTGATATATAATATGCCTATGGAAATTTTTCTTATTTTCGTTTACCTTTTTTTTATTCTAAAAAAAAAAACTGTACGAGCGACCGACTGCTATCCTTCGCCAGCGTGCGCAACATAGCTAGCAGGTCGGACTATATTATTTTTCCAGTTGTCCTTTAATTTATTTATTTTCTGTAAAAAAAAAAAAAAAAACGCACGCAAACATGCGCGCACACGCGCAGGCCGGCCGAAGGCCCAGCTGCGTCGTTCCCTTTTTGTTTTTCCTATATCTTTCGTCTGCCTTTTGTTTACGTTAGTCCCACATTGCCTAGTTTTGACCTCTAAGCCTCCTTTCCACCTATAAATATAGACCCATAGAGCTCTCAAAATCATCCGATTCGGGTTAAATCAATATATTTTGGTTTGACTAGATTCACTAAATAAAAATATTTTTCTTCTCTCCGGCGGGACTTCTGAAAGTTGTCTTCTCTCTCGAAGTCATTTTTCTCTACCTTATAAAGGGATCTTTCTTCGTATTTTTTTATATACTCCGTAGCTTATTATTTCTAGACTAGTACGGTAGATAATAATTGAGATTTTATAAATTAGTCCTTGTATTTACATTTTAGGACTAGAATTCTTTTAGCCAAACTTTTTCTTCGTAAAACAGCTTGGCCCTGATTTTTCAAATGCCATAACTTTTTACTCGTTCATCCAAATTAGACGAAACCAACGCCAATATTTTTGTCTTGATTCCACCTTTCTAGTGATCTATCAAATAAACTTTTTGCAACTTTCAAATTCGAAATATCGCCTGGTTCAATTCATTATTGCATACCTTGTTTTTGCGATAATTTGCGTTTTTTTGTACCGTTTTCTCCCGCATTATACTGGATCTTTGCTACCATTGATTTATGTCTTTTGTTTTTCAACATCAAACTTTCTTTTTTTGTACCAGACACACAATCTCACCCAATTTGTATCCACTGCCTCATGAATATTGTTTTCTGGTTGTAAAGAGTTACTTTCCCAATTGTACGTTCTCCAAATAACTCCAAATTGAAAATAATTTCAAAGGGACTTTAAATTCGATTGTTTTAAACTTCCAACTCATATTTCATATAATTTGAAGAAGTCATTTTATCTCCTCTCATGAAAATCATTGAGTTGCATAAAGTTTTCGAATTTGGAATATTTCCAAATGGAATTCAAATCTTTTCAAAAACCCCTTTTAAAATAGAAGAAGTCATGTTATCTTCACTCTAGGGTTTGTGATGAAATGAATATGAATTCATGGAGATCATAAATGCAAGGTGAAAGTTTTGGGAAAGTCATTTTATTCCCTCTCATTCAACTTTCAAAAAGTTTCCAAATTTCACTCAATTTCACACAAGCAACCACACCACAATCAAACAATCAATCAAAACTATTTATTTAATATAACATTCCAAAATTTAGAATTTTGGGATGTTACATTTTGAGACAAAGATCGGATACAAGAGATGAACTAGGGTTTGAGAGGAGACGGTGCTGGTGAAGATGTTGATGGAGATTGACCCCCTCTCGATGAGAGGATCGCTGGTGATGATGATGGCTTCGATTTCCCCCTCCCGGAGGGAAGTTTCCCCAGCAGAACAGCTCCGCCGGAGCCCTAGATTGCTTCTGCCCAGGTTCTGCCTCGAGACGACGGCGCTTCATCCTGAAAGCTTCCTTCTGATTTTTTTTCAGGTCAAAACCCTCCATATAGCAGAAGATGGGCACAGGAGACCTGCCAGGGGGCCCAAAAGCCCTAGGGGTGCGCCAGGGGGTAGGGTGCGCCCCAGGCATGTGGCCACCTGGTGGGTCTCCTCTGGTATTTTCTTCGCCCAATATTTTTTATATATTCCAAAATAATTCTCCGTAAATTTTCAGGACTTTTGGAGTTGTGCAGAATAGGTCTCTCAGATTTGCTCCTTTCTGGTCCAGAATTCCAGCTGCCAGCATTCTCCCTCTTTGTGTAAACCTTGTAAAATAAGAGAGAAAAGGCATAAGTATTCTACCATAATGTGTAATAACAGCCCATAATGCAATAAATATCCATATAAAAGCATGATGCAAAATGGACGTATCAACTCCCCCAAGCTTAGACCTCGCTTGTCGTCAAGCGGAAGCCAAAATCGATAATCATGTCCACATGTTTAGAGATAGAGGTGTCGATAAAATAAAATACGGACATGAAGGCATCATGATCATCTTTAGGACAGCAACATATTTTGTCATATAGTTTCTTATGCCAAAGTAACAATTCATTCACAAGGTAAAGTATGGAACAAGAACTTTATTTGAAACTAACAAACTATTATTTCAGTCATTGGAGCAATTGCAATTTATCATAACGTAGGAAAGAGTCAATGTAAGAGCTTTTCAGCAAGTTCACATACTCAACTATCATTTAGTCTTTTATAATTGCTAACACTCGCGTGATACTTAACAGATCAAAGTTTCTATCGGACACAGAGAAAGATAGGGGCTTATGGTTTCGCCTCGCAACCTTTTACCTCAAGGGTAATGTCAACAATAATAGTTTATGAATATCTACATCCGAGTGGATATATATATCTGGATCTCCCCCCAACATATAGTGCTTGCCAAAAAGAAAAAGTATAAAAAGAAGAGGTGATGATCACCATGACTCTTGCATTAAGGTAGAGGGTAAATAAAAGATTGGCCCTTCGTAGAGGGAAGCAGAGGTTGTCATGCGCTTTTATGGTTGGATGCACAAAATCTTAATGCGAAAGAACATCACTTTATATAGCCGCTTGTGATAAAGAACTTTATTATGCAGTCTGTCGCTTTTATTTCTTCCATATCACAAGTTCATATAAAGCTTATTTTCCTCAAACTAATAGATCATACATATTTAGAGAGCAATTTTTATTGCTTGCACCGATGACAACTTACTTGAAGGATCTTACTCAATCCATAGGTAGGTATGGTGGACTCTCATGGGAAAACTGGGTTAAGGGATTTTGGATGCACAAGTAGTATCTCTACTTGGTGCAAAATATTTGGCTAGCATGGTATGAGAAACAAGCTCAACATGTTGGAGGATCCATGACAATATAACTTCTATTCAGATATAAAGAAACATAACCCATTACGTTGTCTTCCTTGTCCAACATCAACCTTTTAGCATATAATATTTTAGTGAGTGCTCACAATCACAAAAGATGTCCAAGATAGTATATTTATATGTGGGACCTCTCTTTCTTTATTACTTCCTATTAATTGCAACAATGACCAAAACTATGTTTGTCAACTCCCAACAAATTTCATGCGACATACTTCTTATATGTGAAGTCGTCACTTTCCATAAGATGATTATATAATCTTTTTATTGCTTTTATTCTTTATTTCTTTTTCTCAAGATCATAGCAAGAAAGCAAAGCCCTCAACTCAAAACTAATCTTTATTATATAACTCTCGGACTCGATTACATAAAGGGAACACAAAGCAAAACTCAAAGCTAGATCATACTAAAACTTTATTCTACTAAACCGAGATATAACCAAAAGGATCGAACTAAGAAAAATGATAAAGGTAAAGATGTGTTGGTGATACGATACCGGGGCACCTCCCCCAAGCTTGGCAGTTCCCAAGGGGAGTGCCCATACCCATGTATTTAGGTCTCTTTCTTCGGAGGTGGTGATGATGGAGTTGTTGATGATGAAAGAATCTTATCCTTCGTCTTCCAAGGCATAGGTTCACCATCGTAAAAAGATTAACGAGTCTTCGAAATCCTCAAATCTGCAGCCAAACTCATCCTCTTAAATCTGTATTCATACTCACAGTTTTGGTTTTGTAGGTCATAGATCTGGGCTTGGAGATGCTTGATTTTCTCATGAAGCTTGAAGATGGCCTCTCCGATGTTCTTGGCGTCTAGCTTGTGCTCATGTGTAAATTCTATGATCATGGAGTGATTGGAGTTGAGACCGCGTCCCACCATCCCTTGGCACTTGAAGACTTGCTGCTCCATTGCTTCAAGCCTTGTCTCCATGCTTCTGGTCCTCTTTGGCCCTTGAACATCGCGGATGTGCAGCACCCCCTCATGCATCTCAGTGGTTTGAGGGTGTTGCAGCACCTCCGCGAGGTAGGGTTCGATGACCTTCTCGAAGAACTTGTCCTTCGGAGCGCTTGGGATGTCATAGCGATATAGATCTGTCAGAAAAATAGCTCGAAACAAGAACAGAGGATTTTGTCGTGGTACGATGGTCAAAACCTTCAGGAGATTATATAATGAATTTTTACCGACCAAAAGGAGTGTTCCACAAGAAAATGGAGTCTGGAGGGCACACGAGGTGGCCACAAGCCTGGGAGGCACGCCCAGGGGGGTAGGGCGCGCCCCCAAGGCTTGTCGCCTCCTCGTGCACTTTACGGACTACTTTTTATTTTCCTAATTTTTTTAAATATTCCAAAACAGAGTAAAATTTCCATTGAAAAAGTTTTGGAGTCGATTTACTTACCGTACCACATACCTATTCCTTTTCGGAGTCTAAAACGTTTTGGTAGGTCTCCCTTATGTACTCCTCCGGTGTTATGGTATTAATAATATTGGTCTCAACATTTGTGGGAATACCTGAGATATAATGTTTGATTCTTTGCCCATTTACCACCTTTGGGTTAGTGCCTTTGGCGTTGTTGATTTTGATGGCACCGGAACGATAAACTTCCTTGATAATCTAAGGGCCTTCCCATTTAGAGAGAAGCTTTCCTGCAAAAAATCTTAAACGAGAATTGTATAGCAAGACATGCTCACCTACTTTAAATTCACGCTTTTGTATCCTTTTATCATGCCATCTTTTAAATTTTTCTTTAAACAATTTGGCATTCTCATAAGCTTGGGTTCTCCATTAATCAAGAGAGCTAATGTCAAATAACCTCTTCTCACCGGCAAGTTTGAAATCATAGTTGAGCTCTTTAATTGCCCAATAAGCTTTATGTGCTAGTTCAAGAGGTAAGTGACATGCTTTTCCATAAACCATTTTATATGGAGACATACCCATAGGGCTTTAATAAGCAGTTCTATAAGCCCATAATGCATCATCAAGTTTCTTAGACTAATTCTTTCTGGATCTATTAACAGTCTTTTGCAAAATCAACTTTATTTCTCGATTACTCAATTCTACTTGGCCACTAGACTGAGGATGATATGGAGATGCAATTCTATGGTTAACATCATACTTAGCAAGCAATTTACGGAAAGCACCATGAATAAAGTGTGAACCACCATCAGTCATTAAATATCTAGGGACTCCAAACCTCGGGAAAATAACTTCTTTAAGCATTTTAATGGAGGTGTTATGATCAGCACTACTAGTTGGAATAGCTTCTACCCACTTAGTAACATAATCAACAGCAACCAAAATATGTGTATACCCATTAGAGGAAGGAAAAGGTCCCATATAATCAAATCCCCAAACATCAAATGGTTCAATAAC
Organism: Thinopyrum elongatum; assembly: GCA_011799875.1. Taxonomy (NCBI): domain Eukaryota; kingdom Viridiplantae; phylum Streptophyta; class Magnoliopsida; order Poales; family Poaceae; genus Thinopyrum; species Thinopyrum elongatum. The sequence continues at coordinate 490,875,887 of CM022303.1, read as the reverse complement.
AAGTGAATAATTCATAGGCATTTCCTGACGTCTACTAATATTACCAATTCTTTGACATCCATCACAAGACAAGACAAACTTACGAGCATCTTTGAAAAGAGTAGGCCAATAAAAACCAGATTGTAATACCTTGTGTGCAGTTCTATCTCCAGCATGGTGTCCTCCGTAGGCCTCAGAGTGACACTTGCGTAGGATCTGTTCCTATTCATGCTCAGGTACACAACGTCTAATAACACCATCTACTCCTTTATAAAGGTGTGGGTCATCCTAGAAGTAATGTCTTAAATCATAGAAAACTTTTTCTTTTGTTGGTATGTGAAGCTAGGTGGTATAAATTTAGCAACAATATAATTGGCATAATCAGCATACCATGGAGTACTACAAGAAGCATTTATGATAGCTAATTCTTCATGAGGGAAGCTATCATCGATAGGTAGTGGGTCATCAAGAATATTTTCTAACCTAGACAAGTTGTCTGCTAAGGGGTTCTCAGCTCCCTTTCTATCAATAATATGCAAATCAAATTCTTGCAGCAAGAGAACCCATCTAATAAGTCTATGTTTAGCATCCTTCTTTTCCATAAGGTATTTAATAGCAGCATGATCGGTGTGAACGGTTACTTTGGAATCAACAATATAAGATCTTAACTTATCACAAGCAAAGACAACTGCTAAAAATTCTTTTTCAGTAGTAGCATAATTTCTTTGAGCACTGTCTAGAGTTTTACTAGCATAATGGATAACATTTAATTTCTTATCAACTCTTTGTCCTAGAACAGCACCAACAACATAATCACTAGCATCACACATAATTTCAAAGGGTAGGTTCCAATCAGGTGATTGAACAATAGGTGCAGAAATCAAGGCTTTCTTAAGTATTTTAAATGCTTCTACACAATCATCATCAAAAACAAATGGAACATCTTTTTGCAAGAGATTAGTGAGAGGCCTAGAAATTTTAGAGAAGTCTTTAATAAACCTCTTATAGAAACTAGCGTGACCAAGGAAACTTCTTATACCTTTGATATATTTAGGATACGGCATCCTTTCAATAGCATCAACTTTAGCTTTATCAACTTCAATACCTCTTTCAGAAATTTTATGCGCCAAGACAATACCTTCATTAACCATAAACTGGCACTTCTCCCAATTCAAGACAAGATTAGTTTCTTCGCATCTCTGCAAAACTCGATCCAGGTTTCTTAAGCAATCATCAAAAGAAGTTCCGTAAACAGAGAAATCATCCATGAAAACCTCAATAATCTTTTCACAAAAGTCAGAGAATATAGCAGTCATACATCTTTGAAAAGTAGTAGGTGCATTGCATAAACCAAAAGGCATACGTCTATAAGCAAAGGTACCAAAAGGGCAAGTGAAAGTAGTTTTTTCTTGATCCTCTTGTGACACGGGTATTTGGGAAAACCCAGAATAACCATCTAGAAAGCAAAAGTGTGTATGTTTTGATAGTCTTTCTAGCATTTGATCAATAAAAGGTAGAGGATAATGATCTTTCCTAGTAGCTTTGTTCAACTTTCTAAAATCAATAACCATCCTGTAACCTGTGACAATTCTTTGCGGAATCAATTCATTTTTATCATTAGGAACATCGGTAATACCTCCCTTCTTAGGGACAAAATGAACAAGACTTACCCATATACTATCAGCAACAGGATAAATTATACCTGCTTCCAGAAGCTTTAGTATTTCATTTCTTACCACTTCTTTCATTTTAGGATTCAACCATCGCTGGTGATCAACAACTGGTTTAGCATCGGGTTCCATATTATATTTGTGCTGACATAGAGTGGGACCAATGCCCTTAAGATCATCCAGAGTATATCCAATAGCTACACGGTGCTTCTTCGGAGTTTTCAATAATTTCTTTTCTTCATGCTCTGAAAGGTTAGCACTAATAATAACAGGATATATCTTTTTCTCATCAAGATAAGCATATTTCAGAGTATCAGGTAATTGTTTAAGATCGAACACAGGATCATTCTTGGGTGGTAGAGGATCTCCAAGAGTTTCAATAGGCAAATTGTGTTTCAAAACAGGCATCTGTTTAAACAAAATCTCGTCTAATTCCTTTCTTTCATTCACGAACATATCATTTTCATGGTGTAGCAAATATTGTTCTAAAGGATCAGTAGGAGGCATAGCAATAGAAGCAAGACAAATAATTTCATATTTACTGGGCAATTCTTTATCATGGGGTTGTCTACGAAATTTGGAGAAATTGAACTCATGAGACACATCCCCAAAACTTACAGTAACAGTTTCTTTCTCACAATCTATTTTGGCATTAACAGTGTTCAAGAAAGGTCTACCAAATATAATGGGACAAAAATCATCTTGTGGGGATCCAAGAACTAGAAAATCAGTAGTGTATTTTATTTTCCCATACAAGACTTCAACATCTCTAACAATCCCAATTGGTGATATAGTATCTCTATTGGCAAGCTTAATAGTGAGTTAGTGACATCAATATCTTCTATTTCAGCAGGTGCAATATCATTCATAATTTCTTGATATAAGGTAAAGGGAATTTCACTCACACTAGCACCCAAATCACATAAGCCATGATAAAAATGATCTCCTATTTTAACAAAAACAACAAGCATGCCAACAACAGGTCTATGCTTATCTTTATCATTGGGTCTAGCAATTCTAGCAGCTTCATCACAGAAATAAATAACATGCCCATCAATATTATCGACCAAGAGATCTTTAACCATAGCAATAATAGATTCAACTTTAATTTGTTCAGGGGGTGTAGGTGTTCTAGTATAACTCTTACAAACCACAGCAGAAGCTTTAGCATGTTCCTTTATTCTAACAGGGAAAGGTGGTTTATCAATATAAGCAGTAGGAACAATAGGATCAACATTACAAGTAATAGTTTCCTCTTCAGCTTTAATAGGTTCTACTATTTTCACTTCAATGGGAGGATGATATTTAAACCACTTCTCCTTAGGCAGATCAACATGAGTAGCAAATGATTCACAGAAAGAAGCTACTATCTCAGAGTCAAGTCCATATTTAGTGCTAAATTCATGAAAAGCATCGGTATCCATAAAAGATTTAACACAATCAAACTTAAGGTTTATACCTAACTCCTTACCTTCGTCGAGTTCCCAATCTTCAGAGTTGCATTTAATTCTTTCCAATAAATCCCATTTGAATTCAATAGTCTTCTTCATAAAAGAACCAGTACAAGAAGTATCGAGCATGGATTGATCATTACGAGAAAGCCGAGCATAAAAATTCTGAATAATAATTTCTCTTCAGAGCTCATGATTGGGGCATGAATATAACATTGGCTTAAGCCTCCCCCAAGCTTGAGCGATACTTTCTCCTTCACGAGGCCAAAAATTATAAATATAATTCCGATCATGATGAACTAGATGCATAGGATAAAACTTCTGATGAAATTCCAATTTCAATCGGTTGTAATTCCAAGTCCCAATATCATCGCATAGCCTATACCATGTCAATGCCTTCTCCTTCAAAGATAAAGGGAAGACCTTCTTCTTGACTTCATCCTCGGGCAAACCTGCAAGCTTAAATAATCCACATAGATTAGATGCATATCAGGATATAATGTTCCATCTCCTACATAAGGATTAGCTAGCAGTTTCTCTATCATACCTGAAGGAATTTCATAATAAATATTTTCAGTAGGTTCAGTAGGTTGAGGGGCAAATCTTTGCTCTTCCGGTCGGGGTGAAGATACCCCGAACAAGCGCATCAAAGGATTATTTTCCATAGCAACAAGTGACAGTAAATTTCAGCACACTATATAAATTTTTCCTTACCAAAGTCACTTCACTCCCCGGCAACGGCGCCAGAAAAGAGTCTTGATGACCCACAAGTATAGGGGATCTATCGTAATCCTTTTGATAAGTAAGAGTGTCGAACCCAATGAGGAGCAGAAGGAAATGACAAGCGGTTTTCAGCAAGGTATTCTCTGCAAGCACTGACATTATCGGTAACAAATAGTTTTGTGATAAGATAATTCGTAACGGGTAACAAGTAACAAGTGTAACTAAGGTGCAGCAAGGTGGCCCAATCCTTTTTGTAGCAAAGGACAAGCCTTAACAAACTCTTATATAAAGAAAAGCGCTCCCGAGGACACATGGGAATTATTGTCAAGCTAATTTTCATCATGCTCATATGATTCACGTTTGTTACTTTGATAATTTGATATGTGGGTGGACCGGTGCTTGGGTGCTGTCCTTACTTGGACAAGCCTCCCACTTATGATTAACCCCTCTCGCAAGCATCCGCAACTACGAAAGAAGAATTAAGATAAATCTAACCATAGCATGAAACATATGGATCCAAATCAGCCCCTTACGAAGCAACGCATAAACTAGGGTTTAAGCTTCTGTCACTCTAGCAACCCATCATCTACTTATTACTTCCCAATGCCTTCCCCTAGGCCCAAATCATGGTGAAGTGTCATGTAGTCGATGTTCACATAACACCACTAGAGGAAAGACAACATACATCTCATCAAAATATCGAACGAATACCAAATTCACATGATTACTTATAACAAGACTTCTCCCATGTCCTCAGGAACAAACGTAACTACTCACAAAGCATATTCATGTTCATAATCAGAGGGGTAATAAATATCATTAAGGATCTGAACATATGATCTTCCACCAAATAAACCAACTAGCATCAACTACAAGGAGTAATCAACACTACTAGCAACCCACAGGTACCAATTTGAGGTTTTGAGACAAAGATCGGATACAAGAGATGAACTAGGGTTTGAGAGGAGATGGTGCTGGTGAATATGTTGATTCAGATTGACCCCCTCTCGATGACAGGATCGTTGGTGATGATGATGGCTTCGATTTCCCCCTCCTGTAGGGAAGTTTCCCCGGCAGAACAGCTCCGCCGGAGCCCTAGATTGCTTCTGCCCAGGTTCCGCCTCGAGACGGCGGCACTTCATCCCGAAAGCTTCCTTATGATTTTTTTTCTAGGTAAAAATCCTTCATATAGCAGAAGATGGACACTGGAGACCTGCCAGGGGGCCCACAAGCCCTAGGGGCGTGCCCCCCAGGCTTGTGGCCACCTGGTGGTTCCCCTCTGGTATTTTCTTCGCCCAATATTTTTTTTTATTCCAAAATAATTCTCCGTAAATTTTCAGGACTTTTGGAGTTGTGCAGAATAGGTCTCTTAGATTTGCTCCTTTCCGGTCCAGAATTCCATCTGCCGGCATTCTCCCTCTTTGTGTAAACCTTGTAAAATAAGAGAGAAAAGGCATAAGTATTGTACCATAATGTGTAATAACAGCCCATAATGCAATAAATATCCATATAAAAGCATGATGCAAAATGGACGCATCAGTGAAGTCCCGACGCTTGGAGCAAATCAGGACATCATCAATGTATACTTATCTCGCAAGAATGATTTCAGTGTTGTCAAAAGCATCATGCTATCTTTTATGGATGAAGTGTTACAAAAGCACTATCAAAAGCTCAGTCCCATCGAGTTTTTCGAGGCACTGGAAGTTCTGTTTCACAAAGAATCAGCTGAAGTTCATGAGATGACTGAAGCAATAGATGAGTGTAAGATAGATAAAGAGCAAGGTGATAGATTTGCAGACTATTATGATAGTATATCTGCAATGGGGGTTGAAATACCTAAAACACCTAAGAATGATTTATTGCTCTCATTGCTTTATGAAGCTATGCTCAAAAATCATGAGGCTGGAATGCAGAATCAACAAAAGTTGTTGATAAACAAAACAAACAGTTTCAAAAGGAAACGCAACACCAAAAGGAACAAGGGTGGAGCATCCTGTGAGACTATATGTTTCTACTGCATAGAAAAAGGACACTGGAAGAGAAATTGCTTGAAGTATATTGCAGATAAGAATAACTCCTCTTCTAGTAAAGGTATAAAGTTATACAAGTTAATGTTATTGACATTCTACTTGCTGAAAATTCTAAGTCATGGGTATTTGATACCGGATCTGTTGCTCATATTTGCAACACGATGCAGGGACTACGGAAGATTTGCAAGCTGAACAGAAATGAAGTCGTGATGCAGGTCGGGAATGGTAACGGGATTGCCGCTCAAGCCGTCGGTGTCATGTCTTTAAGTTTACCTTCAGGATTTATTTTAGAACTAAATAATTGTTATTTTGTTCCAAAGTTGTGTAAGAACATTATCTCCGTATCATCTTTGATAAGTGACGGATATTCTTATAAATCAGAAAACAATGGTTGTTCGATATATTATAAGGATATGTTTTATGGATTTGCACCTATTTTAGGTGGTTTGTTCACAATGGATCTTGAACGTGAAAAAGATGTCTTTAACATTAATGCTAAACATCTTAAGACTGATAATTCCACTTATATGTGGCACTGCCGTCTTGGTCTATTGGAAAGAAATGCATGCAAAAACTTCATAAAGATGGAGTATTAACATCTTTTGATTTTGAATCATTTGAAACATGTGAAGCTTGTCTGATGGGTAAAATGACCAAAACGCCATTCACATTTCAACCTAAACAGGCGCAAGAATTATTGGACATAATACATAGTGATGTATGTGGTCCAATGAGTATTCCAGCGCGCGGTGGATACTTATACTTCGTAACTTTTACTGATGATTTAAGTAGATATGGTTATATTTACTTAATGAAACACAAGTCTGAAACATTTGAAAAGTTCAAAGAATTTCAGAACGAAGTTGAGAATCCTTGTGGCAAAAAGATAAAATTTCTACAATCAGATCATGGAGGAGAATATCTAAGTCATGAGTTTAGCAAACATCTAAGTGATTGTGGAATAGTTTCACAACTTACTCCTCCCGGAACTCCACAAAGGAATGGAGTATCGGAAAGACGTAACCAAACTTTGTTAGACATGGTAAGGTCAATGATGTCTCTTACTGATCTGTCTTTATCATTCTGGGGATATACACTTGAAACAACAGCACATGCACTAAACAGAGCACCGTCTAAATCTGTTGAGGCAACACCATATGAGATATGGAATGGGAAGAAACCCAACTTGCCACATCTTAAAGTTTGGGGTTGTGAGACTTATGTAAAACATTTACAACCAAACAAGCTCGATCCCAAAGCAGATAAATTTTACTTTGTAGGTTATCCCAAAGAAACAATTGGGTATTCCTTCTATCTGGAATCCGAAGACAAAGTGTTTGTTGCTAGGAATGGGCACTTTCTTGAGGAAAATTTTCTCGACAAAGAAGTAAGTAGGAGGATAGTACAACTTGATGAGATTACTGAATCTTCAGAAGTTGAAAGGAATAACGAAATGGAAACTGTTCCAAAAATTATTCACACAACTGAACCAGAAGTTACTACACCTAATGTAGCAACACCAGTTAAAACTGTAACTGAACCGTGCAGGTCAGGAAGAGTTGTCGAACCTCCTGAATGGTTTCACAATGAAATATTCATCTTAGAAGAAGATGAACCTGCGCACTACAAAGAAGCGACGATGGCGCCCAGATCAAAAGAATGGCATAAAGCCATGCAATCCGAAATGGAGTCCATGTACGAAAATCAAGTTTGGAACTTGGTTGATCCTCCAGAGGGTGTGAAACCCATACAGTGCAAATGGATCTTCAAAAGAAAAACAGATGCTGATGGTAATCCTACTATCTATAAAGCAAGGCTAGTAGCGAAAGGTTTTTTGCAAATTGAGGGAGTTGATTATGACGAAACTTTCTCTCCAGTAGCAATGCTAAAGTCTGTGCGGATTATGATGGCAATAGCTGCATATTTTGCTTATGAGATATGGCAAATGGATGTCAAAACTGCTTTCCTAAATGGGTTTCTGAAAGAGGATGTGTACATGTTACAACCAGAAGGTTTTGTCAACCCAAAGGATGCTGAAAAGGTATGCAAGCTTCAAAAATCTATCTATGGTTTGAAGCAAGCATTAACGAGCTGGAATCAGCGTTTTGATGAAGTAGTAAAAGAGTTTGGCTTCATTAAAAATGATGAAGAAGCTTGTGTATACAAGAAGTTTAGTGGGAGCTCTGTAGCATTCTTGATCTTATATGTGGCTGACATATTATTGATTGGAAATGTGTGGCACCCCAGCTCAGAGAAGACCGGAACGCCCCGTATCCCAGCCCAGGGACAAGTCCTCTGGAATACGACACTGTTGGCATAGAACAAATCAGCTCTTTATTACAATGGATATGGTTACAAATGTATGTGGATTACATCGGTACAGCGACACTACGCCTGCCAGGGGTAGCTCTATGCTAACAGCAGAGTAACTCTCTCGGCAGCGGAAAAGCGACGGCGGTGATGGACTCCACTCTGCAGGGACTCTGTCTAGAACACGTATTCTAGCTCGCAAACTCAGGATCCTCGACAAGCAAGCAATCATGGCATGACCTGCAAACTGGCATGACACGCCAGGTGAGTACTTGGAATGTACTCGCAAGCTCACAACAAAAATCAGCATTAAGGCAAGACAACATCATAGCAAGATAGCTACTGAAGTAGATGCAGTAAGGTAAAGCATATTAAGTAGTTTAATCCATACTCCGAATAACCTCAGGATCCAATCTGAATCTGTTCCAAATCCAATCAAAATCATGTGGTCATCCGACCACTCATCTCGTAGCCATCCCATGGCTAACATATCATACTCCTGATACCATCTGCAATACAAGTCTGACAAACTTACTATCTTCCGGGTTGCCTCACAACCTTCAGAATACTCACGATCCACCGAGTACTTCCGATCATAAGACGAGTTCTTCCATCATTAATACTACTATGGTTGACCACCTAAAGAGGTCTGGATGGACTGTCCAATACCGTGGACGCGGCTATTCGAATAGATTTTACACTCTGCAGAGGTTGCGCACTTTACCCACACCATGGAGCACCTGACCATGTGATCCCATTCGGGTGGACCAGCGTTGCTCCAACGAAACCTGCCTGACCCGTGACTCTCCCATCGTACCACCGGCGATCATCCTCCCCCGGAGTCCTGCCCTGGGTGGCCACTGTGTCACCGCGTGACACCTGCCACCGTCGTGGCTAACAAACTGTCCCAAACGGGGACCTGGTACCATATAACTCAACTGGGCACAGAAGGTTATCGCCGTCTACCGGGCCAGGGTAGCGCGCACGCATAACCTTCCCTGTCGGGCTGTACCGGTGGAAGAGCACGCGATCAGACCAAGTCAAGGCCGTCCCATACCGGCAAATGTGGCTGCACGGATAAGTCCGGACAGGTGACTCAAGATCAACCATGAAGTATCATATCTCTGAATAATCTCTGTTATCGCTGACACTTTGATATCATAGTAATCTGAGTCAAATCATTAACCAACTAGTAATCTAATAACCATTATGCTTAAGCCACTGCTACTAATTCATCTCCACATATTACCGGACGAAATCCAAAATAATCATAGACGGTAATCTCAATGTCATGGCATCAATGAGTGGGTAAACTACTAGTCACTAACCATCCGGTACTCAACATGGTAGTCACCTATTTAAGAATTTACTCAAGCATTGTATAATCCAATTCATTTCACAAATAACTCATACTTGCTGTTAAAGTAAATAGTTAAACTATGATATTGCAATGCAGTTATGCAAATGAGATTTGTGGCTTGCCTGGGGATGAAGGAACCATCGGGAAGAAGTGCGGAGAGTCCGCGAAAATGATTGCCGGAAACAGTTCTCTCTCGGAGGGGGCTGTTTATGGGCAAGGGCAAAATGGTCATTTTCATAGTGTCAAAACATTATGAAAATGGTACCAACATGACGGGCTCAAAGAGACGAAGAAGTGGGCTTTGGAATCACCTCGATCGGAGTCTCGGATGAAAAGATATAGGGGTTTGAAGTACAAGGACCAATCTGCAAAGATTTTATTCACAGACAGGCCCCTGGTGGCTAAAAACAGAAAGCGCCTTTGGGGAGAATACGCTTCCTGTACAGAGAAACACATTTTGAGCTGAACAAGAACCAGAGTACACTTTCACTAAACGAAAGCGTATTTTGGTAAAATGCGTTTCCACTTAAACTGGCAGCAGGCCCGGGGCGGGGTCAACACCCAGAGGCTGACATGCGGGTCCCGCGCTGAACCTCTCTCTCTCTCTCTCCCGGCTCCCTTCTTCTTCCCCCTTCAGCGCGCCGCGTGCACTAGCACATGCGGTGCACCCTGACCGGCCACATCATGTCCAGTGAGTAGTCCCTTCAAGGAACAGTCTCAAGGGGGTGATGTATCGATGAGGGGAACTGTGGTTGGATGGGATTGATCACCTGAAGTTTGCTGTAGCAAACTTGACCACGCCACTGCGATGAACAAATAAGTGATAAGGGGCAAATATGATGTCTGGGAGGTTTGGGATAGGAAGGACTACAATCCTGTGAAGTTTGAGAAGAAAAGGACCAAGATTTAACATAGTTGCTTTGCAACTGACCAATCTGGTCCAGAAACTTGATTAGGATGGATCACTCAGATGGACTAGCCACTTGAACTGAAATTTGGTATAACATGATGATTTGTTCATATGAGAGTGCCATAAAAATTTCATGCCATTTGGACAAGCCAAAATGGTACTTCCTTCACAATGAGCCTCTCTGACCAGAATCTTAGAAAAATTCTAGGGAATTATTGGGAATATGAAATGAGCCCAAATTTTGTGGAGATAGGTTATATGAGTAGGAGAATGCTCTGGTAAATTTTCAGCAATTATGGAGCAGTATAAAATATAGTTGCTTCACAATGTGAAAATCTGACCAGAAAGCAAGATTTGAGGCTGTGCTCACACAGATGATTGGATAGGGTTGAAACTTGGTGGAGAGTCATGATTTGAGCATATGAAGATGCTTGAAAAATTTCAACTCATTTGGATCATCCTAGCTAGCACTTGCTTCACAAAGCTTCAAGTTGACCAGAAACTTTGGAATTTAGCCAAGGGAGATTTAATATCCAAATGAAGTTGAATTTTGGCATGTGGCAATGATATGGATAGTAAAGAATGCCCAAAAATTTTGGGGGCAAGAAAGCCAATATAAAGGGTACTTGCTTCTCAACTTGGCAGCTAGGGCAGAATCAGAAAAGGAATATTTGTGAAATATTTATGAACATGGCAAGGAAGGGTTTGACATATTTGTGGAAGATCTGACCCAAACAATTTATGAGAATTATTTGGGAGTCTTTGGAATGATGGAGATGTGGGTTGCTTCACAACCCAGAACAACAGGGTTATTCCTTTAATAGAAAAAGGAATTTTCCCAAGGAAAAGAATATTGAGATTGGTCCAAGATGGAAATGGCAAGGTCTTGGGATGGTTTTGAGGTTGAAAAGACACTTGGGAAGAGGAATCAAGGGTGATCCCTCCAGGTTGCAAGACCACTAAGCCACAGAAAGGCAAATCCAGACCAAAATCAAAAGGAAAAAAATGGGCAAAATCCAGGGTGTTACAAAATGATACAAAGTATCTTAGCACAATAAAAGACTATTTGAAAAGTGTGTTTTCAATGAAGGATTCAGGCAAAGCTGCATATATACTAGGCATAAAGATCTATAGAGATAGATCAAGACATCTAATTGCACTAAGCCAAAGCACATACATTGACAAGATTTTAAAAAGGTTTAAAATGGAGAATTCAAAGAAAGGTTTTCTCCCAATATCACATGGCATGACACTTAGCAAAAATCAATGTCCGAAGACAGTTGATGAACGAGTGCAGATGAGTGGAGTTCTATATGCTTCGGCAATTGGATCCATCATGTATGCTATGATATGTACTAGACCGGATGTTTCTTATGCACTAAGTGTTAGTACACTACTGCAGGATGCTGCTAACGCGACACTATGATCAGAGACCCTTTGACAAAACTGTGTGCGATGCATTAATTGCAAACAGTGATGTAAAAAACCGTCAAAAAAGATGCAAAACGTTTGCGATGAATGATACATCAACACGGTTCCGATTTTAGTTGTGCGTGCGATGCGGGGCATACGGTTGATCCATACGAACTATTTGCGATGAGACAGAACAATAGAAACGGCCAGCCAGATCAAGGTGTGTGCGATATATGGCATAAAGTTTGCTCCCATGAATCATTTGCGATGATTGAGGTGAACACAAATTATTCGGCATAACAAGATGTGTGTGATACCCGGCAAACAGGTCGGTAATCAGAATTGTGTGCGATCATTATAGACAGCCCATACGGTCTTTTTTTGTGAATTGTGTGCTCTTCAGGGCACATAGTTCTACAAACCAACCTATGGGCAATAATGTAGAAGATCTCTGTCGAATATGTATTAGTAACTGTCTGCGATGAGATTGACAGGATAAACAGAGATAACAAATTAATATGAGCGAACAGAAACAGAGATATATACAGTCTGCTTAATTTAGTCTTTCTTGTTGTTGTTGTTGTTGGATGGCCCCGCGACATCGTCTTGGCGAGGATGCTTCTTGCCGCTGACCGTTGGCTTTTCCTTGCCGTCGCCGTCGACATCGTTGTTGCTATCATCGTCGTCCTCCTCCTCGTTCGACCATTCCTCCTCATCATCATCGTCGTCCTCTTCTTCGTCCTCCGACGGCTCCTCGTCCGTCTGGTTGTCGTCTGACGACTCCGGAGGTGGCGTCCCTTCCATGATCCGGATATAATCGAGGTCTGGGCTCGACGCCGGACTAATGGAAGACAAGCGGGATGACTCCGATGTTGACCTATCATCGGGCGCCAGACTGCTGGCCGAACTGTCGTCCTCGCTGTCGCTCGACATGGCTGCGGTCGTATAAAAACCATGAGAAAGCGAGATTGCAGAGTGTGTGCAAGTGTGTAGCACGGCCTGCCAGGGACGATGAAGATGGTGGACACTTAAGTGGGGTATGCAGAGAAGAGGAAATGCCAATTGAAGCGGGGGTTGACGTATTATCTAACCGCTGATATAATCAACCGCAATTATTTGTACCCAGTCGCTCCAAATTCCTGGGGTTGCGCAGTTCTCAATGTGATAATTAATTACGCACACACGTTGGAGCGTCCAAATATGAAACATGCATTTTTCATACTAGTACTTCTACTCCCTCCGTACCGGCGACCTAGGTGGGGAAAAACGAGATAACTTGATGATTACTCCCTCCGTCCCAAAATAAGTGACTCAACATTGCACTAACTTTAGTACAAAGTTGAGTCACTTATTTTGGGACGGAAGGAGTATTTGGTAATCAATACATTGCGTGCAGATAATTGACCATTGCATGCATGTTATGCTAAGTAGTCTAAAGTAATTGAATGCATGCTAGCCGCAGGACTCCTATTGGCTGATTTCTTTTTTCAGGACAAAAACAAGGAACAAGTTTTGGGATTATGCACCGGTACCGGTACGAACTAAGTAGGACAGTTGGCAAGCAATACATTGAGCTCTTCTTATTGATGAAGCCAGTAATAATCAAACTACAATGGAAAAGAAAAAAAGGCAAAGGAAAATATCTGCATGAATCTTCGCGTAACATCAATGGCATATGACCTAGATGTGCATTACTTAGAGCACATCTAGATGTGCTTTAGCAATACTGTCAAACAAAACCCCTAATCATCATTGCAAACAGCGCATAGAACATGGCTAATGCGACAACCACAACTACACATGCTAGTTCCTTCTTGTCTCTTGCTTTCATCTGTTGCCTGTGATTGATTCTTTCTTGCTTCATCGTACTGATTGTACATTCCAGATCAGCCAATTTCTTCTTCAGCTTTACGTTATCTTCTGCGAGCTTGGTGATAACACTCCGAGCCCTGCCATGCCATTCTTCATCCAGCCAGTTAACAAAGGCACAAGCCTCATATCCCTGCCAATGTTAAATAGTATTCAGGATGAGCGGTGGCATTACTCAAGTAAAATGATGAACTTAGCACTAACCTCTAAGGGGCAACTGAGAAACCGCCTGCCAATGTCGAATCCCTCCGTGCATACACGTCGAGCGGGAGTGTGCCCGTGCACACAACTCAGCTTTTGGTACTTCTCGGTGGCGCAAAACTCGAAGTCGAACTCGTGTTGCGGGAGTCTGGAGTCATGCTCCGGATCCGGCGGCAGATCGCTTTCCTGGTGGGGGGGGGTCATTTAGGACGGATTCAGCAAGCAGCTACTTTGGACATGTAAAAAAGAACGGGATAGATTGGAACATGACAGGACGATTTGGATCCGTAGTACACCTGCCTTTTGATGACCTTAGGCAAGTGCTCGACGGCGACCGCGGTCGTGACGGCGCTGCCGAGAGCGGCGATATGAGCAGGAGCAGCCGCACCGAAACCATCAGCACCACTCGTCTGCATTCCCCCAATGTCAGCGCCACGGGAGGGAATTTGGAGGCTATCTAGGAATTTGGGGGAAATGGGGAAACTGTGGGGATAAGCTAATGGTCGGGAACTACTTATGGCACTATATGTTGTATACGGCACACTGTTTATACATGTCGTTTGTGTTAGGTATTACAACGTACGTGAGACACGGTTGCCGTTACATAACCGTATGTGATGTACTACCCTATACATATAATTGAGTAACAGTGATACCGTGTAAACAGCCGCTCTGCGTATATCCATCAAAAAATAAAATAGCCGCTCTGCAGATAGAGATGGCGGCGGTGGCCTAGGAAGCGGCTACCGGATAAGAGGTCAATCCTTAGTCGGTGGGTGGTGGCGACGTCATAGGAGGTCAATCCTCGGTCTGTGGCGAGAGATAGGCGGAGCTCAACCATCGAGGTCGGCAGCGGCGTGATTGGAGCACATCCATCGCGGTTGATGGCGGGATAGTGGAGGTCGAACTTCAGGCGGCAGCCGCACTAAGCTTTGCTCCTTGACCCTACTGTCTCGGTGTGCCGCTGCATCACGCTTCTCTGTCTGCTGGGTGGAGGTCGCCGCGCGGCTAATTAATTAAGATATTCTTTTCGTGAGTGGCTTAATTAAGGTATTCAATTCCTAAGGGTAGTGTTGTAGTACTCTGCGTGTAAATTGACTGGCCATTAATTTTTGTCATTGCATGTCTGGATAACAATATGGAGCGCCCTCAGTAATTATGAAAATAAAACCTTGTGATTTATACACGCATCTTTGGGCATCAGTTAATCCATGTATTAATGTTGTTGTTTTGTTTTTAATTACCATTCGTGTGGTGCAGATGGAACGATCTCAATGGATGAAGAATCGGAGAACCACATATTTTATCAGTGGCATGCCAGAGTTCATGAATTTGGCTGAAAGTACAAAGAGGAGAATTGATGATGCGGATTACATCCTGTGTCCATGTACTCATTGTGCCAATACAGAGTCACGTGAAGTTGGAGATCTCTAGGGGCACTTACTCTCTCGGGGATTCATGGATGGATATACATGTTGGACAAGACACGGTGAAGAGCAGGTCATGGATGAATATACCCAGGGCTGTGAGATGCCAAACCCCGGTCAGTGTCACATGGATGTTGAATCTAACATCGGGGCAGAGGCGTCAAGCTACCAATGGAACACCGGAAAGCCGAAACGCCCACTGGAAAACCAAGACGTCGACACAGATGACGACAATCTTGATATGCCAGATTTTGCTGCTATGATTGCAGATTTCAAGGGCCCAAAAAAGGATATGATTGGGTACAAGGATCTGCCAACCATTGATGTGGACTCCAAGAAAGAATTGTATCCAGGTTGCAAAAAAGAAATATTCCAAGTTGAGTGCCACCCTGGCGCTTCTCAGATTTAAAGAAGCAAACGGTCTATCAAACAAGGGCTTCACAGAGATGTTAGGTCTTTTCAAATAAATTCTTCCAGAAGATAATGTGCTTCCCAGAAGCACGAATGAAGCGAAGAAAATTGTTTGCCCATTGGAACTTGAAGTACAGAAGATACACGCTTGTGTGAATGATTGTATATTGTACCGTGGTGAGTACAAAGATTTGCGTACATGTCCCACATGTAAGCATGCATGATACAAGCGCTGGAGAGCAAAGGACAAATACAAATTGGACGACGAGGTCAAGACAGGAATCCCATTCAAGGTTGTTTGGTACTTGCCTTTAATTCCAAGGTTGAGGCGTTTGTTTGCAAACCCTACAGAGGCAAAGAGGGTGCGGTGGCATCATGATGAGTGAACTGCGGATAAATATATGAGGCACCCGAAAGATGGGGCTCAGTGGGAATTAATCGGTAACAAGTTTCAAGACTTTGCCAAGGATCCTAGAAGTATAAGGCTCGGGGAGTGTACTGACGGGATGAATCCTTTTGGCTATATGAGCACCAATCACAGCACATGGCCGGTGCTTCTGTGCATATATAACCTAGCTCCTTGGTTGTATATGAAGAAAAAATACATTATGATGTCAATGATTATCCAAGGCCCGAAGCAACCTGGAAATGACATCGACATTTACTTTCAGCTACTGGTAGAAGAACTGCTGACAGTGTGGATAGATGCGCCTATTGTAAAATGTTATGATGCTTACAAAAAGAAGATTTTCGATCTACATGCGATGCTGGTGCACACCATTCAAGATATGCCAGCATTAGGCAACACATCGGGGCCGAAAACAAAGGGAGATGTAGGGTGTGTCACATGCATGGATAGGACAGCTAGCAGATTTCTTCCCAACTCGCGCAAAACCATGTATTTGCGTCATCGTAGGTTCTTACGGAGAAATCACCCATACCAAAAGATGAAAGCTGAATTTGATGGTACGGCAGAGGTAGATATGGGCCCAAGACCCTATGATGGGGAGGTGGTCCACAACATGGCTAAACAAATTAATGTTGTGCTTGGCAAGAAGCACGCTTTGACGGTGAAACAAACACCCAAGGGTCAAGTGTTTAAGAAGAAATCGGTGTTCTGGAAATTACCTTACTGGGAGATTCTACGTGTACGTCACTGCATCGATGTCATGCATGTAGAGAAGAACGTATGTGAAAGCATCCTTGGTACTCTGCTCAAGATTAAAGGTAAAACAAAGGATGGTGACGGTGCACGGCTTGATATGCTTGCTGATCAATCAAAACGCAAGAGTGAAGCAGAAGATGATGGCAAATTCATCAAAGCTCGCCAGAGTTACAATTTCAGTACAAAAGAAGCAACACAGTTCTTCACCTATTTATTGTCAGTTAAGACACTCTCTTCCTACTCCACAAACATCAGAAGTCTCGTGGATATGAGCTCAGTTAAAATGAAGTTGGGACACATGAAGTCACATGATTGCCACGTAATGTTGGCACAAATCCTCCCGGTGGCCATCAGGAATCTGATGGACAAAGGTATAAGAAACACACTCATTAATCTCTGTGATTTCTTCAACCAACTATGGCAGAAAGTTGTAGATCCTGAAGAGTTGGATCATATGCAAGAGGATATTGCAAGAATATTGTCCAACCTAGAGATGTTTTTCCCACCATCATTCTTTGATGTCATAGTCCATCTCACTGTGCACCTTGTCGACGAGATAAAGTATTGTGGTCCTGTGTTTCTTCGCAACATGTATCCCTTCGAGCGGTTCATGGGAATACTAAAGCGCTATTGTCGGAACCGAAACCATCCAAAGGCAAGCATCCTACAAGGTTATACCGCGGAGGAGGTGGTTGAGTTTTGCACCGAATACATGAAACAAAGACCTATAGGTTTGCCCCTCTCTCGCCATGAGGGAAGGCTGAAAGGTAAGCCGGTCCTTGCTGGCACGCAAATGGCTGCACCCGGAGAATTGGCAGAGAAAGCCCATTTGATGGTACTGCTTAATAGCCTAGTTCTCAGCGCTTACGCCGAAGAACACTTGGCGGAGATACGCCAAAGCTTCTTACCAATGGTGCCTTCATCAGATGTGGAGATGAAGGAGCACACTAAGAACTATGCCGAATGGCTGAAGAACCGTTTGGCACAAGGATCCATCGATGACATTGCTACGTGGTTGGCACAAAAGCCATCACCTACAGTGTTGATGTACCAAACATATGACATAAATGGATATACATTCTACACTGAGGAACGTGATGAGAAGACCTCATATCAGAATAGCTCCATTCGAATAGAATGCATGACTGTAGATGAAGCTGATAAAAGGTACACTATGGAGCCATCAAAGAGATTTGGGAGCTTAACTATGTGAAAGTTAAGGTGGCATTGTTCAGGTGCGCATGGATCCCTCTTGGTCATGTAAAGGTTGATGATTACAGGAAGAACTGTGTTAACAGGACAACGATGGCATATCACGCGGACCCGTTCATTCTTGCCAGCGATGCTACCCAGATTTTCTATGCGGAAGACCCCTTGCATAAGAACTGCCATGTAGTGATGCATGGGAAGAGGAGGGTACTGGGTGTCGAGGATGTTGCCGATGAGGACGAGTACGATGAATTTGCTGAGTTGCCAGCCAAGGGATCACGCACCCATCTAACAGAGAAGCGTAAAATCATCAGAAAACTCAAGTTCATTCGGGGTCAACGTAATGATCCCAGTTCCCCCATGTACATGGGAATTAAGCCGTAAGCCTAGTCTTTATGCCTACCCTGCAACTTAATTCGTTAAATTTAGAACTGTCGCGTGTACTGAATTTGTGAGTTATGCCCGGTTTTCTGTTGATGTAAGAACCCTTAATATGTTGACCTTGATATGCTGTCAGCTCAGGCAATGAATATGAACTATTTATTATTATTATTATTATTATTATTATATCATAGAGGTAGCACACTTAATTGATCTGACTCCAGTATGTGTGAACAAAAGATATGCAATCTGGTTTGCGAATAGCACACAGTTCGTTCATGAAACTCGTGTGCCGACCAAACCCCACGCGCGATCTGAGTCGTGCTTTCTGATTGGCCAGAACCCAGACCCCACGGATCGTACGTTTGCACTGTTGGATGCTCCCAGATCGAACGGCAATCCTCATCCCTTTCGACAGCAAATGCAGTTCCGGTTGTAATTTTATTTTTATGCACAAAATGTACGTTAAACTCAAAAAATGTCTTAAATATAGCTAACGATACCTGAAATGTGCCAGAAAATCAAACCCGTGGTATAATGGTGATTGCTTACAGTGGAAATTTTTATGAGGCCAAATGATGAAGTCACCGGCCACTGGAGTTTGAATTGACACGTCTCCTTTTGGAAACCATGATCCTTCATGTGAGATGCTCCGGTTTGGAAGGAGCGATCATCAAAACTTGTGCCAAACTTTACCAAAAAAAATTCACGGGGTCATGAGAGCACGCCACGGGCACACATCGATTTTGATGATGTCCGGACTACATCTGAATTTCCTATAATTAAAATACCAACTAGGCCTACGCCAGTGGCCGCACCTCGCGGCTGAAATGTTTGAAACTTCTCCCCGCTTCTCGGACAAACAAATGAAAACTCGCAAAGCAACACACAAATGATTTGGACACCTTCGTTGCTAAGGCTGGTCATAGTGGGGGTATCATAGCCGGTATCATGTACTCAGGAATAGCAAATATGATGATGTGGCAAGGAATTAAAGAAGGGAGAGTGGGTTAGAGTAACATAGGTAGATACCATAACATAATAAATGCTATACTACTTTGTGTCATGCATGGCCATAAATACGGTCATCTATGATACTACTCTATGATAGTATGCACTATGAAGGTAGTATCATACACTAGTATCATATGCATGATACTAGTATATGATACTACCCACTATAAGGCTGGCCACGGTGGTGGTATCATAGCCGGTATTATGCACTCAGAAATAGCAAGTATGCTGATGTGGCAAAGAATTAAAGAAGATAGAGAGAGTTAGAGTAACATATAGGTAGATACCGTATCATGTTAAATACGATGCTAATTTGTGTCATGCATGGCAATAAATATGATCATCTACGATACTACTCTATTATTCTATGCACTATAATTAAAGGTAGTATCATAAACTAGTATCATACGCATGACTAGTATATGATATTCTCCACTATGAGTAGCCTAAGTAGCCTAACTAAAACACCCACATGTAGTTGTAGTAGGGTTTTGACTTTATATGCACTAAATGCAAGGTAAGTGCAAAAAATGACTTAAACATAGCAGACGAGACCTGAAATGGGCCAGAAAATCAAACCAAGGGTATATCTATGATTGTTTACCATGATTTTTTTCAACACGGAACGATGTAGTCACTGACGATTTGGAGTCCGAAGTGTCGCGTCTCCTTTTGGAAACTATGATCCTTCTTGTGAGATGCTCCGGTATGGAAGGTGCGAGCACCAAAACTTGTGCCAAACTTTACCAAAAAAAATTCATGCAATCGTGAGAGCACGCCACACTGACACAATGATTTTCGTTATTTCCGGACTCTATATGCATTTCCTGTAATTAAAATACCAACAAGGCCTACGCCTCTAGCCACACCCTGCGGCCGAACCGTTTGAAGTTTTTTTCCCGTTTCTCGGACAATGAATGAAAACTCGCAAAGCGACACACAAATGATCTTGCTAACACCCACGTGTAGTTGCGACTATATATATGTGTGTGTGTGCAAAAAATGACTCAAATATAGCAAACAAGATCTCAAATGCACCAGAAAATCGAACCATAGGGTACAATCATGATTTCTTACCGTGGAAAAAAATTGGAGGCAAAACGATGAACTCATGTTTTCATTCAAATAAAAATATGCTGTTAGTTCATGTAAATGTTTTCAAATAGCACACGGTTCACTCACGAAAGCCGTGTGCCTACTAAATCGTGGCCGATGGCCCCCTGCCGCGCGCGCGATCTGAGTCGTGCGTTCTGATTGGCCAGAACCCAAACCCCACGGATCGTATGTCTGCACCGTTGGATTCTCCTTGATCGAACGGCAATCCTCATCCCTTTCGACAGCACATGCAGTTCCGGTTGTGATTTTATTTATATCCACAAACTGCACGTTAAATTCAAAAAATGTCATAAATATAGCAAACGATACCTAAAATGCGTTAGAAAATCAAACCCATGGTATAATGGTGATTGCGTACCGTGGAAATTTTTATGAGGCCAAACGATGAAGTCACCGGCCACTGGAGTTTGAATTGACACGTCTCCTTTTGGAAACCATGATCCTTCATGTGAGATGCTCCGGTTTGGAAGGAGCGATCATCAAAACTTGTGCCAAACTTTACCAAATTTTGTCCATGGCGTCGTGAGAGCATGCCACGGGCACACGCCAATTTTGATGATGTCTGGACTCCATCTGAATTCCCTGTAATTAAAATACCAACTAGGCCTACGCCGGTGGCCGCACCTCGCGGCCGAAATGTTTGAAACTTCACCCCGTTTCTCGGACAGCAGATGAAAACTCGCAAAGCAACACACAAATGATTTGTACACCTTCTTTCCTAACTAACACACCCAGATGTAGTTGTAGAACGGTTTTGATTTTATATGCACTAAATGCAAGGTAAGTGCAAAAAAATGACTTAAATGTAGTAGACGAGACCTGAAATGGGCCAGAAAATCAAACCTAGGGTGTATACGTGATTGTTACTGTCGTGGAATTGTCACGGCAGATGTCCTAGCAGTAGGACTTAGTCGCGGAGCCATCGCAGCAGGGTTAGTTTAAAGGGGTTAAATGGGACAAAGGACACAAGGAGTTTATACTGGTTGAGCCCCTTGCGGTGAAGGTAAAAGCCTAGTCCAGTTGAGGTGGTATGGCTTATGTCTCAATTACCAGGGAGCGAATCCGCTTGACCTAGCTTTCGATCTCTTCTCCCCTAAGTCGCAGCCGGGTCGTCCCTTTATATACACAGGTTGACGCCCGGTGGCTCACGGAGTCCCGGCCGGCTCATAAACAACGTGTCCGGCTCGGTGACTAACTGTACATGCCTTATAATACAAGTCATACACATACGGCGGTTTACACTTGTTTGGGCCTTAAGTCGCCCTTGGGCTTCAGGCCCTCGATGAGTCTGCGTAATGAACTACCGTCTTAAGCATCTTCATGGGCTTTGTCTTATGAACCGCCAGGGGCTTAACCCGGCCCCTCCTGGGCGGGTTAAACCCAATAGTTATATCCCCAACATTAGGCCCCAGGTTGATTTGAACTTGTTCATATCAATCTTCAACACTTAGGAAAAAATTCCTTCCTCATTACTCTTGTGAAACATTGTAACTCGCCGTGACCTCATCTTCTGGGATCATGGTAACCCGCCGTGACGTCACCTATCATTAATACTGCACAAAACTCAAATCTTCATAAATCTTCTCTTTTAATGAATCTCCGAAAATCGTGGCATCTGCGCCATCATATCCATTTTTTGGCCTCCTCGATTCCCGCGCATGTCACTTATCCTTTTATCTTATAAATAGGACTGGGGGTCCCTTTCACTTTCCCCCCTTGCCTCTTCGTCTCTGTCTTCCAGCTCGTGACGCCCTAGCACTCGAGCTCTGCCGCCGCCGTCGGCCTTCACCTCTGCTCCAACAACGGCCGCTGCATCGACCTGATCTGACCAGATTTCGTCTGCGCACCTCCGCTGTTCAACAGCCCTGGTTAGTTCTCCTTCTTCCTTCTCCCATGGATCCATTAGGGTTTCGATGAGTTTGTCAGAGTTCCTCTTCGCTTTCCACTGCAGTTTGCGATTTTGATTCGACCTTGGTGCTCCTCCAATACCGTGGTAACCATAGCACTCCTTTTTACTATTTAGAACACCTCCTCTGCATAAGAAAACCGATCTGGACCCATGAACTGCTTGAGTACTGGTATTTTAGGTCTAAATATTTTTTCATTATCTGAAGTGCCGCAGATCCAAAATCATAGCATCAATCTGTGAAACTTGTTTTTCTCAACACTTAGCGATTTTTCCATCCTCAGATCTGTACTTTCAATATCTGTCTGGGCGGCTTAACTCAGAAATAGTTACCCGCCAGGTATCATTAGTCCCCTCTTAAGCCGCCAATGGTTCCTTGTAACTTTGTAATGACAATTTCCGGCTTAGCACCTGTTCATGCTTCATTATTGTTTGCTTTTTAACCATAAGCCGGCTTAACCATGTAATCTTGAACCAGCCTAATCTTTCTCTCAGATTATTGAAAAGAAATGGCTAAGACATATACGTCTTGCAATTGGGTCAAATCTCGGATTACCGAAGAAGAACTGAACAACTTTGTCGCCACTGGCGCTTTAGCCAAAAAAGAGATCATCCATTGGAGAGCTCCTGGCGAAGAAGTTCCTCCTCAACCAAAAGATGGAGAAGTGATTGTTTTTGCTGATCACTTGGGCCGAGGGTTCAGCCCACCCGGCTCAAAGTTTTTCCGTGACGTGCTTCATTTCCTGCAATTGCACCCTCAAGACATCGGACCCAACTCCGTATCTAACATCTGCAACTTCCAAGTATTCTGTGAAGCTTATCTTCAAGAAGAGCCCACAGTTGACTTATTCAGGAGTTCTATTACTTAAACCGCCAAACAGAGTTTGTCGACAGGCCATGCCAAGAACTTGGTGGAGTCTCAATTCAAAAAAGGAAAGAAGTCAGCTTTCCCCATGCCAGGCTCCACAGTCACCCCAAAGATTGGAACCAAACTTGGTTCTATTGTCAAGATACATCTCCAGCCGGTGAGAATCCTCTACCGGGTTACCGTGACCACCGACTTAGCAACAAACATCCACTCCCCCAACGGCTTGACGCAAAGGAACGGTCCAAGTACGCACCAGCCTTTTCAAAGCTCAGAGCCTTGATGGCCAATGGCTTAACCGGTGTTGATTTTTTCCGGTGCTAGCTGTCTTGGAGTATCTTGCCATTAAGCCGTCGCCCCGGCTTAATGTGCGAATACACTAGTGACATAAAAGACCCTCAGCGCCATTGTGACATTCAACTGTCTGATGCGGAAATTACCGAGGCCACCAAAAAGCTGCTGAATGAGCCTGTAAAGGAGTGCAACAAAACCGGACTTAGTCCTTTTTGCACTTTCAACAAGCCGCCAGCTGTAAGATTTGCACATCTGCTTAACTCATATTTTGATGCCTACTTATAATCTTTTCAATCTTAACAGGCTGACGATCCATTTTGGAAGAGGAAAACGCAGGATAAACCGGCCAAACCGGCTCGGACCAAAACCAAAGCCACCAAGAAAGCTACCAAGAAGGCCACCGACTTAAACACTGATGATGACAATGATAATGAGTCAGAGGTAGAACTTGACTCCCTTGGCTCCTTCTTTGTACATCTCATTAAAAATGATTGTTATCAGGACGACGCAGAGGCCAGCCGTGCAGGTGACGCAGAGGTAACTATTCTTTCCTCCGGCTCAGAACCTCTGCCAACACAGAAAACTTGACAAGCAAGCCGGAAAGTATGCTTTTCTCACCCTCTAGCTCACTTGGATCCCAACTTTCTTTTGAAGAAACAGCAATACGAGACTCGCCGAATCACCCGGCATAGTGGTGGACAAATCACCTCCTCCGGCTTACCGAATACTCCGGTTCGCAAACGCCGCCCAGAGGTCTTTCCTGCTGATATACTTTATCCCAAGGCGGGTCATTTCCGACAACCTCTTAACCCGTCAGATTCAAACTATCAGGGGAGTCCTCATTCTTCTTCTGGCGAGTCAACGGGAACTCAGATCCCAGCTTTCAAGACTGTACCTGGGTAAAAATATATTCAACTGCTTAAACCTTATATCTATCATTTATACTGACCTCTTTATGTTTCTTATTCCCAGGGGCCAAGCAAAACCCAGCAAGAAGGCTAAAATGAATAAGCCGGTCGACGATTCTAACCAATCTGAACCGGAAAAACAACAGTCAGAACCTGCTAGCCCAATTGCTGATGCTACCCTTACTGATCCTCCACCCCAAGATCATGAAGTTTCTCCAAATGATATGGACACTGAACCGGCTCTCTCTAAGCCGCCCAGCCCAACCAAACC
The DNA here is from genome assembly GCA_011799875.1 of Thinopyrum elongatum. NCBI lineage: Eukaryota > Viridiplantae > Streptophyta > Magnoliopsida > Poales > Poaceae > Thinopyrum > Thinopyrum elongatum. The sequence goes on along the minus strand of CM022303.1, from coordinate 490,851,004 downwards.
TGCCGAGGAGAAGACTGATGACGTTGTTGTCACCGGCTTTGGATTCACAGCTCCGGGTCAACCTACTGTCTTGTCTAAGCACAGCGCTAAAGAAGAAATTTGTGTCGAAGATAAAGGCAAGTGGAAAACAGACTTGAAGAGCTATATTCATTTCAGTGCTCAAGACCTCCACTCTGGTTACTTAAACCGTCTGTACACTAACCGTGACTTTGAAGCCGGCTTAGTGAACTTGATGACGGAGCACTATAAGGTAAACACTGCAATTCCTTGTTATATGAATCTTCTTCCCCTTAGCCGTCAAGTTTATTGGATATGATAGAATAACATGTGCTGTAAACTTTAACATCTGCATAGATCAACTCCAGCAGCCCCCAAGGGTCGGTTTATATTTGCAATATGAACTGGGACTTTATAATACCAACACTTCAACTTTGCATCTGTAGCCCCCAAGGGCCGGCTTTAACAAATCTGTTGAGTCGAGACTAATCGTCTTACAGGAGATTCATAATCCCATTTATAACCTTCATAGGCCGGATCATTACCATTTGTCCGGGTCAGTGAATGAGTTCATTTTTGACAAGAGCAATATGCATTAGCCCCCAAGTGCCAAGCATAACACTTGTATTGTGCTTGGGACTTCATAGTAGTTTTAAGAAGCAATAGACATTAGCCCCCAAGTGCTAAGTATGATACCTGTATTGTGCTTAGGACTTCCAATAAATTCATTGCCTCTCATTTACTGTTTTACCTCTTGTAGACTGAGCTTAGCAGTAAAGAATCCCAAGTCACCGACCTTAAAGAAAATATCAAGTCTCAACAAGCAGAGACCTCCAAGGCCAAGGATGAATTGACTAGTGCCTTAGCAGCGATGGAAAAATTGAAGGAAAGTTTCAATGCTGAACAAACTGGTTGGGATACAGAGAAAGCAGCCCTGCTGAAGAGGGCTGAAGATGCTGAAGCAGCCCTTAAACCGGTAACTGTAGAGCTTGCCGGCTTAAAACAGCAAATAAATGCCATGACTGCTGCCATTTTTGGTAAATATCTCTTAATCTTTTAAACATATGCTAACCGATGTACTCCGGCTTACAAACATCCTTGATGAAAACAGGACCCCGGGTTACCCATCTTGGCTCAGATATGCGGAAAAAATTGAAAGCCGCCTATACGCTCATAGAACAGTTATATACTGGCACACAACGGGTTATCTGCTCAGCGACTCACAACAAACCGGCTCCAACCCTTATCAAGGATACATTGGAGAAGCTATCGATGCTGCCTGCGCGGATTGAAGAGTTGAAGAACTCAGCTGCGAGAGCCGGTGCACTGACTGCGCTAACCCGGGCCAAAACGTGGCTAGCTGACCTTGAGCCAGCAGACTTAGCAAACGGCTGCCCGAGCATAAAAGAAGATGGGTCACCCTTCAGCGCAGATGACTTCGCCGCCATTATGAGGGAAATGCGTCCTCTGGATAGTAAACTGGCTGCAGATACTGATCTTACACATTACCAGCCGGTTTACGATGCCAATAATAAGAAGATCAAAGCACCGACTCACGATATTCTTGGCCTGACTCCTCCGATCCGTAAGCACACTTATGCCCCTGATATTGATCCATCGACACTTATAAGTGATGAAGCTGTATTCAAAGCTTTAACCAGGATTGACTGGGCAACCACTGACTTCCAGCCATTGGGTGAAGAGGGGGAAGATGAACCGGCGCTGGACGATCCGCAATTTTCAGCTCAGCAGGGCCAAGAGTCATAAGCCGTTGGCCGGCTTAATGTCTACTTTTCTGCCAAAACTGCTAAGATAGTTATTCCTTTGGGGCATCAGATGCCTTTGTAATAGGCCAGTTGAAACTCTTGATCTGCCATGCCATCGTGCATGTTTTGTTGTGCAAACATTGTTGATCCGCCAAAGTAAAATCTGTTATGCTTATAATACCATCACCTTGAGTCTGTTCTTGCATACAAACAGATCACAAGTGTCCTGGCGGTTTACAGCGGGACGGGTCATAATACCCTATGTAAACCACTGGTGACTGTAATATTCGATTATACTGCCGGTTTATCATACCAGTGCAGTAAGTAAAAGATTGAGCACATAATGCCCTTCTTAATTGTCATATACTGCCATCTTACAACGCCGTATGCAGCAAGGGGGAATATCCCGAAACTCGGAGCACAACGCTTCCAAGTATTTAATATCATCATATACTGGCGACTTATAGTCCAAAGCCAGGCCGGGTTAATAAACACCGGGTAGTCTCATGTAAAAACCATAAGGCATCATAACCCTCATAGGCTTTTAACCATGTATTAATAAGTCACAGAAAAAAGAACAAAATGCTCAAATCAAACAACAAAAAATCAAGGCTTTCATAGGCGGCCAGGCCTAAAACGGAAGTGCTTTCAAGGGCCGCATAGCCACTGAGTTAAACCTTCATACAAACCTTATAAGTCGGACCTCACACAACCAATCGTCGTTTTAACTTTGACAAGTTCAGGGTCTGTATAAGATTGACTTGTCAAAAGTACGGCGGGTCGTTCCAGGATTACCTGAGCGGAGTGGCAGACTTACAAAGGCAGGATAACCCGGGTTTTTAGGTGAATACACCTGGCTTCCAAGCCTGGCTTTTAAGCCTGTTACAAGGGTCATAAAAACTCTTGTCCGTTGAACAAAGAGCCCCCGAGTAACATGATATTCCAGGCGTATACGCCGGATCAACAAGGGTAGTCATAGCTATGCTCGATGAGCAGGAAGCCCCCAAGTGATATATTTCTGAGCTGTGCTCACTGGGTACCTATGTTTGAGTTGTGCTGTGCAACAAACTCTCTTTGGCCCCTGTAACTCGGCATCAAGCCTTTAAATAACCATATAAAGTAGTAATAAAGACTCAATTTCTGAGAAATGAAACGACAGAGGCCCTGAATTATCAGGAATGCTGACTTTATTATGTTGATTGTAATATATACATTGTCAAAATATGTACATCAGGAGAGCCGGTGGCTCAGGTATAGTAAGGCTGAAGATGAGCAATATTCCACGGCCGGCTGGTCTCCTCCTCCGACGTGCGTGAGTCCTTACGGTCTCGAACATCGATAAGGTAGTATGATCCATTGTTCAGATTTTTGCTGACCACAAAAGGCCCTTCCCAAGGTGGGGATAGCTTGTGCATATCAGATTGATCCTGGATAAGCCGGAGTACCAAGTCACCTTCTTGAAAGGTTCTGGTTTTAACCAGACGGCTATGATAACGGCGCAGATCTTGTTGGTAAATTGCCGAACAAGCCGCTGCAAGGTCACACTCCTCATCTAACAGGTCAAGTGCATCCTGACGTGCTTTTTCATTGTCAGCTTCAACGTAAGCCGCCACCCGGGGCGAGTCATGACGGATGTCACTAGGGAGAACCGCCTCAGCTCCGTAAACCATGAAAAAAGGCGTGTAACCTGTAGATCTATTGGGGCTAGTATTGATACTCCATATCACTGAGGGTAACTCCTCCACCCAACAACCCGGCGTCCTTTGCAAAGGAACCATCAGCCGGGGCTTGATGCCTCTCAGGATCTCTTGATTGGCTCTCTCAGCTTGACCATTAGACTGGGGGTGAGCCACTGATGATACATCAAGCCGGATATGCTCACGTTGACAAAATTCTTTCATAGCACCCTTGGATAGATTAGTGCAATTATCAGTTATAATATTGTGGGGAAAACCAAAACAGAAAATCACTTTTTTGATGAATTGAACTGCCGTTGCCGCGTCACATTTACTGACCGGCTCTGTCTCAACCCACTTTGTAAACTTGTCAACCGCCACCAAGAGGTGTGTCTTTTTATCCTTGGACCTCTTGAAAGGCCCAACCATATCAAGCCCCCAGACTGCAAACGGCCAAGTAATTGGAATCATCCTCAATTCTTGAGCCGGCACATGAGCTCGTCGTGAGAATTTCTGACAACCATCGCATTTACTGACTAGCTCCTCGGCATCAGCGTGAGCCGTCAGCCAATAAAATCCGTGATGGAAAGCCTTGGCTACAAAAGATTTAGAACCAGCATGATGACCACAATCTCCTTCATGAATCTCTCGTAAAATCTCACAGCCTTCTTTAGGAGAAACACAACGTTGAAACGCCCCTGTGACACTGCGATGATGCAACTCTCCATGAACAATAGTCATTGACTTGGACCGCCGGGTTATCTGCCTGGCCAAAGTTTCATCCTCCGGTAACTCGCCCCATGTCATATAAGCCAAGTATGGAACTGTCCAATCAGGAATAGCATGAAGAGCCGCCACCAGTTGTGCTTCCGGGTCAGGAATAGCAAGATCCTCCTATGTAGGCAACTTGACAGAAGGGTTATGCAGGATATCCAGGAAAGTGTTAGGTGGCACCGGCTTACGCTGAGACCCTAACCGACTTAAAGCATCAGCTGCCTCATTTTTCCTGCGATCAACATGTTCAACTTGATAACCCTTGAAGTGACCCGCAATAGCATCAACCTCTCGGCGATAAGCCGCCATGAGTGGATCCTTAGAATCCCATGTGCCAGAGACTTGCTGAGCCACTAAATCTGAGTCGCCAAAACACCTCACCCGGCTTAAGTTCATTTCCTTAGCCATCCGAAGACCATGGAGCAGGGCTTCGTACTCAGCTGCATTGTTAGTACAAGGGAACATTAACCATAGAACATAAGAGAATTTATCACCTCGTGGGGAAGTCAAGACGACTCCAGCCCCCGAGCCTTCCAACTGTCTGGATCCGTCAAAGTGAATAGTCCAATATGTGTTATCCGGCCTTTCCTCAGGCATCTGCAATTCTGTCCAATCATTGATAAAATCCACAAGTGCTTGCAACTTGATAGCCGTGCGAGGCACATACTTCAAACCATGAGGCCCAAGCTCAATGGCCCACTTGGCTACCCGACCTGTGGCTTCTCTGTTTTGGATGATATCCCCTAAGGGGGCAGAACTTACCACAGTGATGGGATGACCCAGAAAATATTGCTTGAGCTTTCGACTAGCCATGAATACCCCATAGACGAGCTTCTGCCAATGCGGATACCTCTGCTTGGACTCAATAAGTACCTCACTGACGTAGTAAACCGGCCGTTGAACCGGATACTCCTTGCCTGGCTCCTTCCTTTCCACCACAACGGCTACACTGATAGCTTGGATATTAGCAGCCACATATAACAGCAAAGGCTCTTTATCAATAGGACAGCAAGAACGGGCGGCTCAGCCAACTATTTCTTCAAGTCCTCAAATGCCTGATTAGCAGCATGACTCCAAACAAAGTGATATGTCTTCCTCATCATCTGGTAAAGTGGGATGGCCTTCTCACCCAAACGGCTTATGAACCGGCTTAAGGCCGTGATACGACCCGCCAAACACTGAACATCATTAATACACGCTGGTTTAGCCAAGGAGGTGATAGCCTTTATCTTCTTCGGGTTAGCTTCAATACCCCATTCTGAAACTAGGAAACCCAAAAGCTTGCCAGCTGGTACCCCAAAAACACACTTGGCCGGGTTAAGCATCATCTTATAAACCCGGAGATTGTCAAAAGTCTCCTTCAAATCATCAATCAGGGTCTCTTTCTTTCTGGACTTCACCACAATATCATCCACATAAGCGTGAACATTACGCCCGATCTGATCATGAAGGCAATTTTGCACACACCGTTGGTAAGTCGCCTGGGCGCTCTTGAGCCCAAAAGGCATAGACACATAACAGAACACCCCAAACGGAGTGATGAAAGTTGTCTTCTCCTGGTCTTTAACTTCCATCTTGATCTGATGATAACCAGAATAAGCATCCAAAAAGCTCAAACGCTCACAACCCGCTGTAGCATCAATAATCTGATCAATACGGGGGAGAACAAAAGGATCAGCCGGACAAGCTTTGTTTAAATCTGTGTAATCCACACACATACGCCAAGTGCCATTCTTCTTAAGTACTAACACCGGGTTAGCCAACCACTCAGGATGAAAAACTTCAACAATGAACCCAGCCGCCAAGAGCCGGGCCACTTCTTCTCCAATGGCTTTACACCTCTCTTCATTGAAACGACGAAGGAATTGCCTGACCGGCTTAAACTTTGGATCAATATTAAGAGTGTGCTCAGCGAGTTCCCTCGATACACCTGGCATGTCAGAAGGTTTCCATGCAAAGATGTCCCGATTCTCACGGATGAACTCGATGAGCGCGCTTTCCTATTTCGGATCCAGATTAGCACTGATGCTGAACTGCTTGGATGAGTTGCCAGGAACAAAGTCAACCAGCTTAGTGTCATCTGCCGACTTAAACTTCAAGACCGGATCATGCTCCGTAGTTGGCTTTTTCAAAGATGTCATATCTGCCGGGTCAACATTGTCTTTATAAAACTTTAATTCCTCTGTTGCGCAGACAGACTCAGCATATGCAGCGTCACCTTCTTCACACTCCAAGGCTATCTTGCAACTCCCATGCACTGTTATAGTGCCCTTGTGACCCGGCATCTTCAGCTGTAAGTAAACATAACAAGGCCTTGCCATGAACTTAGCGTAAGCCGGCCGTCCAAACAGAGCATGATAAGGGCTCTGGATCTTAACCACTTCAAAGGTCAATGTCTCAGACCTAGAATCATACTCATCTCCAAAAGCCACCTCCAGAGCTATTTTACCAACTGGGTATGCCGACTTACCAGGCACTACACCGTGAAAAACAATGTTCGATGGCTTAAGATTTTTATCAGTTAATCCCATGCGACGGAAGGTTTCATAATAAAGAATATTGATGTTGCTACCCCCGTCCATCAGTACCTTGGTGAATTTGTATCCTCCGACCTGAGGTGCCACCACCAGCGCCAAGTGACCCGGATTATCAACCCGGGGCGGGTGATCCTCACGACTCCATACAATGGGCTGCTCAGACCATCGCAAGTAACGGGGAACCGCCGACTCAACGGTGTTCACTGCCCTCTTATGTAGCTTCTAATCCCGCTTGCATAGATTTGTAGTGAAAACGTGGTACTGCCCACTATTCAACTGCTTCGGGTTACTCTGATAACCAGATTGCCGCTGCCGATTCCCCTAATTATTCTGTTGGTTGTAACCACCCTGATTTCCTTGGCCTTGAGAACCGGAATTAGAACCGCCACCACCGTAACCCGGACCGTGAGAGCCGGAACCTGAGCCGCCGCCCGGCCCATGATTGTCTTGAAAAAGATTGGAATTTCTGTACTCCTTCATAATGAAGCAATCTTTCCAGAGGTGTGTGGACGGCCTCTCCCGTGTACCATGCCTCGGGCAGGGCTGATTCAGCTGCCGTTCGAGATCAAAACCTGACCCCCCAACCCGTGGGGGGGGCCTACCCTTACGACGCTGACCATTATTCTGCGTGTTGGTATTAGCCACAAAATCTAAATTGTTATCAGCCTTACGCTTACCATTGCCCCCCTGATTCGCCGGGCTATGCTGCTGCCCCTTGGCGTTGCTACCCTTCTTTCCCTTTCCCGGCTTCTCATCGTCAGACTCGGGGTCCTTGGTACTATTAGAGTCGGCATATTTAACTAGAGCCGCCATTAGCTCACCCATGTCGCTGCAATGGCGCTTGAGTCGCCCTAGCTTCTGCTTAAGGGGCGCAAAACAGCAATTGTTCTCTAACATTAAGACTGCTGAGCCGGCATTGATACGATCCGATGAGTGCAGGATAGTCGAGACCCGGCGTACCCAATGGGTTGTTGACTCGCCCTCTTCTTGGACACAGGAGTCCAGATCCACAATTGACATAGGTTGCTTGCACGTATCTTTGAAATTCTGGATAAATCGGGCTTTTAACTCAGCCCATGACCCAATGGAATTGGCTGGCAATCCTTTCAATCAAGTACGGGCCGTCCCTTCCAGCATCATCGTAAAATACTTAGCACATGCCGCCTCGTCAACATCCAACAGCTCCATTGCCATCTCATAACTCTCAACCCATGCCTCAGGGGGTAAGTCGGCTGTGTAATTAGGCACTTTACGAGGGCCCTTGAAATCCTTAGGCAAACGCACATTACGCAAAGCCGGAACCAAACACGGCACTCCCAAGGTTCTGGAGGTTACCCCTGTCTCCGCCGAAGTTGTCGGATAAACCGGAAGATGATGTTGAGCGGCTTGCTGAGCCACCAGCTCAGCCTCTCGGCGTGCCCTGCCCTGGTCCACCAAATTCTGAGCACCATCACGCGCCAGGTCATGACGCCTATCACTGCTTGAAACGGCCAGTGAGTCTATGTGTCTGCTATAACTCCGGCTCGGGCGAGGGGTCGAGTGAATCCTCTCACGACTGTAAGAATAAGCCTCCTTCTCTACCAGTGCCGTCTGAAGAAGTTCTCTAGCCCTCCATGTTTCAACCATAGCTGGAGACTCGCCTTCAACTGGGAGAGCCGCCAGTCGTGTCGCCGCAGCAATCATATTATCCAAAGGGTTAGAATAATGACCCGGTGGTGTCGGCACATGTTGTGGCGGGATATTATTCGGACGAGGCAGATCCGTTGTGCATGGTTGAGCCGGCGCTCCAGTCCTAGGTGCGGCTACCATCCGGTTTACCTCTGGCGGGTCACTGGTCCCTGCACCAGGTGTGTTGAAGAGGTTCCTCGCCTCGTAAACTGGAGGCAGACGACTCCGGTGCCTTCTCCTCATGATTTCGTTTGAAGCGTTCTGATCCAACGAGAGCTGGAAGGAATCAGCCTGGATCTATTGTGAGTGAGCATCCAGAGGAGCCTGCTCCGCAGTCATCCTTGCGTCTTCAGCCGCCAGATCTCCCTTGGCCTGAGCGATCCCATCTCGCAGTTTCGCAACTTCCGCGTTATGCTGAGCTTGATTTTCCGGATTAACCTCTGTTGTCAACAATGTTGTCAAAGTGTCCAATAAGTCGGACAAGACCTGAGCCGGCGGGTGCACAGGGCCTCCTGCCCCGGCCACCGTTGCTGCTGCTGATCCGGAAATCATTGCTGCTGCCGTCGTAGAATTCTGCCCTGGCTGTGTACCGGCCATGAAAATCGCGACCCGGTTCGGCGGCTCATGGGGGTCCGGAATACTATCGCCATCGGAATAGCCCCCAAGCCTGCCGTCTTGCAGTTGATACAATGAAGCAGTCTCGCCCGTGGATGACTCTCCATCAGAATAGATGGCCGTCTCACCGCCAGACAAAGATCCTTCCTCAAATTCCGCCCCATGGATGAATCCAACGAAGGCGTGCTTCACGGCGGGTTGAACCCAGGCGGGTTGCGCACGCTGAGCCGTCTCGATGATGTCGGTGCAGATGTCTGGCTCAGGGCCCGGTTCGCCGATCTTGCCGATGAAGACGTGAATCTCGCCGAAGGGGACCCAGTACCCATACTCGATTGAGCCGGCCTCGGGGCCCCAGCCTGCGTCGTTGATGTAAAGCTTGCCGCGACGACTCTTGGTCATCCGGCCTACAGCGTATCCTTTGATCCCTTCAAAGTTGCCCTGTAAGAACTCGAAACCACCGTGCGCTGGCCCCATGGTGGGCGCCAACTGTCGTGGAATTGTCACGGCAGATGTCCTAGCAGTAGGACTTAGTCGCCGAGCCATCCCAGCAGGGTTAGCTTAAAGGGGTTAAACGGGACAAAGGACACAAGGAGTTTATACTGGTTCAGCCCCTTGCGGTGAAGGTAAAAGCCTAGTCCAGTTGAGGTGGTATTGCTTATGTCTCGATTACCAGGGAGCGAATCCGCTTGACCTAGCTTTCGATCTCTTCTCCCCTAAGTCGCCGCCGGGTCGTCCCTTTATATACACAGGTTGACGCCCGGTGGCTCACGGAGTCCCGGCCGGCTCATAAACAATGTGTCCGGCTCGGTGACTAACTGTACAAGCCTTATAATACAAGTCATACACATACGGCGGTTTACACTTGTTTGGGCCTTAAGTCGCCCTTGGGCTTCAGGCCCTCGATGAGTCCGCGTAATGAACTACCGTCTTAAGCATCTTCATGGGCTTTGTCTTATGAACCACCAGGGGCTTAACCCGGCCCCTCCTGGGCGGGTTAAACCCAATAGTTATATCCCCAACAGTTACCGTGAAAAAAATTCGAGGCGGAACGATGTAGTCACCGACGATTGGAGTCCGAAGTGCCGCATCTCCTTTTGGAAACTATGATCCTTCTTGTGGGATGCTCCGAGGTGGAAGGTGTGAGCATCAAAACTTGTGCCAAACTTTACCAAAAAATTTCCATGGGATCCTGAAAGCACGCCACGGTGACACACCGATTTTTGTTATTTTCGGACTCTTTATGCATTTCCTGTAATTAAAATACCAACAAGGCCTACGCCTCTGGCCGCACCCTGTGTCCGAACTGTTTAAATTTTTTTCCCGTTTCTTGACCAATGAATGAAAACTCCCAAAGCGACACACAAATGATCTTTCTAGCTAGCACCCACGTGTAGTTGTGACTATAGCAAACGATACCTCAAATGTACCAGAAAATCGAACCATAGGGTACAATGGTGATTTCTTACCGTGGAAAACAATTTGGAGGTGAAACGATGAACTCTTGTTTTCATTCAAACGAAAATATGTTGTTAGTTCATGTAAATGTTTTCAAATAGCACACAATTCACTCATGAAAGCCGTGTGCCTACCAAACCGTGGCCGATGCACCCCCCCCCCCACTTGCTGCGCGCGCGATCTGAGTCGTGCATTCTGATTGGCCAGAACCCAAACCCCACGGATCAAACGTCTGCACCGTTGGATGCTCCCAGATCGAACGGCAATCCTCATCCCTTTCGACAGCAAATGCGGTCCGGCTAGGATTTGATTTATATGCCAAAATGCACGGTAAATGCCAAAAAATGTCTTAAATATAGCACACGAGACCTGAAATGCGCCAGCAAATCAAACCTGTGGTATAATGGTGATTGCTTAACATGGGAAAAAATTAGAGGCGAAACGATGAACTCACGTCTTCATTTCAAAATTAGTACGTCTTCATTTCAAACGAAATTATTCTCTTTGTGCACACGAGCGCTTAGAGGCAACCATTTGCATAGGCCTTTCCGCGTGGCGACCGGGGATATTTTTTTCACCCTTTTCACCTAGGCCGCCAACACCCCCCCCCCCACCCCGCCCGCCCGCGTTCCACTCAATTAGTCCATCGAATCTCCATCGCCAGCTCCCCCCTCCCCCAGATCCACAGCAGAACCCTCTCCGGCGCCGGCGTGCTCACCCCGGCCGTGTGCCCGCTCTCCAGCGTCAACCCTACCTCCACTGTTGTTCCCAACACGCGACTGCCCGCGCCTCGCCGTCTTCGTTTGCTCACCAGCCAACCTCGAGCATATCGATCCTGTAACCCTCGCCTCTCTTGTGGTCCTGCCGGGTTTGCATTAAGAAACCTGTTAGTTACTACTCTCCATCGCGGTGAGGCATATTTCCTCGCAATCCCTCTTCCTATTTCGTTTCGTATGTTTCCAAATTGGCTATAAAATAACAGAGAGCATATATATGTTCATTATATACCTTCCTAACTAGTACATATAAGTTGTATTTGTTCCAATAAGTTACTGTCGATTTACAGATCGTGGGCGCCCGAGTCACACAAACTTAACAAATAAGCCGTACATTTTCTAAATTATTGCATGACATGTTTAGACAGCTTGATACCAAGTTGTTAGTTTTATGCTTGTCCTCCTTTCCTGAGTTTCGCATGTGTTCTCTGTAGATGCTAAGTAGCAGCGACAACACTCATGCTTCAGGCGATGTATCTTCATCTGATTCCGACAACCCTAGGTCTTCAGCAGATGGTGAGGGATCAAGTAATCTTGAACGGGATAGAGCTGCAGCAATTACCCTTCCGGTCAGGACACGGAGGAACGCTCCAAGGAAGCCCACACACCAGCCTAAAGGTGTATATGAAGTAACCGAGATCAATTTAAAGTCTTGGGCTCCAACTAAACCAGATAAAGCACGCACGAGGTTCAGGAGTGTGTGTGGATTTGTTGGCAGGGCAAGGCTCAACATTAATCTGCCGGGGTTTTGTAAGGCTGACACAGAAACACGGCAAAGGATAGTTCGGGGGATCATGGATCACTTCAACGTTCCAGAGAAGTGGAGAATGCAGGTGGAACACGCTGCATTGAAGAAGGCTAGGGATGCTTGGAGAAACTGGAAGCACGTGTTGTAGAAGAAGTCCTTGAGTGAAGGCAAGGACCCAATCCCCGCATACCCCCAAATTACAAGGGCAGACTGGGCAGAATTCAAAAGGGTCAGGGCAACTACAGAGTTTGCTGAGAAGAGTGCCAAGCAATCGGAACTTCAGAAGAGGAACACACACCCCCATCGTATGGGTGTGGCAGGATACTACGGCATGAAACCGATATGGGACCAGGAGGACAAAGAAGCAGTAGCGGCGGGTGAGAACCCGCCCTTTAGTGAAATCAGGGGCGAACGCGCTAGGGACTACTTGCGGGCACGTGCAAGGAGGCGTGATGACGGAACTTATTACTTTGCAAACTCACATGGTGCAGAACTATATCACGTGATATTAAAGGCTTCCAAGATCCCTGGAAGGTTCTACAGGAACTCAGGGCCATGTGACATTCTGTCTGATGCTCTCGAAACAAGAGAGCCCCCTGGACGTGCAAGGGGTATAGGTGCTAATGTCCCGCACAAGAGGGCTTTCACACTCAGCAAAGAAGAGAGGCTCAGCATGAAAAAAGCGAGGAGTGAAATGAAGCAGAATGAATTGTATGAAAGGTTGAGGAAGGACATGTATCCGGCTATTCGAAAGGATATTGAGGAGTCAATGATGATGCAGAAGACTCTAACACTGACAGATAGCCAGCAGATGGGAGGGGAGGCGGGCATGGAGGATGCTGGTTATTGCGCGACAACACCGCACAAGAGTAGCTGTGCATCAGCTGACCCCAGCGAAACTGAGACTGCAGCTCCTCATGATGATGCTATATCTGATCTATCTAGAATGAAACACAGACTGAAGGGCGTGCTTACACATTATGAAGGTACATTAAAATGTGCAACAGCCTGGGTTTGCCCACCCTTCTTGGAAGAGGGCCTCTTGTTGGACAATGTGCCATTGAAGCCGGGTTGTGTGAAGTGCTACGTGACTGAAGTAAATCCTGGATTCAATGAATTTTCCTTGAAGAATGTCCTAGGTGACTTTGATGAGCAAAGAACCTTGGGAGAAACACTGTTACATCACATCCAGTGGCCACGAAAGGAAATAGAGTTCATGGATGAGATCCCTGAAGCCCCGCCAAGAGCAACCAATGTCGCCCCTCAACCGGTGATGCTCTCCTTGCCACAGCAGCTCTCGCGTGCTTCCCCCAAAGAACCTTATACTTGTAATCTGACGGCTGATGCATCAACCTGTGATCAGCCTGCCCGACTTTGTGCCGTACAGGCCATGTCATCGTCCGCTCCAGAGCAGCTAGTGGCAAGGCCTATAACTACTGAAGATGCACCACCGGTTCAGATGCCGGCCGCTGAAGCAGCGGGGGGAGACCCAGCTGCAGCACATGCTTAGAAGACCAACCGGGTGGAACGGACTGCTAAGCAGTCTGATGCTTCGGAACTGCCTGCTAAGCAGTCTGTAGGTCCAGAACCGACTGTTCATCAGTCCGTCGGTCTGCAGCCGCGTGATCAGCATACCAATGCGTCAGCACTTCCTGCTCAGCAAACCAACGCGTTGGCACGGCCTCCTCAGCACACTGACAAGTTGGCACCACCTGCGCAGAAACCCAACATAGCTTCAACGCATGGTCAGCAGTCCGATGCCTCTGCTCCTATAGCCCATCAGTCCGTCACAGCAGCACCGCCAGCTCAGCGGTTCGGCATAGCTAAACCTTCTGCTAAGCAGTCCGTTGAAGCTTCACCATCTGCTCGGCAGTCTACCTTTCAGCCAACCAAACGTTCTACTAGAAGTGCTTCAAGTACCAAGAAGGAAGCGGCCAAAAAGGCTGCACCCGTGAGGAAGTGCGCCGTGAGAGTGACGAGGAAAGAGAACGATTGCCTCTTACTTAAAGCACTCATCGCCTAGAACCAAATTAACAGCAAGTTGTTCGAATCGGGGAGTAATATTATTTCTGACAGCATGGATGATGAAGAAATATCTTTGCAGCTTGCTAAAAATAAAGCAGAAGTACTTGAAGCACGCAATTACGTCCATGGCCAGCCATTTCTTGTTGGCGAATACTTTGATGAGTGCAACTCCAGTTGCCGCGAGTTACATAAATATTGCATGGATCAAATGTCAGCAGGTCATCATGTTCTGCTAGTCCACTATGATACGTCACCAACGTATCTATAATTTTTTATTGTTCCATGCTGTTATATTATCATTCTTGGATGTTTTACAATCATTTTATAGTCATTTTATATCATTTTTTGGTACTAACCTATTGACATAGTGCCAAGTGTCAGTTGCTGTTTTTTGCATGTTTTTTACATCGCAGGAAATCAATACCAAACGGAGTCCAAATGCAGCGAAACTTTTTGTGGATTTATTTTGGAGCAGAAGACATCCAGTGGGCCGGAGAAGCGCCTGGGGGTGCTCTGAGGGGAGCACAACCCTCCAGGCGCGCCCTGGTGGGTTGTGCCCACCTCGGGTACCCCCTGAACCGCCTCTTTGCTCTATAAATACCCCAATATTCTAGAAACCCTAGGAGAGTAGAGGAAAATCAATTCCAGCCGCCGCAGAGTCCAGAACCACCAGATCCAATCTAGACACCATCATGGAGGGCTTCACCACTTCCATTGGTGCCTCTCCGATGATGCGTGAGTAGTTCTTTGTAGACCTACGGGTCCGTAGTTAGTAGCAAGATGGCTTTCTCTCTCTCGTTTGATTCTCAATACAATGGTCTCTTGGAGATCCATATGATGTAACTCTTTTTGCGGTGTGTTTGTTGGGATCCGATGAACTTTGAGTTTATGATCAGATCTATCTTTTTATCCATGAAAGTTATTTGAGTCTTCTTTGATCTCTTATATGCATGATTGCTTATAGCCTCGTATTTCTTCTCCGATATTTGGGTTTTGTTTGGCCAACTTGATCTATTTATCTTGCAATGGGAAGAGGTGCTTTGTAGTGGGTTCGATCTTACGGTGCTTGATCCCAGTGACAGAAGGGGAACCGACATGTATGTATCATTGCTACTAAGGATAAAATGATGGGGTCTATTTCCACACAAATAGATCTTGTCTACATCATGTCATCGTTCTTATTGCATTACTCTATTTGTCCATGAACTTAATACGCTAGATGCATGCTGGATAGCGGTCGATGTGTGGAGTAATAGTAGTAGATGCAGGCAGGAGTCGGTCTACTAATCTTGGACATGATGCCTATATAATGATCATTGCCTGGATATCGTCATGATTATTTGAAGTTTTATCAATTGCCCAACAGTAATTTGTTCACCCACCGTTTGCTATTTTTCTCGAGAGAAGCCACTAGTGAAACCTACGGCCCCCGTGTCTCTTTTCCAATATATTTTCTTTCAAGATCTATTTTGCTATTCACTCTTTTCTTTATTTGCAACTTTTATTTTCAGATCTATTAAACCAAACATACAAAAATACCTTGCTGCACTTTATTTTATTTGGAGTTCGATCTATCAATATTTACTACTCTCTCACGTCTGTTTGCCAATTTTTGGCGTCGTTGCCCGAAAGGGATTGACAACCCCTTTTACACGTCGGGTTGCGAGTATTTGTTATTTGTGTGCAGGTGCTGTTTACGTAGTGTTGCTTGGTTCTCCTACTAGTTCGATAACCTTGGTTTCATCACTGAGGAAAATACCTACCGCCGCTGTGTTGCATCATCCCTTCCTCTTTGGGGAAATACCGACGTAGCTTCAAGCCGCATCAAAAGGAATTTCTGGCGGCGTTGCCGGGGAGGATCTTCAACATATACCAGGTTCCTAATCACAAATCTCATCTCCTCGCAATTTACATTATTTGCCATTTGCCTCTCGTTTTCCTCTCCCCCACTTCACAAAAATTTCCCGTTTTATTCGCGCACTTTTCGTTCGCCATTTTCTTGCCGGATTTGTTTTTGCGTGCGTTCTTGTTTGCTTAGTCATGATGCCTCAAAGAAAATATTATGATGTTCCTTACCCCAATATTTTGCTTGAAATTGAGAAAAGTACTAAGGAATATATGACTACACAATTTGAGCGTAATAAGTATTTTACTGAGGAACTTAAGGAGCACTCCGTTGTGCTAGATGCTATAACAAAACAACTTGATGATATTAGCAGGGAAGTTTGCAATCTCCAATCTAAATATGCTTTTGCTGAAAGTTTGCTAGGAAAAATATCCGATGCACAAGCTACCCTAGTAAATCAACTGGTCGCTAAACCAATCTCGTTAGAAGATAAAAGTGATGAAGATCTTAAAATGATTGGTGTTTCTTCTATTGATTCCTTGTTTAGTAAAATTAAGATTGATGAAAAAGGGACTGGAGAAGAGTCAACTTTAGTTAGAAGGCGTCCCGATAATTTGGAGGGTGAAAATCTTGTTGAAAATTTTGATAAAAGTGGGTTTGAAGAGGTCAAGACTTTAACGAGTGATGTGCCCACTATTTTGGATTACAAAGACTTTAATTATGGTAGCTGCTCTTTGATTGATTGTATTTCTTTGTTGCAATCCATGATAAATTCACCCCATACTTATGAACAAAATAAAGCTTTTACTAAACATATTGTTGATGCTATGATGAAAGCTTTGGAAGAAAAGTTGGAATTAGAAGTTTCAATTCCTAGAAAATTACATGATGAGTGGGAACCTACTATCAAAGTCAAGATTAAAAATTATGAGTGTTTTGCTTTATGTGACTTGGGTGCTAGTGTTTCTACAATTCCGAAATCTTTATGTGATGTGCTTGGTCGATATTGAAGAATGCTCTTTAAATTTGCACTTGGCGGATTCTACTATTAAAAAGACTATGGGACGGATTAATGATGTTCTTATTTTTGCAAATAGGAATTATGTGCCCATAGATTTTATTGTTCTTGATATTGATTGTAATCCGTCTTGTCCAATTATTCTTGGTAGACCGTTTTTACGCACTATTGGTGCCGTGATTGATATGAAAGAAGGCAATATTAAATTTCAATTTCCACTAAGGAAGGGTATGGAACACTTCCCTAGAACAAGAATTAGGCCTCCATATGAATCAATCATGAGGGCATCTTATGGATCTCGAAACAAAGATGACAAAACTTAGATCCTTGCTTTATGCCTAGCTAGGGGTGTGAAACGATAGTGCTTATTGGGAGGCAACCCAATGAATAAAAAAAATTGTCTTTTTCTTTTTGTTCTTGAGTGTTTGCACAATTATGCTACTGCTATGATTGTGTTTTTTGTGTTTTAATTAGAGTTTGTGCCAAGCAAAGCCTTTGGGATGATTTGGGTGATAGTTGATTTGATCTTGTTGGAAAACAGAAACTTTTGCGTCTAGTAAAACAATTTTGAAAATTCAGAGCAGAGACTAAAATTTTTAAAAAGATTTATATACAAATTCTTCCATTGTCCTAATTTTTCAGAATTTTTGGAGTTACAGAAGTATGAGAACAATTCGCATCTTTGCAGACTATTCTGTTTTTGACAGATTCTATTTTCTTTGCATTGTGTGCTTATTTTGATGAATCTATGGTTTCCTTTGAAGAGTTTTTTTCCATAGAAAAGTTAGAATACAGTAGATATAATGCAAGAACAAAATTTGAATGGGTTTCCTACAGTACTTAAAGTAAAGATTGGTTTTCTTATACTAACGGATCTCACGAAGGTTTTGTTGAGTTTTGTGTGATTGAAGTTTTCAAGTTTTGGGTGATATTACGATGGATGAAGGAATAAGGATTAGCAAAAGGCTAAGCTTGGGGATGCCCGAGGCACCCCAAGATAATATTCAAGAAGTATCAAGCAACTAAGCTTGGGGATGCCCCCGAGTGGCATCCACTCTTTCTTCTAACGACCATCGGTATTTTACTTGGAACTATATTTTTATTCGTCACATATTATGAGTTTTGCTTGGAGAGTCTTGTATGATATGAGTCTTTGCTTGTTTTGCTTTGTGTTCTAAGTTATGAATCCTTGCTGGACACACCTATTTGAGAGAGCCAAAATTATGTCATGACTTGTTAGAATTGCTCTCTATGCTTCACTTAAATTTTTATGAGCTATGGATTTGCTCTAGTGCTTCACTTGTACCTTTTTGAGCACGACGTGCTTTAGTATTTTTGAAGAAATGCTCAAATGCTTCACTTAGATTTATTTGGTAGTTAGTAAAAAATTTAAGAAATTCTCTCTTGCTTCACTTAAATTAATTTGAGAGAAAGAAGTATTATGCTCATGTTCTTCACTTATATTTGTTTGATCTTATCAAAGCAACACATGAAAATTAGTTCCAAAGTGATAGATATCCAAGAAGGATATAATAAAAACTTTCATGAAGATCATTGGACAAAATAAACTTGATTCCTTGTAATAGTTTTGAGATATGATGATGTGATATGTGAGTTATGTTGATGAGTAATTGTGCTTTAGTAAGAATATTGGTGTTAAGGTTTGTGATTCCCTATGCAAGCATGAAAGTCAATAGTCATGCAATGAAATTATATCCTACTTGTGGTGCATTGTTCAGTGTTAATTATGCTTAATGCTCGCTTATGAGATTATTCGTTTTTTGGTTGGTCGCTTCTCAATCTTTTGCTAGCCTTCATTTTGCATATGATCACTACTTGTGCATCCAAAACCCTTTAAACAAGTTTTGCCACATGAGTCCACTATATCTACCTATATGCGGTATTCTTTTGCCGTTCTAAGAAAATTTGTATGTGCCATCTCCAATTTTCAAAATAAACTTCTCTTTTGTGTGTTTGCACCGCTCGCGAGGCAGTAAGGGGTGGCTAATATTTTCCATGCTAGATGTGTTATTCTCACGATGAGTGTTTATTCACTTGTCATTGCATGAGAGTAAGGCAAAGGTATTAGGGATGCCCAGTCCCGAAATGAAAAATGAATTTACTTTATGTTGTCAAATAATAAATTCCTTGGAAAGTGTTGGTATGGAGGGCACCCGTGGATACGGCTAGCCATGGAAAGTGAAAGAAATGGTGGAAAAAGGAATAAACTTTATTTTCTGTTTGGGAACCGCCTATTATATATCTAGCATGGAAAGTGTTGGGAACTCTAAGTCGTTTTCGTTGGTGGGAAAAGCACAGCTCCCAAAATGTTTTTATCTCTAAGTTTTTCGCTTTGAGCTCTGGCACCTCTACAAATCCCTACTTCGCTCTGCGAAGGGCCTTTCTTTACTTTATGCAATTTTTATTTGAGTCTCCATATTCTCTTATAAAGCACCAACTAGGGGGCACTATGATCGTACTTGAGCATTGGGTGTAGTTAATATGCGAGTGTGTTTCATGAATGGATCAATGGTTGAGCATGATGGGCTAGGGATAGGTTATTTTAGCGTTGATATTTTGAAAGACGTAGTTGCTTGTTGACATGCTTGAGTATTTAAGTCATAATGTCAAAACTAGACTATTGCTTTGAATCATATAAAAGTCCAAATGTCCATGCTATAAAGGAAAGAATATGAGATGACATGTTAGGCAGCATTCCACATCAAAAATTATGTTTTTATCATTTACCTACTCGAGGACGAGCAGGAATTAAGCTTGGGGATGCTGATACGTCCATGCTATTATATTATCATTCTTGGATGTTTTACAATTATTTTATAGTCATTTTATATCATTTTTTGGTACTAACCTATTGACATAGTGCCAAGTGCCAGTTGCTGTTTTTTGCATGTTTTTTACATCACAGGAAATCAATACCAAACGGAATCCAAATGCAGCGAAACTTTTTGTGGATTTTTTTGGGACCAGAAGACATCCAGTGGGCCGAAGAAGTGCCTGGGGGGTGCTCCGAGGGGAGCACAACCCACCAGGGCGCGCCTGGAGGCCCAGGCGCGCCCTGGTGGGTTGTGCCCACCTCAGGTACCCCCCGAACCGCCTCTTTGCTCTATAAATATCCCAATATTCCAGAAACCCTAGGAGAGTAAACGAAAATCAATTCCAGCCGCCGCAGAGTCCAGAACCACCAGATCCAATCTAGACACCATCATGGAGGGGTTCACCACTTCCATTGGTGCCTCTCCGATGATGCGTGAGTAGTTCTTTGTAGACCTACGGGTCCGTAGTTAGTAGCTAGATGGCTTTTTCTCTCTCGTTTGATTCTCAATACAATGGCCTCTTGGAGATCCATATGATGTAACTCTTTTTGCGGTGTGTTGGGATCCGATGAACTTTGAGTTTATGATCAAATCTATCTTTTTATCCATGAAAGTTATTTGAGTCTTCTTTGATCTCTTATATGCATGAATGCTTATAGCCTCGTATTTCTTCTCCGATATTTGGGTTTTGTTTGGCCAACTTGATCTATTTATCTTGCAATGGGAAGAGGTGCTTTGTAGTGGGTTCGATCTTACGGTGCTTGATCCCAGTGACAGAAGGGGAACCGACACGTATGTATCGTTGCTACTAAGGATAAAACGATGGGGTCTATTTCTACATAAATAGATCTTGTCTACATCATGTCATCGTTCTTATTGCATTACTCCGTTTCTCCATGAACTTAATACACTAGATGCATTCTGGATAGCGGTCAATGTGTGGAGTAATAGTAGTAGATGCAGGCAGGAGTCGGTCTACTAATCTTGGACGTGATGCCTATATAATGATCATTGCTTGGATATCGTCATGATTATTTGAAGTTTTATCAATTGCCCAACAGTAATTTGTTCACCCACCGTTTGCTATTTTTCTCGAGAGAAGCCACTAGTGAAACCTACGGCCCCCGGATCTCTTTTCCAATATATTTGCTTTCAAGATCTATTTTGCTATTCGCTCTTTTCTTTATTTGCAACTTGTATTTTCTGATCTATTAAACCAAAAATACAAAAATACATTGCTGCACTTTATTTTATTTGGCGTTCGATCTATCAATATTTACTACTCTCTCACGTCCGTTTGCCAATTTTTGGCGCCGTTGCCCGAAAGGGATTGACAACCCCTTTTACACGTCGGGTTGCGAGTATTTGTTATTTGTGTGCAGGTGTTGTTTACGTAGTGTTGCTTGGTTCTCCTATTGGTTCGATAATCTTGGTTTCATCACTGAGGGAAATACCTACCGCCGCTGTGCTGCATCATCCCTTCCTCATTGGGGAAATATCGACGTAGCTTCAAGCCACATCACACTACAACAGAGATCATTTCCGACACGATGTTGGTTCCATTAGTGTGGGTTTCGAGGACTTACATCTCTTCTTCAACTTCAACGAGCTCGATGTCACTCTTGTTAGATGCCCGATTTTGTAAGTACTTAACAAACTCTGATCAACTTCTCCATACAAGGTTGTAAATGATAAATAGCTAAATGCATTTTATTCCTCTCAGGAGATTGAACGCGCAAAGAAGAAAAAGGGAGAGTGTGTATTTTATAGATCCTGCATTAGCAAATGGCACAACATTAGATGGTAAGGACCTACGGGACTGGGCCATTAACACGGTCGTCCGTATCTTCGAAAACACGTCCCATGCAGTATCATTTCTCTGGCCATATCATGAACGGTAAGTCAAGTAAACAACCACGCACACACTGATTTTCTTTCAGATTTCGACATAATTCGTAAGTTCATGGCTTTCTTAATATGTAGCAATCACTGGATATTGGTATCCATTGTTCCAAACAAGAACACAGTTTACTACATGGATTCTCTCAGAGAGTCACAAATGCTCAGGATCTGACGCATCTTCAGCAATTCATGGATAGGTATTGAATTCTATGATGTTGAAATTAATTTGCATTCATATCTGGTTCAATAATTGATGTTGTCAAAATTCATCTTCATTTGCAGTGTGCTCGCATTGTGGAAAACTAAACTAGGGAACATGTTCAAGATGGAACTACCTCTACAGCACGAGATCGTTTCTCCGGTAACACACCAAAATCCGTTATTTTCGGAAAATGTGTCCAATAGTCTATAATTACCTTTTCTTACGATAGTCAAATGTTCAAGCTTCTAAATAAACCTCTTTCTATTTCTGTCCAAAGAAAAAAATACATCTAACACCGGTTAGGTTGTTCCTAATAGGACAAATACATGACTAATTCTGTATAAAAAAATTCAGTGTCCTCAGCAACAAGCAGGGACCAACCTTTGTGGATACTATGTTTGCAGACACATGATCTCCATCTGCAAATCTGCTGATAGTTGTGAAGATGCTCGCGAATTAGTACCAGTAAGTCTATCTTAATTAATATCTTCTACTCCACTCATATGGCACATTCTGATCTTAAAAATACTGCAGCTCATCTTAGAATCGAGGACCCCTGAACTGCTCCTCACTGGTGAATTGCTGATGGTTCGGAGATTTATCAACGACTTCTTCCTGAATCACTACATCAATCCCACTAGTGATAATGAAGATTTCAGCATGCCTTCTCCTGAAACATTGAGTAAGAGTTAGCCGCTAAACATATACGCATGGATCCATTGTTTTCCATCTGATGAGGTCTTCGTATTTCGTACACTATGATTAATTATGTAATGCATATATGTGTCGACAAATCATTGGAATTTAACTACCATTTCTTCAATTGCAATTGTTGCGAAATCTGATGAATGTTCTTCCTGTGGACACTATTTGTTCAATTTAATATTGTGGCGAATTTCTTTTTGCATGCCGATTCAAATGTGATATTTTTTTTAACCTAGCAATTGCTCCGCACACGGTTCAACTAAATGAGTGTGTGCGATCCACATCGGAAAGCATACGTCAATCATAGAGGAACCGTCAGTGATACATAGCATATCACAAACGATTTGCAGCACTACTACGTGTGCGTAGGGGCTCCGGCACCATTTGTGATATCACGTTATCGCACACGAGAGCTCAGAGTAAACCATGCCCAATGTAAAATACAATCCCAGTCATAAATTTTTCAGGAAACGTGTGGGATCCCAAACGAAAAGCACACGTCACTCTTGCCGCAACCGTCGGTGATACACAACAAATCAAAAACGGTCTGCAGCACTTGTATGTGTGCGAAAGGACTCCTGAACCGTTTGTGATAGAACATTATCGCACACGGTAATTATCGGAAAACGTGTGTGATGGAGTCTTGCATGGCAGATGAGTTCCGCAGAAAACTTGTGTGCGATGGGGCACATATCGCACACAGTTCATATGTTGGCCCATGTGACTTACATACTGTTTCCCAAACGGTTCATTACGACACACCGTTTGGTTTCACTATGTCATTAGAAATGTTTAATCACCGATCCCACACGTGCGAAAGAATTTAGTGTGTGTTGCATCGCATACGATTACATTTGGCAATGCCTCTACATCATGGCTCCATATCCCCGACGGTTTCTGGGTCGTGTGAGAAGGACCCCCCTATCGTAGTCACTCACTTGGCGACGGTTCAAAATGCCGCCGCGGAAAGGGGTAAAAAACTGTGTGTATAGCACCTCGTTGTACCAGTGGTAGCAGATATCAAAGTGATCCAGGATTAGCTCACTGCGAAGCAGTTAAAAATATTCTTAAGTATCACAGGAGGACAAAGGACATGCTCCTAGTCTATAGAGGAGATGAAGAACTCGTTATAAATGGTTATACCGATGCAAGCTTCATGACTGATATAGATGACTATAAATCTCAATCGGGTTATGTTTTCACCCTTAATGGTGGTGCGGTAGTTTGGAAAAGTTTCAAACAAAACACTGTTGCAGATTCTACGACAGAAGCATAATACATTGCATCTTCAAAAGCTTCTAAGGAGGTAGTCTGGATCAAGAAGTTTCTTGAAGAAGTTGGTGTGGTCCCCAGTGCAATGAACCCAATGTCACTCTATTGTGACAATAGTGGCGCCGTTGCTCAAGCAAAGGAACCAAGATCCCACATGAAGACCAGGCACATCGAGCGCAAGTATCACATTATTCGACAACATGTCGAGAAGGGTTTTGTGAAGGTGCTTAAGGTTCACATGGATTTGAATGTGTCTGATCCGATGACGAAGGCTTTACCACGAGCAAAACATGAGCAACACCGGATAACCATAGGTGTTAAAGAGACTATGTAAACTAGATTATTGACTCTAGTGCAAGTGGGAGACTGTTGGAAATATGCCCTAGAGGCAATAATATTGTATTATTATATTTCTATTATTCATAATTAAGAGTTTATATTTCATGCTATAACTGCTATGATCCTAGAATATGCGATTCAGTGGAAAACTCATATGCACGTGTGGAATGATAAACGGTCAAACAATAGGTTCCCGGTCCAGCCTCTAGGACTGGCTCAAGTGTTGCTGGTGATCACATTTTCCGGATCTTAGGATATTGTTAGGTGCAACGATAGTCCTAAAACAGCATTGAGGGTTTGACGTTAGAAGAACGATCATATTGAATCGACCCAATCTTGTATGTTATACTTTGTGATCATATCGTCTGAAATCATTTGTTATAACACGAAGTGTTAGCATGTGTAATTTAGTTCCTCAGACCATGAGAGTGTCTCGGTTACTTCCTACCATAGGGTGGACTTTGGGGTTGCTCAAACGTCATCTGTAACAAGGTGATCATAACGACAACTTTCAGGTTCACCAGAAAGTTTGACAAGTGAACGAACAGCTCGAGAGTGGGATTTGCTCCTCCGACGATGGATAGATATTCTTAGGGCCCTTTCGGTGTGGCAGCATCCATCATCATCTGGCCAGACACATGTGACTACGCCACGGGGATGTCGGAACATGTCAACGAGAAAGAAGAACAAAACCGATAACGGGAGCAACGATATAGTGGGCATGGTGATGACCCAGGAGGATACCGATGCACACCGGGTTTCGTAAAGTATCGCAAAGCAAAGGGAACGTCACATGATAACCAAAGGTTCACTCGAATATCATTCGTGTAATCATAGGGACCGATATGGATGTCCACGGCTCCGCTATCGATCAATGAACGAAGGAGTTTCGTTCATGTCTATGCTTTACCGAACCTACGGGGTCACAAGCTTAAGGTAATCATGATCTGCTGAGTGTTAGTGGAACAGGAGTGATGAGAATATATTCATGAAATACTTTCATTAATATTCAAAATAGTTTCGAGAGGTTCCGGAAGCGTTTTGGGGTCACCGGAAGGGTTTCGGTGAATATCAGGTAATACCGGGTATTACCGATTAAATATATATAGGTGGAAAATGTTTTCAGAGATGTTAAATTATATATATAATACTCCAAAAATGTTTAAAGTATTTTATATATTAAATAAATATCAACGGGCCTTAATAGGCCAAGAGGAGAAGGAAGACTTGGGCCATAAAGGCCCAAGTGAGGAGGCGCCCCTTTCCTAGTGGGGGGGGGGGCGAATCCAACTAGGAGGGGGAGTCCAACTCCCCCTCCCTAGGCCGGCGCACCAAGGGGAAACTTTCCCCTTGGTGTCTGCCCTCTCCTCCCCCCTAAACCTATATATACTAGATGTTTTGCACCCTTTTGAAATACATGTTTTGGGTGCCTGTTCTAGTTGATCTAGTTCTAGTTCTAGTTGGTCCTAGACTAATTAGAGCTAGCCCTAGCCACCTCTAATCCTCATATTTAGAAGCCCAGTGTGGTTCTAATCTCCACCCTCTAATTCTCCGGCGATGATTAGCTTTGGACGGCGAAGCGATGCCGGATCGTGAAGATCGTACGCTTGCAACCAAGTAGGGAGGCCGTACTTTCGGTCTTCGGTTCGAGGGATCGTTCGAGGGCGGTTCGCGGGATCGTCATTAATGTTTGAGGGACTTCGAGCACGATCTACACCGACTCTTCTTCTTCCGCAGCACTCCGGAGTTGGTAATGATCGTTAATCCCAACCCGTTATCCATCTTCATATTGATCTTGGTGATCGTAGGTGCGAAAAAAAAATTGTTTTCTACTACGTTTCCCAACAAGCGCTCTCTCTCTTCTCTTTCAATTTTTGTTTTATTTTTAGGGAAAAAATGTCCAGGAAAAGTCTCGTAGATGGTCAAGAAACGGCATGGAAGGGCATTTCTGTAAGGGCATCTAACGGTAAAGGGGCAAATTTGAGCAGACTTTGAAATTAGGGGCAAATCTGAGTAGATGGTTCGAGTTAGGGACAAAAACGCAAATGGCCCTATTATTTTTTGCTAGTGTTGATGGTTGATGTTCCACAATTTTTTGCTACTGCCAATGGATTTGTTAGATGAACATGTTGTTTGGGTATGATGATTGGCACAATTTTTTGCTACAGTCAATGGTTGTTGTTGTTGGATAGATGGTGGTACTGTCAATGGTACAATTTTTGCTACAATCTTTGGTACTGTCTATTTGTAGTTTATCCCCTTCTGTTCGTAACAAACGAAACATTAAACACTTTACAGTATTTGTATATCACTTTCGTGCTCACATTCTATCAGAAACTTTTTGAAACAACAAAATGTTAACAATTCATCAAACAGTTTCTATCTAAGAGCAGTATAGACATTTTAGCCCATAACTCAATTCACAATCTCCAACAGTAATCTCAGAAAAGAACTCGAGGGCAGATTCTAGGGGAAGCAAATTCTGGGTGAACTTTTCAGAATCTTGATTCTGCAGAATCTTGCGTGAAAAGAACAGAGCCTTAATCGTGTGTACAAAAAAACTTATACATTGTACAAAAATTATTACATACATTAAAAAATGTACAATACATTTAAAAAATTTCACAAGTTTCAAAAATGCGTTTGTCATTTCTCAGAAAAATGTTTGTACAATGTCCATCATGAAAAGAGTTAATCCTGCATTTGAAATGTGTGTGTAGTATACGAATAATGTATAAATGTGAATGTAAATAGTAAAAATAATGTTTATCCTTTATACAGAACATGTTAATCATATGTACGATATATGTCACACATAGTACGAAAAATGTTTATCATATGTAATGTAACAAAATTACATAATGCATCGCTGTTTTCCTCTCGTCCCTGGCGGCTGGAACCTTAGCCGCCACCAGGGGAGGCCGATCTTCCAACGCCGTTCTCCGGCGGCTCCCCTCCGCCGGTGACCTCGGTCGTCGGTGGTGATGGGGGTCGCTGGATCCACGCGTGTGGATCGTTTTTACTCCCTGGTAGTCTAGGTTTTTAGGTTGTTCATCGTCTTGTGCTTCGGCGGCGACGATGACAGCGCTGAATAAAGATTCTTCGGATCCTTCCCTGACGAGGCCATCGGTCCCTATGGTTGGGGATGGATTTGGAAATCAGTCTGTTCAAGTAAGGATGGCGTGGCGGCGGCGGCATCCTCGTGGTGGACCTGTGTCCTCGGGCTCTGCCGTTGCGACGGCGTTTGCTCCCGCGTCGATGCTGAGCTTGGGAGGTAATCCAGGAGCGGATGCAGATTGTAGTCTGCATCGACGACATCTGGAAGACGAAGCATGTGTTGGGCTCGTGGTTCGTGGATGGCAGGTATGATTTCCTCCTTCGGCGTTTTAGTCGTGGTGGGGTGCCAGATCTGGAGTTCGATGGCGTGTCCGGGGTGTTGCCCCGGTCTGATTCGTTCAACGGCAAGGGCTTCACTTTTGGTGAGCCACCTTGGAGGTCCGCAAAGCTGCATATCAGCGATGGAGCCGCGTCGAGCTCGGGTGAGAAGGTGATTCGTCATTCTTTTCTTCGGTGGCTGCTGTGGTGGTGCCGGAGGCAGGTGATGGGCGTTGGTGTCAAGCTTGGAGATGTTCTGCTATCTTTTCAGTTTTGTCATGTTGGTCTTTACGTGACTTGTACTTTGTTTTTTATAATATGAATGAGACACATATTACCATGCAAAAAATATGTACTGTAACAAATATTAAATGTCACAAATTTCAATAGAAATGTACGTGCATTTAAAAAATGTTTATACAAATGTAAATAAATGTTTGTGCAGTTCAATAAAAATGCTTCGTACATTCAAAAAATGTACATCACATTTAAAAAAATCTTCACGAGTTTCACAAATGTTTTTGTGACATTTTCAAAAACTATTTGTACAATGTGCAAAAAAATGTTTTTTATCATTCAAAAAATGTTTTGACATGTATTTGAAAAAAATATTACCACATATTTGAAAAACTATATTTAAATATTTTTTGAAAAAAATGAAATTGAATATTTATTTGAAAAATGTTAAACGGGTATAAAAAAAATTAATATATATGAAAAATGTACAACCTACATAAAAAAGTATGCATGCATTGAAAAAACAAAAAAAATGAAAGAATACACAAGAAAAAAGTGAAGAAACCAAAACAAACAGAGAAAACACAAAAAGAAACAAAGAAAACCCAGGCATAAAGAAGAAAATACAAAAATCATGGAAAAATAAAAGAATCCCGAAACATAAAAGATGAAGAAAAAATAGGAAACCGGTGAAAATAAAAAAAAATGGTCAGAAACAAAAGAAAACGGAGAAAAAATGAAAAAAGGAAAAAAAAACGAAGCGAGCGAACTTGATTGGGATAGCTACGAGCCAGAATAAGTAAAACTAACCCAGGCACGCAGGACGTAGCTATAAAGTGGGGTCGGCCGCTACTGTTGTCCCTTTTGAAGTTTACTTATCTTTATTTCTAAAAAATCACAAATTTGAAAAACAAATATGGGTTTTCAAAAAAATAATGCACACTTTTGAAAAAAACATGCTCGCAAAGTCAAAAAATGACCATGTTTTCAAATGTTCTGCATTTTTAAATATTGTTCGGGAGATTTAAAATGTTCCTGTTTTCAGAAAATGTTCACATATTCAAGAAATTTTCGTGTTCTCAAAAACAGTTTGTGTTTTTGAATTTTGTTCAGAGAATTTCGAAATATGTTCCCATTTTCAAAAAATGTTCTTGTTTTAAAAATTAATTCCATTTTAAGAAATAATCTTTAGCTTCAAAAAATATTTGCATTTTTGAATTCTTTAACATTTCAAAAAATATTCCCGTTTTCCAAAAATTCTTCAAACATTCAAAAATCTAGTTTTCTAAAAATATCTGAGATTTTTCAAAAAAAATGTTCATAGTTTTCTAAAAATTATTCAAAAAGTTTGCGTTTTAAAGCTTTTCACTTGTTTCCAAAAAATGTGTTTTTCACATTCCCAAAAATGACTAACATCTATTGCTCGCTTATAGTTCTTATAGTCGCGTGTTGCGCATTAGTTGGCAAACATCATCTGCTCTATTGGCTTCACACGCACGCTCTCAACCGGGAGATCCCATGTTCGTTTCTCCCTAGCGCACAGACTTTTTGGGGATTTTTCGCAATTCAAATTTAAACTGGAAACGGGCCGACTCAGCGTGGGCGAGTCACGGGCTATTTGTTGGAAAATGCAGGCCAAATGAGGTCCCTCATAAATGTTTTTCCTATTTTTTCACCTCAAGGAGTAGCGAAAGGAAATGTTGATGGTGCTCTATCCTAGTCAGGTAACATAAGTGTAGCTAGGACAAAATTTTTATTAGAAGACGAGACCTTCCTGTGTGCGTCTGTGCGGGCCATCGAGGAGACACTGGCGCTGTCCTGTGTGGAGGCCATGGCGTGCAGAGAAGCGTTGGGCTTGCGACGAGATCTCCAGGTGGGCGAGGCGCTTATTTGCGTCGGATTGTGCAAGATTTGTTCAAGCTTTAGAAGACGGAAGGGCGGGAGAAAATGCATTGCTCACGAGGGAGGTGAAGGCTATCCAGAATGAGACCAGGAATACTACTTTCTGCCATGAACGGAGGGAGGTTAATTTTGATTCTCACAACATAGCTAAAAATTCTCTTGTTTTAGTGCCAGGACGTTATGTGTGGCTTCTAGATCTGCCAGAATATGTAAACCGTACTATTAAGCTTTAATAAAGTTCTATGTAACAGAGGCGACTAGGTTTTCCACTGGTCCGCCGCCGGCCGCCTCCTTGGCGGCGGCACAGGGACCGGCGTTTTGTTGTACCAGGTCGATGCCCTGAGGTGTTGGCACTGGTTCTCTCTCCCCACTGTGGGTTTGTGGCCTCTTCAGGTGGTGCCATAGTAGGATAAGTTTCATGGCTGATCCTCTTGATCGTTTCAGTTTGTTGTGCTTGGGAGTCTGAGTTCTCGCAGGGAATTTGTCGTCTAGCCCTACCCAGAGTGGTAGTGCTGAAATGCGAGTATGAGGTGTTGTAGGGAAGTTGTGATCCATCAATGAAGGGGTAGACAGGAGGCTACTCAACATCCCTCAAGGAATTCACGGTCAAGTAGGGACAGAGATCGGGGATAGAAGCAACAGGTTCCTCAAGTGATCCATTGGCGAACCTCATTGGGGAAGATTGCCGTTAGCAATGAAAATCATCGGATGGAATTGTCGTGGCCTTCATAAGGCTGCAACAGTTTGTGTGCTACTGGATATCTAGAAGCGGAGGGCGGCAGATGTTATTTTCTTGCCAGAGACACATCTTGAAGAATGGGCCGCAGAATCTTTGAAACGAAGGCTCAAGATGGATCATAAGGAGGTTGTGGAAAGCGATGGAATAAGTGGTGGCCTTCTTTTGTTATGGAAGAAAGGAGTGGTAATTTCTTTGAGACATAAGACACTTAACTATATAGATGCTTTTGTTGGTAGTGGTCAAGAAAACTTGTGGAGATTAACTGACATGTATGGAGAGGCAAGATGGAGGGACAAACATTTAACCTGGCAGAGATTAAGAGAATTACGTGTTGTTTGTGATATGCCTTGGATGGTTCTAGGTGATCTCAATGAAATAATGTATCCCTTTGAGAAAGAGGGAGGCAACATCAGACCAGAGAGGTATATGCAAGCTTTTAGAGATGTAGTGCAGGACTGTAACCTTACATATTTTGGGTATGTTGGAGATTGCTATACTTGGCGGAGAGGAAACATTCGTGAGCGGCTTGATCGTGCAATTACTAATGAGATGTGGAATGAAAAATTTAGTAATGTTGTGTTGGAGAATTTGGAGTACATCAGGTCAGATCATAGACATCTCTTGATGCACTGGGACGATACAATCAGCGAAGAGAGGTTTGGCCCATTTATTCTTCGGTTCGATGCACGGTGGCTAAAGGGAAAAAACTTTCATTATGTAGTACAAGCGGCATGGGGGGCTGACACACAGCTTTCTGCGGGTAGCCTCGCTGATAAGCTAGCGTTGGTGCATAAAAGGCTACACATGTGGGACAACTCAGTTTTGAAAAGAAAGAGGAAAAAGCTGAGAAGTACCCAACGCGGGCTAGAAAAAGTTACTAGAGATGCTATGACAGAGGAGAACTCTCAATTGAGATTGAGAAATTCTTGGAGCAAGAAGAGTTGTATTGGCCTCAGCGTGGACATGTTGACTGCCTGAAGTTTGGTGACCAAAACACTAAGTATTTTCACCATTTGACTAGTGCAAGAAGGCAATGAAATATAATAAAAGGTTTGAAAGATGATAATGGTATTTTGCATGAAAGTATTGGTGAGCTTAACCCGATGATCTCTAGCTATTTTTGGGGGTTGTTTACCACTTAAGTTGATGATGTAGACCCTATGATCCTTGATAAAGTGGTACCTAGAGTAACTACGGATATGAATGAAGCTCTCAACAAACTGTATACTACAGAGGATGTGAGGAAGGCTTTGTTCTCCATCGGAGACTTGAAGGTGCCAGGTACAGATGGACTTCACGCAATTTTCTTCAAAAATTGTTGGCATATCATCGGAGATTCTCTTTGCAATGAAGTTATTTTGGCTATTAACGACAAGTTAATTCCTGAAGGGTGGAATGATATTGTTATTGTTTTAATTCCAAAGGTCAAAAGTCCAGAAAAAATTACCCAGTTTAGACCTATTAGTTTATGTAATGTTCTTTATAAGGTCATCTAAAAAATGATTGCGATGAGACTAAAGCATGTTCTAGAGGACATTATTTCACCAGAGTGCCTTTGTGCATGGCCGTATGATTACTGATAACATCCTCGTGGCTTATGAGTGCATGCATATTGTCGGTGTAGTGAGAACCAGGGTCCCACTAACCTCCGAAGATGGGCCATGACAGTGCTCAGCAACGCCCGGCAATCATTTCGCCGGCAAGCACTACTACCGCGAGGGGGCGTCTCTCCCGCGCGAGGATCAAGGCTCAAGCCACCAAGTAGAAGATTCCCCAGAAAGGTCTCCCTTGCCGGGCAGGCGAGCCTGGCGGGGTCGAGACCATGCCCGGGACCAAGTCCAAGCTACTTCAGCAGGGTCTCCGGGGCCGCCAAGCCAGACCCCGGCAAGTTCCGTCCCGACGGGGGCTCATGTCGGTGTACTAAAGTTTGGGTCCTTTAGTACTCCATACTTGTGCACGGACGGTTGCAGCCATACCAGCGGCAAGGCCTGACGGGGACAGCTGGCAGCAGAGACAAGGCCACCAAGGAGGCCTTCAAGCCTACAATCAGAAGACGACGGACTAAAGGCAAGGCCCCGTCAAGACCCTTGCCGGGGACGCTTGCGAAGCCCCGGCAAGATCCTTGCCGGAGACGCTTGCGGCCCCGGCAAGATTCTTGCCGGAGACACTTGCGAGGCCCCGGCAAGACCCTTGCCGGGGACACCTGCGATGGCTCGCACTAGGCAGAGGTTCTACCACCTTCCCACCGCTCCAGCGCGGCGACTAGCATGCCTGCCTGGCCTTGCGTGCCTCGTCACCCTGGGTGCGTGTCAAGATGAGGCGAGGCGGCGATGGACGGGACGGGCTTTTTTTCCGTCCCCGATAAAGCTAGGGGGCACGTAAGCAGTGCATTTAATGCACTTGTCCTAAGACGCCAGAGATAAGCACGTGCACTGTAGCACTTTACACCTCCTGTGTGCCTGTACGCCACTGTGGTAGCCCCTTGGTATAAAAGGAGGCCCAAGGCGATACAGGGAGGGACTTTTGAACTTTTCGGCCCAGTTTGCATGCGTAGCAGCTAGCCGAAGCTCAAGAACACTGAATATACACTCAAAGCAGGACTAGGGTTTTACGCTTCTCAGCGGCCCGAACCTGAGTAAAAATCACTCGTGTTGATCGTTAGATCTGCTCTTCGTGCACCCCTCCTCCCTGCCAAACCATAGAAGGGATCCACGTGATCCCATAGGTGTCGTTTCCCTGACATCTTTGGTGCGCCAGGTAGGGGATAGAGGTTGTGCGAACCTAATCTAGCAGTTAGCGCATCAGTTTCTTCAACATCTTCGTCATCATGCCTCCCAAGAGGAAGGGTTTCGTGGCGATTGGTTCGTCCGCGGTCGATCTGCCCGTGCCAACACGGACGGGCGATGGGGTGGACGCAGACGGAGGAGGTGGAGGTCACGAGCTCCCACGGCGTTCGGGCGATCGAAGCCAGGCGAGCGGTGTCATCCGCAGCCGCGACGACGACCCGCGCGCCACACTTCAGGAAAAAGCTAAGTTCTAAAACTTTAATGCTTTTTGCTGATTTAATTTCATCCTTGATGATGTTCTTTGCACATAACTCGTGCGCAAAGGAGCATACTTGAGACATTCTGCGCTCCGGGTTGTTCGGGTCCGCCTAGCAACACCTGTGCAGCCGTGTTTGTTCTTGAAGTGTGAAGCTCTCGAGGAGGCGGCGTCCTCGATAGGCTGCTAACTAGGATCCGTTCCTAAGCGTCGTTGTGTCGGTGTACTAAGTATTGGGCCATTAGTACCCCGTACTTGTGCACGGGCAGTTGTAGCCATACTCGCGGCCAGGCTTGTCGGGGAACAGTCGGAGGTTAATTCAAGTTATCAAAGAAACACCCAAGCCAAGGATCAGAGGATCAGCAGATAAGAAGAGCTGAAGACCGAAAGCCAGCCTCCCCGGCAAGATCTTGCCGGGGTGACCTGCGGAGCCCGGCAAGATTTCACGCCCGGCAAGATTCAGCGCCCGGCAAGGTTCTGCCACTGTGCCACCGCTTCAGCACAGCAACTAGCCTAGCATTCTGGGTCCTTCTCTGGATACGTGGCAAGGCGCCAGTGGAGGAGAGCTTAAGCGGTGCTGATGGGATGGCCCCTTTTTCCATCCCCAAGAAAACGAGGACACCTAAACGGACACCTCACGGTGCATTAAATGCATTCGTCCTAAACCGTTAGTGGTTAGGTATGATGACCCTATAGCCACTTTACACCTCAATGTATGTACATTTTGCCACTGTGGTGACCCCTTTGAACGTATAAAAGGAGGCCCAAGGCAACTGCTACAGGGGGAGGAGGATCTTCTGGCCCATCCTGCATGCGTATCTGCTCTTTGAATGTATTGTTCATCGCAAGCGTTCCTGGAGCCTGGGCTCAAGAACACTCTTAATAAAACAAGGCAGGAGTAGGGTTTTACGCTGATTAGCGGCCCGAACCTTGGTAAAATCACCCCGCATCGATCGTTGGTTCTGCTCTTTGTGCATACCTCTCTCCCTGCCGAATCATAGAAGGGATCCACGCGGTCCCATAGGTGTCGCACGCCGACATCTTTGGCGCGCCAGGTAGGGGGGTTGGGTTGCGCGAACCTGATCCAGTGATCGGCGCCTTAGTTTATTCGTCATCTTCATCATCATGCCACCCAAGAAGAAGAGTGCCACAACGGCGCTACCATCTACATCCATTTTGCCTGTGCCCTCGCGTACGGGTGATGGCGTGGATGCAGAAGGAAGAGGTTTAGAGCCTCCACGGCGTTCCGGTGATCCAAGCCAGGCGAGCGGCGTCGTTCGCAGCGGCAACGGCAACCCACACGCCGCTGGATCCAGAGATGGGGATGTGCTGCCTACGGGCGGCACAATGAACTCCAGAGATCGGAGGACGCCTTCTAGGACTCCCGCGCCGGCGCAAGCGTCACGGCCTTCCCAGGTCGTGTGCGATGAGCAGCGCCATGGCGCTGGTGGTTCAGGGCGTCCCCATGAAAAGACTTCTGCGCATCGATCCCAAGGTGCGCAGGCCCAGCATGCACGTCAAACTGCCGGTGGAAGTGGCGCGCGGTCGCGTGATCGTGATGGTGCTCCTTCTAACATTGTTAGGAGTCAGAGCACCTCACGTACCTCGCACCTGTCGCCGCCGCCTACGCCAGCGGAAGCTTTGGCACGTGCGCAGCTGCTCCTCGATTTCCCTCCTACTCCGGAGAAGATGGAGGAGTGGCGATCTACTATCCAGAGCCTCATTGGCTTTGTCAACAAGGATGGGCCGCAGCAGGCAGGGCCCTCGCAACGGCGATCCATCGATCCGGCGTGAGCCGATGCGGAGAAGACTGGAGGCGGTGCGACCACGGTGCACTCCCCTCCACGACACCAGCGGCGGTCGACAACCCGGTGGACTGATGGCCGTGATGATGATTCCACGGCGTCGTCCGATCCACGGATGCGCCGCGACCAGCGTCAAGTTCTTCAGGAATGAAGCAAAGAGGACGCTCGAACTACCATCGAGCGGCGACGGGAAGCGCGCCATTAATTTGATAAGCGTGCAGGACCCGCTGTCGACAAGCCTGCGCCAGGGGACGCAGGCGACTTGCCTTACGAGGTAGGTTGTCCAGCATTTACCCGTGAGCTGCGGCGAGTCCAGTGGCCCAATTCCCGAACCTTCAAGCCAGAGATCCCGGAGAAATATGACAGCAAGACCCACCCGTCGGAGTTCCTGAGCATCTACACCATTGCGGTGCAGGCTGCCGGGGGCCGAGACGACAAGATACTCGCCAACTACTTCCCGTTGGTGTTCAAACCCAACGTCAGGTCGTGGTTGATGCATCTGCCGGAGAATTCTATTTCTTCTTGGTCAGACATGTGCCATCAGTTTGTTGGCGCCTTTGTTGGAGGCCATCAAACTCCTGGCCAGGAAAGTGATTTGCATCTCATCCCTCAGAAGGAGGGCGAATCCCTGGCAAGTATATCCAAAGGTTCAGCCGTGTACAATACAGCATCCCGGATGTTCATCCTGCCGCCGTTATAGGCGCGTTTCGTCAGAACGTGCGTAACCGCAAAATGCGGGAGGAAATGGCAATGAACAAGATCAGGGACATCGCCGAGCTTTATGCTCTGGCTGATAAATGTGCATGGGCTGAAGAGGGAAGGAGGCTCCCCGGCGAGGATGTTGGCGCGGGGGGCGACTCTGAGGGCGAAGATGTTGCAACCCCGCCAAAGAAAGGCCAGCGGCGGAACAAGAAGCACAGAGGCAAGGCCGTGCTTGCTGTCGAGGAATCCGGCAACCCGGCACCGCCAAGAAGGCCAAAGTTGACGACCCCGGCAAGGAATTTGCCGGGTGCGCCTCCTGTCAGGCCTTGGCGGTTGCCGACAAGCCGGAAGGCTCCGGCAAGCAGTATTGTAAGATCCATCGCACCAAGGGCCATGATCTCCAAAATTGCCGGCAAGTTGAACAACTTGTCGAGAAGCAGAGAGCTGAGTACGAGAGGCAAGACAAGGAGAAGGCCCAAGATAGTGCTGAGGGGTCCGGCAAGAAGCGCGGTGGCCGAGGGGGTCGCCCCGGCAAGGCCAAGCAACAAAGGGAGAGGCCCGCTCGAGGCCGTGACAAAGCAGAGGGTGATGATGATGATGAGTCCAGTGAGCATGAATTTCAGAAAGCTACAGAGGCCATGTGTATCGACGGAGGCGCCTCGTTGCATTCTTCCCACCATCGACTTAAACAGTGGGTGCGAGAGGTTAATGCAACGGAGCCATCGTTCGATGCACGTAAACCCCTGAAGTGGTCCAACACGCCTATCATTTTTTACGCCGAGGATCACCCTGATCGCACAACTGCGGTCGGGTGCTTGCCATTGTTGGTCTCACCGACAATCCACAACCTCAAGGTGATGAAAATGCTAGTTGACGGTGGGGCCGGACTGAACTTAATCTCGCCGGACGTGCTCAAGAGGCTCCAAGTTCCTGATGAAGATCTCGAGGAAATAGGCACGTTTCAAGGGATCAATCCAGGAAGGACCCAGCCAAAAGGCAAGATTACGCTACCAGTGACATTTGGTAGCGAGCTCAACTACAGGACATAGAAGATAGTGTTTGATGTCGCTAAGATCCCTATGTCATACAATGGGATCCTTGGCCTCCCAGCGCTGGCTAAGTTC
Source organism: Thinopyrum elongatum (assembly GCA_011799875.1). Taxonomy (NCBI): domain Eukaryota; kingdom Viridiplantae; phylum Streptophyta; class Magnoliopsida; order Poales; family Poaceae; genus Thinopyrum; species Thinopyrum elongatum. Next base: position 490,813,923 of record CM022303.1, on the reverse strand, counting down.
ATGGCGGCATCACACTATGCGTACAATGTGTTGAAGATGCCCGGACCGATAAGTGTCATCACTATCCACTCCGACAAAAAGGATGCGCTCATCTGTGCCGACCAACTCTACCGAGAAGCAGTTGCAGCACCTGCCATCAAGGCATCTGCTCTTGCCGCCGGAACTCCCGGGGGGAAGAAGAAGACCGGCAAGAACCTTGGCGCAAACTCCGGCAAGCGCACCTCCTCAGAGTGCTGTGCTCCCGTTGAGGACGCACCAGAGAGTTCCACCGGTAAGAACAAGAAACCCAAGGCTGCTCCACCAGAGATCAAGAAGGTGCCTATCAGGGAGGACGAAACAGGAGGAACTTTCACCATAAGTTCCACCCTAGATGACAAATAGGAAAGCGCGCTCAATGCCTTCCTGCGGGCGAATGTCGACGTGTTTGCATGGCAACCGTCTGACATCCTCGGTGTTCCCAGGGAGGTAATTGAGCACCACCTTGCTGTCTGTCCTCACGCGCGGCCCGTCAAGCAGAGGGTCAGGAAGCAGGCCTTGGAGCGGCAAGAATTCATTGCCGAAGAAATCAGGAAGCTAGAAGCGGCAGGCTTGGTCAGAGGAGTGCTTCACCCAACGTGGTTGGCCAATCCGGTTGTAGTGCGCAAGGCGAATGGGAAATGGAGGCTGTGTATTGATTATACAGACATCAATAAAGCCTGTCCAAAATATCCCTTTCCCTTGTCGCGCATCGACCAGATTGTGGACTCCACTGCTGGTTGTGACCTACTGTCGTTCCTTGATGCTTACTCAGGGTATCATCAGATCTTCATGGCAAAAGAAGATGAACAAAAGACCGCATTTATCACCCCATGTGGTACGTATTGTTTTATATGAATGCCTTTCGGGTTGAAAAGTGCTGGTTCTACATTTGCGAGAGCGGTCCAAATTGGTTTTGAGCCTCAGCTCCATAGAAACATGGAACCATACATGGACGACATAATGGTCAAAACCAAGGACAAAGCGACGCTCATACAAGATCTAGAAGAAACATTTGCAAATCTGCGCAAGATCAATTTAAAGCTCAATCTTGAGAAGTGTGTGTTTGGTGTTCCTTCTGGCAAGCTTCTCGGGTTCTTTGTATCTCAGCGAGGGATCGAAGTGAACCCCGACAAGATCAAAGCTATTGAGCAGATTGAAGCACCAAGACGCGTCAAGGATGTATGTCGTCTTGCCGGCTGCGTTGCTGCCCTAAGCAGGTTTATCTCCAAATCTGCTGAGCGCGCCCTGCCCTTTTTCAAAATTTTGAAGAAAGCAGGTCCAATGAAATGGACTCCGGAAGCGGAGGCTGCGCTGCAAGATTTGAAGAAATACCTTTCTTCTCCGCTGACACTAGTCGCGCCTAGGCCACAAGAGCCGTTGATGCTGTACCTGGCAGCGACAAATCAAGTGGTTAGGGCTGCGTTAGTGGCACAGAGACAAGCTGATGAGGAGGCAACACCAGCGACAGGACCGCCAAGTGACGCGGCGGGATCTTCCCCGACAAGGATTGGTCCCGGCAAGACATGATCTACGCAGTTAGAAGAACCAGTGCAAAAGAAAAAGATGGTGCAGCGCCCAGTTTATTTTGTTAGCTCCCTTTTGCAAGGAGCTAGGTCAAGATACTATGGTGTGCAGAAGTTGCTCTTCGGCCTCCTTATGGCCTCGAGGAAGCTGCGCCATTATTTTCAAGCACATGAAATTACCGTCGTCACTCGCTTTCCATTGCAACGGATTTTGCGAAATCCAGAGGCAACCGGCAGGATCGTGGAGTGGGCGCTGGAATTGTCAAGCTTTGGTCTCAAGTTTGAAAGTACTTCGACAATTCAGAGCAGGGCCTTGGCAGAGTTCATTGCGGAATGGACCCCAAGGCCAGACGAAGAAGAGGTTCAAGAAACGACTCTCCCCGGTAAGGAAATTGATCAAGAATGGGTTATGTACTTTGACGGGGCTTTCTCGCTGCAAGGCGCCGGTGCTGGCGTGCTACTTGTCGCACCCACCGGAGAGCACCTCAAGTATGTAATCCAGATGCATTTCCCCTGAGAGAGTTCGACAAACAACACTGCGGAGTACGAGGGGCTGCTTGCTGGTCTCAGGATCGCGGCAGACCTTGGTATCAAGAAGCTCATCATCAGAGGCGATTCGCAGCTTGTTGCCAGGCAAGTTAACAAGAATTATCAGAGTCCATTGATGCAAGCTTACGTGGATGAAGTGAGAAAATGGAAGAGCGCTTTGATGGTCTGCAAATGAAGCACATTCCTCGTGCCGAAAACAGTATTGCTGACGACCTGTCAAAGCGCGTTGCCCTCAAGTTGCCTGTGGAACCAGGAACTTTTGTGCTCCATTTGACTCAACCATCTGTGGCACCATCAATGAGGCAAGAAAAGAGAAGAAGGTTGAATTCTGGAGAGTACTTTCCGGCAGATCTCCCTGGAGCCGCCGGCAAGGAACTTGCCGGGGTCAGCGACAAGCCTGCCGGGGAACGACAGGCTCTGGCGGAACCTCACGCTTTTGCTGTCGAGACAAATGTTCCCCCGGCGGAAGAAATACCTTTAGTCCTAGCTGTCGAGCCCCAGGCTCCAGCATGGGCACAGCACATTGTCCATTTCCTTCAGACAGGAGAACTCCCTGAGGAGCAGGAAGAAGCGGAAAAAGTAGCCCGTCAGTCTACTATGTACCAGTTCGTCGATGATGTCCTGTACAGAAAGAGACCAAACGATGTGAAATTGAAGTGCATTCCTCAGGAGGATGGACTAGAGCTGTTGGCAGAGATACATGGAGGCATATGTGGCTCTCACATAGGATCAAGAGCACTTGTCGGGAAAGCATTCCGGCAAGGTTTCTTTTGGCCCACCGCTCTCCAAGATGCAACTGCACTAGTAACCAAGTGTGAAGCGTGCCAATTTCATTCAAAGAAATCACATCAGCCAGCTCAAGCTCTTCAGACGATCCCTCTCGCCTGGCCATTTTTGGTCTGGGGGCTCGACATACTGGGCCCCTTCCCCCGTGCTACCGGGGGCTTTGAGTACTTGTACGTTGCGATCGACAAGTTCACAAAGTGGCCGGAGGTGGAAGCGGTGAGAAAGGTGACAGCACAATCAGCCGTCAAGTTCTTTAAAGGAATAGTTTGCCGTTTCGGTGTGCCCAACAGGATCATCACCGACAACGGCACGCAATTCACAAGTCGCACCTTCATGCAGTACGTCCAGGACCTTGGCGGCAAAATTTGTTTTGCCTCTATTGCTCACCCGAGAAGTAACGGCCAAGCAGAGAGGGCTAATGCTGAAGTGTTGCGCGGTCTCAGGACCAGAACCTTTGACAAGCTGAGAAAGTGCAGAAGACGCTTGACTGATGAGTTGCCGGCAGTTCTTTGGTCAATCAAAACGACACCAAATCGAGCCACCGGCCAGACGCCCTTCGCTCTGGTCTACGGAGCGGAAGCAGTTCTCCCCACGGATCTCATATACGGATCACCTCGAGTGCTCGCTTATGATGAGCTTGAGCAAGAGCAATTGCGGCAAGATGACGTTGTTCTCCTTGAGGAGAATCGTCTTTAGGCTGCTGTGCGAGCTGCACGCTACCAGCAATCTTTGCGCCGCTACCATAGCCGCAAAGTTCATGCCCGAAGTCTTGAGGAAGGCGACCTTGTTCTTCGATGGATTCAGTCTGCCAAGAATTCAAACAAGTTGACGCCGAAGTGGGAAGGCCCTTATCGGGTAGTACGAGTCACCAGGCCCGGCGCTGTCCGCCTGGAGACCGAAGATGGCGTTCCAGTGAGCAACTCCTAGAATATCGAGCATCTTCGCAAGTTCTACCCATAAGGCGCGGTTGCCGGGGGCCCCCGGCAACCACCTTTTTGTACAAGTCTTGCCGGCAAGGCATGTAATCCTTTGTACAAAGCCAGGCGCAGACCCTGTGCCCAGATGACTAAGTTTAAGTGTTGTGCATTTCCTTATCAATTTCCATGTTTATATATATATGCATGCTTGTCTAAGACGTTGAATGACACTTGTTCCCGGTAAGTATTAACGAACCGCCAAGGTTCCATATCTTTATTTTCTCTTCTTTCTTTCTCTCAAAAGGTAGAAGGATTCCTCGCGCGCACGTTTGCCGGGGGGAAGGAAGATATGGGTACCAGTGGGCGATGTTCAGAATTGACGTCTTACCAGAGGAAGTACAGCGACAGAAAGCTAAGTTATAAAACTTTAAGCAAGTCTCTTTTATTATGAAGTTATTTTCCTTAGACGATTTCGACTTTTGTATGGAAAACCTGCACACGAAGGAACCCTTGTCATAATCGGTTGCGCCCTTATTTTGTTTCGAGTCCGCTCAACAATTTAAGTGGCAGCACTGAGAACGCCAAAGTGTCTTGCCGGCCGCTGCACCTCCAGCTGGCTGCTGAAGTCCCGCACCCAGCGCTCGCGGCAGGTTGCGCGCCGGCAAGTTTTCAGTAAGCGTAGGGTGTACTCCGTACATAAAGGAATCAGACAACGGAAATAGCATGCATATACCCAAACATACGCAAGTTATATTACATCAATAAGTTGCCGCAGTTCTAACACAAGACGTGATTGTCTTTTGGCATGGAATGGTGGCGACAAGGAAAAATGAGGCGGCTAGTCCCTGCGTTGGCCCTCGACCCTCTTGATTGAATCTAACTTTTCAAGGATGGGCACGACAAGTTCCTCAAGTGCCTTGAGATCTGCATCCTTCGGCAAGCGGTCGAGCACGTTGGTGAGATCAACGTCAGGGTTCTTATGCACCACCTTGACGAGTACCTTGCGGAGGACGGCCCGGCAAAGTTTGCAGGATTCATTGGCCAGTTGGGTCGCTCGGTTGGACTGTAGCAGCTTCAAAGCGTCAATGATGCTTTCGAAGAACATGGTCAACCTGGCGCTCGAAGATATCCTTCCTTCGGAGGAATACCTGAAGTTTTGCAGGCCATCCTGGCCCATGGTTGACAATTGTGTTGTGAGCCTCTCCGCGGTGTCGACAAGGCGATTAGTCTAGATTTTCACACCCTTCTCATAGTCAATTTGGGCGGCGGCAACACTCTTAAGCAAGTTCTTCTCATCCTGAAGATCTTTGCTTAGGGCCTTCTCGCGGGCCCTGCCGTCCTTAAGGGACTTCTCCAGCATGGTCAGCTTTAGCCTCAGATCGCCAATGGCATCGTTGGCTGAAGAGAGCTGCTTGGTCTTGTCGAACATGGCAACTTGCATCTCCGCCAGGCTGTGGAGAGTTTTCTCCCTGTCCCCTTTGAGCGTCGAGAGCTCCTTGCCGTGTTCTTCAAGATCCACCTCCAGCTTCTTCACTTTGTCGCTCAGATCTTTCTTGGCGGCCTCTGCAGCCTCGGCAGCATCGACGACCTCCTTGAGCTTGCCGACGTGATCTACAGTTAGAGATTCGAGCGCCTCCTTGTGCTTTTGCTCCAGCTCCTGGATCCGCTGCGCGACAAGCTTATCGATCTCCTCATCTTTGCAGCGAAGCTTGGCGGCGAGCGCCTGCTCACGTGCGGCAAGATCTTCCTCGTGGGCATCAAGCGCAATGCGACGCTCCGTCAGGAGAGCATCTTCAGCGGCAATTCTTTGTGCAGCTTCCTCTTGCGCCTTCTCCATGTCAGATTGTTTCAAGAGGAGCTCCGTCCAGCTTTGGCTCACTTGTTTCCGGCTGGCAGTCAACTCCTGAAGGGCCTCGGCGTACCAGATCTGCATCTGCTCAACGCGCTTCTGAAAACCTGCTTCGGCTGCTTCGACAACTGCAATTCTGGAATTTGCTTTCTCCTTTCGAGCATTGTGGAGTGCTTGGAGCTTGCGGAAATTTTCGCCAATGGCCTGAAGGAGCTAATCCTCTTCAGATTTGCCACTGCTGGCGCTTGGATCATCAACGATTTTGAGCCCGGCAGCGGTGATGATTTCCTCATCAAAGGTTTCCCCTTCAGTCGGCGTTTCAATATTTGTCGTGCCCGGCAAGTTGATGAATAGGTTGTCGCCAACCTTGAGATATTTGCTCGATGAGGGAGCTTCGGATGTCGATGGTTGTTCCTCGACGTTCGTCTCGCTGGTGGCTGGGGGCTCTGTGGCCGATGTAGCGCCTGGTGCTCCTGCGGCAGGAATGCCGTCAGTGTGGTCATCAGTCTCCTCGCCGGCCCTCTCGGCAGATTCCTTGGCGGCTTCCTCGGCAACAGTTTCGTCGACCTCGACAGTGGCGTCTTTGGCGGCCTCGCTAGCGGTGATCCTGTCACCTTCGGCGGCGGCGTCTCTTGCGGTCTCCTCGATGACAACGTCGACATCCATGTGTTCCATCACAGGGAATTCTGGAGGACGAAGGAAGGAAACGAAATGAGATCAAGATTGAAGTTCAAGAAGACAAAAGAAAGAGAGATAAAGAAAAGGATAGCAAGCGCTCTAAGGCAAACAGTTACCTGTGTCGAGTTGTTGAGAGGTGGCCTCGCCCCTCCCGGCAACGTTGACTGCCGGGGAAATGTTGCCGGCACCCATGCTTGCCGGCTCCTCCTCAACCAAGATAGGCTCGTCGGTGGTAACTCTTGCCGGGGATGCGCTTGTGGGCGGCGTGGTTCACGGAGGCGGCACGACGGGGGTGGTTTCTACCTCTCCCTGTTGCTGTTCTTCTCCTGCAAGCCCGAAGATATCAGCGGCAAGGGTAGAGACTTCAGCGCCCGCCAGCAGAAAACGAGTGGAGAACTCACGTTGGGGGATGCGTTGAGGGCTGAGCCCCGGGCTGATGACGACAATTTCCGGCGCGCTCGTAGAGCCAGCCGGGGGCTCATCGCCCGTGGAAGTCCTCGACCTCTTCGCCACCCTTTCCGCCAAGGTTTCTGCATCGCTGCAGGGACAAGACGAAGCAAGGCTATGATATTACTCCGAAATTTGGGAGATAAAGGCTATGACAGGATACTTACTCTTCCTCTTCTCGTTCCGGGCTGAAGCCGGAGATGTCGAAATCGACCTCCGTTGCAGTGTCCGTGTGGGGGGGCGGAGGAGGGGTCCTGCGCCGCTTGGCTGTAGCAGGTGCAGGGGATTGGCGTGGTTCCGCCACCTCAGCCTCCAGTGCGGTTGTGTGAGACGCCCCTGCCGCCTCAGTAGTTGCCGCAGGTGTGTGTCTCGCGCGCCGCGCAGGTTGCTGTCGAACTCCTTGCCGCGGCGCAGTCTTGCCGGCCGCCTTCTTGCCGGGAGCCTCGCTGCTCGAAGAGGGTTGGCTTGCCGCGATGCCAGAAGGGGCCTTTCGAAGAACACGCTTGGTCTTCTTCGGAGCTGGGGGCTCCTCCTGCGGCTCTTCTTCGGCTACGTCTTCGTCGGACGAGCCCTCGGCGGCCGCGCTGCTCTGTTCCCCGGCAGCCTTAGCCTCCCCGGCAAGATTTTCTTCCATCACAACCTCCGCGTCGCTGGTTTCCCATTCTGTGAAACCGACACTGCCGGCCTCCGCGGCAAGATTCGCCTCTTCCACCCTAGTGGCAATATACTCCACTTCTTCGTCAGTGGTGGCGCGGACGAGATTTGTTTCTTCCCGGATGGCCCTCTCCGACAAGTTGTCAAAGAACTTTTGTGCTTCCTCCTCGGATGGCTCGGCCCAAGTCGCGTCAAGACCATGGGCGTTGAACATTGGCATGGTGGCGATGATTGACCCCAGGGCGGAGTTGTTGCACAAAGGGACAATTCTCGCCGGCAACCGATGTTTGTCATCGCGCTGGAATAGCCTTTGGCGGAGAGCGCCGAGCTGCATGGCCGTCAAATTGTTGTTCAATCCAGGGCGCAGCCTCATGATGTCCGCTGCGTTCCGGTACTCCCAAGCTGGTCTTCCCTTGCTCTGTAGGGGGGCGATGCGGCGACGGAGGAAATCGAAGCCAATCATCTCCACTGTGAGCCCGGCAGCTTTCAGGCGAAGGATTCTGGTGGTGGCGATCGTGAGCCTCTCGTCCTCCGTGGCGAAATCGCTCCAGTCACTGCCGCGGACCGCCTTCTGCTGTCGAGGCAAACAGAACGGATGGGGATCTGCTTCCTTGATCCAGCACCACTCAGACCGCCATTCTTCCCACATCTCGCGGTAGACCCCATCTGGGTATATCTCCTTATTCCAAGCCCTTGGAATCCAGGCAATAGAACCGGAAAGGGCCTCCCCTTTTTGGATGCGAGGAATAAAGTAATGGCGGAAGAGGGCAGTGTTGGGAACTACTCCGGCAAAGTTTTCGCAAAGATGAGCGAAGACAGACATGCACATTACGGCGTTCGGCGTGAAATCAAGAAGATGGAAGCCGTATGTGTACATAATGTCGTTGAAGAAGTCAGAGAATGGAGGACAGAGTCCGCAATAGAAATAAGCGGCGAAGAAGGGATATCTGTCAGGTCCGCTCTCAGAACAAGAACCTGGAATCACGCGAGTTGCAGGGTGAGCTTGCGTCTCCTTCGCCCACATGCACTGGTACCGGTTCTTCAAGGCCCTCGCATCGAGCGTCGGAGTGAAGACGACGTACTTCTTCCGCATCTTCGCCAGCTCGCTCTCTGGGACATCGGCCTTCATCTCCTTGCTCTTGCCTTTGCCCTTGCTAGCCTTGGGCGGCATGGCGATTGCGAAGGCGGAAGCTGAGGATAGAGCGGGTGCGGAGGTGGTGAGCGGATGGGGAGAAGTTCTGCTCTGGGCTCAAGGGGAAGAAAATAATGGCGGATTCCAGATTGGGAAGAAGAGGGGGTAAATAGGCAGCGCCTCTGCAGTTTCCCTTTTTTATGGGGAAGGAGCGAGGCCGCCTCTTCTACTTCCCAATGTAAATACGTCTCTGCAGGCGTGCTGCAGCTGCAGCCTTTCAGCGCACGCTTCCCACGTCGCGCATTCAGCGCGCGTAGTGGGGGGCACAGTAAGCGGGATATTTACGAGCAGTTAATCCCCTGTCACGCGTGCCCGTGCACTGTTTGGGCCTAGCCCAACAACGGCTCGCACTCATGTGTGGCCTAGGCCCGGGGGCTCCTGTCGGTGTACTAAGTATTGGGCCATTAGTACCCCGTACTTGTGCACGGGCAGTTGTAGCCATACTCGCGGCCAGGCTTGTCGGGGAACAGTCGGAGGTTAATTCAAGTTATCAAAGAAACACCCAAGCCAAGGATCAGAGGATCAGCAGATAAGAGGAGCTGAAGACTGAAAGCCAGCCTCCCCGGCAAGATCTTGCCGGGGTGACCTGCGGAGACCGGCAAGATTTCGCGCCCGGCAAGATTCAGCGCCTGGCAAGGTTCTGCCACGGTGCCACCGCTTCAGCACAGCAACCAGCCTGGCATTCTGGGTCCTTCTCTGGATACGTGGCAAGGCGCCAGTGGAGGAGAGCTTAAGCGGTGCTGATGGGATGGCCCCTTTTTCCATCCCCAAGAAAACGAGGACACCTAAACGGACACCTCATGGTGCATTAAATGCATTCGTCCTAAACCGTTAGTGGTTAGGTATGATGACCCTGTAGCCACTTTACACCTCAATGTATGTACATTTTGCCACTGTGATGACCCCTTTGAACGTATAAAAGGAGGCCCAAGGCAACTGCTACAGGGCGAGGAGGATCTTCTGGCCCATCCTGCATGTGTAGCTGCTCTTTGAAAGTATTGTTCATCGCAAGCGTTCCTGGAGCCTGGGCTCAAGAACACTCTTAATAAAACAAGGCAGGAGTAGGGTTTTACGCTGATTAGTAGCCCGAACCTGGGTAAAATCACCCCGCGTCGATCGTTGGTTCTGCTCTTTGTGCATACCTCTCTCCCTGCCGAATCGTAGAAGGGATCCACGCGGTCCCATAGGTGTCGCACGCCGACACATTGACTAGGACGTGCGCGATCGAGATGCATTCCGGCAAGCGTAGGGAACAACTGTGCAAAAACAAAATCATCCAGAGCTCTCCTCCTCGAGATTTCCATTTACATATAGCTTGTCTGTTAAGGAGCGGTCGAAGGGTATGATTGTGCTCACGGTTAATACTGGTCTACCCAGGAACGCTATTTGTAGCTGCGCTTACTCTGAGATTGTGAAGCTTGTTGGGAAGGCGGTGTTCTCTTTAGGCTGCTAACTAGGATCCGTTCCTAAGCGCCATTGTCTAGAACATGCGCACCCGTGGGCATTCCGGCAACATAAAGCGTACAATATGTAAAAGGGAGGTGCCTGAGGAGGAAAGTTATAAATAAAGTTATGCACAAGCTAAAATGCATTTAAGATGCTAATTAACTTGTCATATTTAAACGCAGTTGTGTCCCGGGGGCTGGCAGCGCCCTCAGGACCAATCTTCTCGGCATCGAGAACGACGAGGTTCTTCGCCATTAGCCTTCCCGGCAACAATCTTGCCGGAAGCCGGTGTCAAGAACGACGAGGTTCTTCGCCATTAGCCTTCCCGGCAACAATCTTGCCGGAAGCCGGTGTCAAGAAGGGCGAAGTTCTCTGCCATGAGCCTTCCTGGCAACAAGCTTGCCGGAAACTAGCGTCGAGAACGACGAAGTTCCCCGCCATAAGTCTTCCTGGCAACAATCTTGCCGGAGGCCAGTGTCGGGAGCTTCAGAGTTCTCCACTGAAGTCAGTCATTGAGAACGTCAAAGTTCTCTGCTGAAGATAAAAGCATTCCCGGCAACAAGCTTGCCGGAAGCCGGTGTCAAGAAGGACGAAGTTCTCCGCCATGAGCCTTCCTGGCAACAAGCTTGCCGGAAACCAGCGTTGAGAATGACGAAGTTCCCCGCCATAAGTCTTCCTGGCAACAATCTTGCCGAAGGCAAGTGTCGGGAGCTTCAGAGTTCTCCACTGAAGTCAGTCATTGAGAACGTCAAAGTTCTCTGCTGAAGATAAAAGCATTCCCGGGAACAAGCTTGCCGGAAGCCGGCGTCGAGACCGACGAAGTTCTCCGCCATAAGCCTCCCTGGCAACAATCTTGCCGGAAGCCAGTGTCGAGAGCTTTAGAGTTCTCCACTGAAATCAGGCATCAAGAACGTCAAAGTTCTTCGCTGAAATCATGAGACTTCCCGGCAACAACCTTGCCAGAAGCGAGAAAGAAGACAAAACCACATTCTAGCATTGAGATCTGTAGAGTTCTCTGCCACAAAATTTCCATGGAAGCAGGCTCGGGGGCTGGCCGGCGCCTTTGAAAGCAGCTTCTTTGGGAACCGTGGTTATCACTGTCATGACTCATGCAAAACTTGGCCCCAGCTCTAGCATCGAGTTCTTAGAAATCTCCGCTGAAGCTGGGCCCGGGGGCTACTGTCGATGTAGTGAGAACCAGGGTCCCACTAACCTCCGAAGATGGGCCATGACAGTGCTCAGCAACGGCCGGCAATCATTTCGCCGGCAAGCACTACTACCGCGCGGGGGGCGTCTCTCCCGCGCGAGGATTAAGGCTCAAGCCACCAAGTAGAAGATTCCCCAGAAAGGTCTCCCTTGCCGGGCAGGCGAGCCTGGCAGGATCGAGACCACGCCTGGGACCAAGTCCAAGCTACTTCAGCAGGGTCTCCGGGGCCGCCAATCCAGACCCCGGCAAGTTCCGTCCCGACGGGGGCTCCTGTCAGTGTACTAAAGTTTGGGTCCTTTAGTACCCCATACTTGTGCATGAACGGTTGCAGCCATACCAGCGGCAAGGCCTGACGGGGACAGCTGGCAGCAGAGACAAGGCCACCAAGGAGGCCTTCAAGCCTACGATCAGAAGACGGCGGACTAAAGGCAAGGACCCGTCAAGACCCTTGCTGGGGACGCTTGCGAAGCCCCGGCAAGATCCTTGCCGGAGACGCTTGTGACACCTTGATTTTGGCAACCTTTTCTTTTCAAACTCTTCTTGGTTTTATTCGAATTTGAATGATTTTGAACCCCTTTTCATTTGGACTTGGACATGTTTGAATTCTTCCCAAGTGATCCAAAGTCTCATCACCTTGCCAAAACTCTGCCAAGTACTTCAAGAACCCAAATCCCAATTTAAATCATTTCCAATAACTCTTTTCTTTTATTTGGGAATTTAGGGCATTACTATGGGTTATGAAGCAACCTATAGTTTGGATGCTCAGAAAATTCTCAAATAATTCTTAAAAATCCTTTGGATCATATCTTACCCCAATATCCAAAAATATTCCATAAAATATTTCATATACTTTGCAAAATAATTCCTTTTAGCTCCTGGTCAGTGTGGACCTTTGTGAAGTAAGTGTATGCTAGGAGTGTCCAATTGCTTTCAAATTTTTATAGCATGAGAACACCCCCAAACAACCTTCCTACACCAAGTTTCAACCTCAGGAGATCATTCTAGTGAGCAGCACTTCAACATTTTGATTCTGGTCCAGAAATGTGGTTTGTACATGAACTACCCTCATTTCTCCTCCAAACCAGCTCAAACTTGACCAGTTTGCAGTTCTTTTATCGTAGATCACACCAGACATCTCTCTTGACTCCATCTCCACATCATCCAAACTCCAGAACCTCCCCAACATTTCTGTCAGAACCTGTAGATGATTGCATCTCATAGTTCTGCTCGTATCTTGCCAAAACAAGTGCTCAGGTGAGGTGAACCATCGGCGGATGACACGCCAGACAAAATTTTCAAGGCTAACGTGGCTCGAGGACATGAGGCACCGTGGTGAGCACGGTACTGGCATGGCTATCGCCGCGCTCGTGCCTGTGCCATCACGTCCCACTGCCCCTTGCCTCTGTCGCTCGTCCGCTCGTGCCGACTACGTTCCCTAGTGACGCGTAGCCCCTCCAGACACTTCGCCTGCGCCGGAGACGCCCTCGTCGGCCGCCGCGTCATCGCCGGACTGTTCTGCCCGTGCGGCCACAGTGTTGCGGCGCCGTCGTCTTCTTCCCCGAGCCGTCTCCTTGAGCATTCAATGCCTCTGCCCTCATCCATCACCTCGCCCACGTCGAGCCAACCAGCGCGGCGTACGAGCGCCGGCGCTAGGGCCGCATGCACGAGCTTCGGGAGAGCTCGCCGCCCGCCTCCTCCCGGCTATAAATAGCCATGCCCCGCTGCCTAGCTACTCACTCCACTCCTCCTTCCTCAAATCGTCCGCTAGCAGTGTAGAACCGAGGCAGAGAGGCCTCTGGCCTCGAGCTCCACCGGAGTTCCGCCGCCATTCCCTCTCTGTCACTCGCCCTCTCCACCTCTCCTCCGATGCAACCAAGCCTTTCAGAGTGATCAGTGGAGCTCAGCGGTGCTTCCCGAGCCCTCAGCCAGGCCAACCGCTGCCGAAGTGTTTGGATACGCCGATCACCGTAGCTGCCGCCCACCGGAGACGAAGGGGACGACGCTGTCCGTCCACCTCCGACCAAGCTACGGGTACAGGGCAAACCGCCGCTCCGAGCTCTATCCATCCCCGCCCTCTCCGAGCCCCTCCGCCGACGGGATCGCCGGTGAGCCGCCCCCTCCCCTGCTCCCTTCCCTCTCTCTGTTTTAAACCAAGCCGGTGCCACTGTCAGCCATAATGGTGAAGCGGTAAGTGGTGGCGCCAGGGCTAAATTATGCCTTCGACGTGGCCGTTTTTCTTTTTTTTCAAAATTGATTTATTAACAGAGTTAAAAAGGAACTTTGAATGTTAATAACTTTTAACAGAAAGGTCCAAATGACCTGATTCTTTTTGCATTGTGTTTCTAATATAATCCTTTATTTTTTCACCAAGTTTCACATTTTTCTCTCACTCACAGAATTGCTGGTGAATTAAACAGTGTTATGTGACATTTTCTTTTGTTGTTTTTAAATATTTTCAGAAGGAGAAAATTGTGGATTTGAAGATCAAGAGTTTCTGAACCACCCAACTGATCAAGGCAAGCCAGGGCATCCATGTTTTGTGGCATTTCATAGCATTGCATTGTTCATATGCAACTCTTGCATTTATTTAATATGAATAATTCCAAGTAAATTATTAAAATGGCTAATGTGACCAACTAAGTTAACTTGCTGAAATAACCTTGATGACTAAAGCTAAACTTAGTTGATTGATCATGAGTTACCTGTCCGGGCTTACCCGTGCAGCCACATTCGCCGGTATGGGACGGCCTTGACTTGGTCTGGCTGCGTGCTCTTTCACCGGTACCTCCAAAGAGGGAGGGTTATGCGTGCGTGCTGCCCTGATCAGCTATACGGCGATAACCCTGTGAGCCCAGTTGAGTTGTTTTGCCGGCGTCCCCGTTTGGAACAGTAGTTTGCCATGATGGTGGCAGGAGTCGAGAGGACACAGGGCCACCCAGGGCTTGACTCCAAGAGGGAGTGTGATTGCCGGTGGTACGATGGAAGAGTTACGAGTCAGACAGGTTTCGTTGGAGCAACGCTGGTCCACCCAAATGGGATCACGAGGTCAGTGCTCCATAGTGTGGGTAAAGTGCGCAACCTCTGCAGAGTGTAAAATCTATTCGAATAGTCGTGTCCACGGTATTGGACAGCCCGACCAGACCTCTCTAGGTGATCAACCGTAATAACTGTAGTAATGATGGAAGAATTTGTCTTTTGAACGGAAGTACTCGTTGGTATCGAGTATTCAGAGGGTTGTGAGGCAACCCGGAGATGAGTAAGTTGGTAACAGTAGGTGAATCACTTGGAGTTTAACCTGTTTATTGCCATGCTATTACTTGCTGCATATTTGGTTGTCGTGTGCTTGCGAGTACATTCAAAGTACTCACCTGGCGTATCATGCCAGATGCAGGAGAAGACTAAGACGGAGTGCACGAGGTCCATGTTGCGATGCCTAGGATGTGTCCACAGCAGTGTCCCTGTGGATGGAGTTTCTATCATGTTCCGCTACGCTGTAGTCTTCCGCTGTAGTATTCCGTAGTAATGTCGAGGCCCTGGTGTGTTGGATAAATAATGTAGATATTGTCGTAGCACTAGATGTGCTTTTGGCCTCAATGATCATGTAATATATGAGCTTGTACTCGACTGTTATCAATAAAAGTTCAGCTATGTTCTGTTCCAAGTTGTTGAGTGTTTCCAGAAGACATGATCTCTGGGTTGGAAACACTGGTAAACCGGTTCTCTGAGCCGGGGTGCCACAACACTTGGTATCAGAGCCAGGCTGACTGTAGGACACCCTAGGTAACCGCGTTAGGACTGCGATTAGCATAGGCTTTGAGTATGCATTTTGCTTGTTGCATCTGATTGTTGCATGCCATGCATCATAATTCATTATGTTACTAACCTTTGGCATTGTGAGTGCAGATGGCACCAGTCCCATATCACTTCCATCATGAGCCAGAACCCCACACTTTTCCAGCTCTGCTTCGTAGCGTCTGGCTTCGACTGTATCCCAACGGTGAAGACCCGGTGTACCAGGTGTTCCGGGAGCAGTTGGGCGAGTCAGTATATGAGTACCATGCAGTGGCCTACATGACCGCAATTTTGGACATTGGAAGCTCTTCTCGCTCTTCCAAGGGCGGAGTGGCTTCTACTCCGGAGCTGGCGATCCAGTTTGCTGCTATGGAGGCTATTACTGACTTGCGCTTCCACGAGGCCGAGATGCGGATCCATCCAGGTTTCTTTCACTATCCCACTTTGTCACCCACGACAGGGCGAGTCCTTTTCCCACCTATTGATCCGGCGTGTGATCATGCGGCTGGTGTTCTGTCCCGCTACCTGAACGCCAGTTACTGTATGATCATCTCCTTGGCTGAGGAGCTGGGTCGTGTTTAGGGAGCACTTGCCGCAGCGACTCCCGCACCTCCTCCTGTAGTCCCACCAATGTATCCACCACCAGTTCCACCTCCGTGTGTGCTTAATACCCCTACTAGTTCTTATGGACCATCAGGCTTATCGTCCGGTAATCGATTTGAGACCCCAGCTGAGTGGGCCTCACTTCTAGACACTCCTGCTTCGCCGATGCTGAGGCGGCGTGCTTCTTCTTCCGCAGAAGGAGAGCCATCTCAGCAGCGACGTCGCGTCTCCTTTGACCCGGTAACTCACATCATCAGTTCTGATTCCGACTCAGGATCTGATGACGAGGACTCTTCGGATGGACAGTGTCTGTGTCACCGACGCACTAGACTGGA
This sequence comes from Thinopyrum elongatum, assembly GCA_011799875.1. Taxonomy (NCBI): domain Eukaryota; kingdom Viridiplantae; phylum Streptophyta; class Magnoliopsida; order Poales; family Poaceae; genus Thinopyrum; species Thinopyrum elongatum. Next base: position 490,797,927 of record CM022303.1, on the reverse strand, counting down.
GTTTGCGTAGTATTGCATGCATCTTTGCATATGTCGACTGCCGTATGAGCAGTCTAGCCATGATATTTCCCCTACTAGCTTGCCATGTATGATGTTGGGTTGTCTTGTATAATTATGTTGTTTTCCTTTAATCGATCTTTTAATAATATTTTCCATTGGTGTCACATAACCGTATTTTCCCTTATGGATGTTGCTCATCGATTCGGTATTTGCTTTGGGAACCAAATTTAGATGAGAAGAGGAAGTAACAGTCAAAGCAGTAATGGAACCCCTGTCCGTCGCTCAGCCAAACAGGCAGGGCAACCGCCCGAAGACTTACCACCACCACCACCTCAAGCACCAACCACAGATCAGATAAGGAGAATGTTTGAGGAAAAGAGAAACCAAGATCTCATGGAATTTCTCAAGAGTATGCAGACTATAGTTGGTCAGAATAATGGCAATGGGGTGCATTCTAAACTGTCTGACTTCCAGCATACAAAACCACCCAACTTTGGTCAGGCTGTGGATCCTATTGAGGCTGATGACTGGTTAAGAACCATGGAGAAGAAATTGGACATAGCCCGTTGTGAAGAAGCAGATAAAGTTCCATTTGCCACTCATTATCTTGAAGGCCCAGCAGCCATATGGTGGGATAACACCAAGATAATATGGCCTGCTGAAGAAATTTCCTGGGAGAAATTCAAGGAGTTATTCCGCAAGTATCATATTCCCACGGGCATCATGAAAGTAAAGCAGCGAGAATTCCTGGCTCTCACACAAGGCAATATGACTATGGGAGAATACTTAAATAAATTCAACAACTTGGCCCGGTACTCTCCTTATGATGTGGCCACCGAAGAACAAAAAATAGATCGGTTCCTCGGAGGACTTAATCACGCCCTCTGATGTCAGCTATGCATGTTGGATTTTCCCGATTTCTAGACCCTGGTTGATAAGACCTTCATTGCCGAACGAGAGCACAAGTCTGGAAATGATGATCGTAAGAGGAAGTTCGAGCCCAAGAAGGACAACAAGGAACCATATGCACAAAAGCTGCGCAGTTGGCAGTCAGGGTCATCTGGGAATAAACCGGTGTGGAACAATGGTGGCAACTACAATAACAAGCCAGTCAACCAAAGCAAGACCTTCGGCAAACAACCAGTCATAGAAGACTGTCGTCGCAACAACACTTGTTTCAACTGTGGCCAGAGTGGACACTATGCTAAGCAGTGTCCTACTAACAACGGAAAGCAATCAGCTGACCACAAGCCACAAGTCAATCATCTTGGACACCGCACCAACCGCAACTTCAACCACGGATGCGTCCATCACATCTCTGCCGAAGAAGTCTATGAAGCTCCAGATGTTGTCCTTGGTATGTTTTCCGTTCATAACATACCTGCAGTAATTTTATTTGATTCTGGAGCTTCTCATTCGTTTATTTCGCGGAGTTTTGCCACCTTGCATAAATTTTCCCCTTCACTTTTGAACAAAATCATGGTGGTACAATCCCCTGGATCAATGCTCAGAACAAATATAGTATACAAGGATTTGGAAATCTCAATCCATGGAGTCAAGTTTCCAGCTACTCTTGTTGCTATTGACTCCCCGGGACTGGATATAATACTGGGAATGGACTGGTTGGCACCGCACCAAGTGTGTATCAATTGCGCCACCAGAACGGTGACAATGGTGAACCCTGCCGGACAGACCGTTCAATTGCTGGCCAGCAGAATGATAACAAGAAAGGGCACGGCATATTAGACCACTATTACTGATATGAACCTGATTCCGGTAGTGGGAGAATTTTCGGATGTGTTTCCAGAGGAATTACCCGGAATGCCGCCCGACCGAGAGTTGGAGTTTGCCATTGAAGTGATTCCTAGTACCGCCCCAATATACAAGAAATACTACCGTATGCCAGGCCCGGAATTAGCAGAACTAAAGAAGCAATTGGACGAGTTGCTACAAAAAGGATACATTCGTCCAAGCATCTCGCCATGGGGATCACCAGTATTATTTGTCAAGAAGAAGGATGGAAGTCTACGAATGTGTGTAGACTATCACCAACTTAATGAGGTCACTATCAAGAACAAGTACCCGCTTCCTCGAATTGATGACTTATTCGACCAGTTGAATGGAGCACGGGTATTCTCCAAGATCGACCTCAGAACGGGATATCATCAATTGAAAATCCGAAAGGAGGATATTCCCAAGACAGCGTTCACTACCCGGTATGGGTTGTATGAATTTACAGTCATGGCGTTTGGATTGACAAATGCTCTAGCATACTTCATGAGCATGATGAACAAAGTCTTCATGGACTTCCTGGACAAATTTGTAGTGGTGTTCATTGATGACATCCTGATATATTCCAAGGATGAAGAGGAACATAAGCAACATCTCAGAGCTGTCTTGGAAAGGTTGAGAACCCATCGCTTATATGCCAAGTTCAGTAAGTGCGAATTCTGGCTAAAAGAGGTGGGATTCCTTGGACATATTCTGTCAGAGAAGGGAATAGCTGTTGATCCAAGTAAGGTTACTGCGGTCTTGAACTGGAAGACACCTGCCATGGTGACCGAAGTCCGTAGTTTCCTGGGTTTGGCAGGCTACTACCGTCGCTTCATTGAAGGCTTTTCTAAGATAGCCAAGCCACTGACAGAATTGTTGAAAAAGAACCAAAGGTTTATCTGGACAGCCGAGTGCGACAGCAGTTTCATGGAATTAAAGACGAGGATAACCACAGCCCCTGTCTTAGTCCTACCAGATATTCACAAGAGTTTCGACATATATTGCGACGCGTCGAGGCGTGGAATCGGATGCGTACTAATGCAAGAAGGGAAGGTTGTGGCTTATGCATCACGACAGCTACGACCTCATGAGGAGAACTATCCCACACATGATTTGGAGCTAGCTGTTGTGGTTCATGCCCTGAAGATTTGGAGGCATTATCTTATTGGGCAACGATGTGAAATATACACAGACCATAAGAGTCTCAAATATATTTTCACTCAACCTGACCTGAACCTCAGACAGCGAAGATGGCTTGAGCTAGTCAAGGACTATGATGTTGGAATAAACTATCATCCAGGGAAAGCAAATGTGGTCGCCGACGCCCTGAGCAGGAAACAAGCTACTGTGAACGCACTAATTGCGGGTATGCATCCGAGCCTACAAGAAGAGTTTGCCAGGCTCAATATGGTGCTATGCGGCCCAATGACCCCGAACACGTTGGAGATCACTCCAACCCTCATGGAGGAAATCAAGGAAGCCCAGAAGTCAGATGAAGAAATTCGGAAGATCAAGGAGTTAATTCAGCAAGGGAAGGCCAAGACCTTCCGTACGGATGAACAGAGTACCGTGTAGTTCGAGAAACGAATTTGTGTGCCAAGGCAGAATAACTTGAGGCAACAAATACTCAAGGAAGCACATGAGTCCACATATTCAATCCACCCGGGAGGTACTAAGATGTATCAAGACTTGAGAGAAACTTTTTGGTGGTCAGGAATGAAGAATGATATAGCATACTATGTCGCCTGCTGTGACATATGCAACAAGGTCAAAGCAGAGCATCAAAAACCCGCTGGGCTACTACAACCTTTACCAGTACCCCAGTGGAAGTGGGACGACATATGTATGGATTTTATTGTGGGACTACCCAAGTCCACGAGGGGTAATGATGCCATCTGGGTCGTTGTAGACACACTTACAAAAGTGGCACAATTCATCCTAGTGAAGACCACTTACAACGCCAACCAACTGGCACAACTTTACATGTCTCGGATTGTCAGTCTGCATGGGGTACCCAAATCTATCACCTCAGACAGAGGTTCCCTGTTTACCTCAGCATTCTGGCTACGGCTACATCAAGCCTTGGGAACCATGCTGAAACATAGCACAGCATACCATCCGCAGACAGATGGACAGACCGAGCGTGTAAACCAAATATTAGAGGATATGCTTCGGTCATGCGCTCTCTCCCATGGACCCAAATGGGAGGATAGTTTGCCGTACGCGGAATTCTCCTACAACAACAGCTATCAGGCAAGTCTCAAAATGTCGCCTTTTGAGGCATTATACGGACGGAAATGCCGTACACCGTTGAACTGGTCCCAAACAGAAGATACTCGCATCTTTGGTACGGACTTGATGCTCGAGGCTGAAAGACAAGTTAAGGATATCCAAGAACGACTTCGAGCAGCCAAGTCCCGTCAGAAGAGCTATTACGACCCGAAGCATCGGGAAGTAACCTTCGAACCTGGAGACTATGCCTATCTGCGAGTAACTCCTATGAAGGGAGTAAAAAGGTTTGGCACAAGAGGAAAACTGGCCCCAAGATATATCGGTCCCTTTCTAGTGGTTGCCAGGAAGGGTAGAGTTGCATATCAGTTGGAATTGCCGCCAGCACTATCAGACATTCATGATGTTTTTCACATTTCACAATTAAGGAAATGCATCGCACCCCCAGCCAAATCAGCAGATATGAGTGAACTAGAACTGGCTAAGGATTTGACTTATGAGGAAAAGCCTGTCAGGATCTTGGATGAGATGGAAAGAACAACAAGGAGTAAAGTAATAAGATTTTACAAGGTGCTATGGGAGCACCATACTGAAGAAGAGGCTACTTGGGAAAGAGAAGATTTTCTGAGATCCGCTTACCCATATTTGTTCCTTGAGCAACCGAATCTCGAGGACGAGATTCATCCTAAGGGGGGTAGGTTTGTGACACCCTGATTTTGGTAACCTTTTCTTTTCAAACTCTTCTTGGTTTTATTCGAATTTGAATGATTTTGAACCCCTTTTCATTTGGACTTGGACATGTTTGAATTCTTCCCAAGTGATCAAAAGTCTCATCACCTTGCCAAAACTCTGCCAAGTACTTCAAGAACCCAAATCCCAATTTAAATCATTTCCAATAACTCTTTTCTTTTATTTGGGAATTTAGGGCACTACTATGGGTTATGAAGCAACCTATAGTTTGGATGCTCAGAAAATTCTCAAATAATTCTTAAAAATCCTTTGGATCATATCTTACCCCAATATCCAAAAATATTCCATAAAATATTTCATATACTTTGCAAAATAATTCCTTTTAGCTCCTAGTCAGTGTGGACCTTTGTGAAGGAAGTGTATGCTAGGAGTGTCCAATTGCTTTCAAATTTTTATAGCATGAGAACACCCCCAAACAACCTTCCTACACCAAGTTTCAACCTCAGGAGATCATTCTAGTGAGCAGTACTTCAACATTTTGATTTTGGTCTAGAAATGTGGTTTGTACATGAACTACCCTCATTTCTCCTCCAAACCAGCTCAAACTTGACCAGTTTGCAGTTCTTTTATCGTAGATCACACCAGACATCTCTCTTGACTCCATCTCCACATCATCCAAACTCCAGAACCTCCCCAACATTTCTGTCAGAACCTGTAGATGATTGCATCTCTCAGTTCTGCTCGTATCTTGCCAAAACAAGTGCTCAGGTGAGGTGAACCATCGGCGGACGACACGCCAGACAAAATTTTCCAGGCCAACGTGGCTCGAGGACATTAGGCACCGTGGTGAGCACGGTACTGGCATGGCTGTCGCCGCGCTCTGCGCCGCGCCCGTGCCTGTGCCATCGCGTCCCACTGCCCCTTGCCTCTGTCGCTCGTCCGCTCGTGCCGACTACATTCCCTGGTGATGCGTAGCCCCTCCAGACCCTTCGCTTGCGCCGGAGACGCCCTCGCCGGTCGCTGCGTCATCGCCGGACTGTTCTGCCCGTGCGGCCACAGTGTTGCGGCGCCGTCGTCTTCTTCCCCGAGCCGTCTCCTCCAGCATTCAATGCCTCTGCCCTCATCCATCACCTCGCCCGCGTCGAGCCAGCCAGCGCGGCGTACGAGCGCCGGCGCCAGGGCCGCATCCACGAGCTTCGGGAGAGCTCGCCGCCCGCCTCCTCCCGGCTATAAATAGCCATGCCCCGCGCTGCCTAGCTACTCACTCCACTCTTCCTTCCTCAAATCGTCCGCTAGCAGTGTAGAACCGAGGTAGAGAGGCCTCTGGCCTCGAGCTCCACCGGAGTTCCGCCGCCATTCCCTCTCTGTCACCCGCCCTCTCCACCTCTCCTCCGACGCAACCAAGCCTTTCAGAGTGATCAGTGGAGCTCAGCGGTGCTTCCCGAGCCCTCAGCCAGGCCAACCGCTGCCGAAGTGTTCGGATACGCCGATCACCGAAGCTGCCGCCCACCGGAGACGAAGGGGACGACGCCATCCGTCCACCTCCGACCAAGCTACGGGTATAGGGCGAACCGCCGCTCCGAGCTCTATCCATCCCCGCCCTCTTCGAGACCCTCCGCCGACGGAATCGCCGGCCACCATCGCCGGTGAGCCGCCCCCTCCCCTGCTCCCTTCCCTCTCTCTGTTTTAAACCGAGCCGGGGCCACCGTCAGCCACTATGGCGAAGCGGTAAGTGGTGGCGCCCGGGCTAAGTTACGCCTTCGACGTGGCCGTTTTTCTTTTTTTTCAAAATTGATTTATTAACAGAGTTAAACAGGAACTTTGAATGTTAATAACTTTTAATAGAAAGGTCCAAATGACCTGATTCTTTTTGCATTGTGTTTCTAATATAATCCTTTATTTTTCCACCAAGTTTCACATTTTTCTCTCACTCACAGAATTGCTGGTGAATTAAACAGTGTTATGTGACATTTTCTTTTGCTATTTTTAAATATTTTCAGAAGGAGAAAATTGTGGATTTGAAGATCAAGAGTTTCTGAACCACCCAACTGATCAAGGCAAGCCAGGGCATCCATGTTTTGTGGCATTTCATAGCATTGCATTGTTCATATGCAACTCTTGCATTTATTTAATATGAATAATTCCAAGTAAATTATTAAAATGGCTAATGTGACCAACTAAGTTAACTTGCTGAAATAACCTTGATGACTAAAGCTAAACTTAGTTGGTTGATCATGAGTCACCTGTCCGGGCTTACCCGTGCAGCCACATTCGCTGGTATGGGACAACCTTGACTTGGTCTGGCTGGGTGCTCTTTCACCGGTACCTCCAAAGAGGGAGGGTTATGCGTGCGTGCTGCCCTGATCAGGTATACGGCGATAACCCCGTGAGCCCAGTTGAGTTGTTTTGCCGGCGTCCCCGTTTGGGACAGTAGTTTGGCCACGACGGTGGCAGGTGTCGAAAGGACACAGGGCCACCCAGGGCTTGACTCCAAGAGGGAGTGTGATTGCCGGTGGTACGATGGAAGGGTTACGAGTTAGACAGGTTTCGTTGGAGCAACTCTAGGTGATCAACCGTAATAACTGTAGTAATGATGGAAGAATTTGTCTTTTGAACGGAAGTACTCATTGGTATCGAGTATTCAGAGGGTTGTGAGGCAACCCGGAGATGAGTAAGTTGGTAACAGTAGGTGAATCACTTGGAGTTTAACCTGTTTATTGCCATGCTATTACTTGCTGCATATTTGGTTGTTGTGTGCTTGCGAGTACATTCAAAGTACTCACCTGGCGTATCATGCCAGATGCAGGAGAAGACTAAGACGGAGTGCACGAGGTCCATGTTGCGATGCCTAGGATGTGTCCACAGCAGTGTCCCTGTGGATGGAGTTTCTATCATGTTCCGCGACGCTGTAGTCTTCCGCTGTAGTATTCCGTAGTAATGCCGAGGCCCTGGTGTGTTGGATAAATAATGTAGATATTGTCGTAGCACTAGATGTGTTTTTGGCCTCGATGATCATGTAATATATGAGCTTGTACTCGACTGTTATCAATAAAAGTTCAGCTATGTTCTGTTCCAAGTTGTTGAGTGTTTCCAGAAGACATGATCTCTGGGTTGGAAACACTGGTAAACCGGTTCTCTGAGCCGGGGTGCCACAACGCTTGTGAAGCCCCAGCAAGATTCTTGCCGGAGACACTTGTGAGGCCCGGCAAGACCCTTGCCGGGGACGCCTGCGATGGCTCGCACCAGGCGGAGGTTCTACCACCTTCCCACCGCTCCAGCGCTGCGACCAGCATGCCTGCCTGGCCTTGCGTGCCTCGTCACCCTGGGTGCGTGTCAAGATGAGGCGAGGCAGCGATGGACGGGACGGGCTCTTTTTTCGTCCCCGATAAAGCTAGGGGGCACGTAAGCAGCGCATTTAATGCACTTGTTCTAAGACGCCAGAGATAAGCATGTGCATTGTAGCACTTTACACCTCCTGTATGCCTGTACGCCACTGTGGTAGCCCCTTGGTATAAAAGGAGGCCCAAGGCGATACAGGGAGGGACTTTTGGACTTTCCAGCCTAGTTTGCATGCGTAGCAGCTAGCCGAAGCTCAAGAACACTGAATATACACTCAAAGCAGGACTAGGGTTTTACGCTTCTCAGCGGCCCGAACCTGGGTAAAAATCCCTCGTGTTGATCGTTAGATCTGCTTTTCGTGCACCCCTCCTCCCTGCCAAACCGTAGAAGGGATCCACGTGATCCCATAGGTGTCGTTTCCCCGACACATATGCTTAAACATAAGAAGAAGGATAAAGATGGGTACTGTGTGGTGAAACCTGACATGCATAAAGCATATGATTGTGTTGAATGGATTTTTCTGGAAAAGATGCTAATACGACTGGGTTTCTCTAGAGAGTTAGTGGAGCTACTGATGGCATGTGTTAAATCAGTAAAATATAAGGTGCATTTTAATGACCAGGAGACTGGTCAATTTATTCCTACAAGGGGTCTCAGGCAGGGAGACCCACTATCCCCATATTTAGTCCTAATTTTGTAGAGGATTTATCAAGTTTATTGGCTCATCCAAAAGAGATTCGTGGCATTGAAGGGGTAAGGGTGTGCAGAAATGCACCATTGGTTTCTCATTTATTTTTCGCTGATGATTCTCTGATCCTTATGAAGGCAAATATAATTAATGCAACCCTGTCGAGACATGTTCTTGATCAATATTGTGCAAGCTCGGGACAAATGGTCAGTGATGCAAAGTGTAGCATTTTCTTTAGTCCTAATGTTGATGTGGAAGTAAAGGCTGAATATTATGACGGAGGCAATTTCTGATAAATACCTCGACCTTCCTGCAATGCTGGGGGCAGATAGAAGTGGCAATTTTATTCATCTTATTGAGAGAGTCATAAAGCGACTGAAGGTATGACGAGAAAATTTTCTTTCAGTGGGTGGCAAAGAAATTTTATTGAAGTCTGTTATCCAGTTTCTCCCTGTCTTTGCTATGGCAGTTTTTAATATTCCTAGAAAGATTTGTAAGCGCATAACAGATGAAATGCCTAAATTTTGGTGGGGCGATACTGAAGAACAAAAGAGAATGCATTGGTGGGAGTGATGGAAGATGTTTTTACCAAAAAAACAATGGAGTCATGGGGTTCAGGGACTTGCATGCATTTAATCTCGCTATGTTAGTAGAGAAAAGTTGTAGGTTGATCACAAAACCAAATTCTTTGTGTGCAACTGTTCTCAGAGCTATTTATTACCCCGATGGCAATTTACTGAGGGCAGAGCATAATTGTTGGGCTACACACGTTTATGAGAGGAGACATATGGAGAGTTGGTACTAGAGCAAAGATCAACATATGGGAGGACCATTGGGTGCCTAGCAGTCCAAACAGGAAAGTAATAACTGTGAAAGGACAAAGACTTCTACAAAATGTAGATGATTTAATTGACCCCTATACAGGACAGTGGGATGAGGCTCTGATTAGAGATAATTTTATTTGGCTAGATGCGGAAAGAATTTTAAAAATACCTTTGAGCCCGAACATGATTGAAGATTTTATGGCATGGCAGTATACAAAGTCATTCTCGTTCTCGGTCCAATCAGCTTTATTATGTGGAATGCAAACATCAATTTGGTGCTCAAACTAGGCGGGGTGATGGCCAAGGAGCTACGAATGCAAACCTGATATGGGATATTTTGTGGAAGTTACAAATTCCAAGCAAGGTGAAATTTTTCGCCTGGCGTGCTTTACATGGTAGTGTCCCGGGGATGTCGATCTTAGCAAATAGACACATCAAGGTACAACCTCGATGCCCAGTATGCAAGCATGGATCAAAAGTTATGCGGCATCTTATGTTTACATGTGAAAGAGCTAAAGAAGTATGGAAGAAACTGGGTTACATGAAATAATAGGTGAAGTCATTCATATTGACATGTCAGGTAGTGTGATCCTTGAAGAATTACCCACGCAGCCAGCGAGACAGTCACATGTTCTCGGTAGGTTGGGATTCCGGGAGTCTTTGGTGGTCGGGGCATGGTATATATGGTGGCAGCGACGAGAATTTGTTAAGGGCAAGAACATCCAAAATCCTTCAAATATTGCCTTCGCTATCCAAGCGATCACAAGTAACTTCTCTCGAGCTAGGGATCAGAAGAAACTGGATAAAGTTATGTGGGTGAAACCTTCCTGTCAATTCTTATAAACTAAATGTTGATGCCACTTTTATTGAAGATGGAACGGGTGCAGCTGCGGAATTATTCAAAACAACCGAGGAGAGGCTCTTGCGGGAGCATCCTGGCTGCTGCATCATCTCCTTGATGTAACGACAGCGGAAGCAGTAGCTATTCAACGAGGACTAGAGTTGGTTGAAGGACTCGGCTGTCATCGAGTCATTGTTGAATCTGACTCGTTGGAAGTTATTCAACCATTCGTTGGAAGTTGTTCAAGCAGGCAATGCGCGTGATCGAGATTTGGAGCCGCTATACTGCTATTTTGGCTGATTGTTTTCAAAAAGCATACCGTATTGATGCTGTATCCTTCACTCATTGCCTTAGGGAGGCTAATAAATTGGCGCACAATCTTGCTAGACATAGTTTCAATTTAAATTCTACTTTTGTTTAGGATGGTGATCCTCCCAGCTTTTTACTTTCGGACACTGTGGATGATGTACCTTTGATTTGAGTTTAATAAAGTGCGCCAAGTGGCTTTCCCCTCAAAAAAGCTTTAATAAATTTGGGCAGTTACCTATATTTTTTACGCACCCTGCTATAAATTGTGCCCCAGTTGCAGAGAACGTACCAAGGATGCAACTATTTGGGACGGCAAATTTAGCAGCCTAGTGTGATAACTACCACATGCTCTATGTTTTTTCGGTTTAAGGAACATTCTGGAAAGTTACTTTTATCTCTTTTTTTCGGGTTTCTTTAGTCATTTTTTCTTTTATAATTTTTTTTATTTGCTAATTTTTCATTTCAGAAAAACTTAGCATTTTGAAACATTTTTAAAAATATTCATGTATTTCAAAAAAAGGTCACAATTTCCAAAGTGTTCTCAGAAAATTGAAAATGTTGATATTGTAAGAATTGTTCACAATGTTTTCAAAATATTCGTATTATATATTTTTTAAATTATTTTACAAATATTATTCACAATGTTTAGAAAAATCTTCATCAAATTTTGAAAAAATGTTTATGTTTTTAGAATATTTCACAATTTTCCCCAAAAAATTTCATATTTTTTGAAGAATGTTCTAGATTTAGGAAATATTCAATTTTCAAAATATAATAGTTTTCATGTTTTTAAAATCAAAATAAAATGAACTAAAAACTAATAAAATGTGAAAAAATACAAGGAAATACGTTCGCGAAAAATCCCAGAAGAAAAACGCGTGCTATATGGGTCGGTGCGCCCCGGGTCCCCCGTGCGAATGCTCGACTATTTACCGAGCAAGCGGCAAATAGGAGCTTCCTGCAATAAATCTCAACTCCAACAATGCCTTCCACGGGCGAGTGCACTTCGCCCTTGCTCGTCATCTAAGCCCGTAACAAACTCTTTCGTGGTATCACTGAAAGTGAGAAAACTAGAGAGCAACTACTTCAAGAGTTTCAAGTTTTTCGTCAACGTCTAGTGATCATCGTATTTTGTGAGAATAGAATTACTCTCATTCTTTTGACGGTGCCATGAGGTTAGAGAGTTTTCTATCCTCGCAGATTCGATTATTCAGATTTGATGAGTTTCTATTGGTGTGTCAAGCATTTTTTTATTGATTTGATTCTTTGTGGAGGTGAAACCTTTAATCGTCACCATGGTGAAGATACTATGATTTGACAGCCTACGCTTTTAGGGGATCATCCCCGGCCCAAGTATGTTCATCGATCAAGACTTCCCATCTTTTTGGATGGGTGACTCGAGGCTTTCAAAAACCATTATTGGTATTATTCGTGCGGGTGAAAATTTAACAACATGATTGCTCCTGTCTAATTGCATCCTCTTTATCGAAGTCCTTGGAGTATTTCTTCTAACAGAGATCGATACCGCGAAGAAAGTGTTTTCAAAAGATTTCATTGTAATTCTTAGTTATAGGAGTTACTTTGTATTTTCTTGGATCTTAGATCCAAATCGGTGTAGCTTTAATTGTTACGTGTATGAATAAAATTACAGGTGTTTTAAAAAAACAAGGGTACCCTTCGAGGCACTTTTGGTGGGCCTAACCCCCGCCACGTGTCGCGCACTTGGCGCATTCCGCGGAAGCATGTTTTTTTCTCTCTTTTCTAGTCATTTTCGGAAGAATTGGTGTACCGGCTAAGTGCCAACCATAACAAGACTTGGAAAGAAAAATAATATTTATGTCCTTTATCCAATGGTTTGGAGTTGGTTATAACCAAGCAATTTTTATTATGTTTGAGGTGTTTTGTACTCCAATGAATCTTTACAATAGATCTGATCTTTAAAAAAAAGATTCGAGAGATTATAATATACTCCCTCCGTCCCAAAATTCTTGTCTTAGATTTGTCTAAATACGATATATCAAGTCATGTTTTAGTATTAGATACATCCGTATCTAGACTAATACAAGAATTTTGTGACGGAGGAAGTAATAAGGACCGTATAATAATCAAAGAAACAACAAGCAGTTGTACCTGATAACTGCTCAAGTTAATGGGCCCTACTAATCCGAATAAATCACTAGTATTTGACAAGGAAAGCCTGCATTATTTTGGCACAACGGTACACAAGTACAACTTGTTGTGTAATCAGCAGCGTTTGCGCTGGCTTCTCTTATTGACGCATACTCCCTCTCTGTATGGAATGGCTGATAGTTTGTTTGGCTGTTGAAGTTTGAATTTTGATACCCCCTCTCTTTTTTGTTAGAAATATTAGCATTTTCTCGACTAATCTAATCCACGAGTAAACAGTAAACATGACAAATACGGTATGCATCTCATACCGATACCTAAGCATGTGAGCACGTACAGTACATAGAACCGAAACATCTATGAACAGCATATATACGGCCAGCACGTGAACGAGCAAATAGGGGATGAACGAGTCATACCGTCCGGTTGCCCAGGCCAACCTGGCGGCGGCGGCGGCAGCCTCGGCATCGGCCGAGGCCTTCTTCTTGGCGGCTTCGTCGTCAGCCATGGAGTCGATGCAGGGGAAGTAGTGGAAGCAGAGGCGGACGGAGACGGGGACAGATCGGGAGCAGTCGCGTCGAGACGCTCCCCAAAAACCTTATTGCCGTTCTCCCGGGCAGGATCTCGAACGATAGGGTTCCGGAGGCACCTGCTCTCCCGACCAACCGTGCACGCGGTCGTCGGAATGGGATCGCCGGAAGCGGCACAGTGAGAGGAACAGTAGATGACGGCTAGGGTTGTGCGAGAGGGAGTGAGTGAACTGAGTTAGGGTTCACTCCACTGGCCATCGCCTTCTTATATAGGCCGTCAGGTTGCTGGGCCTGAGCTCAGGCCCATGACCGAGTCCGCGAACAGCCCATGGTCCAACGTCTCGGACAGTGGCACTTCCGTAAGCGACTCGTTAATTAATCCGAGATTAATTAACCATTCCTGACCGGCAAAAATAAGCTTCGGCTCGGCTTTAACCCGCGGCGGAGGAGGAGGAGCGCGCATGTACAGCTCCTATTCCCAAGCTCCCAATAGCAAGTGGTGGAGCAACCCTTATAAAGAGGTCTCACTCTTCTTACTGTAGCAGTATGGTATTAAACTTCCCATACTTCCCACCACTTGCCATACACATTAATGGGCCTTAGAGATTAACCAACGATTATTGTCTTATATGGGCCTAAGCCCATCCATAATCCATCAATCCCCCACCAGATCTCGAGGCACATAAGTTTGTCAACTGTTCCAAACAATGTTTGATATACCAGAATTTTCAGTGGAGACTGTTAAGTTGAACTTCCACCTAGAGCAATAGGATTAGACTTCTTCACAACTGAACAATGGACTATGCCTTGAATTGTCAGTTTGGCGCGCAGAAGTTTCGCCTATTGTCAGCTGATACGTGGCTGCCGAAGGCTAAACCCCACGGGTGGAGCTTATTAGTCATACTCCGTACCTTCTCATGAGCTTCCTAGAGATCACCCAATCTCATAGACTGTGACCAGCAGTCGGGCTCACATAGGTGTGTTCCTCCAAAGAATGCTCTGTAGGTTAGCATCTTGCTTTCATAAGCTTTGGAACACATTAAGACAAAAGCCAGCCTGTCTTACAGAATTGAGAGTATTATGCATCTCCAACGGAGTGGGTTAATTAAGAATACTCTCCTCAGTTGACCGCTGGATTGTTTTCCCAGGTCCTAATTCACGGGATCTCCGGTCACATAGGTTGGGTTACCCCCATGGCAACTTACGTGGGTCTCATACCCATCTCCCTCGATGCATTTTCTATCACAATCCGTGATAGCCCTTTCGTAAAAGGGTCTGCCAGATTCTTAGCCGTCTGGATATAATCCAACGCTATCACTCCGGAGTTTCTTGATTTTCTGACAGATTTTAATCTTCTTCTTATGTGCTTTGTGGATTTCATGTTGTCCTTTGAACTCTTAGCCATGGCAATCACCGTTTGATTGTCACAGTTCATAAGGACAGCCGGGACTGGTTTATCAACCACCGGCAAATCCATCAATAGCTCTCGAAGCCATTCTGCTTCGACGCATGATGTGTCTAATGCTGTGAGTTCTGCTTCCATAGTCGATCTCGTTAAGATTGTCTGCTTGCAAGACTTTCAGGAAACAGCACCACCACCAAGTGTGAAGATATATCCACTTGTGGCTTTCATCTCTTCAGTATCAGATATCCAATTCGAATCACTATACCCCTCAAGTACCGTCGGGTACCCAGAATAGTGAATTCCATAGCTCGCGGTACCTTGCAAATAGCGCATGACTCGTTCAACAGCATGCCAATGCACATCTCCCAGATTGAAGACAAACCGGCTCAGTTTGCACACAGCAAATGAGATGTCAGGACGAGTAGCACAAGCTAGGTACATCAGTGAACCAACCACTTGAGAATATATCAATTGATCTACAGCCGTGTCTTCGAACTTTCGAATCCGCACGCTAGGATCATATGGTGTTGCAGAAGGTTTACAATCCGAATATCCAAAACGGCTCAAAATCTTCTCAACATAGTGGGATTGCAAAACTGTAATTCCACCCTCAGTATCTCGCAGTAGCTTGATGTTCAAGATAACATCAGCCACGCCCAGGTCTTTCATCTCAAAGTTATGAGGTAGAAAAGCCTTGACCTCCTCAATGACTTTGAGGTGGGTCCCAAATATCAGTATGTCATCGACATATAGACACAGTATTACTCCTTCGCCCCCACCATAGCAATAGTATACACATTTGTCAGCCTCGTTAACAACAAAGCCAGCAGATGTCAAAATTGTATTAAACTTCTCATGCCATTGCTTAGGCGCTTGTTTCAGGCCATACAAAGATTTTACTAGCTTGCACACCTTTCTTTCCTGACCATTTACTACAAAGCCATCTGGCTGTTGCATGTAAATTTCCTCGTCTAGCTCTCCGTTAAGGAAAGCCGTCATAACGTCCATCTGATGAACGAGAAGACCATGCGAGGCAGCCAAAGCGAGTAACACTCGAATGGTTGTCAGTCTAGCCACAGGTCAGTAAGTGTCGAAGAAATCCTCTTCTTCTTTTTGGGTATAACCCTTGGCCACAAGCCTAGCCTTGTACTTCTCAACAGTACCATCAGGCCTAAGCTTCCTTTTGAACACCCACTTACATCCCAATGGTTGGCAACCATAAGGACGATCAGTGATCTCCCATGTCCCGGTAGCCAAGATGGAATCCATCTCGCTACGGACCGCATCCTTCCAGTTGTCAGCATCCGGAGATGCATAAGCTTCTGAAATGGAACTAGGAGTGTCATCATCCACGAGGTACACGAGGAAATCATCACCAAAAGACTTTGCAGTCCTTTGTCTCTTGCTCCTAACAGGAGCTTCCTCGTCATCCTCTAATGAACTTTCATCACTTTTGTGTTCATAATATTCCATCGGAATGGCAGGTTCAGGAGTCTCATCTGATTCCAGTCTAGAAGTGATTTGCATATCTCTCATGGGGAAAATATCCTCAAAGATTGTAGCATCCTTAGACTCTATATTGTACTGACCTTCTGGTCAGGTACCTCAGATTTCACTACTAGAAATCTATAGCCAACGCTATTCTTAATGTAGCCCAAATTAACGCAGTCCACGGTCTTTGGTCCAAGCTTACACTTTTTGGGAATCGGCACATTGACTTTCACCAAACAGCCCCAAGTGCGCAAGTAAGAGAGTGTAGTTCTTTTCTTTTCCCATTGCTCGTAGGGAGTAGTCTCATTATCCTTCGCAGGAACTTTATTCAGGACATGACCTGATGTCAATACAGCCTCCCCCCACCATGCCTTTGGATAAACCCGATGTATCTAACATGGCGTTAGCCAAATCAGTTAGAGTACGGTTTTTCCGTTCGGCAACCCCGTTTGACTGGGGTGAATAGGGAGGCATCCTCTCATGAATAATACCATGTTCCGCACAGAATAAATCGAACTCACTAGAAAAGTACTCTCCACCACGATCAGACCGGACTCATTTTATTTTCTTCTCAAGTTGGTTCTCAACTTCAGCCTTATAGATTTTAAAGTAGTGTAGAGCCTCATCATTTGTATTTAACAGATACACATAACAGAATCTAGTGGAATCATTAATTAAAGTCATGAAGTATTTCTTTCCACCTTTAGTCAACACACCATTCATCTCGCAGAGATCTGAATATGAGCTCTAATGGTGCCAGGTGTCTCTCCTTCGCAGGCTTGTGAGGCTTACGAGGTTGCTTTGCTTGCGCACACGCATGGCACTTAGAGCCTTTGGCTAAAGTGAAACTCGGAATTAGATCCATCTTAGCTAGCCGCGTCATACAACCGAAATTTATGTGACAAAGACGTGAATGCCAAACCTCAGATTCGTTCACATTAGAATGAATTTGGTTCACGACTTTATTACAGAAATCTTCCAGGGAAAGGTGGAACAAACCACCACAATCATATCCTTTTCCAACAAATAGTCCATACCGAGATACGACTACTTTGTTGGACTCAAATACTAACTTAAACCCTTCTTTACATAGAAGGGAGCCACTAACGAGATTCTTCTTGATGGCGGGGACATGCTGCACATTTTTCAGTTGCACAATCTTTCCCGAAGTAAACTTCAGATCTACCGTGCCAACACCATGAACAAAAGCATGCGAGCCATTCCCAATCAGGACGGAACAATCTCGTGCAACCAGGTAAGAAGAAAACAAAGACACATCAGAACACACATGAATATTGGCCCCAGTGTCAACCCACCAATCGGTGGACTGACAAACTGAAAGTACGGTAAACAGATTACCATACCCAGATGCCTGATGTTGGCTTGAACTACGTCGGTATTTCTCCAAAGAGGAAGGAATGATGCAGCACAGCAACGGTAGGTATTTCCCTCAGTGATGAGACCAAGGTTATCGAACCAGTAGGAGAACCAAGCAACACTACGTAAACAACACCTGCACACAAAGAACAAATACTTGCAACCCGACGTGTTAAAGGGGCTGTCAATCCCTTTCAGGTAACGGCGCCAGAAATTGGCAAACGGACGTGAGATAAATTGTACTAGATTGGATAAATAGACCGCGAATAAAATAAAGTGAAGCAAAATATTTTTGGGTTTTTAGAAATATAGATCTAAAAATAAAGGTGGCAAATAAATAAAAAGGCAAATAGCAAAATAGATCTGAAAGTATATGATGAGAAAATAGACCCGGGGGCCGTAGATTTCACTAGTGGCTTCTCTCGAGAAAAATAGCATACGGTGGGTAAACAAATTGCTGTTGGGCAATTGATAGAACTTCAAATAATTATGACGATATCCACGCAATGATCATTATATAGGCATCACGTCCAAGATTAGTAGACCAACTCCTGCCTGCATCTACTACTATTACTCCACACATCGACCGCTATCCAGCATGCATCTAGTGTATTAAGTTCATGGAGAAATGAAGTAATGCAATAAGAACGATGACATGATGTAGACAAGATCTATTTATGTAGAAATAGACCCCATCTTGTTATTCTTAATAGCAATGATACATACATGTCGGTTCCCCTTCTGTCACTGGGATCAAGCACCGTAAGATCGAACCCATCACAAAGCACCTCTTCCCATGGCAAGAAAAATTGATCTAGTTGGCCTAACTAAACCAAATATTCGAAGAAGAAATATGAGGCTATAAGTAATCATGCATATAAGAGATCAAAAGACTCAAATAACTTTCATGGATAAAAACATAGATCTGATCATAAACTCAAAGTTCATCAGATCCCAACAAACACGCCACAAAAAGAGTTACATCAAATAGATCCCCAAGAGACCATTGTATTGAGAATCAAAAGAGAGAGAGGAAGCCATCTAGCTACTGCCTACGGACCCGTAGGTCTACAATGAACTACTCACGCATCATCGGAGAGGCACCAATGAGGATGATGAACCCCTCCGTGATTGTGTCTAGATTGGATCTGTGGTTTCTGGAACTTGCGGCGGCTGGAATTGATTTTCGTCGACTCCCCTAGGGTTTCTGGAATATTGGGGTTTTTATAGAGCAAAGAGGCAGTGCGGGAGGTGGCCGAGGTGGGCACAACCCACCTGGGCGCGCCTGGGCCCCCAGGCGTGCCCTGGTGGGTTGTGCTCCCCTCGGAGCCCCCCTCAGGTACTTTCTTGGCCCAACTTGTGTCTTCTGGTCCAGAAAAAAATCACCAAAAAGTTTCACTGCGTTTGGACTCCGTTTGGTATTGATTTCCTGCGAAGTAAAAAACAAGCAAAAAACAGCAATTGGCACTGGGCACTATGTCAATAGGTTAGTCCCAAAAAATGACATAAAGTTGCTATAAAATAATTGTAAAACATCCAAGAATGATAATATAACAGCATGGAACAATCAAAAATGATAGATACGTTGGAGACGTATCGGCATACCCAAGCTTAATTCCTGCTCGTCCTCGAGTAGGTAAATGATAAAAACAGAATTTTTGATGTGGAATGTTGCCTAACATGTTCATCACATATTCTTTTCTTTGTAGCATGGACATTTGGACTTTTATATGATTCAAAGCAATAGTCTAGTTTTGACATGAAGATTTCAATACTCAAGCATATCAACAAGCAACCATGTCTTTCAAAATATCAACACTAAAGCAAGTTATCCCTAGCCCATTATGCTCAACCATTGATCCATTCATGAAACACACTCGCATATTAGCTACACCCAATGCTCAAGTACGATCATAGTGCCCCTTAGTTGGTGCTTTATAAGAGAAGATGGAGACTCAAAATAAAATAGAAATTGCATAAAGTAAAAGAAAGGTCCTTCGCAGAGGGAAGTAGGGATTTGTAGAGGTGCCAGAGCTCAAAGTGAAAAAAAGTAGAGATAAAACATTTTGGATGGCATGCTTTTCCTTTCAACGAAAACGATCGAGTAGTTCCCAATACTTTCCATGCTAGATATATCATAGGCGGTTCCCAAACAGAAAATAAAGTTTATTCCTTTTTCCACCATACTTTCACTTTCCATGGTTAGTTGTATCCACGGTTGCCCTCCATACCAACACTTTCCAAGGAATTTATTATTTGACAACATAAAGTAAATTCATTTTTCATTTCGGGACTGGGCATCCCTAATACCTTTGCTGTACTCTCGTGCAATGACAAGTGAATAAACACTCATCTTGAGAATAACACATCTAGTATGGAAATATATCAGCCACCCCCTACCATTTCATGAGCGGTACGAGCACACAAAAGAGAAATTTATTTTGAAATTAGAGATGGCACATACAAATTTGCTTAGAACGGCACGGAAATACCGCATATAGGTAGGTATAGTGGACTCATATGACAAAACTAGTTTAAGGATTTTGGATGCACAAGTAGTTATCATACTTAGTGCAAATGAAGCCTAGCAAAAGATTAAGAAGCATCCAACCAAGAAACGAAAAATATCATAAGCGAGCATTAAGCATAACTAACACCGAATAATGCACCACAAGTAGGATGTAATTTCATTGCATAACTATTGACTTTCGTGCTTGCATAGGGAATCACAAACCTTAACACCAATATTCTTACTAAAGCATAATTACTGATCAACATGACTCACATATTATATCAACATATCGCAAAACTATTACAAGGAATCAAGTTTATTTTATCCAATGATCTTCATGAAAGTTTTTATTATATCTCTCTTGAATATCTATCACTTTGGAATTAGTTTAATGTGTTGCTTTTGATAGCTCAAACAAATCTAAGTGAAGAACATGAGCATAAAAATTTCTTCTCTCAAAATAATTTAAGTGAAGTAAGAGAGAATTTCTCAAAAATTACTAACTCTCAAATAAATCTAAGTGAAGCATGAGAGCATTTCTTCAAAAATACTAAAGCACACCGTGCTCAAAAAGATATAAGTGAAGCACTAGAGCAATTTCATAGCTCACAAAGATTTAAGTGAAGCATAGAGAGCAACTCTAACAAGTCATAGCATAATTTTGGCTCCCTCAAATAGGTGTGTCCAGCAAGGATTCATGACTTAAAATAAAAAAAGCAAAACAAGCAAATACTCATATCATACAAGACGCTCCAAGCAAAACTCATGATATGTGACGAATAAAAATATAGCTCCGAGTAAAATACCGATGGTCGTTAGAAGAAAGAGGGGATGCCACTCGGGCATCCCCAAGCTTAGTTGCTTGCTTCTCTTTGGATAATGGCTTAGGGTGCCATGGGGCATCCCCAAGCTTAGGCTCTTCTTACTACTTATTCCTTCATCCATCGTAATCTCACCCAAAACTTGAAAACTTCAATCACACAAAACTCAACAAAACCTTCGTGAGATCCGTTATTATAAGAAAACCAATCTTTACTTTAAGTACTATAGAAAACCCATTCAAATTTTGTTCTTGCATTATATCTACTGTATTCTAACTTTACATGGCTCATACCCCCCGATAAAAACCATAGATTCATCAAAATAAGCACACAATGCAAAGAAAACAGAATTTGTCAAAAACAGAACAGTCTGTAAAGATGCGAATTTTTCTCCTACTTATGTAACTCCAAAAATTCTGAAATATTAATATAATAAAGTAAATTTGTATATAAATCTTGTGTAAAAAATTCAGAATTTTTTGTCGCTCCTGTGAATTTTAAAAATTATTTTACTGGATGCAAAAGTTTCTGTTTTCCAACAAGATCAAATCAACTATCCCCAAAGCTATCCTAAAGGCTTTACTTGGCACAAACACTAATTAAAACACAAAAAACACAATCATAACAGTAGCATAATTGTTCAAACACCCAAGAATATAAAGAAAAAGATAAAAATAAATTTTATTCATTAGGTTGCCTCCCAACAAGCGCTATCGTTTTACGCTCTTAGCTAGGCATAATGCAAAGATATAAGTGTTGTCATCTTTGGTCTCATTTTCCTTAGAGGTGTTTTTGTCAGAAGGTTTTGCAAAAACAACATAAAACACCTTATCCATAGAGACTTTAGCACTATCAAGTTGCTTATTGTCATATCCCCCTTGATTTCCGGCAACAATCCAAGAATAGTGCTGATTAACATCATTGAAAACTTGTTGGATTATATCTAAAATGGGGACGTCCTTTTTAAGGTTCTCATCAAAGATTTGATTATCCCCAACAAATGTCTTAGAACATAATCACTATTATAAAGAATTTCATCTATCACGGGTTTTTCATGATTCATACCATAAAAATCAAAGATTTCCCTAGCTTCCCGTATTATGTAGTCAAATTCATTCATAAGAACAAGAGTGGCCAACTTTTTAGCCTTAGGATTCTTTATGACGGGTAGCTCATAAAACATTCTTTGCAAGGTAGGATGAGTACGAATAAATTTATTTTCAAGTTTCGGAACTAGTGCTGAGATAGCTTCCGCATAAGGTTTAGTCCTTTTAAGTATAGGAACATCATCAAGACTTTCCAACATAATTGAAAAATTCTTGGATACGTTCTTTTCCTATAACATTCTCTTGCTCCAAAACAAAAGTTTTAGCATCCAGATTGCCAGATCATCCAATTTTAGGAGTTAGGCCATCATCTGTTTCTGCCATACCAAAGTCACTCATGATGACAAGTTCAAGCAATTAAGAGATCTGATAAGAAAACAGCGAACGAAAAAGAGGGCGAATAAAACGGCGAATTTTTGTGAAGTGGGGGAGAGAAAAACAAGAGGCAAATGGCAAATAATGTAAATTGCAAGGAGATGAGATTTGTGATTAGGAACCTGGTAGATGTTGATGATGTCTCCCCGGCAATGGCGCCAGGAATTCCTTTTGATGTTGGCTTGAACTACGTCGGTATTTCCCCAAAGAGGAAGAGATGATGCAGCACAACAACGGTAGGTATTTCCCTCAGTGATGAGACCAAGGTTGTCGAACCAGTAGGAGAACCAAGCAACACTACGTAAACAGCACCTGCACACAAAGAACAAATACTTGCAAACCGACGTGTTAAAGGGATTGTAAATCCCTTTCGGGTAACGGCGCCAGAAATTGGCAAACAAACGTGAGATAAATTGTAGTAGATTGGATAAATAGATCGCGAATAAAATAAAGTGAAGCAAAATATTTTTGGGTTTTTAGAAATATAGATCTGAAAATAAAAGTGGCAAATAAATAAAAAGGCAAATAGCAAAATAGATCTGAAAGTATATGATGAGAAAATAGACCCGGGAGCCGTAGATTTCACTAGTGGCTTCTCTCGAGAAAAATAGCATACGGTGGGTAAACAAATTACTGTTGGGCAATTGATAGAACTTCAAATAATTATGACGATATCCAGGCAATGATCATTATATAGGCATCACGTCCAAGATTAGTAGACCGACTCCTGCCTGCATCTACTACTATTACTCCACACATTGACCGCTATCCAGCATGCATCTAGTGTATTAAGTTCATGGAGAAATGAAGTAATGCAATAAGAACGATGACATGATGTAGACAAGATCTATTTATGTAGAAATAGACCCCATCTTGTTATCCTTAATAGCAACGATACATACGTGTCGATTCCCCTTTTGTCACTGGGATCAAGCACCGTAAGATCGAACCCATCACAAAGCACCTCTTCCCATGGCAAGAAAAATCGATCTAGTTGGCCTAACTAAACCAAAGATTCGAAGAAGAAATATGAGGCTATAAGTAATCATGCATATAAGAGATCAAAAGACTCAAATAACTTTCATGGATAAAAACATAGATCTGATCATAAACTCAAAGTTCATCGGATCCCAACAAACACACCACAAAAAGAGTTACATCAAATAGATCCCCAAGAGACCATTATATTGAGAATCAAAAGAGAGAGAGGAAGCCATCTAGCTACTGCCTACGGACCCGTAGGTCTACAATGAACTACTCACCATCATCGGAGAGGCACCAATGAGGATGATGAACCCCTCCGTGATGGTGTCTAGATTGTATCTGTGGTTTCTGGAACTTGCGGCGGCTGGAATTGATTTTCGTCGACTCCCCTAGGGTTTCTGGAATATTGGGGTTTTTATAGAGCAAAGAGGCAGTGCGGGAGGTGGCCGAGGTGGGCACAACCCACCTGGGCGCGCCTGGGCCCCCAGGCGCGCCCTGGTGGGTTGTGCTCCCCTCGGAGCCCCCCTCAGGTACTTTCTTGGCCCAACTTGTGTCTTCTGGTCCAGAAAAAATCACCAAAAAGTTTCACTGCGTTTGGACTCCGTTTGGTATTGATTTCCTGTGAAGTAAAAAACAAGCAAAAAACAGCAACTGGCACTGGGCACTATGTCAATAGGTTAGTCCCAAAAAATGATATAAAGTTGCTATAAAATGATTGTAAAACATTCAAGAATGATAATATAATGGCATGGAACAATAAAAAATTATAGATACGTTGGAGATGTATCAATGCCCCATCATTGTTGCTGAGAGTGACATTAACAGACTTGGCGTCCTGTCCTGACTTCTTTAAATTTTTGGGCACTTGTTTGCCCAATATTCCTCTGAACCACAAGTAAAGCATCCATCTCTCTTTTTGTCTTTCTTCTTACTCTTCTTCTTAAAGGTTGTATTCTGCTGGACAGAGTTCTTTCCCTTGAACTTGTGGAAGTTCTTCTGCACCACATTGGCGCTAGAAGAACCCTCTGCCCCTTTCACGTGTGAGTCCTTTGCTCTCGAGTTCTGCTCAACACTTAGATGACCAATGACATCCTCAACAGAGAATTTATGTCTCAAGTGCTTGAGAGAAGTAGCAAAGTTCCTTCATCCAGGAGGGAGTTTTGCAATAATGCAACCCGCGACAAACTTGTCTGGTAACTCACACTTCAGGAGTTCCAGCTCCTTAGCGATGCATTGTATCTTATGGGGCTGATCCAATACAGAACGGTTATCAACTACTTTGTAATCATGGAACTGCTCCATAGCATACAACTCGCTTCCAGCATCGGTTGCGCCGAATTTAGCTTCGAGCGCATCCCACAAATTCTTGGCAACGCGCATATGGAGATATGCGTCCACAAGCTTGTCTCCGATCACAGTAAGAACGGCTCCCACAAAGATGGTGGTTGCCTCCCTAAATGCATTCTCCTGTTCAGGAGCAATCGTTACCGTGGGAGACACACCACCAACCCAGAACACGTTCATTGATGTGAGCCACAAGGTGGTCCTGGTTTGCCAACGCTTAAAATGCGCCCCAGTAAACTTTTCCGGTTTCAGAGTAGCGGCGAAGCCATGAGTCGAAAAGTGCCTAAAATAAGGTTTTTGGATTGTTGGAAATATTAGCACTTTCTCAACTAATCTAATCCACGAGTAAACAGTAAACATGGCAAATACGGTATGCATCTCATACCGATACCTAAGCATGTGAGCACATACAGTACATAGAACCGAAACATCTATGAACAGCATATATACGGCCAGCACATGAACGAGCAAATAGGGGATGAACGAGTCATACCCTCAGGTTGGCCAGGCCAACGCGGAGGCGGCGGCGGCAGCCTCGGCATCGGCCGAGGCCTTCTTCTTGGCGGCTTTGTCGTCAGCCATAGAGTCGATGCAGGGGAAGCAGTGAAAGCAGAGGCGGACGAGACGGGGACGGATCGGGAGCAGTCGCATCGAGACGCTCCCCAAAAACCTTATTGCCGTTCTCCCGGGCAGGATCTCGAACGACAGGGTTCCGGAGGCACCTGCTCTCCTGACCAACCGTGCACGCGGTCGTTGGGATGGGATCGCCGGAAGCAGCACAGTGAGAGAAACAGTAGATGACGACTAGGGTTGTGCGAGAGGGAGTGAGTCCAACGCCTTTTTATATAGGCCGTAAGCGACTCGTTAATTAATTCGAGATTAATTAACCATTCCTGACCGGCAAAAATAAGCTTCGGCTCGGTTCATTCCCGCAACCTGCGGCGCGTGTCGTGACGAGGCGGGCGGCGGAGAAGGAGGAGCGCGCGTGTACAGCTCCTATTCCCAAACTCCCAATAGTAAGTGGTGGAGCAGCCCTTATAAAGAGGTCTCACTCTTCTTACTGTAGCAGTATGGTACTAAACTTCCCACACTGCTCACCACTTGTCGTACACATTAATGGGCCTTAGAGATTAACCAGGGATAATTGTCTTATATGGGCCTAAGCCCATCCATAATCCATCATTTTTTAGCGTCAATTAATGTAGATTGGAGAGAGTAATAGTTTTGATGTAAACATTTGTGATCACGTGTCACAAAAAGTGTTTTTCAAAAGGGAGTATCTAGCTCAATTGATTGGTAATTAACTTGTCTTCCGTGAAAAACAATAGAAGAAACAACAACAATCGAAAGATAAAATCAGCACGAATTCCATGCATAACCCAACGACCATAGCATCGATTGAACTACAGTTATTTCTCAATCAGTGAGAAATAGCGAACCCGTTATAATACGGATTATGTATTCAGTTCTGTGAACACAAAGCATGTATAGACGGATTAGGGCATCTTCAACATTGTCCCCCAAAACGCCTGTAAATGTCCGGATTGACACGTACGAGCACTTTTTGCCATCAACAAGGTGCCGCAAACATTCGTCCGGATTTCTAGTTTAACCGGCCACAAACTGCGGCTTGTTTGCACAAGTCCGAACCTCCACCTTGTAGGACTCCCACAACCCTCGCCCACTCAAATTGCCTCTCCCGGAGCACTTTTCTCTCACTCCGCCCCTTCTGTTTGCTCTGTATCCGCATCCTCCTCTTCTGAGGCCGTCACTCTGCCACTTCGGCCGTTGCATAGGCCTTACCGGATGTCGACCGCCTCCCACGCACCTACCCGCCTGCCTTCGACTACGCCGCCGTCCACCCTGATCCGTCCGCAGCCAGGTATCCTCCGCCCCTACCAATGACGTCCATGCCAGATACCGCGCATGACAAGTGCTCGTTCAAATACCATTGAACCTTTTTTGATGTTTACATTGTTTCTTTGGAGTAAGCACGATGGCGGGGTACTTGAGGCGGGAGGATGAGTTGTTGTGTGACGTGTGGTTGACCAGAAGTGTGAACTTTCTAGGAATGAAGCAAGGGTGGCTGGGTGTTTTTGTTAAATGTGCAATTTTTGTTTCATGAGCAAAAGCACTTCACGCCTTACAACTTGCACGTGATCCATGATCGCAATGTGAAGTCTCTGGCTCATCGGTGGTATACCATCTCAAACTCGGTCATGAAGTAAAGTGTGATTGCACAAGTGGAGAGAATGTTGCCCCCGGGTGTGTCAAAAGCAGAGATCATAAGTTTTAGTTCTTGTCACTCTACATGTTGGTCAATTTATGCATTCACTCAATGTTGCTACTTGATACATCACGTTGTGTAGGCACCAGACGTTGACTTGTTGTACCAAACAATGGATGGTTGGTCATTCACGTTCATACATTGTTGGATGAAGCGCAAGAGCAGAGCGTCTAGATGACCAACTTTTATGGATTTGAGTAACATTGAATTTGTATCGACTTCAAAAACATATTGAACATCCGATTATATTCTGGGTCTAATATTTATCAAACTATTGTTGTACTAGGATATTTGCATGTTATTTATGGACGAATTGTGCTATTGCTATATTATTTTGAGTGCATCGGACATAAAAAAAATAGAGACAAGCGTTTAGGGCACTGTGTTCGATGGACGGTTCCCGTGTCCGTGTCCGCGGATGCGTCGATAGTAAGTCCGGTATAAGGAACAACATTGAAGATGCCCTTAGTTATCAAAACTTGAGACAATCAAATGTGTCTCTTACATAAATAAATTGAGTGTTTCTAACTTGTTGTCTGGAACAGTTGACTTGAAAATTCCAGTGAAGTTCCTATGAAATTGCCACACGGGGTCACCGCACACACATGTAATGCAGCCGCTGCCTCCTCTTAGAAAAAAGATTAGGGTTCCTCTACCTTCTACAGGCGCCGCCGCTGGCCCACCTCGTCTCCGGTGGCCTTAGGGCCATGGAGGCGCGGTGGACCCTGGACCTTGCTGGTGGAAGGGATCTTGCTTCGTTTTAGGTGTTTTTGTGATTTCGTTTAGGGTTTGTGTCCTTCTTGGGAATACGAGCCGGTGGCGGCTTTCTGAAGATGGAATAAGGATCTCCCCGTCTAGCGTTGTCGGAGAGCGTGTGGTGATGTGTCATCGACGGATCTCGTGAGATTCGGTCGGTGCTGGTCTTTCGTGGATCTGTTTGAATCCAGCCTTGTTCGTATGTCCACAGATCTGATATTTCGATCTATAGTTCTCTTCATCGGCGATGGCTGTTTTGGTGCACTTGTCATGTGGGCCTTAGCTCGGCGACTTTTCGATTGTCTACTACTCCCTCCGTCCCAAAATAAGTGACTCAACTTTGTACTAGTTTTGGGACGGAGGGAGTACAAGTTTGGCCCGGCTCCGGTTAGGAATGAATGATGACGGCGGTGCGCCTTCGGCTCGCTTTAGTGCTTGTGGTCGTCGCTAGGTGCTCTACGGACATGTATGTAGTTTTTGTTATTTCTATGTTCTTTGTATTGCCAAGGCATGATGAATAGATCGGAAGTTTTCTTGAAAAAAATAGGATAATTGGTTTTATGCCCCTAGTTGGGTCACACTCGGCTAGTTTACCCCTAGTTTCCGAAAACACGCGTTTCTGCTCAAACCACTTTGCTCGTCTCATGCTTTTGCCCTTTAACCGTTTGACCGTCATTTTGAAAACTTCATAACAAATACATACTAATTCAAGAAAATGCAAATAATATATCAAAATGTTCAAAAAACATCACGTATATGTGCATGACATTTGCATTCATGAGAAAAGTGTTGGAGAGTCCCCATCTCAATTTTAACTCATATAGGTGATGGGGACTTTCCAACACTTTTGCCATGAATGCAAATGGCATGCATATATAGGTGATGTTTTTCTGAACATTTTAATATCTTATTTGAATTTTTCTGAGTAAGTATGAATTTTTTTATGAAGTTTTTAAACTGACGGTCAAAGAACAAAAGTATAAGACGAGCAAAGTGGTTTGGACAGGAACGCATATTTTCTCAAACTATGGGTAAACCAGCCAAGTGTGGGCATAAAACCAATTATCCCAAAAAAGTTGCCGCTGACGAGAGAGGCGCGTGACTGAATGTGACAAATCTTCCTCGCTTTGCATTAGCTCATCCATCTCTCTCTGCCAATCTTTTCTTAATCCAACGCAAAGCTCGTTAATCTTTCATGGTGAGTAGAGTACCTTCCTGTCACGACCTGGTAAGGTCAGGAGCTCCTTTCCTCCAACAACTCGTGCACGACGCAACCTTTATTTATCAAAACGCAGAGAAAACGAAAAAAGAAAAAGGAGCTTCAGCCTTGAGGGAGAGCATGTACAGAAACAGACAGTATATAACTGGTGGAATGAGTAAAATAGAAGCAAAAGCACAAAAGTCCCGGCTCTTTCGATTTGTCATGTTGTTTGACGCACTAGCTGCGTGCGTTCGTGTGGTGCGCCTGCGCGATCTCTGATGAAGCAGTCCATTTCGCAATGGGAAACGGTGAGCTAGGGGAAGACGATGAATCTGTTTGGCTGCCTAACGCCAGCTTTGCTGCCTTCCAGAATACGTACGCGTCAGGATTGACAAGGGCTACGTACCGTACAGACATCCTTAACTACGCCGAAAAGATGTCACGCGGTTATACCGGTTCAAACGGTGGACACATTCGTATCGAATAAAGTGTCAATTATGTGTCTTTTTTTCCGAATGAAGTGTCTACGCTAGCTTCCTCCTAAAATGTCAACTTTTTTTCTTTGAACATATGTACAGACACAAGCCCTTATATATACATACATACACTCATCCCTATGAACGCGAGCACACACATACCCTACCCCTATGAGCATCTCTGAGAGACTGAACCGACATCTCATCTTGAAATTTTACGAAGTTACCGTGGACGCCTCGTAGAGCGTCTCCTCCCACTGAACGCATATCACCAAAAATTCCTGAATTAAATCCAGAATAAATGCGAGCACCAGGACTTGAATCCTGATGGGCTGGGGATACCTCCACTTAACCATCCAACCACAGGTTGGTTCGCAAAATGTCAACTTCATTAGTACGTATTGTTTTGGTGTGAAAAGCCCTACTTTAAAAATGGGTGTAAGGGCATATCCAATGGCGACCCGTAAATTTCCTTCCGCATCTGTCTGCGTACAGGGGGACCAGTCCGCGGACACGAATGCGAGAGGCCGTCATCCAACCATAGCCGCATACATTTCAGACTCTTTTTCAACAAATCGGACGAAATTCGTGCAAACTGGACAGATTTCATATAAACATGATGGATTTCATACAAACACGACGGATTTTCATTACATTTCGAACATTTAGAAAAAAAAATGATCCGACCCTAAACCTATCCTACGGCGGCAGCGCCCGGCATCCAAGCTCATGTCTTCCTCCATTCGCCATCTTCATGAGCACTGGCGATAAGACCCGTGAAGTGAAGGCGCGTTCTCCGGCGTGAAAGAGTAAAACACGGGAGACGGACCGGCCCATATGGGACATAACGCACTGCAGCCTCCCGTGGCCTACTCATCCTCAGAGGAGTCTGCGACCTGTCCGTCGCCGGTGGACGTGAGATCAACGATGAAAATGGTGGCGCCGGCGTTGCCGTCGTCCCACCGGGTCGCCTGATGGTTCGTCGACGGCGTGTAGGAGGCGCAGTTGGCGTTGTTCTCCTCCACGATCACCTGCAGCTGCGCCTCCGCGACGTAGTTGGGGTTCACCGCGGCCATGGCCGCCACGGCCTCCTCGCTCGCACGCTCGTCGTAGATCTGGCCCTCCGCCAGCGGGTGCTGCTCCAGGAGGAACAGGTTGTACCGTTGTTCCTCCTGCGCTTGCTGGAACACCAACAAAGGCGCTAGCGCAGGCTGCTCCTCCGCCATGGCGGCGTTGTAGTGCGTCTACGCCTGCTCCATGGTGAAGCCGGCGTGCACAGGTGACGCGGGAGCCGGGGCAGTGTCGTCGGAGCCTGTCTCCATGGTGGTGTCATCCTCATCATCGAAGCCCTCGGGCGAGCTGGTCGGCAAGCCGACCTCGATCCGCCTGGCACGGCGGCTCTGCCAGGCGGCGGCCAAGGCGGGCTTCATCTCCGTAGAAAGGCTCTCCCATAAGGTTTCGCCGCCTGCGGTCATGGCGGATGCAGTGCAAGGGAGGAGGATGGGGAGCGGCTTGTGTTGTAGTGTGGAGTTAGCCGGGTGTGGCCGCATTGAACGGACGTGGTAGATATCCGTCCCGTCCCGTCCAGTCACACGTCTTCAGCATTCAACAGGCGCGGACACCGGAGACGCGTCGCGAGCGGCGCCCTCGTTGGCGCGCGCTTCAATGGCGGAGACAGTGAGAGGTCGCGTCCGCCCTGAGCCGTCTTCAATGTGAAGTCGTGCGCTCTACAGTGGCATGAATACGGACAGCTGGAGCCAGATGGGAATGCACTCGGGCGAGGGAGGAGAGGTTTGAGTTGGCCAGGGCGGTCAGAGGCGGGCGTGGGAGCGGTCCGGACTCCCGCAAAGCCCACCTACTTTTGTCTCTGGTTTGCGGGGGAAGTACGTCTGGACCACGCCGCGGACTGATACAGGACTGTGTTGGATGGCTTCCACTATCCAGACAATGAGGTCCGCACGCATACGGAAGGTTTGCGGGTCGGTATTGGAGATTCCCTAAGTTCATTTCTTCTATTGATTGTAGAAATTCGTTTTTCTCTTCCCGTTTATATGATATTGATCTTCGATTGAATGAGCCTTTGTAAATGCTTTTATATCTATTCTATGTAGCAGGCGCCCAACCGGATGGAAACATTTGGCTCTTGGGTGCTGATGCATCCAAATTGCAAAAAAATAGTAATTTCAAAAAATGTCAAAAAATCATGAAATTTGTTGGCAACAAACTTGATAAAGTGTTACAATCGCGTGAATTTTTTTAAGGTTTTCCTTGTCAAATATTTTTTACGAGTACACCAATAAGTCAAGTTTGTTCGAAAAGAGTTCCAAAGATTTTTGACCTTTTCCTAAATTGCTAAAAATAATCCCTAAAATTCATTTATAGGGTTCATACAACCAGGTGTATCCTGGTATTTTCCGTGCCCATCCATCCTATAAAACAAATACTAATGAGACAATGAAAATTATACTAAGCTAAAGAAAACATAGTATATAGATCCTAAAATCTAAAAGATGCATATTAGGGCTATATTGATTCGAACCCTAGACCTTCTTGGTAAAACAGATCAAAACGGATTATGCTTCAAAAGGACTGATTTGCTATCCTCGGCCACTTGAATAAAAATGAACAGAGATTTTATTTATGCGTAAATTAGTGTTCTCCTCCTACCACCATTGCACCACATAGTAAGTGATTGGTAGGTCGCATGCAACAGTCAAGCCTTGGGGATGCAAATTTAGTCTATTTGATAGCCCGAGGGGCATCGAATTTGTGTCCGGCACGAACATCAAAGCAACCCTAGGCCTGGTTGAGGAGGAACGGTCGAATAGGCTGTTTTCCTATAGCTAGGCTCCAGCTAGCCATTTGTGCCACTTGCTTCCACGTGTCGGGAATTGCGGGAGATAGGACGTATCGATCATTACTGCCTGCTCCTCTCCTCTCACCTCCCAAACCCCATTCACACCCCTATGTCAACCCCCCTTCATTCCTATCGATGGCCGTCGATGCTTCACCATCGTGCCGCCCGAATCCTTGCCCCGCCAGCGATAGCAACCACAACCGTTGGATCGTCGCCATGACGTGGGGGTCCTCATCCCGACCAGTTCGAGAAGATGCTAAAGTCCGCTTCCCTAGTATGCATGAGGTCGCGCTGTGTGTATCGACCATCCATCGACGGTCGCTTCCTCGACTATGGCAATTTGTACTTCGGCTAATACAGCGGTGGGGACTTCAGCTGCGTTTGCCATGACATCCGCCGTAGCACGCGAGTTTTTTTACGTTCCCGCCAACGTTTGCTCCAGGGCTATCTGCTCCAGCTCCGTCGACAGCAGCTCCATCTTTGGCGAAGATGTAAGTATATCAAACTCAACATTGCCTCTCCGGTTGTGCATCTTTGATTGTATTTTAGCATTTAGGGATTTTTAGGACGGTTGCTGCTCCATTGACAATGCTAGGATCATAGCACTAGATCAACTTTGCAAATTGTGCACCGATTCAATTCGATTTTAGCACTGGTCATAGCATCAGATATATCCGATTAGATTATATTCTAACGCTCGCTCTGCATTGCTAGGATCATAGCAATGTGCATATCTAGATTGTGCATTGGTAGGTTCATAACAATGTGCATTGCTAATCTATGCACTAATCAAAGCGTTGTCCATTGCAAGGTTGTGCACTGATTCATAGCAATAAGCAATATGCACTGCTTAATTTATGTGCATTGCTAGATATGACTCATTGTGCTTGTGCAGTCCTAGATTGTGCACAGATCAAAGCAATGGGCATTGCTAGATTGTGCATCGATCATAGCAATGTGCATTGCTAGATATGCTTCATTATGCTTGTGTATTTTTTTCATGTGCTTCAATGTAGCATCATAGCAATGTAGGATTATAGATTTGTTCCATTGGGCTTGCACTATGATGCTCACCTATGTCTACTTAACTGAGAAGGTGATAAAAATGAATGGGACGTCACAGGATTGGGGGGGGAGGGCTGCCATTCATCGCATGGCATGGATGACTTCACCCCACACAACCGGTGGGCACTAAAGCCCGAGGTGTCGAGGAGGAAGGAGGCCATGGCTCTACGTCTCCCCAAGTGGGGCCGCCGACCAAAGTAGGGGCACAAGCCCATAGAATCACTGCCAGTCGGTTCTATGTGCAAATCAATGACGACGACACTGCCTTCCTTGTTGCCCCAAAGGCTTTGTAGAAGCCCCTGGGCACCTGGCTCCACATCTGATTCCTCGTTCCATGTTGGTGGTTGTTTGCCGCTGGTGTGAAACTTGGATGGACGTGTTGGAGTTCGGCGACCAGGTGGTGCTCAGCGTGGGGCTAGAATAAGTTCTGCCGGAAGCACCAGGTGGAAGTTGTCGGCGTTCTGGGAACCAGGGTACCCAGACTTTCCTTCCTGCAGCCCATGGCGTGGCTTCATCGACGGCCTGGTACGGCCCATCTACAAGACTACCAAGACAAGACCCTCGCGAGGGGCCAAGTCTCGTGAGGCAGACGACGCCAAGACCTCCCGAGGGAGCGGCCTCCCCAAGCTGCCTCCTGAGGAGCGAAGATTCCTATGCAGGTGCCCAAACCTCATGAGGTTGCGGTGACGCAAGCCATGACGACCAAGGCTAGGCGGGCGCCAGCGGGCGCAGAGAAGACAGTTTTCTCTTTGGTGCTAAGGAGGCAAGCGCAGGCGTGGGTTCCCGAGGACTCAGGCAAAGGTTTCCATTCCTGTGCAACGAGACCAAGACCACCAGGATGGCAGGACGGATGTCATCACCGAGCCCACCGCAGCGTCACGCCAGAAGCTTTGCAGGCGAAGACCACCTTTTGTCAGGATAAGATGTACTACTTGTCCCCTTTCAAATTGGCCGTTGTGGAATCCCTTCCCACCTACGTTTTGGGAAGAGGATCAAGGCCACTATAAATATAGGCTAGCCACCACCGTAGAGCAGGACGAACCCCCCGGGATCGGATCCTTTCCACCCTCACCAGAGCAGACCTCGCGAGGTTGTTCATCCCTTGTACTTGTTCATCCTCAGCCCCTCGTGAGGCAAATCCACCACAAATCAGGAGTAGGGTCTTACACCGCAAGGTGGCCCGAACCTGGGTAAACTGCCGTGTTCATCTTCTTCCTTGTTCCTCGAGCTAGGCCGTAGGGCGACGAGCTGGTTGGCTAGATAGGTTGAGTTCTTCGCACATGCCCCAGAGTTCGAACCTTTCTTGGGTCTGCGGAGCCCTGAATCCGACATTTGGCGTGCCAGGTAGGGGCGTGTCGAAGCCTCTCTTCCTCCGTTCGCTCCGCCGCCGTTCCGTCGTTCCAATGGCCGACGCTCGCCGTGTCCGTGCCGAGCGCCGGGCCGCTCGCGTCGCCCAGACGACTCCCGCGGGCAAGGGCGCTCCTCGCCGCTCTGCCTCCCCGGTGGCTAACACCGCCACCGACTCTGATGCTTGCGAACAGCAGGACTCGTCGCTGCCACCGTCCGTGTGCCACGACGGCCGCACCGCGACCCCATCACCAACTCCGGCCACGGCATCGTCTTCTCACATTCGTCGCGGGCCGACGAACGCGCAGGCTGCGCTGCTCATGGAGCGTGAGCTTCTGCGCTATCGTCCGGCCAACGACCTCTACGACGACTGGCTCGCCCGCATCGCCGAGCTCGTCAACGCCGCCGGTGAGGCCCCTGCACCGTCCCGTTCGCCTCGTCCTCCGCCGTCCCTGGCGGGCGATGTGGCTCACGGCGCGCCTCCCCCTCCTCCTTTGCACGGCGCGGACCCCGAGCCCAGGCGTGAGGCACCCCAGCGCGACCCGCCGCGTGGAGCGCCGGCGCGTGATGAAGAAAGCTGCCAGGTGGTGCAGCGGCCCCAAGGAGAGGCGCGCGCGCTCCCAGCGCCGCCGCGTCAAGACCGCGCGCCGCCAGAGGCGGTGGCACGCGGGCGCCAAGACCAAGCTCCTCCCATGCGACCGGCCCCTGTGAGTGCGGCAGGCTGCCGTGCTTTAACCCCGGAGCTGCGCCGTGTCATCTGGCCCGGCAAGTTCAAGCCGGATCTGCCTCCACGCTACGACGGCACCCCCGACCCCGCTGAGTTCATCCAGCTCTATGAGCTGAGCATCGAGGCGGCAAACGGGAACGAGAAGGTCATGGCGAACTGGTTCCCCATGGCCCTCAAGGACGGCGCGCGCTCTTGGCTCCTGAACCTCCCGGTGGGCTCGATCTCCTCCTGGGACGAACTCCGCGAGCGCTTCATTGCCAACTTCCAGGGCACTCGGCGGCGGTCGAGAACTCAGATGGCGAGGGTGCCATCCTGCCTCCTGAGGCCATCCCCAAGAAGAAGAAGCAGCTCCTCCCAAAGGGCCGTCAGGAGGCTGGGGCGCCCGGCGGTCGTGCCTCAGGCCCCGAGCCCTCTGCTGGGGCGTCTTTCCCACTCGCATAGGAAGGCGCGCCCGGCACCCCTATCGGGACGGGCTCGGGGGCTCTCATCTGGAGGGGCCCTGACCTGACCAGCGTCACGAGGGAGGCGTTCGGCCACCACGTGGGGGTGTGCTTCGACGTGCGCCTCCGTGAGCAAGGCACAAGGTGCGGGGCGCCAGGCGCTCTGGAGTTAATCACCAAGGCAATCGAGGAGCTTCGGGAGGCGCGAGCCATGCGTGGCGAGCGTCGCCCTGCGCTGTCCAGTGCAGCTGCCGCCCATGACATGGGTGGCGAACTGCGCGTCTGCGTCAACATCCCAGGCCTCAACAGGGCTGCTTCGCAGGACCTCTTCCGGCCATCCCGCGTCGACCGGAGCGGGGGCTACCCCTGCAGCTACTGACGGTGTCCTGGACTAGGGGGTACTCACCATGTCGTCTCCCGACCAGTGGGTTGGGCCGAGGACCCCCGTGGCGGTTCACTAATGGGCCAGTTCGGACAGCCGATGACATATACAAGGAAGATTCCACAAGACTTGGTGATCAAGACAAGGACTCCTCTCCACCAACGTAGCCGACTAGGACTCTTGTCATCCTGGGCCTCCGGTACATTATATAAGCCGAGGCCAAGCTCGTTGATAGATAGATTATGACATTACTCATCATACCCCTTGGGTTTAGACCCACAACATATGATCTCGAGGTAGATCAACTCTGTACCTTGATACTTCATCAATATAAACAAGAGCAGGACGTAGGGTTTTACCTCCATAGAGAGGGCCCGAACCTGGGTAAAACACCGTGTTCATCGTCTCTGTTACCATCGATCCTAGATCCATAGCTCGGGACCCCCTACCCCGAGGTCTGCCGGTTTTGACACCGACAGCTACGTCCGCATGCCGTTCGGCCTGCTGAACGTGGCCGCCTCGTACCAGCGCCTCATGCAGGGAGCCTTGGCGGCTCACGAGGCCAGCCGCCAGACGGTCCTGACCGAGGAGGTGACGGACCCTCGCGAGCCCCCCGGACCTCCGGAGCCTCCTGGGGCTCAGGAGCCGGTCGGCTCATGAGGAGCGATCTCTACAGTACACGTCTTCAGCTACTTCAACGCTTCTACAACGATGGTGCCAGGTGACTTTTTGGTTTGTTCAACTGACAGCGCCCCTCGGGCTGCATCATCCTCAGGCAGAACTGGCTTTGCCTTCATGAGTTTCCTAAGTATCTCAACTGCCTGTCCGGTGCTTCGTCACTATGATGTCGCTGCGCCCTCGCGAATCCGCCCGCGACCACCTCATGATTAAGGACTGGCACGGCGTCTGTGCTCGGGTTCGTCCCTGCAGCATCGACAAACCCAAGCGACCGACCTCTGTCCCGCGGGCCAGCTCCCGTGCGCGTCACCTCTCGTGGTCCTTGGTGCCTTGTTCTCGCATGAGCTAATCGCGTGTGGGCAAGTGCGGGCGCACGGCCCGGTTCGTACAACCGCAGTTTGGTGCTTCGCCGCAGCGGGAGCAGTGCGCCGGCTGTTTTTCCGTGGGATCGTTGCATGAGAAGACTTGGCACGGCGTCTGTGCTCGGGTCCGTTCCTGCAGCGTCGATAAAACCAATGGCTGAGCTTTGTCTGGCGGGCCGGCCCCGTTCACGTCACCTCCTGGGGTCATTGGTGTTCGGCCTTCTCATGCGATAACCTCCGGAGGGGCATTCGGTGAAGGACCCCCCATCGCCCCGCAGGTTTCTTACGCGTGCCCCGCGCTGCCAAAATCAGGCGCAACCCGCCTTGAGGTAGGGCCTCGTGAGTCCCGCGCTGGCTCACGAGTGCCCAGATACACCTCCTCCAGTTCTGCCATGCTAGCCACGCGTACGAACGGGGCTGTACACGCCCCGGAGTCTCCCCCAGCGGGAACTCCCACCCACGTACCAGTGGAAGCCCCATGCTCCGCGCTGGCGGACGACACGGTCGAGGAGCGACTATGCCCACGATAAAGTGGAAGCACCATGCT
Source organism: Thinopyrum elongatum (assembly GCA_011799875.1). Classification (NCBI taxonomy): domain Eukaryota; kingdom Viridiplantae; phylum Streptophyta; class Magnoliopsida; order Poales; family Poaceae; genus Thinopyrum; species Thinopyrum elongatum. The sequence goes on along the minus strand of CM022303.1, from coordinate 490,760,037 downwards.
CCGCGCTGGTGAATAAACAACTGAGGGCGCCCTCGCGGCCGCACCAACCTCAGGATAGCCTCTTGGCTCTACGATCGGCAACACCCCACAGCTTCCCCCTCAGAAGGATCGCGCGAGGGGGCTGGACACAGGGGCTGTGCTCAGGCCCCGCCTGGCACACGCTACCCTACCAGGTCCGGGTACCTAGTCTTCTCGCGTTCCCCCCCCCCCCCCCCCAGGTGAAAGCTGGTGGTCAAAGGTATGAGGGCTGCTCGCACGTCAAGGGGGACCTCCTGAGCATCGCGACTCGGGGGCCTCACCAGTCACATAGCCCCTTGCCCCTTGGTGTCGTCCTGGTGATCCGGACGCGCCAACAGAGGTCGAGGTATGCGCGGGGCTGGGCCCTGCCAACGCAGAGCGCGAAGTCCTACACCCCGGCGTCCACGTTTCCTTCATGAGGGCTGCTCGCACGTCAAGGGGGACCTCTTGAGCATCGCGACTCAGGGGCCTCACTAGTCACATAGCCCCTCGCCCCTTGGTGTCGTCCTGGTGATCCGGACGCCCCAACGGCGGTCGAGGTATGCGCGGGGCTGGGCCCTACCGACGCAGAGCACAAAAGCAAGCACGAAGGAAACTTGGTGCAATAAGGAAACCACGGGGTCCTAATAATTATTACAAGCACAGATTGTTCCACAAGCTTAAACAGAAGTCTTACGCCTCCACGAGGCACGGTAAATGTTGCAGGGTAAAACTAAGAAGGAACGGCACTGCCGCCACCTGCCCCGCTTGTTGGAAGCCCCTCGTCGACAACGCTGCCACTGTCCTCACCGCTTTCGACTTCTGCTACTGGAGCCTCAGAGATGGGAACCTCCAGAGGCAGGATCATGAGCAGCTTCGCCAACACCTCGCCACCGCGGAAGGATACCGTGTTGCGTGCCATGGGGCGCAACCCCTCCTAGGTACCCCCTTGGAGCCAGCCACTCTTTTCTCACGCAAGTCACTTGCACGTTAAAGGGGGGCCCTTGAGCACCGCGCCTTAGGGGCTCCTACCGGCCCTCAAGCCCTCACCCCCTAGCCTTGACCACGGCATCGCGACCTGGCATACCAGCGGCGGCCGAGCCTCGCTCGAGAGCCGGGTCCCGAGGACGTAGAGCACCCTGATGAGCGGGAGAGATGGAGTCGGTAGGAGCCCTGTGGGGGGCGCCATCAGGAGAAGGGCGCAGCCTAACGTCGCACAAGAAGCTCGCCCTCGCGACAAGGAAACCACCGCAGGCTCACCAAGATAAGTCGCTTCGCACACCCGGGCGCGAACCCCATAATCGGCGTTTCATCTCTCGTGATTTCGCTCGGGCAAGGGAACTCCCCTTTCAGTTGTTGGGAAACGTTGCATGGAAAACAAAAAAAATTCTACGCACACGCAATGATCTATCCATGGAGATGCATAGCAACGAGGGGGAGAGTGTGTCTACGTACCCTCGTCGACCGTAAGCAGAAGCGTTTCACAACGCGGTTGATGTAGTCGAACTTCTTCGCGCTTCAACCGATCAAGTACCGAACGCACGGCACCTCCGCGTTCTGCACACGTTCAGCTCGGTGACATCCCTCGCCTTCTTGATCCAGCAAGACGTCGAGGTAGTAGATGAGTTCCGTTAGCACGACGGTGTGGTGACGATGATGGTGAAGTGATCTCCGCAGGGCTTCGCCTAAGCACTACGAAAATATGACCGGGGGTGTATACGGTGGAGGGGGGCGCCGCACATGGCTAGGCAATTGTCTGGGGTGTGCTAGGCGCCCCCCTCCTCATATATATAGGTGGGAGGGAGAGGGGAGAGGCCAAGGGGCGCCCCAAGTAGGTCTAAATCCTACTTGGGCTCCTACCCTTCGCCGCGCCCCCTGCCATGTTTGTCGGAGGGGGAAGGAAAGAGGGGGGAGAGGGAAGGAAGTGGGAATCCTAATCCACACTTACCTTTCCCTTCTCCCCTTTCCTTATCCTCCTTAGGCCGGCCCATATGGGGGGCGCACCAGCCCCTTGTGGCTGGTGCGTTTCCCCTCTTGGCCCATAAGGCCCATATCTTTTGCCGGGGGTGCCCGGAACCCCTTCCGGTGACCCGATAAGTACCCGGTACCCCCCGAAACACTTTCGGTGTCCGAATACCATCGTCCTATATATCAATCTTTACCTCTCGACCATTTAAAAACTCCTCATCATGTCCGTGATCTCATCCGGGACTCCGAACAACATTCGGTCACCAAATCACATAACTCATATAATACTATATCGTCATCGAACGTTAAGCGTGTGGACCCTACGGGTTCGAGAACTATGTAGACATGACCGAGACACCTCTCCGGTCAATAACCAATAGCGGAACCTGGATGCCCATATTGGCTCCTACATATTCTACGAAGATCTTTATCGGTCGAACCGTTAATGCAACATACGTAATTCCCTTTGTCCATCGGTATGTTACTTGCCCGAGATTCGATCGTCGGTATCTTCATACCTAGTTCAATCTCGTTACCGGCAAGTCTCTTTACTCGTTCCGTAATACATCACCTCGTGACTAACTCCTTAGTCGTTTGCTTGCAAGCTTATGATGTGTATTACCGAGAGGGCCCAGAGATACCTCTCCGATACTCGGAGTGACAAATCCTAATCTTGATCTATGCCAACTCAACAAATACCTTTGGAGATACCTGTAGAGCATATTTATAATCATCCAGTTACGTTGTGACGTTTGATAGCACACAAGGCATTCCTCCGGTATCCAGGAGTTGCATAATCTCATAGTCGAAGGAATATGTATTTGACATGAAGAAAGCAATAGCAATAAAACTGAACGATCATTATGCTAAGCTAACGGATGGGTCTTGTCCATCACATCATTCTCCTAATGATGTGATCCCATTATCAAATGACAACTCATGTCCATGGTTAGGAAACCATAACCATCTTTGATCAACGAGCTAGTCAAGTAGATGCTCACTAGGGACACGGTGTTTGTTTATGTATTCACACATGTATTTAGGTTTCCGATCAATACAATTCTAGCATGAATAATAAACCTTTATCATGAAATAAGGAAATATAAAATAATAACTTTATTATTGCCTCTAGGGCATATTTCCTTCATCAGTCCTTCGGAAGCCGCTTGCGCGCCAAAGGGGACCTCCTGAGCATCGCGCCTCGGGGGCTGTTACCGGACCTCGGACCGCTCAGCTCCTGGCCTTGACCACGGCATCGCGACCTGGCATTCCAGCGACGGCCGAAGCTTGCCTGGGGACTGGGTCCTGTCGACGTAGAGCACTAAGCTACCGTGAGAATAAAAAGGGGGAACCGTGCCCAAGCGAGAGACGTAAACACAACATAAGTTGGGGACGCTAACATTAAGGCAAAAGTGTCACGATCTTTACACACCCCCGCGGGGCCCTTCATGACTTTTGCGCAGGAATGAAATGAAAGGAAAGGATCTCCTGAGGATCGCGACCCAGGCGGTGTCGCCCATGATGTCTGGCCGGCGCCATTCCTCCCTCAAGCCCGAGCGCGGCGGCGCGGCGGCTCGTAGCTGTCATCGTCGCTTAAGCTTGGTTCGGAGGAGGCATCGCTGCTGCTGGAGGAATCGCGGACAAGGCCAAGGGCAAGTTCATCGCGAGGGGCCTCGCCGATTTGCCGGCCTGTGAGGGGGTCGCTGTGACGCCCCCGGCCCAATCATGCACTAATCATACACGCAAATGCACACGATCAAGCCTAAAGACTCACGGGAAGATATCACAACACAACTCTAAAACATAAATAAAGTCATACAAGCTATATATTACAAGCCAGGGGCCTCGAGGGCTCGAATACATAAGCTTGCGTACAAGCGTCAGCGGAAGCATCAGATATCTGAGTACAGATATGAAACAGAAACAGAAAGACCTTTAGAAAGGCGGGGCAAAATAAAACACTACGATCGAAAGGCGTAGGCCTCCTGCCTGGGACCCTCCGATCCTACTCCTGGTCGTCAGTCAGCTCGTAATAGTAACCATCCTCTGGGTAGTAGTAGTAGTCGATCGACAGGGACAGCTGTCTCAGGGGCTCCGTCATCTTGGTCACGTCAAACTGATATGGGGAGAAAAGGAAAACAAAGCAACCGTGAGTACTCAGAAGTACTCAGCAAGCAAGGATCTACGCTACATATGCAACATTTTCAAAGGGAGGCTGTATATGTGGACTGGGCTGCAGAAATGCAAGAATAGAGAGAAGGCCTAGTCCTATCGAAGACTAGCATCTTCAGCGGTCTTGCAGAAATAGAAGAGGGTAGAACAGTACAATATAATGTAGCAGTATCATTAAGTCTCATCCTCACCTAGAGATCCTTTCTCGACTCCCTGCGAGAAAGCAATCCCAGAGCCATACAGTCATCAACCTCGTCCTGAGATCCCTTCTCGACTCCCTGCGAGAAGCAATCCCAGAGCCATAGTATCCAAGTATCTAGTTCTAAATTGTATCAATCGGGATACAACTCCGAGTGTCCGTTACCGTAGGACAGGCTATCGATAGAAGTTTTCTTCCCTGCAGGGGTGCACCAACTTACCCAACACGCTCGATTAACTCCGGCCGGACACACTTGCCTGGGTCATGCCCGGCCTCGGCCAAACGACACACCGCAGCCCTATCTAGAGCTCAGCAGAGAGGTCCCCGCCGGTCTACATCCTAAGCACTCAGGGGTCTTGGGCCATCGCCCTGTGCACTCCGGGTCGTTGTGTGCAGGGTGGATACCAGCACCGCCTCGGAGGGTCGGTACGATCCGACCGTGCCACAATGCTGAACTGGACGTCTGACAGAACTGTCGGCTGATGCTACGATGCAGAACGCCCATACTATGCCCACGTGATGGTTAGTGCTATCAGACCAGAGGCCTGCTCGGATCAAATATCCAAATCGTTAGGACTAGGGGCTTGCGGTAACGAGCAGAGACTCATGAAAGATGTGACCCCGTCGCCCCATCTCGAGGACTTGCTGCAAGGGTTAAGAATGCCCGGCCGCGCCTCGTATTCAGCACTCGGGCACCATATAGGCACCCGTCTTCACAACACTCGCCTCTCAGGCGCACGCGGGTACCCCTCAGGGTCGACCCGCCTATCCAAGTAACAGTGTAAAGTCCAAGTATCCGTGTGTCCATAACATCAGGGGAATCCGAGGTATCACCCTCGTTGGATTCCTACTCGATGTCTCCGTCAAGGTGAACTCGGAGGAATCACCCTCGATGGGTTCACACTTGATGTGTTGCACGACAGCGTCGTTATCGGAAGCGGTGAAGGAGGAATCACCCTCGATGACCACGACCGAATAGCTACTCTACAGAGTTAACATCAGAAGTGCTACATGAGGTTTCACCCTCGGCACTCGATAGTAACGCTGCAGTGTCGTTACAACTAAGGGGGGGTGATGTGCGGTGTCGGGGCCTGGTCTTCAATCCCGTTGATCGGGTCTTCTGACGATCCAGCGCGGCAGTCAGGATAAGTGGGATCACTGATAGGTCTCTACCCAGCCTATACTAAACAGTTTAGGATATGCAGGTAATTATCAACAGCAGGATACAATAAACAGGCTATGCATCAGAATAGGTAAAGCAGCAGCAGCAATTCTAATGCAAGCATGAGAAATAGAATGGGCGATATCGGGATGATCAAGAGAGGGGGCTTGCCTGGTTGCTCGGTGGCAAAGGCAAGGTCGTCAACGGTGGCGTCGGGCTCCGGAGCTGCGTCGGTACCGGGAACTGCGTCGGGGTCTAACGAGAGAGAAGAGGGGGAGGAAACAATAAATACAAGCAAACAGATGCAACACGATGCATGACATGGCAATACGCAGTGCTAGGGGTAGTCTAACACAGTACTACACGTATCAGACGGAGCGGGAGAATATCTGATGATATTTCCCGGGTCTTTGGGTTTATCGGACAGACGATCCGGAGAGGGAAGTTACATGTTCATCATGCTAGAGGCATGTGATAGGTATAAGGAGGGCATATTCAGATTCGTCTCGTCGTTCTGAGCAACTTTAATGTAGAAAGTTTTTCGATCCGAGCTACGGTTTATTTTCTATGATTTTCCAAAGTTTAATTAATTTTCTGATATTCTCTAGAATATTTTCAATTCAAGTTTAAATCGGAAAAAAAAAGGCTGTGGGTACCCAGAAGTGCACCCAGCCAGAGTATGGCAGGTAGGGCCAGTTGACTTGATCAACTGCCCAGTCAGCAATGACTAGTCAAAGTGAACAGTGAAGGTGGGGTCTACTTGTCATGGACTTAGCTATTCTAAATCTAGTTTAGCACTTTAATATAACAGTTGGTCCCACATGCCATCTACTATTAGACTAATTAACTACTACAGTACTAATTAAACTAACTAGCACGGCCGGCCACACACGGCTGTGCCACAGCCGGCCAGACACACCACACACACACACGCGCGCACACACACACACAGAACACTCACACGCAGAGCACAGCTCGACCTGGCCATGGCCGGCCGTAGCAGCGGCGGCAGCGACGGACAACAGCGGCAGCAGCCAAGCACGACAGCAACTAGCGACAGCAGCAACGAAGCAGCGGCAGCAGCTTAGCAGGAGTAGCAGCAGCGGCCAGGAGCAGAGCATCTGCAAGCGGCAGCAGCAGGACCATGAGCAGCACGCAGCAGCAAGCATCAGCAGGCGGCGGTGAGAGCAGGATGCTGCAGGCTGACGCTGACGCGACCGGGCGAAGGCAGGTGCGGCCCCGGCGGGCGCGAACGACTGCGGCGGTCAGGGTCAACGGCGAGCGCAGCAGTAGACAGCCTCGAGGCCAGGCACGGGCGAGGCGCAGGGGGACGGGGCAGCCGGAGACGAGGTCACGCGCGGTCGCGCGAGCGCAGGTCGGCGCGGGGAGCAGCGGCGCGGGTCGCAGCCAGGGCGCGGCCACAGGCAGGAGCAGGCACAGGCGCGTGCGCGTACACTAAGGCTCGAATGCGGTCATGGAAGAGGACGACCGAGCTCGGGGACGACAGCAAACGTCAACAAATAAAAGGGGAAAGGGGGGAATCGATGAGGCTCACTGAGAGGAGGTCGGGGACGTGCTCGAACAGGTCGAGGGGCGCCGGAGATGGGGACCAATGGCGACAGCCGTGGCGGCTGTGGTGGGGATGGCGGCTCGATGTGGAGCGTACAGGGCCCTTTGGCTTCGATCCAGAGGCGTAGGTGAAGGAGACGAGGTTGGGGAAGCTCGTGGCCACCTTGTAGCAGCTCGGGGGTGCCCCGGAGCACGGCAACGACGACGCGGCGACGACGGCAACGCACGGGCATCGAGCAGGAGAGGCAGGGGCGCGAGAGGGAAGAAAAAGGGGATTCTAGGGTTTCGGGGAGGAGGGGGCCGGTCTTATCCATCTCGGGGTGTCGTGGATGCTCGACACGAGCTCATCGGGCGCGTGGACGGCCGGCCTGAGGCCACGGGCATGGCTCTGTCTCTCTGTACAGAAGAAGAAGGAGAAGGCTGTGGTGGCTTGGGCCTTGCTACTGTAGCACTAGGCTTCCAGTGTACAGTGTGCACTTAGCCTCTTCTCTATTTTCTCTGTTTTAATATTTCGGTACTATTTCCTACTTAATTCCTGTAGCAAATGAATTTAGGCCAGCTTCAAATTTGGCGCATACTTAGTGGGCAATATTTTGAGACAGCACCAAAAGTTTTCATGTGGTTTGGGAAAAACATAAATATTTGTTTATATTTAAAATTCCATAATAGTTGCCGTTGGACCACTTTAATATTTTGCTAAGGATTAATTAGTGAGTCAAATGAAGTTGGTTTTCCACATGACAAATGATCAGCAGAATTTATAGAACTATTCGAACATTTTAGTTTTATAGTTTGAGGAAAATAATAATTTGACTTGTTTTAGATTTAAATTTGATTTTTTGGACAAGTGGCAATTTGCATAGTAATAATGATGACATGGCCATCATTAGGGGGGGGGAATTACTGTAGCATGATTCTCGGGGTGTTAGCCATCATTATTGGGGGGGAATTACTGTAGTTATCCACTGGGGGGTGTTACAGTCGCCATCTCAATCGCCTCCCCTGGGGCAGCACTCCAGGCGTCGGCCATCCTCCCCGAAGACCTTGAAGAAGATCGTCGATGCCCCGTCGTACTCGAAGTGGATGGCGTGCCTCCCCTCCGATCTGCAGGCGCGGGCGATCGCGCCCCATCCCTGGGTCATGAAGACGTCGCCGGAGTCGACGGCCTCGACCTCCGCCTCTGAGGCTTGGCTGCAGCAGCCGTTGTGCTGCAACCACAGCTTGACGGGCCCCCTCGGCGGTATCTCCCTCGCTAGGGACCGCGGGAGCCGAATCCACGTGCGCGGCGGCATTGCCGCCCACACCACAAACTCGCAGGCCGTGCCGTCGGCGTGGGCCTGCGGGCAGGGTGGCCGCACGACCATCGCTTGCTCTTCCCTTCGACTCCTTCCTCCGCGACTTCCACGGCTGCTCCCACAGACGGGGTTGCGCGCGCGAGCATGCGCACTAACGGGGAAACCCGGTGGAGCGCGTTCGTGCCAGGGCCGCGCTTCCGTGGGCCCTGCAGAGGGCTCGCGGGGGCGGTCATGCCTCTTCTTCGGCGGGAGCAGCACCGGTTCTACCTGCGGGGCCTTTCCCTTCTCGGCGGTCGAGAACCTCCTCACTGGCGCCATGGCTCTTGCAAGATGGCGGAACGAAGAAGAAGAAGGAGCGAGCGGCGAGAAGATGAAGATGAGCTGGGGGCTCCGGCCCCCTCTCCCATTTATAGGCGAAGGAAGGCTAACCACCGGCCTCTCACACCCCAAGCAATGATGGCCTTTTTGCATGCACCAGGCAGTTGTCAAGTCGAGCAGTTGCCGAGGCAGCGTGGGGAAGTGGAGACACCCACGTCCCATCAAGTGGCACGTGTCAGCCTGGTCCGCAGGCGATTGGGGCCCGTGGCGCTTCGCCCTTGCCCTTTGGCTTCGCCTCGAAGCCAAGTCCGAGCGCGCCTTGGGCCCGGGGGCTACTGTCGGTGTTCTGGGAACCAGGGTACCCAGACTTGCCTGCCTGCCGCCCATGGCGTGGCTTCATCGACGGGCTGGTACGGCCCATCTACAAGACTACCAAGACAAGACCCTCGTGAGGGGCCAAGCCTCGCGAGGCAGACGACGCCAAGACCTCCCGAGGGAGCGGCCTCCCCAGGCTGCCTCCTGAGGAGCGGAGGTTCCTATGCAGGTGCCCAAACCTCATGAGGTTGCGGTGACGCAAGCCATGACGACCAAGGTCAGGCGGGCGCCAGCGGGCGCAGAGGAGATAGTTTCCTCTTTGGTGCTAAGGAGGCAAGCGCAGGCGTGGGTTCACGAGGACTCAGGCAAATGTTTCCATTCCTGTGCAACAAGACCAAGACCACCAGGACGGCAGGACGGATGTCATCACCGAGCCCACCGCAGCGTCACGCCAGAAGCTTTGCAGGCGAAGACCACCTTTCGTTAGGATAAGATGTACTACTTGTCCCCTTTCAAATTGGCCGTTGTGGAATCCCTTCCCGCCTACGATTTGGAGAGAGGACCAAGGCCACTATAAATATAGGCTAGCCACCACCATAGAGCAGGACGAACCCCCCGGGATCGGATCCTTTCCACCCTCACTAGAGCAGACCTCGCGAGGTTGTTCATCCCTTGTACTTGTTCATCCTCAGCCCCTCATGAGACAAATCCACCACAAAGCAGGAGTAGGGTGTTATACCGTAAGGTGGCCCGAACCTGGGTAAAGTGTCGTGTTCATCTTCTTCCTTGTTCCTCGAGCTAAGCCGTAGGGCGACGAGCTGGTTGGCTAGATAGGTTGAGTTCTTCGCACACGCCCCAGAGTTCGAACCTTTCTTGGGGTCTGCGGAGCCCTGAATCCGACAGAAGCCGACAACATCGTTGTCTTCAAGCTCAACTCTTTAAGCTTCAAGATCCGACAACCCCACCGTCAATGCTATCTCTGTGTTACGCACAACCAAGTGGAAAACTACCGAGAACTTTCTCAACTAAGTAGTACTCCTTCCGTAAAAATACATAATAGCGTTTACATCACTGAAGAACTACTTTAGTGATCTAAACGCTCTTATATTTCTTTACGGAGGGAGTAGTAATTTTAGTATTGTGTTTGCTGAAAACTATTCATATTTTGATTATGGAACATCACTCGTTGTTGTGTTAATGTTAGTACCATGTTATTAGTGGTTTCAACCCGATGTTAATTGTGTGCATGTTAGTGTTAATGTGTTGTGTTTTGATCTTGTCTTTAAATCATGTTGTTTAGGATAGTGTTCGTGCTGTCCGCTCAGACATACCGTGATGAAATAGAAGGCCTGAAGATGGTCTAAACTTGACACTTCTGAATATTTCGAAGATTCTCATCTCCCGTCAATACGTAGTTCTATAATGAAATCATTTACTGACAGAAAAATGGCAAAATCTGATTCCTCCATCTCTTTGATCGTGCGGTGGGCAATCCTTATCATATCCAGTCATCAACGACGCACAACGACTAGTCGTAGCGGACACACACTATACTCCCCCCTGTATAAAAAACCAACAGCGGTCGCAGCTCTCTTTCCCAGGTGAGCCAGCCAGCGAGTGCGCCACCACTACAACCCAGATCTCCGCCTCGCCGGTTGGTCACCCCCACCCCAACCACCACCATGCGGAGCACGGGGCCGGCGGCTACCGCGACGGTGACGCGGGTGGCACAGAGGGTGGTGGCCCCGTCGGCGCCCACGCCCGGCGGCGAGCTCCCGCTCTCCTGGCTCGACCGCTACCCCACGCAGCGCGCGCTCATCGAGTCCCTCCACGTATTCAAGGGCCGCGCAGGTGACGATGCCGCCGAGTCCCCGGTCAAGGCCATCGAGCGCGCCCTGGCCGCGGCGCTCGTGATCTACTACCCCATCGCCGGCCGGCTCGCGCTGTCCGACGGCGGCGAGCTGGTCGTGGACTGTACCGGCGAGGGCGTGTGGTTCGTGGAGGCCACCGCGAGCTGCACCCTCGAGGAGGTGGACTACCTCGAGTACCCGCTCATGGTGCCCAAGGACGAGCTCCTGCCGCACCCCACCTACCCCGCCTCCGACCCGCTCGCCGAGGACTCCGTAATCCTTCTAGTCCAGGTAATAATTTAGCAAGATTGCAGAAAAAATCCCCATTTGTGGTCCGGCGTGTGTGTGCTCTGGAACCTTTGGTTCTTCCAAGTCAAACGGCATGGGTAGCAATGGCGCTTAATTGCTCGCCCCATTCCCCAATGCAGGTCACGCAGTTCGCGTGCGGCGGGTTCGTGGTCGGGTTCCGGTTCAGCCACGCCGTGGCGGACGGCCCCGGCGCGGCGCAGTTCATGGCGGCGATGGGCGAGATCGCGCGCGGGCGCGCAGCGCCGTCGCTGACGCCAGCGTGGGGCCGCGAGGCGATCCCGAGCCCGCCGGCCGCGTCCGTGGGCCCGCTCCCGGTCCCGACGGAGCTCCGGCTGCAGTACCTGGCCATGGACATCTCCACCGACTACATCGACCACTTCAAGGCCCGGTTCCTGGAGCAGACGGGGCACCGGTGCAGCGCGTTCGAGGTGCTGATCGCCAAGGCGTGGCAGGCCCGCACCCGCGCCGCCGGGTTCGCGAGGGGCTCCCCCGTGCACGTGTGCTTCGCCATGAACGCGCGCCCCGCGCTCCGCCCCCGCGCGCTGCCGGACGGGTTCTACGGCAACTGCTACTACATCATGCGCGTGTCGGCGCCGGCCGAGGCCGTGTCGGACGCGCCGCTGAACGACGTGGTCCGGCTGATCCGCGAGGGCAAGAAGCGGCTCCCGTCCGAGTTCGCGCGTTGGAGCCGCGGGGAGATGGGCGACGGCGGGGACCCGTACCGCATCACGTCCGACTACCGGACGCTGCTGGTGTCGGACTGGTCGCGGCTCGGGTTCGCGGAGGTGGACTACGGGTGGGGCGCCCCGGTGCACGTGGTGCCCCTCACCAACCTGGACTACATCGCGACGTGCATCCTGGTCCGCCCCTCCGCGCACAAGCCCGGCGCGCGCCTCATCACCCAGTGCGTCGCCGCCGACGGCGTCGACGCCTTCCACCGGGACATGATGCGCCTCGACTGATTGGTTGCAGCAGGTGCCGTTGCCAACGGACAGCAGTTGTCGGCAGGAGAGAATATACTAGTACTGCGACACCACGAATCCACCGGTGAAGAGTGTACATCTAGAAATTTTAGGACAAATTATGAAGTTGCCAACGGACAGTAGTTGTCGGCAGGAGAGAATATACTAGTACTGCGACACCACGAATCCACCGGTGAAGAGTGTACATCTAGAAATTTTAGGACAAATTATGAAGTTGAGTAAAAAATACATTGAAAAGGTGCAAGCCATCATCTCTTTTCTTTTTAATTACCCAACCCCCAATGAGCTAAGTGCATGTAGAAATTAAGAAGACCATATGTAGATTGCTATTGGTCTTGATTACCGTGTGATGAGAGAGAAGTATTTTTTCCTACTTTAAAGTGCATTGGGAAGATAGAAGTACATTCTTTTGTGGACAAATTTTGAAGCTAGATGTACACTCTTCACCGGACGAAGGGAGTACATACATAAAAACGTGCTGTGATGCAGAGGAGCATCGTGTAATGCTTGATTTATTCGTTCAATTCGATTAAATTCGTTTGCCAGTTAGGGTTCTCCTCTTACATGTCGTCCTCGTTGGTGCGTGTGAGGGGGTGTGAATGTGAAAGAAGAGCTGCAATGATCGGGACGTGGAGTTGGTAGCGAGCCACCGTCTCCTCCCGCCTAAGCAAAGCAGGAGTAAAAGCAAGTTGTTTGTCACTTGGCACCGGCGTCATCTTCATCGATGTCGTGCGGGACGTTGCGTGCCAGTCAGGCATCGCAATCTCGATTCGTTAAGCCCCGGTAGCGATAGCGTGTGTGCGTGCGTGGGGTTAAAAGTTGTGCTTTGCTTGTGGAGGAGTTTTGCTCGGCGATTCGGTTCGGTGGTTGGACAAAGAAGCCATTGCTGGTGTTCCTTCCAGAAATGCCTGGCTGGCTGGTACTGGTAGCATCTCTCGACTATGTGCTGTGTGACTTGCACCGGCTGCTGCTGCGTGCTGTGTCTCGTTTTGTTTGGCCAAGTTCAGCACGGCCAGCTTAAACCTCGCCTTTCTAGGCGCAAGAATTGACGGGTACCCAACTGCCCTCGGACCTCCCGTCTCTGTCGGTGCGGTGCGCATGTGCCTGCTCTGCTCAACAGAGACCGTCTATCCAAAAGAAAAAGGAAGGAAAAGAGGAAAAAACAGAGCCCGCAGGGAGCCAGGGACGCGTGCGCGCTGTCCCGCCCTGAACAAATAGAATAGGAGGCGTGGGCCACTGGTCGCACATAAGCCATCGGGTCGCACGACAGAAGAACACCCAACATAAAGATGCACACTTACGCGTCGATGATGATGACAATATGTGCGGCGAGCCACGATGAAACGGCATGCTGATCTGCTGAAGATGCTATTCCATGGTTTAGCTAGATGTTTGAGCTGCTTTCCCCTGTGTGGGCATGAACTTTTGTTGCTCCGTTGTTGCGAGCCTTATGTCTTGTGTTTTTTTGGGGCTTTAGGTCCTGAATTCTAGCTACTGAGATTAGGTGTCGTCGGGTTTTCGCCCCGCGGTGAGTAATCTCGATGGCGAGTGCTCACAGTGGGTTTCCCGGCGATGCGTTGGACTCGCTTCCCCTTTTCTCCTCTCTTTGGACCGCTGTATTTCCGTTATATTGCAGTAATGGAAAGGGGTAATGCCCGGTTCAAAAAAAAAAAAGATGCACACTCCTCCATGTGAAATAGAAAGATTCATCTTCACTTTTTTGTAGTAGTCGTGACCAACAGCCATCAGCAGTCGGCTCGTTGGTAAGGCGAGAGCTTTAAGCCCGCTTTCTGGTGGCACACCCCCCAAACAAGCACCACTCGACGAGGGAGGGGCGGGGAAAGCTACAGGCCCAAAACCTTCGACCCTTCTTTCTATATGGGGGTGCCCGGGGCACCTCATCTTGTCATTTTGTTGCTCATTCCCCTTAGGCCGAAGTGTTTGGCCTTTACTTCGGAGCGCCCGCTCACGCTTCGCTGACCTATCGCGTGGTAAAGAGAAGAGAGTACGAAAGAATTGTAAACAGAGCAGACCGCACAGGGCTGGGCATTCGGTTAAACCGAACCGGTCGGTTTGGTTTGTTCGGGTAATGCAAAATTCGTTTTTTCATTTTTGCTGACCGATCGGTTTTCTGAAATATCAATAACCGAGTGTTCGGTCCATCAAGATTTCGGTTCGGTTTACGGTCATAACCGAACAAGACCGAAGCTACGTTTGCAAGGCATCGCTAGAGTTCTCTGGAAATTGAAGCAGCCCCTTCCCCAGTTGAATAAGAAAGAAAACAAAATCTGGAAACAACATCAGATCCAAGAACACAACAAGAAACAATCCCTTGCGGAATTGTACAGAAGGAGACAGAGAAATACAAGGGTCTGCAGTGTAGTCGAAAGGGAGCACAAACATTAAAGAGACAACATGTAAGCTCCAGCTGCTGGAGCGAGCGCCGCACCGCCGCCGGCCAGCGAGGAGAGCAGGAGACAACGCATGGGGGCTGTAGCGGGTTCGGCTCCTCTACAGTCAAGTACTTACTGTATTGGTACTGTAGCTGATGCAATCCACCGTCCATTGCAATCTGATGGCTCTCCTCCCTCTTCCTCCCCTCACTCTTTGCAGCGATGGATGATCCCAAATACTCAGCGACGACGACGACCGCCGGAACTGCGCCCACCCTGTGAACTCAAACATCAGCTTGCTGCCCTTCAATGCTGCAGTTGGTAGCTCCGCAACTTGCTCTCCACAGAAAGACGACGTGGTTCCGAAGGACATGTAGAGCACCGATGCCGGCGGCTGCTTGTCGAACCAGTCCATACACTCGTGCAACTTCTCGCCGGCGTCCGAGCGCTCGCGTCCAGCAGTGGATTCAGCGGCCGAGCTAGATCTCTTTCAACTTCGGAAGTTCGGATACTCGGCAAGTGCTTCAACGAACTCGCCTTCGAGCGCGCGGGCGGCACGGGTTCATGATCAGGCCGGCTGTGGTCATGTCTCCCCCTTAGGGAGAAGGAGCCATCGGGATCGGGGACTCGCACGTTTCTCATGCAACTGGATGGAGCTGACAGCTGAGTCCTGCGGCTCCCAGCCGTGCACGCAGACCATCGGTGCGGACGGCCGCTTGCTTGCCGGGGCGCTCCAGGCGGTTGCCGTCGTAGGAATATTTGGGATCCTCCATTGTTGCAGAGTGAGGGGAGGAAGACGAAGGAGTAGAGCCATCGGATTACAACAGACGGTGGATTTATGCACTACAGTACTGATACAGTAAGTACTCCACTGTAGAGGAGCCAAACCCGGCTGTAGCAGTCAGGCGGTTAGGTTAAGGCATCGCCGCATCGGGCGGCTCACGTCCTGCCGCTAGATCGGGGATATTAGCAGTTAATATAGGTTGGGGCCTTGGGGGGATCAGGGAGTGGATGGGTGCTTCACGTGGTGCTTCTGGCCTGCGGACAGAAAAGGGCCCAGTGGGAGGTAGCCACTTACGTGTAATGGGCTGGGTTCTTCTCAGATTTTGGGCCACGTGTATAATATCTCGGTTTTATAGGTTATTTCGGGTGACTGAGTGCCATGACCGAATCATCCGAAGTAAATTCGGTTTTTGAGAAGTGGCGACCGAAGTAACAACCGAAATAGTCGGTTTCGGTCAGTTCGGTGTCGGTCCCGGTTCTTTCGGTCTTCGGTTTATATATGCCCACCCTGTTGCCTTTTCCTGTGCCGTGTACTACTTGTCGCAGTGTAACGTTCGGCGACACGCGGGCGGCTTCCACTCTTCAGAGAAAACCGACGAACATTACGTAACGCCACGCCCCCTGGACGGCCAGATGGATCCGTTGAATTTCGGGTGGATCACTCCGAGGTGCGCGGCACGTACAGCGGTAGCCGGTAGGTACTCCGGATGAAAGCGAAGCACACCACACCAACCTATACAAACCGAACTACTCCAAGGGAACCGTATCACTACTGTACGGTTGTTGTCGTACTCATTTGTTTCTCTTTTAAAGAAAAATCAGCCATGAGCTGAGAATAGCATAATAGCAGCCGTCGGTTGTACGCCACGTCGTCATCACACGATGCTTGGACCGTCCATCATAGGTTTGCGTCATTCATTCGCATGCAGTTTTTTCATCACTGCGTATCATTTTTTTACGTTACCATCGATGCATATCTGATACCTCTGCATGATACGGGATATGAACCAATCGCCATGTAGAACTGATGAAAAACTTGAACCGTCCGGTTTGATAGGGAGCAAAACACCCCTTAAAAAATGGATGTTTGCTGGGCAGCAGATTGCACAGATTTTTAGGACAGTGAAAAGCTGTGTAGAAGCAAGGATGGTTGTTGGTCCAACATTTCACAAAAACTTCAGGCACCGGCATTGTCCAAATAAAATCTAGCAATATGAAGCTACTCTTTATCTTGGGCTACTAGTTCTGTTTGTATTGGTTGGTGTAGCCTCTTCTACTAAATTGCTCTGAACTCACCATCGATGTATATGTGCTCTGAACACAGCACAAATAAGATCAGGATGATTAACACTCGGGCAAAAGCACACCAAGCTGCAAAACACTGCTTGCGGTGAACCGTGGAGAGCAAAAGAATTCAGTACACCTGGCTCTATGTGGTTTCATCCCAACCATGCATAGCTTATATATCTCACTGTCCGCGCCCCTACACCAGCAGCATCCAGCGGGCGCGCTGACAGTGAAGACCCAAGCACGGGTGGCTCGACCAGCTCGCCACACGGCCCACGAGGAACAGGCGGCCCAACCGGCGCGTCGCTGGGCCGGCGTGGACGCGGTGACTCCAGCCCGTCCCACCAACTACTTGAGGCAGCCGCAACAACGAGTGAGGCATCCAGTGGATCAGGCAGAAACGGCACCGGCGGCTACCTACTCTCGATTCCCCATTCTTGTAACCCTAGTTCTTGTACCAGACAATTTCCCTCGATCAATACTTGTAGCCACTTCGATTGTGAGCAATCCATATCAGGCTCCTTACATCTGGTATCAGAGACCATCCCTACCTCCTTCCACACCGCCGATCTGGCCCAGTTCATCGAGACCCGATCCCTGCGCCAAGGACGAGCTCAGCTCACGGCCATGGATCCATCCGTCCAGTCCTTCCTGGAGCGGCTGGAAACGACCCTCAAGGAGCACACCGCCGCGATCCATGCCTCCAACTCCAAGATCGACGACCTCGTGGCGTGGCGCCCTGATCTCGAGCGGCGCGTCGCCGATCTGTCCGATGCGGTGGCGGCTCTGCAGAACGCTCCTCCACCACCATGACCGGAGGCCGCGACGAACCAAGCGCTTCCTCCGAACACCTTCCTGCCTGCGACGACCGGTGCCCACACCGGGACCGCGTCCGACGCGGCATCACCGCTCCAAGGGCCCGTTGTCCACGGCGTCTTCAACATCTCACGGGGGCCGCCTGCGGCGTCGCTCCAGACGCCGCCGCCGCTCCCGGCAAACGGTCAGTACGACGCCCCCTCGTCACCCCCCGCCCTCTCTCCGTTCGCTCACGCGAGCCAACTGCTCAGCGGCCTGGGTCAGGCGCACCCATCCATCCAGTTTCCGCAGTTCACGGGCGACAACCCCAAGCTGTGGAAAACTCTCTGCGAGCAGTACTTTACCATGTTTGGAATTCTTCCTTCGTTCTGGGTACCCATGGCTGCGTTGAATTTTTCGGGTTCCGCATCCATCTGGTTACAGTCCATCCAAAAGCGGCTCGCAGAATTCGATTGGGAATCCTTCACCGCTCTGTTGTGTACGCGTTTTGGCCGCGATCGGCACCAAACGTTGATCCGTCAGTTTTACACTGTACGGCAGACAACAACGGTCGCAGATTACATTGAGCAATTTGAGTCCATTATTAACCATCTCAGTTCTTATTCTGACACAATTCATCCGTTCTATTTTCTTACTCGTTTTGTCGAGGGACTCCGGAAGGACATCCGCGTCGTGGTCTTGGTTCAGAGACCACCTGACCTGGACACAGCATGCGCTCTGGCACTCCTGCAAGAAGAGGTGGCCGATGGTGCGACGTCCACCACACGCCGCTCGCACGATCCCCCTACGGGCGCGGGAGTGGTGCTACCATTACCGCCACCACCGACGCGGGTGGAGGCGGCGCCCTCGTCCTCGACAGCAACAGATCACCGCGGTACTGACGCCGCGCGCGTCGACAACAGCAAGGTCAAGGCGCTGCGTGACTACCGACGCGCCCGCGGGCTATGCTTCAAGTGCGGTGAGCGCTGGGGCCACGACCACGTCTGCCCCGCATCGGTCCAACTGCACGTCGTCGAGGAGATGCTCGAGCTCTTCGGCGTCGACTCTTCGTCACCGCCGAGCGAGGGCACAGGGCCGAGCGACACGGTGATGGCCATATCACGGTCGGCTCTCGACGGCACCGTCTCACCAAAGGCTTTCCAGCTGCTGGCATCCATTCAAGGGCGCGAGGTCCTGTTGCTGGTGGATAGCGGGAGCTCCACCTCGTTCATCAACCAAGCGTTGGCGCAGCAACTGTCGGGGGCCGTGCCTCTGCAGCAACCCTGCCGTGTCCGCGTGGCGGACGGCGGCGAACTCACCTGTTCTGCTGTCCTGCCGGCCTGCAAGTGGGCATCTCAAGGGCAAGAATTCGTCACAGACATGAAGATCCTACCACTGGGCACTTATGATGCTATCCTCGGTATGGACTGGCTAGAAATGCATAGTCCGATGACTGTTGATTGGAAGAACAAGGTCATTCAAATCCCAACTCCGCTGGGTTCTGCTCGCCTGTTCGGCCACGAGGCCAACACTACGGATTGTCATCTGATTAACAGCCTCCAGCTCCAGAACATGTATCGTCAAGGCTCTCTGCTCCATATGGTTCTGTTGTACCCAATATCCGAGGACTGCCCCACTACCCCCACCACACCACCAGACTTGCAGTGCATATTGGATGAGTTCAAGGATGTGTTTGGTGAACCTATGGGGCTGCCACCGCGTCGTGCTTGCGACCATAAGATCCCTCTCATGCCAGGCACCCAACCGGTGAACATACGACCGTACAGGCACAAACCAGAACTCAAGTCAGAGATCGAGCGGCAGGTCGAGGAGCTGTTGAATTCGGGAGTGATCCAACGCAGCAACAACAGTTTCTCCTCTCCTGTCATTTTGGTCAAAAAGAAGGACGGAACCTGGCGTCTATGCGTCGATTACAGGCATCTCAATGCCATGACTTGTGTCAGCAAGTTCCCAGTGCCTATCATCGAAGAGTTGTTGGATGAGCTGCATGGAGCGGCCTGGTTCTCCAAGCTCGATCTCCGGCCTGGGTATCATCAGATTCGTCTTGTAGAAGGTGAAGAGTACAAGACAGCCTTCCAAACGCACACTGGGCACTATGAGTTCAAGGTTTTATCCTTCGGGCTCGCGGGGGGGCCACCTACCTTCATAGGGGCCATGACGGACACATTTCATCCACTGTTACGTCACTGTGTGCTCCTGTTCTTTGATGACATCCTTGTCTTCAGCAAAACGTGGGAAGAGCACCTGGATCATCTCAGGCAAGTATTGACCCTGCTGCGTCGTGATCAATGGAGAGTGAAGCTAGCGAAGTGCGAGTTTGGACAAAGGCAACTCGCCTACCTCGGGCACGTGATCAGCGACAAGGGGGTAGCCACTGACCCGAGCAAGATACAAGCAGTTCAAGCGTGGCCCGTGCCCCAGGATGCCAAGGAGGTGCGTCGTTTCCTGGGCCTCGCGGGTTATTACCGCAGATTTGTTCGTGGTTTCGGTGTCATCGCCCGTCCCCTGTTCAATCTGTTGAAGAAGGGAACTCCCTTTGTCTGGACCGACAACACTGTGCAAGCGTTCACTTTGTTGAAGCAGCAACTCACTTCGGCGCGCCAGTTCTTGCCCTACCAAATTTCAGCCGGCCATTTACCATTGAAACAGATGCGTGCGATAGAGGGATTGGAGCAGTACTTCAGCAAGGTGGTCATCCTATTGCATACATGAGCAAGAGCTTAAGCCCCCGCTATCAAGGGCTCTCCACCTATGAGAAAGAGTATCTGGCTATTGTGGTTGCGGTCGACCAATGGTGGCCGTACTTGCAGCACAACGAGTTCATCATCCACACAGATCAGAAGAGTTTGATCCACCTCGAAGAGCAGTGTCTCACTACACCTTGGCAGCAGCGGGCATTTACCAAACTACTCGGCCTTCGTTACATCATCAGATACAAGAAGGGGACCGAGAACACGGCTGCGGACGCCCTGTCGCGCGCCAACTCACCAACAACCCTGTTCACCGTCACTTCGTGCCGCCCCAGTTGGCTCCAGGACGTCGTCAACAGCTACAATTGCAATCCTCAAGCCCAGAAGCTGCTCGCGCAACTGGCCATCCGCGAAGACCCAAAGGGGCGTTTCACTATCCAGAATGGCATTTTGAGGTTCAGAGGACGGATTTGGTTGGGAGGTTCCACTTCATTGCAGCAAAAGATCATGGCAGCATTCCACGACAGCCCAATGGGTGGCCACTCCAGATTCCCAGCTACATTCCGGCGCATTCGTCGTCTCTTCGCATGGCCAAAGATGAAGATCCACGTGCTGCAATACGTGCGCTGCTGTCCTACCTGTCAGCAAGCCAAGCCGGACCGGTCAGCATCACCAGGTCAACTGGAACCCTTGCCCATCCCACAGCAGCCATGGGAGATGATTTCTACGGATTTCGTCGACGGTCTTCCTCAATCTGGCAAGTTCAACTGTCTCTGGGTGGTCGTTGATAAACGCACCAAGTTTGCCCACTTCCTCCCTCTGGCACACCCCTACACGGCATCCAAGGTGGCCCTGCTATATATGAACAGCATCTACCGGATACATGGATTCCCCAGCTCTATTGTCTCTGACCGTGATCCCGTGTTCACTAGTCTGTTTTGGCGAGAGCTGTTCAAGTATGCCGGGACCGAACTGCGAATGAGCACCGCCAATCACCCACAGACAGATGGCCAGACGGAACGCGTCAATCAGTGCGTGGAAACATATCTTCGATGCTTCGTACATGCATGCCCTCAACGCTGGAGCCACTGGATACCGCTCGCCCAGTTCTGGTACAACTCCTCTTTCCACTCCAGCATCGGTATGTCACCTTTCAAAGCTATGTTTGGCCACGAACCACGCCATTGGGGAATCACAGCAGCCAGTGAGTGTACGGTTCCTGCTCTGCAAACATGGCTGGACGAGCGGGCAGTAATTCAAGATCTGCTCCAGCAGCACCTACATCGCGCACAGCAGCACATGAAAGCCCAGGCAGACAAAAAGCGCTCTCCTCGGGCATTCTCGGTGGGGGACTCCGTGTATCTCAAATTGCAGCTGTATATCCAGACTTCGGTGGCCCGCCGCGCCAACCACAAGTTGTCATTCAAGTTCTTTGGGCCTTTCAAGATTATTGGCAAGATCAACGAGGTTGCTTACCGGCTGGACCTTCCGGCGCACTCCAAAGTGCACCCTGTGTTCCACGTTTCGCAACTACGCCACTGCCTCACCCCGGGTACGACATCCTCATCTACCCTGCCAGACCATTCTGATATACCTGTGGTGCCTGTTGCAGTCTTACAGCAGCGGTGGCGAAAGAAGAACGGCTCGATGATTGAGCAAGTGCTCATTCGTTGGTCCAATCCGGCCGCTCTCCAAGACACCTGGGAGGACAAGCTGGCTCTCCAAGCCAGGTTCCCGGCTGCAGAGGCTTGGGGGCAAGCCTCCTCGCAAGGAGGGGGGGATGTCAGCGCCCCTACACCAGCAGCATCCAGCGGGCGCGCTGACAGTGAAGACCCAAGCACGGGTGGCTCGACCAGCTCGCCACCAGGCCCACGGCCCACGAGGAACAGGCGGCCCAACCAGCGCGTCGCTAGGCCGGCGTGGACGCGGTGACTCCAGCCCGTCCCACCAACTACTTGAGGCAGCCGCAACAGCGCGTGAGGCATCCAGTGGATCAGGCAGAAACGGCACCGGCGGCTACCTACTCTCGATTCCCCATTCTTGTAACCCTAGTTCTTGTACCAGAGACAATTTCCCTCGATCAATACTTGTAGCCACTTCGATTGTGAGCAATCCATATCAGGCTCCTTACACTCACTAAAACATTTTGCAAGAACCTGCACATTTGATCATGTTTGATATCACAAAGTTTCAGAATTTTTGGATTTTGATTTATACTATCGACTATTTTAATTTTTTTGTTCAACCGGGTGTAGCCACATTCTGTACCCGAACTTCTACGAACTTGACAGAAGGTAACCTTCTCTCATTTTACAAGGCATTCAGCATGATAAATAACATATTCCCTCTGTAAACACTATGATAATGATTACACGAAAGTAGCTAGTGAGGGGAGTGAGGAGACACTTATGATAGGCGGACCAAACACGGACACCACAGACTACGTAGGCTCCATGAAAATTATCAACCGCTTTGATTTTGAAGTTTAAACAAAAATTGGTTGCTGCCCTAGTTCTCCACCGTCTCCTCCTCGTCGTCGGTGACCTCGCTATCCTCCTCCGCATAGCCCTTGGTGTTGTACTGGTGGATGAGTCCCCGCTGGTAGGCTACGATCTTGTCGGCCGTCTCCTTACTTTTGGCGTAGAATTCCCGGAAGAACTTGGAACGCTTGGCCAGCCGGTCGGCAGGGATTTCCTCCATCGTGTAGGGGTAGGCGAAGATATGGTCGATGAGCGCCTGCGGCAACCTCCTCTTGACCACCTTCATCCTCTTCTTTCTGGCCCCGGCCGCCTCCGCCGTCACGGGTTTCCTGCCCAGTCTGCCGAGCAAGACATCCGTCGGCGATATCTCCATCATCTCCTTGTTACTCGTCGCCTCCTTAGTCTTGACTTGAGGGCGCAGTCACCGGCCTCCGACGAGCTCCTCTCCTTCTTGCGGTGGTTACGACGACGGCCTCCGACGCGCTCGCTTTGATCTGGATTGCGAGGACGCGGTGCCTGCTGTTGGCTTCCTAAGCCCTGGAGACGGACTCCTTTTATAGGTATCGGCAGGTCGGTGGACTTTTGGCCGGGTCTTCAGTTCTAAGCCAATTCGGATCGGCATCCGATCCATCCATCCTCACCCCCGACTTGGAGTCACTCTATTTATAACCGCACAAACTAACAATGGAATCGACGGGTTTTTTAAGTGGACGAGGGACGAGGCAACCATCAAAGCGGACGCTTGCAGATTGCATAAAACTACCGTGGATACCAGGGCATCACACCCTGGTTCCTGGCGCGTGCACCATGGGTTCCACCGCCGTAGAGGATTGCCCACTGTCGGGCACACCAAAGTGGCAATATGCTGGTGCAGCCAGTGGGCTTTGCGATTCCCGTGTCATGCGATACTGAAGCATGGAATGGTACTGCATCTGCTGCTGCTGTTGCTGATAAGGGTAATGTGGTTGCCGAATCGCATGTCATCATCATCGCCAATGCCTTTCCAGGGCTGGGCTACAGCAGGTCTGTCACAATACTTGGGAACCAATCTCCTCACTCGGTTTTCTATTCGGACATAAGTCTGTGGTAGATTGAGTTTGAGACTAACAAAATTGTGTTCAGGTAGATCATCATCATCCCTAACAACACCAGAACCAAAGCCTGGATGAAAGTCAGCGGTTACAACATGCTGATGACAAGCATTGGAAGGGCAAGACCATGACTTGCAAATTATGGGCAAACTCGAAGTTGTGGCCTGCCTCTTGGAGCCATCTTGCCTGCTGGGTACCCTAGATGAGGCATAGGGCCTTCGCCACACGACGACTCCGATGATACATGTTCTAGGCACGGTTAAACTACCCGAGTGCTCCTTTGGCAGGTGGTCATCAAGTATCTGAGATGCCTTCCCTTGAGAAGGACAGAGGTACAGCTCCACTCCTTCAGCAGGCTTCACTCGCCATACTCTCTCATCGGCAATGTACGAGTCAATGGTCTGCAGGAGATGGTTAGCAAATCCGGAGCTCCGTGACCGTGCTAAGCTTTCACTCAAGGGCAAATACTTGAGATCAGCGTCATTCCTAAATATAAGTCTTTTTAGAGATTTCTATATGAACTACATATGGATGTATATAGAAGTATTTTAGTGTGTAGATTCACTCATTTTGCTCCGTATGTAGTTCATATTTAAATCTCCAAAAAGACTTATATTTAGGAGAGGAGGGAGTAGGGAGGAACCTTGAAGAGATGATGTCGACCACTCTCAAGAGAGCCCTACTTCCAACGTAACTCAGATACCTGTAAAACAAGGACAGATACTGAATGTAGAAAAAAAAACATTTTCAGGAGCAAAACTCAAGAAAGCCAAGAAGGCGTGGAATAAGCACAGATTATTTGGAATATTCGATATCTGAATTCAGTACAATGTGCACACGGCAATCTACTAAATTTCTAGATAAAGTTTATTTGTTATTCAAATTCACACAAAAATGTGGATGTCAATACGAGCATACAGATTCCAGTTCCATAATGCAATACATATGGCAGCAAAATTCGTACGCCACTAACCTTACCCTATTGCCACCATTGACCAACTTCATGAGCTGGCTGTGACAGAGATAAGCAAAGACCATTATTTGCCCTTTGTCACAAAAGAACTGCTCTAACATGGCCCACATGTCAGCTTACTCTGTTAGCCATGGGCCACCAGTCAGCTCATCCCTTCCTAACCATCCCCATCTTCCCTCCACTTCTCTTTGACTGATCCATGCCTACTTGTCAAATCTGCCCCAAAGCAGCCTCCAAGCCCGGGTTGCGGCTCTCATCAGACTGGCTCCACCCAACCAGCTAGCTATAGCAGCCCAAGCTCATGTTTATCTTCTCCATGGCATGGTAGGCTAGGACCATAACCTGGCAATGCAGCGGCAAACTCCAGCAAGTGGCAGCACGAGGAAGGTCTCTTGGCTGCTTGAATGCCAAGAGGCAGGACGCCATAATGAGAGAGAAGCGAAGAGACGAGGCTGAAGCATACCGACGGCGAGGCTTGGAAGAATGATGAGGAGCGCGAGCAACAAGGTCTAGGCGATGCTATCAACAATGGTATTGCAGCAAGCAACTACACGTAGGAGGGTGATACCAGCTTCAATGAGTCTCAATGAGGATGAGATGGGTATTATGTAAAAGTAAGACAGGGAAATACCAAGTTTGGTTATCAGTATGCTATCAGCGAGTTAACAGTTGCAGAAAATTGGATACCTAGCTTACAGAGTTTGTTATTGTTTAGAGATAGAGGGAGGGGGATCATCTGGTTGTTGCTCTTCCGAAGCGGTGGATCTGGTTGTGTTTTCGTGTTTGGCAGGTGGTCTTCGAAGGCGTCGTCTAGCGGAGTGAACTGGTGTTTTGGTCCTTTGGCTCCTCCTACAACCGACGAAGCATAATATAGTCAACTTTGGCTTCGTCGGGGAGCTGGTGAGGTTAGGTCTCCCCGGAGTTATCAGGCCGGATCTGGGTTAGTTGTCCAGCCCTCTTCATCACCTTCTTCTCTAGGGCAGCGATCTGTTTCTCATATCACTATTGCCCACGTCTTCTGGCCCCAGCCGGCCACTTGCTAGCCACTGCATCAACAACGTTTTCCTGGTTCTCATGGGGCGTGTTTGGTAGCCGGCATACACCTCAACCAGGCCGAGTTGGGCCAAGAAAAACGCGTTTGGTTGCAAACGAGGTGGGTTAGCTCGCATCGGCACGAATCTTAAAGCAGCCCAGAGCCTGGCTCGCTGGAAACCCTCAAATCGGCAGCTTCCATTGAGCCAGGCTGAGCGCGGCGCAAAAGGGATGCAGCTCGCACACGAGGGAGCAAGGCGAAAGAGACTGGGGATGGTGGGAGATGGAAATCAGGCGCGGCGGGATGGCGCCAAATCTAGCCTCAACCCCCATTTACTCGGTCACCATTGGCTCTAGGGCAAGCATTTCCTCTGTTGTTAGCACCGGTGGCGGCGGCGACTCAGATCTGCGCAAGCGGCGGCGGCGGACGCGGCAGCAACACTCTCCGGCAGCAGGAGCTGCTGCTCCACTTCCTCTTGGCCACCGTCTGGTCGTCGTCGACTCAGCCATGGCCCCCCCTTCGCCGGTAAGTAACACCCCCTCCCCCCTATGGTAGGTAGGTTGTTAGGCCGTTAGGCAAGGTGTAGAATCGATTTCCCCATTGTTCAACGCACCCTCGATGTTGACTAGGTTATGGACGCACGAATGAAGCTCGTATTTCAGGTTGCGGCACTGATAGTTGTGATTCAGGCATGGCTCATGTTGATGCACAAGAGAGTTGTTCGTCGTGGTGAGAGGCGTGTCATCAGTTATGGTCCAATGTTTATCTGGGATCAGGAGAGGATGGCGAATCTGAACTACCATCTACAACCGCAACGAGACAGAGGCTCTGTGGATGCTTCGAATGAAAAGAGCACCATTTGCAAGGCTTGTGCAGACCTTCAGGAGCAGGGGGTTGCTACAAGATAGCATCCACACCAGTGTGGAAGAGCAAGTAGCCATGTTCCTCCATGTTGTTGGTCATAATCCGGATTAGATCGTCTACACCTCGCCATCGCCACCGCCACCGCCGTTTTGTGTTGTGTGTGTCTTGCGCCGGTGTTGGGCTTGTTGTGCTGTGCCCACAGCTGAACCTGGGTTTCGTCTGTGTTTGTGTCCGTCGGACCTGTCTGCGGTGGCGTTGTGTGTGTTTGGGTTTGTGTGGTTGGAACCTTGTTACTTTGTGCTCGGTGGTTGCTTTATTTATAAAGCGGGGCGAAAGCCTTTTTCGGTAATCAGAGGTTCAGGGTTATGCACAACACCTTTAGGAGATCAATGGAGACCATCTCCAGGTACTTCAGGCAAGTGTTGTATGCTGTTGGGGAACTCGGAGGAGAGATGATTGTGTCACCAACCAGCCGGACTCCTACCAAGATTCGCACTAGCCTAAGATGGTATCCATACTTCAAGGTGAGCACTGACAGTATGTAGTTCATGCCTTGATATGCTTGTATTCTTCGGCTATAGCCATAAGACAATCTTGTAATGCCATTTCAGGATTGCATTGGGGCAATAGATGGTACTCATGTCACTGCTAGAGTGCCGAGGTCACAGTCTGCAGCATACAGGGGTAGAAAGCACTACACAAGCCAGAATGTGCTTGCTGCTGTTGACTTCGAACTGAAGTTCACATATGTGTTGGCTGGCTGGGAAGGATCAGCACATGATGCTAAGATTCTCAGTGACAACATGAGTCGTCCTGATGGCATCAACATCCCCGATGGCAAGTTCTACCTAGGAGATGCTTGTTATGCATGTCGGCCAGGTGTTCTTCCGCCCTTCAGGAAAACCAGGTACCATCTGAACGAGTTCGCAGGTAGGAACTATCCTAAGACTCCACAGGAGCTGTTTAATCTCAGACACTACAGCCTTAAGAGTTACTGTTGAGAGGGCATTTGGAGCTCTGAAGAACAGGTTTAAGATCCTAGATCAAAAGCCATTCCCCACTTTCCCCACTCAGGTTAAGCTTGTGCTTGCTTGTTGTATTCTGCATAACTGGATCCTACAATGGGGTTGTGATGAACTGGTGCCTGAGGAGGAAGATGTGACGCCTGACGATGTTGTCAACTCCGGCCATAGTGTGGAGGCATTTGACAACGAAGCCTGGAAGAACAAAAGGATGGAGTGGCCACAAGCAATATGGGATAACATAGGTCAGACAAGGATCTGAAGAAGAAGAAGAGCAAGAGCAGCAGCAGAAGAGAAGAAACAACAGCAGCAGCAGAAGAGAAGAAGAAACAGCAGCAGACGAGGAAGAGGAAGAGGATGGACTTCCACCTAGTTAGCAGCCATATGGCTCTTAATAATTTGTACTGTAATTTGTTTCCTAGCTAGGACTGAAACTATGTTCAGATCGTGTGTGGTAAGGTCGCCACTAGTGAGAAGTGGTGACAAGAACTTATGCAGGTTGCAATCAAATAGTGTGTCATATGTGCACCTACTGCAACACAGCCAACCAAACGGCGGGTCAAAATTAGTTCCCTCATGCAGCCAGCCTAGATGCAGGAAACCAAACTATGTGCAGATGTTGGTTTTTAGGCTGTTTTTCCTTAGCCAGGCCCATCAGAGAAACACATGCAATGCAGGCAAAATCGGTGCAACCAACCGCACCCATGGTGATGCCATGGAGTTCAAGTGATCCCTAGATAGAAGCCAACCTGGAGAATACTGCATTGCTAGGTGATGGTGTTACGGCCCAGGAGTGCCTCACTTCTTTGGTTGCTGGGAGTGGGTTATAGTTAGAGCATACATTTCAAGTTTTCCTTACCCTAGTCTTTCACGTTGGCTCTCATCTTCCACCTTATCGTTTATGTCAGATTCTTCTCACTTTTTGAATGCTATGCCCCTCTTCAGTTAGTTTAGATGATGTACGAGCACAAAATCTGCATCCAACATAATTTATGGAGCCTTAATGCCCATAATACCAAGACCTTGTTTGTCATCTATGGTTGGTTATCATTGATGGCCCTCACCCCTTTCATCAAGACCACAACATATTCACATATGTTACCTTTATAGTCAATGGTCCAAACTAGGGGTGGAATCGAGCCGAGCCAAGCCAAGTTGGCTTGTGGCTTGGCTTGGTCAGGCTCACAAAAGGTTTACATAGGACCCTAGTTCCTGTAAAGGTTCTGCAGCATTGATATTAAGCGCGTCGGTTGACTATAACAATCTCCTTTAAAATTGCTCAATTTTTTAATATTCACGAGAAATTAAGGTTTGCTAGATATTTTGACACATGAAAGAAAATTGTAAATATTTCCTACAATGGTGATTGCACTATACCAGTGTTTGTGTTGTGACATCGCAAGCAGCAGCAGCAGCAGCAGCAGAAGCCAGCACTCATCACATGGCCAACACTAGGTCAACAGGATTGGATTTACAGTAACAACTAACAAGGTAAAGTGCCATTGGTCATTGACATGGTACGGCAGCAAGCGCAAGCTCTTGCTCATGGTAGCAGAGCAGAAATAGACCATGTTTTCATCCTTGT
Source organism: Thinopyrum elongatum (assembly GCA_011799875.1). NCBI lineage: Eukaryota > Viridiplantae > Streptophyta > Magnoliopsida > Poales > Poaceae > Thinopyrum > Thinopyrum elongatum. The sequence continues at coordinate 490,730,883 of CM022303.1, read as the reverse complement.
TAGCAATGTTCAAGGCCACTGATGCTATCTGTTGCCAACTTGCTGGGGACCCGCCTTGGTCAGTTTATCTATTTCTCTATAGGCTTTGCGCAGTACTTCCTTTGCAAATTTGAAGGAGCCTTCTGATAGAGCTCCCTTCTCTCCACACCTCATCGCGTCATGAACGAGATCACGGAACCTCAAAGTCACAGAATCTGCATGCCGGTTTTCATCTTCAAGGATGCGTCCAACAAACACTGGCCCTGTCTTCGCCTTTTTCGTCCATCGCTTCGTGATGCATGGCTCTGGAATCATGTCGATGTCAGCCAAGATGAATACTCCCAGCACATGCCTGCACAATATCGCCGAGAAAGCAAACCTGCAGCAGTCACACCAAGCCTTCTTCTCAGCAACATTGTAGACAACAGTGTGCCTGGTAGGAGGATCACCATCTCTTTCGACATAGTACTTGGCTTCATAAGGGCTTTCCTGAACCTTCACAGCATAGTGATGCAACGATTCAATCAACTCCGTTTGGAAAAATTCAAATGCAGCCCTGGTGTAGATGCTCGCTGCTTGTTTTTCCAAGATTGAATTGGTTTTCAGGAGTTGTTCAGGAGGAAACGAGGCAAGATCTTTCTGAGCTTCATTCATATACAATCTGTCTATGTGTTGATCAAATGTAGCAATAAAAGAAAGGAGGGGAGCTCTTGTACTGAAGTTATTCCTATAAAACCCACTGATCGTTTCTGCTCTACGGGTCAGTGACAATTCTGCAAAGAAGGAGCTTGTTAGGTATGCAGGAACCCATTTATGTCTTGCTTCAAACAGTGATTGCAACCAAGTGTTCTCCCTCAGACCATACTTGTCGAGAATAGAACCCCAGAACATGTCAAAAACAGGCATGGTATCACACTCATTGACACATCTCTTTAACTCGTTATGGAGCTCAGGAAATCTCATGTAGACATCAGACAATTTCTTCTTGCATTTAGAAAGAACACGCCATCTACAAAGACGATGGAAACATTGAGGAAATACTTTGGCAACTGCCTCTGTCATTGTTTTGCCTTCATCTGTTGTAAATGAAAATGGCAGCCGCTTATCCATTGCTGTCAGCCATGTCTCAAAAATCCAAGCATATGAAGATTCTGTCTTATCCAAGATAAGTGCACAACCAAAAACAACACAATCACCATGGTGATTCACGCCCGTGAAAGCTGCAAAAGGCAACATATTTTCGTTTTGAGTATAAGTAGTGTCAAAGTAAACAGCATCTCCGAAGTACTTGTATGACATTTTAGATCTTGCATCAACCCAAACTGCATTCCTCAAACAGTTTCCACTGTCAACCTGTACGTTATAGAAAAAACCAGAGTTATATGACTGCCTTCTCATTAGGTAGGTGAAGAGACCGGATGCACCTGTGTCTCCAAACACATTCCTCCGCACTTGCTGTAATTGGTCCGCATGCTCCTTCCCAGAGAGGCGAAGGAGCTGGACCTCCCGCACCTTGTCTGGGCTAACAATGACATGAGTGTGCTCGAGCACCAACTTCGTGATGACCCACTTTTCTGGGCCCCTCCTCACCACCTCCATCATTGCTGGGCAACCGTCCCGTATAGAGAGGCGTTTCCTCTTTTTCTTGTTGCTAGAGTCAACATCCTTCTTCTTGTGATGCCCCTCTTTCATGCACACAAAACGCTTCATGACGAGTACCTCAGAACCTTTTCGCCTCTCACTGCGGGACCGGGCAACACGAATGCCAAACCCAAGGCCTAGAGCATACGCATTGTAGAATGCACGTGCAGCTGCATCAGACACAAATTCCATGCCCAAGTATGGTTCAGCATTTTTGCCCAGCTCGTCAGCTGCCGGAAGCAGCTCGTTTCCAGCAGTCGACATGGATCCCTCAGGAGGATCAATGCAATGAATATGGGAAGTCATCACACCAGTTGGTTGATCAACATCAGCGGTGCCTGTATCATCCTCAACATCCATGAAATCTTCAACAAGTTCATGGTCTTCACTTGATGAGAACTCCATCCAAGAGTACCAAAGCTCAACTTACAGTTCCAGATTTCCTCGGCACGGCGGAGGGCTGCAATAATCAAGAATCCAAAAAGAATGAGCCGAAAAGGATAACACTACATCTCAACCTCCATAATTTCAGAACAACATATGCTACAGAGATCATTTGACACAGAAAATTCGTTAGTGTGGCAGACATTTGGCACCTGAATTTCACCACAATAACACGAATCCTCAACTGAACTGAAGGAATTTTGACATAATTCTAGGCATTACCCATATCAAACACTTGGGCTCGCCTGCTGCTGAACGAAGTTCGAGCTAATTCCACCCATTACCCATATCACAAACTTTGCACTGTCCTACGGGAAGAGTCGGCGTACAGCTAAACCCCTCCACTTTTTTCGTCTACAAAAGGATGCTGGTACTGGCTATACTAACTCAGGGCAACGGGCACCGAAATGGCGAAATTCACGAGCGGGAATGGGATGGGGGCCAACTGAGATCGATTGGTCGGGCTCGGTGGTTCACAGCAACAAATAGACATGAACTCCAAAGCGAAACCAACAGCAGCCCAGGCAAGCGCTAGGGCTTATACTTACCAGCGAAGGAAGAGGGGAGGGACCTCGCTCGCTCCACGCCAGTCCAGCAGAGTGGAGGGGGGAGGGGGAGGACGGACGGACGGACGGACGCCTGCGGGGAAGGCTCCTTTCCCGTCAGGGAAATAGGCGGTGGAAGGAGGCTGCGGTCGGTGGCGACGGCGCTGGCGGAGGAGAGTAGGGCGGAGGCAGCCAGCCCAGAGGAAGCAAGCGAGTTACTGGATGCTGGGATTGTGAAACTCAAAGGAGGAAGCAAATATGTTTGCCAGCTTGCGGGGCAAAATTTCCACAGGGCCATCCTTTTTCTCCTCCAGATGTTACCACGGACAAAGCTAATACGCCAATGCGTTTTAAAATTTCTCCGACTTCTGATGTAGATTCTTCTGTTTCAATCAGGAGCCGTCGTTGCCTATGTTCGTGTTAGTTTCTTCCCACCCGTTATATACTGTCTTCATTTTATCAACGGGCTGGAGTTAAACCTTAGACTACTGCACGAGTTCAACTTCCAACTTAACACTCCAAGACTTATAATCTCAACAATTTCTTTCATTAATGCTGGTATTTTTCGCCCCTCCCCGTTATTTGCAAAGATAACAAATACAGTTACAATCCAAAGTACTGATGAAAGAAGAATATCTGAAGATGTCATTTTTAAAGCACAGGAATACCAGCCTTCCAATTTCTTCTTGCATTACCAACGGGCCATCAAGGTTATACGAATACATGAAAATCTCATGATAAAAGGCTACTCTTGAGTTGTGGGCAAAACAAATCTTGATAGCAGGAAGGAATGGTCTAACTTAACCAGAAACAGGTAGATATATCACAATCTTCGATGAGAAAAGGCAGAGCTAGAGGTATGAGCATTTTTATTTCTTTCTCGTTACACTAGTTGCTACAAAACATAAAAGAGGACAAATCCACATTGTTAATTTCAAATCACAGAAGCGTGTTTCTGCTGGTGCTTGCCCCAGAAACCAAGCATGGTGACCTGAAACAGTAGTTTTAGGAGCTGGAACCAAACATGAAGCTTCTTCTATAACTGCAACCACTGTGACAACTGAAGCCACACAGATCCACATCAGAAACAAAATGGCAAGAACCAAGCCGATGCTGTCTCATTTCTTCAGTGCATTCATTCTGTCCCTCAGGTAATACAGCTTTGCTCTCCTGACTTTCTTCCTGTCTAAGATCTTGATTTCTTTGATGTTTGGCGAGTACCTGAACGCAAGAGAAGTGGCATCAGCAAAAAGAAAAAGAAAAAAAAGCATGAAACAAGTATGATGTGATGATATCTTTCATGTTTGATTTCTTCAACAACTTAAGGCAACTTTTTATGTGATGAAGGATTGAAGACATTAACTGCAGAACAAAAGTAAACAGATCCTGAATAGTGAAAACAAAAGGAGATCCCATATGAAATATCCTACTTATCCCATTCTTCCAATGTATTCCCACAGCAGATACGGGAAGAACAAAGGCTATGTCTGCATGAAAGGTGGTTTAACCATAGCTGGATGAAGAAATGTATGAAACTACAAGCTCCATTTGTAACAAAACGCTAACATAGCAGAAGCAATCAATTCTGTACAAATGAACGGAAAACTGTGTGGTTTGTCTCGAATACTACCAGCACCTTGCACGGTTCACTTGAGGGTTCATTAGCCAGATACATAGCATTCTATGGCTTAGACAATATTACTCATTGTCATAGATTTACAACTATAGTAAGGACAAGAATGAAGGTGGTACCACCATTCTCACGGCGGATGAGAGACTATCAGGTATATCAAGAAGGCAACAAATAGCTCAGAAGACAAACATATAAAACCAAAAAAAAATATCAGTTCAGCCGAGCAAACTACACTTCTAATACAGCGACTGTGCATCCATAATTTGATCCATGTTTTAAGATGTATGCAACAACATAATAAGTAGGAATTTAGTGAGGTCCGCAGATTTATCCCCGGTCTTCGTCATTTTTGCGTGTGATTAGAAGATGCGCTCGCATGAAGGTGTGCATGCGTAGTGAATTAGTGATGTGTGTGTGTGTCTTCCTTGTAATCACACGGAGAAAAATGTTCGTGCACAACCAACAAATATGGCTTGTTCTGTCATGCTAACGAACAGAGAGCACCCAAATGCAAATGTACAAGCAGTTATTCTCACAGAAACACAAAGAACTAAGAAGTAATTCTAATTTGCACGTGGAAAGCTCAAAGGAATGTCTATCAACATGGACATGGAAGAGAGAAGCACATATTTGGTGTCACTTACAGTGGAAAGACAGACTCAACTCCAACGCCAGCTACTAATCTACGCAATCTGAAAGTCGTAGCGATCCCAGCATTGCGCCTTGCTATGACGATGCCTTTCAATGTAGACTCACGTCGCTTGTTCTCAGGAACTTGCTGTTTTTACACATAAAATCAGAACAACAGATATATGAATGAACAGCAATAAAGCAATAAGGCAGGAATGCATTTACTTACTACACCCTCTGTTCCTAAATATAAGATGTTTTGGCAGTTCAATTTAAACTGCCAAAACGTCCTACATTTGTGGACAGAGGTAGTACTTACCACTCTCATTTGAACAATACATCCAGGCTGCACATCAGGAATGGTCCTCTCTGTATGAACTTTGTCGACTGCCTCTTTGTTCAAGATCTAGCAAATTCAAGTAACAGATACATTATGTTGTTTAAGTGATCATTGTAACGTCGCTCGTACTGGAAGTTATACTGTTACCGGAGATGACACTTTAACTTACATTCATAATGTGCCTGGCCGTCTTGTCAGGCCTCTTGAACTTAATGCGCGGCGGGTGCTCAACCATGGGAGAGCTGGAATCTTCATCCTCAACAGAAACCTCGGCAGTCCCCACTGTCGAGAACCCCCTCACCGCCAAAGCCCTCGTGCAGAAACCATATGCCTGAACACCGTCACGTGGAATGATTGGACTCTGCACATCAAAATTCAATCCAATAGGCATGACCAGGCCATATTAGTAACACGGATCACAAACCCGCGACTTGTATCCGCAATACGAACACTGACACACGCACCACAGTTTGACGAATCCAGCTGCAAGGCCTCAGGGGTTCCGCGAAGGACTGTTCAACTCTAGGAGCTGCGCAATCCATGAGCTTCAGAGGATTGCCACAGGTTCCGGCTCGACAGACGGTCCGCGCCAAAGACTGCATCCTGTGACCGGTCGTCTGCACAGAAAATGCACACGCTGGGATCAAAGTTAAGCGAAGACTCCATTCCTCGGGCAATACATGAACGAACAAGCGCAAGATAAACCCTACAGGGTTCAGTTGAGCCCCAAAATCTTTTCAGTGCTAGTAAGTACTCCACCAGGCGCCCGGGCAGTAAACAAATCCACAACAAACTGGATGGATAGAGGAATCAAGTTTTGGATGGGATAGATTACGGCGAAGAAACGATACCCCACAGGGTGCCCACGGGGAAATCTCCGTCTGGGGCTTACCGCGCCGCCTGCCGTAGAAGGCTGAGGCCTGCGGGGATCCGGACTGGCGAACGGGGGAACAAAGGAAGGGGAGGAGGGGAATACCTCACCGAGCGGGCCAGCGGAGAAGGGGCGGCACGAGATCTGGCCGGCGGCGGAGACGAAGGGGAGAGGCGGACGTCGTCCCGGGTCGCACCTCGCCTGAACCCTGAAGCCCTGGAGCAGTAACGTCCCGCACCCGGGTGAAAGAAAGCATGAGCCAGATTTCCTGCCGTTGGATGGCGACCAACCGTCCCGATTTCTCACGCTCGAGCGAACGCCATCAGTCAATCCCACCGTGCTCTCCAGCAGCAACCCTAACAGCATCTCCAATTGATTGTGTAAAATGAGATAATTACAACTACGGTACCTGTACTATCTGGCACGTAACAAGACCGTCCTATACTCGTCGGTTGCTTCAAAGGATTCGTCTATGTTACATCGAGATGTGAGATAATATCTCACATGTCATGTGTTTTATAATCCTTCCTGCTGAACTTTTTTGTTGTTTGTTTGTTTTTTAGACTTTTCCGTTTTTGTTTGCTGTCAGGTTGAACACATGCGGGCTGCCTGGCCAGCGCTAGCTAGCTCGGCTCCCTCGCTGGCCTTGACTTGATTGATACTGTACAAGTCTGCATGCAATGAGAAGCAGCCCTATTGTTGATATCGTCCGTATCCTTCAGTTTTTTTAAAGTGCCCTCCAACTTGTCCCTAGGTTGACGTCTTTTAGGTCAATTTACCCCATCCGCAAAACATGAAAAAAGTTTGTGATTTTTTTAAGAATTTGAAATAAAAATTGTGGCAATTCAAAAGGTGTTCATCAATTCAAAAAAGGTCACAAATTAGAAAAATATACTCACGATATAAAAGATGTTCAAGAATTTGAAAAATGTTCGCTAACTTCAAAAGTTTTCACAAATTCAATACGTATTGGTGAATTAAAATGATGTTCATGAATTTGTTACATTTTCATGATTTTCTAAAAATATTCATGAATAAAAGAAATGTTCATGAATTAAAAAAAAGGTCATGAATTTTAAAAATGTACATTGGGACAAAAAAAGGTCGAACCTAGTTGCGAGTTGATGGTGGACTTGAAATTGGGTCAAGAAAATGTCGGCGCCAGTTGCGAGTCAAGGATGGACTTCCAACTGGGGCAAATAAAAGGGTCAATGGCCGAGTTGCATGTCAATGATGGACTTTTAACTGGGACGGAAAAATGATTATAGCCCAGTTGAGAGTCGATGGTTGACACGTTGTCGTGGGAACGAGTCTGACAGTAAGAGTAGGGGTTACGTAGGAGAGGGCAGTGTCCTAGCTACGGTGAGGTTGTACGCACAGATTTACGAGTTCAGACCCTTCTCGGAGGAGGTAACAGCCCTATGTCTCGGTGCCGCGGAGGCTTATCGATTGGATGTGTGCGATAGTTACAGGGGGTGCGAACCCTTGTGCCAGAGGGGAGGGGTGGCTTATATAGAGTGCGCCTGGCCCCTCGCAGCCCTCAGTTACACAGGGGTTCAATGAGAGTTATGTCCTGAACGTTACTGGTAACGCCCGCAATAAATGGTCTTTATGACGACGGAGTGAATGCCTGACCGTTGCCATCCTGGGGTGACTTTAGGCCTTCTGTACTCCGAGTGGGTTCTTTTATGGTCGAGTGGAATTGGGATACCCGAGTGGAATCTGCCGTCGAGTGGATTGCACTTCAGGACGACTTCAGTCGGTATCTTCTGTTGAACCTTGTAGGCCTTTGACTCTAGGGTAGTGTCCTTGGGTAGGGTGTCTAGGTCAGGCCTAAGACCCTACCCTAGGTACATGTCATCGTCATTAGCCCCCGAATGGATTGAGGACCGAGTGAAGAAGGGTTGAAGTTGGTTTCGACCTGATTCAATGTCCCGGAGACATTTCCTCAGGGGCCTGAAAGCATGCTGGTATGTTAACCCTTCGTCAATCGCCTTGATCGATTCTGGTTTCTGGAATTGCCGAGTGAATTAAGTTGCGCCGAGTGAATTGTGTTGTATGTCTTCAGGCAGATTGGATTTGGAAATCTCTGACGCGATCGACTGCTTTGCGGTTCCCGGATCTCACGGGATTCGAAATTTGGAGAAGCGCGCGGGACGGGACGCGGCGCGGTAAGCGGGGCAGGTGGATAGAGACTCCTCGATCCTCGCGCCACCTTTTCTGCCACGTATCGGGTCGGCGTCTGTTACGGGATGCGCCAGGATCGCGCGGGCCCATGGGTCAGTCACTCGGAAGTGAAGCCATAAAAGGCACTGCTGCCGATGCGTGGCACTGTGCTCCCCATTCGCTCCTTTCCTCTCTGCTTCTCCGCCTCGCCTCCTCCATCGCTCCGCCCCTCTGCCCACTCCTCTCGAGCTCCGCATCAATGGCGAAGGACAAGACTGCGGCCCTGGAGCGCGCGAAGAAGGCAACGGCCAAGGGTAAGAAGGCGGCGAAGGGGTCGACGTCGCGGTCCGGTCTGCCACCTGGTTGGATCCAGGGAGACTGGATCCGCTCCACCGTCGTGGAGGAAGATCTGGAGAACCTCGCCGCCTACGGCCTGATTGCGTATGGATCATGGAGGTTGCCGGAGGGGGAGATCGAACCCGAGTCGCTCGAGGGTGAGCGCGTTCTCCTCACCACTCACGTCGACCGAGGTTTCTCTTTGCCTCCCCACCCGTTCTTCGGTGGTTTTTTGAACTTCTTCGGTGCCCAGATCCACCATTTTCCCCCAAACACCATCTCTTATCTTGCTGCGTTCATTTCAATGTGCGAAAACTTCCTGGGGTGCCACCCACACTGGGGACTGTTTAAGCATATCTTCACTTGCCGATCTCAGACGGTGAAGAAAGCTAATCCGACTGATAAGAAGACGCACGTGATTCAGATGTGTGGGGGGTTAGGGATTCAGATGAGAGGTAGGAGCACTTTCCCCCCATGACTTTTCCTGAACCGGTTAGGGGGTGGCAGTCGACCTGGTTTTACTGCAAAGATGTTCCGACTCCGGGTCAGTCGACTGGCCTTCCTCCTTTCTCTCTGGAGAGACTCCGCACACCTCGTTCGCTGACCGTAGAGGAGGGGGAGAAGGGTGAGGTAGCAATTTTGGTCGACGCGGTCGTTGCGTTAGTCCAGGGTGGAGTGACTGGCATGGATCTGTTAGAGGTGTTCCTCAGTCGACGCATCCAACCCCTCCAAGCTCGTGACCACCCGATGTGGATGTATTCGGGACCAGAAGATACCGCTCGGGTCCACCCGGAGGAGGTCGCCGAGGAGACGGTGGCTCAGTGGTTGCGAAGCATTACTGGCAATAAGGACAACCCCCGCGGAGCCAGGAGGATCTTGCCATTCGACGCCAATAACGCCCCAGGAGAGGTCAGGCTCGATTTTCCGAGTGTTTATGTCTTGTATTCTCCAATATGCAATTATTCCTGAATCCGACTGATGTCTGCGGTTTGTGACTTGCAGGTTTTCACGAAGATGTATTCCATGCCGAACGGAGTGCAGCATCTTGGAAAAGGAGAAAGTGAAGGCGGGAGCGCCGATATTGAGTATGCAGATAACAGCGAGGACGACAGCGAAGACTCTGATGAAAGCTCAGAGGTCAAATCACCTCCGCGCTCAGAGAGATGATCCAAGCAGTCACAAGATCCCGCGGGCGGCCACGACAAGGCAGCAGCGTCGAGTGCAAGGATTCCAAAGCGCACTTGCACGTCGACCCCAGAACCGACTGAGAAGACTGCGAAACAGGCCAAAGTCGCCCCGCCCAAGCCTCGGAAGGCTCTGCCCAGGATCAAGGTGGTTGTGCCTGTTGCTTCGGCGTAAGTGCTTCCTTCCCTTGTCTTTCATCGCTGTAGTGCTTCTTTGTTTGTCTGACCAAGTGAAATTTAGGACCTCCAGGGCTGCTACTTCTGCAACGTCCATGGATATTGACGAGGAGCGGGCTGACGCGGAGACCGCAGATGTGGCCACCTCTAGAGCAGGTATGATATTGTAGACATGTTTACGCCCTGTCAATTGCTTTGATGGTCGACTGGAATCTTACTGTCGAGTGATTTCAGCGCCAACAGATGTCATTCAGCTTCCAGACGATGACGAGGATGAACCGCAGAGGAGTGCAGGAAGAAGGGGTAGGGCTTTGAGCAAGAGAGTGCCTTCTGGTCGAGCGTCTCGCCCGCCATCCGAGCCTATTGTTCAAGAACTTGGTGACACGTCTTGAGCCGCTGTTTCTTTTCCTGACCCCCTGTCGACTGATCTGCCTCCTGCGTCGACTGGTCAAACTGACGGTCCGACTGAGCAGCCTCAAACGTTGACTCCTCCAGCTTCATCATCAACTCCTGAGTTGATTGGACTCGGTCTTCATCACGTCCCAGAGGACCAAACCGGAGCTGCCAAGGAGGCCATGATCCAAGCAAGCTTGATGATGGACCGACTGAAAGTGGTGTATGAGACCAGCAAGGCCGCTTACGATGCCAGTTCTGCCCTCCAGACCAATGTCCGAGTAAGTGCGATTGTAAGTTGATTTCCGATTGGTTTTGCCTTAGCTTGAACCTTGCTCTGCTAAGACATGCTACTTGAAAACTGCTGCTTTATTGTTCGTAAGATGTCCGTGGATGAGCATTTTGGAACCTTTAATGTGCATCTATCATGGGTCTGAACCTTGCATCTGTCCACCCAGTGGGTGTTTTTCCTTAGCTGTGTAGCTCTTCCACTCGAGTTAGACAGGTCGTGTCGAGTGGGCTCTTAGTCCAGTGGGGGCACGCTGAGTGCGCCCACTGGGTGTAGTCCCCGAGGCCGCCGTCGAATGTTTGATTCGGCGGGGGTCTTTTTAGAATATGTCTGTTTGTAGCTGTTCACTCGGGTCGGTCGGGCCGTGCCGAGTGGGTAGTTGATCCAGTGGGGGCACGCTGAGTGCACCCACTGGGTGTAGTCCCCGAGACCGCTGTCAACTGCGGGCAGTCGGCGGTGGTCTGAGATCAAATGATTTTTTTTACTTCTTCCACTCGGGCTGGGCAGGCCACACCAGGTGGGAAATCGAACTAGTGGGGGCACGCAAAGTGCACCCACTGGGTGTAGTCCCCGAGACCGCTGTCGAATGTTTGATTCGGCGGTGGTCTTAGAACTCTTTTGAAATAGCAATCTGAACTTGCTCTTTTTTACTCGGAAGTAAAAGGTCTTTGTTTCCGTCGACTGATTTATCTTTTTGTTGATTGCAGAAATCTTGTGAACTTGGGACCCAGTATGCTGCCTTGGAGAAGGAGAAGATCCAACTCAAGCTTGACCTGGAGCTCGCCAAGAAGAACTTGAAGACTGCTCAGGATGAAGTAGCAGCCATGGGAGGTAATAACTCGCTGACTGCATGCTCAGATATTTCCTCTTTATCATCCTTTGAACCGAGTGAGTGACTCCACTCGGACAGATGTGTGTAGTGAAAACCGTCAACTCCAGGCTCGACTGAGGAATGTTATTTCTTTAGACAAAATGAAGCAGGCATTGGAGAAGAAGGACACTGATCTTGCGGGGGTGCAGAAGGTGGCGCGTGAGAAGACCGAACTGACTGAGTGAAAGCTGGCTTCAGTCGGCAAGCTCGAAGAAGAAAACGCCAATCTGAAGACTGCTATCGATGAAGCGAAGAAAGAAGCTGCACAACTCAGAGAAGAGAAGGTGACCCTGACTGACAAGGTGGATGAGCTCACTCGGAAGAGAGATGAGCTGGAGGTTTATCTGGGAGGTCTTGCCAAGAAGATGTTCATCATGCTCGAAGGTACTTTTCTCCATCCGAGTGATTCCAGAAAGCTTCTTCACAACGTTGCCGCTAATTCATTTCTTTTCTCCTCGTGCAGAGTTCTGTCAGAATTTCGAAGAGGAAACCGGGTGGATCGAAACGGGATTGGACCCCATCAACTCTCCTGTCAAAGATGAAGCTGCAATGAATGTGTTGCGACTGGAATCTCGCCTCGCCAGTGTATTGGATTATATTGCTCGACTGAAGGTTGCATTGTCGTGGATAGACAAGGAGCTATGGCCAGAAAATGTGCTTCAAAATGACCTCGAGTCGCTGATGACTCGGCTCAAAGAAATCCCTGACCGAGTGCAAGCATGGAAAAAGTCAGCTGCCCGCTGTGGTGCCGACGTGGCTCTATCACTCGTCCGTGTTCATTGCAAGGACGCCAAGGAAGAAAAGCTGAAAGCTCTTCAGGTGGCAAACACCAAGAAGCTTTAGTTTCAATCTTTCATGGAGACCTTCATCGACGCAGCCACTCGCATTGCGGACGGCATTGACTTGGACACCTTCGTCGAGCCAGCTAGTTCTCCTCCTGCCGAGTGAAAAACTTGATGATTTGAATTCATTTGCCTCGGAATGCCGAGTGATTGTGTAATCGTTAAACTCCTTCAGGCCTGACGCCCGGGTACTTTTGCTTGTGGTTCTGAAACTTGCCGGATTTATTCGAACTTGATGGTTTTATCCGAATACTGCTTCCTTGCTTTCTGAAAGTTTTTGCGTACTCGGATTTTTTGATTCAGGCAAAGCTGGTTCGCGGCCAAGCCCTCCGAGTGGGAGGATTGCTCTCTACTCGGAGTAATCTTTGAAACTTAGGTGAGTACGGGATCGCAGCTAAGCCCCCGAGTGGGAGGATTGCTCTCCACTCGGAGTAGTTTTTGAAACTTAGGCGAACGCGGGATCGCAGCTAAGCCCCCGAGTGGGAGGATTGCTCTACACTTGGAGTAGTTTTTGAAACTTAGGCGAGTACGGGATCGCAGCTAAGCCCCCGAGTGGGAGGATTGCTCTCCACTCGGAGTAGTTTTTGAAACTTAGGCGAACGGATCGCAGCTAAGCCCCCGAGTGGGAGGATTACTCTCCACTCGAAGTAGTTTTTGAAACTTAGGCGAGTACAGGATCACAGCTAAGCCCCCGAGTGGGAGGATCGCTCTCCACTCGGAGTAGTTTTTGTAACTTAGGCGAAACAGGTTCGCGGCTAAGCCCCCGAGTGGGAGGATCACTCTCCACTCGGAGTAATTTTTAACTTAGGCGAGTACGGGATCGCAGCTAAGCCCCCGAGTGAGGGGATCGCTCTCCACTCGGAGTAGTTTTTGTAACTTAGGCGAAACAGGTTCGCGGCTAAGCCTCCGAGTGGGAGGATCGCTCTCCACTCGGAGTAATTTTTAACTTAGGCGAGTACAAGATCGCAGCTAAGCCCCCGAGTGGGAGGATCGCTCTCCACTCAGAGTAGTTTTTGTAACTTAGGCGAAACAGGTTCGCGGCTAAGCCCCCGAGTGGGAGGATCGCTCTCCACTCGGAGTAGTTTTTGAAACTTAGGCGAAACAGGTTCGCGGCTAAGCCACCCACTGGGAGATTTGAACACACGTTTATGCGAAAACAATCATTAAGAGACTGCAGGAATCATGTCTTGATAAACAAACTGAAGGTATTCTTATTACATCTTGACTTTTCGAGTGTTAAGTATAAAATCGGCGGAGCAGATCCGCGTTCCAAGCACGTGGCTCATCAATCTTCTTTGCGAAGTTGTAGAGGTGGTAAGCTCCGTTGTTCAGCACCTTGGTGATGAGGAAAGGGCCTTCCCACACGGGGGCAAGCTTGTGAGGCCGCTGCTGATCCACTCGGAGCACAAGGTCTCCTTCTTGAAATGCTCGACCTTTGACGTTTCTAGCATGGAAACGACGAAGGTCCTGCTGATAGATAGTCGACCGAATCAAAGCCATCTCTCGCTCTTCCTCCAGAAGATCTACAACATCTTGACGTGCTTGTTCTGCCTCGGCTTCTGAAAAAAGTTCCACTCAGGGTGCATTGTGAAGCAGGTCAGTGGGAAGCACAGCTTCAGCCCCGTACACCATGAAGAAAGGGGTTCGGTTAGTGGATCTGTTGGGAGTTGTCCTCAAACCCCACAAAACAGACGGTAATTCAGTCACCCAAGCTCCAGCTGCGTGCTTAAGGTCGCGCATCAGTCGAGGTTTCATCCCTTGGAGGATCAGACCGTTTGCACGTTCAGCTTGACCATTTGACTGCGGGTGCGCAACAGATGCGTAATCCACCCGAGCGCCTTGGGAAGCGCAGAACGCTCTGAACTCTTCTGAGTCAAAGTTTGAGCCGTTATCTGTGATGATGCTGTGCGGAACTCCATATCGGAAGATCAGTCCTCTTATGAAACTGATGGTTGTACTTGAATCTAAGTTCTTGATTGGTTTGGCTTCAATCCACTTAGTGAACTTGTCGACTGCTACAAGTAGATGAGTGAAACCACTTCTGCCGGTCCTTAGCGGTCCAACCATGTCCAGACCCCACACAGCAAACGGCCAGACGAGTGGAATAGTCTTCAGGGCAGACGCGGGCTTGTGGGACATGTTTGAGTAAAACTGACAACCTTCACACTTCTCAACGATCTCTTTGGCCATTTCGTTGGCCCGTGGCTAGTAGAATCCCGCTCGGTATGCTTTGGCCACGATGGTCCGTGAGGACGCATGATGACCACAGGTCCCCGAGTGAATCTCATTCAAAATCAGTCGACCTTCTTCAGGAGAAATACCCATTGAGTCACGCCAGTAACACTCTCTCTGAAGAGCTGTCCGTTCATCACCGTGAAGGCTTTGGACCTGCGGACAATCTGACGCGCTTCAACTTCATCTTCTGGGAGCTCCTGCCTGAGCAGATATGCAATGTACGGCACTGTCCAGTCGGGGGTGATCACTAGGATTTCCATCACCAAGTCAATAACAGCAGGGATCTCGACTTCAGTCAGATCAATGGGGCTTTTCGCCTGAGGAGGCTCTTCAGTGAAAGGATCTTCTTGAATTGAAGGGGAATGGAGATGCTCAAGAAACACATTGCTGGGAATAGGTTTCCGAGTGGAACCTATCTTTGCCAGATCGTCAGCTGCTTGATTCTTGATTCGGGGGATGTGGTGAAGCTCCAAACCCTCGAACTTCTTTTCCAACTTCCTCACTGCATTGCAGTATCCAGTCATGGCGGGGTTTCTGACGTCCCACTCCTTCATCACTTGATTGACCACCAAATCCGAGTCACCGTAGACCATCAAGCGACGGACGCCGAGTGAGATGGCCATACGCAACCCGTACAAAAGTGCTTCATATTCAGCTTCATTATTGGAGGAATCAAAGTGAATCTAGAGGACGTAACTGAGTTTATCGCCTCTTAGGGATACCAGAACCACTCCTGTACCAGAACCATTTAACATCTTGGACCCATCAAAGAACATGGTCCAGTGTTCCGAGTGAACTTGAGTCGGCTGTTGCTGTTCAATCCACTCGGCCAAGAAATTTGCGATTGCTTGAGACTTAATCGCCTTCTTTGCCTCGAACTTGATATCCAGAGGAAGAATTTCAATTGCCCACTTGGCAACTCGACCGGTTGCATCTCGATTGTTCAAGATTTCAGACAATGGAGCGTCGCTGACGACTGAAATCGAGTGGTCTTGGAAATAATGTGCAACTTTCTTCGCAGTCAAATAAATTCCATAGACAAGCTTCTGGTAATGCGGATACCTTTGCTTGGATGGAGTCAAGACTTCAGAGATGTAATACACTGGGCGTTGAACTTTATAGGCCTTGCCTTCTTCTTCTCGCTCCACTGTGAGCACTGTGCTGACAACTTGACCAGTGGCTGCAATATATAACAGTAGAGGCTCTTTGCTGACCGGAGCAGCAAGCACCGGCTAGGTGGAAAGCAGGGCTTTGAGCTCTACAAATGCTGCTTTAGCTTCAGGAGTCCACTCGAATGTATCAGACTTTTTCATCAGTCGGTAAAGAGGCAATGCCTTTTCATCGAGATGAGAAATGAATCGACTTAACGCAGCAAGACAACCCGTAAGCTTCTGAACATCATGCACACGCATAGGGCGTTTCATTCGGAGAATTGCACCGATCTTTTCAGGGTTTGCATCTATCCCTTGTTTGGAAACAAGAAAATCGAGCAACTTTCCACCAGGAACTCCGAATGTGCACTTGGACGGATTCAGCTTGATGTCATATCTTCTCATATTGGCAAAGGTTTCAGCGAGGTCAGACAGCAGGTCGGAACTCTTGCGTGACTTGACCACGATATCATCCATATATGCTTCCACATTCCGACTGATCTGAGTGAGCAGGCACTTCTGGATCATGCGCATGAATGTGGCGCCAGCATTCTTAAGACCAAAAGGCATGGTGACATAGCAAAAACACCCGAACGGGGTGATGAAGGCCGTTTTTATTTCATCGGGTCCATACAGTCGGATCTGATGGTACCCAGAATATGCATCCAGAAAAGACAAATGCTCACACCCCGCAGTCGAGTCGACAATCTGATCGATGCGGGGGAGAGGAAAATGATCTTTCGGGCAGGCCCGATTGATATGCTTGAAATCAATAAACATACGAAGTGAATTATCCTTTTTGGGGACCATGACGACGTTGGCGAGCCACTCGGAGTGGTAAATCTCATGGATGAACTCAGCTGCCAGGAGCCGAGCCACCTCCTCGCCAATCGCCTTCCTCTTTTCCGTGACGGACCGACGGAGATGCTCTTTGAAAGGTTTTGCCTTTGAGTCGACACGCAAACGGTGCTCAGCCAGCCCCCTGGGTACACCTAGCATGTCTAATGGTTTCCATGCAAAGATGTCCCAGTTCTCACGGAGGAACTGGATGAGCGTGGCTTCCTATTTGATGTCGAGTGTCGTTGAAATGTGGGTCGGAGCAGCAGAGGGGTCTTCCGGGTGAATGTGGACTGGCTTTGTCTCACCGGCCGACTGAAATGCGGATTCCGAAGCAGGCTTCTTGGCTCGCAACAAATCACTCGGGTCAGCATTTTTCTTGTACTCCTCCAGCTCCACCATTGCCATTTGCTCATCAGCAATCTTGGAACCTTTCTGGAGGCACTCCTCTGCTCTCTGCCTATTCCCAATGACTGTAATCACACCTTTGGGCCCGGCATCTTTAACTTAAGATACATGTAACATGGACGGGCCATGAAACGAGCATATGCGGGCCTGCCCAGAATAGCATGATAAGCACTGTGGAAATCCACTACCTCAAATGTCAACTTCTCTTTGCGGAAGTTCTTGGAATCACCGAAAACCACATCGAGAGCAATCTGTCCGAGTGACTTTGCTTTCTTCCCTGGGATGACTCCGTGGAACTGCATGTTGCTCTCACTGAGTTGGGACATCGGAATGACCATCCCTTGAAGGGTCTCAGCATACAGAATGTTCAGACCACTGCCACCATCCATGAGAACTTTAGTCAGTCGGGTGCCCCCAACGACTGGGTCGACCACCAACGCTTGCCGCCTAGGGGTAGCAACGTGCGCTGAGTGATCTGATTGGTCGAATGTAATTAGGGTTTTCGGCCACTTCAGGTACGTCGTAGTTGCCGGAGCAACCATGTTCACTTCTCTGTTTATGACTTTCAGTCGACTTTTGCTCTCAACATCAGCAAAAATCATCAAGGTTACATTGACCTTCGGGTAACTGTCATCCTTTTCCTCATATTCGTCCTTATCAGAGCCCTTCTCACTAGGTTGACCCTCTCGGAACTGCTGAATCGGGAGTCTGCACTGTCGAGTGGTATGTTTGGGCAGAATTAAGTTACCCTCTTCATCTTTCTTCGTGTGAATATGACACAGCAAATCTAGGACGTCCTGGCCGGACTGATCCTTCACCTTTTTGGGCACCCACGGCCCCTTAGGCTTTCCTTTAAACTTTCCTTGCGCATTCAAAACTGCAGCTTCAGCAGGACCTGGAGCCTCAGCCTTACGCTTTTGTTTCCAACTGGGATTCCCGCCCCCTGTGTCAGGGTCGACTGCTTTCCCTTTACCATTGCGGAGCCGGTCTTCCTCTTCGCCATTTGCGTACCGAGTGGCTATCTCCATCATTCGACTCAGAGACATGTCTCCAGAACGACCGAATTTCAGGATAAGCTCTCTGTACCTGACGCCCTCCTTGAAGGCGCAAACTACCTGGTGCTCCGACACATTCTCCACTACATGGTGAAGGGTGGTCCATCTCTGGATGAAATCTCTCAAAGTTTCGCTCGGCTTCTAGACGCAATGCTGCAATTCAGTCAGCCCAGCAGGTCGCTTGCAGGTGCCTTCGAATGTCTCGATAAACACTCGGGCTAAATCTTCCCAACAGAAAATGCTTCCAGGAGCCAATTGATTGAGCCAAGCTCTGGCTGAGCCTTCAAGCATCAAGGGGAGGTGCTTCATGGCTACATCATCATTGCCTCCACCAATCTGCACTGCCACTCGGTAATCCTCCAGCCACGTGTCTGGCTTCGACTCACCAGTGAACTTGCTAACACCCGCAGCCAATCTGAAGTTGGGTGGGATCTCAGCCGCTCGGATGGCTCTGCTGAAACACTCGGGCCCAGAGATGAACGCCCTGCTTCCAGTCGGACGATCTTTGTCGAGCCCTTCTCTGATAGCTCTGCCTCTGTCAACCAGGCCCTGTACGAGGACTAACCTCGCATCGAACCCAGGCTCTCTTGGGTCGACCGGAACTCTCCATTCATCACCATACGGGCGCCTATCATCATACCGCCGGGGTGCGTATGAACCACCCCTCGGAGGGGGCCTAGGCACTCGACGGTAATCATCACGGTGATATCGAGGATCAAACTGCCCGTGGCCTTGGCCAAGGTACTGGTCTTGGCGATAACCACGATCTTCATGCCGCGGAGGCGATCTTGGGCTGTGCGCCGACTGAACTGTGTCTGCAACGACGGACCTACTGTGAATCTTGTTGCGCGACTGGGAAACAGCTGAGTTTTGCTCCCCGGCCGCTCTGAGCAACGCCCGAATCTGCTGCAGGCCTCTGCCAGCCTCGGAATGGGACGGCTGGATTGACTCTGCGATACGTGCAGCAGCTACAACATTCTGGATTGGAGTGCGGTATACCTGACAGTCATCTCGAGGTCCAGTCGGAAACAACTGTCATTGACGTCGACTGGAACTTGGGATCTCTCTGCGGGCGCGATCGTCGAGTGCTTGTTGAAGATTTTCCAGACGCGTATGCTCGGCCAGATTGGCTACACGCGCAGCCTCCAAAGCCTGAGCTTCAGGGGTCTCCCCAACGATGGGGGTCTGGAGAGCCTCCTCGTTCTTGCGCCGCAGTTCTTCCTTCTGCTCGGCAGTGAGAGCTTGGGGATAATACTCGTCTTGGTCGCGCGACGGGCCACCACTGCCGCCGCCGCCGCGACGGAATCCGGGCGGACTGCGCTGGGAGTTGACCATGAGGACCTCCGCCGCGGGATCGTTGCTCTCACACTCGGAAAGCGTATCCGAATGGCTAGTCGGCAGATCGAGCGACCCATGGAGAGATTCATCGGGCTCAATCACTGCGATTTGTGGGGTGGTCGACTGACGAGCCACCGCATGCTTTACCCACCGCTGGAGCCGCGAGCGACCAGATCGCTTGCGGCGACGGACAGCGGGGAGCGAAGACGCCACGGGAGCCGACCGATACTGAGTCGACGGCTGCCGCAGGCACTCGCGCGGAAGTGCGCTGCCCCGCGAACGGGGAGAGCCTCGACGTTGAGGGGGGCTTCTTGGAGCCAAGCGGAGTCATCGGCGATGAAGGCGAGCGCGCCGAGACGGATCTCGCGGCCCGGGTCCAAACCACCACCGGAAACCATGTTGATGAAGATCGGAAAATGCAACCTCACCGGAAGTCGCTCAGACGCCTGCCCCACGGTGGGCGCCAACTGTCGTGGGAACGAGTCTGACAGTAAGAGTAGGGGGTACGTAGGAGAGGGCAATGTCCTAGCTACGGTGAGGTTGTACGCACAGATTTACGAGTTCAGGCCCCTCTCGAAGGATGTAACAGCCCTGCGTCTCGGTGCCGTGGAGGCTTGTCGATTGGATGTGTGCGATAGTTACAGGGGGTGCGAACCCTTGTGCCAGAGGGGAGGGGTGGCTTATATAGAGTGCGCCTGGCCCCTCGCAGCCCTCAGTTACACAGGGGTTCAATGAGAGTTATGTCCTGAACGTTACTGGTAACGCCCGCAATAAATGGTCTTTATGACGACGGAGTGAATGCCTGACCGTTGCCATCTTGGGGTGACTTTAGGCCTTCTGTACTCCGAGTGGGTTCTTCCTGGAATCTGCTGTCGAGTGGATTGCACTTCAGGACGACTTTAGTCGGTATCTTCTGTTGAACCTTGTAGGCCTTTGACTCTAGGGTAGTGTCCTTGGGTAGGGTGTCTAGGTTAGGCCTAGACCCTACCCTAGGTACATATCATCGTCACACGCAACTATGTCAAAAAAGGGCCAGGCCTAGTTGTGAGTGGATGATTGCAATGCAACTAGGACAAAAAAGTCAGCTTTACTTGCGAGTCGATGGTGGACTTGCAATTAAGGTGGCAAAAAATCCGAGCCTAGTTGTGTGTCAAAGGGAAGGCTCACAACTGGGGAAAAAAATGATCAAGTGCCCACTTGCATGTCAATCGCGGACTTGCAATTGAAAAAGAAAATTGTCGGCCCGGTTACGAGTCAGATGGTGGATTTGCAACTGGATAAAACAAAGGATCAAACCTAGTTGCAAGTCGATGGTGGACTTGCAATTGGGCCAAACATGTTGGGTCCTGTTGCGAGTCATGGGTGGACTTGCAATTAGGGCAAAAAAGATATCAATGACCCAGTTGCATGTCAATGGTGGCCTTGCAACCGTGATAAAAAAAGAAAACCAAAAACACAGGCTCTAGTTGCGAGTCGAGGTGGGCTTGCAACTCAGATAATTACGAGCCTAGTTGTGAGTCGAGGGTGAACTTGGAACTGAGACAAGTACGAAACTATGAGGTCAGTTGCGAGTCAGGGATCGACTTGCAACTAGGATGAAACAAAATATGGACCCAGTTGCTAATTAAGAGTGGACCTACAACTGGGATGAACAACAAAACACAGGCCGAGCTGCGATTCATGGGTAGGGTTGCAAATGGGATGCAACAAACTACATGCATAGTTGCGAGTCAAGAGTGGAGTTGTAACTGGGACAACTACACAAAACAACGATATCAGTTGCGAGTCGAGGATGGACTTGCAGCTGGGACAACTACACAAAACTACGCTAGGAGTTGCGAGTCGAGGGTGAGCTTGCAACTAGGACAACAACAAATCTATGTGCCTAGTTGCGAGTCGAAGGTGGACTTGCAACTGGGACAACTACGGAACTCCGAGCCCAGTTGCGAGTCAAGGGAGGACTTGCAACTGGGGATGAAAACAAACTATGGGTTTAGTTGCAGGCTTAGTTGTGAGGGCAAACTTGTAACAGGGACAACTACACAAAAACTACGATACTATTTGCGAGTCAAGGGTGGACTCACAACTGGACAACAAGAAAATACGAACCTAGTTACGAGTCGAGCGCGAACTTGCAACTGGGATGAAAAATAAAACAACCCAGTTGCGAGTCAAGGGTGGACTTTTAACTGGGACAATAAAAACATGGGCTTCAGTTGCAAGTCGAGGGTGGGCTTGCAACTCGAAAAACTATGAACCCACTTGCAAGTCGATGGTTGACTTGCAACTGGGATGAAACAATCTATGGGCCAGTTGCGAGTTAAGGGTGGACCTGCAACTGCGATGAAAGTGAAAATACATGTGGAGTTGCGAGTCAACAATGAGCTTGCAGCTGGGATGAAACAAAAAATGGGCCCAATTGCGAGTGGAGGATGGACTTGCAACTGAGATAAAAAACAAAAACATAGGCTCCAGTTGCAAGTCGATGGCGGGCTTGCAACTCGGATAACTATGAGCCCACTTGCGAGACAGACTTGCAACTAGGACAACTACGGAATCATGTGCTCAGTTGCGAGTCAAGGGTCGACTTGCAACTAGGATGAAACGGTCTACGGGCCCAGTTGCGACTTAAGGGTGGACTTACGATTCAAAGATGGACTTGTAACTGAGACAACTATACAAAACTAAAAAGAAAAAGGAAATAAAAACAAAATATAAAAAGGAAATAAAAATCTGAACCACAACTTAACGGGAGAAAGGGAGAGAGCAATGAGTCATTTTACTCTATACACAAACTGAACCACACCCACAATAGATAGCGAGAAAAGGTGCAACCCACACAAAGTGAAAACTAACACAGCCCCGACAACAGAGGCGAGCCGCGAAACGGCCCCCAGTGCGTGACGACACGTAACCAGCCACAACGGACGCAAGCCACGAAACGGGTCGACAATATAATGTGGATAAAAATGTTGCACAAAAATTTCAGCAACAAAAAATCGTACGTTTGAGAATTAGACGAGACATTGCCAAATCTCATCTCGGTGAGTAACAACTTGTGTGAAATAGAGGCCCATATACTAACACCGGTGCAAGCATGGGAGACAACGAGAATAACGGCCACCAGAGCGACGCCAAAAACCGGCCCGACAGTGCAAACACCAGCACGAGACAAGGCACATGCATGTGAACAAAATAATTTTGCACAAAACATACATGTTTAATCGCGTGGTGAACAACTTAGGTGTGACATAGCTAAAAACATCTAGATGAGAATTAGCTAATCCGAAAAAATAGAGATATCTAAAATAGATGTGAAAACAAAAAAACAAAAATCATTAATTTAAAAAATGGAAAAACAAAAACAAAAAACAATCCGGCCCTCGAATTGCGTGTCAAGAATGGACTTGCATCGAGGACAAAAACTGATCAAGCCCAGTTTCGTATCAAGCGCAAGCCAAAGCCTATCTCTCCACGGAGCTTGTCTCTTCGACATCGAAATTGAAAGGAAATAGAAATACACAGCGACAAGCAATAGAGCATGTCACATCCACTTTTACAACGCATGTCAGAAGAAATGGGGCGCAAGCAGAAAAAAAAGACCTGACAAGTGAACAAACAAAATAAGGTGACATAGGAATACATTAGCCGCCAACATGAGATCAAGAGTTTGCGGAAAAATTAAAACAATAAAATCCAACAAACAACATCTAGTATGCGCGGAAATTACAACGCGGAAATTTGATCACGTGGTCTCGCTTAGGATATTATTTGGGCGATAGAAAAAAGACAAATAAAATAAAACAAATGAAATGTTTTTTTAACCTGAATATAAAATGAAATGTTCGTACAAGGAGATAGTGCAACTGCATGGTGCTTAAAAATGTAACAGAAATGGGAGACTAGAGAGTCAATTCATTCATGTGTTTTGAGTTACTAGCCACAAAAGAGTTAATTGTATGAAAGTACCACGATTGAGGCATTACATATAGATTGGTATCAAGTCTGATAATTTTTACATGTCAGTACCAAGATTGGGGCGCGCGACTGCAGAACGGTCTAAACGACGCATAAACAAGAATTGACACTGAAACTGACCGGTGGGGCCCGTCCGTCAGGGCTGACGTGGCATGTCCTTTTATGAAAAAAACCCTGCCTTATATTTAAATCACATAAATGTCCCTTGTTTACATTGCAAGCATAAACAAGAATTGACGCTGAAACTGATCGGTGGGGCCCATCCGTCAAGGCTGACGTGGCATGTCCTTTTGTGAAAAACCCCCTGCCTTATATTTAAATCACATAAATGTCCCTTGTTTACAAGGCAAAAAAAGCCCGCGGAAAATATTGCGCCCACTCGGATTCGAACACGCGCCGCGTACACCGTTGTACGGGCTGGCTGACCACCACGCCAGTGAACTGGTTACGTTAACTTATAGGCCTATATTTTTTTATACCCTCACAGCAGACACGTCCTGTGAGAGAAATAAGATGAACAAAATAGACGTGCAAGCCAGGATTCGAACCGGAGCTGGCCGTACACTGCGCGCGCGCCGTGAGCAACACGCAAGCGAATAGCTTACGACAACAATGGACGCCTAATTATTTTTATACCCTCAATACAGACACGTTCTGGCCTTCTTCGACTGTCCTTTTTTTTATTTTTTTTGGCTTTCTTTTATCTTTTCTCATATCTTGGGTATTCTTCGGGTTGTGCCTTTTTAAACTTTTTGCAAATTTATTTTTTATATAGGTTTTGTAATAATACGAAATTATGTACATTGTGTATTAAAAAAGTTCATCGCATACGAGATGTTTGAAAATTTTCATCGCATCATATATTACAAAAAAAAATCAGCATATTGTATATTAAAAAATGTTCATCACATCGTCTATTAAAAAAGTGTATGTTATATTAAAAAGTTCAATACATCGTATATTTTTTATATAGGTTTTATAAAATGGTGTACATTTTCGCAATAATTCAACATTTTCTTAATTTACAATGAACTTTATAGTATGCGATATTTGTTTGTAAATACACACTGGACACTATTATATAAATATGCACTGAAAATTATTGCATAATATAAGATGAACATTTTTTTCTATACATGGAACATTTTTAATTTACAATGATCTTATTTAAATATATGATAAACATTTTTTAAATATACGATGAACATTTAAATATGCAATGTGATGAACAAATTTTAATATACGATATACTGCACATTTTTTTAGTATACTATAAGATGAACATTTTTTAATGAACCATTTTTAATATACGATGAACATAATTTCATATTATTACAAAAGCTATGTAAAAAAGAAATGCGTAAAACGCCAGGACGTGTCTGTATTGTGAGAGTATAATTTTAACGAACCATTTTTAATATAGGATGAGCATAATTTCATATTATTACAAAACCTATGTAAAAAGGAAATGTGTAAGAGGCCAGGACGTGTCTGTATTGTGGTGTCAAGCAATTCACTGGCCCCACTTAAAAAAAACAATTCACTGGCCTGGTGGTCAGCGCGCGCGCGCCGCGTACAGCCTGCTAAATCCTTGTGCGCTAGTTTTTATTTATTTATTTCCCTCACAGGTGTCCGTAATGAGAGTATAAAAACACACAGACCTCAAATCTATCACGAGTTGTTCATTGGCGCGTTGGTCAGGGCGCGCGAATCGTGTACGGCCAGCGCGGGTTCGAATCTGAAGCGACGCATTATTTTCCGTTGCCTTTTTTGTGAATAAGGGACATTTACGTGATTTACATATAAAGCAAGGGGTTTTTCACAAAAGGACATGCCACGTCGTCCCCTGACAAACGGGCCCCGCCGGTCAGTTTCAGTGTCATACCTGTTTATACACCGTTTGGACCGTTCTGCAGCTGCATGCCCCAGTCTTGGTACTGACATGTAAAAATTATCAAAGTTGGTACCAATCCGCATGTGATGTCCTAATTGTGGTACTTCCATGTAATTAACTCGCCATAAAAGGATTGGGACACATGGATTCGTGCGTCGTGAGTCTTTTTTTCTAAGGATCAACAGTCGCATGAGTCAAACGGGAAAAGCCAAACAAAACACAACCGACCCATCTAACAATTCCTGCTGGGCCTCCCTGCTAATAATGTTGTGGTAAAATCTCGACAGATGCCAGGGGGTGGCTTATCGTGGTTGGGGTAATGAGATCGTCGTCGGGTCCTGGAAGCGGGAGTGGGCATAAGCTCGGATGGACACGAGATATACCCAGGTTCAGGTCTCTCTTAAGAGATGAAACCCCTGCTCCTGCTCTGCGGGGTCTCCGCATGATCACTTATGAAGCAAAGAGTACAATGGCGCTCCTAGAGCTGTTCGGCTAGAGGAGGAAGAAGGGCGAGGCTAGCTTTCTCCTCTCCCTGGCTATGGTGTGTATAGAACTGAGGTGGAACCTGAGAGGAACGACCCTTTGCATGGGTGTGGCCTGGGGGGTTTTATAGGCTAACCCCCCAGGGGTACAATGGTAACATGACCGGGTGGTAGGCCCCGGCTGTCAGCGTCTATGGGGGCCGGGTTCTCCGCCGGCTGCTGGGGCCCGCCTCTACCGGGCCTTGCCGGCTGCCGAGGAACCGGCCGACAGATGGGGCCCGCTGCCTGCGGGCCCTGCTGACGGCTCTTCACTGTGGCGCCGTCCGCGCCGACGGAGGCCGTGTTGGGCGCGCCATGGCTACAGCGCCGCGCCGGGCGGGTCGACGGCCGCCGGGCGGTGCCTACTATAGCCATACAGCCGTGATTTGGGGGAGGCATGGCACACTGTGGCCATGCCCCAGCTTGTCGCCTGGTCAGGCTCAAACTCCGAGGGAAGGGGCGGGCCGCCAGCTAGAAGCCGGCCCGAACCCACGCCGCCCTCGGAGAGCGCGCTGTCTTCTAGAGGCCGGCTGTGTGGCACCAGCCGGCTCTGGGGGCCCGTCGCGAGACCTGCCGGCCGGAGGGGCCTGGCTTGCCCCGATGCCTTGAAATGTTGTTAAGTGCAGGTGAGGCTACCCGAGGTCTATCCCCCCGACAGTAGTCCCCGAAGCTGGTGAGGCTCTACGGCTGACCGGCGAAGTGCCTCAACAACTTCCCCTTCGAGAGATCTTCCGCCTTCCGCCCCGTCCGGCTGGGAGGAGCCGGACGCTAGTTGCCGGCCACGGCAGCGGCCGCCTGGCGGATTCGAATCGACGAGGCGGGAGCTGGGGTGGCGCCGCCTGCCCCGCGCGCGCCACGCGGCGTCAGCGGGTCAAGTCGCCCTGCCAGCCCACGCGCGCGACGGGACGTTGCCGCAGGCCGGGGTCCGCCACCACAGGGCCTCGGCCCGCGCGTGGATCCGCTGCGGCCGGAGGGGGCGGTTGCCCTTCTGCGGCGCGATTTATGCGCCTTCACTGCGCGGAATACACAGGGCGTGCGGGGCGTGGGGCGCAGTTAATCCCACGCCCCCACGTCGCCTCGGCTTCGCCCTGCCGGCTATAAATAGGGGGAGGAGGAGGGGCGGTGAAGCGCACGCGCATCCCCTCCTACTCCCTCTTCTTCCTCTCGCCGCCGCCGCTGCTGCTCTTCTACTGCCGCTCTGCCGCAGCCGCTGCTCCGCCGCGGTTGCCCCGCGCCGCCGCAGCGTCGCCTGCGCTCTCGTCCTCGGGCTTCTCCTTGCCGTCTTCCAGCCATGGCGAAGAGCGGCTGGCTGGGCTCCAACGTGCATGAAGACCACATCGACTTCCTCCGCGCGACGCGGAGGCTCCCCCACGCCGACAACGTGGGCGTGCGCCTCCCCCCTGAGCGGGAGATCTCGCCGCGGCCGGAACCCGGTGAGCTCGTTGTTTTCCGCACACATTTACTTCGCGGCTTCGGGCTCCCGGTTAGCAACTTCTTCCAGGCCTTCCTCGACTTCTACCGCCTGCAACCGCATCACCTCACCCCCAACACGGTCGTGCTCATGGCGGCCTTCGTCACGCTCTGCGAGGGGTACCTCGGCGTCTTGCCCACGCTTGAGCTCTGGGGTAGATTCTTCTACCTCAAGCTGGGCACGTCGGCGAAGGACGAGCCGGCCCAGTGCGGGGCATGTGTCGCCGTGAGGCGCTCAGGAGGCGGCACCCGCTTCCCGGCCATCCCTCTGCACGAGTCGACCAAGCTCTGGCAGAAGTCCTATTTCTACGTCCGAAATCTCCATCAGGTCAACGACTACATCAACCTGCCGGCTTTCGTGCCCGGGCCGCCTGCTGGGCCGCGGGACAACTGGCAACAGCAGCCGCCCAAGCGCCTGCCGGCCCTCATCGCCAGCGTCTTCGCCCGGCTTCAAGAGATGACTGACCAGGAGGGGCTCAAGCCGGCCGACCTGCTGGCCGGCTTCGTCATGCGCCGGGTGTCGCCCCTCCAACTTCGGCCGCATCTCATCAGCGAGATGAGCGGCCGCCGGGACCCATGCCGGATGTCCACCAAGGAGATGCCGGAGGTGGAGGTGGTCCGCCATGTGAACTACTTCTCCAACTGCAAGCTCAGCGAGGAGGAGTGGCACATCGGCAAGGAGCCATACAGTCGGGCCAACCCGCCCCCAGTGGTAAGTGCCAGGTCCGGCTGCTTTATTTATAATGTTCTCCTTTCCTCCGTCCTGACCAACCGGCCTTGAGGCAGCGCTTCCCGGGCCAAGGTGGGCCGGCTGCGGACTGAACGTGGATGCCGGACCGCGAAGACAGCGACGTGGGCGACCCCGAGCTAGGAGCGGCCGCCATGGAGGAAGGTGGCGACAACGAGGCCACCGGAGGAGGCAGCGCCGGAGCAGGCGGCTCCTCGGGAGGTGGAGGAGTCGGCGACGTCCGGTCTTGGCCGGACGATGATGAGGACGACGAGGAGCGGCGCCGACCTGGCGAAGGCGCGGGGGCGGGAGCCGGCCCTTCTGCGTCGTGGCCGACTACTTCAGCCGGCGGACATAAACGCCGCCTCCTTGCGGGGAGGTTTGGCAGCCACCCGGCGAAGAAGGCCAAGCAGGCGAACGCGACCAGGCGGCAAGAGGCCCTGAAGGTGGCCGCCGCCCGGAAGGGGCCCAAGCCCATGCTGTATTCGTCCGGGTACGCGCGCTTGCTGCCCTGACTTCATATTTTTCTTCTCCCCTGGGGGTTTCCTCATCCTTTGCTTTCTTGTTGAACAGAACGGCCTGCGTCATCACGCGGGCTCCGTCCGCCTCATTGATGGACGCAGCGGGCGGCTCCGAGGAGGCCAGGCGCGTGGATCCGGCTGCCGCTCTTCGAGAGGCGACGGCGAGGAAAAGGCGCGGGCCGACGCCCGGGCAGAGGAAGCGGCGCAGGTGGAGGCCCAGGAGGCGGAGGCCGCGGCCAAGGCGCAGGCGGAGGCCAACGCCAGGGCTATGGTGAATCCGGTTGGTGGTGAGGTCCCGGAGAGCATCACTTTTGAGCAGCCGTAAGTGCAGGTGGCAGAGAACCGAACGCCGCCGGGGGCAGCCGGAGCCGGCTAGTCGGTGCCGGGGCTGGTGGTCACCAACGCCGCCATCCCGGAGGTGGAGGAGGTTCATCACGCGCCGGATGCTGGCGGTCGAGGAGGTGGCGGGCCCAGCCAGCCGGAGGCGCCACAGGCCGGCGCTGGGCAGGCGGCGGGCCGGGCCTTGGTGGCGCGCGTTCCTGCGCGGGCGCGCCCGCGTGCGACGCGGGCGACCTCAAAGCCAAGGCGGGTGGAGGCCGCGGCCTCGAGCTCGCGGGGGGTCAGCACCGGGGCTACGAGCGCTGCTCCTTCAGGTTGGGTGGCAGGGGCCGGCCCAGCTGCCCTGAACTTGGCGGTGCGGGACGTGGAGGACCAGTTCCTCGCCCACAACGCGACTCTTCTGAAGGCGAGGGGAGAGCTGCTGGCGTTGCGGTCGTCCGTCCGGGTAGGTGCATATTGTTGTTGCTTTTTCGTCTTGTAACCTTCCGTGGGGGCGCACCAGCGCACCCACTAGGTGTAGCCCCCGAGTTCCGAGCCGGCTGCTGAGCAGGCGGGTTGGAACTCAAAGGTATTCTTTTTGTTTGCTAAAATGCTTGTTTTTGTTGCAGGACTACCACAACATGCGGGCGGCCGCCTACAACACCCAGAACCTGACTCTCACCACCCGGACCACTGAGCTGACTCAGAGCCGAGGTACGTAAGCCGTCTTCCAGTGGGGGGCGCGCCAGCGCACCCGCTGGGTGTAGCCCCCGAGATTCGGGCCGACTGCTGAGCAGTCGGGCCGGATCTTCTCAGGCGGCTTGTTCTTGTTTTTTGTTGGAGTAGACGGTGACGTCTCTTGTTTGTTTCAGCGGCTGCCGCCCAGCTGAGGGAGCGCGTGGCCGAGCTCGAGGGCCAGCTCCGGGTTGCGGGGCAGGAGCGCGACCAGGCGGCCTCGGCGCGCGACCGGTTGGAGAAGGAGCTGGCGGACCAGGCCGAGCGGCATGCGGAGCGGGTCCGGCAGCTGAAGGCGGACGAGGAAAACCTCACGGCCGAGTTCGAGATCCAGTGCTCGGACTGGTCCGAGAAGGAGAAGATCCTTCGGGACGGCTACGCCATGATCGAGGATCTGCTCGACGGTGCGTCCCTTTCTTTTTGTTGTCGACTGCTGGCTGCCGGCTGTTGCTGGAAGCCATCTTCTGACACCTTTGTCTTTTTTGAACAGAGTTCCTCCCGGGCCACTCTGTCGCCGTTTGCATGGCTATCGAGGCCCAGCGCGAGGAGTGCAGGCGGCGGGGCAAGGAGATCGCGCAGGACCGGCCTCGGACCTTGCGCGAGCAGCTCATGGCCATCCGGATGCGCCTCGAGCCAACGCGCCGCCTACTCCGCCGGCTTCAGCGGGCCGGGTCGCAGGTCTTGGAGGGCTTGTGGCCGGGTTCTCGGATCCCGTAGACTCCCAATCGAACGGCCGACTGGCTGGAGGTGGCGGCCGACTGGCTCGAAGCCTGGAAGAGCTCCGCGGCGCGGTCTGGGGCTGCGAAGGCCCTGGAGTTCGTCAAGGCCTGGTACCCCGAGCTGCGCCAGGCGCAGCTGGCCACCTTCTGCCAGGAGGCGCTGCCAGAGCTGGCGGCAGAGCGCGACGCTATCGCCATCCAAGCGTCGGCTCTTGCCGAATACGCTGACGTCAGCGTCTTTATCCCGGAGCGGCAAGACAACGGCGCCGAAGTGCCCCCGTCTTGGTTCGGCCTGAACCCGTCGGACGGGGAGGACTCGGCGGAGGAGATTGCCTCCAGCGATGAAGGCTATAAGGACGGCCAGGACGAGGGCGGTAGCTACGCCGCACCAGGTGGCGGAGCAACCAGCCGGACTCAGCCCGACCCGGCGCCGACTGGCGACCAGCCGGAGACCACGTCAGCCGCCGCCGACCGCCAGGCCGAGACTCCGCAGCCGGCAGCCCCACCAGCCGGAGCTACGCCTGCTGCCGACTAGTCCGTGCAGCCCGAGGGGCCGTCCGCCTAGATGGCCTGTCATCTTTTTTCAAGTTTTTCTGTCTCGTGCTTGAAAACAATGTCAGTTATGCGCGGTTCCACCCACTGGGGGTGTATTTTTAAACTTGATGAATGCTGGCCTTGGGCCCTTTTGCAATGTACAAAGTTTAAATCCCCACATTTTGCATGTGTTGCCGGGTTCTAGCTTGAGTTTGCTTTTGCCCTCTTTGGCTTTTTCCTTCGCCGCGTTCCCTTGGCCACCTCCCTGCCAGCCGGACAGCCGCGCTGCCGTCTGTGGCTGGGTCAGGGACTTGGTCGTTTTAGAACGGGCAAGTTACTTCAGCCGCTTAGATCGTAGCTTAGTCGAGCGAGAAGCCTGCCTGCCGGCTGCTGAGCAGCCGGACGAGGGAGGCGAGAGGCTGGCTTGGCCGTAGCCGGCGTTTTCCTTGGTCGTTTTTCATGTGGACAGCGTTTCCGGCCTTTGACTCTTGCCAGTCGGACAGCCGCGCTGCGAGCTGTGACATGGAGCGAAGAGAGGGCTTTGGCGTCGGCACAACACTAGTCGGCCCCGGCTGGTGCAGACTTAGGCCAAGACGGTGAGCCCCCGGGTTGGATGACCAGAACCCGGACGGGGCAAGAATGCACAAAAAAAACTCAATTCATGGTATAAGCTTATCTCATGGATAAAAAGGTAGCCCCCGAGTGTATCTCGGGGGACCTGAGGTCCTTACTTAATACAAAAGTTGGCATGGTACATACACTCGCTTTAACTATGAAACGGACGGAGTAGGTTCGCGTTGCATGGCCGCTCCGTCTCTTCGCCGGCTGTGCTTCGCTTGCGTGCCCTGGGCTTTTGGGCGTCGATGAGGTAGTACGAGTCATTGCCCAGGGCCTTGCTGATGATGAAGGGGCCTTCCCAAGGTGCTGCAAGCTTGTGCTGGCCGGCTGATCGCTGGATCAGGCGGAGCACAAGGTCGCCTTCGCGGAATATACACGGCTTGACCTTCTTGTTGTGGTAGCGGCGCAGGCTCTGCTGGTAGATGGCGGACCGGCTGCATGCTAGCAGCCGGGCCTCTTCCAGCAGGTCGATGCCGTCTTCTCGTGCCTCCTTTGCTTCCGCCTCCGTGTACATAGTGACACGAGGCGAGTCAAACTCGATATCCGTGGGGATGATAGCCTCGGCACCGTACACGAGGAAGAAGGGCGTAAAGCCGGTTGATCTATTGGGCGTGGTCCGAAGACTCTAGAGGACGGCCGGCAGCTCGTCGATCCAGCAGCCGGCCGATCGCTCCAGCGGCTCGATCAGGCGGGGCTTGATGCCGGACAGGATGAGGCCGTTTGCTCGCTCCACATGGCCGTTTGACTGCGGATGGGCAACGGACGCTAGGTCCAGTCGGATACCCTGGTTTGCGCAAAAACGGGCCAAGGCGCCTTTGGCGAAGTTGGTGCTGTTGTCGGTGATGATGTTGTGTGGAACGCCGTATCGGACGGTGATGTCGGCGACGAACGTGACGGCCGTCGGACCGTTCAGCTTCTTGATTGGCTTGGCCTCTATCCACTTGGTGAATTTGTCCACGGCGACCAGCAAATGAGTCATGCCGCCGCGTGTTGTCTTGAAAGGACCCACCATGTCCAAACCCCACATGGCAAATGGCTAGGTGATGGGGATGGTCTTGAGCATAGAGGCTGGCTGGTGTTGCTTGGTGCTGAACTTCTGGCACCCTTTACACTTCTTGACTAACTCCTTGGCGTCGTCCAATGCAGTCGGCCAGAAGAAACCATGGCGGAAGGCCTTGGCTACGAGGGACCTGGAGGCGGCATGGTGGCCACATTCGCCTTGGTGGATGTCTCTGAGGATCTCCATGCCCTTCTCCGGCTCCACACGTCGCTGATAAACGCCGATCATGCTCCGCCTGGCGAGCTCTCTATTGACGATGGTGTAGGCGCCTGCCCAGCGCTGGATCTGTCGGGCTAGCACCTCGTCTGCTGGTAGCACGCGGCTTACCAGGTAGTCGCGGATGGGCTGCGCCCAAGATGGGGCCGCCACCACTGTGAAGACGGCAACTGGCACGAGGGTGGCCGGGTTGGGAGGCGGCGGGCTGGAGCCGGCCGCTCCTGGTGGTGCCGATGAAGTCCCCGGGCCGAATGCTGTAGTCCCCGGGCCGCCTGCTGAAGTCCCTGGGTCGACTGCTGAAGTCCGCGGGCCGACTGCTAAAGTCCCCGGGCCGACTGCTGAAGTCGCCGGGCCGACTGCTGAAGTCCGCGGGCCGACTGCTGAAGTCCCCGGGCCGACTGCTGAAGTCCCCGGGCTGGCTGCTGGAGTCCCCGAGCCGGATTCGACTGCTCCGGGGTCAGCCGACACGAAGATGGAGTCGGACTCTGGCGACGGCTTGATAGACAGCTTGCGCAGACATTCGAGGGAGACGCCGGTTGGTATGGCCTGCCGGGTGGAGCCAATGCGGGCGAGGGCGTCCGCTGCGTCGTTGTCGGCTCTTGGTACGTGGAGGAACTCGCACCCATCGAAGTGCCCGCTCATCTGCTGGACGAGGAAGCGGTAGCTTGCCATGTTGGCGTCCTTGGCGTCCCAGTCGCCGGACGACTGCTGGACCACCAAGTCCGAGTCGCCGTAGCAGAGGATGCGGCGGATGCCGATCTCCTTGGCCATTCGGAGCCCAAAGATGAGCGCCTCATACTCGGCTACGTTGTTGGAGGCGGCGAAGTGGATCTGCAGCGTGTACTTTAGCTTGTCACCCTTGGGAGAGGTGAGGACGACGCCGGCTCCCAAGCCGGTGCGCATCTTTGAGCCGTCAAAGTGCATCCGCCAATGCATAGAATCCGGCGCGGGCGGCAGGTACTGGGACTCGGCCCAGTCGACTAAGAAGTCGGCCAACGCTTGGGACTTGATGGCGGTGCGGGGCTGGTAGAGGATGGTATGGGGAGCCAGCTCGATGGCCCACTTGGCCACCCGGCCAGAGGCATCTCTGTTGCCCATGATCTCGGCTAGGGGGGCGGTGCAGACCACTGTGATGGAGTGCTCTTGGAAATATTGCTTCAGCTTCTTGGCGGCAAAGTACACGCCGTAGCACATCTTCTGGTAGTGGGGGTAGTTCTGCTTGGAGGCAGACAAGACCTCGCTTAGATAATACACTGGCCTCTGGACCGGCTGCACCTTGCCGGCCTCCGAGCGCTCGACCACAATCACCGTGCTGATGACCCGGCTGGTGGCGGTGATGTAAAGGAGCATCGGTTCCTTGGCAGCCGGAGCCGCCAGAATAGGTGGCGTGGACATCATGCGCTTGAGCTGATGAAAGGCTTCGTCCGCTTGGTCGTTCCACTCGAAGCAAGTGGTTTTCTTCATGAGCTGGTATAGGGGGAGTGCCTTCTCGCCCAGCCGACTGATGAAGCGGCTGAGGGATGCCAAGCACCCGGTGAACTTTTGGACGTCACGCAGCTTGGTGGGTCTCTCCATCCGCTCGATGGCCTTGATCTTCACGGGGTTGCACTCGATGCCGCGTTCAGAGACAAGGAAGCAGAGGAGCTGGCCGGTTGGTACTCCGAAGACGCACTTCTCCGGGTTGAGCTTGATTTGAAAACGGCGCAGATTTTCGAAGGTCTCCTTGTGATCCTCTAGGAGGGTGCCGCGCTTCTCCGTCTTCACCACAATGTCGTCTACATAGACATGGGCGTTTCTGCCGAGCTGCTTGAGGAGGCACTTCTGCATGCAATGCTGAAACGTGGCGCCGGCATTTCTCAAGCCGAACATCATGGTCAGGTAACAGAAGGCTCCGAATGGTGTGATGAAGGCGGTCTTCAGCCGATCGGCCGGGTTCAGCTTGATCTGGTGGTAGCCGGAGTAGGCGTCCAGGAAAGACAGCAACTCGCATCCGGCGGTGGAGTCGATCACTTGACCTATCCGGGGCAAGGTAAAAGGGTCCTTGGGGCAGGCCTTGTTGAGGCTCGTGTAGTCGATACACATGCGCCACTTGTTATTCTTCTTCAAGACGAGGACTGGGTTGGCAAGCCAGTCCAGGTAGAACACTTCCATGATGAAGCCGGCTGCCAGAAGCCGGGTGATTTCTTCACCAACGATCCTTCTCTTCTCTTCTGATAGGCGGTGGAGGGGTTGCTTGACCGGCTAAACATCCTGCCTCACATGTAGTTTGTGCTCGGCGAAATCCGTCGGGACACCCGG
Source organism: Thinopyrum elongatum (assembly GCA_011799875.1). NCBI lineage: Eukaryota > Viridiplantae > Streptophyta > Magnoliopsida > Poales > Poaceae > Thinopyrum > Thinopyrum elongatum. The sequence goes on along the minus strand of CM022303.1, from coordinate 490,695,909 downwards.
CATGTCTTTGGGGGACCATGCGAAGATGTCTCGATTCTCACGGAGGAAATCGACGAGCTCGCCTTCCTATTTGCTGTCGAGGTTGGTCCCTACGACAGCAAACCTCTCCGGGTGTGCCGGTTCCAAGGCGATCTTCTTGGTTTCCTTAGCCGGCTGGAAGGAGGCCCTTGCTTTCGTCTCCTTGGGATCAGTCGGCATGGCCGGCTTCTCGCTGGCCATGGCTACCATCCGGTCAAGGAGACGCTTTTCTTGAGCGATGACGAGGGACTCGGCCAGCTGGCTGCTGGCGGCGGCGCAGTCCAGCGACTTCTGGTAGTCGCCGGCAATAGTGATGATGCCTTTGGTACCCGGTATCTTGGCCTTCAGGTAGGCGTAGTGTGGGACCATCATGAATTTGGCCAGCGCCGGGCGGCCCAAGAGCGCGTGGTAGGGGCTGTCCAGGTCGACCACCTCGAACCAGATTGGCTCGTGGCGGAAGTGGCTCTTGTCGCCGAACAGGACATCGATCTTGATCTTGCCGATTGGAGAGCAGGAAAAGGCCGGGAACTATGTCGTGGAAGACAGTCCGGCTGGGCTGAAGCTGCTTGACCTTGATGTCCAACCGCTCCATGGTCTCGCGGTACAGGATGTTGATGCTGCTGCCGCCATCTATCAAAACCCGGCTGAAGCGGCATGTCCGCCTCTCCGTTGAGAAGGTTGAGTCCAGCACCAAGGCGTATGCACCCAGTGAAGGCATCACAGCCGGGTAGTCAGCCTGGCTCCAGGTGATGGGCCTCTCGGACCAGTGCATGAAGGCGGGGACCCCTAAGCTGACAGCATTCACCTCGCGGTGCTGCTGCTGTGCTTGTCGTCGGCTTCGCTCGTGAAGACGATGTAGGTGGCGTTCTCTTTGGGGAACTCATCTTGGAGCATGCCGGCAGCTCGGGCCGGTTGCCTAGCAGCCTGGGCTACCTGGCCGGCTGGCGGTGGAGGCGGCAGGGCCTCGCCTTTGGCGATCTGGGCGAGCCGGTTGCACTTCCGTGTGGTGTGGTTGGACGGCTTCACGCCGCTATGGAACTTGGATGGGGCATCGAGGGCTTGCTCAAAGGAGAAGGCAGGCTGCCAGGCACCCTTGCCGCCCCGCTGACGCTTGGGGCCGGGCTGCCCGGCCGGCTACTGATCCTCGACAGCGGCAACCTGCCGGCTGTTGGAAGCCGGCTGCGGGGCCTTGCGCTTGTTATCGTTCGGTTGTTGGCGCCGGCTGGTGTCACTAGCCGGGGTTTGGGAACCCGGCTGGACCACCCTGCCGGCCGCGTCAACCCGGATTTCCGACCCCATGGAAGAGTCGGCGGTGGCGTACTTGTCGGCCACGACCAGGAGCTCGTCCAAGGTAGCCGGCTCATCGCACAAGAGCTTGTGCTTGAGCAGAGTGCCCTCTCTGCACCCGGTGGTGAAGTACTCGATGGCCTGTACCTCATGGGACCCCTCGCAGGAGTTGCGCAGCTCACACCAACGTGTCAGGTAGTCGCGAGTGGACTCGGCCGACCCCTGAACGCACATGGAGAGCTGGCATGGCTTGGGGGGCCGCTTGTACGTACTAGTGAAGTTGTGGACGAAGGCGTCACTGAAATCTATCCAGCTGTTGATGCTGTTGGGCTTGAGGCTGTTCAGCCACGTCCGGGCCGTGCCCTAAAGCATGAGCGGGACGTACTTGACTGCGACGCGCTTTTTGCCGTTGGCGATGCCGACTGCTGTGGAGTAGTCGATCAGCCAGTCTTCCGGCTTCACGACGCCATTGTACTTGGGCGTGTCTCTGAGGAGCGTGAACCCTCTGGGAAAGGGCTCATCGCGGATGTGGGGGCCGAAGCAGGCCGGCCCGATTGTGCGCTCCTCTTCCAACAACTAGGACCGAGCCAGCCGCTCGATCTGGCGGCGTGCGTCGTTTTCGCCGACTGCTTCGCGGGGGCCAAGCCGGCCGCTGAGCATCGGGTGATCAAGCGGTGGCGCGGGATTGGCCGCCCTCTCCCTCCGAGGAGGCAAGCGCTCTTCCGGCCGGCGCCGAGGCTCCGGGTTCTGGAGCACTTGGTGGCTGTCCGCTATCATGCGGGGCGCGCGCTGGCTGTTGCTAGCAGCCAGCTCTGGGTCTCGAGATTGCCCGCGGCCTTCGCTGCTAGGGGACCGAGAGGTCGCGCCGTTCTCGCGATGGAGCACGTGGGCATCGACCCGCCGGCCAGCTCCCACCACGTGGTTGCCCGTGTCCTGCTGCGCGTTTGCAGCGCCGATGAGCTGCTGGAGGCGCTCCAGTTGCTCGCATAGCTCGTTGCCCTGCAAGTGCTTGAGCTCGTCTGCGGCCGCCTGGGCGGCACGCATGTTCTGCGCTGTGGTCTCATAGACTGGGCGCTTGACCCCCAACATGCTGGCAATCGCAGCGCCGCGTTGCCGGATGGCACCGGCCCGGCTAGGCTCAGCCGCGGCCGGAGTCCCACCGACCACGCGGTCGATCTCGCGCTGAGTGGCTTCAGCGCGGCGCTTCAGTGCCGCCATCTTGGAGGCGCTGTCGAAAAGCTTGACGCGGAACTCCTCCAGCTCCTCTTGGCTGGCGCCAAGGGGAGGGGGCGTCGCCAGGGCGTGTATGGTCGCATCTAGCGGATCCTGGCCGGATCCGCCAGCTCCCAGGCCGTCGTCGATGACCATCACCTCCACGAGGGTGCTGGCGTCGAGCGCGCCGACAGGAGTGTCGCTGGCGGTAGGAGGGAGAGGATCGTCGACGATCTCCACGTAGCTGGGGAAGTCGTCGGTGGAGGCCGTGTCGGCGAGAGCGAGCCTGCCGAAGAGCTCGGTGAGGGAGTCGGCCGCTCGTGCGTCGGCGGCGGGCTCGTCAAAGAGGCTGAGCTCGCTGAAGAGGCCGGCGAGGCGACCCGCGGGGAAGGCGGCTCCCGCGTCAGGCGATGCGCCAAGGCCGGCGCGGGCGGGCGCATCGGGCCGGCTGATCTCGCCAGCCGCGGCACACTCGCCGGAGAGGAACAAGGTTCCCATCTAGAACGTGTCTCCGGCCGACGTCGTTGCCGGCCCCATGGTGGGCGCCAACTGTCGTGGTAAAATCTTGACAGATGCCAGGGGGTGGCTTATCGTGGTTGGGGCCATGAGATCGTCGTCGGGTCCTGGAAGCGGGAGTGGGCATAAGCTCGGATGGACACGAGATATACCCAGGTTCAGGGCTCTCCTAAGAGATGAAACCCCTACTCCTCCTCTGCGGGGTCTCCGCATGATCACTTATGAAGCAAAGAGTACAATGGCGCTCCTAGAGCTGTTCGGCCAGAGGAGGAAGAAGGGCGAGGCTAGCTTTCTCCTCTCCCTGGCTGTGGTGTGTATAGAACTGAGGTGGAACCTGAGAGGAACAACCCTTTGCATGGGTGTGGCCTGGGGGGTTTTATAGGCTAACCCCCCAGGGGTACAATGGTAACATGGCTAGGCCCCGGCTGTCAGCGTCTATGGGGGCCGGGTTCTTCGCCGGCTGCTGGGGCCCGCCTCTGCCGGGCCTTGCCGGCTGCCGAGGAACCGGCCGACAGATGGGGCCCGCCACCTGCGGGCCCCGCTAACGGCTCTTCACTATGGCGCCGTCCGCGCCGACGGAGGCCGTGTCGGGCGCGCCATGGCTACAGCGCCTGGCCGGGCGGGTCGGCGGCCGCCGGGCGGTGCCTACTGTAGCCATACGACCGTGATTTGGGGGAGGCATGCCCCAGCTTGTCGCCTGGTCGGGCTCAGACTCCGAGGGAAGGGGTGGGCCGCCAGCTAGAAGCCGGCCCGAACCCACGCCGCCCTCGGAGAGCGCGCCATCTTCTGGAGGCCGGCTCTGTGGCACCAGCCGGCTCTGGGGGCCCGTCGCGAGACCTGCCGGCCGGATGGGCCTGGCTTGCCCCGATGCCTTGAAATGTTGTTAAGTGCAGGTGAGGCTACCCGGGGTCTATCCCCCCGACAAATAACATCGCAAACCAGAACGCACCGTGACAAGCGACAAGCCAGGCGATCGACCAGAAACACGAATCTTAGCACGTGAAAATCCAATGGCAGGCAAGTTAGATGTGACATAGTATTTCACATCTAGATGTGAAATAGCAAATCTGTGCTTCAAAACGGTCCTCAAATACGCAGAGACGCTCCAAAACTGTCCTCTGTATGTATCAAGCTACGAAGCAGGCCGGACGAGCGCCACATCATCACGCGGGCTGTTCGACCGCACGGGTTCGCTTGGTAATTTTCGAATTGGCCCCAACCCAACTAAGTGCGTCCAATTTGAGCCCAGCTGCCCCCTTCGTCTTCCTCTCATGCCCCAGGCGACGACGGCGTAAGACGGCGTAGGTGATTGGCGACATCTAGGCGACGAGAGTCGCTCGTACCACGTGAAAATCCAACGGCAGGCAAGTTAGAGGTGACATAGTATTTCTCATCTAGATGTGAAATAGCAAATCTGTGCTTCAAAACGGTCCTCAAATACGCAGAGACGCTCCAAAACTGTCCTCTGTACGTATCAAGCTACGAAGCAGGCCGGACGAGCGCCACATCATCACGCGGGCTGGTCGACTGCACGGGTTCGCTTGGTAATTTTCTAATTGGCCCCAGCCCAACTAAGTGCATCCAATTTGAGCCCAGCTGCCCCCTTCGTCTTCCTCTCATGCCCCAGGCGATGACGGCGTAAGACAGCGTAGGTGATCGGTGACATCTAGGCGACGAGAGTCGCTCGTACCGGTGGGTGCTCGCACGGCGGCGACGACATTGTCGTCGCCCGCCGTGAATGGCGGCATGCGATCCTATACGGCAGCACAGCGGTGCCCCGGTACCCATGTACAGTAAGATTCAACCACCACGGGCATGTTACTACCTTGATTCTCATCTATTCCATCATTTTGGTGCGTTCTGTGATACAATTTAGATGATTTGGGCACACATTTTCTTAGGGTTTACGCAGATGGTTAGGGTTTGATGTCTGATGGCCAAAATTTGAACTTTTTTTTGTTTAACAGATGAAGGCACTGATTACTGTACAATTGAGTTCATCCATGGTGGATTTTTCATGGGCACTAGTGGCAATCTGTCATATCTCAATGGTCGCAAGGTCTGTTACGATTACTATGACAGCAAAATTGCTTGTATGGAAATGTTGTATGAATTAGTAGAGAAGGTGGGTTATGAGACTGCGGGAAGAATTCAAATCTATTTGCTGTTGCCTGGGATGCAAATGAATGAAGATGGGCTCAGGTTGATTGCAAGCAATAATGACACAAAATGCATTAGCAAGCTGGTGAGGGAAGGGCACAAATACCTTATGTTGTATCTTGTTCATGATGCCACTTGAGGTGGAGGAGGATGGGCTGATGTGTTAGCAAATCCATGTACACATGCACCTGATGTGATCAATTCTATGAAGAGCAAGATAAATGACAGTGTTGCAGAGGAGCAAAGCATTGTACTTGTTGGGGACAGCAGTGCTTCCATGTTGCTTTGTGAGGAAAATGCAGAAGGCACAAGCAGGAGGAGCGGAAGAGGGACAACGAAGGTAGAGGAGGAGTTATGTAGTGAAACTGATAGCGAAGACTCAGATTATATTCCAGAAATAATTGACAGTGACTATGACCTTAATGATGGTGATGATGATTTGATCAACAAGGATGCAAAAGCTGCCGGTGATGAGAAGAAAGGGACAAGGACAGGGAAAGAGCTAGGAGAATATCCAAACTCCAAGGATGATAGTCTTGATCTGCCTGAATCAGATGATGAAGATGACATTAAGTTCAATTTCAAACATTTCACTAAAGCTGATTTGAAGGAGCCTAAGTTCTATGTGGGGCAGGTTTTCCCATCTATTGCATTGATCAGACAGGCCATTAGGGAGTATAGTTGCAAGGAGAGGTTGCAAATAACATTTCCCAAGAATGACAATACAAGGATTGGAGCTGTGTGCACTGGTGGTTGCCCTTGGTATTTATATGCTTCGTTTGACAATAGAACCAAGGGAATTCAGGTTAAAACATTTAAAGATGAGCACACATGCACAAAGAAGTGGAGTGTTAAAGCTTTCACTGCCAGATACATTGCTGCAAAGTATGTTGACAAGGTCAGAGCAGATGATAAGATTTCTTTGAAGGGTTTAGGAGCAATGGTGCAGGAAAATTGGAACATGAAGGTTCATAGGCAGAAGCTTTGGAGAGCAAGGAAAATAGCATTTGACATTATTTATGGTGATGATATTGCTCAGTACAACATGTTGTGGGATTATGCAGTTGAGTTAAGGAGGTCAAATCCTGGTAGTACTTTTTGTTGCAAGTTGCCGATGATGGCCAATTCCAGAAGTGCTACTTCTCTTTTGATGCATGCAAGAGGGGATTCCTTACAGCTTGCAGGCCTGCAATTTTCTTAGATGGTTGTCATTTGAAAACTCAGTTTGGTGGAGTTTTGTTAACTGCAATAGGAATGGATCCTAACGACTGCATTTATCCCGTGGCCTTAGCTGTTGTGCAAGTTAAAAACACAGAAGCTTGGAGATGGTTCTTGACTGTTCTTAAACAAGATCTTGGCATTGTGGACACCTCACTTTGGATAGTCATGACTGACAAGCAGAAAGTAAGTCACTTGCAGTTATAATATATGCTTTGGTTGCATTTCTTCATATTGTACTACATGCTTTGTAATTAGTAGTTATTTAGCACTAAATTTATTTATTCACATCTAGGGTTTAATTAAGGCAGTGAGAGAACTATTTGAAGATTCAGAGCATAGATATTGTGTGAGACATATCTGGCAGAATTTCACAAAGAACTTTAAAGGAGAAGTGCTAAAGAATCAATTGTGGAGATGTGCTAGAAGTACTAGTCATGGTCAGTTTAGAGAGAATATGGACAGAATGCTAGTTCTTAGTAAGGAAGCTCATGATTGGTTAGAGGAGTTAGACCCAAAAACATGGGTAAGGGCATTTCAAAAAGATTTCCCCAAGTGTGATGTACTATTGAACAATAATTGTGAAGTGTTCAATAGGTATATTTTAGATGCAAGAGAACTCCCCATATTAACCATGATACAGAGGATTAAAGGGCAGATTATGGGCAGACAGTATGGTAAGCAACTAGAGGCACTGAAATGGCATGGTACAATATGTCCCGAAGTGAGAAAAAGGTTGCAAAGACATATTGATGCTGCATCCACATGTCATGCCGATCCTACTGGACTGGGCATTTTCGAAGTGCAAGACAGAAACAGGCAGTTTAGTGTGGACATAAGGTTGAGCAAATGCACTTGCAGAATGTGGGATTTAACTGGGATTCCGTGTTGTCATGCGGTTGCAGCTGCAAGATATGATAATATTCCACCTGAAACATTGGTCCACCCATGTTACTCCATTGAGACTTACCGCAAGGCCTATGAGCACATAATCTTGCCATGTAAAGATGTGAGTGAGTGGGAAAAATGTATGGCAGACAAGTGGTTCCTCCCAAAATTAAGAAAAAGAAAGGTAGGAAGGCGAAGAACAGACAACAACAACTAGAAGAAACTAAGGGTAGGGCAGGGGGAAAGTCGAGAGAGGTGGATCTATTATCCATTGTAGCTATTGTGGAGCTGCAGGACATAACATAGGTGGGTGCAAGGATTTCAAATTAGGCCTAAAACCCAAGAGGAAGTTAAGAAAAAAAGAAAGTAAGAGCGGAACCTAAAATTTCCTCGTCCGATGAAGAATATGAGGCCATGACACAAGTAATATAACTGACCACAACCTCCTTAATGCTAAATTGTTTTTTACATAACCAAAACCTTACTAATTTATATGGTTTATGTAATCAGGAGCAGAACATGCAAACTGAGGGTTTATTACAGGAGCAACCACCTACTTATGAGCTTGAGGTCATTACAACATTAATGGAAGGGGTATCTAATTGTTCTCATAATTTTTATTACTACCATCTAATTCTTGACTGCAATCTAATTAATTTTTCTGAATTGTTGTAGACAAATATTGCAAGACAGATCATAGAACCACCTGATTCAGGCCCTTTACCTCCATCTGCATTTATTGAACAAAATGTCCCAAGCCAACCCACTATTCAGCCAACAACTGCAACAACACAGGAAAATGTTCATAGACAAAAGAGGTCCTTGCACTGGCTAAACTTGGACTTGCTGCTGGAAAAAAAAGAGATTGCAGATCCGACAAAGTTTGATGCAGCTTTGAACAAGATCCGATAGGAAGAGCAAAAGATTTTGCAAGCTGCAGAGAAAAGGAAACAAGAGGCTGCAGCAAAAAAATTAGAGATTGAGGAGAAAAAGAAAGCTGTTCTGAGAGAAAAATAGTTGACAGCCAAAGAAAAAAGAAGAGAAAATGAAGAAAGGAAGAGAAAAAGGTTGGCTAAGCAGCAGGAGAAGAGGGCACTTGCAGAGGCCAAAAGGAATGCACTGGAAGCTAAAAAGATGCAAGCAGAGGAAGCAAAAAAGGTGAAGGCTGCTAAAAAGAAAAGAATTGCAGATGAAAAGAGAAAGAGAGCTGAAGATTCACTAAGAGCAGAAGAAATGCAATTTCTTATGATGCAAGAGGATGAGCAGGAAAGAATTAGAGGTTGCAAAGGTTATCTTGCTCAAGGGGATAATTCAAGGCAGCAGGCATGGGAGAAGCAAAATCTGTAGCAAGATACATCCAGGACACAAGATTGGGAAGAGAGAAGGAAACAAGTTGAAGAATGGAACAGAGCACAAGCACAAGCTGAGGAAGGAAAGAAACAAGCCATGGAAGAAAATCTCAGGTTGGCAAGTGAGAAGCAAAGGCACGATGAATGCCAAGCAAAGTAGAGCACTTTGGAGCAGCCACATCTGCCCATGAGACCTTACTCCAGTCAGGCTAGGACAGTTTTTAAGAAACCAAGAAAAAGTAGCATGTTTGATATATTTAGGGAGCAGAGTATATGAGCATGACACATGAAGTTATGTGTGTTCTCTTTTTGTTAAGTTGCAGAACTCCTTTATTTGCTTTCATGAACCTGTTAAATGTAGGTCAGACTGATCATGTTATGTTCAGATCATGTAATGATGAGGCCAACCTTGTCAAACTAAATGCTTTTGGGTGAAATGTATGAAAACATGTTATCCCATGTTCTATTGTGTTCGACAAATTATTTTGGCATATGATTTCTGCTCTTTCTCTATTCTGTATGGAAACAAACATGTTTTAACAAGCTGCCAAACTGCAAACTGGCTGCAATTCCCAGCAAATTTTATGTATCATTCACAAGATACCAAACTGTACTCAGAAGCTACCAAACTTCATTACATAACATCCCAGTTTGACTTCATTACATAACTGACCATACTAGCAGTGCATACACCTTCCCAGGACAAGTTAACACAAGTGAAAATGGTAGCATACAACTTCCCAGCAAAAAGGCAGCATAGAAACTCCATTACATAGCATGCCAGTTTGGCAATTTGACACTTCTACTTGATACAATGACATCCTAGTTCACTAGGAGTAGCAATTTAGATAGAGCTGTGGCGTCGTCAGGCCGAGTGTCATCCACCATGGCAGTCCTCTGGGAAGAGATGGCCACGGTCGACCACCTCCTTGACATGGATGAGAGCCGCGTGCGCAAGTGTGCGCCTCTCCTTCGCAATTCTAGCTCCAATGCGGCGCACCTGCATGGAGACCTCCATCACTCGCGTGGTCACCGGTGGAGAAGATCAGCAACTTGTCCTGCGGCGGGTAGGCCTTCCCGATGCCCACATCCGTTGGCTTCACGCAGCAGTTCTTCGCAAGGACATCGAGCAGCGCCGCCGGCCTTGAATTGTCGTCGCCAGGAGCATGTGGCTGTGACAGCGAGTCTCCAGCAAGTCCATTGCCGGCGTGCGAGCGAGGAGCACGTGTCCGGTCTCCGGGCAGAGGCACGGGCCACCGCGGCACCACACCTCCTGGGGAACGACCTCCCCAACAAGCTCAACCTCGCCGCGGGTGCGACGCCCAACCTCGCTGCAGCTGACGGGGAGCCGATGCTTCCTCCCGCGTCGGAATGGAGCTCTCTATCATGGTGTCACCGCCCGAGAGGAGAGGAGAGGATTTGGGATTTTTTTTAGAAGAAGAGGATTTGGGATTTAGGGTTGAGGAATGGAGAATGGGGAATTTTGGGCTAGCAGTTCGTCGCCCATCTGGTTTAACTGGTTCGGCTCAACCAGCCCGCACTATAAAAAAAAGACACATCCGTGACATTTTGGGCCGAACGAATTTTTTTGCTGTCATGCCTATGACACTTCTATGACGATAATTGTGACAAAACCCGGTATCATCATAGATGTGGTGGGCTCCTACTTCTATGACAAAAAATCATGACAGAAAATGGGCTTTTCGTCCTGGGCGGGCTGGAGACGCAGTTGCATGACATTCTTTGGGCCGTCCATGACGGAAAAAAACCGTGATAGAAGCGAGGGCGAGGAAAATTTCGGGGAGTTCCCGGTTACGGTGGGTGGTCGGGGCCGAGCGATGCACGGAGGTTTGCGCGTTTCTCTCGTACACTACGGGTGTCTGTGCGAGGCGTTGGGCTCTAACTGAACCCGAGCGAGGCGTTCGCTTAATGAACCCGAGCGATTGCACTGGCTACGCGTTACTGAACCCGAGCGATCGATCGATCCATGGCTGTTAACTGAACCCGACCGAGCGATTCTTTCGCTACTGCTGCTAACTGAAGCCGATCAAACCTGCTGCCTCTTGATGAACATTGAGTGTTGTTGGGGGTTGGATGAACAGTTCCCGGTGGGGGTTGGATGAACAGGACCCCGTGGTAGTAGAGGTCGTTGTCACTGGATGAACATGACCCCGATCGAGAGGAGGCCGCCACACACCCGAGCCAGTTGGGGGTGGATGAACAGGACCCCGTGGAGGGCTGGTTGAACAGGACCCTGTGTGGAGGGCTGGTTAAACAGTAGCCGGTGGAGGCTGGATGAACAGGACCCCGTGGAGGGCTGGTTGAACAGTAGCCGGTGGAGGCTGGATGAACAGGAGCCCGTGGAGGAAGGAGGGAGACGCCGTGGATGAATAGTACCAGGTGAAGGCTGGAGGAGGTCAACAGTGGATGAACAGTAGCCCGTGGAGTCCCGTTTTGTGGTACGCCACACCCCTCCCGATGAATAGGACCCCGTTTCGACCGTAGGAGGTCGAAGAGAAGTTCGTTTCCTCTGTTTTGCGGTATGCCACACCCCTCCCGATGAACAGGACTCCATTTCGACCGTAGGAGGTCGAAGAGAAGTCCATTTCCTCTGTTTTGCAGTACGCCAGACCCCTCCCGATGAACAGGATCCCGTTTTGACCGTAGGCGGTCGAACAGAAGGCCGGTTCCTCTGTTCTGCGGTACGCCAGGCCTCGTTTCGGCTGTTCCGTCCAAGCTGGTTGGCTCCCGATGAACAGGACGCATTCCGTTGCCTCCCGATGAACACGACGCAGTTTCTCCGTTCTGACCCAGCCGGTTGGCTGCCGATGAACAGGACACCGTTGCTGCCCTCCACTCCTCTCCATGTACATGAGCCCTGGCCGTACGTATGCGCGAGTAGGCGTTCGAGACCCCGCTCGTATGTACGTATGTGGCCGTATTTACTTTCTTGCACCCTGGCTGTACGTATGTGTACACGATATAGACGGGACTGCATGACATGCTACGTCTGCGCCTCTACTACGACGCGTGCCCTTCCTTACTCGGCCACGGTTCATCGCTGCAGCCTGCAGACATACCGATCGACCAGTATGTACGTACACGTTCGTGACCAGACAGACAACCCTACGTACGGTTCGACTGGGTGGGTCCCAGCTGTCAGGGAGGTAAGGAGGCACTTCCTTGCGTGTGAAGATATAGCTGGTGGGTCCCAGCTGTCAGGGGGAGAATCATATTTTTTGCCCGTAATATGGACCGCACTTCCTTGCGTGCAAAGATGTAGCTGGTTGGTCCCAGCAGTCAGGGGGAAACGTTTTTTTCATGAAATACGATGGCCCGTCCGGTGGGTCCCTGCTGTCAGGTGGAGGAATCATTATTTTGCGCGTAATAAGGAGGCACTTCCTTGCTGCGGCCGTGGACCCAGCTGTCAGCCTCTCCACATACAGTCCTCTTCCGATGGAAGTCGTTCCTTGACCACATTTACCACGGCGCGTCGAGAGCACCAAGGCGGTGGACGACAGTGAGGCCTAGGAAGGGGACGACGCGGAGCCGAGGAAGACGCGGCAGTGGATGCCCACGCAGAGAGGAGTACGAGGGTTGACTAGTTCGGCTGCGGTGTGAGGCTGCCGTCGCCGCAGAATAACAGGGGTTGTGGGTGAGTAGAGGGATGGCCTGGCCAGAGGTTGGAGTAGGGTGGGGCGGTGAGGCCTGCGCGGCAGCAGAGCCGGCCACGGGAGGCAGGAGTAGGCGGCACGACCGGCGCTGGTTTGGGCAGCTGGAGCAAGAAGACCAGAGGTTGAAGAAGCACTATGGCCGTTGGATGGACATCGTACGGTCACTGGAGCTAGAATCATTCATATTGACTAAGTTGACAAAGCCCTCCGTCCGCGTCAACTTAGTAGGCCCACAAGTCAGCCTCCCACTATGGTGGGTCCCAGCTAGCAGGGGGAGTATTCATTTTTTTACGTAATAAGGAGGCACTTTCTTGCGTGCGAAGATATAGCTGGTGGGTCCGAGCTGTCAGATGGAGGAACTTTTTTTCGCGAAATACAAAGGCCCTTCTGGTGTGTCCCAGCTGTCAGGTGGAGGAATCATTATTTTGCGCGTAATAAGGAGGCACTTCCTTGCGTGCGGCCGTGGACCCAGCTGTCAGCCTCTCCACGTACAGTCCTCTTCCGATGGATGTCGTTCGTTGACCACGCCGCCGAGAGCACCAGGGCGGTGGACGACGGCGAGGCCCCAGACTAGAACGACCTAGAGAAGCCCCACTGTTTTCGCGTAATAAGGAGGCACTTGCTTGTGTGGGTCCCTACTGTCAGCCTCTCCACTTACATCCCTCTTCCGATGGCTGTTGTTTGTTGACCATGTTGACCACGCCGCGCCGAGAGCACAAACGTGGTGGACGAGGGCGAGGCCTAGGAAGGGAACAACCCGGAGCCGGCGAAGCCACAACAGCGGATGCCCACGCTGACAGGAGTACGAGGGCTGACTGGTCGGCTGCGGGATGAGGCTGACGTCGCTGTAAAATAACAGGATGTGCGGGTGGGTAGAGGGATGGCCTGGCGGCAGCACAGCCGGCCACGGGAGGAGGGAGCAGGCAGTCCCGCCGGCGCTGGTTTGGGCGGCTGGAGCAGGAAGATCAGAGATTGAAGAAGCACGACGGCCGTTGGATGGACATCCAACAGTCACTGCTCTGTGTTGACTAAGTTGACAAAGCCTTGCGTACGCGTCAAATTTTTTTAGGACAGCGTCATCGTCAACCTAGTAGGCCCAGAAGTCAGCCTCCAAATCTGTGGAAAACAGCATACATCCCATTAGCCATTATTTTCAATAATTTACAGCCCATTTGCTAATTCTTCAGGATATTTTGAAGCCCATATTATTTTTATTAGCATTACAGACCAAGGATGAACGAGGGAAGGCCTTATCTGCAAATGTGGAGAGGAGTGCAGGTAAATTGTCATAGTTTTCTTCCTATCCGTTAGATATAGATCGGACGACCTATATTGCAGGATGGCAGGCACACCATCATCACCAACTCTACTTTTTATAAGAGTAGAGAAATCTAGAAAAAACGATATTTGAATGTAATTGCCGGTTGGCTTTGGTTTAAAAATTTACAGCCCATTTCTTACTACTTATAGCCCATTTTCTGGGGAAGCCCATTTCTTACTACTTACATCCCTCCTCGTCTTTAAAGATTTGTAGCCCAGCAGGGCTGAGAAAAGCAAGTAGGCCTCGGTTGGGTATTCTAAAAAAAAAGAACTAGGCTAGCCATTTTCAGAAAGAAAAAAGATATCAACTGGGCTCGTCATGTGCTTAAATAGAAGCGTAAGCGTGGGCTAGACGGGCCATAGCCCCTGCACAGCGCGCAGTTGAGCTCCCTCTCTAAAACTAAAAAACAACTGGGCGAGCTGCTGGGTCCCTGGTGTTATCCGCTCGTTGTGTAATTTTCTCGTTTATTGACTACATTGACAATGGCGTGGGACCTAGTTGTCAAACAATTAGGAGGAAGTATTTTTTTGGCTTGTAATAACGAGGCACCTGCTTGCGTAATGCAATGACCCTGGTGGGTCCCTACTGTCAGCCTCTCCACGTACAGTCATCTCCTGATTCCTCTCGGTTGTTGACCATGTTGACAACGCCAGAAGGCGGCGGGCACAGCGAGCGAACCAAGGCGGAGAACGACGGCGAGGCCTCGGACGGGAACGAACATGAGCCGTGGAAGATGCGGCAGTGTAGTGGCACGTGGAGGGGAGTACGAGGGCAACAACATGTAACTCAAGCTTACAAATGGTACAAAAAGCCCAAGGATTAATTGTTCATCAAATTTAGATAAAACCCAGATTGAACATGGCAATAACATCTAACCCAACCACTATTTTTCGCAGTCACAAACAAATGGATCGGTCTGATCCATAAAATCAACATCCTGTGCAAAAAAATTTATTGGAGGATGACTACAAGTTGTTGTAAATAGAAGCCGAGCACGTTCAGAAGCCCATTTGTCCACCTGAAACTACTTTTTTTGCTGTTCAATATATCCGTGCGTGAGAAATCTCTTGTTGAAAAACTTAAGCCTCATAGACAATAGTAACCTCGCATTCAACAGGAAGAATGTGACAAAGCTTCTGTTTGCCTGGTTGGATGCATATCCCCTTCCATCGTTATTGTACTCAAACGAATGTCATGAGAACTGAGAAAATTCTGGTGCTTATTACGCCACCGATTGGTTATATGTTTTTCTCTATGTGTTAGTGCCTAAGTAGGCAAGGAGATTGAAACCAGTTAAGGTCTAAAAAAAGAGTATGTCGAAAGAGCGACAACTGAACGGTTAATTCTAGTACAATATATACGGGCTTTCAATGTGCATGAAATTATCACCTTTATATATAAATTCTCCAGGCCTTGAAAGCATCGTAGCAAGCCAATAATTATGTTCAGATCATAATTAAACATTCCGATATATAAGTTCTTGACAGAATCCAGCAGCATTGATAGGCTATCCATGAACGAACTCTTCATTGAGCATCTCAATTCTTGATTCATGCCGGAATAAGAGAGCTCCCAGATCGATTGGAATGGTGGCCGTCCGATCGTTTTGCTGGGCGGCCAGGATTGAAGCGCTGCCACCGCCTGTAATTTCGTTCCGCCAGAGGGGCATTTTTGTCTTTTTCGGCCAGCCTATATATGCACATTCACAGCCAGGTTAACTTTTTTCCCCACGCGGTGAAAACCCTAGCCGCCACACCCCACGCTCGCACCTCCTCCTCTCCCTGCTCTCCGCCTCCGTCGATCTTTTCTCATGCTACAGGCAGCAGGTCTCACCTCTCCACCGCTGGCGAGGTCCAACTCCTCCGCATCCATGCTTAACGGCGCCTCCTCAATGCGCTGCTGCCTCCGGACGGTCCTCGTCCGCGACGCCGGTCTCCTCATCCATGAACCCTTGCTGACGCTGTTCTCCTTCTTGCTGCTGGCCTCGTCTTCCTCCCCTCGACCGGCGGTTGTGGCAAAGCCGATGCCCAAGGTCCCCAGCAGCAAAGCGGTATGGTGTCGATGTTGTCTCATGATAAATTTTCATTATTTTTTTAGAAATAGTTGTTCCAGAATTAGTTATAGGATTGATTAATCATTGCCTTTTCGGACTAATGTTTTCTTGTTTGTTCTTTGCATAATGGGACAAGGAACTAGGGACGTTCAATATTTAGTGGGTACATCCACGAAGAGGGAGAGGCCACTACAGTTAGGGGGCTTGATTGGCTTTGTGACTTATTCCATATTGTTTTTCGACCAGATTGGCTTGTGACTTGCAGATATTATGTCCTAACCTCGCATGGCCATTATGTCAGTATATGGTAACTTTTTGCTTCGCAATACTATTTTATTTCAGTTTGGGTTAGCTCAAAAAAATAATGCGGTGATCCTGGTGATTGAGTTGAAACATGAATTTATTAATGGAAAGTGGAACTCCTCTTTTCTACTCTATTAGACTATATAACCTGTTTGGAATCTTCTCTATTGTGGTAACACTTATAATTTGTTGTTTTGCTTTCATGGTAAAGAATTAAATTAAATTTTTTGTTGCAGGACATTTCTTTGATTTAGCACGCTTTGCTATCAAGCTATCCGTGGAGAACCGAGACTCTTTTTCTCATGCCATCCATTTTCCCTTTAGGAGATGTTTTGAAAACATGTTGTCAACTAGATGTGTGTAGTAACGGCCAACTGGTCACTAAACAAGTACTAGCAGTTTTGTTTGAAAAGAATTTGAGGCAAGCTACTCATTTAGTTGATTTTGTTTTCCTGTTTCTATCTCATTTGAAATCATTTAGTTTTGATAGTACTGCAATTGTAAGTCTGTATTTTAATGAATAGGTGATTAAAAAAAGATAATCATGTTTATATTAAACTTATGACTTTCTCATTATTTGTTCTTTTCCTCTGTTCCATGAGGCTGCAAAGTATGCCCTATTGAGTCTTATCTTCTGTTTGCTGTCGAAATAGACACTAAAATGTTTAAATTCTTTTGTATAAACATTCAGAGTTCGTCCATGACTAGAGAGTTGTTGTTCTTAATGTGTAAACTCTTATATATGGCCAGAATAGTTGTTTATAACACCTGCTGCTCCTTCACTGCTATGGCTTCAGTATTTTATACTCGATTTAGCACATTATTCTGCAATGTTCCTCTCTGGATTTGGTCTTTTACATGACGTTTGATTTACAGCAGGCATATTTCGGGTTATCATGTATCACCAAATTCATTTGATCTCCTGTTCTATGCTGATTCAGAGGCTCCTGCCTGGCACTCCATTTGTTACTTGCATTATATGTAACCCATGGTAATAAAAGGTAAGCACAACAAACAAGTTAATGTAAATTTTTATGGTCCCTACTTTGTGGGTGGTTGATATATAATTTTGCGAGTGATTGACTTCCAGAGTTTGTGTTATGTAGACCAGTAAATCTGCTAAGAGCTTTCTCCAAAGAACTACCACATTAAGTTGGGTGGGGATACCTACTACACACTTGATTCAATGGCAGCATTTGCAATGGTGTCAAGGGTGGTTTTCTGTGTTTTTCCCTTTATTGCTTGACACAGATAACAAATCTGGTGGTTCTCTTGTGTAGGGGGATAACTGTACATGCTACATAAGTGAGGTTTTTGGCATACAAAGCTTCCATTTGTATTTGGTTGACACATCTTGGAGCACCTTCCCAAGAAGGTATTTACAAATGCCAGAATTCATGATAAATATTTTCTTAGAGGTTGAAATGTCTGTGAGCATCAACTTGAAAAGATTCTAAATACATCTCTTTCGGTTTTCATCCTGATAGTTTTGGGGAATAAATACTGCTAGAAAATAGCAGTGGCTACTATTAGAAACTTCCATGAATTTCATCCTCCAGATTCTCTAATATATATGGATGGCACTTTTTTTTCTTTTTTCACTGTTTGTAGTATGATAAGGTGTAGCTTGTCTTTTCACAGTTTTTGTAGAGCACCGTTTCTTTCTACAAATTGGATTGTTACTAGCTATTTTATTTGTAATGACTATTTGTAGTCCCTAATTTGACATCACTTTTTTTGTAGTGACACGTAAATCTTGCATGAAACCAGGTCGCAGAAATACTCGCGTCCATTTGTTCTTTCTTTCCCTGTGTACTAGGTACCATGGAAGCATGATAATGTGTCATAAATTAGTAGGGATCAAACTGTACTTTATAAAAAGCATGAAGTAAAGTGTTGTTTTGTGTATTGATTCCTTTCGTCGAGTCAATTTTTGTCATTAGTGTATAATAGCTAATTTGGTCCATACTTGCATAATAAACCCGTTTTTGCACGCAACTGGATTCTTCGTTCTTTTAATAGAGTTTAGTTGACTTCCAAATTGTTTATTAGCTTAGGCGCTACTGTATTTTTCGCACTGCTTGCTATACTTCTTTTTAATATTTTTTGGAAGGATCAATATTAAATGATAAATGAAAGTACACTTACTCCTGCAGAGAAGCAAATACTGCTCATCGACGATAATCCAAGTGTGGAAGTGATATTTGTTTTCTACCTTAAATATTTGTTTACTATCGATGCAAAGTTTTCTTCGCTAATCTTCCCGGTTCTATAGAGTTTTTTAGCTATATGTAAAGTTTTTTTGTGTGCTTTGGGTGAACATAGAAAGATATACTCACATGTGTAAATTGGTACCTTGGATCTGCAAGCCTTGCTGCTCCGCTCTACTTGAAAAGGACGTGCAAAGTTATCTGAACCTAGAGATTGTGAGCCGATGCTTGGGTGTCTGCATTTGAGGGTCGTGCATGTTCTCTGCAAAAAAAAATATTTGATGCAAGATAGGCATGCATTATTTATTTGTCTGTCTAAATGATAAGATCTTTTTTTTGTTTTGAAGTAGAGAATGAAATAGTAGAATATGCATACTTCTTTCATTTGTAGATAGTCGCTGAAACTGGAAATAAATCTTTATTTAATTGTATTGCATGTTCTCCATTGTAGGACAGAAATATGACTCTAGAGGAGGCTGGCAAGGTGTGCCATATATCTTCATTTATGTATGCATGGATGTGAGAGCATGCCTGGAGGGGTTTCGTCTCGCTGCGTTCTGGTAGTGACTGCCTCTTATCATGGTGAGGTATTATGCTTATGTCATTCAGGCCTTAGGATAGCAATGAGCATTGCATAGACTGGGTGCCATATTCAGAGAAATTCAAACAGATGTGAGACAAAAGAGAGAAAACTAGAGTAGCTCACGAGACGCCGGTCTTTCTCCGCCAAACAAGAGTCATTGGTATTTGGGACCTATTTTCCCGGGCATAATAGCCCATGAAATTAACACTGATTGTATACCCAATTTCAAATGAATACGATGTAAAGCTCTCTCTTGTCCTGTCTATGCTTCATCCTGTTTTTGCTGTTTTCCTGAATCTAGATCTATTGTTTACATAAATGTGTTGATTTATGCGACTAAATGGTTCAGTTCTGTCAATGGTGTTAAATACATGTAGTTATTAAATGTCAGTCTCCATATTGGAAAGGCATGTTCATCTAATGTCTTTAGTTTTTTTTGCGGAACATCTAATGTCTTTAGTTGAAAGAATAAAATACCTATAATCTATATCTATTATTTTTTTCCTTCCAGAACAAAGGTCTGTTTGCCTTAGGGACTAACATACTTCATAAGAGAGATGCTTTATATCTTTTAGGGTCAGTACAATTTTAATATATTGTTTTATTATAAGAGTCACGGTTTTATCTTTTAAAGTATGTACATTTCATTTATTGTTTTATTCCCTTGAATGTTTACCTAAGCGGATAGCATGCTATTCACCGTGTCTTTTCTCAGATGGCTTCTATCACCCTTGCTGATCTTTGTTGTGGAAGACAAAATCAAACGGTATGTGTTTGTGTGTCTTGGCTATGGCATTTTTGTGGCAGTTCAGAGTGCAGTCCTATCAAGCTCATACACATCTCATCATCAACAAGCAGACTGTTTAGCACATAACACATGATACGTGTCCTTTTGTCCTATGGTAACGATGGTTATGCAGTTGTTGGTGCTTATCTATACATATTACAAGAGGGGATTATCTATAAACTTGGTCACTTTATGGTTTTGCCACAGACAATCATACTGAATTCTGTTGCAGCACCAGTCATGATCACAGTTGCACAATTTACAACAGTTGAAGCGCAGTTTCAGATGCATGAACAATTTTCCAGAATGAACATATAGGCCAACTCCACTCAGAGAATTACCTGCTCCAAATGATGTTCCTGAAGATTTCTATACCAATAGTGAGAACAAGATGGGGCCAAAGAGGCAACATATATGAGCGTCATTAAAGGCAGAAGGATAATGGCATTTATGTACTGAAGAAC
Organism: Thinopyrum elongatum; assembly: GCA_011799875.1. NCBI lineage: Eukaryota > Viridiplantae > Streptophyta > Magnoliopsida > Poales > Poaceae > Thinopyrum > Thinopyrum elongatum. Next base: position 490,675,866 of record CM022303.1, on the reverse strand, counting down.
AGTGGCTGAGTAAGTCTCATCATCCTAGAACACTAAATAATGACATTTAAGTTTTGGGTCGGGAACTGTGGCTACAAGTGGAAGAGAAGTAACATGTAGGTCTAGATATTGTTTTTTGTTGGTGTATCTCTCAAGGAATCTCACGAGAAGTTATTCCTTGATACGTCCTATTTCACCCCAAGAGATTCATTAAAGATACTTATGTATGGGAAATCTTGATGGTTAGTGTTGTTGACCTTTGTGTACGTTCATTGTACATATATGTTGTGCCAGCCAGTTAGGCTTGACTGAAGAATAAAATAGTTTCCTTGTTATGTTCTTTACTTCACTCTTGGTAATTCCTTATCTATAACTGTTGTTTCTTTAGTTGCATATCTCGGTGATCAGCTTAGACAATAGACATACGATGGTTCCTTATTTTTCTTGGTAAGTCTACGTGTCGTGTAGTACATGAAAAGAACTAAATGTACTAAATTAGTATAGCCCTTCCTATTTATACATTAATCTATGGTATCGATTATCTATGCTTTATCCTCTGCCCATGGCTTGCTCATGTCATTCTACCTTCATGTGAAACATTTTCTGCCTGTGTAACTTGCAGTTTTTTGTTTCCATTTTTCCATATAACAAGGCATTTTTTAAATCATTTTATCATTCAGCAACTCAAGCTTCAGGCACTCGAATACTTTTTTTTCCCGAACTGCAATGAACCGGTAGAAAATAGTTGGACATATATATAGCTGAAGCTATGAATCGAATCAGTCTTTATCTCCAAGACATGGACCACCCTTACATCAAGGTTCATGTTTTGTTGCTCCTGTTTTGTTACTTCCAAGCAGAACAAGCTGCTTATCAGCTGCCACTGATTATTCTTTATTTTTGTGGTAAACCCTAGAGCTCTAATTCAATGCAAGCACAAAAATAAATAACCTAATTTATTTGAGTCCTTCATCTAACACAACGAATGAAACTATGAAGCAACATTTGGTGAAATTGAAGTAGTGGCAGACAAACTCAAGTCAGTGGGAGGTCGGCTAGTGAAAAGGCTATCCTAGAACAGTTTTTCACAGGTGAACTATGAGCTTTTGGTTCCTGCTTATATATGCCCTGTCACCTCTGCTCTTCACACGCATCCTACCCAGATCCACCCTACAGGCAAAACGAACAAAGGGCTCGACACGGAGATGGTGAGATCTTGTCTTGATTGATCTTTGTCCATGGTATTCCCATTCCTGGTGCTTTATTTTGGTCTGTTTAATCTCTAGCTATATATTTAGTTAGGCATTCTAAATTTTGTTCATGCTTCCCTTATATCCTTAGTTTTTCCCCTTTGAACTTTCACTTAGTCCCTCCAGCCATGCTGATCCCAGTCACCATCGACTCTCCCTACCAGGTATACTCCATATTATGCCCCTAATCTGCATCAACTGCCTGCATTTTCCTAGGGCAGGAAACGATGCTGACATAGATGCACAAAAATGATAGATTTAACTAATAATGTTCCAAGTTTTTATGGCCAAATTGTTACTGTCTTTCGATGCTCCATAGCCACTGTGAATTATTATAATATACAGAAGGAAAGATGTAGAAAACATAGTACCTTAATGAAAAATAAAAATAAAACATTTTTTTACCGTAGATTAATAAAACACTACATAGGGCTGCGCATGTATGTCTATAAGCACTAATGGCTAGATTACTATCTATCTGGTAATCCTAATATTTTACGTACTAAAAGTATACCTATTTCTCTGTCCCCCCGAAAAAGCATACTCTCGACCCAGCTCCATTCTATAAGGACCATTCATACCTCACCCTATTTTCTTAATTCCCTGCCCATTGACTCATCTAAATTTTAATCAGGACCTGTTGTCAGTTCACCCTACAGTGGTGCTACACTTAAAGCCATATCTATGTAATGATGCCATTTTCTCTCGCTTATACCAGGTCCTTGCAATGGCTGCTGTTCCGATTTCATCTAAGATAATGTTTGGTGCTATGTTAAGACAAGGTTGGCCTTCCTGAGGCGGCCTACTTACTATGTGCAAGCCAAAATATGTGCCTGGAAGTCACTGTGAACTTCCAGCCAATCATGGGCACATTGAGTGGTCCAGAAGCTCAAAAGTATGTCGCTTCTGAGGCGATTAAATATATGGAAGATTACCAGGGTGTGGTGTGACAAGACTAACTATGCTAAGCTTTTGAGACTGAAAAAGGAGAACGTGTCTCTGAACCATCACCTAAAGAAAAAAACAATGTGATCATGCTCCTAAGCAATGGATGGGATAGCACACTAATCGCCGATTGTGACTTTGCGACCCAACTTCAGCATCTTGCCAACAACAGGATGAGCCCAGGATCTACTCCAAAAGACTTGGAGCTTAACGATGTTGTTAATATACAAAACATTTATGAGCATCTTCAGCATTTACTGGCGAGGCCATGGTCAATCTCCAAAACACTGGCACCTATCATCTAACCAAGGCCCAGAATCCGATGGAGATGAAGATCTACCAACCCCTAGCAATGAAAGCCCAGTGTATGACCCTTACATAGAATTTCAGTTGATGATGATGAGATCTTCGAGAGTGAAGGCTAGTGCTGTGAGATCTTCGAGATCGAAGGCTACTGCTCAGATGATTTCTGTATCCTGCCTCACAACAACTTCTGATCTTGGAAGAGCCATAGAAGACTGCCACTATCATCGCTACCTTCTGTTATTGCTCCCTATTAATATAGCTATCTCTATGTTGCTGTAATGCGAGTAATGTCAGATCATGGTACCATCGATCCCACCGGACCTACTTATTAGAACTTTATGCTTTGTTTGTAACTACCAACCTAATTTGTAGTTTGTATGAAGTATGCTTCGCTGGACTCTTTTATGCAAATTATGTAAGATATCGTCTCTCTATCCTATTAATTAAATCTATTTGCATAACTAAAATGACCCTCCGCATAAATTTATACGTTTCCTTCAAAAAATTAAGACGCATGGCTGCAAAAGGATAACTTGGACCTTGTCAACATGATGGATGATGATGATTTAATAGTAAAGGGCCTTACACAGTTGCAATTAAATAATGTGTATCTAGAAAATACTGGTGACGGCATAACATGTTAAACTAATGGGGTCTTGCCCTTTTCAATGTATTTAACTCTCTGCTTAACATCAGCAGAAGATACATGCTTGAAGAGGCTATCAAAAGGATTGGTGGTGATGTTGTTGATGAAAATACAATAATGGCATCAGTAAGATTGATCACCCACCACACAACAAAAGCATCTCGACAACTCACTAGGAATTTATGGAGAATCTACTCAGTCGGATGTGATGCTATTGAATCAACATGTTCTGCTGCTTTAGCATATCTCCTGACTTTGAATATAGTCACCATAGATGATGCCAATGCTTCAACTCAAGAAATGCAAGAGATAACTTAAAGCCGAGCAATGCTGGTCGTCAATCCTTCGTGACCGTGCAAAATCTTAACAGAATCAGTTCGCCTCTCACCACAACAAAGAGACTCTTTCTGATAATGATGAAGATACTCACCAACAGAGATGGCTTAAAGGTAAACAAGATATTATTCATTGCTTACCTTTCAAAAGATACCACTTCATATCACCTTAGACACAAATGCACTCATTTCACCGTTATCGCCTATCAATCTATCTGCCACATAGTGCCTTCAAAGATGCATCCGCCTCAACATCACCGGCACAGAAACATCAAATGAGTAACGGTCAATTTTCCATACCGCTAGCTTCAACATCTTTATTCATTGAAACTGTTTGTTGTAGGCCTACTGAAAAATCATAGTCCCAGCCCAGTGCACGTAGGACTATTTCTCAAAGACTAAAAACAAATGGCTTATATAAGGTACTCTCAAAAGGCATTTTTTATATCGGCTACAAGATATGTCATAATCTAAGCGTTGTGTGACTCCCCTTTGCATCTGTCGACTATCATTGCAATTCTTAGAAGGCGACTTCTACCCCCCTACTTAGCATAAACTCTTTCAATATATGGCCTCTGCTTTTGCTCGGACTCGTGTAACATATGAAATCAACTTTGATTTCGCTACTTTACTTAGACATGTGGACGTATTACTAAATTACATCATGCTTTTGGTCCGTCCTCCGGTTAAATGTAAACCTCCCTGTTGATGTGTTGTTATTATCTCCTTAATTAACTTTCAACTTTGTCCCTCACAACATGATTTAAAACTATGTGCTCACCACGGCTCCTAACACACCAAAATCAATCCGCTTTTTTCTATTGATTCTCATATCTTGTGGCCCGTCGTTCGGCGGGCAACGCGTGGCAAGCTGCACCCCGTATCTAGTATAACATAATATTAGTACCCAAAGTGTACTCCAAGATGATATAAAACTTATGCACACAAATGAAAAATGCAGCTTATGATTACAAATGTGTAGATGATAATATACGATACCTGAAAAAGTGAGGAGCCAAACACCAATTTGTTGTGATCATTAAACGGATCACGAATTACACCCAAGATCTCCAGTTTGGGTGCAGAGACGACAATTATTTGCGAAGGTTTATAACAATAATGAAGGAGCAACCTTTGAAGTGAAGGGGCATCTTCGATGATGAGCTGCTGTCCTTCAAAACAAATTCCAATGCTTTTAAGGTGAGGCGACTTTATTTGGAAACAACTGATAGGGATTTCTATTCCCAAAACAATCAGCAAGCGCTCCAGGGCAGGGCAACTGGAGTGGATGATGCTGTGCAGTGAGGCCTCCGACAGATAAACCACCACAAGCGAAAGTTTTTTTAGCAGTGGGAGTCGAAGCATTTATACCAGATCGTCTGGTAAATGGCACCGGGCGAAGGTGGCGGTGTGGAGAGAGGAGGAAAACCACGAGATGGACAACGGTGGTGTGGGCACAAATTCTTGGTGTTCGGTTCGTGGTATGAAACTTTTGTGGTAATGGTAGAACTCAAACTGCTGGAGTTTTTCGAATTCAGGGGATGTCAGCCAAGCGTCCACCATGCAGGGTATGGACAGCAGGTAGCGTGTCGGGATGCAGAGGCGTTGAACGGGGACCTGCTGGTGAGAGGAGATGATGGCTCTGAGGAGATGAAATTCAGGAAGGACAGATATCTGACGACAGTCGAGATTGAGGGGTGCGGTGCGCCTAGAGGGCGCCACCGAGTTGAGAGGACTTGTGTGCGGCAGCAATCCTTGGTGGGGAAAAGCGAGATGATCTCCCCAAGGATGTCGTCCGGGAGATCGCTGATGCGGTCCACCGGAGATTCTACGGGTTCCTCAGATCCGGGTGGGGGGGGGGGGGGCTCGCCGCTTCTCCCCGCGCTGCCGGATGCGGGATCTACAACCGGCGTCGCCGCTGGCGGGAGCCTCATCTTCTTGGCACTGGGGCTAGCCGACTCCATTTTCCTTGCGGGCGTCGCGCTGAGCTCACGGGTTTAAGCAGAGTAGCCAGAGACGAGCCTAGTGGCAGTGCGAGTGGGGAAGAAGGAGGGCTGGGGTTTTCTGTAGTAGTGGAAGAAGAGGAGCAGGAGTTTTCTGTACGAGTGAGGAAGAAGGTGAACGGGGGTTTTCTGTACGAGTGAGGAAGATGGGGAGCGGGGGGAATTGGGGGGCGACGGAAGCGGGAGAGTCCAGCGAGCTGCAGTATAAGTGGAAGCAAGGAGGAAGGAGGGTTTTTCTGGGATCGCCCCCTCTTCAAGAAATATGGGCTTCTCCTCGCAAAAAACAAAAACAAATGGGCTTTAAGATGGATAGGCTTTTGTATCGGCCCAGTCGGCTGCCCGTGTTTCATACTAGAGGGCCTTAACAGTAGAGGCAGCCCATTAGAGACACTCTCCAGCTCTCCAGCTTATTGCCCATTCGAAAGAAAATAAGAGATGCCTCCAGCTTAATTATAGCTCCTCATCGGTCAATGTACGAATAAGCTTATTTCATCTTGCGTTGGTCATTCTACCTAGTTAAGAGTGTAGGAATACCTGGAGCACTGTGAGGTCAGCTGACAACAGGTTCCGCTAAAATTGAGGTTTGTGCTTCCGTTTGCACAAATAGACACCATATGGAGATAGACAACCCTGTTTGCACAAATATGTAACAGGGTTAAGCAGTGTCATTTTTTTGCAGTGGCATATGATTAACAGCAGCATCTCATATGTTATCAATGGCATTACAGTGACAGTATGAAAAAGTGCCATTATCTAAGAAGTGCCATCACATCAAATCAACACTGGCACTAGATTAACGGGGGCTTACATTAACATGCATAACAATTGCATTATGACTATGTGATGACAGATTGGGAGTAGCACTTGATCAGTACGTACGTGCACGGTTAACAGGAACGATTGTTCTAACGAAGGGTGATACGGAAAGGAGAAACACATCATCATGTCAACCATTGTGCAATTAAATTTTGTGCAGTTCAACGGAGATGCAGTTATGTTACCGGTGTCTAGGGATGAAAATGGAGCGGAAACTTTCCGCTTTTCCGGAGGAAAAATGGAAACGGAGAGGATATATGAAAACGGAAACGGAAATTTGCAAAATGGAAGTGGAAATGGAATTTTTTACGCGGAAATGGAAACAAAAATGGAACAATGTTTCCGGTGGAACAGGCATGGAAATGGAACTTTCCGTTTCCGTGAATATAGAATTTCCGTTTTGACTATAGACATGTGGCTACTTTGTAGCCCAACCACCAAACAACACACAATGACACAATTAGTAGAATGGATCATTTGAGGCCCAACTTCTACTACCACACATCTACTCAGCTTGACCCTATATGCAATTGTCCAGTACTACTACAATAGTACGCTAAGTTGCTAACATAAAGATATTATTTTGTAGCCATGTCAACAATTCATTAAAAAATGTGTGTATTTCTCCATGATTCAAGGGTTTTCTAAGTTTTGGTCACCGCGTTCAGGTCGCACTTGGTATGGCTGACATTTGGTCCCAGACCCCACATTAAGTGGACGACTAGATGTCTTAAATTGTCACGTTACCTGCCTTTTCATGTGCAAAGGCGCTCCACCGTGAGTGTACCCGGGCGTGTGCGTGAGGGGAGAGTGAAGTCCGATTTATAAACCTTGAGGTTGTAGAGCTAGTCAGAAACAAACCCTCACCTTTAAATCCTTGAAGTTTGTACCCTGTCCTCTGTAATCCCGGTCATTTTTAACCTTAAGGGCATGTGCGGTTCAAGGGGTTTTAACGGGGATTAACAGGGATTGTGGGGGATTAAATCATGTACAAGCCAAATTCCCCTCCATTCCTCTCCAAACCCCTTGGGAGGAGGTTGAACCGAACAAGGCCTAAGACTAACCACAGTGGGAGTAACTTAATTCCACACGGTATCATAATATGATACTCAACCCTCTCTTTCTTCATTTAATTCTACGCCACCTCATCAAATTTGCCTAGTTGGCATGCATGATACTACTTATGATACTCCCATTACAACCAGCCTGGTAGAATTAATATACCTAATCTAAATGGTCGCCGCCCAATCTCTTTGTCCTCCTCCAGCATCCGGTTGAAGAAGAATCATGCAAGACACCGGCTGTTTTCGCCGGCGTCGCCTCGGCGGTGGCCTTCATGCGATACAATCGGCGGCGGCCTCCCGTGTTCTACTTCTCCTCGATGATGGCGGCGGGCGGGGACGTGCTGGCCGTCACCTCATCGACATCCGTGTAGCCGCGTCACCTCATCGACATTCGCGGCGGCTTCTTTCTCTGCCTGCATGGCGCGGCTATGCGTGCGTCGACGACGGATGGCGCAGTCGCAGGCACTGGAGGCACTGTACGACACAGCGGCGTCGAGGGCAGCGATGATGCTTGTGCCACCGTGCTCCCCGACAAGCCGACGTGGAGCAAGTCAGCACTCTTCCTCGAGCTGTATTGGAGCGGCCAGCTGTGGAGCCACACGCTGGCTTAGTGCGGCAACTGCCTCCGACGGGCTAGGCGAGGTAGGTGGAGCAGCGAGCTGCCTCGCTCATAACTGCCGGGCTAGGCGGGCCACCCAAACGGCTTTTATGCCGGAGAACTGCTCTTCCTGCTCGTTGGATGCCGCCGAAAGAGTGGAGAAAATGGTGGAAGGGGGAGCTTGGCCAGCGTCCTGCTCCTGAACGGACGTGTGTGGCCGGAGTGGGTTTCTCGCATTCCACGCGGGTTTAAATGTAGGTTTTTGAATGCGGCGAGGAGCCGGGTACAGCTGGGAGTGCAGTGGGCGGCGCCCTCGACCGGCGCGCCGCTTCAAATGGCGGACACAGTGAGAGGTCACGTCCGCCCTGACCCCCTTGACCGTGGACCTTGACCATGTACGTCCGGCTTTGAGGACAACATTATCCTTGGACCTTGACGGTGTACACCTTGTGTCCAGATCTGAGACGCCACGTGTACCAGATGAATGACTCCAAGTTCGACAACCGTGATGCTTAGGTGCGAGCCGAGGAACACTGTTGGAGAGACCCCCCTCATAATTTTCCTACATTGGTCGTTTGATTCATAGGATAGAATGCTATAGGATTTTTTTCCTACGAAATCATGTGTTAATTGGCAATCTAGCATCCACTCCAACTTTTTTTTCACTTCCTTTGTTTTTCCTGTGCCAAACACTCTGGATTTTTTTAGGGGAACACTGTGTTAATGCTATGGGATTCAAGTGGACATGCCACTCCAATCCTTTATTTTTCCTATTCCTGCGTTTTAAGTACCTACGAAGAGAGTACCTGCTCTAAATGATGTGCCGCTGCAAGAGCCGCCTATATTAATTAACCATGCTCTAAAAAGGTGGACCATATTTGGCTATAGTATACTATACTAGGTTAGTAGGTGACCTTGTGCTTGGCTCTTCGCCTCTTCCGAAAGTCGAACAATAATGATGGTACTACAGTAGTACTTCTGGCAATCTGACACCAAATGAACTGCTGCACGTCCACCACTTGTAAGCAAAAGTTTCTCCTCGTGCTGCAAGCCACCACGCACGCGTGGGCGAGGGAGAAGGCGTAGTAAGCAAGCTTCTCATCGTTCTGCGAGTTGACGGGACACATCAAAGTTATTTAGTACTCTCTCCAAAAAGGGCCGACCATGTCCATGGCTACCATCCCGTGCTCCGTCATTGAGTACGTGCACTCTTCACGTGCCATCGAGGAGAAAAAAATGTTGCGTAGTATGTTTCATCGAAGTGCACGACTCACTTACACACCGCTTATCTCCATTTTCTTGCATGACACGTGCACCTTGATGCTAGATGCCCCGCGTGTTGGCAAAAGGATGAACAAAGCTCACGTAAAAAAAAGAGTGGAAGAACATAGATTCCCGACGACCGAGAAGGAGCAAGGAACCTCGCGGTGGAGCGTCTGCACTCATAATATTTTATATTATTTAGCGATATAAAATCAACCAAATCTCTCCACATTCCTATACAATTCTATAGTGTGAGAATAACTTTGAATGTTACCTCCGTGGGACATCTAGTTATAGTATATCTAGCAGCCCGTATCCCTTCTCGCTCCTCGTCCTTATAGCCTGCCGACTGTACCTTATATACACTTGCTCTTTGAGCAAAGGCCTCCCTAAGCACACATTAATTTCCTGGGCATGCTTCTTTCTACTTAATGTTGCGTGCACTTTGAGCATGTTGGCAACTCCACTGCTAGCTTGTTGGCTCATCTTGCAGTTGACATTGACACATTGCAGCACTCCTACAAGGCCCAGAGGTTAATTTGAGAACAAGTACCTCGAGGTTAATTTGACAGACATGCCTTATAGGTTGACAAAAGTCATATCACTTTTTTTGGAAAGATGTCGTGAAGTAACATGATAGACCTTCTTTCAAGCCAATTAACATGTGTTCAAAAAACAAAAATTATCAAAAAGTAACACGATACACCTTCGATTAACATGTGTTCAAAAAACAAGTACTCCTGCAAGACCCAAAGGTTAATTTGAGAACAAGTACCTCGAGGTTAATTTGACAGACATGCCTTATAGGTTGACAAAAGTCATATCACTTTTTTTGGAAAGATGTCATGAAGTAACACGATAGACCTTCTTCCAAGCCAATTAACATGTTGTTCAAAAAACAAAAATATCAAAAAGTAACGCGATAGACCTTTGATTAACATGTGTTCAAAAACAAAAATGTCAAAAATTACAAAACAAAGACCTTGCGATGACCTTCGATTAACATGTGTTCAAAAACAAGACTACTTGCAAGACCCAGAGGTTAATTTGAGAACAGTCCCTCGAGGTTTAATTTGACAGACATCCCTTAAGGTTGACAAAAGTCATATCACTTTTTTTGGAAAGATGTCGTGAAGTAACACGATAGACCTTCTTTCAAGCCATTAACATGTGTTCAAATTTTTTTTATCAAAAAGTAACGCGATAGACCTTCGATAAACATGTGTTCAAAAAACAAAAAATGTCAAAAATTACAAAACAAAGACCTCGCGATAGACCTTCGATTAACATGTGTTCAAAAAACAAGTACTCCTGCAAGACCCAGAGGTTAATTTGAGAACAAGTCCCTCGAGGTTAATTTGACAGACATGCCTTATAGGTTGACAAAAGTCATATCACTTTTTTTGGAAAGATGTCGTGAAGTAACATGATAGACCTTCTTTCAAGCCAATTAACATGTGTTCAAAAAACAAAAATTATCAAAAAGTAACGCGATAGACCTTCGATTAATATGTGTTCAGAAAACAAAAAATGTCAAAAATTATAAAACAAAGACCTCGAGGTTCAACTAATAGGACGGAGCACTATATACATTTAAGCCAATTAAACGTCTATAGTAACCCATCCCATTAGTTTTAACATCGAGTCCACTTCCCATTCGGTCACCCATCTGATGACTACTCCAGCCTCAGCACAGTTAACTTGGGAGTTCTATTGGATGAGCAATCGGTAGGGAAGCTAGTCCTTGCTGATATAGGAAGCCTCTTCGCATCCTTTATTATGTACCCGGATGACCGCGTGTTGCTGCCCAATGGCCAATGCCACGTCCCCCACGGATGTAGAAGCTTCCCTCCCTCATCTAGCTGGTTCACGCGTTTTCCCCTTTTTTTGCCGCCTGCCCACCTATAGAACCGCCTCGCGCCGGCCAATTCCTCTCCAAACACTTAGGGAGGTGGTTGAACCGAACAAGTCTAACTTGTTTCTAGTGGGTACATTGACGTGGCATCGAAAGGGTGTGATAGCTGACTCTGGCAAAATAATTGACTACCATGTTGGCATACATGAGCATGGGGCCCACTTGTCAGCATGCTGGATGGAGGAAGGAACACAAGACAAAATGGAGCATGGCAGGGTGCGAATCGATTGGCTCACGTGTGATGACCACTGGAGCAATCCACTCAGATTGTACTACGTTAAAAAATTCATGCTAACACGGCCGGTTATACTGTGAGTAGGTGACCGTGCGCTTGGCTCTTCGCCTCTTCCAGAAGTCGAACAATGATGATGGTACTACAGTATGGATACTTCTGGCAATCTGACACCGAATGAACTGCTGCACGTCCACCGCCTGTATTAAGCGCACTATCGTAAAGCAAAAGCTTCTCCTCGTCCTGCGAGCCACCACGCGTGCCTGTGAGTGAGGGAGAGGTCGTACTAGTAGTAAGCAAAGCTTCTCCTTGTTTGCGAGTTGATGGGACACATCAAAAGTAGTGTATTAGTTTCCAAAAAGGGTTGACCATGTCCATGGCTACCGTCCCGTGCTCCGTCATTCAGTGCGTGCATGATTCACATTCCATTGAGAAAATAATGTTGTGTACGTGCCATCGAATAGAATAACTTAATTTATAAAAAACGTGCCACCGTGTCATGATCGAACTTTGATTCGTCCACACGTGATTCCCATGAACAACTACTACACTCGCCAAATTATCAGGTGAGCTGCCTCTTCGTACAGAAATGAGCTCACCGTGTACCCGCGCGTGAGTATTAGGGAAAGAGGCAAAGAGTACCTGCGTCGGTGCCTGCACCTCTTCTCTTCGTGCTCGTATTCCTTTTTTTCGGGTGATTCATGCACGTACTCCACCTATGTTCATGACCGTTGGTGAGTCTCTCCTACTATACTTAACTCCATTTTCTTGCATGACATGTGGACCTGGATGCTGTATGTCCCACGTGTCGGCAAAACTTAGAAGAGCGCTTTCTGACGACCGAGAAGGAGCAAGAAACCTCGCGGTGGAGCGTCTGGACTCTTTAATATTTTTATTCGGCGATATAAAATCTACCCAATCTTCTCCACAGTAGACCGGAAGAGTCCGAAACACAGCAGCCCAGTGTAGTTACATCAGGCTGGTCGTAACGGGAGTATCATAAGCGGTATCATGCATGCCAACTAGACTTTTTGGATGATGTGGCACACAATTAAATGAGGAAAGAGAGGGTGTGGTATCATATCATGATACCGTATCATATTAAATGTTGTACTACTTTGTGTCATGCATGGCAATTAATAAGGCAACCTAAGATACTAACTTATGATACTATGCATTACTGAGGTAGTATCATATACTAGTATCATATGCATGATACTAGTATATGATACTCCCCATTACCAACCCACGCTATCACCATATTTCTTGGCCTTTGTGCGACACCTAGCTCTAGTAATCCACCAGCCCATATCGCTTCTTGCTCCTCGTCTCTCTCAAAGTGCAGCGGGCTGGCGATTTTGCCGTCTATTGAGGTCGGTTAACTCATCACATGTTAGCGACATGCCAAGAGCATTCTAAAAATTTTACTGTACTCTATTGTTATGCCAAGAAGAGGAAGCGCTTTGACCGATGGACCAAACAAGACAGGCGTGCCATGCCGTGAGTGGGTCTAGTTTCTCGTTTTGAACTTGTTTGGTGCAGTAGTAACACTTGGTTTTGACGATTGATAAGATTTTATGTAGGGCCTAATGTATTCTTCGAGGTTGCCTTTGACTATTGATAAGGTTTTATATAATTTGAAAATTATATCATTCGAAGATCCTTTCATGTTCCGTTTAAAAAAAAAGATCCTTTCACGTACGAATTTGACGGTATGCTGTGAGCAACTTGCATGTCCTATACTGCTCCTGTTTGGATACTCTAACTTAGCTAGAGGTTAGACTAACTCATGACTAACCCTGAACTAACTCTAGCCAAAGAGGTGTTTGGATGACAGGGTTAGATTGACAATAAATGCACTTGATGGAAAGAGAAAAGTGATTTTTCAATGGGCCCCATGAGAACTAGCTCCAATTAGCACCACTTGGCTGGCGGGATAGAGAGAGAAAAGTGATTTTTCAGTGGGCCCAATGAGAACTATCTCCAATTAGCACCTCTTGGGTGGGATAGTTTTTTTTGGTGGGTTTGGTGCAACTTGCTCCAATTTAACCCTCATGTTTGGATACTTTAGGGCTATTTGAGCCCCAACTAGCTCAAACTAACTCTAACCCATGGATCCAAACAGGGCCAAAGTTAGTCTCGGAAAACGCATTAAGCCCTATATACATGGACAGACGGAGTACATGATACTAGCAAACGCTCACCATTAGTAGTAGTTTATTGGTTGGTTTCAATTTTTGATTCAGTTGCTGTGCTGCTACCGTCCAATATTCGTGTGTGGTTGTTTCTAGAATAAAAAAAAGAAGGTAGTACTTACTGTGGGAAAGGTGAAGTGATGGTTGCTTCGCCCGAGCAACTTATTACTCTAGGAATATTGGAGTACCAGCGGATTCAACAAAGAGAGAAATGATGGTTGCTTCGTCCGAGAAACTTACTATGGCGAAGGTGGGGCTCTGTGATTTGACTGCTCACAAGTCATTATTACTGCGGTGCAACGACCGGGGTGAGTCTTCCCTGCAGTTGTGCACTCAATATTGCTGCATGGCAGGTGGAGCCGGATGAGGATGTCCCACATGTCGGCGAAATGAAGTTGAATTGTTTCTGGCATTGCTATCAATCCTTCATGATTTATTTATATGTACGCATAATTTTCCAGCATAATGAAATTGTACTGTGATGCTATGAAGGTTTCAACTTTGGTTCCTGTAGAAAAAAAGGGTTTCAACTTAGGATTCATGTGTCCTCTTGCCTCAAGATTGTCTCGTTACAACATTCCATCAAATACAAATGAAACTACCATGGCTGCTAATGCATCTCAATGGTTCGCAGATCAGCGCCAATATTCACATCACAACTGAAGACAAAGTTGTGAGAAGGTGTACAAATAAAGAAAAATATATAATTGATCGATGCTGTTCGTAGGCATGGCTCCATTTTCTGGGCACAGTGTTCATTGGTTGGCATCTAGTTTCACCCAGCTCTGTAGCCAAAAAAGAGGTGTATGGAGGACATCACAATCCGATCATTTTGTGCAGCTCCACTAAAATCGAGCTGATCATCCCTGCTTGCAAAGATATTCAGTCAATGTGATTACAATAATAGTGGAACTAGATGATGAAACATAACACACACAAATAGAAGCCGATCACCTCTGCGGTCTCTCTTTAGGACTAACTACTTGCTGGAGAAGATTAGGCACGGAGTTGGATAAGGAGGATAGCAAAACCAATCTCCCTTTCTGCAGTCCCACGGAAATGTAAAAACGTTGCCCGTGTGACATTTTGGCGGAACTGCACAAAACACTCTTAAGAAAAAAGTGATTTGTGCAGTTCACCAAAAGGTTGCAATAGCAATGAGGTGAAATGGATAGCCCTGTTTGCAAAAGGAGGTAGAAAGGAAACAATTACTGCCCAATAACACAAGTTGAAGACACATACGCCGACAAAAAAGAAGCATATTCCATGTAATAAGGGAAAGATAGCAACATGGTGGTTTATCAAAAACGGTTTGAGGACAAGATTGCAAGATGGAAAGTACGCCGGCCGAGATACGTTTTAAGAAAACAACTAAAGAATATCCACATGCAGGATTTTCCACATGCAGCAACATGGGAAGATGGGCAGTGGAGCAAGGCCGGAGGAAGCTATACCCGACGGCCATCGGGATGTAACTAGGAGGGCGCCGGCGGCCGAGATCTGCCCATACTGCGGCAGCGAGCAAGTGGCGAAGGCCCTACCGCGCCGGAGCTTGGTCAGAGAGAACGGCGGGTACCGCAGATCGGGACGTGCTGTCTCAACGCCATCGAACGGAGAAACGATGCACATCCTCCCTTTTCGCCGGCGGACGGGATGCTGCCGGATCAGTGACCAACAGTGAGAGAGAGAGGCCACCGCCGCCTTGTGTGAGATAGTGTGACGAGAGACAAACCCCGGCAGGCAGGCTCCATTGTATATAGTGGAGCGGATTTTTCTTTTTTCTCGATGACAATCGTTTTATATTCTGTACGTGCCATTGAGGAATATAACTTTATTTAATACTAATGCGTCAAGTCAAACTTTGTTCCGTCTACGCGTGGTACACGACCCTCTTCGAGTAAACAACCGCTACACGCGTCAAATTATCACGTGGGCTGCCTTTTCGTAAAGAAATGAACTCCACCATGTACCCGCGTGGGTGTGGCCGGGAATGAGACATGAGTACGTGCGTCGTGCGTGCACCTCTTCTTTAGGTGCAGGTACGTATGTGGGTGGGTGTGAGAGAGATGGTTTGTGCGAAACAGAGGCAATGTGTCGATGATATCTCAAACAAAAAAATGTAACATATGCAATGTGTGTGAAACAGAGTCATGGATATATCATATATAGAGGGAGCGATCCACGAGAAGAGAGTGGAGGGATCATCGGCGTGAGATATCGATAGAATCGAAAACAGGGATGAAGTGTGTGGGTGCGCGATCGATAAAGAGTGCCATCGAATTTGTGTTTGCCCACGTCAAAGATACAGGGCGGCTGGCCTACTGGAATGTGAGAGGGCAGAGGCGCAGTTTTTCTTTGTGGCATGGATACCTACCTACAACGTTCGATTATCGGTGTGTGTGTGTGGGGGGGGGGGAGGGGGCAGAGACCTAACTATAGAGAGGTAGATCGACTAGTATATGTGTGGAGAAGGAGAGAGACCTAGCTTTGAATTGAGGGAGATCGATCAACATCCATGCATATGTGTAGCAGAGGAGTAAGGTTGGGAGAAAGACAAAGGTAGAGTGTCGGAGGGTTGGTGGTGGAGTTGCTTCTCACAAATGGTGGGAGAGGCCTGCTAGACAAACGGAGGGTAGGAGTGCAATATCAATAAGAGAGGGGATGTCTGCCTGTCTATGCATGTGCGTGTGAGAGACGGGTCGGGAGGTATGCAAGGATGATGAGGGGGGATGATATGGTTGTGGTAAGCAGACATAACTACATAGGAAGATCAATCGTCGTGTGTCCGAGAAAGGGAGAGACATAACTAGTGAGGTAAGTCGATCAGTGCGTGGGGAAAAAAGAATTATAGTCGACCTAGCTATATGTAGGGAGATTGGTACGTATACATGCATGCATGTGTTAGAAGCAAATAAGGTCCGGAGAGACGGACAGGGGGAGAGGGGTGCGGCTAGGAGGTGGTGTGAGAGGCCTACTATGTCGAGGGGGGAGGAGTGTGCGAGTCTGAGATCGATGAAAAGAGGGGCGGGAGTGTGCACCTGCGTGGAACCATATTGGACATAGGGGGGCATGGACGGTGAGAAGAGAAGAGGGGAAGTGTGTGTTTGTGGTAGGCATACTTGGCTAGAGAGGTATATCGACCGGTGTGTGCCGGAAAGAAGGAGCCGGGGGGCCTACACACACCGTGGGTGAACAACCTAAAGAGAAATAACGAATGTGCGCGATGGAGGGGACACTGAGGGAGGGTGAGAGGGGGGCAGCCATGTGCATGCACGATAGAAAGTTAGCGCTAGCTACAAAGAGAAGAGGATCGTGAAGGTGTAAAAGACGAACAGAGATCATAATTCATTATAAAAAAGTGGATTCGGATATTTGAAGAAGATATCATAGTGTTTTAAACCGACGCATGCATGAATGAATATATATAATGGTGATACGCATGGTGTGGTTATGAACATGTTATACTACATATAATATATAGAACATTGATTATAATTTGGGATAATCTATGGCTTTTGCAGCTCAGGGCTAAATACTTGTCATAATGTAGGGGGCGGGGCACTATACTTTGTGTGATAAACACGGTGTACATATGGAACATGGTTTAGATTATGAATATCTAGTTAGTACATCAAATATACTATTATTTGGAATCAACATCAAGTGTATTAAAAAATTTGAATTCGAGTTCATATAGTACACATAGTTCATATCTATCTCTATAGTAATCATGTGGTGTGTTGTTAAGATAATACACGAATGATGGTTTAAGTTGGCAACAATCATGATTGTAGATTCTTATTCAAATAGAGAAACGAATTCAAATTTAGTTCGAATTGCAACGGCAGTATAGACATTTGGAATGCACTAAAATGTTGGTATGAGTAGGTTACATGCATTATACAGCCAGCGAAAAAATTTAATTGGACATAACATGGATTCATAGCTTTGAATAGCATTTGTACAGTAAAACGGGACAAGACTCTCTCTTTGTGTGGTGCGAATAGTTTTATTTATTTTTCATTTTTTTTGTTGAGGGAAGTGCGAATTGATTTGGTACGTACAATATTACATGTTAGGCTTGTCCCTAAAATTCAACCCGCGCCTTGTTATATCCCGAAAATTCAAATATCGTGCTCCCAAAACTCGCGCCTTCACAACCCGCGCCTTGCTATCTCGAAATTATAACACGCGCGAAAACTCCCTCCAACTGCAAAATCCTGACACGCGAAATCCCCCTTCTAACCCTGATCCAAAAGGGCCGCTAGTTCAAATCGATGGGGGTACTTTTGTAACACACCCTACATTTTGGACAAGTGCGTCCCTAAGTCATGGTTCCCCCCTCCCATCGCCTCCTTTTTGCCATTCGAAATCCCAGGCCGCCATAACCTCTCTTCTCCAGCCACGAAACCCCACCCTCCTCCATCCGCCACCTCACTGCTGCCCAGCCGGAGCCTCTTCCCCGACGACGTCATCCACCGCAATAGCTCGACGTCCCTCATCCGCCTCCCCGGATGAGGATCCGTTGTCGATCTCGTCGTCCCGCCGGTTCAGCCGCCCTGTCCTCCACCTCCAAGGAGCTGCTTCGACGATCGCCTCGTCTATCGCAGCTGCTCCATCCCCACAACGCCGCTTTAACCTGCTCCACCGGAACCACAGCATCCTCACCGACTCCTCGGACGAAGCCGAGGCCTACTCGGCACCACCAAAGAGGTTGTACACTCATCACATCGCACCTTCTCCTTAACTCGACCTCCCGGCGCCGACGGTGCTCCATCCCGCACCCCCATGGCGTGGCTACCTCGAAGCTGGCGCCGCGGGCGACATCTCCACGGTGGCTCTCCCCCAGTGCGAGGCCCCTTCGACGGCGGCGTCCATACCAGCCGGATCTGCTGCTACTGCTGCTCCAGCACTCGCTCGCTCGCTCGCGCTGCTGCTGCTCCGGCTCTCGCTCGCTCGCGCTGCTGCTGCTGCTCCGGCTCTTGCTCGCTCACTCGTGCTGCTGCTCTGCTCTCCCCCTTGCTCGTGCAGCTGCTCTGCTCTCCCCCTTGCTCGTGCTGCTGCTCTGCTCTTGCTCTCGCTTGCGCTGCTGATGCTGGTATACGGGCTACTGCAGCTACACGAGTTGCTGCTCTGGCTCTAGTTCACGCCGCTCCTCCAGGCGCTGCTGCTCCGGCTGCTATCTGCTACTGTGTTCCCCGTCGATCACCTGCTGATTTAGATCACTGTTTCTCTACTACTAGTGCTCGAGCGGCCTAAACTACATTTGAAGTGCCTCTCTGCTACCAGTGTGCTCAGTTTCGACAGTAACATTCAGATTCCACAGTAAATTTCAGTTTCGACAGTTAAGTTCAGAGTCAACAGTTTTTACCTCATCTGTTGTAGTCAGGTGTTTTTTGGAATCATATTGGACGGCCCAGATGACGCTACTGGGCCTAATTCGGGTAGGCCATAACAGGCCGTGAGTTAGCGGGCTGTAAATGGGCTATATGCGAACAGGCCGTTAACAGGCTTTCCGTGGGCCGGCCCGCTACCTTTTGACCAAGTCAAATGGGCCGGCCTTTTCACCCAAATGGGCCTCTGTTGGGCCGTGCCACATGTCGACGTATCATAGGCGTTCGGTCCAATGAGTGGATGACATCTGTCCCAACGGTGAGCCAACACGTGGTTTCTCTGGCCATTGAGAATTTTACATGTGGAAAATCCCCATTGGTCCGGGCTGTTAACGGGTTATCGGATCCAAACCGGAACCCGATAGCTTAACGGCAACCCGTTACGGTGGATGCCACGTGTCGGTTACCCTTGACGAAAGCAATTCTATGACGCGTGATTTATCGTCATGGAAGTGGACACTTCCGTGATGATAATTTTGGTAATGTCATGGAACACTTCTACGACAGCACAGGTATGACTATCTTTATTCTGTCATAAAATCGTCATGGATGTACATGCATGACAGAAAATGTGACCTACTGTGACAAACACGTATCATCACGGAAGTGTATTTTTTTTGTAGTGCCGCGCGCTGACGTGGCAGTGGTCTGGGCCGCGCGCGTACGAGAAGGAGTAGCCAGACCATACGACATACGTACAGAGGACAATTTTGGATCGTCTCTGCATATTTGAGGACCGTTTTGGAGCAACCGACAAGTACTAGGACGGTCTTGTTACGTGCCAGATAGTATCTCGTGTAAAATACATGATCATCATAAAATGGTTCGAGTAAAATTTACATTATTAAAAAGTGATTTTTTCATCACCAAAAACGTCCAGCTCGAACGGATGATGTAAAATAGGGCAGCCGCACGTGAACCGCTTCAATAGATGATGGAAAATACCTTGTGCAAATTTTGTCGAACACCTTGTGTGCGAGGTGAAAGAAATCGGGCGGCTGCACGTTGGAGCGTAGATGGTAGTCATGTCGACGACGAGCAGCTGGCGAAAGTGTCTCCTATGCCTCCTTAACAACTGTCAGCTAGCGGTTAACCCTAATTTTGGCGACGCCAACACCGACGACGCTGATCGAAGTAGTGACCGCTCGGCTCGGTCGTGGTGGTCGCGCGACTGCCCGCGGTAGCTTAGGCAATCAGTAGCACCTACTCCGGACTACGGCCACGAGCTGCGGGGGCTATTGGAAATATGCCCTATAGGCAATAATAACTGTTATTATTCATTTCATGTTTGTAATTAATGTTTATGTTCTATGGTTTGCAATGCTTCTCGAGTTTGCAATAGCCGCGAGGCTCGGAGGGAAACTCATGTGCACATGTAGAATAAGAAATGGTAAAATAGATTTCTAGCCTCGCCTCTAAGATTATTTCAAGTGTTGCATGATGGTTTCATTTTCTTGATCATGGCCGCGTGAATGGCGGCAACTTTGAGGACACAATGTTAAGAGAACATATTGTGTTGAGTCGACCTAATTGTTGTTATGCTATGAGATCCATTTGTCGCAAGTTAATGGTTTATAACATAGAGAAAGTTAAACAATTGCATATTTTCTTAGACCATGAGAGTACCGAGTTCCTTCATACTTGCTTCATGAATTTTGGGGTATGTCAGACATCATATGTAACAGGGTGGCAATTACGGCAGCTTACGGGTTCATGGAAGAGTATGACAAGGGACTGGATAGCTCAAGACTTGGATTTGCTCCTTCGTTGATGGAGAGATATTCTTTGGACCCTCTTGGTGTCATGGTATCCATCATTGTTTGGTCAGACACAATGTGATTTCATCACAGGGATGCCGGAACACGGGAATGAAAAAGAGAAAAAAATTGATAACGAGGAAACTGGCATAGTGAACAAGTTTTTGATTCACGGGGAATCCAATAAATCTCACCTCGGGTTTCTGTAACATATCGCGAAGCAATAGGAATAACACACGGAAACTAAAGGTTCACTCGAACTTCATTCGTATGGGTAAATGGGTCAATATGGATATCCATGGTTCCGCTATTGGCCATTGATCGGAAGGAGTTTCGGGTCGTGTCTATACTTCACTGAATCTACAGGGTCACACGCTTAAGGGTCATCTATCTGCTGAGTAGTAGGTTAGGAGCCTGAGAAAGTCACTAGAAAAATTTGGAAGACATTGGAAATGTTTCAAAAAATGAAAGTGTTTTGGAGAAACCGGAAAAGTTTTAGAGTAAGTCCGAAATTTTTCGGAGGGTGCCAGAAAGGTAACGGGACCTCCCGGAATTTTCCAAACAAGCCCCAAGGGTATTCCCCCACATGAGGGACAACATCCCCCTTCTATTGGATCATGTTGGGTGGGGCGTCCCCTTTGGCGGCAGCCCCTCTTTTGGTGGAAAGTGTTGGAGTGGGGGCCCCTATGAGGGGCAACCCCCACCCATCTGTGCCAAGTGTTGGGTGAAGTGGGGCCCTTTGGGGGCGTCCCCCCAAGGTGGGGCACCTAGGAAGGAAAGGGGGGCCTTGTGGGCAACCTTCCCCCTTTTTGCGGGGTAATGTTGGTGAAGGCCTCTTCCCCCCTCCCATTTTGGGTTGTCATCTCCTTGCCTTCTCCATCCCTTCTACTCCTATAAATAGAGGTGGAGAGGATTGTCGATGCTAAAACTGACATATCTCGGGTAGGGAGTCCCAAGCTTGGTGATCAGAGCTAGATGGTACACAAGGAGAGCAGGGACATGATGTTTTACCCCAGGTTCAGGTCCTCTTGATGAGGTAAAACCCTACATCCTGCTTCTTGTATATTGATTGTGATGGGGTACAAAGTACGGATTGATCTACCTCGAGATCATATTGTCGGATTCAGGGCTCCAAAGACCCAAGAAGGTTCGAACTCTGGGGCGTGTGCGAAGAACTCAACCTATCCAGCCTACCAACTCGTCGCCCCACAGCCTAGCCTAGCCGGACTCGCGTGGGCAAGGAAGAAGATGAACACGACGGTTTACCCAGGTTCGGGCCACCTTGCGGTGTAAAACCCTACTCCTGCTTTGTGGTGGATTGGCCTCACGAGGGGCTGAGGATGAACAACCTCGCGAGGGCTCGGGGGAGAGAATGAGTCGACCCCCTTCTATGGTGGTGGCTAACCTATCTTTATAGTGGCCTCGGTCCTCTTCCCCCAAAACGTAGGTGGGAAGGGATCCCACAGTGGCCAATTTGAAAGGGGACAAGTAGTACATCTTATCCTGATGAAAGGTGGTCTTCGCCTGCAAAGCTTCTGGTCATGACGCAGCGGTGGGCTCGGCGATGGCATCCATCCTGCCATGCTGGTGGTCTTGGTCTTGTAGCACCGGAATGGAAACCTTTGGTAGATTCCTCAGGAACCCACGCCTATCCTTGACTCCTTAGCACCAAAGAGGAAACTGCCTTCCCTGCGCCCACTGGCGCCCGCCTGGCCTCGGTCATCATGGCTTGCATCATTGCAGCCTCATGAGGCTAGTACCTGCATAGAAATCTCCACTCCTTGGGAGGCAGCCTAGCGAGGCTGCTTCCTCCGGAGGTCTTGGTGTCGTCCACCTCGCGAGGCCAGGGGGCCCCGCGAGGGTCTTGTCTTGGCGGTCTTGTAGATGGGCCGTACCAGGCCGTCGAGGGAGCCATGCCATGGGCCGCAGGCAGGCAAGTCTGGGTACCCTGGTTCCCAGAAAGCCGACAGTAGCCCCCGGGCCCAAGGCGCGCTCGAACTTGGCTTCGAGGCGAAGCCAAAGAGCAAGGGCGAAGCGCCATGGGCCCCAATCACCTGCGGGCCAAGTTGACATGTGGCGCTTGATGGGACGTGGGCGTCTCTGCTTCCCCACGTCGCCTCGGCAACTGCCCAACTTGACAACTGCCTAGTGCACGCACCCGAGCCATCATTGCTCAGAACGTGAGAGGCCGCTGGTCAGCCTTCCTTCGCCTATAAATGGGGAAGGGGGCAGAGCCCCTAGCCCATCTTCTTCTTCTTGCCACCCGCTCCTTCTTCTTCTTCGTCGTTCCGCCATCTTGCCGAAGAATCCATGGCCCACCGGAGAGGAGGTTCTCCGCCGAGGAGAAAGGCAAGACCCCACGGATGGAACCGGAGCTGCTTCCGCCGAAGAAAAGACGTGGCCGCCCCTGCAAGGCCGCCACAGCGACCATAGCTGCCCAACCCTGGAGCGAGCATGCCCCACCGGGTTTCCCCGCCGGCGCGAATGCTCGCGCGCAGGGCCCTGCTCGCGGGAGCAGCCATGGAAGTCGCGGGGGACGAAGCCGGGAAGGAGAATGAGCGACGGTCGCGCGACCACCCTACCCGCAGGCCCATGCCGGCGGCATGGCCCACGAGTTCGTGGTGTGGGCGGCGATGCCGCCACGCACATGGATGCGGCTCCCACGGTCCCTGGCGGGGGAGATACCGTCGAGGGGGCCCGTCGAGTTGTGGCTGCAGCATGACGGCTGCTGTAGCCAAGCCTCGCAGGCGGAGGTTGTGGTCGTCTCCTTTGGCGACGTCTTCATGACTCGAGGATGGGGAGCAATCACCCGTGCCTGCAACTCGGAGGGGGGCATGCCCTCCACTTCGAGTATGACGGGGCGTCGACGCTCTTCTTCAAGGTCTTCGAAGTGGATGGCAAGCGTCTGGAGTGCTGTCCCAGGGGAGGCGACCGAGGCGGCGAGCCCCCTGCTGGCCGGTGAAGCAGCGAGGCCCCTGGTGGTGAACTTGCCCTTGGCCTTGTCCACGATTCCTCCAGCAGTAGCGGCGCTTCCTCGGGACAAAGCTCGAGCGACGACGACTACTACGAGCCGCCGTGTCGCCGCACCCGGGCCTAGGAGTAGG
This sequence comes from Thinopyrum elongatum, assembly GCA_011799875.1. Classification (NCBI taxonomy): domain Eukaryota; kingdom Viridiplantae; phylum Streptophyta; class Magnoliopsida; order Poales; family Poaceae; genus Thinopyrum; species Thinopyrum elongatum. The sequence continues at coordinate 490,652,065 of CM022303.1, read as the reverse complement.
ATGCGACGCCATAGCCCGCACCTCCTGAGCAGCGGCCCTCGTCGGTCTTTTCTTTTGCTTCACTCCCTGTATCAGAACCATGAAGGGCCCCGAGGGGGCGTGTAAGAACCATAGCGCTTGCGCCTTTATTTTAATGTTTTGGGCTCATGCTTTTGGTTATACTCGCGTTCCTCGCTCAGGCATTGGTCCCCTTTTTTATCTTGCGATAGCGTGTTGCTCTGCGTCGGCGGGACCCAGTCCCCAGGTGGGCTTCAGCCATCGCTGGTATGCCAGGTCACGATGCCATGTGCAAGGCCAGGAGGTGAGCGACCCGAGGTCCGGTAAGAGCCCCTGAGGCATGATGCCCAGGAGGTCCCCCTTGGCGCTCAAGCGACTATCGAAAGATAAAAAAAAGGGGGTCCCTTGCCCAAGCGAGGCCATGAAAGGATGAAACTTTAGCGGCAGAGCTCATGCTGGTGTGTGCAGGATAACTTAGCTTGGCGAGGTTGCGTTCCATGGTGATTCCTTCGCCGCGGAGGTGAGCTTCCCTGGAGCTCCCGACCTTGTGCATGTCCCGTGCTCTGCAATGGATTAGAATAAGCCCCTGCTAGAGGTGCGTGAGGGGAATGAAGCCTATCATATTCTAGGAAGCGGTCGAGAGAACACCAGCGCCGATGGGTCATGCCCTTTTCCCTATGTTCCCTCGCGAGACTGGCGATTCCCCTCTCTTTGCTCATCATAATGCTTTACGTCCTCAGGACCCGGCCCTGGAGTGGAGCTCAGCCACCGATGGTATGCCAGGTCACGATGCCGTGGTCAAGGCCGGGGGTGAGGGCTCGAGGGCCAGTAGGAGCTCCTAAGGCGCGATGCTCAGGGGCCCCCTTTTAAAGTGCAAGTGATTTGCGCAAAAGAGGAATGGCTCGACTCGCGGAGGTGCTTGGTAAAGGCCATACCCGTCGTCACACGGAATTTAGGGCAACTTTTACTTAGCCTTTGCAAAATGCCGAAGCTGGAGCATCATAATCGCGATGTCTTGTCTCCTGAGGCCCCTGCGGGTTAGTTAGTCATGAAACACAAGGGGCAACGCGCGCTTGCTGGTCTGCTCGTGGTCATTCCGTGAGAAGAAAAAGGCACTAAGGACCTGGTGAGGTGACGTACACGGGGCCGGCCCATGAGCCAGAGCTCAGTCTCTTAGATTTATCAGCGCTACAGGGATGGACCCGAGCACAGGCGCCATGCTAGTAGCCCCCTCGCATGGGACGTTCAAGGGGAGAGCTGCCAACGCGCGGGGCTCACAGAGGTGATTCCAGAGATGACTGACCGTTGGCGCAATGTTAACAACCATAATAGCTCAAGCAGGCATAACTGGTCCAAAATACATAAATCGAAATGACGAAGCTGCAAGGACGGGCCCCAGCAGCCTGAGGATAATGCAGCCCGGGGGGCACCCTCAGTTGAACAAACCAAAAAGTCACCTAGCACCAGTGTTGAAGAAGAGTCGGGGTAGCTGAAGATGCGCGCTGCAGAGATCGCTCCTCATGAGCCGATCAGCTCCTGAGGCTCGGGAGGCTCTGGAGGTCCGGGGGGCTCGTGAGGGTTCGACACCTCCTCCGTCAAGACCGCCTGACGCCTGGCCTTGTGGGCTGCCAAGGCACCCTGCATGAAGCGCTGTGCGAGGCGACCACATCCAGCAGGCCAAAGGGCATGCAAATGTAGCTGCAGGGGTAGCCCCCACTTCGACCAACGTGGGACAGCCAGAAGAGGTCCTGTGAAGCGGCCCTGTTGAGGCCTGGGATGTTGATGCAGACTCACAGCTCACCGCCTACGTCAGGGGGCGGTGCTGTACCCGGTGGTGCGGAGCGACGCTCGCCACGCATGGCTCGTGCCTCCTGAAGTTCTTCGATTGCCTTGGTGATGTACTCTTGCGCACCTGGCGCCTCACGCCTTGCTGTCGGAGGAGCGCATCGAAGCACGCCTCCGCGTGGTGCCCGAACACCTCCCTTGTCACGCTGGCCAGGTCAGAGGCCCTCCAGATGAGAGCCTCCGAGCCCGTCCTGAGGGGGGCGTCGGGTGCGCCTCCCTATGCGAGAGGGAAGGGCGCCCCAGCAGAGGGCGCGGGGCCTAAGGTGCGATCGCCAGGCGCCCCAGGCTCCTGATGGCCCTTGGGGAGGAGCTGCTTCTTCTTCTTGGGGATGGCCTCAGGAGGTAGGATGGCGCCCTCGTCATCAGAGTTCTCGACCGCAGCGGCCTGGTAAGCGCGCTCGAGGGAGCACACTGCATCCTTTTTGTCGCAGGCGACCGTGATGATGCCGCCACTTCCTGGCATTTTGAGGATGTTGTAGCCGTGGTGAGTTGCTGCCATGAACTTGGCGAGGGCCGGATACCCGAGGATGTCATTGTACGGGAGGCTGATATGGGCAACGTCAAAGTCGATGAGCTCAGTGTGGTAGTTGTTGCGGTTGCCAAAGGTGACTGGGAGGCGCACCTGCCCCAGGGGAACGGTGGAGCCATCGGTGACCCCTGAGAAAGGCTTGGTCGGAAGGAGTTGATCATAGGGCACTTGGAGCGTCTCGAACGTCTCGACGGAGAGAACGTTGAGCCCCACGCCACCATCGATGAGGGTCTTGGTGACGAGGACGTTGCTGATGGTGGGCGTGCAGAGCATCGGGAGCGCGCCAGCGGTGGCTGAACACTTGAGTTGGTCCATGGAGTCAAAGGTGATGGCGTGCTTGGACCACCTGAGGGGACACGACGCCTCAAGCTTGGGGAGGGCTGCTTTCACCTCACGAGCAAACTTCTTGAAGATGCGATGGGAGGTGGGAGCCTGAGCACCACCCAGGATGCAGGCGATCGTGCGAGGCTCTTGGAAGCCCCCTGCCCCATCGTCTTACTGGTTGTCGTTGTTTCTCCTTGGCGGTGGCGGCAGCAGAGGGAGGCCGGCGTTGCCCTGAGGGCGCTCCTCACGAGGCTGATCATGCCAGGGGCCGTCACGAGGTTGGCCTTGCCAGCGGTCCTCGCGGGGTTGGTCGCGCCAGTCCTGGCAGGAGTCGCGGTTGTCCCAACGGCCTCCATCACGGCCTCCTCCACGGCCGTAGCCACGGTCGTTGCGCTCACGGCGGCCTGAGCTCTTGGCAGTCGTTGGTGTTATGGTTGTGGACATTGTGGAAGACATAGAATGGGTGGTTACCCCTGGAGGATTCGCCATGGTCACAGCCGCGCTTCATCTCAGGTTCAGCCGCAAGCACAGCGGGGCCCTTGCGCTTTGCCTCCTTAGGTCGGCCTCCGGAAGCTCCAGGAGGAAGAGGCGACCTTTATCTGCCCTTGCGCACCTGCTCGCCATGTTGAACATCTCCAGGGCCGAACACAAGTCCTCATGGATGGCGAGCTCCTCCTTCATCTTGACATCCCGGACACCATCAGAGAATGCCAAAATGATGGCCTCGTCCGACACCTTTGGGATCTTGAGGTGAACGTTCGTGAAGCACTGTATGTACTTGTGCAAGGTCTCGCTCGGCTGCTGCTTCACGTGCCGCAGGTCACCTGCTGCAGGAGCGTGGTCATGAGTGCCCTGGAAGTTGGCGACGAAGCTCTCGCGAAGCTCGTCCCAGGAGGAGATCCACTCCACCGGGAGGTTCAGGAGCCAAGAACGCGCGTCGTCCTTGAGGGCCATGGGGAACCAGCTCGCCATGACCTTGTCGTTGCCGTTCGCTGCTTCGATGCTCAGCTCGTAGAGCTGGAGGAATTCCGTGGGGTCAGGATTGCCGTCGTAGCATGGAGGCAGATCCGGCTTGAACTTGCCAGGCCAGACGACACGGAGCAGCTCCAGAATGAAAGCACGGCAGCCTGCCGCGCTCACAGGTGCACGCCGCATGGGTGGAGCTTGGTCTTGATGCCCGCGCGCCGCGACCTCTGGTGGCGCGCGGTCTTGGTGCTGGCGCTGTGGCGCTGGGAGCGCGTGCGCGTCGGCCTGCAGCCGCTGCACCACCTGACAACTTGCTTCATCTCCTGCCGGCGCCCCGCGCCACGGGTCGCGCGGGGGTGCGTTGCGCCTGGGCTCTAGGTCCATGTCACGCTGAAGAGGAGGAGGAGGCGCACCGTAAGCCATGTCGCCCGCCTGGGATAGCGGGGGAGGCAGCGAGTAGGACGGCGCACGGGCCTCACCGACAGCGTTGATGAGCTCAGCGATGCGGCCGAGCCAGTCGTCATAGAGGTCGTTGGCGGGGCAGTAGCACAGGAGCTCATGTGCCATGAGCAGCGTAGCCTGCGCGTTCGCCGGCCCACGGTGAGCATGGGACGATGATGCCGTGGCCGGAGTAGGGGACGGAGTGGCGGTGCGGCCATCATGCCACACGGAAGGCGGCAACGACGAGTCCTGCTGCTCGCGAGCAGCAGGGTTAGTGGCAGCGTTTGCCACTGGGGAGGCAGAGCGGCAAGGAGCGCCGTTGCCCACGGGTGCCGTCTGGGCGACACGAGCGGCCCGGCGCTCGGCACGGACACGGCGAGCGTCGGCCATGGGAGCGATGGAACGGAGGCGGAACGAACGGTGGAAGAAGGACTTCGACACGCCCCTACCTGGCACACCAAATGTCAGATTCAGGGCTCCGCAGACCCAAGAAGGTTCGAACTCTGGGGCGTGTGCGAAGAACTCAACCTATCCAGCCTACCAACTCGTCGCCCCACAACCTAGCCTAGCCGGACACACGTGAGCAAGGAAGAAAATGAACACGGCGGTTTACCCAGGTTTGGGCCACCTTGCGGTGTAAAACCCTACTCCTGCTTTGTGGTGGATTGGCCTCACGAGGGGCTGAGGATGAACAAGTAGAGAGGATGAACAACCTCGCGAGGGCTCGGGGGAGAGAATGAGTCGACCCCCTTCTATGGTGGTGGCTAACCTATCTTTATAGTGGCCTCGGTCCTCTTCCCCCAAAGCGTAGGCGGGAAGGGATCCCACAGTGACCAATTTGAAAGGGGACAAGTAGTACATCTTATCCTGACGAAAGGTGGTCTTCGCCTGCAAAGCTTCTAGTCATGACACAGCGGTGGGCTCGGCGATGACATCCGTCTTGCCGTGCTGGTGGTCTTGGTCTTGTAGCACCAGAATGGAAACCTTTGGTAGATTCCTCGGGAACCCACGCCTGTCCTTGCCTCCTTAGCAGCACAAAGGAAACTGCCTTCTCTGCGCCCACTGGCGCCCGCCTGGCCTCGGTCGTCATGGCTTGCGTCATTGCAGCCTCATGAGGCTGGTACCTGCATAGAAATCTCCGCTCCTCGGGAGGCAGCCTAGCGAGGCCGCTCCCTCTGGAGGTCTTGGTGTCGTCCGCCTAGCGAGGCCAGGGGGCCCCGCGAGGGTCTTGTCTTGGCGGTCTTGTAGATGGGCCATACCAGGCCGTCGAGGGAGCCACGCCATGGGCTGCAGACAGGCAAGTCTGGGTACCCTGGTTCCCAGAACGCCAACACATATGAGCTTGTCTAATCTGTAAACTTTGTCAATGAGTATATTTGCCTCTACAGACTAAACCCCACAACTTATGGACACCGGGGGTACCTAGGGTTTACACATGGTTGGTTACAATGTAGGGATAAACATGTCAACTATTCATAATATGCTTGAAGTGTACGCCAAGCGTCCAGGGGATCTTTGTCTTGATTACGCCGAGGGGCCAGGGCCAGCATGGCCCACTCATCAATCTTCGGTGGGTCCTCGGCCCGGTCCATAACCGGCGGGTTGATGCCTGCAAGCCAAACAGGGTAGTGTGGAACTTCCGCAGAAGTATTCCAATGAGTAATCATCCCAACGAAGAGTGGAGGAGAGTATTTATAGGTAGCGTTTCTGTCACACACAAGGTGTCACCGTTCTTGTGTGAAGTAACTGTTGAAGCTTCTGCAAATATTGTTATTGTCCTGAATCACGGATAAACCAGTTTGACAAATATAGAGGGAATTGTGGTAACACCTATAAGAACTAATAAAAGTAAATGACATGGACTGGACTAAGGTTTTATTGCCTGTAGTGAAGAGATTAGGTGCGGAGAGATTTCAGCTCATGGTAAGAATATATAAAGTCTGTCAGTGCGACGGTAATACCAGTTACCTTGTATTGTACTCATATCATTTGAGCGACCTCGAACTGAATTGCCTCACTTCGGTAGTTACCTTCGTCTCTGAAGATGACCTCGAGCTCGATCCGCCTCAAGGGGCGGATTGGGCGGCCTGGCACCACCCCATGAAAACCCACGTCTGACCTCCGTAGACTGGACAGTGAGATCTTCATCGTTTCTAGGGTGTTGGTGAAGATAATGTTGAGGCCGCTGCCTCCATTCATTAAGACGCGTGAGAGGCGGCAACCCCCCACGATTGGATCTAGTACCAGGGCATGCTTGCCTGGATGGACGACGTCTTTTGGCTTATCCCCGAAGTCAAAGGTCACCATTTCCTGGGACCACGCAAGCCGCTCGCTGGTTGCGTTTTCTGCCGTGAAGATCATGCACCGTGTAAGTTTCTGGTTTCGGCATATATCCACCGTTGTGAATATCGTATTCACAGAGGTCTCGCAAATGTGCCAACAACCTTGCGGAGCTCAGGCATCGCTCCGCTCGCGTTCCCACGCTAGGTGGTTAGGGCCAGGGTAGACTCCCAAGGCCTTCCCTTGCTCATTGTACATGTGGTTGACGAGGTGTGGGGGCGATATGTCGAAGAGTCACCCTGATCCATTGATGGCCAGCTCAAAAGAGGCGAACATGAAGGACTGGCCTGGCGGGAACTCGCTGGCTTCTTCTGATTCTCCGCACCGGGTTAGGTCTCCGATCAACGTCGCTCATGCCTGGCGCGCCAACTGACGGAGCGAAATACCGTCAGATCCCTCGGTAGGATGCATGACAAGATTGGAAGTACTGGGATGGAGTCTGCACACACAATTTACCCAGGTTCGGGCCTCCAAAGAGTAATACACTACATCCTGCTTCTTCTTGTTATTCATGGTGAGGGGATACCTCGTGCAGAGGATTACAATGGTAAACGGAATTGCTACCGAGAGTTTGGATCTAAGATTGGATGCTCATGAGGACCCTAGACTTCCCTTTATATAGGCAGTGGAGGTACAGGGTATACATGGATATAGATGTGATCTATGGCGCCGCCGCCCTCTAGTCTTGGAGGGCACGAAGGTCATCTCTGCCTCTAGTCTTGGACCTAACATGCCCCGTGTAGCTGGCGAGGCCGGGCTCCCTTGTGTAGGCCACCCCTGCTACAGGACCCTGTCACCCACCTGCCACGTGAACAGGTTTGGGCGGTCAGCGTCGACTTGGCCTTCCGGGATGATGCCCCACTTGTCACACGCCGACAGGCCCGCGAGGATTGCCTCACATTGATCGTTGTTATATTGCGGCCAGATGGAATCTGAGAGGGGGTCGATGTGAATGATGTTGAACCGCCCCTTTATGATCGCTTTCATGATGTCCACATCGAGTCGCCACCGGTGAAGGCAACTCGGGTCCCTGGATCCCTCATACTGCCACGCTGGCAATTGGCAGGACTACAGAGGCGTAAGGCGACGCCGCACAAAGTTGAGCGCCACCATGTGCTCGTGAAGACTGAGCCCGATTAGGTGCCTGATGCGCTCAAGCATGGGCCCGTAGGCGGCGACCGTTATAGCGACCCTCTTCCACTCGTCGTGCTTCACCGCTTAAGTGCCGGGCTACTGGAGAAGCTAGCTCGCCCGTGATAACCCACAAGTATAGGGGATCGCAACAGTTTTCGAGGGTAGAGTATTCAACCCAAATTTATAGATTCGACACAAGGCGAGCCAAAGAATATTTGCAAGTATTAGGAGTTGAGTTGTCAATTCAACCACACCTGGAGATTAAATATCTGTAGCAAAGCAATTAGTAGCACAGTAATATGATAGTTTTGATAGCAGTGATAATAGTAGCAGTAATGGTAACAGTGATAGCAATGATTTTGTAGCAAGTGTAACAGTAGCAACATCAGTAGTAACTTAGCAAGAACAATATGTGGAAAATTCGTAGGCATTGGATTGGTGAATTCGTTGGATGATATTCATCATATAACAGTCATAACCTAGGGCGATACAAAATTAGCTCCAGTTCATAAATATAATGTAGGCATGTATTCCGTAAATAGTCATACATGCTTATGGAAAGAACTTGCATGACATCTTTTGTCCTACCCTCCCGTGGCAACGGGGTCCATAAGGAAACTAAGGGATATTAAGGTCTCCTTTTAATAGAGAACCGGAACAAAGCATTAACACATAGTGAATACATGAACTCCTCAAACTACGCTCAACACCAGAAAGTATCCCGATTATTGTCACCCCGGGGTTTACGGATCATAACACGTGATAGGTGAATATGACTTGCAAGATTGGATATAGAACATAGATATAATGATGAAAACATAAACGGTTCAGATCTGAAATCATGGCACTCAGGCCCTAGTGACAAGCATTAAGCATGGCAAAGTCATAACAACATGTGGCAGCCCGGCTCAGAGAGACCGGAACACCCCGTATTCCAGGCCAGAGATCAACTCTTCTGGAATACGACACTGCTTGGCATAGAACAAATCAGCTCTTTATTACAATCGATATGGATACAAGGGTTCCGATATAACAGGGAATTACATCGGCACGGCGACACTAAGCCTGCTCAGGTTGTTCTATGCTAGCAGTAGAACAACTCGTAGCAGCGGAATAACTTTTAGCAGCGGAACAATGATGACACCGATGGGCTCCACTCCACAGGGACTCTAGCTGGGACGCTTATCCTAGCTCACCAATGAGGGATCTATGGCAAACAAGTAAGCAGACAAGGCATGACCTGCAAACTGGCATGACACGCCAGGTCAGTACATTGAATGTACTTGCAAGTTCACAGCAACCAAAGCAATCAAGACAAACAATAACATGGCATTTACAGGTTACTTAGCAATGATGAGCATGATACTACCAGAACAACATGGCATGTACAAGATGAACCTGGTACAACTAGAACAAGATCAACATGGCATGAACATATTACTCGAGACATGCACAATGATGATACTAGCATGCAACATGCTTACAAATATCACTTACTCTGTTAGGAGGTTACCTCATAACCACCAAATATATGCCATTCTTACTTACCATCGTGGTCACGGGATAACTTCAACCATTATTAAGAATACCATCGGGATCCTCACAAGATCACCTCATCATTATCAAGAATACCATTGGGATCATCACAAGATCACCTCATCATTATCAAGAATACCATCGTGATCCTCCCGTGACCACATAAAGATCAACCAACTTCTTTCCTCATCAAACCGGGGTTGTTTATTAGTCAGGTTTTAATTACTGTTGACTCATAGTGTGACTTACTACAAACTGGGCCCTTATCCGCGGGCACGGCTATCGATAGATTAAACACACTCTCTAGAGGTTAGTACACTGTACCCACACTACGGAACCCAAGGCCTCATGCTCCCATTCGGGTGGACCAATGGCGTTCTGACAAAACCGATCTATCACCATGACACCCTCCCGGCCACTCCGACCAACTCCCCTTTGGGCTAAGTCATGGGTGGCCCCGATGTCACCTCATGACACCCAACGGCCACCATCGTGGCAAAACAAAAACGGTCCCAAACGGGGACATGAGATCTCAATAACAAACACGGGCACACCAGGCTTATGTCCGCCTACCTGATCAGGGTAGCGCGCACCCATAACCTTCCCTAGTTGGAGGCACCGGCGAGAGGCATGACAATAGACCAAGTTAGGACCTTACCATACAGGCAAGTGTGGCTGCACCGGTCAGCTCGATTCAATGGCACTATGACTCAGCTAACAGATGTTCAAGTTTGATTACAGTCCGATTTAGCTTGAATGTTAATGAGCTGAGCCATAATAATAAAATAGCATGATGCAATGACATGCATATGAGCAGGATATCATCATGAACATGGATGAGCAACACAAACGTTTAACATGAACAACAATAAAGCATTCCTCTACTCGATGCACATGAGCATGGCATAGCGATGAGCATGAACAACATTAGTATAATAGACGATCAACATGCAGGCATATCATCAACATTAGAGTGAACTAACTGCAAGAACTAACCATGAGCATAATGCTAATAACAAGCACTTAATAACTAGCAAGATGCACATGGACAGAGTATCAAAATAAGTACCAATTCACAAGCATATAAAGTGTTCACAAGAATATTAACATGCACACAATATTTAAATATTCAAGTTGAAAACCATGGCTACTGCAAATCCATCATGCAAGTGGCTGTCGTGGCTTGCCTGGGGATGAAGAATACTCCGGGAAGAAGTGCGGTGAAGTCGCAGAAAGATTCGCCGGAACGCTTCTCTCTCGGAGGGGGCTAGATAAGGGCAAGGGCATAAAGGTCATTTTCATAGTGGGACCACCTAGTTAAAGTGATACTAACAGATAGAGCTCGACGAGACGAAGAAGTAGGTGTTGGATTCACCTCAAACAGAGTTATGGTTGCGGAGATACGGACGATAGAAGATCAGGGACTATTCTATAAAAATATATTCACAACCGGGTCCCTGGAGGATAAAACAGAAAGCGCATTTAAGAGAAATACATTTCTGTGCAGAGAAAGCGTATTTTGAACAGAAGTAGAAAGAGAATACGCTTTCCAGAGTTGAAAACATACTTCAAAAAATACGTTTCCACTTACTTGCTGACTAGATAAGGTATGGAGAGAATGACGGGTGGGGTTGGGGGTGACGCGGGGCCTGCCTGGCCCTGTCTTCTTCCTCCTCCCGTCTCTCCTGACAGGAAGCAGAGGAGGGGCAGGGGAGGCCGCGGCCGGCGCTGGCCTCCGGTGGTTCCGGCCACCTTCGGCCAAGGGGATAGCACCGGCGGCCTCGGGGCAGTGGACCGCGTCCACCTGACGCAGCAGCAGCACCGGGGAGGGCCGGGGTGACGGAGCTCTCGCAGCAATAGAGAAGTGGGGAGGCGGCGGCCGGACTAGGGGCACGCGGCCACGGGGCACTCCGGCGAGGGGTGAGGGGTGGAAGAGGATCGCCATGAGGTGGAGAAGGTGGTGGTGTGGTCAGGGAGGGAGGAGGAGCTCGGAACAGCCCGATTGCAACGGTGGCCGGCGACGTCCGCGGCAGCCAGAGGGGCAATGGAGCGGCTCCAATGGACTTGGAGGGCCATGGAGAGGGCGGAGAGCTGCGGGAGAGGTCGGGGCTCCTATATATAGCCGTGGGGAGGCTCTTGAGAGCTCGAGAGCTCACGGGCAAAGCAACAATGGCGATGGCAGTGGACTTTGCATCACGGGCGCGGCGATGGCGACTCAACCACGGCGAGTCCGGATGGGGCAGCAGAGGGGAATTGACGGCATGGGCGCTGGCACGGGCTAGCTACTTGACAAGGAGAGGGCTCGAGAAGGGGAAGAAGCAGACGACAACAGGGTCGGGAACACTCCAGAGCGCGCGGTTGGCGCGTCTGCCCCGTGATCACTGCGTGAACTGGCGCACGCGGTGCACGGTGATCGGCCAAATCATGTCGGGGAGACAAGGGAGACAGAGGGTGTTGCCAAAGAGGAGAGATCCAAGCATAGTGAGCAATGGTGTGACCACACCTAGCAAGAAACCAAGTGAACAACAAGTTGTTTGTGCTGAAGGGAGACAGAACTAGGAGGAGGCAGAGGCTGAGCTTTGGCATGGCTTGATCACATGCCAAGGTGACTGTGTTGGCAAAATATCAGCCCAAACGGAGGAGTCTAGAGGGTACTTGTTGTAGAAAGGGCCCCACTGGTTAGAATTGCAAGATATGAAGTAGCACTCTCATACTTGCTTGAATTGAGCTGAAAATGGTCATGGCCTGATGATCTGTCCATATGAGGGTGCCATAAAATTTTCGTACCATTTCGACAAGCCAAAGTGGTACTTCCTTCATAATGCACCTCTCTACACAGAATTTTGGAAAAATTGCTGATGGAAAATGGTTAGATGAATTGAGCCCAAATTTGGTGGAGAGAGTTTATATGTGTAGGAGCATGCCCTGGTAAATTTGCAGAAAAAATGAAGCAATATAAAATATAGTTGCTTCACAACCTGAAAATCTAACCAGAAACCAAGATTTGATGCTGAGCTCACATAGAGTGATGACATGAGCCCAAATCTTGAGGAGAGTGATTATTTGATCATATGAAGGACCTTCCAAAATTTCAACTCATTTGGATTACCCTAGTTAGTACTTCCTCCACAAAGGCTTCCCTCAGACAGGAACTTTGAAAAATTGTTCAGGAATATTCACTAGGCAAATTGGGTTGAATTTTGACATGAGGCAATGATATGGACAGGAAAAGGTGTCTAAAAAGTTTGGGGTCAATCAAGCAAAGATAAATGACACTTCCTTCTCAAAAAGCCACTTAAGGCAGAATGAGAAAAGGAATATTTGTGAATTATCTTTGATGATGCCAAGGAAGGGTTTTGACATATCTGTGGAAAATATGACGCAAACAATTTATGAGAATTATTTGGGAATTTTGGGAGTGACAGAAATATAGGTTGTTTCACAATCTAGGGCAAAAAGGATAATTCCTTTAATAGAAAAAGGAATATTCCCAATAAAAAGAATATTGGGATTGGGCTAAGATGAAAATGACAAGGTCTTGAGATGGTTTTGAGGATGACAAGCCACTTGGGAGCCTGAGAAGAGATGATCTTCCCAGGTTTCAGGACCACAGAGCCACAGAAAAGCAATTCAAATCAAAAATTTATATAAATCCAAAAGAAAAAGAAAGGGCCAAAAATTAGGGTGTGACAAACCTTCCCCCCTTAAAGAAATCTCGTCCTCGAGATTTGGTTGCTCAGGGAACAAGTATGAATATTCTGACTTAAGGAGACCGTTTCCAACTCAGGTATCCTTTTTTCCTTTATATTATGTTCCCATAAAATTTCATCTGAGTGACTGCCTTATTCTGGGGTGGTTTGGTTCACCGTATCCGACATTCTGGCAGATCTTACCTCATATGTTCATGCTTATACTGGCTTCGATTTCTTTCATATTTGCTGACTTAACTGGGGTGCGATAGATTATCGTGACCGAGATATATGCCCCTTTTCACAAGTCCGTGAGTTGTTTCCCATGGATGTGTCTTCCTTATATCCAGCACTGACAACATTCCATGGAGCTGCGCATAGATTTTTCTGGTGGACCCGAAATCTTTTACTCCTTGCGTCGGGTTGCTCAAATAGATGCATGTCCTCCGGGGTCAAAACAGTGTTGTGAATCATAATCGTGTTTCTTGGCGGAATCTGACTTCTCGCAGGGATCCCTGAACCATTTGGCTAGCTCCACTGTCTTGAGTATCTGATCCATACCAAATATTTGACCGTCACCTATCGTGACCAGCATAAAGGGGTACGACCTTATAACGATAGTATCCACAGACTGGACCGACGGTGGTCCTGGCAAAAAAATCTTGTTCACGGCATGCTATCCTTTAACTGATTCCCATATGGAGGGCACATGCTGGGAGACTGTCGTTCAACCTCCTGATTACTCATTTTTGTCGGTATATTCCTGTGGATAGTAGACCGTGTGGTGCTTTAACACGGTCGCTAGAATCAAACTGCTGAGCTAGCCTTTGGTCTGACATGACAAACTTGGATATTTACTACTGACAATTCTGATCATATACTGTTGGTTGAATAGGTTACCTTGATATGAAGTCCTTACCAAAATGGAGTAGACCCCTTAGGTGTATATCCATGATGATCGATACTGAATCAGACTGTCCTGAGTATTTGCACCATGTTGGTCATGCAACAATTATCGTACCTGTATTGTCGGTCTTGCTCCTTCATTATTGGTCTCCTTGTTTGGATCCTTTGCTGGAAAGAGCTTGGCCATATATATATTCTTTGTGTGACCATAGGTACTGTCGGGTGCAATATTCCGGCATTCGTAACTTATCCTTGTTCATGTGTCGGGTTATCAAATATATACCAGGTTCACGTGCCTTTTACAGAGTCCATTGTAATCATACAAGATAGTGAAAAAGGTTAACGATATCACCCTGCTGGGTGTGAGAAAGCTTACCTTGATAAGCACGGCCAAAATTGTTGTCCCATGTTGTCTTTCTTCAAAGCTTGTCGGTCTTGCATCACTCACTGAGGTGGATAACTGGTTTTCTTCCTCTTGATTAACTGGTGAGGTTGTCGGGTTCCTACCTTAACTTCATCATATCAGTGACTTGCAAGGACTTGGCAGCATGCTTATAGTATAAGTATTTGATTTTCTGAGGTAGACACTTGTGTTCTGACTGATTCTTGTTTCTGAATAAACTGTTGTGGATCTGATTCCTGGGATGCACTGCCATATGCTGCCAACTCACGGTGTAATATCTTGCACCAGTGTCATACTGAGGAAGATTGAGCAGCTTGTGCTAGAAGCCATCGAGAGTATCTTGCTGAGGAAGGCTGAATAACTTATGCATGAAGCTTGCATCGGGGCAGCTTGTTGAGGAAGACTGGGTACCGTACTTCAGAAGCTTCCCCCCTTAAAGACTTGCTGGGGAAGACTCGGTACCTTGTGCCAAAAGCCTTTGCGGTGGTACATGGGAAGTCATCCACATATCGTACCGAGGAAGACTGAGGAATCTTGCATTGTAAGCTTCTCTGGTAGCTTGCGAGGGAAGACTGAGTTGCTTGCACAAGAAGCTTCTTACTGTGGTATGGTGACTTAATGCCATATATATACCCTTTAATATTTCTACTGCCGATTACTCATATGAAAAAGGTTGTTCGACTATCCTTCTTGCTGAGCACGGGATTCATAGCATATTCTAGCTTGCTTCCGGGGTATAGCATGTTTCAAAATCATACTCATAGCAGAATCAGCCTTGTATATGAACAATACCTTTGACTGATAATATACTGTTGGTCTTGCACACGACTTATCTTCCGGCTGATTTCATCATTACGGCTATGAAGAGTGCACACTGATGTAGACTTGATGCTGATAATCAAGCCAGGATATCTTCTTTAGTTAGACCAGATATTCCAAATTCACTGCAGTTGGCTGAGAATTCCATAATATTTAGCTGAGCTTCCAAATATTTGAACTCCTCACTGATTCTTCAGATCCGGTGTCGGTTGACGAGCAACTTTAATAAGGGGAAAATAGTGCAACACCAAGGGCCCAAAGAAGCAAAAGAAACGACTAAAATAAAAGCACACAAAGCATACAAAGAATATTATATTCAGGCAACATCACATATTACTGCTACTCACAATAATAATATGCATGCATACCTAAGCACACAAATCTCGCGGAAACTCTGGTATTGCGATCTAATATGCTGTGGTGGTGTGCACAAAAGTGAATTCTCGTGTGGAATGATTGGTGTAAACAAAGCTACACCAAGCGCTAGCTTAACACCAGTTGTATCTGGACGGATACGGAGGTGAGGACAGACTTGGTGATCATGTGGCGGAACGCGAAGGTCACGACCACACCATCATCAAGCGTACGGAAGGGAACCATACACGTCCAAAGAATGGGGTGACGGGGTAGGATAGAGGTGGAAAACTGGGCTTGCTGGCATTGCCCTTTTCTGATAGCAAAGATCAGTAAGGGTTGCCAAAGCGGCGAGTCGAAAGGCACGATTCGGGATAGAAACATGGCTATTACCGAAACGATAGGGGTGACTGGCGGAAGGATAAGGATGTGATACCCGCAAACGGTGTCTGGAACACTTGGTACTTTGGCATCACTCTGCTAGGACAGAGATGAAGCCAAACACCAAAGAGCAAGTATGCAAAGAATAAGGGTGCAGGTAGTGGATTGAAACCGATACCACCTACACTCACATAATCAATCGTTAGCGACAAGATAATAAGCCTATATGCATGCTATGCAGCAAACAAATGCAACAACCAAATGCAACAAACTGACTAGACTCTACACTACCACATTCTAACGCTCGCGCAGACTAGGGTGTCCTACAGCCAGACCTGCTCTGATACCCACGCTTGTGGCACCCCGGCTCAGAGAGACCGAAACACCCCGTATTCCAGCCCAGAGATTAAGTCTTCTGGAATACGGCACTGCTTGGCATAGAAAAATCAGCTCTTTATTACAATCGATATGGATACAAGGGTTCCGATATAATAGGGAATTACATCGGCATGGCGATACTACGCCTGCTCAGGTTGCTCTATGCTAGGAGCAGAACAACTCGTAGCAGCGGAATAACTTCTAGTAGCAGAACAACGATGACGACGATGGGTTCCACTCCGCAGGGACTCTGGCTGGGACGCTTATCCTAGCTCACTGATACGTCTTCAACGTATCTATAATTTATGAAGTATTCATGCTGTTATATTATCATTCTTGGATGTTTTATAATTATTTTATAGCAACTTTATATCATTTTTTGGTACTAACCTATTGACCCAGTGCCCAATGCCAGTTGCTGTTTTTTGCTTGTTTTTTACATCACAGGAAATCAATATCAAACGGAGTCCAAACACCGTGAAACTTTTTGTGGATTTTTTATGGACTAGAAGACATCCAATGGGCCAGAGCAGTACCTGGGGGGTGCCCCGAGGGGGGCACAACCCACCAGGGTGCGCATGGGGGCCCAGGCGCGCCCAGGTGGGTTGTGCCCACCTCGGTGGCCTCCCGTACCCCTTCTTTGCCCTATAAATCACCAAATATTCCAAAACCCTTGGGGGTAGCCCTAGATGATAAGTTCCACCGCTGCAAGCCTCTGTAGCCACGAAAAACCAATCTAGACCCCGTTCCGGCACTCCGCCAGAGGGGAAAATCATCACCGGTGGCCATCTTCATCATCCTGGCGGCCACCATGATGAGGAGGGAGTAGTCCACCCTCGGGGCTGAGGGTTTTAACCAGTAGCTATGTGTTTAATCTCTCTCTCTCTCTCTCTCTCTCTCTCGTGTTCTTGAGATGCACAATCTTGATGTATCGCGGGCTTTGTTAATATAGTCGGATCATATGGTGTTTTCCCCTCTCTATCTTGTTGTGATGAATTGAGTTTTCCCTTTGAGATTTCGTTTTATTGGATTGAATACTTTTATGGATTTGAGAGCACTTGATATATGTCTTGCATACGAATACCCATGGTGACAATGGGGTATTATATTAATTCACTTGATATATGTTTTGGCACTCAACTCGCGGATTCCCGAGGTGACATTGGGGTAATCTACGCATAGGGGTTGATGCACGTTCTTGTCTTTGTTTCTCTGGTAGAAATCTTGGGGCACTCTTTGAGGTTCTTTGTGTTGGATTGAGCATTACGAATCTGAATTTGCTTTGGTGTTATTTTAGTACGAACTCTTGGATAGATCGATCGGAAAGAATAGCTTTGAGGTGGTTTCATACCCTACAAACAATTTATTCTTATGTTCTCCGGTAGATAGGAACTTTGGAGTGATTCTTCATCGCACGTTGAGGGATGGTTATATGATCCAATTATATTAGCATTGTTGAGAGATTGCACTAGCGAAAGTACGGACCCTAGGCCTTGTTTTCAAGCATTGCAATACCGTTTGTGCTCCGTTTTATCAATTGCTACCTTGCTGTTTTTTATTGTTACTATTACAAAAATCAATATCTACTATCATTACTACACTTGTATCAACATCTCTTCGCCGAACTAGTGCACCTATACAATTTACCACTGTATTTGGTGTGTTGGGGACAAGAGACTTTTTGTTATTTGGTTGGAGGGTTGTTTGAGAGAGACCATCTTCATCCTACACCTCCCACAGATTGATAAACCTTAGGTCATCCACTTGAGGGAAAATTGCTACTGTCCTACAAAACTCTGTGCTTGGAGGCCCAACACGAGTCTACAAGAATAAAGTTGCGTAGTAGACATCACTCGCCAACGAGGGATCTACGACAAACAAGTAAGCAGACAAGGAATGACCTACAAACTGGCATGACACGCCAGGTCAGTACATTGAATGTACTTGCAAGCTCACATCAACCAAAGCAATCAAGACAAACAATAACATGGCATTTACAGGTTACTTAGCAATGATGAGCATGATACTACCAGAACAACATGGCATGTACAAGATGAACCTGGTACAGCTAGAACAAATCAACATGGCATGAACATATTACTCGAGACATGCACAATGATGATACTAGCATGCAACATGCTTACAAATATCACTTACTCTGTTCGGAGGTTACCTCATAACCACAAAACATATGCCATTCTTACTTACCATCATGGTCACGGGATCACTTCAATCATTATCAAGAATACCATCGAGATCCTCACAAGATCACCACATCATTATCAAGAATACCATTGGGATCATCACAAGATCACCTCATCATTATCAAGAATACCATCGTGATCCTCCCGTGACAACATAAAGATCAACCAACTTCTTTCCTCATCAAACCGGGGTTGTTTATTAGTCAGGTTTTAATTACTGTTGACTCATAGTGTGACCTACTATGAACTGGGCCCTTATCCGCGGGCACGGCTATCGATAGATTAAACACACTCTGCAGAGGTTAGTACACTGTACCCACACTACGGAACCCAAGGCCACTCAGGGAACAATTCGGGTGGACCAACGGCATTCCGACAAAATAGATCTATCACCATGACACCCTCCTGGCCACTCCGACCAACTCCCCTTTGGGCTAAGTCATGGGTGGCCCCGATGTCACCTCGTGACACCCAACGGCCACCGTCGTGGCAAAACAAAAACGGTCCCAAACGGGGACATGAGATCTCAATACCAAACATAGGCACACAAGGCTTATGTCTGCCTACCTGATCAGGGTAGCGCGCGCCCATAACCTTCCCTAGTTGGAGGCACCGGCGAGAGGCATGACAATAGACCAAGTTAGGACCTTCCCATACAGGCAAGTGTGGCTGCACTGGTCAGCTCGATTCGATGGCACTATGACTCAGCCAACAGGTGTTCAAGTTTGATTATAGTCCGGTTTAGCTTGAATGTTAATGAGCTGAGCCATAATAATAAAATAGCATGATGCAATGACATGCATATGAGCAGGATATCATCATGAACATGGATGAGCAACATAAACGTTTAACATGAACAACAATAAAGCATTCCTCTACTCGATGCACATGAGCATCGCATAGCGATGAGCATGAACAACATCAGTATAACAGACGATCAACATGCAGGCATATCATCAATATTAGCATGAACTAACTGCAAGAACTAACCATGAGCATAATGCTAATAACAAGCACTTAATAACTAGCAAGATGCACATGGACAGAGTATCAAAATAAGTACCGATTCACAAGCATCACAAGAATATTAACATGCACACAATATTTAAATATTCAAGTTGAAAACCATGGCTACTGCAAATCCATCATGCAAGTGGCTGTCGTGGCTTGCCTGGGGATGAAGAATACTCCGGGAAGAAGTGTGGTGAAGTCGCGGAATGATTCGTCGGAACACTTCTCTCTTGGATAGGGCTAGATAAGGGCAAGGGCATAAAGGTCATTTTCATAATGGGACCACCTAGTGAAAATGATACTAACAGATAGAGCTCGACGAGACGAAGAAGTAGGCGTTGGATTCACCTCAAACATAGTTATGGTTGCGGAGATACGGACAATAGAAGATCATGGACTATTCTATAAAAATATATTCATAGCCGGGTCCCTGGAGGATAAAACAGAAAGCACATTTAAGAGAAATACGTTTCTGTACAAAGAAAACGTATTCTGAATAGAAGCAGAAAGAGAATACGCTTTCCAGAGTTGAAAACATACTTTAGAAAATACGTTTCCACTTACTTGTTGACTGGATAAGGTATGGAGAGAATGACGGGTGGGGTCGGGGGTGACGCGGGGCCCGCCTGGCCCTGTCTTCTTCCTTCTCCCGTCTCTCCCGATAGGAAACAGAGGAGGGGCAGGGGAGGCCACAGCCGGCGCTGGCCTCCGGTGGTTCCGGCCACCTCCGGCTAAGGGGATAGCACCGGCGGCCTCGGGACGGTGGACCGCGTCCACTTGACGCAACAGCAGCACCGGGGAGGGCCGGGGTGACGGAGCTCTCGCAGGACAGAGAAGCGGGGAGGCGACTGCCAGACTAGGGGCACGTGGCCACGGGGCACTCCGGCGAGGGGCGAGGGGTGGAAGAGGATCGCCGAGAGGTGGAGAAGGTGGTGGTGTGGTCAGGGAGGGAGGAGGAGCTCGGAGCAGACCGATTGCAACGGTGGCCGGGGACGTCCGCGGTGGCCAGAGTGGCAATGGAGCGGCTCCGGTGGACTTGGAGGGCCGTGGAGAGGGTGGAGAGCTGCGGGAGAGGTTGGGGCTCCTATATATAGCCGTGGGGAGTCTCTTGAGAGCTCGAGAGCTCACGGGCAAAGCAACAATGGAGATGGCAGTGGACTTTGCATCACGGGCGCAGCGATGGCGACTCAACCACGGCGAGTCCGGATGGGGCAGCAGAGGGGAATTGATGGCACGGTCACGGGATAGCTACTTGACAAGGAGAGGGCTCGAGAAGGGGAAGAAGAAGACGACAACAGGGCCGGGAACACTCCAGAGCGGGCGGTTGGCGCGTTTGCCCCGTGATCACCGCGTGAACTGGCACACGCGGTGCATGGTGATCGGCCAAATCATCTCGGGGAGACAAGGGAGACAGAGGGTGTTGCCAAAGAGGAGAGATCCAAGCATAGTGAGCAATGGTGTGACCACACCTAGCAAGAAACCAAGTGAACAGCCAGGTGTTTGTGCTGAAGGGAGACAGAACCAGGAGGAGGCAGAGGCTGAGCTTTGGCATGGCTTGATCACATGCCAAGGTGACTGTGTTGGCAAAATATCAGCCCAAATGGAGGAGTCTAGAGGGTACTTGCTGTAGAAAGGTCCCCACTGGTCAGAATTACAAGATATGAAGTAGCACTCTCATACTTGCTTGAATTGAGCTGAAAATGGTCATGGCCTGATGATTTGTCCATATGAGGGTGCCATAAAATTTTCATACCATTTGGACAAGCCAAAGTGGTACTTCCTTCATAATGCACCTCTCTGCATAGAATTTTGGAAAAATTGCTGAGGGAAAATGGATAGATGAATTGATCCCAAATTTGGTGGAGAGAGTTTATATGTGTAGGAGCATGCCCTGGTAAATTTTCAGAAAAAATGAAGCAATATAAAATATAGTTGCTTCACAACCTGAAAATCTAACCAAAAACCAAGATTTGATGCTGAACTCACATAAAGTGATGACATGAGCGCAAATCTTGAGGAGAGTGATTATTTGATCATATGAAGGACCTTGCAAAATTTCAACTCATTTGGATTACCCTAGTTAGTATTTCCTTCACAAAGGCTTCCCTTAGACAGGAACTTTGAAAAATTGTTAAGGAATATTCACTAGGCAAATTGGGTTGAATTTTGACATGAGGCAATGATATGGACAGGAAAAGGTGTCTAAAATGTTTGGGGTCAATCAAGCAAAGATAAATGACATTTCCTTCTCAAAAAGCCACTTAAGGCAGAATGAGAAAAGGAATATTTGTGAATTATCTTTGATGATGCCAAGGAAGGGTTTTGACATATCTGTGGAAAATATGACCCAAACAATTTATGAGAATTATTTGGGAATTTTGGGAGTGATAGAAATATAGGTTGTTTCACAACCTAGGGCAAAAAGGATTATTCCTTTAATAGAAAAAGGAATATTCCCAATAAAAAGAATATTGGGATTGGGCTAATATGAAAATGACAAGGTCTTGAGATGGTTTTGAGGATGACAAGCCACTTGGGAGCCTGAGAAGAGATGATCTTCCCAGGTTTCAGGACCACAGAGCCACAGAAAAGCAATTCAAATAAAAAATTTAAATAAATCCAAAAGAAAAAGAAAGGGCCAAAAATCAGGGTGTGACACAACATCAATCTCAGAACATAGTGGATACTAGTGATCAAGCCCTAACAAAACTAACTCGATTACATGATGAATCTCATCCAACTCCTCACCGACCAGCGAGCCTACGAAGGAATTACTCACTCCTGGTGGGGAGCATCATGGAATTGGCGATGAAGGAGGGTTGGTGATGATGAAGACCGAAGATTCCCCTCTCCAGAGCCCCAAACGGGCTCCAGATCTAGCCTCCCGATGAAGAACAGGAGGTGGCGGTGGCTCCATATCATGAAACACGATGAAACTTTGTCTCTCATTTTTTCTCCAAAAATAGGATTTTATAGCATCGGGATTAGGGTCTGCGGGGCCACCAGGTGGGCACAACCCACCTGGGCGCGCCTGGAGGGGGTGGCGCGCCCTGGTGGGTTGTGCTCAACCAGGGCCCCCCTCCGGTGGTTCCTGGCTCTAGTATTTTTTATATATTCTGAAATAATTCTCCAAAAAGTTTCGTTCCATTCTGAGAACTTTTATTTCTGCACAAAAACAACACCATGGTAGTTCTGCTGAAAACAACGTCAGTCTGGGTTAATTTCATTCAAATCATGCAAATTAGAGTCCAAAACAAGAGCAAAAGCGTTAGGAAAAGTAGATACGACAGAGACGTATCAACTCCCCCAAGCTTAAACCTTTGCTTGTCCTCAAGCAATTCAGTTGATAAACTGAAAGTGAAAAAGAAAAACTTTTACGAACTCTTTTGTTCTTGTTTACATAAATAAAGGTTAAGTAGCACCCAAGTTTTCAGCAAAGATTATGACACTACAAAAAAATACACTTCCGTGATGATACGTGTTTGTCACAGTAGGTCACGTTTTCTGTCATGCATGTACATCCATGATGATTTTATGATAGAATCAAGATAGTCATACCTGTGCCGTCGTAGAAGTGTTCCATGACATTACCAAAATTATCATGACGGAAGTGTCCACTTCCATGACGATAAATCGCGCGTCATAGAAGTGATTTCATCAAGGGTAACCGACACGTGGCATCCACCGTAATGGGTCGCTGTTAAGCTATGGGGTTCTGGTTTGGATCCGATAACCCATTAACACCCCTGACCAGTGGGGATTTTCCACGTGTAAAATTCTCATTCGCTGGAGTATCCACGTGTCAGCTCAGTGCTGGGACAGATGTCATCCAGCGAATGGACGGGATGCACCTATGATACGTCGACATGTGGCATGGCCCAACAGTGGCCCATTCAGGTCAAAAGGCCGGCCAGTTTGACTTAGTCGAAAGGTAGCGGCCCGGCCCACCGAAGGTCTGTTAACGGCCTGTTCGCATATAGCCCATTTACAGCCCACTAACTCACGGCCCGTTATAGCCTATCCGAATTAGGCCCAGTAGCGCCATATGGGCCGTCCAATATGATTACAGCCCATTGTAACTTCCGGCCCATGTATGGCCCATGACGTCTTTCGGCCCATATGAGGCCTTTTCTAAATCTTGGCCCATAAATGGCCCGTGGTGAAACTAGCCCATAATGAACAGTATATAGCTTTATACCCATTAATGGCCTATTGTTCCATTGGGCCATTTCAACCCGTGTTATCTTTCGGCCTTCTATGGGCCCATTTATTATTGGGCTCATTTCCAGCATTCGATTACTTATGTACCATTACTGGCCTGTTCCGCTTGTGGGCAAATTCAGCCCATGGTTAAAGTCGGCCCGTATGTGGCCCATTAATCCGTTGGGCCGTTTTCATGGCGTCATCACATATGGCCCATTAACGACCCGTTATGCCTGCCGTTCGAATTAAGCCCGTTGTACACATGGGCCTGTTAATGGCCCATAAACAGATGATTCCCATTATAGCCCGTTTATGGCCCATATTGCGGTCCGTTAATTGTCCATGAAAGTATGGCCCATGTTTGGCCAATCGATCATACGGCCCGTAGAAGTCCCATTGAATCTACGGCCCGTAGAAGGCCCATGGATCATACGGACCTTAGGAGGCCCACTACAGCAGGCAGCAGGACTACTTCTAAATAAAAAGGTTACCGCGGAAAAAGAACTACAGCGACTACCAGCAAAAAAATAAACAAGACAATAAGGTAATAAATAAGCAAGCAACTTACGCTAGGCTATTACGGCTATTACAAATATTACATCCACTGGGCATCAAAGTTCGCCACCAGTGCAAATATAGTGAACAAAGCAGCATATTACATACACTGGGCGTCTAAATTGGCCACCCGTGAAAATAAACGCGGCATCAAAACAAGTCCAGAACTGAAACCACTTCAGAAGAGCTCAAGAAACGATATCCTGGATACCCACCATGCTGGCAAGAAGCTTAGCAAGCTTATTAGTTTTCTCTTATTTGGCGCTAAAATCGTCCAGGGCTTGCTGTTGCACCAGAAAGTATGCATCTGAATTCTGCAGGGACTTCCTTAGTCCTTCGGCTTCTTGCCGCAACACAGCTGACTGATGCCTTTCAGCTTGTAGCTGAGACTGAAGAAGCCAAAGTGATTCAGGCAGTGAGTTCGAAGAGCTTGTGCTAGCCGTAGTGGCCAGTAACTCGAACATTACATCAACGCAGGACTTTGGGGTTGTCTCACTGTCTACAAGATCGTTTTTATCACCTTTCTTGGAGACCAACAGGGTTGTCTCACTATCTTAAAACTTATCTGCATTACTTTCTCTACCATTGCATAATGGGGTGCTCTTCTCCAATATTCTGTTCGCATTCTACAAGAGAAACAAGCAGACACATCACAGGTTTAGTATGTAGTATATGAAACTCATTTTGGTAAACCGGTTCAGTAGTAAGGTGGACAGGATAACAACATGAAACAAACATATATCTATGTACTATGGTCACTGTATTGTCCATATCATTCTAGTTTATGTTGCCAAATCAAGATAGAGACACAGTTCAAATCATATATATTTAAGACACAACAGCATAGACAGAATATAAGTGTGAGAAACTACACAACACTGGCAAAACTTGTAATGTGCATGACATGAGAACATAATTGTTTATACAACTGAAACTGAAATCAACATAGAGCAAGAAGTTAGAACAACAATCCAGTTAAAGAAATAGGTTTAAAACATACCTGTTGCGCCATTGGAGTTTCAATTGGATCCTTCAAATTCGAAAGTAGTTGGTATGAGTAAATACAGTGATGCAAGAGCAAAGGAGTATGGACCATAGCTATGGAATCTGACCTGAGAACAGTTGCTCTTCTGCTTTAAACGTGGAGTTTGGGTTCGCTGTGGTGGTCTTCGTGCTTTGGGCACTGCAGTTGCTTTACAAACTGCTCGTGTGGGGGTACTCTGTGGTGGACATGGTTGTGTCAACTAGAAGTGGGTTACTATCCGCTGGGGTTGGGGTTAGATGGGGTGTAGCTGGTTCTCTGTCCAATGGTGTAAGTGTACAATCTGGAAGAGTCTCGATTATGTGTGGTGGGGCTAGTTCGTGGGCCAGTACAACCATGGTTCTATCTGCATCGACGGGTAGCACCGTCTTTTGTGAAGAACTGGTTTTTACTCCCTTAGATACTGCCATCACCCCCTCCAATTCAAATGGCTGATAAACAAGAAAAGAAATTGAACATACAGACATTGTATGATAGACATATGTGGTAATTCACATATATGTTGTCTAACCAAACAGGACAGCATGACACAATTTCACATATATGATGGCTAACTAAACAGGATAGCATGACACAGTTTCAGATATATGATGGATAACTTAACATGATATAATGGCATAATTCAACATATGATGAATATCTAAACAGGATGACATGACAAAACTATATGATGTCTTTCTAAAATAGGTTGGGATGAAATAATTCACATACATGTTGTCTAAGTATACAGGATGGAATGATATAATTGACACAATTGATTCATGTACTAAGCAGCTAGCACTCGCATGTATGATCTCTAAACTAAGCAGATGGAATTGAATATTGTGCATATGATGTCTAAACTAAGCAATGCAAGACACCATATGCATGATATGAGAAATATAAACATTGCAAGTTAGAGCATACACCTCAGGTGGGATATAGGACTGGTCATCTTCTCTGAATCCTCCTCTGAGGAGCTACCTATAACCATCGAGATATATGCTTCAACAGGTACCATTGCCTGCTCTGAAGACCTTGTTTTCACTCCTGATTTTTCCATAACCGGCTCAAATGGCTGATACACATGAAGAGTAGTTCAATATACACAGATTGTCGACAAATGGAATACGTAATGAAAAAAAGGATGGCATGAGATAATTCACATATATGATGCCTGGCTACATGGCGGTGCATAATTCACATATACGATAACTGGCTGAAAAACATGGCATTGCATAATTCACATATCTGATATAGAAAGCAAACATGAGGCATTCACACAAAGCATGTCTAATCTACGCAGATGGCATGGCAATGCAAGACACCATATGCATGATATGAGCAATATAACCCTGCCAAGTTAGAGCATACACCTCGGGGGGGAGGGGGGGGGGGAATACGACTGGTCATCTGTCTCTGAATCCTCCTCTGAGGAGCTATCTGTAACCAGCAAGAAATCTGCATCGACAGGTAGCACTGACTGCTCAGAAGACCTTGTTTTCACTCCAGATTTTCCCATGACTGACTCAAATGGCTGATGCACAGGAAGAGTAGATGAATGTATAAACATTGTTGAGAAATGTAATACATTATGAAAAAAAATATGGCACGATACAATTCACATATACGATGACTGGCTAAACAGGATGGCATTGCATGATTCACGTATATGATGCCTAGCTAAAGAAGATGGCATTGCATAATTCCCATATACTCCCTCCGTTCCTAAATATTTATCTTTTTAGAGATTTCAAATGGACTACCACATACGGATGTATATAGACATATTTTAGAGTGTAGATTCACTCATTTTGCTCCGTATGTAGTTACTTGTTGAAATCTCTAAAAAGACAAATATTTAGGAACGGTGGGAGTATGATATAGAAACCAAATAGGTGGCATTCACACAAAGCAAATCTAAACTAAGCTGATGACATATAAGATGTATAATATAAGCAATGCGAGGCGCCATATGCATGATATGACCAACATTAGCATGCCAGGTTAGAGCAAACACCTCAGGGGGTAAATAGGAGTGGTCGGCTTCCTCTGAATCCCCCTCTGAACAGTTATCTTCCTCTGGAATACAATCTGGAATGGCGGGAGGGGGGGGGGGGCACTTCGCCCACCATGGAGCGGCGTCTGCATGACATTATATTCCCACGCAATGGTCTTCTCTTTTTCTCTACATGTTCAGTATGATTGTGTACAATAACTGACATGCATAATAAAAAAACATAGTTAGATTATGTAAGGCCTAAGGGGTGCATGCAGAAATCAAGATTGATGGTAGCAAATGAGTGGATAGATCGAAAACTAATGATAGCAGGTAGATTATAGCTTCAGTTTTAAAAGATAGATGATGGATCATCTACTGTTTGTTGCCCACCCAACATGAACCACATAGAAGACCCCAGATGAACCAGATAGTAGACAAATACTATTCATTGCTGCCTTGATATGTGCCCCACAGGCATTTTAAAACTCAAGTTTGAACATTATTTTGGACCTGACTCGGAGTCTAAGAGGTGAACAGGATGATAAAGTAGCAGGTAATAATAACCGATGTATAACATAAGCAGACACGAAAGAGTGCGACCTCTCTTCCGGAAC
The DNA here is from genome assembly GCA_011799875.1 of Thinopyrum elongatum. Taxonomy (NCBI): domain Eukaryota; kingdom Viridiplantae; phylum Streptophyta; class Magnoliopsida; order Poales; family Poaceae; genus Thinopyrum; species Thinopyrum elongatum. The sequence continues at coordinate 490,624,413 of CM022303.1, read as the reverse complement.
TGTGTAGTCCTCAGGTTCATCTACTCAGTCGATGATGGTAATGCAGTTGGCGTGGCTGCCGACAATGGGGAAGATGATCTGAGGTGGCAAAAGAAAGTCTGCAGGGGGAATCTCTGCTGCAGTGAACGCTTCCGTCGATGGTGCACCTCAGGTGGGGTGGATGACGGCACGGCAGGAGTAGGACATAACACACAGAGTTTTCTTTGACACCTATCTGAAAATGAAGTAAATCTGTAAGGGCTCCTTAGAATTGGAGGATTCTATAAATGCAAGGACAGGAAAAACACAGGAATAGGATAGGAATGCACGTGCAAAACAGAGCATTTGCAAACATAGGATTTCTGTCAACCTGGGTGTTTGGTTCACATGAATTGGAAGAACACAGGAATGGAGAAACATGGTCAAATTAAAGTCAAACCACATGAAAATGAAAAAAAATAAGAATCTTATTATGCCAGTAATGCAATTAGTCCTGTTCTTCATGCATATTAATTTGAAAAGGACGTCCAAGTGGATATTAAAATTCCTACATTTTTTCTTTAAAAGAGACACCAAAGGAAAAAAAATCCTCCAGTTTTGCTCTGCTCCATTCCTTCTAACCAAATGCACGAATAGTAGTACCACAGTAAAGTTTCCAATTCCTATGTTTTCCTTCACTTTTTCTTTGAACCAATGGCGATTCTAGTAGGCAGTCTTCAACAGGCTGAAGCATGCCCTCGAAATATTTTGTGAGCTTAGATTTGGTCCACATGAGTATCATATAATGGCTATCTTGCTAAACCGATTCAAATTGTGGTTCAAAAGAGCATTTAGTTTTCTCCCTGTTAACTTTGTGACCACGATTCATTTATTTCTAGATTTGCAACTGCTTTGAACCAAAGGATCCCTGAGGGATCGACATGAATGCAGAGTAACAAAGTGATGCGACGAGTGTACAACCTCTTTGGCATAGCCTTGTCGACCTCAGCATCATTGGGTTGGATGTGGAGGATGGTGATGCTGGTGTGACTGTCGGAGGCGGGGAAGAAGATCTGAGGCCTCTGGAGACGGCGCCGAGGGTACTGCTCCGCTGTGATGGACAGTTCCGTCGTTGGAGCAGCTCTGGTGAGGTGTACGACGGCGAGGCTGAAGCAGGACAAGACAGACAATGTTAATCTGAAGTGGGACTCTAATAGCATCTGCAATAGATGATGTAAAATACATCACCAAAAAGTGCTACATGTAAAATGCATCAGCCGCGCCACGGCCGCTCCGACAGATGCTGTAAATACTATTCACTCTGAACTTAAATGAAGAAACTGAACTTTACAGTCGAAACTAAATTTTACTGTTGAAACTGTTTGAACTAGTAGTAGAGCATTGCAATAGAAGTTTAGGGCATTCGATCACTAGTAGCAGAGAAGCAGTGATCTAAATCAGCAGCCGCTTAAGCAGGGAACGCACTAGCAGAGAGCAACTCATGCAGCAGTACCGTGAGCGAGTGCTAAAGCAGCAACTCCTGTAGCTGCGGCAGGTCATGCAGCAGCAGCAGCAGCGCGAGCGAGAGCAAGAGCAGAGCAGAGCAGCAGCACGAACAAGAGCAAGAGCGGAGCAGCAGCGCGATCGACAACAATAGCAGAGCAAAGCAGCAGCACAAACGAAAGCAAGAGCAGTGCAACAATGCGACCGACAGTGAGAACAGAGCCGCAGCGCGAGCGAGAACCGGAGCAGCAGCAGCGCGAGGGAGAGTCGGAGCAGCAGCAGCTAGTGCTGGTGTGGAAGTCGCCACCGACGAAGCAACAACATGGGGAGAGACGCCATGGAGGAAGTGGCCTGCGACGGCGCCGTTGATGGAGACCCGCCATGGCTGCTCGGTATCGAGCACCGGTAGCCCCGTGAGATCGAATAAAAGATAAAATGCAGTAGTGAGTGTGGAACCTCCTTGGTGGCGCCTAATAGGCCTCGACTTCATCGGAGAAATTAGTGAGGGTGCTGCGGTTTCGGTGGGGCGGGTCAAGACAGTGCTGTGGGGATGGAGGTGGCGCGATAGACGAGGTGAATTTCAAGGCAGCTCCTTGGAGGTGGAGGACGGGGCGGCTGATCCTGTAGGATGACGAAATCGACGACGGATCCTCATCCGGTGCGGTGGATGAGGGACGGTGAGCTGTTGCTGTGAACGACATCGTCGGGGAAGAGTCTTCGGCTGGGCGGCGGTCGGGAGGCCGACGGAGGAGCGTGGGGTTTCGCGGGTTTTGGTAGCCTCGGTGTACGAATGGGGGGGGGGGGCGAAGGGGAAGGTAGGGGAGAGCCATGGCTTAGGGACGCGCTTGTCCGAAATGTAGGGTAAGTTATGAACATACCCCTACCGGTTTTGACCACGCGACGTCGAGGCGACACTTTCGGCTGAGGGGTAGAAGGGGGATTTCGCGTGTCTGGGCTGAGGGACCGATTTCGGATGAGGAGGGAGTTTTCGTGTGCGTCGAAATTTCGGGATAACAAGGCATGGCGCGGGTTGAAGAGGCAGGAGTTTCACAGCAGAAGAGACAAAAGATACTCGAGCTTGAAAATTTCAGGATAACAAGGCGCGAATTCCATGTTCGGCAGAACAAACCTAACGTGTACAAAAAAAACAATTCATACAAGACACAAGAGAGTCATGTCCCCTTTTACTATATTGCTATAATTGCCATTGAAAAAACTACAAGAAAAATGTAAAAAAAAATCGGGAGAACAAGATTAGCCTGTACAGTACCAAATCAATTCGCACTTCCCTCAACAACAACAAAAAACAAATCAATTCCCACCACAAGAAAGAGTCATGTCCCTTTTTATATGATTACAAATGCCAGGATCTCGAATTTCAATTTTTGAATCCACGATATGCTGAATTCGAATACATCATTAGGTGATCTTGCGGTTTATAATGGATGTAGTCCTACATTTTAATCTTCCATCTTATATGAACATTTTACTCCACCCTATGAACATATATATTGTCGTCTACCATATGGACTAAATTTGAACCAATTTTCCTTATTTGAATACGATTGTTGTCAAGTTATACCATCATTTAAATATTATCTTGATAACAGAAAACATGCATATAGTAGTAATCATATTTCACTATGAACTACATGTACCATACGATCTCCAATTCAAATATTTGTATCCATTTTATGTTGAATTCAAATCACAGTACATTGGTCTAGGTAGCGAGATGTTCGGGATAATCTAAACCCTGTTTTCATATCTATAATTTTTGGCCGAATTGGGACAAGTTTTGGTATAAGCTTCTTGCAAACCGGAGATTCTCTCAACAAGCCTCGTGGTTCCGAGAGGGAACGTGTCACCTTTGTGTGCGAAACGATATACACTGCCTCCCCCCTGATTTTGTTTACATAGGCAACATAGAACTATATGAGTGCCCTGTTAAATTTTGGAATTATTCTGGGTTCGTTTGGCCTTTTTTATACATTAATTGAGTTTCTGGACATTTAATGTGCATAATTCAAATTTGAACTACAACCACATGCTCCGGTGCACCAAAGTTGGTTGAAAAATCACATGTGTGCCCTTGGGTGAATTTCTAGGTCCCATGCAAGAAATGGGAATGAAATTCAAACATCTAGGCGTCGTGACTCGGCCGAGAACATTGAGAAACTTGGTTTTTAAATTCCTGTAAATCCAAAACACGCCTGGAAGTCATGAAACTTGGCATGGTGTCATGTCATGGCACTAACATGCTGTGGTAAAAAAATTGGCCGAATTGGAACAAGTTTTGGTATAAGCTTCTTGCAAACCGGAGCTTCTCTCAAGAAGGCTCATGGTTCTGAGAGGGAACGTGTCACCTTTGTGTGCGAAACGATATACGCTGCCCCCCTTTGATTTTCTTTACAGAGGCAACATAGAACTATATGAGTGTCGTGTTAAATTTTGGAATTATTCCGGGTTCGTTTGGCCTTTTTTATACATTAATTGAGTTTCTGGTCATTTAATGTGCATAATTCAAATTTGAACTACAAGCACATGCTCCAGTGCGCCAAAGTTGGTTGAAAAATAACATGTGTGTCCTCGGGTGAATTTCTAGGTCCCATGCAAGAAATGGGAATGAAATTCAAACATCTGGGTGTCGTGGCTCGGCCGAGAACATTGAGAAACTTGGTTTAAAATTCTTGTAAATCCAAAACACGCCTGAAAATCATGAAACTTGGCATGGTGTCATGTCATGGTACTAACATGCTGTGGTAAATTTTTTGGCCGAATTGGAACAAGTTTTGGTATAAGCTTCTTGCAAACCGGAGCTTCTCTCAAGAAGGCTCGTGGTTCTGAGAGGGAACATGTCACCTTTGTGTGCGAAACGATATACGCTGCCCCCCTGATTTTCTTTACAGAGGCAACATAGAATTATATGAGTGTCGTGTTAAATTTTGGAATTATTCGGGTTCGTTTGGCCTTTTTTATACATTAATTGAGTTTCTGGTCATTTAATGAGCATAATTCAAATTTGAACTACAAGCACATGCTCCAGTGCACCAAAGTTGGTTGAAAAATCACATGTGTGTCCTCGGGTAAATTTCTAGGTCCCATGCAAGAAATGGGAATGAAATTGAAACATCTGGGCGTCGTGGCTCGGACAGAAACATTGAGAGACTTGGTTTTTTAATTCCTGTAAATCCAAAACACGCATGAAAATCATGAAACTTGGCTTGGTGTCATGACATGGCACCAACATGCTATGGTAATTTTGCTGTCCGATTTGCGAAGGCGCACACATTAACAATCAACAAAGTCATTTTTGAAGAAGTGCTATCACGTTACAATCGGAAACACAAGTATTATTGAAACCGTGGGTGTTCTACTTACCATTTACGTGCCGCCATGCGTCCCCTTTTTTTATTGGCTAGGAGGCGCCGTGCGGGGTAGCTATTTGAGTACGGGAGGCGTGCGATCAGACCCCTGCGCGTGCTTATCGGAAGGACAGCCCTTTGACCTCCATCTGCCGCCCACCTCTCTCCCAAGGTCTCCATTAATGGCGCCCGAGCCCCTATTTAATGGCGTGGCTATGTCTCACTCGACTGAGATTTAAGAGAGAAAAAAGAAAATCTGAAAAGAAAATTTTGCACGGATCTTGATGTAAGATCCGACGGACCTATATAGCATCTACTGCGACTTATAGCAAGACTGATGAATATATAAGGATGACGACAGTGGATAATAATTGTCTTACATATTTAGGAAGATAATTAAAAAAGCCACATGCGGCTACGCCCAAAATACACAAGGGCAAAAGAAGAAGGAAGACGCATACAACGATCTGGCTCGCTGATCTCTACTTTCTTGATGCGCTGCAGGTTGCGGAGACTAGTTCTCGCGGCGAGCGGCAATGATCTCTTTCATCAATTTCATGTCCTTAATACGCTGCTTGGCAGCATCCACAGATTCCTCCACTAGCCTTTCGCGCTCGATGCGGAGCATGGCATTCTCGTCCATAAGTTTCTTGACGATGACGCCCATCCTCTTCAACAAGGCAGCGGTCTCCTCCGCCTGCTTCGCCCTTCCGGCGATCTTCGCCCTCAGCAGGTCGCGCTCGGCCCAGAGCTTCGCATTTCCCTCCCGTAGTTGCCGAATGACGCCGGTAGCCTGTTCAAACGAGGCTTTCATGTCGTCCTGCAAACTCGCCCAGCCAGAGATCTGATCCATCTGGCTATGGACGATCGCATGCATGCACCTGTAAGAGTCCTCGCCTGCCGGTGAGACATTTTCCCAGGCCACCGCGGCGCGGGAGGACATCTCTGCTGCATTCGCGACGCGGCGGGACATCTCTGCTGCTTCTGCGGCGCGGCCGGACCAGTCTGCTGCATCGACGGTGCGGCGGGACCTCCGTGCTGCTTCGGCGGCACGGCGGGACCTCTGTGCTGCTACGGCCGCGCGGCGGGACATGTCGGCTGCTTTCGCGGCGAGGCGGGACATCTCTCGTGCTTCCGCTTCCATGCTCGCCTCTCCCTGGCAGTCATCTTGGCATAGTAGTATTTATAACCGAGTACTAATACACTCCTAAGTAGGAAACCGTTTAGGCTGTGATCGGTGTTAACAGGTTTGCAATTAAATATAGCGTGGTAGTAATTTGGAATGTGACGAGATGCAAGCTCAAAATTTATTGACGGTTCTAGTTTCGAAGTGCGGCACTATTCCCGGATGGCGTAACATGGGCACATGTTCTCGGCCGTGGTGTAGCAGTTTTGTAATATGACATGGTACTTCTTTTTCTACTACAGTGTACGTGCAATAACTAGCACCTTCGGATACATATCTTACGGTTATTGGGGCGTTCGACAGGAATAGCCTCTTGGCGAGCTATAGACTAGTCTTTTTTTCACACGCATTACATCGAAACATATCATCTGTCTCCCTCTTTCCCACGCACACACCTAGTCTCTCAGGACTTCTCGCACGCACCATCTCTAGCTCCCTAGGTTGATGCCACCCACATACACTTGTACTCTAAGTTTAGTACGTTATACACGAAGAGAAGAGGTGCACGCACGCACTCGTCCTCTCTCACACACGCATCTGTAGCTATGAATTGTAGTGTTCTCAACCTTCCAATTGGCTCTATCATAGGTTCCCGTTGCTCCTTGGCCTTGAGATTGAGAAGTTTAAAACATGGAGGCTAAGCTGGAGACGTGAGGTTTTGGTTAATGTGTGGGCCGCACACGGCACCAACATGACACGAGCTTCGTCTGCCTGCTGCGCAGTCGGGTGAGTACTACTTGTAGTAGTACTACTTTGATGTGTCGCGTCAACTCGCAGAAGTATGCAACACTTCCTCAACAAACAAGCATATAAGCTGCTTATACTTCTTACCCAAAGGATCTTTATATCCAACAGACACAAAATATCCGTTCGACTGTTGGAAATTACTTTAACTGCTGATCTAATGTAGAAGTAATTGCTGCATCGCCACCAAAACCCACCATCTCTTAAGCTAAAGTAGACTGAGCTAACCCCTATATTAGCATATTACTAAGATAAACAGAAGGCACTGTAGAATCATTTAGGAGGTGAGCTTGTCAATCTGAATGTGGAGGGACACCGTCCTCGACAACCCAGCCCCGACCAGCAGCTTGGGCGGAACTGTGAAGAAGGTCAGCTCCTGCACGGCGACGTCGCCGGGATCCTTGCTGCTTGTCACCTCGATTTCCACCTTGACGGCGTCGGTCCTGCCTTTGGGCTCCCCCAGCGGGCCGTTCGCCCACAGCTTGGCCATGTAGTGCGGCGGTGGGGACGCCCCCGCTCTGATGCAGACGACCGACACGATGATAGGCGCGCCGATGTCGAGCACGCCGCTGACCAAGAAAAATGCGCGGCCGTCCTCCTCCGCGAACAGCAAGAGCCATGGCTCCGACACTGGCACCTACAGCTAGAGCACCTTGCCGTACTGGATCCTGTGCATGGGCATGGGATGCACGGCGCTGATGTGGTGGGGGAGCACCGGCGGTGGGCCTTCGTAGCCGCAGACGGGCACGGGCATTTGCAGGGCGTGAGCAGACACACGCTCTGGTGATCGACGAGCTTGTGGTAAGTGACGTAGAGCCCACAGCCTTCGTGCGGGCACTCTACCCTCACCGAGGAGAGGACGGCATCCATCGCCGTGTTCCGCATGTCGAATCCGCCGCCGCGCTCGCACTTCTGGCACTGCCGCTGGTTCCCGGGGCGCTTGCCGCGGCAGTCCGCGCAGGCCAGTGCCCTCCCTTGCACTGCACAAATCAATCAAACAGCACATCAATCAAGAAACCTGCACCTTGCTCGATCAGCCGAATGGACGAGGTGTATTCGAACCTCATACACTGGAGGCTTCAAGGGGCGGAGGCACAAGGGGCAGTGGAGCAAGGTGAGGTCCATAGAGACCATAGAGAGCTCCATCGTCGGGTCCTGTTCCGTCGGCATGATCTCGCCCTCCTCGTGTACAACCATCTCTCACTTTAGGGCCGGGGCATTAGAAAGTTTTGATGTATTGCGTCAACTCGTACAACAAGGAGAAGTTTGATTACAATGCCCTCTCCCTCACCCATGAGCATGGTGGCTCGCAGGACTAGGAGAAGCTTTCGCTACACGCTCTCCCTCCCGCACGCGGTGGACATTCAGCAGTTCATTCGGTGTCAGATGGCCAGAAGCATACTAGTAGTACTCCACTGTAGTAGTACCATCATTGTTCGACTTCCCGAAGAGGCGAAGAGCCAAGCACAACCCGAACGCTCGTGTGGCAGTTTCATGTGTAGGGGAGGTAGTATAGTGACATAGTCTAGGATAGCGTGTACCGTGCCTCTAAGCTTAAAATCGTTGGAGTCGGCTCCATGCTATGAGGCCGTCTCGAAGCATTTTTTGATTAAAATAATCTTCTGGCCCTACCTGTCATCCTGGTGATTGTAGTTTGCACGCTGATCTGGTCAAGACAGGAATATATATTTTAATTTGTGGTGGGGTAAATGTTAGAGGTTGCAGCAAATATATTGTACACTGCGGGTCTTTTAGCCGAGTTTAGAGGCAAGCATGTGGGGCCAGTGCTATGATGTGTCGCGTCAACTCGTACAACGAGGAGAAGCTTGATTTTACTACTAGTACACCCTCTCCCTCGCCCATGCGCACAGTGGCTCGCAGACGAGGACATGCTTTTGCTTACTACAACAAGCTATCCCTCCCGCACGCGGTGGACGGACATGCAACAGTTGATTCGATACTGTAGAAGTAGTAACATCATTGTTCGTCTTCTCGAAGAGGCGAAGAGCCAAGCGCAACCCGAATGTGGCAGTTGCGAACGCTTGCGTGGCAGTCTTTGTGTAGGGGTGGGGCGTGGTGCGGCAGTTTTGTGGCAATTCTTTTCTACTACTGTTTGCGTCCAATAGGTGCCACCATCGGATGCAGATCTTACGGTTATTGTGGCGATTGCTAGTGTTTCCATATCATTTATAGCCAACACATATACAACAATCTTAGCCTCTCATCTTCTCTCTATCTCTGTCCTCACATTTATTGCATCTGCCTTGGAGCACGCATATAGCCAGGCTCTTGCATGAGACTAGACTAGCCACAATGGAGAGTAACATACACTGGTAACATAGACATATCCCTAGACTATGTTACTATCTTCATAGTGGGTAGTAACATAAGTGTGGTGTCATGCAAAGCTTCATTTATTAGGTTATAGACTCATATTGCATTGGGACATGTGATGTTACAGTAACTAGCTAAGTTACTCAAACTACCTCTCTCCTCATTAACTCATTGCCACATAAGCAAATTTGCTGAGTTGGACTCGATGTTACTGCTGAAGTTACTCCCACAGTGGCTACTCTTACTTTTTTATGTCTCTCTCCTCCACATAGACAAAATTGCCATGTAAGCAGGCTATAAGCCCACTATTGTACTTGCTCTTAATAGTATAGCCCTATAAACCGGAAAGGAGGGACTACTCCCTCCGTTCCTAAATATTTGTCTTTCTAGAGATTTCAACAAGTGACTACACTATAAATGAGTACATACGGAGCAAAATGAGTGAATCTACACCGTAAATAAATACGTAGTTCTCTTGTTTTCCTCTCCGCCTTCGTCACGGTGCACAATATTGAGTATACTACTACTAACTAGTCTCTTTTTGACACGCATTTACGTTGATATGGCTTGAATGCCAATGAGGCAGAGGGTAGCGGTTCCCGAAACATTGAACGGTCAATGATGCCTCCGCATTCAATTAGCATGCAGATGTAAGTAATTGGAGAAGCAGAATGGAGCCAGCACGATGTGAATGCAACACAGTTTGGACTCTCATATAAAGGCGCCCATCACTCCAATCCATCTACTCCTAGTCTCTGCGCAACACTGCCCACTCCAATCCAAGACCAAGACCAAGTGACCAGAAGCCACAAGCACCCATGGCGTCGATGGACGCGAGCGGCAGTCGGCTGTGCCGGATCGTCCAAGATGCCGGCCTGCGGCCCCGCACCGCGCACTGTTTCCAGACGGTGCTGGCGACCGCCGGCGTCATAGCCCTCATCAACGCCGGCTTCGCCTCTCGCATGTACCAGATGATGGTCAACTCCATCTGCAAGTTCACCGCCGTCAAGAAGCGCGCGGACGACATTGCCGTACTGCTCCAGCCCGCGCGCCCAGGCTCCTCGTTGCCTGCCACCCTCATCGGCCTCCAAGGTGACGAACTCTTTGAAGCATCGGTGGCACTGTAGCTGCCTGAGGTCACGATGAAGAATGTGCACCTCGAGGCCGCGCTCGCCGCGCAGCGCCTCGCCATGCAAGAAACCATTGACCTGCACATTCACATCTACGAGGAAATCATCTACATAGGCCACTACAAGGCCAGCGAGGATAGAAAGACGTTGGCCTTCTTCCAGCGGCTGGAATCTTTGGACACCATTGTTCAGAAGCACGTCGACCTAGCCACGAAAGCCGCTGCTACTTACCCACCGTTCGGTGGGCCGGCGCCCTGAGTCGAGGAGGTGGACGTCGTCGATGGATGCATCTTTCTTCTTGCTTCCTGTAACCAGCACTGCATCGCCTCGTGGCCTTGATGTTTTATTAGTGTATGGCATTTTTATTCCAGTTGTAAATGACATGTGTGATCCCTTGCTCTTATTTGGCGTTAATTATATGTAGTATCACTGTCTTCGTCCTAGTGTACTACCTAGGTCCTGGTTTATTAGTCCCTTTTATAATTTGTGCTAAATTTTGACCAAAGATTTAACTCACAAAATGTTAGTGCATGTCAACAAAAATTATATCATTTGATTTGTATTTGAATATAGTTTTCAATGATATAATTGTGGTGACATGCATGAACCTTTTGTTAGTCAAATTTATGGTCAGAATTTGGCACAGATTACGACGGGGAGCAATAAACCAGGACGGAGGTAGACTGGTCCGTCACCATCGTGTTTTGTGTCTAATTTTGACTTCAGCGACCCAACCTACATGGAGGGAGTACTGTATATATTGGTGTGACAACCAAACTTATATATTCAAAACTGAGCGTTACTATATGTCATGAGTTCAAAACGAGAAAGTGGAACAAGTACAACATGCCTGTGCCGTTCGCGTCGCACATCGTCTACTTAGGCCACTACAAGGCCAGCGAGGACAGAAAGACGTTGGCCTTCTTCCAACGGCTGGAATCTTTGGACGTCATTGTTCAGAAGCACATCGACCTGGCCACGAAAGCCGATGCTACTTAGCCGCCGTTCGGTGGGCCGGTGCCCTGAGTCGAGGAGGTGGACGTCGTTGATGGATGCATCTTTCTTCTTGCCTCCTGTAACCAGCACAGCATCGCCTCGTGGCCTTGATGTTTTATTAGTGTATGGCATTTTTATTCCAGTTGTAAATGACATGTGTGATCCCTTGCTCTTATTTGGTGTTAATTATATGTAGTATCACTGTCTTCGTCCTGGTGTACTACCTAGGTCCTAGTTTATTAGTCCCTTTTGTAATTTGTGCTAAATTTTGACCAAAGATTTAATTGACAAAATGTTAGTGCATGCCAATAAAAATTATATCGTTTGATTTGTATTTGAACATAGTTTTCAATGATATAGTTTTGGTGACATGCATGAACCTTTTGTTAGTCAAATTTATGGTCAAAATTTGGCATAGATTACGATGGGGAGCAATAAACCAGGACGGAGGTAGAGTAGTCCGTCACCATCGTGTTTTGTGTCTAATTTTGAGTTCAGTGACCCAACCTACATGGAGGGAGTACTGTATATATTGGTGCGACAACCAAACTTTTATATTCAAAACTGAGCGTTACTACATGTCACGAGTTCAAAACGAGAAAGTGGAACAAGTACAGCATGCTTGTGCCATTGGCGTCGCACCCCCACACGGTCTGTCCGGCACGCCGGTCAAGCTAGGGAACGCTTGTTGTCTTAGCATTTTTCACTGTCAGGTGGGGCCGCAGTTGAGCAAACCAACTATTGGCAAATCCCCACCCCGCCCACCGTGCGTCGGCTGAGTTAGAATTAGAAGAGAGAAACAAGGGAGAAGAGCTAGCTGTACCACGGACGCTGTTGTCAGATGGGAGTCGTGTTGATAGAATAGGAGTACTGAGTACTCGTACCTCTTTTTTTTAGGGAAAAAGTAGTCGTACGTCTGATACCACTAGTTGGGTGCGTGCGACCTATACCTGTCATCACTTTAGGTCTCCTTTTCGAACCGTAGCTACGCTTCATAGTACATATTTTTTCACGAATTTATCCTCCTATATGTACTCCTAGGCTATTTCCACGTGCTCTCTTTCGCCGACATGTGGGACATAGAGCATCTGGGTCGTAGTGCATGCATGACTCGGAGCATATGCAACCATGCCGGCGTACTTTACATTTGAGACCTCACGAATTACATGCAACCCCCCCCCCCCCCCCCCCCAGAAGTATAAATAAATGAATTACTACATGCAAACTGGATTATTTTCATAGAAACCGGAGCACGTTCATTAAATTTTTGACATAACACATTTATAAAAAATGACCAGACCTAAACCAGTCTAAGGGCCTCTTTGATTCGCAGGATACTGAAAACACAGGAATGGGGAAAGTATGATGGCGATGAACCGAGAGGAGGAGGAAGAGGAGGAGTACTGTACATGCTAGAGACTGGACTGTAGCACATTGTTTTTTATGGCCATATCACCACATTGTTTTCTATGGCCTATCGCCTGCTGGTTCACTGGGCTGCCATGGTTCACACTCCTTCGACGTGAGTAGTAGTACTAGTATATACACTATATATACGAAACCGCATGATTCTTTGCTCCTTCTTACGTAATACTTCGCCGACATGTGGGAGAGCCAGCATCCGGGTCGACGTGTCATGCACCAGATTAGAGTGGGGAACGGAAGGGGGGCATCACCCCGGTCGTAACACTAGTAATGAATGACTATAGTGAGTAGTCATATCACAAGACCCCGCCTTTCCAGCAGTAACACGCCGTCAAATCGCACATCCCTACCTTTCCAGCAGTAAGTTGAATCCGCTACTCCCTCACCCTCCTCGCCTCTCTGTCAAACCGCCTACGCGAAAATTGCCGCGCGTACTGCCCGGGAAAAGCCCCGCCCTCAACTTTTAACTACTCATAGTATAATTTTGTATCGATGAATTGCGCCATGGAGCAGAAAACCAAAAGAAAGAGGTGGCACATGTAAACAAATATAGTTCAAGCTCTAGCTAGCGATTCGGAATGTAAACCGTGCATGTGTTTATACGTATAGGTTACTTCAAAGTACTGAATCCATTGATGCAATGTGGTCAAACTGTACCATCGATATCTCAAAGCCAAAATAGTTCGAGCTTGTTCGTTCTATATAAATACTAGTACTGTATGTTTATTCACCCATGGGGTTGTTCAATGAATGGAGGGCCGGGGAGCACAAGTGAACAATACTACTACTAGTAAGTAGGAGTCGTACAGTTAGTCACGTTAAATAGAGAGTTTCTTTTCTTTAATGCCACGTACACAAATTGAAACGCTTGTTGTGGAGAGAAAAAGATAATCACTCCACTATATATATAGGCAGGGGCCTGAGCGCTTGCTTTACTAGGGTTGCTCTCTTCATTCTCTCATCCTCTCCAGATCTAAACAAGACAGGGGTAGCGACATTTTCTCTCTGCTCACCATTGGTCATAGATCCGGCCGGATCCCTTCGGCCGGTGTGTGTAGAGGACTAGGTGCATCGTTCACGCGGTCATCGGTGGCGAGGGAGGAAACCCACAGCTGTCGGCGGGTCTTGATCCTCTGCCCGTGCCGTTCTCTCCGACACAGCGCCGGATCGGGAGGTCCTTCGACCCTTCTTCCTCCCTGCCGTATTATGCGCAGATCCGACCTGCCGTCGCCGACATCCCGATGACCCTCAGGTATAAGTTCCTTCGAAAGCGGCACTACTCTACTGCCCCAGCTCCCCACGTGTCTGCCTGTGGATCTTTTTCTACTTCCATCAGCTCTTCTAAAGCCACCTAAAGTTTTAGTATTATTGGAGGTAAAGCTACTTCATGCAGTCGAATCTAGGACTTGGTTCAAACAACGAAGAAAGGGGGGAAAGTCGTAGCATGAATCTTGGACTTGATTCAAAGAGGAAATAATAGGGGGAAAGTAGTAGAGATTGGATACCCAACCGGTCTCTTGGTTGAAAAGGGAAATAAAGGGAAAAGGCAGTGCAAACTGGATAAGGAACAAATCTATTATTGGTTGAAAAAAGGATAGAAAGTGGCGGCTGGTGGACAAGTCAACAGAGTATGTCTAGGATTAGATTTGCTGCCCTCACATAGTAAAAGGTCTACAGGATTAGATTTGCTGCCCTCACAGAGTATGAACAAACTCGGCATCACCACTTTATGCCTCCTTGTAGGTACATTGTGCTGATGCGTCCACTGTCGCATGTCCTTATACCAACTTTTTGTTGTTGTTAATGTAAGGGCGCATGTAAATGAAGCGATCACACTGTTACCTTAAGGACATGTCTAACCAGTGTTATTGTTAATCTAATGCCTCCAGTGATATGATGCAATTAAACTGTGTTACAAATGGTACTCCTGTTGTTTTCCCTAGTATGATAAGTAAGTTGCTTCTTTACGCTGCTGAGTGTCCTGGTGTCCCCACTGTGCCATGCCCTTAAACCAACTCTTTAGCTGCTGTTGATCTACTGTATTTGGTAAACAAGAAATGCCACCATTAAAGTAATCCCATATTTGACGAATGTCATTGTTGATCGTAATGCTTCCGGTAACATGAAGCAATGCTGCCGTTTTAAAATTTCTACTGTCCTTGCGTGATTGCCATGAACATAATCAAGATGCTTCTTTTCATTTCGTATATGTTTCGTATCTTGTTATTGACCAGCAACTGTTTTCTTTCTATCTTTTTGTGCAGATAATGATATCCTTTTCACCTTGTTGCTATTGTGACCTTTTGGTGAACTACACAAAACACTTTTTTTGGAATGAGTGTCTTGTGCAGTTCGACTAAAATGTCACGTGGGCAACATCTCTCAATTTTGGTGGAACTGCACAAAATGGTGATCGGAGTTTCCAAAATCTCCGTCAAACTCTACTGGTAATCTCGTGCAACATTTTATTAGCCTTTGCAAGATGAGCCGTCACTGTCACCACAATGGCACTTTATTTTAGTGGAACTGCACAAAAGGATAAGCAAATTATAGTTGCACCTTACATGAGCAGGACAACCAACCTTAATGTTGCTCAATTTTAGTGCAACTACTAAAGAAGAACCTGCCAGCTCATGAGAGCAACTACTTCTTGCTAGCTGAATGATGCAATCTTTGCTTCACTTCAGGTGAACTACAGAAAAAGTCGCATGAATTGAATCATGGATCTGCAGGTTGACCTCATTGAGTCGTGGCGGTGTAGGGGCCCCTCTCTCAGTTATGGTTCCCATGACCGGGTATGTTCCTTTTTGGTTGATTTTGACTCTGCATCCAGCTAGTGATCTTGTGCTACTATTTTGGAACTGCTACTGCCACTGATAAAATGAAGTAATAATACATTTAAAATAGAACTACTGTCTTAGCTACCATTTCATTTCCAATGTAGATAATTTGCAGAAAAAAAGTGATTGAAATGAGTCGACGCTCCTCCTCTCTAACTGGCGGGCGCCATAATTTTAGTTGAACTGCACAAAAAAAGTGATTGAAATGAGTCGACGCTCCTCCTTCTACTGCCACACTGAGGTGTTAATGAATGTCAATGAATCACTTTCATAGCAAGATATGGGGACATGAAGAATAACTTGATCTCCCAAAGTCATCTCACATCGGTCAGTACTCTTCTTCATCAACATGATTGTGCTTTGTCATACTGTGCTAACGTTGTATTTTTTAAATAAAGCTATTCTATCATAATCTTTTCTTGTTTTGGAAATAAATTTTGCTTCAACTAGTGCCACTATTATAGTAATCATGCTCTTTCTTATCTGTGCAAACAGGAATACTCAACTACAGATGTTGTGATGGTCAAGAGCATTCGCCAAGTTCTTGGGTTGTATGACACGGCTAGCCAAGATGGATTTAATCCCGATATTCACTTTATCAAAAGGCTCTAATGGGTTGGTTCTGAATCTTGCAAGCTAGGAATCAATGAGATGTGTAGGCATCTTTGTTGTACTTATTATTTGAATCTTATTTGTTGGTTCTGAATCTTGCAAGCTGGGAATCAATGAGATGTGTAGGCATCTTTGTTGTACTTATTATTTGAATCTTATTTGTTGGTTCTGAATCTTGCAAGCTGGGAAACATGGCATGATGATGCAGAGGACAACAACAATAACAAACTGTTCAAACTTGGTAGTATTGTTTGTGTGAAAGTGCGACAAATGTGCTGATCATGTGCGTCCTGAGAATAATAATTCTAATTGTTGTGCATGTTGATCCTGTGGCACTGATAGAACGAGCCAATGCATTGCTTGTTTTAAGAATAAATTTTAATTAAAGCTAATTAAATTTAAGTAAAGTGACCACTAACACTTGTTATTATAGTACCAATACAGACCCGCTCGTGAACCGACGTGTGGCCGGAATAGGTTTCTTAATGGAGGCGTTTGAATGCGCCAAGGGTGCATGTTCTGCTGGGCGTGCAGCGGGCGAGGGAGGGGTAGTAACTGTTATCGCCTGTACACTCTCAGTTTACTGTTGAATCTAGTTCCCCAAGAGCTGAAAAACGAACTGCTGCCGCCGCCTACCCACTCGTTCACTTGAAGAGACTCCAATGGCGATCCGAGGGGTGAGCCTGCTGGATATGGACTTCATCAAGGAGTTCACCTTTGAGTTCGCCATTCAGACCCATGGCTGCACCAAGTTGAATGTCATGTACACCAATGATCCGGACTCGGTGAAGCTCTACCTCGCCGAGTTCAAGCAGTACCTATAGGAGGAGAAAGCACAAGGTCGCAGGACTAGACCTTGTGCCCATCCATTCGTCTCCTGACAGGGACCAGCGGATCATCGTCGCCCAGGTATGCGTGCGGGATGAGGTTCTCGTCTACCACTGTTGTAGGGCCATCAGAGGTTCTGGAGCATTCACCCGTTTCATCGGCAGGGCCGACTGCACCTTCGCTACGGTGGAGAGAAGGAAGAACGCGATGATTCGGCCATCTGGTGCAACAAGCTTGTCGACATCCAAAAGCAATACAAGATCATCAGCAATGGGCAGGAGAAGGGCTCCGTGGTTGACCTCGCCGAGACCATCATCGACCCCTGCTACTCCAACATGAAAGAAGACAACGATACCAAGGACCTGAACACATGGAAGGTACCTCTGAATCTAGCCTCGATAACCTACGCGGCCAAGGACGCATACGCATGCTACGACATGTACAGGCGGATCTTGGACATGAGGGCGTGTCTGCTTTCCGTAACCGACGAGTACACGGACAGCCGCAGCGTCATGATCAAGCGTGCCAGGAAGGTCTAGATGATGTACTTTATCTGTTTAAGCACCTTTATCATCTGAGTGTTTCATGCATTATCCTATGTGTCGTAATTATCTGTTTTGTCCGAAATATTTTGTCTAAGAACCCATTAACCTGTTTGCTTTTTTAGTGGCTATTTGCTTATGTATGTAACTAGTTCATTGGGGTGCCATGCTTTGAATCTCCTTCCTCCCAACATATTCCCCTTCTCAGGTGGACCCAGCAGGTCTCGTACACAGACATCTGGGACCAACCACCTATCCATTTGTATTTTTTTATTTTGTTCAATCTTTTGTCCTCTTCCTACAACGGCTGGCGGCGCTGCCGCGCACGCCTCGGTGACCCATCATAGCCTATGGCATTGGCCAGGCCATCCCTCTACTCCCACACATTGTCCGGCAGCGGCAGATCCACCGGCCCACCCTGCACCCGAACAAGTCAACCCTCGTACTCCCCTCAGCCTGCGTCTTCCCCCGCTCCGGTTCGTTCGGTCCGAGGTCTCGACGTCGTTCTCTGCCTTAGTGCTCTCGCCGCGGCACCGCCGTCTATCGTTCCCAACATGGTCAGCAAAAGAAGAGGAATCGGGAGACGACTGTTCGTCGAGAGGCTGACAGTCCCGGGCCCACCAGGTCCATGGCCTAGGTTTTGTTGTTTAACATGCGGAACCCACGACATGTTTCAACTTTTTTTTGTCTAGCAGGTATCAAGCGGCCTCTGGGCCTCCCAGCCTAGCTTGTCTATGACATCAGCAGCCCAAGTTATGTTTGTTTTTTCAAGACGACGCACAGCTCAGTTCTATTTTTCTATAAGAATGCAAAACTGAACCTATGTTTGCCCTTCTATAATAGTATATATATTTATATTTATATCTTATTTTATTACATATATATAATAGAAAGGTTCCGTTAAACCTGTCGTTCGTTCAACCATTTTATAGACCTTCTCACTTCCTTTATTTTTCGTTTTCATTAATCCTATGTCTGAATTTTCTCCCACTTTCTTTTTCGATGTAATATGAGTTTTCTCCCAGTTTTTTTCCCTATAACCAACTCAACTGTCGCATGTCTAGCCTAAAAAATAATAATACCCCACATCCTATTAACTCATCAAATTGAAATGATATTTTATTTCGTAAATCAAAAGTTCTTACAAAATAATAATAATAATTGTTTATATATAACTTGGCAAGTTAACTCCTGGTGATTGCGTACATAAGTTTGCAAAGATTTTACTGACCATTGCAGTAATAGACGTGCAATCATGTGTTTATGTTTTTATAACATTTCTCCGTCCAGCCCAACATGATATTTTCACCCAGCCCAGTAAGTCCGCGGATTTCGAGAAAAATGCAAATGGGCTTTAAATTCTAACATCTTATATTTACTAATTGGAGGCACTAATCGAGGCTCCACGTTAATTCTAAAAGTTAAACATTTGCGTCCATTGGATTAAAATATAACGTATTTGTAGCCCTTGATCATGCATAACATGCGCCTCCATTGTCCCACGCAAGAGAGCCGTCCAGTCCTTGGTCTCTACCTTCCATTGATTTCCCGAAACACACATGTGCATTCCTGCCTTTGGTCTTTATCTTCTAATGATTCCCTAAAAAAAAGAATTGAGTTTTGTTGTTCCCATTGAGATAGATGCCACGGGAAAAAGCCATGGTGCAAGCACTGATCTGGTGACGCCCTGATGCAAGTTACCCAGGACTTTCCGACGAGCATCATGGTGTTGCCCAAAGCTGGCCCCGATCAGTGCTGATGGCCGGTGCTTTTGTCCTGGATAAACACACGTATATGAAGCTACCACCACGCAGGAGAAGCGAATTCCGGCGGCTACGAGCGTATGTACACGATGCACAGGTACACTGATTGATCATGGAGCATACACAACACTGGCTGCGTCCAGATTTTGACCGGTGCATATTCTTCCTTCTTTTCATATTTATGCAACCTGGCTCTTTCCTTCGTTTTCAGTTTTTTCTGGTGTTTGCGGCTCGCCGACGCACCCCGTTCCGGCCCCCATGACGTTACCAGAAGAATGCTTGCTCCTCGAGCAGATGATCAAAAGGCTGCACAATCTTCACACTAGAAGTCTGATTTGGTCTCCGGTAAACAATTCCGCTATCGTCAATTAAAATAACATGATCTACATCTTTGCCAACACTCCAAGAGTTTTCAGAGCCAGCAATGTACATATTTTCAGAAAAAATACAGAAACATAAAAATTACAACTTGATTCGGAAGGTTTAATTCGTTTCACCTTTTTTTGCGGGTGAGTTGAATTTGTTTATTCATTGAGGAGGTGCTCAATGAATCTCCTAATAGTCGAACATAGTGGTTTACATTCATGTGTGTATGATTTATTTGACACATGCATAGCGATGTAAATACACCTGGAGTTGGGTTGCCTGCACTCTGGACCATAGCTGTAAATACTCATGGAGCATTGGTTCTGTTAGCTCTGGCCCTATGTCCTCTGCCCAGGTGCCTTCCTCGACGGCTTGCTGTATTGTGCGCGAAGAGCGCGTACTCTTGGCCACGATGCGGTGTAGGTTCGGCGCGATCTCTGGGATCCGCATCCCGTTCAGCCAACAGTCCTCCCAGAATAGTGTCGTTCTTCCATCCCTCACAGTGCGACACCATAGCGTTCTTTGGGGAGTTATCAAGGTGGGTGAGTGAGAGGGGTTAGCCATCCTTATGTAGACCGGCTAGGCTGGGTGGAGTGGGCGATTCATACGCATTGTAAATAACGGTTGTATGAGGGCTCTTTACCCCTCCTTCTTCTATAATATAAAGTACGTACACTCGTGTGTATTCGAGAAAAAAAGTAAATACATCTAAGCTCCAGCAATAACATCATGACAAAGTAACTTGGACGAGATCACATTTTTATTTTGTCTAAATGAAAATTTACATGCATCTAAAACATATACGACAAGATACGACACTTTTCAAGCTGACAGAAACAATGAATTAAGTTACTGTGCACTAAGCGACACTGCCTTAACCTTTTTTTAGGGACATAATGGTAACCGTCCTAATAAAAGGTTAACTGTAACATGCCGACAAAAATATATTTAAATTACAATAAGTACAGATCATATATTATCATATAATTTATCTTCAGTGAATAATTATTATACTAATTTCACATCTGTATATCCTATATATCTAACATCTACATAGATACATTCTTAACAATTTTACAAAACTTGGAACTTCCTTATGTCTTACTAAGTTAAATGTACCGATCGAGTTGAAATGGGGTATACTGTTGAAAAAAGTTAACACGTAATGGAGAATAATTATACAGTACACTAAACTGAAATAAGTAACTTATGTTTTAGAAGAAAACACAATACATTATGTGTCACTTGAAGTTTGGATTTAGGCATCCCTAAAGGAAATTCTTTCGACACACCCTACATTTATGCAAGATCAGTGGTGGCATGATCACTTCCAACCAACTAGATTCGTGTGTACACTTAGTTATACAAATTCCATGTAATGTGTCGAGTGGCAACTTTTAACAACAGGAAATAATTTGGTTTGTTTGGCATCATTAACTCAATTATTTTCCAGCGTACATCACTAAAATCCATGGAAATAGAATATAATAGTAACGTCGAAATTATAGTTTAAAATTCTAACTTTTTTTGTCAATTAAGATATGTTATTTAAAAATAATAAAAATAAGTGTCGGGGAAACGACACCTATGGGATCACGAGGATCCCTTCTACCGTTCGGCAGGGAAAAAGGCGTGCACGAAGAGCAGATCCAACGATCAACACGAGGGATTTTTACCCAGGTTCGGGCCGCTGAGAAGCATAAAACCCTAGTCCTGCTTTAGTGTATTGAGAGTTCTTGAGCTCCGGCTAGCTGCTACGCATGCAAACTGGGCCAGAAAGTCCAAAAGTCCCTCTCTGTATCGCCTTGGGCCTCCTTTTATACTAAGGGGCTACCACAGTGGCGTACAGTGCATACAGGAGGTGTAAAGCTGCTACAGTGCACATACTTATCCCTGACGTCTTAGGACAAATGCATTTAATGCGCCGTTTTATGTGTCCCTAACTTTCTTGGGGACGGAAACAGAGCCTGTCCCGTCCGTCGCCGCCTCACCCCATCTCGACACGCATCCAGGATGACGAGGCTCGCGGAGCCAGGTTGGCAGGCTAGTCGCTGCGCTGGAGCGGTGGCAGGGCGGTGGGATCTTTGCCGGGTGCGAGTCTTGCGATGGCCTCGCAGACGTCCCCGGCAAGAATCTTGCCGGGGCCTCGCAAACGTTCCCGGCAAGAATCTTGCTGGGAACTTTGCCTTTTGGTCTTCACAAAGATCTGCATGCCACCACGCATACGCCCCTGGATCTTGGTCTTGACATTGTCGATGGTGTCAGAGCTCTCAACCTCAAGGGGGATGGTCTTGCCGGGGCTTTGCTTCGCAAACCATCCCGGCAAGAATCTTGCCGGGAGCCCAGCTTGTGGTCTGCTTTGGTCGTCTCGTATTTGCTTCTAGTTGTCCCCGTCAGGCCTTGCCGCGGTATGGCTGCAACTGCCCGTGCACAAGTATGGGGTACTAAAGGGCCCAAACTTTAGTACACCGACAGGAGCCCCCGGGACTGGGCCACACACGGGTGCGAGGCGTTGTTGGGCTAGGCCCAAATAGTGCACGGGCACGCGTGGCAGGGGTTAACTGCTGTAATCATCTTGTCTGCTGCGCTTCCCCACGATCCGCATTGAGTGCGCGATATGGGATACGTGCGCGGAACGGCCGCAGCAGCAGCACGCCCGTGAAAATGTTTTCACATCGAACAGTAAAGAGACAGCCTCGCGCCTTCCCCATAAAAAGAGGAATCCGCAGAGGCACTGCTTATTTACCTCTTGCCCATTCCAATCTAGAAACTGCAGTCGTCTTCTTCCTCGAGCCCGAAACAGAGCCCCCACGCTCTCACCACCCTCGGCCTCCTGCCCTCCCCCCGGTCGTCATGGTGCCCAAAGCGAGCAAGGGTAAAGAGGTGCCCAAGGCGAGCAAGGACAAAGAGGTGCCGGAGAGCGAGTTGGTGAAGATGCGGAAGAAACACGTCGTCTTCGCCCCGATGCTCGGCGCGCGCGCTCTGAAGGAGCGGTATCTGTGCATGTGGGGAAGAGCGACAACGGGGCACCCCGCTACTCGCGTAATCCCAGCTTCCTGCGCCAATGCTGCCCCAGATAAATTCCCTTTCTTTGTCGATTATTTCTACTGCGAGCTCTGCCCCCATTTTCTAATTTCCTCAACGACATCATGTACACATACGGCTTCCATATCTTGGATTTTACGCCGAATGCTGTGACATGTATGTCCATCTTCGCCCACCTCTGTGAGAATTTTGCCGGAGTGGTCCCCAACACAGCCCTCTTCCGCCATTACTTCATCCCCTGCATCCAGGCAGGAGAGGCCCTTTCTGGCTGCATCGCCTGGATCCCAAGGGCATGGAACAAGGATACATACCTAGACGGGGTCTACCGCGAGAAGTGGGATGAATGGCGGGCCAGGTGGTGCTGGATTACGGAGGAAGATCCGCAGCCGTTCTGCATGCCCCGGCAAACGAGACTAGCCCGCGGCAATGGTTGGAGTGCCCTCGACCCTCAAGACGGGGAGCTCACAATCGCAATCAACAGGATCCACCGCCTCAAGGCTGCCGGGCTCACAATCGAGATGGTTGGCGCTGACTTCCTCCGCCGCCGCATCGCCCCTCTGCAGAACAAGGGGAGACCAGCTTGGGAGTATCGGAACGCAGCAGATATCATGAGGCTGCGCCCCGGTCTGAACAACAACCTGACGGTCATGCAGCACACAGCTCTCTGCCACAGGCTGTTCAGGACCGACAAGTCGTTCAAGTTGCCGGCAGGCGTAATTCCCCTGTGCAACAACTCTGCCCTGAACTCGATCATCGCCATGATGCCGGTGTTCAATGCCCATGGCCTTGACCAGACCTGGGTCGAGCCATCCGCGGAGCAGGCACATGATTTCTTCGACAACTTGTCGGAGAGGGCCATCCGGGAAGAGACGAACCTCATCCGCCCCACCACCGATGAAGAAGTGGCATATATTGCCAGCAGGGCGGAAGAGGCGGCTCTTGCCGTGGAGGCCGGCAGCGTTGGCTTCATGGAAGACGAAGCCAGTGAAGAAGAAAACCTTGCCGAGCAGGGGGAGACTGCCGGAGATCATAGTGGCGCAGTTGCCGGGGGCTCTTCCATCGAAGATACAGCTGAGGAGCAGCCGTATGAGGAGCCCCCAGCTCGAGAGAAGAAGAAGCGTGTTCTTCGGCGAGCCATCTCCGGCGAGCCAGTCCAGCAAGCTTCCTCACACGAAGAGGTCCCCGGCAAGGGGGTGGCCGGCAAGGCTGTGCAGCGGCAAGAAGCTCAGCAGCAACCTGTGCGCCAGACGAGGCGCATGATCGCGGCAGCAAAGAAAGCAGCGGAGGCGGCTCACGTGAGGGCGCCGGCAACCGGAGCAGGCTCACACCAGTCTACCGCTCCTGCCTCAACCAAATAGCCCAGGTCCCCTTCTCCGTCCCCTCGTACGGATGCTATAGCGGAGGTCGACTTTGACCTCTCCGCTTTTAGCCCGGAAAGGGAAGAAAGCTCGGAGAGAGAAGAGTAAGGGTCCTGCCGCCTCCTTTTCTTTCCGAGTCTCTGGTTTTACTTATCTCATTGTTCTTGCTTTGGTCTGTCTCCGCAGAGATACGGAAACATTGGCGCAGAGGATGGCGAAGAAGGCCAAAACTTCAATGGGCGATGAGCCCCCGGCGAGCACCGCAGGTGTGCCGGAGACCATCTTCATCAGCCCGGAGCCCAGCCCATGACGCAGCCCCCAACCTAGCCCCCAGCGTGAGTCCACTACTCATTTCCCGCTGGCGGGTGTTGGGGTGTACATCTTCACTGCTGACCTTGCCAGGTTTGCAGGAGAAGAATAGCAACAGGAAGAGCCACTGAGGGCCACCCCCGATATGCCGCCTCCGTCAACCACACCGCCCAGGGATGGATCCCCGGCAAGGGCTTGCACTGACGAGCCCACTCGCGCGGAGGAAGAGCCGGCAAGCACGGGCGTCGGCAACCCTACACCGGCAACAAATGTCACTGGAGAGGGAACCACCTCCCAACAGCTCGACATAGGTAAGCCGCTTGCTTCAGGGCACTCGTCATTCTTTCTGTCTGATCTCTCTCTCTTTGGTCTCATCTCGTTTCTCCTCCTTGGCTTTCAAACCTCTCCTCGGCGGAACAAATGGACGTCAACATCACCATCGAGGAGACCGCCAAGGATGCTGCCACCGAGGCCACCAGAGCTGCTGCTGACAAGGCTGCCAAGGATGCGCATGAGGAAACTGCCAAGGGGTTCGCTGGGGGGGCCGGCAAGGATGCCGGTGACCGTACTGACGGCACTCCTGCCGCAGGAGCGCCTGGCGCTACACCAATCCCGGAGCCCCCAGTTGCTGCTGAGGCGGTTGTCGAGGATCAACCGTCAACATTCGAGGTCCCCCCATCAAGCAGATACCTGAAAGTTGGCGACAACCTGTTCGTCCACATCCCGGGGTCGGCAAGCACTAGAGCGCCAACCGGAGGAGAGGCTTTTGACGAGGAAGTCATTGCCGCTGCCGGGCTCAAGATTGTTGATGAGCCGCACGCCAGCAGCAGTGGATCCAAAGAAGATCAGCTCCTCCAGGCCATGAGCGACAACTTCCAGAAGCTCCAAGTGCTTCATCGCACCCAAAAAGAGAAGTTGGACTCCAGGGCAGCAGTTGTCGGAGCAGCAGAGGCAGACTTCCAGAAGCGCGTCTAGCAAACGCAAGTCTGGTTCGCCGAGGCTTGGCAAGAGCTGAGGGCTGGCCGGGAGTAGCTGAGCCGAAATTGGGACGAGCTCCTCCAAAAGAAGTCTGACATCGAGAAGGCAGAAGAAGAGGCCACTCAACGGGCCGCTGCAGAAGAGGCTCCCTTGACGGAACGCCATGTCGGGCTTGATGCTCATGAAGAGGACCTTGCCGCTCGCGAGGAGGTGCTTGCCGCCAAGCTCTGCAGCAAGGACGAGGAAATTGAAAAGCTTGTCGCGCAGCAAACCCAAGAGCTGGAGTAGAAACACAAGGACACACTTGATGCTCTGGCCTTGGACCACACAGGCAAGCTGAAGGAGGCCATCGATGCTGCCGAAGCTGCAGAGGCCGCCAAGAACAAGCTGGCTGACAAGGTAAAGAAGCTGGAGGCAGATCTGGAGGATCAAGGCAAGGAAATCTCGACGCTCAAATACAGCAGAGATAAAACTCTCTATGACTTGGCGGATATGCAAACTGCCATATCCGAAAAGACCAAGAAACTCTCCTCAGCTACTGAATCCATTGCCGATCTGGAGCTAAAGCTGACCACGCTAAAGGAGTCCCTTGAGACCAGGAGGGCTCGTGAGAAGACCCTGGCCAAAAACCTCCAGGACGAGAAGGAGTTTCTCAAGAGCGCCGCCGGCACCTATAATGACTTTGAGAAAGGCGTGAAGATCTGGACTGAGCGCCTTGTTGATGTCGCGGAAAGGCTCACAACACAACTGCCCACCATGGGCCTGCCGAACTTCAGGTATTCTTCTGATGACAGGGTGTCTACGAGCGCTAGGCTGACCATGTTCTTCCAGGGCCTCATCGACGCCCTGAAGCTGCTCCACTCCAACCGAGCAACCCAACTGGCCAACGAGTCCCGCAAACTCTGCCGGGCCATTCTCCTCAAGGTGCTCATCAAAGTGGCGCACAGGAACCCCGGCATCGACCTCACCAACGTGCTCGACCGCTTGCCGAAGGACGCAGACCACAAGGCGCTGGAAGAGCTCGTCGCGCCCATCGTCGACAAGGTGGACCAAGTCAAGAGGGTTGAAGGCGAGCGCAGGGACTAGCCGCTTCATTTCTTCTTGCCGCCATGAATCCATGCCAAAGACAGTCTATCTTAAGTTAGAATTGTGGTGAGTATTGATGTAATATAACTTGCTGTGTTTTGGATGAATGCATGCTATCCTTCTTGTCCGATCTGTCTCTGTATGGCATACACCCTACGCTTCGTCGGGAAAAACTTTCCGGTGCGCGCACCCTTGTCGCGAGCGCTTTGAGGAACGGATCCTTAGGAGCCTGCTGGGGGTGTTGCTGCCGGCAGGATACCTTGCCGTTCTCAGCGCAGCCACTTAAACTGTTGAGCGGACTCAAAACAGAGTAAGGGCACAACCGATCATGACAAGGTTCCTTCGCATGCAGGTTTTCCATACAAGAACTAAAATTGTCCAAGGAAAATAACTTTACATTTAAAAGAAATTTACTCAAGGTTCCGCAACTTAGCTTTTCGTTGCTACACTCTTTCTTGCAAGATGTCACTTCTAACGTCGCATGTTGGTGTCCATATTCCACACCATCATCCCCCCCGGCAAACTTGCATGCGAGGGAACCTTCTATCCTTTGAGAAAAAGAAAGAAGAGAAAATAGGAACATGGAACTTTGGCGGTTCACCAGTACTTGCCGGAAACAAGCGTAGTACAATATCTTCGACAGGCATGCATATAAATAAACATGGAAACCGACAAGAACTGTAGAACACTTAAACGTATTCAACTGCGCATAGGGTCTGCGCCTGGCTTTGTACATAGGGTTATATGCCTTGTCGGCAAGGATAGTACAAAAGGGGGTTGCCGGGGGACCCGGCAACCGCGCCTTATGGATAAAACTTGTGAAGATGTTCGATATTCCAGGAGTTGCTCACTGGAATGCCATCTTCGGTCTCCAGGCAGACTGCGCCAGGCCTGGTGACTCGTATTACCCGATAAGAGCCTTCCCACTTCGGCGTCAACTTGTTAGAATTCTTGGCCGACTGAATGCGCCGAAGAACAAGGTCGCCTTCCTCAAGACTTCGGGCATGAACCTTGTGGCTGTGGTAGCGGCGCAAGGCTTGCTGGTAGCGCGTGGCTCGCATAGCAGCCTGAAGACGATCTTCCTCAAGGAGCGTAGCATCATCTTGCCGCAACTGCTCTTGCTCAAACTCATCATAAGCGAGCACTCGAGGTAACCCGTGTATGAGTTCTGTGGGGAGAACTGCCTCCGCCCCGTACACCAGGGAGATGGGTGTCTGGCCAGTAGCTCGATTTGGTGTCGTCCTGATTGACCAAAGAACTGCCGGCAACTCATCAATCTAGCGTCTTCCGCACTTGTGCAGCCTGTCGAAGGTCCTCGTCTTGAGACCTCGCAGCACTTCAGCATTTGCCCTTTCTGCCTGGACGTTGCTTCTTGGATGAGCAACAGAAGCAAAACAGATTTTGCTGCCAAGGTCTTGGATATATTGCATGAAGGTGCGGCTCATGAACTGTGTGCCGTTGTCGGTGATGACTCTGTTTGGCACACCAAAACGGCAAACTAGTCCTCTGAAGAACTTGACGGCTGACTGTGCTGTCACCTTTCTCACTGCTTCCACTTCCGGTCACTTTGTGAACTTGTCGATTGCGACGTACAAGTACTCAAAGCCCCCGACAGCACGGGGAAAAGGGCCCAATATGTCGAGCCCCCAGACTGAAAATGGCCAGGAAAGAGGGATTGTCTGAAGAGCTTGAGCTGGCTGATTCAATTTCTTTGAATGGAACTGACACGCTTCACACTTGGTTACCAGTGCAGTTGCATCCAGGAGGGCAGTGGGCCAAAAGAAACATTGCCGGAATGCCTTACCGGCAAGAGCCCTTGATCCTATGTGAGAGCCACATATGCCTCCATGTATCTCTGCCAACAGCTTCAGTCCGTCCTCCCGAGGAATGCACTTCAATTTCACACCGTTCAGTCTTTTTCTGTATAGGACATCATCCACAAACTGGTACATATTAGATCGACGGGCTACTTTCTCTGCTTCTTCCTGGGGAGTTCCCCTATTTGGAGGAACTGGATGATGTGTTGTGCCCATGCCGGAGCTTGAGGCTCGACAGCAAGGACTAAAGGCATGTCTTCTACCACGGGAGCAGTTGTCTCTACAGCAAGGGCTCGAGGCCCTGCCGGAGCCTGTCGCCCCCCGGCAAGTTGGCGTCGTCCCCGGCAACTTTCTTGCCGGCGGCTTCTGCGAGCTCAGTGGGAAAGTACTTGCCGGAGCTCAACTTCCTTCGCTTATCTTGCCTTGCTGATGGTTCAATGGATGGTTGAGTCAGTTGGAGCAGAAAAGTCCCTGGTTCCACAGGTAACTTGATGGCAGCACGTTTTGACAGGTCGTCAGCAATGCTGTTCTCTGCACGAGGAACAAGCTCTGCTTGCAGACCATCAAAACGCTCCTCCAATTTCCTCACTTCATCTACGTAAGCTTCCATCAATGGGCTCTGATAATCTTTGTTAACTTGCTTGACGACAAGCTGTGAATCACCTCTGACGATGAACTTCTTAATTCCAAGGTCTAGCGCGATCCTGAGACCGGCAAGCAGTCCTTCATATTCTACAGTGTTGTTTGTTGATCTCTCCCAGGGAAAGTGCATCTGGACTATGTATTTGAGGTGCTCTCCGGTGGGCGCGACAAGCAGCACACCAGCACCGGCGCCTTGCAGCGAGAAAGCCCCGTCAAAATACATAACCCACTCTCGGCTCGTTTCCTTGCCGGGGAGAGTTGTCTCTCGAATCTCCTCGTCAGGCGTTGAGGTCCATTCTGCAATGAACTCTGCCAAGGCTCTGCTCTGAATTGTTGAAGTGCTTTCAAACTTGAGACCAAAGCTCGACAGTTCCAACGCCCACTCCATAATCCCTCCAGTCGCATCTGGGTTGTGTAAGATCCGTTGCAACGGGAAGCGAGTGATGACGGTGATCTCATGTGCCTGGAAATAGTGGCACAGCTTCCTCGAGGCCATAAGGAGGCCGAAGAGCAACTTCTACACACCAGAGTACCTTGACCTAGCCCCCTGCAAAAGGGAGCTGACAAAATAAACTGGGTGCTGCACCATCTTCTTCTTCTGTGCTGCTTCATTTGCTTGCGCAGATCCTGCCTTGTCAGCACCAGACTCTGCTGGGGAGAGCCCCAGCTCGTCATTTGACGGTCTTGCCGCTGCTGCTGCTTCTTCATCGACTTCTCTCTGTGCCACTAGCGCAACACTAACCACTTGATTCGTTGCTGCTAGATATAGCAGCAATGGCTCTTGTGGTTTAGGGGCGACTAGTGTTGGCGTAGAGGAGAGGTACCTCTTCAAATCTTGCAACGCTGCCTCTGCTTCCAGAGTCCATTTCATTGGACCTGCCTTTTTCAAGATCTTAAAAAAGGGCAGGGCACGCTCAGCAGATTTGGAGATGAACCTGCTTAGAGCAGCAACGCAGCCGGCAAGTCGACGCACATCTTTGACTCGTCTTGGTGCTTCAATCTGCTCAATCACCTTGATCTTGTCGGGGTTTGCCTTGATCCCACGCTGAGACACAAAGAATCCGAGAAGCTTGCCGGATGGAATGCCAAACACACACTTCTCAGGATTGAGCTTCAGATTGATCTTGCGCAAGTTTGCAAATGTTTCTTCTAAATCTTGTATGAGCGTTGCTTTGTCCTTGGTTTTGACCACTATGTCATCCATATAAGCTTCCATATTTCTATGTAGCTGGGGCTCAAAACTGATCTGGACCACTCTCGCAAACATTGAACCAGGACTTTTCAACCCGAAAGGCATTCGTATAAAACAATACGTACCACATGGGGTGATAAACGCGGTCTTCTCTTCATCTTCCGTCGTCATGAAGATCTGATGGTACCCTGAATAAGCGTCAAGAAACGACAGCAAGTTGCGTCCGGCAGTGGAGTCCACAATCTGGTCGATGCGCGGCAAGGGGAAAGGATCCTTTGGGTAGGCTTTATTGATATCTGTATAATCAATACACAGCCTCCATTTTCCATTCGCCTTGCGCACTACAACCGGATTGGCCAACCACGTTGGATGGAGCACTCCTCTGACCAAACCTGCCGCTTCCAACTTCCTGATCTCTTCAGTGATAAACTCTTGCCACTCCAAAGCTTGCTTCCTGACCTTCTGCTTGACGGGCCGCGCATGAGGACAGACAACAAGATGGTGCTCAATCACCTCCCTGGGAACGCCGAGGATGTCAGATGCTTGGCATGCAAACTCATCGACATTCGCCCACAGGAAGGCGATGAGCGCGCTTTCCTATTTGTCGCCAAGGGCGGAACTTATAGTGAAAGTTCCGCCCATGCCGTCCTCCTTGACAGGCACCTTCTTAGTTTCTAGTGGAGCTGCCTTGGATTTCTTGCTCTTGCCGATGGAGCTCTCTGGCACTTCCTCGACGGGAACACAGCACTTCGAGGAGGCGCGCTTGCCGGAGTGGGCGCAAGAGGTCTTGCCGGTCTTCTTCCCCCCGGGAGCTCCAGTGGCAGGAGCAAGCGCCTTAGCGGCAGGTGCTACAACTGCCTCCCAATAGAGTTGGTCAGCGCAGATGAGCACATCCCTCTTGTCGGAGTTGACAGTGATGATGCTCATTGGCCCGGGCATCTTCAACGTGTTGTAAGTGTAATGTGATGCCGCCATGAACTTGGCCAGCGCTGGGCGGCCGAGGATCCTGTTATACGGCAATGGGATCTTGGCGACATAAAAAATGATCTTTTCCGTCCTGTGGTTCAGCTCACCTCAAGTGTAACTGGTAGTGTGATTTTACCATTCAGCTGGCTCCTTCCTGGATTGATCCCTTGAAACGTGCCCGTGTCTTCGAGATCTTCATCAGGAATCTGCAACCTCTTGATCACATTGGGCGAGATCAAGTTCAAACTGGCCCCACTGTCAACTAACATTTTTGTCACTTTGAGGTTGCGAATCGTTGGCGAAACCAACAATGGCAAACACCTGACCGCTGTTGTGCGATCAGGGTGATCCTCGGCGTAAAAAATGATAGGCGTGTTGGACCATCTCAACGGCTTCCGGGCATCGACTGATGGCTCTGTTGCATTTATCTCGCGCGCCCACTGTTTAAGTTGGCAGTGAGAGGAATGCAACGAGGTGCCACCATCAATGCACATGGCTTCTGTAGCTTTTTGAAACTCATGCTCGCTGGACTCGTCCTCCTCTTCGTGGTCATCATCCCCCTCCTTCTTGTCCTAGCCTCGAGCAGGCCTCTCCTGTTGTTGGTCCTTGCCGCGGCGCCCTCCTCGGCCACCGCACTTCTTGCCGGACCCCTCAGCACCATCCTGGCCCTTCTCCTTATCTCGCCTTTCATATTCAGCTTTCTGCCTCTCGACAAGCTGCTCAACTTGCCGGCAGTTCTAGAGATCATGGCCCTTGGTGCGATGGATCTTGCAATACTGCTTGTCGAAGCCCTCTGGCTTGTCGGCAGCCGCCAAGGCCTGGCAGGCAGCACACCCGGCAACCTCCTTGCCGGGGTCGTCAACCTTGGCCTTCTTGGTGGTGCTGGGGTTGCGGGATTCCTCGATGGCAAGCACGGTTTTGCCCTTGCGCTTCCTGTTACGCCATCGGCCCTTCTTTGCCGGGGCGGCGGCGTCTTCGTCTTCGGAGTCAGTTCCCGCGCCGGCATCTTCGCAGGGGTATTTCCTTCCTTCTTCAGCTCGAGCACATCTATCGGCTAAAACATAAAGCTCGGCAACATCCCTAACCTTGTTCATCACCAGCTCTTCATGCATCTTGCGATTGCGCACATTTTGATGAATTGCGCTAATAACAGCGGCAGGATGAACGTCTGGGATGTTGTACTGTACACGGCTGAATCTCTATATGTACTTGCGCAAGTTTTCACCCTCTTTCTGGGTGATGAGATGTAAATCACTTGCCTGGCCAGGAGCTTGGTGGCCTCCGGTAAAGGCGCCAACAAACTCGTGACACAGATCCGACCAAGAAGAGATGATATTTTCTTGCAGGTGCATCAACCACGACCTGACATTGGGCTTGAGTACCAACGGGAAGTAGTTGGCGAGCACCTTGTCATCTCGAGCCCCGGCAGCCTGCACCGCGATGGTGTAGAAGCTCAGGAACTCCGACGGGTGAGTCTTGTCATCGTATTTCTCCGGGACCTCTGGTTTGAACGTGCGGGAAGTGGGCCACTGAACTCGCCGCAGCTCACGGGTAAAAGCTGGACAACCCACCTCGTAAGGTAAGTCACCAGAATCCCCCGGCGCAGGTTTGTCTACAGTGGGCCCTACACGCCTATTAGATTGATGGCGCGCTTCCCGCCGCCGCTCGATGGTGGTTCGAGCGTCTTCTTTGACTCGTTCCCGAAGAACTTGACGTTGATCGCGACGAGCTCGTGGATCGGACGACGCCGTGGATCCATCATCGCGGGCATCGGCCCGCCGAGCTGGCGACCACTATTGTCGTGGTGGAGGAGAGTGCACCGTGGTCGCACCACCTCTGATCCTTCCGCCATCGGCATGCGCCGGCTCGGTGGACCACCGCCGCGAAGGCTCCGCCTGCTGCTGCCCATCCCCATTGGCGAAACCGATGAGGCTCTGAATAGCAACTATCCATTCTTCGAGCTTCTCCGCAGCGGGAGGGAAATCTAGGAGCAGCTGTGCTCGCGCCAACACTTCTGCTGGTGTAGGCGGTAGCGACAGGCACGAAGAACGTGAGGTGCTCTGACTCCTAACAGTGTTAGAAGGAGCTCCATCACGGTCCCGCAGCCGCGCACCGTTTTCACCGGCATCTTGGTGTGCATGCTGGCCCCATGCATCTCGAGAATGATGCTGAGGGCACTTTCCATGGGGACGCTTGGGGTCAACAACATCGCGGCGCTACTCATCGCACACGACCTGGGAAGACCGCGGCGCATGCGCCGGCGGGGGTGTCTTGGAAGTCGCCTTTCCGCCCTTGGAGGTCGCTGCGCCGCCCGTAGGCAGCACGACTCCGTCCTTGGATCCGGCGGTGCGCGGGCCGTTGTCGTGGCCGCGGACGATATCGTTCGCCTGGCTCCGTTCGCCAGAACGCCGTGGAGGCTCATGATCTCCACCTCCTCCTCCACCCGCGTCCATCCCGTCGGCCGTCCGTGTTGGCATGGGCAGATCGGCCGTAGATGAACCAATCGCTGTGATACCCTTCCTCTTGGGAAGCATGATGATGAAGATGTTGAAGAAACTGAAGCACTGACTGCTAGATCTGGTTCGCGCAACCTCCTCCCCCTACCTGGCGCGCCAAAGATGTTGGGGAAACGACACCTATGGGATCACGAGGATCCCTTCTACCGTCCGGCAGGGAAAGAGGCGTGCATGAAGAGCAGATCCAATGATCAACACGAGGGATTTTTACCCAGGTTCGGGCCGCTGAGAAGCGTAAAACCCTAGTCATGCTTTAGTGTATTGAGAGTTCTTTAGCTCTGGCTAGCTGCTACGCATGCAAACTGGGCCAGAAAGTCCAAAAGTCCCTCGCTGTATCGCCTTGGGCCTCCTTTTATACTAAGGGGCTACCACAGTGGCGTACAGTGCATACAGGAGTGTAAAGCTGCTACAGTGCACATACTTATCCCTGACGTCTTAGGACAAATGCATTTAATGCGCCATTTACGTGTCCCTAACTTTCTTGGGGACGGAAACAGAGCTCGTCCCGTCCGTCGCCGTCTCACCCCATCTCGACACGCATCCAGGATGACGAGGCTCGCGGAGCCAGGCTAGTAGGCTAGTCGCGGCGCTGGAGCGGTGGCAGGGCGGTGGGATCTTTGCCTGGTGCGAGTCTTGCCGTGGCCTCGCAGACGTCCCCGGCAAGAATCTTCCTGGGGCCTCGCAAATTTCCTAGCAAGAATCTTGCTGGGAACTTTGCCTTTTGGTCTTCACAAAGATCTGCATGCCACCACGCATACGCCCCTGGATCTTGGTCTTGACATTGTCGATGGTGTCAGAGCTCTCAACCTCAAGGGGGATGGTCTTGCCGGGGCTTTGCTTCGCAAACCATCCCGGCAAGAATCTTGCCGGGAGCCCAGCTTGTGGTCTGCTTTGGTCGTCTCGTATTTGCTTCCAGTTGTCCCCGTCAGGCCTTGCCGCGGTATGGCTACAACTGCCCGTTCACAAGTATGGGGTACTAAAGGGCCCAAACTTTAGTACACCGACAATAAGTTAGTAAAATACGACTAAAAATATTACAGAATAAGACAACATTTTTTGTCATATTTGCTAAATAATTCCAAAATTATAAGTATTATTTGAAATAGACCTAAAAAATAGTTAGAACTTAATAAAAGTAAATAAGAATTTTTGTTTTCTTCAACGGTGAAACTTTTAATCTGTACATTTACTTTCCTATGGCTGATACACCAGTAACTTTTGTGTAGACCAACTACCTGTATGTTCGATATTTGTGACATTTAGTGTGAGTCATTTCTGTGGTAGAATACTGAATATATGAAACCCTTTTCCCATAGATTTAACAAAGCAAATGTGCAGTTTGAACAACTATATATGTTGAACTTCTAAAAGATCACACACACAAATAAAAGAGCAGGGCCAGCTAATCGTGTCTACATTACTATGCGAGAAACTTGAATCAGTCACCCGCGAGAAAAATTTCACAACGAGTCAAAGACAGGAGAAAGACTACTCGATGGTTGGTGCGAGCATGTAAGGGGAATTGAGGAAGTAGTACACTTCTGATTGCTTCTTCAGTATATGGTTAGGTTTTTGGTGTGTGTAGACCAAGGCCATTATCAAGAAAAGGAACTACACAATTATTGTGGTATGCTTATTTACTGAATGAGTGTAAGTACAAAATACCCCCATGCTTAATCTGAATTCTCTAATAAGAAAAAATAGGATATAATCATTAACTAAATGATTTTTTATATTTTTTATAGTACTTATCACTCAAAGCTAAGTTATACATAGTATACTTGGGTAATATTTCAGGATGCCTACACAAAATAGCTTTTTTGTTTTCAAATTTGTTGTAAAATGAAATATAAACATTTTCTCATGATTATTCGTTCAATAGTTCGCACACAACAAATGTATTTTTCTTCATGCAAGAAAAAAATGGTTACCAAATTTATGAATACCAATGTATCATTCAAAAAAACTAGCCCGTGCAGATGCACGGGTTGATGACTAGTAATATATAAACGGGCTGCATAGACGCAACATCATTGTTTCACCCAGCCCACCAAATGGACTGGCTGACATGTGGCCCAGTAGGTTGAAGCCTAAGCACTTTCGCAAAAAATAAAAATACAAAGGTCGAAGCCTAAGCTAGGCGTTGGATTTACATCCAACGGTCGGCATTCTTCTTCAATCTCTCGTCTTCTTCCCCCAGCACTGGCGGGACCGCCTGCTCCAGTCTCCGGCTTCTAGCGACGCTGTTTTGCGTGCCTCGCAGCAAAACGCTACCCCACCGACGGCCAGGCCATCCCTCCACTCCTCCGCACCTCCTGTTATTCTCTGCCGGGTGTAGGCCCACCCCGCTCCCGAACCAGTCAAGTTTCCCACTCCTCTCCGTCTGCGACTCCACTGTCGCATCTTCCCGATATCCGGGGCGTTCCAGTCTGGGGCCTCGCCGTCGTCCACCGGCCTTGGTGCGCTCTGCACGGTGTGGTCAACGTGGTCAACAAACGAGACTCATCAGAAGATGACTGTACTTGGAGAGGCTGACAGTGGGGACGCACCACGCCCATGGACGCATGCATGGAACTGCATCCTTTTTACCTTGAAAAATAATGTTTTCTCCCCCTGACAGCTGGGACCCACCAGCTACATCTTTGCAAGCAAGGAAGTGCGTCCTTATTACGGGCAAAAAAAATGATTCTTCCCCCTGACAGCTGGGACCCACCAGCTATATCTTCGCACGCAAGGAAGTGCGTCCTTATCCTCCCTGACAGCTTGAACCCACCCGGTCAAAGTGTACATAGCATTGTCTGCGTACATACCGGTGGATCGGTCTATCTGCCACGATGAACCATGGCCAAGTAAGGAGCGGCAACAGTTCAGGCAGTCCAGTCAAAACCGTGTACACGTACGTACAGCCAGATGCCAAAAAATACGGCCACGTACATACATACGGGCGGGGTCTCGAACACGTACTCGCGCATACGTACGGCCAGGGCTCGTGTACATGGAGAGGCAACGGATAACAGCAACGACGTCCTGTTCATCGGAAGCCAACCGGCAGGGTCAGAACGGAGAAACTGCGTCGTGTTCATCGGAAGGCAATGGAATGCATCGTGTTCATCGGGAGGCAACGGAATACGTCGTGTTCATCGGGAGCCAACTGGCTTGGACGGAACAGCCAAAATGAGGTCTGGCGTACCGCAGAACGGAGGAAACGGGCCATCTGTTCGACCGCGTATGGTCGAAACTAGGTCCTTTTCATCGGGAAGGGTCTGGCGTACCGCAAAATAGAGGAAACGGATTTGTGTTGGAGTGCCTACGGTCGAAACGGGGTCCTATTAATCGGGAGGGGTGTGGCATACCGCAAAACGGAGGAAACGGACTTGTGTTGGAGTGCCTACGGTCGAAACGGGGTCCTGTTCATCCACCGTCTACTGCCTCGCTCCAGCCTCCATGGGCTATTGTTCATCCACGGCTACTATTCATCCAGCCTCCACCGGCTGCTATTCATAGAGCCTCCACTGGGTCCTGTTCATCCACCCCCAACCGGCTGGGGTGCGACGGCCTCCTCGGGGTCCTGTTCATCCAGCCGCAACGGCCTACTACCACTGGGTCCTGTTCATCCAACCCCCATCGGGAACTATTCATCCAACCCCCAACAATGCTCACTGTTCATCAAGAGGCAGCAGGTTCGATCGGCTTTAGTTAGCAGCAGTAGCGAAGGAATCGCTCGATCGGGTTCAGTTAACAGCCAGGGATTGATCGATCGCTCAGGTTCAGTAACGTGTAGCCAGTACAATCGCTCGGGTTCAGTAAGCGAACGCCTCGCTCGGGTTCAGTTAGAGCCCAACACCTCGCACCCACGCGCATACGTGTATGAGAGAAACGCGCAATCCCTTCGTGCATCGCTCGGCCCCGACCACCCACCGTAACCGGGAACTCCCCAAAATTTTCCTCGCCCTCGCTTCTACCATGATTTTTTCCGTCATGGACGGCCCAAAGAATGTCATGCAGGTGCGTCCCCAGCCCGCCCAGGATGAAAAGCCCATTTTCTGTCATGATTTTTTGACATAGAAGTAGGAGCCCACCACATCTATGATGATACGTGCTTTTGTCACAATTATCGTCATAGAAGTGTCATAAGCATGATAGAAAAAAATTTCGTTCGGCCCAAAATGTCACGGATGTGTCTTTTTTTGTAGTGTGACTAACCATGTCAACAATAACTCTTAGAAATTATATTAACTCGTATCAATGGCATAAGCAACTAGCGAGCAATAATAAAATATCTCAAATGACAACACTTTGTCAAAACAAACGTGATATAATATGGCAACAGTGGTATCTCGCTTGCCCTTTCTGAAACCGCAAAACATAAATGCAGAGCACCTCCAAAGTACAAGCAGCGACTAAACATTGTAATTCATGGTAGAAAAGATCCAGTCATGATGCATCCAACATTAACTATGCACAATGCATGAGGATGACAATAGTGCTCTCAGATCTGGCACTTATTTGAGAAGGTGATGAATCAACATAAAATTAAATAGATAGTCCCTTCGCAGAGGGAAGCAGGGATTTGCAACGGTGCCAGAGCTCATAGTTTAAAAATAGAGATAAATGTAATTTTGGGAAATGCACCCTTCCTGTTTACATCACGACCAAAAGTTATCAATATCTTCCATGCTAAGCACATTAGTGGCGGTTCCCAATCGATAAAAGTAAAGGTTTACTCCTCCTCCACCAACAAACACACTCCACGACTAGCCGAATCCACGGGTACCGTCCATACCAACATCAGTCCTGGCGGAGTTTTGTTTACTTATTTGCAATTTTTTTATTTTGGGACTGGGAATCCCTATTACCGCCCCTCTCGTGCAAGGACGAGTGAATAAACACTCATCATGAGAATAACCCGCTTAGCATGGAAGATACCGACTACCCCCTATCGCTCTATGAACAATCCAGGCACACAAAAACAGAAGTTTATTTGAAGTTTTAGAGGTGGCACATGCAAATTTACTTGGAACGACAGGGTAATACCGCATATAGGTAGATATGGTGGACTCATCTGGAATAACTTGGGTTTTAGGATTTTGATGAACAAGCAGTATTCCCGCTTAGTACAGGCGAAGGCTAGCAAATAGGTTGAGAAGCGGCTAGCTAGAGAGCGAAAACAGTCATGAACATGCATTACGCATAATTAACATTGAATACTAGCATGAGTAGGATATGGACACCATGAACATAAATATCGTAGAGGCTATGTTGGTTTTGATTCAACTACATGCATGAACATGTGCCAAGTCAAGCCACTTGAAACATTCAAAGGAGGATACCATATCATCATACTACATCACAATCATTTTAATGCATGTTGACATCCAAGATAAATCATTATCCACTCCTAGCTACTTAAGCATGGCATGAGAAACTATAATCTCTAATTGTCATTGCAAACATGTTTGATCATAATATGCTGAATCATGGATACTAGGTTAAACATATTTACAAAAACAAAACAAGTTGAGTTCATACCCGTTTCTCTCTGCCACAGCCAGTTCATCAAATATCGTCATTATTGCCTTTCACTTGCACGACCGAATGATATGAAAATAATAATAGGGCAAGAGTGTTGTGGACTAAACTAGAATCTGCAAACATTTTATTCAAAAGGAGAAGACAAGGTAATATGGGTTCTTTGTTAGATCAATATCAATGCATATGAGAGCCACTCAATATTTTCATCGTGGTCTTCTCCTTGGTATGACTCAATAAAAAGAAGAGAATTTCAGAGAAACACGCTGAAATACTTTTGGAGTTTTTAGTTTTTCTTGAAGAAAGCAAATTAAAGAAAAACAAAAAGAAAAACGAGAAAAATTATTTACACGGGAAAGCTCCCAACAAGCAAAAGAAGAAATAGGAAATCATTTTGGGTTTTCTTTTTAATACTACAACTAACTAAACTAGAAAGAAAAACTGAAAAGAAGCAGGAAACATTTTTTGGATTTTCTCAAAGTTTTTCAAATACACAAGAAGAAAGCGAGAAAATAAATCTAGCATGGATAATACAATGAAAAAGTGTGAACATCGACAACTGGAATGAAATGTGTGAACATGAATGTAATGTCAGTGGAAATACGTACTCCCCCAAGCTTAGGCTTTTGGCCTAGCTTGGTAATAACCATCTGCGGCCTGCATAACAGTTAGAGTGATAGCTCACATAGGCTCTTGGTGCAGCCTCCTCAGGCCGCCGAGCTGCCTCGATCTCTGCCGTGTACGCGCGGGCCTCGCTCTCAAGAACATAATGTCTTCTTTTGCTGTCAAAATCAAAGAGAGCCGGCGTAGGCAAAGCAATATGCACAATGGTTTCTTTATTGAACCTCATCTTATAAGTATAATCAGTGATTTTGCCCTTAAGGAACTTATGGTGTTTCATGGCATCAAAGTCTAAGTACTGAGTAGGCAAGATGGGGTCATAAGGCAGAGGTGTAACACCTACCTCCTTAGCTAAACGAGAAGCATAAATCCCACCATAAAAATAACCACTACCAGCGTTGTGTTGCAATCTGCGTGCAATAATCGCTCCAAGGTTATAGCGTTTAATACCGATAAGAGCAGTGTGTATGAGGCTCAAGTCAGGAGCACATAGTGTACTACAATCTTGCTTGCCTATGATGCATTTGCCATTAAAGAGTGCAAAGTATTGAATTTATGGGAAATGAATACTTTTTATTCTACCTTGTGTCACTCCTCTATCCTCACCATAGCAAAGATTAATAAAAAATGACTCATACTCAGATCTTGGTGGCTCGTCCAGCGAACCCCAAAATGGAATTTTACAAATACCACAAAACACTTCTAGAGGCATGGTAAACGGACGGTCATAAAGTTTAAATGAAACTCTAGACTCACGAGGATGAAATTTAAATTCTTTAGTAAACGATTCTGTGAGGCTGAGATGCTGGTTGCACTTATCATCAATGTAGGGACCGAGCTCGGCGTTGTGAACATATTGCTCAAATTCTTCTTTAATACCTGCACTCACCATGAAATCGTCGCACAGCCATAGGCATGATTTGATAGCGGCATCCCGTATTGAACTTGCACTTGGTTCAACATAAGACCGACGTATTGAGCCACTACTAGATGATGCCTCCGAAGACTTCCTCCTCGAAGAACTCCTAAAGAATTGCATTTTTATTTGCGAACAATTTCTGAAAATTTTTGGGACACAAAATTTTTGTCAACAAAACTTCACAAGATTGATAGCAACTACTCATAAGGGCCCATAGAGGCTATATTAAGCATTCAAACTACTTAGAACTCTAAGAATTCAACATTCAAGCTCATCTATAGCAGCACCAAGTGTAGCGAATTATTCATAATATAATCCACTAAAGCAAAAACTAATTGGAGCAATGGAGGAGTCACATACCAAGTAGCAATCCCCCAAAACAGTTTTGGAAATGGAGCTTCGAGCAAAGAGATCAAAATCCGCAGGTTCGAGAGCAAGAACACGAGAGAGAGAGAGAGCAATGTGATTTTTTCTGGAGGTAGGAGATGACATGGGCTAAAGAAATAAGTGAGGGGACCCACATGGGGACCACAACCCACCAAGGCTCGCCTAGGGCTGCTGGCACGCCCAGGTGGGTTGTGCCCACCTGGTGCACCCCCCTCTGATGTTATTTGTACCAAAAATTTAGAAATAATAAAAAAATCCTATTAAATTTTCAGGGCATTCTGAGAACTTTTATTTCTAGGTCATTTTTTTATTGCACGGGAAATTCAGAAAACAGACAAAGCATGGCATTTTATTTTATTTAACTAAGAAAAACAGAAAATAAGAGTTGGGAGCAGAAGGTTGTGCTTACTAGGTTCATCAACTTCATACCTCTAAAAAATGATCCATTAATAAGGTTGATCAAGTCTTATTAACAACCACCTTCGATTAGCATGAAACCGAACAACTTTCGTAAAACACTAAGTTAGCTCAACGGGGATATGCATGTCCCCAACAATAAGCATTTCATATTTCTTTTTGGCAGTAGGTAGAGGTAGTTGAAAACTTCCAATAGTGAGTGTCGGAGATTTTTCAATAACATTAATACCATTCACATGGAATTGTTTCTTTGGAAAGTGCACAGTATGTTCATTACCATTGATATGAAAAGTGACCTTGCTTTTATTGCAATCAATAACAGCCCCTGCAGTATTCAAAAAGGTTCTACCATGGATAATCGACATGTTGTCGTCCTCGGGCATCTCAAGTATCACAAAGTCAGTTAAGATAGTAACATTTGCAACAACAACGGGCACATCCTCACAAATACCGATAGGTATGACAGTTGATTTGTCAGCCATTTGCAAAGATATTTTAGTAGGTGTGAGTTTATTCAAATCAAGTCTTTTATATAAGGAGAAAGGCATAACACTAACACCAGCTCCTAGATCACACAAAGCAGTCTTAACATAATTTCTTTTGATGGAGCAAGGTATAGTTGGTATTCCTAGATCCCAAAGTTTTTTAGGTACTCCATCCTTAAAAGAATAATTAACAAGCATGGTGGAG
The DNA here is from genome assembly GCA_011799875.1 of Thinopyrum elongatum. Classification (NCBI taxonomy): domain Eukaryota; kingdom Viridiplantae; phylum Streptophyta; class Magnoliopsida; order Poales; family Poaceae; genus Thinopyrum; species Thinopyrum elongatum. The sequence goes on along the minus strand of CM022303.1, from coordinate 490,582,349 downwards.
ATTTCAGCTTCAGGTATTTTTCTCTTATTAGTGATGATGTCTTTCATGTATTTTGCATAAGGGGCCATCTTTAAAATATCAGTCAAGCGAGTGCGCAAAAAGACTGGCCTAAGCATTTCAGCAAAGCGTTCAAATTCTTCACCATCCTTTTTCTTGTTTGATTTAGGTGGAAAGGGCATGGGTTTTTGAACCCATGGTTCTCTTTCTCTTCCATGTTTTCTAGCAACAAAGTCTCTTTTATCATATCTTTTACTTTTAGGTTGTGGGTTATCAAGATCAACAGTTGGTTCTATTTCAACATCATTATCTAGTTGTTTATCATTGTCCGGTTGAGTGTCTTCATGAACATCATCATTAACTTTTTCATTATCACTAAATGAATGTTCATTACCAGATTGAGTTTTAGCATCAGAAATAGAAACATCATTATTATTATCAGGAGGTTTTTCTACTTCAAGTTCACTAGAGGTATGGAAAGTCCTATCATTTTTCTTTTTCTTCTTCTTTTTAGAAGGACTAGGTGCATCAGTGTTGATTCTTTGAGAGTCTTGTTCAATTCTTTTAGGGTGTCCCTCAGGATAAAGTGGTTCCTAAGTCATTTTACCTCCTATAGTTGCTACTCTAACAACAAAGTCATTCATATTATTATTCATTTCACTAAGCAACTCTCTCTGAGATTTAACAACTTGTTCTAGTTGAGTTTGAACCATAGAAGCATGTTTTCCTACACCTCTTACATCATTAGTAATCCTAAATAACAAGTCACTCAAGCGAGCAATCATATTAGAATTATATTTCAATTGTTTCATAACATTTTCATTGAAGTGATCTTGTTTCCTAATGTAGTTGTCAAACTCATAAAGGCATTGACTGGGATGTTTATTGTAAGGGATATCACTTTCATCAAATTTCATTAAAGAATTTACCTCTACCACCTTGGGTGGTGGTGCATCAAGTCGATGTACTTCTTCAATAGGAGGTAAATTTTTAACATCCTTTGCTTTAATACCTTTTTCCTTCATACTTTTCTTTGCCTCCTACATATCTTCCGGATTTAGATATAAGATACCCCTCTTCTTCGGAGTGGGCTTAGGTGGTGATTCAGGAAGAGTCCAATCATCATAATTTTTGAATATACTATTCAATAATTCTTCAGCTTGTTCAACAGTTCGTTCCCTGAAAACACAACCAGCACAAATATCTAGGAAGTCCCTAGAAGCATCGGTTTGTCCATTATAGAAGATATCAAGTATTTCATTTTTCTTAAGAGGATGATCAGGCAAAGCATTAAGCAATTGGAGAAGCCTCCCCCAAGCTTGTGGAAGACTCGCTTCTTCAATTTGCACAAAATTAAATATTTCCTGTAAGGCAGCTTGTTTCTTATGAGCAGGAAAATGTTTTTCAGAGAAGTAGTAAATCATATCTTGGGGACTACACACACAACCAGGAGCAAGAGTATTGTACCATATCTTAGCATCACCCTTTAACGAGAACAGAAATAGTTTGAGAATATAATAGTAGCGAATCTTCTCATCATGAGCAAATAGGGTGGCTATATCATTTAATTTAGTAAGATGTGCCACAACAGTTTCAGTTTCATAGCCATGGAAAGGTTTAGATTCAACCAAAGTAATTAACTCTGGGTCGACAGAGAATTCATAATCCTTATCATCAACAAAGATAGATGAAGTAGCAAACTTAGGATCACATTTCATTCTAGCATTCAAAGATTTTTCCTTCAGTTTGCATAATAATTTCTTCAGATCATCTCTATCATTGCAAGCAAGAAAATCTCTAGCTGTCTCCTCATCCATAACATAACCTTCAGGTATCTTAGGCAATTCATATCTAGGAGAGCTAGGCCTAATAGGTGTTTCAAGATTTTCAGTTTCAAGTACTTCATCAGTTTCAACAATTTCATCAGTTTCAACATTCTCAATATCTTTAGCTCTAGCAATTTGTTCATCAAGAAATTCACCTAGTGGCATATTATCATCAAGCAAGGTACTAGCATCATCATGAGTAGCATTCATAGCTGAAGTAGCATCATCAATAACTTGTGACATATCAGGATTAATAGCATGTGGTGGTGTTGCAAGTCTACTCAAAACAGAAGGTGAATCAAGTGCAGAGTGTGATGGCAGTTCCTTACCTCCCCTCGTCCAAGAGGGAACGATCTTAGTCTTGGTATCCTTCAGATTCTTCATAGTGATAAATAGATAATAATCCCAAGTGACTCAGCAAATATAGCTATGCTCCCCGGCAACAATGCCAGAAAAAGGTCTTGATAACCCACAAGTATAGGGGATTGCAACAGTTTCTGAGGGTAGAGTATTCAACCCAAATTTATAGATTCGACACAAGGGGAGCCAAAGAATATTTGCAAGTATTAGCAGTTGAGTTGTCAATTCAACCACACCTGGAGATTAAATATCTACAGCAAAGCAATTAGTAGCACAGTAATATGATAGTTTTGATAGCAGTGATAATAGTAGCAGTAACGGTAACAGTGATACCAATGATTTTGTAGCAAGTGTAACAGTAGCAACAACAGTAGTAACTTAGCAAGAACAATATGTGGAAAATTTGTAGGCATTGGATCGGTGAATTCATTGGATGATATTCATCATATAACAGTCATAACCTAGGGCGATACAAAACTAGCTCCAGTTCATAAATATAATGTAGGCATGTATTTCGTAAATAGTCATACATGCTTATGGAAAGAACTTGCATGACATCTTTTGTCCTACCCTCCCGTGGCAGCGGGGTCCATAAGGAAACTAAGGGATATTGAGGCCCCCTTTTAATAGAGAACCGGAACAAAGCATTAACACATAGTGAATACATGAACTCCTCAAACTACGGTCATCACCGGAAAGTATCCCGATTATTGTCACCCTAGGGTTTACGGATCATAACACGTAATAGGTGAATATGACTTGCAAGATTGGATCTAGAACATAGATATAATGGTGAAAACATAAATAGTTCAGATCTGAAATCATGGCACTCGGGCCCTAGTGACAAGCATTAACCATGGCAAAGTCATAACAACATCAATCTCAGAACATAGTGTGTACTAGGGATCAAGCCCTAACAAAACTAACTCGATTACATGTTGAATCTCATCCAACTCTTCACCGACCAGCGAGCCTACGAAGGAATTACTCACTCCCGGTGGGGAGCATCATGGAATTGGTGATGAAGGAGGGTTGGTGATGATGAAGACCAAAGATTCCCCTCTCCGGAGCCCCAAACGGGCTCCAGATCTGGCCTCCCGATGAAGAACAGGAGGTGGCGGCGGCTCCGTATCGTGAAACGCGATGAAACTTTCTCTCTCATTTTTTCTCCAAAAATAGGATTTTATAGCTTCAGGATTAGGGTCTGCGGGGCCACCAGGTGGGCATAACCCACCTGGGCGCGCCTGGAGGGGGTGGCGCGCCCTGGTGGGTTGTGCTCAACCGGGGGCCCCCCTTCGATGGTTCTTGGCTCCAGTATTTTTTATATATTCTGAAATAATTCTCCAAAAAGTTTTGTTCCATTCCGAGAACTTTTATTTCTGCACAAAAACAACACCATGGTAGTTCTGCTGAAAACAGCGTCAGTCCGGGTTAGTTTCATTCAAATCATGCAAATTAGAGTCCAAAACAAGAGCAAAAGCGTTAGGAAAAGTAGATACGATGGAGACGTATCAGCCCGCAGGGTGTTGACATAGACCCAACTCCGGCGCCATTCCTTCACGTGGGTATAGAGCCCCAAGGGGATGAAGTCCACCCCCTCTAGCTTATCGACGAGGCGGAAGCTCATGCAGCTGGATATCTGCTTCTTGGGGATCGAGAGCATGCACTACAAAAAAAAGACACATCCGTGACATTTTGGGCCGAACACAATTTTTTTTCTGTCATGCTTATGACACTTCTATGATGATAATTGTGACAAAACCCGGTATCATCATAGATGTGGAGGGCTCCTACCTCTATGACAAAAAATCATGACATAAAATGGGTTTTCATCCTGGGTGGGCCGGAGATTCACCTGCATGACATTCTTTGGGCCATCCATGACGGAAAAAATCATGGTAGAAGCGAGGGCGAGGAAAATTTCGGGGAGTTCCCGGTTACGGTGGGTGGTCGGGGCCGAGCGATGCATGGAGGTTTGCGCGTTTCTCTCGTACACGTACGCGCGTGTGTGCGAGGCATTGCGCTCTAACTGAACCCGAGCGAGGCGTTGGGCTCTAACTGAACCCGAGCGATTGCACTAGCTACGTTACTGAACCCCGATCGATCCCTTGCTGTTAACTGAACCCGAGTGATTCATTCGCTACTGCTGCTAACTCAAGCCGATCGAAGCTGCCTCTTGATGAACAGTTCCCGGTGGGGGTTGGATGAACAGTTCCCAGTGGGGGTTGGATGAACAGGATCCCGTGGTAGTAGAGGCCATTGCCATTGGATGAACAGGACCCCGATCGAGGAGGTGGGGGTGGATGAACAGTAGCCGGTGGAGGGACCCCGTGGAGGGCTGGTTGAATAGGACCCCGTGGAGGGGCTGGTTGAACAGGACCCCGTGGAGGGCTGGTTGAACAGTAGCCGGTGGAGGCTGGATGAACAGGACCCCGTGGAGGGCTGGATGAACAGTAGCCGGTGGAGACTGGATGAAAAGGACCCCGTGGATGAACAGTGGCTGGAGGAAGTTGACGGTGGATGAACAGTAATAGCTGGAGGGTAGAGGAAGTCGACGGTGGATGAACAGTAGCCCGTGGAGTCCCGTTTTGCGGTACGCCACACCCCTCCCGATGAACAGGACCCCGTTTCGACCATAGGCACTCCAACACAAGTCCGTTTCCTCCGTTTTGCGGTACGCCACACCCCTCCCGATCAACAGGACCCCGTTTCGACCGTACACGGTCAAACACAAGTCTGTTTCCTCCGTTTTGCGGTACGCCAGACCCTTTCCGATGAACAGGACCCCGTTTCGACCGTACGCAGTCGAACAGAAGGCCCGTTTCCTTTGTTCTGCGGTACGCCAGACCTCGTTTCGACTGTTCCATCCAAGCCGGTTGGCTCCCGATGAACACGACATATTCCGTTGCCTCCCGATGAACACAACGCATTCCGTTGCCTCCCCATGAACATGACGCAGTTTCTCCGTTCCGACCCAGCCGGTTGGCTTCCGATGAACAGGACGCCGTTGCTGCCATCTGTGGCCTCTCCATGTACACAAGCCCTGGACGTACGTATGCGCGAGTACGCGTTCGAGACCCCGCCCGTATGTACGTACGTGGCCATATTTTTTGGCATCTGGTTGTACGTACGAGTACACGGTTTGGACTGAACTGCCTGAACTGCTACCGCTCCTTACTCGGCCACGGTTCATCATTGCAGACAGACTGATCGACCGGTATGTATACAGACAACGCTACGTACGCTTTGACCGGGTGAGTCCCAGCTGTCAGGGAGGATAAGGACGCACTTCCTTGCATGTGAAGATATAGCTGGTGGGTCCCAGCTGTCAGGGGGAAGAATCATTTTTTTGCCTGTAATAAGGACGCACTTACTTGCGTGCGAAGATGTAGCTGGTGGGTCCCAGCTGTTAGGGGGAGATAACATTATTTTTAGGGTAAAAAGGATGCAGTTGCATGCATGCGTCCATGGGCGTGGTGCGTCCCCACTGTCAGCCTCTCCACGTACATTCATCTTCCGATGACTCTTGTTTGTTGAGCACGTTGACCACATTGTGCAGAGCGCACCAAGCCGGTGGATGATGGCGAGGCCCCAGAATGGAACGCCCCAGAGATGGGGAAGACGCGGCAGTGGAGTCGCAGACAGAGAGGAGTGGGAAACTAGACTGGTTCAGGTGCGGGGTGGGCCTACACTCGGCAGAGAATAATAGGAGGTGCGGAGGAGTCGAGGGATGGCCTGGCTATCGGTGGGGTAGCATTTGACTGTGAGGCATGCAAAACAGCGCCGCTGGACGCCGGAGGCTGGAGCAGGCGGTCCTGGCAGCGCTGGGAGAAGAAGACGAGAGATTGAAGAAGAATGCCAGCCGTTGGATGTAAATCCAACGCCTTGCTTAGGCTTCGACCTTTGTATTTTTATTTTTTGCGAATGTGCTTAGGCTTCGACGTACTGGCCCACATGTCAGCCAATCCATTTGTTTTTTTAGTCCATTTGGTGGGCTGGGTGAAACAATGATGTAGCGCCTATGCATCCCATTTATATATTATGGTAGAATTTAAAGCCCATTTGCATTTTTCTCGAAATCCGCGGACTTGCTGGGCTGGGTGAAAATATCATGTTGGGCTGGACAGAGAAATGTTATAAAAACATAAACACATGATTACACGTCTATTACTGCATTGGTCAGTAAAATCTGTGCAAGCTTATGTACGCAATCACCAGGAGATAACTTGCCAAGTTATATATAAACAATTATTATTATTATCTTGTAAGAACTTTCGATTTATGAAATAAAATATCATTTTAATTTGATGAGTTAATAGGACGTGGGGTATTATTATTTTTTAGGCTAGACGTGGGACAGTTGAGTTGGTTCTAGGGAAAAGTACTAGGAGAAAACTCAGATTACATCGAAAAAGAAAGTGGGAGAAAATTCAGATATAGGATTAATGAAAACGAAAAATAAAGGAAGTGGGAAGGTCTATAAAATGGTTGGACGAACGACAGGTTTAACGGAACCTTATGTTGTTTATATATATGTAATAAAATAAGATATAAATATAAATATATATACTATTATAGAAGGGAAAACATAGGTTTAGTTTTGCATTCTTATAGAAAAATAGAAGTGAGTTGTGCGTCGTCTTGAAAAAACAAAAATAACTTGGGCTGCTGATGTTATAGACAAGCTAGGCTGGGAGGCCCAGAGGCCGCTTGATACCTGCTGGATCCAAAAAAAGTTGAAACATGTCGTGGGCTGCGCATGTTAAACAACAAAACCTAGGCCATGGACCTGGTGGGCCTGGGACTGTCAGCCTCTCGACGAACAGTCTTCTCCCGATTCCTCTTGTTTTGCTAACCATGTTGGGAACGACAGATGGCGGCACCACGGTGAGAGCACCAAGTCAGAGGACGACATCGAGACCTCGGACCGAACGAACCGGAGCAAGGGAAGACGCAGGTGGAGGGGAGTACGAGGGTTGACCTGTTCGGGTGCAGGGTGGGCCGGTGGAGCTGCCGCCGCCGGACAATTTGTGGGAGTAGAGGGATGGCCTGGCCAATGCCATAGGCTATGATGGGTCACTGAGGCGTACGCGGCAGCACCGCCAGTCGTTGTATAGGAAGAGGACGAAAGATTGAACAAAATTAAGAAAAATAAATGGATAGGTGGTTGGTCCCAGATGTCTGTGTACGAGACCTGCTGGGTCCACCTGAGAAGGGGAATATGTTGGGAGGAAGGAGATTCAAAGCACGGCAGCCCAGTGAACTAGTTACATACATAAGCAAATAGCCACTAAAAAAAGCAAACAGGTTAATGGGTTCTTAGACGAAATATTTTGGACAAAACAGATAATTACGACAGATAGGCTAATGCATGAAACACTCAGATGATAAAGGTGCTTAAACAGATAAAGTACATCATCTAGACCTTCCTGGCACGCTTGATCATGACGCTGCGGCTGTCCGTGTACTCGTCGGTTACGGGAAGCAGACACGCCCTCATGTCCAAGATCTGCATGTACATGTCGTAGCATGTGTATGCGTCCTTGGCCGCGTAGGTTATGTAGGCTAGATTCAGAGGTACCTCCCACATGTTCAGGTCCTTGGTATCGTTGTCTTCTTTCATGTTGGTGTAGCAGGGGTTTATGATGGTCTCGGCGAGGTCAACCACGGAGTCCTTCTCCTGCCTGTTGCCGATGATCTTGTATTGCTTCTGGATGTCGACAAGCTTGTTGCACCAGATGACCGAATCGTCGCGTTCTTCCTTCTCTCTAGCGTAGCGAAGGTGCAGTAGGCACTGCCGATGAAACGGGCGAATGCTCCAGGACCTCTAATGGCCCTACAGCAGTGGTAGATGAGAACCTCGTCCCGCACGCATACCTGGGCGACGGCGATCCGCTGGTCCCTGTCAGGAGATGAATGGATGGGCACAAGGTCTAGTCCTGCGACCTTGTGCTTTCTCCTCCTATAGGTACCGCCTGAACTTGGCGAGGCAGAGCTTCATCGAGTTCGGATCGTTGGTGTACATCACATTCAACTTAGTGCAGCCGTGGGACTAAATGGCGAACTCAAAGGTGAACTCCTTGCTGAAGTCCATATCTAGCAGGCTCACCCCTCGGATCACCATTGGAGTCTCTTCAAGTGAACGAGTGGGTAGCCGGCGGCAACAGTTCATTTTTCAGCTCTTGGGAAACTGGATTCAACAGTAAACTGAGTGTGTACAGGCGACAACAGTTACTACCCCTCCCTCGCCCGCTGCAAGCCCGGCAGAACATGCACCCTCGTCGCATTCAAACGCCTCCATTAAGAAACCTATTCCGGCCACACGTCGATTCACGAGCGGGTCTGTATTGGTATTGTAATAACAAGTGTTAGTGGTCACTTTACTTAAATTTAATTAGTTTTAATTATAATTTATTCTTAAAACAAGGAATGCATTGGCTTGTTCTATCAGTGCCACAGGATCAACATGCACAACAATTAGAATTATTATTCTCAGGACGCACATGATCAGCACATTTGCCGCACTTTCACACAGGCAATACTACCAAGTTTGAACAGTTTGTTATGGTTGTTGTCCTCTGCATCATCATGCTGTGTTTCCCAGCTTGCAAGATTCAGAACCAACAAATAAGATTCAAATAATAAGTACAACAAAGATGCCTACACATCTCATTGATTCCCAGCTTGCAAGATTCAGAACCAACAAATAAGATTCAAATAATAAGTACAACAAAGATGCCTACACATCTCATTGATTCCCAGCTTGCAAGATTCAGAACCAACCCATTAGAGCCTTTTGATAAAGTGAATATCGGGATTAAATCCATCTTGGCTAGCCGTGCCATACAACCCAAGAACTTGGCGAATGCTCTTGACCATCACAACATATGTGGTTGAGTATTCCTGTTTGCACAGATAAGAAAGAGCATGATTACTATAATAGTGGCACTAGTTGAAGCAAACTTTATTTCCAAAACGAGAAAAGATTGCGATAGAATAGCTTTATTTAAAAAATACAATGTTAGCACAATATGACAAAGCACAATCATGTTGATAAAGGACAGTACTGACCGGTGTGAGATGACTTTGGGAGATCAAGTTATTCTTTATGTCCCCATATCTTGCCATGAAAGCGATTCATTGACATTCATTAACACCTCAGTGTGGCAGTAGAAGGGGGAGCGTTGACTCATTTCAATCACTTTTTTTGTGCAGTTCAACTAAAATTATGGCGCCCGCCAGTTAGAGAGGAGGAGCGTCGACTCATTTCGATCATTTTTTTCTGCAAATTATGTACATTGGAAATGAAATGGTAGCTAAGACAGTAGTTATATTTTAAATGTATTATTACTTCATTTTATCAGTGGCAGTAGCAGTGCCAAAACAGTAGCACAATATCACTAGTTGGATGCAGAGTCAAAATCAACCAAAAAGGAACATACCCGGTCATGGGAACCATAACTGAGAGAGGGGCCCTATGCCGCCATGACTCGATGTAGTGAACCTGCAACTCCACTCGGATGATTCAATTCATGTGACTTTTTCTGCAGTTCACCTGAAATGAAGCAAAGATTGCATCATTCAGCTAGCAAGAAGTAGTTGCTCTCATGAGCTGGCAGGCTCTTCTTTAGTAGTTGCACTAAAATTGAGCTACATTAAGGTTGGCTGTCCTGTTCATGTAAGGTGCAACTATAATTTCCTTATCCTTTTGTGCAGTTCCACTAAAATAAAGTGCCATTGTGGTGATAGTGACGGCTCATCTTGCAAAGGCTAATAAAATGTTGCACGAGATTACCAGCAGAATTTGACGGAGATTTTGGAAACTCCAATCACCATTTTGTGCAATTCCACCAAAATTGAGAGATGTTGCCCACGTGACATTTTAGTTGAACTGCACAAGACACTCATTCCAAAAAAAGTGTTTTGTGCAGTTCACCAAAAGGTCACAATAGCAACAAGGTGAAATGGATATCCCTATCTGCACAAAAAGATAGAAAGAAAATAGTTCCTGGTCAATAACAAGATACGAAACATACACGAAATGAAAAGAAGCGTCTTGATTATGTTCATGGCAATCACGCAAGGACAGTAGAAATTTTAAAACGTCAGCAATGCTTCATGTTACTGGAAGCATTACGATCAACAATGACATTTGTCAAATATGGGATTACTTTAATGGTGGCATTGCTTGTTTACCAGATACAATAGATCAACAGCAGTTAAAGAATTGGTTTAAGGGCATGGGACCGTGGGGACACTAGGACACTCAGCAGCGTAAAGAAGCAACTTACTTATCATACTGGGGAAAACAACAGGAGTACCATTTGTAACACAGTTTAATTGCATCATATCACTGGAGGCATTAGATTAACAATAACACTGGTTTGACATGTCCTTAAGGTAACAGTGTGATCGCTTCATTTTACATGCGCCCTTACATTAACAACAGCAAAAGGTTGGTATAAGGACATGCGACAGTGGACGCATCAGCACAATGTACCTACAAGGAGGCATAAAGTGGTGATGCCGAGTTTGTTCATACTCTGTGAGGGCAGCAAATCTAATCCTGGAGACCTTTTACTATGTGAGGGCAGCAAATCTAATCCTGGACATACTCTGTTGACTTATCCACCAGCCGCCACTTTCTATCCTTTTTTCAACCAATAATAGATCTGTTCCTTATCCAGTTTGTACTGCCTTTTCCCTTTATTTCCCTTTTCAACCAAGAGACCGGTTGGGTATCCAGGCTCTACTACTTTCCCCCTGTTATTTCCTCTTTGAATCAAGTCCTAGATTCATGCTACGACTTTCTCCCCTTTCTTCATTGTTTGAACAAAGTCCTAGATTTGACTGCATGAAGTAGCTTTACCTCCAATAATACTAAAAATTTAGGTGGCTTTGGAAGACCTGATGGAAGTAGAAAAAGATGCGGGTGAGGTTACACGTCAGTCGACTGACTTTTTCATCTCTGGTCAGTCAATTTTCCAGCTATTGGATACGAAATCAAGGGCCTGCAGTTCATCTTCAACCTCCACCCCCCTGAGCCGCCAGCCACCACCGGCCGAACCGCCGGCCCCTGCCGCCCGCGGACGGCGGCGTTCCCGCGCCGCCTCGCCGCCCCACCCTCCCCGAAACCACTCCCCATCGCCAGTCCGCCTCACCCCGGCCATCCCTCTAGCCCCCCCCCCCGCGATGAGCTTTTTCTCCGGCGATCCCCACGCCACCGCCCCACCACCGCGCCCCCTCCACCGCCGGCGACCACCGTCCCCACCCTGAACCCTAAGATAGATAGTGGGGTACCTCTCCGGCAAGCACCCTCCTCGCTGCGGCTGGTTCTTCCTTAACTCCGACAAGCCCCCCCACCCCCTTAAAATCGACTGACCCAAAAGTCGATTCAGTCGACTGAAGTGTAGCTAAATCGAAAAGATGCACATGCAGACACATGGGGAGCTGGGGCAGTAGAGCAAGGCCACTTTCGAAGAACTTATACCTGAGGGTCGTCGGGATGTCGGCGGCGGCAGGTCGGATCTGCGCACAATACGGCAGGGAGGAAGAAGGGTCGGAGGACCTCCTGAGCTGGCGCTGTGTCGGGGAGAACGGCACGGGCAGAGGATTGGGACCTGCCGGCAGCTGTGGGTTTCCTCCCTCGCCACTGATGACTGCGTGAACAATGCACTAGTCCTCTACACACACCGGCCGAAGGGATCCGGCCGGATCTGTGACCAGCGGTGAGCAGAGAGAAAATGTCGCTACCGCTGTCTTGTTTAGATCTGGAGAGGATGAGAGAATGAAGAGAGCAACCCTAGTAAAGCAAGCGCTCAGGCCCCTGCCTATATATATAGTGGAGTGATTATCTTTTTCTCTCCACAACAAGCGTTTCAATTTGTGTACGTGGCATTAAAGAAAAGAAACTCTCTATTTAACGTGACTAACTGTATGACTCCTACTTACTAGTACAGTAGTAGTATTGTTCAGTTGTGCTCCCCGGCCCTCCATTCATTGAACAACCCCACGGGTGAATAAACATACAGTACTAGTATTTATATAGAACGAACAAGCTCGAACTATTTTGGCTTTGAGATATCGATGGTACAGTTTGACCACATTGCATCAATGGACTCAGTACTTTGAAGTAACCTATACGTATATGCACGGTTTACATTCCGAATCGCTAGCTAGAGCTTGAACTGTATTTGTTTACATGTACCACATTTTTCTTTTGGTTTTCTGCTCCATGGCGCAATTCATCGATACAAAATTATACTATGAGTAGTTAAAAGTTGAGGGCGGGGCTTTTCCCAGGCAGTACGCGCGGCAGTTTTCGCGTAGGCGGTTTGACAGAGAGGCGAGGAGGGTGAGGGAGTAGCGGATTCGACTTACTGCTGGAAAGGTAGGGCTGTGCGATTTGACGGCACGTTACTACTGGAAAGACGGGGTCTTGTGATATGACTACTCATTATAGTCATGAATTACTGGCACTACGACCGTGGTGATGCCCCCCTTCCGTTCCCCACTCTAATCTGGTGCATGACACGTCGACCCGGATGCTGGCTCTCCCACATGTCGGCGAAGTATGTAAGAAGGAGCAAAGAATCATGCGGTATGTATAGTGTATATACTAGTACTACTACTCATGTCGGAGGAGTGCGAACCACGGCAGCCCAGTGAACCAGCAGGCGATAGGCCATAGAAAACAATGTGGTGATATGGCCATAAAAAACAATGTGCTACAGTCCAGTCTATAGCATGTACAGTACTACTCCTCTTCCTCCTCATCTCGGTTCATTGCCATCATACCTTCCCCATTCCTGTGTTTTCAGTATCCTGGGAATCAAAGAGGCCCTTAGACTAGTTTAGGTCCGGTCGTTTTTTATAAATGTGTTATGTCCAAAATTTAATGAACGTGCTCCGGTTTCTATGAAAATAATCCGGTTTACATGTAGTAATTCATTTATTTATTTATTCTTCTGCGGGTGGTTTGCACGTAATTCGTGAGGTCTGAAATGTAAAGTACGCCGGCATGGTTGCATATGCTCCGAGTCGTGCATGCACTACGACCCAGATGCTCTATGTCCCACATGTCGGCGAAAGGGAGCACGTGGAAATAGCCTAGGAGTACATATAGGAGGATAAATGCGTGAAAAAATATGCACTATGAATCATAGCTGCGGTTCGAAAAGGAGACCTAAAGTGATGACAGGTATAGGTCGCACGTACCCAACTAGTGGTACAAGACGTACGACTACTTTTTCCCTCAAAAAAAGAGGTACAAGTACTCAGTACTCCTATTCTATCAACACGAGTCCCATCTGACAACAGCGTTCATGCTACAGCTAGCTCTTCTCCCTCGTTTCTCTCTTCTAATTCTAACTCAGCCGACGCGCGGTGGGCGGGGTGGGGATTTGCCGATGGTCGGTTTGCTCAACTGCGGCCCCACCTCAAAGTGAAAATGTTACGACTGGAATAAAAGTGCCATACACTAATAAAACATTAAGGCCACGAGGCGATGTAGTTCTGGTTATAGGAGGCAAGAAGAAAGATGCATCCATCGACGACGTCCACCTCCTCGACTAAGGGCACCGGCCCACCGAACAGTGGCTAAGTAGCTGCGGCTTTCGTGGCCAGGTCGATGTGCTTCTGAACAATGGAGTCCAAAGATTCCAGCTGCTGGAAGAAGGCCAACGTATTTCTGTCCTCGCTGGCCTTGTAGTGGCCTATGTAGATGATTTCCTCGTAGACCTAGATGTGCAGGTCGACGGTTTCTTGCATGGCGAGGCGCTGCGCGGCGAGCGCGGCCTCGAGGTGCACATTCTTCGTCGTGACCTCCGGCACCTGCAGGGCCACCAGGGCTTGAAAGAGTTCGTCACCATGGAGGCCAATGAGGGTGGCAGGCAATGAGGAGCCTGGGCGCGCGGGCTGGAGCAGTACGGCAAGGTCGTCCACGCGCTTCTTGACGGCGGTGAACTTGCGGATGGAGCGGACCATCATGTTGTCCATGGGAGAGGCGAAGCCGGCGTCGGCGAGGGATACGATGCCGGTGGTCGCCAGCACCGTCTGGAAACGCTGCGCGGTGCGGGGCCGCAGGCCGGCGTCTTGGATGATCTGGCATAGCCGACTGCCGCTCGCGTCCATCGCCTCCATAGGTGCTTGTGGCTTCGGGTCACTTGGTCTTGGATTGGAGTGAGCAGTGTTGCGCAGAGACTAGGAGTAGATGGATTGGAGTGGTGGGGCACCTTTATATGAGAGTCCAAACTCGGTTGCATTCACATCGTGCTGGCTCTATTATGCTTCTCCAATTAATTCCCTCTACATGCTAATTGAGGATGCATCATTGACCGTTCAATGTCTCGGGAATCGCTACCCTCTCCCTCGTTGGCATTCAAGCCGTATCAATGTAAATGCGGGTCAAGAAGAGACTAGTCATTTACTACATTGTGCACCGCGACTGTGTGGGGGTGCGACGCGAACGGCACAGGCATGCTGTACTTGTTTCACTTTCTCGTTTTGAACTCGTGACTTGTAGTAACGCTCAGTTTTGAATATATAAGTTTGGTTGTTGCGCCAATATATACAGCACTCCCTCCATGTAGGTTGGGTCGCTGAAGTCAAAATTAGACACAAAACACGATGGTGACGGACTAGTCTATCTCCGTCCTGGTTTATTGCTCCCCGTCGTAATCTATGCCAAATTTTGACCATAAATTTGACTAACAAAAGGTTCATGCATGTCACCAAAATTATATCATTTAAAACTATGTTCAAATACAAATCAAATGATATAATTTTTGTTGACATGCACTAACATTTTTTCAGTTAAATCTTTGGTCAAAATTTAGCACAAATTACAAAAGGGACTAATAAACTAGGACCTAGGTAGTACACCAGGTCGAAGACAGTGATACTACATATAATTAACGCCAAATAAGAGCAAGGGATCACACATGTCATTTACGACTGGAATAAAAATGCCATACACTAATAAAACATTAAGGCCACAAGGCAATGCAGTGCTGGTTACAGGAGGCAAGAAGAAAGATGCATCCATCGACGACGTCCACCTCCTCGACTCAGGGCGCCGGCCCACCGAACGGCGGCTAAGTAGCAGCGGCTTTCGTGGCCAGGTCGACGTGCTTCTGAACAATGGCGTCCAAAGATTCCAGCCGCAGGAAGAAGGCCAATGTATTTCTGTCCTCGCTGGCCTTGTAGTGGCCTATGTAGACGATTTCCTCGTAGACGTGGATGTGCAGGTCGACGGTTTCTTGCATGGCGAGGCGCTGCGCAGTGAGCGCGGCCTCGAGGTGCACATTCTTTGTCGCGACCTCCAGCAGCTGCAGGGCCACCTGTGCTTCAAAGAGTTCGTCACCTTGGAGGCCGATGAGGGTGGCAGGCAACAAGGAGCCTGGGCGCACGGGCTGGAGCAGTACGGCAAGGTCGTCCGCATGCTTCTTGACGGCGGTGAACTTGCGGATGGAGTCGACCATCATCTGGCACATGCGAGAGGTGAAGCTGGCGTCGACGAGGGCTATGACGCCGGCGGTCGCCAGCACCATCTGGAAACGCTGCGCGGTGTGGGGCCGCAGGCCGGCGTCTTGGACGATCCGGCACAGCCGACTGCCAATCACGTCCATTGATGCCATGGGTGCTTGTGGCTTCTGGTCACTTGGTCTTGGTCTTGGATTGGAGTGGGCAGTGTTGCACAGAGACTAGGAGTAGATGGATTGGAGTGGTGGGGCGCCTTTATGAGAGTCCAAACTGTGTTGCATTCACATCGTGCTGGCTCCATTCTGCTTCTCCAATTACTTACTCCTACCTCTGCATGCTAATTGAATGCGGAGGCATCATTGACCATTCAATGTTTCGGAAACTGCTACCCTCTGCCTCATTGGCATTCAAGCCGTATCAACGTAAATGTGTGTCAAAAAGAGACTAGTCAGTAGTAGTATACTCAATATTGTGCACCGCGACCAAGGCAGAGAGGAAAACGAGAGAACTACATATTTATTTATGGTGTAGATTCACTCATTTTGCTCCGTATGTACTCATTTAGGATGTAGTCACTTGTTGAAATCTCTAGAAAGGCAAATACTCCCTCCGTTTTTATTTACTCTACATATTAGAGTTGACTGAAGTCAAATTTTCATAAAGTTTGACCAAGTTTATAAAAAATAATATAGACATTTATCATAACAAATATATATGATGTGAAAGTACATTCAATAATAAATCTAATTGTATTGGTTTGTTATTGCTTATGTTAATATATATTTTTATAAACTTGGTCAAAGTTTATAAAGCTTGACTTTTACCAAAGCTAATACGTGGACTAAATAAAAACGGAGGGAGTAGTCCCTCCTTTCCGGTTTACAGGGCTATACTATTAAGAGCAAGTACAATAGTGGGCTTATAGCCTGCTTACATGGCAATTTTGTCTCATGCAAGAGCCTGGCTATATGCGTGCTCCAAGGCTCCGCACCACGCCCCACCCCTACACAAAGACTGCCACGCGAGCATTCGCAACTGCCACATTCGGGTTGCGCTTGGCTCTTCGCCTCTTCGAGAAGACGAACAATGATGTTACTACTTCTACAGTATCGAATCAACTGTTGCATGTCTGTCCACCGCGTGCGGGAGGGATAGCTTGTTGTAGTAAGCAAAAGCTTGTCCTCATCTGTGAGCCACCGTGCGCATGGGCGAGGGAGAGGGCATGTAGTAGTAAAATCAAGCTTCTCCTTGTTGTACGAGTTGACGCGACACATCATAGCACTGGCCCCACATGCTTGCCTCTAAACTTGGCTAAAAGACCTGCAGTGTACAATATATTTGCTGCAACCTCTAACATTTACCCCACCACAAATTAAAATATATATTCCTGTCTTGACTAGATGAGCGTGCAAACTACAATCACCAGGATGACCGGTAGGGCCAGAAGATTATTTTAATCAAGAAAATGCTTCGAGACGGCCTCATAGCATGGAGCCGACTCCAACGATTTTAAGCTTAGAGGCACGGTACATGCTATCCTAGACTATGTCACTATACTACCTCCCTTACACATGAAACTGCCACACGAGCGTCCGGGTTGCGCTTGGCTCTTCGCCTCTTCGGGAAGTTGAACAATGATGGTACTACTACAGTGGAGTACTACTAGTATGCTTCTGGCCATCTGACACCGAATGAACTGCTGCATGTCCACCGCGTGCGGGAGGGAGAGCGTGTAGCGAAAGCTTCTCCTAGTCCTGCGTACGAGTTGACGCGACACATCAAAGTAGTGCACTCGATATATTTCAATAATTTGCGTTTACCGATGCATTAATTACAACGCATGCATGCATGCCGTGACTTTCCTTTTGATACTTGCATGTGTTGATTTAATGCACCTTGGAGTAGTATGAATATGTGATGGTAAAACATTGTAATGCCCCGGCCCTAAAGCGAGAGATGGTTGTGCACGAGGAGGGCGAGATCATGTCGACGGAACAGGACCCGACGGTGGAGCTCTCTATGGTCTCTATGGACCTCACCTTGCTCCACTGCCCCTTGGGCCTCCGCCCCTTGAAGCCTCCAGTGTATGAGGTTCGAATACACCTCGTCCGTTCGGCTGATCGAGGAAGGTGCAGGTTTCTTGATTGATGTGATGTTCGATTGATTTGTGCAGTGAAAGGGAGGGCACCTGGCCTGCACGGACTACCGCAGCGAGCGCCCCGGGAACCAGCGGCAGTGCCAGAAGTGCGAGCGCGGCGGCGGCTTCGACGTGCGGAACATGGCGATGGACGCCGTCCTATCCTTGGTGAGGGTGGAGTGCCCGCGTGAAGGTTGTGGGCTCTACGTCACTTACCACAAGCTCGCCGATCACCAGAGCGTGTGTCCGCTCGCGCCCTGCAAATGCCCCGTGCCCGTCTGCGGCTACAAAGGCCCGCCGCTGGCGCTCTCCCACCACATCAGCACCGTGCATCCCATGCCCGTGCACAGGATCCAGTACGGCAAGGTGCTCCAGCTACAAGTGCCAGTGTCGGAGCCACGGCTCTTGCTGTTCGCGGAGGAGGACGGCCGCGCATTTTTCTTGGTCAGCGGCATGCTCGACATCGGCGTGCCTATCACCGTGTCGGTCATCTGCATCAGAGCGGGGGCGTCCCCACTGCCGCACTACGCGGCCAACCTGTGGGCGAACGGCCCACCGGGGGAGCCCAAAGGCAAGACCGACGCCGTCAAGGTGGAAATCGAGGTGACAAGCAGCAAGGATCCCGGCGACGTCGCCGTGCAGGAGCTGACCTTCTTCACAGTTCCGCCCAAGCTGCTGGCCGGGGCTGGGTTGTCGAGGACGGTGTCCCTCCACATTCAGATTGACAAGCTCACCTCCTAAATGATTGTACAGTGCCTTCTGTTTATCTTAGTAATATGCTAATATAGGGGTTAGCTCGGTCTACTTTAGCTTAAGAGATGGTGGGTTTTGGTGGTGATGCAGCAATTACTTCGATATCAGATTAGCAGTTAAAGTAATTTCCAACAGTCGAATTAATATTTTGTGTTTGTTGGATATAAAGATCCTTTGGGTAAGAAGTATAAGCAGCTTATATGCTTGTTTGTTCAGGAAGTGTTGCATACTTGTGCGAGTTGATGCGACACATCAAAGTAGTACTACTACTAGTAGTACTCACCCGACTGCGCACCAGGCAGACGAACCTCGTGTCGTGTTGGTGCCGTGTGCAGCCTACACATTAACCAAAACCTCGCGCCTCCAGCTTAGCCTCCGCGTTTTAAACTTCTCAATCTCAAGGCCAAGGAGAAACGGGAACCTATGATAGAGCCAATCAGATGGTTGAGAACACTACAATTCGTAGCTACAGATGCGTGTGTGAGAGAGGACGAGTGCATGCGTGCACCTCTTCTCTTCGTGTATAACGTACTAAACTCAGAGTACAAGTGTATGTGGGTGGCATCGACCTAGGGAGCTAGAGATGGTCCGTGCGAGAAGTCTCGAGAGACTAGGTGTGTGCGTGGGAAAGAGGGAGAGAGATGTATGTGTCGATGTAATGCGTGTGAAAAAAAATACTAGTCTATAGCTCGCCACGAGGCTATTCCTGTCGAACGCCCCAATAACCGTAAGATATGTATTCGACGGTGCTAGTTATTGCACGTACACAGCAGTAGAAAAAGAAGTACCATGGCATATTACAAAACTGCTACACCACGATCGAGAACACGTGCCCGCGTTACGCCATCCGAGAATAGTGCCACACTTCGAAACTAGAACCGTCAACAAATTTTGAGCTTGCGTCTCGTCACATTCCAAATTACTACCACACTATATTTAATTGCAAACCTGTTCACACCGATCACAACCTAAACGGTTTCCCACTTAGGAGCGTATTAGTACTCGGTTATAAATACTACTATGCCAAGATGACTGCACATTCCTCCTCAACTCCTCATCCACAAAAACAAACAAGTCATTCAGCATCGTTCCCTTGCGTTTGCCATGGCCAGCGTGAGTTCTGGGTCGAGAGATTATCACCAGGGAGAGGCGAGCATGGAAGCGGAAGCACAAGAAATGTCCCGCCTCGCCGTGAAAGCAGCCGACATGTCCCGCCGCACGGAAGTAGCAACACAGAGGTCCCGTCGTGCCGCCGAAGCAGCACGGAGGTTCCGCCGTGCCGTCGATGCAGCAGACTGGTTCGGCTGCGCAGCGGAAGCAGCAGAGATGTCCTGCCGCGCCGCGAATGCAGTAGAGATGTCCTCCCGTGCCGCGGCGGCCTGGGAAAATGTCTCGCGTGCAGGCGAGGACTCTTACAGGCGCATGCATGCGATCGTCCATAGCCAGATGGATCAGATCTCTGGCTGGGCGAGGTTGCAGGACGACATGAAAGCCTCATTTGAACAGGCTACCAACGTCATCCGGCAACTAGGGGAGGGCAATGCGAAGCTCCGGGCCGAGCGCGACCTGTTGAGGGCGAAGATCGCCGGAAGGGCAAAGCAGGCGGAGGAGACCGCTGCCTTGTTGAAGAGGACGGGCGTCATCGTCAAGAAACTTATGGACGAGAATGCCATGCTCCGCATCGAGTGCGAAAGGATGGTGGAGGAATCAGTGGATGCTGCCAAGCAGCGTATTAAGGACATGAAACTGATGAAAGAGATCATCGCCGCTCGCCGCGAGAACTAGTCTCCGTGACCTGCAGCGCATCAAGAAAGTAGAGATCAGCGAGCCAGATCATTGTATGCGTCTTCCTTCTTCTTTTGCCCTTGTGTATTTCGGGCGTAGCCGCATGTGGCTTTTTTAATTATCTTCCTAAATATGTAAGATAATTATTATCCACTGTCGTCATCCTTATATATTCATCAGTCTTGCTATAAGTCGCAGTAGATGCTATATAGGTCCGTCGGATCTTACATCAAGATCCGTGCGAAATTTTCTTTTCAGATTTTTTTTCTCTCTTAAATCTCAGTCGAGTGAGACATAGCCACGCCATTAAACAGGAGCTCGGGCGCCATTAATGGAGACCTTGGGAGAGAGGTGGGCGGCAGATGGAGGTCAAAGGGCTCTCCTCCCGATAAGCACGCGTAGGGGTCTGATCGCACGCTTCCCGTACTCAAATAGCTACCCTGCGCGGCGCCTCCTAGCGAATAAAAAAAAGGGGATGTGTGGCGGCACGTAAATGGTAAGTAGAACACCCACGGTATCAATAATACTTGTGTTTCCGATTGTAACATGACAGCACTTTTTCCAAAATGACTTTGTTGATTGTTAATGTGTGCGCCTTCGCAAATCGGACAACAAAATTACCACAGCATGTTGGTGCCATGTCATGACACCAAGCCAAGTTTCATGATTTTCATGCGTGTTTTGGATTTACAGGAATTAAAAAACCAAGTTTCTCAATGTTTCCGATCAAGCCACGACGCGCAGATGTTTGAATTTCATTCCCATTTCTTGCATGGGACCTAGAAATTTACCCGAGGACACACATGTGATTTTTCAACCAACTTTGGTGCACTGGAGCATGTGCTTGTAGTTCAAATTTGAATTATGCACATTAAATGACGAGAAACTCAATTAATGTTTAAAAAAGGCCAAATGAACCCGGAATAATTCCAAAATTTAACACGACACTCATATAGTTCTATGTTGCCTCTGTAAAGAAAATCAAGGGGGGGGCAGCGTATATTGTTTCGGACACAAAGGTGACACGTTCCCTCTCAGAACCACGAGCCTTCTTGAGAGAAGCTCCGATTTGCAAGAAGCTTATACCAAAACTTGTTCCAATTTGGCCAAATTTTTTACCAGAGCATGTTAGTACCATGACATGACACCATGTCAAGTTCATGATTTTCAGGCGTGTTTTGGATTTACAAGAATTTTAAAACCAAGTTTCTCAATGTTCTCGGCCAAGCCACGACGCCCAGATGTTTGAATTTCATTCCCATTTCTTGCATGGGACCTAGAAATTCACCCGAGGACACACATGTTATTTTTCAACCAACTTTGGTGCACTGGAGCATGTGCTTGTAGTTCAAAATTGAATTATGCACATTAAATGACCAGAAACTCAATTAATGTATAAAAAAGGCCAAACGAACCTGGACTAATCCCAAAATTTAACAAGACACTCATATAGTTCTATGTTGCCTCTGTAAAGAAAATCAAGGGGGGCAGCGTATATCATTTCGCACACAAAGGTGACACGTTCCCTCGCAGAACCACAAGCCTTCTTGAGAGAAGCTCCGGTTTGCAAGAAGCTTGTACCAAAACTTGTTCCAATTCAGCCAAGTTTTTTACCACAGCATGTTAGTGCCATGACATGACACCATGCCAAGTTTCATGATTTCCAGGCGAGTTTTGGATTTACAGGAATTTAAAAACCAAGTATCTCAATGTTCTCGGCCGAGTCACGACGCCCAGATGTTTGAATTTCATTCCCATTTCCTGCATGGGACTTAGAAATTCACCCAAGGACACACATGTGATTTTTCAACCAACTTTGGTGCACTGGAGCATGTGCTTGCAGTTCAAATTTGAATTATGCACATTAAATGTCTAGAAACTCAATTAATGTATAAAAAAAGGCCAAACGAACCCGGAATAATTCCAAAATTTAACAAAATGTAAACTTAATTAATATCTTCTCTATGTGGGGCATTTAATAAATGTCTATTATATATGTTTTCTACCCTATTCAAATTTAGTAGATATGACAGTTTGATGCTCTCACATAATCTATTATTGACACTATAGGGGATGTTGATTCCTATCAACTACCATATCCTAAAGGTTAAAACAGGTACATAATCATCTTCTCTGTTTTGCACAGTGCACTACCAACCCCTATATGATGATGCACATTAAACTATTGATACGAGTTTTATGTAAACCAGTGGCTTAAAGTTGATTTTCATAATGTTTGAAATTGTGTCAATAAAGATTTTTTTAAGAATATTGTTTGCTGATGTTCTCGGATGTGTGTATGAAAGATGCTTTTTTTTCCTCCCGTTGCAACGCACGGGCATGTTTTGTTAGTGTATAAAAAAGGACAAACGAACCCGGAATAATTCCAAAATTTAACAGGCACTCATATAGTTCTATGTTGCCTTTGTAAAGAAAATCAGGGGGGAGGCAGCGTATATCGTTTCGCACACAAAGGTGACACGTTCCCTCTTGGAACCACGAGGCTTGTTGAGAGAATCTCCGGTTTGCAAGGAGCTTATACCAAAACTTGTCCCAATTCGGCCAAAAATTATACATATGAAAACAGGGTTTAGATTATCCCGAACATCTCGCTACCTATACCAATGTACTATGATTTGAATTCAACATAAAATGGATACAAATATTTGAATTGGAGATCGTATGGTACATGTAGTTCATAGCGAAATATGATTACTGCTATATGCATGTTTTCTGTTATCAAGATAATATTTAAATGATGGTATAACTTGACAACAATTGTATTCAAATAAGGAAAATTGATTCAAATATAGTCCATATGGTAGACGACAATATATATGTTCATAGGGTGGAGTAAAATGTTCATATAAGATGGAAGATCAAAATGTAGGACTACATCCATTATAAACCGCAAGGTCACCTAACGATATATTCGAATTCAACATAACGTGGATTCAAAAATTAAAATTCGAGATCCTGGCATTTGTAATCATATAAAAAGGGACATGACTCTTTCTTGTGGTGGGAATTGATTTGTTTTTTGTTGTTGTTGAGGGAAGTGCGAATTGATTTGGTACTGTACAGGGTAATCTTGTTCTCCCGATTTTTTTTACAATTTTCTTGTAGTTTTTTCAATGGCATTTATAGCAATATAGTAAAAGGGGACATGACTCTCTTGTGTCTTGTATGAATTGTTTTTTTTGTACACGTTAAGTTTTTTCTGCCGAACATGGAATCCGCGCCTTGTTATCCCGAAATTTTCAAGCTCGAGTATCTTTTGTCTCTTCTGTTGTGAAACTCCCGCCTCTTCAACCCGCGTCGCGCCTTGTTATCCTGAAATTTCGACGCGCGCAAAAACTCCCTCCTCATCTGAAATCGGTCCCGCAGCCCAGACACGCGAAATCCCCCTTCTACTCCTCAGCCAGAAATGCCGCCTCGACGTCGCGTGGTCAAAACCGGTGGGGGTACGTTCTTAACTTACCCTACATTTCGGACAAGCGCGTCCCTAAGTCATGGCTCCCCCCTACCTTACCCTTCGTCCCCCCCATTCGTACACCAAGGCCGCCAAAACCCGCGAAACCCCACGCTCCTCCATCGGCCTCCCGACCGCCGCCCTGCCGGAGACTCTTCCCCGACGATGTCGTCCACTGCAACAACTCGCTGTCCCTCATCCACCGCACCGGATGAGGATCCCTGCTCGAGCGGCTGCTGATTTAGATCACTGCTTCTCTGCTACTAGTGCTCGAACACCCTAAACTACTATTGCAATGCTCTGCTACTAGTTCAATCAGTTTCGACAGTAAAATTTAGTTTCGACTGTAAAGTTCAGTTTCGTAAGTTAAGTTCAGAGTGAACAGTATTTACAGCATCTGTCGGAGCGGCTGTGGCGCGGCTGATGCATTTTACATCTAGCACTTTTTGGTGATGTATTTTACATCATATATTGCAGATGATATTAGAGTCCCACTTCAGATTAACGTTGTCTGTCTTGTCCTTCTTCAGCCTCGCCGTCGTACACCTCACCGGAGTTGCTCCAACGACGGAACCGTCCATCACAGTGGAGTAGTACCCTCGGCGCCGTATCCAGAGGCCTAAGATCTTCTTCCCCACCTCTGACAGTCACACCAGCATCACCATCCTCCACGTCCAACCCAATGATGCCGAGGTCGACAAGGCTATGCCAAAGAGGTTGTACACTCGTCGCATCACTTTGTTACTCTGCATTCATGTCGACCGCTCAGGGATCCTTTGGTTAAAAGCAGTTGCAAATCTAGAAATAAATGAATCGTGGTCACAAAGTTAACAGGGAGAAAACTAAATGCTCTTTTGAACCACAATTTGAATCTGTTTAGCAAGATAGCCATTATATGATACTCATGTGGACCAAATCTAAGCTCACAAAATATTTTGAGGGCAGGCTTCATCCTGTTGAAGACTGCCTACTAGAATCGCCACTGGTTCAAAGAAAAACTGAAGGAAAACATAGGAATTAGAAACTTTACTATGTTACTACTATTCGTGCATTTGGTTAGAAGGAATGGAGCAGAGCAAAACTGGAGGATTTTTTTTTCCTTTGGTGTCTCTTTCAAAGAAAAAACGTAGGAATTTTAATATCCACTTGGACGTCCTTTTCAAATTAATATGCATGAAGAACAGGACTAATTGCATTACTGGCATAATAAGATTCTTATTTTTTTCATTTTCATGTGGTTTGACTTTAATTTGACCATGTTTCTCCATTCCTATGTTCTTCCAATTCATGTGAACCAAACACCCAGGTTGACAGAAATCCTATGTTTGCAAATGCTCTGTTTTGCACGTGCATTCCTATCCTATTCCTGTGTATTTCCTGTCCCTGTGTTTATAGAATCCTCCAATTCTAAGGAGCCCTTACAGATTTACTTCAATTTCAGATAGGTGTCAAAGAAAACTCTATGTGTTATGTCCTGCTCCTGCCGTGCCGTCATCCACCCCACCTGAGGTGCACCATCGACGGAAGCATTCACTGCAGCAGAGATTCCCCCTGCAGACTTTCTTTCGCCGCCTCAGATCATCTTCCCCATTGCCGGCAGCCACGCCAACTGCATTACCATCATCGACTGAGCAGATGAACCTGAGGACTACACAGTTCGGAAGAGAGGTCGCACTCTTCCGTGTCTGCTTACGTTATACATCGGTTATTATTACCTGCTACTTTATCGTCCTATTCACCTCTTAGACTCCGAGTCAGGTCCAAACTAATGTTTAAACTTGAGTTTTAAAATGCCTGTGGGGCACATATCGAGGCAGCAATGAATAGTATCTGTCTACTATCTGGTTCATCTGGGGTCTTCTATGTGGTTCATGTTGGGTGGGCAACAAACAGTAAATGATCCATCATCTATCTTTTTAAACTGAAGCTATAATCTACCTGCTATCATTAGTTTTGGATCTATCCACTCGTTTGCTACCATCAGTCTTGCTTTCTGCATGCACCCCTTAGGCCTTACATAATCTAACTATGTTTTTTATTATGCATGTCAGTTATTGTACACAATCATACTGAACATGTAGAGAAAAAGAGAAGACCGTTGCGTGGGAATATAATGTCATGCAGACGCCGCTCCATGGTGGGTGAAGTGCCCCCCCCCCCTCCCGCCATTCCAGATTGTATTCCAGAGGAAGATAACTGTTCAGAGGGGGATTCAGAGGGAGCCGACCACTCCTATTTACCTCCTGAGGTGTTTGCTCTAACCTGGCATGCTGATGTTGGTCATATCATGCATATGGCGCCTCGCATTGCTTACATTATACATCTTATATGTCATCAGCTTAGTTTAGATTTGCTTTGTGTGAATGCCACCTGTTTGGTTTCTATATCATACTCCCACCGTTCCTAAATATTTGTCTTTTTAAAGATTTCAACAAGTGACTACATACGGAGCAAAATGAGTGAATCTACACTCTAAAATATGTCTATATACATCCGTGTGTGGTAGTCCATTTGAAATCTCTAAAAAGACAAATATTTAGGAACGAAGGGAGTATATGGGAATTATGCAACGCCATCTTCTTTAGACAGGCATCATATACATGAATCATGCAATGCCATCCTGTTTAGCCAATCATCATATATGTGAATTGTACCGTGCTATATTTTTTTTTCATAATGTATTCCATTTGTCAACAATGTTTATACATTCATCTACTCTTCCTGTGCATCAGCCATTTGAGTCGGTCATGGGAAAATCTGGAGTGAAAACAAGGTCTTCTGAGCAGTCAGTGCTACCTGTTGATGCAGATTTCTTGCTGGTTACAGATAGCTCCTCAGAGGAGGATTCAGAGACAGATGACCAATCGTATTCCCCCCCCCCCCGAGGTGCATGCTCTAACTTGGTAGGGTTATATTGCTCATATCATGCATATGGTGTCTTGTATTGCCATGCCATCTGCTTAGATTAGACATGCTTTGTGTGAATGCCTCCTGTTTGCTTTCTATATCAGATATGTGAATAATGCAATGCCATGTTTTTCAGCCAGTTATCATATATGTGAATTATGCACCACCATGTAGCCAGGCATCATATATGTGAATGATCTGATGCCATCCTTTTTTTTCATTACGTATTCCATTTGTCGACAATCTATGTATATTGAACTACTCTTCATGTGTATCAGCCATTTGAGCCGGTTATGGAAAAAAAATCAAGAATGAAAACAAGGTCTTCAGAGCAGGCAATGGTACCTGTTGAAGCATATATCTTGATGGTTACAGGTAGCTCCTCAGAGGAGGATTCAGAGACAGATGACCAGTCCTATATCCCACCTGAGGTGTATGCTCTAATTTGCAATGTTTATATTTCTCATATCATGCATATGGTGTCTTGCATTGCTTAGTTTAGACATCATATGCACAATATTCAATTCCATCTGCTTAGTTTAGAGGTCATACATGCGAGTGCCAGCTGCTTAGTATATGGATCAATTATGTCAATTATATCATGCCATCCTGTATACTTAGACAACATGTATGTGAATTATTTCATCCCAACCTATTTTAGAAAGACATCATATAGTTTTGTCATGTCATCCTGTTTAGATACTCATCATATGTTGAATTATGCCATTATATCCTGTTAAGTTATCCATCATATATCTGAAACTGTGTCATGCTATCCTGTTTAGTTAGCCATCATATATGTGAAATTGTGTCATGTTGTCCTGTTTGGTTAGACAACATATATGTGAATTACCACATCTGTCTATCATACAATGTCTGTACATTCAATTTCTTTTCTTGTTTATCAGCCATTTGAATTGGAGGGGGTGATGGCGGTATCTAAGGGAGCAAAAACCTGTTCTTCACAAAAGATGGTGCTACCCGTCGATGCAGATAGAACCATGGTTGTACTGGCCCACGAACTAGCCCCACCACACATAATCGAGACTCTTCCAGATTGCACACTTACACCATTGGACAAAGAACCAGCTACAACCCATCTAACCCCAACCCCAGTGGATAGTAACCCACTTCTAGTTGACACAACACCATGTCCACCATAGAGTACCCCCACACGAGCAGTTTGTAAAGCAACTGCAGTGCCCAAAGCACAAAGACCACCACAGCGAACCCAAACTCCACGTTTAAAGCAGAAGAGCAACTGTTCTCAGGTCAGATTCCGTAGCTATGCTCCATACTCCTTTGCTGTTGCATCACTGTATTTACTCATACCAACTACTTTCGAATTTGAAGGATCCAATTGAAACTCCAATGGCTAACAGGTATGTTTTAAACCTATTTCTTTAACTGGATTACTATTCTAACTTCTTGCTCTATGTTGATTTCAGTTTCAGTTGTATAAATAGTTATGTTCTCATGTGATGCACATTACAACTGTTGCCAGTGCTGTGTAGTTTCTCACACTTATATTCTGTCTATGCTGATGTGTCTTAAAAATATATGGTTTAAACTGTGTCTCTATCTTGATTTGGCAACATAAACTAGAATGATATGGACAATACAGTGACCATAGTACATAGATATATGTTTGTTTCATGTTGTTGTCCTGTCCACCTTACTACTGAACCGGTTTACCAAAATAAGTTTCATATACTACATGCTAAACATGTGATGTGTCTGCTTGTTTCTCTTGTAGAATGTGAACAGAATATTGTAGAAGAGCACCCCACTATGCAATGGTAGAGAAAGTAATGCAGATAAGGTTCAAGATAGTGAGACAACCTTGTTGGTCTCCAAGAAAGGTGATAAAAACGATCTTGTAGACAGTGAGACAACCCCACAATCCTGCGTTGATGTAGTGTTCGAGTTACTGGCCAGTACCGCTGGCACAAGCTCTTCAAACTCGCTGCCTAAATCACTTCGGCTTCTTCAGTCTCAGCTACAAGCTGAAAGGCATCAGTTAGTTGTGCTGCGGCAAGAAGCCGAAGGACTGAGGAAGTCCCTGCAGAATTCAGATGCATACTTTCTGGTGCAACAGCAAGCGCTGGAGGATTTGAGCGCCAAACAAGAGAAAGTTAATAAGCTTGCTAAGCATCTTGCCAGCATTATGGGTACCCAGGATATTGTTTCTTGAGCTCTTCTGAAGTGGTTTCAGTTCTGGACTTGTTTTGCTGCTGCGTTTATTTGCACTGGTTGCCAACTTTGACAACCAGTGTATGTGATATGCTACTTTGTTCCCTATATTTGCACTAGTGGCAAACTTTGATGCCCAGTGTATGTAATATGTGTAATAGCCGTGATAGCCTAGCGTAAGTTGCTTGCTTATGTATTTCCTTGTTGTCTTGTTTATTTGTTTGCTTATAGTCAGTGCAGTTCTTTTTCCGCGGTTTGCTAGTGGCCGCAATAACCTATTTTTTAAAACTAGGCCACAATAACCATGGGCTACATATTTACTGTAGTGACCATGGGCCTCCTACGGGCCGTAGAAACAATGGGCCTTCTACGGGGCGTAGCATCAATGGGCCTTCTTCGGGCCGTATGATCGATTGGCCAAACATGGGCCAATAATGGACCGCATTATGGGCTGTAAACGGGCTAGAGTTTGAATCGTCCGTTCATGAGCCGACCATAACGGGCCGTCGTTAATCGGCCGTATTTGATGACGCTATGAAAACGGCCCAACGGATTAACGGGCCACAAACGGGCCGACTGTAACCATGAGCTGAATTTGGCCCACAAGCAGAAAAGGCCAGTAACGGGCCGTAAGTAACCGGATGCTGGAAATGAGCCCAAGAACAAATGGGCCCTGAGAAGGTTGAAAGATAACACGGGCTGGAAACGGCCCAATGGAATAATGGGCCGTTAATGGGTATAAAGCAATACACTGTTCATTACGGGCCAGTTTCACCACGGGCCGTTAATGGGCCAAGAGTTACAAAGGGCCTCATATGGGCCGAAAGATGTCATTGGCCATACATGGGCCAGAAGTTACAATGGGCTGGAATCAAATTGGACGGCCCAGATGACGCTACTGGGCCTAATTCGGATAGGCCGTAACGGGCCGTGAGTTAGCGGGCCGTAAATGGGCTATATGCGAACAGGCCGTTAACAGGCTTTCCATGGGCCGACCCACTACCTTTTGACCAAGTCAAATGGGCCGGCCTTTTCACAGGAATGGGCCTCTGTTGGGCTGTGCCACGTGTCGATGTATCATAGGCGTCTTTGGTCCAATGAGTGGATGACATCTGTCCCAACGGTGAGCCGACACGTGGTTCCTCTGGCCATTGAGAATTTTACACATGGAAAATCCCCATTGGTCCGGGCTGTTAACGGGTTATCGGATCCAAACCGGAACCCGATAGCTTAACGGCGACCCATTACGGTGGATGCCACGTGTCGGTTACCCTTGACGAAAGCAATTCTATGACGCGCGATTTATCGTCATGGAAGTGGACACTTCCGTGATGATAATTTTGGTAATGTCATGGAACACTTCTACGACAGCACATGTAAGACTATCTTGATTCTGTCATAAATTCATCATGGATGTACATGCATGACAGAAAACGTGACCTGCTGTGACAAACACGTATCATCACGGAAGTGTATTTTTTTGTAGTGATGGGGAAGAAGTGGGAATAGCTCTAGTGATGGCATCACCTCGATGAATGCCTCGCACAGGTGGGCGAAGATGGCGAGGATGAGGAGCGCGTTGGGATGCAAGTGGAGCATGTGTACCTAGAAGTGTTCTAGGGCTACTAAGAAGAAACCGAAGAAGGACGACACTAGGCCGGTGGTGAGTAAGGCAATGAAGATTGGGGCCTTGGTGAAATCTATCTCCGACGCACCCGCCACCTTGATCTGGGTGACGCCCCACTCGTTGTTCGGCCCCCCAACAAGGTGCCGGACCTTGTCCAGCCCCTCGGTTTTGATGATCCGTGATGTGTGCAGGGCCCGCGGCAGCCCCTGCTGGGCGTGCTTTCTTCTTTCCCTTCCCCTTATCCACCGCAGGAATGGCCTTGCGTAGCTCCATGGGGGTAGGGGTGGAAAGTCGCTCTAGGCCTAAGAAGGTGCTTGCGCGAGAGAGAGAGAGAGAGAGCACACTGGTAGTATGATAGAGTGGGTGAGAGGAGGAAGACGATGTGACGGAAGGGGCGAGCCGCTGTGCTCATCCTCCTTTTTATAATTGACTAGAACAATGCCCGTGCATTGCAACGGGATATAAATATTCTAGTACGTTAGCTTGTTATTTACCTGTCAATAATAATGCGACTGTGTAAATAAACGTTCATCAAATTCTGACCGTGAATTACCTTATATTTTGGTTAGAAGTTTGGTAAGTAAATTAAAGTGGAATTGGTTCAGAAGGTACATAAATTAAGGTGATTGATTATCATATACATGGAAGGTTGGACGAAGGGATGGTGGAAAGAAAGGTGAAATGGGAACCTTCCGCTCTTTTTAAGTAGTAGAGATTGAGGCAAACAGAGCAGCAACCGCCCACCGGTCAAGGCGCAGCGCCCACTTTCCCCACTCGCAGAAACTACGCGGTAGGTTAGGCGCTGAGATTGAGGGGGCGTTTCCACTTTCTACAACCTGAACTATACCCGCAGTAAATGAAGTCGGTGCGTGATCGTGGGTGCGATTTTCCACCTTTCGGCGTCGTCCACTGATACGTCTCCAACGTATCTATAATTTTTGATTGTTCCATGCTATTATATTATCTGTTTTGGATGTTTTATATGCATTAATATGCTATTTTATATTATTTTTGGGACTAACCTATTAACCTAGAGCCCAATGCCAGTTTCTGTTTTTTCCTTATTTTTGAGTTTTACGGAAAAGGAATATCAAATGGAGTCCAAACGGAATAAAACTTTCGTGATGATTTTTCTTGGACCAGAAGACACCTACGTAACTTGGAGAGAGGTCCAGAAGGTTCCCAAGGAGGCCACAAGCCTGCAAGGCGCGCCCTAGGTGGGGGGCGCCCTGAGGGCTTGTGGGCCCCTCGGAGGCCCCCCAACCCTAATCTTTGCACTATAAATTCCAAAATATTCCCCCAACACCAGAAGCGTCCACCAGAATACTTTTCCGCCACCGCAAGCCTCTGTTCCCGTGAGATCCCATCTTGGGGCCTTTTCCGATGATCTGCCGGAGGGGGATTCGATCACGGAGGGCCTCTACATCAATCTTGCTGCCCTTCCGATGATGTGTGAGTAGTTTACCACAGACCTATGGGTCCATGGCTTGTAGCTAGATGGCTTCTTCTCTCTCTTTGATCTTCAATACAATGTTCTCCTCGATGTTCTTGGAGATCTATTCGATGTAATACTTTTTGCGGTGTGTTTGTTGAGATCCGATGAATTGTGGATTTATGATCAGATTATCTATGAATATTATTTGAGTCTTCTCCGAACTCTTTTATGCATGATTAGGATATCTTTGTATTTATCTTCGAAATATCGGTTTGGTTTGGCCAACTAGATTGGTTTTTCTTGCAATGGGAGAGGTGCTTAGTTTTGGGTTCAATCTTGCGGTGTCCTCACCCAGTGATAGAAGGGGTAGCGAGGCACGTATTGTATTGTTGCCGTCAAGGATAAAAAGATGGGGTTTATATCATATTGCTTGATTTTATCCCTCTACATCATGTCATCTTACTTAAGGCGTTACTCCGTTCTTATGAACTTAATACTCTAGATGCATACTGGATAGCGGTCGATGTGTGGAGTAATAGTAGTAGATGCAGAATCGTTTCGGTCTACTTGTCACGGACGTGATGCCTATATTCATGATCATTGCCTTAGATATCATCATAACTTTGTGCTTTTCTATCAATTGCTCAACAATAATTTGTTTAGCCACCATATGCTATCTTCAAAAGGGAAGCCTCTAGTGAAACCTATGGCCCCCGGGTCTATTTTCCATCATATATTTTCAGATCTACAAACCAAAAAACCCAAAAATACCTTGCTGCAATTTATTTATATTTACTTTAGTTTGCTCTTTTATTTATCTTTTATACCTATCTCTATTAGATCTCACTCTTGTTTGTGACCGTGAAGGGATTGACAACCCCTTTTTCGCGTTGAGTGCAAGTGTTTGTTAATTTGTGCAGGTGCATAGATTGGAGACTTGCTTGTGCCTCCTACTGGATTGATACCTTGCTTCTTAACTGAGGGAAATACTTATCTCTACTTTGCTGCATCACCCTTTTCTCTTCAAGGGAAAAATCAACGCAAGCTCAAGAAGTAGCAGGAAGAATTTTTGGCGTCGTTGCCGGGGAGGTTCTACATCAAGCCTACCAAGTACCCATCATAAACTCCCATCTCTTGCATTACATTATTTGCCATTTGCCTCTCGTTTTCTCTCCCCCACTTCTAAAACGTTTTCAGAAAAACACAAAAGTATTTGCCTTTTTATTCGCCCTTCTTTCATTCGTCTTTTGTTTGCTTTTCATTTGCTCATGTGTTAGATTGCTTGTTTGCCCGTATGGCTCAACCCAAGAGCTTTGATCCTTACTATAGGAAGTTGGAAGAGATTGAAAATAATGCTAAAAGTTTCATGTCCTTACAATTTGAGCATAATAGTTTCTTTAGGAACGAACTTAAAGAATAGAAAACTATGATGGAATATATTAATAAAGAGCTCGATGATGTTACTAAGGAAATATATGGCCTTAAATCTCAATTTTCTCATATTGAAAATTTAGTAGGCCAAATTTGCGATAAGCAAACTACTTTGGTAAATAAGATGGCCGCTAAGCCGGAGTCCTTTGAACATAATGATGAAGATCTTAAAGTGATTGGTGTCACTCCCATTGAATCTTTGTTTTCTAATATAAATCTTGATAAAGATGGGACTGGATATGAGTCAGCTTTAGCTAGAAGGCGTCCCAATAATTCAGAGTTTAAAGATCTTAATGAAAAAATTGATAAAAGTGGGATTGGAGAGCTCAAAACTTTAAGTAGCGATGAACCCACTCTTTTGGATTTCAAGGACTTTAATTATGATAATTTTTCTTTGATAGATTGTATTTCCTTGTTGCAATCCATGTTAAATTCACCTCATGCTTACAATCAAAATAAAGCTTTTACTAACCATATCATTGATGCTATGATGAAATCTTTTGAAGAAAAACTTGAGTTGGAAGTTTCTATCCCTAGAAAGCTTTATGATGAGTGGGAACCTACTATTAAGATTAAAATTAAAGATTATGAGTGCAATGCTTTGTGTGATTTGGGTGCTAGCATTTCCACTATTCCAAAAACTTTATGTGATGTGCTAGGTTTCCGTGAATTTGATGATTGTTCTTTGAATTTGCATCTAGCGGATTCCACTATTAAGAAACCTATGGGAAGAATTAATGATGTTCTTATTGTTGCAAATAGAAATTATGTGCCCGTAGATTTTATTGTGCTTGATATAGATTGCAATCCTACATGTCCTATTATTCTTGGTAGACCTTTCCTTAGAACGATTGGTCCAATTATTGATATGAAAGAAGGAAACATTAGATTCCAATTTCCGTTAAGGAAGGGCATGGAGCACTTTCCAAGAAAGAAAATTAAGTTTCCATATGAATCTAGTATGAGGGCTACCTATGGTTTGCATACCAAAGATGACAATACCTAGATCTATGTTTTATGCCTAGCTAGGGGCGTTAAACAATAGCGCTTGTTGGGAGGCAACCCAATTTTATTTTTATGTTTTTTTTTGTTTTTGGTTCTATTTTTCAATAAATACACATTATTACCTCTGTAGTAATTGCATTTTGGTGTTTTAATTAGTGTTTGAGCCAAGTAAGACCTTTGGGATGGTCTACGGTGATAGTTGATTTGATCTTGCTAAAAAACAGAAACTTTTGCGCTCATTGCCAGAAATTTAAAAAATTACAGAAACATGCTTTTGATATGAATTTTTTACAAAAGATTGATATACAAATTTCCCAAGTTTTCCTAATTTTTCATAATTTTTGGAGTTACAGAAGTATACGAAATTTCCATGTGTTGTTTGCTTATTTTGACAGATTCTGTTTTCTGTGTGTTGTTTGCTTATTTTGATGAATCTATGGGTAGTATCGGAGGGTATGAACCATGGAGATGTTGTAATAAAGTAGATATAACACCAATATGAGTTAAGAATGAGTTCACAATAGTACCTAAAGTGGTGATTTATTTTATTATACTAACGGATCTTATGTGTTTTCTGTTGAGTTTTGTGTTGTGAAGTTTTCAAGTTTTGGGTAAAGATTTGATGGACAATGGAATAAGGAGTGGCAAGAGCCTAAGCTTGGGGATGCCCAATGCACCCCAAGGTAATATTCAAGGACAACCAAGCATCTAAGCTTGGGGATGCCCCGGATGGCATCCCCTCTTTTGTCTTCAATCCATCGGTAAATTTACTTGAGGCTATATTTTTATTCACCACATGATATGTGTTTTGCTTGGAGCGTCTTGTATGATATGAGTCTTTGCTTTTTAGTTTTCCACAATCATCCTTGCTGTACACACCTTTTGAGAGGGACTGTCAGTGTCAAAACCGGCAGACCTCGGGGTAGGGGGTCCCGAGCTGTGGATCTAGGATCGATGGTAACAGAGACAATGAACATGGTGTTTTACCCAGGTTCAGGCCCTCTCTATGGAGGTAAAACCCTACGTCCTGCTCTTGTTTATATTTATGAAGTATCAAGGTATAGAGTTGATCTACCTCGAGATCATATGTTGTGGTCTAAACCCAAGGGGTATGATGAGTAATGTCATAATCTATCTATCAACGGGCCTGGCCTCGGCTTATATAATGTACCGGAGGCCCAGGATGACAAGAGTCCTAGTCGGCTACGTTGGTGGAGAGGAGTCCTAGTCTTGATCACCAAGTCTTGTGGAATCTTCCTTGTATATGTCATCGGCTGTCCGAACTGGCCCATTAGTGAACCGCCACGGGGATCCTCGGCCCAACCCACTGGTCGGGAGACGACATGGTGAGTACCCCCTAGTCCAGGACACCGTCAGTAGCCCCCTGAACCGGTCTTCAAGTTGGGGACGCTCCTCGATTCTTCCGAACTGTTCTTCATCTTCGGTCGTCGGTCTTGAAAACTGGTTCAACAAATCTTCCCATCTCCGATCTTGAGGATCGCCGAGGGGTATCCGAAGAGTTCATACGTCAGGTATCCGAGGAGTCTTTTTAAGTTATCGGCCTTTATCAATGCCTTGTAAGTTTTTTAGGCCACACCTCGGGTTTGAAGTTGTTCCCATGCGGTGGTGTCCTCTTGCATCCGAGCTCCAACGCCGTACTGTATTTGAGGTATCTTTTGCAGCCGAGCACCAACGCCGGACTGTATCCGAGCTCCAACGCCGGACTATATCCGAGCTCTAACGATGATCAGCGTCCGAGGTGTCATAAACTACCTCGGTCTTTAAAAGATTGAATGAATTCAGCCGAGCTTATTGCCGGAAGTGCCCTCTATGGAGCCAGCCACTGGCGCCCGAGCTTTATGCCGGACTGCTTCCGAGGTGGTGCACCACCCCGACCGCGGGCTGATTTTTTGTGAATATTTTTTATTGGTGCAATTTATTCTCCGCCGAGATATATAGCCAGTAGCCTTCAAGGTGTGTGTCGGTCTAAAACCCGAGATGCACCTGAAGGAAAACATGAAACCGCTGATCCAAGTAGCCCCTGAGACTCAGGTCGATGCGCGAAATCGGCCTGAGGATCAACTCCTAGCTCGGCAGCATACGTAGGAATAGAAACACAGTGTAATATATTAGAGATAATAGTGATCGGCGAACGGGCCCTTGAGAGAGGGTCTTGAGAAGTTGTCGTAATATATTAGCTTGATGCCAGATAGGTCCAGATGGTACCTGTTGTTGTCCGAAGACGCGTTTGCCTATAGTTCGGTCAAGCCGAACACTAAGCACTTTGAATTTTCTGCATTGAACAAGCAATGCAGTAGCCCCCGAGACACTGGTCGGGTGGCAACACCAGATCAGGGGATCGATGTGCCCCTTTAATATTTGTAAATAATAAGCCCGAAGCCCAGTAGCCCCCGAGTCTTAATGCGGGCACGGGTGGCCGAATTAAGGATCGATATCCATAGTAAAATCACAAATTATGTGTAATGACTCTATGTATCCAAGTACTTTACATCATTAGTGCTCGGATCCGCGTTGTACAAAACTTTGTTGACCGACCATCGGCTTCAACCTCTTCGGCCAGTAGCCGAGGAGTGTTTTCCTACTTTATAAAGCCGTTATAAGGGCAAAGATTTATGGAAAACAAGGCAATCCGGTCATACGGTTTTATAAACAAAGGTACACGGAGAGATATGTTATATTACATTTTAACGTAAGAAACATCTTCCAAAGAAAATAGTCCCGCTATCGGTTCCTTTCTTTGGGTCGTCATGTTTATCATGATCATGAAACCTCACCTCCGATCAATGTGGGAGGAAAATATTGAGGATTTAGTTCGGGGAAAGTTCCCGAACTCTATGGTATTAATGAACCAAAATTTTCACTTCTATCGTTGCCGACCAATGTGATCCTTTAAGATTGCTAGCTTTCGGCTTCACCCAGTCTGAGGTACTTACTCGGATGACCCGGTAGTAACAATCACAGAGGTGCTCCCTTTACCACCTAGCCGAACAATCGGGAACGTAGGGGTAAGCACAGGAGCCAGGCAACCCAGCTTGGCCAAAATCTTAAGTCAAATTGATGCATATTTATGGCTTTATAACGATGATTGCGGAAGGAGGCCCTCGTATATTAAATACAAACGCCGATGATATGTTTATTTTGACTCCGTTGCGACCGTTTATCATTTGAAAGTGGCCCATCGTCGGCTTCCACCCCCTTGTAGATGCTACGCAGGGTGTTTTCGCAATAACAAAACAACCCTTAGCCAACTTCTCGGTGCCCAAAGGCGGTTGTGTTAGCGGAAATGAGGCAATCTGATATGCGGGCTTTATAACTTTCACTTAGTCATAGGAGCTTAAAGTTGGGAGGCCAGTTACTAGCCCCCAGTTAGTGTTCGGCGACAGTCGAGGTCAAGCCGTAAACACTTCGGCCAATGTTATGAACGGACCGTCATTTAACATGGGGTGACCTCTATCGATCTTATAATTTAACACAGTCATCAGATCGCTGACCAGTTTACACTTATTGTGACAGTCAGTTTTCGGCTTTCTCCACTGAGGCGCTTAACCATGCTAGCTGGAAGCACAATCGCAGTGGTTCTCCCTTTGCACACCTAGCCGAACAAAGCAGAACGTAGGAGGCAAGCACAGGAGCCGGGCAACCCAACTATTGACCAAAGACACAATTCGAAACCGATGCATATAAAGCAATACCCGAGAATGTTTTGCCGAATCTCTAAAGGTGTCCGGCGTTGCACTGCGAGACTTATGCTGGAAACACACAAATAGTTTAAAAGTGCCATAGGCTTAAAAACCAAAAGACTTATGCGGAAACTCCACGTCCGAACTAAATCAAGTCAATTGGTGCCAATCCGAAAATT
This sequence comes from Thinopyrum elongatum, assembly GCA_011799875.1. Classification (NCBI taxonomy): domain Eukaryota; kingdom Viridiplantae; phylum Streptophyta; class Magnoliopsida; order Poales; family Poaceae; genus Thinopyrum; species Thinopyrum elongatum. Next base: position 490,544,059 of record CM022303.1, on the reverse strand, counting down.
GGTCTAAAAAAAATTTGTGCTTCTGTCGTGCTTTAACATGACACATCCGACTCAAGACTGCAAGTGGGTCAAGATCAGACCCAGGCTATCCGGCTATTGACCACACACTCGAGTCGAGGAATGAGTGATAGAAAAAGACTTTGCAACGAACAAGAAGAAAACACACTTATTATAAAACAGCTCATGTAAATTTAAGAGCCCCCAGCTAAAACATGGGTAAAGGGAGTTTCTTTTAACAAACAACTCACGTGAGCACGGTCGAACCGAACACAAATTAAAAATTTAAAACTTTGGGCATGAAAGCGACTTAGCTGGTTAATGTGCTCGGCATCGATGACGCGGTCCGAGTTTACAACGGGATGAGGTGCCAGCCCCTAAGCCGGTCCCGAGATGGAGGAGCGAAGAGCTCGGCACTCCGAAGTGGCGACACGGCACGGCCAATGTGGCGAGGTGGAACCCCCCGTCCGTCCGAGGCGACGGAGTAGACCGACAGTATGACGCCGAAGTTCCCGGTGTGGGTTAATGAAGTGATGACGAAGCCCCCGGTTCAGCCGAGGTGACAGCGCTGCCCAATCCGGATCATTTACCTATGCACGGAAGATAGTGCAAGCCGGAGATAACAGTAATAAAAAAAGGTTGCATGATTAATAATTCATGCAAAGTGAGTAATAAAAGAAATATGGCCCGTGCGCCAAACACCCGACGAGGTAGGACCCTCTTGATGATGCCGAAGTCCCCGAGGCAACCGAACATGTCGGTATGGCAATTCAATCAACAAGATAATCATGCGAGCCGATTTATGCCAATTGGGACGACGACATTGGCTTGCCGAAGTGACCGCGTGACGCAGTCGAAGTCAATCACCTGCACACATAAAATAGTGTGGTCCAAAAAGAATAATATAAATATATATAAAATCCTTGCATAATTGCTTTTCGCAAAGATAATTTATTTAAAGAGATGTGGCCAGGCGCCAAAGTCAATGTCGATGCAGGGCATCGGCGTGATGCGGTAAAGGCGTGGCAAAGCCCGAATTCACAGGTCGGTCCGAGTTCCGGATGCGGCGTTCGCCGAACTATGTACGGAAACTGACCGAACCACCACGTGACCGTCATTAATGCGGCCACCATTTGATAGACCTGTGTACAGATGGTGGAACAAACCAGAGTAATAATTCCTTGGGAAAAATAAACCCAAACAAGCAAAAATTGCTAGGATTAATAGCACCTGGTTTATTTGTTGTAGCAGTCCGAAGAAAGGTTACTCCCAAAATTGGGACTCGATCCGCACACCCATTGCCTGATGGGTGATGAAGCGACGGCATGGCGATGCTGGCAAAGATTGTCTCGCCGAGGCAAAGCCCCCGGTCCAGCTAACGTAATGAAGCTGGTCGGCTGGTGACGCCGAAGTCTCCGGAGTAGGTTGATGAAGAGATGGCGAAGCCCCTGGTCTAGCCGAGGTGACGGAGCAGGTCGGTAAGGAGACGTTGCAGTTGCCATGTCAGCCGAGGTGTTGAAGCAGTTCGGCGTGATGGACATCGGCTTGAAGAAGCAACAGTGCGGCCATGCCGACGCAGGTCGTAACTTGTGACGCGGTCAATGCCGGCTTGATGAAGTGGCCATGCGGCGGTGCCGGTGTGCCCGCTCCGTGTAATCCGTGGGACGGCGATGTTGGTGATGATTTATCCTTGGCAATTCCGAACTCTTGTTCGGCTCGCCGAGATGATGATCCGAAGAAGTTGAGCTCGGCTCAAAAAGCGACGACGCGTCTAGCGCAGGTCGGCAGCTGTGGAGCAATATTGCCGGACTGGTTTGACACCAGCGTGATGGTGAAGATTACCTCAGAGGAGGCTTAAAATTTTATGGGCACGTGTTTAAAAACAACGCGAAATACCCTAGAAGAAAATTCCTTTAAAAAGGTCGTCCAATATCACGTTCATAAAGAAACATGAATTCGGGTCGGATCCATATTCGCGCAGAAAACCGATCTGAAAATTGGTCTACTCATTGGAAGGTTCCCGGAGTTTGAACCGTCGGATCGAGCTGAAATTTTGAGGGCTGGTAGATATAAGAATTCCGCAGCCGATCAATGATTGGATCTTCCAAAGGACATCCGAGCTAGATGCTGGACACCACGCTCCAAACTCGTCCAGATTCCCATCCAGATTCGATAGGGCTCCGGTATATCGGAGATCGCTGGAGATTCCTCCATCAGAACTCAGCGAAATTTTGCATGGTTGTTGTAGACTTAATTCCGCACAATTCCACCGAAGCAATCGTTAAAATGACACTCGAGGAAGCGGCGACAGCGAATACAAATCCGCTGTATAGAAAAACAGCACGGTCTCCCGAGGACAATGTTGAAGTTGAGCCCCTGGGCTATATGGATGATTCCTCCACGATCTTGATAGAGATCGGAGTTGATGTTGATGAAGGCCCTCGTCCAAACATGATGATCGGAGATGGAGCGCAGTCCTCGGTCGAGCCAAGGTGACCAGTCGAGCCGGCGACGAAGATGCCGACGTCGCAGTTGATCTGCGGGCGAGCCATTGATCCTTTGCCGATCACACAGCGGAACTCGCAATGAAATCACCATTGTCGGTGTCAAAACCGGCAGACCTCGGGGTAGGGGGTCCCGAGCTGTGGATCTAGGATCGATGGTAACAGAGACGATGAACACGATGTTTTACCCAGGTTCGGGCCCTCTCTATAGAGGTAAAACCCTACGTCCTGCTCTTGTTTATATTGATGAAGTATCAAGGTACAGAGTTGATCTACCTCGAGATCATATGTTGTGGTCTAAACCCAAGGGGTATGATGAGTAATGTCATAATCTATCTATCAACGAGCCTGGCCTCGGCTTATATAATGTACCGGAGGCCCAGGATGACAAGAGTCCTAGTCGGCTACGTTGGTGGAGAGGAGTCCTTGTCTTGATCACCAAGTCTTGTGGAATCTTCCTTGTATATGTCATCGGCTGTCCGAACTGGCCCATTAGTGAACCGCCACGGGGGTCCTCGGCCCAACCCACTGGTCGGGAGACGACATGGTGAGTACCCCCTAGTCCAGGACACCGTCAGGGACACGCATGAATCGTTAATTTATTAGAATACTCTATGTGCTTCACTTATATCTTTTGAGCTAGGCAGTTTGCTCTAGTGCTTCACTTATATCTTTTTAGAGCACGGCGGTGGCTTTATTTTATAGAAATTTTTGAACTCTCATGCTTCACTTATATTATTTTGAGAGCCTTAAACAGCATGGTAATTTGCTTAGGTTATGAATTTAGTCCTAATATGATAGGCATCCAAGAGGGATATAATAAAAACTTTCATATAAAGAGCATTGGATAGATGAGAAGTTTGATTCCTTGCATTTATTTTGAGATATAAAGATGGTGATATTAGAGTCATGCTAGTGAGTAATTGTGGATTGGTAGAAATACTTGTGTTAAAGTTTGTGATTCCCGTAGCATGCACGTATGGTGAACCTTTATGTGATGAAGTCGGAGCATGATTTATTTTTTGATTGTCTTCCTTCTAAGTTGCGGTCGGGGACGAGCGATGGTCTTTTCCTACCAATCTATCCCCCTAGGAGCATGCGTGTACTACTTTGTTTCGATGGCTAATAATTTTTTGCAATAAGTATGTGAGTTCTTTATGACTAATGTTGAGTCCATGGATTATACGCACTCTCACCGTTCCACCATTGCTAGCCTCTCTAGTACCACGCAACTTTCGCCGGTGCATTAAACCCACCATATACCCTTCCTCAAAACAGCCACCATACCTACCTATTATGTCATTTCCATAGCCATTCCGAGATATATTGCCATGCAACTTCCACTGTTTCGTTTTATTACGACACGCACCATCATTGCCATATTGCTTTGCATGATCATGTAGTTGGCATAGTATTTGTGGCTTGGCCACCGTTCATATTTTTTTATACATCTCACTCTTGATCATTGCACATCCCGGTACACCGCCGGAGGCATTCATATAGAGTCATATCTTGTTCTAGTATCGAGTTGTAATTCTTGAGTTGTAAGTAAATAAAAGTGTGATGATCATCATTATTAGAGCATTGTCCCATGTGAGGAAAGGATGATGGAAGCTACGATTCCCTCACAAGTTGGGATGAGTCTCCGGACTTTATAAAAAAATAAAAGAGGCCAAAGAAGCCCAAACAAAAAAAAGAGAAAAGAAAAAAATGAGAGAAAAGAGAGAAGGGACAATGATACTATCCTTTTTCCACACTTGTGCTTCAACGTAGCACCATGATCTTCATGATAGAGAGTCTCCTATTTTTGTCACTTTCATATACTAGTGGGAATCTTTCATTATAGAACTTGGCTTGTATATTCCAATGATGGGCTTCCTCAAATTACCCTAGGTCTTCGTGAGCAAGCAAGTTGGATGCACTCCCACTTAGTTTCTTTTTGAGCTTTCATGCACTTATAGCTCTAGTGCACCCGTTGCATGGCAATCCCTACTCACTTGCATCGATATCAATTAATGGGCATCTCCATAGCCCATTAATTTGACTAGTTGATGTGAGACTTTCTCCTTCTTTTTGTCTTCTCCACAACCACCATATTCTATTCCACCTATAGTGCTATATCCATGGCTCACGCTCACATATTGCGTGAAAGTTGAAAAAGTTTGAGAACATCAAAAGTATGAAACAATTGCTTGGCTTGTCATCGGGGTTGTGCATGATGAAATACTTTGTGTGATGAAGATGGAGCATAGCAAGACTATATGATTTTGTAGGGATAACTTTCTTTGGCCATGTTATTTTGAGAAGACATGATTGCTTTATTAGTATGCTTGAAGTATTATTGTTTTTATGTCAATACTAAAATTTTGTTTTCAATCTTATGGATCTGAATATTCATGCCACAATAAAGAAGATTACAGTGATAAATATGTTAGGTAGCACTCCACATCAAAAATTCTGTTTTTATCATTTACCTACTCGAGGATGAGCAGGAATTAAGCTTGGGGATGCTTGATACGTCTCCAACGTATCTATAATTTTTGATTGTTCCATGCTATTATATTATCTGTTTTGGATGTTTTATATGCATTAATATGCTATTTTATATTATTTTTGGGACTAACCTATTAACCTAGCGCCCAGTGCCAGTTTCTGTTTTTTCCTTATTTTTGAGTTTTACAGAAAAGGAATATCAAACGGAGTCCAAACGGAATAAAACTTTCGCGATGATTTTTCTTGGACCAGAAGACACCTAAGTAACTTGGAGAGAGGGCTAGAAGGTTCCCGAGGAGGCCACAAGCCTCCAAGGCGCGCCCTAGGGGGTCCTGAGGGCTTGTGGGCCCTTCAGAGGTCCCCCAACCCTAATCTTTGCACTATAAATTCCAAAATATTCCCCCAACACCAGAAGCGTCCACCAAAATACTTTTCCGCCGCCGTAAGCCTCTGTTCCCGTGAGATCCCTTCTTGGGGCTTTTTTCAGCGATCTGCCGGAGGCGGATTCGATAACGGAGGGCCTCTACATCAACCTTGCTACCCTTCCGATGATGTGTGAGTAGTTTACCACAGACCTACGAGTCCATAGCTAGTAGCTAGATGGCTTCTTCCCTCTCTTTCATCTTCAATACAATGTTCTCCTTGATGTTCTTGGAGATCTATTCGATGTAATACTTTTTTGCTGTGTATTTGTTGAGATCCGATGAATTGTGGATTTATGATCAGATTATCTATGAATATTATTTGAGTCTTCTCTGAACTCTTTTATGCATGATTAAGATATCTTTGTATTTCTATTCGAACTATCGGTTTGGTTTGGCCAACTAGATTCGTTTTTCTTGCAATGGGAGAGGTGCTTAGTTTTGGGTTCAATCTTGCGGTGTCCTCACCCAGTGACAGAAGGGGTAGCAAGGCACGTATTGTATTGTTGCCATCAAGGATAAAAAGATGGGGTTTATACCATATTGCTTGAGTTTATCCCTCTACATCATGTCATCTTACTTAAGGCGTTACTCCGTTATTATGAACTTAATACTCTAGATGCATGCTGGATAGCGGTCGATATGTGGAGTAATAGTAGTAGATGCAGAATTGTTTCGGTCTACTTGTCAGGGACGTGATGCCTATATTCATGATCATTGCCTTAGATATCGTCATAACTTTGCGCTTTTCTATCAATTGCTCAACAGTAATTTGTTTACCCACCTATGCCCCCCGGGTCTATTTTCCATCATATATTTTCAGATCTACAAACCAAAAAATCCAAAAATACCTTACTGCAATTTATTTATATTTACTTTAGTTTGCTCTTTTATTTATCTTTTATACCTATCTCTATTAGATCTCACTCTTGTTCATGACCGTGAAGGGATTGACAACCCCTTTTTCGCATTGAGTGCAAGTGTTTGTTAGTTTGTGCAGGTGCATAGATTGGAGACTTGCTTGTGCCTCCTATTGGATTGATACCTTGGTTCTTAACTAAGGGAAATACTTATCTCTACTTTGCTGCATCACCCTTTCCTCTTCAAGGGAAAAAATCAACGCAAGCTCAAGAAGTAGCATCCACCACGTGCCAAGCCCCTTGCGATTCTGGGTCCCATTCCCTTTTCACGACCCCAGTTGGGCGCAGGCAAGACATGGGCCCAGGGGCTACTATCAGCCCAATGGGAACTAGGGTACCCTGGATCGGCGAACCTAGGCCTTGACAGTGGAAGAGCGGAGTCCACACGTTTTCCCCGCTAAGTTCTTAGCGGGGCGCCAACCCTCGGCAAGCGCTTCTCGGGATCCGCTCGGGAAGGACCACCACCTGCGGTGTGTTTCTTCTCCATGAAGGAACCAGGGAATCTGCCTGTCAGAGGCATTAAATGTGAACCACTCTGCTACAGTGGCCGTCTTCAGCTGCTGAGATAGGACACAACGTGTCCACCTTTTGACTTTGGGTGTCGGCGAGGCGCGCCATCCCCAAGGTCATCAACAGTGACAACTGAGGACTCACCTACTCGGTGTGGTGCAACAGGAGTGTCCCGTAGCAGCCAATGCGGCATGGGCGAGCATGTCGCGCCTCGTCGTGTTAGGCCGGTACGGACGACCCTCCCCTCTCTCCTCCATTCGTGCTGGACATGAGACAACCCCTCATTGGATAAGGGGAGGACCAGGTTCAGTATAAATAGGAGGCAAATACAACCTAGCAAAGGGCTCGAATCATTTGCATTCTACCACACACATTGTAACATGTTCGTCTAGAACACAACAATATCATCTATAGGCAGGAGTAGGGTATTACACCTAAACGGTGGTGTAACGCCCGGATAATTAAGCTACAGTAATCCCCTGCTGATGATGCCATGTCACCACTATTACTGTTGTTAATCTCACTTTGGTTCTAATACGGTTCGAATTCAAATTTAAAATAAAGTCAAACAATAAAAGTTTTCAAATGTCAAAACTAAAAAGTACAAACTATGGCAAATAATTCATATGTAATATTGGTGAAGAAACCACATTTTCATAAAGTGATTAAATACCCTAAAATAAATAAAACAGTAGCTGAAATTTTTTATTAAATGCCTTTAAATAATAAAACAAATGCAAACCTATTTCATTAAAGTGCCATATTATTTAGAGCAGTAGCCTAATTATAAATACTAATTTAGGGGCTAGCGTTATATTTTATAAAAACTAAATTAAACTGAAATTTAAAGAGAAAACAATAAACAAAAAATAAATAAAACAAAATTAAAAACAAAAAACAAAGAGAAAACAACTCCCCTCCTCTGGGCCTTGGCCCAGCTAGCTGGCCAGGCCGGCCCACCAGCACTGTTCCCCCCGTCTCTGTTCACGGGGGGCTCGTGGCTATCGCCGATGGCCGCCGCGGCCATGGCAGACGCTGTGGCGCCCATCCGGCACCCGCCCCCGCCCCCGCCTATAAGCCGCCCCCTCGCCCCGGGCCGAACCCTAGCGTCTCCCCTCTCACGCCGTGCCTTCCTCTGCACCGAGGTCACCGCGCCCGGATGCTGGTGCCGAGGCCGTGTGCCACCACTGTCGCCACTGCCTCATCGTCGCCCGCCGTCCCCGGCTCCTCACCGACCGGCCTCGTCAAGCCTCGCTGAACCACTCTGCTCCCCCCCCCACCCCCCGCCGTGAGCTCCCTCCTTCCCCGTTTCTCCCCTTCCCCTTCTGTCGCCGGCGCCGCCCGCTCCCAGCGCACGACCTCGCGGCGACCACACCCACCCGCGCCTGGTCGCAGCCCCGCTCATGCCCTGGACTGCTAATACGTCTCCAATGTATCTATAATTTTTTCTTGTTCCATGCTGTTATATTATCATTCTTGGATGTTTTACAATCATTTTATAGCAACTTTATATCATTTTTTTGGGACTAACCTATTGACATAGTGCCCAGTGCCAGTTGCTGTTTTTTGCTTGTTTTTTACTTCCCAGAATATCAGTACCAAACGGAGTCCAAACGCAGCGAAACTTTTTGGAGATTTTTTCTGGACCAGAAGACACCCAGTGGGCCAAAGAAGTACCAGAGGGGAGGCCCGAGGTGGGCACAACCCACCAGGGCGTGCCAGGAGGCCCAGGCGCGCCCAGGGGGTTGTGCCCCCCTCATTGACCTCCCACACCTCCTCTTCGCCCTATAAATTCGAAAATATTCCGAAAACAATAGGGGTGTCAATGAAACACAATTCCAGCTGCCGCAAGTTACAGAACCACGAGATCCAATCTAGACACCATCCCGGAGGGGTTCATCATCCTCATTGGTGCCTCTCCGATGATGCGTCACTAGTTCACCATAGACCTATGGGTCCGTAGGCAGTAGCTAGATGGCTTCCTCTCTTTATTTTGATTCTCAATAGAATGGTCTCTTGGAGATTTATTTGATGTAACTCTTTTTTATGGTGTGTTTGTTGGGATCCGATGAACTTTGAGTTTATGATCACATCTATATCCATGAATATTATCTGAGTCTTCTTTTGATCTCTTATATGCATGATTATTTATAGCCTCATATTTCTTCTTCGAATCTTTGGTTTAGTTAGGCCAACTAGATCGATTTTTCTTGCCATGGGAAGAGGTGCTTTGTGATGGGTTCGATCTTGCGGTGTTCTTTCCAGTGACAGAAGGGGCAGCAAGACATGCATGTATCGTTGCTATTAAGGATAACAAGATGGGGGCTATTCTTACATGAATAGATCTTGTCTACATCATGTCATCGTTCTTATTGCATTACTCTGTTTCTCCATGAAATTAATACACTAGATGCATGCTGGATAACGGTCGATGTGTGGAGTAATAGTAGTAGATGCAGGTAGGAGTCGGTCTACTAATCTTGGACGTGATGCCTATATGTTGATCACTGCCCTGGATATCGTCATAATTATTCGATCTTCTATCAATTGCCCAACAGTAATTTGTTTACCCACCGTGTGCTATTTTCTTTGGAGAAGCCACTAGTGAAATCTACGGCCCCGGGGTCTATTCTTTATCATATTTGCTGTGAGATCAATTTTTTATTTTCTTTTATTTTTTAGATCTATTATTCAAAAAACCCAAAAATACCTTGCTACACTTTTTTATTACTTATTTTATTTCGCATTTTATCGAGAACTATTTATCCAATCTACCACAAATTTATCTATCTTTTTACCATGGAGGGATTGACAACCCCTCTTACGCGTCAGATTGCAAGTATTTGTTCTTTGTGTGCATACCGTTTACATAGTGTTGCTTGGTTCTCCTACTGGATTGATACCTTGGTTTCATAATTGAGGGAAATACCTACCGTAGCTATGCTGCATCATCCCTTCCTCTTTGGGGAAATACCGACGTAGTTCAAGCGACATCAAAAGGAATTTCTGGCGCCGTTGCCAGGGAGACATCATCAACATCTATCAGTTTCCTAATCACAAATCTTATCTCCATGAAATTTACATTATTTACCATTTGCCTCTCATTTTCATCTCCCCCACTTCACAGAAATTTGCTGTTTTATTCGCCCTCTTTTTCGTTCGCCGTTTTCTCATCAGATCTGTTTTTGCTTGCAATCTTATTTGCGTAGTCACAATGACTCAAGAAAACACCAAGTTGTGTGATTTTTCCAATACCAATAACAGTGATTTTATTAGCACTCCAATTGCTCCTCCCACCACTAGTGCGGAATCTTGTGATATTAATGCCGCTTTGTTGAATCTTGTTATGAAAGATCAGTTTTCTGATACTCCTAATGAGGATGTCGCGTCCCATCTAAACACATTCGTAGAATTGTGCGAGATGCAAAAGAAAAAATATGTGGACAATGGTATTGTGAAGTTGAAATTATTTCCTTTCTCTTTGAGGGATCGTGCAAAAAATTGGTTTTCTTCTTTGCCTCTCAATAGTATCGATTCTTGGGATAAGTGCAAGGATGCTTTTATTACTAAGTATTTTCTGCCCACAAAAATTATTTCCCTTAGAACTCAAATCATGAATTTTAAGCAACTTGAGCATGAGCATGTTGCACAATCTTTGGAAAGAATGAAGTTGATGCTAAGAAATTGTCCTACTCATGGTTTAAATCTTTGGATGATCATACACAATTTTTATGCGGGTTTGAACTTTGTTTCTAAAAATCTTTTAGATTCCCCCGCAGGTGGTACTTTTATGGAGATTACTTTGGGTGAAGCTACTAAATTTCTTGATAATATTATGGCAAATTATTCACAATGGCATACTGAAAGAGCACCTACTAGTAAAAAAGTTAATACGGTTGAAGAAATTAGTACGTTGAGTGAAAAAGTTGATGCTCTTATGAAATTGGTTGCTAATAAAAGTGTTCCTATTAATCTTAATGATGTGCCTTTGTCTACTTTTATTGAGCAAAATAGTGATCACGTAGATGTGAATTTTGTCTCGCGAAACAATTTTAATAACAATGCTTATAGAGGTAATTTTAATCCTGGGCCTTTTCCTAGAAATTCCTCTAATAATTATGGTAATTTCTATGGTAATTCTTCTTAAAATAATAATAGGAATCCCTCTGATCTTGATAATAATATTAAAGAATTTATCAATTCTCAAAAAGTTTTCAATACTACGATAGAAGAAAAGTTGAATAAGATTGATGATATATCTAGAAGCATTGATAGAATTTCTCATGATGTAGAAAATCTCAAGTTGAAAATTTTTGTACCCAAGGTTGATGAATGAATTAAATCTTTGTATGTTTCTATGGATGAAAGTAAGAAAAGAACCGCTATGCTTAGAGCTAAAAGAGAATTTTTAGAAAGAGCATTTTCTAGTGATTGCTTTCATAAAAATGATGAAGATCTTAAAGTGATTGGTGTTTCTTCTATTGATTCCTTGTTTAGTAAAATTAAAATTGATGATAAAGGGACTGAAGAAGAGTCAACTTTAGCTAGAAGGCGTCCCGATAATTCGGAGGTTGAAAATCTTGATGAAAAAATTGATAAAAGTGGGTTTGGAGAGGTCAAAACTTTAACTAGTGATGTGCCCACTCTTTTGGATTACAAATACTTTAATTATGATAATTGCTCTTTGATTGAATGTATTTCTTTGTTGCAATCCATGATAAATTCACCCCATGCTTATGAACAAAATAAATCTATTACTAAACATATCGTAGATGCCATGATGAAAGCTTTGGAAGAAAAACTGGAGTTAGAGATTTCAATTCCTAGAAAACTACATGATGAGTGGGAACCTACCATTAAAGTAAATATTAAAAATTATGAGTGTTTTGCTTTATGTGATTTGGGTGCTAGTGTTTCCACAATTCCGAAATCTTTATGTGATGTGCTTGGTCTTACCGATATTGAAGAATGTTCTCTTAATTTGCACTTGGCGGATTTCACTATTAAAAAGCCTTTGGGAAGAATTAATGATGTTCATATTCTTGAAAATAGAAATTATGTGCCCATAGATTTTATTGTTCTTGATATTGATTGCAATCCGTCTTGTCCAATTATACTTGGTAGATCATTTTTACGTACTATTGGTGTCGTGATTGATATGAAAGAAGGCAATATTAAATTTCAATTTCCACTTAGAAAGGGTGTGGAACACTTCCCTAGAAAAAGAATTAAGCCACCATATGAATCAATCATGAGGGCATCCTATGGGTCAAAAACTAAAGATGACAATACTTGAATCTATGCATTATGCCTAGCTAGGGGCATAAAATGATAGCGCTTATTGGGAGGAACCCAATGAATAAAATTTGTTTTTGCCTTTTTCTTTCTGTTCTTGAGTGTTTGCACAATTATGCCTCCATTATGATTGTGTTTTTTATGTTTTAATTAGTATTTGTGCCAAGTAAATCCTTTGGGATAGCTTTGGTGATAGTTGATTTGATCCTGTTGAAAAACAAAAACTTTTGCGTCCAGTAACAGAATTGTTTAAATTCATAGAAGTGACGAAAAATTCTGAATTTTTTACAAAAGATTGATATACAAATTGCCTCTGTTTTCCTAATGTTTCAGAATTTTGGAGCTATAGAAGTATGCGAAAAAATCACATCTTTCCAGACTATTCTGTTTTTCACAGATTCTGTTCGCTTTGCATTGTGTGCTTATTTTGATGAATCAATGGATTGTATCGGGGGTATAAGCCATGGCAAAGTTAGAATACAGTAGATATAATGCTATAAAAAAATGAATGGGTTTGCAACAGTACTTAAAGTAAGGATTGGTTTTCTTATACTAACGGATCTCACGAAGGTTTTGTTAAGTTTTGTGTGATTGAAGTTTTCAAGTTTTGGGTGAGATCGCGATGGATGAAGGAATAAGGAGTGAAAAGATCCTAAGCTTGGAGATGCCCCATGGCACCCCAAGTTAATATTCAAGTAGAACCAAGTAACTAAGCTTGGGGATGCCCCGGAAGGCATCCCCTCTTTCTTTTAACGACCATCAGTATTTTACCTGGATCTATATTTTTATTCGTCACATATCATGAGTTTTGCTTGGAGTGTCTTGTATCATATGAGTCTTTGCTTGTTTTGCTTTATATTTTGTCACAAGTATCCTTGATGGACAAACCTATTTGAGAGAGCCAAAATTATGCTATGATTTGTTAGAATTGCTCTTTATGCTTCACTTAAATTTTTTTGAGCTATGGAATATGCTCTAGTGCTTCACTTATATCTTTTTTCAGCACGGTGTGCTTTAATATTTTTGAATAAATGCTCTCATGCTTCACTTAGATTTATTTGAGAGTTAGTAAATTTTTGAAGAAATTCTCTCATGCTTCACTTATATCATTTTGAGAGATGAAAATTTTTATGCTCATGTTCTTCACTTAGATTTGTTTGAGCTTGTCAAAAGCAATTGCAATATATCAAACTAGTCCCAAAGTGATAGATATTCAAGAGGGATATAATAAAAACTTTCATGAAGATCATTGGACAAAATAAACTTGATTCTTTGTAATAGTTTTGAGATATGATGATAGTGATATGTGAGTCATGTTGGTGAGTAATTATGCTTTAGTAAGAATATTGGTGTTAAGGTTTGTGATTCCCTATGCTAGCACAAAAGTCAATAGTTATGCAATGAAATTACATCCTACTTGTGGTGCATTATTCGGTGTTATTTATGCTTAATGCTCGCTTATGAGATTTTTTGTTTCTTGGTTGGTTACTTCTCAATCTTTTTGCTAGCCTCCACTTGTACTAAGTAGAAATACTACTTGTGCATCCAATATCTTTAAACCCAGTTTTGCCATATGAGTCCACCATACCTACCTATATGTGGTATTCCCATGCCGTTCTAAGCAAATTTGTATGTGCCATCTCTAATTTTCAAAATGAAATTCCATTTTTGTGTGCTCGTACCGCTCATGAAGCGACAGGGGGTGGCCAATATTTTCCATGCTAGATGTGTTATTCTCAAGATGAGTGTTTATTCACTTGTCATTGCACGAGAGTACAACGGTAATAGGGATGCCCAGTCCCAAAATGAAAAAGAAATTTACTTTATGTTGTCAAATAATAAATTCCTTGGAAAGTGTTGGTATGGACGGTACCCGTGGATACAGCTAGCCATGGAATGTGAAAGTATGGTGGAAAAAGGAATAAATTTTATTTTCTGTTTGGGAACCGCCTATGATATATCTAGCATGGAAAGTGTTGGGAATTACTCGATCGTTTTCGTTGACGGGAAAAGTATGTCTCTCAAAAAATTTATCTCTCAATTTAAGCTTTCAGCTCTGGCACCTCTACAAATCCCTACTTCCCTCTGCGAAGGGCCTATCTATTTACTTTATGCAAATTTTATTTGAGTCTCCATCTTCTCTTATAAAGGGCCAACTAAGGGGCACTATGATCGTACTTGAGCATTGGATGTAGCTAATATGCGAGTGTGTATCATGAATGGATCAATGATTGAGCATGATGGGCTAGGGATAACTTTCTTTAGTGTTGATATTTTGAAAGACATGGTTGCTTGTTGATATGCTTGAGAATTGAAATCTTCATGTCAAAATTAGTCTATTGCTTTGAACCATAAAAAAGTCCAAATGTCCATGCTACAAAAAGAAAATAATATGTGATGAACATGTTAGGCAGCATTCCACATCAAAAATTCTGTTTTTTATCATTTAACTACTCGAGGACGAGTAGGAATTAAGCTTGGGGATGCTGATACGTCTCCAACGTATCTATAATTTTTGCTTGTTCCATGCTGTTATATTATCATTCTTGGATGTTTTACTATCATTTTCTAGCAACTTTATATCATTTTTTGGGACTAACCTATTGACATAGTGCCCAGTGCATGTTGCTATTTTTTTTCTTGTTTTTTACTTCACAAAATATCAGTACCAAACGGAGTCCAAACGCAGCGAAACTTTTTGGAGATTTTTTATGGACCAGAAGACACCCAATGGGCCAAAGAAGTACTAGAGGGGAGGCCCGAGGAGGGCACAACCCACCAGGGCGCGCCAGGAGGCCCAGGCACGCCCAGGGGGGTTGTGCCCCCCTCGGTGACCTCCCGCACTGCCTCTTCGCCCTATAAATTCCCAAATATTCTAGAAACCCTAGGGGAGTCAACGAAACACAATTCCAGCTGCCGCAAGTTCCAGAACCACGAGATCTAATGTAGACACCATCACAGAGGGGTTCATCATCCCTATTGGTGCCTCTCCGATGATGCGTGAGTAGTTCACCATAGACCTATGAGTCCGTAGGCAGTAGCTAGATGGCTTTTGATTCTCAATACAATGGTCTCTTGGAGATCTATTTGATGTAACTCTTTTTTGCGGTGTGTTTGTTGGGATCCGATGAACTTTGAGTTTATGATCACATCTATATCCATGAATATTATTTGAGTATTCTTTTGATCTCTTATATGCATGATTATTTATAGCCTCGTATTTCTTCTTTGAATCTTTGGTTTAGTTAGGCCAACTAGATCGATTTTTCTTGCCATGGGTAGAGGTGCTTTGTGATGGGTTCGATCTTGCGGTGTTCTTTCCTAGTGACAGAAGGGGCAGCAAGACATGCATGTATCGTTGCTATTAATGATAACAAGATGGGGGCTATTCCTACATGAATAGATCTCGTCTACATCATGTCATTGTTCTTATTGCATTACTCCATTTCTCCATGAAATTAATACACTAGATGCATGCTGGATAGCGGTTGATGTGTGGAGTAATAATAGTAGATGCAGGTAGGAGTCGGTCTACTAATCTTGGACGTGATGCCTATATATTGATCATTGCCCTGGATATCGTCATAATTATTCGATCTTCTATCAATTGTCCAACAGTAATTTGTTTTCCCACCGTGTGCTACTTTCTTGAGAGAAGCAACTAGTGAAATCTACGGCCCCCGGGCCTATTCTTTATCATATTTGCTTTGATATCTATTTTTATTTGCTTTTATTTTCAGATCTTTTATTCCAAAAACCCAAAAATACCTTGCTGCACTTTTTTATTACTTATTTTATTTTGTGTTTTATCGAGAGCTATTTATCCAATCTACCACAAATTTATCTATCTTTTTACCATGGAGGGATTGACAACCCCTCTTATGCGTCGGGTTGCAAGTGTTTGTTCTTTGTGTGCAGGTACCGTTTACATAGTGTTGCTTGATTCTCCTACTGGATTGATACCTTGGTTTCATAACTGAGGGAAATACCTACCGTAGCTGTGCTGCATCATCCCTTCCTCTTTGGGGAAATACCGATGTAGTTCAAGCGACATCAACTGCGCATCACCACACGCCCAGCCGCCCATGGCCACTCCCTGGACCGTGCGTGGCCTCGCCCCGCTCGCCGATGCGCGGCTGCTGCATGCTGTCGACGCGCCCCCGCCTCGACCCTGCTCACTGCGCGCGCCCCGCGGCGCCGGGCTGCGCCCCGCACCCAACACCCGCTCGCCGATCGCCGCGCCCGCCCTGCTTCTGCTTTCGCTGCCGCCGGCCATGCCCCGCCCTTGTAGCCCTGCGCGCCTAACAGCTCTCCGCCACGTAGCTCGCCCCGCTCTACTGCTGCTGCCTCCCCGTCCGCCACGACCTCGCCCCCTCGCCCGCGCTCTTCGGAGATCCCCTGCTGCGCGGCTCCTCTCGCTCCTCTCGCTCACTGCCCCCTGCCCCGCGAGCCGTGCCCGCCGCCGCTACCCCTTCGTGTCGCTCCGACCGTGCCCCGGGCAACCGCCGGCTGCGCCTCTGGCCTCCGCCGCGCCCCAGCGACCATAGCTCCCCGCCGCCCGCCGCTGTTGCTCAGCCGTGCCTACGGCCGACCTGACCGCGGCCGTCGTCCGGGTCCGCCCCGATGGGCGCCCCCGCCCACGCCCGCTATGTCCCGCCCGGTAGGCCCCTATGCCTAAGACACGTGGGGCCCGCCCCTGGAAACAAAAAATAGGAATTAAAAAATAATAAAATTAATTAGTTAGTTAAATAATTAATTAACTTAATTAATTCTATTTAATTAACTCTAATTACCTGATTAGTTAATTATTTTTGTTTAATTAAAACTATGACAATGACAATGGGACCCACACGTCAGTTGACTGGTCACCATGTCAAAGTTGACTGCTGACGTCACGCTGACCTCATGCTGATGTCATTATTCCTTTTCTATCGGATTTAATAATTAAAATAATTTTTAGAAAATGTTTAAAACTTTGAAATTTAATATAAAATAATCCATAACTCGGGTGAAAATGTTTTATACGTGAAAGTTGCTCAGAAAAATATGACGAATCTGAATATGCCCTACGTTCGTGTGTCACATACCCCTAGCATAGTGAACATGGAACCATCTGCTACTTCTTGAGCTTGCGTTGGTTTTTCGCTTGAAGAGGAAAGGGTGATGCAGCAAAGTAGAGATAAGTATTTCCCTCAGTTAGAGAACCGAGGTATCAATCCAGTAGGAGACAACGCACAAATCACCAATACCTGCACAAACAATCAAACACTTGCACCCAACGTGATAAAGGGGTTGTCAATCCCTTCACGGTCACTTGCAAAAGTGAGATCTGATAGAGATAGATAAAACTAAACAAAAGATAAAGTAAATATTTTTGGGGTTTTTGGTTTATCGATCTGAAAATAAAAGATTGCAAAATAGTAGATCGGAAACTTATATGATGGAAAATAGAAGATCGGAAACTTATATGATGGAAAATAGAAGATCGAATACTTATATGATGGAAAATAGACCCGGGGGCCATAGGTTTCACTAGAGGCTTCTCTCAAGATAGCAAATAATACGGTGGGTGAACAAATTACTGTCGAGCAATTGATAGAAAAGCGCAAAGTTATGACGATATCTAAGGCAATGATTATAAAATATAGGCATCACGTCCGTGTCAAGTAACCCGACTCCTGCCTGCATCTACTACTATTACTCCACACATCGACCGACTCCTGCCTGCATCTAGAGTATTAAGTTCACAAAGAACAGAGTAACGCTTTAAGTAAGATGACATGATGTAGAGGAATAAACTCAAGCAATATGATGTAAACACCATCTTTTTATCCTCGATGGCAACAATACAATACGTGCCTCGCTACCCCTACTGTCACTGGGTGAGGACACCGCAAGATTGAACCCAAAGCTAAGCACTTCTCCCATTGCAAGAAAAACCAATCTAGTTGGCCAAACCAAACCGATAGTTCGAAGAGAATTACAAAGATATCAAATCATGCATAAAAGAATTCAGAGAAGATTCAAATAATATTCATAGATAAGCTGATCATAAATCCACAATTCATCATATCTCGACAAACACACCGCAAAAGAAGATTACATCGGATAGCTCTCCAAGAACATCAAGGAGAACATGGTATTGAGAATCAATGAGAGAGAAGAAGCCATCTAGCTACTAGCTATGGACCCGTAGGTCTGAGGTAAACTACGCTCCATCGGAAGGGCAATAGAGTTGATGTAGAAGCCCTCCGTGATTGAATCCCCCTCCGGTAGGATGCCGGAAAAGGCCCCAAGATGGGATCTCACGGGAACAGAAGGTTGCGGCGGTGGAAAAGTGTTTTCGTGGATGCTTCTGGTGGTTTGGGAATATATGTGAGTATATAGGAGGAAGATCTAGGTCAGGGGGTCACCGAGGGGCCCACAAGGTAGGGGGGCGTGCCCTACCCCCCTGGGCGCACCCTCCACCCTTGTGGCCGCCTCGTGGCTCTTCTGACTTACACTCCAAGTCTCCTGGGTGTCTTCTGGTCCAAGAAAAATCATCGTGAAGGTTTTATTCCGTTTGGACTCCGTTTGGTATTCCTTTTCTGCGAAGCTCAAAAACAAGGAAAAAAACAGAAACTGGCACTGGGCTCTAGGTTAATGAGTTAGTCCCAAAAATAATATAAAAGAGCATATTAATGCATATAAAACATCCAAAATAGATAATATAATAGTATGGAACAATAAAAAATTATAGATACGTTCGAGACGTATCAAGCATCCCCAAGCTTAATTCCTGCTCGTCCTCGAGTAGGTAAATGATAAAAACAGAATTTTTGATGTGGAATGCTACCTAACATATTTATCCATGTAATTTTTCTTTATTGTGGCATGAATGTTCAGATCCATAAGATTCAAAACAAAAGTTTAATATTGACTTATAAACAATAATACTTCAAGCATACTAACAAGGTAATTATGTCTTCTCAAAATAACATGGCCAAAGAAAGTTTATCCCTACAAAATCATATAGTCTGCTATGCTCCATGTTCATCACACAAAATATTCAAATCATGCACAACCCCGATGACAAGCCAAGCAATTGTTTCATACTTTTGGTGTTCTCAAACCTTTTCAACTTTCACGCAATACATGAGCGTGAGCCATGGACATAGCACTATAGGTGGAATAGAATATGGTGGTTGTGGAGAAGACAAAAAAGAGGGAGATAGTCTCACATCAACTAGGCGTATTAACGGGCTATGGAGATGCCCATCAATAGATATCAATGTGAGTGAGTAGGGATTGCCATGCAACGGATGCACTAGAGCTATACGTTTATGAAATCTCAAAAGAAAACTAAGTGGGTGTGCATCCAACTTGCTTGCTCATGAAGACCTAGGGCAATTTGAGGAAGCCCATCATTGGAATATACAAACCAAGTTTTATAATGAAAAATTCCCACTAGCATATGAAAGTGACAACATAGGAGACTCTCTATCATGAAGATCATGGTGCTACTTTGAAGCACAAGTGTGAAAAAAAAGGATAGTAACATTGCCCCTTCTCTCTTTTTCTCTCATTTTTTTGTTTGGCTTCTTTGACCTCCCTTTTATTTTTTTCCGCACATGGGACAATGCTCTAATAATGAAGATCATCACACTCTTATTTACTTACAACTCGATACTTAGAACAAAATATGAGTCTATATAAATGCCTCCGGTGGTGTACTAGGATGTGCAATGACTCAATAGTGACATGTATGAAAGAATTATGAAAGGTGGCTTTGCCACAAATACGATGTCAACTACATGATCATGCAAAGCAATATGACAATGATGGAACGTGTCATAATAAAACGGAACGGTGAAAAGTTGCATGGCAATATATCTCGGAATGGATATGGGAATGCCATAATAGGCAGGTATGGTGGCTGTTTTGAGGAAGGTATATGGTGGGTTTATGGTACCGGCGAAAGTTGTGCGGTACTAGAGAGGCTAGCAAAGGTGGAAGGGTGAGAGTGCGTATAATCCATGGACTCAACATTAGTCATAAAGAACTCACATACTTATTGCAAAAATCTATTAGTCATCGAAACGAAGTACTACGCGCATGCTCCTAGGGGGATAGATTGGTAGGAAAAGACCATCGCTCGTCCCCGACCGCCACTCATAATTAAGACAATAAAAATACCTCATGCTCCAACTTCGTTACATAACGGTTCACCATACGTGCATGCAACGGGAATCACAAACCTTAACACAAGTATTTCTCCAATTCACAATTACTCACTAGCATGACTCTAATATCACCATCTCTATATCTCAAAACAATCATAAGGAATCAAACTTCTCTTAGTATTCAATGCACTTTATATGAAAGTTTTTATTATATCCCTCTTGGATGCCTATCATATTAGGACTAAATTCATAACCAAAGCAAATTACCATTTTGTTTAGAGACTCTCAAAATAATATAAGTGAAGCATGAGAGTTCAACTATTTCTACAAAATAAAGCCACCGCCGTGCTCTAAAAAGATATAAGTGAAGCACTAGAGCAAAATTGCCTAGCTCAAAAGATATAAGTGAAGCACGTAGAGTATTCTAATAAATCACGATTCATGTGTGTCCCTCTCAAAAGGTGTGTACAGCAAGGATGATTGTGGCAAACTAAAAAGTAAAGGCTCATATCATACAAGACGCTCCAAGCAAAACACATATCATGTGGTGAATAAAAATATAGCCTCAAGTAAAGTTACCGATAGACGAAGACGAAAGAGGGGATGCCTTCCGTGGCATCCCCAAGCTTAGGCTCTTGGTTGTCCTTGAATATTACCTTGGGGTGCCTTGGGCATCCCCAAGCTTAGGCTCTTGCCACCTCTTATTCCATAGTCCATCAAATCCTTACCGAAAACTTGAAAACTTCACAACACAAAACTCAACAGAAAATCTCATAAGCTCCGTTAGTATAAGAAAATAAATCACCACTTTTGGTACTGTTGTGAACTCATTCTTTATTTATATTGGTGTAATATCTACTGTATTCCAACTTTTCCATGGTTCATACCCCCCGATACTACCCATAGATTCATCAAAATAAGCAAACAACACAAAGAAAACAGAATCTGTCAAAAACAGAACAGTCTGCGAAGATCTGAATTGTTATAATACTTCTGTAACTCCAAAAATGCTGAAAAATTAGGACAACAGAGTCAATTTGTATATCAATCTTTTGTAAACAATTCATGGTTTTTCTACGCTCCAGTGAATTTAAACAATCCTGTGACTGGACGCAAAAGTTTCTCTATTTCAGCAAGATCAAACCAACTATCACCGTAAGCCACCCCAAAGGTCTTACTTGGCACAAACACTAATTAAAACACAAAAAAACATCTAACCAGAGGCTATATGAATTATGTATTGAAAAATAGACCCAAAAAGAAAAGGACAAAAATAAAATTGGGTTGCCTCCCAACAAGCGCTATTGTTTAACGCCCTTAGCTAGGCATAAAAACATAGATCTAGGTATTGTCATCTTTGGTATGCAATCCATAAGTAGCTCTCATAATAGATTCATATGGCAACTTAATTTTCTTTCTAGGAAAGTTTTCCATGCCCTTCCTTAACATAAATTGAAATCTAATGTTTCTTAATAGTGGAATCCGCAAGATGCAAATTTAAAGAACAATCATCAAATTCACAAAAACCTAACACATCACATAAAGTTTTTGGAATCGTGGAAACGCTAGCACCCAAATCACACAAAGCATGGCACTCATAATCTTTAATCTTAATCTTAATAGTAGGTTCCCACTCATCATAAAGTTTTCTAGGATAGAAACTTCCAATTCAAGCTTTTCTTCAAAAGATTGCATCATAGCATCAACGATATGTTTAGTAAAAGCTTTGTTTTCATTATAAGCATGAGGAGAATTCAACATGGATTGCAACAAGGAAATACAATCTATCAAAGAACAATTATCATAATTAAAATCCTTGAAATCCAAAAGAATGGGTTCATTGCTACTTAAAGTTTTGACCTCTCCAATCCCACTTTTATCAATTTTTGCATCTAGATCTATAAACTCCGAATCATTGGGACGCCTTTTAACTAAAGTTGACTCGTCTCCAGTCCCATCTTTATCAAGATTTATATTGGAAAACAAAGATTCAATAGGATTCACATCAATCACTTTAAGATCTTCATCATTAATTAAAGACTCTGGTTTAGCGGCCATCTTATTTACTAAGGTAGCTTGTTTATCAGAAATTTGGCCTACTAAATTTTCAAGATGAGCAAACTGAGATTTCAAACCATAAAATTCCTTAGACATATCATCAAGCTCTTTATTCATGTACTCCATAAAACTTTTCTGCTCCTTAAGCTCGTTTCTAAAGAAACTATTATGCTCAAATTGTAAAGACATGAAGCTCCTAACATTATTTTCAATTTCTTCCAACCTCCTAAAGTGAGGATCAACATTCTTTGGTTGAGCCATAAAGGCAGGCAAGCACACCAACACACGGGCAAACGAAAAGCAAACGAAAATACGAACGGAAGAAAGGCGAAGAAAAGGGCAAATCTTTTCAAAAATCATTTTAGAAGTGGGGGAGAGGAAAACGAGAGGCAAATGGCGAATAATGTAATGCAAGAGATGAGAGTTTATGATGGGTACTTGGTATGTCTTGACTTGGCGTAGATCTCCTCGGCAACGGCGCCAGAAATTCTTCCTGCTACTTCTTGAGCTTGCGTTGGTTTTTCCCTTGAAGAGGAAAGGGTGATGCAGCAAAGTAGAGATAAGTATTTCCCTCAGTTAGAGAACCAAGGTATCAATCCAGTAGGAGACAACGCACAAATCACCAATACCTGCACAAACAATCAAACACTTGCACCCAATGCGATAAAGGGGTTCTCAATCCCTTCACGGTCACTTGCAAAAGTGAGATCTAATAGAGATAGATAAAACTAAACAAAAGATAAAGTAAATATTTTTGGGGTTTTTGGTTTATAGATCCGAAAATAAAAGATTGCAAAATAGTAGATCGGAAACTTATATGATGGAAAATAGAAGATTGGAAACTTATATGATGGAAAATAGAAGATCGGAAACTTATATGATGGAAAATAGACCCGGGGGCCATAGGTTTCACTGGAGGCTTCTCTCAGGATAGCAAATATTATGGTGGGTGAACAAATTACTGTCAAGCAATTGATAGAAAAGCGCAAAGTTATGACGATATCTAAGGCAATGCTTATGAAATATAGGCATCATGTCCGTGTCAAGTAGACCGACTCCTGCCTGCATGAACTACTATTACTCCACACATCGACCGACTCCTACCTGCATCTAGAGTATTAAGTTCATGAAGAACAGAGTAACGCTTTAAGTAAGATGACATGATGTAGAGGAATAACCTCAAGCAATATGATGTAAACCCCATCTTTTTATCCTCGATGGCAACAATACAATGCGTGCCTCGCTACCCCTACTGTCACTGGGTGAGAACACCGCAAGATTGAACCCAAAGCTAAGCACTTCTCCCATTGCAAGAAAAACCAATCTAGTTGGCCAAACCAAACCGATAGTTCGAAGAGAATTACAAATATATCAAATCATGCATAAATGAATTCAGAGAAGATTCAAATAATATTCATAGATAAGCTGATCATAATTCCACAATTCATCGGATCTTAACAAACACACCGCAAAAGAAGATTACATCAGATAGATCTCCAAGAACATCGAGGAGAACATGGTATTCAGAATCAAAGAGAGAGAAGAAGCCATCTAGCTACTAGCTATGGACCCGTAGGTCTGAGGTAAACTACTCATGCTTCATCGGAAGGGCAATAGAGTTGATGTAGAAGCCCTCCGTGATTGAATCCCCCTCCGACAGGATGCCGGAAAAGGCCCCAAGATGGGATCTCACGGGAACAGAAGGTTGCGGCGGTGGAAAAGTGTTTTCGTGGATGCTTCTGGTGGTTTGGGAATATATGTGAATATACAGGAGGAAGATCTAGGTCAGGGGGTCACCAAGGGCCCACAAGGTACGGGGCGCGCCCTCCACCCTTGTGGCCGCCTCGTGGCTCTTCTGACTTGCACTCCAAGTCTCCTGGGTGTCTTCTGGTCCAAGAAAAATCATCGCGAAGGTTTTATTCCATTTGGACTCCGTTTGGTATTCCTTTCTACGAAGCTCAAAAACAAGGAAAAAACATAAACTGGCACTGGGCTCTAGGTTAATAAGTTAGTCCCAAAAATAATATAAAATAGCATATTAATGCATATAAAACATCCAAAACAGATAATATAATAGCATGGAACAATCAAGAATTATAGATACGTTGGAGACGTATCACCATCCCCCTCTGTTTCATCAGTCCGAAAATGCCAAACTTCGGGAAAACATTCCCGGATGTTTTCCACCTTCGCCGGTATCGTGTAGTACCGCGTTAGGTCACCCCTAGCACCGCGTATCATCATGTCATGTTTGTGATGCATCTGTGTGCCTTATATTTACTGTTTCTTCCCCCTCTTCTTTCCGGTAGACCCCGAGACCGTTGTTCATGCCACTGTGATCGACTACGTCACCGACGACCCTTCTTCCTTTTCAGCGGAGCTTCTAGGCAAGCAAACCCCCTTGATCATTCCGATATCGCCCATTCCTTTCTCTCTCATGCTTGCATTAGATTTTTGCTACTGTACTTGATTGCTCCTATTCTGATGCATAGCCTGCTTTTGTAACCTGCTCTTGTACCTTACCTACTTATCCTAAACTGCTTGGTATAGGTTGGATAGTGATCCTTCAGTGACCCCTCACCTTGTCCCAGTTGCCCCGGCTTGATGACCGATGACTCAATCAACGTGATCGACGTCCATGGACCGACACATCACCTCACCCCCTTTAGTTGTACGACTCTACAGGGCTACTATCGAGTGCCGAGGGTGATACCTCGTAACGCACTCCTGATGATAACTCTGTAGTGTAGCTAACCGGTCGTGGTCTATCGAGGGTGATTCCTCCTTCGCCACTCCCGATGACGTCTCTCTCGTGCAACCCCTCAAGTGTGAACCATCGAGGGTGATTCGTCCATGTTCACCTTGACGGTTACATCGAGAAGGAATCCATCGAGGGTTATTCCTTGGATTTCCCCCTTGATGTTTCGGACACACGGTTACCTTGGCTTTACCCCAGGACATGTTAAAGTTGGGTCGGCCCCGAGGGGTACCCGCGAGATAGGTGAAGACGGGTTGACCGTGGGGGTACCCGCAAGAGTTACTGTTACTGCGGGACTGAAGGGACAGGCGGTACCAGCCCAGTAGAGGTGGACCTGAGTTCCCGACAGTCTCTTGTTAATCGGTTTGACCTGGAGGGTACCCGCGAGATAATTACGAGACACGGCCGGGCAGGTAGACCGCCGTAGAGAGAGAGGGTTGGGCCTGGCCCTTGCCGTATTGCCCTGAGATGGGGCGATGGGGTCACATGACCGTGAGTCTCTGCTCATCTCCGCGAGCTCCCAATACACTAAGGGTTTGGGTATTTGATATGAGTTGGCCACTGGCCTATACGAACTAACTGCCACACGGGAACAATTATGGGCACTCGGCGTCGTACGATTCTTCCGAAAGCTCTGTCAGACGTCCAGTTCAGCATTGTGGCACGATCGGATCACGGCATTCAGGACCGAGGTGGTGCTGGTATTCACCCTGCACACAATGACCCGGAGTGCAAAGGGCGATGGGCCCAAGACCCCGGAGCGCTTAGGATGTAGACCGATGGGGACCTCTCTACAGAGCCTAGGTAGGACTACGATGTGTGATCTTCCGAGGCCGGGCATGACCCAGGAAAGTGTGTCCGGCCAGAGTAATCAAGTGTGTTGGGTAATGTGGTCCACCCTGCAGGGAAGTTATCTATTCGAATAGCCATGTCCACGGGAACTGACATGGCCAGACTGCGTCGGTATTTCCCCAAAGAGGAAGGGATGATGCAGCACAACTACGGTAAGTATTTCCCTCAGAGATGAAACCATGGTTATCAATCCAGTAGGAGAACCAAGCAACACTACGTAAATGGTACCTGCACACAAAGAACAAATACTTGCAACCCGACGCACAAGAGGGGTTGTCAATCCCTCTATGGTAAAAAGATAGATTAATTTGAATGAGATTGGGCAAATAGATCTTGCAAAAACAAAAACAAAAATAAGTAAAGAAAAAGTGCAGCAAGGTATTTTTGGTTTTTTGGAATAATAGACCTGAAAACAATATGATAAAAGATAGACCCGGGGGCCGTAGATTTCACTAGTGGCTTCTCTCGAGAAAATAGCATACGGTGAGTAAACAAATTACTGTTGGGCAATTGATAGAAGAACAAATAATTATGACGATATCCAAGGCAATGATCATGTATATAGGCATCATGTCCAAGATTAGTAGATCGACTCCTGCATGCATCTACTACTATTACTCCACACATCAACCACTATCCAGCATGCATCTAGTGTATTAAGTTCATGGAGAAACGGAGTAATGCAATAAGAACGATGACATGATGTAGACAAGATCTATTCATGTAGGAATAGACCCCATCTTTTTATCCTTAATAGCAACGATACATATGTACCTCGCTACCCCTTCTGTCACTGGGTGAGGACACCGTAAGATCGAACCCATCACAAAGCACCTCTTCCCATTGCAAGAAAAATCGATCTAGTTGGCCTAACTAAACCAAAGATTCAAAGAAGAAATACGAGGCTATAACAATCATGCATATAAGAGATCAAAGAAAACTCAAATAATATTCATGGATAGATCTGATCATAAACTCGAACTTCATCGGATCCCAAGAAACACACCGCAAAAATTCATTACATCAAATAGATATCCAAGAACATCGAGGAGAACATTCTATTGAGAATCAAAAAGAGAGAAGAAGCCATCTAGCTACTGCCTACGGACCCGTAGGTCTATGGTGAACTACTCACGCATCATCGGAGGAGCACCAATGAGGATGATGAACCCCTCCGTGATCATGTTCCCCTCCGACAGAGTGCCGGAAAGGGCCTCTAGATTGGATCTCGTGGTTCTAGAACTTGCGGCAGCTGGAATTGTGTTTTGATCGCTCCCCTAGGGTTTCTGGAATATTTGGGTATTTACAGAGCTGAGAGGCGGTGGAGGAGACCTCCATGGGCCCCACCACCCATCAGGGTGCGCCAGGGGCCTCTGGCGTGCCCTGGTGGGTGGTGGGCCCCATGGGCCTCCCCCAGGTGCTTCCTTGGCTCCCAAGTTGTCTTATGGTCCAAAAAAAATCTCCAAAAAGTTTTGCTGTGTTTGAACTCCGGTTGATATGGATATTCTATGAATTAAAAAAAGCAAAAAACAGCAACTGGCACTGGGCACTATATCAATAGGTTAGTCACAAAAAATGATATAAAATTGCTATAAAATGAAGGTAAAACATCCAAGAATGATAATATAACAGCATGGAACAATAAAAAGTTATAGATACATTGGAGACGTATCAGCATCCCCAAGCTTAATTCCTGCTCGTCCTCGAGTAGGTAAATGATAAAAACAAATTTTTTGATGTGGAATGCTGCCTAACATGTTCATCACATATTCTTTTATTTTGTAGCATGGACATTTGGACTTTTAGATGGTTCAAAGCAATAGTCTATATTTGACATGAAGACTTCAATACTCAAGCATATCAACAAGCAACCATGTCTTTCAAAATATCAACACTAAAGAAAGTTATCCCTAGCCCATCATGCTTAATCATTGATCCATTCACAAAACACACTCGAATATTAGCTACATCCAATGCACAAGTATGATCATAGTGCTCCCTAGTTGCAGCTTTATAAGAGAAGATGGAGACTCAAATTGAAAATAAAAATTACATAAAGTAAATAGATAGGCCCTTCACAGAGGGTAGCAGAGATTTGTAGAGGTGTTAGTGTTGGGGAACGTTGCATGGAAAACAAAAAAAATATATACGCACACGCAAGATCTATCCATGGAGATGCATAGGTACGAGAGGGGAGAGTGTGTCTATGTACCCTCGTAGACCGTTAAGCAGAAGTGTTTATCAACATGGTTGATGTAGTCGTACACCTTCATAATCCGCCCGATCAAGTACCGAACGTACGACACCTCCGTGTTCAGCACACGTTCAGCTCGATGACGTCCTCGCCTTCTTGATCCAGCAAGACGGGCGAAGTAGTAGATGAGTTCCGGTAGCATGACAGCATGGTGACGGTGGTGATGCGACTATCATCGCAGGGCTTCGCCGAGCACTACGAAAATATGACCAAGGATGAACTAGCGGGAGAGGGGCGCCGCACACGGCTAGGGAATCGTGGTGTGTGTTGCCCCTCTCCCTCTACACATATATATAGGTGGGGGAGAGGAGGCAGCCCTAGGGCGCCCCCAAGTGGTCGGCGGCTACCCTAGAGGCCTGCCTAGCTGCGCCCCCCTTCCATATTTGAACATGGGGGGAAGGAAAGGGGGGCTGGCTGCCTTAGGGCGCCTCCCCTTTCCTTCCCTCCCTCCTTGGAGCATCGGTAGGGAATGGAGGGGCGCGCCAGCCCCCTTGTGGGCTGGTGTGCTCCCCCCTTTGGCCTATAAGGCCCACTACTTACCGGTGGCCTCCCGGAACCCCTTCCGGCACTCCGATAAATACCCGGTTCTTTTCGAAACCTTTTTGGTGACCAAATATCATTGTCCTATATATCAATCTTTACCTCCGGACCATTTCGGAGCTCCTCGTCATGTCCGTGATATCATCCGGGACTCCGAACAACATTCAGTCACCAATTCACATAACTCATATAATACTATATCGTCAATGAACGTTAAGCGTGCGGACCCTATGGGTTTGAGAATGATGTAGACATGACTGAGACGCTTCTCTAGTAAATAACCAATAGCGGAACCTAGATGCCCATATTGGTTCCTACATATTCTATGAAGATCTTTATCGGTCGAACCTTTATGACCACATACGTAATTCCCTTGTCTGTCGGTATGTTACTTGCCCGAGATTTGATCGTCGGTATCTTCATACCTAGTTCAATCTCATTACGGGCAAGTCTCTTTACTCGTTCCGTAATACATCATCTCGTACTAACTCCTTAGTCACTTTGCTTGCAAGCTTCTTGTGATGTGTCGTACTGAGAGGGCCCAGAGATACCTCTCCGATATACGGAGTGACAAATCCCAATCTCGATCCATGCCAACTCAACAGACACCTTCAGAGATACCTGTAGAGCATCTTTATGATCACCCAGTTACATTGTGATGTTTGATAGCACACAAGGTATTCTTCCGGTATCCGGGAGTTGCATGATCTCATGGTCGAACGAATATGTATTTGACATTAAGAAAGCAGTAGCAATAAACTGAACGATCATATGCTAAGCTAACGGATGGGTCTTGTCCATCACATCATTCTCCTAATGATGTGATCTCGTTATCAAGTGACAACACATGTCCATGGTTAGGAAACCTTAACCATCTTTGATCAACGAGCTAGTCTAGTAGAGGCTCACTAGGGACACGGTATTTGTTTATGTATCCACACATGTATTTAAGTTTCCTATCAATACAATTCTAGCATGAACAATAAACCTTTATCATGAATAAGGAAATATAATAATAACAACTTTATTATTGCCTCTAGGGCATATTTCCATCAGTCTCCCACTTGCACTAGAGTCAATAATCTAGTTCACATCACCATGTGATTAATAGTTCACATCGCCATGTGATTAATACCCAAAGAGTACTAATGTGTGATCATGTTTTGCTTGTGAGAGAGGTTTAGTCAACGGGTCTGCCATATTCAGATCCGTATGTATTTTGCAAATTTCTATGTCTACAATGTTTTTGCATGGAGCTACTCTAGCTAATTGCTCCCACTTTCAATACGTATCCAGATTGAGACTCAGAGTCACCTGAATCGGTGTCATATCTTGCATCGACGTAACCCTTTACGACGAACTCCTTATCACCTCCATAACCGAGAAACATTTCCTTAGTCCTCTTAGGTAACTAAGGATAATTTTGACCACTGTCCGGCGATCCACTCCTGGATACCCCTTTGCCAAACTCATGGCAAGGCACACAACAGGTCTAGTACACAGCATGGCATACTTTATAGAACCTATAGATGAGGCATAGGGAATGACTTTCATTCTCTCTCTATCTTCTGTCGTGGTCGGGCTTTGAGTCTGACTCAATTTCACACCTTGCAACACAGGCAAGCACCCTTTCTTTGACTAGTCCATTTTGAACTTCTTCAGAACTTTGTCAAGGTATTTGCTTTGTGAAATTCCTATTAAGCGTCTTGATCTATCCCTATAGATCTTGATGCCCAATATATAAGCAGCTTCACCGAGGCCTTTCATTGAAAAATTCTTATTCAAGTATCCTTTTATGCTATCAAGAAATTCTATATCATTTCCAATCAACAATATGTCATGCACATATAATATCAGAAATGCTACAGAGCCCCCACTCACTTTCTTGTAAATACATGCTTCACCATAAGTCTATATAAAACCATATGCATTGATCACATCATCAAAACATATATTCCAACTCCGAGATGCTTGCACCAGTCCATAGATGGATCCCTGGAGCTTGCACACTTTGTTAGCACCTTTAGGATCGACAAAACCTTCTAGTTGCATCATATACAACTCTTCTTTAAGAAACCCGTTAAGGAATGCAGTTTTGACATCCATATGCCAGATTTCATAATCATAAAATGCGTCAATTGCTAACATGATTCGGACAGACTTAAGCATCGCTACGGGTGAGAAAGTCTCATCGTAGTCAACTCCTTGAACTTGTCAAAAACCTTTCACGACAAGTCGAGCTTTATAGATAGTGATATTACCATCTGCGTCTGTCTTCCTCTTGAAGATCCATTTATTCTCAATGGCTTGCCGATCATCGGGCAAGTCCACAAAAGTCCATACTTTGTTCTCATACATGGATCCTATCTCATATTTCATGGCCTCAAGCCATTTATCGGAATCTGGGCTCATCATAGCTTCTTCATAGTTTGTAGGTTCGCCGTTGTCTAACAACATGACTTCCAGGACAGGATTACCGTACCACTCTGGTGCGGAACATGTTCTGGTCGACCTATGAAGTTCAGTAGTAACTTGATCCGAAGTTTCATGATCATCATCATTAGCTTCCTCTCTAGTTGGTGTAGGCATCACAGTAACAGTTTTCTCTGATGTGCTACTTTCCAATTTGAGAGAAGGTACAATTACCTCATCAAGTTCTACTTTCCTCCCACTCACTTCTTTCGAGAGAAACTCCTTCTCTAGAAAGGGCCCATTGTTAGCAACAAAGATCTTGCCTTTGGATCTGTGGTAGAAGGTGTACCCAATAGTTTACTTAGGGTATCCTATGAAGACGCACTTCTCCGATTTGGGTTCAAGCTTATCAGGCTGAAGCCTTTTGACATAAACATCGCATCCCCAAATTTTAAGAAACGACAGCTTAGGTTTCTTGCCAATCCATAGTTGATACGGTGTCATCTCAATGGATTTAGATGGTGCCCTATTTAATGTGAATACGACTGTCTCTAATGCATAACCCCAAAATGATAAAGGCAAATCGGTAAGAGACATCATAGAATGTACCATATCTAATAAAGTACGATTATGACGTTCGGACACACCATTACGCTGTAGTGTTCCAGGTGGCATGAGTTGTGAAACAATTCCACATTGTTTTAAGTGAAGGCCAAACTCGAAACTCAAATATTCGCCTCCGCGATCAGATCGTAGAAACTTTATTTTCTTATTACGATGATTCTCCACTTAACTCTGAAATTCTTTGA
Organism: Thinopyrum elongatum; assembly: GCA_011799875.1. Lineage (NCBI taxonomy): Eukaryota > Viridiplantae > Streptophyta > Magnoliopsida > Poales > Poaceae > Thinopyrum > Thinopyrum elongatum. Next base: position 490,512,073 of record CM022303.1, on the reverse strand, counting down.
ACTTTTCAAATGTTTCAGACTTGTGTTTCATCAAGTAGATATAACCATACCTACTTAAATCATCTGTGAAGGTTGATGACCCACAAGTATAGGGGATCAATCATAGTCCTTTCGATAAGTAAGAGTGTCGAACCCAACGAGGAGCAGAAGGAATGACAAGTGGTTTTCAGCAAGGTACTTTCTGCCAGCGCTGAAATAGTCGGTAACAAGTAGTTTGATAGCAAGATAATTTGTAACGAGAAAGTAACAGTGAAGATAAATAAAGTGCAGAAAGGTATCCCAATCCTTTTGTGGCAAAGGACATGCCAAAATGGTCTCTTATGATAAGCAAAGCATTCTTGAGGGTACACGGGAATTTCACCATGTCACTTTCATCATGTTGGTTTGATTCGCGTTCGCTACTTTGATAATTTGATATGTGGGTGGACCGGTGCTTAGGTGATGTTCTTACTTGAACAAACCTCCTACTTATGATTAACCCCCTCGCAAGCATCCGCAACTACGAGAAAAGTTTTAAGATAAAATCTAACCATAACATTAAACTTTTGGATCCAAATTGGTCCCTTACGAAGTAGCGCATAAACTAGGGTTTAAACTTCTGTCACTCTAGCAACCCATCATCTAATAACTACTCCACAATGCATTCCCTAAGGCCCAAATATGGTGAAGTGCCATTTAGTCGACGTTCAAATGACACCACTAAGGGAATCACAACATACATATCATCAAAATATCGAACACATATCAAATTCACCTGATTACTTGCAACATGACTTCTCCCATGACCTCAAGAACAAAAGTAACTACTCACAAATAATAATCATGCTCAAGATCAGAGGGGTATTAAATAGCATAATGGATCCGAACATATAATCTTCCACCAAATAAACCATATAGTAATCAACTACAAGATTTAATCAACACTACTAGTCACCCACAGGTACCAATCTGAGGTTCCGGTACAAAGATTGAACACAAGAGATGAACTAGGGTTTGAAAGGAGATGGTGCTGTTGAAGATGTTGATGGAGATTGCCCTCCCAAAGATGAGAGGGTTGTTGGTGATGATGATGGTGATGATTTCCCCCTCCGGGAGGGAAGTTCCCCCGGCGAAATCGCTCCACCGGAGGCCAAAAGTGCTCCTGCCCAAGTTCCGCCTCGAGACGGCGGCACTTCATCCTGAAAGTCCCCTCCTGATTTTTTTTCTAGGTCAAAATGACCTATATACCAGAAGATGGGCACCGGAGGTGGGCCATGCTGGGCACAACCCACCAGGGCGCACCTGGGGGCCCAAGCGCGCCCTGGTGTCTTGTGCTCACCAGGTGGGGCCCCTCCGGTAGTTATTTGTTCCAGTATTTTTTATATATTCCAAAAAAATTCTTCGTAAATTTTCAGCTCATTTGGAGATGTGCAGAATAGGTAACTTGGACGTAGCTTTTTCAGGGCCAGAATTCCAGCTGCCGGCATTCCCCCTCTTTGTGTAAACCTTGCATATTATGAGAGAAAAGGCATTAGAATTACTCCAAAAGGCATTATTATGCATAAAAACATTACAAATAATAGTAGGAAAATATGATGCAAAATGGACGTATCAACTACCCCAAACTTAGACCTCGTTTGTCCTAAAGCGAAAAACCGAAATCGAAAAACATGCCCACATGCTTAGAGAGAGAGGTGTCGATAAAAACAAAATACGGACATAGAAGCATCATGCTTATTGTTATAACACCAAGGAACTTTAACATAAAATTTTATCACACAACTTTTATCATATAACTTCTCATGAACAAGTAACAATTCATCACAACATTGAAGTATAAAGCATAAACCTTATTGAAAACCAACAAACTATGTTCTCAGTCAACTTTGCAACTACAATTCATCATATTTTCAGGAAGGGTCACGTGTCGGAACCTTTAGGAAAGTACACATACTCAACCATCATTTAACCTTCTATGATTGCTAACACTCACAGCATACCCATGAACAAAAAGTTTCAACCGGACACAGAGAAAGATAGGGGCTTATAGTTTTGCCTCCCAACGTATTCACCTCAAGGGTGATGTCAACAATAATAACTCATGCTCACTCATATCCAACTGGATATATGTGCCTAGATCTTTCCTCACCACATGATGCTTGCAAAAAGAGAAAATAAAAAGGAATAGGGAAGAATACTTTTATTCTTACATAAAATTAAATACATAAAAGTAAAAGATATGTCCTTCACAGAGGGAAGCAGAGGTTGCCATGCACTTTTTGTTTGTATGCAAAATCCCTTAATGCAAAAGAACGTCATGTTATATTGCCCCTTATGATAGCAACCTTTATTATGCAGTCCATCGCTTTTATTACTTTTCCATCACAAGTTCGTACAACACTCATTTTTCTCTTACACTAAATGATCCAACACATTTAGAAGCAATTTTTATTGCCTTATTGCACCGATGACAACTTACTTGAAGAATCTTACCCAATCCATAGGTAGGTATGGTGGACTCTCAAAATAAGATTTTGGGTTTAAGGGTTTTTGGATGCACAAGTAGTATCTCTACTTAGTGCGGAGTTTTTGGCTAGCAAAGATATTGAGCAAGCACCACATGTTGAAGGATCTATGACAATATAACTTCTATGTGAATATGAACAAACATAAATCATTGCGTTGTCTTCCTTGTCCAAAGTCAACAATTTTGACACATAATATTTAATGGGGGCTCACAATCATAAAATATGTCCATGATAGTGTATTTGCATGTGAATCTTCTCTTCCCTTATTAATTCTTTCATGAATTGCATTATTGACCAATGCTATGTTCAATCTCCAATAAATTTTACCACTTATACTTTTCCTTATGTGATGTCATTACTTACCATAAGATTAGCGTATGATCTTTTTCATTTATTTTCCTTTCTTTTTATTGGAACAAAAGAGTAAAGAAACAAAACTCAAACTACTCTTTATTATATATCTCGCACATGATTACATAGATAGATAGATCACTAAGCAAGCACTCGAAACGAAAGGATTGAACTAAACTTTTATTCAACTAAATCATAGGATAACTAAAGATTGAACTAAAATAGATAAAGGCAAAGATAGTGGTGGTGATACGATACCGGGGCACCTCCCCCAAGCTTGGCACAAGCCAAGGGGAGTGCCCATACCATGAACTCAAGTCTCCTTTGGTGGGGAAGATGATGATGGTGGTGGTGATGAGGTAGTAGCGAGCTTATCCTCCGGCTTCCATGGCAGTAGTTCACGGTCATAGGAGGAAGCGCGAGTCTCACGAGTCCTGCAACGGGCAGCTAAACTCATACCTTTAAATCTCGCCTCATATTCAAAGACTTGATTTTGGAGATCATAGATTTGGCTTTGCGGAAAATTGATTTGCTCGTTGAGGGTGAAGACGATGTCCATCATGGACCGGCCATCCACCTTGTGATCACGGGTGAACTCCGTAATCATAAGGTGATTTGCACTGAGCCCACGTTCCACCATTCCCTTGCACTTGAAGACCTCCTCCTCCATGGCTTCGAGCCTAGCCTCCATGGTTCCCGTCCTCTTGGGCCCCTGGACGTCCTGGATGTGGAGCACCCCCTCACGCATCTCAATGGCTTGAGGGTGCTGCATCACCTCCCGCAAATACGGGTTGATGACGTTCTCGAAGAACTTGTCCTTGGAGGAGCTCGAAGCGGCCATGGCGATCTAGATCTGTCAGAAAATAGCAAGAAAGAAGAACAAAAGATTTCTCCGTGATACGGTGGTCAATACGTTTGGGGGGTATATAAAGATTTCTTATCTTGGGAAACAAGCAAACAGGAGGAAAACGGAGTCGAGAAGGTTCTCGAGGTGGGCACAACCCACCTGGGCGCGCCAGGTAAGCCAGACGCGCCCTGGTGTTTTGTGCCCTCGCCGGTTGCCTTCCTGGTTGTTTCTTATTTTCCTAATTTTTGTAATATTCCAAAACTGACAAAAAATATTTTTGCGGATTTTTTGGAGTCCGTTTACTTACCGTATCACGTACCTCCTCTTTTTTAGGATTCTGGAGTGTTCCGGAAGGTCTCTTTTATGTGTTCCTCCTGTGTCATGGTTTGAATAATATTGCTTTCAACATTAATAGGTGTACCTGAGATATAGTGTTTAATTCTTTGCCCATTGACCACCTTCGGGTTACTACCTTCGGCATTATTAATCTTGATAGCTCAAAAGCGATAAACCTACTCGATAATATATGGTCCTTCCCATTTAGAGAGAAGTTTTCCTACAAAGAATCTAAAACAAGAGTTGTACGCAAGAACATATTCTCCAACTTTAAATTCCCGCTTTTGGATTCTTTTGTCATGCCATCTTTTAACTTTTTCTTTAAACAATTTGGCATTTTCATAAGCTTGGGTTCTCCATTCATCTAAAGAGCTAATATCAAATAACCTCTTTTCACCGGCAAGTTTGAAATCATAGTTGAGTTCTTTAATTGCCCAGTAAGCTTTATGTTCTAACTCTAGAGGAAAATGACAAGCTTTTCCATAAACCATTTTATAAGGAGACATACCCATAGGATTTTTATATGTTGTTCTGTAGGCCCAAAGTGCATCATCCAATTTCTTAGACCAATTCTTTCGGGACCTATTAACAGTTTTTTGTAATATTAGTTTTATTTCTCTATTGCTAAGTTCAACTTGACCACTAGATTGAGGATGATAGGGTGATGCAATTCTATGGTTAACATCATATTTAGCAAGCATTTTACGGAAAGCACCATGAATAAACTGTGAACCACCATCAGTCATTAAATATCTAGGGACTCCAAACCTCGGGAAAATAACTTCTTTAAGCATTTTAATGGAAGTGTTATGATTAGCACTACTAGTTGGAATAGCTTCTACCCACTTAGTAACATAATCAACAGCAACCAAAATATGTGTATACCCATTAGAGGAAGGAAAATGTCCCATATAATCAAAACCCCAAACATCAAATGGTTCAATAGCAAGTGAATAATTCATACGCATTTCTTGACGCTTGCCGATATTACCAATTCTTTGACATTCATCACAAGATAAAGCAAACTTATGGGCATCCTTGAAGAGAGTAGGCCAATAAAAACCAGATTGCAATATCTTGTGAGCAGTTCTATCTCCCGCATGATGCCCTCCATAAGCTTCAGAGTGACATTTTCGTAGGATTTGTTCCTGTTCATGCTCAGGTACACAACATCTAATAATACCATCTAGTCCTTCTTTATAAAGATGTGGGTCATCCCAAAAGTAGTGTCTTAAATCATAGAAGAAAATTTTCTTTTGTTGGTATGTGAAACTAGGCGGTATGTATTTAGCAAAAATATAATTAGCATAGTCAGCATACCAAGGAGTATTATGAGAAACATTTATTGTAGCTAGTTGTTCATTAGGAAAGCTATCATCAATAGGTAGTGGGTCATCAAGAATATTTTCTAACCTAGACAAGTTATCAGCTACGGGGTTCTCAGCTCCTTTTCTATCAGTAATATGTAAATCAAATTCTTCTAGCAAAAGAACCCACCTAATGAGTCTAGGTTTAGCATCTTTCTTTTTCATAAGATATTTAATAGCAGCATGATCAGTGTGAACAATTACTTTGGAATCAACAATATAAGATCTGAATTTGTCACAAGCAAACACAACTGCTAAAAATTCTTTTTCAATAGTAGCATAATTTCTTTGGGCACTGTCTAGAGTTTTGCTAGCATAATGAATAACATTTAATTTATTATCAACTCTTTGTCCTAGAACAGCACCAACAACATAATCACTAGCATCACACATAATTTCAATAGGCAAGTTCCAATCAGGGGGTTGAATAATAGGTGCAGAAGTTAAGGCTTTCTTAAGTGTTTCAAAGGCTTCTACACAATCATCATAAAAAAAATGAAACATCCTTTTCTAAAAGATTTGTAAGAGGCCTAGAAATTTTAGAGAAGTCTTTAATAAACCTCCTATAGAAACCAGCATGACCAAGGAAACTATGAATACATTTAATATCTTTAGGACATGGCATTTTCTCAATTGCATCAACTTTAGCCTTATCCACTTCAATACCTCGCTCAGAAATTTTATGCCCCAAGACAATACCTTCATTAACCATAAAGTGATGATACGTCTCCCTCGTATCTATAATTTTTGATTGTTTCATGCCAATATTATACAACTTTCACATACTTTTGGCAACATTTTATATGATTTATTGGACTAACCTATTGATCCAGTGCCCAGTGTCAGTTCCTGTTTGTTGCATGTTTTTTGTTTCGTAGAATATCCATATCAAATGAAGTCCAAACGCGATAAAAAATTATGGAGAATTATTTTGGAATATACGTGATTTTTGGGACTTGGAATCAACGCAAATGGGGCCCACGGCCCCCAACATACTCCAGGGCGCGACCCAGGGGCCAGGCGCATGATGGTGGGTTGTGCTCACCTTGTACGTCGGTTAGAGGTCTACTTCGGGCGCAAGGAATCTTATATCCGAAAAAAATCATGTTAAAATCTCAGCGCAATCGGAGTTATGGATCTCCGGATATTTAAGAAACGGTTTTCGGCCAGATCTGAAAAACGCGAAACAGAAGAGAATAGAGAGATAGATCCAATCTAGGAGGGGCTCCTGCCCCTCCGCCGCCATGGAGGCCATGGACCAGAGGGGGAACTCTCCTCCCATCTAGGGGGGGGGCAAGGAAGAAGAAGAATGAGGGGGGCTCTCCCCCCTCTCTCCCGGTGGCACCGGAACGCCGCTGGGGCAATCATCATGTGACGGCGATCTACTCCAACAACTCTGTCATCTTCACCAACAACTCCATCACCTTCCCCCATCTATATTCAGCGGTCCACTCTCCCGCAACCCGCTGTACCCTCTACTTGAACATGGTGCTTTATGCTTCATATTATTATCCAATACTATGTTGCCATCCTATGATGTTTGAGTAGATCCGTTTTGTCCTATGGGTTGATAGATGATCATGATTGGTTTGATTTGTATATTTTATTTTGGTGCTGTCCTACGGTGCCCTCCGTGTCGCGCAAACGGAGGGATCCCCGCTGTAGGGTGTTGCAATACGTTAATGGTTCTCTTATGGTGGGTGGCGTGAGTGACAGAATACACAGACCCGAGTTTGGGGGTCATTGTGTATGGGATAAAGAGGACTTGATACTTAATGCTATGGTTGGGTTTTATGACCTTAATGATCTTTAGTAGTTGCAGATGCTTGCTAGAGTTCCAATCATAAGTGCATATGATCCAAGTAGAGAAAGTATGTTAGCTCATGCCTCTCCCTCATATAAAATTGCAACAATGATTACCGGTTTAGTTATCGATCATCTAGGGACAAATGACTTTCTTGTTTGACAAAAGCTATCGACTTTTATCGTCTTGCATTTTACTCGTAGTTTTATTCTTGCAAAGTACTTCTAGTTTTATTCTTGCAAACTAATCCTTTCACCTACCAAATAGTTTCATACTTGTTTTAGGTAAAGCAAACGTCAAGTGTGTGTAGAGTTGTATCGGTGGTCGATAGAACTTAGGGAATATTTGTTCTATCTTTAGCTCCTCATTGGGTTCGACACTTATTTATCGAAAAAGGCTACAAACGATCCCCTATACTTGTGGGTTATCAAGACCTTTTTTCTGGCGCCGTTGCCGGGGAGCAATTGCGTGGGGTGAATATTCTCGTGTGTGCTTGTTTGCTTTATCACTAAGTAATTTTAATTTTCTGTTGTAAGTTGTTCTCTATCATTAGTTATGGATATGGAACACGAAACACCCAAAAAATTAGTGGTACTTGCTACTCATGGAGATGGGGAACCTCCTAAAACCCTCGATACTCGTTATGTGAAAAATATTAAAAACTACTTTGATAATCCTAAGAAAACCCCATTCAACTTGATAATGGGAGTAATGTTGGATCAACGTGAATACTTTAGGGATTACCGGTTAACTCAAAAAGGAAAACTTTTATGGGATCAAATTGAAATGTTGCAATGGTATCCTTGGAATTTATGCTCGAGATATGATTATACTTGTTGCTCTAGGATGAAGGCTCGACACCTTCCCTTTTCATGTGAATTTAGTGATAATGAAACCTTAGCTTCTTATGCTAATGGTAGATATGATTACTATGATGTGGAACGAATAGAAGAATTTGTTGCTTTTAAGGGTGCTTATGAAATTGAATCTCTGTTTGAAAAGTATGAAGATTATGATGATGTTGTTTATAGACCTGAAAATTTTGCTATACTTAAATATTGCTATGATAATTATGAATATAATGCCGATATTAATGAGTTTATTGAGAAAGTCTCCGCTGTCCAAGAAGAGACTAATATTTTGCAGTTGTCTATGGAAGAAGAAATTGATGAAACTGTGAGCTCATTGGATGAAAAAGATGATGAGGAGAACGAAGAACAAAAGGAGGAAGAGTGGATTGATAACCCGTGCCCACCTTCTAATGAGAGTAACTCTTCACTCATATATTGTTTAATGTCCCTTCATTCTTACCGAAGGATGAATGCTATGATAATTGCTATGATCCCATTGATTCGTTTGAAATATCCCTTTTTGATGAAATTGATGCTTGCTATGCTTGTAGCCAAGATGCCAATATGAATTATGCTTATGGAGATGAACTTGCTATAGTTCCTTATGTTAAGAATGAAATTGTTGCTATTGCACCCACATATGATAGTCCTATTATCTTTTTGAATTCTCCAAACTACACTATATCGGAGAAGTTTGCACTTATAAAAGATTACATTGATGGGTTTCCTTTTACCGTTGCACATGATAATTTTGATGAATATAATATGCATGTGCTTGCTGCTCCTACTTGCAATTATTATGAGAGAGGAACTATATCTCCACCTCTTTATGTTTCCAACACGATAAAATTGCAAGAAACTTCTTATGCTATGTATTGGCTTTTACTTGATGTGCATGAATTGTTCTTGTATGACATGCCGATGCATAGGAAGATAATTAGACTTCGTCATTGCATGATATATGTTGCTTTATGCTCACTACTAAATGCCAAATCATTGTTAATTAAAATTGGCTTTGATATACCTTGGGATCCGGGTGGATCCATTACTTGAGCACTTTATGCCTAGCTTAATGGCTTTAAAGGAAGTGTTGCCAGGGAGACAACCCAGAAGTTTTAGAGAGTCATTTTATTCTTCTGAATGCTTTTATAAAGTTTAAAAACAAAAAAAAATATAGGGGAACTTAAAACTTTACAAAAGGAAAAGTGAAAGTGAGAAGGATGAGCACCGTGGAAGCGGGAGCATGCCTTGAACTTTGTTCGTGCCCATGGAAACTTTGTGAACCTTGAATTACAGAAACTTTTCAACAAAAATAATTATCCCCATGTGCAAATACATTGTATTATAAAAATAATGTGCCAAGATTTGCCTTTAGGATGATTAGATTGCTTGTTGGTATGTGCGGTGTAAAAACAGAAACTTTGGCTGTAGTGCGTGAATTTACATTTTTTACTGGAATGTCAAAAGTTTCTGAAACAATTTGCACAGTATTGCTATACAAATTTTTTATTTTCTCCTAATTTTTCAGAATTTTTGGAGTACTGGAAGTATGGTGAATGTTCAGATTACTACAGACTGTCCTGTTTAAGACAGATTCTGTTTTTGATGCATTGTTTTGCTTGTTTTGATGAAACTATCGATTTTTATCGGTGGTATAGGCCATGGAAAAGTTATAATAAAGTATCTACAATGCAAAAACAAAATATGAATTGGTTTGCAATAGTACTTAAAGTAGTGATTTGCTTTATTATACTAACGGATCTTACCGAGCTTTCTGTTGAGTTTTGTGTGGATGAAGTGATCAAAGATCGAGGAGGTCTCGATATGAGGAGAAGGAGGAGAGGCAAGAGTTCAAGATTGGGGATTCCCAAGTCATCCCAAGTAAATATCCAAGGATACTCAAGCGTCTAAGCTTGGGGATGCCCCGAAAGGCATCCCATCTTTCTTCAACAACTATCGGTATGTTTTCGTCTTCGTTTCGTTCACGTGATATGCGTAAATCTTGGAGCATATTTTGTTTTTAGTTTTCACTTTTCTTCTATGCACCATGCTGGTATGAGATAGTCCATGGTTGATTTATAGAATGCTCATTGCACTTCACTTATATCTTTTGAGTATGGCTTTATAGAATGCTTCATGTGCTTCACTTATATCATTTGAAGTTTGGATTGCCTGTTTCTGTTCACATAGAAAACCGTTATTTGAAGAATGCTCTTTAGCTTCACTTATATTTGTTAGAGCATGGTATTTTGTAGAAAGAATTAAACTCTCATGCTTCACTTATATCTATTTAGAGAGTCAACAGGAATTGGTCATTTGCATGGTTAGTCATAAAATCCTACATAAAACTTGTGGATCACTGAATATGATATGTTTGATTCCTTGCAATAGTTTTGCGATATAGAGATGATAATATGTGGGAGGTACTAGTAAACAGTTGTGGTTAGTAAGAATATTGGTGTAAAGGTTTGTGATTCCCGAAGCATGCACATATAGTCTCTCGTTATGCTATGAAGTTGGAGCATGATTTATTATTGATTGTCTTCCTTATGAGTGGCGGTCGGCGACAAGCGATGGTCTTTTCCTACCAATCTATCCCCCTAGGGGCATGCGTAGTAGTACTTTGCTTCGAGGGATAATAAACTTTTGCAATAAGTATATGAGTTCTTTATGACTAATGTGAGTCCATGGATTATACGCACTCTTACCTTTCCGCAATTTGCTAGCCTCTACGGTACCATGCATTGCCCTTTCTCACCTCGAGAGTCGGTGCAAACTTCACCGGTGCATCCAAACCCCGTGATATGATACGCTCTATCACACATAAGCCTTATTATATCTTCCTCAAAAGAGCCACCATACCTACCTATTATGGCCCTTCCATAGCCATTCCGAGATATATTGCCATGCAACTTCCATCGCTTCCGTTTTGATGACTTGAGCATTCATTGTCATATTGCTTTGCATGATCGTAAGATAGCTAGCATGATATTTCCATGGCTTGTCCGTTTTTTGATATCGTTGTTACGCTAGATCATTGCACATCCTGGTACACTGCCAGAGGCATTCATATAGAGTCATACTTTGTTCTAGGTATCGAGTTGTTATTTTTATTTCTTTTGAGTTGTAAGTAAATAGAAGTGTGATGACCATCATTATTCATTATTAGAGCATTGCCCCAGTGAGGAAAGGATGATGGAGACTATGATCCCCCCACAAGTCGGGATGAGACTCCGTACAATGAGAGAAAAAAAGGAAAAAAAAGAAGAAGAAGAAAGAAAAAGAAAAAAATAAAAAAAGGGAAAAGAAAAGAAAAGACAAAGAGAGGAGGGGCATGCTAATTCCACACTTGTGCTTCAAAGTAGCACCATGTTTTTCATATAGAGAGTCTCCTATGTTGTCACTTTCATATACTAGTGGGAATTTTTCATTATAGAGTTAGATGCACACCCACTTAATTTTCATGTTAAGCTTTCATACACTTATAGCTCTTAGTGCATCCGTTGCATGGCAATCCCTACTCCTCGCATTGATATCAATTGATGGGCATCTCCATAGCCCGTTGGTTAGCAGCGTCGATGTGAGACTTTCTTACTTTTTTGTCTTCTCTATATTTACCCCTATCATCATACTCTATTCCACCCATAGTGCTATATCTATGGCTTGCGCTCATGTATTGCGTGAGGGTTGAAAAAGCTGAAGGGCGTTAAAAAGTATGAACCAATTGCTCGGCTTGTCATCGGGGTTGTGCATGATAAATACTTTGTGTTAAGAAGATAGAGCATGACAAGCCTATATGATTTTGTACGGATAGCTTTCTTTAGCGTTGATATTTTGAAAGACATGATTGTTTATTGGGATGCCTGAGTATTGATGTCTTTATGTCAAATTATAGACTATTGCTTTGAATAACTTATGTCTTAATATTCATGCCATGATTAGATATATGATCAAGTTTATGCTAGGTAGCATTCCACATAAAAAATTATCTTTTTATATCATTTACCTACTTGACGATGAGCAGGAATTAAGCTTGGGGATGCTGATACGTCTCCCTCTTATCTATAATTTTTGATTGTTTCATGCCAATATTATACAACTTACACATACTTTTGGCAACATTTTATATGATTTATTGGACTAACCTATTGATCCATTGCCCAGTGCCAGTTCCTGTGTTGCATTTTTTTGTTTCATAGAATATCCATATCAAACGAAGTCCAAACGAGATAAAAATTTACGGAGAATTATTTTGGAATATATGTGATTTTTGGGACTTGGAATCAACGCAAACGGGGGCCCATAGCCCCCAACATACACCAGGGTGCGCCCTGATACGTCCATTTTGCATCATGTTTACCTACTGTCATTTATAATATTTTATGCATAATAATGCTTTTTGGAGTAATTCTAATGCCTTTTCTCTCAAAATATGCAAGGTTCACACAAAGTGGGAGAATTCCGGCAGCTGGAAATCTGGACCTGAAAAAGCTACGTCAGGCTACCTATTCTGCACAACTCCAAATGAGCTGAAACTTCACGAGGAATTTTTATGGAATAAATGAGAATTATGGGAGCAAATATGTACCAGAGGGGGCCCACCAGGTGGGCACAACCCACCTGGGAGCGCCAGGGAGCCCAGGCGCGCCCTGGTGGGTTGTGCCCTCCTCGGCCCACCTCCGGTGCCCATCTTCTGGTATATAATTCATTTTGACCTAGAAAAAATAAGGAGAGGACTTTCGGGACGAAGCGCCGCCGTCTCGAGGCGGAACTTGGGCAGGAGCACTTTTGCCCTCCGGCGGAGCGATTCCGCCAGGGGAACTTCCCTCCCGGAGTGGGAAATCATCGTCATCATCATCATCAACAACCCTCTCATCTTGGGGAGGCCAATCTTCACCAACATCTTCACCAGCACCATCTCCTCTCAAACCCTAGTTCATCTCTTGTGTTCAATCTTTGTACCGGAACCTCAGATTGGTACCTGTGGGTGACTAGTAGTGTTGATTACATCTTGTAGTTGATCACTATATGGTTTATTTGGTGGAATATTATATGTTCAGATCCATTATGCTATTTAATACCCCTCTGATCATGAACATGTTTATCACTTGTGAGTAGTTACTTTTGTTCTTGAGGTCACAGGAGAAATCATGTTGCAAGTAATCATGTGAACTTGATATGTGTTCGATATTTTGATAGTATGTATGTTGTGATTCCCTTAGTGGTGTCATGTGAACGTCGACTACATGACACTTCACCATACTTGGGCCTACGGGAATGCATTGTGGAGTAGTTATTAGATGATGGGTTGCTAGAGTGACAGAAGCTTAAACCCTAGTTTATGCGCTACTTCGTAAGGGACCGATTTGGATCCAAAAGTTTAATGCTATGGTTAGATTCTATCTTAATACTTTTCTCGTAGTTGCGGATGCTTGCGAGGGGGTTAATCATAAGTAGGAGGTTTGTTCAAGTAAGAACAGCACCTAAGCACTGATCCACCCACATGTCAAATTATCAAAGTAGCGAACACAAATCAAACCAACATGATGAAAGTGGCTAGATGAAATTCCCGTGTACCCTCAAGAACACTTTGCTTATTATAAGAGACCATTTTGGCCTGTCCTTTGCCTCAAAAGGATTGGGCTACCTTGCTGCACTTTTGTTACCATTACCGCTACTTGCTCGTTACAAACTATCTTGCTATCAAACTACTCGTTACTTACAATTTCAGCGCTTGCAGACATTACCTTGCTGAAAACCACTTGGCATTTCCTTCTGCTCCTCGTTGGGTTCGACACTCTTACTTATCGAAAGGACTACGATTGATCCCCTATACTTGTGGGTCATCAAGGCTCTTTTCTGGTGCCGTTGCCGGGAAGTGAAGCGCTCTTGGTAAGTGGAAATTGGTAAGGAAAAATTTATTACTATGTGCTGAAATTTATTGTCACTTGTTACTATGGAGAACAATCCTTTGAGGGGTTTGTTCGGGGTATCTTCACCTCGATTGGAACCACAATTAGTTGCCCCTCAACCCACTGCACCTACTAAAAATACTGAATATGAAATTCTTTTGGTTATGATAGAACAACTGCTAGCTAATCCTTATGCAGGAGATGGAACCGAACATCCTGATATGCACTTGATATATGTGGATGAAATTTGTGGATTGTTTAAGCTTGCAGGTTTACTCGGAGATGAAGCTAAGAAGAAGATTTTCCCTTTATCTTTGAAGGGAAAAGAATTGGCATGGTATAGGCTATGCGATGATATTGGATCTTGGAATTGGAATCGATTGAAATTGGAGTTTCACCAAAAAAAATATCCTATGCATCTAGTTCATCGTGATCGGAATTATATATATAATTTTTGGCCTCGTGAAGGAGAAAGTATCAATCTAGCTTGGGGAAGGCTTAAGTTAATGTTATATTCATGCCCCCAACCATGAGCTCTCAAGAGAAATTATCATCCAGAATTTTTATGCTCGGCTTTCTCGTAATGATCGATCCATGCTCGATACTTCTTGTGCCGGTTCTTTTATGAAGAAGACTATTGAATTCCGGTGGGATATTTTAGAAAGAATTAAACGCAACTCTGAAGATTGGTAACTCAACAAAGGTAAAGAGTCAGGTATTAAGCTTAAGTTTGATTGTGTCAAATCATTTATGAATACCGATGCTTTTCAAAAGTTTAGCACTAAATATGGACTTGATTCTGAGATAGTAGCCTCTTTTTGTGAATCTTTTGCTACTCATGTTGATCTCCCTAAAGAGAAGTGGTTTAAATATCACCCCCCTATTAAAGAACAAATTAAAGAACTGGTAGTTGCTAAATAAGAAACTATCATCTATGATGTTGATCCAGTTGTTCCTACTGCTTACATCGAGAAACCACCTTTTCCTGTTAAGATAAAAGAACATGCTAAGGTTTCAACTGTGGTCCGTAGAAGTAATATCAAAGCACCTAAACCCCCTGAGCAAATCAAAGTAGAACCTAGTGTTGCTATGGTTAAGGATCTCTTGGTCGATAATATTGATGGGCATGTTATTTATTTCATTGGTGAAGCTGCTAGAATTGCCAAACCCAATGGGAAAGATAAACATAGACCCATTGTTGGCATGCCCGTTGTCTCAGTTAAAATAGGAGATCACTATTATCATGGTTTATGTGACATAGGTGCTAGCATGAGTGCTATTCCTTTTACCTTATATCAAGAAATTATGAATGATATAGCACCCGCTGAAATAGAAGACATAGATGTTACTATTAAACTTGCTAATAGAGACACCATCACACCACTTGGGATTGTTAGGGATGTTGAAGTCTTGTGTGGGAAAATAAAATACCCTACTGATTTTCTTGTTCTTGGTTCCCCACAAGATGACTTTTGTCCCATTATCTTTGGTAGACCTTTCTTGAACACCGTTAATGCTAAAATAGATTGCGAGAAGCAAACTGTCGGTGTTAGTTTTGGTGATGAGTCTCATGAGTTTAATTTTTCCAAGTTTAGTAGAAAGTATCATAATAAAGAGTTGCCTAGTAAGGATGAAATAATTGGTCTTGCTTCTATTGTTGTGCCTCCTACTGATCCTCTAGAACAATATTTGCTAGACCATGAAAATGATATGCATCTGCATGAAAGAAATGAAATAGATAAGATTTTCTTTGAACAACGTCCTCTGCTTAAACACAATTTGCCTATTGAAACTGTAGGAGGTCCTCCTCCACCTAAAGGTGATCCTGTGTTTGAATTAAAACAGTTGCCAGACACTTTGAAATATGCTTATCTTGATGAGAAGAAGATATATCCTGTTATTATTAGTGCTAACCTTTCAGAACATGAAGAAGAAAGATTATTGAAAGTTCTAAGGAAGCACTGAGCTGCTATTGGATATACTCTTGATGATTTAAAGGGCATTAGTCCCACTCTCTGTCAGCACAAGATTAATATGGAACCTGATGCCAAACCCGTTGTTGATCACCAACGTCGGTTAAATCCAAAAATGAAAGAAGTGGTAAGAACTGAGATATTGAAGCTTCTGGAAGCAGGTATAATGTATCCTATAGCTGATAGTAGATGGGTAAGTCTTGTTCATTGTGTCCCTAAGAAAGGAGGTATTATTGTTGTTCCTAATGATAAGAATGAACTTATTCCACAAAGAATTGTTACAGGCTATAGAATGGTAATTGATTTTAGAAAATTAAACAAAGCAACGAGAAAAGATCATTACCCTTTGTTTTTTATTGATCAAATGCTAGAAAGACTATCTAAGCACACACATTTTTGCTTCCTTCATGGATACTCTGGTTTTTCACAAATACCTGTTTCTCAACCTGATCAAGAAAAGACCACTTTTACTTGTCCTTTTGGAACTTATGCTTATAGACGTATGCCTTTTGGTTTATGCAATGCACCTGCTACCTTTCAAAGATGTATGACTGCTATATTCTCTGACTTTTGTGAAAAGATTGTTGAGGTTTTCATGGATGACTTTTTTGTTTATGGGAAGTCTTTTGATGATTGTTTAAGCAATCTTGATCGAGTTTTGCAGAGATGTGAGCAAACAAATCTTGTCTTGAATTGGGAGAAGTGCCACTTTATGGTTAATGAAGGTATTGTTTTGGGCCATAAAATTTCCGAAAGAGGTATTGAGGTGGACAAAGCTGAGGTTGATGCAATTGAGAAAATGCCATGTCCTAAAGATATCAAAGGTATTCATAGTTTCCTCGGTCATGCTGGTTTCTATAGGAGGTTTATTAAAGACTTCTCAAAAATTTCTAGGCCTCTTACAAATCTTTTACAAAAGAATGTTCCATTTGTTTTTGATGATGATTGTGTAGAAGCCTTTGAAACACTTACGAAAGCCTTGATTACTGCACCTATTGTTCAACCACCTGATTGGAACTTGCCTTTTGAAATTATGTGTGATGCTAGTGATTATGCTGTTGGTGATGTTCTTGGACAAAGAGTTGATAAGAAATTAAATGTCATTCATTATGCTTGTAAAACTTTAGACAGTGCTCAACAAAATTATGCTACTACTAAAAAAGAATTCTTAGCAGTGGTGTTTGCTTGTGATAAATTTAGATCTTACATTGTTGATTCTAAAGTGACTGTTCACACTGATCATGCTGCTATAAAATACCTTATGGAAAAGAAATATGCTTAACCTAGACTCATTAGGTGGGTTCTTTTGCTACAAGAATTTGATTTGCATATCACTGATAGAAAAGGAGCGGAGAACCCCGTGGCTGATAACTTGTCTAGGCTTGAAAATATTCTTGATGACCCACAACCTATTAATGATAGCTTTCCTGATGAGTAGTTAGCTGCAATAAATGTTTCTAATAGTACACCTTGGTATGTTGACTATGCTAATTATATTGTTGCTAAATGCATACCACCTAGCTTCACTTACCAACAAAAGAAAAAATTCTTCTATGATTTAAGATGTAACACCCCCAGTGGTTAGCCACAGTAATCCCATTTTGATAATGCCAAGTCAGCATGATTAACAGTGCATGATCATCATTTGCATCATAATGCTTTCCAACTCCTAAGTCAAAATCCAAATTTAAATGAAAGTGGAAAATAAAAGTTGTCCAACATAGAAACTAAATTGTTCATTAAATAGCAAATAAATCAGAGACAATTCTAAAATTGAAACCAACATCATTGGAGTTGGGTAAGTGACTCAAACATCCCCAAACAGTGACTAAAGACAATATTTAATTACCTTTTATTTAATCTAAAATAAATAGGGAAAGATATTTACCCCAAACTAGTTTTTGCTGGTAGGATATATTGTGCTGTGATTTGTGGGCCAGCTCTCATATTTTACAAAAGTGTTTTGAAATAAAAACAAAAGCCTAAACAGAAACTAAAAAAGAGAAAACAGAAAAGAAATTAGAAAAAGAAAAAGAGAAAGAAGCCCACCGCCGCCTGGGCCGCGAGTGCACAGTGCGGCCCGACCCACCTAGCTCTTCCCCTACCCCGCACCGCTCACCCACGCTGCCTCGTTGTCGAACACCTGACGCGCGCACGCACGCCCGCGCCCCGGCCCCCCCCCCTCGCTCGCCGCTCGACAGCGCGCCCGCGCGCGCGCTGGGTATAAGGCCCCCCCGCTTCCCCCTGGCGAACCCTAGCATCCCTCCCCTTTCTCCCTCGCTCTCTCCCACCTCACCCGACGCCGCCATGGACGGCCGCGGCTGAGCTGCGCGGCCACCGTCGCCCGTTCGCCACCCCGACAAGTCCAGCAGCTTCGCCTCGCTCCTCTGCTTCGTCTACGCTGCCGGATCGAGCCCCGGAGCCCCTCACGTCGCCGCATCTTCCTCGCCTCCGCCTCGGCCACTGCATCGACCTCGCCGTCGATTCACCGCCATCGAGCCTCCCCCGAGCCCACGTTGCACACCTGCAGGAGCGCTGTAAGCTGCCGCTCCTTCTCCCTCTCCTCCCGCCGTCGTTTGCGGCCCCTAGCGAGCTCCTCCACCGTAGCCGAACGCGCCGCCGCCCGCCTCGTCGCCGGCATGGCTCCGACGACCAAATGGTCTCGGGCTCGTGCCCGTTAGCATCGCTGCGTCGCGTAGGCCACCCCTAGCTGCTTTGTTCGCTCGCTAGCGCACCGCAACGCCGAACCCGTCGCATGTCCGAAACGGCTGCCGCCGACATGCTCGCCGCTGTCGCTCTGGTGCATCTCCGGCGACGCCACCGCCCCCACTAGATGCGGCCCATCGCCCGCTTTCGAACATGACCGGCCACGCTCAAAACCGAGCACCACAGGAGAATCCCGAGCTCGCCGGAGCTCGGCGCCGCGCTCGGGCTCGCCGGAGAGCTCTCCGGCGGCCGGTCCGACGTGGCACCGGTGGGTCCCACCCCCAGTGCCACTGCCAGTGGGCCAGGCCGGCCCCAGTTGACCAGTTGACTTGGTCAACTGGCTGACTGGGCGCTGCCCAGTCACTGACTGGTGGGGCCACTCTCCCTGTGTCTATGACATATGGGTCCCCCCTGTCAGGTGCCTAATTAACTAATTAGGTTAATAAAAATGATTAAAATCCTAATCAGTCACTGACTGCTGGGCCCCACTTGTTAATTAACGCAATAAATTAAATTAACCCCTCTGCTAAATGTCACAGTGTATGACATGTGGGTCCCACCTGTCAGGTTTGACCCTGGTCAGCCGACCGTTGACTGCTGACGTCAGCATTGCGTCACAGTGACGTCACCCTGCTACTGTTTCGGATAAGGTTGATTTAATTAATTAAATAAATTCCAGAAAATCAATAAAACTTTAGAAAATCATATCTTTTAATCCGTAACTCCGATCGAAAAACTTTATACATGAAAATTGCTCAGAACGACAAGACGAATTCGAATACGCGGTCCGTTCGTCCGTCACACGTCCCTAACTATCCGAACATGCAACCGTTCCCCTCCGGTCATCTGTCTGACAAATGTCTGGAGACGGGAAAACATTCCCGGATGAATCCCACCTTCGCCAGTATCACCCGGCACTGCGTTAGGTCACCTCCATCACTGCGTATTGCCATGTTATGCTTTGTGCTGCACTTGTTCGCTGTGTATTTATACTGTTTCCTCCCCCTCTTCTCTCTCGGTAGCCCTCGACACCGACGTCGTCCCCGAGA
Organism: Thinopyrum elongatum; assembly: GCA_011799875.1. Taxonomy (NCBI): domain Eukaryota; kingdom Viridiplantae; phylum Streptophyta; class Magnoliopsida; order Poales; family Poaceae; genus Thinopyrum; species Thinopyrum elongatum. Next base: position 490,492,370 of record CM022303.1, on the reverse strand, counting down.
CCGACGCAGCTCCGGAGACCGAAGACACCATTGATGACCTTGCCCTTGCCGCCGAGCAACCAGGCAAGCCCCCCCTTTTGATCATCCCGATATCACCCATTCTATTTCTCATGCTTGCATTAGAATTGCTGCTGCTGCTGCTGCTTTACCTATTCTGATGCATAGCCTGTTCATTGTAACCTGCTGTTGATAATTACCTGCATATCCTAAACTGTTTAGTCTAGGCTGGGTAGAGACCTATCAGTGACCCCACTTATCCCGACTGCCGCGCTGGATCGTCAGAAGACCCGATCAACGGGAATTGAAGACCAGGCCCCGACACCGCACATCACCCCCCTTAGTTGTAACGACACTGCAGCGTTACTATCGAGTGCCGAGGGTGAAACCTCTTGTAGCACTTCTGATGTTAACTCTGTAGAGTAGCTATTTGGTCGTGGTCATCGAGGGTGATTCCTCCTTCACCACTTCCGGTAACTACGCTGTCGTGCAACACATCAAGTGTGAACCCAGCGAGGGTGATTCCTCCGAGTTCACCTTGACGGATACATCGAGTGGGAAATCAAACGAGGGTGATACCTCAGATTCCCCTGATGTTTTGGACACACGGATACGTGGACTGTACTGTTGATTACTTGGAAAGGCGGGTCGACCCTGAGGGGTACCCGCGTGCGCCTATGTGGCGAGTGTTGTGAAGACGGGTGCCAGTGTGGTGCCCGAGTGGTGAATACGAGGCGCGGCCGGGCATTCTTAACCCTTGCAGCAAGTCCTCGAGACGGGGCGACGGGGTCACATATTTCGTGAGTCTCTGCTCGTTACCGCAAGCCCCTAGTCCTAACGATTTAGATATTTGATCCGAGCAGGCCTCTGGTCTGATAGCACTAACCATCACGTGGGCATAGTATGGGCGTCCTGCATCGTATGCATCAGCCGAAAGCTCTGTCAGACGTCCAGTTCAGCAGTGCGGCATGGAGTGATTGGCGCCATTACGGTGGTGCTTGGATCTGAGCCATATGCGCAATGACTCGGAGGGCGAGGGGCGATGGCCAAGACCCCCTTGCGCTTAGGATGTAGACCGGCGGGGACCTCTCTGCTGAGCTGTAGGTAGGGTTGCGATGTGTTGTTTGGCCGAGGCCGGGCATGACCCAGGAAAGTGTGTCCGGCCGGAGTTAATCGAGCGTGTTGGGTAAGTTGGTGCACCCCTGCAGGGAAGAACACTTCTATCGATAGCCGGTCCTACGGTAAAGGACACTCGGAGTTGTATCCTGATTGATACAATTTTAGAACTCGATACTTGGATACTATGGCTCTGGGATTGCTTCTCGCAGGGAGTCGAGAAGGGATCTCCGGACGAGGTTGATGACTGTATGGCTCTGGGATTGCTTCTCGCAGGGAGTCGAGAAGGGATCTCAGGTTGAGGTTGATGACTGTATGGCTCTGGGATTGCTTTCTCGCAGGGAGTCGAGAAAGGATCTCTGGGTGAGGATGAGACTTAATGATACTGCTACATTATATTGTACTGTTCTACTCTCTTCTATTTCTGCAAGACCGATGAAGATGCTAGTCTTCGATAGGACTAGGCCTTCTCTCTATTCTTGCATTTCTGCAGCCCAGTCCACATATACAGCCTCCCTTTGAAAATGTTGCATATGTAGTGTAGATCCTTGCTTGCTGAGTACTTCTGAGTACTCACGGTTGCTTTGTTTATCTTTTCTCCCCATATCAGTTTGTCGTGACCAAGATGACGGAGCCCCTGAGACAGCTGCCCTGCCGTCGATCGCTACTACTACTACCTCGAGGATGGATTCTGCTATGAGTTGACTGACGACGAGGAGTAGGATCGGAGGGTCCCAGGCAGGAGGCCTACGCCTTTCGATCGTAGTGTTTTATTTTGCCCCGCCTTTTTAAAGGCCTTTCTGTGCTTTCTTTTATATCTGTACTCAGATATCTGATGCTTCCGCTGACGCTTGTACGCAAGCTTATGTATTCGAGCCCTCGAGGCCCCTGGCTTGTAATATAAAGCTTGTATGACTTTATTTATGTTTTAGAGTTGTGTTGTGATATCTTCCCGTGAGTCCTTAGGCTTGATCGTGTGCATTTGCGTGTATGAATAGTGCACGATCGGGCCGGGGGCGTCACATAAGACATTACTTTTGGGATGACCCACATCTTTATAAAGAAGGAGTAGATGGTATTATTAGACGTTGTGTACCTGAGCATGAACAGGAACAAATCCTTCGGAAATGTCACTTCGAAGCTTATGGAGGACATCATGTGGGAGACAGAACTGCTCACAAGGTATTGCAATCTGGGTTTTATTGGCCTACTCTCTTCAAGGATGCTCGTAAGTTCGTCTTATCTTGTGATGAATGTCAAAGAATAGGTAATATCGGTAAGCGTCAAGAAATGCCTATGAATTATTCACTTGCAGTTGAACCATTTGATGTTTGGGGATTTGATTACATGGGACCTTTTCCTTCCTCTAATGGGTATACTCATATTTTGGTTGCTGTTGATTATGTTACTAAGTGGGTAGAAGCTATTCCAACTAGTAGTGCTGATCACAACACCTCTATTAAAATGCTTAAAGAAGTTATTTTCCCGAGCTTTGGAGTCCCTAGATATTTAATCACTGATGGTGGTTCACACATTATTCGTGGTGCTCTCCGTAAAATGCTTGCCAAGTATGATGTTAACCATAGAATTGCATCACCCTATCATCCTCAGTCTAGTGGTCAAGTTGAACTTAGCAATAGAGAAATAAAGTTAATTTTACAAAAGACTGTCAATAGGTCCCAGAAGAATTGGTCTAAGAAATTAGATGATGCACTTTGGGCTTATAGAACAGCATATAAAAAATCCTATGTGTATGTCTCCTTATAAAATGGTTTATGGAAAAGCTTGTCATTTGCCTCTTGAGTTAGAACATAAAGCTTATTGGGCAATTAAAGAACTCAACTATGATTTCAAACTTGCTGGTGAGAAGAGGTTATTTGATATTAGCTCATTAGATGAATGGAGAACCCAAGCTTATGAAAATGCCAAGTTATTCAAAGAAAAAGTTAAAAGATGGCATGATAAAAGAATCCAAAAGCGTGAGTTCAAAGTTGGAGAATATGTTCTTTTGTACAACTCTCGTTTCAGCTTCTTTGCAGGAAAACTCCTCTCCAAATGGGAAGGACCCTATGTTATCGAGGAGGTTTATCGATCTGGAGCTATCAAAATAAATAATGCCGAAGGCACTAACCCGAAGGTTGTTAATGGGCAATGAATAAAACATTATATCTCAGGTACGCCCATTAATGTTGAAAGAAATATTATCCAAACTATGACACCAGAAGAACACATAAAAGAAACCTTCCGAAACACTCCAGAATCGTGAAAAAGAGGAGGTATGTGATACGGTAAGTAAACGGACTCCGAAAAATCTGAAAAAATATTTTCTGTCCATTTTGAAATATAACAAAAATTAGAAAAATAAGAAACAACCAGGAAGGCACCCCTGGTGGGCACAAGACACTAGGGCGCCGTTTTTCTTCCGTTTGCTTGTTTCCCAAGATAAAAAATATTTATATACCCCCCCCCCCGAACCTATTGACCTCCGTATCGCGAAGAAATCTCCTGTTTTCTTTTCTCGCTGTTTTCCTGACAGATATGAAAATATGTCATCTCAAGACTCGGAGGGTGAGAGCTACATTGCTGATTATATCGCAGACCCTAAGGTTTATGGGGATGTGGAGCACTATAGCTGGACTTCAGAGGAAGAAGAAGACTATGATCCTAAAAGGGAGGAGGAGACGAGCTCAGACGAGGATGAAGCCCCATTGCCTCAACCTGGGGACATGCACGTTGAATTTAAGAAGTTGAGACTCCCCAACAAAGCAAAGAAGCCTAAGATCCAATTTATCCCCTTTCGTCTTTTGCAGGAAAACAAGCAAGATTTATGCAAAAAGGTATTGGAGCTTGAGCAGGAGATCGATGAATTGAAGGAGGAGAATTCCATCCTCAAGCGTAGGCTAAGGAAGAAAGACAAGATCGCTACCACTTCACCACCACCTCCTTCTTCATCACCAAAAGAAAATTGAGTATCGGGTATGGGCACTCCCCTTGGCTTGTGCCAAGCTTGGGGGAGGTGCCCCAGTATCGTATCACCTCCACTACCTTTTGCCTTTATTTACCTTAGTTCGATCCATAGTTATCTTTTGCTTTAGATGAATAAAAGTTTAGTTCGATCCTTTCTTTTCGAGAGTTTGCTTAGTGATCTATCCTTGTAATCGTGTGTGAGATATATAATAAAGTTTAGTTTAAGTTTTGCTTTCTTTACTTTCATGTTTCAATAAAAAGAAAGGAAATAAATGAAAAATATCATATGCTAATCTTATGGTAAGTAATGACATCAGATAAGGAAAAGTATAAGTAGAAAATTTTATTGGAGATTGACAAACATACCATTGGTCAATGATGCAATTCATGAAAGAATTAATAAGGGAAGAGAAGATTCACATGCAAATACACTATCTTGGAAATCTTTTGTGATTGTGAGCCCGCATCAAAATATTATATGCCAAAATTGTTGACATTGGACAAGGAAGACAACGTAATGATTTATGTTTGTTCATATTCACATAGAAGTTATATTGTCATAGATCCTTCAACATTTGGTGCTTGCCCCCCTATCTTTGCTAGCCAAAAATTCCGCACTAAGTAGAGATACTACTTGTGCATCCAAAACCCTTAATCCCAAATCTTGTTTTGAGAGTCCACCATACCTACCTATGGATTGAGTAAGATCCTTCAAGTAAGTTGTCATCGGTGCAATAAGGCAATAAAAATTGCTTCGAAAAGTGTTAGATCATTTAGTGTAAGAGAAAATTGAGCATTGTACGAACTTGTGATGGCAAAGAATAAAAGCGACAGACTGCATAATAAAGGTTGCTATCATATGGGGCAATATAACATGACGTTCTTTTGCACTAAGGGTATGAGCATACAAACAAAAAGCGCATGGCAACCTCTGCTTCCCTCTGCGAAGGGCCTATCTTTTACTTTTATGTACTTACTTTCATGCAAGAGTCAAAGTTTTTCTCTCTATTCCTTTTTATTTTTCTCCTTTGGCAAGCATCATGTGGTGAGGAAAGATCTAGGCACATATATCCAGTTGGATATGGGTAGCATGAGTTATTATTGTTGACATCACCCTTGAGGTGAACACGTTGGGAGGCGAAATTATAAGCCCCTATCTTTCTATGTGTCCGGTTGAAATGTTTTGCTCATGTGTATGCAGTGAGTGTTAGCAATCATAGAAGACTATATGATGGTTGAGTATGTGGACTTGCCTAAAGGCTCTGATACGTGACCCTTCCTGAAAAGATGATTAATTGTAGTTGCAAAGTTGACTAAGAACATAGTTTGTTGGTTTCCAATAGAGTTTATGCTTTATACTTCGATGTTGTGATGAATTGTTACTTATTCATGAGAAGTCTATGATAAAAGTTCTATGATAAAGTTTTATGTTAAAGTTTGTTGTTGTTATAATAATTTACATGATGCTTCTATGTCCGTATTTTGTTTTTATCGACACCTCTCTCTCTAAGCATGTGGACATGTTTTTCAATTTTGGTTTTCGCTTGAGGACAAGCGAGGTCTAAGCTTGGGGGAGTTGATACGTCCATTTTGCATCATGTTTAGATACTGTTATTTATAATGTTTTTATGCATAATAATGCTTTTTGGAGTAATTCTAATGCCTTTTCTCTCATAATATGCAAGGTTCACACAAAGAGGGAGAATTCCGGCAGCTGGAAATCTGGACCTGAAAAAGCTACGTCAGGCTACCTATTCTGCACAACTCCAAATGAGCTAAAACTTCACGAAGAATTTTTATGGAATAAATGAGAATTATTGGAGCAAATATGTACTAGAGGGGGCCCACCAGGTGGGCACAACCCACCTGGGCACGCCAGGGAGCCCAGGCGCGCCTTGGTGGGTTGTGCCCTCCTTGGCCCACCTCTGATGCCCATCTTCTGGTATATAAGTCATTTTGACCTAGAAAAAATAAGGAGAGGACTTTCGGGATGAAGCGCCGCCGTCTCGAGGTGGAACTTGGGCAGGAGCACTTTTGCCCTCCGGCGGAGCGATTCTGCTAGGGGAACTTCCCTCCCGGAGGGGGAAATCATCATCAACAACCCTCTCATCTTGGGGAGGCCAATCTTCACCAACATCTTCACCAGCACCATCTCCTCTCAAACCCTAGTTCATCTCTTGTGTTCAATCTTTGTACCGGAACCTCAGATTGGTACCTGTGGGTGACTAGTAGTGTTGATTACATCTTGTAGTTGATCACTATATGGTTTATTTGGTGGAAGATTATATGTTCAGATCCATTATGCTATTTAATACCCCTCTGATCATGAACATGTTTATCACTTGTGAGTAGTTACTTTTGTTCTTGAGGTCACGGGAGAAATCATGTTGCAAGTAATCATGTGAACTTGATATGTGTTCGATATTTTGATAGTATGTATGTTGTGATTCCCTTAGTGGTGTCATGTGAACGTCGACTACATGACACTTCACCATACTTGGGCCTAAGGAAATGCATTGTGGAGTAGTTATTAGATGATGGGTTGCTAGAGTGACAGAAGCTTAAACCCTAGTTTATGCGCTACTTCGTAAGGGACCGATTTGGATCCAAAAGTTTAATGCTATGGTTAGATTCTATCTTAATACTTTTCTCGTAGTTGCGGATGCTTGCGAGGGGGTTAATCATAAGTAGGAGGTTTGTTCAAGTAAGAACAGCACCTAAGCACCGATCCACCCACATATCAAATTATCAAAGTAGCGAACACAAATCAAACCAACATGATGAAAGTGGCTAGATGAAATTCCCGTGTACCCTCAAGAACACTTTGCTTATTATAAGAGACCATTTTGGCCTGTACTTTGCCTCAAAAGGATTGGGCTACCTTGCTGCCCTTTTGTTACCATTACCATTACTTGCTCATTACAAACTATCTTGCTATCAAACTACTCGTTACTTACAATTTCAGCACTTGCAGACATTACCTTGCTGAAAACCACTTGTCATTTCCTTCTGCTCCTCATTGGGTTTGACACTCTTACTTATCGAAAGGACTACGATTGATCCCCTATACTTATGGGTCATCACGCCCCAGGGGCCAGGAGCGCGGTGGTGGGTTGTGCTCACCTCGTACATCGGTTGGAGCTCTACTTCAGGTGCAAGGAAGCTTATATCCGGAAAAAATTCGTGTTAAAATCTCAGCGCAATCGGAGTAAAGGATCTCCGGATATTTTAGAAACGGTTTTCGGCCAGATCTGAAAAACGTGAAACAGAAGAGAACAGAGAGATAGATCCAATCTAGGAGGGGCTCTTGCCCCTCCACCGCCATGGAGGTCAGGGACCAAAGGGGGAACTCTCCTCCCATCTAGGGGGGAGGCCAAGGAAGAAGAAGAATGAGGGGAGCTCTCTCCCCCTCTCTCCCGGTGGCGCTGGAACGCCGCCGGGGCAATCATCGTGTGACGGCGATCTACTCCAACAACTCCGTCATCTTCACCAACAACTCCATCACCTTCCCCCATCTATATTCAGCGGTCCACTCTCCCGCAATCCACTGTACCCTCTACTTGAACATGGTGCTTTATGCTTCATATTATTATCCAATACTATGTTGCCATCCTATGATGTTTGAGTAGATCCGTTTTGTCCTATGGGTTGATAGATGTTCATGATTGGTTTGAGTTGTATATTTTATTTTTGTGCTGTCCTACGGTGCCCTCCGTGTCGCGCAAACGGAGGGATCCCCGCTGTAAGGTGTTGTAGTACGTTAATGGTTCTCTTATGGTGGGTGGCAGGAGTGACAGAATACACAGACCCGAGTTTGGGGGTCATTGCGTATGGGATAAAGAGGACTTGATAATTAACGCTATGGTTGGGTTTTACGACCTTAATGATCTTTAGTAGTTGCGGATGCTTGCTAGAGTTCCAATCATAAGTGCATATGATCTGTAACACCCCCGGTGGTTAACTACAGTAATCACCCTTTTGACAATGCCAAGTCAGCATGATTAACAGTGCATGATCATCATTTGCATCATAATGCTTTTCAACTCCTAAGTCAAATTCAAATTTAAGTGAAAGTGGAAAATAAAAGTTGTTCAGATCCAGAAACAAAAATGTACATCATGTTGCAAATAATCCAGAGGCTAATATAAAATTAGCAGCAGTGTTAACTAAAATATTTAAGTGGCTCAAACAAATAGAAACAGCAGCAACATAACGCTATTTAATCCTTTTTCAATTTAAATAAAATCCAAACAAAAAGATATGGACCCCAAACCAATTTCTAGCAGTGAAAAATAATGCACTGTAAATAATGGAGGCAGTCTCATATTTTACAAAAGTCTTTGGAATAAAAATAAAAGAGAAAACAGAAAAGGAAAATAAATAATATTAAAAAAAAAGAAAAGTAAAAAAAGGGAAAAGCCCCCCCCCACTGGGCCGTGGCCCAGCTGGGCCGGCAGGCCAACAGGCCGGCCACCACGCCACCCAGCGCCCATAACCCCCCCCCCCCCCCTCACCCCAAACCTAACCCGAACACCCCCCTCCCCCCCCTTTTCCCCTCGCGCCTCCTCCTCCTCCCCGACGGCCCGCGCCCCGCACTGGAGTCGGCGCCCCGGCCGACGCCGCCGGCGCGCCGATCCCCGCGCCGATCTGCTCGCCCGACGCCGCCTCCTCGCCTCTCCTCGCCGGTCGCCACCGTCCTCGCCGCGCGCTCCCCGCCGGACTGCCTCGCTCCTCCTCCCCACACCTGCGCCACTCCTCGCCCCCGTCGCCGGCCAGCCTCGACTCGGCCCCCAACGTGAGCACGCCCGCGCCGCCGCCCGCTCTCCTCTTCCCCCCCCTCTCCGTCGCGCTCCGGTCCCCGCTCGCCCAGCACCCCGGTGGTCACCGCCGCCTCGCCCCACGCGGACCGCGCCGGCCGCGCGCCCAGCCGCGGCGACCGCGCCCCTGGGCGCCCGCTCACCCCCTGGCCGCGCGCTGCCGCGGCCTCGCCCGTCCGCGCCCCCCCGTTCGCGCCCGCGCCCGCGCGTGCCATTTGGGCACCGGACATGTCCGGTCCCAAATGGGCACGCTCCGGACATGTCCGGCCCCATTTGGGTGCGCGTCCGGACGTGTCCGCCCTAGCCATGTGCTAGCTAAAATAAATAAATAAAAATAAACAATATAATTAAAATAATTAATTAATTAGTTAATTAATTAGTTAATTAACACTGTTTAGATTAGTCCAATTTAATTAATTAGATTAATTAAATGTTAATTAACTTAAGTAACCTTGGTTAATTAGAGCTAATTAATTAGTTAACCTAATTAACCTTGCTGACATCAGCATGATGTCATGCTGACATCAGCAAGCACTATTCTGGATAATGTTAGATTTAAATAATTAATTAAAATTCAGAAAATTAATAAAAACTTTAGAAAATCATATAAAATAATCCGTAACTCCGATCGAAAAACTTTGTACATGAAAGTCGCTCAGAACGACGAGACGAATCCGAATACGCGGTCCGTTCGTCCGCCACACGTCCCTAACTATCCGAACATGCAACCGTTCCTCTCCGGTCATCTGTCTGACAAATGTCCGGAACCGGGAAAACATTCCCGGATGGATTCCTCCTTCCTCGGTGACATGCAACCATACGTTAGGACACACCCGGCACTGCATATTGTCATGCCGTACTTTGTGTTGCTCTTGTTTGCTTTATATTTATACTGTTTCCTCCCCCTCTTCTCTCTCATTAGACCCCGACGCAGTTCCCGGTACCGACGCAGCTCAGGAGACCGACAACACCATTGGCAACCTTGCCCTTGCTGCCGAGCAACCAGGCAAGCCCCCCCCCCCTTTGATCATCCCGATATCGCCCATTCTATTTTCTCATGCTTGCATTAGAATTTGCTACTGTTACTGTTTGCTCCTATTCTGATGCATAGCCTGATTATTGTAACCTGCTATTGATACCTTACCTGCTTATCCTAAACTGCTTAGTATAGGCTGGGTAGAGACCCGCTAGAGAACCCCACTTTGATCCTTGTTGCCCCGCTGGATTATCAGAAGACCCGATCAACGGGATTGAAGACCAGACCTCGACACCGCACATCACCCCCCTTTAGTTGTAACGACACTGCAGCGTTACTATCGAGTGTCGAGGGTGAAACCTCATGTAGCACTTCTGATGTTAACTCTGTAGAGTAGTTATTCGGTCGTGGTCATCGAGGGTGATTCCTCCTTCACCGCTTCCGATAACGACGCTGTCGTACAACACCTCAAGTGTGGACCCAGTGAGGGTGATTCCTCCTAGTTCACCTTGACGGATACATCGAGTGGGAATTCAATGAGGGTGATACCTCGGATTCCCTGATGTTATGGACACACGGATACTTGGACTTTACAATGTTACTTGGAAAGGCGGGTCGACCCTGAGGGGTACCCGCGTGTGATGTGAAGGCGGGTTGCCTGTGTGGTGCCCGAGTGGTGAATACGAGGCGCGGCCGGGCATTCTTAACCCTTGCCGCAAGTCCTCGAGACGGGGCGACGGGGTCACATCTTTCGTGAGTCTCTGCTCGTTACCGCAAGCCCTAGTCCATTAACGATTTGGATATTTGATCCGAGCAGGCCTCTGGTCTGATAGCACTAACCATCACGTGGGCATAGTATGGGCGTTCTGCATCGTAGCATCAGTCGAAAGCTCTGTCAGACGTCTAGTTCAGCCTTGCGGCCGGGACGGACCGGCGCCCCCCTGGTGCCTGGCTTCCCCCTGCACGCAACGACTCGGAGTGCACAGGGCGATGGCCCAAGACCTCTGAGCGCTTAGGATGTAGACCGACGGGGACCTCTCTGCTGAGCTGTAGGTAGGGTTGCGACGTGTCGTTTGGCCGAGGCCGGGCATGACCCAGGAAAGTGTGTCCGGCCGAAGTTAATCGAGCGTGTTGGGTAAGTTGGTGCACCCCTGCAGGGAAGAACACTTCTATCGATAGCCGGTCCTACGGTAAAGGACACTCGGAGTTGTATCCCGATCGATACAACTAGAACTGGACCCTTGAGACGTTAGCAGGTTGATGACTGTATTGGCTCTGGGATCGCTTTCTCACAGGGAGTCGAGAAAGGATCTCAGGACGAGGTTTGATGACTTTATGGCTCTGGGATTGCTTTCTCGCAGGGAGTCGAGAAAGGATCTCTGGGTGAGGTTGATATTATTACTGCTACATTATATGGTATTGTTCTACTCTCTTCTACTGCTGCAAGACCGCTGAAGATGCTAGTCTTCGATAGGACTAGGCCTTCTCTCTATTCTGGCATTTCTGCAGCCCAGTCCACATATACAGCCTCCCCTTGAAAATGTTGCATATGTAGTGTAGATCCTTGCTTCCTGAGTACTTTTGAGTACTCACGGTTGCTTTGTTTACCTTTTCTCCCCATATCAGTTTGTCGTGACCAAGATGACGGAGCCCCTGAGACAGCTGCCCTGCCGACGATCGCTACTACTACTACCCAGAGGATGGATTCTGCTATGAGTTGACTGACGACCAGGAGTAGGATCGGAGGGTCCCAGGCAAGAGGCCTTCGCCTTTCGATCGTAGTATTTTATTTTGCCCCGCCTTTCTAAAGGCCTTTCTGTTTCTATTTCATATCTGTACTCAGATATCTGATGCTTCCGCTGACGCTTGTTCGCAAGCTTATGTATTCGAGCCCTCGAGGCCCCTGGCTTGTAATATAAAGCTTGTATGACTTTATTTATGATTTGGAGTTGTGTTGTGATATCTTCCCGTGAGTCCTTAGGCTTGATCGTGTGCATTTGCGTGTATGATTAGTGCACGATCGGGCCGGGGGCGTCACAAGTTGGTATCAGAGCCGACTGCCTGTAGGAATCCCCTTTCCAACTCCTTTGCCGAAGTTGAGTCTAGAAACCGGAAAACTGTTTTACTAACTTGGCTGTGTGGCTTACGGGCCCACGTCGCCAATTGGGAGGTATTAGTATCTTTTATTCCTCGACCTTTACTCTGGGACTCTGACCTCTCTTCTATTCGGGTTAAAAGTTTACTAACGCCGACACTTAGGATCTCGTAATTCTCGTCCACCCGAAGAGCTGGATATCTGTGCGATTTCCCTGATATTGATCTGATTAGTCTGATAATCATTTTCCTTTCCATTGTTTTGTTTAACCTTTCTCTCCGAGATCGGTTATACTTCTCCTTGTCTTTTGACAATCATGAGTTTCCTCTGTCTCAGATGGATCGTTTGTTTCCACCACACCCTGCGACGCAGCTACCAGCTGTTCGAGCAGGGATACATCCAGAGTACATTCTTTATCCACTGGGGCAGATGTCAATCCGTTACAATACCCCAGTACTATCTCCTCCAGATACCCGCAAAGACTTTGTGATTTATTGTGATGCATCCCGTGAAGGATTAGGCTGTGTCCTAATGCAAGAGCGTAAAGTGATTGCTTATGGCTCTCGTCAGTTGCGCCCACATGAAGAGAATTATCCGGTACATGATCTAGAACTAGCTGCTGTGATCTATGCATTGCAGTTGTGGTGACATTACCTTCTCGGTAATCGTTGCGAGATCTACACGGATCATAAAAGTCTGAAGTACTTGTTCACTCAACCTTCTCTAAACCTCCGTCAGCAAAGATGGATGGAGGCCATTGCGGACTATGATTTGGGTATTTCCTATACCCCTGGCAAGGCTAACGTGATGGCTGATGCCTTAAGCCGCAAGTCCTATTGCGACAACCTCATGGTTAGGCGAGCTCAACCTCGACTTTTTGAACAACTATGCAAGCTGAATCTCCGTATTGTCCCACAGGGTTCTCTTAATAACCTTGTGATACAACCAGATCTTGAGAAAGCTGTTAAGAATGCGCAAGCTAAAGATGCTGAAGTTGATCTGATGAAGAAAGACCTTCACCTTGTAAAGTACAGGGATTTCTCGCTGTCTGAAGATGGAACCTTGTATTTCAGAGACCGCATTGTCGTACCTCGCTTCGAGCTTATGACTGACAAGGTTATGAAGGAGGCACATGACACCCCATTGTCTATTCATCCGGGTAGCACCAAGATGTATCGTGATCTCCGTCAAAGGTACTGGTGGTCTAAAATGAAGCAGGACATTGCTCGATATGTTGCTGAATGTGATGTTTGTCGTCGCGTTAAAGCAGAACATCAGAAGCCAGCTGGAATTCTGCAACCACTTCCTATTCCTCTATGGAAATGGGATAAGGTTCAGATGGATTTCGTTACAGGACTTCCCAGGTCACAGAAGGGTCACGACGCTATTCTTGTCGTCGTCGACCAACTCTCTAAAGTTGCACACTTTCTTCCCGTCAAGGAAACTATCACTGCTAGTCAGTTAGCAGAGTTGTATATCTCCAGAATTGTTTCACTCCACGGTATTCCGAAGGAGATCAGTTCGGACCGTGGCGGTCTTTTCACCTCAAAATTCTGGGAAAGTTTCCAAACAGCTATGGGAACTCATATTACTTGGAGTTCAGCTTATCACCCTCAATCTCAAGGCCAAGTCGAACGAGTTAATCAAGTGCTTGAAGATATGCTTCGAGCTTGTGTTATTTCATTCGGCAAGAAGTGGGAAGAATCTCTCCCGTATGCCGAATTCTCTTACAACAACAGCTATCAAGCCAGCTTGAAAATGGCTCCCTTCGAAGTACTCTATGGACGTAAGTGTCGAACCCCTCTGAATTGGTCAGAAACTGGGGAATGACCGCTCGTGGGTCCGGATATTATCCAACAAGCCGAAGAACAAGTTCGTATTGTCCGGGAAAATCTCAAGGCGGCTCAGGACCGCCAGAAGAGCAACTATGATCGCAAACGATGGGGTTTGACTTATCAACCTGGTGATCAAGCTTATCTTCGTGTCACACCTATGAAGGGCACTCACCGTTTTGGAATCAAGGGCAAGTTAGCTCTGCGCTACATTGGTCCTTTCCGCATTGTTGCTAGGCGTGGACAGGTGGCGTATAAATTGGAATTGCCGCCGCAATTCTCTCATATCCACGACGTCTTCCATGTGTCGCAACTTCGTCAATGCTTCAAGGAATCTCCACACCGAGCAGTGGATCACGAGATGCTCGAATTGCAAGATGACCTATCTTATAAGGAGCATCCGATCCGCATTCTCGATGAAGCTGAACGTCGGACCCGTCAGAAGGTTACCAAGTTCCTCAAAGTACAGTGGTCAAATCATACTGAAGATGAAGCCACTTGGGAACGCGAGGATAATCTTCGTGCGGAATACCCCGAACTTTTTCCTTCTACTTCTTAATTCTCGGGACGAGAATTCTTGTTAGTAGAGGAGATTTGTAACACCCCCGGTGGTTAACTACAGTAATCACCCTATTGACAATGCCAAGTCAGCATGATTAACAGTGCATGATCATCATTTGCATCATAATGCTTTTCAACTCCTAAGTCAAATTCAAATTTAAGTGAAAGTGGAAAATAAAAGTTGTTCAGATCCAGAAACAAAAATGTACATCATGTTGCAAATAATCCAGAGGCTAATATAAAATTAGCAGCAGTGTTAACTAAAATATTTAAGTGGCTCAAACAAATAGAAACAGCAGCAACATAACGCTATTTAATCCTTTTTCAATTTAAATAAAATCCAAACAAAAAGATATGGACCCCAAACCAATTTCTAGCAGTGAAAAATAATGCACTGTAAATAATGGAGCAAGTCTCATATTTTACAAAAGTCTTTTGGAATAAAAATAAAAGAGAAAACAGAAAAGGAAAATAAATAATATAAAAAAAGGGCAAGCCGCCCCCCCACTGGGCCGTGGCCCAGCTGGGCCGGCAGGCCAACCAGGCCGGCCACCGCGCCCATAACCCCCCCCCCCTCACCCCAAACCCTAACCCGAACACCCCCCACTCCCCCCCCTTTTCCCCTCGCGCCTCCTCCTCCCTCCCCGACGCGCCCCGCGCCCGCCGCCGCCTGGAGCTCGGCGCCCCGGCCGACGCCACCCGGCGCGCCTCCCCCGCCGATCTGGGCCTCGCCCGACGCCGCCTCCTCGCCTCTCCCTCGCCGGTCGCCACCGTCCTCGCCGCCGCCTCCCCGCCGGACTGCCTCGCCTCCTCCTCCCCACACCTGCGCCACCTCCTCGCCCCCGTCGCCGGCCAGCCTCGACTCGGCCCCCAACGTGAGCACGCCCGCGCCGCCGCCCGCTCTCCTCTTCCCCCCCCTCTCCGTCGCGCTCCGGTCCCCGCTCGCCCAGCACCCCGGTGGTCACCGCCGCCTCGCCCCACGCGGACCGCGCCGGCCGCGCGCCCAGCCGCGGCGACCGCGCCCCTGGGCGCCCGCTCACCCCCTGGCCGCGCGCTGCCGCGGCCTCGCCCGTCCGCGCCCCCCCGTTCGCGCCCGCGCCCGCGCGTGCCATTTGGGCACCGGACATGTCCGGTCCCAAATGGGCACGCTCCGGACATGTCCGGCCCCATTTGGGTGCGCGTCCGGACGTGTCCGCCCTAGCCATGTGCTAGCTAAAATAAATAAATAAAAATAAACAATATAATTAAAATAATTAATTAATTAGTTAATTAACACTGTTTAGATTAGTCCAATTTAATTAATTAGATTAATTAAATGTTAATTAACTTAAGTAACCTTGGTAAATTAGAGCTAATTAATTAGTTAACCTAATTAACCTTGCTGACATCAGCATGATGTCATGCTGACATCAGCGAGCACTATTCTGGATAATTTTAGATTTAAATAATTAATTAAAATTCAGAAAATTAATAAAAACTTTAGAAAATCATATAAAATAATCCGTAACTCCGATCGAAAAACTTTGTACATGAAAGTCGCTCAAAACGACGAGACGAATCCGAATACGCGGTCCGTTCGTCCGCCACACGTCCCTAACTATCCGAACAAGCAACCGTTCCTCTCCGGTCATCTGTCTGACAAATGTCCGGAACCGGGAAAACATTCCCGGATGGATTCCTCCTTCCTCGGGGACGTGCAACCATACGTTAGGACACACCCGGCACTGCATATTGTCATGCCGTACTTTGTGTTGCTCTTGTTTGCTTTATATTTATACTGTTTCCTCCCCCTCTTCTCTCTCGTTAGACCCCGACGCAGTTCCCGGTACCGACGCAGCTCAGGAGACCGACAACACCATTGGCAACCTTGCCCTTGCTGCCGAGCAACCAGGCAAGCCCCCCCCCCCCCTTTGATCATCCCGATATCGCCCATTCTATTTTCTCATGCTTGCATTAGAATTTGCTACTGTTACTGTTTGCTCCTATTCTGATGCATAGCCTGATTATTGTAACCTGCTATTGATACCTTACCTGCTTATCCTAAACTGCTTAGTATAGGCTGGGTAGAGACCCGCTAGAGAACCCCACTTTGATCCTTGTTGCCCCGCTGGATTATCAGAAGACCCGATCAACGGGATTGAAGACCAGACCTCGACACCGCACATCACCCCCCTTTAGTTGTAACGACACTGCAGCGTTACTATCGAGTGTCGAGGGTGAAACCTCATGTAGCACTTCTAATGTTAACTCTGTAGAGTAGTTATTCGGTCGTGGTCATCGAGGGTGATTCCTCCTTCACCGCTTCCGATAACGACGCTGTCGTACAACACCTCAAGTGTGGACCCAGTGAGGGTGATTCCTCCTAGTTCACCTTGACGGATACATCGAGTGGGAATTCAATGAGGGTGATACCTCGGATTCCCTGATGTTATGGACACACGGATACTTGGACTTTACAATGTTACTTGGAAAGGCGGGTCGACCCTGAGGGGTACCCGCGTGTGATGTGAAGGCGGGTTGCCTGTGTGGTGCCCGAGTGGTGAATACGAGGCGCGGCCGGGCATTCTTAACCCTTGCCGCAAGTCCTCGAGACGGGGCGACGGGGTCACATCTTTCGTGAGTCTCTGCTCGTTACCGCAAGCCCTAGTCCATTAACGATTTGGATATTTGATCCGAGGAGGCCTCTGGTCTGATAGCACTAACCATCACGTGGGCATAGTATGGGCGTTCTGCATCGTAGCATCAGCCGAAAGCTCTGTCAGACGTCTAGTTCAGCCTTGCGGCCGGGACGGACCGGCGCCCCCCTGGTGCCTGGCTTCCCCCTGCACGCAACGACTCGGAGTGCACAGGGCGATGGCCCAAGACCTCTGAGCGCTTAGGATGTAGACCGACGGGGACCTCTCTGCTGAGCTGTAGGTAGGGTTGCGATGTGTCGTTTGGCCGAGGCCGGGCATGACCCAGGAAAGTGTGTCCGGCCGAAGTTAATCGAGCGTGTTGGGTAAGTTGGTGCACCCCTGCAGGGAAGAACACTTCTATCGATAGCCGGTCCTACGGTAAAGGACACTCGGAGTTGTATCCCGATCGATACAACTAGAACTGGACCCTTGAGACGTTAACAGGTTGATGACTGTATTGGCTCTGGGATCGCTTTCTCACAGGGAGTCGAGAAAGGATCTCAGGACGAGGTTTGATGACTTTATGGCTCTGGGATTGCTTTCTCGCAGGGAGTCGAGAAAGGATCTCTGGGTGAGGTTGATATTATTACTGCTACATTATATGGTATTGTTCTACTCTCTTCTACTGCTGCAAGACCGCTGAAGATGCTAGTCTTCGATAGGACTAGGCCTTCTCTCTATTCTGGCATTTCTGCAGCCCAGTCCACATATACAGCCTCCCCTTGAAAATGTTGCATATGTAGTGTAGATCCTTGCTTGCTGAGTACTTTTGAGTACTCACAGTTGCTTTGTTTACCTTTTCTCCCCATATCAGTTTGTCGTGACCAAGATGACGGAGCCCCTGAGACAGCTGCCCTGCCGACGATCGCTACTACTACTACCCAGAGGATGGATTCTGCTATGAGTTGACTGACGACCAGGAGTAGGATCGGAGGGTCCCAGGCAGGAGGCCTTCGCCTTTCGATCGTAGTGTTTTATTTTGCCCCGCCTTTCTAAAGGCCTTTCTATTTCTATTTCATATCTGTACTCAGATATCTGATGCTTCCGCTGACGCTTGTTCGCAAGCTTATGTATTCGAGCCCTCGAGGCCCCTGGCTTGTAATATAAAGCTTGTATGACTTTATTTATGATTTAGAGTTGTGTTGTGATATCTTCCCGTGAGTCCTTAGGCTTGATCGTGTGCATTTGCGTGTATGATTAGTGCATGATCGGGCCGGGGGCGTCACATGATCCAAGTAGAGAAAGTATGTTAGCTCATGCCTCTCCCTCATATAAAATTGCAACAATGATTACCGGTTTAGTTATCGATCATCTAGGGACAAATGACTTTCTTGTTTGACAAAAGCTATCGACTTTTATCGTCTTGCATTTTACTCGTAGTTTTATTATTGCAAAGTACTTCTAGTTTTATTCTTGCAAACTAATCCTTTCACCTACCAAATAGTTTCATACTTGTTTTAGGTAAAGCAAACGTCAAGTGTGCGTAGAGTTGTATCGGTGGTCAATAGAACTTGAGGGAATATTTGTTCTGCCTTTAGTTCCTCGTTGGGTTCGACACTCTTATTTATCGAAAAAGGCTACAAACAATCCCCTATACTTGTGGGTTATCAAGTGACACTTCTCCCAATTCAAGACAAGATTAGTTTGCTCACATCTCTGCAAAACTCGATCAAGGTTGCTCAAGCAATCATCCAAAGAAGTTCCATAAATAGAAAATTCATCCATGAAAACCTCAACAATCTTTTCACAAAAATCAGAGAATATAGCAGTCATACATCTTTGAAAGGTAGCAGGTGCATTGCATAAACCAAAAGGCATACGTCTATAAGCATAAGTTCCAAAAGAGCAAGTAAAAGTAGTTTTCTCTTGATCAGGTTGTGAAACAGGTATCTGAGAGAAACCAGAATATCCATCCAGAAAACAAAATTGTGTGTGCTTAGATAATCTTTCCAACATTTGATCAATAAAAGGAAAAGGGTAATGTTCTTTTCTAGTTGCTTTATTTAATTTTCTAAAATCAATTACCATTCTATAGCCAGTAACAATTATTTGTGGAATAAGTTCATTTTTGTCATTCGGAACAACAGTAATACCTCCCTTCTTATGGACACAATGAACGGGACTTACCCATCTACTATCAGCTATCAGATAGATTATACCTGCTTCGAGAAGCTTTAATATTTCAGTTCTTACCACTTCTTTCATCTTAGGATTCAAACGTCATTGATGATCAACAACGGGTTTAGCATCAGGTTCCATATTAATCTTGTGCTGACAGAGAGTGGGACTAATGCCCTTAAGATCATCAAGAGTATATCCAATGGCAGCACGGTGCTTCTTCAGAATTTTCAATAATCTTTCTTCTTCATGTTCTGAAAGGTTATCACTAATAATAACAGGATATATCTTTTTCTCATCAAGATAAGCATATTTCAAAGTGTCAGGCAATTGTTTCAATTCAAACACAGGATCACCTTTAGGTGGAGGAGGACCTCCTAGAGTTTCAATAGGCAAATTGTGTTTGAGCAGAGGTCGTTGTTCAAAGAAAATTTTATCTATTTCATTTCTTTCATGCATATGCATATCATTTTCATGGCCTAGCAAATATTGTTCTAGTGGATCAGTAGGGGGCACAACAATAGAAGCAAGACCAATTATTTCATCCTTACTAGGTAATTCTTCCTTATGTGGTTGTCTACTAAACTTGGAGAAATTAAACTCATGAGACTCATTACCAAAGCTAACACCGACAGTTTGTTTTCACAATCTATTTTAGCATTCATAGTGTTCAAGAAAGGTCTACCAAAGATAATGGGACAAAAATCGTCTTGTGGGGAACCAAGAACTAGAAAATCAGTAGGGTATTTTATTTCCCCACACAAGACTTCGACATCTCTAATAATCCCAAGTGGTGTGATGGTGTCTCTATTAGCAAGTTTAATAGTAACATATATGTCTTCTATTTCAGCGGGTGCTATGTCATTCATAATTTCTTGGTATAAGGTAAAAGGAATAGCAATCACGCTAGCACCTAAACCATGATAACAATGATCTCCTATTTTAACTGAGACAACAGGCATGCCAACAACATGTCTATGTTTATCTTTTTCATCGGGTCTGGCAATTCTAGCAGCATCATCACAGAAATAAATAACATGCCCATCAATATTTTCTACCAGGAGATCTTTATCCATAGCAACACTAGGTTCTACTTTAATTTGTTTAGCAGGTTTAGGCGCTCTAATATTACTTTTGTGAACCACAGTTGAGACCTTAGCATGTTCTTTATCCTAACAGGGAAAGGTGGTTTTTCAATATAAGCAGTAGGCACAACTGGGTCAACATTGTAAATAATAGTTTCATCTTTAGCTATGAACGGTTCTTTAATTTCTTATTTGATAGGGGGATGATATTTAATACACTTCTCCTTAGGGAGATCAACATGAGTAGCAAAAGATTCACAAAAAGAGGCTACTATCTTAGAGTCAAGTCCATATTTAGTGCTAAACTTGTGAAAAGCATCGGTATTCATAAAAGGTTTAACACAATCAAATTCAAGCTTAATACCTGACTCTTTACCTTTTTCGAGTTCCCAAACTTTAAAGTTGCGTTTAATTCTTTATAAAATATCCCACCTGAATTCAATAGTCTTCTTCATAAAAGAACCAGTACAAGAAGTATCGAGCATGGATCGATCATCATGAGAAAGCCGAGCATAAAAATTCTGAATAATAATTTCTCTAGAGAGCTCATCATTGGGGCATGAATATAACATTGACTTAAGCCTCCCCTAAGCTAGAGCGATACTTTCTCCTTCACGAGGCCAAAAATTATATATATAATTCCGATCACGATGAACTAGATGCATAGGATAAAATTTTGGTGAAATTCCAATTTCAATCGATTCCAGTTCTAAGATCCAATATCATCGCATAGCCTATACCATGTCAATGCTTTTCCCTTCAAAGATATAGAGTCAACGAGGAGCAATCACAAGTATAGGGGATCAATTTTAGTTCTTTCGATAAGTAAGAGTGTCGAACCCAACGAGGAGCAGAAGGAAATGACAAGTGGTTTTCAGCAAGGTATTTTCTGCCAGCACTGAAATAGTCGGTAACAAGTAGTTTGATAGCAAGATAATTTGTAACGAGCGAGTAACGGTGAAGATAAATAAAGTGCAGCAAGGTAGCCCAATCCTTTTGTGGCAAAGGACAGGCCAAAATGGTCTCTTATGATAAGCAAAGCGTTCTTGAGGGTACACGGGAATTTCACCATGTCACTTTCATCATGTTGGTTTGATTCGCGTTCGCTACTTTGATAATTTGATATGTGGGTGGACCAGTGCTTAGGTGATGTTATTACTTGAACAAACCTCCTACTTATGATTAACCCCCTCGCAAGCATCCACAACTACGAGAAAAGTATTAAGATAAAATCTAACCATAACATTAAACTTTTGGATCCAAATCGGTCCCTTACGAAGTAGCGCATAAACTAGGGTTTAAGCTTCTGTCACTCTAGCAACCCATCATCTAATAACTACTCCACAATGCATTCCCTTAGGCCCAACTATGGTGAAGTGCCATGTAGTCGACGTTCACATGACACCACTAAGGGAATCACAACATACATGTCATCAAAATATCGAACACATATCAAATTCACATGATTACTTGCAACATGACTTCTCCCGTGACCTCAAGAACAAAAGTAACTACTCACAAATAATAATTATGCTCAAGATCAGAGGGGTATTAAATAGCATAATGGATCTAAACATATAATCTTCCACCAAATAAACCATATAGTAATCAACTACAAGATGTAATCAACACTACTAGTCACCCACAGGTACTAATCTGAGGTTCCGGTACAAAGATTGAACACAAGAGATGAACTAGGGTTTGAGAGGAGATGGTGCTGTTGAAGATGTTGATGGAGATTACCCTCCCAAAGATGAGAGGGTTGTTGGTGATGACGATGGCGATGATTTCCCCTTCCGGGAGGGAAGTTCCCCTGGCGAAATCGCTCCGCCGGAGGGCAAAAGTGCTCCTGCCCAAGTTCCGCCTCGAGACAGTGGCGCTTCATCCTGAAAGTCCCCTCCTAATTTTTTCTAGGTCAAATGACCTATATACCAGAAGATGGGCACCGGAGGTGGGCCGTGCTGGGCACAACCCACCAGGGCGCGCCTGGGAGCCCAGGCGCGCCCTGGTGTCTTGTGCTCACCAGGTGGGCCCCCACCGGTAGTTGCCCAGGCGCGCCCTGGTGTCTTGTGCTCACCAGGTGGGCCCCCTCCAGTAGTTATTTGCTCCAGTATTTTTTATTTATTCCAACATAATTCTCCGTAAATTTTCAGCTCATTTGGAGATGTGGAGAATAGGTAACTCTTGACATAGCTTTTTCAGGCCCAGAATTCCAGCTGCCGGCATTCCCCCTCTTTGTGTAAACCTTGCATATTATGAGAGAAAAGGCATTAGAATTACTCCAAAAAGCATTATTATGCATAAAAACATTATAAATAACAGTAGGAAAACATGATGCAAAATGGACGTATCAAAGGTAAGAAAATAATGATACCCGCCGCGTGCCTCAACACTCATCGGACCGCATACATCGGTATGTATTATTTCCAATAAGTCATTAGCTCAGTCCATTGTTCCGGAGAATGGAGTTTTAGTCATCTTACCCATGAGGCATGGTTCGCAAGTATCAAATGATTCCAAAATTCCATCCGCATGGAGTTTCTTCATGCGTTTTATACCAATATGACCTAAACGGTAGTGCCACAAGTATGTTGTACTATCATTATCAACTTTGCATCTTTTGGCATCAGTATTATGAATATGTGTATCACTATGATCGAGATTCAATAAGAATAGACCATTCATCAAAGGTGCATGACCATAAAAGATATTACTCATATAAATAGAACAACCATTATTCTCTGACCTAAATGAATAACCGTCTTACAATAAACAAGATCTAGATATAATGTTCATGCTCAACGCTGGCACCAAATAACAATTATTCAGGTCTAAAACTAATCCCGAAGGTAGATATAGAGGTAGCGTGCCAACGGCGATCACATCGAACTTGGAACCATTCCCGACGTGCATCGTCACCTCGCCCTTAGCCAATCTTCGTTTATTCCGTAGCTCCTCTTTCGAGTTACAAATATGAGCAACCGAACTAGTATCAAATACCCAGGCGCTAATATGAGCATTAGTAAGGAACACATCAATAACATGTATATCAAATATACCTTTGTTCACTTTGCCATCCTTCTTATCCGCCAAGTATTTGGGGCAGTTTCGATTCTAGTGACCATTCCCTTTGCAGTAGAAGCACTCAGTTTCAAGCTTGGGTTCAGCTTTGGGTTTCTTCACGGGAGTGGCAACTTGCTTGCCATTCTTTTTTAAGTTCCCTTTTTTCCCTTGCCCTTTTTCTTGAAACTAGTGGTCTTGTTAACCATCAACACTTGATGCTCCTTCTTGATTTCTACCTCCGCGGCCTTAAGCATTGCGAAGAGCTCGGGAATCGTTTTTGTCATCCCTTGCATATTATAGTTCATCACGAAGCCTTTGTAGCTTGGTGCCAGTGACTGGAGAACTCTGTCAATAACACTCTCAACAGGAAGATCATTTCCCAGCTGAGTCAAGTGGTTATGATACCTAGACATTTTGAGTATGTGTTCACTGACAGAACTGTTCTCCTCCATCTTGCAGCTATAGAACTTGTTGGAGACTTCATATCTCTCAACCCAGGCATTAGCTTGAAATATCAACTTCAGCTCTTGCAACATCTCATATGTTCCATGATGTTTAAAACGTCTTTGGAGTCCCGGTTCTAAGCCGTAAAGCATGGCACACTGAACTATTGAGTAGTCATCAGATCGAGCCTGCCAGACGTTCATAACATCTGCAGTACCTCCTGCAGCAGGTCTATCACCTAGCGGTGCATCAAGGACATAATTCTTATGTGCAGCAATGAGGATAATCCTCAAGTTACGGACCCAGTCCGTGTAGTTGCTACCATCATCTTTCAACTTAGCTTTCTCTAGGAACGCATTAAAATTCAGGGGAACGGTAGCACGGGCCATTGATCTACAACATAGATGTGCAAAAAATATTAAGACTAAGTTCATGATAAATTAAGTTCAATTAATCAAATTACTAATGAACTCCCACTTAAATTAACATCCCTCAAGTTATCTAAGTGATACATGATCCAAATCAACTAACCCATGTCCGATCATCACGTGAGATGGGGTAGTCATCAATGGTGAACATCTCTATGTTGATCATATCTACTATATGACTCACGTTCGACCTTTCGGTCTCCAGTGTTCCGAGACCATGTCTGTACATGCTAGGCTCGTCAAGTTTAACCCAAGTATTCTGCTTGTGCAAAATTGGCTTACACCCGTTGTATGTGAACGTAGAGTCTATCACACCCGATCATCACGAGGTGCTTCGAAACAACGAACTTTAGCAACGATGCATACTCAGGGAGAACACTTTTATCTTGAAGTTTAGTGAAGGGATCATCTTATAATGCTACCGTTGTTCTAAGCAAAATAAGATGCATAAAGGATAAGCATCACATGCAATCAAAATATGTGACATGATATGGACATCATCATCTTGTGCTTTTGATCTCCATCTCCGAAGCATCGTCATGATCTCCATCGTCACCGGCTCGACACCTTGATCTCCATTGTTGTGTCGGGGTCGTCTCGCCAACTATTGCTTCTACAACTATTGCTAACGCATAGCGATAAAGTAAAGCAATTACATGGCGCTTACATTTCATACAATAATTAAGAGACAACCCTAAGGCTCCTGCCGGTTGTCGATATTACAAAACATGATCATCTCATACAACAACATATATCACATCATGTCTTGACCATATCACATCACAACATACCCTGCAAAAACAAGTTAGACGTCCTCTACTTTGTTGTTACAAGTTTTACGTGGCTGCTATGGGCAACTAGCAAGAACCATTCTTACCTATGCAAAACCACAATGGTGATTATCAAGTTTGCTGTTTTAACCTTCTTCAAGGACCAGCCGTAGTCAAATTCGATTCAACTAAAGTAGGAGAAACAGACACCCGCCAACCACCTTTATGCAAAACAAGTTGCATGTCAGTCGGTGGAACCGGTCTCATGTGCGTGGACATGTAAGGTTGGTCCGGGCCGCTTCATCCCACAATACCGCCGAATCAAAATAAGACGTTGGTATTAAGCAGTATGACCATCACTGCCCACAACTTCTTTGTGTTCTACTCGTGCATATCATCTACGCATAGACCTGGCTCATGATGCCACTGTTGGGGAACATTGCATGGAAAACAAAAAAAATTCTACGCACACGCAAGATCTATCCATGGAGATGCATAGCTATGAGAGGGGAGAGTGTGTCTATGTACCCTCGTAGACTGTTAAGAGGAAGCGTTTATCAACGCGGTTGATGTAGTCGTACACCTTCGTGATCTGCCCGATCAAGTACCGAACGTACGGCACCTCCGCGTTCAGCACACGTTCAGCTCGATGACGTCCTCGCCTTCTTGATCCAGCAAGATGGGCTAAGTAGTAGATGAGTTCCGGCAGCACAATGGCGTGGTGACGGTGGTGATGCAACTATCTCCGCAGGGCTTCGCCGAGCACTACGAAAATATGACCAAGGATGAACTAAAGGGAGAGGGGCGCCGCACACGGCTAGGGAATCATGGTGTGTATTGCCCCTCTCCCTCCACACATATATATAAGTGGAGGGGGAGAGGAGGCAGCCCT
Source organism: Thinopyrum elongatum (assembly GCA_011799875.1). Taxonomy (NCBI): domain Eukaryota; kingdom Viridiplantae; phylum Streptophyta; class Magnoliopsida; order Poales; family Poaceae; genus Thinopyrum; species Thinopyrum elongatum. Next base: position 490,466,534 of record CM022303.1, on the reverse strand, counting down.
AGTGCGCCCCCAAGTGGCCGATGACTGCCCTAGAGGCCTGCCTAGCCACCCTCCCCCCCTTCCATATTTGAACACGGGGGAAGGAAAGGGGGGTTGGCTGCCTGAGGGCGCCTCCCCCTTCCTTCCCTCCCTCCTTGGTGTGTGGGCAGGGGGTGGAGGGGCGTGCCAGCCCCCTTGTGGGCTGGTGTACTCCCCCCTTTGGCCCATAAGGCCCACTACTTACCGGTGGCCTCCCGGAACCCCTATCGACACTCCGATAAATATCCGGTTCTTTCTGAAACCTTTCCGATGACCAAATATCATCGTCCTATATATCAATCTTTACCTCCGGACCATTCCGGAGCTCCTCGTCATGTCCGTGACCTCATCCGGGAATCCGAACAACATTCGGTCACCAATTCACATAACTCATATAATATTATATCGTCAACGAATGTTAAGCATGCGGACCCTACGGGTTCGAGAATGATGTAGACATGACCGAGACGCTTCTCCGGTCAATAACCAATAGCGGAACCTGGATGCCCATATTGGTTCCTACATATTCTATGAAGATCTTTATCGGTCGAACCTTTATGACAACATACGTAATTCCCTTGTTTGTCGGTATGTTACTTGCCCGAGATTCGATCGTCGGTATCTTCATACCTAGTTCAATCTTGTTACCGGCAAGTCTCTTTACTCGTTTCGTAATAAATCATCTCGTAACTAACTCCTTAGTCACTTTGCTTGCAAGCTTCTTGTGATGTGTATTACCGAGAGGGCCCAGAGATACCTCTCCGATATACGGAGTGACAAATCCCAATCTCGATCCATGCCAACTCAACAGACAACTTCGGAGATACCTGTAGAGCATCTTTATGATCACCCAGTTACATTGTGATGTTTGATAGCACACAAGGTATTCTTCTGGTATCCGGGAGTTGCATGATCTCATGGTCGAAGGAATATGTATTTGACATTAAGAAAGCAGTAGCAATAAACTGAACGATCATATGCTAAGCTAACAGATGCATGGGTCTTGTCCATCACATCATTCTCCTAATGATGTGATCTCTTTATCAAGTGACAACACATGTCCATGGTTAGGAAACCTTAACCATCTTTGATCAACGAGCTAGTCTAGTAGAGGCTCACTAGGGACACGGTATTTGTTTATGTATCCACACACGTATTTAAGTTTCCGATCAATACAATTCTAGCATGAATAATAAACCTTTATCATGAATAAGGAAATATAATAATAGCAACTTTATTATTGCCTCTAGGGCATATTTCCATCAGTCAGAGATCAAAGCTTAAATTGAGAGATTTTTTTTTGAGAGGCATGCTTTTCCCGTCAACGAAAACGACCGAGTAGTTCCCAATACTTTCCATGCTAGATAAATCATAGGCGGTTCCCAAACATAAAATAAAGTTTATTCCTTTTTCCATCATTCTTTCACAATCCATGGCTAGCCGTATTCACGGGTGCCTTTCAAACAAACACTTTCCAAGGAATTTATTATTTGACAACATAAAGTAAATTTCTTTTTCATTTCGGGACTGGGCATCCCTATTACCGCCGTACTCTCGTGCAATGACAAGAGAAGAAACACTCATCTTGAGAATAACACATCTAGCATGGAAAAATATTGGCCACCCCCTGCCGCTTCATGAGCGGTACGGGCACACAAAAAGGAAATTCATTTTAAAAATTAGAGATGGCACATACAAATTTACTTGGAACGGCACGGAAATACCGCATATAGGTAGGTATGGTGGACTCATATGGCATAACTCGGTTTAAGGATTTTGGATGCACAAGTAGTATTCCCACTTAGTACAAATGGAGGCTAGCAAATATATTGAGAAGCAACCTGTTGGAAATATGCCCTAGAGGCAATAATAAAGTGGTTATTATTATATTTCCTTGTTCATGATAATCGTTTATTATCCATGCTATAATTGTATTGACCGGAAACTCAAATGCATGTGTGGATACATAGACAACAACATGTCCCTAGTAAGCCTCGATCGGACTAGCTCATTGATCAAAGATGGCTATGGTTTCCTAGTCATAGACATGAGTTTTCATTTGATAACGAGATCACGTCATTAGGAGAATGATGTGATGGACAAGACCCAAACTATGTACGTAGCATATGATCGTGTCAAGTTTATTGCTATCGTTTTCTGCATGTCAAGTATATGTTCCTATGACCATGAGATCATGCAACTCACTGACACCGGAGGAGTACCTTGTGTGTACCAAACATTGCAATGTAACTGAGTCACTATAAAGGTGCTCTACAGGTATCTCCGAGGGTGTCTGTTGAGTTGGCATGGATCAAGACTGGGATTTGTCACTCCGTATGACAGAGAGGTATCTCAAGGCCCACTTAGTAATACAGTATCACAATGAGCTTGCAAGCAATGTGACTAATGAGTTAGCCACGGGATCTTGTATTACGGAACGAGTAAAGAGACTTGCCAGTAACAAGATTGAACTAGGTATGGAGATACCGACGCTCGAATCTCGGGCAAGTAACATACCGATAGACAAAGGGAACTGCATACGGGATTAGCTGAATCCTTGACATCGAGGTTCGACCGATAAATATCTTCGTAGAATATGTAGGAACCAATATGGGCATCCAGGTCCCGCTATTCGTTATTGAACATAGAGGTGTCTCGGTCATGTATGCATAGTTCTCAAACCTGCAGGGTCTAATCACTTAATGTCTGGTGACGATATAAGTATAGTTGAGTCATTATGGTGGTTACCGAAGGTTGTTCAGAGTCCTGGATGAGATCCCGGACATGACGAGGAACTCCGGAAGGGTCCGGAGGTGAAGATTGATATATTGGACGAAGGGTATTGGAGTCCGGAAGTGTTTCGGGGGTACCGGGTGATGACCAGCATGACCGAAAGGAGTTTCGGGGGGGCCCGGCAAGTGTTGGGGGGCCTCATGGGCCAAGGGGAGGGAGCACACCAGCCTACTAAGGGGATGTGCATTCCTCAAGCCCCCTTCCCACGTTGCCAGAGGATGTGGATGATGTCTACTACACAACTTGTTCTTGTAGACTTGTGTTGGGCCTCCAAGCGCAGAGTTTTGTAGGACAACAGCAAATTTCCCTCAAGTGGATGACCTAAGGTTAATCAATCCGTGGGAGGCGTAGGATGAAGATGGTCTCTCTCAAACAACCCTGCAACCAAATAATAAAAATTCTCTTGTGTCCCCGACACACCAAATACAATGGTAATTTGTATAGGTGCACTAGTTCGGCGAAGAGATGGTAATAAAAGCGTAGTAATGATAATAGATATTGATTTTTGTGATAGGAACAATAAAAAAACAGCAAGGTAACAAGTAACAAAAGTGAGCACAAACGGTATTTCAATGCTTGAAAATGAGGCCTAGGGTCCGTACTTTCGCTAGTGCAATCTCTCAACAATGCTAATATAATTGGATCATATAACCATCCCTCAACATGCGATGAAGAATCACTCCAAAGTTCTTACCTAGCAGAGAACATAAGAAGAAATTGTTTGTAGGGTACGAAACCACCTCAAAGCTATTCTTTCCGATCAATCTATCCTAGAGTCCGTACTAAAATAACACCAAGCTATTCTTTCCGATCGATCTAACCAAGAGTTCGTACTATAATAACACCATATGATACGCATCAACCAACTCTAATGTCACCTAGATACTTCAATATCACCACAAGTATCCATGAGTTAATTATACGATACGCATCAAACAATATTAGATTCATAATACTCAATCCAACACAAAGAACCTCAAAGAGTGCCCCAAGATTTCTATCGGAGAAACAAGGACAAAAACGTGCATCAACCCCTATGCATAGATTACCCCAATGTCACCTCAGGAATCCACGAGTTGAGTGCCAAGACATAGATCAAGTGCTCTCAAATCCATAAAAGTATTCAATCCGATAAAACGAAATCTCAAAGGGAAAACTCAATTCATCACAACAAGATAGAGAGGGGAAAACACCATATGATCCAACTATATTTACAAAGCCCGCGATACATCAAGATCGTGCCATCTCAAGAACACGAGAGAGAGAGATTAAACACATAGCTACTGATACAAACCCTCAGCCCCGAGGGTGGATTACTCCCTCCTCATCATGGTGGCCGTCGGGATGATGAAGATGGCCACTGGTGATGATTTCCCCCTCCGGCAGAGTGCCGGAACGGGGTCTAGATTGGTTTTTCATGGCTACAGAGGCTTGCGGCGGTGGAACTTCTGATCTAGGGTTACTTCTGATGGTTTCTCTATTTATAGGATTTTTTGGTGTCGGTTTCACGCGAAGATGGGCCTCGAAGTGAGCACAACCCACCGGGGGGCGCCCGGGCCCCCTGGCGCGCCCCGGTGTCTTGTGCCCTACTCCTTCACCTTATGGTCCTTCCACGAAGCTTCGGGGGTCTCTTTTGTTCCAAAAAAATCGTCAAAAAGTTTCAGCTCATTTGGAGAACTTTCATTTCTGCACAAAAAACAACACCACAGTAGTTCTGCTGAAAACAGCGTCAGTCCGGGTTAGTTCCATGCAAATCATACCAAAACCATATAAAATTATTGTAAACATGGCATGAATACTTCATAAATTATAGATACGTTGGAGACATATCAGCATCCCCAAGCTTAATTCCTACTCGTCCTCGAGTAGGTAAATGATAAAAGAAATAATTTATGAAGTGTGAATGCTAGCAAAGTGCACAAGTTTGATCAATGATAATTTCAATCACTTTTCCTAGCAAAGTGCACAAGTTTGATCAATAATTCTTTCTCATAAAACTTCTCATGTTAAAGTAGCAACCAATTCACATGTTAAGGTTCAAACAATGAATTCTCTTGAAACTCAACAACCTATATTCTTAGTCACCAAGCAATTGCAATTCAACTTATTCAATAGAGTCTAAGTAAGAGCTCCACATACTCAATCATCATATAGGCTTCCATGATTGCTACTACTCAAAGCATATTCTTAGAACAAATGGCATCCATCGAACACAGAGAAAGATAGGGGCTTAATGTTTCGCCTCCCAACTCATTTATCATAGAGATAATTGTCAACAATAATAAATCATGATCAAATATATTTGACTGGTCATATGTGCCTAGATCTTTTCCCACCACATGATGCTTGCCAACTAGAGAATAATTGAGGTTGAATGAGGATGTAAACTATTGACTCTTTGCATAAAAGTAAATACTGAAAAGTAAAAGGTAGGCCCTTCGCAGAGGGAAGCAGAGGTTGTCATGTGCTTTTTATCGTTGGATGCCCAAGCTCTTAATGCAAAGGAATGTCACGTTATATTGCCCCTTATGATAGCAACCTTTATTATGTAGTCCGTCACTTTTATTACTTTGCCATCACAAGTTCATACAACGCTCAATTTTCCCTTACAATAAAAGATCAAACATATTTAGGAGCATTTTTTATTGATTTATGCACCGATGACAACTTACTTGACGGATCTTATTCAATCCATAGGTAGGTATGGTGGACACTCATGGCAAGAAACTGGGTTTAAGGGTTTTTGGATTCACAAGTAGTATCTCTACTTAGTACGAATTTTCGGTTAGCAAAAGATCCTAGGCAAACACCACATGTTGGAGGATCCATGACAATATAACTTCTATGCAAATATACACAACCACAACTCATTATGTTGCCTTCCTTGTCCAACTTCAACTAATTTTCTCAAGTTTGAAAACAATTAATGGGTATTCACAATCATAGAAGATTTCCAAGATAATATATTTGCATGTGAATGTTCTCTTCCTTATAGTAATCATTCATGAATTGCTTGTATGACCAATATTGTGATTGTCAAGCTTCAAAAGATTTCACTTTCTAAACCCAATGTGAAGCTACCACTAGGCATGATATAATTTCAACTTCATGATATTCAATTCATTCAACAATTTACTCATAGGATATAAGTGAGGCACAAGAGTAAATGACAAGCTACTCCAAAAAGATATAAGTGAAGATCAAGCGAGTAGTTGAGTAAAAGGGGTAGCTAATTGAGGAGTCTCTCTTATTTTATTTTTTTTCAGATCTAAGTATTTTATTAAAACAGCAAGCAAAGCAAATTAAAATCACATTCCAAGAATAGCACAACTCATGTGAAGAAGCAAAAACTTAGGCTCAACCGATACTAACCGATAGTTGTTCATGAAGAAAGGTGGGATGCCTACCGGGGCATCCCCAAGCTTAGATGCTTGAGACTTCTTGGATTATTAACTTGGGATGCCTTGGGCATCCCCAAGCTTGAGATTTTGTGTCTCCTTAATTCCTTTTATATCACGGTTTCCTAAATCTTAAAAACTTCATCCACACAAAACTCAACAAGAACTCGTGAGATAAGTTAGTATAAATCAATGCAAAAACCTTATCATTCTCTACTGTATAAAATCACTAAAATTATTATTCAACATTGCATACTAAATGCCTCTGCATATTTAATACTCCTATCCTCAAATAGAATCATTAAACAAGCAAACATATGCACACAATGCAAACATAACAGCAATCTGTCTAAACAGTACAGTCTGTAAAGAGTGCAATATTCTTCATACTTCCCTAACTCCAAAAATTATGAAAATTTACCACACTGTAGAAAATTTATCATAGCTTATTTTCAAAAGAAATTCAACATTTTATCACATTCTGACTTTTCTCGGGAATTTTTGCAACAGCGATAAACTTTCTGTTTTGAAACAGCAACAAATAGACTTGCAAAATAAGCATGGTAAAGGCTATCCTTGACATTTTTATTGAAATAAAAGATGCAAAACATTATTATAAATATCATCAAGAAAATACAAATAAAATAAAATGATGGTTCAAGCAAAACACATATCATGTGACGAATAAAATCATAGCTCCAAGTGAGGTTACCGATAATGTCAGAGACGAAAGAGGGGATGCCTTCCGGGGCATCCCCAAGCTTAGTTGCTTGGATCTTCCTTTAATATTACCATGGGGGTGCCTTGGGAATCCCCAAGATTAGGTTCTTGTCACTCCTTATTCTCCTCATATCGATATCTCACCCAAAACTTGAAAACTTCAATCACACAAAACTTAACGGAACTTCGTGAGATGGGTTAGTATGATAAAGACAAATCATTCACTTTGGTACTGTCAATATAAGATTCATAAATTTTTTCACATAATTCCTACTGTAATATACAATTTCCACAATTTATATTAAGCAATATAATCCATAGAAACCATAAAACAAGTAAACTATGCATTGAAAACAGAATCTGTCAAAAACAGAATAGTACGTAAAGATCTGAATTAAGGTCATACTTCTATAACTCCAAAAATTCATAAAAATTAGGAAAACGTAGGAAATTTGTATACTCATAAAGTGTAAAAAATTAGAATTTTTACACGTTCCATTAAAAGATAGGAATTTCTGTACTGGATGCAAAAGTTTCTATTTTTGCACAGAATCAAGTCAACTACTATCCACACTATCCCAAAGGCTTTACTTGGCACTTTATTGAAACAAAAGATATAAAACATGATTACTACAGTAGACTAATCATGTGAACTTACAAAAACAGTAGGTAAAAGTGTTGGGTTGTCTCCCAACAATCGCTTTTTTTTTAATGCCTTTTAGCTAGGCATGAAGATTTCAATGATGCTCGCATAAAAGATAAGAATTGAAACATAACAAGAGCATCATGAATCATAAGTCCCTCTCTCATAATAATTTTCAGTAGCATCATGAATAGATTGATCAATATAACCATCACATAAAGCATTCTTTTCATGATCCAAAAGCATAGAAAATTTATTACTCTCCATATAAGCAATTTTATTCTCATTCACAATAGTGGGAGTATCATATGAAACTCGAATACTAAAAATTGTTTCCACATTAAAAGAGTAATGTTCAGTAAAAGGATATTCAAAATTATGACAATAATTATCACTACTTTTTAAAACATAAGTATCATCACAATAATCATCATAAGTAGCAACTTTGTTCTCATCATAGATAGGAGGCATGCAATCATCATAGCAAATTTGATCATTCAAAGTAGGGGGACTAAAAAGATCATCTTCATTGAGCATATCATCCCGAAGCTTGGGACAAACATTAATTACATCAAATAAATTCTCAAACATGTCATCCTCATCAAACATAGCATCCCCAAGCTTGTGGCTTGGCATATCATAAGCATAATTATTCTCATCATTAATAGTATGAATAGCACCAACGGTATAACAATTGCTATCATCATAATTTCCCAAGTTGGTGCCAAAAAGATTTCCAAGATTATAAGAAGTATCATTATCTTCCCAATCATAATCATCACAACAAGCGATAGGCATAACAAAATCATCATCAATAGTGCTCTCAGACATTGTGCCATAAGACATAGAAGCAAAATCATCATCAAGTGCATCATCTTCCACAATTATTTTTGATTCATTTTCATGAGGCACAACAATAATAGGAGCAACATTATTTGGGAGAGATACCTTTTTACCTCTATTCTTTCTTCTTTTCTTCTTCTTCACCACATCATGTGTGGGTTTAATTAATTTTTTCAAGCTTCTTATTGATGAGATTGGTTGAATAGGGAGCTCCTCCTCGTCACCTATTTCATCATGAGAGACAATAGGAGGGAAAGTGGAAATCTTTACCCTTTCATTAGTATTCCTTTTATATTCTATTGGTTTTCCCATCTTTCTATAGTTGGCAATATAAGCATTCTCATTGCAATTTACCATGCAAAACATATAGATATTTTTTAGATTAGTTTCAATGTCATCCGTGAGAATGAATACTTCAAACCAACTATTTTTATGTGTCAATTCTTCACTCCCCAAAAATAGACAAAGCTCATTATAAAGTTCAAGGGTGATCAAGTCATTACAATATTTGGCCATGATTCGATCATGAAAAAGTTTGCATTGGAAATTAAGATGACCATCCTTATTGCAAAGTTCACAAGTAATAGGACAAAGAGAACATAATTTTGTAGCAAATTCATCTATCACTTTGAGCAAAAAATTGGTCCTATCATGCTTATGCTTCTTACAAAATCTATCTTCCCTATAAGGCACGTCTTCACAAAGTCTTTCCACTCCACAAAAATTGACATGCTTATAAGAAACATTTTTGTCATGACTTGTGCAATCATCATTAGCATTTTGGATATTCAAAGAATTCAAACTAACAACATTACAATCATGCTCATCATTCATGCCAATCATTTTATTGAATTCTTCTTCTAGCAATTGAGCACAATTTTCCTTTCCATCATTTTCAAGAAAGACATTATAAAGATGAACAACATGAGACCACCGCAAATCCATTTTTTTTGTAGTTTTCTTTTATGAACCAAACTAGTGATAAACAAGAAACTAAAAGATTCAATTGCAAGATCTAAAGATATACCTTCAAGCACTCACCTCCCCGGCAACGGCGCCAGAAAAGATCTTGATGTCTACTACACAACTTGTTCTTGTAGACTTGTGTTGGGCCTCCAAGCGCAGAGTTTTGTAGGACAGTAGCAAATTTCCCTCAAGTGGATGACCTAAGGTTATCAATCCATGGGAGGCGTAGGATGAAGATGGTCTCTCTCAAACAACCCTGCAACCAAATAATAAAAAGTCTCTTGTGTCCCCAACACACCAAATACAATGGTAATTTGTATAGGTGCACTAGTTCGGCGAAGAGATGGTAATAAAAGCGTAGTAATGATAATAGATATTGATTTTTGTGATAGGAACAATAAAAAAACAGCAAGGTAACAAGTAACAAAAGTGAGCACAAACGGTATTTCAATGCTTGAAAATGAGGCCTAGGGTCCGTACTTTCGCTAGTGCAATCTCTCAACAATGCTAATATAATTGGATCATATAACCATCCCTCAACGTGCGATGAAGAATCACTCCAAAGTTCTTATCTAGTGGAGAACATAAGAAGAAATTGTTTATCGGGTATGAAACCACCTCAAAGCTATTCTTTCCGATCAATCTATCCTAGAGTTCGTACTAAAATAACACCAAGCTATTCTTTCCGATCGATCTAACCAAGAGTTCGTACTAAAATAACGCCATATGATACACATCAACCAACTCTAATGTCACCTAGATACTCCAATATCACCACAAGTATCCATGAGTTAATTATACGATACGCATCAAACAATTTCAGATTCATCAAACTCAATCCAACACAAAGAACCTCAAAGAGTGCCCCAAGATTTCTACCGGAGAAACAAGGACGAAAACATGCATCAACCCCTATGCATAGATTACCCCAATGTCATCTCGGGAATCCGCGAGTTGAGTGCCAAGACATAGATCAAGTTCTCTCAAATCCATAAAAGTATTCAATCCGATAAGACGAAATCTCAAAGGGAAAACTCAATTCATCACAACAAGATAGAGAGGGGAAAACATCATATGATCCAACTATATTTACAAAGCCCGCGATACATCAAGATCGTGCCATCTCAAGAACACGAGAGAGTGAGATTAAACACATAGCTACTGATACAAACCCTCAGCCCCGAGGGTGGACTACTCCCTTCTCATCATGGTGGCCGTCGGGATGATGAAGATGGCCACCGGTGATGATTTCCCCCTCCGGCAGAGTGCCAGAATGGGGTTTAGATTGGTTTTTCGTGGCTATAGAGGCTTGCGGCGGCGGAACTTCTGATCTAGGGTTACTTCTGATGGTTTTTCTATTTATACGATTTTTTGGCATTGGTTTCATGCGAAGATGGGCCTCGAGGTGAGCACAACCCACCGGGGCGCGCCCCGGTGTCTTGTGACCTACTCCTTCACCTTCTGGTCCTTCCACGAAGCTTCAGGGGTCTCTTTTGTTCCAAAAAAAATTGTCAAAAAGTTTCAGCTCATTTGGAGAACTTTCATTTCTACACAAAAAACAACACCACGGTAGTTCTGCTGAAAACAGCGTCAGTCCGGGTTAGTTCCATGCAAATCATACCGAAACCATATAAAGTTATTTTAAACATGGCATCAATACTTCATAAATTATAGATACGTTGGAGACGTATCAGTGGGGCGCCTCCCTAGGGCAGCCGCCCCCTTTGCCTTGGGGGCCAAGGCTCCTAAGGGGTGGGGGGCCAAAACTCATCTAGGGTTGCCCCATCTTGGCCGCCGCCCCCTAGATGGGATCTAGGGGCGCCCCCTCCTCCTCCCTTCTCCCTATATATAGAGAGGTGGAGAGAGGGCAGCCGCACCCATACAGATCTATTCGTGCCTAGGTGCTGCTCCTCCTCTCCCTCATAGCCATCCTCTTCTCCGTAGTGCTTAGCGAAGCTCTGCCGAGATTTCTCCACCACCACCGCCACCACGCCATTGTGCTGTAGGAGGACTCGAGCTACTACTTCACCATCGCTCACTAGATCGAGGAGATGAAGGCGTCATCAAGCCGTACGTGTGTTGAACGCGGAGGTGCCATCCGTTTGGCGCTAGATCGGGAGTTCGCGGAACGGATCGTGATTGGATCACGAAGACGTTCGACTACATCAACCGCGTTTCTTAACGCTTCCGCTTAGCGATCTATAAGGGTATGTAGATGCAATCTTTCCTCTCGTAGGTGTTCATCTCCTAGATTGATCTTGGTGAGCGTAGGAATTTTTTTTCCCATGCAACGTTCGCCAACAGTGGCATCATGAGCTAGGTCTATGCGTAGATGACATCACGAGGAGAACACAAAGGAGTTTGTGGGTGTTGATATTCAGATTGCTTCCTTCCTTGGTCTTTTCTTGATTCAGCGGTATTGTGGGATGAAGCGGCCCGAACCAACTTTACATGTCCACGTACATGAGACTTGTTCCATCGACTGACATGTGACTTCATTGCATAAAGATGGCTGGCGGGTGTCTGTCTCTCCCACCTTAGTTGAATCGGATTCGACAAAGGCGGTCCTTGTAGAAGGTTAAATAGCAACTTGCATATCACCGTTGTGGCTTTGCGTAGGTAATAATCGTTCTTGCTAGATACCCATAGCAGCCACGTAAAACATGCAACAACAATTAGAGGACGTCTAACTTGTTTTTGCAGGGTATGTTGTGATATGATATGGCCAAAAACATGATGAGATATATTTGATGTATGAGATGATCATGTTTTGTAATAGTTTATCTCGACTTGCATGTCCATGAATAAGGCAACCGGCAGGAGCCATAGGGTTGTCTTTAATTATTGTATGACCTGCGTGTCAATCATTAAGCGCTATGTAATGCTTTACTTTATCGCTAAGTGGTAGCAATAGTAGTAGAAGCATGGTTGGCATGACAACCCCGATGGCGACACGATGATGGAGATCATGGTGTCATGCCAGTGACGATGGAGATCATGCCAGTGCTTTGGAGATGGAGATCAAAAGCACAAGTTGATGGCCATATCATGTCACTTATGATTTGCATGTGATGTTAATCCTTTGGGATTTTTACATCTGTGCCCCTGGTTCCTTAGCTGTACTCATTCATCCCCACGCTCTTAACTTTTGCTCACTTTTCCCCACTCTCTTGGCTGAAACTCTTACAAATGGGCAAACTGGACGTTGCCGTTGGGTCAATGGCTTGACCGTTAACTCTGACTACTGGGGCCGCGTAGGCGTGCATGCAACTGACCGCGGTCATGGGGTAGCACGTGTCCATGGAACATGCCAGAAACGTCCCATCGTATAAGAGGGGGAACCACCTCGCCCCTACCATTTTCCCCCAAATCCCCTCCCTACCGCATCGTCTCCCTCTCCCCCACCGCGTCGTCTTGCTCTCCTCCACCGCACCATCTCGCTCTCCCCCACCGCATCCTCTTCCTCACCTTCATCGCCTCCCTCATACCGATGGCGGACGCTCGTGGCGACGCCGGCGCAGCAGCCGAAGATCTGCAGGGCGCGGTGACCGCGGCAGATGCAGTGCAGGACGTTGGCGGCGTCCATGGTGGTGTGGGGAAACTCGCAACCGTTGTCGCGGCTGTGGATGTGGAGAAGGAAGTGGCGGGCTCCGCCTCGGCGCTGCCAGAGCTGAAGGTGACGGTGTCGAGCAGCGCAGTCCATCCAGATGCGCAGCCTGGCGAGGAGAAGGTGGTACAGGAGGTACTTCCATTTGCTTGTACCCTAGTTGCAATATTTAGATTGTAGAGTTAGTCCCTAGTTTCATTGGTTGGATTGTGATTCGTAGGGTAGTACAGATGGTTAGAGTAGTTGGTTTGAGGGATGGGGTTTTCTGTAGGGATGGGGGGATGGGGGTTTTTTTTGGATTACATTCGTTGCAAAAATGCTAGACAGATCTTAATGAGAGATAGGGATCTCTGTGCTTAAATGCTACACGTGATTATTAGATTTGTTTTTGAATGCTACACAGATTGGGGTTTTGAATGCTACAGACATGTATGCTTAGATTTGTTTTTGAATGCTACACAGATTGGTGTTTTGAATGTCATATGCCCAAATGGAATGCATTAATTTTGATGTACCTATCAATTGATTAAGAACTTACTATTTTGTCCACAATATGTAGTTATATTAGCTTTGTTGTTCAATGTGTGTGTGCATGACAATGGAAAATGCAAATAGGATCATAGTATGGATAATATGAACCCTATGATCAATGTGTCATGTGTGCATATCTAAATTATCAGTTGGCTTCTGTATTTACTAGTAATGGATGTAATTGTATATTCAGGAGGAGGATTCTGTGGGGAATAAGAGGAAGCTGGGCCTTACTGGGTTCGACCCGTACGATCTAGAGTATAGTGACGACGAAGAATATGAGGTAAGCCTACTTGAAATTTAGATTGTTCATTTAGTTCCTTTGACATGGTGTATATGAATCTATAATGTATTAATGTAATTCATTCATGTGTGCAGTATGATTCTGGAGAAGATGTGTACAAGGGCAATGTCGTGTCCTTCACAGCGAAGGAGGTGGAGAAGATCAAGGCCAAGGGAGTTGCTTACTTCTACAACCGCAAGATCAAGAAGTGGCACTGCACCTACTGCACCACCAAGCCAAAGCCAAAGGATGGCCGCTTCGATCACCTTGTGTCTCATGCAGAGGATGTAGCGATTCGCGGGGAGGACTACAAGATCAGGGGGCAGCATGCTGCCCTCACGAAGGCCCTGACTCCGGTGTGATGTGATGATGTGATGATGTTTTATCTTTATCTTTTACTTTTGGTAAACTGAATGTGGTTGTTTGGTAAACTTTGTGTGGTGGTATCTAAACTTTGTGTGTGATCTATGGTAGTAATGTATTATGCTTTCTATATTTGTATGTCCTTAAATTTGCCTGTGGTGTATGGTATGTTCTCTTTAGATGTTGTGAGCTATGAGTTTAGGTGCTGCAATGATCACACACGCTGCTTCAGTGTTGCTTCACTGATCAGACATGCTGCAAAGAATAAGCAAAAAGAGCAAATAGTCCATCATTTGTTCAAATATTCCAATAACAGAGCAAAAAAACAACATTTGAATGAAGATAGTCCATCATTTGATCAAGTATTCCAATAACAAATCAAATATTCCAATAACAGATCAAATATTCCAATTTGAATTTGAGGCAAAATTTGAATTTGAACAAACACTTGAAGTCCATTGCCCTGTGGTGTAATGTTGCAAAGTTTACTGAACTATTATAAACGTTAGGTGATCAATCCGATCTCTTTTGCGTGGTAAAACTTATAGTCATGAGAAATTTGCTCCAAATGAGCTCCATTTGTAATCAAGTTTTTTTGGACCTACTCCAAATGAGCCAAATATTTTTTATTAACACCTATTCAATCTATATAGTGTAGATTCGAAGTCTCACTATTTATTAAATTAATCTTCATATTTTTAATTTTTTTTACAAAAAAGTATGCTTTAATAGAAAACCATTAAAAACACGTTTAAAATATGAAAATGGAAAACTAAGTTCAGATCCTTCTTATTCACTTTGAAATCAAGCTTTGGTGAATTTTTTGATTTTTTTAAATTTTTCAAAAACCTAAGGGAACCCTACCTCCTCTCCTTGAACTCTCTGCAACGTTGTACGTGATAGCTCATATGTGTGAAGGTTTTTCATTAAAATGTTCATAGACCAAGTTTATGATCTTTGGTTGGTAACATGTCACATAAGACAACATTGTGCGCAGGTTTTATATTTTTTTGATTTTTTTTAAATTAATGGTGCTCATTTGACCTCGATCGTGCCACCTAGTTTTTTTCTAAAATTTCCGTATACCAAGTTTAGTATTTTTCCTCGTTAGTGTGTCTTATAAAACGACGAACGGCGAAGGTTTCATATTTTTTCTATTTTTTTAAAAATTATTTATGCTAAATCAAAGCCTAGATAACCCCGTTGACAAGCTCAAAAACCCCTCTAAACCCCGCGGGGTTTCGCCTAACCCTAGCTCCGAACATCAGCCGTCCGATCATACACTAGCGCTAAGCGACAGCCCTCAGATGTGGTCTTCTAGAAGGGTTGGCTGCGTGCAGGCTCCGCATTGTTGGATCGCGGGGCAAGTGCTCGCCCACCGTTGACTCCGCGAAAAAACCCGTAGTTATTGGGCCCAAAATGAAACCAAGCTCTGGTTGGGCCGTCGCATTGGCTCTGTTTTTTTTTTTGCTTGACCCTTGTTTTGAGTTCCCGATGTCGCGATGGGTGTGAAAACGAGCTAGTTCACATTTGACCCCATTACTGCCACGGTGAAATAACACGTCGCACTACGGCTATTTAAGCCACCCATCATCTTCTTCTTCCTCTCACATCCCTCATCTATCTCCCATCCTCTGTCATCTGCCCTTCTTGTTCTTCGACCCCATCTTCTTCGACCATGCAGTACACCGGACCAACCTACCGCTTCCCACCCACCATGTCGGAGAGGCTCTACCCTGCCGGCGTGTATGTTGAGCATACACTACGTGTGTGGGCGATATCAAGGTGGAGGACCGCAAGGGGCTTCACCGAGTTCTTCCTCGCGGCCGGCTACCGCCACCTCCCATGAGGATCTCCAACGATGTTCCGCGTCGAGGAGGTCATCCAAAACGGGGTGGTGGTTTCTATCCTTGCCCACTTCACCAACCCCTTCGACGCCTTCTACCTCCTCGACCGTGTGTTTTGGTGTGGCTGCGAGTTCATCGCTTTCACCACCCACAACATCTTCACGGAGTACAGCAACATCTTCCCCATCGCGTCGCGCATGCACACTCTGCCGTACCCCATCGACAACACCCCGGAGGAGCAGTGAAGGGCGCCCGGAGGAGCGAGGAGGAGAGAGGTGGAGAAGGCGGCGGCTAGGGTTTAGAACCCTCTATCTTTTTTCCTTTTTTTTTTTAATCTATGTTATGTTATTAAGTTGTAATTGAACTATATGATCGTGCTCTGGGCTTGTTGACCCTATCTATGTTATGTTATTAAGTTCTATTATTAAGTTTTCTATCTATCCTATTATTAAGTTCTTGCTAGTTTGTACATTTTTTTGAATTATTGATTGTTTTTTGAGAGAGCTCGCTTTGTTCGTAAGCACCTAGTGCATGCATAGCTACACAAGCCACCACCACATCGAGGAAGCTTCCTCGGTGACGAGGGTTTCGAGTTCCTTAATGGTGATGGTGTGCTTACTCACCATCTCCATAAGCATATGAAACATAGTGAGCTTCTTTCCTTTGAGGGAGCACATGAACTTATTTAGTTTAGCAAGCATAGGATCATCTATATCATCATCATCATAATTATCCTCCGCATCAAGATACTCATCACAAGGAGTAGAAGGAGTGAAAAGAGGAGGGTTTGACCGTGGGGTTACCTTGACCTTGTCAGGAGAGTTTTGGCCCTTGTAGTCTTTCATATAGTTGTAGGTGACAACATCACCACTCTTGTTGACTAGCCTCAAAGTGTTTTGAGAATCTTGAGCTATGTAGCCACCTAGTGCATTCAGCCAAAAACAATATAAAAAATTGTTCAATTTATTTGTCATAGCAAAACGGGTGCAGATGCGAGTGGATCGAAGATGTTCTAAATCGAGGAGACAAGCATCGGCGCATGCAGGCAGCGACCATCGCTGCGTCCGTGGCGGCTGGCATGCATGAAAGCGGCTGGGTCGGCACGCATCGGCGCATGCAGGCAGGCTAGCTGCGTGCATGCATAGCAGGCTAGCTGGATACGTCATGCATGCATTGCAGGCTTCTGTCCTGGGCGGCGCGCGCAGGCGTTTCATGCAACGGCCCAACGGTCCAATGAAACCACGGCCCAACGGTCGAACAGCGCCACCATCCAAGGCCGCCCCACTTGTCAGGTCCAACGGGAGACACAGTCCAGCGTGGCCCCACTCGTCAGAGTTAACGGTCAAAGCACTGACCCGACGGCATCCACCGTTTGTGACCATTTCTGAGGGTTTCGGACAAGAGAGTGGGGAAAAGTGAGCAAACGTTAAGAGCGTGGGGATGGATGAGTATGGCTAAGGAACCAGGGGCACAGATGTAAAAATCTCTAATCCTTTTATGCATCTTATTTTTCTTAGGACGACGATAGCATTATAAGGTGATCCCTCACTAAAATTTCAAGATAAAATTGTGTTCTCCCCAAGTGTGCACCATTGCGAAAGTTCATCGTTTCGAAGCACCACGTGATGGTCGGGGGTGATAGACTCTATGTTCACATACAACGGGTGCAAGCCAGTGTTGCACATGCAGAACACTTGGGTTAAACTTGACGAGCCTAGCATGTACAGACATGGCCTCGGAACACAAGAGGCCGAAAGGTCGAACACGAGTCATATAGTAGATATGATCAACATAGAGATGTTCACCATTGAAACCACCTCATCTCATGTGATGATCGGACTTGGGTTGGTGAATTTGGAGCGTGTTACATTCGGACAACCGGAGGGATGTTGATTTGAGTGGGAGTTCTTAGGTAATATGATTAATTGAACTCATTTATCATGAACAATAGTCTAAGTTATGTTTGCAAACTTATGTTGTAGATCAATGGCTCGCGCAGTAGCTCCCCTGAATTTCAATGTGTTCCTAGAGAAAGCTAAGCTGAAAGATGATGGAAGTAACTTTGTGGACTGGGCCCGTAATCTGAGGATTATCCTCGCGGCTTCCCAAAAGGCTTATGTCCTTGATGCACCACTTGGTGCGCCACCCCCTCCAGCGACTGCGGACGTTGTGAACGACTGACAGTCGCGTGTTGATGACTACTCAATAATTCAGTGCGCCATGTTGTATGGCTTAGAGCCGGGACTTCAAAGGCATTTTGAACATCATGGAGCATATGAGATGTTCCAGGAGTTGAAGTTTATCTTTGAGAAGAATGCCCGGATCGAGAGGTATGAGACCTCCGATAAATTCTATGCCTGCAAGATGGAGGAGAACGGGTCTGTCAGTGAGCACATACTCATAATGTCTGGGTACTACAACCGTCTGGCTGAGTTGGGAGTTCAGCTCCCGCCGGAGGCTGTCACTGACGGAGTTATTCAATCGCTACCACCTAACTACAAAAGCTTTGTGTTGAACTATAACATGCAAGGGATGAACAAGTCAGTCTCCGAGCTGTTCGCGATGCGGAAAGTCACTGAGTCAGACATCCAGAAGGAGCATCAAGTGTTGATGGTCAATAAAACCACTAGTTTCAAGAAGAGCAAGGGAAAGAAGGGAAACTTCAAGAAGGGTGGCAAAGTAGTTGCTCCTGCTGTGAAGAAACCCAAGGCTGGACCCAAGCCGGAAACTGAGTGCTTCTATTGTAAGGGAACTGGCCACTAGAAGCGGAACTACCCCAAGTATCTAGCCAACAAGAAGGGGGCCAACGTCAACAAAGGTATATATGATATACATGTTATTGATGTGTACCTTACCAACTCTCGTTGTAGTGCCTGGGTATTTGATACCGGTTCGGTTGCTCACATTTGCAACTCAAAGTAGGAACTACGGAATAGACGGAGGCTGGCGAAGGACGAAGTGACGATGCGTGTGGGAAATGGTTCCAAGGTTGATGTGATCACCGTCGGCACGCTCGCTCTTCGATTACCATCGGGATTAGTGATGAACCTGAATAATTGTTTTTAGTGCCTGCGTTGAGCATGAACATTATATCTGGATCTTGTTTAATGCGAGACGGTTACTCATTTAAATCAGAGAATAATGATTATTCTATTTATATGGGTAATATCTTTTATGGTAATGCACCCATTGTGAGGGGTTTATTCTTATTGAATCTCGATAGTGATGATACACATGTTCATAACATTGATGCCAAAAGATGTAGAGTTGATAATGATAGTACCACTTTCTTGTGGCACTGCCGCTTAGGTCATATTGGTGTAAAGCGCACAAAGAAACTCCATGCTGATGGACTTTTGGAGTCACTTGATTTTGAATCACTTGACACATGCGAGCCATGCCTCATGGGCAAGATGACTAAGACCCCGTTTTCCGGAACAATGGAGCGGGCAAGTGACTTGTTGGGAATCATACATACTGATGTGTGCGGTCCGATTAGCGTTGACGCCGCGGTGGATATTGTTACTTTCTCACCTTCACCGATGACTTGAGTAGATATGGGTATGTTTACTTAATGAAGCATAAGTCTGAAACGTTTGAAAAGTTCAAGCAATTTCAGAGTGAAGTTGAGAATCATCGTAACAAGAAGATTAAATTCCTACGATCCGATTGAGGGGGAGAATATCTGAGTTATGAGTTTGGCAATCACTTAAGACAATGTGGAATTGTTTCACAGTTGACGCCACCTGGAACACCACAGCGTAATGGTGTGTCCGAACTTCGTAATCATACATTATTGGATATGGTGCGTTCTATGATGTCTCTTGCCGATCTGCCACTATCGTTTTGAGACAGCTACATTCACTTTAAATAGGGCACCATCTAAGTCCGTGGAGACGACACCGTATGAACTGTGGTTTGGCAAGAAACCTAAGTTCTACGATGCTTATGTCAAAAGCTTCAGCCGAAAAAGCTCGAACCCAAAGCGGGCAAATGCGTCTTCATAGGATACCCAAAAGAGATAGTTGGGTATACCTTATATCTCATATCCGAGGGCAAAGTGTTTGTCGCTAAGAACGGGTCCTTTCTCGAGAAAGAGTTTCTCTTGAAAGAATTGAGTGGGAGGAAGATAGAACTTGATGAGGTTGTTGAACCTTTACTTCAACCAGAGAGTAGCACAACACAGAAAGTTGTTTCTGTGGCACCTACGTCAGTTGAAGAGGAAGCTAATGATGATGATCATGAAGCTTCAAATAAAGTTACTATCAAACCTCGTAGGTCGACAAGGGTACGTACGGCTCCTGAGTGGTACGGTAACCCTGTCTTAGAGGTCATGTTGTTGGACAACGGTGAACATACGAGCTATGGAGAAGCGATGGTGGGCCCGGATTCCGACAAATGGTTAGAGACCATGAAATCTGAGATGGGACCCATGTATGAAAACAAAGTATGGACTTTGGAAGTATTACCTGAAAGGCGAAAGGCCATTCAGAATAAATGGATCTTCAAGAAGAAGACGAACGCGGACGGTAATGTCACTGTCTATAGAGCTCGACTTGTGGCAAAGGGGTTTTCACAAGTTCAAGGAGTTGACTATGATGAGACTTTCTCACCCGTAGCGATGCTTAAGTCCGTCAAAATCATGTTAGCAATAGCTGCATTTTTCGATTATGAAATCTGGCAGATGGATGTCAAAACAGTGTTCCTTAATGGTTTTCTTAAGGAAGAGTTGTATATGATGCAACCGAAAGGTTTTGTCGATCCAGATAATGCTGACAAAGTGTGCAAACTCCAGCGATACATTTATGGACTGGTGCAAGCATCTCGGAGTTGGAATCTTCGCTTTGATGAGGTGATCAAAGCGTTTGGGTTTATACAAGTTTTTGGAGAATCTTGTATTTACAAGAAAGTGAGTGGGAGCTCTATAGCGTTTCTAATATTATATGTGGATGACATATTGCTGATTGGAAACAATATAGAACTTTTGGAAAACGTGAAGGAATATTTGAACAAGAGTTTCTCAATGAAGGACCTAGGAGAAGCTGCTTTCATATTAGGCATCAAGATCTATAGAGATAGATCGAGACGCTTAATAGGACTTTCACAAAGCACATACCTTGATAAGATTTTGAAGAAGTTCAAAATGGATCAGTCCAAGAAGGGGTTCTTGCCTGTTTTGCAAGGTGTGAAGTTGAGTCAGACTCAATGCCCAACGACTACAGAGGATAGAGAAAAGATGAGTGTCATCCCCTATGCTTCTGCCATAGGCTCTATCATGTATGCGATGTTGTGCACAAGACCGGATGTCAGCCTTGCCATAAGTATGGCCAGAAGGTTTCAAAGTAATCCAGGAATGGATCACTGGACAGTGGTGAAGAGTATCCTTGAGTACGTGAAAAGGACTAAGGAAATGTTTCTCATTTATGGACGTGATAAAGAGCTCGTCGTAAAGGGTTATGTCGATGCAAGCTTTAACACAGATCTGGATGACTCTAAGTCTCAGACCGGATACGTATATATTCTAAATGGGGGAGCGGTAAGCTGGTGCAGTTCCAAGCAAAGCGTGGTAGCTAATTCTACAGGCGAAGCGGAGTACATAGCTGCCTCGGAGGAAGCGAAGGAAGGTGTCTGGATGAAGCAGTTCATGACAGATCTTGGAGTTGTGCCTAGTGCACTGGACCCAATGACTCTGCTCTGTGACAACACTGGTGCCATCGCTCTGGCCAAGGAACCAAGGTTTCACAAGAGGACCAGACACATAAAGCGACACTCCAATTCCATCTGCGACTGGGTCAAGGAGGAGGACATAAACATTTGCAAAGTACATACATATCTGAATGTTGCAGATCCATTGACCGAACCTCTTCCACGGGCAAAACATGATCAGCACCAGAACTCTATGGGTGTTAGATTCATTACCATGTAATACTAGATTATTGACTCTAGTGCAAGTGGGAGACTATTGGAAATATGCCCTAGAGGCAATAATAAAGTGGTTATTATTATATTTCCTTGTTCATGATAATCATTTATTATCCATGCTATAATTGTATTGACCAGAAACTCAAATGCATGTGTGGATACATAGACAACATGTCCCTAGTAAGCCTCTACCGGACTAGCTCGTTGATCAAAGATGGCTATGGTTTCCTAGTCATAGACATGAGTTGTCATTTGATAACGGGATCACATCATTAGGAGAATGATGTGATGGACAAGACCCAAACTATGAACGTAGCATATGATTGTGTCAAGTTTATTGCTATCATTTTCTGCATGTCAAGTATATGTTCCTATGACCATGAGATCATGCAACTCACTGACACCGAAGGAGTACCTAGTGTGTACCAAACGTCGCAACATAACTGAGTGACTATAAAGGTGCTCTACAGGTATCTCCGAGGGTGTCTGTTGAGTTGGCATGGATCAAGACTGGGATTTGTCACTCCGTATGACATAGAGGTATCTCAAGGTCCACTCAGTAATACAGTATCACAATGAGCTTGCAAGCAATGTGACTAATGAGTTAGCCACAGGATCTTGTATTACGGAACGAGTAAAGAGACTTGCCGGTAATGAGATTGAACTAGGTATGGAGATACCAACGATCGAATCTCAAGCAAGTAACATACCGATAGACAAAGGGAACTGCATACGGGATTAGCTGAATCCTTGACATCGAGGTTCGACCGATAAAGATCTTCGTAGAATATGTAGGAACCAATATGGGCATCCAGGTCCCGCTATTGGTTATTGATCGTAGAGGTGTCTCGGTCATGTCTGCATAGTTCTCGAACCCGCGGGGTCTACACACTTAATGTTTGGTGACGATATAAGTATAGTTGAGTCATTATGGTGGTTACCAAAGGTTGTTCGGAGTCCCGGATGAGATCCTGGACATGACGAGGAACTCCGAAAGGGTCCGTAGGTGAAGATTGATATATTGGACGAACGGTATTGGAGTCCGGAAGTGTTCCGGGGGTACCGGGTGATGACCAGCATGACCGAAAGGAGTTTCGGGGGCCCCGACAAGTGTTGGGGGCCTCATGGGCCAAGGGGAGGGAGCACACCAGCCCACTAAGAGGTTGTGCACCCCCAAGCCCCTTCCCACGTTACCAGAGGAGGTGGGGCGCCTCCCTAGGGCAGCCACCCCCTTTGCCTTGGGGGCCAAGGCTCCTAAGGGGTGGGGGGGCAAAACCCATCTAGGGTTGCCCCATCTTGGCCGCCGCCCCCTAGATGGGATCTAGGGGTGCCCCCTCCTCCTCCCTTCCCCCTATATATAGAGAGGTGGGGAGAGGGCAGCCACACCCATACAGATCTATTCGTGCCACGGCGCTGCTCCTCCTCTCCCTCATGGCCATCCTCTTCTCCATAGTGCTTAGTGAAGCTCTGCCGTGATTTCTCCACCACCACCGCCACCACGGCATCGTGCTGCCGGAGGACTCGAGCTACTACTTCACCATCGCTCGCTGGATCGAGGAGGTGAAGGCGTCATCAAGCCGTACGTGTGTTGAATGCGGAGGTGCCGTCCGTTTGGCGCTAGATCGGGAGTTCACGGGACGGATCGTGATTGGATCGCGAAGACGTTCGACTACATCAACCGCGTTTCTTAACGCTTCCGCTTAGCGATCTACAAGGGTATGTAGATGCAATCTCTCCTCTCGTAGATGTTCATCTCCTAGATTGATCTTGGTGAGCGTAGGAAAACTTTTGTTTCCCATGCAACGTTCCCCTACACAACCAACCAAGAAACAAAAATTCACATAAACGAGCATTAAGCATAACTAACACCGAATAATGCACCACAAGTAGGATGTAATTTCATTGCATAACTATTGACTTTCGTGCTTGCATAGGGAATCACAAATCTTAACACCAATATTCTTACTAAAGCATAATTACTCATTAATATGACTCACATATTACTATCATCATATCTCAAAACTATTACAAAGAATCAAGTTTATTTTGTCCAATGATCTTCGTGAAAGTTTTTATTATATCCCTCTTGAATACCTATCACTTTGAGATTAATTTCATACGTTGCAATTGCTTTTGACAAGCTCAAACAAATTTAAGTGAAGAACATGAGCATAACAATTTTCATCTCTCAAAAAAATATAAGTGAAGCATGAGAGAATTTCTTCAAAAAATTACTAACTCTCAAATTAATCTAAGAGAATCATGAGAGTATTTCTTCAAAAATTAAAGCACACCGTACTCAAAAAGATATAAGTGAAGCACTAGAGCAATTCCATAGTTCAGAAAATTTAAGTGAAGCACATAGAGCAATTCTAACAAATCATAGCATAAATTTGGCTTTCTCAAATAGGTGTGTCCAGCAAAGATGATTGCGACAAACTAAAAAGCAAAATAAGCAAAGACTCATATAATACAAGACGCTCCAAGGAAAACTCATGATATGTGACGAATAAAAATATAGCTCCAAGTAAAATTACCGATGTTGTTAGAAGAAAGAGGGGATGCCTTTCGGGGCATCCCCAAGTTTAGTTGCTTGGTTCTCCTTGAATATTATCTTGGGGTGCCATGGGCATCCCCAAGCTTAGGCTCTTTTCACTCCTTATTCCTTCATCCATCATGATCTCACCCAAAACTTGAAAACTTCAATCACACAAAACTTAACAAAACCTTCGTGAGATCCGTTAGTATAATAAAGCAAATCACCACTTTAAGTACTGTTGCAAACCCATTCATATGTTATTATTGCATTATACCTACTGTATAGTAAGTTCACAATGGCTTATACCCCCCGATACAATCTATAGATTCATCAAAATAAGCAAACAATGCAACAAAAACAGAACAGTCTGTAGTAATCTGGACTTTAACCATACTTCTGTAACTCCAAAAATTCTGAAAAAATTAGGAAACCGTAGGCAATTTGTATATCAATCTTGTGTAAAAAATTCAGAATTTTTCATCGCGCCAGCAGAGCACATCAATTCTGCTACTGGACGCAAAAGTTTCTGTTTTTCAACAGGATCAAAGCAACTATCACCCAACATGATCCCAAAGGCTTTACTTGGCACAAACACTAAGTAAAACATAAAAACACAATCATAACAGTAGCATAATTGTGCAAACACTAGAACAGAAAGAAAAAGGAAAAAATAAATTGTATTCATTGGGTTGCCTCCAAACAAGCGCTATCATTTTACGCCCCTAGCTAGGCATAATGCATAGATTCAAGTATTGTCATCTTTGGTTTTTGGTCCATAGGTTGCCCTCATGATTGATTCAGATGGTGTCTTAATTCTTGTTCTCGGGAAGTGTTCCATACCCTTTCTTAGTGGAAACTGAAATTTAATATTCCCTTCTTTCATATCAATCACGGCACCTATAGTGCGTAAAAACGGTCTACCCAGTATGATGGGACAAGACGGATTGCAATCAATATCAAGAAAAATAAAATCTATGGGCATATAGTTCCTATTTGCAAGAATAAGAACATCATTAATTCTTCCCAAAGGCTTTTTAATAGTAGAATCCACCAAGTGCAAATTAAGAGAACATTCTTCAATATTGGTAAGACCAAGCACATCACATAGAGATTTCGGAATTGTGGAAACACTAGCACCCAAATCACATAAAGCAAAACACTCATAATTTTTAATCTTGAATTTAATGGTAGGTTCCCATTCATCATATAATTTTCTAGGAATTGAAATCTCTAATTCCAACTTTTCTTCTAAAGCTTTCATCATCGCTTCTACGATATGTTTAGTAAAAGCTTTATTTTGTTCATAAGCATTGGGTGAATTTATCATGGATTACAACAAAGAAATACATTCAATCAAAGAGCAACTATCATAATTAAAGTCTTTGTAATCCAAAAGATTGGGCACATCACTAGTTAAAGTTTTGACCTCTCCAAACCCACTTTATCAATATTTTCAACAAGATTTTCACCCTCCGAATTATGAGGACGCCCTCTAGCTAAAGTTGACTCTTCTTTGGTCCTCTTTTCATCAAGATTAATATTGCTAAACAAGGAATCAATAGAAGAAACACCAATCATTTTAAGATCTTCATCATTGTTATGAAAGCAATCGGTAGAAAACGCTCTTTCTAAAAAATTCTCTTTTAGCTCTAAGCATAGCGGTTCTTTTCTTACTTTCATCTATAGAAACATATAAAGCTTTAATTGATTCATTGACATCAACCTTAGGTGGAAAAATTTTAATTTTGAGATTTTCTACATCATGGGAAATTCTATCAATGCTTCAGACATATCATCAATCTTATTCAATTTTTCTTCTATCGTAGTATTCAAAACTTTTTGAGCATTGATAAATTCTTTAATATTACTCTCAAGATTAGAGGGGTTCCTATTATTATTGTAAGAATAATTACCATAGGAATTGCCATAATTATTAGAGGAATTTCCAGGAAAAGGCCTAGGATTAAAATTCCTCTATAAGCATTGTTATTAAAATTGTTTCGCGAGACAAAATTCACATCTACGGGATCACTATTTTGCTCAATCAAAGTAGACAAAGGCACATCATTAAGATCAATAGGAGCATTTTTACTAGCAACCAATTTCATAAGAGCATCAACTTTTTCACTCAAATTAGGAATTTCTTCAACCGAATTAACTTTTTTACTAGTAGGCGCTCTTTCAGTATGCCATTGTGAATAATTTGCCATAATATTATCTAGCAATTTAGTATCTTCACCCAAAGTAATTTCCATAAAAGTATCACCCGCGGCAGAATCCAAAAGATTTCTAGAAACAAAATTCAATCCCGCATAAAATTTTTGTATAATCATCCAAAGATTTAAACCATGAGTAGGACAATTTCTTAGCATCAATTTCATTCTTTCCCAACATTGTGCAACATGTTCATGCTCAAGTTGCTTAAAATTCATGATTTGATTTCTAAGGGAAATAATTTTCGCGGGCCGAAAATACTTAGTAATAAAAACATCTTTGCACTTATCCCAAGAATCAATACTATTGCGAGGCAAAGAAGAAAACCAAATTTTTGCATGATCCCTCAAAGAGAAAGGAAGTAATTTCAACTTCACAATATCATTGTCCACATCTTTTTTCTTTTGCATATCACACAATTCTACGAATGTGTTTAGATGGGACGCGGCATTCTCATTAGGAGTACCGGAAAATTGGTCTTTCATAACAAGATTCAACAAAGCGGCATTAATATCATAAGACTCCGCACTAGTGACGGAAGGAGCAATCAGAGTACTAATAAAATCATTATTATAGTATTGGAAAAAACACATAATTTGGTATTTTCTTGAGACATCGTGACTACGCAAACAAGATTGCAAGCAAAAAAAAATCTGACGAGAAAAAAGGCGAACGAAAAAGAAGGCGAATAAAAAGATAAATTTTTATGAAGTGGGGGAGATGAAAACTAGAGGCAAATGGAAAATAATGTAAATTGCAAGGAGATGATATTTGTGATTTGGAACCTGATAGATGTTGATGATGTCTCCCCGGCAATGGCGCCAGAAATCCTTTTGATGTGGCTAGATTGCGTCGGTATTTCCCCAAAGAGGAAGGGATGATGCAACACAGCTACGGCAAGTATTTCCCTCAGTTATGAAACCAAGGTTATCAATCCAGTAGGAGAATCAAGCAACACTACGTAAACGGTGCCTGCACACAAAGAATAAATACTTGCAACCCGACGCTCAAGAGGGGTTGTCAATCCCTCTACGGTAAAAAGATAGATTAATTTGTATGAGATTGGGCAAATAGATCTTGCAAAAACACAAAATAAAATAAGTAAAGAAAAAGTGCAGCAAGGTATTTTTGGGTTTTTGGAATAATAGATCTGAAAACAATATGATAAAAGATAGACCCGGGGGCCGTAGATTTCACTAGTGGCTTCTCTTGAGAAAATAGCGTACGATGGGTAAACAAATTACTGTTGGGCAATTGATAGAAGAACAAATAATTATGACGATATCCAAGGCAATGATCATGTATATAGGCATCACGTCCAAGATTAGTAGACCGACTCCTGCCTGCATCTACTACTATTACTCCACACATCGACGACTATCCAGCATGCATCTAGTGTATTAAGTTCATGGAGAAACGGAGTAATGCAATAAGAACGATGACATGATGTAGACAAGATCTATTCATGTAGGAATAGACCTCATCTTTTTATCCTTAATAGCAACGATACATACGTGCCTGGCTACCCTTTCTGTCACTGGGTGAGGACACCGTAAGATCGAACCCATCACAAAGTACCTCTTCCCATTGCAAGAAAAATTGATCTAGTTGGCCTAAATAAACCAAAGATTCGGAGAAGAAATACGGGGCTATAACAATCATGCATATGAGAGATCAAAGAAAACTCAAATAATATTCATGGATAGATCTGATCATAAACTCGAACTTCATCGAATCCCAACAAACACACCGCAAAAAGTCATTACATCAAATAGATCTCCAAGAACATCGAGGATAACATTGTATTGAGAATCAAAAAGAGAGAAGAAGCCATCTAGCCACTGCCTAAGGACCCGTAGGTCTATGGTGAACTACTCACGCATCATCGGAGGAGCACCAATGAGGATGATGAACCCCTTCGTGATCGTGTTCCCCTCCGGCAGAGTGCCGGAAAGGGCCTCTAGATTGGATCTCGTGGTTTTGGAACTTGCGGCGGGTCGAATTGTGTTTCGATCGCTCCCCTAGGGTTTCTGGAATATTTAGGTATTTATAGAGCTGAGAGGCGATGGAGGAGACCTCTATGGGCCCCACCACCCATCAGGGCACGCTACGGGCCTCTGGCGCGCCCTGGTGGGTGGTGGGCCCCATGGGCCTCCCCCTAGGTGCTTCCTTGGCTCCCAAGTTGTCTTCTGGTCCAAAAAAAATCTTCAAAAAGTTTTGCTGTGTTTGGACTCCGTTTGATATGGATATTCTGCGAAGTAAAAAACAAGCAAAAAAACAGCAACTGGCACTGGGCACTATGTCAATAGGTTAGTGCCAAAAAATGATATAAAGTTGCTATAAAATGAAGGTAAAACATCCAAGAATGATAATATAACAACATGGAACAATAAAAAATTATAGATACATTGGAGACGTATCTGTAACGGACGCTCGAAGTTGGATCCCGATCTATTACAACTAGAACTGGATACTTGAGTCATGAGATGGATATGTTGGCTCCGGGATTGCTTTCTCGCAGGGAGTCGAGGAAGGATCTCTGGGCGTTAATTCTACAACATGTTTGTTAATTATAAAATGCTATTTTGTACTCTTCTGAATGCTGCAAGATGCTTGAAGATGCTAGTCTTCGATAGGTTAGGCTTTCCCTTCTCCTCTGGCATTCTGCAGCTCAGTCCACAGATACAGCCCATTCCTTTGATACCGATGCATACTTAGCATAGTTCTGATGTAAGTCTTGCGAGTACTTTGGATGAGTACTCACAGTTGCTTTGCTACCTATTTTTTTCCCTATACCCGGTTGTTGCGATCAGATGATGGATCCCAGGAGCCAGATGCCACTACCGACGGCTACTACTACCCCGAGGGTGCCTACTACTACGTGGAGACCGCCGACGACCAGGAGTAGTTAGGAGGCTCCCAGGCAGGAGGCTTGCGCCTTTTCGATCTGTATCTTGTTTGTGCTTGCCTTCTTAAGGCAGTCTTGTTTAACTTATGTCTGTACTCAGATATTGTTGTTTCCGCTGACTCGTTTGTATTCGAGCCCTCGAGGCCCTGGCTTGTAATATGAAGCTTGTTTTATTTTAATTTGTGTCTAGAGTTGTGTTGTGATATCTTCACGTGAGTCCCTGATCTTGATCGTACACATTTGCGTGTATGATTAGTGTACGATTGAATCGGTGGCGTCACAGGTGGCCCGAACCTGGGATAGCTCCGGTGTGCTTTACTTTGTGTCATCTCTTTCCCAGACCAGCGCGTTCAGTCTCCGGCCGAACTCACAAGGGGTTGTTTGCACACACCCTAACGTCTGGTTCCTGGACACCGACAAAAACCCTACGTCATGCTTTATTGTATTGATTGTGGATGAGGTACAGACTGCAGGTGATATACCGCGCGATCATACGATAATGAATGTGTCCTCTATGGGCCTGGTACCTCGGATAATATAGAAACCAGGGTGCCTAGGGTTTACAAATAAGCCGGTTGAATCTGGGGGTAAATGTGTCGTGGACTACCTCAAGATCTTGGGAGTACATGCAAAGTCTTCAGATCATTCCTTCCCGTCATTCTTGGACGGACCAGACGAACAAGGCCCACCAGATGATGGGTTTAGGGGAGCTCCTTGGCCCAGCCCAAAGGACCAGTGCCCGACGTGCTGAGCACCCCCTAATCCAGGACTCAGTCAGTGATCCGTCATTATTATTTTTCCTTTGGTGGATGTTGTGGTGGTACCAGAGGCATGTGACATGCATCGGTGTCAAGCTCAAAGAATTTTTTTGGTCTTAATTGCAAATTCTTTTTTGGCCGATGTTTCTTTGTGTAAAGGCTAGCGTTCTGCTGTTTTTTCAGTTTTATCAATTTGCACGTGACTTCTACTACTATTATGATCTTTATGACACACTTATTACCATGGAAAAAAGAAAACAGCAGGTTCAGCATAACAATTCAGTAGTAATTCACAAACTACCGCCATCTACAGTTGGCGCGCCGCCAAAATACGGCATGCCCCTCTGCCGCAGCTGCAAAGCCTCCTCCGCCGTCGCCGCCCTCGCGTCGAACGCCCCCGTGTCACCGTCCTCCACCGGGAGGCCCTGTTTCAGCCGCCCGAGCCTGCGGGCGTGCAGCACCTGCGCCGCCACGACCGGCAGCCGCGCGGCCTCGTACTCGGCCAGAGCGCGTGGCGGCGGCGTCTCCCCCCACCTCCCGAGGCACTCCCCGAGCACGCGGGCGTCGTGGACGGACATGTTGGTGCTCCGCAGCCCGTGCGGGGTGGTCGGGTGCGCCGCGTCGCCGACCAGCGCCACGCTGCCGCCCGCCCACGACAGCCGCGGCAGCGGGTCCGCGTCGTAGATCACATTCACGAACGGTTCTGCCGTTTCCCTGATCAGCCGCGCCAGCGCCGGCGACCAGACGCGCTCGGCGTCGTCCTGCATCCCTGCCAGCGTGGCGTCGCTCACCTTCATCGTCACCGAGCTCCCCTGTTAATTAGTCACAGCCCGACCGATCACCCAGTCCGTCAGAGAAACACGTCATCAGTGGTTAGCAACTGGACAAGCAGACAAGGGATCGCCATTACCGTGAGCTCTGGCTCTGGACCGTTGATGTACCAGAGCCAGTTGAGCCTGTTCCCGGGCAGCTCGTAGAGCACGGCGTGAGTCTTTTCGGCCAGATCGAAGTACAGGCAGCTGCCGAGCTCTGGGTACGCTCTTCGGATGCCGGTGATGATGTCAGAGCTTTCCTTGCCGGTGAAATCGAACACGCCTCGCCACGCGCAGTACCCGGAGTATCTGCACATTGGCCGCAAAAACAAGAAACGGTGTCGTCCCTGATGAACTAATCTCCTAAAAACGAGCTGATCAACTACTGAAAATATTCGGTGCAATGTTATGTGAGATTCTTTGTTGCCTCCTAAATTGCTGTCAGACCAGTGTCAAGAGATTTGTAACTCACCTGAGCTTGAGGTCAGGGAGGAAGCGCCGGCGGATCGATGACGTGCAGCCATCCGCCGCAACCAGCAAATCCCCGGCGACCTCCACCGTTTCACCGGTTCCTAGCACGCGAGCCGTCGCCACGACCCCGCCGCGTTTGCCACCATCGCCGTCCGTGTCCGAAACCTCGAACGAAAGGAAATGGTGGCCCCAGTGCACGGTCACCGCGGCCGGCAGAGCCTCGAGAAGCCGCCGGTGCAGCTCGCCCCAGTGCGCCGCGCGGATGTTGAAGCCCTCGTCCCTCGTCAGCGTCCGCCCCGCCTTCGTCTCGCTGTCCGTTGCCCTGTTCTGCGGGCAACAGCAGGGGTACAATAGTACAATAGTAACAACCCATGCCCACAAGGAAAGCAAGGAAGAATTAAGGGCTTACCAGGTCGACGGAGAGCGGGAGCGTGGCCGCGTCGAGACCCCACCCGGGGATCCAGCGGGCGAGGGTCTCCATAGACTGCGCATCCAGGCCCAGCCCGGCGCCCGTGCCGCCTCCGGCCGCCGGGCCCGCCGCCTTCTCCAACACCACCGCCTTCCACCCCGCCCCCGCCGCCGCGTGCGCGCAGGCCAGGCCCGCCACGCTCCCTCCCACCACGACGGCCACCCGCCCACCCATCTCAGGAGCCATCGTTTCTCCAAACTCCGCGGGGGCTTCTTATCGCTCACTGCTATCTATACACGGCACCTGGCTACTAAAAGTATTCCATCTTGGCCGGCCCGCGCGCGCCTCCACGCGTCCCGCGTCGCCGCCACACGCACAGGATGGCGACGGCGTGCCACCGCGGCATGCCGCTGCGCGAGTGCAACCTGCTGATCAGAACCCTCGCGAGGCGCAGCAGCTACGCCGATGTCATGGCGGTCTACTACGACCTCCGCGGGCGCGGCCTCGTGGCCGACAGCTTCACCTACCCGTTCGTGCTCAGGGCCATCGGTGCCCTCAAGCTACCGGTCGAGGGACGCAAGACGCACGTGGCGGCCCTGAAGACCGGCTTCCGGTGGGACGCCTACACCGCGAGCTCGCTCATGGACATGTACACGATGGTGGACCGCCCAGAGGTCGCGCGAAAGGTGTTCGATGAAATGCCGCAGAGGGCGCTGGTCGTGTGGAATATGATGATCAGGTGCTATGTCAGGCGCGGCCGAAACACAGAAGCGGTTGCTTTGGCTGAGGAGATGGAAAGGGGCGGTCTCACACCCGATAGGGTGACGTTGCTGACCGCACTCACCGCGTGCTCCAGAGCCGGTGACCTGAGCTTAGGAAGGAGAATTCATGCCTACATGGATGGAGTCACTGGGTTCGGCCTCCCAGTTGCAAATGCACTGCTGGACATGTACATGAAGAATGGCTGCTTGGAAGAGGCGGTGAAGCTGTTCGACAAAATGCCGTCGAGAAACATCATTTCTTGGACTATACTTGTGTCTGGATATGCCTTTGCCGGACAGGTGGAAAAGGCGAGATTACTCTTCCACCAGTGCACAGAGAAGGATCTAATTATGTGGACTGCTATGATCAATGCGTATGCACAACATGGATGCTTCGTGGAGGCATTGTCGTTGTTTCGAGACATGCAGATGCATAAAGTTGAGCCAGACAGGTTCACCCTTGTCACTCTCCTGACATGCTGTGCCAATCTTGGCGCGCTTGATCAGGGTGAATGGATCCACCAGCTTGCTGAAGGTAAGAAGATGAAGCTTGATGCAGTTCTTGGCACGGCATTGATCGACATGTATGCCAAGTGTGGGCATGTAGAGAAGTCGGTGGAGGTCTTTGAACGAATGCAAGGCAGAGACACTACGGCCTGGACTGCCATTATCTGTGGCCTGGCCACAAATGGTCAGGCAGCTAGAGCCCTCGAATTGTTTGAGGATATGGAGAGAAGCAATGCTAAACCTGACAGCGTTACCTTCATTGGGGTGCTGAGTGCATGTTGCCATGGTGGCTTGGTTGATGAAGGGCGGAAACAGTTTTGTGCCATGAAGGAGGTTTATCAGATACGACCAAGAGTTGGACATTATAGTTGCCTTGTCAATCTTTTAGGTCGTGCTGGTCAACTTGATGAAGCTGAGAAGTTGATCAAGAATATACCAATTAACAAGGACGCTATGCCACTATTTGGTGCACTCCTCACTGCTTGCAAGGCTCAAGGCAATGTCGAGATGAGCGAAAGGCTGACCAAACGAATAGGCAAGCAAGGCTACCAAATTCCTGATGTGGATTTGCTCATGTCTAATGTGTATGCAACTGCAAGTCGATGGGAGGATGTAGTAAGAGTAAGGAGCAAGATGGCACACCCCAGTGTCAAGAAAAATGCAGGGTGCAGCTTGATCGAGGTGAAGGGATACTGAAAATGGCAGGTGGCACTTGCACATCTAGTGCTTCAACATAGGAATGGCTAAAGCATCCATTAGCCTGAGTAATTCTTCCTTGTGATCCATTGATCTGAGTTCATCGCATTGATATTACCAAAAATATTATGACCAATTTAGCTGTGGTGACTCAGTTCGTTAACAATTAAAAAGGTGCTAAAAATTCCACCTGGTTTTTACCTCCTAGAGACCTCTGTTCTAAAACTTTCAGAACAGAGGTATTCAGAATTTCAAATGTACAATCTTCCACAGTTACTTGATTTGATCCTGGATAACGATTACTACTTAGTTTCAGGATCTGATCACAGGTATGGTCCACAGTTTACTTAGGGGAGCTGGTTTCTTCCTATTGTTTCATTTGCGAGCCACCTCTTCTATCTGTTATTAATTTGTTTGAGCGTTTTCAGTGAGACTTGTCAAACAACTGTTTATTTAACTCCTGCAATGAAACGACGTACATTTCTGAAAACGAAGAAATGAAGGTTAGTTATCGAGCTATTAGTAGCTTTCACCTATTTCTGTTGCAGATAAATATACCTATGGGCTAATATGCGCCTTGACACTATTGATAATGTATCAAATATTAGTGTGACCATTTTTAACCTTATGATGAGACCGTATGAAGTTGGTCATTTAGTCAACTAGCTAATACTTGGCTTGCCCTTGTTGATGGATTTCAGCCGGAACTGTCCAACACCCAGAATTTCATTGACCATAAGGCCCCGCTTGGTATGGTTGTAATTTGATACAGGTGTATTTAACTTCCGGGTGTAATTTACCGGCCAACAGCTATTTTCAGCTGGAAACCAAAACGACCGGCGGAGATCTGTATATTTTACAAGGGTATTCAGATGTAAAACGAGAATCCAAACAGGGCCTAATGCAGTACGTTATCTTCAGAAGATTGTTCAGGAGATCACATAAGTTCATCCGCAAGTTACAGAATATCAATTCAAGCCACTGTTTGGGTTTGGTGAATTAACCAAACAAGAATTCAGTTTACCATACGAGGCAAACTTCAAGGCTTGTAGCTGGTGACAATATAGCAGTTTTCTGGCTGCATTTGCATTTTCAGTTGCTTTGTTCATTTCATACATTTCGTGGTACTTATGTGGGAGAAAATCAGAATGACACACCATAAACTGACAACTTTACTTTTTCATGAAGGTAACTTGCTAGTACTGCCTATTACCTTCATTTTGTATGGATATCGTTACGGAAAAACTTAATTATGATACAATAAATAAGGCCCTGTTAAGTGCGTTGACAACATCTAGGACATAATATGCTTCCAGCCCCAAAATAACAGCACATATAGCCATAAAAAAGTTGTAAAAATTCTGAGACACAAAATCAATCCTGTCATATCATTATAATTTGACATCTATGAAAAGGAAACTTGGGAGTAGCTGAGAAGGTACTATTAACTGAAACCATCATTGTGCGTCTCATTATTCGGATTGGTATTTTCAGAGCACCTTATCATACCATACCCTAGAAAAGAAAAATCATGATCATTAGCGCTGCTATTTCGACGCTGGGTGTATACTGTCACCTTAGTCTAGTATCGATAGATGGATATGTTCTTGTTCCACTCCATTTCTATACTCTTTAATTATATTTTATGAAGATGTTCATTTTTGTTGTCATGGGAAAGCATCAGAGCAATTATTTCAGATGCACTGATGAGAAGCATGCAAGTCAGTTATGCTCGCGAATGAACCATCCTTGAAGATCGAAATGAGACTTGAATACAATCTTAGCCTAACTTTTTTCAGACTGGAACTGGATGACATCTGACCCAAGCAAGAACTACTATTATACATGCTTTCAGAGTACTTTACAGAGGTAGTCGAGAGATTGTTCAGGGTCCAAAATGCAGAAATGATCTTCTCTTCTCTTCCTTTCCGGGAGAAAGCTAACCTAACATCTACTGCTAAATTCTACAGTGTTAGGCACATAACTGTGAGTAGTTAAAACTAGTCCCTTTGTCAACAGTAGAACATCACCCTCTTCACCTTCTCTTTCACAGCGGGCAAAGGCTTCACGGAGGTACCATTCGTGCCACTGGAGCTCTTCGACGTGTGGTTCTCCGACAGCTCCGGCTCCATGTAGAACCGCGCCCGGAACGCAGCCAGATGCGCGTAATATGCAGGTGGGACTGTTCAAGCAGCAAAGACAAATACACCACGGTTCAGATGGGAACTTATAATGTTTATAAATAAACAAAGAAGCTGGAGAATGTTTCGGTTAGCACAGAAGAACATACCGACGGAAACAGAGCGCGTGCACCGTGCGTAACTGCAAAATCAGCATAAGAGAATCAGATCAGACAGTTCTTAGAAAATCCAAGTGCGAAGTGCAAGAGACAAACATAACACAAAGCAGTCATGCCGTACGTGTAGCAAAGGTTGTTTGTCAACGTCTGCATTTCGTCTGCTGAGAAGTTGTTCTCATCCCAGAGGACATGGTAGTGAGCTGGCCTACTTGTTCCCTGGTGAGAGAACTCACACATCAGTCATTTCGTCAGTCACAAGAGGGTGGAGAATCTGGGGTAAATATTCCCATACTTCTAGTACAGCACTTTTGCAGGTACAGTACAATCTTTTCCCAAAAGAAGTGGAAGTTTTATGTGTTGGTACATTCACATGAACTAAATTTTTTGGCGTACTATCAGTTAGTTTATTCCTTTTACTATGTCTCCTCTGCTAGGTAACTAGGTGCAGTGAGAGCTTTGTTGAAAAGAGAACACCAAGTCTATTCAAATGCTTGACTACAAAGGCACGGGACCAGAGCAACGACAAATTCAGTATATGTCAGCCTTCAGCAAGGACCAGTACAATATTCTTACCTGGATTCCAGCGTGACTACAGAGGTAGAAATCAAACTCCGTTGGGTGGCATATCTTCGAATCAACAACAGTTCCTGTAATTTTTCCCAAGCAATTAGTCGTTGTATATGTGTTACCAAGACAATGGAAATACATATTACATACAGACATACAGTATCTTATACACACACAAAAATAGTGTCCTACAATGAGCACACCCAAATTTCCTTTCTGAAAAATATTTAGCTTACTCAATTGTGCTTCAATAAATTTAAACAAACTGTGGTCATGAAAAAACTCCGATCCATATTAATTGTTGCTGATTTAGTACTCAATTGTGCTTCAATAGTTTAAAACATATAGATGTCATGAACAGATGATTACCAGGCAAAATATTTCCACTTTTGTCCATACTACTTCTGTCTTTGTGATTGTTTGCAAACAGTCTTGTATGGTGACGCTTTTGAACCACCACAAACGTTACAGGAGGTTGGTAATTTGGTTCTAGGGACGCACAAGCCTAGAAGAAAGCATTTGTTAGACAAGTCTGCTGAAATGGTTCGAAAATCTACCTACGAAAATACAAGTGTATCCTACCTTACGGATAGCATCCAACTCGTAAAGGAGAACCTGGTAGAATTGGCCTTCACTAACGCCATCCCTGGATGAAAGATAGTCTTAATTAATAAAGTTGCCAGGTAAGCTAGTTTAATTGCCACATAGAAAAGGCTTGAAAATGCTTTTTTTACTCTGCTTGACAAAAGATGCCAAACCTAAACATTTTTGTGTTTGACTATCTAGTATCTATTATCTTTTAACTTCTGCACTAGCTTACCGATAGAAAATTATTCTCTGTGGTTTCTGTCCCGTGGCCTTCCTGAAGGATATTAAGAGTTCCCTGCACAGCAAAATAAATACATCATGTATCTAATTGAAAAAGTTATTTACTAGTTTTCAAAAAGTGTTTCTTGATAAATACCTGACCATGCCTCCTGTTACTGTGCCTCTCTGAGGGTCATGCCATGTTTTGTAAAGGTCCTGAATGAGCTCTTGTCGGTGTGCCTGTGCACACACCAATCCAGCATATTTTGTAACTTCCGGCCAGTCTTGAGAAGCCACAACCTGCAAGCAGCTAATTAGAAAAGGGCAATGCATAGTGATGTGGAAGAAGCAGAGCAAGTCTGCAAGACTTACTGCAGCAATGGATGGACTAGAGTCCTCCCCGGTTTCAGGATGTGTTACATCTGCGCCAAATATAATAGTTGGTATGTCACTGACCAACGGAATCCTCCAACTTAGCGCATCCACGAGCACGGTGTTCCTTCCTCCCATCTGAATTTAATCATATCAAGATGTAATAAATTAGCATGGTAGCAAATTACTAGATTATTGGTCTTCAGTACATTAGATGTAAAATAAGGTGATCAAGTAAATAAGTACCTTAACATTGATTTTAAGCGAGACATTTGCCAAATACTGCTTGCTGATCTTAAAAACATGTTTCGTTAAGCAACATTGAGATATCAAGCCCAAATCGGTTTCACAGATACGTTTGATGTCACCTACAAAAATAGAGTTATGGTTCAACACAATATAAGAGAATTCAGAAGAAAAGAAAATACACATGGTAATTAGCATGATTGGCACTTACCATATAAAGCTCCATTATTGTCCGGGAGGATGGCCAAAAGAAGCTCAAGTTCTTTACCCTTGAGTTTGTGTAGTGCTACATTATACACATGCTTTAGTGCCTTCGCTACTTGATCTGGTCTAGCCGAATATATTGGAAGCACAGGTTCACTGTTGAATTCCTGCAATAACAGCGGAGATCAAACTAAACAACATGGTACGCATGAAAATTTACAAAGACCTCTCGGCTGTGTCAAAAATTATCAGAAATGAGGGTTACACTACCATGCCCGAAATTTGACACATTTGTGCCAACTCTTGGCAGAATCCGCGTGCAGTGGTTTCTTGAACACTCCTTGAGAAGTTTATACAAGCCCAGTGGCTTACCTTGCCCCCATTGATCACTTTCTGAAAAAAGTGAGTTTATTTTATTTGTAAACAAAGTGTGATCAGCACCATGATAAATAGGACATGAACTGCTGCAAAAATAGAACCTAACCTTGTTCACCATGTTCCATTGGCCAACCTGTGGCAGGCACTCCTTTTCCTTTCCAGCATCATGATATTTCAGCTGTAATGCACAAAAAACCATGTCCACATTATTAGCAAAGAGTATCAGCTAACTATAGACAAGAATAAGACTGCACAATCATTATTCTACCCAAGGTGCAGGAAGGACGCGCGCTTCAACAGATGTTAGCTTCTCACTTATGTTGATCCCAAATTCCTTTGCGTAAGGATCTTGGTCATATCCGTTTTGATGAACTGTCTGAAAACAAATTCATTTAGCAACCTGAGCTGATTTAACAACAGTGTTGATCAACAAAATTCTTCCAAGAAAGAAAAACCCTAGTAGCATGTATTGCATGCGAAATTTGGACCACAGGCAAATAAAAACAAACACTTGAGGATAGGACAATTAATGAGCTTGAGCATGCTGCATGCATGTCCAGCAATGCACAGGACTTGTTTAACAAGACCATCAGTTTTGTTGGAACAAAACCCTAGGGCATAACATGTAAATGAATATGCATTTATTCATGCGATTAGGAGAAAACTCTGGACCTGTAGAATATCCATTTCCTTTTCTCTAGGCCTTTGGCATGTAACCTTTAGCAGTGATGTGATCTGCTTTTCATTCAACCTCTTTGTGTATCTCTGACCCTCAACAATCTTGCAGGCCTGGTAAGAAAAGTCACGAGAACACAATTAATCTATTTGACACTGATACTAGCATTACAATTTGTACCGAGGAAGTAAAAAACATTGCAATATACAAATTGGCCACCTAACAGGACTTGTGATTTGCTGAGCTTACCTCCATTGGTAGATAGTTTGC
Source organism: Thinopyrum elongatum (assembly GCA_011799875.1). Taxonomy (NCBI): domain Eukaryota; kingdom Viridiplantae; phylum Streptophyta; class Magnoliopsida; order Poales; family Poaceae; genus Thinopyrum; species Thinopyrum elongatum. Next base: position 490,426,706 of record CM022303.1, on the reverse strand, counting down.
CTTCTTTTGGTTTCCAACCATAAGGCAAGGAAGATGTGATTGCTGAATGGTAAACCCATACATTTCCTTGAAATACTCTACGACAGACTTCATATTCATTTGATCGTCAATTGGGAAACTGTCAAAAGAAGCAAAATCAACCACAGTTGGGCACATTTTTAACAATCAGGCTCCCATGTATATACATTTAGGCTCGCTCTAGTTACTGATGAGATCCAATCAATGTATTGAAGTCAGCGGTTTGAATTTTAGGGTAGGATTAGACTACGAATCAAGAGGCCTTTGTGTTTGCTGAAAAGCTTAGTGTAGAAACTTGCCAGATGATGATGGTACATCGGAGCAACGGAATGAAGTAGAATCTAAACTTACATGAGTTCATGAGTTGGTTGTGCCGTCACCCCCGAGATGCGGTACTTCCGCCTTACATTTTCCCGGTGAGTAACTTCGACTTTGACGCCCCGCAACGCTTTCTTGATCTGCTTGGCATTTAGGCAAATTCCTTCGTTAGGTAACGCGGCACAATCAAAAGGACATGAACGAACAGCTAATAGTGTGTAGTCTGTAACCAATAGCAAGCAAATAGCAGCTGGTACATGGCCGCTGCAGTAGTATGCCAGATTCCTTGTTCCCCACAGCGACAATTTACCTTAATTCTGTTTGCATCCGACAATGGCCTTGACATGACATCCTTCCCTAGTATCTGGGCCACGAAGTCGATCACCGGCAGCGCCTCGATGAACGCGGTGGACGACATATCTGGCATCAACGTCAATCACCATGTAAGCAAGCAGCAAGCACAGGACAAGAGCAGGAGATCACATGCATGAGGCCACCAGATATTCGGGCATCTCATCTCACCGATGTTGAGCGACAGGCCCATCTGTGTCGGCCGGAGGCTCTGGTAGAACCCGCACCACGACTGCAGGCCGTCGCCGAGCCGCTGCGGCCTCCTTATGTCCGGCGAGTAGAACGACCGCCCTATCGCCACGTACCTGGCATTGCACAGGAGACACCATCAGTTCAGCTCCATCCAACAAGCTTGAATGAAGTTGCAATGGGTGATGCGTGCCGTTCTAATTTGAATGCAGGCGCCGAGTGAGTGAATACCTCTGGCTGGCGAGCTCCCGGAGGACGATGTCGAGGACCTGGACGGCCTCCTGCGGCGCGTCGGCCTGCCGCCCGGCGATGAACTGCCGGAGGTGGTGGAGGTCGGCGCGCGCGGCGAACTTGATGGCGACCCGGTACTCCCTCTCGCTGCAGCAACGTCGTCGGCCAGGCAAAGAAATAGTAAGACATGAGCTGCCATCAAGGAGGAGGGCGTGGGACAGGAAATGTCGAATGCTGGTGCCTACCGTGGGGGGACGCCGGTGCCGCTGTCTTCGTCGGTGAGGCGCACGACGAACTCGCGCGCGTCGAACGGGAGGGCGCCCGCGGTGTAGAGGCTCTTGCGGCCGTCGTAGGCTGGGAGGCGCATTCCGAGGTCGGACTCCCGGTAGAGGCGCACCAGCTCGGCGATGATGGCCCGGTTCACGCACCGGGAGGTCACCTCCGGCGTGATCTTGACCTGCAAAGACAGCATTTTTTTTTCCTTATCTCGATCGACTATGCTCTTCCTCTAGTAGAGTGCTCATGAGGCGGGAACGGCGGAGGAGCACTTACGTCGTACTGGGTGAGGTCCTTGTCGGGAATCTCGGCGAGGAAGTGGTTGGCCTTGACGACGCAGCGCGCGCCCACGGTCCCGAACCCGGGCCGGCGGCAGAAGGACAGCCCCTTGCTGGGCACGGGCGGCCCAATGACGGCGCGCGTGGCCGCCTCCATGGGCGCGACCGCAGGCCCTGGCGCCGGCCGCGGCTCCTCCGCCGGCCTGGCGCGCCCGCGCCCGCCGCGCCGCTTCCCGCCGCACCTCTTGCCTCCCTCGGGCGGCGGCGGCTGTGGCGCCTCCGCCTTGGGCTGCGCGACGCTGCTCTGCAGCGGCTGCTTCCTCCCTCCCCTGGGCTGGTGGCGGCGCGGCTGCGGCGGCGGCGGCGGAGGCGGCGTCATCTCCAGGACCTCCAGCATGTGAGCGAGGGAGCGGCTGGCGACGAGTTGGTTACCCGACAAGGCGGTCGCTGGCAGGACCGGACCGGGCGGCCCCCTGCACGCTGCCTGCACGGCGCCTTATAATGTTACCACAGCACGATCAGCAGCAGCAGCAGCAAGGTGGCGGAGCGGAGCCAAAGCAAAGCAAGGAGAACCCAGCCACTGTAAAAACGAAGACAGACAAGAAGGGAGCGGGGTAAGGTAAAGGAGGGAGAGAGCATGGGTTAATGGGGGCGCGCGGGACAGAAAGGCATTAGAACCGGCACGGCACTGATGCAGCCACAGCAGCAGGTTTGACCTCTTGTGGCCGCAGTCGCAGGCAGCCAGCAGGGTGGGGGTTCCGTGATAAATACATCCGCTGCGGCGCACGGCGCTCCAATTAATCCTCCCTCCCTCCCTCCCTCCGGGATTTACCAAAGGTGGCAGGCGTCGTAGAAAACAAACGGTCGTATCGGTATGGGCCGTGTGGATGGATTAAGCAGAGTAGTGGGGAGACGAGCTTCTGATGGATGGTGTTATCGAAGGGAGGGAGGTCGGGTGATGGGAATTTTCATTGAAAAGTGTATCGCATGTTCGTGCGCCTTGTACTCCACTACCATTGTCCATCTCAGGCGGCCGCAGGTCGTAGATCGTTTCTTTAAAAAAGGAAGAGGAGCTAGTTTGTTTCTTTATCGTATACTCCCTCCGTCTCAGAATTTTTGTCTTAAATTTGTCTAGATACGAATGTATCTAGTATTAAAACGTGATTTGATACATTCGTATTTAGACAAATCTAAGACAAATTTTTTGGGAGAGTACAATCCTTCGAAAGAAGAGCATGTGTGCTTCGTGTTTTATTTTAGATGGCGTGCGCTACATGATGCTGTGGTGCGCGATTGTGCAAAACTGTTGACTATGGGCATTTTTTGTACTCCTGGATGTATGTGTTTTTGCGGGGGGTGTTTTCTTTCTTGCACCCAGCTTTCAGGTGGTTTTTTCTAGACAAAACTTCCAGAGAATATTGTCAGTACCAAATTGACACCTTTTTTTCCGCATCATGTCAAAGTTATGCTACTTGATGGATGAAATTCCTGTACGAACGTTGGATTAGCAGCAGTTGAACTCAAGCTAGTGGTGACGGTCCCGTGACTAGTACCGTAAACCTGACGCCAGTGACGGAGCTAGCATTTGACAACAGGGTGGTCCACCTCAAAAAAATTGACAAATAATATGACATGTGAACGTTCTAACTAATTATCAATATCAAATAGAAATAGATCAAATATGGTCTTACAAACACACTAAAATTCTCAATTAAGTCTTAGGTTTGCATAAAGAAGTCTACATAGTACATACTACATACCTTGTGAAGTTTAAAGAAGACTATATTTGCTCTTGAACCATAAATTCTCTAGTTTGCGCTTTCGGACACATCCGTAGTCCCCTGCGCATCTAGCATACTAACTTTCTTTCCTTTCTTCTTAGAATGTCTCTCAAAAATAGAAGCAGTGTTTCCGGTCCTCTTTATTCTTCAATAATTCTGCAATAATAGTTACGTTTTATCAATCATAATGACATAGTTGAACAGTGTGCAAAATTACGTGTATGAGTTCATCAGTTCATCTACTTATGTATTAGAACTAGTAAGAAAAAGAAGCCCAGTAATGTGTACTGTACTGCAAAATTGTGAACTCATACACATCTGGCCAAAATTGTAAAGATTTTTTGCAAAATTATGTGTATGAGTAAAATTCACATGGGGATGTACTGCAAAATCATATTGATGTACTGTAAAATACGTAGGGTGATCGAGTACCTCACTACCTCTCTCGAAGGCCTGACAAGGGGATGAGGGTATAACCTGCTGCCTGCTGAGCTCCTGAGCGGATTGGGCGGATCCGGCTCGCTGTGGTGCGTCGTGCGCGCCTTTGCGGACAACAGCCCACCGGGAGGCAGGCGGGGCAGACACCAGGCAGGCCACGGGCAGCGGGCGTCAGGGCGGTCCGGCGGTGGGCCGGCGAGGCGACGCCGCGACGGCAAGGCAGACAGCCCAGGCGCTCCGCTGGCGGCGGATAGATCCCGTGCGTGGCTACGTTCGCTTGGGGACAAGCAGTGAAGCAGTTGCGTATACTGACTGTTACTGGGCCTTTTCCTCCTGGCCCATCTCTAAATAATGTATGCTATACAGCCCAGTCTGAAATCCCAGGGTGGGCCGCGGCCCACCCTGTCCACCCTGTAGCTCCGCCACTGCCTGACGCTAGGCTTTTTTCGCCTAAACAAACGAGGAAACCGGCGCTATGCTACTGCTGCTACTACTCGGTGGCCGCGCGGACGCTTTGGCAGCGTGCCACCCGACAGCAGCAAGGAAGGCGCTCCGCCCCGCTGTTCCAGAATAGAAACCTCAATCCTCCTCATGGCCCAAACGCATTCTATATTCCTTCATCTTTGGCACACGCCGCACGGCCCGAAACACTGCCGCGCGGGGCAGCGCCAGCCAAGCCGGAGAATGAGCGCAAGCTTCGAGCTAGTAGCATACTGCACGTAGCGCCACCACGCCCACGCTCACGGAACGGAACAAAACAGCAAGGTCCCCCCACGTAGAGTACAAGAAGAAGATAGCGTCCCGGCTGGGCCGGTTGGCGTCGTGGGCGCAGCGCGGTCACGGCGGCGACGGCGCGCTGGCCGAGGCGGTGTTCCTGTTCCGCTACGAGGGAGACAAAGCGGAGCGTTCGACCAGAGGCTACAGGCGCGAGGAGGCAGCGGGAGCAGCGGCTGCGGCACGAGGGAAGGGCCACGCCACGGGAGGACCGGCACAGTCCCTCCCGCCTGCGCGCGGCACGCACGCACCAACTAGCCCAGTGCCCACCCACCGTACCGCACCAGCCTGCCTGCCGTTGCCACTGCCGCTGCGTGAGTGGGGTTAATGCCTGTGCGCGCATGGCATGGCAGCGGCTGCGTGCTAGTATTGCTACTGCTGTCCGTGCAGAGTTCAGGGCCAGGCCTCTGCGGCATGCATGGCCTCCCTCGCTATCTCGTTGCTGCGTTTTGTTTTGTTTTGGGTCCGCCGCCCGCCTCCTCCATTGCTTGCTAAAAAGGAGCCATCATGGCGTGCACTGCGGCGGGGCGGCGGGCATTTCTTTCGAGTCGGACGAAGGGAGGATCAGATCAGATCGGATTCCCCGCTGCCGTCTCCGCGTTGGCATCAAGCTATTAGGGGCTCGTACGGAACGAGCATGCAGCGACATGGCGGCAACTTGGTAGGCGTTTGGAACGTCGGAATGTCTCGTGGAAATCGTTGTGCTTGTAAGTACGTGCTTAATTAAGATCAGACACAATGATCATCGTCTTGTCCTAGCCCTACCTTCATCTCCTAAATATTATCCTAACCGAGGTTCCAATACCGAAGCGTCCGTGCCATATATTCCTCATCGCTGTCACGCACCTCTTGGCCCGCAGGGCCGGGCAGACCAGTCTCCCTCCTGGAGAGGCCTGTTTCGGTCAATAGAGCTGTACTGTATCGCACGGAGAGATGCCGGCATGGCGCAAGGCTGAACACACAACAGAAACAGGTGGTGATCGCGCCCATAATCTGCATGGGGCATGGCCATGGCGTGCCCCGCGTCGCGTCGCTCGATCGATCGAAACTCGAAAGAGGAGTTGACCAACGGGCGGGAGGAGGTACGATATCCTGCCGCGGCTGATGGAGAGGGCTATCATGGCAGCGTTGAAGCTAGAAAAGGGCCATGATGCTCAGCCCTGCATCTGCATGCATGCATACATGCTTTCCTTTCCCATCCGAGAGACCAGAAGGGAGAAAGATTTTTGGGCGAGCAGAGCAATCGCACGTGAAGAGCAGGGCGCGGGTGGCACTGTGTAACCGGAAGCGCCGTATCCCAGCCAGCCGCTGGTATTATCACGAGAATGGAGATGGGCTCGATCGGTCCAAAACCGAGCCAAAATGCACGCGGACGGGGAGAAATAGTACCAACGCGCGACAGACAGACAGACAGACCACACGGTGGCGTCCCAATCTCCGGCGTCTTTCTTTTGCCCTGGGCGGACAGCGACGCAGCGTGCAAGCCGCACCGGAGCCCAGCGTCGGGGCCTCGACCGGAGAGGCCATGCCACCACCAAGCAGCACGGGAAAAGGCAGCAGATGGAAGCAAGACGCTGCGTGCGCTCCCGGGGTGGTCGCCGTCCGGGGCCCCGTCGGCGTGCGCGCTTGGCCGCTCACGCGCCCACGCGGGGCGCGTACGGGCGTAACGCTACAGACTAGGAAGGCTGGCGGCACGCGCGCGTTGGCGTGCCACGCGCTGTATAGCACCGCACGCGGGATACTAGGTGCTGGTCCCGATCGAGACGGGGATGGAAGGAAGGAGCCATGCACGCGCGTGGAGTGTGGGGTGGGGGGAATGGAAAATGGTCCGGTTTTTATCTTTTTGTCCCTCTTTTTTGGAGCAATGGTTCCTTTCACTCGTAGTAGACTACTTCTACTCCTCTTTTTTGCGGCGGGAATATAGCTTGTTTTTTTACTAGAAGAACATATAATTGTGGCATGTCACCCGGAGAAATTAGATGAACACGCCGTTGATTTTTTTTTTTGTTAAATGTCTGTATACAGCAGCGGTTGAATTCTAGACGGGAATTAACAAAGTGACATCTAGCTCCTTTTTTCGCGAAAAAGTGACATCTAGCTCCTACACTAGTTGATTAACCAAATAGAAAAATAAAATAGGAAATCCCTACGAATCTCCACATAAGAGACGTAAATATTGTATTGTTTTGTTTATATAAATGAGAAAGTAACAAGTGTTCTACCGTTTGCGGTAAAAAAATTGTAGAGATTAATTGCGTTTTAAAAGATAAATACATTATTGTAGAGATTAAATGCTATAATATTATTACTACTTTCTATCTTTCTTAGGGGTATTACTACTTCCATCTAAAACCCTAAAAATCATGTATCTAGGATTTTTTTATGAGCTTTCGAACTAGATTTCAGGTTGAAAAGACCCAGACCCTGCTTAGATACCGGGCTGTTGGGACAGGCGCACCCAGCAGGCGCAACATTTTGATACTCCACAGGGAAACGCGGTTATGTTATGTATTATGTCTATATCAAATAGAGGATACGGTCTTAAGACATATACCACAACGCAAGTTTCATGAAAAAATTCAATTCGAAAAAAAAGTTTCATGAAAACCATAACAAATCGAAACTACATGTGTAGATGTTTGTTAAAATGCAAGCGCATGATTTATTATTTTAAAAGTTTCAGGCACATATTTTGTTCATTTTAGTTCGCAGCCAGTTTTGCCAGGTATCAATCCCTTTTTTTTATCAAGTTTCAGTACTTTACAGCTTTCAGCCACTTTATTATTATTTGATTTATTTATGTCAAATGTTGTATTTGTTACAATTATTCTTTGGTGGCGGAACACATAAGTGACTAGTAAAAATTCCCAAAATTGCAGCCACTCCAATCTATGTACTCATCTATTGCGTCTAAATTTTTGGAATAAAAAATTGCGCAGAAATCGTGTCTCAAAGTACTCTCTCCGGTCCTTTTAGTCTGCATATAAGTTTGTCCGAAGTCAAAGTATCTTTACTTTGACCAAACTTATAGAAAAAAGTATCAACATTCAGAATATCAAATTAGTATTTTTAGATTCATTATGAAATGCAGTTTCATAAAATATACTATATTTGGTATTGAAGATATTAATATTTTTTTAATACAAATTTGGTTAAACTTTGCAAACTTTGACTTGATACAAATCTAATATGCAAAGTAAAAAAGATCGGAGGGAGTACTGTATTATTTTCCGTTTGTTTCTTGCGCCCGAGAAGCGTTTCTGAATATGGGCGGACGGCCGAGTTATGAACACCTTTGGTGCAACGCCCCGTTTTGGGTAAGAAAAGGTACTCCTACGTACACAAAGTTTGCACGCATAAAAGTGGGAGGCGTGTAGCAGCGGCGCGCACGCGCACGCACGAGCCCGGCAGAGCGGGCACGCGCATCTTCAAGCCAAGCAGCACAGCGCAGCACACCACAGTGGGTGACGCACGCCGTGGGGCCGCCAGCCGCGCCTGCCTGCCGCGGCCGTACGGGCAGCACGCCGCGTGCTCGTAAAATCTACCCGTCACGTCGGTCGCCCGGCGGGGCGCCACCGCCGCCGCGCCCTCCCTGCCGGAGTGAGGAGCGCGAGGTGAGGTGATCGGATCGAACGTACGCACCGCGCCGGCATCCTCCCTACAGACGGATGGATGGATGGACGCGCGACGTGCAGGCAGGCGGGCAAGCAACCGGTGGCAGTAGTAGGATCGATGATTGATGATAGGGCTATACTCGCTGGCTGAGTCACTCTACAGAGCTCCACTCGGTAGCAGCTGGCTGCCTCATCTTTTTTTTTTTTTTGAGGGCAAGCTGGCTGCCTCATCTAGGAGTATCTTTTTTACCCTGGTCGATGGGTGAAAGGAAAAGAAAAGGGGTGGGTGCAAATGCTCTGCCTGCACAAAGAGGCTTTTGGTACGGACCCATGAAAGTTATATTTTTTTTTACCGCTGTCGTGGATAAAAGTGAGTCAAAAGAGACTTGCTTGCTTTAAGACTGAATTTCTTCTTTTCTAAACGGAGATAGTAGATGCTATTCATCTATGCTGTCGCCCACTATACTATGGCTGTGTTCGGCACTCCACCGCTGGAGTGCGCGGAGCAGCCTGATATTGCTGCTCTCCGTATTTCTACCGTATGCCGCTCCGCGGAGGGATTCCGAACGGAGCCTATGTGTACTGTTTGTAGGAGCAAATTGAAGTGTAGGTTTTTTTAACTTTCTGCTCTAAATACCGTTTCACTCTCTGGGACGGGGATGAGATGCACTCACATGAGTTTGTAAACTGAAAGAGTGGTAGTAGTACTGCTAGAACAAATTATGAGAGATAGGGTGTCCACTCATTAGCCTACGTGGTCTCCACTCACCAGTCGGCCACATGTACCTTGCCAGGCTCAAAAATCGTTTTCGTCGATGGTGTAGTCGTACTATGAATCTATCATGGCAGGACAAGTAGATGAAAACGGAGTACTATACTGCTTTCATGGAAGGGAAAAGGACTAAACAATCAGTTTAGGGTGTCCTATCGCGGAGGCAGGAAGACGACGGGCAGCAAGCCTACAAGCGAGGCAATCATGAGTTGTTCTACCCAAGTTTGAAGAAGGGGTTCGCATGCATGCTACATGCATCCATTTAATGGCTGGCAGAGGAGGGAGAGAGAGAGAGAGAGAGCAGGCAGAAGAGACGTGCGAGCGTACTACATGGCCGTGATGTGTGACTGGGATCTCCACAGTGTAGGCCTCACGCCATGGCCGCGCAGCTACGGGGCGACGGGAAAGCCGGTTTCCCCTCTCTTGCTGTTGCAGGCTATGCATGCGGCCGGACGCGCTCGATCGCCCCCTCTCTCGCCTGCCTCAAAAGCGCCGCCGCATGGCATCAAAAGGAAGGAGACGCAAGGGGCCCCGGGGGAAATCAACGAGCGTCCAAGCGAATCCGCGGCAAAATGTGCGCGGATGTAGTATATGTGTGCAGAATGAATGTGCAGCAGCAGATCATGTACAGTAGCGTGCATACAGTGCCACGCCATGGATCTTACTAGCTGGCTAGGCCACTCTCGATCGCTGCCATTGCTCACAACCACCAACTCCTGAGAATCCCCTCACATAAACGGTACTATACCGTATGTTTCTTAATGAGCTTTAGAGCAGAATTAAGCGACATCCTAGCGAGTATATGTCTAACATTACAGCTTGAACAAACTTACGACATGGACATGATAAATAAGAACTCCACTGCTAACAATCACCAGAGGATAGCGTACCTGACTGATGTATGCCTTATGAGAGAAGAGGCGTGCTCGAAATCCGAACTGCTCCTTCCTAGCTATCCAAGCTTCCTCTCGGCTGCTCCTCCCTTGCAAGAGTAGTCGGTCAGTCGTAGTAGCAACGGCTAAGTAGAGGATAAGCAGGCAAAGATCCCGTCGTCCAAAGTGGCATGGAGCGCCGGAGGGGTGCTGCGCGCTTATATAAAGCCGGGGGGGTTCGAAAAAGCAAAACCAAAAAAGCAAAGCTAGTAGCCGGGGCCATGCCATGCACGCAGCCTACCCCGGCCCAAACTAAAGCAAAGCAAAGCAAAGCTCCCTCCGACGCCAGTGCTCGCGCACGCACAACACAAAGCGGCGGCCGTCTTTTCACGCACACCGGACCGCCCGCTTCCTTTTACTCCTGGGAAACTAATCTGCCTCTCTCTCTCTCTCTCTCTTTTCACCCTCGTCTTTAGGCGAGGCCTTTGGTGAACGCAGTACTGGTACGGTTAATTTACCGGGTGGCTTTTACACACGGTGCAAACACGAGAAACACGGCGTGGCGACCCAGGTCATTTGCGAATGTTTTTTTCTTGCCCCGGACAGGTTGGGTGGCCGTTCGATCGCCGGCCTGCCACCTCGAAACAAGGCGTGCGCCGGCCGGCGCGGCGGCGATGGCGGTCGGAGGCGGCGTCGTCGTACGTCGGTCCGGCCGTCCGAGCAAAGGGATGAAGGGAAAAAAGCAATGCATGCATGCATGCACGCGACGGACCGAGAGAAAGCGACTTGCTCGCCTCAGTTTGCGCTAAGCTTTGCTCTCTTTCTTTTTTGGAGGCAAAAGCTTTGCTCTTTTGGTTTCTTTGAGAGAGAGAAAGAAAGTTGGCGCTGGCTTTGTGCGCGTTTTACATGACCGGGCGCGGTCACCGAGGCCTCTGTGTTTTCTCTTGTTCCGGTGGACTGGACCCGATGAGCAGCTGACGGTAGCCTCAGGAAACTGTTGACGGGTAGGGGTACTGGACCGGACCACTGGTTAGCTGTAGCTTGGGGTTGGGGAATTTCGTTTGAACCTGCGGTGATACAGTTTTGGGTTTCAATGTGTGCGGAACCATGCAGAGGAAGGCACAGTGATGCAGTTTCATGGATACAGTCAAGCCCACTTTGTACTCTCTGAGGCACTGTTCACTACGAGTACTGTACTTTGTTTGCTTGTTTATTTTGAGAGAAATATACTTGATTCAAAAACGAAATCTCCATCCAGACCCTGTTTGAGAGAAAACCTCCGCATCCCAACGGGCTTGACACCTTGTTCGACTCTAGAGCATCTCCAACACCTCACCAAAAACACTCCCCAAATGATGGCAAATTTGACAATTTTTATCTATGGACAAAAAGAATTCACAAAGTGAACTGGTTCGAAAAAAAATTCACTCAACTGACCGTTTTGAGTGGCGCCCGACACGCCGGTGCCACACCCTACGGTGCAGCGCCTAGCCCGCAGACGTTACACATCTGTCCAGCGTGGCACCCCCAGGGCCCGCACCCCGCAGGGCAGCGCCTCAGAGCTAGGCGCCACACCTGTAATGTGCAGCGCCTGCTTGCTAGGCGCCACACTTGTTATGTGCAGCGCCTAGCTCTTAGGCGTTGCAAGTGCTGTTACTAGTTGGCTGGCGGGCCCCCCTCCCCCACTCCCCCCACACACCTCAACTCCCAACCCCATCCCCACCCGAGATTTGCCCCCTCTCCCCCCCCTCTCAAATACTTGTCCAAATCTTCCAAATTTGAAGATTTTGTCCGTGGATTTCGAACCCAATCCCTCCCTCAAGGTAATCTCCTCCGATCCCCTTGTTTTGATCCAAAAAATGCTAACATTTGCTCATTTGTTGCTAGTTTGGGGAAACCCTGGTTTTTTATGGATCTTGCAATATGTATGGAGACAGGAGATGTTTGTTTGCCAATTTCCTAGGATTAGGGTTGTTAGTATGTTAGTGTTAGGGTTATTGGTGTTGTTATGTTGGTGCTAGGGTTAGGATTAGGGTTAGGGTTGTTAGTATGTGAGGGTTGTGCTTATGATCATTGTTAAGTGGGGGTTAGGGTTATTGTTTCATATGTATGTAAGGGTTTGTATTCCGTGTTAATCTTCGGATGAGTACTTATGGAAGATATGTTACGTTTTGTTGTTTGAATGCTTATAGGGATGGGAAGAACATGTGTGTTTGTTCATCATGTGGACAAAGACGCCTTTTTGAAAGGCAATATTGAACCGGACCCGGATGAGCTTGACATGGTGTTTGATAGTAGTCCTAGCTATGCGGAGGTCTTGGAACAAGTGAGGAAATATTTGAATTGGATGGACCTAAGTGATACCTTTGAGTTGGAGGGAAGGCACAATGTTGGTTTTGGAATGCACATCCGTTGGAAGAGCATGCGTGTGAACTCCGAGCAACGTTGGGTTGCATACAAGGAGACGATGGCCGAATCACTAGACAAGGCTCTTGAGTTATTTGCTACGAAGAAGGTTGATTCTAGTGTGCATTTGGACTTGAACCGGAACCCCTCCCCCTTGGTTGCTAGTAGTCCCGTTTCCTTGAACCCAGATGAAATTGGTGAACCTCCTTTGACACAACAAGTGAGGCCTACATGGAGCCCGATTCCAAACAACCACAATGAAGCTTTGCAAACGGAGAATGATGAGTATGAGTACGATGACAATGAAGTTGATCTCGACAAATATCATGTGCAAGAGACAATGGACCATTCCATCCCTTATTCCCGTGGCTATGCATCGGATTCGGATGACGAAGGTCCAGATGAACAAGTTGATGAGGAGGGGTTCACGGTGAAGGAGGCCGAAGCTTTCGAGAAGGTATTCGGGTGGGATCATCGGACTCCATTGTTCAAGGATGTTAGTCTCGCGGATGAAGCCGTGGTAGATGGCGGCCAAGGTATATCTCTTGGAGTTAGACCAGGTTCTCACCGGGATTTGGAAGACGGCAAGAACGGGATTTCTCCCGGGTCTAAGTTCCAAACCTTCTTGGAATTGAAGATGTGGCTCGACAACTACTCGGTTACGCATTATCGTCCACACAAGGTGGTGAACTCGGACGTCAATGTGCGCTACATGGTTGCATGTGAAGAGAAAAAATGTCCATGGATTGTGCGTGCAAGACCATGGAAAGGAGGGCCCACTTGGCACGTAGTGAGTTGTGTACCAAGTCACATGTGCCGAGGCAAGAGAGTGGATGGGAAGGTTGTGTCCCAAAACCACAGACAACTCATGTCTGAGTTCATTGCTTACAGGCTTTCCAACTCAATATCCACACTTCCAACAATGAGCATCCAACAAGTCATGGACCTTGTGAAAGCCATCTTTCATTAGAAGGTGAAATACGGCAAGGCATGGAAGGCGAAGCAAGCGGCATTTAAGATGTTGTATGGTAACTGGGATGAAGCATACAACCGAATCCCTAGGTTGCTGTTAGCCATGGCCGCCACAAACCCAGGCATGGTTCATGTGGTCGAGCCTCATGGGGAAAAAACAACGGTTCACGAGGGAAGGACCGTCCGAGTATTTGGCCGTGCATTTTGGGCGTTCGAGCAATGCGTGAGGGCTTTCGAACACTGTCGGCCGGTCATCGCCATTGATGGCACGTTCTTGACCGAACAATACAAGGGCACCTTGTTGGTTGCAATAGCAAGTGATGCCAATAATCAGGTGTTGCCTTTGGCATTTGCTTTGGTTGAGGTGGAGAACAATGACAACTGGGAGTGGTTCTTGCGTGTTTTGAGGACCAAGGTGTTACCCGCTCAAAGGGAAATTTGTGTCATATCGGATCGCCATCCAGGAATTCTTAATGCGGTGGACATTGACATTCCCGGGCATGCTCCGTTGCACCATCGATGGTGCATGAGGCACTTTTGTTCTAACTTCTATAGGGCATGTGGCCTTAAGGAGTTGGCCGATGATCTTAAAGATTGTTGTCTCACTTTCTCCGACAAGCGGTTCGCCTACTTGTACAACAAATTGCTCGCACACAAGAAACTTGATCCCAGGGGTCAAGACTTCCTCAATAGGCACATTCAAGAAAGGAATAAGTGGGCACATATTTTTTATGAAGATGGTCGGAGGTATGGTCAAATGACAAGCAATATGGCTGAATGCTTCAATAGGGTGCTCAAGTGATACCGTTGAGTTGGAGGGAAGGCACAATGTTGGTTTTGAAATGCACATTCGTTGGAAGACCATGCGTGTGAACTCCGAGCAACGCCTATCACTGAGGCGCCACACAACATAGTGCAACGCCTACGAGGTAGGCGTCACACCACTCTGTATCTGGTTGTAACCTTCTGTTGCTCTCTAGACATTTTGTCTAGAAGTGCAACGCCTAGGAGCCAGGTGCCACACCATGCAGTATGACACCTAGCTCGGAGGCAGTGTGACGCCTAGCTCGAAGGCAGTGTGACGCCTAGCTAAGAGGCGCCACACTGCATGGTGTGGCACCTAGCTCGTAGGCGTTACACATCTGGAAAAATGTCCAGAGAGCAACAAAAGGTTTCAAGCAAGTATTGAGGCAATATTTTCGCTAAGTCCTCGTGGGGCGCCTGTCAACTAGGCGTTGCACTGTGTAGTGCAATGCCCAAGGGACGGGCGTTGCACTGTACAGTGCAGCGCTTTGTGGTCAGGCGTCGCAGAAGGACTTAGCGAAAATATTGCCACATAACTGGCTGGAAACCTTATGTTGCTCGATGGATAGTTGTCCCACATGTGCAACGCCTAGCTTCAAGGCGCCACACCATACAGTGCAATGCCTGGGAGCTAGGCGTTGCACTGTGCGGTGCAGCGCCTTGAAGCTAGGCGCCACATATATCTCAACATGCTATAGCTAAACAGCTCCTATGCAGTTTCATTACATATTTCCAGCATAAATATTATTACAGTTCCATGAATTAATATGATAAAACTTAAGCTATTACGATCAACTAAAACATCCATTGCACTTGAAGAAAGTAAGAAGTTCAACATTGCTACAACTTCAACGATATGACAAGTTCAACAAAGCCTAAAAGTTCAACGACATAACAAGTTCGACATAAGAAAACGACGACTAGCCGAGTTACATAAGAAAAGGACGACGACTAGTTCCTTCCGCGCTTATTGCCGCCTCTTCCCCTCCTGACGGATATCTTCTTCTTCCTAGCACGAGCAACCAGCTCTGGCTCCGGTTCCTCCTCCTCCACCTCGTCCACATAGTCATCCAAGGCCGCCATTGATAAGTCCCCAACGTATCTATATTTTTTGATTGTTCCATGCTATTATATTATCTGTTTTGGATGTTTTCTATGCATTAATATGCTATTTTATATTATTTTTGGGACTAACCTATTAACCTAGAGCCCAGTGTCAGTTTCTGTTTTTTTCTTGTTTTTGAGTTTTACAGAAAAAGAATATCAAACGGAGTCCAAACGGAATAAAACTTTCGCGATGATTTTTCTTGGACCAGAAGACATCCACGGAGCTTGGAGAAGGGGCCAGAAGGTTCCCGAGGAGGCCACAAGCCTGCTAGGCGCGCCCCTGGGGGGGGGGCGCCCTGAGGGCTTGTGGGCCCCTCGGGAGTCCTTCAACCCTAATTCTTGCACTATAAATTCCCAAATATTCCCAAACCATTAGAGGCATCCACCAAAATACTTTTCCGCCGCCGTAACCTTCTATTCCCGTGAGATCCCATCTTGAGGCCTTTTTCAGCGATCTGTCGGAGGGGGATTCAACCACGGAGGGCTTCTACATCAACCCTATTGCCCTTCCGATGATGTGTGAGTAGTTTACCACAGACCTACAGGTCCATAGCTAGTAGCTAGATGGCTTCTTCTCTCTTTTTGATCTTCAATACAATGTTCTCCTTGATGTTCTTGGAGATCTATTCGATGTAATACCTTTTTGCGGTGTGTTTGTTGAGATCCGATGAATCGTGGATTTATGATCAGATTATCTATGAATATTTGAGTCTTCTCTAAACTCTTTTATGCATGATTAAGATATCTTTGTATTTCTCTTCGAACTATCGATTTGGTTTGGCCAGCTAGATTGGTTTTTCTTGCAATGGGAGAGGTGCTTAGTTTTGGGTTCAATCTTGCGGTGTCCTCACCCATTGACATAGTAGGGGTAGCAAGGCACGTATTGTATTGTTTCCATCAAGGATAAAAAGATAGGGTTTACATCATATTGCTTGAGTTTATCCCTCTACATCATGTCATCTTGCTTAAGGAGTTACTCCGTTCTTATGAACTTAATACTCTAGATGCATGCTGGATAGCGGTCGATGTGTGGAGTAATAGTAGTAGATGCAGGTAGGAGTCAGTCCGTGATGCCTATATTCATGATCATTGCCTTAGATATCGTCATAACTTTGCGCTTTTGTATCAATTGCTCAACAGTAATTTGTTTACCCACCGTATGCTTTCTTCAAGAGTGAGGCCTCTAGTGAAACCTATGCCCCCCGGGTCTATTTTCCATCAAATATTTTCAGATCTATAAACCAAAAAATCCAAAAATACCTTGCTGCAATTTATTTACTTTTATTTTTTTATGTTTTAGTAATCTTTTATATCTATCTCTATCAGATCTCATCCTTGCAAGTAACCGTGAAGGGATTGACAACCCCTTTATCGCGTTGGGTGCAAGTGTTTGATTGTTTGTGCAGGTACATAGATTGGAGACTTGCTTGTACCTCCTACTGGATTGATACCTTGGTTCTCAAACTAAGGGAAATACTTATCTCTACTTTGCTGCATCACCCTTTCCTCTTCAAGGGAAAAACCAACGCAAGCTCAAGAAGTAGCAGCCATCCGCGAAGTGCCCACCGTCCTCTTGCCTTTTTCGGTGAAGTCTTCGGGTGTGTATTTATTGATTCCCCTCCTAGGCTTTAACATGTATGCTGACCGAACTTGATAGTTCTCCAAGGCCATGTCATCATCAACCTATTATGAAAACAAACGATATGGAAAAGAATGTGCGTGAGGATGAAGTTAGCAATGCATTAAGAAATGAATATATGCTATTGGCATACCTCTTGGGTGATCACACCCACATCCTCCTCCTCCAAAGGGTCAGAAGTAGGATATGATGGTGTAGCCGATCTAGACCGCTTAGGTGATACATATTCGGGGTCACGACAGCCGACAAGGTTCGATAACCGCCTTAACCTTTGGCCCTGACGCTGCAACATGTATAAGTGAATGGGATATCAAACGTAGCAAGACATGTAACATGGACAATTGAAAGAGATGTGTACCTTAATGAATGCTTGAAGTGCACCTTCCCCATCGCTATTTCCAACCGGGGTTGTCTCCAGAATAGTCTGGCTCTCATCAGCTACTTTTTTGAGCTGGGTACGCTGTGAACATAAACGACATAAACGTGTTAGGCAAGCAAAGATGTGAATAGGGCAAACGGGAAAGCACAAAAGGGAAGTCTTTACCACAAAGTTCATCACTGGAGCTAAAGGGACTCGGGTGCCTTCCCTGACAAGTTTGTTATATTGGTGCTGGGTTAGGTCATCAAAGACGGTGGGATCTTCCAAAATCTCCTCATTATACGCTGGCTTGCATATCTCCACACGGGTACTTGCAAGAAACCATGTGAGGTAGTTGTTGAACGCGATTGGGCAGTGCTCACAAAGCTTGGATCGTTTTCCACCCTTAGCTTGCTCCACACTAAGCGCAAACTGTATGACATACTTCCTGTGATGCTTGTCCCAGTCCTTGATCTTGCGCTGCTTTCTCCTATCCAACCTGCATGTTAGAAAAACAGAATATTAGCACCATCGAAACCGCAAAGAAGCTGCTAAGTGCACAAGGTTCATTCTCTCTTACCCGTGTGGCAACTTGTCCGTGTCCTCCCACTCCGACGGGTGAGGCTGGAACAAACCAAACTGACGGAACACCCGATGTGGCATGTGAAGCTCAACCGCCCAGTTGCATATGAGTGGGCACCGCATATGCCAAAGATCCCTATCCCTAAGTCACATCGGATTCAGCACGAAATCTCCAGGGTTACCAAATCTATCCCCTTTTCCATACGGCTCCCATTCCACCTGCAACATAGCATACAACAAGGCAACATTGATGTCGAGTTACGATAAAAGCACGAGAATGACTGATGCAATGACAAGTCACCTACTCAGCCGTGATCGTGTCCAACTCGCTCGTGTAGTGCTTGTACATGACCGAGGGATCATCCGTCGTCTCATTTAACACATCCCACTTGTAAGCCCAAGTGGGAAACCGTAGTGGGTTGCACTACAAAAAAAAACACTTCCGTGATGATACGTGTTTGTCACAGTAGGTCATGTTTTCTGTCATGCATGTACATCCATGATGATTTTATGACAGAATCAAGATAGTCATACCTGTGCTGTCGTAGAAGTGTTCCATGACAATACTCAAATTATCATCACTGAAGTGTCCACTTCCATGACGATAAATGGCGCGTCATGGAAGTGCTTTCGTTAAGGGTAACCGACATGTGGCATCCACCGTAACGGGTCGCCGTTATGCTATAGGGTCCGGTTTTGGATCCGATAACCCGTTAACAGCCAAGACCAATGGAGATTTTCCATGTGTAAAATTCTCATTGGCCGGGTGAACCACGTGTCAGCTACCCGTTGGTACAGATATCAACCGTCCAATGGACAGGACGCGCCTATGATGCGTCGACACGTGGCGAGGCCCAACTGCGGCCCATTTAAGTTAAAAAGGCCGGCCCAGCCAAAGGCCCACAATATTTTTTCAGACACTAGTGGGCCGGCCCGTTAACAGCCTGCCATGCTTTAGGTGAAATTACGGCCCATGTCAGATCTGGCCCGCTCACGGCCTGTCGTGTTTTGGGCCAAATGATGGCCCACATCAGATACGGCCCATTAAAAGCCTGCAATATTATGTGCCAGATTATGGCCCATGTCAGATCTGGCCCGCTCACGGCCTGTCATGTTTTGGGCCAGATGATGGCCCGTGTCAGATACGGCCCATTAAAAGCCTGCAATAGTTTGGGACAAATTACGGCCCATAACAGATATGGCCCGTTAACAGCTACTGTGCCTTTCGGCCCATTGGGGGCCTGATTTGCTCTTCGGCCTCTTAATGGCCCGTTTAACAGTTCGGCCCGATATTAGTTTCGGCCTGTCAGTGGCCCTGTGTACATATGGGCCGCTTTGGGCCCGGTTAAACTTTCGGCCATTTAAAGGCCCGAGCTACATCTGGGCCTAATTTTGGTCCGTAGTGACTTTCAGCCTCTCAATGGCCCGTAGTCTTCCTGGATACATTTTAGCCCAAACTGCGTATCAGCCCATTAAAGGCCCTAATATTGGCCCGCTATGCATCCGGCCTGCTTTCAACCCATCATGTGATTGGGCCAACCAAGGCCCAACTACATTTCGGCCTATTAATGGCCCGTCATACATCTGGGCTAATAATGGGCCGATGCATATTCCAGCCTGCTGTCGGCCCGTGATTTATTCAGCACAATTCAGGCTCAATCTACAACTCAGCCTGTTAAAAGCCCATTTTATTTTCTGGCCCAATTAAGTCAAGCGGTTCACTTGGCCTTTTTATGGCCCGAATCTAATGTGGGCCAAATTAAGTCTAGGCCTGCTAATGGCCCAAGATAAGCCCACGGTTCGGCCCATTTTTAGTGATTGGCGGCCGGCCAGTTCTATTACCGAATTTTTTATATATAAGCCTATCGTATTGGCCTATTGCGCTCCGATCGAAGCTTATGGCCTTTTCACAGAGCGACGACAGCATATACAACAAATAAATTACAGCATCATGACGAAGAATAAACCTAGACTATACAACAAAGAAATTAGAGCATATTACATCCCCTGGGCATCAAAGTTCGCCGCTAGTGATAATAAAGGGCAACCAGACAGCAGATGACATACACTGGGCATCAAAGGTCGCCACCAGTGGAAGTAAACACGCTGACAAAATAATAGACAGAACCGACAGAACTTCAACACAGGTCAAGAAAGGTTAGCCCTGCACAGGAGCTGCAGTGCAAGCAGCTTAGCAACCTGATGAGACTGTGCTTGTTTGACGCTGATATCCACCAACTCAAGCTGCATAGCATCAATAGACGTCATGTACTTATGGTTAATCTTGCATAGAGATTGGAGTTCCGGTTGGATTTGAGCGGAAGCATGTCTTTCTACTTGAATTTCAGACTGAAGAAGTCGAACAGATTCAGGCGGCGACTTCA
Organism: Thinopyrum elongatum; assembly: GCA_011799875.1. Classification (NCBI taxonomy): domain Eukaryota; kingdom Viridiplantae; phylum Streptophyta; class Magnoliopsida; order Poales; family Poaceae; genus Thinopyrum; species Thinopyrum elongatum. Next base: position 490,406,542 of record CM022303.1, on the reverse strand, counting down.
TCGAGCTTGTGTCACTGCTATTAGCGAGTAAGTTCGACACTACATCAAGACATGACTTTGGGGTTGTATTGCTATACTCAAGATGTGTTCCCTTCTTCTCTGGAATATATGTTAGAGGGACAAGCAATGGGTTCGCCTCACTATCATTATGGCAGTTCTTCCTAGCATCAGTGATGTCACCCTGAAAGAGAAACAAGTAGGTAGATAACAGGTTTTGCACGTATAAGCATTAGTGCTGTCAATTCATCTCATTTCTTAGTCAGAAATAAAGAGACACAGTTTTAAATAGCATTAACATAATAGGCATTGTTCATAATTAAGACGGCAGAAAATGGCATTCTGCAGGAGCGGTCAGCTTCACCACACCACTGGATTACAGATCAAGAACACAAGCATACATGTAGTGCTAAACAACGTATAAGCATGAATGATGAGTGTACTTTTAATTTATCCCATTTCATATTGGTAAATAAAGAGACTTGATTTAAATAACATTAACATAATATGACATTGTTCATAGTTAAGACATAGCAGGATATGACATTGTGCTGGAGTTGGCAGTTTCACCACACCACTAGATTATAGATCAAGAACACAAGCATACATGCAGTGCTAAAGAAGATAACTTGCTATGTTTGGTTTAATTTACATGGTATGAATAAGGAACTAGGTTGTACAACTAAAAACTAAAATTGAGGACAAACTTATGTTTATGTGCTTCTTCGTAATAAACTTTGAACATGCAATTTGATGCAAACGACAAAATTAAACAACATTTGCAGTCATAGCTATCACAACAAAGTTTGAAGGCTCGAGGAGGACAAACTTACGTTAGTAGTGAAGACCGGCTCTTTAAAGCCCTTGTCCATATTGATTGGGGGGGGGGGGGGGCAATTCAATAAGTTTAACACATACTCTACTTCATGGGCATTGCCTTTATTCTACATTTTGTTAAGAGTAAATATAGATGTGATAATATAGGAACAAATGGAGATTATTTAAGCTAAGGTGCAGACTATAAATGTAAGTACATCATACATGCAAAAGGCACTGACAAGAGCAATGCAGAGCTAAACTTCTTCAGTAGCATTGGTTTTATTCAACATTTTGGCAAGGGTAAATATAGTTCTAATGTGTAGAAAATGGAGGGCAAGGGAAAATACGCTGAAAAGTGTGCATGAACAACTAGCTGACAATATAAGTACAGTGATGAAGGACAGCAGATACTTACAAGAACAATGCAGAGCTAAACTTCTTCATAAGGCATTGGGTTTATTCTACATTAATGTAAGCATTCATATAAATCTGATAATTTTGAGAAAACAGTGGATAAGCAAGCTATAATGCACAATGATGTCACATAATCCACCAGGTATGAATGTAAGTACAACGATAGGACAACAGGTACTAACTAGAGCAAAGCAGCGAGCAACATAGTTGCGATATCCTAGGTTTTGCAGCGCTGGTTCTATCACAATATAAGTGGGGTGCTATCTGATTTCTCCGGTACCACCACCTTTTTCAAGGACTTTGCTTGTACTCCTTCAGGTTCTGCAATCACCCTCTTCCTTTTGGATGTGTGAAACACAAGAACATCATTTGAATGAAAAAACATGGTATGACGACAAATGGAATAGGTATTGATAATGGATGGGCATGGCATCTTCACATATATCATGAGTAAACTAAGCAGATGGCGGTGCAAGGAAGCAGAAGAGATGCAAGACACCTTATGCAAGATACGTGCAACCAATAAAACCTTGCCAAATTAGAACAGGCACCTTATTGGGTGAATAGGACACTACAAAAAAATACACTTCCGTGATGATACGTGTTTGTCACAGTAGGTCACGTTTTCTGTCGTGCATGTACATCCATGATGATTTTATGACAGAATCAAGATAGTCATACCTGTGCTGTCGTAGAAGTGTTCCATGACAATACCAAAATTATCATCACGGAAGTGTTCACTTCCATGACGATAAATGACGCGTCATGGAAGTGCTTTCGTCAAGGGTAACCGACACGTGGCATCCACCGTAACGGGTCACCGTTAAGCTATCTGGTCCGGTTGTGGATCCGATAACCCGTTAACAGCCCGGACCAATGGGGATTTTCCACGTGTAAAATTCTCATTGGCCGAAGGAAACACATGTCAGCTCGTCATTGGGTCAGATAGGCGCCTATGATATGTCGACACGTGCAACAGCCCAACACTGGCCCATTTAGCTTACAAAGGTCGGCCCGTTTGACTTGGTCAAAAGCTAGCGGGCCGGCCCATGAAAAGCCTGTTAACGGTCTGTTCGCATATAGCCCATTTTACGGCCCGGTAACTCACGGCCCGTTAGGGTCTTCCCGAAATCGGCCCAACAGCGTCATGTGGGCCGTCGAATATAACACCAGCCCGTTTCACTTTCGGCCCATGTATGGCCCACGACGTCTTTCGGCCCATATGAGGCCTTTCGTATCTTTGGGCCCTTTAGTGGCCCACGGTGACTCTGGCCCATAATAAACAGTAAATTTCTTTGTACCCATTAACGGCCCATGATTCACATGGGCCGTTTCCAGCCCGTGTTAGCTTTCGACCTACTGACGGCCCATACGTTCTTGGTCTCCTTTCCGGCCCTCGATTACTTCCGGCCCGTTACTGGCCTGTTCACCTAATGGCCCAAATTCGGCCCGTGGTTAGAATCGAACCGTTTGTGGCCTGTTAACCCGTTGCGCCGTTTCCAGCACGTCCTATATTCTGACCCATTAACGACCCGTTATGCCTGTGACAGAATTAAGCCTTTGCTGTCTTTCGGCCTGTTAACGGCCCATTACCGTGCTGGCCCAATACCAATTACGCCCGTTTACGGCCCATGTGGGCCCATTTATCCGACGGCCGAAGGCCCACTGATTCTACGGCCCGTTGGAGGCCCATTTATCCGACGGCCCATAGGAGGCCCATGGATCCTACGGCCTGTAGCAGGCTCAAGGTTACCATGGTCCGTATATGGCCCATGGTTGTTGCAGCCACTAGCAAACCAAGGAAAAAGAAGACTAGGAAATAAATAAGCCAGAAACTAACGCTAGGCTATTAAGGCAATTGCACAGATTACATCCACTGGGCATCAAAGTTCGCCACCAGTGCAAATATAGGGAACACCCTACACTATACAAAAATGGCTTGCTATTTTCTTGAGCCGGTGGCTGCATGTTAAGAACAAATTTTGTATCGCAACAAAACAAATTACAACCATAAAACAAAAGGAAGGTTGGCATAAAAGTTAACATTCCGGCAGGTAAATGCACCACCAGAAGTTGAGAAGCTCAGTTCATTTGACCTGACTGTTACGTTTTCATGCTGCACTGTCCGATGGAGCACCATAACCTTCGCCTTCATTTCTCCTAGGCTCCTAAACAACATAGCAAATGTCTGATAGCCTGGTTTCAAAACCATGCATATCTTGACGACATCGAACAATGGCTGTCCTTGTTTCACAAAGGGTCTCTGTGAGGGAATGGACTTGTGTCTGGAGCGCAGATATAACATTGTTTTGAGCTTGCATATCTTGATCATGAGGCAGTTTGGACGAGATTGCCTTAACAACCAACCCAGTATTAGGCAGGAACATGCTTTTGGCAATGTTAGTGGACAGGTACTGACCCACTGCAGCAAGAGGTGACATTGCGATTATAGTTGGCTCGTCACCTTCAGAAGCTGGCGGTTCCACCATTTGTTCCATAGCTTGCTGAAAAGTTGAGTTTTTACATTAGTAGTACCAGAACAGAAGATATTAAGGAGGCAGCAAAACCGAACGAAATAGCTTTGGTCTATATACAGAACTTATTCTGGTGAACCCGTGTAAAATATTAGTTGTATTTTACTGCAAAGTACATAATAAAACCAGGTTCCAAACATATGACCATGTACCATGGATAATGTATTGTCTACTTCTTCACGTTGTATTGACAGCTAAGGATAAAGAGACAAAGTTTATAATACGGTAAGCATAGTATGACATCATTCATATCACAAAACAACTGAGAACAGACAAACAGGCAATTGTAATGTTGTGTGGGCAAGTCCAGCACAGAACTAGATTACAGATCAAGATCAAAGGAACATCACTCCTCTCTTTTAAACCTTGTAAGGTGCAATTATATGCTAAGACAATTGTGTATAAAATTGAAAAGAGTAATAGACATTGGCTGCAAACCGTGCAGTTCAATGCACAAGTCAGAGTAAGTAAGAGTTAAAAGGCATGAGGATTAAGGACTTACAACAACGGCTTTGACTAGTGTAGTCATGCCCTTTGTCTTGCTGGTGTGACAGTCCTTGAAGATTTCCACAGCATTTGGTTCAGGTACTTTTTGGTCCTTGCGGGCTTTCCTCTGCATTTGGAACAAGTCAATATAGATATGATAATATGGCACAGCGAAAAGAGTGAAACAACAGCTAATTACAACAGCCTCGCAGTGTGCAATATAGCTACGAGATCCTGTCGTCTGTTGGAATTTCACTTTCGTACGGTTGGCCTTGTTCTTTGAACAGTTCACCTACAAGAAGATAGATTTTTGAGGCACATGCGTAAATAGGAGTTCAACATGTGATCTGATCACATATATATAACGCACTTGATACTTTGGATCAGACCAGTATTTAACGAGGCCTCTCCATCCGATATATTTTCCACTGGAGATGTTTGGGCAAGTTCACTATTAGCCTTGCCTTCAAAGTGAGTTTTCCTCAAGTTATACCGATACTGTCGCAGAGCAGACTTGAAAACATGGGTGCAAGCTTGTCTGGTTGCATCATCTTGGCTATCCAACTTGAACCTCATCTATTGAAAATTATGGGAGTCTCATTATCAGCAACCTAGAAAGTATGGGCAGAGTAAGACGATATTACTAGTTTCCATACATAACCATACTTACAGATAAATGGTCGAGGAAGGTGTTGAACTAGGTTTCATCTTTGTCATTCCTGTACTGAATCCATGTTGGGAGGATACGTGCATGACACCTAACGGCAACCGCTGCCTCTGATACTAACTTGGCTGACTCTGTAGCATCACGTGGCCTTTTTAAATCTGCCTCAAAACGGATCTCCATTCTTCCTCCTCTAGATTTAGTTAACCTATCAAGCATTATCCCTGATGTCTGTTTCCTCTTGCGCCTAGGTGCTAGTCCAACAACGAACATAGGAAGTGTTAGTGTACATCAAACTGTGAGACTACATATAAAGAAGCATGCAACTGTAACTTGACTCCAACAACTACCTTCTTGCTGTTGAAGCTCACAAGGTTCATCTGATCTTGCCAACTCGTCTTGTGTCAAGAGTGCTTCGGAAGTAGTGTCAGGTGGCAAGGGAGCTTGGGAACGTGCTGCTAGCTGAGTTGACAAACGAGTAACTCGTGGAGCTGGTGGTACTGTGGAAGGTGTTGCAACAACTAGGGTTGTCGCTGCTTGTTTGGTGGCAGCTATTAGTTTCTGTTTGGATTGTTTTGCAGCTCGTGTAGCACGGGATACCACGTTTGTACAATTTTCCGGTGGACTTTGACCTTCTATTGCACCATCAGTACCAGCAGAATCTGCATAATTCTTCCGCTTCCGTTTCCTTGTGTCCTGAGTACTAACACCATCTCCTGCCATTCTGTGTTCCTTCCTCTTACTCTGTGCCATGTCAAGTCAAGCCGACAAGAAAAAGGAATAAAAATTTAGTTCTTCAGAACAAATTGATGCATGATACAGATGAACTGAACTTTGATGTTAGACAACCGCATGATAGGAGGATGTAATATGTACGAAAAATAGGACGGCATGAGATAATCAGAACTATGATGTGTAAACTAAGCAGAAGGCATTTCAATAAATTAGAAGCAATGCAATGGAGGTAGACACCATATGAAAGATGCTACAAATATCGCTCTACGAAGTTAACAGTGTCTCGTCATAACTGGCATTTAAACAAATGTGAAGCAGTACAAGAAATAAATCATATGCAAGATGCAAACAACATCACACTACCAAGTTAAAGGTCTCTCGTCATTAGTGCCATTGCATATTCACAGCATTGCATATTCACAGCTATGATGTGTAAACTAAGCAGAAGGCATTTCAACAAATTAGAAGCAATGAAAGCTAGACACCATATGTAAGATGCAACGAATATCACTCTACCAAGTTAAAACTGTCTCATCATTAGTGCCATTTCAACAAATTAGTAGTACAAGCTAGAAAATAATGCGATATGTAAACTATATCAGACTCCCAAATTAAACGTGTCTTGTGAAAAGTGATTGTTGCAGGTTACACAACAGTAATACTTTGATGTAAGAACATGGTGTGATAGACAGATATTGTATGTTCTAGAAACAGGAACACGTGTCTTATTCACAAGTATAATGTGTAAAGTAAGCAGATGGAATTCAACAAAATTAGAAGCAATACAAGCTAGACATCATACATAACATGCAACCACATATAATAGTGCCCTGTTAGAGGGAGCACTTGTGATGGTGGACAAGGGGGACGTGCTCATCATCAACACAATTACGTTGAGTGTCTATGCATGTGTTGTCTTCCAAATCTTGTTTGGGGGATGGCGGAGTAGAATGTGTAGAGGCCCTTCATTTGGAAGGAGCACCTTTATCCACTGCCTTGCTAATTTCCTTCTGCTTTATTGATTTTGCATTGTCAAGTAAAACCGACAAGAAAAAGCAATAAAATTCACTCTTTAGAACTCATTCATGCATGATACTGACAATCACTACCTTGATGTAAGGCAAACACATGATACGAGGATGGAATATGTACGAAAAACAGGACGAAATGGCATATTCACAACTATTTGTGTAAACTAAGTAGAAGTAATTTAATCAAATTACAAGCAATACAAGCTAGACACCGTATGCAACATGCAAGACAATATCACACTGCCAAGCTAGAGAAAGCACCTGGGATGCCGGTTTCGCCGGAAGACCGCCATCAGTCCCTGCCTTAATTTTTTCGTTCCTCTTTCTTAATTTTATTGCCTTATCAAGTCAAACCCACAAGAAAAATGAATAAAAATTCACTTTTCAGAACTCATTGATGCAGGATGCTGACGAGCACTACTTTAATGTAAGGCGACCGCATGATAGGACGATTGAATGTGTAAGAAAAAAGGACAACATTGCATATTCACAGCTATGATGTGTAAACTAAGCAGAAGGCATTTCAACAAATTAGAAGCAATGAAAGCTAGACATCATATGAAAGATGCAACGAATATCACTCTACCAAGTTAAAATTGTCTCGTCATAAGTGCCATTTCAACAAATTAGAAGTAGTACAAGCTAGAAAAGAATGCGAGATGTAACCTATATCACACTCCCAAGTTAAACATGTCTTATGATAAGTGATTGTTGCAGGTTACACAACAGTAGTACTTTGATGTAAGAAAATGGTGTGATAGACATATATTGTATGTTCTAGAAACAGGAACACGTGTATTATTCACAAGTATAATGTGTGAAGTAAGCAGATGGAATTCAACAAAATTAGAAGCAATACAAGCTAGACATCATACATAACATGCAACCACATATAACAATGCCAAGTTAGAGGGATCACCTGTGATGGTGGACTAGGGGAGACGTGCTCATCATCAATATAGCTACGTTGAGTGTCTATGCATGTGTTGTCTTGCAAATCTTCTTGGGGGGGGGGGTGGCGGAGTAGAATCTGTAGAGGCCCTCCGTTTGGAAGGAGCACCTTTATCCACTGCCTTGCTAATTTCCTTCCGCTTTATTGATTTTGAATTGTCAAGTAAAACCGACAAGAACAAGCAATAAAATTCACTCTTCAAAACTCATTCATGCATGATACTGACAATCACTACTTTGATGTAAGGCAAACACATGATACCAAGATGGAATATGTACGAAAAACAGGACGGCATGGCATATTCACAACTATTTGTGTAAACTAAGCAGAAGCCATTTCAACAAATAAGAAGCAATGCAAGCTAGACACCACATGAAAGATGCAACTAATATGACTCTGCCGAGTTAAAAGCCTCCCATCATAAATGGCGTTTCAACAAATTAGACGCAGCGCATGCTATAAATCAAATGAAAGATGCAACCAATATCACACTGCATATCTAAAGGTGTCTCGTCATATTGATTGATGCGGGATACAAAAAAACAGTAGTTTTATGTAAGGACATGCTTAATAGACAGATGTACTATGTACTAAAAACAGGAAGGCATGTCACATTAACAGGTATAATGTATAAACTAAGCAGAATAGCACATGCAATTTAACCAGATTGAAAGAATTACAATCTAGACACCATATGCAACATGCAACCACATATCATGCTGCCAAGTTAGAGCAAGCACCTGTGATGGTGGTGTAGGGGAAATGTGGTCATCAACTACAAAGCTACATTCACTATCTTCATCTAGCCTTACTGTTTCTTGAGAATCATGTGGGGAGGCTGACACTGCATTCTTTAAAGGAGCATCTTTTCTCACAGTAACCCACTGGGGTGACTGTCTCATCATAAGTGATTGATGAGGGATACACAAGAATATTAGTTTGATGTAAGAACATGGTTAATAGACAGATGTACTAGTATGTACCAAAAACAGGAAGGCATGTCATATTCAAAGGTATAATGTGTAAGCTAAGCAGATGCAATTTAACCAAACTCGAAGCAATACAATCTAGACATCCGGCTGGAGTGGTGAGCATGATCATCGAGGACCTGAGAGCCTGGTGGGAGGCGGGCTACTTCGCCACCATCGTGACTTTTTAGTTGGCTTCCAGGTGATGCCTGTCTGTGCTGGGCTTGTCACAGGCTCGGCCAGTGCCCTGACTAGCTATTTGTCTTCTGGTGCTCCTGGGATGGTGGTTCATGTAAAAAATACCTTTCCTTATCTTAATAAAGATCGACTTCGGCCTTTCGAATACAAGCTAGACACCATATGCAACATGCAACCCCATATGACACCGCGAAGTTAAAGCAAGCACCTGGGATGGTGGTTCATGGCGAGCGAGATCATCAACTCCAGAGCTATGTTTACCGTCTCCATCTACTAACACTGCACCCTTTATAGCACCGAAACGTGTCTTGCCTAAGCCCAAATAAAGCTAGAGCTGCTTCTCTCTTTTATTTCGTGCTTCTATCAACCGGTTGGCAGAGGCTGAAATACCCATGCATAAAAAACCAATAGTGAGAGTATGGGTGAAGTGTGTGCAGAACTAGTGCACTGTAAAAGTAGCAGATAGCAGGTGGCTGAAAAATAAATGACAGGAGACATATGATAGCTCTACAACATTGCATGCAAACAAAATTAGATTCTACTCCGTATGATTTTGTAATATATGAGCACAGGGATGGCTGGGAAATGCAGGTACTCCTCTAGCACACCACCACATGTGGTCCTATCAAAATAACAGTCGGCTGAAAATAAATAGGTCAGTCAATTTTTTTATGAACCGTCCGATCTACAAGGAACGGGCAGATGGCCTTCGTCTACCTCCCACCAGTCACTGTTGATGATCTTTCTCGAACCGCCAGCGACCACCGGCCCAGACCCCTGCCTCCGCCGCCCCGCCCTCCCCTCGACCTCACACCACAGCCGTGCTTGGCAGCGCCCCCTGGCCATCCCTTTAAGCCCGGCCGACCTCCAGATCGGGCGCCAGCAGCTCCTAGGCCCCACACACCCCTAAGATAAACACCGAGGCGCTACTTCCCCGGCGTAATAGGCTGACTAGCGCCTGTTACGCCGGGGAATGCTTCCTTTAATTGGGAATCAACTGACCAGGAATTGAAATCCAGGGGGGCGACGGACCTCTAGCTAAGGTGAAATAGTATATGAGGAGAAACCTTGTGCATCACGAGTTACTAGGAACATCTAGTATCAGGAAGAAGGTGTAGGAAGAAGCGGTCAACTAGTGTCTTCTGTGGGATGAATACCGTGCAAGCAGACACATAAGATTTGCACGAATAAGGGAAGAGCAGTACCAGTTCCGGTTGCCAGTGCTGTGTCCTCCTGATATCGCGGCGATGTTCTTCTTTTTACCGGGGGAACCGATGTTTTGGAGGAGGGTGGAGCCTTGGACGAACCCATGGCCAAATTGTTGACTATGTTGCGGTGGCCGTCTATCGGCGGAGGGGAAGCGGATCCAAGGTGGCGAAGGACGGCGTAGCGGGAACAGCTCCGGTGTGGTGGATGGTGGTGACGTTGGAGCGGCAGCGGTGAGGCACAGGACGGCGTGGTTGAACTGGCTCGGGTACGGCACACATCGGTGTCCTGGAGGTAGCTCGGCCTCGGCTTCAACTACTAGCCGTGGAGGGCGTTGCGGTTGCGGTTATGGTGGACGACGACGTCAGGGTATCGGCTCCGGCGTGATGGAGGAGGGCGGCGGTTGATGGGTGGGATGGGGTGGCGGACGGAGGTCGCCGGGGTTTCACGGCTAGTGGAAAGGTAGTTTTGGCGCCCACGGAGTACGAATGGGGAAATGGACGGGGGTGGTGGGGGGAGCTAAGGGGGAACCATGTTTTGGTCTGGGACGCGCTTGTTTTTTTTGAACAGATGGGACGTGCTTGTTTGAAATTTGGGGAAAGTACAAACTTTGCCCCCCTCTTAAATTTTGGACCTACTGCGGGTCAGGGGTAGGACGGTAATCCGAGGTGTCACAAATAGTGGGCGGGAGCAATTTCGGCCGAGCGAATGTGTGTTTAGGCGGCCACGGTGTATGAATGTTTTTTGGAGGCGGTTGCGTGGCGTCTAGATGAAGTTACAAACCTACCCCGGTTTAGACCTATAGACGTTGGGCCGGTAGGCTTCACGGGTCAGAGTTAGAAAAGTAATTTCCTTCTACCAAACATTGGTCTCACGCGGTTTCGGGCGAGTAGAGGCTCTTTTGTCGCTTCTTTCGAAATTTTGAAATAGAAGCATTCACGTTTAGAGTACTCTTGAACTTTGAGGATTGACCTAAATAGACAACGTTAAATTTGACCTTGTATGTTTGAAAACCTCATTAAATTATGCGCTTATTTTTGAAATTTTGACACTTGAAAATCCTATAACTACGATTATTTTGGAATGGAGGAGGTAAATTTGAATCTATTTTCTACACGACTATATACGCTATTATGTACAAAAGCAGAGCAAAGATTGGTGCCCCCATAATTTAGGTATGATTTACAAATGCCAAGATCTCGAATTCAAATAATTGAATGGACTTCATGTTGAATTCGAATTTTTTAAACCACCTTAAGTTGAATTCAAATGTATGCTAGTTCAAGCTAGCTATTTATAATGTTCATTGTGTAACTTTTGTATGTATAATGTGCTTTACACACACAACATGAACTATACTCACGTTTATATTCGATTGCTAAAGCGATGCATTGTCTGGAGTTCAAAATACTAACTCTGTGGATCAATTATGTCGAATAATAACATAGACATGCTCAAATTTGATAGAATATAGATGTCTGATGGATCAATGACCGTTCCTTACGCGAATTGCAAATATCATGATCCCATCCTAATATTTGGATACAATTTATATTTTTAATCAATGTGTACATCAGTCTTTTACGTGTAGTTTCACTCTCCATAGGCCCCTCCTCACACACACGCTGATTTTCTCTCTCACACATACGCGCACACGGTGTATATCCATCGGTGGTCTCTCACACATACTCACACACTCTCTCCCGAGGTGTCTTTCTCGCAGACATGCTCTCGATATAGCCCTCCCTCCCTCTCGCAACCATTTACGACTGTTTTCACTAACCTTTATCACAAGCACTCTTCCTCTCACAAGCATACACACGCACAATCCCCATCGACCCTTTCTATATACATAGACCTGCCTACGTGTCTCCCGCACGCACATTATCTTTAGGCCTGTCTCGCACGCATTGTCTCCACCTCTCTTCCTAATTGACGAGTATGATTCTAGCAGAGCATTCTGTAGGATGCCCCTTAAAGTTAGGTTGGATGAATGGTAATATTAGAGATAAGGGGTTACCTTAGTCCGAGGACCTAAGGTTACAAATCCTAGACGGCTTTGTCAGTGGACACAGAGTCCTTCATGACTCTGGTATCTTTGTCTTGTACGACTAGTCCTCCATGGGTCTCCTTGAATGCGTAACGGGCCGACCAATGTGGCGCAGGACGGAACTGAACCAAGGGCCTCACCTCGGCCCACCGGACCTCACGCGGTGACACACCCTCTGCCCCCAGGTCTCGTTATCTTCTCACACCCACACATACCAACACAGACACCACACAAAATATTTTCTCCTCGTGCCTCTATCCCCTCCCCCCTTGCATATACACACTCAAGGGCATCTCTCGCCATGACATCCTATTCGTCTCTCTCTAGACCTCTCTCATTTCTCATGCTATCTCTCCCACGTCCCCCCACCCGCCGGCCCCTCTATCCAAGCCTCTCTCGAATACGTAATACATACACATACCTCTCTAGGCCCTGCCAAATACGTCAACTACACATTCACACATGTTACATCACGTACCCCGTTGATCTAAAAAGCCCTCTCTTCACGTTTATTTCGCATACAATATTCCTTTTGAATAAAACCACACAAAGCGTGGCCAAAAATTATTTTAGAATTTCTACATATACACAACATTACAAAGTTATATGGAGGAGTATGAACGTTAATTTGCATTGCATGGTGCACCCAGTGATATTTATTCCGCACTGTGAATTTTTATATTTTTATACTATATATAAAGTTAGTCATAATAAAGAGAAACGAAGAGCATCTCTCTCCATCGCATACACCCCCTCTACGCCCCTTTCACGTACGCACACAAACTATCTCCAGGTCCTCTAAAAGTACGTCCCCAGCACATTCACGCATGTTTCATCTTTCTCTCGCGATATATACAGTGACGATCATTGTATTTGAAGCGAAAGCACGATACGTACATTGGACTTTAGAATCCACTCATTACGGTCACCATTTACGTTTTGTGGTTATTATACATTCACGGGCTCACCGTACAGCTCTGTATTTGCTCAAGACACGACTAGTTGACCAGTTAAACGCTCCACATGGCACCTCTAGTGTTGCATCACATTATCTCACTACCATTGGGCCCACCTGTCGGCGTGTATAAGAATGAAAACAAACGATAAAAAAATATTGGACGGTGGTTCGAAGTCATGACCGCGGGCACAGCTAACAAGGTGGCCTTGTATTGGTATGCTGAGCCGTCTGTTTTAGCACACAGGAGCTGGTGTGGTGATTATACACATACGCACGCATGCACACGAACTGTATGCATGCAACACTCACACGAACACATGCAGCCATGCATGCACGCAACACTCACACGTACACACACAGCCACACACGCACGCAACACTCACACGCACGCATGCATGCACACCCCACACGACCAACACACACTCTCACGCTCAAGTGCTCAACCTACACGTGCATGCGCACACATCAGGCCCTGACAGACACATACACAACTAGGTGGTTCCCGCGCATGGGTTGGAGTCTTGTCGCGCCTACGTAAATTTGTGTTTATCTTACCTTTTTTCTATGCAAACTGACAGGTGGGACCCACAAGGAACATGGTCAATTTAACCAGTCAACGTAGTGCCACACAGATTAGTTGGCCGGTCAACAGAGTGCAATCCGATGCTGAACGGTGAGCAAGTGACCGTATAATCACCGCAAAACGTATATAGTGACCATAATGAGCGTATTCTGAAGTCCGGTGACCGTATTACGCTTTTTGCTTGAAATACACTGACCACCCGTGTATTTATCTCTTGTCTCGCTCTCTCTATGGAGCCAAGTAGGCCAACGTGCCAGTGCCTAAATTGGCGCACGCCACCCCATTATTGCTGTACTGGTTTCGTAATAGCAAACAAGCATTCATGTCTACTGTACAAACTATAGATATGAGTTACAAATGCCATGAAGACGAATACAAATATTTGAATCCACTTTATGCCCAATTTCTCTCTGTAGGCCCTCCAAAAGTACATCTCTACATGTTCTCGCATGTTACATCTAACAACTATGCAATACAACACTACTACTACACTCTAACATAATAAATCATATGTGTTTTTAGTTTTACTAGATCTCATATTGTTACTTAATTATTCAGTTTGCATACTGTAACACCCCCTTGTAATGACCACAGTGATCAACTGCTAATAATGCCATGTCATCATCATTTGCTTTGCCTAGTCACTTGGATTAATAATCCAATTCAAATTCAAATCTGAAAATCAAATTAAATTCCAAAGTGCAAATTGAAGTTGATCAAACTCTGCTGGAGAAATGTTATTTAATTAGCAAATAATCCAGTGGTCATGGCAAAATCATAATCATTATTTTTGGAGTTAGCTAAGTGAGTGAAACAACCTGAAACAGCACTCAAAACAGACTATTTACATCTATTAAAATAATATCCAATTCAAGTGGAATTCAAATCAGTCCAAACCACTTTTTGGTGAGAGATAATATTGCATTGCAATATTTGGGACAACTCTCATATTTACAAAAAATGCAAAAGTGCTCTAACTATTTCAAGACAGAATTGATATAAGAAAAAGAAAAAAGGGAGAGATGGGCCACTGTGCACAGGCCTAAGTGCACAGTGCCGGGTCCCAGCCCATCAGCCCACCTAGCTCCCTCTCTCCTCCCCGTGTCGACGCCGCCGTGGTCAGGGACGAGCTCGCCGGTCGCTGGCCGACACCGCGGCGCTACAGGGGCCGTCGAGGGATAAGGGCGACGCCCTCGGCCCCGTCACCACTCCCCATCACTTCTCCCCTCTCTCCCTCGCTCTGCGGCGCCTCTTTTTCCCCTCCAGATCCGACGCCCGAGCGCTGCCGTCGCCGCGCGTCGTCACCACCGTGGCCACCGTCGACACCTCGCAGCCCCACCGTGTCCACACGCTCCGCCGAGCTCGACCACGTCGTCTGCAGCAAACTACGGGAACCGAGGAGCACCACATCGCCCACACGCGCCTCGTCTTCTTCCTCGGGTCGCCGGCGCCTCTCCGTCGATCCCCGGCGCAGCAGCTACTATACCACTCGCCGGGCCTACGTGTGAGCCTGCACGGTGAGCTTCTCCCCCTCCTCTCTCTCGCTGCGCCATAGGAACCGCCGTAGCTAGCCGCCACCGTAGTCGTGCTTTGGCCGCCGCCGACGAGCTCGTGCTCGTGGCCATGGCCGCTTCCGTGCTTGGCTAAGCACCGCGCTGTGCTCCTGGCAACCCCGGGAGTCGAACGCGCACTCGCACGTACCCCCTCGAGCCGCGCAGCCGCGATCCCGTCCGGGCCCGAACTCCGGCGCCCGCATCGCCGCTCGCCGTCGACGCCATGTTCCATCTCCGGCCGCGCCACCGCCCAGGATCGACGCGGCGTTGCACGCACGTTCGAACGCGACCAACCCCGTCCGTTTTGGTGCACTATGGGCGAAACCCGACGCCGGCCTGAGTCCTCCGCCGCGTCTGGAGGCCACCGGCGACCTGCCGCCGGCCGCCGCTGACGTGGTGCCGCTGGGGCCACTCCCAGGGTCGCTGCCTGGTGGTCCCCAGGGCCCAGCTGACCCCGTTGACCGGTCAGCTCTGCTGACTGGACCGGGCCCAGTCACTGACTGGTAGGCCCCACCTAATTAACCAGCTAAATCACTAATTAGTCAACCCTAATCAGTCACTGACAGGTGGGGTCCGCTGCTAACTAACACTTTTTAGTTAAAATAAACACTGTTAGTCTCTGTGAGTATGACAGGTGGGGTCCCTGTTACTATTCCCCCGGATAAGATTTGCTGACTGGGCCGCTGAGTCAGCCTCTGGGACCCACATGTCATACACTAAGGCTACCTCCCTCTGAGTATAAAAAGTAATTACACTGTTTTGGATAATTCGGTTTAGATAATTAAAAATAATTCCAAAATTCAAATAATCTTTAAAAATTAATAACTTTTAAACCGTAGCTCGGATCGAAAAAGTTAAAACATGAAAGTTGCTCAGAACGACGAGACGAGTCTGATCGTGCCGTCTGTTTCTCCATCGGAACCTCCTACGTAGAAGAACTCGTAACTCCGGACCCGAATCAGGCAGATGAATAGTGCACACACGTCGGATATTAAATCCCAGAATAATTCTAAAAATAACTAAAATGACTTAGATGCATAATTAGGCAACCCTGCACTGCATCGTAGCATCACACGCACTGTATTGCATTTGTTTGCATTATGTTTACCTGTTTCTTCCCCCTCTTCTCTCTCGGTAGACCCCGACGTTGACGTAGCTCCCGAGGCAGACGCCGCACAGGAGTACGACTACGTCCCCGACGATACTACTGAAGACCTTGCCCTTGCGCCCGAGCAAACAGGCAAGCACCCCCATTTTGAGCATGCCTAAATCGCCTATTCCCTTCTCTCTTATGCTTGCATTAGAACTGCTACTGCTACTGTTTTCCTATATCTGCTGCATAGCCTGATTATTGTACCCTGCTTTGTTACCTTACTGGTTATCCTAGACTGCTTAGTATAGGCTGGGTAGAGACACGACAGAGACCTCCACTTGATCCCGACTGCCCTGCTGGATATCAGAAGACCCGATCATCGGGATTGAAGACCAGACCCTGGCACCGCACATCACTACCCCTTAGTTGCCGACACTGCTGGGTTACCGTCGAGTGCCGAGGGTGATACCTCGTTAGCACTTCTGATGTTAACCTTGTAGGTTAGTTACTTGGTCGTGGTAAGCGAGGGTGATTCCTCCTACACCACCCCCGATAACGACATCGTCGCGCAACCTCTCAAGTGTGGACCTCGAGGGTGATTCCTCCTTCGTTCACCTTGATGATAACATCGAGCGGGAACTCCATCGAGGGTGATTCCTCATGGTTCCGTTCGGTGTCAGACACACAGTTACCTTGGATATTATGACTTGACTATGAACCACGATACTAAAGACGGGTCGGCCTTGAGGGGTACCCGCGCGAGCTTATTGCGAAGTGATGTGGAGTCGGGTTGACCTGGATGGTGCCCGCGAGATAACTACGAGGCATGGCCGGGCATTCTTAGCCCTTGCCGCAAGTCCTCGAGACGGGGCGACGGGGTCACATCGATCGTGAGTCTCTGCTCGTTTCCGCGCGCTCCTAATCCACTACGGTTTGGATATTTGATCCGAGGGGCCTCTGGCCCGATAGCACTAACCATCACGTGGGCATATTATGGGCGTTCTGCGTCGTATACTTTAGCCGGAGCTTAATAGAAGTCAGCGACTGAGCGGCGCGTGCTGAATTGGACTGGGAACGCAACTGCGCTTGTATAAGGGGTTGCTAGGTCTGCTTTCAGCCGCGTACGCAACGTGCAGGAGTTCCTGGGGCGAAGGCCCAAGACCCCTGGGCGCATAGGTTAGTCCGGCGTGCTGACCTCTCTGTTAGGTATTTGGTCGGGTTGCGGCGTGTTGCTTAGCCGAGGCCGGGCATGACCCAGAAAAGTGTGTCCGGCCGGAGTTAAGCGAGCGTGGTGGGTAAGTTGGTGCACCCCTGCAGGGAAGAAACTTCTATCGATAGCCTGTCCTACGGTAACGGACACTCGGAGTTGTATCCCGATCGGTACAACTAGAACATGTGATGAGAACTGGATAGTACGGCTCTGGGATTGCTTTCTCGCAGGGAGTCGAGAAAGGATCTCAGGTCGAGGTTGATGATATTACTACTACTACTTTACATTATGTTCATCTGCTCTCTCCTGATGCTGCAAGACTGTCGAAGATTGTTGAAGATGCTAGTCTTCGATAGGACTAGGCTTCTCCGCTCTATTCTGGCATTTCTGCAGCCCAGTCCACTAATACAGCCCCCTTTTGAAAATGTTGCATATGTAGTGTAGATCCTTGCTTGCTGAGTACTTCGGATGAGTACTCACGTTTGCTTTATTTTCTTTTTCCCCATATTCCATTTGATGCCACCAGACGACGGAGCCCCTGAGCCAGAAGCCCCAGCCGACGACCAGTACTACTATCCGCCTGGCGAGTACTACTACTACGAGAGCCGTTCGACGACCAGGAGTAGGATCGGAGGGTCCAGGGCAGGAGGCCTACGCCTTTCGATCGTAGTTTTTTTTATTTTTACCCCGCCTCTGTGAAGGCTTATCTCTCTCTCTGTAATATATCTGTACTCAGATATCTAATGCTTCCGCTGACGCTTGTATGCCATCGAGCTTGTATTCGAGCCCTCGAGGCCCTGGCTTGTAATATTAAGCTTGTATGACTTTATTTTATGTTTTAGAGTTGTGTTGTGATATCTTCAAGTGAGTCCTTAGGCTTGATCGTGCGCATTTGCGTGTATGATTAGTGCACGATTAAGCCGGGGTCGTCACAGGTTGGTATCAGAGCCGACTGCCTTTAGGAATCCCCCTTCCCAATTCCTTGGCCGAAGTTGAGTCTAGTGGTCTAAAACTGATTTTACTAACTTGGCTGTGTGGCTTACGGGCCCAGGTCACCAACTGGGTGGTACTAACATCTTTTACTTCTCGATCTTTACTCTGGGATTCTATCCTCTCTTCTATTCGGGTTTTGCAAATTACTAAACGCCGACACTTAGGATCACGTAATTCATATCCATCCGGAGAGCTGGATTCAGTACGATTTCCCTGTCTTTGATCTGATTAGTCTGATAATCATTTTCCTTTCCATTGTTTTGTTTAACCTTTCCTTCCGAGATTGGTTATATTTCTCATTGTCTTATGACAACCCTGAACCTTTCTGTTTCAGATGGATCGACTATTTCCACCGCGGCCTACGACCCAGTTAGTGCTTCGCACTTGGGCTCGTGATGCCCCTGGATTTCCAGCTGTTCTGATCGCCCTCCTGAGTAGACTGGGTTACCGCTGGAATCCCGAGTACATGGTCTATGAGGTTTATCGCGAGTTCAACCAGGAACAGTACTATGCTGAAGTTCGGATTTATGATCAGCAGAACAACTCAGACACCGAGCTACACCTTTTTCATGGATTAGGCGTGATGATTGAGATGGCAGTACATGATGCCGCCTACTCTGCTGTCGCACGTCTCCGAGGAGAGCACAGTGCTAACTTGGATGATACTGTGTTTCGGTACATTCCGTATGCACCTGCTGGAGATGCTACCGGATACTACACAGCTATCTGTGCCCCGTACGAGTCTCGACGCTACGACCCGCAGGTTCTGATTCAGTGCACTCAGGCTTTGGATCGCACTGTTCGTGCACTTGCTGTTGAGTTGTTTGCCACTCGAGCACGCTACTACGAGGCTATGACACAGTTGCTACCAGCTGTTCGTGCAGGGATGCATCCGGAGTACATTCTTTACCCGAGCAGGACTGAGATGCCATCAGGGATCGTCTGGCCTGCTGTGGGAGGTCACACGCCTGCACATGGACCTCTTCTTTCTTCTCGAGACCGGGTTCTGCATCAGAGTGCCCATGGAGCGCAGGATCCTTCTGCGACGAACGTCCATCGTCCGCACTTGCAGTTACCCCGTTTCCGTGGTTTTCTCCGACGCTGATGTAGCCTTTGCTATGTCACGTTGTGTACTTCCTTACCGCGTGCCTGCGTGCCGCCTAGTGTGTCTCTAGTTTTTCAATTTGCGCCGTTATGCTGCCCGATTGTAACCGACTATGTTTGGATCTGTACGTCTTAATGACTACTTTAAGCATCTATTGCACTCTTTCAATAATGTCGAGTTACCTCATGTTTATTGTTAAACACTTGCATAAGCTATCGCTGAAATACCCCTGTTGGAATAGCAGGATGGCTGACAACAACCCGCCACCGCCGCCACCACCTGATTACATGGCAGCGATGATGGAACAGTTTGAACTCAACCGCCAGTTTATGACGGGGATTATGCAGCAATTCCCTCGTCCTGATGCTAATCAGCAGCAACCATCCATTACCTTACCAGAGTTCATGAGGCTCAGTCCATCGTTTTTCCGCAACACAGTCAACCCACTGGATGCAGATGACTGGCTGCGTGATATCTCTCATGAGATGGAGTCTGCTAGTGTCGCCGAAATTAACTATGTCACTTTTGCGACATATCTTCTTAAGGGTCCCGCAGCCCAATGGTGGGCCACTCACCGACAGACTCTGCCGCCTGGTACTGTCGTCACTTGGGCAGAGTTCAAGATTGCTTTCCGTGCCCGCTACATTCCTCTAGCTGTCATAGCTAGGAAGAAGGCTGAGTTCCGTAGCCTTGTCCAAGGAAACAAGACTGTGGAAGTCTATCAGTGCGAGTTTCTAGACTTATCTCGTTACGCTGAAGAGGACATTCCTACTGATGAACGCAGACAGGAGAAGTTTCGTGAAGGACTGCACCATGACATTCAGTTAGCCCTTCTTGTTCAAGATTACCCTGATTTTGCCACCTTGGTGAATAAGGCCATCATGGTTGAAACTGGACTTAAGAAGCACAAGGAAGCGTCCAGACGCACCCGTGAATCGGGCTCATCTTCGGGCTCGTCATCCCAGAAGCGACGCATCTGGTTTCCCCAAGGCATGTTCCGTTCAGCAGCTCCTGCAAACAGGCCCTCTTATGCTGCACCACGCCTGCCACCTCCACCACCGAGACAGCCCCTGCCAGCTCCAGCACCTCGAGCTCCAGCACCTCGTCCTGACAGCGGACTATGCTTCAAGTGTGGCAAGCCAGGTCACCGTGCTAGAGATTGTTCTCAGAATCAGAATCAACTGGCTCTTCCTTCTGCTGGCCGTGGAATTGGCCGTGGTATTCCTCAACAGCGCAATTATAATGCCAGACCTCCTTATGGTCGTGGGCAGAGTTACCATGTCAACATGTCTGAAGCTCCAGATCAACCAGATACTGTGATGGGTACACTTCTCGTTAATTCAGTACCAGCATCCGTTCTATTTGATTCAGGAGCATCGCATTCATTTATGTCAGAACAATTTGCACTCTTGCATGATGTTAAATGTGAAACACTACACCATCCGTTAGTAATTAACACCCCCGCGGGCCGGTGTCAAACCACCATATTCAGCCCCGAAGTTACTATTGAGATTGATCGGCTGAAATTCCAAGCATTTCCCATTATTCTGAGGTCATCTAAGATTGATCTTATTCTGGGAATGGATTGGTTGAAGGCTCACTACGCCTCAATCAATTGCGCCACTAAAGTTGTTCACCTCCTACACCCATCAAATGAGCTAGTGAATTATCAAGCTCATATCACACAGAACGCTGAGGCTCAGATTTATGCCTTAAATGCGTTGAATGCTTCTCCGCTTGATGGGATTGAGAATATCCCCGTTGTCTGTGATTTCCCGGATGTTTTTCCAGAAGAACTTCCAGGAATACCCCCTGCTAGAGCTGTCGAGTTCGTTATCGACCTGAAGCCTGGCACCACTCCTATTGCGAAGCGTCCATACAAGATGCCTCCGCACCATCTTATTGAGCTTAAAGAAGAAATCGATAAATCACTTAAGAAGGGTTTCATTCGTCCCAGTTCCTCCGCTTGGGGAGCACCTTCTCTCTTTGTTAAGAAGAAGGATGGAACTAACCGTCTGGTTCAAGATTATCGTCCTATCAATCAGGCAACTATCCAGAATAAATATCCGCTTCCCCGGATCAATGATTTATATGACCAACTCGCTGGATCTTCGGTGTTCTCTAAACTCGACTTGAGGTTGGGTTATCACCAGATCCGTGTCCGCGAAGAGGATATTCCCAAGACTGCATTCGTTACTCGTTATGGCTCTTACGAGTACACAGTCATGTCGTTTGGTTTAACAAACGCTCCAGCTACATTCTCCCGCCTAATGAATTACATATTCATGGATTACCTCGACAAATTCGTCGTGGTATATCTGGATGATATTCTGGTTTATTCCAAGAATAAGGAAGAACATGCCGAACATCTTCGTCTTGTTCTGGAGAGACTTCGAGAACACAAGCTGTATGCTAAGTTCTCTAAATGCGAATTCTGGCTTCCTGAAGTGACCTACCTTGGACATGTGATTTCCAAGGACGGTATTGCCGTTAACCCGGAGCGTGTTCAGGCTATCCTTGACTGGACTCCTCCGAAGAATGCCAAGCAGGTCCGAAGCTTTCTCGGTCTAGCCAGCTATTGTCGCCGATTCGTCGAGAACTTCTCCAAGATCGCCAAGCCCCTGACTAATCTGCTCCACAAAGGCGTTAAGTTTGAGTGGACAGACAAGTGTCAGGAAAGTTTCCAAACCCTCAAGGACAAGCTCACTTCTGCTCCAGTGCTTGCTCCTCCTGATTCTCGCAAGGACTTTGTCATATATTGCGACGCCTCTCATCAGGGATTAGGCTGCGTCCTAATGCAAGAGCGGAGAGTAATTGCATATGCTTCACGTCAATTGCGTCCACATGAAGAGAATTATCCAGTGCATGATCTTGAACTTGCAGCAGTGATGTATGCATTGAAGTTATGGCGGCACTACCTTCTGGGTAATCGGTGTGAAATTTATACCGATCACCAAGGTCTGAAATACTTATTCACTCAACCGGATCTTAATCTCCGACAACAACGATGGTTAGAAGCTATTGCGGATTATGACTGCGGTATTTCTTATACCCCGGGCAAAGCTAATGTAATGGCCGATGCCCTGAGTTGCAAGTCATATTGCAACAACCTCATGGATAGGCAAGCTCAACCTCGTCTTCACGCAGAACTGACTCAGCTGAATCTGCGAATTGTTCCCCAGGGTTCTCTTAATAACCTTGTGGTACAGCCAGACCTTCTGAAGGCTGTTAAAGAAGCGCAAGCCAAAGATGCTGAAATTGACTTGATGAAGAAGGAACTTCACCTTGCTAAGTATCGGGATTTCTCAGTTGCTGAAGATGGTACATTATATTTCAGAGACCGCATCGTAGTACCTCGCTTCGAGCTGATGACTGACAAAGTCATGAAGGAGGCCCATGATACACCGCTGTCTATCCATCCGGGTAGTACCAAGATGTATCGAGATCTTCGTCAAAGGTACTGGTGGTCTAGGATGAAGCAGGATATTGCTCGTTATGTTGCCGAGTGTGACGTTTGTCGTCGCGTGAAAGCAGAACATCAGAAGCCTGCTGGAATTCTTCAACCGCTCCCTATTCCGTTGTGGAAGTGGGATAAAGTGCAGATGGACTTCATTACTGGTCTTCCTAAATCTCAGAAGGGTCACGATGCCATTCTTGTCGTCGTCGACCAACTCTCCAAGGTTGCTCATTTCCTACCTGTTAAGGAGACTATCACCGCTAGCCAGCTAGCAGAACTGTACATGGCCAGAATTGTTTCTCTCCATGGCATTCCGAAGGAGATTAGTTCAGACCGTGGTGTTCTTTTCACTTCCAAGTTCTGGGAAAGTTTCCAAGAAGCCATGGGAACTCATATTACCTGGAGTTCCGCATATCATCCTCAGTCCCAAGGCCAAGTTGAGCGTGTTAATCAAGTGCTTGAAGACATGCTTCGAGCTTGTGTTATATCCTTCGGTAAGAAATGGGAGGAATCTCTCCCGTATGCCGAGTTCTCCTATAACAACAGTTATCAAGCCAGTTTGAAAATGGCCCCCTTCGAAGTTCTATATGGCCGTAAATGTCGAACCCCTCTGAATTGGTCAGAAACTGGGGAACGACCTCTTGTTGGACCGGACATTATTCAGCATGCCGAAGAACAAGTCCGAATTGTCCGGGAGAATCTCAAAGCGGCTCAAGACCGCCAGAAGTGTAATTATGATCGCAAGCGATGGGGACTGACTTATCAACCAGGTGATCATGCTTATCTCCGAGTCACTCCTATGAAGGGTACCCGTCATTTTGGAATCAAGGGCAAGCTAGCTCCTCGCTATATTGGTCCTTTCCGTATCGTGGCTAGACGTGGACATGTGGCTTATAAATTGGAATTGCCGCCACAGTTCTCTCATATTCATGATGTCTTCCACGTATCGCAACTCCGGAAGTGCTTCAAGGAATCTCCGCATCGTGCAGTGGATCATGAGATGCTCGAGCTACAAGATGATCTTTCCTATAAGGAGCATCCGATCCGCATCCTCGACGAAGCTGAGCGTCGTACTCGTCAGAAGACGACCAAGTTCCTAAAAGTGCAATGGTCGAATCATACTGAAGATGAAGCCACTTGGGAACGCGAGGATCATCTTCGGGAAGAATATCCCGGACTTTTTCCTTCTACCTCCTAAATTCTCGGGACGAGAATTTCTTTTAGAGGAGGAGAATTTGTAACACCCCCTTGTAATGACCACAGTGATCAACTGCTAATAATGCCATGTCATCATCATTTGCTTTGCCTAGTCACTTGGGTTAATAATCCAATTCAAATTCAAATCTGAAAATCAAATTAAATTCCAAAGTGC
Organism: Thinopyrum elongatum; assembly: GCA_011799875.1. Classification (NCBI taxonomy): domain Eukaryota; kingdom Viridiplantae; phylum Streptophyta; class Magnoliopsida; order Poales; family Poaceae; genus Thinopyrum; species Thinopyrum elongatum. The sequence continues at coordinate 490,382,164 of CM022303.1, read as the reverse complement.
AAATTGAAGTTGATCAAACTCTGCTGGAGAAATGTTATTTAATTAGCAAATAATCCAGTGGTCATGGCAAAATCATAATCATTATTTTTGGAGTTAGCTAAGTGAGTGAAACAACCTGAAACAGCACTCAAAACAGACTATTTACATCTATTAAAATAATATCCAATTCAAATGGAATTCAAATCAGTCCAAACCACTTTTTGGTGAGAGATAATATTGCATTGCAATATTTGGGACAACTCTCATATTTACAAAAAATGCAAAAGTGCTCTAACTATTTCAAGACAGAATTGATATAAGAAAAAGAAAGTAGAAAAAGAAAAAGGGGAGAGATGGGCCACTGTGCACAGGCCTAAGTGCACAGTGCCGGGTCCCAGCCCATCAGCCCACCTAGCTCCCTCTCTCCTCCCCGTGTCGACGCCGCCGTGGTCAGGGACGAGCTCGCCGGTCGCTGGCCGACACCGCGGCGCTATAGGGGCCGTCGAGGGATAAGGGCGACGCCCTCGGCCCCGTCACCACTCCCCATCACTTCTCCCCTCTCTCCCTCGCTCTGCGGCGCCTCTTTTTCCCCTCCAGATCCGACGCCCGAGCGCTGCCGTCGCCGCGCGTCGTCACCACCGTGGCCACCGTCGACACCTCGCAGCCCCACCGTGTCCACACGCTCCGCCGAGCTCGACCACGTCGTCTGCAGCAAACTACGGGAACCGAGGAGCACCACATCGCCCACACGCGCCTCGTCTTCTTCCTCGGGTTGCCGGCGCCTCTCCGTCGATCCCCGGCGCAGCAGCTACTATACCACTCGCCGGGCCTACGTGTGAGCCTGCACGGTGAGCTTCTCCCCCTCCTCTCTCTCGCTGCGCCATAGGAACCGCCGTAGCTAGCCGCCACCGTAGTCGTGCTTTGGCCGCCGCCGACGAGCTCGTGCTCGTGGCCATGGCCGCTTCCGTGCTTGGCTAAGCACCGCGCTGTGCTCCTGGCAACCCCGGGAGTCAAACGCGCACTCGCACGTACCCCCTCGAGCCGCGATCCCGTCCGGGCCCGAACTCCGGCGCCCGCGTCGCCGCTCGCCGTCGACGCCATGTTCCATCTCCGGCCGCGCCACCGCCCAGGATCGACGCGGCGTTGCACGCACGTTCGAACGCGACCAACCCCGTCCGTTTTGGTGCACTATGGGCGAAACCCGACGCCGGCTCGAGTCCTCCGCCGCGTCTGGAGGCCACCGGCGACCTGCCGCCGGCCGCCGCTGACGTGGTGCCGCTGGGGCCACTCCCAGGGTCGCTGCCTGGTGGTCCCCAGGGCCCAGCTGACCCCGTTGACCGGTCAGCTCTGCTGACTGGACCGGGCCCAGTCACTGACTGGTAAGCCCCACCTAATTAACCAGCTAAATCACTAATTAGTCAACCCTAATCAGTCACTGACAGGTGGGGTCCGCTGCTAACTAACACTTTTTAGTTAAAATAAACACTGTTAGTCTCTGTGAGTATGACAGGTGGGGTCCCTGTTACTATTCCCCCGGATAAGATTTGCTGACTGGGCCGCTGAGTCAGCCTCTGGGACCCACATGTCATACACTAAGGCTACCTCCCTCTGAGTATAAAAAGTAATTACACTGTTTTGGATAATTCGGTTTAGATAATTAAAAATAATTCCAAAATTCAAATAATCTTTAAAAATTAATAACTTTTAAACCGTAGCTTGGATCGAAAAAGTTAAAACATGAAAGTTGCTCAGAACGACGAGACGAGTCTGATCGTGCCGTCTGTTTCTCCATCGGAACCTCCTACGTAGAAGAACTCGTAACTCCGGACCCGAATCAGGCAGATGAATAGTGCACACACGTCGGATATTAAATCCCAGAATAATTCTAAAAATAACTAAAATGACTTAGATGCATAATTAGGCAACCCTGCACTGCATCGTAGCATCACACGCACTGTATTGCATTTGTTTGCATTATGTTTACCTGTTTCTTCCCCCTCTTCTCTCTCGGTAGACCCCGACGTTGACGTAGCTCCCGAGGCAGACGCCGCACAGGAGTACGACTACGTCCCCGACGATACTACTGAAGACCTTGCCCTTGCGCCCGAGCAAACAGGCAAGCACCCCCATTTTGAGCATGCCTAAATCGCCTATTCCCTTCTCTCTTATGCTTGCATTAGAACTGCTACTGCTACTGTTTTCCTATATCTGCTGCATAGCCTGATTATTGTACCCTGCTTTGTTACCTTACTGGTTATCCTAGACTGCTTAGTATAGGCTGGGTAGAGACACGACAGAGACCTCCACTTGATCCCGACTGCCCTGCTGGATATCAGAAGACCCGATCATCGGGATTGAAGACCAGACCCTGGCACCGCACATCACTACCCCTTAGTTGCCGACACTGCTGGGTTACCGTCGAGTGCCGAGGGTGATACCTCGTTAGCACTTCTGATGTTAACCTTGTAGGTTAGTTACTTGGTCGTGGTAAGCGAGGGTGATTCCTCCTACACCACCCCCGATAACGACATCGTCGCGCAACCTCTCAAGTGTGGACCTCGAGAGTGATTCCTCCTTCGTTCACCTTGATGATAACATCGAGCGGGAACTCCATCGAGGGTGATTCCTCATGGTTCCGTTCGGTGTCAGACACACAGTTACCTTGGATATTATGACTTGACTATGAACCACGATACTAAAGACGGGTCGGCCCTGAGGGGTACCCGCGCGAGCTTATTGCGAAGTGATGTGGAGTCGGGTTGACCTGGATGGTGCCCGCGAGATAACTACGAGGCGTGGCCGGGCATTCTTAGCCCTTGCCGCAAGTCCTCGAGACGGGGTGACGGGGTCACATCGATCGTGAGTCTCTGCTCGTTTCCGCGCGCTCCTAATCCACTACGGTTTGGATATTTGATCCGAGGGGCCTCTGGCCCGATAGCACTAACCATCACGTGGGCATATTATGGGCGTTCTGCATCGTATACTTTAGCCGGAGCTTAATAGACGTCAGCGACTGAGCGGCGCGCGCTGAATTGGACTGGGAACGCAACTGCGCTTGTATAAGGGGTTGCTAGGTCTGCTTTCAGCCGCGTACGCAACGTGCAGGAGTTCCTGGGGCGAAGGCCCAAGACCCCTGGGCGCATAGGTTAGTCCGGCGTGCTGACCTCTCTGTTAGGTATTTGGTCGGGTTGCGGCGTGTTGCTTAGCCGAGGCCGGGCATGACCCAGAAAAGTGTGTCCGGCCGGAGTTAAGCGAGCGTGGTGGGTAAGTTGGTGCACCCCTGCAGGGAAGAAACTTCTATCGATAGCCTGTCCTACGGTAACAGACACTCGGAGTTGTATCCCGATCGGTACAACTAGAACATGTGATGAGAACTGGATAGTACGGCTCTGGGATTGCTTTCTCGCAGGGAGTCGAGAAAGGATCTCAGGTCGAGGTTGATGATATTACTACTACTACTTTACATTATGTTCATCTGCTCTCTCCTGATGCTGCAAGACTGTCGAAGATTGTTGAAGATGCTAGTCTTTGATAGGACTAGGCTTCTCCCTCTATTCTGGCATTTCTGCAGCCCAGTCCACTAATACAGCCCCCTTTTGAAAATGTTGCATATGTAGTGTAGATCCTTGCTTGCTGAGTACTTCGGATGAGTACTCACGTTTGCTTTATTTTCTTTTTCCCCATATTCCATTTGATGCCACCAGACGACGGAGCCCCTGAGCCAGAAGCCCCAGCCGACGACCAGTACTACTATCCGCCTGGCGAGTACTACTACTACGAGGAGCCGTTCGACGACCAGGAGTAGGATCGGAGGGTCCAGGGCAGGAGGCCTACGCCTTTCGATCATAGTTTTTTTTATTTTTACCCCGCCTCTGTGAAGGCTTATCTCTCTCTCTGTAATATATCTGTACTCAGATATCTAATGCTTCCGCTGACGCTTGTATGCCATCGAGCTTGTATTCGAGCCCTCGAGGCCCTGGCTTGTAATATTAAGCTTGTATGACTTTATTTTATGTTTTAGAGTTGTGTTGTGATATCTTCAAGTGAGTCCTTAGGCTTGATCATGCGCATTTGCGTGTATGATTAGTGCACGATTAAGCCGGGGTCGTCACACATACATTAAAATTGCCTTTGAAATGTATGGCTAGTATCATCTATAGGCGGGAAAAATCCCGCCCTTGCCTGTTTATTCGGGTTTGTATCGATGGATCGTGCGAAACAACAAAACTATAGTACTACAGTACAAGTAACAGTTCACTGGGCCATCGTGTCGTGTACTCCTCCGTTGTAAGAGTGGAGCGATCGCTTTCATAAATGTTCTAGTCCCTTTCGCCGACATGTGGGACATCAAGCAACCAGGTCCATGTGCCATACCGAAATAACAGTGCAGAGCAGCAGGGGTGAAGCACCCGAGTCATGGCGCCGGCGTAGTAATGAGCAATGAGGCGTCAAATCACAAAGCTGCACCTTTCCCGCAGTTAAGTTGGAGGGACGAAGTAATGCTAAAAAAAAGAAGTTGGAGGGATGAAGCAACCATCATTTCACTCGTTGCTGAATCTGCTTCTCCCTCATCTTCTTCAAGTTAACCACGTGTTGCTTCTGCCGTTGTTCTGCCTCATGTGGGACGCGGATCGGCTTGGTAAAGCACTGACACGTGGGACCTCATGTTAGCAAACCGCCAAGCCAACGTCCTCTAAAAATAAGAAACCTCCCCCGCCTTCCGCGCGGCAAAATCACCTCGTTTTTACTAATCTTGATACTATAACTTTTTAGATCAATACAATTGAGATTTGTATAGATAGCACACAGGAGCAAAACCAAGTGGTATGGTTAAGGGCATCCACAATGTGTAGCCAAATGTGAAAATAGCTTTTGGCATCGATGGGAACCATTGTTGACGGTGCTGCCAAAGCCAAAAAGATGGAACCGAAGCTCCCTAATTGATTGATTGAAGGAATAGAAAAATGCAACCTCTTTCCTCTTTCTCCCGTGCTTGGACGCATGTACAGTATAGAGCACAGAGTCTACTCCCCTGTCCCTTCTATCACAAATCACAAAGCAGTGAGGCGTCAAATCACAAAGCACGGACGAAGCAACCATCATTTCACTCTTCGCTGACTCCCCTTCTCCATCGTCTTCTTTGAGAAACCACCTTACCGCACTAAGCTGGACGGACGACGCTATTGTGTAGTACTAGTACATTTATGCGTCCTTTGGTTCAACGGACTTCCTGGATGCAAAGAAGGCGGTTGTCTCGGCTTGCAGGCGGCACTTGCAAACGACTTACCATGGTTTCCCTCAATGGTGTGCTCCGTCGAACGCACTTCGCCAAACCACAACGTTCGAGATATCGTCGACGTCACCGCAATGGGGAAGGAAGTCAAATAGTTACTACCTCCATTTTTTTGTATACAAGGCCAGTATCAAAATTACAATTTGCAGAAGGCCACTAACACTAATCGAGGCAAAATTGATGGGGTTTGCCTCATACTAGCAACCAAGGACATTAAATATACCCTTGCATGCATGCGGAAGTGAGAAGGGTGGTTTGCATAGCGCTGCATTAATCAAGCAATGAGGAGTGAGATGGTTAGCTCTTTGGGCGTTGGAGAAAAAAATATGCATTAATTGACACGTGAACCGAGGATTTGTATCGATCAATCCCGCAAAGGAAAACCCCGCCTTTCTTTTTTAACATAAGTAGTACTTGTATCCTGTTTGGGTCTAGGCCTTGCATTGCCATATTTCGCCACACATTTTTGCCAAGCTTGCCTAAAGTTTTCAAAATGAAAAGGAGGTACACTTGCGCATGGCTGTCGCGGTCGCACCGCACCCTCACACAGTCGCTCCTGCACGCCGCAAACCCAACCAAGGGAACACACCCTCACTGACACGTGCTACCGCATGTGATCAAACCAAACTCAGCCATCCTACCGCTGACACATAATTTTCGTTCATACAGTATGTTTATCCAACCGCATGTTGGGAAAGATCCGTACGGTCCATGCGGTGGTCTGTTGGGGAAGAAGAAGAGGTGAGGAAGAAGAAGGGTTAGGAGACATAGGATATTCATCCAACCGCCTGAAATGGTTGACTGACCCAAATGATGAAAGTCAGGCGACTTGCATAAATATATGTTTTTACACAACAAAAGATCCCTAAAAACAATAACATAAAGAAAAACTATCACTGCTCGTGGAACGAGACGGCCTCGTCGTCTTTGGCTGCCGGCGCGAACCAGTCATAGCTGCCGACGTGTGTCTCTGCATCGTGGTTGTCCTCAGCCTCCAGCTACTCGTTCACGCGGAGTGTGCGGGCGCTCTGCACGGACGCGAGCACCGCCCGGTTCAAGTCCAGGACGTCCGGTTCCGCCTGCAGGAGGGCCTCAATGGCAGCGGCATCCGCGCGCTCCGCGTCGAGTTGAGCCTCCACCGCCCGGTTCAACTCCAGGACGTCCGGTTCCGCCTGTAGGAGGGCCTTGATGGCAGCGGCATCCGCGCGCTCCACGTCAAGTTGAGCCTCCGCTGCCCGGTTCACATCCACGACATCCAGTTCCGCCTGCAGGAGGGCCTCGATGGCAGTGGCATCCCCGCGCTCCGCGTCGAGTTGAGCCTCCGCCTCTCGGTCCTCCTTTAGGATCGCCAGGTTGAACCGCTGGTCCGCCTGCACCATGGGGGACCCGGACGCCTGCATGAAGTCGACGTCCATCGTCTCATACGCATCAGGGGCCTTCTGCGCTGCGACCTCCGCCATGAACATTGGATCGGCTTCCTCCTCCTCGGAGCTTGGCTCCAGAGAACTCGGGGATTGGCCCGCCGCAAAGCGAGCTTGGGAACAGAGGTCTGTGGCGCCACCGCCGCCGCGATTTCTGTGTGGCACTCCGGCATCAGCATCTTGTAGTACGTGATCTTGCGGTGCACCATGGCTTTCCGGCGAACTAGGGGACGGTTGATGCAGGCTAGGGGATCGAAAGGTGGGGGAATGGGCTGGAGAGGAGGTGTGGTTTTGGGGTAGTGGTGACCGGCCGACAAGTAGCTAGCGTAGGCCGAGCAGCGAAGGTTCTGGTGTGAATAGTGGTTCCAGTGATGACCGGTCAATTGGTTTTGACTGTGCGGAGTTTGCAAAGCTGGACGGCTGGAGCCTGGAGAGTTGTGGGGTGGGATGGGACCAAAGTTTCGGAGTTTCAGGTGGCACACGTCCGGACCTCCCGACCGTTCTTGTCGACGACGAGGCGGTAACTTCGTAAATCTCAAGATGACTAGCAAGATGCCCATGCATTGCACGGAACATCAGGATGCATTTTTTTTATGATATCTCGAGAATTTCATCGAAAAATGGTATCTCGAGAATTTCATCGAAAAATGATATCTCAAGAAAGATGAGAGATAAGGTGAGGAGGAGTGGGGCGCGGTGGTGATTGGTGGTCGGACTTAGCGGAGGAATGGATGGTGTACATCACTCTTGTCGCGTTCGCGTTGCACCCCGGCACACTGGACCCTCCATGTCGCTCACCGAATGGAACACGCTTCATCTTGCATTTTTGCTCGCTTGTGGGACCGCAGTTGAGAGCAAACCGACGTCCCTCCCCCTCCCCTGCCCCCGTCATTTATACTACTAGAAGAGAGAGAGGTCAGCCGAGTGTTACTAGTACTCCCTCCGTTTTATGCGGAGTAAATAAAAACGGAGGGAGTATACTACTAGTACTATGAGCACTGCATACTCTACTGCAGATGTTGTCAGTACTCCACTAGTACTACTACTTCTACTACTATTGGACAGGGAGCTTAAAAAATGTTACTATTGGACTGGCTATACGTGGCGAAGTCCTAGTAGGAAGAGCATGCACGAGAACAAGCACATTCACGTGTTTGAAAACAAATTGGAAACCATCTCTGTTTGAATACAAATCTAGGAGTACGTACGAATCTAAAAATATTGATTGGGCGTTGTTGAATGTTGATACTTTTTCTGTAAGTTTGATCAAAGTAGAGATACTTTGACTACACATAAAACTTATATGTAAACTAGAAAGGATCGGAGGGAGTATATTGTATGTTCAAAAGCGAAACGAACATTGAATACCCTTTATATATGATTTGCTGATGCTATGATCACCGGTTCAAAATTTTGAATCCGCCTTAGGTATCACACATGCACCCACTCGTACTCTCTCGGTTTCATCTCAGGGTCCGGAGATCGATTGAAAGAGGACTAGGGTGGGTACAGTATGTTCGTTTCGCTTTTGAACGTACAATATACTCCCTCCGATCCACACAGACCCCCCGGGTCATTTCTATCATAGAAACACACCAAACCTTCATCTCCTTGCACGACACGCACTTGATCTCTCAACATCAATCGATCTCGTCAAGATGTGTCGGGGCATGAACCGAATGGGATGCCAAAACTAAGATGGGAAGCGACACGTAGTGGAGGCAAAGTGAAACTTTAAACGAACCGTTTGTCTGTATGCATGTCGGACAAATTACAACATTGGAAATACAAGCATGGTCTAGGCCCACATGCGAATGATACTCGGCGGAATGTTCAAATGAGGCATGCGGGAGGATGGACTCGACCGGAGGGCGGCATGATCGATGGAGAAGAGGGTTGGAGAGGAATGAGAAATAAGCAACTCCACATGAATATACTTGAACGACTCGAATAAACATTAAGTTGTCTCGTTTTCCCTTTCGTCTTGGTCACGGAGTAAGATACTCCCTCCGTTTTTATTTACTCTGCATATTAGGTTTGACTGAAGTCAAACTTCATAAAATTTGACTAAATTTATAGAAAAAATATGAACATTTACAATAGCAAATCTATATGATGTGAAAGTATATTCAATAATGAATCTAAAGGTATTGATTTGTTATTGTATATGTTATTATTTCTGTCTATAAACTTTGTCAAAGTTTACAAAGTTTGAGTTTGAGCAAAGCTAAAATGCGGAGTAAATAAAAACAGATGGAGTACGCAGGGACTAGTATAGTTACTACTGCCGGAACATGGTAAGTTGGACCCCTAAATGCGGGCACGGACCGAGCACACCTCAATTATTCCTTCAAACAGTCGGACACCTACATTAACACACCATCCGGCTACTTAATCAAGTGTTACGCTTCACTAGTTGAAAAGGAAAAGGGTGGTACCATACCCAAAACCACCACACTTGGGGCTAGGGTAACAACTTGGTACTGTACCACATTTGAACAAGGGCACAAAAACCACCTGTTCTGCGCCTAATGCGTAACACGGAGCACTGACGCTCAAATTTGGCCGGGAAAACAGACATGTGGGGCGCACCTCTCGGGATGACTTGGCGCAGATTAGTCCAACAGAGGAGCTGGCTCACGACCTCCTCACCACCGGCAATCGTTCATGTGGGTCGTGGGGGCCAGCAACATGGTGCAGCTCCCGCACCGCCTTTGGACACGACGACCGCGGTGAGCGACACGCTCATCGTCGCTGGACACGCTCGGCTTTAGGGTGCCGAGGGTGGCGGTAGCGCTGTGGCACGACCAGCAGATCAACACCCGGCTCGTCGAGGATGCACGGAACGCCGAAGTGCGCGCGCGCTACGACGTGTCCGCGGAGTGTTCTAGCGCGGCCAACTGCATCCCCAGGACCTGAGACCATGCCGGGTCATCTTGCTTTTTCAATGACATGTGGGGATCGCATGTGAGCAAAGGGCATCTCAACCGTTGCCATGACCGCAGCTGACTGCCCTAGCACACCAAAAACCCTCGTCCCTCGCGCCGTCGCGCGGTGCGCTCCCAGCCGGCGCCAGCTGCCCGCATTCATGCCGTCTGTCCGTATGCCGTCATTAAGAGGCTGGGTGCCCGAGGAACCAACTCCGGCGACTTAATGACGCACCCGGACGCTTGGTCTCACCGGAATGCGCTACTTAAAGCGGCAACGCCCAGCTAAACTCCACACCATAGCGCATCCTCCTGCTACCTGGGACCACATCCACCATGACCGCGAGCACGAATGCTCTGCGGGAGAGCTTGTCTTCGGGGATGAAGCTCGAGGTCGCCGCTCACAACGCAATAGCGGCGTAGCCGAACGCGGACGCGACCACACAAGCGGTGGCCACGCTGGCGGCCGACAACGGGAGCACCGTCAGCCACGCGTCCTACTTGCTGCCGTCCAACGTTCGGTGGCGCATGTGGCAGGTGAAGCGACGGACCGTCCACATCCATCATCATCGACCTCACATCCACCGGCACCGCCGGGGTCGGGGACTCCTCCGAGGATGAGTAGGGCATGGGAGGCGGCAGGGCATGGTGTGCCAACTGGCTGGTCCGTCTCCCGAGTTCTACTCTTCCTCGCCGGAGACCACACCTTCACTTCACGGTTCTTGAACCCTGCCCCCGTACATCGAGATGGCAGATGGAGGACGTCGGTCGCCGTCGTAGAATAGGTTTAGGGTCGGGTTTCTTTTATTTTTCTGTCCTATAAAAGTTCAAAATGTAATGAAAATCTGCCGTGTTTGCATGAATCTCATCCGGTGTATATGAACTTTCACAATAATAGTAAGATATATTGTAGGAGTATGAAAATATATGGAATGATGATTCATTTTTGTGTGTATAAAGTTAGAAGGTTTGACCCGAGACAAAGCTAACATGCGAAGTAAATAAACACATAGGGTCTACATAGACAATTTATCTTAGGCACTCCAATAGTACGTCCACTACACACTCACGCATTTCACATCTTTCTACATCTACGGGAACTTACGAAAGGTTTAACGTAAATTGTGTCTCTCTCTCCCCCCTGATTTTCATGGTGGTGGGCCCCTCCCTCCCCCCAATCTCCAATCAATAGCCCACACGTTTCACATTACGTTAATTACGTAACTGGGATTACGTAGGTGTAGCATTACTCGTCCTAAAAAAACCAACTAAGCCAACCTCCCAGCATATCGCGCGGGAAAAGACCCGGCCGCGCCGTTTTAGTCGGGATTACCGGATTACTAGTAGTAGTATCGATGGATCAGTCGAAGCACCAAGTTTAAAAGGAAAAAAGGCGGTACACTCACAGCACGCCTATTGCGGTCGCATTGCACCCCTCACACGGTCGGTCCTGGACACGGCTCACGTAGACGGAACGCGCTTTGGCTTGCCTCTTCACTGACATGTGGGACCGCACTTGGAGAAACCGACCATGCGCCAAACTCCCCCACCCACCGCGCAAAAATCCCCCCTAAAAATTCCCCCCAAATCCCAAATTCAACTGCCCTTCGGCCAACTAGCCAATAATATTCCTCAAACCCCCTCCCCCCGGCCTCCTCCACTCCATTCGCTCCGCCAAAGCCGCCCTCCCCGCCGCGCCGATACGTCGACGCTGCGGTTCGTCGAGGGGACGCACGGCGATCCTCTCGCTCCCACAGTACGCTCTCATAGACTGCCGTCCTCTAGCCGCGCCGCCAGTGCTGGCGACGTTCTTGTGGAGACGCACGGCGGTCAGCTTCTCCCACGGTACGCTCATTCTAAACTGAGGCCACGTGCATATCGGAGTAGCGCTGAATGTTAGCTATTAGACGCTGTTAATCTCACTGTTTGCCGAAATAGTTTACAGTCAATATGCTCTGCTTAAGAAGCTTCCTTGCCCTGTTCTGCACTCAATCTGCTTAGCTAAGATGGCATGCCACACCCGATTAGTTGCTAAAATATCCTGCCATATATTTATTGTGACGTAGATTGCCATGGTCTAGTAGCCAATCTGTTAGGTGAGATAGCTCTACACCGTTTTATACTCGATCTTTGTTGCTGAGATGGCCTTCGATGGCTGTGTGCTTGGCCTTATTGACTGCTGAAACAGCCTGCCATAATTTAGCACTCAAATCTGTTTGCTGAATTAGCTTTACATATATTTCGTTACTTAGATCTGCTTGTCCAAATATCTTGCCATAGCTTTAGACATCGACCTAGGTATTTTTTCTGGACTTCATAAAAAAGCATATAAGTTTTTCCTGTAATATCTAGTAGAAGAACTAATTTGTATGTCTAACAGATGGACAGGACTTGGATAACTTCTGCTCGAAGATTCTCCGCTGCATATGTCAAGGGGGTTGAAAACTTCATGAACTTTATCAGAGCTGAGTACGGTGGTCCGAAATCAGATGTGCTCTGCCCGTGTAGCAGTTGTATGAATTCAGTTACAAGACCCCAGTCAACTGTGCAAAATCATCTACACTAGTATGGGATGTCGGTCACATATACTAGGTGGGTTCATGATGGTGAAGCTGTGAACGTCAATGTTACTGACTACGTGGAAGTAGCAGATCACCATGTTGATCTGCCTGATGCTCAGGTGGAAGAGGAGGAGGAGGTGGTGGTGGCGGAGCCAGTGAGTTTGACCAACATTGAAACAATGCTACGAAATGCTCGCGCATTTCGTGAACTTTCACCTGCAGAAGAAAAACGGTGGGCCCGCATGTTGGAACAATGCAAAGTGGCTGTCACCCCAGGAAATAAGCTGTCAGTATTCTCAGCTATGGTCACCTTTCTTCAGGTGAAGACATCTGAGCGGATGACCAACAAATCATTCGATGCGATGTTGGCTGCTTTCCGCAAATCTTTCCCAGATGCGTCTGAGCTGCCACACACCTATAGTAAAATGAAGAATTTCCTTCGTGCAGTTGGAATTGGATATGATATGATCCATGTTTGTAAGAATAATTGTGTTCTATTCCTGAAGGATTATGCCAACTTAAGTGAATGCCCAAAATGCAAATCATCAAGATGGAAAGATGGTGATGCTGTGCAGAGGATTCCTCATAATGTTCCGAGACATTTTCCAATCATACCAAGATTGCAGAGGTTGTTTCATGATGCTGAAACAAGAGAGGATGTACTGTGGCATTCTAGGAACCAGGAGTACAGAGATCAAAATGTAATGAGCCATCCATCTCATGGTAGTGACTGGAAAAGCTTCAATCAGAAACACAAAAAGTTTGCTGCTGACCCGAGAAACATTAGACTTGGCTTAGCTACAGATGGATTTAACCCATTTGGCCACCAGAGCGCCACATATAGCATGTGGCCAGTGCTTGTTATCCCTTACAACATGCCTCCAAATGTCTGCACCAAAGAATCAAAATACATGATGGCCTTGCTCATCCCATGTCCAAAAAGTCCTGGAAAGGATTTTGATTTATTCATGGAGCCTCTTGTGGAGGAACCTCAACAGCTATGGAGGGGTGTTCTCACTCGAGACCTATATAGTAGCCCACTAGCTGATTTCTTTCTGCGTGCTGTTATAATTTGGTGCATCCATGATTACCCAGCTTTGGGCACTATGTCAGGGCGAACGACACATGGTTACAATGCATGTGTTCGCTGTGACAAGAATCCGCTGTCATACGCAATACTTAGCAAGATCTGTTACATTGGACACCGCCGTTTCCTTGCCAAGGACAAGCCGTGTCCTACAAAATACCGAAGACATGTGTTCAATGCAAAGCATGAAAGCCGTGATGCGCCAAAGAGGCTCACCGGTGATGAGTTGCAATTGGAATTAGAGACGGTCAGGCATATTACACCAGGAAACCATCCTGATAATGGTAGCGGGAAAAGGAAGCGTGGCAAGGCAAAAGAGAGATTATTGTTTACCCGCAGGTCCACTTTGTGGGACTTGGAGTATTGGAAAGATTTGGATCTGCGGCATAATCTTGATGTGATGCACATCGAGAAAAATATATGTGACAGCATTATCGGCACACTTCTTAATATTGAAGGCAAGACAAGAGATACCTTAAAATCTAGGATTGATTTGACACACCTTGGTATCAGAAAGGATTTGCAGGTGGAAGATGAAGGTAAACCACGGGATATGGCACCAGCTGTGTATGTCTTGGACAAGGTAAAAAGAAAAGAATTATGCAAGGTCCTGTCACGTGTGAGATTCCCACATGGATTTGCTTCCAACCCTGAAAGGAGAGTCAGTGCAGATGGAAACAAGGTACAAGGGTTGAAAACTCATGACTGCCACATCCTACTTCAAAGGGTTTACCTGTTATCCTTAGAGGATTGGGCCGCCCTGACTTATACTGAGCAGTTGTAGAGTTGGGACAATTCTTTAGGGAACTCTGCAGTAGAAATATCAGGATAGATGCTTTGGAGCGTCTTAGAGACAAGATACCAACTATCCTATGCGACCTTGAGATGATATATCCTCCAGCCTTCTTTGATGTGATGGTGCATTTGGCTGTTCATCTACCTGATGAGGCACTACTTAGAGGTCCAGTACAGTATGGCTGGATGTACCCTATTGAAAGGCGGCTAGGCACTTTCAAGGGCTATGTTAGGAACAGAGCTAGACCTGAGGGTTCCATTGCAGAGGCCTACATTGCTACAGAAGCGTTGACATTCTGCTCAAAATACATTAAAACAGCTGACCAGCTTAGCAAAGAGGTGGGTGAAGACAATCCCGAGCTCAATGTTTTCGATTGTTCTGTTCGAGTTATGTCGAGACCGGTTTTCCAGGATATTAATTTCCCACTAAATGGCCCTTGTGCTCACCAGCCCCAGGATTACTGTTAGCTGATGAGACACCAACTTGATACAGAAATTCCAAGCAAAATACAAAATATGAAGTACAAGACCATTCTGGCCTATGAGTACAACAAATGGTTTCTAGTGGTTGATGGCGGAAGCAGTTTGCGGATCATCAGCGTCTATGGGACTCCATTTCCCACAGGAACAGCTGACCTGGATAACTCCTATCTTTGCGTAACTGCTGTCTTCGATGCCTAGGTTCCGGGCTATCGTCGTTGCGCTTCTCTCCAAGCGAGAAATCTGGCCAAGACAATAGCCAGGGACAAGCCAGTGAGTACTTTGAATGTACTCGCAAACATTATGAACACAGGCATAATATAACAGATGGTAATCATGCTCTGAAATATTTTCATGATCACTTAGCCAGTCACGAAGTAAAATTCATGCCGCATGCAAACAGGTTAATAAATATGAAAAGTAATCTAGATAATAAGAATAAAATAAACCGATCGGGTGTCTGAAATGACGCCTCGAAAGGATAAAAATATAAAGCATGGCTCAGTCGGGCGTCTGAGCGACGCCACATAAAGGGCTTGTAAAGGAAATTAAATAATCAGCATGCCACAGTCGGGCGTCTCCGCGACAACACATAAAGGGCTTATAAAGAAATAAATAGCAGGCATGCCACAGTCGGGCGTCTCAGCGACACCACATAAAGGGCTTATAAAGAAATAAATAACAAGCATGCCACAGTCGGGCGTCTCAGCGACACCACATAAAGGGCTTATAAAGAAAGTAAATAACAAACGTGCCACAGTCGGGCGTCTGAGCGACACCACATAAAGGGCTTATAAAGGAATTAAATAATAAGCGTGCCACAGTCGGGCGTCTGAGCGACACCACATAAAGGGCTTATATAGGAATAAACACAGTGAGTATCCAGGAGGTAGTACCGTCCTAGGGATACTCAATAATTCAAATAATACAAATGGTTACTCCATAATAATAATAATCATAATCGTCACATGTCATGATCAATGTTCTGGTTTAGCAGTTTCTCCCCCGAAGACCGACACTAAGACCGACACTTGACCTATCCCAGACTGTAGTCCTTAACCATGGACACGGCTATTCGAATAGATGTAATCTCTGCAGAGAGTGTACTCTTTACCCACGAGTAACGGATTCCTTTAGTCCATCGGGACTAATTCCGTTTACGGTCTTTTACTTGAAAACACACCTGACCCGCACACACCAGCTTAACTTACCGGTGTATGGAATCACCCACGACACCCGTTAAGCAAAACTCTAAGTGGGGAGGCTACAACCTCGACTAGCATGGGATCACAAAATTTATAACGCGCGCAAACTAGGGGAGCTACCCCCTCGGTTCCAACCGGAAACACCCATGCCCCCGGACCAGGTGGCATGTCTACCGGATGTAGCCGGTATCTTCCACCATGGCCTCTTTGTACGGTGTGTGCTAAGAAAGGGGTTGACAACTTACTGAACCGTACCCTACCTAAGGCAGGGACAAGTGGTAGCACGAAGCAAGTATGGGGGTTACTGGCACAAGACTCGATCTATGGTCATCTCAGGAGGTTTAAGTATTCCCTGCATGATTAGTATAACAAATATATTCCACACCAACAGACAGAACCACCACTCATCATACCTCACCATGCCTTACTGAATATGCTCGTTTCAACGAAATATCAGTATCAAGCTCGTGTCTACCCACGACAGAGACTTTTCCGGATTCCTTCCGGTAGGCATGAAAGGCATACGTGGGTGAATACTGTCACAAGTATATCAATTCCAACAGCAAGGAATTTCCATCATGCACACAGGGACATGATCATAACATCACAAGAAATAATGCATGTTCCAATCAGCTTGGTGTTGTAGCTATATCAAAGCAATACACGGCAAATATTATACTAGGGTTCAGAATGCTTGCCTTCCATGTGTATGTAGGTGGGGTGCACTTTTGAAAGTTTTCATCTTCCCTCCAATATCCTATTTTTGAAAAGATTGAATCAACACGCAATTCGACAACAGTACAAAAAAGTTGTTCGGGAAATTTTCAAATAAATATGAAAATAAACTAGATGGAATTTGAGAGACAACAGAAAAAGAATCAAGTCAAATGGAGTTGTATTTTAGAAACTAGAGCCAGTCAAAGTTCAGGTCAAAATATGTTTTTAATAAAAATCAGAAAAAAGAAAACGGTTCGGAGGGCTTACGCTTTCCATTGATGAAAGCGTATTCCGGGGGAATACGTTTCCACTTAAAAACATTTTGGCGGGGCTAGTTCACTGACAGTGGGTCCATCGGGCCCACTGGTCAGGTTTGACCAGTCACCCCCGCCTCCTTCCTCCTCTGGCCGAGCGGAGGCGGGGCTCCGGCGATTGCCGCCGACGAACGGCGGCTCCCCACGGGGTTCCGATGGGGGGGATGGATCCGCTGGTCCAGGGCGGTCCTCCCAGTGGTCGATAGGCTAGCGGGGATGAAGGGGGTCGCCGGCGGCGAGCTCCTCAGCGGGTGGTGGCTTCTGGTGGATCGGGGTCTCAGCCTACAATGGCTCCCGACCGATCTAGCGGGGTTGGGCGGCTCTATACGGTCGAGGGGAACCGGATGGTGGCGCTGGAAGGACTAGGGAGCTCCGGCTACGGCGAATTTAGCCGAGGGACAGCGACGGCCGAAGTTGCCAGAGGCGGAGAAGACGACGGTTCCAGATGGATTTGAGTGAGGGGGAGAACTCTACGGCTTGCCTGAGGATGCTCACGAGCTCGAGCGAGGTCTGGGGGCCATTTATAGCCGGGGAAGGTCGGTTCGACGGCGGCAGTGGATAAGAACGCCGGTGAACCGCCGCTTTGTTGGTAGCAGGGCGATGTGGCACTAGTCGGCGCTAACCGACGAGCTCGTGGATGAGCTCGAGCTATTCCAGAGGGCAGCTGGCACGCGGGGAAGGCTCGGGCGGCGCTGCCATGGCCGGGGCCTGCTGCGGCCGTCCGCTAGCCGCCACGGCCGACCTGACGGTGGCGCTGCGGGGCTCCAGGAGGTGGCCAGAGCGACTCTGCGACGAGAGAGGGGTCGGGCGCGTTGGCTGCGAGTGGAAATGGATCAGGACGGGCGCGGGGAGGCGGTAGCGGGACGCGGCGACTCGGGCGCACGCACGTGCAAAAAGCGCGTTCTGCTCGCGCCCAGAGCACGCACGCGAGGTGCTTGGCAAAATGCCAATGCCTGCCAGGGGGCTCTAATCCACATGAGGTTTAGCAGGGTGGGGCTATAGACCAAGGTAGAGCCATGAGACATGCTGGTTAGGCAAAGCAAGCAGGTTCATAATGCAAACTAAAAACTATGCCAACTCTGTCCATGAACACAAGGTGCTCGACAGAATGCCATGGGCATCTAGGCATCTCCTCTGGTGGCCAAAATTCCCAGATCAGAGTCTCTTTGGATGATAAGGAGGGTGACAAGGTTAGTTTGACAAAAGCAAAAACTTCCTAGTGCAAGTTTTTGAGAAAACCAGATCTGGACAGAAAATATATGCCATTATTGCATGTGCTTAAAAACTTCTAATGGGGCTGATCTCCTGGACTTAAGAGTTTGGTAGGGTGGACTACAAGCAGGAAAAAACCCAAGATTAATAGAGCAAAATAAAAATAGGTTGTAGTGTAAACTACAAACTGAACCAGATTTGAAAACTTGAGGTAGGGCTCAAAATCCCCAAATGACTAAGAGAAGTTTTTGCATAAAAGTGATTTAGGAACATCACATGTCATCCCCAAATTTTGGTGGAATTATTAAATGAATTAATCAAAGGGTTGTAGTGCAAAAAGGGACTCTAACACTTATGAGTAACCATTTTAAAAGAAATAAAACTTAGGAAAATAATTATAGAAATAATTCCACTGATAAGAGAAATGTTTTTGAGAAGGTATACAAGTCCAACAATATTTTTGAAAAGTTCCATTTGGAGGGAAAAACTCCACAATTCAGAAGAAAGTAGTGATTCTGAAATTAGAAGATAATCCAGAAAATCAAAATTTAATTTCCTGGCAAATTTTTTTAATTAATAAAACATGGTCAAATTTTTGAGGTGTTACAACATTACCCCCCTTAAGAAAAATCTCATCCTCGAGATTTGCTGAGAATGGTATAAAAAAAATATTACTCCTACTGCCATGCAATAATAACTCGAAGATTAAAATAATCTGCTCACGCGATATGACGAGGCTATAGCGAGAGGGCAGATAATTTGTACAACTACAGTGGGGCACTGGCGCTGCGTGGAAAAAAAATCTACGGTTGGGGAAACCGAGAAATTTCTACTATTGGCTAGGGTAAATTTAGAATAAAATTCTAAATTTCTAAATTTCGCTGGTCGCACCCGAGTGCATAGTTCTCTCTGGCTGACAAGTGGACCCGGGGCCCACTGTCAGTCTCTTCTTCCTCTTCCGTCTCTCTTCTTCCTTCTCTCTCTCGTGCGCGTCCGCAATTTCTCCACCTGCGACACCTAGCGAGTAGGGCACCTAGGCCGTACTGCGGTAGTGTGCGGCGCGCTAGTTGCCGGCGCAGCGTGCACTCACCTCGTGGGCCAGTGCGCTGTTGGCACTGCTCGTGGATTCGCCTCTGAACACCGGTGATCGAGCGACGAGCGGCGCTGGTGGACTTCACCCACCGTACACCGATCTCGAGCTATAAAATGACCGCGGTGCTCCACTCTCCTTCCTCACACCTGGCCTCGCTTCTCCTTCTCCTTCTCCTTCCTTCCCCTCCATTGTTGTCTGTAGGAGCTCGAGACGAGGCTCTAATGGCGGAGGTGATGCCGGATTGGTACATGATCCTGATGTGCGGAGGGTTGGCGGCATTGCTGGGGTTCTCCGGGCTCTTGTGCGCGATGATCCTGGATGATCGTCGTGATGCTGCTGCTCGAGTGTTGGCTCTTCGCGGCGGCAGTGATCATGAGGATTAGGTGCTGGTGTCGGGTGCTAACTGCTGTCAGTGTGCTGGAGGCAATCTGCACTAGAATAATTACCCACAAATTTCTCCTTCAGAAACTGTGGTGTGTTAGTGAGGTGATCAGTTAGGTGCAAAATGTGTACGTGGTTTAGCAATTAGTGCCTGTGGTCGAGTGGTAGTGGTTGTGAGCCTGCTGTCGCGGTGCTGCGTGAATTAAAATTTATGTCATGGAGAATTAATTGCTGCAATAACTCAAGGGAAATCCCACCTCGGAATTTACCAAGAGCGAAAAACAGTTAATAAAAAATAACAACAGTAAGTAAATTGCTCACATTAATTGAAACCAAACAATTAATTCACCACACAAACTTAGGATACAACGCATAAGCTGCAACACATGCTAGGCTAATAAACACAGAAGTGGCGTCTATGACGCAAGCGTAAAATATGCTGGGTCCTGAGAAAAAGTTTCCGGCACTGGGGCACAATCTTCTTCTACCGGGGAAAGCGGATTGACTAGTCGAAGAACGCGCCTCTCCTAGTCTGGCCTCAGTGGTTTGCCAATAGCGATCTGAGGATTCAAATCGGCGAGGCTCTGGAGATAACCCATTACTCGCTGGGTCAAACGCTCTTGAGCGATGACATACTGGGCAAGGTTGGCCAGTACTGGGTCCCTCTCAATTCGCCCACCGAGAAAAGATGCTACTTCTCCGGGTGCTGCACGACTCGGGAAGTAATAATACCCCCTTTCGCTGGCATAGGGTACTGTGAAGCGAAGACGAGTAATCGCTTCGTACGCAGCAGCTTCTATGGCCATTTGGGGAGTCGGCATAGATTTCCCCATGAAGGAAACTTCCGTTGGGTCTTGGTTTGGGTTTGCGGGAGGGATGTGCACTACTGCCCAATATTTCGAGGTGGATGGGGTGATTCTCGATTTGAGCAGCTCGTACTGGGGTGGATGGGTAGAACTCATGGTACTGCAGGTAAAGTCCCACAATATTTTTACAAAACTACCTGGGGTTGCATATGGAGTTCTCAGATAAATACTAGGGCTCTGCATGGCAAAGAAATGGCTGTGAGAGTTGTGCAAAAAGTGAGGGATGCTTGGTAAGGTCACAGGGTGGCCTCTTATATAGCATCAGGGCTGGGTTACCGATAGCGGTGTGGGGGCAACTAGTTTGTCGGTTCTGCTCTATGGGGTCGGGTCAAAGCCACAGATACACATATCTCACAAAAGTGACGTGTTACTGTGGGTGTCGTCGGGGTGGTTTTTGGTAGCTACGCTCGGAATAAAAAAATGCAACCGCACGCCAACAGGCTTATGCGAGGCTACTAAACAAAACAAAGGCGCACAAGCAGTCTGCATCCATTCAAGGCGAGTACAAGGTCACACTATTACAAGGCGTAGAAATACTAAGACTCGATACTACTCGAGTGGCTTAGTCTACCTTGTTAATATCTAAGCGGGCGTGCGTGGTGGTCGTCGAGGCTTCTCCATGGGCTTCACCATCGTGGTTTGCTGGGCGGGGTTGAGGAGCTGCAGGGTCGGGGTAGCGATGATGACCATCGCGGGGGTTGTTGGCCACAATCCCGTTGGAGCGTGTTCCCAAAAGGCGACGAAACACTTCTGGGGACACCAAATCATTTCGGTCGATGGCAGGGGCAGACCTCAGGGAGTCGATTGGTTGCCCGAACAGCACAACTGGGTTGTCGGCGTCGGGCTCCTCTTCTCCTCTTGCCGGGGCTTGGCGAACAAGCTCTCCACGAGCGGCGATCAGGTCAAGGGTGATCTAATCGAATAGTGCCTCTAGTGCACTTACATAGCGTACCAGATGCAGCAATGCAGGGTCCGTCTCGTGGTCTCCGTTGGCAACCTGGGGTGGCCTACCATACCCGTCATGGCTGGGGTAGTAGTAGAACGAGCAGCAGTTAACTCTGGGCGACAGGTGCCGGAGTTGAACTACAGCCTCTCGAGTAGCTAGCTGAATGGCTTGTGGCTCAAAGGAAGTTGTCCTTCCGGTGAACCTGTAGGGGCGTTCTGGTGACATACCCCTACCATAGACATGCACAGTGGCCCAGAATTGACGGCTCTCACCGCTCATGGGCCCTTGGTACACAACATACTCTGGGGGCTCTTCTAATGCAAAGGCACGACGAGTGAGGTTTGCTAGCACGGTCACAAAACCTCCAAGGTCGGTTGCTGTGGTCTCATTGTGAACAATGGGGCCAGGCATCTTGGCTCGGTTTTGGGGTAGAGGCTCTGTGGTGCTGGGTTGGGGCTAGCGTTCCCTTTTTATAGAAAAAGAGGACGGAGTCTTCCTTCGCACGCTTGCGAATGAGACAATTTAGGTGTCGATCACTGGCGCGTGATCGACAGGCTAGGCCGATAGGTTAGGCACCGACTGCCAAAAAGGTGTCAGGGTCACTGTGTGGCTATCTTACACGAGAAGCTTGACTGGGTTTAGGTTAAGGTCTGGTGGGTTGGTTAACCTAGGTTTATCGACCTGGCTAAGATAGGATTAGCCAATTGTCAGTCTGGCTCTGATACCAAGGTTGTCGAGACCGGTTTTCCAGGATATTAATTTCCCAGTAAATGGCCCTTGTGCTCACCAGCCCCAGGATTACTGTTAGCTGATGAGACACCAACTTGATACAGAAATTCCAAGCGAAATACAAAATATGAAGTACAAGACCATTCTGGCCTATGAGTACAACAAATAGTTTCTTGTGGTTGATGGCGGAAGCGGTTTGCGGATCATCAGCGTCTATGGGACTCCATTTCCCATAGGAACAGCTGACCTGGATAACTCCTATCTTTGCGTAACTGCTGTCTTCGATGCCTAGGTTCCGGGCTGTCGTCGTTGCGCTTCTCTCCAAGCGAGAAATCTGGCCAAGACAATAGCCAGGGACAAGCCAGTGAGTACTTTGAATGTACTCGCAAACATTATGAATACAGGTATAATATAACAGATGGTAATCATGCTCTGAAATATTTTCATGATCACTTAGCCAGTCACGAAGTAAAATTCATGCCGCATGCAAACAGGTTAATAAATATGAAAAGTAATCTAGATAATAAGAATAAAATAAACCGATCGGGTGTCTGAAACGACGCCTCGAAAGGATAAAAATATAAAGCATGCCTCAGTCGGGCGTCTGAGCAACGCCACATAAAGGGCTTGTAAAGGAAATTAAATAATCAAAAAGCCACAGTCGGGCATCTCCGCGACACCACATAAAGGGCTTATAAAGAAATAAATAGCAGGCATGCCACAGTCGGGCGTCTCAGCGACACCACATAAAGGGCTTATAAAGAAATAAATAACAGGCATGCCATAGTCGGGCATCTCAGCGACACCACATAAAGGGCTTATAAAGAAAGTAAATAACAAACATGCCACAGTCGGGCGTCTGAGCGACACCACATAAAGGGCTTATAAAGGAATTAAATAACAAGCATGCCACAGTCGGGTGTCTGAGCGACACCACATAAAGGGCTTATATAGGAATAAACACAGTGAGTATCCAGGAGGTAGAACCGTCCCAGGGATACTCAATAATTCAAATAATACAAATGGTTAGTCCATAATAATAATAATCATAATCGTCACATGTCATGATCAATGTTCTGGTTTAGCAGTTTTTCCCGCGAAGACCGACACTAAGACCGACACTTGACCTATCCCAGACTGTAGTCCTTAACCATGGACACGGCTATTCGAATAGATGTAATCTCTGCAGAGAGTGTACTCTTTACCCACGAGTAACGGATTCCTTTAGTCCATCGGGACTAATTCCGTTTACGGTCTTTTACTTGAAAACACACTTGACCCGCAACACCAGCTTAACTTACCGGTGTCTGGAATCACCCACGACACCCGTTAAGCAAAACTCTAAGTGGGGAGGCTACAACCTCGACTAGCATGGGGTCACAAAATTTATAACGCGCGCAAACTAGGGGAGCTACCCCCTCGGTTCCAACCGGAAACACCCATGCCCCCGGACCAGGTGGCATGTCTACCGGATGCAGCCGGTATCTTCCACCATGGCCTCTTTGTACGGTGTGTGCTAAGAAAGGGGTTGACAACTTACTGAACCGTACCCTACCTAAGGCAGGGACAAGTGGTAGCACGAAGCAAGTATGGGGGTTACTGGGACAAGACTCGATCTATGGTCGTCTCAGGAGGTTTAAGTATTCCCTGCATGATTAGTATAACAAATATATTCCACACCAACAGACAGAATCACCACTCATCATACCTCACCATGCCTTACTGAATATGCTCGTTTCAACGAAATATCAGTATCAAGCTCATGTCTACCCACGACAGAGACTTTTCTGGATTCCTTCCGGTAGGCATGAAAGGCATACATGGGTGAATACTGTCACAAGTATATCAATTCCAACAGCAAGGAATTTCCATCATGCACACAGGGACATGATCATAACATCACAAGAAATAATGCATGTTCCAATCAGCTTGGTGTTGTAGCTATATCAAAGCAACACACGGCAAATATTATACTAGGGTTCAGAATGCTTGCCTTCCATGTGTATGTAGGTGGGGTGCACTTTTGAAAGTTTTCATCTTCCCTCCAATATCCTATTTTTGAAAAGATTGAATCAACACGCAATTCGACAACAGTACAAAAAAGTTGTTCGGGAAATTTTCAAATAAATATGAAAATAAACTAGATGGAATTTGAGAGACAACAGAAAAAGAATCAAGTCAAATGGAGTTGTATTTTAGAAACTAGAGCCAGTCAAAGTTCAGGTCAAAATCTGTTTTTAATAAAAATCAGAAAAAAGAAAACTGTTCGGAGGGCTTACGCTTTCCATTGATGAAAGCGTATTCCGGGGGAATACGTTTCCACTTAAAAACATTTTGGCGGGGCTAGTTCACTGACAGTGGGTCCATCGGGCCCACTGGTCAGGTTTGACCAGTCACCCCCGCCTCCTTCCTCCTCTGGCCGAGCGGAGGCGGGGCTCCGGCGATTGCCGCCGACGAACGGCGGCTCCCCACGGGGTTCCGATGGGGGGGATGGATCCGCTGGCGCGCGGGGAAGGCTCGGGCGGCGCTGCCAAGGCCGGGGCCTGCTGCAGTCGTCCGCTAGCCGCCACGGCCGACCTGACGGTGGCGCTGCGGGGCTCCAGGAGGTGGCCAGAGCGACTCTGCGACGAGAGAGGGGTCGGGCGCATTGGCTGCGAGTGGAAATGGATCAGGATGGGCGCGGGGAGGCGGCAGCGGGACGCGGCGACTCGGGCGCACGCACGTGCAAAACGCGCGTTCTGCTCTCGCCCAGAGCACGCACGCGAGGTGCTTGGCAAAATGCCAATGCCTGCCAGGGGCTCTAATCCACATGAGGTTTAGCAGGGTGGGGCTATAGACCAAGGTAGAGCCATGAGACATGCTGGTTAGGCAAAGCAAGCAGGTTCATAGTGCGAACTAAAAACTATGCCAACTCTGTCCATGAACACAAGGTGCTCGACAGAATGCCATGGGCATCTAGGCATCTCCTCTGGTGGCCAAAATTCCCAGATCAGAGTCTCTTTGGATGATAAAGAGGGTGGCAAGGTTAGTTTGACAAAAGCAAAAACTTCCTAGTGCAAGTTTTTGAGAAAACCAGATCTGGACAGAAAATATATGCCATTATTGCATGTGCTTAAAAACTTCTAATGGGGCTGATCTCCTGGACTTAAGAGTTTGGTAGGGTGGACTACAAGCAGGAAAAAACCCAAGATTAATAGAGCAAAATAAAAATAGGTTGTAGTGTAAACTACAAACTGAACCAGATTTGAAAACTTGAGGTAGGGCTCAAAATCCCCAAATGACTAAGAGAAGTTTTTGCATAAAAGTGATTTAGGAACATCACATGTCATCCCCAAATTTTGGTGGAATTATTAAATGAATTAATCAAAGGGTTGTAGTGCAAAAAGGGACTCTAACACTTATGAGTAACCATTTTAAAAGAAATAAAACTTAGGAAAATAATTATAGAAATAATTCCACTGATAAGAGAAATGTTTTTGAGAAGGTATACAAGTCCAACAATATTTTTGAAAAGTTCCATTTGGAGGGAAAAACTCCACAATTCAGAAGAAAGGAGTGATTCTAAAATTAGAAGATAATCCAGAAAATCAAAATTTAATTTCCTGGCAAAAAATTTTAATTAATAAAACATGGTCAAATTTTTGAGGTGTTACAACACTACCCCCCTTAAGAAAAATCTCGTCCTCGAGATTTGCTGAGAATGGTATAAAAAAAATATTACTCCTACTGCCATGCAATAATAACTCGAAGATTAAAATAATCTGCTCACGCGATATGACGAGGCTATAGCGAGAGGGCAAATAATTTGTACAACTACAGTGGGGCACTGGCGCTGCGTAGCAAAAGGGCCACTGCTATTTATTTATGAGCAAAAGTGGATACCCCCCGATTTCCGTTCACAACACTACGCCCAGCCTGCTAAACAGATTTCATTCATTACTAGTTTCAGCAAAGTGCTCATGTCATTGCCACTGAATACATCACGAGTGCTACATACACTGCAAATAAAGAGACAATCATCCTACAGAGCACATCGATTTTGCCCATTATCTTCCCAAGCTCTTTCATCTCCTCATTGCTGTCAAGGCCGTTCAGCAGCTGTAGCTTGGCCATGATCAGAGGAACTGCATCTTTAACCTTCTGCTCTACATCTTCCTCTTCTGCCGTTCCTTCAGTTACTTGTCCAACACCCCAACCTGCTGGTATTGGGATTCCTCGGCTAACCAAATAATCAGCGTAGTTGCATTCCCCCACATCAGCAACTTCCCAGAAATACAAATCACACGAATCTTCGCTTTTCTGCATGAATCAAATTGGAAGATCATCAACCAAACTATTAAAAAAATCAGCAACTGAAAGCAGCGGAACAACACTTAAACATATTATTGCCCCATGATTTGGGTATTTGTAGAAGACTCAGCCAGGGTTGAGGATTGTGGTTGAGACGCGATGGATGACTCTGCGTGATTTGCAGCAGTGGCACCACACCAACGGCAACGGGTTGCGATGAGCAACCGGCTACGGTGCGTGTGCCGGCGAGGGTGTGATGAGACCCACAGGCGATGGTACGGGTGGCGACTTGGCGCATATCAGGTTGTTACCTGCTGAAGAGCAGGTGGACGAGCCGCCAACGGACATGGTTGCTGCGGCCAGAGCTTCTGATGCTAGGCAGAGTAAGTAGAGAAGAGGAGAAGCGAACATTGGATATGTCAGTTTCATTACTTGCAGAGTAGAATAGCACCATATATAGTCATAGTCTAGGTTTGGATTCGAACCAGCTATAGGAGCACGTCTCTCTTTTTTCTAAAACTCAGCAACGTCTCTTTACTGGTACAGTAGCTTGTTCTGTACGCCTTCTCAAGTCTTTGATTTTCTTTTTTTTTGCGAGGAAGGAAGGAGGAGAAAATTGAGGGTTCCTGGGACTCGAACCCAAGACCTCTCGGTTGAAAACCAAGGGTGCTAGTCACTTATGTGGTGAACATTCCCTGGGAGGAGGACGGCAAACGAACGCATTTTCCTCGCAGTTTTAGTTGTGACGCAAGATCAAACGGTCGCAGTTTTGGGAATGTTATCTGGCGAACGAGCCCAGTTTTTCATTTCTTCCTATATATAAAAAAGTATGCTACTTGGTGTCGGCTTAGTCAACAAATGATTGTGCCAACCTTGACCGTTGGATTGACATTCAATGTCTGTCGTGTTTCTTCAGTCTGTTCTTCCTCCAGCCGCCAAAGCCAAACTAGCGCCGGCGGGACCGCCTGCTCCCGCCTCCGACGGCTGGCTGTGCTGCCGCACGTGCATCGTGGCCACAACGCACCCTAAAATTCTGCGCATCTTCCCCGGCTCTTGTTCGTTCCCGCCCGAGGCCTCACCATCGTCCTCCGCCTTGGTTGGCTCGCCGCGGCGCCGCCCTCCGGTGTTGTCAAATGGTCAACAACCGAGAGGAGTAAGGAGATGACTGTACATGGTGAGGATGACAGTAGGGACCCACCAGGATCATGGCAG
This sequence comes from Thinopyrum elongatum, assembly GCA_011799875.1. Lineage (NCBI taxonomy): Eukaryota > Viridiplantae > Streptophyta > Magnoliopsida > Poales > Poaceae > Thinopyrum > Thinopyrum elongatum. Next base: position 490,354,656 of record CM022303.1, on the reverse strand, counting down.
TAGGCAAGCAAGTGCCTCCTTTATTACAAGAAAAAAGGGTTCCTCCTGATGGTTTCCTGACATCTGGGTCGCACGCCACTGTCAACGTAGTCAATAAGCGAGATAACTGCACAAGGAGCGGCAGACACCCGGGACCCAGCAGCGCGCAGTAATTTTTTTTGGTTTTTGAGACGGAGAAGGGTATCAACTGGGCTGTGCGGGAGCTGTGGCTCGTCTAGACGGGCTTTTATTTCATATGTTTACCACATGACCAGCCCAACTTTTTTTCCTTTCTGAAAATGGCTAGTCCAGCTATTTTGTTTTTTGCAGAATAACCAACGTAGGCCTACTTGCTTTTCTACGCCCTGCTGGGTCGGATATCTTTCAAGACGAGGAGGGATGCATTCGGGCTTGCCCAGAAAATGGGCTATAAGTAATAAGAAATGGGCTGTAAAATAAAAAAATACAGCAAACAGGCAATTAGTTTGAAAATACTTTTTTCTTTTGGATTTTCATATTTTAAATTTCATTGTTTTTGTGCGGGTAAAATTTCATTGGATTTAAATTAAGGTATGTTTAGTTTTTAAATTAATTTGAATCTCGCTAGAAATTTTGGGCTGTATGCTGTTTGGGACAGATTTGGAGGTTGACTTGTGGGTCTACTAGGTTGATGTGTACGAAAGGCTTTGTCAACTTAGTCCACAAACGATTCTAGCAGCAGTGACCGTTGGATGTTAATCCAACGGCCGTGCTGCTTCTTCAATATCTGATCTTCTTGCTCCAGCCGCCCAAACCAGCGCCGGTGGGACTGCCTGCTCCCGCCTCCCGTGGCCGGATGTGTTGCCGCATAGGCCGCATCGCCCCACCCTACTCCATCGCTGGCCAGGCCATTCCTCTACTCACCCAAACCTCCTGTTATTTTCCAGCGACGGTAGCCGAACCAGTAAACCCTCGTACTCCCCACCGCATGGGCAACCACTGCCGAGTCTTCCCCGGCTCCTGGTCATTCCCTTCCTAGGCCTCGCCATCGTCCACCACCCTGGTGCTCTCGGCGCAGCGTGGTCAACATGGTCAACGAACGACATCCATCGGAAGAGGACTGTACATGGAGAGGCTGACAGCTGGGTCCATGGCCGCACGCAAGGAAGTGCCTCCTTATTACGCGCAAAATAATGATTCCTCCACCTGACAGCACGGACCCACCGAAAGGGCCTCTGTATTTCACGAAAAAAACGTTCCTCCCGCTGACAGGTCGGACCCACCAGTTATATCTTCGCACGCAAGGAAGTGCCTCCTTATTACGCACAAAAAAATGAATACTCCCCCTGCTATCTGGGACCCACAATAGTTGGAGGCTGACTTGTGGGCCTACTAAGTTGACGCGGATGGATGGCTTTGTCAATTTAGTTAGTATGAACGATTCTAACTCCAGTGACCGTACGATGTCCATCCAACGACCGTAGTGCTTCTTCAACCTTTGGTCTTCTTGCTCCAGCCGCCCAAACCAGCGCCGGTCGTGCCGCCTGCTCCTGCCTCCCGTGGCCGGCTCTGCTGCCGCGCTGGCCTCACCGCCCCACGCTACTCCCATCGCTGGCCTGGCCATCCCTGTACTCACCCAGACCTGCTGTTATTCTCTGGCGACGGCAGCCTCACACTGCAGCCCAACCAGTAAACCCTCGTACGCCCCTCCGCGTGGGAAACAACTGCCGAGTCTTCCCCGGCTCTGGGTCATTCCCTTCCTAGGCCTCGCCGTCGTCCACCGCCCTGGTGCTCTCGGCGCGGCGTGGTCAACGTGGTCAAGGAAAGACTTACATCGGAAGAGGACTGTACGTGGAGAGGCTGACAGCTGGGTCCACGGCCGCAGCAAGGAAGTGCCTCCTTATTACGCGCAAAATAATGATTCGTCCGCCTGACAGCAGGGACCTACCGGAAGGGCCTCTGTATTTTGGCTTAGCTGTATTTTGCGAAAAAAAGTTTCCCCCCTGACAGCTAGGACCCACCAGCTATATCTTCGGACGCAAGGAAAGTGCCTCCATATTAGGTGCGAAAAAGATGAATCCTTCCCCTGACAGCTCAGACCCACCATCAATCATTTCGCACGCAAGGAAGTGCGTCCTTATCCTCCCTGACAGCCGGGACCCACCTGATCGAAGCGTACGTAGCGTTGTCGCGAACGTGTACGTACATACTGGTCGATCGGTCTCTCTGCAGCGATGAACGGTGGCCGAGCAAGTAGCAGCACGTGTAGTAGTAGAGCCCCCGACGTAGCAGTTCAGGAAGTCTCTTCTAAACCGTGTACACGTACGTATAGCCACATGCCAAAAAATACGGCCACGTACGTACATACGGGCGGGGTCTCGAACGCATACTCGCGCATACGTACGGCCATGGCTCGTGTACATGGAGAGGCAACAGACGGCTGCAACGGCGTCCTGTTCATTGGGCAGCCAACCGGCTGGGTCGGAACGGAGAAACAGCGTCCTGTTCATCGGAAGGCAACAGACTGGGTCGGAATGCGTCCTGTTCAACGGGAGCCAACCGGCTTGGACAGAACAGCCAAAACGGGGTCTGGCGTACCCAGTACGAAGGAAACGGCCTTCTGTTCGACCGGCTACGGTCGAAACGGGGGTCCTATTCATCAGGAGGGGTGTGGCGTACCGCAAAACGGAGGAAACAGACTTGTGTTGGAGCGCTACGGTCGAAACGGGGGTCCTGTTCATCGGAGGGGTGTGGTGTACCACAAAACGGGACTCCACGGGCTACTGTTCACCCACCGTTGACTTCCTTCAGCCTCCACCTGCATTGTTCATCCACCGCATCTTCCTCCTGCCTCCACCAGCTACTGTTCATCCACGGGCTACTGTTCATCCAGCCCTCCACCGGCTACTGTTGAACCAGCCCTCCACGGGGTCCTGTTCATCCACCCCCAACCAGCTCGAATGTGGTAGCCTCCTCTTGGGGTCCTGTTCATCTAGCGGCAACGGCCTATGTATACTACCACGAGCTACTGTTCATCCAACCCCCACCGGGAACTGTTCATCCAACCCCAACCACGTACGTCTCGACTCGTTCAACCGCAACCCCCACATTCACTGTTCATCAAGAGGCAGCAGTGCGTGTTCGCACACGAACACGTCACCGTGTACCTCCAACGCCGAGGGTGATGCACCGCAACTCACGTCGAAGGAGACCCGTCCGGAAGCGCGGTACGCAAGCAATCCGACGGGTGCTTTTCAGGACCCGAAACCCCATACGGCCGGGAGGGACCCCGTCAGGGCGTGCGGCGGCTATGGGCTGCCCTAGGTCGACCTGATCGCCCCTAGGGCCTCGAGGTTCGCCGCCCTGCAAACGAAGAACGAACGAAGAACGAGAAGAAAGATACAAGGATAGGGGATAGATGAACACGAAAAAGTAGTAGATATGTTTGTTCGATTGTGTGTTGTTTAATCGGCCATCACCCCTTAGATATATAAGAGGCGTCTGGACTTCCCGTGCAAGAAAAAGGCTTGGATTCACGTCCAAAACCCTAGTCAAATTCGGATTGGTTTTGTCCGAACTTTCCAAAGCTGTTCGGTTTAAAACTAGCTGCACCTAGCGGGTCTTTTTTGAGGTGGTAAACGACCTCGGATGGAAACGAGCCCAAAAGCAATCTTGACCATTTCGACTAGACGAACAACTTTTGTGTTGAACGTTTTTTGATCAGAGGTCATCTTGAGGGTCAAATATCTCGCGCAAAACAGGCTATTATTCGCGCTACCCATCAGACAAGGTGTCTGGTGGGGCGCGCCATATTTTGCCTCCTGATAGGGCTGCATTCCGATGGCTCTAACTTTTGCATACGAACTCGGATTGGGACGATTTTTATATCAAAATCAACCGTTTCGACGAGACGCACAACTTTCATGTTGAAACTTTTTGCATTTGAGGCCATATTAATCGGGTTTCAAGCCATTCTTTAATCTGATGTCAACATGAGCATCTCCGAACTTGTCATAACTTTTGCATCCGAGCTCCGTTTTAGAACACCTTCATATCCATCTTGATCTTCTAGAAGAAAGCCATCCCATGGTGACTTCCAATCATAAGTTTGAATTAATCTTGACATAGCTTAAAGCAACTTTTACGATTGTGCCACTTTTGAGCGTCAACACATGCCCCCCTGTTTTTCGGCAAAGCTAGCGTGCCGAAAAATAACTTGTACCATGTTTGTTCTAAGGACGATGTCAACACTCCATCGGCCATTTATATGTGCTTAGGGTGATAATTGTGTATCGGCCATGTCTTTGCTTAGGCGATATTTATATATCAGCCGTTATTTGTTTGAACCCTTGATTGCAAACTTGGGTGAAATCTTCTCAACTTCATTAACAATCCGATGATAAAGTTCCATATATATGTATCTCAAAGCCATCTTCTGAGCCATATTATTCACCCTTTCGCTAGGATTTTGCAGATAATCAAGAATGAACTTCCTACAATCCTTGCTTTGCCTGCATAAAAGTTTCATTAGTGGCCGAGGTGGTGAGCTCCAATTCGGCCTTACCTATGTTGGCAAGAATAAGCAACGGCTATTGATAGATGTGCAATACACCATGACCGATATGGTAGCCGGATGCTTGCTATGCCAACTCTCTCCAATTGTCATGTCTAGATATATGAAGAATATTAAAACAACCCAAGGTAAATTTTGCATCTAGACATACCCCAAGATAAAATATAAGTGAGTTATCAAAACATTGATAACCCTTGGATATTTATTGCACTACTCATAAGGAATCACCGAAAGCCTCAATATATAGCACCTATAGCAAGTAAAAGATCCTAACCGAATAACATTGCATATTCGGCTTTGATTATTGTGCAATAAATATTTTAAGAGGCATACGAGGCCTGTTTTGGTCTCCAATTGAACTAAGGACGATGTTAGGATACTACACCGGCCATGCTTTGACATATTCTTAGGGCGATAGATAAATATCGGCCATTACCATGAGGTCCATGTAGAATTCACCACCAAAGTTTGTATAGCGGAAATAAACAAATAAAATAGCAATAAAATATTCCGGCCCCTTTGTATTAGCAACACAAATGTAACTAACCAAATATATAGTGATTTGGTAATACCCTGTCATGATATAGAAAATTATGTTGCATCCATGGATCAAAATAAGTCCATGGAGGGTAACTGATCATACCTAGGGATGAATTCCATGGCAAAGGCATCAATGGCATGGTTGAAGAAAATGGATGATGTGCTAACCGAAGATTTTGATGTTGTGATGCACACCTTCGGCTTAATTGTTTGTTGCTTCCATCCTTCTTTTTCTTCACTTTTATTGTACTTGTTGCAATAGAAGCATGCACATCATTTTTGTTTTGATTGATCCTCTTGGGAACCCATGCCATGTTCCTCTGTCTCAGCTCTTGTGCACTAAGATTTTGTAATTCCTTCTTTTGCCAATACGATAAGCCGAGCGGGCATCTCGGCTGTGATTCTGTTTTGACCAATGGCAATTCCTTTTTGGCCTTGTGCACCCTCAACTTCTTTTCTTCAGATTTGGCACTTTTATTTTTAACAATTGATTGCTCCACTTCTTTGCCTTTTGTAGCCAATGTCAACACTTTAATTGGCTCTTTGTTATTTGAGATCAAATCTGAAGTAGCACACTTACGACCATCTTTCTTGACCCGGTATAATTGCTTGACCACCTCTTTCTTCGTCCATGGGGTCCGGACCGATTCTTTATGATTGAAACGGTCTTTAACATGTGATTGTTCAAATGTTGATCTTCTCAGAGCTGCATAATATTGGTGAGATGGTCTAAAATAAGATGGAGAATGTGCCCTTGTATCATACCTGTCCCATGATGGATATGGATCTATATGAGCATAGGGAGGCATCCACGGCATTGGCATTGGTGGCCCAAAATAAGGATATGAATATGTTGCATTAAAATTCTAACTTTGCCAATACCGATCCTCATATTTGCGCCTTGGGGGTGATCTTGGTTTCTTTGCATGATTTGGCCGATAAGTATCCTTCTCTTCACTCTTCTTTTGATATTTATCCAATAGTTCAGCGAAGGTGATTTTTGATCTCTTACACTTGCGCTTATTTCGGCCTTTGTTTTCTTTTGGTTTGCTTTCATCAATCATTGGATTTGCTTGCTGCCCCCCAGTCCTTGGCGTCTCCATTGTAGCTTCGATGGAATTCTCGCCCTCAAGATTATGTTCATTATGCTCTTCAACAACTTCTTTACTTGAAAGCTTGATCCCATCACCTGCAGTTTTTACCTTCTCTTTACATGGATCGGCTTGAAGCAGCCGATGCAAAAACTTTCTGCCATCGAGACCAATCAGAATAGACTGGTCATCTCTTGGTGTCTCAACAAATTTCAATCGTCCTTTATCAATGGCCGATTTAACTATTTGATGAAACATGTTGCAATCCTCAAAATTATGCTTGGACGAATCATGCAACTTACAATACATTCGTCCCTGGACAGATGGCTCAACATGGTGATCAAGAATTCTAATATAATTATTTCTCAACAACAAATCAAAGATTTGATCACACATGTTTGAATTGAAGGTAATTTTTTTTATTTTCTAGCCGATCTTGCTGTGAAAACGGCTTTGGAGTTAAGCAAACGAATGATTCAGATTTTGTATCACCCCATTCGGCTATGATTTTTATTTTGCATTCTTTTACCGATGTCATTGGATAAGATATTATACTAGCATCGAGTTTTTGAAAAGAATCTAACCTTGGCTTTATGTTTCTGAAACAAAAATTGTTAGAACATGCATGCCTCAATTGAGACCAAGAGTAAGCCAAGTATGAAACAAGCAAAGGTACCCATGTACATACGAACTTTAAATAAAGCAACGGGGAAAGCTTTGGCTGCAACAGTAAGTCATTATTGGTCTTTATAAATGGCGCATTGGGTTGACCGATATGTTCTATAACGATTTTATTGCTAACAAGTAAATTACCCTTCTTCATTTGTCTTTCAAAATTACTTATGAGGATTTTTCTAATAGATGCATCAACAATAAAGTTTTGACCAAATCTGAAAACAGGTAAATTATTTGCAAGCCATACCTCTTCAAATATGTTGGGAGAGCATGATGGTGGTGCGACTTGAAGAACATCTTGCTCCGTCTTTGGATGGCTCCCCAACGCGTTACCATCATCTTTTTCTTGATTTCGTGCATCATTACTTTGAAGATCCTTGTGAGCCGAACTTTGTTCGTCTACTTGCTCTTGTCCATTAGGCTTGTCAATTTCTACGGCACAGAACTCATAGGGCAGGAAGTAGGTTCCATTAACTTCAGAAAAATCAAGCACCACTGTTTTCCTATGCTTGCCATGCCCTTTCTCAGTGATGTTTGCCTCTTTGGATTTGATGGATTCGAAATATATACTACTTGATTCGGCTTTTTCAACCGAAGTACTTTTATTTTTTGAATCATCATTCTTTTCATCGGTTATATCAATTGGCAAGGCTTCTTTCCTTTGAGCCAATTCCCTATCAATTCTCTCTTGGCGAAGTACTTGCACCCTATCGCACAAAGCTTTAACTCCCCTCTCAATTTCAGCCCGCTCTAGATCAGTTTGCCCCCCAATGCTTTTAGGATCTTTTGGCAATGAACTGTTAGTGTTGCCGAAATTTTGCAACTGTGTAGGGGGTGTATAATATGCTGCGGTACTAGGTGGAGGTGTATGCACTGGTGTATAACAATATGCTCTCTCACCAATTCTATCAATTGATGAAGTTTCATCTTCTTGCAAAACTCTAGCCTTTATTGCAGCATAATCAGGAAACAACCCCTTTTCATATTGTTCAAGGCAAAGAGCACTAATCCTCTTGTTTTGTGCCAAGCTCTTTTTTAACGCAGCCACAACCACTTCTGGAAGGGATTGCTCCACAATACTTTCAGATTCTTTCGGCAATGATTCGTGAGTGTTGCCGAAATTCTCGAATTGCGTAGAGCATGCATTATATGCTACAGTATTAGATGACGTCACGTGTGTTCCTATAAAATTTTCACTTATTCGGCTATAACCATGAAGGTGCGGGGCCGAATTATGAACATCTACAGTTGCATATGGTGCTGAAAAATTATTAACATGAGGTGTCGCATATGATGGTTGAGAGTAACTGGCCGAATAGCTAGTAATAGCATGGCCAATTCTCCCATCCATCGGCAAGGTTGGATTCACATATTGTAAATTAGTTGCCGATGAATAAAAGGGTGAAACACTTTCTTGTATGCTATTGGAAATTTTAACATGAGGTGTTTCAAATTGATTGCCTAAACCCATCATGTTGGTCATCGGCATATGAATTTGTGGGGTTGCCGATGGATGAGAGTTAGGATACATATGTTGTATGTTGCTAAAATCATAAGAATTTGAAGCATGAAGATTATTTTAAACTCGGCCCTTGCACGTAATTAGATGCATGATTGATAAAACTAGGGCTAGCCGATACATTATGCTCATTAGGCGATCTAGCAACAACATATGAATTATTTGCATCTACATAGGGGAATTGAGTGTTCATATTACCTTTGTAGATTGCAAACCCTAGATGACGATCTCTTCGTAGCAAGAACGGGCTGGAGACCGTTCAAAGCTTCATCCCCAGCGGAGTCGCCAAAAAGTGTGTTCGCACACGAACACGTCACCGTGTACATCCAACGCCGAGGGTGATGCACCGCAGCTCACGTCGAAGGAGACCCGTCCGGAAGCGCGGTACGCAAGCAATCCGGCGGGTGCTTTTCATGACCCGAAACCCCACACGCCCGGGAGGGACCCTGTCAGGGCGTGCGGCAGCTATGGGCTGCCCTAGGTCGACTTGATCGCCCCTAGGGCCTCAAGGTTCGCCGCCCTGCAAACGAAGAACGAACGAAGAACGAGAAGAAAGATACAAGGATAGGGGATAGATGAACACGAAAAAGTAGTAGATATGTTTGTTCGATTGTGTGTTGTTTAATCGGCCGTCACCCCATAGGTATATAAGAGGCGGCTGGACTTCCCGTGCAAGAAAAATGCTTGGATTCACGTCCAAAACCCTAGTCAAATTCGGATTGGTTTTGTCCGAACTTTCCAAAACTGTTCGGTTTAAAACTAGCTACAACTTGCGGGTCTTTTTTGAGGTGGTAAACGACCTCGGATGGAAACGAGCTCAAAAGAAATCTTGACCGTTTCGACGAGACGAACAACTTTCATGTTGAACGTTTTCTGATCAGAAGTCATCTTGAGGGTGAAATAGCTCGCGCAAAACAGGCTATTATTCGCGCTACCCATCAGATAAGGTGTCTGGTGGGGCGCGCCATATTTTGCCTCCTGACAGGGCTGCATTCCGATGGCTCTAACTTTTGCATACAAACTCGGATTGGGACTATTTTTATATAAAAATCAACCGTTTCGACGAGACGCACAACTTTCATGTTGAAACGTTTTGCATTTGAGGCTATCTTAATTGGGTTTCAAGCTATTCTTTAATCTGATGTCAACATGAGCATCTCCGAACTTGTCATAACTTTTGCATCCGAGCTCCGTTTTAGAACACCTTCATATCCATCTTGATCTTCTAGAAGAAAGCCATCCCATGGTGACTTCCAATTATAAGTTTGAATTAATCTTGACATAGCTTAAAGCAACTTTTACGATTGTGCCACTTTTGAGCGTCAACAGCGCGCAGCGATCGATCGCTCGGGTTCAATTAGCAGCAGTAGCGAAGGAATCGCTCGGGTTCAGTTAACAACCAAGGGATTGATCGCTCGGGTTCAGTAACGTAGCTAGTGCAATCGCTCGGGTTCAGTAAGCGAACGCCTCGCTCGGGTTCAGTTAGAGCCCAACGCCTCGCACACACGCGCGTACGTGTACGAGAGAAACGCGTAATCCCTCCGTGCATCGCTCGGCCCCGACCACCCACCATAACCGGGAACTCCCCGAAATTTTCCTCGCCCTCGCGTCTACCATGATTTTTTCCGTCATGGACGGCCCAAAGAATGTCATGCAGGTCCGTCTCCGGCCCGCCCAGGATGAAAAGCCCATTTTCTGTCATGATTTTTTGTCATAGAAGTAGGAGCCCACCACATCTATGATGATACCGGGTTTTTTCATAATTATCGTCATAGAAGTGTCATATGCATGACATAATTTTTTTTCGTTCGGCCCAAAATGTCACGGATGTACTTTTTTTGTAGTGGGATAGGCCATCTGCCTTTGACTCCTTGAGCTCAGAATAGTCATTAGGATCATATTCTGAATACGAGTCTGTAGGTCGGGAGCATGTGGGCTTCATTGCATCCAGAATGGACCTCAATCCCTGGATGCCAAGTTTGTTACCCATTGAACTGTTCCGCAATATTCTTCTAATGTGCTCATTCTTATATTCATTGTGATTACGTAGAATATCTGAGAAGCATGAAAACATAAATAGTAGTGAGATTATCTTTGTAATGCAAAGGATATTCTAATATAAATAGGTGCTCCTTGTAAACCCTTGTGTGCTATCACTAGATTCTGATGAGAGATCCCATGTGTGATGTAATATGGTGCATACATTAATATAATTTGGCACAACTACACAAAAAATAGGCTCCCTATTGGGAGATCCAGATGTAAGGATAATCGGCTGATGATAGGTTCATAATATACCATATAGAAAGTTTATTGGCACACCATGATAACGAGAGGGCACAACCAGTAGGCAGATCATAGTGTAGATAAAAAGGGGTACACCATAACCATCATAATTAAATCGGGAAAGCAGAACTGGCTGGAAAATATGGGGTTGTATTGCCGCTACTAATTTAAAGCCTATCAATCACCTACATGCTAGTTCTATTCATCTGAAGGCGCACTGGTGTTACTATCAGTCTAGTCTACCAAAGACCGCATAGCTCCCACCATTTCCTAGATACTATGGCAGACCAACTCGAAGTGCTGAAACCATCTAGCAGAAGCGGCCCAATAGAGCTGTCGACTGCAGATGTCCCTGCTCCCCTTCCTGACAAGGAACATACTGTACTTACTAAAGAAGAACAGAAGAGGAAAATGTTAAAGAATAAAAGGGGAAGCATATTATTGAGATTCCGCTTCTTTCTATACAATGTTGGTTGCCCACCCATGATGAATCAGAGCACCCAAAGAAATGCAATTCCATGATGTCTCTCTATATGTGGCCACATGCATTTGGAAAATCAAGTGGGCGCATTAGCTAACCAATTAAATGTGTGTCTGTTAACTAATGTCAGTATCATATGACATTCGTATTTGAAGAAGTAAGCTTTGGACGTATGATTGGTGTGTTGTTTAGCTTCAAGGGTGGACTGCTGCTATTAGGACACAAAGCACCTACGCATATCATAGTGTAGATATAATGGGAAAACCCTAAGCATCACGAGTAAAATCAGGAAAGTGGAACTTGCTGGAAAATATGTGCTAGTATTGCTGCGGCTAGAAAGGCTTCGGATACCAGCTCTCTACAACTGAAGGCGCAGTACTGTTACTATCAGTCTAACTTTCAAAGGCGACACAGCTCCCAACATTTCCTGGATATTAGGGCAGACCAACACGAAGAGTTGAAAGCGTCCATGACAGGCGACCGAATAGACCTGTACACTGCAAATGTCCCTGCTCCTCTTCACTACAAGGAACATACTGTACAACTATTATACTCCCTCTATTCCTAAATATAAGTCTTTGTAGAGATTCCACTATGGATCACATACAGGTGTATATAGATACATTTTAGAGTGTAGATTCACTCATTTTGCTCCGTATGTAGTCCATGGAGGAATCTCTACAAGACTTGTATTTAGGAACGGAGAGAGTACTTATTAAAGAAGAACAGAAGAGGAACATGCTAAACAAGAGCAAGCAGATTTTGGATAACAAAATGTTCGTTGCCCACACATGATGAATCAGAGAGCATAAAGAATGCAGCTCCCTGCTGTCTCTCAATATGTGGCGCACGTGCTTTTCGAAAGTAAAGTAGGAACATTAGCTGACCAATTAAACGTTCTCTATTTTAGTTATATCAGCATCATATCAGATTCGTATTTGAGCAGCTAAGTTTGGAATTATGAGTGGCATGTTTTTAGCTTGATGGGTTGAGGAGCAGTGCTAGCACGTCTCGAAGCACCTAGGATGATGGTACTGAATATAAAAAGGGAATGTCTACATGCAAATCGCCTGACTTTTGTCATTTGGGTCAGTCGACCATTTCAGGCGGTTGGATGAAGATCCTACGTCTCCTAACCCTTCTTCCTCGCCTCTTATTCTTCCCCTATAGACCACCGCACGGGCCACCGGCCGAACCACCGGCCCCCGCCCGCCCCTGAACCGCGCACCACCTCCGGACTTCCGCCGCCCCCGGCCATCCCTCTAGCCAACCCCACCCCCACCCACCCCACCCGCATCGAGTTTTGCCTGCGGCGAGGCCCCACCATAGTCCGACGACCGCCCCCCACAACCACTGTCCCCACCTGAAACCCTAAGATAGATAATGGGGCAGCCCTCCGGCGAGCCCCTTCCTTCCCTCCGGCGAACTCCGGCGAGCTCTAAAAAACGGACTGACCCAAATCGAAACTCGGTCGACTGTTATTTAAGCTAATGTGGAATATGAAAGGGGAAAACCATAAGCATTGCGAGTATGGTGATGAGCGTGCCATGGCGGATCTGAAGGTGCAAACCGGACAAAGGCAACTTCGCAACCAATGTTTGGTTTCAACTAACAAGTATGATTCTAAATGATGGACAAGAAATCACAGTAAAGAAGTGGCGATCTATTTTCTTGCTGAGATAAATAACTTGAGCAGATACGAAAGAGTACCGCCTCTGGTGTGGCGTCGTGTAAGCATCTGCTGAGACGATGACGGTGTTGCGGTAGCGATGGCTGTCGGCGGCGTGGAAGCAGATCTAGGAGGGCAGACAGTGGCGGCGAGGGAAATATCTCGGTGCGGTGGATGAGACGATCGTTGGAGCAGCCTCGGTAAGGTGGACGACGGCGCGGATGAAGCGAGAGGACGCGATGCAAGGATCCTGGTCCGAAGTCGTGGATGAGAGAGGTCGATCTCTTGTAATGGATGACGGCGTCGGGGTATCAGCTTCGGCATGGTGGAGGAGGACGGCGGTGGATGGGGTGGCGGACGAAGGAGAGTGGGGTGGAGAGGGTGTTTTGGCGCCCACGGAGTACGAATGGGGAAATGGAGGGAGAGAGGTAGGGGGAACCATGTCTTTGGGGTGTGCTTGTCTCAAATGCGAGGAAATTTACAAACTTAGCCCCCGTTTAAAATTTCCTATATCATAGCAATATTAGTTGGTTGGGGATAGGACGGTAATCTCGCATACACCGAATATTTGCCGACGGAGATTTTGGCCGAGGAGAAACTGTGTTTTGGCACCCACCGTGTATGAATCGAGGAAGTGAGAGGCGATTTCGGCCGATGAGAAACTGTGTTTTGGTGCCCACCCTGTATGAATCCAGGTGAGAGGCGGTTATGTCACGTTTGAGTGAAATTACAAACCTGTCCCTATCTACACCTATAGAAATCGAGCCGACTGGTTTTGCCTGTCAGGGATAGGCAGTAATTTTCATCTCCCAGATTTTGGTTTCGGGCGGTTACTCTGAGTTACGCCGCTTTGTTCAAATTTTTGGAGAAAAAGATTGCACGTTTACCGTGCCAACTCAATTCGAATCCATTTTGTATTCTTTTTTTTGGGCATGATCCATTTTGTATTCCAATACAAATCTATATACATCATTTTTTTTATATATACTTTCAAAAGCACAACACCCTTTATACATAAATATGGTTTACAAATGGCATGATCTCAGATTCATAAGGTTGAATCCATCTTAATTTGAATTTTCAAATATTTGAAACCACTTTATGTTGAAATCCAATGTATGCATTCCTCGCTAACTGTCTCCAATTAATGTGTGTTTCATGCGGTTTTTTTTCACTTCTCAAACACGTATAATGTGTTTGACACAAACGCAACATATAGTGTAATCCTGTTTAGACATTAATTGCATATAAACCATGCATTACCTCTAATTAAAAAATATATGGATCACTAATATTGAAAAACTAAATAACATTACACGTATCCCCAAATTCAAATGAATATGCATGTTTGATAGACCAATTTTCGTTATGATATTATCGATGTCCTGGTCTCTAGTTCAAATATTTGAATCCCCTTTAATCCTTATATTCGTCTCATATAGCTATCACTCATGACTTATATCTCTCTCTAGACCTGTGCGCCTTCATCATCTCTCGGGTATCTCTCGTGCTACTTGTATGCCGGTAGCAGTCTTTTATCTTCGTAACAACTAACGGTACTCTCTCCCTCGACCTTCACTCTCTCTCTCTCTAAGTATATCTCGCTCCCTGCTATTTGTCTCTAACTATGATTCTCGCTGTGAAATCTCTTTCTCTCACACTTACACAGACTTCATCTCCCGGGGTCTCATTTCTCTCAACTATTCCCCTGTATGCCACTCACACACACCCTCTCACTCTAGAGATGTCTCGCGCTACCTATGTCTCAATAGCTACGACTCTCCCTCTTAAATATCTCTCTCACACACAAACACAAACTCCGTCTCCCACGTTCTCATATCCCTCCACCATTCCCTTGTATGCCGCTCACACACACCCTCTCTCCCTAGGGTTATCTCGTGTTCCCTAATATGTCTCTCTAGATACGACTCTCCTTGTGAAATATCTTTCTCTCTCGCAAACACAAAACTTTGTCTCTCGGGATCTCATTTCTCCCTAATATTCATTTGTATGTCACTCACATGCACCCTCTCTCTATCTCTGTCACACCCACACACATAACTCAACCTTCTGATCCACTCGACTCTTATCTCTAACACACAGCCTAGACGATATCCCTCTAGCTAGCACCTCTATCTATCTATTCTCTCTTTCTCCATCAACCTTCTTTCTCGCCTGCACTTTTGCTTCCTATCACGCACACTATATATGTTTCTCTCTACATGCAGTCATGCACCCTCTTTCCATCTTTCTCTCGCACACACATAACTCATCCCACTGAACCACTCGACTCTTATCTCTAACACACAAACTAGCCGATGTCCCTCTAGATAGCATCTCTACCTCTCTATCTACCTGTTTCTCCATCAACCTTCTTTCTCGCACGCACTCTTGCTTCCCATCATGCACACTATATCTGTTTCTCTATACATGCATCTATAGGTCGATCTCTTTTTGCACACACATTGTGTCTTGCTCTCTCTGCTCGCCATAAATGCACTCTACAGCCCACACCCCTCTCTCTTAAAGACAGAAACACATGCTCAATCATTGGGCCTTCTTGCCTCCACTCCCACATGCATGCATATTATCATACCGACCCATCTCTCCCATCCCGTTGATCTTATGTCTTATGTCTCCTTTCTTTCATCTCGATAATGCGCGCGCACACACACACATCCCACGTATACATGTATAGCTCTCGCACATGCACGTTCAAGGTCTCATATGTCTCCATACGTAGTTAATTACCCTCAGCCCTCACCCCACATCGAATCATCCTCTTCTTGTGTGCACATGACTTCCGTTTGGATGAGTCTCTTTTGTAAAACACACACTCACACTTACGATATCCTTCTTGCTACCCCCTCTCCCACTCCTTCCCCTCTATCGCTGAAACCAATAAGACTATCCCTTCATTTAATTAATTCCCACATACATGCACCATCGATAGTAGTCTTCCTCGGTGTCTCTCGAACAAACACGTTATCTCGATATCCTCCCCCCTCGCTGGAGGCCTCTACCATACACATAACCTCTCTACGATGAAGCCAAACACACTTAATTACTTTCCACACCGAAGACTCCATTTCAGACACACTCTCTCTCTCTCTCTCTAAGACTCCATTTCACAAACACATGCTCCGGGTGGAGCATTTGTTCCTACCACCCTTCGTCCAACCTTACTCATATGATAATCAATCACCTTAATTTACTTATATAACATGGACATATCCCACTTTATTTCAGTAGTTAGCAAACTTCTCATAATTATATAACGCAAATCACGAGCAGGAAGTGACATTTATTTACACAACCGCTTTAATATGGCCACGTAAATCACAAGCTAAAGTGTAGTACCATTATACTTATATCCTGATGCAAAAGGTGGAGTACATGTCCGAAGAGCAGAGGCGCGCACACACGCTCTGTCTCTCAGAATCTCACACACATACCAGTTACGTGACGCCCCCTAAACAGACCCGTATGTGTACAATTTCTGCACGCGCGGGTACACATGATGGAGCGCATTTATTTAAGACGGACGACAAACCCAAACAGTAGCCGCATTCATTCCCCTCCCGTTGCCTCTTCTCCGGTCGCCGTCACCCGATAGCCATGGCCCGGCCGAAGGTAACGACATACGCCATGCTCCCGCCTGAGCGGCGCTTGGAGCTGCTTCCGGAGGCGGCGCGAAGCCTGGATCGCAGCTGCCCTGCCTATGGAGTCCGGACTAGCCGGAGCCCGAGGAGGAGGCGGTGGAGGCGGAGCAGCACGCGGAACCAGAGGAGGAGAACGCTGACGTGGGCGACGCGGAGCCGGAATAGGAGGACGACTACACAGGCAAAGCAGAGCTGGAGGAGGAGGACGATGACGCGGGCGAAGCGGAGCCGGCGCCACCAGCTGCATGCTTCGCCATGGCAGAGTTGACCCAAGCAGAGGGGGCGGCGAAACGGCAGGCCATCCTCGAGTCCATCCAGTCGGAGGCCGAGGTGGAGGCCAACCGCCGCTTCCTTCGCCAGCGGGAGTGGGGGATCAACGA
The DNA here is from genome assembly GCA_011799875.1 of Thinopyrum elongatum. NCBI lineage: Eukaryota > Viridiplantae > Streptophyta > Magnoliopsida > Poales > Poaceae > Thinopyrum > Thinopyrum elongatum. Next base: position 490,337,822 of record CM022303.1, on the reverse strand, counting down.
GATGTTCGCCAAACTGGAGGAGGAGCAGGAGTAGCTGGAGTTGCAGCATGCGGCCGCCTATCCATCTCCGACGACGAGTAGTGTGGTCTAGCTTAGGTTATGTACTTATGTGCGTAGCGTACTAGTACTAGTTACTCCTATTGCATGGTATGTATGGATTTGAGATATTTAATACTACTCCTCAATGTAAACTCCTTTTAAGATGAACGAATGAAAGCTTGTCGAGCGCCTTTTGTTCGTTAAAAAAACATACTTCTAATACTCCCTGCTTTTTGGTTTAGGATCATCTAAAAAAATAGATTTCCATTATACTCAGACTTAAAGGGCTTTGAGTCTCACGCCACATTTATTTCATAGAGATAAGAGAAAGGAAATTTTAGTGGTCATGCATGCATCTTTTTGTGCTAGTATTACTATATTAGGGTTGACCGGTCGATTCCCGCGGACGTGCCCGGGCGGTGGAAGAGGAAGGAGAAGGCAAGCGGGTTGTGGAGTACGCCAGCTGCAGTACGAGCTCCAAGGAACGTTCATGCCAAACAATGCATAGTACTTACATCAGCGTATATGAATTGGCCTTTAGGTTGCATGTGGATGACATGGCTACAACATGCAGGCTGTAGTTCGACAGCCTACCGCTCCGCCTCGCACCGTTTGGTCACGCAAGATTTGCATGCACGCATGTCACACACATAGTTGTCGAAGTCGTGCTCGAAAAAGGGCGACGAGGTCCGCTAGTCCGCGTTGGTCCATGCGCCTGGAAATGTCGTGCGTGCTTTAATTCCGGGGTAGTGGATGGACACGAACGTACCGTACAACAAACCGCCCGCCGGCTCTCCCTTATCTCAAATATAAACTGCACTAGTGCGCACCCGCAGAACATCCTTTCCGAAGGAACGAAGCCCTGCAGTTACCATCTCCTCTCGTCTAAACCAGTTCCCCAAGGGACAAGGCAGTTCGTCGACATTGCCATGGATTCGCAAGGTGGTGGTGCTTCTCATCCTCGTCAAGGTTGGGAGACCTTGGATGATGACCATTTGGGAGAAATCGTAAGTCGCTCCGACTTCCTCACATCCGCAAGACTCAGCGGTACTTGCACCAACTATTTTAAGAGGGTGCGTAAATATGCGTGGGAGAAGGCCATGCTAGTTGGTCTGCCATGCATCCTCGAAGACGAGGATGTTTCTTGGGGGGTCTCTCTAGCGCGGCGTGGCTGTAGTTGCAAGTTGACGCCCCTTGAGATGCCGACGTTGAGGGGCACTTGGATTTTGTCCGATGAGCGGGTAAGTGATGAGTTTGATCACGTAGATGAATTTTAAAGACTATGTCCGTGTCCATTTCATAATTCCCCAGCTGCCCACTGTTTCACAGGTTAGGCTTGGTGCCAATGGAGATTGGCTTGCATATGTACGGGAGGGTACCTACATCAATTTGCACAACATGTACAATGGTGACACCGTTCCTGTTGGGGACATACATAACAGGTAGGCCCACGGAGGGTCAAAGATCATAAAGCATGGGGTCCACATATCGGATGGGCCCAGAGCATCACTCGGACAATCGACAAACCATCCACTCGGATGACCATCAAGTCACTCGGACGGCAACAACCACTCGGAGCATAGCACTCCACTCGATGAACTCATTCCACTCGGAGCACCTGATCTCACTCGGATATGCGAAGACCAACAGTCGACAAGGCACTCGAAGCATCATCTTAGTAGTAGGCTGAGTTATGGCATTAACGCCCCCACTTTGTAACATAAGAGGTGTGTGTGGGGGGGGGGGGGGGTTGGCACACTCTATATAAGCCACCCCCACCACTAGACATGGCAGGCTCCTTCTTCTACCTCTCTCTCCCTCTCTAGTCTCCGGACTTAGCTCTGGCATGGGGTTCCGTTCTCCTCTCTCTCACACACATTGTAATCTCTGGATACATACCAGATAAAACAAAGCCTCTCCGGAACACGAGACGTAGGGCTGTTATCTCCATCGTGAGAGGCCCAAACTCGCTAAAACATCGTGTCACCCATATTCATCTCGGTAGATAATGCTCCTTTACCCTACCCCCTTCGTATTGTCAGAATCCTTCCCACGACAGTTGGCGCCCACCGTGGGGCTTTGGCGTCTATCGAGCCATGATGCAAATGGTCTTTTCTTCAATCTTCGACGGGAGATCAACAACCATCTCGGGAGAACTCAACCGCTCACGTTCTGGCCATCGCATCATTTGTACAAGCAAAAGGATCAAGAGATTACCTATTTAATCTTATCTTCTCCATGTGTATGAACAAGCACCCGCAGGTATCTCGTGATGGACATCATCGAGCACGGCACTTGAGGCGACTGTGATAGCGCATGCAATTGTTGCATTCAACATGCGCCGCGGCGGTGTCTTCTTCCTCTCCTTGGTGGCTCCCGCGGCCGCAGCCCGACCTGCAACACCATGGTCAGGTTAGCCGTGCCCGCCAGCGCCGTCTTGTCCATCGACGTGCTGCCTCAAGTCCGACACGCAAGGCTCCCGCAGCCGCAGCCCGACCTGAACTGCCACCGTCAGGTTCACCGTGCTCGCCGGTGGCGCCATGTTTGTCGACGTGCTGCCTCACGCCGAGCGCGCCCCGGCGACCACAACATCCGGCGAGGTCCACATCACGCTCTCTGAGCTGCTCTCCGGCGTCCCCGACGGCCCCGTCCCCGGCGAGTTCGTTGCCTACCTGGGCCGCAAGATCGGGTTCGACGAGCCCCCACGGCAAAGCAATAAATTGCATGCAGTAAATGAGCCGTGGGAAGAGGAAACTTCCTTTACATGCACGATGGTAATGCCTCTTGCTTAATTATCGCTAATTAATAGCTCTTGCATGCGCGTACAGGTCCTAGACATGGGAAACTCCATCAAGGCATTCTAAGGTCTTCTTCGTCTGGCTGGTGGCCTCAACCGGCGGTCCGGCTCCTCGATCATCGAGACACGGCAACCGACAGTGTGGGATTCCTCCACCCAGTCAGCTGATCGACGACGGCCCTCGCGCGTGGAGACGTGTTCGACTAAGTCTGAGTGGTTCGTTGTTTCACTCGGACGAATCCTGCACTCAAATGGATTGTACACACCGGCAGCTAACCTGCCCACTCGGATGGATAACTCGGTCCTCCCCCATCAACATCAGCACTTGGTCGTGGGCTGGGCGTCCATCGAATTGGCCGGTGTCCCAGCTTCTCCGAGCAACAAAGCATGACGGCCGGCAGCCCCGCTGCTCTCTCCAGCCCGACTGCCGAATGCAGTGCAGCTGTTGCACCCTTCCGGTTGTCTCCGGACACAAGCTATTCTTTCTGAGTTTCTTACTCTGTTTTTCTTGGCTCCACAGGCCCGACACGGCAGGAATCCGGAGACTGGCCACACCTCGAGCGCGCGGCGGCTCCTCCCTCTGCGGGCTGGCGGCGCTCCGCTTCCATGACGACGAACTTAGGGGAACAAGTCCCCAGCCACTCGGCAGAGGATTGAAGATCTTATCATCTCCGATCATTTTACAATTGAGTCCTTAAATTATTCTACAATAGCTTAACATTCCCTTTTTTGTTTTCGAACCCAGGTGAGGGAGTCCTGGATTAAGGGGTCCTTGGGTGGTCAGGCTATGTAACATGGGTCGGACTGATGGGCCGTGAAGATACAAGGCAGAAGACCTTTCCTCGTGTCTGGGTGGGACTCTCCTTTGCGTGGATGGCAAGTTTGGCGTCCAGATGTATATTTTCCTTCCTCTGTAAACCGACTCTGTATAACCCTAGCCCCCTCCGGTGTCTATATAAACTGGAGGGTTTAGTCCATAGAGGCTATCAGAATTTTCATAGGCTAGACAAACTAGGGTTTAGCCATTATGATCTCGAGGTAGATCAACTCTTGTAACCCCATACTGATCAAATACAATCAAGCAGGACGTAGGGTTTTACCTCCATTAAGAGGGCCCGAACCTGGGTAAACATTGTGTTCCCTTTGTCCTTTGTTACCTTCGATCCTCAGACGCACAGTTCGGGACCCCCTACCTGAGATCGGCCAGTTTTGACACCGACATTGGTGCTTTCATTTAGAGTTCCACTGTGTCATCGGCAGAAGGATCGATGGCTCGTTTGATCATCAACAACGACGCTATTTCCGGGGAGACCTTCCTCCCCGGCCAACTTTTTGTATTCGGCGGCTTCGCTCTGCGCGCCAATTCAGTTGGTCACCTTGAGCAGATCGACAGCTATGCCCCTGGTCATCAGATCAGATTTGGGAGCCTGAATTACGTCGCTGATATCCGAGGAGACTTGATCTTCGAAGGATTCACGGCCTCGACCACTATTCCTCATCTTCAAGAAGGCAACCCATCGGATCCGTCATCAGGCGCCGCTCAAAGACCAACTACTACCCCTGCCCTGGCCATAGATCCAGGGCAGGCCACCTCATCCGAAGATGGTATCTTAAAACCCACCGGACCCTCTCCTCTCATGGAGCCCTTTGTTGAAGACCCAGAAGCAACTGTATGTTCGGCGAGCTTGGAATCAAGCAGGACCCTCCTTGCCATCGGAGAGCCGAACTCACCTCTGGAGGCCAACTCCGAACTCTCAAGGCCTGCGTCTGGTGAACACAACCTGGAAGAGTCTGCCATCCCCAGCTCCGCAGGTCCTCGGTTTCCTGTCCGGCCTTCACTCTTAAGCGAGGCCCTGGACTTAATGCGATCTCTCGCCATCACGGAGGTATCACCTCCGAATTACGCACAGCCCGAGCTAGGGGCTGAGTGCAGGGAATTTTACGTCCCACCCACCACCCACTTGATAGCCACTGTCGAGGACTTAACCGATATACTCGACTACGCCTCCGAAGGCATCGACGGTATGGACGACGATGCCGGAGCCGAACCAGGCCAAAACTCGCCCATCACCGGACGTTGGACTGCCACTTCTACATACGACGTGTACATGGTGGATACACCCAAAGAGGACGACGATGGCAATCAAGATCCGATCAAGGACAAGCCCGCGAGGTACCACCGAAGCGTCGACGTCAGCGGCGCCCTTCACGATCGCGGCGGGAAAAAGAAAGTAATACCGGCACCGGTGACATTGACACTCCGGAGAATGCCGAAGACTCTGAAAAACCCATTGAGCCTGCCGTAGAGCAGGATAATTGGGAAGAGGGACAAGTTAACCCCGACGAGCCAGTCGGGAATGAGGATTCGGAGGATAGTAACTATCTACCGATCTCCGAGGAGGATGCCAGCCTCGGCAACGAAGACTTCATCGTGCCAGAGGAACCCCTCGAGCAAGAGCACTTTAAGCGACAGCTCATCGCAACTGCGAGGAGCCTAAAAAAGAAACAGCAACAGCTTCAAGCCGAACAGGATACGCTCAACGACAGATGGACCCAGGTCCTAGCTGCCGAGGAGTACGGCCTCGAACGCCCAACAAAGAGCTATCCGAAGCATCGACTACTGCCACAATTCAATGACGAGGCCCTAGAGCCAATACCGTCAAGATATAATCATGCTGATGAACCAGACCGACCACCACGTGGACGAGACAAAGCGGCCACTCGTAACGAACACCAGCCCGCGCCACCTCGCCGTCAAGGCAAAGAGGCAGCAGCTCAGGGCTGCACCTACGACTTACGTCAGGACCTGGACAATAGAGCCGGCAAGACCAGATCAATATACGGATCAAGGGAGCGTGCTCCGACGAGAGACGATGGCCTACAAGCTTGGCGCGAGCGGCATAACCGAACTCGGGCCGAAAACCAAACACGGATGTCATCCGAACTCCGTCGTGACGTTGCCCGATACAGGGGCGCCGCACACCCCTTGTGCTTTACCGATGAGGTAATGCAGCACCAATTCCCAGAAGGGTTTAAACCCATAAACATCAAATCATACGATGGAACGACAGATCCCGCGGTATGGATTGAGGATTTTCTTCTCCATATTCACATGGCCCGCGGCGACGATCTCCACGCCATCAAATACCTCCCCCTAAAGCTGAAAGGACCAGCGCGGCACTGGTTAAATAGCCTACCAGAGAACTCTATTGGTAGCTAGGAAGACTTGGAGGATGCCTTTAGAGACAACTTCCAAGGTACCTATGTCCGGCCTCTGGATGCCGATGACCTTAGTCATATAGTCCAGCAACCCGGTGAGTCAGCCCGCAAACTCTGGACTAGGTTCTTAATTAAAAGAATCAAATCGTCGACTGTCCGGACGCCGAAGCCCTCGTGGCCTTTAAACATAGCGTCCGTGATGAGTGGCTCGCCCGACACCTTGGTCAAGAAAAGCCGAAGTCTATGGCAGCTCTTACTGCACTCATGACCCGCTTCTGCGCGGGAGAGGACAACTGGTTGGCTCGTATAAGCAATAGTACCAGCGACCCTGGCACCTCCGAAGTCAAGGACGGCAATGGCAGGCCTCGACACAACAAACACAAGCGTCGAAACAATAACGAAGAAACTGAAGACACAACGGTTAACGCCAGATTCAGTGGCTCTAAATCCGGTCAGCGGAAGAAGCCATTCAAAGGAAATAAGGACGGTCCATCTAATTTGGACAAAATACTCGATCGGCCTTGCCAGATTCATGGCACCACCGACAAGCCTGCCAACCACTCCAACAGAAATTGTTGGGTCTTCAAACAGGCCGGTAAGTTAAATACCGAACATAAGGGGAAAGGGCAGCCAAGCGAGGACGATGAAGAGCCCTGCCCACCGAACACAAGGGGACAAAAGATATTTCCCCCTGAGGTGAAAACAGTGAACATGATATATGTCACGCATATCCCCAAAAGGGAGCGCAAGCGCGCACTAAGGGACGTCTACGCCGTAGAGCCTGTCGCACCCAAATTCAATCCATGGTCGGCTTGTTCGATCACCTTCGATCGCAGGGACCACCCGACCAGTATCCGTCACGGAGGTTCGGCGGCCCTGGTCCTCGATCCAATCATTGACGGCTATCATCTGACTTGAGTCCTTTTGGAGGGCAGCAGCAGTCTCAACTTGATCTATCAAGACACTGTCCGCAAAATGGGTATTGACCCGTCAAGAATCAAGCCTAGTAACACCACCTTTAAAGGAGTGATACCCGGTGTCGAGGCCCGCCGTACGGGCTCATTAGCATTGGAAGTAGTCTTCGGTTCACCGGACAATTTCCGAAGCGAAGACTTGATCTTCGACATCGTCCCCTTCCGTAGTGGTTATCACGCACTGCTCGAACGTATTGCCTTCGCTCGCTTCAATGCAGTCCCGCATTATGCTTACTTAAAGCTCAAGATGCCTGGACACCGCGGCGTTATCACAGTCAACGGAAACATGGAATGCTCCCTCAGTACCGAGGAGCACACCGTGGCCCTTGCAGCCGAGGTACAGAGCGGCCTTATCAAGCCGAACACTTCATCGGCCGTCAAGCCTCCAGACACTATTAAACGAGTCCGGCCTACTCTGCAGAACGACAGCTCGGCCAATCCGGCGCTGGACTAGCAGTTCTGCCTCCGTCCACCGCCCCATCTAATAGCGGCATATGTACCGCGTGTGCATAACTACGCACTCAAAATACCTTGGGCGACGACAGAGGCACTCCGCGGACGAGGTCCATAAATACGGCTCGACCCTATTCGGACCTTGATCTCCCTCTTCTTTTTTTCTCTTTTCTCTCCTATTACAGGTTCTTTAAAACCTAAAGTCACTTTATGGTGGCGCAGGGCCCTTTCCTAGGCCCCTGCTATATAAACGATCATTGATCCTTTCAAAGGATCTTCCACCAAGGTGAAAAGCGGCGCAGACGTGCGACAGGGTGTCCAAAGGATCTTCACGATACCTTTTCTTTTTTAGGACCTGTATACAGCTTTCCCTTGTTCTCAAATTCTTGGCATGTAAAATAGCCCTGATGCTAATAGCATCATCTGTAAAAGGACATTTTGACGTATCAATCAGACTATAATGGAAAACAGTTTTTACCAACCCTATTCGGTATTGGTTTATTTCATAATCTGTATTCCCTCTTCATGTCAGATTAGCGTATACACTTCGGCATAGCTTAAAATGCCAGGGGCTCTATTCGGCCACCTATATTTTCAACAAAAAAAAGAAGTCCGAACGCTTTTAGAGTGCACTTCGGCGTCCCGAACATTGCATTATATGCATCAGCTCCGAATCATGTCTTTGGTCAATAGTTGGGTTGCTCGGCTCCTGTGGTTACTACCTTACGTTCCGCTCGTTCGGCTAGGGTAGTAAAGGGAGAACTACTGCGATTGTGTTTCTGGTACGTCCGGTCAAACACCTCAGTGGAGAAAGCCGAAAACTGACTGTCATGGTGTGGCGAGAGCTGGTCAGCTATTCGGCGACTTGCTATAAATCTTTTGCGATTTCTTCCGTATTATGCGAAGGACTGGCCTCTGTCCGGTCATGTGCTTAAGGCATCCCAGTTCGGATAGCCGCATACGCACCAGGGGCTAGTACTTAGCACCACCACACCCCCAACACGGGAACGACTAAGTTACTCATATGAACAAACCTCATATCGCACTCTGTAGCGAGCTTACCTCTTTCGAGCATCACTCGGGGGCTATGGCATAGCCGAGGGCTATGCTACCCTCAGGGGTTACGCCCATTCGATCTACCTATTGATCACATCAGGAATATTTTTCTGAACATACTTGCTCGGTCCGCCGAGGATCTATAAGGGTAGCATCATCCACTCGGACGATCGCCCAAATAATTACCTGGAGTCATCTTCAGGACTACAAATGGGTGAAAACGACGCTCCACTACGGATACACTTGGCCCTTATTCTAGGCTCCAAGGCGTCAGTTTCATGAACTTGGACTCAGAGATGGCATGTACTGGTGTTCCCCCGGGATAATGAGTGGCCTCTCTCTGGAGAGTCAGCCCACACGCTAGCCACGCCACTTGGGTTTCATGACACGTCCACATCGGACCACTAGTCTATCTCCTCTGGGAGACATACGAGTGCCACCAAGTTTTTCCTTGCAGTCAACATACCCCAATCAGTCCGGAAGCGCGTCCACTCGGACAAATACCCCTTTCATGCAAAAGGGTGAAAACAAGAAGCTAACGGTTAATGTAAGAAGTACTACTAGAACGATTACTCCCTGGAGTGTCCAGCTTTTTTCTACAGTCGGCAGTTTCGGGGCCGAATTCATTCATCATGCCGAGAGCATGAAGATTCGCCTGCTTGACCCAGTTCCAGGCTGAACTTATTTACTGCCCCGAGTGCACGAAGATCAGTCCGACTGATTCAGCTCCAGACTAAGCTTATTCATCGTGCCAAGCGCGTGAAGATCCATCCGATTGACTCAATTTCAGACTAAAATATATTTACCGTGCCGACTGCATGGAGGTTCACCAGAAACTTAAACCCTCTACCAAACTCATCTAGTCCGACAGAGGCTCGGGGACTACACCCAGTGGGTGCACTTAGCGTGCCCCCACTGGAAGAGAAGCCAAAAAGAAACATTCTGCTCGGTCAAGTCCAGCACCAACATTCAAGTACAACAAGCCCTAAAGACTCCAATCGACTACCAACAATCAGTCGGAGTCTCGGGGGCTACACCCTATGGGTGCGCTGATCGCGCACCCATAGAACAAAATTCCGAGCAATCCGTTACTCGACGCAAGACCAGCTCCAGATCACTCAAGTACTACTTGACTTCTGAGTCGAGGAGAGACAAGCTAGACCAATACCAGATCTTCAAGTACTACTCGACCTCCGAGTCGGAAAGGAACAAGTTCGATCAGCACCAGCTAAGAAGATTTTTTTTCTCTCAGACCCCTGCCGACTGCCCGCAGTCGACGACAGTCTCGGGGACTACACCCAGTGGGTGCACTCAGCGTGCCCCCACTGGAGTAATCTCCACTCGGTACGGCCTGACCAGTCCGAGTGACGAACAACAAACAAACAAGTTCTAAGGATCCCGTCGACTACCCCAAATTTTTTTTGCTATAAGGTGAGTTTAACGCTCCTCCGTGGACCTGTTTTGAGCCTTCTTCTAAGACTCAAAGCGTGAAACTCATAAGTTTGGATCTAGAACCGACTCGTATTGACGTTCCCCCGGGATAAGAATGGCATCTCTTCGAGAGAACAGTCCATGCGTCAATCTTGTTGCCCGGATTTAATGACACACCCATACTCTGATCACGAGTTAACCTCTTCCAAGAGATGAACGAATGTCACCAAGTTGCTCCTCGCGGGCACTTATCCTAGATCAGTCGGGAAGCACAGTGCTAGAATCCATTGAGATTTTGTTTAGACCTTGGTTGTCTGAAAGCACAATGATGGGTACCGAGTATTTCTGTAATCACTCGGGCCAAATTGTGTCTTTCACAAACTCGTTCTTCAAAATCACAACTGATTCGGGGGCTAATGTTGGGGACATACATAACAGGTAGGCCCACGAAGGGTCAAAGATCATAAAGCACCGGGTCCACATATCGGATGGGCCCAGAGCATCACTCGGACAATCGACAAACCATCCACTCGGATGACCATCAAGTCACTCGGACGGCAACAACCACTCGGAGCAAAGCACTCCACTCGACGAACTCATTCCACTCGGAGCACCTGATCTCACTCGGATATGCGAAGACCAACAGTCGAGAAGGCACTCGACGCATCATCTTAGTAGTAGGCTGAGTTATGGCATTAACGCCCCCACTTTGTAACATAAGAGGTGAGGGGGTGGCGCACTCTATATAAGGCACCCCCACCACTGGACATGGCATGCTCTTTCTTCTACCTCTCTCTCCCTCTCTAGTCTCCGGACTTAGCTCAGGCATGGGGTTCCGTTCTCCTCTCTCTCACACACATTGTAATCTCCGGATACATACCCAGATAAAACAAAGCCTCTCCGGAGCACGAGACATAGGGCTGTTATTTCCACCGTGAGAGGCCCGAACTCGCTAAAACACCGTGTCACCCATATGCATCTCGGTAGATCATGCTCCTTTACCCTACCCCCTTCATATTGTCGGAATCCTTCCCACGCCAGTTCCCGTAGAACCTTTGTCCAACATTGGGATCGGCCATGCAATGGGCCATCATCTGAGTTGCTACGATGGAACCACGGTGAGATTGAAGAAGATAGCAATCCCGGAAGTCCCGATAAGGTCGTGCGCCAACGAAAATTACAGTCTCCTCGCGGTGTTCGACATCGCGATTGCTTTCACGAATCCTGCAAGTGGCGGTCAAAGGTGGACCATGCTGTCTGCGGCCGATTTGTTGCCGTACAAGTACAAAGACGTTGTGCTCCTTTCTAACCGCATCTTCACGGTGACAAACCAGGGGACTTGTTTCGTATGGGACACATCCTACGGTACCCTCCCTCTCTTCTAGTTTATTTGTTTTGTTTTTCCATTTTATAAGTTTCAAATTCAAATTTAGAGCTCACCATCACATGTTGAGATTACAAATGTGCATTAAATCGTTGCATGCATGTAGTACTTTTTGATTGGTCATTTATATTGGTCACGCATGCATGCATTTCAATAATGATTTTAACCTCATTTTTTAGGAAACTGAGTGCAATTTTTTAACCACAATTGCATGCATTTCAATTAAATCGTTGCATGCATGTAGTAGTTTTTTATTGGTCATTTATATTGCTCTACCATGTCATCTTATAACATTTCAGTACATGTCTCTTTATACTCCAGGAGCAGGAGTAGTTCTTTCCTTTTTTTATTGATTGGGATAGTCATCGACGCAACTTTATATTGCCAGTTGTAATAAACGATATAGGACTTAACAATTTCAATTTCGTGTAGTACTAGGTAGAATCCCATCAAACAAAACTACTCCTACTTTAATTAATGTACATGGCCCACGTAACACTCTCAAATTGTTTGTCGTAGCCCGTGCTGCAGCTGGTCTATACGTACATTGCTTCCCTTCCCTCTCATAGAAATAAGCAATATGAAGTATTTTATTTTAATCCGTATCCTCTGCTTACGTCGCCTTATTATACTGCATGGACCTTAACCATGCACGTCACCATGTATCCAGGTTTGAGATGCCAGGTGTACTAGATGGACGGTGGCGTGTTCGACCCCCGTGATGCTACCTAGGTGCGGATGAACACACTTGGAGAGTACTCGGTTTTCATTGGGGACAGCTACCCCATAGTGAAAACCACTGTTCAAGAAATCTTTCGATTCAGCGATTAATCTTCCGATTTATCGCTAATCGGGGGGTGACCGATAAGATTATGCCTTATCTTCACCGTTTATCTTTTGGGCCGATTTATCGCTCTGTCAAGCGATTTATCGAGAATCTACCGATAAATCGGACCTATTCATAGCATTATGTTTGCAAAAACTATGTTTATTTGTGTTTTGTGGACCTTGTTACGCAGTATGTACTGTTGTCCTATTTTGTTTGCCATTATATACGAGGATTCAAAGGCTAGCAATCAAGGTAACACTTCTGTCCAATATTGTTTTGGTGTTGAATATAGCGTATTTTAGTGTTGGGAACCAGGGATTTGCAAAAATTATCCGATTAATAGTCGACCGATAAAATCGATTAATCAGCCGATTTTTGATTAATCTCTAATCTCCAGCTGACCGAGACGATAACGATAAGCGATATCCTCAACATTGGTGAAAACGATGCCACCTTCCATGCACGACGCCGACGGCCTGCCGTTCATGAAGAATGGGTGTGTTTTCATTGCGCACCGACGGATTCATATCTTGAACGCCCCTATCCCTAATCTATGCCGCTTCAGTTTGGATGAGTCTCCATCGTGGGAAGCCACACTAAGAAGCTGCAATGATATGGACTCCCGTTGCCCACCGTTATGGATCGTGCCATCTACGAAGAACACGTGGGACTGGAACTTCGAGATGGACAGGTATGAAGGGATGCACGAACCTGAGTAATGTTGCGCAGTAAGTGAAGTAGCCAGGCACAAATAGTATGAACCTGCGTGGCATATAGGCATTTGTCTTACTACCACTAAATGTTACGTGCAATGCACGGTGATATTATGATGTACGTGCTTAAGTACTCAACTATATTAATTGCAGGCACATATTAGGTTGGATATTTGTTTACGTGTGTGGTCCGATACCTTCCAACTAGACGCGTCTGTCTCTCCGGGTCGCACTTTGTATAGTTATATACTAGCACTGTGTGTGGCCTCTGACCTAGAAGTGGAAGAAGTGGAGACGCTCTACTAGGCTGTTCATGTCCCACTCCTTTCGCTGACGTGTGGGACATCCAGCACGTGCCGTGTTTCGCACTCCTCCAGTCGTAAGAGTTGAAACGCTAGCTTTCATCAAAAATAAAAAATAAACATAAATCAGCAGTGACACTATACCACCCGGTTTCCTTGCTCCTCCTCGATATCGAAAAGAATACTTTCTTTCACCGACATGTGGGACATCGACCATCCTGGTCTACTTGACATGCAACAAAATTACTCTAGACTGCATCATGCAGAACTCCAGGGGAGAGTGACACCGGTCGTCGCGCCGCAGTAATAATGACTAATGAGCCGTCAAATCACAGGCCCAACCTTTCCCACTGTAAAAGTTGCTCAGATGAAGGAACCATCATGGCTTTGTTGTATCCCGCTTCTTCAAGAAAACCACTGTACGTACTAGCAATACTGCTACCACAAGCGTAGACTGAACGGCAGTGTAGCAGGTCATATCACTCGACGCGCGTAGTACTACTACAGTACTGTACACCAGCGGAGTATGAAATGGAGCAAGTACTCTATAATAAAGGTACAGTCAGCAGGCTATAAGGATTAAACTATTATATTTGTGCTGAGTTTGATGAGAGAGAAGGGAAACAGGCTGTAGCACAGACTCTAAGAAACATAGTGAGAGCGTATGGTGGGCCATGCATTTGTACAACACTCTTAGGTTGACTATATACATGTTGGCTATTAGGTTGACTATATGTGACATGGCAACTCTATATAGCCCGTTCTTGGCTATACTTAATGATGCTACAACATGCAGGCTGTAGTTCGACAGCCTACCACTCCGCCTCGCACGGTTTGGCCACGCAAGATTTGCATGCAGGCATGTCACACACGTAGCTGTCGATGTCGAGCTCAAAAATGGGCGACGAGGTCCGCTAGTCTGCGTTGTTACTTGCACCCGGAAAATAAACTAATCCCAGTCGCGGTAAATGTCGTGCGTGCTTAAATTCTGGGCTAGTCGATGGACGCGAATGTGCCGTACAACGAACCGCCCGCCGGTAAACTGGAGTATATACAAAGGGACAAGGCAGTTCGTCGCCGTTGCCATGGATTCGCAAGGCAGTGGTGCTTCTCGTCCTCGTCCATGTTGGGAGACCTTTGGATGACGATCCTTTGGGAGAAATTGTAAGTCGCTCCCACTTCCTCACATCCGCAAGACTCAGCGGTACTTGCACCAAATATTTTAAGATTGCGCGTAAATATGCGTGGTAGAAGGTCTGCCATGCGTCCTCCAGGACGACGATGTTGGGTCTCTCCAGCGCGGCGTGCCCGTAGTTGCAAGTTGACGCCCCTTGAGATGCCGACGCTGAGGGGCACTCGGGTGGCTGCGGGTGCGCCGCTATGACCCGGTTGGTCAATTTTTTTTCCCGGGTGGACGTTGCCGAGTGGATTTAGGGCTGGGGTCTGGCTCTAAAACTTTAGTGAACACATGTTAAGCAACGCTCAAAGGCCTAAAAGTATGCCACTTAGAGCGTGGTTAATAATACAACCAACTGCTGGCTATAAGATGTTGCCATATCATCTATAGCCAACACATATAGTCACTCATACAATAAGGTTAGATATAAGGTTGGCTATAAGATTAGTACTTTTTCAAATCTTCTCTCTATTTCTTTCCTCACATTTATTGCATCTGTCTTGGAGCATGCATATAGCCAGGCTCTTGCATGAGAGCCCACTCCCCTTACTTTTTCATGTCTCTCTCCTCCACATAGGCAAAATTGACATGTAAGCAGGCTATAAGCCCACTATTGTACTCCCTCCTTTCTGGTTTATAGGGCTCATCTCAAAAAGTTTGTTTTTTTTCTGTTTTATAAGTCTCAATTCTACTACTTACCATAACATGTTCAGATTTCAAGGTGTATTAAATCACTGCATGCAAGGATGAAGAAAAAACTCACCAATGCATGTAGAAGTTCTTGGTCATTAAGTGGTCATGCATGCATGTGGTGTAATTAATGCATCGGTTTACACAAATTTTTGAGAAAAACAAGAGTAATAATTAAGTACTTTTGCAAAATACAGAATTAATTCCACCATTCATCATCTACCTTGGTTGAAGAGATTTTCAAATTAAGCCCTATAAACCGGAAAGGAGGGAGTACTTGCTCTTATCGACATTGTACACCAACTTAAATTCCTATATAATA
Source organism: Thinopyrum elongatum (assembly GCA_011799875.1). Taxonomy (NCBI): domain Eukaryota; kingdom Viridiplantae; phylum Streptophyta; class Magnoliopsida; order Poales; family Poaceae; genus Thinopyrum; species Thinopyrum elongatum. Next base: position 490,322,436 of record CM022303.1, on the reverse strand, counting down.
CTACAGTAGTAGTAACTAGTACTGGTAGATGCTCGTAATTAATTAAACAAACGTACGGGTGACACAGACACACACACTTAACTACTACTACTACTTCTCACGTGCTGGCCAGACGTAATTGTTCTCTTTGTCGTTCTTGTCAGCGGCACCCCACTGTGCTTGGATCTTTGCCCAGCTCTCCTCAGAGTCGCGGTAGCTACCGCCGCGATCCTGGCAGGTGGAGGCATCGGGGCGTGCTGGCCAGACGCCGTCGTTCTCCTTCCCGGCCTTGTTCGTAATGTCGCAGGAGCAGATGAAGGACATCGCCGGCTCCGCTCCGGGCGCGCTCCAAAGCTCTCTTGGACATACTGTCGCAGGAGCAGACGAAGGACATCACCGGCTCCCCCCTACCGCCCTCCGCTGCCACGACCACGAAGCCGGCGCGTGTGTGCGGGCGCAGCCGGTAGCGAGGAAGAGTAGTACATGGTAGGTCACCGCCGCTCTGGTCCCAGGAAGGCCACCGCTCCTCCACTCCGTCGACGCCAAGCTTGGTGGGGTAAACATCGGCGGCCGATTAGCCGCTTGACGGGGACGTCGAGGCGGAAATCTTCAGAACCTTGTGCTCCGGAGGAGGTTATGGAGGCGGAGCTGGACAAAGCCGAGGCGGATGAGGAGGAGGCAAAGGCAATAGCTGGAGCTTGTGTTCTCGGGGCTCATGGACGGACATGGTGGTCGGGCACCGGCGATCGTTTAGATTAGGTTTACAGTAGGTTTTAGTATGGTTTGTGCGAAAATTTAATGAATTTTGTCTGGTTTATATGAAAAGTTTTCGAAATGTAATGAATTTCATCCGGTTAATATGAAATTTCCTTTGTTTGCACGAATTTCATCCGGTTAGTTCATATAGTTGTTGAAAGGTATGCGGGAAAGCCCCGCCCTCGTCATTTTCTTCTGGATTTCTATCGATCGATCGCACGAAAATGTTACACTTTGCAAGTTCAAAAGGAAAAGGCAGCACACGTAAAGCACGCCTGTCGCGTTCGCGTCGCACCCCCGACAGTCGGTTTGGCACGCCGCTCACCAAAGAGGACATGCGTTGTCTTGCATTTTCATTGACATGTGGGACTGCAATTGAATAAACCGTCGATAGACGAAATCTAATCGCTCGGTGAGCGTCGGCTGAGAAGAGAGAGACGGGGAGGGAGATGAGATCGCCCGCCCGCCGCGCACGGACTCCAAGAAATATGGTGATAATGTGAGGTGGCCATGCGGGAGTCCAGACCGCTCCCAAGCCCGCTTCTGACCGACCTGGCCCACCAGAAAATCCCTCCCGCGTGTGCTCCCCCCAGGCGCCAGCTGCCCGCATTTAGAGCAAGTACAATACTGGGCTATAAGCCCGCTTATGTGGAGGAGAGAGGCATTGAAAAGGTGAAGGAGTGGGCTCTATGCAAGAGCCCGTCTCTACACGTGATCCTAGGTATAAAAAAACATTTGAGAGGAAATAGCTAGAGAGAAAGTGAGAAAAAGTTGTAACCTTATAGCTAACCTTATAGTCAACACTATGGTACATGAGGAAGGAGGGAGTTGTGCACATGACAAGTTCAGTGGGCTGCCGTGTTTCACACTCCTCAGTCGTAACAGCGGAGACAATATCTTTCATAAAAAACAATTAATACTCCTTGCTCGTCCTCGATATCGGAAAGAATACTTTCATTTGCCGACATGTGGGACGTCGACCATCCTGGTCCACTTGCAATGCACAAAATTATACTCCTAAGTGAACATCACAAAGTACTGCAGGGGAGAGTCACCCTGGTCGTAGCTCCGCAGTAATAAATGACTAATGAGCTGTCAAATCGCAGGCCCAACCTTTCCCACTGTAAGTTGCTCGGATGAAGGAACCATCATGACTTTGTTGAATCCGCTTCTTCAAGAAAACTTACTGTACCCGCAATACTGCTACCACACGCAAAGACTGGATGCCACTATAGCACGTCATATTACTGAAACCCACTAGGCCAAACTAGCCCGCCTAGGATTTGTACGCCTCTGTACTGCTATGATTTTGTAGCACATGACTAGAATGAAATGGAGGGCCTTTCTCTCTCTCTAGATCTCTCTCCATCCCATAGCCCCTCTAGCACACGTACACACACTCTGTAGCCACTCTGAAAGTACGACGTCACTACACATTCACGCTTCCAGCAAAAAAATTACACATTCACACTTGTTACAAGTACGTGCCAATTTTGTTCCGAATGCTGGCTATTAATGTGAATGTATCCATGAACCAACTCTTTGAGTTTGATGTGAATTAATGTATAATTGTGGACTATTGTCTGATCGATCGCTAAGCCTACAATTTTAGGAGCTCGGGTTATTGGCCGATCGACGACCAGACCTATAAGCGTACCACGAGCTCATCAGCCCCAACGTTTCTCTTTGGTGAGTGTTTGCAAGTACTATAGCTCGCACAGTAGCTAGCCTACTAACACCAAGAATCATCAAACAAGACCTGCTGATATGATAAACAGTTCAAACTTACATCTAAGCATGCCATATATTACATCAAAAGCTGGTGAGGATACATCTGTTTCCATAACTCGGAAAGGCTTCGCATGATTCACCATCAAACAAATGTAGCAAGTACCACCCACGCAAGACAATGCAGTAGCCATAAGATGGTTTGATAACACACATCGTTCGGGTAATTAACCATAATGCATCGGAATCGATTTCTAGGGCGAGGTCCACAGGACGGACCGCGACATCGGAATCATCAAGGACGTCCACCGGCACCTGCACAACCCTAACACATTAGCAAGCACATTTCAAATAATCAAAAACCACGATTATGGTAAGCCATTATTTTTTAACCTTGTGCAGCTCACCGGGGGATCCCATCCCTCCGAGGGGCCATCGCCTTGCCAGGGAAATACTATTTCTCAATGGCGACTATCTCCTCAAACTCGGCCTTGAGCCTCTCATAGGTGGCCATTAGAGTTTCTGGGGTAGGCATGGTGGGGCCCTTGCTGTTCTTCCAGCTTTCCTGGTTAAGGAGTTTGTCCGCCAACATCGTCAACTCTTTGTCCAGTGCTTGTTTCTTGGAGTTCCTCGTCTCCATGGGTTGGCCCACCAACATGGCCAACTCGTTGGCCATTGCTCGCTTCCTGGAGATCTATGTCTAGAGTGGGTTGTCCGCTGGCAACTCTTTGCCTAGTGCTCCAGGATCCATCAGTAAACTGAAACAAAAAGCAATCGAAAGGAAACCACAATCACAATGAAAACGGGAAATGAATAGGCAATGAGAATCGGTCAGTGCTTCGCAAAAAGGAGATTCTTGGAATGAAAATATAGTAGCATCACTGATTCGCCCACCTTTCCTTCGTCGGTATAGAAGAAAAATGGCAGAAGTGAGTAGCCTGGAGTGAGGTTTCTTCAAGATAGGGGAGAAAGGGCTTCAACGAGCGTTCCAGTGAAATGATGGTTGCTTCGTCCCGTCCAACTTCGAGGCCACTTTACCACTGCTGGTAAAGGTGTGGGTTTTGTGATATGATGGGTCATGACGGCCACATCGGGGTGACTGGTGAGTCTCGACTATAGCACCTCGCTGTGATTTGCTGGATGGCACGCGGGCCCGGATGCTTGATGTCCCGCATGTAATAGAGTGGCTAGTCATAGAGTTTGGACGACAGACGAGGAGCTGGCAATAGTAGTACTACCTCCGTCCTGGTTTATTGGTCCCTATGATAATATGTACCAAATGTTCATGCATGTCACAAAAAATTACATTATTGAAAAGTATGTTCAAATACGAATCCAAGGATATAATTGTTGTTAACATGCACAAACATTTTGTCAATTAAATCTTTGGTCAAAATTTAGCACAAATTACAAAGGGGACCAATAAAGATTGTACTCTCACATTTTGTTTTGAGGATACTCCCACATAGAAAATATAAATAATAATGCATGTTGCTGCAGCCCATGTTTCCGATAATTTAGCCTTGGGCTTGTTCACAATTTTTATGAGGCGGTGGTTATTCACTTAATGGAGGGTCTAGTACTAGACTTGAACGATACAAAGTGCGACCTCGCACACCATTAGGGCTGGAACAAAAGCTCATAGCTCGCGAGCTTAATGAGCCCTCGATAGTTCGGCTTGTTATCCTCGTGGGTTGCTTCTTAATTAACAAAGCTAATCATCAATTTCTTAAGGAGCTTAACGAACCAGCTAACAAGTTTCACGCTAAGTTCGTTAGTAACAACACAACACATGTTTCATCTTACGTGATTTATTTTAACGAGGTTCGAAGGAACCGAGCCGAGCAGGGTTTTTTGCTTGTTAGTCTTTCGGAGCTTAACGAGCTAAGCCTTAACGACCACGAGCTTAATGAGCATGAAGTTAACGAGCCGAGCAGCTCATTAATCCACCCCTGCACACCACATGGAATAAGCGGGTAGCTATCTCAAAAAACAATCAACAACTAAAAAAATAACGGCGACCTGGCACGTACACAATTTTAAACGATTGTTTTGATGGAGTGAAAAAAGAAAACTACCCCACTATTCGTATATATATATATACATCCTCTCCAAATCTAAACAAGATAGCGGTGGTCACACTGTCTTTCTATCCTCACCGCTAGTTACAGATCCTGATGCATCCCCTCTGCCGGGGATGGGAAGGAGGGGCAATGTTTAGGCCATCGTCGACGGCGAGGGAGGAAACCCATTGCCGGCCGCACCATTATCTCTGGCTGAGCACTGGCGCGGGAGGTCCTCCGATCCCTTGGTTGCTTCCTGTCGGTGGATCCGGCCTCCCGCCCCCCACTTAGCCACACCCCGACGACCTTCAGGCATATCTTACTTCGAAACCGGCCTAGCTCTACTTCCCAGCTCTCTACGTCACTGCATGTGCATCATTTTCTACCTCTTAGCCCCCCACGTAGCTAGGCTCGATTGGATTGTCCAACGCCACCTAATTTTTTTCTGTTGTTAGAGGCAAAGCTACTTCATGGAGTCGAATCTTGTAGTACTTGGTTCAAACATGATAGAAAGGGGGAAAGATGTAGTATGTACATAGGACTTGGTACAAACATGAAAGAAAGGGGCTGAAAGTAGTATAGACTGGCCATCCAACTGGTCTCTTGGTCGAAAAGGAAAATAAAGGTGAAACGCTTTAAACACTAGTATGGCCAGGACTAGATTTGCTATCCACACATACGAATAGGTGGCTAAAGTGAACAAACATGATACCAACCGAGATATGTTGCTTGGATGTTTGTTTCTTGGGGCAACAAACTCTGAATCACCACTTTATGCCCCGGTTTAGGTACATGGTGCTGGACTGCTGGTGCACCCACTGTCCCATGTCCTTAGAGCTACTTATTTAGCTGTTCTTAATCTAATGCCCCTGGTAAAATGAAGCCATGCAACTGTTACAAGTCATCACAAGTTTAACCAATTGTTTTTGCCAGTAATTGGTTGAGACTCTTACTGTTTCCTTTTTAGATTTTTGTGCAAACAGGAATATACATTTCACCTCGATGCTATTGCGACCTTTTGGTGCACTGCACAAAAATCACTTCTTTTTAACTGGAATGTCACACTGGAACTGTTGGTTGATTTCAGTGGAACTGTATAAATGGAGATCTGTGTTCCAATCTTCATCCTCCATCTTGGCACCCTAACCTTCCCTTAGGTAAGAATGATATTTAATGCATGTGTTCACCTCTATTTGCAACTGCCATGGGAAAATAATGCTATTGTTTACTAGTAGACTTGTACTCCCTCACTAACAAAACCAAATCTGACATTGAAGGCCAATCATGTACTTGGTTTCAGCAATTGGTGAGGAGAAAGAGAAACAGACCAAGAAGAGGAAGACAAAGAATAAGAAGAAGGAAATGAAGAAGGATCACATGCTGGTACCGTCCTATTTTATCCTGACATCTTGCTAGTGTTGCTACTAGTATTACTTTACTTGAAGAAATGCACTTGTAGTACGTAGCAGAGTAGTACTTGGCTTGACGACACATCATACTAATTAACTGGATTCTGGATGATGTGTGACCCAGCCCTACACGATCAACAGCGCCAAGGCGATCTTCCTGAAGCCGAGGCCTCAGTCGAGGCCATTCAAGGGCTCACATGTGAGACGATCCTCCAGGAGCCCTTCCACTTCCACTGCCTCTCCTGCAAGGTCATTAACCAATTAGGAGTATTAAGCTGCACTAATTAATCATTGCCTAATTGTCCTGTTAGAATTAAACAAATCTTTAGTAGCACCTCATGCTGAATCATGTACGTGTGTGTGTGTCTGTGTAGGTGGACCATGTGGTGGTGGAGCCTAGAGGGGATCTTGGCAGTGTCATGAGATAGTAATGCTATTGTTTTCCATCTCAATTTATTGCCACTGGTTCAGTGAGCCAATGTTTTGCTACTGTATTGTCATCATGCTTTGATGCTATTGTTAAAGTAATATGCTATTGTCTTTCTAACCTTCCTCACTAAGCTAATGAAGGTTTCACCTTGTTCCTACTTGTGCAAACAGGGATCATGTTGTGTCATTCGTACATTTTAGTGGAACTGCACAAGAGGATACAATGAAATGTATCCCAACTAGTGCTTTAACTCTGCTGGAAGTTCTTGATAATCTCTCGATATAATCTCAGCACTGGTAAACAAGAGTGATGTCAACCGTACATTGGAAGTGCACAAAAATATGTACTATTGAATGATTCCAGTCAGTGCTTTATCTTCTCTTCTGGGACTAGTTGAATAAGCTTCCTTGCTCTGGTTGGAACCGCCCTGTAAGTGCATCTAGTGCCCCTTAGTGATTTTGGTGTATTGAAGACTTATAGGTTAAGGGACTAATGCGTTTGTGAGTGTACACAGGTTCTATAAGTCTATGAGGAGTTTGATATTTACGATGAAAGTCGACCCCTAAAAATGAATGTCTTTAGTTGAAGACTTTGGTTTTCTTGAAGACTTTGAAAGTGAAGAAATTGGTGTGACCCTGAAGACTTGATATTCATGCGAGGATTATGAAGCGTGAAGACTTTTGTTTTCGTAGTTTCATTTTCTTCTTATTGAGTCATAGGAAACACCGTACTGTTAAAGGGGTCGAGGTAAAACTTAGGAAAAGTTTCCAAGTGATGCTCATCTCAAAATCCTACACCTACCCAATCCTTTCGAGTGAAGCCATTGGAAATCTCATACAGTTCAGTCAATTTCTTCAGTGACAGAGACGAAGTTCTTCTGTTCTCTGAGGAATTTGTTCTGACTGAGGAGTTAGGAATTCGCCAGTGCGGATTGCCTACAAGTGAGGAACATGATAGCCCTGAGGAATTTGAGAGCTCAAATTTCCGACCGTTGCTGTGCTATGCGCCAGCTGTCCAAATATCCTACCCACCTAATGGTCATATCATTGAAGGGCATTTATGCCTTATCATGTCGGGCTACTCCCTAGGCTATAAATAGCCGCCCCCTACAACCACTAGCTGGTTGGCAGCTCCGAGAGATAGATTGACACTTGTCATTTAGAGCATCCCATCCTCCGAGGACTTCGAGCGAAAATCATCAACTGAGGAAAAACCCAAAAACCCAAACACCTACAAACCCAAAGTGATTGAGCATCACTGAAGAGATTGTTCCTGTGTGGAACCGATGCTTGTTACCTTTGAGGACTGTGCATCCTCCAGACGGTTAGGCGTCATGGTCTAGAGCATCCAAGAGGAATTGTGGATCGCCGAGTGACCGAATCTGTGAAGGTTTGGAAGTCACCTGAAGACTTACCAGGAGTGATTTGGTGAGGTTTGTGTGACCTTAGCTCAAGGAGAATACGGTGAGGACTGTGTGTCCGGGACTGTGTGTCCTCAGGTTTAAATACCTAGCCGCTTCTAACCAGACGTACAACTGTCACAGCAGTTGGAACTGGTCTACCAAATCATTGTCTTCACCGAGCCACTGGTTTTATTTCCTCAACTCTTTCATTTCCTCATTCATGTGTTGATTTACTTGATCGTTACTGTGTGAAGACTTTGACTGAAGACTTTCTCAATTTCCTCAATCCAAATTCTTCAGTCACATAGTCTTCAGCCTGCTTATCCTGTGTTTCACGCTACCTGTACTCTGTGCCTATTTCATTTCATCATGATGACTGTACTTATGCCATGTTATGTTTGCATCTGAGTACTTATTCCGCTGCTAAGTAGTTCGTTACTTAGGAATTTCCTCACCGTGAAATTCCTCAGTGATGAATTTGTAAAAATCGCCTATTCACCCCCCTCTAGTCGATATAACGCACTTTCAATTGGTATCAAAGCAAGGTACTCCCTTGTTCTGTGTGATTTTGGTTTAACCACCTGGAGTTTTAGTTATGTCGACTGCAGGCATGATCAAGGTCTCGACTGGGTGTCCTACCTTTGATGGGACGGACTACCCCTACTGGAAGAATAAGATGCGCATGCATCTTGAGGCAATTGACAACGATCTCTGGTATGTTGTGGAAAAAGGCGTTCCCTCTGTCACTCCTTCCGTGAATGCTGATGATGTGAAGAGATTCGAGCAACTCGACTCTCAAGTGAAGAATATCATATGTGGCCATCTGAGCAAAGGACAGTACGGCAGAGTGAGTGCTTTGGAGTTTGCAAAGCTTATCTGGGACAGGCTGTCCAAGGTCAACAAAGGAATCTCAACTCAACGTGATTCTCGAGTTGACGTTCTTCGCAATCTCTTCAACCGCTTCAAAAGACTTGACAATGAGAATGTCCAGCAAACCTTTGATTGCCTCACTGACATTTCAAATGAGCTTCAAGCACTGGGTGCCACTGACATCACCAACCATGAGGTGGTGAAGAAATTGCTGAGGTCACTCGATTCTTCATTCGATACACTGGCGCTGATGATTCAATAACGTGGAGACTACAAGTCACTTGATCCTGCTGACATTCTTGAGAGGCTGAACACTCATGAATTCCAACAAGCTGAAAAGAGAGATCTCTACGGGCCAAGCTATGGAAGATCACGCGCACTGAAGGCCAAGGCAGTTTCCTCATCTGAAGGAGAAGATTCTGATAGCAGCCTTGGTGACCCTGAAGAACTAAGCCAGGAGCTAGCAATGCTCGTGAAGAAATTCCAGAAGTTCTCAAGGCGTGGTCGCTTTGTAAAATCTTCAAAAGGTGATGACACAAGATCAGATTCCTCATCCCGTGATTACAAAAAGAGGACTTGCCACAAATGCAAGAAACCTGGTCACTACATAACTGATTGTCCTCAGTGGGCAAAGGAATCAAAGAAGAAGAAATGCAAGGATGATAGTTCAGATGACTCTAAGAAGAAGAAGAAATCTTCAAAGTCCTCATCATCAAGATCTTCAAAGTCTTCATCTCACAAGAAGAGCATTTCCAAGAAGGCTCGGGCATTCATTGGCAAGGAAATGGACTCTGAAGCTGAATCTGAGGAACATGAGGAAGAGGAGGCATCTGAGGAGTCAGACTCTGGTGGGGCGAGCCTAGCCCTCGCTACTGGTTACGTCAGCAAGTCCATCTTCAACACTGAGGAAAATGGCTTCCCCAGCACTGCTGATGATGGCAATAATGACTATGCTCCCACCTATTGCTTCATGGCAAAAGGTGCTAAGGTATTCAAATATCCCTCCTCTAAATCAAGTGAGGATGAATCTGATGATAACCTCAAACCTAGCTATTCCAAACTAGCTAATATGCTGTTAAACAACAAAAGGCTTTGGAAAAGGTTCAAAATATGCTAGACAAAAGCGATGACCTGTTAGGTGAGGAAATGGATCGAACTCTAACACTGATTGATAATCTTCAGCAACTATAGTCTAAGTTTGACAACCTTCAAGGTCGTCATGAAACTGTCTTAGCCGATCATGAGAAGCTTTCTTATGAATTTCTTCAAAGAAAGCAAGATCTTGAGAAGCTAAGGGTGAGTCATGAAGATCTTCTGAAGGAAAATGATTCATTACTGGCTCAACAGATCAGTTCCGCTCAGGAAGAACTTATTCCACCATGCTTGAAATGCATTGAACGTGAAACTGCTAATTCTTCACCTGAAAGTTCAAATGCTTCTATTGCTGCAAATTCTTCAACTATCTCTGTGGTCACAAATTCCTCATCTGAGGATACCACTAGTATCACTGACTAAAATGCAGGGTTGAAGGAATTGTATGTGACAGGCATGTACGAAAGCCTCAAAGGGCATCAGACTCTTTGTGATGTGCTCAAAAAGCAGATCTTGAACAGGAACCCTAGGAAAGAGGGTATTGCCTTTGAGAGGAAACTCAATGCTGATGGATCCTACTGGAAACCTGAGAAGTATCCCAAAACCTCATGGGTTGCTGCGAAGGGATCTCCCGTAGATCCATCCACTCTATCTGGCTTTACTTCTGAATTCTCACATTCATCTGATGAGTCATTTGACTCCAACTATAAACTGTTCAAAAATCAGAATGGTGAAGTATTTGCTAGATATGTTGGAACTAACTGCAGGAATGGTCCCCCTATGAAGAAAATCTGGGTTCCCAAAAGGTGCCTTGAAAGTCTTCAGGTGAATGTCCTCATGACACCACCTGTGGAGAATAAGAACCTCAGATCAAATTATTCATATGGACCAAAGTCTTCATATGGATCCAAGTCCTCTTATGGATCAAATTCCTCACGTGGATCCAAGTTCTCATATGATCATCATCATGCTAACGCTTCAGTTTCGCAGGGAAAATCTAGGAGTTCTGATTATGTGCATTATTCTTCAAATCATTATGTTCATAAGTCCTCAAAGAATTTCTCTGCTTACTCATATGCCTATACTAATCCCTCTCCTGTGAAACGAAGCGCTTTGGCTTCAATGCCACCTTTCTCTTATGGAGCTCGCAGAATGATGAACTCTTTGCCACCCCTCCAGATGTGGGTGGTGAAGAAAAATAACTAACCTCTTATGCAGTGTCAGGTCTCTAGATGAACTAAATCGTCTGAAGAATTTTCTGGAGACCTGAAATGCTTGAAAAGACGCAAGCTAATCATGAAGAAATGAATCATTCATTTCTCACGTCCTCATACTACTATATATACATATGTTGCATTAACTGATGAATTTCTGTCTGATGAAAATGATGTCATATTCTTCACTCTGAAGATATGTGTTCGTAAGATGCACTAATTCATCTGCAGGATGATTTACCCAAAGCTATTGAGTGGGTCCTCGACAGTGGATGTACTAATCACTTGACCGGTGACAGGAGCTTACTGATGAACACTCCTTTATCTCCATCACATTTGAAGCATATCACCTACGCAGACAAAGGCAAAAGCAAGGTATTGGGTCTAGGTAGGGTTGCAATCTCAAAGGATCGACACATGGACAAAGTCATGCTTGTCGAGTCCCTCGGATTCAACCTCATGTCTGTCTCAATGCTTTGTGATCTTGATATGGTTGTTGTCTTTGGCAAATATCATTGCTTAGTGCTCATGGAATCTAACAATTCCAAAGTCTTCGAAGGCTTTAGGAGAGGAGACTTGTATATTGTTGATTTCTCTGCAGGACCACAGCCTGCCACTTGTCTACTTGCAAAAGCTTCAGAAGGCTGGCTATGGCATCGACGACTAGGTCATGCTGGCATGAGGAACTTACACACGCTCGTGAAGAAGTCATTCCAGATCATGAAGAAAATCATGCTGGTGCATCTGAAGAAAATGGCTCTGAAGAAAATGTTGAGCCAAATCAAAGTTGTCAACCTGCTCATCCTCGCGTTGCAAATGAAGTACAGATTGAGAGAATCATCAATGACATCAATTCACCAGGTGCTCTTACTCGCTCAAAAGCTTCACATTTGTCTAACTTTTGTGGGCATTTTGCTTTCGTCTCTATCACAGAGACCACCAAAGTTGATGAGGCATTTCTGGAGCCTGAATGGATTCAAGCGATGCAAGAGGAATTACATCAATTCGAGCTGAACAATGTGTGGGAGCTTGTCAAGCGACCAGACCCACGCAAGCACAATATCATCGGCACCAAATGGATCTACCACAACAAACAAGATGAAAATGGCCTAGTGGTGAGGAACAAGGCTCGTCTTGTAGCTCAAGGCTACACACAGGTAGAAGGAATTGATTTCGATGAAACTTTTGCACCTGTTGCTGGACTTGAGGCTATTCGCATATTGCTTGCTTATGCTAACCATCATAATATCATCTTATATCAAATGGATGTGAAAAGTGCATTCCTCAATGGTAAGCTTGAGGAAGAAGTATATGTTGCTCAACCCCCAGGTTTTGAAGATCCTAAGCATCCTGATCAAGTCTTCAGACTAAATAAGGCCCTCTATGGCCTCAAGCAGGCCCCTCGGGCGTGGTATGATACTCTAAAGGAATTCCTCATGAAGAAAGGCTTCAAACCCGGTTCACTCGATCCAACTCTTTTCTCCAAAACATATGATGATGAATTATTCGTGTGCCAAATATATGTTGATGATATTATCTTTGGCTGTACTAACCAACATTACAGTGACGAATTTGCTTATATGATGAGTGAGGAATATCAAATGTCCATGATGGGAGAATTGAAATTCTTCTTAGGTCTTCAAATTCGTCAACAGTGCAATGGAATCTTCATTTCTCAAGAAAAATACCTCAAGGACGTTGTGAGGAAATTTGGTATGCAAGAATGCAAAGGCGTCAAAATCCCTATGCCCACAAATGGCCATCTATGCACTGATGAAAATGGTATAGACTTCGATCAAAAGGTATACCGCTCCATGATTGGCTCTTTACTGTATCTATGTGCATCTAGGTTAGATATTATGCTTAGTGTTTGCATGTGTGCCCGTTTTCAAGCTACACCGAAGGAATCACACCATAAGGCTGTGAAGCATATTCTTCGATATCTAGCTCACACTCCAACACTTGGATTATGGTATCCCAAGGGCTCGGCTTTTGATCTCATTGGATATTCTGACTCTGACTATGCTGGTGATTGTGTGGACCGCAAGTCAACATCAGGCACATGCCATTTCCTTGGACGATCCTTAGTATGTTGGTCCTCGAAGAAGCAGAACTGCGTATCACTCTCTACTGCTGAAGCTGAGTATATTGCTGCAGGTTCTTTCTGTGCTCAATTGCTATGGATGAAGCAAACCCTCAAGGACTACGTCATCAATGTGAAGAATGTGCCACTCTACTGCGACAACGAGAGTGCCATCAAAATTGCTCATAACCCAGTTCAACACTCAAAGACAAAGCACATCCAGATTCGTCATCACTTTCTTCGTGATCATGTGTTGAAGGGCGAAATCTCAATTGAGCATGTGAAGACTGAAGAACAGCTAGCCGATATCTTCACAAAGCCCTTGGATGAGAAGAGATTTAGCAAGTTGCGGTGTGAGCTAAATATCCTAGAATCTTCGAATGTCCTTTGAAAAGGACACACATCCTAACACTTATGCAAATTGATGACTTAGATGTGCAACACACGAAGAAACGTTTTTCTTCAATCAATGAAGACTAACCCTCTAAGTGTGAAGAAATTAACGAAGAATTTGATTCTCAGAGCCCTACGACAATTGTACGCGGTGTCTGAAATCACCATTCTTACACGGTGGGACACGCCACCACAAAAAGTTGAAAATCTTCAACATTGAATTTTTTTGCAAATTCTTTAGCCTTGAAAAGTCTTCACTCTTTCCGACTGTGTTCTTCATTGACTATATATATATTTGAGTTTTCTGTCCTCTATAGCATTCACTTATTGCTAATTCTTCAAGTTGATTTTCTTCTAAGTGAATGTGATCGGACCCGTTCCCCCTCTATGCTAAACTCAATCCAGTCTGTTCACAAATTCTTCATGTGCGTTCTATTTGAAACCCGTTCAAAGTCTTCACTGTGTCCTTGACAGCTGAAGAATTTGCGAACGAAACATTAAAATATTCTTATCTGAATTTTCGGCTTTTGCCGCTCAAACCGTTCCATGTCCCTCGATAAGATTTATCTATTCACCCACGATCTCCACTTCACAGTATGTGGGTGACACATGTAGTTAGGATAAGAAGGGTCAGGGGCACGTTCGTCCATTTTCTTCGGACGAGCGGTTTTTCACCTCGGCTATAAATACCCCTCGCCCTCCTCATATCTCATTTACCCCGCTCGAGCTCTCAGACCTAGCGCCGCCGCTACACTTCATCGTCGCTGGTGAGGAAGAGCTTCACTGCCTCGACCTCGTCGCCATCGTACTCACGCCGGCCACGGAAATCTTCACTCCACCGCCGCCGTAGCTGTTTTCCATCGCCAAGTTAGGGCGTGGAAGATCTGAACGGACGAACTTCTCCACTGCTACTCTCAGTTCGTCGTGTTCTTCATCAAGGGTAAATAAAATCTATTTTTACTGCCCTTGTTGATTCTGATAATTTCCACAAAATCTTCAAAATGTGTTTATTCTTCAACTTTCATGTTCTTAAACACCAACTTGCTTCTGTTCTTGATCTGTTTCTCTAAGCAACATTTTCTTCAAGATTCCTCAATTGTGTGGATTTTCAATCTATACAACTCTGGAACCTTAGTCAAAGAACGCTTAGTGAAATTCTTCACGACACACCTGGTCAAATTCCTCAAACTTGATACTTTTGAAAAACTTCTGAGAACGCATATGACCTCTCCAAATTCTTCGCACCTATATTCTGTTCACAGGTACACATGTCTGCTGCTGAATCACTAGGTTCTCATCAACTTAACTCATTTGCAGCATTTCTCGAAGATAAGTTGCACACTTCCTCAGAAACATCCATTGTTCAAAATCCTCAAGTGAAGAAAATGGCTGATGGTAAAAGACCTCAGAAGGGAGGAAAGAGGCCAGAAACAAATACTGCTTTTCAGATCCCTGATGACATCTATGATGAATATTGTACTCCTGATGAAGCAACTCATGGCAAGGAGAACAAAAATCAGCGCAAAGTGTGCATTCAGAAGATTGAGAGGAGATGGGCAAGAGAATGGAGGGAGTATCGATATGTGACTCCAAAGTACATGAAGAAATTCGCTGTCAACCCTCCATCTCCAAGACCTCCTTTGGCTCCAGGCCAAGAAGCTGATCCCACAAGCATCAGAAGAGGTGAGGAATTTCCTCAGGAGTGGGCTAAGCGTCAAGCCAAGCTGGCCAAAATGGCTAAAGAGGCAGTGAAGAAATTCAACGAAGATTCTGCTACTGCCGCTGCTGAGGCCTCTGCTAGCAAGCCTAAGAAGGCTATGACAAAGAAACCAGCTGTCAAGACAAATCCTCAGCTGCAATGCCCTCACGGATAGGTTCTTCAAAGCCCTCACAGCATGATCCTCAAGCAACTCCTTCAAAAGCAGCTCCAACTCCCTTAGTTGCAAAATCCTCAGCTACTCCTGCAAAGTCCTCAGCACCTGTGCATCTTGCCACATGCCAAAGGACTACTGGAATCTCAATTGCTTCAGGAGTCTTTGCAAGTTCCTCAGCTCCACCTCAGTCTTCAACAACTCTGACCTTGCTGAAGAAAAAGGCCACTGCTGGACGAGGCACAAGGCCAAGTCCTCACAAGAAGCAGGTCGCCTTTCAGGTGCCGTCAAGCGAAGACGAAGCTGATGATGAAGAATTAGCTGAGATCATCAGAGATCGACAACAAAAGGCCGGTAGTGCCAAAGGCAGTGTTGTGCCCCTCATGCTGGATCCAAGGAAGATCCTTGATTTCATCGATCTATGGCACAAGGATCCAAATACACCTTTGCCTGAATTAAACCTCACTCCTGGACAGAGCCACATGTTGACGGCCTTCATAGCCGAAGAAAAATGGAAATTTGAGAAGGCCAGGCAAGTCAAGAAAGCTCAATATAAGAAGGAGCGCTTTCTGAAGAAAAATGTTGTGAAATTGTCTCCTGAAGAACTTGTGACTATGCAGGCTGAGATCAAAGCACTCAGTGATGAATTTGACACTTATCGTGCAGATTGGCTAGGTGCCAAAGTCAGATTCGTCAGAATGGCAAAGGGATTCACTCCAAATGTTGCAGCTTCATCGCAACCCAAATTTCCTCAGACTGAAACATCTGCTCAGTCTACTGAAGAACATGCAAGCATAGCTGATGAAAATCAGACTGTCGAAGAAAATGAAATCACCAGGGCTGATGAAGAAATTCCAGTCTCTGAAGAAAATGCCAGGGCAACCTCCAATGTTGTGCCTGAAGAAACTGAACCAATTTCATCTGCTCCTCCTGCAAAGTCATCACAGATGAAAAGTATCAACCTTCCTTCTACATCAGAAGCGAAGAAAACCAAGGCTGCAGAGCGAGCAGCTGTGAAGAAAAGGAAAGCATCTGCATCTTCAGAGTCTTCAGCTCCCAAGAAAGTGAAGACTTTGACGAGCTCATCTGAAAACCCAATTGATGCTTTTCCAATATCAAGCATGCCATCAAAGGAGATTATTCCCTTTGGTGAGGAATATGCAATTCCAAGTGAATCTGATGAAGAAGATCCTTCTGCTGCTTCGACAGAACAGTTAGATGAAGAAATTGATGTGGACAATATCACTTCAACTCCGCTGGTATCATCGCCCATGCCTCAGTTCATAGCTGAAGAGGCAGGCGTTGAGGAAATTGATGACGAAGATGAAGATGTGGACATTGGGTGTACTACACCAATTCTGAATGATGACTACTGGGAAAGTCATCACCCCAATTCACCACTGATGACTCCACTGCAACAAGTTCCTCAATCCCCTGTGCCAACTGAAGAAATTCATACGGGCTCTGATGAACGTCAAGCTTCACTTCATTCTATTCCTGAAGAAGTTCCAGCCACTAGTGGCTATGTACATGTTTCTGAAGAAATGGAGGCGAAGGCTGCTGCTGATGCCTTTGCTCCTAAAATTCCTCAGCCTGTGGCTCCAGTGGCTATACCTCAAAAGGCTATGAAGACCTCAACTGTTAATCTTCAGCCCAAGCCACAAAACCCTCACTCCAAGAAGTAGAAGTTTAATGCTGAAGATTTCTTCAATGAGCACATATTCTTCACTGACTACAATCCCTATGACTCTGCTCGACTTCATCGCAAGCGCTTCTGGACTGCTAGCCAGATGAACTTCTATTCCTCACTGTTGTTTGATAAGGACAAGATCTTTGAACAAAAGCAAATTCCTCATGTGGATATGGAATCGCTGCCCTGCTTCACCCCAGTCCTCAGTGTTCTTCATGATGCTGGGTTACTCAACTTCTGCACCGACATCTGCGATTGGAATGAAGAACTCATTCTTCAATTCTTAGCCACGCTGCACATTACTCGAAATGTTGATGATGTCAATTCATGGGTATTGGACTGGATGACCGATAATACTCATTTCAAAGCACCGGCCTCTGAATTGCTTCATGCCGTCCCAGTCAGTCCTCCCACTGAAGGTGCAAGGCTTCTCTATGTTGAACCTGAACTATCCGATCATCTGATGCAAGTGCTGATGAAGCCTTTGAAGCCAGGCCAAGCTCCAAGGACCAAATTCCTTGTCAAGGAATTGCTCTATGTGCCAAGGACAGTTTATCGCATATTGACCAAAACCCTCAGTCCAATCAAGGGCCACAACTCTGATGATGAAGAGGTTGTTGGCATCATGAAGAATGTGCTGTTCAATATCATTCATGGTATACCTATCAACTACCACGATTTCTTCATGAGGACTTTGGCCAATGCTGCTCTGTCACCCTTTGAGTTGAAGCCTTATGCTCCCTGGATCATGAGGTTCATCAGATCAAGGTCTTCAATTCATTATAAGGCTGACTTTCAAAATCATCTCAGCTATTTGTCCCCTATTGAAGTCCTCAAATGGACTATTTCCTTAGCTGACGAGAAGGGCAAGGCTGCAGTTATTGATGAAGGTACTCGACCATTGGATGGACAGTTTCGCAAAGCTACTTCATATTCCACCAATGATGACTCTGCAACACAAGATTCTGTCGCCAAAGCTTCAGAACATAATCCTCAAGCCACAGCTCAGCGTGTGATGACTGATCGTGAACTTCTCCTTAGTCTTCATCAGAAAGTTGATCAAAATCACAAGTGGGTCAAGCGTCAGTTTGGTGCAATTCTTCAGAACATGACAGTCACTCAAAATACTGTGAAGAAGAATCACTACTACTTGCATGAAGTCTTTGACCGCACTTGGGCTATTATGTCTAATCTTTATAGTGCTGAAGAACTCAAGGAAATGGGATTCCAACAGGACTTTGACTGGTCTCAGCCACCTTCGAAGAAATTCAAGAAGGTCAAAGTTCCTCAGCTTGTTGCCAGTTCATATTCTTCATCGCGCGAGACGGATGAAGCTGAAGACTTGAACGACACCGCGGCAGGCCGTACTCCAACGGACGACTTCAACAACGCTGGCGCTCCTCCATCGACATCATGATGATATTCTTCAGGGGCGTTAGTCCTCATTTTTCGTCCCTTTTGGTCATTCGATGACAAAGGGGGAGAAATTTGAGTTAGTCTTCAAGCGGGTCTTATATATCGGCTATATTTCTGTTAAGTTACAACTCTTGCTTTTCTGAGGTGTTTGCTCTGATGAGTTGTAAACTTAAGTTCTATTGTGGTCTGATACTTTTAAACTATTTTCTGCATGCTTATTTCCTCAAGTACCTTAATGCACGCATGTTGAATTTCATCAGACACCATATTTCATCATGCATTTCAAATTCTTCATATCATATGTTAAATGCGTGTATGAATTACAAGATATAGGAGGAGATCTCCATGATATTACTCTACAATGTGCATTTGCTATTCAAAGCAAATTCCTCAAATATGCACATCTTCAGGGGGAGTTCTTCTATATCTTGCAATCAAATTCCTCAATATCAGTATTTACACTTCATATGTTTATCCCCATTGAAAACTTAACCTATATTGTCATCAATCACCAAAAAGGGGGAGATTGTAAGTGCATCTAGTGCCCTTAGTGATTTTGGTGTATTGAAGACTTATAGGTTAAGGGACTAATGTGTTTATGAGTGTACACAGGTTCTATAAGTCTATGAGGAGTTTGATATTTATGATGAAAGTCGACCCCTAAAAATGAATGTCTTCAGTTGAAGACTTTGGTTTTCTTGAAGACTTTGAAAGTGAAGAAATTGGTGTGACCCTGAAGACTTGATATTCATGCGAGGATTATGAAGCGTGAAGACTTTTGTTTTCGTATTTTCATTTTCTTCTTATTGAGTCATAGGAAACACCGTACTGTTAAAGGGGGTCGAGGTAAAACTTAGGAAAAGTTTCCAAGTGATGCTCATCTCAAAATCCTACACCTACCCAATCCTTTCGAGTGAAGCCATTGGAAATCTCATACAGTTCAGTCAATTTCTTCAGTGACAGAGACGAAGTTCTTCTGTTCTCTGAGGAATTTGTTCTGACAGAGGAGTTAGGAATTCGCCAGTGCGGATTGCCTACAAGTGAGGAACATGATAGCCCTGAGGAATTTGAGAGCTCAAATTTCCGACCGTTGCTGTGCTATGTGCCAGCTGTCCAAATATCCTACCCACCTAATGGTCATATCATTGAAGGGCATTTATGTCTTATCATGTCGGGCTGCTCCCTAGGCTATAAATAGCCGCCCCCTACAACCACTAGCTGGTTGGCAGCTCCGAGAGATAGATTGACACTTGTCATTTAGAGCATCCCATCCTCCGAGGACTTTGAGCGAAAATCATCAAGTGAGGAAAAACCCAAAAACCCAAACACCTACAAACCCAAAGTGATTGAGCATCACTGAAGAGATTGTTCCTGTGTGGAACCGACGCTTGTTACCTTTGAGGACTGTGCATCCTCCAGACGGTTAGGCGTCATGGTCTAGAGCATCCAAGAGGAATTGTGGATCGCCGAGTGACTGAGTCTGTGAAGGTTTGGAAGTCACCTGAAGACTTACCACGAGTGATTGGGCGAGGTCTGTGTGACCTTAGCTCAAGGAGAATACGGTGAGGACTGTGTGTCCTCAGGTTTAAATACCTAGCCGCTCTAACCAGACGTACAACTGTCACAGCAGTTGGAACTGGTCTACCAAATCATTGTCTTCACTGAGCCACTGGTTTTATTTCCTCAACTCTTTCATTTCCTCATTCATGTGTTGATTTACTTGATCGTTACTGTGTGAAGACTTTGACTGAAGACTTTCTCAATTTCCTCAATCCAATTTCTTCAGTCACATAGTCTTCAGCCTGCTTATCCTGTGTTTCACGCTACCTGTACTCTGTGCCTATTTCATTTCATCATGATGACTGTACTTATGCCATGTTAAGTTTGCATCTGAGTACTTATTCTGCTGCTAAGTAGTTCGTTACTTAGGAATTTCCTCACTGTGAAATTCCTCAGTGACGAATTTGTAAAAATCGCCTATTCACCCCCCCTCTAGTCGATATAACACACTTTCACGGCCTAAGGCCTTCATTCAGATTAGTGGGCTGTCATCTCTATTTGTATCATGCTACTGTTTTGCTACTGTCATGAGAAAGTCCTTTATCTTTGCATGTTAAATCTTTGCAAGCTATGATACATGGCAATGCTTTGAGTGTTGAGCTAATTGGCACTGATAATATAAACTAATACCTCTCTTTAAGCAAGGCTACTATGTTGCTAACTTTACCCATTAAGATAATGAGGATGCTTCTATTTGTTAGTGTATGTTTCAACAACTAGTGCCACTATTACAGTAATCTCACTTTCTCAATATATGTGCCAACAGGGATGCTCGATTTCAGTTAAACTGCACAAAAACTTTGGGTGGTTCATTGCCTCGACTGCCTCGTTCCTTTCCTGCCAGTCGCTTATCTCGGCTTCCAGTCAAAGGAAGCACTAATTTATATGCTTCCTCACACAGGTTGGTACCGGTCTTTATCCTGATTATTGTGCTTGTCATATCTAATGGTAATTTTGTATTGTGCTACTGTTGGCCAATTTCATAAAGTAGTAACTTGTGATCCTAAACTCACAGGCAAATCGTTACATTGGCCGATTTCTATAGAACTGCACAAAAAGATCAGATGGACAGATACTTATGCTGCTGCTATGTACTCGCAAGTTCACTCAGACAAGCATCAATATTGACAAGAAGAAGTGCCAGAGTGAACGCCAACAATATTGCTTGGCCCATAGCCCTGAAAAACGCAGTCCAGTCTTTGGTCCCAACTTGCGCTTTTTGGTTATCTGCTCGTATGCTGGTAGCAAACTGTATGCCATGGAGTCTGAAGATTCTAGACAAGTTGGTAGACGCATATATTCATATGGCACTTAACCAGTATGCATGCCTGTGATGCTCCATTTCAGTTGAACTGCACAAAAACTTTTGGAGGTTCATTTTGTCGACAGCCTCGTTTGTTGTCTGCAATATAGAATTTTGGCGAGATACAGGACAAAGATGGGCCATTAAATTAGTTGGATGAAAGTAGTGGCCAAGTTGCTCAAACCTCTCGTGGCATCAAGGCCACTATCATGAGGATAAACCTACAAGCAAAGTTCAGATAGTCTATGCTGCCTCTTATGTACTCAAAAGTTTGCTCAAACAAGCATTAATTTTACGAAGAAGTACCACCGAGTGAAAGTAGTTGGATGAAAGTAGTGGCCAAGTTGCTCAAACTTTTCACGGCATCAAGGCCACTATCATGAGGATAAACCTACAAGAAAAGTTCAGATGGTCTCTGCTACCTCTTATGTACACGAAAGTTTGCTCCGACAAGCATTAATTTTAGCAAGAAGTACCACCAAGTGAACATCACTTGCCCGTCTATACCGTGGGTTATTAATGTGTGTCGATGGATGATATTGGCTGTGTTCTCTCAATCATTTGGATGTGTAAACATGCTGAACTTGTGTATATCTGAATCTTTTGTGAATGTTAGCTATGAATATTGGCTTGTGATCTAAGTATGAATCATTTGGATGCATAGGCATGCTGAACTTGTCTATACATGAATCTTTTGAGTTGTTGATTGCCAATGTTGGCTATGAATATGAACGTATCCTGTGAACCTGAGTTTGACCTGAATGTTTACCTTTTCTGTTGTACTTGTGTGTGAACTAGTTAGAATGTATACTTTGGGATTGTGACGTGTGAGTGTCACACGACACACCTTCGTTCCGAGAAGAATGGCACCTGCTTATTAGGGTAGCAACAACGCGTCAGCTCCTTTTTTTTTATCTTTTTGCTCAGTCTTTCCCCCCCCCCCTTCACGCTGCCGGGGGATTGAAGAAGCACGGTATCCAATCCACCACCGGCGATGGCTGCCTGTCCAAGTGATTTTCGAGAAGAAATTGCAAGTTTCAGTTTCAGATAAGAAACTGCATGTTTCAGACGCAGAGCATTTAAATCAACATGCACTTTTCAAACATGGATAACAGAATGTTGGAAATCTTATTCATGGTCGAAAATGGAACTAACAACAAGTAACATCATGCTGATCAACATTCATGTATAGCACATCTTCATATGATGCACAGTCATAAATATATTGCTATTTTCAAAATTCCCACACAATGTTGAGTGTGCAAAAAACTGGGTAAACTAGGGGCAAAAATTTGGCAAGCTGTGGTGGTGGTGTGCGTAGATGACATGGTGGGACACACATGTCAGTAATAGCTGAGGCAAAAAATTAGATACTTTTCAACTGCACCAGTTGGAATCGAACCCGGACATCACAACTTTTGGGTGAGAGGGCTGTATGCCCCCCGGGCTACTGCGGTATGTTCGAAAGAATTAAGGCACGCTTTCTCACTACTCTAAGGCGTCTTCGCCGCCTCCGGTTTGTTCCCGTCCGTGTCCATGATGTCCTCCTCCAGTTTGTGCGTTCGCCGCGACGCCGCCGTCTGCCGTTGTCAACATGCTCAACAAATGAGAGGAATCTGGAGAGGACTGTACATCGAGAGGCTGACAGTCGGGAGCTACCAGGTCCATGGCCGTGCGCAAGCAAGTGCCTCATTGGAAAAAAAGCTTCCTCCTAATTGTATAGAGTATATACTGACGTTGGGGCCCATAGGTTTGTCAGCCTGGTCAATAAATGATTTTTTACAATGAAGACTGTCATCGGGAAGCTGTTTTTACGGGTATCGGGGATCTAGCAGTAGCAGTAGCAGGTATCATATTTTTCAGAGTGCGAACTAGTATCAGGACGGCCTAGGTTATGTTATTTAACATGCGCAGCCCATGACATACCAAGACCGTGGTTTCAACTTAATTTTTTGAGGTCCATCATGTATGTACCGGCCTATGGGCCTCCCAGCCTAGGTTTTATTTTTTCTTAAACATCGGCATCCCAATTTATATTTTTATAACAAAACACAGATCTCTGCTCTATTTTTCTATATATAAGAATAAGCATGCCGGGTCCAATTTATGTTTTCCCTTCTAACCACATTATATACATTTATATTTATATTACTATTATTATTATTATTATTATCGTATATTTAATAGAAACTTATATATACATTATAAAAACGTCTCACGTCTTATCAACTTATAAAAATATATGTTTAACAGAAGTTGGCAAGGGAAATCGTGGTTAAGGCAACGAAAATCCTGGTGATTGCTCACAAAAGTTGCGAAGATTTAAGGACCAATATAATAATAACGCGCTCATTTTTCTTTTGAGCAATAAATCGCTAATTAGCCAATTTTGTATATAATAAAATGTCCAACTCCCGTTTATTTTTTGATACTAATTGCACCGTCTAACCTATCAATATATTTACAACAAGCCCAGCAAATCCATGTATTTCAAGAAAGTGCAAATCTACTTTGATTTCTTATAAAAAAATTAAATGGGCCGCATTGACGCTACATTATTTGTTCACCCAACCCAGAAAATTGACTGTAAAATTCTAGAAAACATGGGTTAAATATGTTTCTCTAAAAAAAGGGTTAAATATGTTCTGCATTTTTGCAGGCTGACATGTGGGCCAATATGTTGAAGCCTATGCAAGGCGTTGTCAACTTACTCAGCAAATGATTCCGACATCCACAGCCATTGGATTTATATCCAACGGCCGGCATGCGTCTTCAATCTCTCGTCTTCTTCCTCCAGCGTCATCGGGACCGCCTGCTCTGGCCTTTGGTGGCTAGCAGCTCTGCTTAGCCCACATCGCTGTGAAGCGCTACCCCACCGCTGGCCAAGCTATCCCTCCAACCCTGCACACCTCCTGTTATTCTCCACCGACTACAGCCCCACGACGCACCAGAGCCAGTTAACCCTCGTACTCCTCTCGATCTGTGACTCCACTGCCGCATCTTCCCATCTCCGGCTTGTTCCCATCCGGGGCCTCGCCGTCGTCCACCGTCTTGGCGCTCTCGGCACTGTGTAGTCAACGTGGTCAACAAACGAGAGTCATCGGAGGAGGACAGTACGTGTAGAGGCTGACAGTGGGGACGCACCTGTTCATGGACGCACGCATGCAACTGGCTCCTTATTAGGCCGAAAAAAATATTATTCCTCCCCCTGACAGCTTGGACCCACCAGCTACGTCTTCGCACGCAAGGAAGTGCGTCCTATTACGCGGAAAAAATGTTTTCTCTCCCGGACAGCTGGGACCCAGCAGATAAATCTTCGCACGCAAGGAAGTGCCTCCTTATTATGGGCAAAAAACAATTATTCCTCCCCCTGACAGCTAGGACCCACCAGCTAGATCTTCGCACGCAACAAGTCTGACATGTGGGCCATTAGGTCGCGTACGGAAGGCATTGTCAAATTAGTCAACAAAATGATTCTGATATCTGTAGTTGTTGGATGTACATCCAACGGCCGCCGACATGCATCTTCAATCTCTCGTCTTCTTCCTTCAGCGCTGGCGGGACCTCCTGCTCTTGCCTCCGACGGCCCGCGGCGCTGCTTCGCACGCCTCACTACGAAGCGCTGCTCCACCGCCGGCCGGGCCATCCCTCCACACCTCCTGTTATTCTCCGCCGACTGCAGCCCCAGGCCACACTGAACCAGTCAACCCTCGTACACCGTACTCCTCTCTGGCTACAACTCCACTATTGCATCTTCCCCATCTCCGGGTCATTCCTGTCTGGGGCCTCACCGTCGTTCACCGTCTTGCTACGGTCGGTGCTGCGTTGTCAGCAAACGAGAGTCATCGGAAGAGGACTGTACGTGGAGAGGCTGATAGCTGGGACCCACAAGGGCCATGGTCGCACGTCAATGAGTTGCACACAAGGAAAGTCCCTCTTTATTAAGTGGAAAAAATGTTTCCTCCCTCTGACAGCTGGGACCCAGCAGCTACATCTTCGGACGCAAGGAAGTGCCTCCTTATTACACGAAAAATATGATTCCTCCCTGTGACAGCTGGGACCCACCAGCTATATTTTCGCACGCAAGGATGTGCATCCTTATCCCCTTGACGGTTGGGACCTACCAGGTCGAAGCGTATGTATGGTTATCTTTCTGGTCGCAAACATGTATGTACATGCTGGTCGATCCGTCTCTCTGTAACGATGAACCATGGCCGAGTAAGTAGTGGCACGTGTCGTAGTTGAACCCCCGACGTAGCAGTTCATGAAGTCCCGTCTAAATCGTGTACACGTACGTACAGCCACAGGGCAGAAAATATGGCCACATATGTACATACGTCATACGGTCGGGGTCTAGAACACGTACTCGCGCATACGGACGGCAGTGACGTTGTCCTGTTCATCGGCAGCCAACCGGCTGGGTCGGAACGGAGTAAACAGCGTCGTGTTCATCGATCGGGAGGCAACCGACTAGGTTGGAATATGTCCTGTTCATCGGGAGCCAACCGGCTTGGACAGAACGGCCGAAACGGGGCCTGGCGTACCGCAGAACGGAGGAAACGGACTTCTGTTCGAGCTCCTACGGTCGAAACAGGAACCTGTTCATCGGGAGGGGTGATGCATACCGCAAAATGGAGGAAACAGACTTGTGTTCGAGCTCCTACGGTTAAAACGGGGTCCTGTTGATCGGGAGAGGTGTGGTGTACCACAAAACGAAGGAAACGGACTTGTGTTGGAGCACCTACGGTCGAAACGGGATCCTGTTCATCGGGAGGGTGTGGCGTACCGCAAAACAAGACTCCACGGGCTACTGTTCATCCAACATCTACGGTCTCACTCCAGCCTCCACGAGCTACTGTTCATCCACCATCGACTTCCTCCAACCTCCACCAGTTTCTGTTCATCGACGGGCTACTGTTCATCCAGCCTCCATCGGCTACTATTCAATCAGCCCTCCACAGGGTCATGTTCATCCACCCCCAACCGGCTTGGGTGTGTGGCGGCCTCCTCGATCGGGGTCCTGTTCATCCAGTGGGAATGGCCTCTACTACCACGGGGTCCCGTTCATCCAACCCCCAACAACGGTCACTGTTCATCAAGTGGCAGGTTCGATCGGCTTCAGTTAGCAGCAGTAGTGAAGGAATCGCTCGGGTTCAGTTAAGAGCCAAGGGATCGATCGCTCGGGTTCAGTAACGTAGCTAGTGCAATTGCTCGGGTTCAGTAAGCGAACGCCTCGCACACACGCATGTACGTGTATGAGAGGAACGTGCAAACCTCCGTGCATTGCTCGGCCCCGACCACCTACCGTAATCGGGAACTCCCCGATATTTTCCTCGCCCTCGCTTCTACCATGATTTTTTCCGTCATGGACGGCCCAAAGAATGTCATGCAGCTGCGTCCCCAGCCTGCCCAGGATGAAAAGCCCATTTTCTGTCATGATTTTTTACCATAGAAGTAGGAGCCCACCACATCTATGATGATACATGGTTTTGTCACAAACATCGTCATAGAAGTGTCATAAGCATGACAGAAAAAAATTTCGTTCGAGCCAAAATGTCATGGATGTGTCTTTTTTTTTGTAGTGATTTGCAGTCATAGCTATCACAACAAAGTTTGAAGGCTCGAGGAGGACAAACTTACGTTAGTAGTGAAGACTGGCTCTATAAAGCCCTTGTCCATATTGATGGGGGGGGGGGGGGGGTGCAATATCAATAAGTTTACCACAGACTCTTCTTCATGAGCATTGCCTTTATTCTACATTTTGTTAAGAGTAAATATAGATGTGATAATATAGGAACAAATGGAGATGATTTAAGCTAAGGTGCAGACTATAAATGTAAGTACAACATACAGGCAAAAGGCACTGACAAGAGCAATGTAGAGCTAAACTTCTTCAGTAGCATTGGTTTTATTCAACATTTTGGCAAGGGTAAATATTGTTCTGATGTGTAGAAAATGGAGAGCAAGGGAAAATATGTTGCAAAGTGTAAATAAGTACAATGATGAAGGACAACAGATACTTACAAGAAGAATGCAGAGCTAAACTTCTTCATAAGGCATTGGGTTTATTCTACATTAATGTAAGCATTCATATAGATCTGATAATTTCGAGCAAACAGTGGATAAGCAAGCTATAATGCATAATGATGTCACATAATCCACCAGGTATGAATGTAAGTACAGCGATAGGACAACAGGTACTAACTAGACCAAAGCAGCGAGCAGCATAGTTGCGATATCCTAGGTTTTGCGGCGCTGGTTCTATCGCCAATATAAGTGGGGTGCTATCTGATTTCTCTGGTACCACCATATTTTTCAATGACTTTGCTTGTACTCCTTCAGGTTCTGCAATCACCCTCTTCCTTTTGGATGTCTGAAACACAAAAACAACATTTGAATGGAAAAACATGGTATGACGACAAAGGGAATAGGTATTGATAATGGATGGGCATGGCATCTTCACATATATCATGAGTAAACCAAGCATATGGCGGTGCAAGGAAGCAGAAGAGATGCAAGACACCTTATGCAAGATACGTGCAACCAAAAAAACCTTGCCAAATTAGAACAGGAACCTTATTGGGTGAATAGGATAGGCCATCTGCCTTTGACTCCTTGAGCTCAGAATAGTCATTAGGATCATATTCTGAATATGAATCTGTAGTTCGGGAGCATGTGGGCTTCATTGCATCCAGAATGGACCTCAATCCCCTGATGCCAAGTTTGTTACCCATTGAACTGTTCCGCAATATTCTTCTGATGTGCTCATATTTATATTCATTGTGATTATGTAGAATATCTGAGAAGCATGAAAACATAAATAGTAGTGAGATTATCTTTGTAATGCAAAGTATATTCTAATTAAATAGGGGCTCCGTGTAAACCCTTGTGTGCTATCACTGGATTTTGATGAGAGAGCCCATTTGTGCTGTAATATGGTGCGTACATTAATATAATCTGGCACAACTACACAAAAAAAGGCTCCCTCACTACTGCAGGATGTTGCTAACGCGACACTACGATCGGAGACCCTTTGACGAAACTGTGTGCGATGCATTAATCAAAAACAGTTATGCAAAAAACCGTCAAAAAAGATGCAAAACATTTGCGATGAATGATACATCAAACACAGTTCCGATTTTAGTTGCGTGTGCGATGCAGGGCATACAGTTGATCCATACGAACTGTTTGCGATGAGATAGAACAACAGAAACGGGCAGCCAGATCAAGGTGTGTGCGATATACGACATACAGTTTGCTCCGATGAACCGTTTGCGATGATCGAGGTGAACACAAACGATTCGGCGTAACAAGATGTGTGTGATACCCGGCAAACAGGTCGGTAATCAGAATTGTGTGCGATCATTATAGACAGCCCATACTGTCTTTTTTTGTGAATTGTGTCCTCGTCAGGGCACATAGTTCAACGAACCAACCTATGGGTGATAATGTAGAAGATCTCTATCGAATATGTAATACTAACCGTCTGCAATGAGATTGACAGGATAAACAGAGATAACAAATTAATGTGAGCGAACGGAAACAGAGATATATACAGTCTGCTTAATTTAGTCCTTCTTCTTGTTGTTGTTGGATGGCCCCGCGACATCATCTAGGAGAGGACACTTCTTGCCGCTGACCGTTGGCTTTTCATCGCCGCCGCCGTCGTCATCATCATTGCTGTCGTCATCGTCCTCCTCCTCATTCGACCATTCCTCCTCCTCATCATCGTTGTCCTCTTCTTCGTCCTCCGACGGCTCCTCGTCCGTCTGGTTGTCGTCTGATGACTCCGAAGGTGGCATCCCTTCCATGATCCGGATATAATCAAGGTCTGGGCTCGACGCCGGACTCATGGAAGACGAGCGCGATGATTTCGATGTTGACCTATCATTGGGCCCCAGATTGCTGGCCGAACTGTCGTCCTCGCTATCGCTCGACATGGCTGCGGTCGTTTAAAAACCGTGAGAAAGCGAGATTGCAGAGTGTGTGCAAGTGTGTAGCGTGGCCTGCCAGTGACGATGAAGATGGTGGACACTTAAGCGGGGTATGCAGAGAAGAGGAAATGCCAATTGAAGCAGGGGTTGTCGTATTATCTAACCGGTGATATAATCAACCACAATTATTTGTACCCAGTCGATCCAAATTCCCGGGGTTGCGCAGTTCTCAATGTGATAATTAATTATGCACACGTGTTGGAGCGTCCAAATATGACAAAATTACCCTTTGCAAATTTGTTTATTAGTGGCAAGTAAATCAATTAGTCATGAAAAGTAAGAGATACATGCAATTGACAGAGAGATACTTTCCTTCTTCTTCTACAAGTAAAGACATAGACAATCAGGAGAAAGATAATTTCCTTTTTTTGGAGGGCTAACAAAGGAATTATAAAGAATTAGAAGAAATGCACCTTACATTCTGGAATTTTTTCAAAAAACAAATACACCTTATATAAAGGAACAGAGGGAGTATGAAACTAGCATTTTTCATAGTACTTCTACTCCCTTCGTACCGGCGACCTAGGTGGGGGAAAACGAGATAACTTGATGATTACTATTTAGTTATCAATACCATTGCGTACAGAGAATTGACCATTGCGTGCATGTTATGCTAAGTAATCTAAAGTCATTGAATGCATACTAGCCGCAGGACTCCTATTAGCTGATTTCTTTTTTCAGGACAAAAACAAGGAACGAGTTTTGGGATTATGCACCGGTACCGGTGCGAACGGAGTAGGACAGTTGGCAAGCAATACATTGAGCTCTTCTTATTGATGAAGCCAGTAGTAATAAAACTACAAAGGAAAAGAAAAAAAGACAAAGGAAAATATCTGCAGGAATCTTCGCATAACATCAATGGCATAGGACCTAGATGTGCATTACTTAGAGCACATCTAGATGTGCTTTAGCAATACTGTCAAACAAAACCCCTAATCATCATTGCAAACATCGCATAGAACATGGCTAATGCGACAACCATAACTACACATGCTAGTTCCTTCTTGTCTCTTAGTTTCATCTGTTGCCTGTGATTGATTCTTTCTTGCTTCATCGTACTGATTGTACATTCCAGATCAGCTAGTTTCTTCTTCAGCTTTATGTTATCTTCTGCGAGCTTGGTGATAACACTCCGAGCCCTGCCATGCCATTCTTCATCCAGCTAGTTAACAAAGGCACAAGCCTCATATCCCTGCCAATGTTAAATAGTATTCAGGATGAGCGGTGGTATTAACTCAAGTAGAATGATGAACTTAGCACTAACCTCTAAGGGGCAACTGAGAAACCGCCTGCCAATGTTGAATCCCTCCATGCATACACGTCGAGTGGGAGTGTGCCCGTGCACACAACTCAGCTTTTGGTACTTCTCGGTGGCGCAAACCTCGGAGTCGAACTCGTGTTGCGGGAGTCTGGAGTCATGCTCCTGATCCGGCGGCAGATCGCTTTCCTGGTTGGGGTGGGGGGGGGGGTCATTCAGGACGGATTCAGCAAGGAGCTACTTTGGACATGCTAAAAAAGATCGGGATAGATTGGAACCTGACAGGATGATTCGGATCCGTAGTACACCTGCCTTCTGATGACCTTAGGCAAGTGCTCGGCGGCGACTGCCGTCATGGTGGCGCTGCCGAGAGTGGCGATACGAGCAGGAGCAGCCGCACCGAAACCATCAGCACCACTCGTCTGCATTCCCCCAATGTCAGCGCCACGCGAGGGAATTTGGGGGAAATGGGGAAACTGTTGGGATAAGCTAACGATCGGGAACTACTTATGGCACTATATGTTGTATACGGCACACTGTTTATACATGTCGTTTGTGTTAGGTATTACAACTTGACACACGATTTCCGCACCAAACCGTGTGAGAAGACAATGTAGGTGAGACACGGTTGCCGTTACATAACCGTATGTGATTTACTACCCTGTACATATAATTGAGTTACAGTGATATCGTCTAAACAGCAGCTCTGTGGATATCCATCAAAAAATAAAACAGCCGCTCTGCAGATAGAGATGGCGGCGGCGGTTACCGGAGAAGAGGTCAATCCTCGGTTGGTGGGTGGTGGCGGCATCATAGGAGGTCAATCCTCGGCCGGTGGGTGGTGGCGGCATCATAGGAGGTCAATCCTCGGTCTGCGACGGGATATAGGAGGAGCTCAACCATCGAGGTCGGCGGCGGCGTGATTGGAGCACATCCATCACGGTCGATGGCGGGATAGTGGAGGTCGAACTTCAGGCGGTAGCCACACTAAGCTTTGCTCCTCGACCCTGCTATCTCGGCGTGCCGCCGCATCGCGCTTCTCTATCTGCTGGGTGGAGGTCGCCGCGCGGCTAATTAATTAAGGTATTCTTTTCATGAGTGGCTTAATTAAGGTATTCAATTCCTAAGGGTAGTGCTGTAGTACTCTGCGTGTAAATTGACTGGCCATTAATTTTTGTCATTGCACGTCTGGATAACAATATGGAGCGCCCTCAGTAATTATGAAAATAAAACTTGTGATTTATGCACGCATCTTTGGGCATCAGTTAATCCGTGTATTAATGTTATTGTTTTGTTTTTAATTACCATTCGTGTGGTGCAGATGGAACAATCTCAATGGATGAAGAATCGGAGAACCACATATTTTATCAGTGGCATGACGGAGTTCATGAATTTGGTTGAAAGTACAAAGAGGAGAATTGGTGATGCGGATTACATCTTGTGTCCATGTACTCATTGTGCCAATACAGAGTCACGTGAAGTTGGAGATGTCCAGTGGCACTTACTCTCTCGGGGATTCATGGATGGATATACACATTGGACCAGACACGGTGAAGAGCAGGTCATGGATGAATATACCCAGGGCTGTGAGATGCCAAACCCCGATCAGTGTCGCATGGATGTTGAATCTAACATCGGGGCAGAGGCGTCAAGCTACCAATGGAACACCGGAAAGCCGAAACGCCCACTAGAAAACCAAGATGTCGACGTAGATGACAACGATCTTGATATGCCAGATTTTGCTGCTATGATTGCAGATTTCAAGGGCCCAAAAAAGGATATGATTGGGTACAAGGATCTTCCAACCATTGATGCGGACTCCAAGAAAGAACTGTATCCAAGTTGCAAAAAGAAATATTCCAAGTTGAGTGCCACCCTGGCGCTTCTTAGATTTAAAGCAGCAAACGGTCTAGCAAACAAGGGCTTCATAGAGATGTTAGGTCTTTTCAAAGAAATTCTTCCGGAAGATAATGTGCTCCCCAGAAGCACGAACGAAGCAAAGAATTTTTTTTGCCCATTGGAACTTGAAGTACAGAAGATACACGCTTGTGTGAATGATTGTATATTGTACCGTGGTGAGTACAAAGATTTGCGTACATGTCCCATATGCAAGCATGCATGCTACAAGCGCAGGAGAGCAAAGGACAAGTACAAATTGGACGATGAGATCAAGACAGGAATCCCGGTCAAGGTTGTTTGGTACTTGCCTTTAATTCCAAGGTTGACGCTTTTGTTTGCAAACCCTAGAGAGGCAAAGAGGTTGTGGTGGCATCATGATGAGTGAACTTCGGATAAATATATGAGGCACCTGAAAGATGGGGCTCAGTGGGAATTAATAGACAACAAGTTTCAATACTTTGCCAAGGATCATAGAAGTATAAGGCTCGGGGAGTGTACTGACGGGATGAATCCTTTTGGCGATATGAGCACCAATCACAGCACATGGCCGGTGCTTCTGTGCATATATAACCTAGCTCCTTGGTTGTGTACGAAGAAAAAATACATTATGATGTCAATGATTATCCAAGGCCCGAAGCAACCTGGAAATGACATCGACATTTACTTTCAGCTACTGGTATAAGAACTGGTGACAGTGTGGATAGACGTGCCTGCTGTAAAATGTTATGATGCTAACAAAAAGGAGATTTTTGATCTACATGCGATGCTGGTGCACACCATTCAAGATATGCTGGCATTAGGCAACACATCGGGGCAGAAAACAAAGGGAGATGTAGGGTGTGTCACATGCATGGATAGGACAGCTAGCAGATTTCTTCCCAACTCGCGCAAAACCGTGTATTTGCGTCATCGTAGGTTCTTATGGAGAAATCACCCATACCGAAAGATGAAAGCTGAATTTGATGGTACGGCAGAGGTAGATGTGGGCCCAAGACCCTATGATGGGGAGGTGGTCCACAACATGGCTAAACAAATTAATGTTGTGCTTGGCAAGAAGCACGCTTTGACGGTGAAACAAACACCCAAGGGTCAAGTGTTTAAGAAGAAATCGGTGTTCTGGAAATTACCTTACTGGGAGATTCTACGTGTACGTCACTGCATTGATGTCATGCACGTAGAGAAGAACGTATGTGAAAGCATCCTTGGTACTCTGCTCAAGATTAAAGGTAAAACAAAGGATGGTGACGGTGCACGGCTCGATATGCTTGCTAATCAATCAAAACGCAAGAGTGAAGCAGAAGATGATGACAAATTCATCAAAGCTCGCCAGAGTTACAATTTCAGTACAAAAGAAGCAACACAGTTCTTCACCTATTTGTTGTCAGTTAAGACACCATCTTCCTACTCCACAAACATCAGAAGTCTCATGGATGTGTGCTCAGGTAAAATGAAGTTGGGACACATGAAGTCACATGATTGCCACGTAATGTTGACACAAATCCTCCCTGTGGCCATCAGGAATTTGATGGACAAAGATATAAGAAACACACTCATTGAGCTCTGTGATTTATTCAACCAACTATGGCAGAAAGTTGTAGATCCCGAAGAGTTGGATCATATGCAAGATGATATTGCAAGAATATTGTCCAACCTAGAGATGTTTTTCCAACCGTCATTCTTTGATGTCATGGTCCATCTCATTGTGCACCTTGTCAATGAGATAAAGTATTGTGGTCCTGTGTTTCTTCTCAACATGTATCCCTTCGAGCGGTTCATGGGAATACTAAAGCGCTATTGTCGGAACCGAAACCATCCAGAGGCAAGCATCCTACAAGGTTATACCGCGGAGGAGGTGGTTGAGTTTTGCACCGAATACATGAAACAAAGACATATAGGTTTGCCCCTCTCTCGCCACGAGGGAAGGCTGAAAGGTAAGTCGGTCCTTGCTGGCACGCAAATGGCTGCACTCAGAGAATTGGCAGAGAAAGCCCATTTGACGGTACTGCTTAACAGCCCAGTTCTTAGCGCTTATGCCAAAGAACACTTGGCGGAGATACGCCAAAGCTTCTTACCAATGGTGCCTTCATCAGATGTGGAGATGAAGGAGCACACTAAGAACTACACCGAATGGCTGAAGAATCGTTTGGCACAAGGATCCATCGATGACATTGCTACGTGGTTGGCATAGAAGCCATCACCTACGGTGTTGACGTACCAAGCATATGACATAAATGGATACACGTTCTACACTGAGGGACATGATGAGAAGACCTCATATCAGAACAACTCTGTTCGAATAGAATGCATGACTGTAGATGAAGCTGATAAAAGGGTATACTATGGAACCATCAAAGAGATTTGGGAGCTTGACTATGTGAAAGTTAAGGTGGCATTATTCAGGTGCGCATGGATCCCTCTTGGTCATGTAAAGGTTGATGGTCACAGGAAGACCTGTGTTAACAGGACAACGATGGCATATCACGTGGACCCGTTCATTGTTGCCAGCGATGCTACCCAGATTTTCTATGCGGAAGACCTGTTGCATAAGAACTACCATGTAGTGATGCATGGGAAGAGGAGGGTACTGGGTGTCAAGGATGTTGCCGATGAGGACGAGTACGATGAATTTGCTGAGTTGCCAGCCAAGGGATCATGCACCCATGTAACAGAGAAGCATAAAATCATCAGAAAACCCAAGTTCATTCGGGGTCAACGTAATGATCCCAGTTCCCCCATGTACATGAGAATCAAGCTGTAAGACTAGTCTTTATGCCTACCCTGCAACTTAATTCGTTCAATTTAGAACTGTCGCGTGTACTGAATTGATGAGTTATGCCCGGTTTTCTGTTGATGCAAGAACCGTTAATATGTTGACCTTGATATGCTGTGAGCTCAGGCAATGAATATGAACTGTTTATTATTATTATTATTATTATTATTATTATTATTATTATTATTATATCATAGAGGTAGCACACTCAATTGATCTCACTCCAGTATGTGTGAACAAAAGATATGCAATCTGGTTTGCGAATAGAACATGGTTCATTCATGAAAGCCGTGTGCCGACCAAACCCCGCGCACGATCTGATTCGTGCTTTCTGATTGGCCAGAACCCAAACCCCACGAATCATACGTCTGCATCGTTGGATGCTCCCAGATCAAACGGCAATCCGCATCCCTTTCGACAGCAAATGCAGTTCCTGTTGTAATTTTATTTTTATGCACAAAATGCATGTTAAACTCAAAAAATGTCTTAAATATAGCTAACGATACTTGAAATGCGCCAGAAAATCAAACCCATGGTATAATGGTGATTGCGTACCGTGGAAATTTTTATGAGGCCAAACGATGAAGTCACCGGCCACTGGAGTTTGAATTGAAACATCTCCTTTTGGAAACCATGATCCTGCATGTGAGATGCTCCGGTTTGGAAGGAGCGATCATCAAAACTTGTGCCAAACTTTACCAAAATTTTTCCACGGGGTCGTGAGAGCACGCCACGGGCACACATCGATTTTGATGATGTCCGGACTCCATCTGAATTTCCTGTAATTAAAATAACAACTAGGCCTACGCTAGTGGCCGCACCTCACGGCCGAAATGTTTGAAACTTCTCCCCGCTTCTCGGACAAACAGATGAAAACTCGCAAAGCGACACACAAATGATTTGTACACCTTCTTTGCTAAGGCTGGCCATATTGGGGGTATCATAGCCGGTATGATGCACTCGGGAAAAGCAAATATGATGATGTGGCAAGGAATTAAAGAAGGGAGAGTGGGTTAGAGTAACATAGGTAGATACCATAACATAATAAATGCTATACTACTTTGTGTCATGCATGGCCATAAATACAGTCATCTATCATACTACTCTATGATACTATGCACTATCAAGGTACATAGTATCATACACTAGTATCATATGCATGATACTAGTACATGATACTCCCCACTATAAGGCTGGCCATAGTGGTGGTATCATAGCTGTTAGGGCATATTTCTCCCTAAGTGGTTTTGGTGATTGATGACAACATATTTGCGGACTAACCGTGTGCACTGAGATTTTCAGACTGTCAAGCATATAGCACAAGACGATTGGTGCCCCTCGGAGTTTCAAGAGAAGACGGTTTTCTTTCCCGCGTTTCTTTTCTGGTGGATTTGAGTCGTAGGGAAAACCATACTATCAAGAGGGGGTCTGCGTCGGAAAGGTTTGGGTGGAATCAACACGTACACATTCATCTTGCACCCATCAACCACTTCCGCGTCTTTGGAGTTGTCCTCCGTTTGCTTCAAAGTAGGGGAGAAGAACCACAAGCAGTAGTATCGCTGGTTGCCGCAGTAGTACCGCCTATAGGCGGTAGTACCGCTATAACCACCGGTCTCACTAGCGTGCGTGGCTGGGACCTCGATTTTTCATGTCGAGTTCTACGGTGGTGCCTCCGGGTTACTACCGTGCTACTCGTTCGTCCCCAGAATTAGGGCGGTTGTACCAGCGGTAGTTAGGGCGGTAGTACCGCCTATAGCCGGTAGTACCGCTCCTACTACCACGGCCACCACTGCCCGACTCTCTGTTTTTTCCCTGTTTCCCCTTGTCTCCTGTGCATCCTTCAGGGAGTGGTAGTACCGCTCCTGGAGCGGTAGTACCGCTTGTCTGCGGGCTGAGAGATGCATAACGGTTGGATTTGTCCCCCCACTATAAAAGGGGGTCTTCTTCCTCAAGAAGACTCACCTGTTCCTCCCCCAAAACTCCATTGTTGCTCCAAAGCTCTTTTTCTCCCGATCTCTCTCCCTAGCCAATCCAACTTCTTGATTTTATAGGGATTGGTTGAGAAGG
This sequence comes from Thinopyrum elongatum, assembly GCA_011799875.1. Taxonomy (NCBI): domain Eukaryota; kingdom Viridiplantae; phylum Streptophyta; class Magnoliopsida; order Poales; family Poaceae; genus Thinopyrum; species Thinopyrum elongatum. Next base: position 490,285,189 of record CM022303.1, on the reverse strand, counting down.
CCCGGATCTACACTTCCACCAAGAGATATTTGATTCCCCCCACTAATCCCTTGTGGATCTTGTTATTCTTGGGTGTTTGAGCACCCTAGACTGTTGAGGTCACCTCGGAGCCACATTCCATTGTGGTGAAGCTCCGTGGTATCGTTGGGAGCCTCCAATCAAGTTGTGGAGATTGCCCCAACCTTGTTTGTAAATGTTCGGTCGCCGCCTTCAACGGCACCACTAGTGGAATCATGGCATCTCGCATTGTGTGAGGGCATGAGGAGAATACGGTGGCCCTAATGGCTTCATGGGGAGCATTGTGCCTCCACACCGCTCCAACGGAGACGTACTTTCCCCAAAGGGAAGGAACTTCGGTAAAACATCCTCGTCTCCACCGGCTCCACTTGTGGTTATCTCTTCCCTTTACTTTGTGCAAGCTATTGTTGTGTTGTATCCTTTGCTTGCACTTGTTGTTGTTGTTGTTTGCATCATATAGGTTGCTCACCTAGTTGCACATCTAGACAACCTATTTGTTGCTAAACCTAATTTCTTAAGAAAAGCTAAAAATTGGTAGTTGCCTATTCACCCCCCTCTAGTCAACCATATCAATCCTTTCAATTGGTATCAGAGCCTCGTCTCTTTATTAAGGGTTTCTCCACCCGAAGAGTACGGTTGACACCGGGGAGGAAGTGCCCGAGGCCGTGGAGTTGACTTCGATCACTCGAGATGACTAAAATGAAGCTATGGCTTCACTTAAGACGTCTATGACGACCGAAGTCAAGTCCATGCTTATAGAATTACTTGAGGGGATGAAATCCACTCCCGATCCTTTGCTTGTGGTTAATCCCACGGCATCAGAGTCGAAGGCCAATTCTGCCAAGGAAGCGGCTAAAGGTACTCATGTTCCTTCCCCTCATGACAAGAATGGGACGGGAACCTTTGCCTCGGTTCCCCTCCCCCGGTCTATGGAGGACCGGTCCCCAAACCTCGCATTAATAATTATGGTCCTCCTCCCAAGCTTGTTAAGGGTGATTTTGCTAATTGGGTCTTTCGCATTAAGTCTCATTTGAATCATTGCTCAACTAACCTTAGGAGAATCATTGAGCAAGGCTTCTACCCGCATGATCCAAACAACTTCACCCCAAGAGAAGAAGTGGACAATCAATACAATCACTCCGCATTGTTCATCCTTCAAGATGAGGTCCCTCCCGAAGATCTATCGCACTTACGACCTTTCAATCATGCAAAGGATTGTTGGGAGCACATTGTTTCTATGTACAAGGGGAGCTCAAGCATCCAACGGTCCAACTTTGAAGTGGTCCTTGATGAGGTCGATGAATTTGTGATGCTTGAAGATGAGGATCCGCGTTATCTCTACCGGAGGGTGACAACTCTTGCGGTTGCTCTCCAAGACCATGGAAGCAAGGATACGGATGCCACTTGGATCAAGCGCAAGTTCCTCAAGGCCATTATGCCATTCAACAAGGCCATGTCTTCCGTGATTCGTCAACGGCCGGACTTCCACACCTTAACCTCAAGTGAAGTGTTGGCTGAGTTTATTGCCTTGAACATCATGAACAAGACCGCCGACAATGCTCTTGCTCGTGTCCGGTCAAAGAAAAGCACTCCCACCCTTGCTTTGAAGGCCAAGGCCATTCCGGAAGAAGAAGAGGAAGAAGAAGAGGAGTGTGGCCCCGAGGACACCAAATATGCTTACCATGAGCACATGGCTCTTGCGTCAAGGCAATTTTGGAGCACCAAGAGGAACTCAAGGCCCAATTTCACCAAGAACAACTCAAGTGGGTCAAAGAACAAGCAACGAGTAAGAACTTGCTACAATTGTGGCAATGTGAGTCACTTTGTGGTGGATTGCCCTTACGAGAAGAGGGAAGACAATGCTGGCAAACTCATTCGCAAAGACAAAGCCAAGTCTTTCCCTAGCAAGAACAACTTCACCAAGAAATCTCCTCCAAAGGGCTTGGTGGCACATGAAGAGTACCCCTCCGATGATGAGGAGGAAGATACAAATGGAGAAGGAATGGCAACAACAACCATTGCCATTGCTACATCTTCCCACTCCAAGGTGTCTCTCTTCGGCGCCCCCAACGAAAACACCATTGCCAAGTGTCTCATGGCCAAAGGTATCAACAAGGTAACTCTCAACATCAAAACCACCATCATTACTACTCCTTCATTGTTAGATTGTGTTGATGATAGTGAGGTGGAGAAAGTTGATGAGAATGAGTTCACCAAGTTTGTGAGCAAACTCAAGGGTGAGTCCAAGAAGCACTTTGTTTCTCTCTTGGAACAACTTGGTGAGGCCAATGATATCATTGAGTTGCATGAGGATACCATCTCCAAGTTGGAGGGGCATAGTCGTGACTATGCTGATGAGATTGCGGATCTTTCCATTGCTCTAGAGGAAGAGCGAGATCTTCGTTTGACTCTTGAGGAGTCACACAATGTTGATCTTGCTAAATTGTAAAAAGATCTTGATCATGCTATTGTTCTTACTCGTGTGCTTAAATCCGAGAAAGTTGCACTTGGGGTTGGCCATGATAGACTCAAGGAAGAATTTGATACACTTGACTAGGATCACAAGGTCTTGAAGGGTATTTATGCTTCTCTCAAAGAGTCTCATGATCAACTCCAAGTGAAGCTAACCAAGGAGATTTCCACTTGCCCTCCTTTCGTTCTAATTGATAATGCCCATGCTACTAACCCTTGTTGTGAGCATGTGCATCTTGTGGAGGAAAATGCCAATTTGAAAGAGCAACTTGAGAAGGGCCTTGTGACATGCATACAAGGTGAAAAGAACCTCAATGACCTTTTAACGAGCCAAAAGGAAGTTGTAGGAAAGAAGGGACTTGGGTTTGCACCCAAGTCAAAGAAGAAGAAGAACAAGACCAAGCAACCTCTCCCACTAAAGGAAACCTTTGTCAAGGCGGGCGAGGGTACTCATGAGAAGATGAAGAACAAGGAAGTGGGTGGCAATGCCAAGAAGGGCAAAACCGCCCCTAACAACAAAGCCGGCGACTTTAACCCTTCTTATGTTTTATGTCGTGCTAGTGATGGGCGTGTTTATGCCAAATTTGTTGGTTGTTACTATGAGTACATTGAATGGTCTATTTGGCTTCCTAAGACACTTGTTACTAACCTCAAAGGACCCATTCAAGAATGGGTACCTAAACCCAAGCATTGATCTCTTGTAGGAGTTTGCTTCTGGTGGGGTGTCATGGTTGCTCGATAGTGGAGCAACAAATCATATGACCGGAGCAAGGACTTGGTGGTGGATGTGCATCCAATTCCATCTATGCCCACCCATGTCCAATTTGGTGATGCCTCAACTTCTAAGGTATTGGGACTTGGCAAGGTGGTCATCTCTCAAGATTTATCTATTGAGAAGGTCATGCTTGTTGAGTCTCTTGCATACAATTTACTTTTAGTTCGTCAACTTGCACTTATGGGATTTGCCACATTCTTTGATCTTGATACCGTGGCCCTTTTGTGGAGCAAGACTCTTAAAGTAGCCTTTGTTGGGCATGTCGAGAATGGTCTTTATGTGGTGAACTTTTCGGAGCGACCCACTAAGACCGCGACTTGCCTAATGGCTAAAGTTGATGTGGGTTGGCTTTGGCATCGCCGACTAGCCCATGTCAATATGAGATCTTTGCAAAGTATTCTCAAAGGGGACCACGTCCGTGGACTAACAAATGTGACTTTTGCCAAAGACCGTGCTTGTAGTGCTTGTATCAAAGGAAATCTTCATGAAACGGCTCACCGACCCTCGACTATCATCTACTCGAAGAGCCCCTTGGAGCTCCTTCACATGGACCTCTTTGGACCTCCATCATTTGATAGTCTTGGTGGAATAAAGTATTGCTTGGTGATTGTGGATGACTACTCAAGATATACATGGGTATACTTCTTCAAGAAGAAGAGTGAGACTCAACAAACCATCATCAACTTTGCACATGAAAGCTCAACGTCAACATGAAGCAAAGATATTGATGATTAGAAGTGACAACGGCACCGAGTTCAAGAACTACACCTTGGATGAGTTTCTTAGTGATGAGGGGATCAAGCACCAATATGCCGCACCCTATACCCCTCAATAAAATGGTGTGGCGGAGAGGAAGAACCAGACGTTGATGGACGCGGCAAGGACCATGATGGCGGAATTCAAATCTACGTACAACTTTTGGGCCGAAGCCATCAACACCGCTTGTCATGCATCCAATAGGCTCTATCTCCGGAAAGGCTTGAACAAGACTCCATATGAGATACTTACCGGCAACAAGCCCAACCTCAAGTACTTCCGGGTGTTCGGTTGTAAGTGTTTCATTCTCAAGAAAGGTGTTCATTTGTCTAAATTCGAACCTAGAGCTCAAGAGGGCATATTTTTTGGTTATGCTACAAACTCTCATGCTTACCGGGTCCTCAACAAGTCCACCGGACTCATTGAGGAGACATGTAACATGGAGTTTGATGAAAATAACGACTCCCAAGTGGAGCAAAGTGGTCTTTGTGATGTAGGTGATGAAATTCCTCCCCAAGCCATAAGAATAATGGGGATTGGTCAAATACTCCCCATTGAGGAACCCCTTGTGGCCGAAGGAGAAGGACAATGCTCTACTCAAGTGGAGCCATCACCTACGCTAGACCCACACGCTTCCGAAGAACAAAGTGAAGGCCCTCATCTCAATGAACAAGATCAAGGGCAAGATCAACCCCATGGAGATGGTGATGCACCAAATGATGCCCAAGATCAAGTTCATGACTCCGAGCTCGCTCAAGAACAAGAGCAAGCTCAAGATCAAGAGCAAACTCAAGACGGTGCTCAAGATAATCAAGATGATCTTCAAATGCCCATCGAGGAAATTTTGGAGCGCCGTGCCTCCAAGGTGGCTTCCAAGCTCGAGCGTCAACAACATGTCATGGAGAATGTGCTTGGAAGCTTGAGAAAAGGGTTAACTACTCGTAAACAATTGCCAAATTTTTGTGAGCATCACACGTTTATGTCGTGTGTTGAACCCTTAAAGGTACATGAGGCACTCGATGATGAGGATTAGCTTGAAGCCCATGCAGATGAACTCAACAACTTCGAGGGCAATCAAGTTTGGGAGTTAGTGTCAAGGCCAACGAAGGAACATAATGTCATCGGGACCAAATGGATCTTCAAGAACAAGCAAGATGCAAATGGTGTGGTTGTTTGAAACAAGGCGACATTGGTGGCACAAGGCTACTCCCAAGTCGAGGGTATCGATTACGGTGAAACCTTTGCCCCCGTTGCTCGTATTGAATCTATTCGCATGTTGCTTGCATATGCTTCTCATCATGACTTTAGATTGCAACAAATGGATGTGAAAAGTGCATTTCTTAATGGTCCTTTGAATGAGTTGGTGTATGTCAAACAACCTCTGGGATTCGAGGATCCCAAGCTCCCCACTCATGTATACAAATTCAAAAAGGCGCTCTATGGCCTTAAACAAGCCCCACGTGCGTCATATGAGCACTTTACCGAGTTATTGCAAGATCATGGGTTTGAAATTGGGAAAATTGATCCCACTCTTTTTACTAAGAGGGTCAAAGGGGATTTTGTTCATATGCCAACTATATGTTGATGATATTATTTTTGGTTCCCCTAACAAATCCTTCAATGATGAATTTGCCGCACTAATGACCGAGAAGTTTGAGATGTCTATGATGGGAGAGTTGAAGTTCTTTCTTGGGTTCAAAGTCAAGCAAAGAAGAGAAGGAACTTTCATCAACCAAGCCAAGTATACCCAAGACATGCTCAAGAGGTTCAAGCTAGATGATGTCAAGCCGGTCAAGTTTCCAATGCCCACCAAATGCAAGCTTGACAGTGATCCCAATGGTAAAGCGGTGGATCAAAAGGTATATTGTTCCATGATTGGATCCTTGCTTTACCTTTGTGCATCTAGACCGGATATCATGTTGAGTGTGGGAATTTGTGCACGGTTTCAAGCCGCACCTAAGGAAAGCCTCTATGTGGTGGTCAAGCGAATCTTTCAATATTTGGCTCATCCCCCAAACTTCTGCTTATGGTACCCCAAAGGAGCAAGCTTCGATCTCATGGGTTACTCGGACTCGGATTGGGCGGGAGATTGTGTGGAAAGGAAGTCAACTTCCGGAGGGTGCCAATTCCTTGGTCGCTCTTTGGTAAGTTGGTCTTCGAAGAAGCAAAATTGTGTGTCTCTCTCATCCACCAAAGCCGAATATGTAGCCGCTGCAAGTTGTTGTGCACAATTGCTATGGATGAGGCAAACTTTAAAGGATTACGGTGTCACATGTGACAAAGTGCCTCTTCTATGTGACAATGAAAGTGCTATCAAGATTTCTCACAATCCGGTGCAACATAGCAAGACGAAGCATATTGAGATTCATCATCATTTTATTCGGGATCACATCAAGCATGGAGATATTGATACCATCTACATCAACACTCAAGAGCAACTAGCGGATATTTTCACCAAGCCTCTAGATGTAGCAAGATTTCGCGAGTTAATGCATGAGCTAAATATCATTGATTTGAGTAATGTGGCTTGAATCTAGTCACACTCCACCACACTCATCATCATATCTTGTTCTAGATGTAGGCATGGACATAGGGGGAGTGTTGTTCTCTCAATGAACTCTCCCTCCCCCCATTATGCATAAATCGATCTAGTCTTTCACATTAGCCATTTTTTATGGTACTTGTGCTTCAAAGATGAGTTTTGGTCATGGGCCCAAGGTTAAAATCTTCGCGGTGACATACCTATTAACTCAAACATAGGTGGCTTCAGCCACCGCCCTCCCCTCGTGATCAACGGTTGTTGTTGGTCTTGAGGTCTTTGTGTGGGTTTGAGTCACTTCTTGTGTGGTTCTTTTTCTCTTCTTTTGTGCTTGAGGTGTCTCTTCCCGCTGTTGTGGTTCCTCGTGTTGTCCCTCTCGTGTTTTTTCTTGGTCTTCCCGTTTGCATAAGCCCTTTTGTTTTTTCTGCTCCTGCCTGGTTTCGCCTGAGCGGTACTACCGCCGAGCCAGCGCTGTACTACCACTTCCTAGCGGTACTACCGCGCGGGGAGTTAGAAAGGGGGTTATGAATCGGGGTAAGGGAGGTTCAACTGCCCATACCCATTCACTCGTCCCTCTCTCTCCTCTCTCTCAGGCGATGAACGGGCAGCAGAGGGCTGCCGCGGGGCCGTCGTCTCTGGGCCGTCTTCCGCATTTCCGTCTGGTGGGATCGATCCCCACCTCTTCCACTTGCCATGGATGCCGGTATTGCCCCCGATCTTCTTTTCCTTGGTTCTAGTTCTTGGATGTAGGCTTTAGGGCATTATCCGTTGCATTCTTCAATTTTCGGCCAAATCGAGGCTTGAGTAGGACGTTGAAGACTGCTAGAGTAGGTAGATTGAAGTTTTAACCATGAATATTTGAATTTGGCATCTCCGGTACTACCGGATCTCACCACGGAAGTCGTCAGCCCTTTGACATCCGCCTCGAGCGGTACTACCGCTCCTCGGAGCGGTACTACCACTTGTAGGCGGTCCTACCACTGGGGGTGTGGTACTACCGCTCAGAGGTTCCAACTTCAGATTTTCTCCGTTTTATCATCACTCTTGTGTGATCTTTCTCTCTTGGCTTATGCTTTGTGTCTCTTTTGTGTTCTTGTGTGTGTGTTCTAGGTGGTAGTAACTCCGGGCATCAGGCTTGTCGCAAGAACCCCACCCGTACCACTGGCTCCAAGCGCTACCGTTCTGCCGATGTGTCTGTGGGGAGCACCATTCCAAAGGGTGGCTCTGTGCCTGCTCGTGCCTCAGGAGAGCAGCCATGTCAGAGAGTCAAAGTGATTGCAACCAAGAACAAGGGGCCCAAGGGCGCTCATCGGATGTCTGCTTTGGAGTTTGGTACGACATGGAAGCGCAATCCGTACCGGGAGCCTCAGGATCCTGCACTGGTTCATCATATGTTCTGGAACAGGTTTCAGCAGTCCATATTTCATGATGTGTTGAAGACAAAGAAGAATCTGTATGTGAAAGTGAAGTATATTGATATCCCTCGCATGGAGAGGGACTTGCCTTACTTCGGCGATGATCTTCGGAGGTGCGAGGAGCTGGATATCAAGAGGATGATCTCCTTAAACAAGGACTTTGATTCTTAACTTGTGGCCCAATTCTATGCAACAGTTCACTTTGGGCATGATGAGGCCAGGACCCTCTCCTGGATGACCAATGGTCGGCGTCTGTCTGCTTCTTGGAAGACCTTTATGGAGTTGCTGTCGTATGAGGATAAGCGCACCCAAACCCCAGTTGGGGTTCACCCTCACAGGAAGGCCAATGCTACTCACAAGGAGGCTCTGTGGCAGTTTTCCACCAGGAAGGTACCTGATACTGGACATGTCTCCTATGAGCTTTGGCCCTTTCTGGATATCATGCATTGGATCTTCAGGAACACTCTGTTCCCTCATGTTGGCAATCAGGATATGGTGCATTCCTATCTGGTGGATCTTCTTCTCTTTTGCCAGAAGGAGAAGGGCTCTCAGGAAGTTCTGGATGTGTCTCATGTCATGTGGTCGGAGCTCCGGTGTGCGATCTTGGAGTGCAAGTGCATCATATATGGCCCTTACCTAATGCATCTCATTGAGGAGACATGGGCATCTACGTTTCCGGATGAGGAGCTTCTCACTGGAGATCTAGTGTCACATGATGTTGTTTAGTTGAGGCAGAAGGAGAAGTGGGGAACGGCAACTCCGGCCCCACAAGTGCAGTATGAGGATGATGAGCCTGACTATGAGCCGTCAGAGGAGCCATCTTGGGATAAGAAGCTCAAGCAGAAGATGAAGAAGCTCTTTTGTCTCCAGGCCAAGGGTCAGTACAATGTCCATGTTGCTACAAAGAAGGCCCGCTGTCGTGACAAGGCCATTATGAGGCAAGTTGGCCTCACCGTGTCTGATGGCTCTGAGGAGAGGATCACTGATGAGGAGGCTTGGGTTTGTGTGCACTGCCCGTGGACTGATTCAGATGATGGTACTGGAGGCCCTTCAGCTACTGCCGTGGAGTCTGACGAGGAGGAGGAGGAGCATGGTTGGTAATGTCCTGGAGTATTGCTACCACCGTCGTGTTTAGGTGTCCTCTCTACCCTTTTGGTGTCTCGATGCCAAAGGGGGAGAGTGTGTAGTGATTTGCAGTGTGTCGTGAGTTGAGTGTGTTTCTCCCTTTGCAGTTTCTTTCGCTCGAACTCGTTTTTTTGCTTTGGTTTTTGTTGTTTCGTGTGTTCGAGACCATATGGAGTGAGACATATGAGCTATCCTATCCTTATCTATTTATGTCAAGTACTTTATGTCAGTTATCGCTTGTGAGATATATCTTGTTTATGCTCTTATTCATAGGCTCACATAGTATCACTTGCTAGCTTTCATCTTACTATCTATGCAAGTATGGTTTGGTCTATAAAATATAGGGGGAGTCTGGATCGTACATGTGTGCATTTTGCATTCCAAAAGCATATCGTAAATAGTGCATGCATCTAGGGGGAGCCTGTCTATATTTTGTAGATTGTGGAGTTGCTTATCTATTATTGTTATATCTTCTGTGCAAATCCCTCGTTGTCATCAATCCACCAAAAAGGGGGAGATTGTTAGGACATATTTCTCCCTAAGTGGTTTTGGTGATTGATGACAACATATTTGCGGACTAATCGTGTGCACTGAGCTTTTCAGACTATCAAGCATATAGCACAAGACGATTGGTGCCCCTCGAAGTTTCAAGAGAAGACGGTTTTCTTTCCCGCATTTCTTTTCTGGTGGACTTGAGTCATAGGGAAAATCGTACTATCAAGAGGGGGTCCGTGTCGAAAAGGTTTGGGTGGAATCAACACGTACACATTCATCTTGCACCCATCAACCACTTCTGCATCTTTGGAGTTGTCCTCCGTTTGCTTCAAAGTAGGGGAGAAGAACCACAAGCGGTAGTACTGCTGGTCGCAGCGGTAGTATCGCCTATAGGCGGTAGTACCGCTGTAACCACCGTTCTCACTACCGTGCGTGGCTGGGACCTCGATTTTTCGTGTCGAGTTCTATGGTGGTGCCTCCGGGTTACTACCGTGCTACTCGTTCGTCCCCAAAATTTGGGCGGTTGTAGCAACGGTAGTTAGGGCGGTAGTACCGCCTATAGGCGGTAGCCCGCTCCTACTACCACTGCCACCACCACCCAGCTCTCTGTTTTTCCCCTGTTTCCCCTTGTGTCCTGTGCATCCTTCAGGGAGCGGTAGTACCGCTCCTGGAGCGGTAGTACCACTTGTTTGTGGGCTGAGAGATGCATAACGGTTGGATTTGTCCCCCCACTATAAAAGGGGGTCTTCTTCCTCAAGAAGACTCACCTCTTCCTCCCCCAAAACTCCATTGTTGCTCCAAAGCTCTTTTTCACCCGATCTCTCTCCCTAGCCAATCAAACTTGTTGATTTTCTAGGGATTGGTTGAGAAGGCCCGGATCTACACTTCCACCAAGAGATATTTGATTCCCCCCACTAATCCCTTGCAGATCTTGTTACTCTTGGGTGTTTGAGCACCCTAGACGGTTGAGGTCACCTCGGAGCCATATTCCATTGTGGTGAAGCTCCGTGTTATCGTTGGGAGCCTCCAATCAAGTTGTGGAGATTGCCCCAACCTTGTTTGTAAAGGTTCGGTCGCTGCCTTCAAGGGCACCACAAGTGGAATCACGGCATCTTGCATTGTGTGAGGGCGTGAGGAGAATACGGTGGCCCTAGTGGCTTCTTGGGGAGCATTGTGCCTCCACTTTGCTCGAACGGAGACGTACTTCCCCCAAAGGGAAGGAACTTCGGTAACACATCCACGTCTCCACCGCCTCCACTTGTGGTTATCTCTTCCCTTTACTTTGTGCAAGCTATTGTTGTGTTGTATCCTTTTCTTGCACTTGTTGTTGTTGTTGTTGTTGTTGTTTGCATCATATAGGTTGCTCACCTAGTTGCACATCTAGACAACATATTTGTTGCTAAACCTAATTTGTTAAGAAAAGCTAAAAATTGGTAGTTGCCTATTCACCCCCCTCTAGTCAACCATATCGATCCTTTCAATAGCTGGTATCATGCACTCGGAAATAGCAAGTATGCTGATGTGGCAAAGAATTAAAGAAGATAGAGAGGGTTAGAGTAACATATAGGTAGATACTGTATCATGATAAATGCGATGCTAATTTGTGTCATGCATGGCAATAAATATGATCATCTATGATACTACTCTATTATACTATGCACTATAATTAAAGTGTCGTGGTATTCTCACGTCAGATGCCAGGGGGTGGCTTATCATGGGTGGAGCCAAGAGGACGTCATCGGGCCCTGGAAGCGGGAGTGAGCACGAGCTCGATCGCACACGAGACGTACCCAGGTTTGGGGCTCTCCGGGGAGATAACACCCCTAGTCCTGCTCTGCGGGGTCTCCGCATGATGACTATGATCAAATGGAGTACAAGATTGCTTCTTGAGCTGTGTTGCTAGAGGAAGAAGGGCAAGGCTAGCTCTCTTCTCCTAGCTATGGTGTATGGTGGAATGAGGGCTGAACGCTTTGCATGGGTGAGCCCTGGGGGGTTTTATAGGCCAACCCCCCAGGGGTACAATGGTAATACGTCCGGGTGTAGGACCCAGACGTCAGTGTCTAAGGTCGCCGGGTTCTCCGCCGGCTGCTGGGGCTTGCCGCTTGGTGGGCCCCGCCGGCTGCCAAGAATCCAAATGACGAGTAGGGCCCGCCGCCTGCGGGCCATACTGATTTCCTTTTGCTGTAGCTTCGTACTTCATGACGGAGGCCTCGTCAGGAGTCATATGGCTATAGTCTCGCTGTTTGACGGTTTGGTGGCCGCTTGGTCAGCGCACGCTGTAGCCATGCTCCATCCCGTCGGAGCAGGTGAGTGCGGACTTCGAGGGAAGGCGAGGGCCACCTGCTGGAGGCCGGTCCGCCCCCGAAGCCGCCTTCCAGGAACACTCCATCTTCTGGGAGCTCATGGGCAGGTAGGGCCCGCCGCCTGCGGGCCGTACTGATTGCCTTTTGTTGTGGCATGGCCCTTGCTGACGAGGGCCATGCTGAGGGTCGCATGGCTACAGTCCTGCGCCTGGCAGGTAGGTGACCGCTTGGTCAGCTCGCACTGTAGCCATGCCACCCTGGGATTTGGGGGAGTGGGTGGTCCTGTAGCCACGCTCCGTCTCGTCAGAGCAGGTGAGTGCAGACTCCGAGGGGAGGGGGGTCCGTCTGCTGGGAGCCGGCCTCCCCCGAAGCCGCCTCCTAAGAGTGCTCCGTCTTCTGGGGGGCGGCCGCTTGGGCCCAGCCGGCCCAAGGAGCCGGCCACGTGTCCGGAAGGCGTGAGGGGCTTTGCTAGCCCCGATGTCTTGAAATGCTAAAGGGTATGGATGAGGCTACCCGTGGTCTATCCCCACGACAGTAGTCCCCGAAGCTGGTGAGGCACCACGGCTCGACGGGGAGTGCCTTAGCAGTTTTCTCCTCCGAGAGATCTTGTGCTTCTGCTTCGCCCGGCTTGAAGGAGCCGCCTGCCAGGAACCGGCCGTGGCGAAGCCGGCCGCCTATCGGATTTGTATCGCCGCGGCGGGCGCCGGGTGGTATACCACCGGGCGGCGCGCTTGCCGCCCGTTGCTCGCTCGCCACGCGCCGTCATCAGGCCAGGCCGGCCTGCCAGCCCACGCGCGCGACAGGACGTCACCGCAGGCTCGGGCCCACCACTACATGGCCTAGGCGCGTGCGCGGATCCGCTGCGGCCGAGGTGGACGGTTGCCCTTCCGGGGCGAATTAAACGGGCACCATGATGGCGCGGGATTCGCGGGGTCATGCGGGGCGTGGGCGCAATTAATCCCCATGCCCCCCACTAGGCATCGCCTCGGCTCCGCCGTTGCCGGCATATAAATGGGGGTGGAGGTGGGCGGCCAGACGCACGCGCGCCCCCTCCATCCTCTTCTTCTTCTTCTTCTTGCTCCTCTGCTCCTTGTCTCCGCCGCTTTGCTCCGCCACGCTCCGTCGAAGCGCCGCAGCGACTCCACCGCCGCCCAGCCTCGCCGCACTGCAGCCAAACCACCGCGGGACATGGTGCGCGGTGAGTGGGACGGCTCCAACGTCCACGAGGGGCACATTGAGTTCCTCCGCGTGATGTGGCGGATGCCCAACAAGGCGTGCGTGGGGGTGCGCCTTCTCGACGCGAAGGAGATTATGCCGGCGCCGAGGGACGGCGAGTTCATCGTCTTCCGAACCCACTTCCTCCGAGGATTCGGCCTGCCGGCGAGTGGCTTCCTCCGTGCCTTCCTCACTTTCTAGCATCTTCAACCTCACCACCTCACGCCCAACATGGTGGTCCTTCTCTCCGCCTTCGTGACTTTTTGCGAAGGTTACCTCGGCGTCCTGCCCAAACTCGAGCTGTGGGGCAGGTTCTTCTACCTCAAGCTCGGTACCCAAGCCAAGGGCGAGCCGGCCCAGTGCGGCACATGCGTCGCCGTGCGGCGCACCGGGTCCGGGACCCGCTTCCCGGCTATCGCCCTGCTGGAGTCGGCGAAGCTGTGGCAGAAGTCGTACTTCTATGTGCGCAATCTCCACCCGATGCGCGACTACATCAACTTGCCTGCTTACGCAGCCGGCCCACCGCCCGAGCCACAGAACAAATGGGGCCAGCAGCCCGCCAGGCCGTTGCCGGCTGCTATCAACAATGTCCTCAGCCGGCTGCAGGAGATGACGGACTCGGAGGGCCTCAAGGCATCAGACTTGTTGGCCGCCTTCGTCGAACGCCGGGTGTCGCCCCTCTAAGGCCGGCCTCATCTGATCAGTGACATGAGCGGCCGCCGGGATCCGTGCCGGATGTCAACCAAGGAGCTACCGACTGTGGAGGTGGTCCGCCATGTCAACTATTTCTCCGACAGCAAGCTCAGCGAGACTGAGTGGAGATTCGGCAAGGAGACGTACAGCCGCGCCAATACACCACCACCGGTTAGTATCTGGTCCCCCTTCTTTGCTCACGCCATGCTCTTCATCCGACCTGACCACCCAGACGTGACGCAGCACTTTCCTGGCCAGGCAGCAGGCGGCGCGGCGTCTCCGGGCCACCAATGGATGGCGGACCGTGAGGTGAGCGACGTGCGCGACCCCGAGCTGGGGACGGCCGCGTTGGAGGACGATGGCGATGACGACGCCACTGGGGGAGGTGGTGCCGGAGCAGGCGGAGCCGCGGGAGGCGGCGATGTCCGGGATTGGCCGGACGATGATGAAGACGGCGACGGTCAACACCGCCCCGAAGGCACCGACAGGGCAGGCGCCGGCAACTCGACGGCGCAGACGACAGGCGGAGCACCGACTGGTGCGCCCGGCGTGCCCAAACATCGTGCCGAGGGGATGTTTGGCAGCAAGCCGCCCAAGAAGGCCAAGTCGACGGCCGCGAAGGCGGCCTCCACCCGGCAGGGCCCGAAGGAGCGCCCAATGGTGTCTGGGTAAGTGCGTTAAGTGCACCGTCTTGACTATTCCTTTCTTGCAAACTTCTTATCTTTGCTCGATTTGCCGCGCAGGGCTCCTCTTTCCTATTCGTGGGCTCCGTCCGCCTCGCTGATCGAGTCAGCAGGCGGCTCTGAGGAGGCCTGGCGCATGGACCCGGCCGCCGCCCTTCGGTAGACGACGGAGAGGAACGCGCAGGAGGCGCAGGAGGCCGCAGCGTGGGCGGAGGCCGATGTTCAGGCCGCCGCGTCGGCGCAGGCGAAGGCCTAGGCCGAGGCGCAGGCGAAGGCAGCGACCAAGGCACAGGCGGAGGCCGATGCCAAGGCCGCGGAGGATCCGGCTGGTGGCGGGATCCCGGAGGCCGCCAACCTCGAGCAGCCCGAGCAGCCAGTGGTGGAGATTCAGGTGCCGTCTGGAACAGCCGGAGCCAACCGGACGACCACAGAGCAGGGGGCGACCGGCCCCGTCGGCCCGGAGGCGGAGCTAGTTCAGCGGGCGCCGGTTGCTGGCGAGCGGGGAGGCGGCCCAATTCTATGCAACAGTTCACTTTGGGCATGATGAGGCCAGGACCCTCTCCTGGATGACCAATGGTCGGCGTCTGTCTGCTTCTTGGAAGACCTTTATGGAGTTGCTGTCGTATGAGGATAAGGGCACCCAAACCCCAGTTGGGGTTCACCCTCACAGGAAGGCCAATGCTACTCACAAGGAGGCTCTGTGGCAGTTTTCCACCAGGAAGGTACCTGATACTGGACATGTCTCCTATGAGCTTTGGCCCTTTCTGGATATCATGCATAGGATCTTCAGGAACACTCTGTTCCCTCATGTTGGCAATCAGGATATGGTGCATTCCTATCTGGTGGATCTTCTTCTCTTTTGCCAGAAGGAGAAGGGCTCTCAGGAAGTTCTGGATGTGTCTCATGTCATGTGGTCGGAGCTCCGGTGTGCGATCTTGGAGTGCAAGTGCATCATATATGGCCCTTACCTAATGCATCTCATTGAGGAGACATGGGCATCTACGTTTCCGGATGAGGAGCTTCTCACTGGAGATCTAGTGTCACATGATGTTGTTTAGTTGAGGCAGAAGGAGAAGTGGGGAACGGCAACTCCGGCCCCACAAGTGCAGTATGAGGATGATGAGCCTGACTATGAGCCGTCAGAGGAGCCATCTTGGGCTAAGAAGCTCAAACAGAAGATGAAGAAGCTCTTTTGTCTCCAGGCCAAGGGTCAGTACAATGTCCATGTTGCTACAAAGAAGGCCCGCTGTCGTGACAAGGCCATTATGAGGCAAGTTGGCCTCACCGTGTCTGATGGCTCTGAGGAGAGGATCACTGATGAGGAGGCTTGGGTTTGTGTGCACTGCCCGTGGACTGATTCAGATGATGGTACTGGAGGCCCTTCAGCTACTGCCGTGGAGTCTGACGAGGAGGAGGAGGAGCATGGTTGGTAATGTCCTGGAGTATTGCTACCACCGTCGTGTTTAGGTGTCCTCTCTACCCTTTTGGTGTCTCGATGCCAAAGGGGGAGAGTGTGTAGTGATTTGCAGTGTGTCGTGAGTTGAGTGTGTTTCTCCCTTTGCAGTTTCTTTCGCTCGAACTCGTTTTTTTGCTTTGGTTTTTGTTGTTTCGTGTGTTCGAGACCATATGGAGTGAGACATATGAGCTATCCTATCCTTATCTATTTATGTCAAGTACTTTATGTCAGTTATCGCTTGTGAGATATATCTTGTTTATGCTCTTATTCATAGGCTCACATAGTATCACTTGCTAGCTTTCATCTTACTATCTATGCAAGTATGGTTTGGTCTATAAAATATAGGGGGAGTCTGGATCGTACATGTGTGCATTTTGCATTCCAAAAGCATATCGTAAATAGTGCATGCATCTAGGGGGAGCCTGTCTATATTTTGTAGATTGTGGAGTTGCTTATCTATTATTGTTATATCTTCTGTGCAAATCCCTCGTTGTCATCAATCCACCAAAAAGGGGGAGATTGTTAGGACATATTTCTCCCTAAGTGGTTTTGGTGATTGATGACAACATATTTGCGGACTAATCGTGTGCACTGAGCTTTTCAGACTATCAAGCATATAGCACAAGACGATTGGTGCCCCTCGAAGTTTCAAGAGAAGACGGTTTTCTTTCCCGCATTTCTTTTCTGGTGGACTTGAGTCATAGGGAAAATCGTACTATCAAGAGGGGGTCCGTGTCGAAAAGGTTTGGGTGGAATCAACACGTACACATTCATCTTGCACCCATCAACCACTTCTGCATCTTTGGAGTTGTCCTCCGTTTGCTTCAAAGTAGGGGAGAAGAACCACAAGCGGTAGTACTGCTGGTCGCAGCGGTAGTATCGCCTATAGGCGGTAGTACCGCTGTAACCACCGTTCTCACTACCGTGCGTGGCTGGGACCTCGATTTTTCGTGTCGAGTTCTATGGTGGTGCCTCCGGGTTACTACCGTGCTACTCGTTCGTCCCCAAAATTTGGGCGGTTGTAGCAACGGTAGTTAGGGCGGTAGTACCGCCTATAGGCGGTAGCCCGCTCCTACTACCACTGCCACCACCACCCAGCTCTCTGTTTTTCCCCTGTTTCCCCTTGTGTCCTGTGCATCCTTCAGGGAGCGGTAGTACCGCTCCTGGAGCGGTAGTACCACTTGTTTGTGGGCTGAGAGATGCATAACGGTTGGATTTGTCCCCCCACTATAAAAGGGGGTCTTCTTCCTCAAGAAGACTCACCTCTTCCTCCCCCAAAACTCCATTGTTGCTCCAAAGCTCTTTTTCACCCGATCTCTCTCCCTAGCCAATCAAACTTGTTGATTTTCTAGGGATTGGTTGAGAAGGCCCGGATCTACACTTCCACCAAGAGATATTTGATTCCCCCCACTAATCCCTTGCAGATCTTGTTACTCTTGGGTGTTTGAGCACCCTAGACGGTTGAGGTCACCTCGGAGCCATATTCCATTGTGGTGAAGCTCCGTGTTATCGTTGGGAGCCTCCAATCAAGTTGTGGAGATTGCCCCAACCTTGTTTGTAAAGGTTCGGTCGCTGCCTTCAAGGGCACCACAAGTGGAATCACGGCATCTTGCATTGTGTGAGGGCGTGAGGAGAATACGGTGGCCCTAGTGGCTTCTTGGGGAGCATTGTGCCTCCACTTTGCTCGAACGGAGACGTACTTCCCCCAAAGGGAAGGAACTTCGGTAACACATCCACGTCTCCACAGCCTCCACTTGTGGTTATCTCTTCCCTTTACTTTGTGCAAGCTATTGTTGTGTTGTATCCTTTTCTTGCACTTGTTGTTGTTGTTGTTGTTGTTTGCATCATATAGGTTGCTCACCTAGTTGCACATCTAGACAACATATTTGTTGCTAAACCTAATTTGTTAAGAAAAGCTAAAAATTGGTAGTTGCCTATTCACCCCCCTCTAGTCAACCATATCGATCCTTTCAATAGCTGGTATCATGCACTCGGAAATAGCAAGTATGCTGATGTGGCAAAGAATTAAAGAAGATAGAGAGGGTTAGAGTAACATATAGGTAGATACTGTATCATGATAAATGCGATGCTAATTTGTGTCATGCATGGCAATAAATATGATCATCTATGATACTACTCTATTATACTATGCACTATAATTAAAGTGTCGTGGTATTCTCACGTCAGATGCCAGGGGGTGGCTTATCATGGGTGGAGCCAAGAGGACGTCATCGGGCCCTGGAAGCGGGAGTGAGCACGAGCTCGATCGCACACGAGACGTACCCAGGTTTGGGGCTCTCCGGGGAGATAACACCCCTAGTCCTGCTCTGCGGGGTCTCCGCATGATGACTATGATCAAATGGAGTACAAGATTGCTTCTTGAGCTGTGTTGCTAGAGGAAGAAGGGCAAGGCTAGCTCTCTTCTCCTAGCTATGGTGTATGGTGGAATGAGGGCTGAACGCTTTGCATGGGTGAGCCCTGGGGGGTTTTATAGGCCAACCCCCCAGGGGTACAATGGTAATACGTCCGGGTGTAGGACCCAGACGTCAGTGTCTAAGGTCGCCGGGTTCTCCGCCGGCTGCTGGGGCTTGCCGCTTGGTGGGCCCCGCCGGCTGCCGAGAATCCAAATGACGAGTAGGGCCCGCCGCCTGCGGGCCATACTGATTTCCTTTTGCTGTAGCTTCGTACTTCATGACGGAGGCCTCGTCAGGAGTCATATGGCTATAGTCTCGCTGTTTGACGGTTTGGTGGCCGCTTGGTCAGCGCACGCTGTAGCCATGCTCCATCCCGTCAGAGCAGGTGAGTGCGGACTTCGAGGGAAGGCGAGGGCCACCTGCTGGAGGCCGGTCCGCCCCCGAAGCCGCCTTCCAGGAACACTCCATCTTCTGGGAGCTCATGGGCAGGTAGGGCCCGCCGCCTGCGGGCCGTACTGATTGCCTTTTGTTGTGGCATGGCCCTTGCTGACGAGGGCCATGCTGAGGGTCGCATGGCTACAGTCCTGCGCCTGGCAGGTAGGTGACCGCTTGGTCAGCTCGCACTGTAGCCATGCCACCCTGGGATTTGGGGGAGTGGGTGGTCCTGTAGCCACGCTCCGTCTCGTCAGAGCAGGTGAGTGCAGACTCCGAGGGGAGGGGGGTCCGTCTGCTGGGAGCCGGCCTCCCCCGAAGCCGCCTCCTAAGAGTGCTCCGTCTTCTGGGGGGCGGCCGCTTGGGCCCAGCCGGCCCAAGGAGCCGGCCACGTGTCCGGAAGGCGTGAGGGGCTTTGCTAGCCCCGATGTCTTGAAATGCTAAAGGGTATGGATGAGGCTACCCGTGGTCTATCCCCACGACAGTAGTCCCCGAAGCTGGTGAGGCACCACGGCTCGACGGGGAGTGCCTTAGCAGTTTTCTCCTCCGAGAGATCTTGTGCTTCTGCTTCGCCCGGCTTGAAGGAGCCGCCTGCCAGGAACCGGCCGTGGCGAAGCCGGCCGCCTATCGGATTTGTATCGCCGCGGCGGGCGCCGGGTGGTATACCACCGGGCGGCGCGCTTGCCGCCCGTTGCTCGCTCGCCACGCGCCGTCATCAGGCCAGGCCGGCCTGCCAGCCCACGCGCGCGACAAGACGTCGCCGCAGGCTCGGGCCCACCACTACATGGCCTAGGCGCGTGCGCGGATCCGCTGCGGCCGAGGTGGACGGTTGCCCTTCCGGGGCGAATTAAACGGGCACCATGATGGCGCGGGATTCGCGGGGTCATGCGGGGCGTGGGCGCAATTAATCCCCATGCCCCCCACTAGGCATCGCCTCGGCTCCGCCGTTGCCGGCATATAAATGGGGGTGGAGGTGGGCGGCCAGACGCACGCGCGCCCCCTCCATCCTCTTCTTCTTCTTCTTCTTGCTCCTCTGCTCCTTGTCTCCGCCGCTTTGCTCCGCCACGCTCCGTCGAAGCGCCGCAACGACTCCACCGCCGCCCAGCCTCGCCGCACTGCAGCCAAACCACCGCGGGACATGGTGCGCGGTGAGTGGGACGGCTCCAACGTCCACGAGGGGCACATTGAGTTCCTCCGCGTGATGTGGCGGATGCCCAACAAGGCGTGCGTGGGGGTGCGCCTTCTCGACGCGAAGGAGATTACGCCGGCGCCGAGGGACGGCGAGTTCATCGTCTTCCGAACCCACTTCCTCCGAGGATTCGGCCTGCCGGCGAGTGGCTTCCTCCGTGCCTTCCTCACTTTCTAGCATCTTCAACCTCACCACCTCACGCCCAACATGGTGGTCCTTCTCTCCGCCTTCGTGACTTTTTGCGAAGGTTACCTCGGCGTCCTGCCCAAACTCGAGCTGTGGGGCAGGTTCTTCTACCTCAAGCTCGGCACCCAAGCCAAGGGCGAGCCGGCCCAGTGCGGCACATGCGTCGCCGTGCGGCGCACCGGGTCCGGGACCCGCTTCCCGGCTATCGCCCTGCTGGAGTCGGCGAAGCTGTGGCAGAAGTCGTACTTCTATGTGCGCAATCTCCACCCGATGCGCGACTACATCAACTTGCCTGCTTACGCAGCCGGCCCACCGCCCGAGCCACAGAACAAATGGGGCCAGCAGCCCGCCAGGCCGTTGCCGGCTGCTATCAACAATGTCCTCAGCCGGCTGCAGGAGATGACGGACTCGGAGGGCCTCAAGGCATCAGACTTGTTGGCCGCCTTCGTCGAACGCCGGGTGTCGCCCCTCTAAGGCCGGCCTCATCTGATCAGTGACATGAGCGGCCGCCGGGATCCGTGCCGGATGTCAACCAAGGAGCTACCGACTGTGGAGGTGGTCCGCCATGTCAACTATTTCTCCGACAGCAAGCTCAGCCAGACTGAGTGGAGATTCGGCAAGGAGACGTACAGCCGCGCCAATACACCACCACCGGTTAGTATCTGGTCCCCCTTCTTTACTCACGCCATGCTCTTCATCCGACCTGACCACCCAGACGTGACGCAGCACTTTCCTGGCCAGGCAGCAGGCGGCGCGGCGTCTCCGGGCCACCAATGGATGGCGGACCGTGAGGTGAGCGACGTGCGCGACCCCGAGCTGGGGACGGCCGCGTTGGAGGACGATGGCGATGACGACGCCACTGGGGGAGGTGGTGCCGGAGCAGGCGGAGCCGCGGGAGGCGGCGATGTCCGGGATTGGCCGAACGATGATGAAGACGGCGACGGTCAACACCGCCCCGAAGGCACCGACAGGGCAGGCGCCGGCAACTCGACGGCGCAGACGACAGGCGGAGCACCGACTGGTGCGCCCGGCGTGCCCAAACATCGTGCCGAGGGGATGTTTGGCAGCAAGCCGCCCAAGAAGGCCAAGTCGACGGCCGCGAAGGCGGCCTCCACCCGGCAGGGCCCGAAGGAGCGCCCAATGGTGTCTGGGTAAGTGCGTTAAGTGCACCGTCTTGACTATTCCTTTCTTGCAAACTTCTTATCTTTGCTCGATTTGCCGCGCAGGGCTCCTCTTTCCTATTCGTGGGCTCCGTCCGCCACGCTGATCGAGTCAGCAGGCGGCTCTGAGGAGGCCTGGCGCATGGACCCGGCCGCCGCCCTTCGGTAGACGACGGAGAGGAACGCGCAGGAGGCGCAGGAGGCCGCAGCGTGGGCGGAGGCCGATGTTCAGGCCGCCGCGTCGGCGCAGGCGAAGGCCCAGGCCGAGGCGCAGGCGAAGGCAGCGACCAAGGCACAGGCGGAGGCCGATGCCAAGGCCGCGGAGGATCCGGCTGGTGGCGGGATCCCGGAGGCCGCCAACCTCGAGCAGCCCGAGCAGCCAGTGGTGGAGATTCAGGTGCCGTCTGGAACAGCCGGAGCCAACCGGACGACCACAGAGCAGGGGGCGACCGGCCCCGTCGGCCCGGAGGCGGAGCTAGTTCAGCGGGCGCCGGTTGCTGGCGAGCGGGGAGGCGGCCATCCCGAAGGGCCGGAGGGGTCTTTGGCGGGCGCCGGGTTGGCGATGAGCTAGGCCCTGACAACACGCGCCTCCACGCGCCTGCGCCTGTCGCTGGCGGCCTCCGCGGCGAGGCCGGTAGAGGTCGGGGCCGTGAGCTCGCCGGGAGCCAACACCGAAGCCACAAGCTCTGCTCCACCTGGTTGGGCACCCGGAGCCGGCCCGGCCGCCCTGAACCTCGCGGTGCAGGACGTCTTGGACAAGTTCAACGCCCACGGCGCCACCCTCCTAAAGGCGAGAAGCGAGATGGTATCGATGCAGACGTCTGTCCGGGTATGCTCTTGATCTTGTCTTTTATTTTTTTCGATCTTTAGTGGGGGCGCGCCAATGCACCCACTGGGTGTAGCCCCCGAGTTCCAAGCCGGCTGCTGAGCAGGCGGGTTGGAACTTCTAGGCGTGTTTCTGGATGCTGAGATGTCATTCTTGCCACAGGATTACCACAACCCGCGCGCGGCCGCCTTCAACTCCCAGAGCCAGGAACTTGCCACTCGGACCGGTGAGTTGCGGCAGAGCCGAGGTACGTAGACCGGCTATCAGTGGGGGCGCGTAAGCGCACCAGCTGGGTGTAGCCCCCGAGATTCGGGACGACTGCTGAGCAGCGGGCCGGATCTTCCCGACGACTTCTTGTCTTTGTTGACGCCGAAGATTCTTCTTTCCATTTGCAGAGGCTACCGCCAATCTGCGGAGCCGTGTGCATGAGCTCGAGAGCCAGCTTCGGGCCAAGGAACTGGAGCGCAGCCAGGCGACCGCGGAGCGCGATCGGCTCGAGAAGGAGCTGGTTGACCAGGCGGCCAGGCACGCGGACCAGGTCCGACAGCTGAAGGACGGGGAGGCGCTCCTCAAGGCCGAGTTCGAGTCTCAGCACTCGGACTGGGCCGAGAGGGAGAAGTGCCTGTCAGAAGGTTATGAGGTGATCGAGGCCATGCTTGAAGGTAACTTTTCTTTCTTGCTTGGAGGCGCCGGTTGTTGCTGGGAGTCGCTCTCTTATTCCTTTGTTTTCTTTTTACGCAGAGTACTTCCCGGACCACGCCGGCATCATCGCCCAGGCGATCGAGGCACGGCGCGAGCAGCGGAGGCAAATGGGTGAGGAGATTGCACCGGACCGGCCTCGGACTTTAGGCGAATAGTTCCGGGCCGTCCAGCTACGCCTTGCGCCGGTCCGCCGGCTGCTCCGCGAATTTCAGCGCACCGGGTCCCAGGTCTTGGAAGGGCTCTGGCCAGGTGCGCAGGTGCCCCGGACTCCCAGTCGGACTGCCGACTGGTTGGATGTAGCTGCAGAGCGGCTCGACGCCTGGAAGAGTGCGGCCGCGCGGGCCGGTGCCAGGGTGATGCTAGAGTTCATGAAGGAACGGTACCCAGGCGTGAGCCTGGCGCAGCTGGCCACCTTCCGCCAGGAGGCAACACCAGAGCTGGAGGCGGAGCGCGAAGTGATCGCCATTCGCGCCACAGCCCTTGCCAACGACGCCGATGTCGGCGTCTTCGTCCCGGAGCGGGCGGAGGACGGCACCGAGGTGCCGCCATCTTGGTTTGGGCTAAACCCGGACGAGGGGGAGGACCCAGCGGAGGAGATCGCCTCTAGCAACGAGGCCTCAGAGGAGGACGAGGCGAGGAAGGCGATGGCGACGCGCCAGATGACGGAGCGACCAGCCGGAATCAGCCCGATCCGGCCTCAGCCGCCGACCAGACGGAGACCGACCAGCCGGAGGCCCCGCCAACCGGTACCACCGCCACCGCCGACTCGTCCGAGCAGCCCGTAGTGCCTCCGGCTTAGGCAGCCCTTATCTCTTTAAGTTTTTCTGTCTTATGCTTAAGAACAAGTTGGTTATGCGTAGTTCCACCCGCTGGGGGTGTATTTTAAACCTTGATGAATGCCGGCCTCTGGCCTTTTGCAATGTAAATGAACTTATTTCCACATGCTTGTGTGCTCTGCCGAGCTCTGACTCGATTTTGCCTTTGCTTTCTTTGGCTTTTTCTTTTGCCGTCTTCCTTTAGCTGCCGCCCTGCCAGCCGGACAGCCACTGTGCGGTCTGTGGCCGGGTCAGGGACTTGGCCGGTTAGAATAAGCAACTTACTTCCGCCGCTTAAAGCGTAGCTAGTCGGGTGAGAAGCCGGCCGGCCGGCTGCTGAGCAGCCGGACGGGTGGGGCGAGAGGCCGGCTTGGCCTGAATCGGCATTCTTCCTTAGTCATTTTTTGTGTGGATAGCGTTTCCGGCCTTTAGCTCTTGCCAGCCGGACAGTCACACTGCGAGCTGTGGCTGGGACAAAGAGAGGGCTTTGGCGTCGGCACACTACTTAGCCGACTTCGGGTGGTGCCAACTTAGGTCAATGCGGCGAGCCCCCGGGCCGGCTGGCCGGACCCGGATAGGGCGAAAGAAAAAACTCATTCATAGGTGAAGCTTATCACATAGATAAAAAGGTAGCCCCCGAGTGCGCCTCGGGGGACCTGTTGTCTTTGCTTAATACAGAATATAGCGTGGTACATACACTGCATCAACTGTAAAATGGGCGGAGAAGGTTCGCGTTCCACGGGCGCTCCGACTCTTGGCCAACATTGTCTCTCTTGCGTGTCGTGGGCTTCTGTTCGTCGATGAGGTAGTAGGAGTCATTGCCCAGGGCCTTGCTAATGATGAAAGGCCTCTACCAAGGAGCCGAGAGCTTGTGCTGGCCGGCTGTTCGCTTGATCAGCCGGAGCACAAGGTCGCCCTCGTGGGATGCACGCGGCTTGATCTTTTTGTTGTGGTAGCGGCGTAGGCTCTGCTGGTAGATGGCAGACCGGCTGAGTACTAGTAGCCGGGCCTCTTCGAGCAGGTCGACGCCATCTTCTCGCGCCTCCTTGCCTTCCGCCTTCGTGTACATGGTGACGTGAGGCGAGTCGAACTCAATGTCTGTTGGGATGACGGCCTCGGCCCCGTACACGAGGAAGAAGGGCGTGAATCCGGTTGATAGATTCGGCATGGTCCGGAGACTCCAAAGGATGGACGACAGCTCCTCGATCCAGCAGCCGGCCGAGCGCTCTAGTGGCTCGACTAGCCGGGGCTTGATGCCGGACAGGATGAGGCCGTTTGCTCGCTCTACTGGGCCGTTTGACTGCGGATGGGCAACGGACATGAGGTCCAGTCGGATGCCCTACGTCACGCTGAAATGGGCCAAGGCACCTTTGGCGAAGTTCTTGCCGTTGTCGGTGATGATGCTATGCGGGATGCCGTACCGGACAGTGATGTTGGCGATGAACATGACGGCAGTCGGACCGTTCAGCTTCTTAATTGGCCTCGCCTCAATCCACTTTGTTAACTTGTCCACGGCAACCAGCAGATGGGTCATACCGCCACGTGCTGTTTTGAATGGGCCCACCATATCCAACCCCCATACGGCGAACGTCCAAGTGATGGGGATGGTCTTGAGTGCTGAGGCCGGTAGGTGCTGCTTGCTGCTGAAACGCTGACACCCCTTGCACTTGCGGACCAACTCCTTGGCATCGTCCAAAGCAGTCGGCTAGAAGAAACCATGGCGGAAAGCTTTGGCAACGAGGGCTCTGGAGGCGGCATGGTGGCCACATTCGCCTTGATGAATGTCTCTAAGGATAGCATTGCCCTTCTCTGGCTCAACGCAGTGCTGGAAGACGCCAGTCACGCTGCGCCTAACGAGCTCTTTGTTGACGATTGTGTATGCAGCTGCCCGGCGTTGCACCTGCTGGGCCAAGATTTCGTCGGCTGGCAGCTCATGGCTCACCAGAAAGTTGAGGATGGGCTGCGCCCAAGATGGAGCTTCTACCACCGTCATGACAGCAACCGGCACCTGGGTCACCGGGTTGGGAGGCGGCGGGTTGGAGTCGGCCGCTGCTTGCTGCGTCGTTGAAGTCCTCGGGCTGGCTACAGCAGTCCCCGGGCCGGGTTCTGGAGTCCCCGGGCCGGTTTTGGGTGCTGCAGCCCTCGGGCCACCTGCCGAAGTCCCCGGGCCGGCTGCTGCAGTCCCCGGGGCGGATCCGGCTGCTCCAGGGTCAGCCGGCACAAAGATGGACTCTGATTCCGGCGAAGGCTTGATGGACGGCTTGCAAAGGCATTCGAGGGAGACGCTGGATGGTATGGCTTGCCGTGTGGAGCCAATCCGCGCCAGGGCGTCGGCTACTTCGTTGTCGGCCCGTGGCACATGGAGGAACTCGCACCCGTCGAAGTGGCCGCTGAACTGCTGGATGAGGAAGCAGTAGCTGGCCATGTTGGCGTCCTTGGCATCCCAGTCGCTAGAGGACTGCTGAACCACGAGGTCTGAGTCGCCGTAGCACAGAATGCGGCGGATGCCGATCTCCTTGGCTAGCCGGAGACCGTGGACGAGTGCCTCGTACTCGGCCACGTTGTTGGAGGCGGCAAAGTGGATCTGCATCATGTACTTGAGCTTGTCGCCTTTGGGAGAGGTGAGGATGATGCCGGCTCCCAAACCGGTGCACATCTTCGAGCCGTCGAAGTGCATCCGCCAATGCGTGGAATCCGGCGCTGGTGGCAGGTACTGGGTCTCGGCCCAGTCGACGAGGAAGTCGGCTAGTGCTTGGGACTTGATGGCAGTGCGGTGCTGGTAGAGGATGGTGTCGGGAGCCTGCTCCATGGCCCACTTGGCCACCCGGCCCAAGGCATCTCGGTTGCCCATGATCTCGGCAAGGGGGGCGGTACAGACGACCGTGATGGTGTGCTCCTGGAAGTACTGCTTTAGCTTCTTGGCGGAAAAGTACACGCCGTAGCACATCTTCTGGTGGTGGGGGTAGTTCTGCTTGGAGGCCGACAGCACCTTGCTCAGGTAATAGACCGGCCTCTGGACCGGCTGGGCTTTGCCGGCTTCTGGGCGCTCGACAACGATCATGGTGCTGACGACCCGGTTGGTAGCGGCGATGTAGAGGAACATGGGCTCTTTAGCAGCCGGAGCGGCCAGAACAGGCGGCGTGGACAGCATCCGCTTGAGCTGGAGGAAGGCATCGTCCTCCTGGTCAGTCCACTCGAATCATGTGGTCTTCTTCATTAGCTGGTACAGTGGGAGGGCCTTCTCGCCCAGCCGGCTGATGAACCGACTGAGAGAGGCAAGGCACCCGGTGAACTTCTAGATGTCCCGCACCCGGGTCGGCTTCTTCATCCGCTCAATGGCCTTGATCTTTACGGGGTTGCACTCGATCCCGCGCTCAGAAACAAGGAAGCCAAGGAGCTGGCCGGCTGGTACTCCGAAGACACACTTCTCCGGGTTGAGCTTGATCTGAAAGCAGCGCAGGTTGGCGAAGGTCTCCTTGAGATCCTCCAGAAGGGTACCGCGCTTCTCCGTCTTCACCACTATGTCATCCACATAGACGGGGGCGTTTCTGCCGAGTTGCTTCAAGAGGCACTTCTGCATGTAGCGCTGAAAGGTGGTGCCGGCATTCCTCAAGCTGAACGTCATGGTTATGTAGCAGAAGGCGCCAAAAGGGGTGATGAAGGCGGTCTTCAATCGATCGGCCGGGTCCAGCTTGATCTGGTGGTAGCCGGAGTAGGCGTCGAAAAAGGACAAAAGCTCGTAGCCGGCCATGGAGTCGATCACTTGATCAATCCGGGGCAAGGCGAACGGATCCTTGGGGTAGGCTTTGTTGAGGCTTGTGTAGTCGATACACATGCGCCACTTGTTGTTTTTCTTCAAAACGAGGACTGGGTTGGCAAGCCAGTCCGGGTAGAACACTTCCATGATGAAGCCGGCTGCCAGAAGCCGGGCGATTTCTTCACCAACGATCCTTCTCTTCTCTTCTGATAGGCCGTGGAGGGGTTGCTTGACCGGCTTAGCATCCGGCCGCACATGCAGCTTATGCTCGGCGAAATCCTTCGGAACACCCGGCATGTCCTTGGCGGACCATGCAAATATGTCCCGATTCTCACGGAGGAAATCGACGAGCTCGCTTTCCTATTTGCTGTCGAGGTTAGCCCCCACGACAGCGTACTTCTCCGGGTGTGCCGGGTCCAAGATGATCTTCTTGGTTTCCTTGGCTGGCTGGAAGGAGCCCTCAGCCTCAACCTCCTTGGGGTCGGAAGGCATGGCCAGCTGCTCGTTGGCCATGGCCACAGCCCGGTCAAAGAGATGCTTCTCTTGGGCGATGACGAGGGACTCGGCCAGCTGGGAGCTGGCCGCGGCGCATGTGAGCGACTTCTTGTAGTCGCCGGCAATGGTGATGATGCCCTTGGGACCCGGCATCTTCATCTTCAGGTAGGCGTAATGCGGGACCGCCATGAATTTGGCCAAAGCTGGCCGTCCCAAGAGCGCGTGGTAGGGGTTGTCCAAGTCAACCACCTCTAACCAGATTGGCTCACGGCGGAAGTGGGTCTTGTCGCCGAACAGGACGTCCATCTTGATCTTGCCGATTGGAGAGCAGGAAAGCCCAGGGACAATGCCATGGAACACAGTCCGACTGGGCTGGAGTTGCTTCTCCTTGATGCCCAACTTTTCCATGGTGTCGCGGTAGAGGATGTTGATGCTGCTGCCGCCGTCTATCAGGACTCGGGAGAAGCGGCAAGCCCGCCTCTCGGTTGAGAAGGTGGAGTCCAGCACCATGGCGTAGGCACCCGGCGAAGGAATCACTGCCGGATGGTCGTCGCGGCTCCAGGTGATGGGCCTTTCATGCCAGTTCATCAATTGGGGGACCTCAGGAATGACAGTGTTCACCTCGTGGTGTTGCTGATGCCGACTGTGCTTATCACCGGCTTCACTGGTGAAGACGACGTAAGTGGCGTTTGTTGGAAATATGCCCTAGAGGCAATAATAAAATGGTTATTATTATATTTCCTTGTTCATGATAATTGTCTGTTATTCATGCTATAATTGTGTTATCCGGAAATCGTAATACATGTGTGAATACATAGACCACAACATGTCCCTAGTAAGCCTCTAGTTGACTAGCTCGTTGATCAATAGATGGTTACGGTTTCCTGACCATGGACATTGGATGTCATTGATAACGGGATCACATCATTAGGAGAATGATGTGATGGACAAGACCCAATCCTAAGCCTAGCACTAGATCGTGTAGTTCGTTTGCTAAAGCTTTTCCAATGTCAAGTAACTTTTCCTTAGACCATGAGATTGTGCAACTCCCGGATACCGTAGGAGTGCTTTGGGTGCACCAAACGTCACAACGTAACTGGGTGGCTATAAAGGTGCACTACGGGTATCTCCGAAAGTATCTATTGGGTTGGCACGAATCGAGACTGGGATTTGTCACTCCATGTAACGGAGAGGTACCTCTGGGCCCACTCGGTAGGACATCATCATAATGAGCTCAATGTGATCAAGGAGTTGTTCACGGGATGATGTGTTACGGAAACGAGTAAAGAGACTTGCCGGTAACGAGATTGAACAAGGTATCGAGATACCGACGATCGAATCTCGGGCAAGTATCGTACCGATAGACAAAGGGAATTGCGTACGGGATTGATTGAATCCTCGACATCGTGGTTCATCCGATGAGATCATCGAGGAGCATGTGGGAGCCAACATGGGTATCCAGATCCCGCTGTTGGTTATTGACCGGAGAGTCGTCTCGGTCATGTCTGCGTGTCTCCCGAACCCGTAGGGTCTACACACTTAAGGTTCGGTGACGCTAGGGTTATAGAGATATTAGTATGCTGTAACCCGAAGGTTGTTCGGAGTCTCGGATGAGATCCTGGACGTCACGAGGAGTTCCGGAATGGTCCGGAGGTAAAGATTTATATATGGGAAGTCCTATTTTGGCCACCGGAAAATGTTCGGGATTTTTCGGTATTGTACCGAGAAGGTTCTAGAAGGTTCCGGAGTGGGGCCCACCTGCATGGGGGGACCCACATGAACGTGGGTAGTGGGGGCAAGGCCCCACACCCCTAGTCAAGGCGCACCAAGATTCCCCCTTAGAAGGAATAAGATCATATCCCGAAGGGATAAGATCAAGATCCCTAAAAAAGGGGGATAACAATCGGTGGGGAAGGGAAAGGATTGGATTTCTTTCCTTCCACCTTTGCCAACGCCCCAATGGACTTGGAGGGCAAGAAACCAGCCCCCTCCACCCCTATATATAGTGGGGAGGTGCATGGGAGAAACAGCTCAGCCCCTGGCGCCTCCCTCTCCCTCCCGTGACACCTCTTCCTCCTCCAGTAGCGCTTGGCGAAGCCCTGCTGAAATCCCGCTGCTTCCACCACCACACCGTCGTGCTGCTGGATCTCCATCAACCTCTCCTCCCCCCTTGCTGGATCAAGAAGGAGGAGACGTCTCTGCTCCGTACGTGTGTTGAACGCGGAGGTGCCGTCCGTTCGGCGCTCGGTCATCGGTGATTTGGATCACGACGAGTACGACTCCATCAACCCCGTTCTCTTGAACGCTTCCGCTCGCGATCTACAAGGGTATGTAGATACACTCCCCTCTCACTCGTTGCTAGATGACTCCATAGATTGATCTTGGTGATGCGTAGAAAATTTTAAAATTCTGCTACGTTCCCCAACAGTGGTATCAACACCAGTACTCTATGGGTGTTCGATTCATCACAATGTAACTAGATTATTGACTCTAGTGCAAGTGGGAGACTGTTGGAAATATGCCCTAGAGGCAATAATAAAATGGTTATTATTATATTTCCTTGTTCATGATAATTGTCTGTTATTCATGCTATAATTGTGTTATCCGGAAATCGTAATACATGTGTGAATACATAGACCACAACATGTCCCTAGTAAGCCTCTAGTTGACTAGCTCGTTGATCAATAGATGGTTACGGTTTCCTGACCATGGACATTGGATGTCATTGATAACGGGATCACATCATTAGGAGAATGATGTGATGGACAAGACCCAATCCTAAGCCTAGCACTAGATCGTGTAGTTCGTTTGCTAAAGCTTTTCCAATGTCAAGTAACTTTTCCTTAGACCATGAGATTGTGAAACTCCCGGATACCGTAGGAGTGCTTTGGGTGCACCAAACGTCACAACGTAACTGGGTGGCTATAAAGGTGCACTACGGGTATCTCCGAAAGTATCTGTTGGGTTGGCACGAATCGAGACTGGGATTTGTCACTCCATGTAACGGAGAGGTACCTCTGGGCCCACTCGGTAGGACATCATCATAATGAGCTCAATGTGATCAAGGAGTTGTTCACGGGATGATGTGTTACGGAAACGAGTAAAGAGACTTGCCGGTAACGAGATTGAACAAGGTATCGAGATACCGACGATCGAATCTCGGGCAAGTATCGTACCGATAGACAAAGGGAATTGCGTACGGGATTGATTGAATCCTCGACATCGTGGTTAATCCGATGAGATCATCGAGGAGCATGTGGGAGCCAACATGGGTATCCAGATCCCGCTGTTGGTTATTGACCGGAGAGTCGTCTCGGTCATGTCTGCGTGTCTCCCGAACCCGTAGGGTCTACACACTTAAGGTTCGGTGACGCTAGGGTTATAGAGATATTAGTATGCGGTAACCCGAAGGTTGTTCGGAGTCTCGGATGAGATCCTGGACGTCACGAGGAGTTCCGGAATGGTCCGGAGGTAAAGATTTATATATGGGAAGTCCTATTTTGGCCACCGGAAAATGTTCGGGATTTTTTGGTATTGTACCGAGAAGGTTCTAGAAGGTTCCGGAGTGGGGCCCACCTGCATGGGGGGACCCACATGAACGTGGGTAGTGGGGGCAAGGCCCCACACCCCTAGTCAAGGCGCACCAAGATTCCCCCTTAGAAGGAATAAGATCATATCCCGAAGGGATAAGATCAAGATCCCTAAAAAGGGGGATAACAATCGGTGGGGAAGGGAAATGATGGGATTTCTTTCCTTCCACCTTTGCCAACGCCCCAATGGACTTGGAGGGCAAGAAACCAGCCCCCTCCACCCCTATATATAGTGGGGAGGTGCATGGGAGAAACAGCTCAGCCCCTGGCGCCTCCCTCTCCCTCCCGTGACACCTCTTCCTCCTCTAGTAGCGCTTGGCGAAGCCCTGCTGAAATCCCGCTGCTTCCACCACCACACCGTCGTGCTGCTGGATCTCCATCAACCTCTCCTCCCCCCTTGCTGGATCAAGAAGGAGGAGACGTCTCTGCTCCGTACGTGTGTTGAACGCGGAGGTGCCGTCCGTTCGGCGCTTGGTCATCGGTGATTTGGATCACGACGAGTACGACTCCATCAACCCCGTTCTCTTGAACGCTTCCGCTCGCGATCTACAAGGGTATGTAGATACACTCCCCTCTCACTCGTTGCTAGATGACTCCATAGATTGATCTTGGTGATGCGTAGAAAATTTTAAAATTCTGCTACGTTCCCCAACAGTGGTATCAGAGCCAGGCTTATGCGTAGTATCTTGCACGAGTAGAACACAAAGTAGTTGTGGGCGTCGATTTGTCAATCTTCTTGTCGTTACTAGTTTTATCTTGATTCGGCGGCACTGTGGGATGAAGCGGCCCGGACCGACCTTACACGTACGCTTACGTGAGACAGGTTCCACCGACTGACATGCACTAGTTGCATAAGGTGGCTAGCGGGTGTCTGTCTCTCCCACTTTAGTCGGATCGGATTCGATGAACAGGGTCCTTATGAAGGGTAAATAGAAATTGGCATATCACGTTGTGGTTTTGGCGTAGGTAAGAAACGTTCTTGCTAGAAACCTATAGCAGCCACGTAAAAACTTGCAACAACAATTAGAGGACGTCTAACTTGTTTTTGCAGCAAGTGCTTTGTGATGTGATATGGCCAAAGGATGTGATGAATGATATATGTGATGTATGAGATGATCATGTTCTTGTAATAGGAATCACGACTTGCATGTCGATGAGTATGACAACCGGCAGGAGCCATAGGAGTTGTCTTAATTTATTATATGACCTGCGTGTCATTGAAATTCGCCATGTAATTTTACTTTATTGCTAACCGTTAGCCGTAGTAGTAGAAGTAATAGTTGGCGAGACAACTTCATGAAGACACGATGATGGAGATCATGGTGTCATGCCGGTGACGATGATGATCATGGAGCCCCGAAGATGGAGATCAAAAGGAGCAAAGTGATAATGGCCATATCATGTCACTATTTTGATTGCATGAGATGTTTATCATGTTTTTGCATCTTATTTGCTTAGAACGACGGTAGCATATATAAGATGATCCCTTACTAAAATTTCAAGAAAGTGTTCCCCCTAACTGTGCACCGTTGCGAAGGTTCGTTGTTTCGAAGCACTACGTGTTGATCGGGTGTGATAGATTCTAACGTTCGAATACAACGGGTGTAAGCCAGATTTACACAGCAATACACTTAGGTTGACTTGACGAGCCTAGCATGTACAGACATGGCCTCGGAACACAAGAGACCGAAAGGTCGAGCATGAGTCGTATAGAAGATACGATCAACATGGGGATGTACACCGTTGATGACTAGTCCGTCTCACGTGATGATCGGACACGGCCTAGTCGATTCGGATCATGTAATCACTTAGATGACGAGGGGGATGTCTATCTGAGTGGGAGTTCATTACATAATTTGATTAGATGAACTTAATTGTCATGAACTTAGTCTAAATGTTACATATCTATCTTGTAGATCAAATGGCCAACGCTAATGTTACCCTCAACTTCAACGCGTTCCTAGAGAAAAACAAGCTGAAAGACGATGGTAGCAACTATGCGGACTGGGTCCGTAACCTGAGGATTATCCTCATAGCTGCCAAGAAATCATATGTCCTTGAAGCACCGTTAGGTGACCCACCTGCTCTCCCAGCACTGCCAGACGATTTGAACGTTTGGCAGACACGCACCGATGATTACTCCTTCGTTCAGTGCGGCATGCTCTTCAGCTTAGAACCGGGGCTCCAAAAGCGTTTTGAGCATCACGGAGCATATGAGATGTTCGAAGAGCTGAAAATGGTTTTCCAAGCTCATGCCCGGATCGAGAGATATGAAGTCTCCGATAAGTCCTACAGCTGTAAGATGGAGGAAAATAGTTCTGTCAGCAAGCACATACTCAAAATGTCTGGGTTGCACAGCCGCTTGTCTCAGCTGGGAGTTAATCTCCCGGATGACGCGGTCGTTGACAGAATCCTTCAGTCGCTTCCACCTAGCTACAAGAGCTTCGTGATGAACTTCAACATGCAGGGGATGGAAAAGACCATTCCTGAGGTATATGCGATGCTGAAGTCAGCGGAGGCAGAGATCAGAAAGGAACATCAAGTGTTGATGGTGAATAAAACCACTAAGTTCAAGAAGGGCAAGGGTAAGAAGAACTTCAAGAAGGACGGCAAGGGAGTTGCCGCGCCCGGTAAGCCAGCTGCCGGGAAGAAGTCGAAGAATGGACCCAAGCCTGAGACTGAGTGCTTTTATTGCAAGGGAAACGGTCACTGGAAGCGAAACTGCCCCAAGTACTTGGCGGACAACAAGGCCGGAAATACCAAAGGTATATATGATATACATGTAATTGATGTGTACCTTACCAGCACTCGTAGTAGTTCCTGGGTATTTGATACCGGTACGGTTGCTCATATTTGTAACTCAAAGCAGGAACTGCGGAATCAGCGTAGACTGGCAAAGGACGAGGTGACGATGCGCGTCGGGAATGGTTCCAAGGTCGATGTGATCGCCGTCGGCACGCTACCTCTGCATCTACCTACGGGATTAGTTTTAAACCTCAATAATTGTTATTTAGTACCAGCTTTGAGCATGAACATTGTATCTGGATCTCGCTTAATGCGAGATGGCTACTCATTTAAATCTGAGAATAATGGTTGTTCTATTTATATGAGAGATATGTTTTATGGTCATGCCCCGCTGGTGAATGGTTTATTTTTATTGAATCTCGAACGTGATGTTACACATGTTTATAATGTGAATGCCAAGAAATGCAAGGTTGATAACGATAGTCCCACATACTTGTGGCACTGCCGCCTTGGTCATATCGGTGTTAAACGCATGAAGAAACTCCATGCAGATGGACTTTTGGAGTCTCTTGATTATGAGTCATTTGACAGATGCGAACCATGCCTCTTGGGCAAGATGACCAAGACTCCGTTCTCCGGAACAATGGAGCGAGCAACCAACTTATTGGAGATCATACATACTGATGTGTGTGGTCCAATGAGTGTTGAGGCTCGCGGTGGTTATCGTTATGTTCTCACCCTCACCGATGATTTGAGTAGATATGGGTATGTCTACTTGATGAAGCACAAGTCTGAGACCTTTGAAAAGTTCAAGGAATTTCAGAGTGAGGTTGAGAATCAACGTGACAAGAAAATAAAGTTCTTACGATCAGATCGTGGAGGAGAATATTTGAGTCATGAATTTGGCACGCACTTAAGGAAATGTGGAATTGTTTCACAACTCACGCCGCCTGGAACACCTCAGCGTAATGGTGTGTCCGAACGTCGTAATCGCACTCTATTGGATATGGTGCGATCTATGATGTCTCTTACCGATTTACCGCTATCCTTTTGGGGTTATGCTTTAGAGACTACCGCATTCACTTTAAATAGGGCACCGTCAAAATCCGTTGAGACGACACCGTATGAATTATGGTTTGGGAAGAAACCTAAGCTGTCGTTTCTGAAAGTTTGGGGATGCGATGCTTATGTGAAGAAACTTCAACCAGAGAAGCTCGAACCCAAGTCGGAAAAATGCGTATTCATAGGATACCCTAAGGAAACTATTGGGTATACCTTCTACCTAAGATCCGAGGGCAAGATCTTTGTTGCCAGGAATGGATCCTTTCTAGAGAAAGAGTTTCTCGCGAAAGAAGTAAGTGGGAGGAAAGTGGAGCTTGATGAGATGACCCTCGAACCGGAGAGTAGCGCAGCACAGGAAAATGTTTCTGTGGAGCCTACACCGGCTAGAGAGGAAGTTATTGATAATGATCATGATCAAGCTACCACTGAACTTCGAAGGTCCACGAGGACACGTTCCGCACCAGAGTGGTATGGCAATCCTGTCCTGGAAATCATGTTGTTAGACAACAGTGAACCTTCAAACTATGAAGAAGCGATGGCGGGCCCGGATTCCGACAAATGGCTTGAAGCCATGAAATCCGAGATAGGATCCATGTATGAAAACGAAGTATGGACTTTGACTGACTTGCCCGATGATCGGCAAGCCATAGAAAATAAATGGATCTTTAAGAAGAAGACTGACGCGGATGGTAATGTGACCATCTATAAGGCTCGGCTTGTCGCTAAGGGTTATCGACAAGTTCAAGGGGTTGACTACGATGAGACTTTCTCACCCGTAGCAAAGCTGAAATCCGTCAGAATCATGTTAGCAATTGCCGCATACTATGATTATGAGATATGGCAAATGGACGTCAAAACGGCATTCCTTAATGGTTTTCTTAAGGAAGAGTTGTATATGATACAACCGGAAGGTTTTGTCGACCCTGAGAATGCTGACAAGGTATGCAAGCTCCAGCGCTCAATCTATGGGCTGGTGCAAGCATCTCGGAGTTGGAACATTCGCTTTGACGAGATGATCAAAGCGTT
This sequence comes from Thinopyrum elongatum, assembly GCA_011799875.1. Taxonomy (NCBI): domain Eukaryota; kingdom Viridiplantae; phylum Streptophyta; class Magnoliopsida; order Poales; family Poaceae; genus Thinopyrum; species Thinopyrum elongatum. The sequence goes on along the minus strand of CM022303.1, from coordinate 490,248,845 downwards.
TGGATTCACACAGACTTATGGAGAAGCCTGTGTTTACAAGAAAGTGAGTGGGAGCTCTGTAGCATTTCTCATATTATATGTGGATGACATACTGCTGATGGGAAATGATATAGAATTCTTGGAAAGTATAAAGGCCTACTTGAATAAGTGTTTTTCAATGAAGGACCTTGGAGAAGCTGCTTATATATTAGGCATCAAGATCTATAGAGATAGATCGAGACGCCTCATAGGTCTTTCGCAAAGCACATACCTTGATAAGATATTGAAGAAGTTCAATATGGATCAGTCCAAGAAGGGGTTCTTGCCTGTATTGCAAGGTGTGAAATTGAGCTCGGCTCAATGCCCGACCACGGCAAAAGATATAGAAGAGATGAGTGTCATCCCCTATGCCTCAGCCATAGGGTCTATTATGTATGCCATGTTGTGTACCAGACCTGATGTAAACCTTGCTGTAAGTTTGGTAGGTAGGTACCAAAGTAATCCCGGCAAGGAACACTGGACAGCGGTCAAGAACATCCTGAAGTACCTGAAAAGGACTAAGGATATGTTTCTCGTATATGGAGGTGACGAAGAGCTCGTCGTAAAGGGTTACGTCGACGCTAGCTTCGACACAGATCCGGATGACTCCAAGTCACAAACTGGATACGTGTATATTTTGAATGGTGGAGTGGTAAGCTGGTGCAGTTGCAAGCAAAGCGTCGTGGCGGGTTCTACATGCGAAGCAGAGTACATAGCAGCCTCGGAGGCAGCACACAAAGCAGTATGGATGAAGGAGTTCATCACCGACCTAGGAGTCATTCCAAATGCGTCGGGTCCAATGGCTCTCTTCTGTGACAACACTGGAGCTATTGCCCTTGCCAAGGAGCCCAGGTTTCACAAAAGGACCAGGCATATCAAGCGTCGCTTCAACTCCATACGTGAACATGTTCAAGATGGAGACATAGATATTTGTAAAGTGCACACGGATTTGAATGTAGCAGATCCGTTGACTAAACCTCTTTCACGAGCAAAACATGATCAACACCAGTACTCTATGGGTGTTCGATTCATCACAATGTAACTAGATTATTGACTCTAGTGCAAGTGGGAGACTGTTGGAAATATGCCCTAGAGGCAATAATAAAATGGTTATTATTATATTTCCTTGTTTATGATAATTGTCTGTTATTCATGCTATAATTGTGTTATCCGGAAATCGTAATACATGTGTGAATACATAGACCACAACATGTCCCTAGTAAGCCTCTAGTTGACTAGCTCGTTGATCAATAGATGGTTACGGTTTCCTGACCATGGACATTGGATGTCATTGATAACGGGATCACATCATTAGGAGAATGATGTGATGGACAAGACCCAATCCTAAGCCTAGCACTAGATCGTGTAGTTCGTTTGCTAAAGCTTTTCCAATGTCAAGTAACTTTTCCTTAGACCATGAGATTGTGCAACTCCCGGATACCGTAGGAGTGCTTTGGGTGCACCAAACGTCACAACGTAACTGGGTGGCTATAAAGGTGCACTACGGGTATCTCCGAAAGTTTCTGTTGGGTTGGCACGAATCGAGACTGGGATTTGTCACTCCATGTAACGGAGAGGTACCTCTGGGCCCACTCGGTAGGACATCATCATAATGAGCTCAATGTGATCAAGGAGTTGTTCACGGGATGATGTGTTACGGAAACGAGTAAAGAGACTTGCCGGTAACGAGATTGAACAAGGTATCGAGATACCGACGATCGAATCTCGGGCAAGTATCGTACCGATAGACAAAGGGAATTGCGTACGGGATTGATTGAATCCTCGACATCGTGGTTCATCCGATGAGATCATCGAGGAGCATGTGGGAGCCAACATGGGTATCCAGATCCCGCTGTTGGTTATTGACCGGAGAGTCGTCTCGGTCATGTCTGCGTGTCTCCCGAACCCGTAGGGTCTACACACTTAAGGTTCGGTGACGCTAGGGTTATAGAGATATTAGTATGCTGTAACCCGAAGGTTGTTCGGAGTCTCGGATGAGATCCTGGACGTCACGAGGAGTTCCGGAATGGTCCGGAGGTAAAGATTTATATATGGGAAGTCCTATTTTGGCCACCGGAAAATGTTCGGGATTTTTCGGTATTGTACCGAGAAGGTTCTAGAAGGTTCCGGAGTGGGGCCCACCTGCATGGGGGGACCCACATGAACGTGGGTAGTGGGGGCAAGGCCCCACACCCCTAGTCAAGGCGCACCAAGATTCCCCCTTAGAAGGAATAAGATCATATCCCGAAGGGATAAGATCAAGATCCCTAAAAAAGGGGGATAACAATCGGTGGGGAAGGGAAAGGATGGGATTTCTTTCCTTCCACCTTTGCCAACGCCCCAATGGACTTGGAGGGCAAGAAACCAGCCCCCTCCACCCCTATATATAGTGGAGAGGTGCATGGGAGAAACAGCTCAGCCCCTGGCGCCTCCCTCTCCCTCCCGTGACACCTCTTCCTCCTCCAGTAGCGCTTGGCGAAGCCCTGCTGAAATCCCGCTGCTTCCACCACCACACCGTCGTGCTGCTGGATCTCCATCAACCTCTCCTCCCCCCTTGCTGGATCAAGAAGGAGGAGACGTCTCTGCTCCGTACGTGTGTTGAACGCGGAGGTGCCGTCCGTTCGGCGCTCGGTCATCGGTGATTTGGATCACGACGAGTACGACTCCATCAACCCCGTTCTCTTGAACGCTTCCGCTCGCGATCTACAAGGGTATGTAGATACACTCCCCTCTCACTCGTTGCTAGATGACTCCATAGATTGATCTTGGTGATGCGTAGAAAATTTTAAAATTCTGCTACGTTCCCCAACAGCGTTCTCGTTGGGGAACTCATCTTGGAGCATGCCGACAGGGCGGGCCGGCTGCTGAGCAGCCGGAGCCGCCGGGCCGGTAGGAGGAGGCGGCAAGCCTTCACCCTTAGCGATTCGGGCGAGCCAGTTGCACTGTCGGGTTGTATGGTTGAACGGCTTCGCGCCGCTGTGGAACTTGCATGGAGCGTCGAGGGTCTGCTCAAAGGAGAAGGCCGGCAGCTAGGCCCCCTTACCGCCCCGCTGACGCTTGGGGCCGGGTTGGCATGCCGGCTGCTCGTCCTCGACGGTTGCCACCTGCCGGTTGTTTAAAGCCGGCTGTTGGGCCTTGCGCTTGTTGTCATTCGGCTGCTGGCGCCGGTTGGAGTCACTGGTGGCGCTTGAGAAGCCGGCGGGATCACCTTCCCGGACGCGTCGATCCGGATCTCCGACTTCATGGAGGAGTCGGCCGTGGCGTACTTGTCCGCCACAACCAGGAGCTCGTCCAAGGTAGCCAGCACATCGCACAGAAGCTTGTGCTTGAGCAGGGTGCCTTCTCGGCACCCGGCGGCGAAGTACTCGATGGCGTGCACCTCGTGCACCCCTTCATAGGAGTTGCGCAACTCGGCCAACGCGTCAGGTAGTCGCGAGCGGACTAGTCCGGCCCCTGAACGCACATGGAGAGCTGGCGAGGCTTGGGAGGCTGCTTGTAGGTGCTGGTGAAGTTGCGGACGAAGACGTCGCTGAAGTCCAACCAGCTGTTGATGCTGTTGGGTTTGAGGCTGTTCAGCCATGTCTAGGCCGTGCCCTGGAGCATGAGCGAAACATACTTCACGGCAACGCGCTTGTTGCCGTTTGCTATGCTGACAGCTGTGGCGTAGTCGGTCAGCCAATCTTATGGCTTCACGGCGCCGTTGTACTTGGGAGTGTCGCGAGGAAGCGAGAACCGTTTGGGGAAGTGCTCGTCACGGATGCGGGGGCCGAAGCAGGCCGGGCCGACTGTATCCTCATCCTCCATCGCCAAGGACCGAGCTAGCTGCTCGATCCGGCGGCGTGCGTCATTCTCACCGACTGCTTCGTGGGGGCCTAGCCTGCCCCCCCAAAGTCAGGTGCTCAACCGGCGCCGGAGAAGCAAACCTCTCCCTGAGGGGGGAGGTGGTCATTCTTCCTGCTGGCGCTGGCCCTCCGGGTTCGGAGGAACGTCCTGGCTGCGCACGACCGTCTGTCGAGAGCGCTGGCTGCGGCTAGCTGCCGGCTCCGGGTTCCGCTGTCCGCGGCCGCCACCACTAGGGGACCGGGAGGTCGCTCCATTCTCGCGGCGGGGTGGAGGGTTCCGTTCCGGGAGCTCGGCCTGCCGGCCGGCTTCCACCACGTGGTTGCACGCGTCTTGCTGCGTCTTCGCAGCATCCAGGAGTTCCTGGAGGCAGTCTAGCTGACTGCGCCATTCATCGCCCTCCAGGTTCTCGAGTTCTCCTGCCGCCGCCTGTGCGGCGTGCAAGTTCTGCATGGGGGTGTCGTAGATTGGACGTCCGACCCCCAGCATGCTGGCGATGGCCGCGCCGCGCTGGCGGATGGCGCCGGCTCGGCTAGGCTCGGCCGCAGCCGGCTTGCCGCCAGCTATGCGGTCGAGCTCGCGCTGGTTGGCCTCAGCGCGGCGCTTCATGGCCGCCATCTTGGTGGCGCTGTCGAGGAGCTTGACGCGGATTTCTTCTAGCGCTGCCGCGTCGGCGTTGGCTCCGACGGGAGCCGCCAGGTCCTGCATCGCTGCTCGCAACGGGTCCTCGACGGCCCCGCCAGAGGCCTGGCTGTGGCCAGTGACCATCACCTCCATGAAGACGCCGGCGTCGAGCGGGCCGGCAGAGGAGACGCCTGAGAGGGAGGGAGCGGGTCGTCGATCACCACCACGCCGCCGGGGAACCCGTCGGAGGTGTCTGCGTCGGAGAGGCTGAGCTTCCCGAAGAGGTCGACGAGGCAGCCCGCGGGGCAAAATGGCTCCCGCGTTAGACGACGCGCCGGAGCAAGTGCAAGCGAATGCATCGGGCTGGCCGATCAAGCCGGCCACGACGTGCTCGCTGGAGAGGAAAACGGTTCCCATCCAGAATGTGTCTCCGGCCGATGCCGCGAATGGCCCCACGGTGGGCGCCAACTGTCGTGGTATTCTCATGTTAGATGCCAGAGGGTGGCTAATCATGGGTGGAGCCAAGAGGACGTCGTCGGGCCCTGGAAGCGGGAGTGAGCACGAGCTCGATCGCACATGAAATGTACCCAGGTTCGGGGCTCTCATGGGGAAATAACACCCCTAGTCCTGCTCTGCGGGGCATGATGACTATGATCAAATGGAGTACAAGATTGCTCCTTGAGCTGTGTTGCTAGAGGAGGAAGAAGGGCAAGGCTAGCTCTCTTCTCCTAGCTATGGTGTATTGTGGAAAGAGGGTTGAACCCTTTGCATGGGTGAGCCCTGGGGGGTTTTATAGGCCGACCCCCCAGGGGTACAATGGTAATACATCCGGGTGTAGGACCTGGACGTCAGTGTCTAAGGTCGCCGGGTTCTCCGCCGGCTGCTGGGGCCCACCGCTTGGTGGGCCCCGCCGGCTGCCGAGAATCCGGCCGACGAGTAGGGCCCGCCGCCTGTGGGCCATACTGATTGCCTTTTGCTGTAGCTTCATACTTGATGACGGAGGCCTCGTCAGGAGTCGTATGGCTACAGTCTCGCCGTCTGATGGGTTGGTGGCCGCTTGGTCAGCGCACGTTGTAGCCATGCTCCATCCCGTCGGAGCAGGTGAGTGCAGACTTCGAGGGAAGGGGAGGGCCGCCTGCTGGAGGCCGGTCCGCCCCCGAAGCCACATTCCAGGAATGCGCCATCCTCTGGGAGCTCACGGGCAGGTAGGGCCCGCCGCCTGCAGGCCGTACTGATTGCCTTTTGCTGTAGCATGGCCCTTGCTGACGAGGGCCATGCTGAGGGTCACATGGCTACAGTCCTACGCCTGGCAGGTAGGTGACCTCTTGGTCAGCTCGCACTGTAGCCATGCCCCCCTGGGATTTGGGGGAGTGGGTGGCCCTATAGCCACGCTCCGTCTCGTCAGAGCAGGTGAGTGCAGACGCCGAGGGGAGGGGGGCCCGTCTGCTGGGAGCCGGCCTCCCCCGAAGCCGCCTCCTAAGAGTGCTTCGTCTTCTAGGGGCCGGCCGCTTGGGCCCAGCCGGCCCAAGGAGCTGGCCGCGTGTCCAGAAGGCGTGAGGGGCTTTGCTAGCCCCGATGTCTTGAAATGCTAAGGGGTATGGATGAGGCTACCCGTGGTCTATCCCCACGACATAAAGGTAGTATGATACACTAGTTTCTTATGCATGATACTAGTATATGATAATCTCCACTATGAGTAGCCTAAGTATAGCCTAACTAAAACACCCACGTGTAGTTGTAGTAGGGTTTTGACTTTATATGCACTAAATGCAAGGTAAGTGCAAAAAATGACTTAAACATAGCAGACGAGACCTGAAATGGGCCAGAAAATCAAACCAAGGGTATATCCGTGATTGTTTACCATGATTTTTTTCGAGGCGGAACGATGTAGCCACTGACGATTTGGAGTCCAAAGTGCCGCCTCTCCTTTTGGAAACTATATATGATCCTTCTTGTGAGATGCTCCGGTATGGAAGGTGCGAGCACCAAAACTTGTGCCAAACTTTACCAGTTCTTTTCCATGTGATCGTGAGAGCACGCCACAGTGACACAATGATTTTCGTTATTTCCGGACTCTATGCATTTCCTGTAATTAAAAAACCAACAAGGCTTACGCCTGTGGCCGCACCCTGCGGCCGAACTGTTTGAATTTTTTTCCCGTTTCTCGAACAATGAATGAAAACTAGCAAAGCGACACACAAAATGATCTTGCTAACACCCACGTGTAGTTGCGAGATCTCAAATGACTCAAATAGAGCAAACGAGATCTCAAATGCACCACAAAATCGAACCATATGGTACAATCGTGATTTCTTACCGTGGAAAAAAATTGGAGATAAAACGATGAACTCATGTTTTCATTCAAACGAAAATATGCTGTTAGTTCATGTAAATGTTTTCAAATAGCACACGGTTCACTCACGAAAGCCGTGTGCCTACTAAACCGTGGCCGATGCCCCCCCTTCCACGCGCGCGATCTGAGTCGTGCGTTCTGATTGGCCAGAACCCAAACCCCACGGATCGTATGTCTGCACCGTTGGATTCTCCTTGATCGAACGGCAATCCTCATCCCTTTCGACAGCACATGCAGTTCTGGTTGTGATTTTATTTATATCCACAAATTGCACGTTAAATTCAAAAAATGTCTTAAATATAGCAAACGATACATGAAATGCGTTAGAAAATCAAACCCGTGGTATAATGGTGATTGCGTACCGTGGAAATTTTTATCAGGCCAAACGATGAAGTCACCGGCCACTGGAGTTTGAATTGACATGTCTCCTTTTGGAAACCATGGTCCTTCATGTGAGATGCTCTAGTTTGGAAGGAGCGATCATCAAAACTTGTGCCAAACTTTACCAAAATTTTTCCCCAGGGTCATGAGAGCACGCCACGGGCACACACCGATTTTGATGATGTCTGGACTCCATCTGAATTCCCTGTAATTAAAATACCAACTAGGCCTACGCCGGTGGCCGCACCTCACGGCCGAAATGTTTGAAACTTCTCCCTGTTTCTCAGACAATGGATGAAAACTCGCAAAGCGACACACAAATGATTTGTACACCTTCTTTGCTAACTAACACCCAGATGTAGTTGTAGAACGGTTTTGAATTTATATGCACTAAATGCAAGGTAAGTTTATAAAAATAACTTAAATATAGCAAACGAGACCTGAAATGGGCCAGAAAATCAAACCTAGGGTATATACGTGATTGTTTAGCGTGAAAAAAATTCGAGGCGGAACGATGTAGTCACTGACGATTGGAGTCCGAAGTACCGCGTCTCCTTTTGGAAACTATGATCCTTCTTGTGAGATGCTCCTATTTGGAAGGTGTGAGCATCAAAACTTGTGCCAAACTTTACCAAAAATTTTCCATGGGATCCTAAGAGCATGCCACGGTGACACACCGATTTTCGTTATTTCCGGACTCTATATGCATTTCCTGTAATTTGAATACCAACAAGGCCTACGCCTCTGGCCGCACCCTACGGCCGAACTGTTTGAATCTTTTCCCCGTTTCTCGGAAAATGAATGAAAACCCCCAAAGCAACACACAAATGATCTTGCTAGCTAGCACCCACGTATAGTTGTGACTATAGCAAACGACTCAAATATAGCAAACGATACCTCAAATGCACCAGAAAATCGAACCATAGGGTAAAATGGTGATTTCTTAGAGTGGAAAACAATTTGGATGCAAAACGATGAACTCTTGTTTTCATTCAAATGAAAATATGGTATTAGTTCATGTAAATGTTTTCAAATAGCACACGGTTCAATCACGAAAGCCGTGTGCCTACCAAACTATGGCCGATGCCCCCTTGCTACGCGCGCGATCTGAGTCGTGCGTTCTGATTGGCCAGAACCCAAACCCCACTTATCATACGTCTGCACCGTTGGATGCTCCCAGATCGAAAGGCAATCCTCATCCCTTTCGACAGCAAATGCAGTCCGGCTAGGATTTGATTTATATGCCAAAATGCAAGGTAAATGCCAAAAAATGTCTTAAATATAGCACACGAGACCTGAAATGCGCCAGCAAATCAAACCCGTGGTATAACGGTGATTGCTTAACGTGGGAAAAATTTAGAGGCGAAATGATGAACTCACATCTTCATTTCAAAATTAGTACGTCTTCATTTCAAACGAAATTATTCTCTTTGTGCACACAAGCGCTTAGAGGCAACCGTTTGCATAGGCCTTTCCGCGCGGTGACCGGGGATATTTTTTCACCCTTTTCACCTAGGCCGCCAACACCCCCCCACCGCTCGCCCGCGTTTCACTCAACTAGTCCACCCAATCTCCATCGCCAGCTCCCCCCTCCCCCAGATTCACAGCAGAACCCTCTCCGGTGCCGGCGTGTTCACCCCGGCCATGTGCCTGCTCTTCGGCGTCAACCCTACCTCCACTGCCGTTTCCAACACGCGGCTGCCCGCGCCTTGTCGTCTTCGTTTGCTCGCCAGCCACCCTCAAGCATATCGATCTTGTAACCCTCGCCTCTCCTGTGGTCCTGCTGGGTTTGCATTAAGAAACCTGTTAGTTACTGCTCTCCATCGTGGTGAGGCATATTTCCTCGCAATCCCTCTTCCTATTTCGTTTTGTATGTTCCCAAATTGGCTATAAAATAACGGAGAGGGTATATATGTTCATTATCTACCTTCCTAACTAGTACATATAAGCTGTATTTGTTCTAATAAGTTACTGCCGATTTACATATCGCAGGCGCCCGAGTCACACAAACTTAACAAATAAGCCGTACATTTTCTAAATTATTGCATGACATGTTTAGACAGCTTGATACCAAGTTGTTAGTTTTATGCTTATCCTCCTTTCCTGAGTTTCACATGTGTTCTCTGTAGATGCCGAGTAGCAGCGACAACACTCATGCTTCAGGCGATGTATCTTCATCTAATTCCGACAACCCTAGGTCTTCAGCAGATGGTGAGGGATCAAGTAATCTTGAACGGGATAGAGCTGCAGCAATTACCCTTCCGGTTAGGACAAGAGGAACACTCCAAGGAAGCCCACACACCAGCCTAAAGGTCTATATGAAGTAACCAAGATCGATTAAAAGTCTTGGGCTCCAACTAAACTAGATAAAGCACGCACGAGGTTCAGGAGTCACTACAAAAAAATACACTTCCGTGATGATACGTGTTTGTCACAGTAGGTCATGGTTTCGCCATGCATGTACATCCATGACGATTTTATGACAGAATCAAGATAGTCATACCTGTGCTGTCGTAGAAGTGTTCCATGACAATACCAAAATTATCATCACGGAAGTGTCCACTTCCATGACGATAAATCGCGCGGCATGGAAGTGTTTTCGTCAAGGGTAACCGACACGTGGCATCCACCGTAACGGGTCGCCGTTAAGCTATCAGGTTCCAGTTTGGATGTGATAACCCGTTAACAGCCCCGACCAATGGGGATTTTCCACGTGTAAAATTCTCATTCGCCGGACAATCCATGTGTCAGCTCATCGTTAGGACAGATGTCATCTCTACAATGGACAGAAGTCGCCTATGATATGTCGACACGTGGCACAGCCCAACAGTGGCCCATTTAAGGTAAAAAGGCCGGCCCAGCTAAAGGCCCACCATATTTTTTCAGACACTAGTGGGCTGTCCCGTTAACAGCCTGCCATGTTTTGGGTCAAATTAAGGCCCATATCAGATCAGGCCTGTTCACAGCCTGTTGTGTTTTGGGCTAAATTACGACCCATATCAGATCAGGCCCGTTAACAGGCCACTGTTCTTTTGGGCCCATTCTAAGACGGGTTTGTATTTTAGCCTGCTAAATGCCTGTTTACCAGTTCGGCCCGATAATAGTTTCGGCCTGTTAGCGGCCCGTGGTGCATCTGGGCCATTGTCGGCCCGGTTTCACATTAGGCCATTTAATGGCCCATGCAAAAACTAGGCTATTTCTTGTCTGAAGTAACTTTAGGCTTCTTAACGGCCCGTAGTCTTCGTGGATAAATTTCAGCCCAACTGGCCTATCGGCCTGTTAATGGCCCGTGTAACAGTTGGGCCTAATTACAGCCCGCGTTGAATCCGGCCTGCTTACAGCCCATCTGTTAATGGCCCGTGACACTGTTGGGCCTACAGCCCGCGTTGATACCGGCCAGCTTAAAGCCCATAATTTTGTTGGGCCAAACAAGGCCCGAGATATATTTTGGCCTGTTAACGGCTCGTTCTATTTGGGCTAAACATGGGCCTAAGGCAGTTTCAGCGTGTATTGGCCTGTGAATTTTTTGGCTCAATGCTAGCCCAATCTATTTTTTAGCTTGTTAAAAGCCCATGGTATTCTCCGGCCCACCTGGCCAGAACTTGACTCGGCCTATTAAACTACTATACTTTAGACCTGCTAATGGCCCAAGATGATTATAGGCCCACGTTTTGGCCCATATATAGCGAGTTACGGGCCGGCCTAAAGACCAACAACATTGAGATCCATTGAAGCTTCTGGCCTAAATTATAGCATACCGACCAAGAGTAAACCTAGACTATACAATAAAGAAATTACGGCATATCACATCCACTGGGCATCAAAGTTCGCCACCGGTGATAATAAAGCGCAACGTGACCGCAGATTACATACACTGGGCATCAAAGGTCGCCACCAGTGCATATAAACGCGCCGACAAAAGAATATACAAAACTGAGAGCACTTCAGAAGGCATTAGGCCTGCCCTGGCGGTGCACAAAAAGCAGCAGAACAAGCTGATGAGACCTCAGTTGTGCCAACGATCGATGCTCTAACCATAGCTGCGTAGCAAGAAAGCACGCATGGGTGTCCTCTGCGGCCTTCTTTACATCATTGACATCAAGTTGGGGCTGAGCTGAAGCAAGCATTTCCACTTTAAGTTGAGACTGAAGAAGTCGAACTGATTGAGGCAGCAACTACACAGAGGTTGTCTCACAGCTGCTGGTGAGTAGCTTCAACTCATTGTCTTCATCAAGACATGACCTTGGGGTCATCTCGCTCTCTTCAAGATGGTTTGGCTCACTATCTTCCCTAAAGTTCTTCCTGGCATAAGAGATACGACTCTGAAAGAGAAACAAGGAGACATGTAACAAGTTTCACAATTATATAAGCAAATAAATGGATCTGTTCTGCATTAGGAACATGTTTTTACAACTACAATTTAAAACTGGTAGTTGTTGCAAACATCATATCAGATGTAAACACGAAAGTAAACAGCAGTGGTGGAAATGATGCCTATCCAAATCTATACTAGAACAAAGTTTGAAGGCTTGAGAAGGATGAACTTACATTAGATGTTAACACGGGCTGGACAAAGCCCTTCTCTATGTCGATGGAAGGATAATTCAATAAATTCCCCAAAGAAACTTCTTCATAAGCGTTGCCTTTATTCTCTATTTTGTAAAGAGTAAATATAGTTCAAATAATATTGGAAGAAATAGAGGATAATGAAGCTCAGGTGCAGAGTGATGATACATAATCAAATAGCAATTAATTAAGTATAGCGTTACAAGGCAAAAGGTACTGACAAGAGGAATGAAGACATCAACGTGTGTAGTGGCATTGGCTTTATTCAACATTTTTGTAAGAGTAAATGTAGATCTGATAATTTGGAGAAAGTGGAGGGCAAGGCAAATAAGATGCAGAGTAATGCTAGACAATCAACTATCTCGCAATGCAATTATAGTAATACTACCACCGTCCGTTATTACTTGTCGCTCAAATGGATGTATCTAGCACTATTAAGTTCTAAATACATCCAATTGAGCAACAATTAATTCGATACAGAAGGAGTACATGACAACAGGTACTTACATGAGCAATCCAAAACTTCATAACCATTGTGTTAATTCTACATTTATCTAAGAGTAAATATAGATCTTATAATTTTGAGCAAAGGGAGGATAAAAAAGCGAACATTTACAGTGATGCTACATAATCAAACAGCAATGAGTGTAAGTATGCTGACAAAGGGCAAGAGGTACTGACAAGAGCAATGCAGTGCCCAGTATTGTTGTGAGATCCTATGATCCTTTGAGAAAGGAGATTCATCTGAAATTAGTTTTCATACAAGAGAGAAGGTAAGGCACATGCAGAAATTTAGGAGTTCAAATTTTGAATTGATATCATAGATAGTACCTGACGCTGGGCTCTCTGCAGTTCTAATAGGGGTTTGGCCAGTGGAGTAGGGGTAAAGTGTGGTACAGTTGGGCCTGTGTTTTCTGTGGCTGCTGATCTATCTGATTTAACATGTATCACTACCTTTTACAAATACCTAGTTTGTACTCCTTGAGGATATGCACTCACCCTCTTCCTTTTGGACATCTATTAGGAAAGAACAACATTTGCCTGGAAAAACATAGTATGATGACACATGGAATAGGTACAGAAAATGGATAGGTATGGCATATACTCATATATGATGCTTAAACTAAGCAGATGGTGGTGTAACAAAGTAGAAGTAATGCAAGAGGTCATATGCAAAATATGTGCGACCAATACAACCTTGCCAAGTTAGAGCAAGCACCTTGATGGGTGAATAGGATAGGCCATCCTCCACCATGCCAAGTTAGTTAGCATGTGGATTGTTCTGCAATTTTCCTCTCGTGCGCCCATTCTCATATTCATTTTGATCATGTTCAATACCTGACATGCATGAAAACATAAAAAAAATTGAGATTATCTTTGTAATGCAGAAGTGATTCTAATCCAATACTGCCTCCCTGTAAACCCCTTTGTGCTATCTCTGCAATTCTTCTGAGAGATGCCATGCATGCTATAATTTGGTGTGTGCATTAATATAATGTGGCCTACTACCCAAAATATGAGAGTTCCAGAAGTGATGATACTTCGCAGATGACAGCTTCAACATATAGTAAAGAAGAACAAGTCGACCTGACCTGACAGATTCAAAATATACTATGGGAGAACAACTCGACCTGACCAGTCAACCGAAAATGTCTCTGCTACTCTTCCCAACAAGGAACATACTTATTAGAGAAGAGAAGAGGATCATGTTAAAGAAGAGCAGAAGAACAAGCAGATTGAAGATATTACAAGTCTTTCTATACAATTTCTGTTGCCCACCCATGATGAACCAGAGCGCACAGAGAAATACTATTCCTTTCGGTCTATCGATATGTGGCTCACATGCATTTTGAAATTAAAGTAGGAACATTTAGCTGACCAATTAAACATGTCTCAGTTTTACTAATATTAGCATAATATCATATTCGAATTTGTACAACTAAGCTTGTTTAGCTTGATGGGTGGAGCAGTGCTATTATGACACAAACCACGTAGGTTGATCGTGGTCATCATAAAATGGGGAAACCATAAGCATGACGATTATAGTGTTGACTGTGGCAGTGGGATGGCAGATCTGAAGCTGGAAACCACGCAAAGGGTAGTTAGCAACCGATGATTGCTTTGAAATAACAATTAAGATTTGGTATGGACAAGAAAGTACAGTCAACAAGTGACAAAGAAATGCAATTCTACTGTCTCTCTATATGTCGCGACATGCATTTGGAAACTCAAGTGGGACCTTTAGCTAACCAATTAAATGTGTCTATTAACTAATATCAGTATCATATCACAATCATATTTGAACAACTAAGCATTGGAATTATGAGTGTTGTGTTGTTTAGCTTGAAGGGTGGAGTACTGCTAGTACGACAGAAAGCACCTACGCAGATGATAGTAGGGTAGATAAAAGGGGAAAACCCTAAGGATCAAGAGTAAAATCAGGAACGTGGAACTAGCTGGGCCATATGGGCTTGTATTGCCGGTACGACAAGAAAGGGTTCGGAAAGGCTTCGGCCCCAAAAGGGGCAGCCTATTCAACTGAAGGCACAATACTGTTACTATCAGTCTAGACTATCAAAGACGGCATAGCTCCCAGCATTTCCCGGATATTATGGCAGACCATCTAGAATTGTTGAAAGCACCCATCTAAAGCGACCCAATAGACCTGTCAACTGCAAATGTCCCTGCTCCACTTCCCGACAAGGAACATACAGTACTACTCCCTCCCTTCTTAAATATAAATCTCTTAGAGATTCGAATGCGGACTACATACGGAGCAAAATGAGTGAATGGACACTCTAAAATATGTATATACATCCGTATGTAGTTCTTATTGGAATATCTAAAAAGACTTATGTTTTACCAAAAAAGGCTTTCGCCCTGCTTTATAAATAAAGCAACGATGAACAACACCCGGTACAAACGCACGCCACCGCAACACACGCACGCACCCAAGGCAGTTTAGGAACTGAGGAAGTAATATACTTATTAAGTATAACAGAAGAGGAACATGATAACAAAGAGCAAGCAGATTTTAGATAATACAATGTGTGTTGCCTACCCATGATGAACCAGAGCGCACAGAGAAATGCAAATCCCTGCTGTCTCTCTATATGTGGCGCACATGCTTTTCGAAATGAATATAGGAACATTACATGACCAATTAAACGTTCTCTATTTTAGTAATATGAGCATCATATAAGATTTGTATTTCAACAACTAAGCTTTGGAATTATGTGTGGCATGTTGTTTCGCTTGATGGGTTGAGGTCTTGAGGAGCAGTGCTAGCACGACACGAAGCACCTACGATGATGGTAGTGAATATAAAGGGGGAAAACTATAAGCTTTACGAGTATAGTGACCGTGCAATGGCTGATCTGAAGGTGCAAACCGGACAAAGGCTACTTCGCAACCAATGCTTGCTTTCAACTAGCCACTACGATTTGGTATGGACAAGAAAAGTACAGTAAACAAGTTACAATCTATTTTTCGGGTGAGACCAATAACTTAAGCAGATATGAAAGAGTACCACCTCTCTTGCGACGCCGTGTCGGCCCCTGCTAATACGTTGAGGGTGCTGCGGGTGCGATGGCTGTCGGTGGCGCAGAAGAAGACTTTAGACGGCAGACGACCGGGTCGGGGGATAAGTCCTGTTGCCGTGGACGAGGCGGTCGTAGGAGCGGCAACGACAAGGTGGACGATGGTGCCAATGAAGCGAGAGGACGCGATGAAAGGATCCTGGTCCGGCGCTGTGGATGAGAGACGTCCATCTCTTGCAGTGGACGACAGGGTAGGGGTAGCGGCTCCAGCAAGGTGGAGGATGGGGTGGCGGACGGAGGAGGCTCTCCGGAGTGGGGAGGTTGTTGTGGCACCGACGGTGTATGAATGGGGAAATGGAGGGGGAGGGGGGATCTCAAACTTTGGGACGCGCTTGTCTGAAATGTGGGAAAGTTATGAACTTAGCCCCCATTTAAAATTTCGGACATCTCATCGGTTGGGGTTAGGACGGTAATCTCGCATCTCCCCAATATTTGCCGGTAGCGATTTCGGGGGAGGAGAGGGTGTTTTGGCGCCCATGGTTGGCGCCCACGGTGTATGAACGGGGCTGACAGGTAGGGCGGTTGTGTCACGTGTGAGAGAAGTTACACATCTGCCCCTATTTAAAATATTTGCCTACATTAATTTCGGACGAGGAGAGTTTGTTTTGCCGCCCACTGTGCATGAATGGGGAAATGGAGGGAGAGACACAGGTCTTTCGGATGAGCTTGAATCAAATGTGTTTTGCCGCCCACGTTTGGCGCCCACCATTTCTGAATGGGCTCAGAGGCGGTCATGTCACGTCTGATTGAAGTTACTAGTCTACGCCTATCGACAACAGTGGAAATCGGGTCGATTAGGATGTGAAGTGTCTGAGGCAGACAGTAATTTCCATCTCACAAACACTTGCTTCGGGCAGCCGACAAATGATAGTGGGTGTTTTGCTGCTTTGTTCAAAATTTGGGAGAATTAGCATTCACGTTTACCCTGGGCCCTGGCAACTAAATTCAAGTCCAATTTGTATTCGATTACGAATATCCATACATCATTCTATGTTTTGTTATTTATTTCTTAAAAACCACGACAAAGATTTATTCCACCTTTATATATGAATATGATTTAGAAATGCCGTGATCTTCGAATTCAGTAGGTTGGATACACTTTGAGTCAAACAATTATTTCATCCAATACAATATGCTCACACGAAAAACAGTTCACCTTATGTCAATCATACAAGTACTGAGGATTACCTTGCCTAAAAAATTCAGATCATTACAACACATGGACAACAAAGGGCGTCTTACAACATAATCCATTCAGAGACATGACACAACATGCAAGTATACTAATCTAATGAAAATTACAACTGGTATCTAAAGAAGAACTGGGATTACCCTGGGCTTCAGATAGCAGAAGCAGCAGGACCTCCTCTGTCTTCAAATGCAACATTCTTACTTCCTCCAATTCTTGGGTTGCTTGCATAATGCATGTAGCTAATTGCATAATTTCCAGCCTCAAGATCAAGATTACCTCATTCATGGAAGCCACACCATCTTTTTCTGCCTCTAGTAGAGCCTCAAGAACTATAATATCTATGCTTAGACTGCTCTCTAGCGGTGTTTCCTCTGAACTGCTACCATCTGGTAACATGGATGGTGCACTGCTTCCACAAATAGATTCTGGGGTTGTACATTGTGTCCTAGTGTGAACGGCATCCTGAAAGGTTTCCGCTGGACATAAGTAAGAGATAGTTATCGCATGATCCAGGCAGTAAGCTTACATGGTAAATGACATTCGAATTACTGCCGAGCATGGCAAGCTATATTTAAATGGATCGAAGTAGCATCAACCGAAAGCAAATTAAAATGGTAAGATGAAAGTTAGGGATGTAAATGGCAAATAAATGGCATCCGCCAGTCCCATCTAGTTAGTTTTTGCTAGCTCGCTAGTTCATTTTCCTCAAAAAACAAAAACTCTTTTGAACTATCATACCATTAGTGGACTTTAATCAGGATTAAATGGGACCCAGTTGACATCCCTAGATGAAAGGCAGTGTACCGCCTCTATATTTAAGTTGCCAAGGCATCTAAGTAGTTGTAATAATTTGAGAAAGCACTTAACAGTGTGGCCTCATATAAACTACCACTACTAGGGAAAACCTTATACACAGGAGCTTACCAGTAGTGTTTTTAAAGGGCAGTGCTGCAACTATTTAGCAGTAGCGCTTGGGCAGAAAGAGCGCTGCTACTATGCATATAGCAGTAGCGCTATAGTTGTAAAACACGCTACTACTATAATTGCCGGACCGTTGCCGGCAGGCTAGGTATACTAGTAGCGCTCATACGTGAAAAGCGCGACTGCTATTGTACTTAGCAATAGCACTTTCCTCCAACCAGCGCTACTGCTAAATTCAGTCCCCTCCTATGACCAAAGTTTAGTCCCACCTCGCTCCGCGAACAGAATGTTTACCACCTTAAATATGGTTCTTCTCAAACTATCACAACCACTTCGTCTTCATTGTACTATATGTGTAGGATCGATCTATGGCAATATGAATCTTTGTCGGTTCCTAAACCGGCGAAGATTCATACTGACAATTTAGATTCTACACAAAAAGATCAATGATGACCAATGCTTTTTTTAATTTGATGCTTTTTTTACATGCTAATGATCATAGCCTTAGTAGTAGCGCTGGTTCCACAAAACGCTACTGCTAATGATCATAGCAGTAGTGCTTGTTCTCTTAAAGCGCTACTGCTATGGAGATTAGTAGTAGCGGTGGTTACTAACCAGCGCTACTACTACGGGCACCTTATCCACCCCGGCCCGCGCGCGTCCTCACTCTCCCCCTCACACTCTCACTCGCCCACTCCGCCGCGCGCCATCGCCGCCGTCACCCGCCGTCGCGCCCAAGGTATCTGCCTCCCTCCCTCCCTCCTCCTCTCTCCGCCCTCCTCTCTCCTCCCTCCGGCGTTCCTCCTCTCTCCTCCCTCCTCGCGTCGGCAGCCCTCGCTCCTCCCTCCTCCCTCGTCCGGCCGCCTCCCTGCTCCCTGCTCCCTCCTCCTACTGCCCTCCTCTCTCCTCCCTTCCCCAGCCGCCCGAAGCCCTCACTCCTCCCTCCTCCTCCTCCTCCCACTGCCCTCCTCTCTTTGTATAAAAATTTAGGTATAAATTTTTTTAGTAAAAGAATTTAGTAATAGAAATTTTTAGGTACAGAAATGTATTATGCTATATGAGATTATTTTAGTAAATGTAGGTTTTCTGAATAGAATTGAAAAAAAATAAGTAAATGTAGGTCTTTTCAATAGATTAGGAATTTTTCTAAGTTATGTGAAATTAGGGCATTTTTCTATGATTCAAGAAGTAGACAGTAGTTAAAAAACTAGGGCATTTTTCTAGGATTTATGAGGATATATAGATAGATGGATGGATGGACAGATGTCAGGGCTAGAACTAGGGTATTTTTAGTAAATGTATATAGGTCTTTTCAATTTTTAGGGTTAGAACAAGGTATTTTTTAGTAAATGGTAGGGCTAGAAGTAGGATGTTTTAGACATAGGGTTTCACTAAGTCCTAAGATGAGGATAATAATATTTTTGTTTATATTTTGTTTTTGCAGAAATCAAGGAGCCCCTGCATCATCCCCGCCGTCGTCCCCGTCACCAACCACCTCCGACTTCGAGGTGAGAAAGAGCGCTATCCCCATGTCGATGATGATGTAGTTGTTTTGATAGTTGTAGTAGAGTAGTAGCTGCATGAGTGGCCTATGTTTGCAGGGAACACCTCACAGTGCGGCCTATGTTTTGCCGGAGTGTTGATTAATTTCCATTCCGGCAAATTTCAGGCGCTCGATATATGTCCTTTTTAGCAAAGGTCATGTCGGATTTTTCCGTGAATTTTGGCATGACTTGTGCTAGAATATGTAGGAAATATCGAGTCGCCCGGATTTTGTAGAAAGATAATTAAACGACATTTCGGGTTGACTTTAAGTCTGTCGATGCTCCATACATGACAGTCAACAAATGAGTAAGGGAGAAAGTCTGCACCGTATATGAGAGAAGAAGAATCCCTACTGTTGTCGTGGGGGTCGTTTCTCCTTCTTCTTCTTGTGCTAGACCTTTGTTATGCACTAGGGGAAGGAGGAGTAACGACCATCACCGACGATCGCAAATGTCAGAGAGGAATCAGTGAGGGAGAGTCTCCACCATATATGAGAGGACGAAGAATCCTGACTGTTGTCGTGGGGGTCTCTTCTCCTTCGTTCCTGTGTGCTAGACATTTTGGTGTAATGCACTTGGGAACGAAAGGAGGAGCGACCATCACCAACGGTCGAATGTATACACCACGTGAGCTGAGAGTTTTCAAGAAAAGACTCGACAGACTGATAGTCAACCCGTGATGAATAATAATGATCTAATTTAGTTTTTGTAGTACATATATTTAATTTTACAAGTTTAATCTTTGAATTATGAACATAGGAAATGTCGTCGGACGACGAAAGTCTCCCGGAGTGCGACTGGTGCGGCAACGACCGGGGTCTGTGCGACATGCCTCACCTGGTAGATGGTCGGCGTTTCAGCATTAAGCTCCAGGAGACCTTCGATGTTGAAACGGTACGCAACGACGACAAGTGTTTTTTCGTAATTAAGCACGACTTCTGCGTCTTCAACGTGTAATTTTTGTCTTTTACAATTCGACTAGCTTATCCCATGCCATGCAAGACGCTATGTCTTGGAGAGGATGGATTTTAAAGATCATGAAAGTATGGAAACAATGATAGTTCACCTAAGGACCCATCATGGTTTTGATTTTGCTGTAAATCTATACAATTCTGAGAGCGTATCCCATTTTGGTTGCCCGAATTTGGAAGCACTTTGCAAGATGTATGATTTTCATGAGGGTATGCTTGTCACCTTGGATGTTGGTGATCCTGATATCGACGAAGATAACATGGACATTTGGGTCCTTGTTGATACGCTTCCAATTCTACCACTACGTGAGTTTCTCAAACATAGTTATTAAGTAATTTATATTGTTTATTTCAAAATAGTTGACAGCTTATTTCCATTGATAGCTTATTTTCATTCTTCAAAGAATGTACGGAAGATGGTAGACAGAACCTACTACACCGATGGCACAGAATTAACTTATCAGGAGAAAGATCATCTTATCTCATTTATTATTGATGTTGAGAATTACAATATCAATTATCATACTCCTGCACATTATGGTCAATACGTGCCACTAGTGCACGTGTTGAACTACGGTAACATCTATGGAGATGGCATGGTAAGATTTTTTGCTATTACGACATCCGTGCATCTTTTGCATAAATTCTTCTAAAGTTAAACTACATTGCTAACTACGACATTCTTACTATGTGTTTCAACAGAAAATCCCGAAGGATTGTGTGCCTCATCTCATGCTTCCAAAAGGTCACCTTGATGTTATTAGCTTACGGCCAGGTCTACCTAGGCTTCACTACTGTTCATACCGGATTTCTAAACCGATGAAGACATGACAATCAAAGCATGAAAAAAATGTATGGACAATCGTACGGAGCTACTAGTAACCAACTTTGTGCGAAGCACAAGAATTGGAGACAGGATAGTCTCCATTCTCCATAATGGAGAGTCAGGGCCTATCTTGTTTTATTCTATTTTACCTTAGAGAGGGTAGTTAGGTCCTAGCTAATACTCATGATCATGTGCTAAGAACAATTAAGTAGGGTTGGTTAGATGACTATGATGATGATGAGTATGACTTGTTATTATGATAACGAGTAGAAGTTGTATGATGATGATGAGTAGGACTTGCTATTATGATACCAATGATGAGTTATTTATTATTATGATGATGCATAATGCTAAGTTGTTATATGAGCATGATGAGTATTATATATATCAGTGGGTGAAATGAACATGGATTAGATTCAAGTGGAGGCAACATGTGGTGCACATCGAAAGTACTGCTAATCCAAACTAGATCAAGTTTGGATTAGTAGTACTTTCGACATGCACCACATGTTGCCTCCACTTGAAGCTAATCCACATTCATTTCACCCACTGTTATATATAATAAATAATCATGGTCATAAAATCATATGATGAAACTACTGTATATAAAACCTATACAAATATAGCGATAATAAGCTGCATTTTCCAAAATACAGGAAAATTTAGCAGTAGCGCATTTCAAAAGAAACGCTACTGCTACTTACTGTTATTAGTAGCACTTTTGCCTGCAAAGCGCTACTACTAACTAGGTATAGCAGTAGCACTGGTTTTCCAGCGCTACTACTACCAGTTAGCTGTAGCGCCTTACTGGTAGCGCTTGTACAAGCGCTACTATTAGCTATAAAACAAGCACTACTACTAGGGTTATCCCTAGTAGTGTACGAAGACAGTCTTATGATAGTACAGCAGGCACTGCTGACATATTGGCCAACTCAGGTATAGCCTAACAAGTAACAAACAAGCATTCGAATCAAGCAATACAGCAAAGCACACAACTGAACTATTTGTAATTCTGTAGGATTACAGGTTGAGGGCACAAGCCAAGAAAGCAGCCCACACACATTACATTTCACATGTACTAAAGCACACTGGCTTACCATATGTTGCTGTGAAGCCTCACTGTTGTTGCAATGTTCTTTGAAGATATCGTCAGCATCCCGTGGTTGCAAATCTAGTTGTTGTAGTTTATTCTGCACCCTCTATTTAGGTAAAATTAATTTTAATCACATGCACTGGTTTGAATTGATCATCATTGGTTAATCTAAACTAATGAAAGAAGGGTGTGTGCTTACACGACAATATATGTGCTTCACTCTATTTTTATGCTTGTTCGAGGTGCCAGCCCAAAAAGAACAAATATTTTGCTTGATGGGGTTGGCAGCTCCATAATTAATAGAAGCATCAAATTAGTCATGCAACTTGGGAAGATCAAGAACGCACAAAAAAGTAATGAACAGAGGATCAGAGCAGTGATATAATAGCTAGCATCGGAAAATGTAGGGTAAAACGAACAAAAAGCAGCGGAACCACAAGCTAGTTTGCTGATGTGTAATTAAGCATAGAGAACATGAAGCAGTCTGATGTAACCAACAGGTGGCATCAGAACAACACCATTATCATAAATATAGCATGCAAGAAGTAAAATAGTAGGCAGTGATATCTAGGAAGTACAATAATACTTAGGACAAAACAAAAGCATTGTAACTATATGTGCACTGGTTTGTAATTTAGCACATGTAACATGTTCACTGCCAGAAGTATGGCCCTACTTGTGCAAGCAGAATAACGTGTCTCATGAAAAATTGAATGATGCCCTGAAGAAATTCGAAGGTGCGGTGCTTATGCTAAGAAAGTGAACGTAGGCGCTGGTCGTTGGATAATAGTACCTGATTCTCGGCGGCATATGGGTATTGTTGTCATACTTGATAGCTAAGGATCGTCGATGATGCTCGTGTTTCGGTTGAGTTTGGGCCGAGTTTGGGCCGGCTGTCGCCATTGCTGAAGCGGTTCCGGTGCTACGGTTGCGGCGCTTGTCGACATACAAGAAAGCTCATCTATGGTAAGTGAACAGTTCCACGATAAAGAAGAGAAAAACCAAAGGAGTACAAATGGAAATAACCTTATGAGGCTGCGGCGTCAGTAAAGCAGGGCCGGTGGAGTTGAATATGGCGTCCGTGGAGCGGGTCCGGTGCAGTGGACGAAGGTGTCGGGGAAGCACATCCGGTGCGGTGTACAGTGCTTTCGGTGAGGCAGATCTATTGCGGCGGACGAGGGCTTGTATGAAGGGCCAGCGATGGGGCGGACGAGGGAGTCGGTGAAGGGCCTACACTGTGGTTGACGAGGTCGCCAGTGAAGCAGATCCGGTGCGGTGGACCATGATGGCAGTCAAGGAGATCTGGAGCGGTGGACAAGCCAGTCGCTGAAGCGGCTCCGATGAAGTGGTGAGTTCGCAGTTGGTGGTTTCAAGGTGCGGAAGGTAGATCCGGCGGGGTGTGAGGTCCACCGCTGCGGTGGAGGACTAGATTCAGCGGCTTGGCGTGGTTGGGGGGAGGCGGGGAGGGGCTCCGGGGAAGAATGTTGGGGGCAAAGAGGGGAAAACAATGGAGTTACCAAGGCAGCCCTTTTCCGTTCATGTGGTAGGGGTAAAACAGGAATATCATAGGGCTAAACTTTCGGGCGCGAGATATTTCGATGTGAGCGGGAAGTTTGAAAGATTTTGGCGGCTGAAATTAAGTGTTCTGCTCTTGTACGGCCGACTATGATATCATGGCCGAGAATTTATTTGTTTTGCACGCAAAAAAAGGAGCAAGTTTCGAAAATCAATGTCTCCAACTCGAAACTTAGATTGTCCATTCAATTCAAATATGGATCATTGAGCTAGTGGAAGCAAATACCATCATATGTTCCAATTCAAATGAAATTCCAAATGTGTTTATCCTAAATATGATGACAAAAACAAAAATGTGTATGTGTATGAATAAAGTGGATGATTATAAGGTTTGAACATGCCCGTATGTGTATATCTCTAGGTTTTATATATGAATTTGAAATCACGAAATCCTGGCTTAAAAAATGTACCTCCGTTTAAATGAATTACAAAAGCTAATGATGGAGTCGAATTCCAAAATTCCAATCTTAGGTTTGTAATTCTGGTACTTCAAAGTATATCACGCATGTTCAAAAGTATCGTTATCTCATAGTCCAAACCGTGAAACAAATTGATCAACCATGAGTGCACACACTATTGATCATATATATCTCAATTACGCTAAAGTCTCTCAAATATAGACACCTCACTCTTTATCTGAAGCCACCCACCCCCCCACAAGTCGTTCTCTCCCCCGGACACAAACACATGAGCACATTAACACCCCTCTCTCTTCTAAGTCCGGACCCCAATATAGGTCTCTATCACTTTGTCTCTCGGGCATGCACACATCTATTCCCCCACTCTCTAGGTCTCCCGGCATCTCTCTTTCCCAAGCACACGCACTATATAGAGTCTATCTTTCCCATACACACAAAACGTCGCCCACAAACGTCTATCTCCCTAGTTATGTGGTTCTCGCACACTCACCTCACTCACCACCCCCACTTCAAACAAGCACCCTTTGTCTCCTTGTGCACCACTCTCCTCTTTCTATCTCTCCCGCATGCGTACCCGCCCCAACTCCTTCCCTATATACATATATGTCGTGACTCTTTCCATAGCTCCCTAATGTATCATCATTCTCAATCTCGCACGTTGTTCTCTACACCATCTATTCTAGATCTCTCATGAAGTCTCTGTCACACACACGATGACTCGCTTCCCTTGCGTCTCCGTACATAGGCCACTTGCGAACAACATCAACCTTGTCTCCCTATCTATACGCCACTTCCGCACACAAACGACCCCTCTCTCCCCCTCTCTTCCTCTCTCTCCCTTGCTAGCTCTCTCTCTCACTCTCACACCCCTCTCCCACACACACTCGATGTCTCTTCCAAATAGTCTGCTCCCCGCCCACACCCATGCTATCCTGCTACTACACATGCCTTTCTCTCTCTTTGACACACATGTCACACCATTCCCCCTTCCCTACTAGGTTTACATCATTAGTGGTCTCTCTTCTCCACATACACACACTCCCTCTCACACACACGCACGCACAAACACACACAGACACTCACAAACACCCATCTATCTGGATCCTTCTTTTAAGACACACACCCTTGCATATTCTCTCTAGCGCTAGGTATGTATATATCCCCCCCCTCTCTCTCTCTCTAGCTCACATGCACACCAAAATTCTCCATCTCTCTAACTCACACATCTCTCCCCATGTCAGCATGTGTATCTCACGCACTCACTCTCTGATTATGTCTATGTGTCTCCACGTTACACAACACAAAGCCCCATGCACATGTCTCTCTCTATCCTCCACACACATAGACACAAAGAATCTCTTATCATTGCCTCAGTCTCTACACATATCACACACGCACGCGCTGTCTCTCTCTCACACACATGCTCAACCAAGGTTTTCTCTTGAATAACTTACCATCTATTCATCAACAGTCATGGCAGTACGACGAACACGATACGTGAAAAAGAATAAATCTACACGTGCGTAGACCACCTAGTATGACTATTAGGACTAGAGCGAGCCGAAAGCGCGCCGCCGTCACCCCCTCCTTATCGGCGATGGGAAAACCTTTGTTTTACACAGTCTAGAAGTCATCGTGCTAAGGCCCCACATGCTCAACCGTTGAATAAAATGTAGACCAAGTTTATGGAAACAAGTATCGATAATACGTTTGTATCTCCATACTTATATCTCTTCTTATAAAAAAACCAAGTTGGTGATGATGGTATGCCTGCCATCTTGCAATATAGACCGTCTGATCTATATCTGACGGATAGAAATTAAGCTAAAAGATACCCACACCTCTCTCCACATTTGCAGACAAGTCCTTCCCTCGTTCATCCTTATCTCCCACAACCTCATTGTTGAGCAATTAAAAAAGGAAGCCTCTGGAACAATCTGGCATGGTGATCGCTGCCGGCATCGTCCATCCCCATGCCTCCGCTTAGGCCGACCACCAATCACCACCACGCCCCACTCCCCCTCACCTTATCTCTCCTCTTTCTCGAGATATCATTAGTTTTTACACATGGGATTACTCCCGCATGGGTCAATCGCAACAGGTGTTTTATAAAAAAATGCATCTTGATGTTCCGTGCAATGCACGGGCATCTTGCTAGTACTCCTACAGAAGACTTAGTTGGTGATGATGGTGTGTCTGCCATCCGTTATTTCTGACCATTAGATCTACATCTAACGACTGTGAGGTAAGTTGTTGCCTTTTCTCAACAACATCCCACTTCTCTACCCAATTTGCAGAAAACCCCTTAATTAGTATCTCAAAACCAACCACATCCCTCCCTCACCTCACCAAAACAGCCCAAGGAATATATTCTGAATGAAACATAATATATTTCTAGTGATATATGTATATCAAAATTAGCGTGTTTTCTATCAAGTTTGTGAATAAGTATTATTCTAATTATGATCCGTTGCAACGCACGTGCACATTGCTAGTATTTCCATCCATGCAAACAAAATGCTAGTATTTCCATAGTTTCGAGTTTTCCATCAAGATATTAGTCACTCATGGTTGATATTTAGTTTGAATTACGTACACATAGGCACTATGTAACTAGCCGTGCTTATTGGCTTCCAAAGCTTAACTTTCACTCCTACTTACAGTATGTAGAGTATTTAACAAAAAACTACCACTTTCAACCAGCCCTATGAAGAAACTATTGTACAAAAAATAGCAAAAACATACCCAAAATTTCTTAATCCGCGCCAAAAAACTACTACCTAGTGCCGATTAGGCTCGTTTAAACCCGTTTATGACAGGGTTGGCCCACATGTCTGTGCTGACAAGGCAGCTTAAACCAACACATTTTGTTTGACCGTTGACACGAGGGACCCACATCTGACCTTCTATCCTGTTCCTCCTCCAATCATTATTTTTCCTGAACATTACTTCAAACAGTTCTTATGCGTGTTCGTCGGTGGCGCCGGTGATAAGCGAGCTGGCCGCCGCTCCGCCGGACGGGCCGGACGCTGCGCTGGCCTCCGCACGGGTTGGCTGGCTGGCTCGAGCATGGCTCACGCGCGAGCAAGCCGCCGCGCGGGCCTTCGCTCGAGCCAGATGGCTGGCCTTAGCGCGGCGCGCGTGAGCAAGTCACCGCACCGCCGTGCCAACCTAGCTAGCAAACCTTGCAGACAAGCAGCTGGATGCATCCAGCAAGGTGTGTGCTAGCTTAGCTAGCTAGCAACACAGCGCCGGACGGAGCTGCCATCCGGGTTGCCGCAAGATGGGCTCCGGGCCATTGGTGCTTTTGACCTCGCCTTCTGCCGGTGGCGGTAGCTGCGTCCCATGGCCGAGGATGACTTGGTGGACGGGCCGGAGGTAGGAGGTCACTCGGGGATTTTTGTCCAGACTAACATGTAGGTCCCACAAGTCATAACGCCTAACTTGCCGGTCAAATAGAAGGCGTTGACTTAAGGGGCGACTTGGGTTGAAACATGCCTATAACGGCACTTGGTAGTTTATTGCGATGGATTATGAAAATTTCGGTATGTTTTTGCTAATTTTTGTAGAGTAGTCGTTTCTTGGTATGGCTGGTTTGTAGAGTAGTGGTTTCTTGTAAGGAACAATGTTCTATCGACAAAAGGCAATTCTAGGTTGCGTTGTACTCCAACAAGTACTACTAGTGGTCGCGGGAGTGTATAGCTCGTTTTGTGGGTTCGATCCCGGCCGAACGCACGGCGGCCTTTTTTTTAAATAGTAACCTCGCTGCGAGCCGATATTGTACACTGGTAGTTTACTTTTGAAGTCGAAGGGACGTGTCGCACCACAATCTGGGTGCACTGGATAGCCCAGCCATGTGAACGGGTTTTCCCTCCCATCATCTCGTGGCTCGCGTACTAGAGTAGTACTCCTATATATCAATTCACACCATGCAAAGTTTCTCGCATGCGTGCTCGCCCTACCCGCACCTCGCTTGCAGCTTCCTCCCAATATTTAAACTAGCGCCTCCCAATTAAGCCCGAGGAGCCGGAAAAGCCTGGCGCGACATTGGGAACTGTGCAATATGGCTCTGTACGTAAAGTGCTACTCTACTACTCTGTAGCTTGTGGCATTGCACGCATGGACTTCGCTCCATTAGGCCTTCCACAATGTGATCGGTGCTAAATTTCTGAAAAGCAGGCCACATATACACCGATGCCAAGTGAAAATGTTTTGGCACCGCTCCCACAACGTACATAGTTTGGCATCGATTGAAAGATGGGCCCACATGTATATAAAAACCAATTGACCCTACACATGCAGCACACTCAGCGGAGTAGAGTTGTTGGTTTGTGCGCCAGAAGAGTGAGATACATATTTTTTATTGCCTCAGACTAATTTGACACCGGAGCAAGTTCGTGCTTCGATGCGTGAAAAAAATTCTTCGCCACCGGTGAGGCAATGTAGGGCATCGATGCCAAATACCCCAAAAGTAGATTTGGCACCCATTTTGGCCTACATAGTGGAGGTCCTTATCGGCTCTATAAAAGAATTCCTCTTGACGTGATTTTTTTTGTTTTGAAATGGAGGCAAAAGCTTTGCCTCATCTCATTCATAAAGAAGGAACTAACAAAGTTCGACGAGATCCAATACACCTCCACAAATGGAAGTGAAAAGCCTAGTCTCGCTGTATCAAAGAACTCAAATGTTCTGCCCCCGCAGTAACCGTCACTGATAAACAGGCTGCTAGTGTGTGCGTGGGAGGAGCGGCTGAGTAGGCCAGCTACACGCTTGAATAGAGCCCGGAGAGTATGCACTACGCAGGTGCACTTTCCCTGCATTGATAGTACATCGATGGTTCTAGAGAACATTATACTCTCTATTGCATTTGTATGCCGGTTATTTATTGTTTGTTCCCCCTCCTTCTTCTCCGGTAGACCCCGAGACCGATGTTGATCTGGTGATCGACTACTTCACCGTCAAGGGTCCGAGTCTGTCGGCAGAGCTTCCAGGCAAGCAAAACCCCCTTGATCATTCCTATATCGACCATTCCATTCTCTCTCATGCTTGCATTAGATTTTGCTATTGTACTTGATTGCTCCTATTCTGATGCATAGCCTACTTTTGTAACCTACTTTTATACCTTACCTGCTTATCCTATATGCTTAGTATAGGTTGGTTAGTGATCCACAAGTGGCCCCTCACCTTGTCCTAGTTGCCCCCACTTGATGACCGATGACTCGATCAACGTGATCGACGTCCAGAGCTCGACACATCACATCACACCCCCTTAGTTGTACGACACTACAGGGTTACTATCGAGTGCCAAGGGTGATACCTCGTATAGCACTTCTGATGAGATCTCTGTAGTGTAGTTAATCGGTCGTGGTCTACGGACGGCGATTCCTCCTTCACCACTCCCGATAATGACTCTGTCGTGAACCCTCGACGGTGATTCCTCTAAGTTCACCTTGACGATTACATCAAGTGGAATCCATCGAGGGTGATTCCTCGGATTCTCCCTTGGTGTTTAGGACACACGGTTACTTTGACTTTACCCCCAGAACCATGTTAAAGATAGGTCGGCCCCGAGGGGTACCCGCGAGAGTCACTATTACTACAGGAATGGAGGGACAAGCGGTACCACCTCGGTAGAGGTAGACATGAGTTCCCGACAATCTCTTGCGAGTCGGGTTGACCATGAGGGTACCCGCGAGTTGATGTGTAGTTGGGCTGACCTGGAGGGTACCCGCAAGATTTCTACGTGGGACAGCCGGGCATTCTGGGCCCTTGCCGTAAGTCCACGAGACGGGGCGACGGTGTCACATGATCGTGAGTCTCTGCTCGTTACCATGCGCTCCCAAGACACAAACGGTTTGGATATGTGATCTGAGTAGGCCTCTGGCCTTTTCGCACTGACCACCATGTGGGAATAAGTATGGGCACTCTGCGTCGTATGTATCAGCTGAAAGCTCTTCGGACGTCAGCGATGGAGTGGCGCGTGCCGGGTTGGACTGGTTATGCCTTCGCTTGTATAAGGGGGCTAGGTCTGCTCACCGGCCGCGTACACAACATGCAGGAGTGCAAAGGGAGATGGGCCCAAGACCCCTGCGCACTTAGGATGTAGGTCGACATGCTGACCTTTCTGTTGAGCCTAGGTAGGACTATAGCGTGTTGATTGGCCGAGGTCGGTCATGACCTGATGGTGTGTTTGGCCGGAGTTGATCGAGCATGTTGGGTAAGTTTGTGCACCCCTGCAGGGAAGTATATATATTCGAATAACCGTGTCCATGGTAACGGACGCTCGGAGTTGTATCCTGATCGATATAACTAGAACTGGATACTGGAGATCGGAAACGGATACGATGGCTCCGAGATTGCGTTCTCGCAGGGAGTTGAGAAAGGATCTCTAGGCGTGGATGCTATAACATACTTACTACTTATGATATGTTACCCTTATCTCTTCTGATGCTGCAAGATACTTGAAGATGCTAGTCTTCGATATGCTAGGCCTTCCCTCTATTCTGGCTTTTCTACAGTTCAGTCCAAAGATACAGCCCCATTCCTTTGATACCGATGCATACTTAGCATAGATCTGATGTAAGTCTTGCGAGTACTTCGGATGAGTACTAATGGTTGCTTTGCTACATCTTTTTCCCCCATACCCGATTGTTGCGATCAGATGACGGATCCCAGGAGCCAGATGACACCACCTACGACTACTACTACCCCGAGGTTGCCTACTACTACGTGGAGGCGGACGACGGCCAGGAGTAGTTTGGAGGCTCCCAGGCAGGAGGCCTTGCCTTTTCGATCATGGTTGATGTTTGTGCTAGCCTTCTTAAGGCAAAATTGTTTACATATGTCTGTACTCAGATATTGTTGCTTCCGTTGACTCATTTGTATCCAAGCTTATGTATTAGAGCCCTCGAGGCCCCTTGCTTGTAATATGAAGCTTGTATGACTTTAATTTGTGTCTAGAGTTGTGTTCTGATATCTTCCCGTGAGTCCCTGATCTTGATCGTACACGTTTGTGTGTATGATTAGTGTATGGTTGAATCAGGGGCGTCACACAAACAAACAAATAAGCAAAAAGGCAAACAAAAAATATATTTGTGTTTTTGTGAAAACGTTTTAGAAGTGGGGGATATGAAAGTGCAAGGCAAATGGAAAATAAAGTAATGCGAGGAGATGAAAGTTTATGCGTGGTACTTGATAGATGTTGATGATGTCTCCCCGGCAAAGGCATCAGAAATTCTTCCTGCTACTTGTGAGCTGCGTTGGGATTTCCCTGAAGAGGAGAGGATGATGTAGTACAGTAGAGATAAGTATTTCCCTCGGTTAAGAACCAAGGTTATCAATCTAGTAGGAGAACCATGCAACTCCTCGTTAGTAGTACCTACACACAAAATAACAAATACTTGCACCCAACGCAAACAAGGGGTTGCCAATCCCTTGGCGGTTAATTGCAAGGATCAAATCTCATAGTGATAGATAGATAAATAAAAACACAAAATGAAATAAAGTAAATAAAATTGCAGCAAGTTATTTTTGGATTTTAATATATTTTGGTAAAGATAAGACCCGGGGGCCATATTTTTCACTAGAGGCTTCTCTCTTGAACATAACATACGGTGCGTAAACAAATTATAGTTGGGCAATTGATAGAAAAGCAAAGGATCATGACGATATCCAAGGCAATGAACATGTATATAGGCATCACGTCCGAGACTAGTAGACCGACTCCTGCCTGCATCAACTACTATTACTCCACACATCGATCGCTATCTAGCATGCATCTAGAGTAGTAACTTCATAAAGAATGGAGTAACACCTTTAGCAAGATGACATGATGTAGACAAAATAAACTCAATCTATATGAATAAACCCCATCGTTTTATCCTTAATGGCAACAATACAAATACGTGTCTTGTCCCCTTCTATCACTGGGATATTGATCACTGCAAGATTGAACCCATCACAAAGCACCTCTCCCATTGCGAGATAAATCAATCTAGTTGGCCAAACCCAATCAATAGATCAGATAGAAATACAAAGCTATAGTAACCATGCATAAAAGAGTTCAGAGAAGACACAAATAATATTCAGGGATAATCTGATCGTAAACCCATAATTCATCGGATCCCAACAAACACACCACAAAACGGGATTATATCAAATAGATCTCCAAGAACATTGTATTGAAGATCAAAGAGAGAGAAGAAGCCATCTAGCTACTAGCTATTGACCCGTAGGTTTGTGGTAAACTACTCACACATCATCGGAGGGCAGCAAGGTTGATGTAGAAGCCCTCCGTGATCAATTCCCCCTCCGGCAGGGTGCCGGAAAAGGCCTCCAGATGGGATCTCTCGAGAACAGGAACTTGCGGCGGCGGAAAAAGTGTTTTGGGTGGCTCTCTGTTGGTTTTTTATTTTTGAGAATTTATAGAGGCAGAACTAGGTCAAACGGAGTAACAAGGGGCCCACGAGGCACCAGGGTGCGCCCTGGTGGCTCGTGGCCACCCCCTTCATCTTCTGACTTCCTCTCGAGGCTTCTAGTGTCTCTTATGTCCAGAAAAAACCGTCAAAAATTGCCATGCCATTTGGACTTCGTTTGGTACTGATTTCCTGGAAAATCAAAAACTGGCAAAAAAACAGCAACTAGCACTTGGCACTAAGTTAATAGTTCGTCCCAAAAAATAATATATAATGGCATATAATTGCATATAAAACATCCAATATTGATACTATAATAGCATGGAACAATAAAAAATTATAGATATTTTGGAGACGTATCAACTACACTCCCACCTATTGCTTCATGGCAAGAGGTGCTACAGTAACCTCATGAGAAGCTTACTTCAATACTTCAAGTGATGACGACTCTGAGTGTGAAGCAAAACCTAGCTATAAGAAACTTGCTAAGATTGCAACTGAACAACAAACTGCTATGGAAAAGATGCAAAAATTGTTAGACAAAAGCGGTGATCTATTAGATGAGGAAATGGATCATTATCAAAGTTTGTCTGAAGAACTCCGACGTATTCAGTCAAAGCATGATGAACTTGAAAGTCGTCATGTGCCCCTCTCAGCCAAACACAAGAAGCTATCCTATGAATTTGTTCAAAGGAAGCAAGATCTCGAGAAACTGAGAGTGTCTCATGATGATCTCAAGAAAGAGAACGATTCATTACTCGCTCAATAGACTAGTACCGCTTAGGAAGAATTTGTTGCACCATGCTTAAAATGCCTAGAACGTGAAAATCCAAATTCTTCAGCCAAATTTCAAATGCTTTAGTAACTGCAATATCTTCTAATGTTTTTTGTCGTTTCAATCCCCTCATATGTGGAAACCACAAGTATTACTGAGGAAAATGCAAGGTTGTGTCACATGCATGTACAAAATACCTCAAAGGGCACCAAACTCTTTGTGATGTGCTCAAGAAGCAAATTCTGAACAGGAACCCTAGGAAAGAGGTATTGCTTTTGAGAGAAAGCTCAATGCTGATGGATCAAATTGGAAACCTGACTAGTATCCCAAGGCTACATGGGTTGCTGCAAAAGGACCTTCAGTTGATCCATCCACTTTATCTGGTTACAACTATGATACTTCTGTCGGCGTTCTGGGAACCAGGGTACCCAGCCTTGCCTGCCTGCGGCCCACGGCGTGGCCCCATCGACGGCATGGTACGACCCTTCTTCAGCATCGGCAAGACAAGACCCTCGCGAGGGGCCACGCCTCGCGAGGCGGACGACGCCAAGACCTCCGGAGGGAGCGGCCTCCCTAGGCTGGCCCCTGAGGGGCGGAGATTCCTATGCAAGCACCCATCTCATGAGGTTCGGGTGACGCAAGCCATGATGACCAAGGCCAGGCGGGCACCAGCGGGCGCAGGGCAGCAGGTTTCCTCTTTTGTGCTAAGGAGGCAAGCGCAGGCGCGGAGTCCCGAGGAATCACCCAAAGGTTTCCATTCCCGTGCAACGAGACCAAGACGGCCAGGACGGATGTCATCGCCGAGCCCACCACGACGTCACGACCAGAAGCTTTGCAGGCGAAGACCACCTTTCGTCAGGATAAGATGTACTACTTGTTCCCCTTCAAAATTGGCTATTGTGGGATCCCTTCCCGCCTTCATTTTGGAGGAAGAGGACCAAGGCCACTATATATAGGTTAGCCACCACCGTAGAAAAGGGAGATCGAATCCTCAGCTCAAACCCACGCAAGAACAAACCTCGTGAGGTTGTTCTTCCTATATACTAGTTCATCCTCATCCCCTCGCAAGGATAATCCACCCCAAAGCAGGAGTAGGGTCTTAGACCGCAAGGTGGCCCGAACCTGGGTAAACTGCCATGTCTCCTTCCTTTCCTGTTCATCAAGCTAGGCCGTGAGAGCGACGAATTGGTTGGCTGGAGAGATCGAGTTCTTCGCACACGCCCCAGAGTTCGAACCTTTCTTGGGTCAGCGGAGCCCTGAATCTGACATTTGGCACACCAGGTAGGGGTGTGTCGAAGGTTCACCTCCTCATCAATCGTGCTCCGCCCTCGCCGTTCAATGCCCATGGCGGGCGTCGCTCCGCTCGCCAGGCCACCTGGCGCGTTCGGAGGCTTCGCAGGCCTCCGGGCTTTCTCCCCCGCCTTACGGTGAGTGCAATGGCCGCCAAAGTTCAGGCCGGAGTTGCCACCGCGATATGATGGCGCGGCAGATCCATCAGAGTTCCTCTAGGTATACGCAGAGGCCATCTGGGCAGCCGGCGGCGACGACAAGCCCATGGCGAATTGGCTCCCTATGGCCATTACGGGTGTGCCGCGCGCCTAGCTCCCCGACCTGCTGGAGTCCTCAGTGGCCTCCTAGGAAGAGCTGCGCGGCCTGCTCATCGCGTGCTTCGCGGCGCCGATGCCCCACGCCGTCGCGGCCGTCCTCGGTGGGTCGCAGGCGCCGGCCTCAGAACACTACATCAAGCAGTTCTTTCGCCAGGCAGGGGCCACCCAGTCGCGGCAGGGGGCCCCTCCGGGCTGGGCGGCGCCCAAGGCTGACCTCACCTTTGACTCAAGGGACCACCCCAAGACCACGATCGGCGCCGGCACGCTCCCTATGCTTTGCACCCCCACCATCTACAACGTAGCGGTCACCAGGACCCTCATCAATGGCGGCACAGGCCTCAACGTCCTCTCCGTGGAGGCATTCGGCCTGCTTCATGTGCCTTACGACCGGCTCCTCCCCACCAAGCCCTTCTCTGGGGTCGTCAACGGCTCCACCAGTCCTCTGGGGCAGATCCGCCTCCCCGTCAACTTTGGCACACGCAACAACTACCGCACCGAGCTCATCGACTTTGACGTCGCCCGCATTGGTCTCCCGTACAATGCCATGCTTGGGTACCCGGCCCTCGCCAAGTTCATGGAGGCGACTCACCCAGGCTACAACGTCATGAAGATGCCAGGCAGCAGCGGTGTCCTCACCGTGGCAGGGGACACCAGGGACACGCTCATGGCCCTCAAGCTCGCTTTCAAGGCTGCGGCGGCCGTGCGGTCGGACGCGGAGAGCGCTCCGGAGGGCTCAGGGGCAGCGCCGGCAAAGAAGAAGTAGTTGTTCTCTCAAGACTGGGCCGAGAGGAAGCAGGTGCCGGTCGGCGAAGACGGGGGATTAGGTCCTACCTTCACCATAGGCGCCAACCTTCCCCCG
This sequence comes from Thinopyrum elongatum, assembly GCA_011799875.1. NCBI lineage: Eukaryota > Viridiplantae > Streptophyta > Magnoliopsida > Poales > Poaceae > Thinopyrum > Thinopyrum elongatum. Next base: position 490,213,268 of record CM022303.1, on the reverse strand, counting down.
GATCAGGAAGAGGTGCTGATCAACTTCCTCCATGCGAACAAGGATGTGTTTGTGTGGGAGGCAATGGACTTGGTCGGCATTCTGCGTGGGGTGATCAAGCACCACTTGATGGTGTGCCCCAGCGCGCGCCCCGTAAAGCAGAAGGCACGGCGGCAATCAACGGAGAAGCAGCCGTTCATCGTCTAGGAGACCAGCAAGATGCAAGAAGCCGACGTTATTCGGGAGGTGCGTCACCCAGACTGGCTGGCGAATCCGGTTATCGTTCCCAAGAAGGGCGGGAAGGAGCGCATGTGCATCGATTTTACGAGCCTCAACAAGGCTTGCCCTCAAGACCCTTTCCCTCTTTCGCGCATCGACCAGATCATCGACTCCACCGCCGAGTGCGATTTGCTGTGCTTCCTGGACGCCTTCTCAGGCTATCACCAAATCAAGATGGCGGTGCAGGATGTCGAGAAGACGGCTTTCTTGACCCCGTGCGGGGTGTACTGCTACACCTGCATGGCGTTCGGGCTGCGCAATGCTGGGGTGACCTTCCAGTGACTAATGCACATCGCCTTGGTCCGGCAGCTTGGGAGGAACACCGAGGCATACGTCGACGACATAGTTGTCAAATCTCGGGAGGTGAGAACTCTTGTCGAAGATCTGGAGGAAACATTTACCAACCTGCACAAAGTAAACTTACGGCTCAACCCGGAGAAGTGCGTGTTTTGTGCCCCGTCCGGCAAGCTGCTGGGTTTCCTAGTGTCGCACAGAGGGATCGAGGCCAACCCGGAAAGTATCAAGGCAATAGAGAGGATGAGCCCGCCGCAGACCCTCAAAGAGATGCAGAAGCTGGCAGGCTGCGTAACCTCGTTGGGCCACTTCATCTCCAAGCTAGGCGAACGCGCCCTCCTGTTCTTCAAGCTGATGACAAAGAAGGGCCCGTTCCATGGGACTCCAGACGCCGAAGTGGCCTTTCAAGACCGCAAGAGATACCTCACCAGCACACCGGTAATGGTAGCGCCTCGCCCTCTTGATTCCCTGGTGCTTTACCTGGCCGCCACGCCTCACTCGGCCAGCGCGGCACTCATGGCGGTCCGGGAAGAGCGTGTGGTTGGGGGCGCGCAGCGCAGCACCCCGCACCCGACCGGGGCGTCGCAGCCTCAGGACGGCGCTCCTGAGGCCACGGCCGCCCCTCCAGGCAGCGAGGCTCTCGAGGACGGCGCTCCTGAGGCCTCGGCCGCCCCTCTAGGCGGCAGGGCTCCCGAGGATGGCACTCCTGAGGCCACAGCTGCCCCACTAGATGACAAAGCTCCTGAGACACCCCAGCCTCACGAGGGGTAGGCCCCGCCAACACCTCCTCCCTCGTCGAGCATCCCATGTACTTCGTCAGCACGGTGCTGCGGGACGCATGGGCACGCTACCCCATGCCACAGAAGCTCCTGCTAGCACTCCTCGTTGCCTCCAGGAAACTACGTCACTACTTCCAAGGCCATCCCATCATGGTTGTCTCAGCCTACCCCCTGGAGAGGGTGCTCCGGAGCCCCAACGCCGCGGGAAGGGTCGCCGAATCAAACATTGAGCTGCAGGCATTCTAGCTGGAGTTCAGCACCACCAGAGTCATCAAGGGCATGGCCCTCGCTGACTTTGTGGCAGAATGGACCGACGCCCCTGGCCGAGAAATGGGCGAGGACTATTCTCTCGCGCCCGGATACGAGGCACCAGATGGTTGGGTCATGTACTTCGACGGCGTGTTCGCATGCCAAGGCGCGGGGGCTGGAGCCGTGCTCATCTCACCTACCCAGGACAAGCTCTACTATGCCGTGCAACTTTGCTTCCAGCATGGCGAGAAGGTCTCCAACAACATCGCTGAGTACGAGGGCCTGTTCGCCGGCCTCAAGGCTGCGGCGGCTCTGGGGGTCAGGCGCTTCACCATCAGGGGCGACTCCCAGCTCCTCGTCAACTTCTCCAACAAGGCGTACAAGCCAAAGGATGAGCACATGGAGGCATACCTTGAGGAGGTACACAAAATCAAGAAACGATTCTTAGGCTTGGAATTGCAGCACATGCCGCATGGCACAAACAAGGAGGCGGACGACATCACCAAGAGGGCATCCCAGCGCCACCCTCAGGAGCCTGGCTTCTTCGAGGAATGGCTTTTCAAGCCGTCAGCAGCTCCCCCCACTGCGGGACCGGCATTGCCTCGGGAGGAGCTACCCAAGGCACCCCCCTTGGGCGCCCCAACCTGCGGCCCGACCTCTGGAACCCGCCTACTTCTCGCGCTCGAGCCTCAGGAGCGGTGCTGGACCGAGGAATTCAAGGCGTACCTGCTCCGGGGTACCTTGTCGGAGAAGGAGGAAGACGCAGAGCGGGTGGCCCACCAGGCCACCGCATACTTCATCAACAACGATGAGCTCTACCGAAGGCGCCCAAACGACGTTTCTCTATGATGCATCTCCAGGGAGGAGGGGTGCGAGCTGCTGGCCGACATACATCGTGGGGACTGCGGGCATCACTCCTCATCACGCACCCTTGTGGGCAAGGCGTTCCGCAGCGGATTCTACTGGCCCACGGCGGACAATGATGCCACTGAATTGGTGAAATCTTGTGAGGCCTGTCAGTTCCATGCCAAGCAGATCCACCAGCCCGCTCAGGGCCTCCAGACCATCCCGCTCTTGTGGCCTTTCGCGGTCTGGGGGCTGGACATCCTGGGCCCGTTCCCTCGAGCGCCCGAGGGCTACCGCTACCTCTACGTCGCCATCGGCAAATTCACCAAGTGGGCAGAGGTTGAAGTCGTCCGCACCATCCCAGCTGGCTCGGCCATCAAGTTAATCAAAGGCCTCGTGAGCCGTTTCGGGGTTCCCAACCGCATCATCACCGACAATGCTCTCAGTTCACGAGCAACCTTTTCAAAACATATTGTGCTAACCTTGGAACGCAGATATGCTATGCTTCAGTGGCACACCCGCGGAGCAATGGCCAGGCCGAGCGCGCCAACGCGGAGGTCCTGAGGGGCCTTAAGGCGAGGAGCTTCAAGAAGAAACTAGAGGCCTGCGGCAGGGGCTGGCTCGATGAGCTCTAGTCCTTGCTGTGGTCCATCCGCACCACCACGACCAAGCCCACGGGCGAGACTCCGTTCTTCCTTGTCTACGGAGCCGAGGCGGTCCTCCCTCACGAGGTCAAGCATCGCTCCGCGCGGGTCTTGGCGTTCGACGAGGCGCACCAGGACGCCTCGCGGGAGATGGACCTCGTGCTGGGGGAGGAGCGCCGCCGCCAAGCCTCGCTCCGTGCAGCGAGGTACCAGCAGGCGCTGCGGCGGTATCACTGCCGTAGCGCCCGCTCCAGGACTCTCGAGGTGGGTGACCTCGTCCTGAGGCGGGTGCTCTCCAGGGAGGGGCTTCATAAGCTCTCGTCCATGTGGGAGGGCCCGTTCAGGATCGCCCGTGTCTCCAGGCCTAGCGCCGCGCGCCTGGAGACGCAGGATGGGGTCCCCATCCAGAATGCCTGGAACATCCAACACCTCCGGAAATTCTACCCATGACCAAGGCCATGCGCCTATGAAGATCTCCGCTCGTGACACTCTCACGTAATAATGAGTTGGGGCTGTACACGCCCCGGAGTCTCCTAAGCGCCGCCCCTGGGCCTCACGGGGGCTCCCACCCACGTCCTAGTGGAGGCCCCATGCTCCATGTTGGCGGGAAGGTAAGAAGACTAGTATAGGTGCCGGACACGGCTCTTCTTTTGCTTGCTTTCTGTAGTTGGTTTGCAACTTCTTGAATGGAATTTGAGATTTTTTACGTTTCATTTGAGGGTTGGGAAATTTCTTCTCCTTGCACCGTTCGCTCTTCCAGCTCTTGCCTCAGGAGAAGTGGCAGTTGCCCGTCGCTCCTCCTCGCGCATCCCGCGCGCGGGGGCTGGGCAGGTGTGTGCGCTCGAGCCCGCCCACGAACACACCTCGCCAAGGCCTCAGTACCCTGGCCTCTTGGCGTCTTCGTCCTCGCGCGACGCTCTCAAACGAGCTCACGGGCATGACGCCTCCAGAGTTTTCCTAATCCTATAGCTGCAGGGTGCCTCCTGAGGCTCAACGACTTTTGAGTCTCCTCGTGGCAAGGCATGCTCTTGCGGCAGGGGCGTGCACCACAAGAATATCAAGCTAAGTCACCCCAACCACAATCAACGGTAATGCGGGTATCGCAATGCAACACGAAAATGGTAACATAACGGCGCAAGCGCCATAGTTCATTACATGCTCCGACAGGGCCCTCTACCTTTTTTAATGCAGGGGGAAGAAAGAAACAAAAGCAAGCCGCGCGACTACAATGGCTCTTGAGGCCCGGCTCCAGCAGCACTCGAGCTCAGTCGGAGTCCTCCTCCTGCTTCACCGGGGCACGATGGCGACGCGGCTCGTCACCCTCCTCAGTTCGAGCCCGGCGACGCGGTGGCTCGTCGTAGTCACCGTCGCTGGTGCTCTCCCCGGAGGAGGAGCCGCCCTGCTGGAGGCGACGCAACTGTCACCAAGGGCAAGCTCATCGCCAGCGATGGCGCCACCCCTCCGGTTGTAGTCATCATCACCATCGTCGTCGTCGCTGTCACTTTCCGGGCAGCACCCCGAGCGTTGGCCGTCTTCCTCGAACACCCTGACATAGAGGGTCGCGATGCCGTCGTACCTAAAGTGGAGAGTGCACCTCCCGTGCAAGCCCCGTGCGTGGGCGAACGGCTGCCACCCGCGATTCAGGAACACGTTGCCAGCGGCGGTGACCTCGACCTCCACCCATGAGGCCCTACTGCAGCAGCTGTCGGCCTGCAGCCAAAGGCCGCTAGGACCCCGGGTCGGCAGCACGCCCGCGAAGAAATGCGGAAGCTGGAACCAGATGCCCGTGGGCCTCTCCGACCACACGACGAACTCCGGGGACGCGTCGGCCGAGTGGGAGCGTGGCAGCGGTGGCCGGGCGAACGCCACGCGCCTTCCCCCATCGCTAAGGCCGCCCCGTCCACAGCGGCTCCCACCGCGGGAGGAAGCACCACCGCGGCTGCCTGAGGCGACACTAGCCCTTGAAGGGGTGCGCCCGCGCCCCCGAGGGGCCACAGCTGGAGTCGCGGCGTACTTGCGGGGGCGTCCTTGGCCTCTCTTGGGCGGCGGCGAGCCTGGCCCCTCCTTGGGGGCCTTCCCCTTCTCCGCGGCGGAAAACTTCTTCGTTGGCACCATGGACTCACTGGCAAGACGGTGGGATGGAAAGGAAGAAGGAGGAGCAAGCAGCGAGAAGACGGAGATGAGCAGGGGGCTCCGCCCCCTCTCCCATTTATAGCCGGAGGAAGGCCAACCGCCGGCCTCCCACGATCTCGAGTAATGATGGCTTTTCTACATGCAATAGGCTGTTGTCAAGTCGGACGGTTCCCGAGGCAGCGTGGGGAAGCGGAGGACGCCCACGTCCAGTCAGGTGCCACGCGTCAACTCGGTCCGCAGGTGATTGGGGCCCGCGGCACTTCGCCCTTGCCCTTTGGCTTCGCCTCAAAGCCAAGCCCGAGCGCACCTTGGGCCCGGGGGCTACTGTCGGCGTTCTGGGAACTAGGGTACCCAGACTTGCCTGCCTGCAGCCAATGGCGTGGCCCCATCGACGGCCTGGTACGGCCCTTCTTCAACATCGGCAAGACAAGACCCTCGCGAGGGGCATGCCTCGTGAGGCGGACGATGCCAAGACCTTCGGAGAGAGCGGCCTCCCTAGGCTGGCTCCTGAGGAGCGGAGATTCCTATGCAAGCACCCATCTCATGAGGTTCGGGTGATGCAAGCCATGACGACCAAGGCCAGGTGGGCGCCAGTGGGCGCAATGCAGCAGGTTTCCTCTTTTGTGCTAAGGAGGCAAGCGTAGGCGCGGAGTCCTGAGGAATCACCCAAAGGTTTCCATTCCCATGCAACGAGACCAAGACCGCCAGGACGGCAGGACGGATGTCATCGCCGAGCCCACCACGACGTCACGACCAGAAGCTTTGCAGGCGAAGACCACCTTTCATCAGGATAAGATGTACTACTTATCCCCCTTCAAAATTGGCCGTTGTGGGATCCCTTCCCGCCTTCATTTTCGAGGAAGAGAACCAAGGCCACTATATATAGGTTAGCCACCACCGTAAAGGGAGATCGAATCCTCAGCTCAAACCCACGCAAGAACAGACCTCGTGAGGTTGCTCTTCCTCTGTACTAGTTCATCCTCAGCCCCTCGCGAGGCTAATCCACCCCAAAGCAGGAGTAGGGTCTTACACCGCAAGGTGGCCCGAACCTGGGTAAACTGTCGTGTCTCCTTCCTTTCCTATTCATCAAGCTAGGCCGTGAGAGTGATGAATCGGTTGGCTGGAGAGGTCGAGTTCTTCGCACACGCCCCAGAGTTTGAACCTTTCTTGGGTCAGTGGAGCACTGAATCCGACAACTTCATATTCTTCATATGGGTCATTTGACTCCAAGTATAAACTATTCAAAAATCAGAATGGTGAAGTATTTGCCAGATTTATTGATACTAACTACAGGGATAGTTTCCGAGTGAAGAAAATTTGGGTGCCCAAAAGCCTTCTGGAATATCTTCAGGTGAATGTCATCATGCACTAGTACAAGCGACCCCTATACAAACAGTTTTTACCCCCTTTCTGGGACGGAGTTTTAAACTGTCGCCTTGCCTGTGTGTGTGATAGGGGGTCCTTCCCACATGACCCAGAAACCATCGGTGATAGGCCCTCGGGTCACACACGCGGGGAAAAAAGAGCTCGTGTGCGATCGGGTGAGCCATCACAGACAATTATACATGCCCAATCATTTTCGTTCATATGTACATCCCACACAGAGAATCCAAGACATATGTTTCCATTCGTATCTACATCCCACACAATGAATCCAAGAAATATGCTTTCGTTCGTATGTACATCCCACATAGTGAATCCCAGATAAACATTTCCATTCGCACGTACATCACACAATAAATTTCCCATCAAATCATCTATGATAATGTTGCCATTGCAGATGATATTAATAATTTTATCGTTTGCGTTATTGAATGCATCACGCACGGTGGCTAGAAGAAACTGTGTGGCATAGGCTATCCATCACACAAACTGTTTATGTGGAAAACATTTGCACAAGGTGGCTTAACGCAAACAGTTGTCCAGAGGAAGTCGTGTGTTATTGTTCATTGATCCAACATGTTTACTTCCTAGAAATTGTGTGGGTTGTGTGAGGTCATTGCCCACGCTGTTGTCTCAATAACCGTTTGCAATAGAAAACCCAAAATAGGCTAATTGGCCTATTATTATTAGTCCATTTAGTAATCAAATTGACATTTCATATTAAACACGCAATATATTTCATTTTTGTATTACGGAACCAGGATTTCATAATTGAAATACATCAGAGTACAACATCATATAGCTTCAGCACTTAGTTACACCATATAGGAATATATCTAGCTATCCCATTACACAACAGCACCATCACCAAGTTTCACAGGCAACATCTATAACCTTCGGAAATTAGCATCATAGATGGTAGATAGACAGATGAATCTCATTCGGAAAACTGCTGAAGCGGAAGGCGAATATTGAGCATTCAATGGTGTTGAGGGTCCTTGCAACTTTAGGCCAGTGCCTATGGATGATTGAACGTCCATCCTTCATCCTCTTGAGGAAGACATCAATATTATACCGTGGGTGTTGTATGAATACGTTCCTCGCCTCTTGACCATATATGTGGTTTGAGAGATAATCATCAGTGAACTGCTTTGGAAAGGCTTGAAAACAAAGATGTGCATAAATATCTTCTCTAAATTTTGAAATGGAGCAAAGGAATAAAAATACAAGGTATAAGAGTTAGTACCATCCTGTACTTCACTGTGTCTTCTTCATTGTGCAGACAAAGATCTTGTTGTTTTTCGTCGCTAGTTTCTTTATCCAAACAATCTTTCTAAGTTTCTTGCATTGAGTGATATTCATGGACATCTCATTTCCCCATATGCAAAAATGGGTCGAACAGTGGGTCAAAACCTGTGACAGCAGGACCAACATGTGCAATACCAAATTGTTAAAAACCTAAATATTAGAATGGTTCCTGCAACTGCATAATAATGTGCTATTAGACAAAAGACCATGCATGTGCTAACCTCGATGGAAAACCTCAGTTCCTCCCATTGTTTCCCTGCAACACATATAAGGTAGTTATTGATTGGGTTAAGTGAGGGTTGGCATACTATATGTAAAATATGTTGATGAAAAATAAACACATTGCAGATTCAACAGATTAATTCGAGCCACATGGAAAAGCCATTTATCCAAACCAAGCATGCTCAAGAACTAGGAAATATAGCAATTGCATATGTTTCTGATGTACTTAGTACAAGCAAATTTGATTTATTCCTCACATGCATAACAATACAAAATTGTACCCACAACAATTGAACATCGTATTGCGGAATTGAACCAAATAGTTAACTAAACACCACAACAAATGAACCAAACATTAACTAAGCACCACACTGCACAATATAACATCCTAGAAGATCAGACAGTTAACCAAACCAAGCATGCTTAACAACTTGGAAATATAGCAATTGTATTTGTTTCTCATGTATTTTGTACAGCCAAATTTTATTTATTTTCACATGAAATACAATACAAAATTGCACCCACAAGAATTGAACATCACATTGCAGAATTGAACCAAACAATTAACTCAACATGACAACAAATTAACCAAACAATTAACTGATATGTCTCCATCACATCTATAATTTTTTATTCTTTCATGCCAATATGCTACAACTTTCACATACTTTTGGCAACATTTTATATTATTTTTCGGACTAGCATATTGATCCAGTGCCCAGTGTCAGTTCCTGTTTGTTGCATGTTTTTGTTTTGTAGATTAAGCGTATCAAATGAAGTCCAAACGTCATAAAAATTTACAAAGATTTATTTTGGATTATGTGTGATTTTTGGGAAAAAGAATCAACGCGAGACGATGCCCGAGGGGGCCACAAGCTAGGAGTGCATGACCCATGGTGCGCCTGGCAGGCTTGTGGGTCCCCTATCGGTCGATTCGGGGTATCCTTTGGCTGCAAGGAAGCTAATATCAGGATGAAAATCCCCCTCAAAATTTCAACCCAATCGGAGTTAAAGATCTTCGAGAATTTAAGAAACGGTTTTCGGCCAGAAAACAAGAATGCGAAATAGAAGAGAACAGAGAGAGAGATCCCATCTCGGAGGGGCTCCTGCCCTCCGGGAGCCATGGAGGTCAAGGACCAGATGGGAAACCCTCCTCACATCTAGGGGGGAGACCAAGGAAGAAGAATAAGGAGGGGCTCTCTTCCACTCTCTCCTGGTGGCGCCGGAACGCCGCCGGGGCAACCATCCTGACGGTGATCTACACCAACAACTTCGGCGCCATCTTCACCAACTCTCTCCCCCTCTATGCAGCGGTGTAAGACCTCTTCTCCCTGTTGCAATCTCTACTTAAACATGGTGCTTCATGCTATATATTATTACCCAATGATGTATGGTCATCCTATGATGTTTGAGTAGATTCATTTTGTCCTATGGGTTGATTGATGATCATGATTGGTTTGAGTTGTATGTTTTATGTTGGTATTGTCCTATGGTGCCCTCTGTGTCGTGCAAGTGTGTGGGATTCCCACTATAGGGTTTGCAATATGTTCATGATTTGCTTATTGTCGGTTGCGGGAGTGATAGAAACCTAAACACGGATAAGTGCGTTTTGGCATATGGGAGTAAAGAGGACTTGTTACTTAATGCTATGGTTGGGTTTTACCTTAGTGATGTTTAGTAGTTGCGGATGCTTGCTAGAGTTCTAATCATAAATGCATATGATCCAAGCATGAAAAGTATGTTAGCTCATGCCTCTCCCTCATATAAAATTGCAATAATGATTACCGGTCTAGTTATCGATTGCCTAGGGACAAAATCCCTCTATTGTGTTACAAAAAGCTTTCTACTAAACAACTAACTTATATTATCTAGCAAAGTACTCCTAGTTTTATTCTTGCAAAGTAGTTCTAGCATTACACCTACAAAGTACTTCTAGTTTCATACTTGTTCTTGGTAGAGCAAACGTTAAGTGTGCATAGAGTTGTATCTGTGATCGATAGAACTTGAAGAGAATATTAATTCTACCTTTAGCTCCTCATTGGGTTCTACACTCTTACTTATCGAGAAAGACTACAATTGACCCCTACACTTGTGGGTTATCAAGACCTTTTTCTGCCGCCGTTGCCGGGGAGCAATAGCATGGGGTGAATATTCTTGTGTGTGCTTGTTTGCTCTATCACTAAGTAGATTTTATTTTGTGCTCTTGTTTTCTATCTTTAGTTATGCGTAGGAAACGCAAAATACCAAAATAATAATAATTATACTTGCTAACCCAATGGTTGAAGAACCACCCAAAATCTATGATATTGTCGGATTCAGGGCTCCGCAGACCCAAGAAAGGTTCAAACTCTGGGGCGTGTGCGAAGAACTCAACCTATCCGGCCAACCAACCCGTCGCCCCACGGCCAAGCTCGATGAACAAGGAAGAAGATGGACACAACAGTTTACCCCTGTTCGGGCCACCTTGCGGTGTAAGACCCTACTCCTGCTTTGTGGTGGATTTGCCTCACGAGGGGCTGAGGATGAACAAGTACAAGGGATGAACAGCCTCGCGAGGCCTGCTCTGGTGAGGGTATGAGTCGAGGGGTTCGGATCTCATCCCCTTCTATGATGGTGGCTAACCTATATTTATAGTGGCCTTGGTCCTCTTCCCCAAAGCGTAGGCGGGAAGGGATTCCACAATGGCCAATTTGAAAGGGGACAAGTAGTACATCTTATCCTGACGAAAGGTGGTCTTCGCCTGCAAAGCTTCTCGGCGTGACGCTGCGGTAGGCTCGGCGATGACATCTATCCTACCGAGCTGGTGAGCTTGGTCTTGTTGCACTGGAATGGAAACCTTTGCCTAAGTCCTCAGGAACCCACGCCTGTGCTTGCCTCCTTAGCACCAAAGAGGAAACTATCTTCTCTATGCCTGCTGGCGCCCGCCTTGCCTTGGTCGTCACGGCTTGCGTCACCGCAACCTCCTGAGGTTGGGTACCTGCATAGATATCTCTGCTCCTCAGGAGGCAGCCTGGGGAGGCCGCTCCCTCACGAGGTCTTGGTGTCGTTCGCCTCACGACGCTTGGCCCCTCGTGAGAGTCTTGTCTTGCTAGTCTTTGTAGATGGGCCGTAGCAGGCCGTCGATGGAGCCACGCCGTGGGCCACAGGCAGGCAAGTCTGGGTACCCTAGTTCCCAGAACGCCGACAGTAGCCCCCGGGCCCAAGGCGCGCTCGGACTTGGCTTCGAGGCGAAGCCTAAGGGCAAGGGCGAAGCACCGCGGGCCCCAATCGCCTGCGGGCCAGGCTGATGCGTGGCACTTGATGGGACATGGGTGTCTCCACTTCCCAACGCTACCTCCGCAACTGCCCGACTTGACAACTGCCTGATGCATGCAGATAGGCCATCATTGCTTGGAACGTGAGAGGCCACCAGTTGGCCTTCCCTTAGCTATAAATGGGGGAGGGGGCGGTGCCCCCAGCCCATCTTCATCTTCTTGCCGCTCACTCCTTCTTCTTCTTCGCCATCGCGTTGTCTTGCTGAAGCATCCATGGCGCTGGTGAGGAGGTTCTCCGCCGCCGAGAAGGGAAAGGCCCCCAAGGAGGGATCAAGCTCGCCGCCGCCGAAGAGGGGCTGCGGCCGTCCCCGCAAGTACGCTGCAACACCGACGGTGGCTCCCCGAGGGCGTGGGCGCACCCCCTCGAAGGCTGGCATCACCTCCGGCAGTCACGGGGATGGTCCCTCCCGTGCCGAGGGCTGCCGCGGCTGCGGTGGCTGCGGCCATGGAGGGAGGCATGTGGCAGCCATCCGGCCACCACCCCCGCACTCCCGTTCAGCCGATGCGTCCTCGGAGTTCGTGGTTTGGGCGGAGAGGCCGGCGGGCACCTGGTTCCAGCTCCCGCGCTTCTTCACGGGTGCACTGCTGGACGGAGGGCCTGGCGGCCTCTGGCTGCAGGCCGACGGTTGCTGCAGCAAGGCCTCGTGGGTGGAGATCGAAGTTACGCCTACCGGCTATGTGTTCCTGAACCGTGGGTGGCAGCCATTCGCCCGCACGTGCGGCCTACAAGGGAGGTGTACCCTCCACTTCAGGCACGACGGCGCTGTGACCCTCTATGTTAAGATCTTCGGGGAGGACGACAGACGCCTGGGGTGCTGCCCGGAGAGCGACAGCGACGGCGATGATGAACTTGCCCTTGGCGACATTCGCGACGCCTCCAGTAGCGGCGCCTCTTCCTCCGGGAAGAGCATGAGCGACGATGACTATGACGAGCCGCCACGCCGCCGGGCCCAGACCAAGGAGGGAGACGAGCCGCCCCGCCATCATGCTCCGGTGAAGCAGGAGGAGGAATCCGACTGAGTGCGGGCGTCGCTAGAGCCAGGCCTCAGGAACCGCAGTGGTCGCGAGGCTGCTTTTGCTTCTTTTTTTTCCTTTTTCCTGCATCAAGAAACGTAGAAGGCCCTGGTAGGGCATGTAATGGATCATGGCGCTTGCGCCGTTTATGTTAATGCCTTTATTTCGTATCTTATCATTTGCTTTGCTACCAACCGACAAGCTCTTGTTGACCGCGATTAGGGTAACTTAGCTTGGTGTGCTTGTGGTGGACTCCTGCGCCGCGAGGGTGTGTTCCTTCGGAGCTTGGGTCCTCTGCGTGCCTCTTGTTCCAGAGAGATCTTGCTGGGGGTTTCCTTCTCATGGACCTGAAGGTTCTCCGGCCTTAGGAGGCGCTTAGTGGCTGCAGGGTTAGGGGACCTCTGGAGGTGCCGTGCCCCGCGCGAGCCCCCGAGCGTGGGTCGCTGGTACGCCGTGTCGCGATGCTCGGAGGCATGGACTCAGGAGGCATGTGGGCCCGTTGGTTCGTTTGAGGGCGTCGCGCGAGGATTAAGACGCCAAAGGCTAAGACGCCAAGGCTTTGGCGAGGTGTGCTTGCGGGCGGGTAAAAGCGTACACACCGTGCCCAGCCACCACGCGCGAGACGCGCGAGGAAGAGCAATGGGCAACTATCACTCTCCCTAAAACGAGACCTGAAAGAGCGAATGCTACGAGGAGAAAAAATTCCCAACCCTTTCAAATATGGATGCAAAAACTTCAAATTTCATTCCAAGAAGTGGCAAATCAGCTACAGAAAGCAAGCAAAAAAGAACAGCCGCGACTGGCACCTACACAAGTCTTCTGGTCTTCCCGCCAGCGCGGAGCATGGGGCTTCCACTACGACATGGGTGGGAGCCCCTGTGAGGCCCAAGGGCGGCACTCAGGAGACTTTGGGGTGTGTGCAGCCCCACTCATTATTACGTGAGAGTGTCATGGGTGGAGACTTGAGAGGCGCATGGTGCTTGCTAGTCATGGATAGAACTTCCGGAGGTGCTAGATGTTCTAGGCATTCCGGATGGGGACCCCGTCCTATGTCTCCAGGCACGCAGCGCCAGACCTGGAGACACGGGCGATCCTGAATGGGCCCTCCCATATAGGCGAGAGCTTGTGAAGCCCCTCCCTGGAGAGCACCTGTCTCAGGACGAGGTCACCCACCTCGAGGGTCCTTGAGCAGACGCTACGGTAGTGATACCGCCGCAGCGCCTGCTGGTACCTCGCGGCACGGAGCGCGGCTTGGCTGTGGCCCTCCTCCCCGAGCACGAGGTCCATCCCCCGCGAGGCGTCCTGGCGCGCCTCGTCAAACGCCAAGACCCACGGGGAGCAATGTTTGACCTCATGAGGGAGGACCGCCTCAGCCCCTTAGACGAGGAAGAACGGGATCTAGCCAGTGGGCTTAGTCACGGTGGTGCGGATGGACCATAGCACGGACTGAAGCTCATTGAGCCAACCCCTGCCGCAGGCCTCGAGTTTCTTCTTGAAGCTCCTCACCTTGAGGCCCCTCAAGACCTCCGTGTTGGCGCATTCGGCTTGGCCATTACTCCGTGGGTGCGCCACCGAAGCGTAGCATATCTGCGTTCCAAGGTTAGCACAATATGTTTTGAAGAGGTTTCTCGTGAACTGAGAGCCATTATCAGTGATGATACGGTTGGGGACCCCAAAGCGGCTCACGAGGCCCTTGATGAACTTGATAGCCGAGCCAGATGGGATGGCGTTCACGGGCTCCACCTCCGCCCACTTGGTGAACTTGTCGATGGCGACGTAGAGGTGGCAGTAGCCCCCGGCCGCTCGGGGAAACGGGCCCAGGATATCCAGCCCCCAGCCCGCGAACGGCCACGAGAGTGGGATGGTCTGGAGGCCCTGTGCGGGCTGGTGGATCTGCTTGGCGTGGAATTGATAGGCCTCACAGGATCTCACCAACTCGGTGGCGTCGTTGCGTGCCGTGGGCCAGTAGAACCCGCTACGGAACGCCTTGCCCACGAGGGTGCGTGACGATGAATGATGCCCACAATCCCCGCCATGGATGTCAGCTAGCAGCTCGCATCCCTGATCCTTGGAGATGCACCGCAGCGAGACATTGTTTGTCCGCCTTCGGTAGAGCTCGCCATCCTGCAAGCAGTAGGCGATGGCCTGACGGGCCACGCGTTCTGCGTCTTCCTCCTTCTCAGGCAAGGTGCCTTGGAGCAGGTACGACTTGAACTCTTCGGTCCAGCACCCTTCCTGAGGTTCGAGCGCCAGGAGCAGGCAGGCACCGGAGGTCGGACCACAGGCTGGAGCGCCCGAGGAGGGGGCCATGGGTAGCTCCTCCCGAAGCAGCACCGGGCCTGCAATGGAGGGGGCCGCCGATGGCTTGAAGGGCCGTTCCTCGAAGACGCCCTGCTTTTGGGGCTCGCGCTAGGATGCTCTCTTGGCGATGTCGTCTGCCTCCTTGTTCATGCCACATGGGACGTGCTGCAACTCCAAACCCAAGAATCGTTTTTCAGTTTTGCGTACCTCTTCCAGGTATGCCTCCATGTGTTCATCCTTGGGCTTGTACTCTTTGTTGGAGAAGTTGACAAGGAGCTGAGAGTCGCCCTTGATGCTGAGGCGCTTGACCCCTAGGGCCGCCGCGGCCCTGAGGCCGGCTATCAGACCCTCGTATTATGCGATGTTGTTGGAGACCTTCTCGCCATGCTAGAAGCAGAGCTGCACGGTGTAGTAGAGCTTGTCCTGGGTAGGCGAGATGAGTACGGCTCCAGCCCCCGCGCCCCGGCGTGCGAATGCGTTGTCGAAGTACATGACCCAGCCATTGGGCGCCTCATCTCTGGGCATGAGGGAGCGGTCTTCACACACCCCTCGGTCTGGGGCATCAGTCCATTCCGCTACAAAGTCAGCGAGGGCCGTGCCCTTGATAACCCTGGTGGTGCTGAACTCCAGCTGGAACGCCTGCAGCTCAATGTTCCACTCAGCAACCCTCCCCGCGGCATTGGGGCTCCGGAGCACCTTCTCCAGGGGGTATGCGAAGACAACTTTAATGGGGTGGCCTTGGAAGTAGTGGCGTAGCTTCCTGGAGGCAACGAGGAGCGCGAGTAGGAGCTTCTGCGGCATAGGGTAGCATGCGCGCGCGTGACCGTGCTGATGAAGTACACGGGGTGCTCGACGAAGGGAGAGGCATCGACGACGTCCAGCCCCTCTTGAGACGATGGGGCCTCGCGAGCCTCACGGTCGTGAGTCCCTTGGAAGTTGGTGATGAAGCGCTCGTGGAGCTGGTCCCAGGAGGAGATCGACCCCACCAGGAGGTTCAGGAGCCAAGAACGAGCGCCGTCCTTGAGGGCCATGGGGAACCAGTTCACCATGACCCTGTCGTTGCCGTTTGCCGCCTTGATGCTCAGCTCATAGAGCTGGAGGAACTCAGCGGGGTTGGCGGTGCCGACGTAGCGTGGAGGCAGATCTGGCTAGAACTTGACGAGCCAAATGATGCGGCGCAGTTCCGGGGTGAAAGCACGGCAGCCCGCCGCACTCACAGGGGCCGGCCGCATGGGGGGAGCTTGATCTTGGCGCTCGCGCTTCTCCTTGTGGCTGCTGCACCACCTGGCAGCTTTCCTCATCGCGCGCCGGCGCTCTGCACGGCGGGTCACGCTGGGGTGCCTCACGCCCGAGCTCGGGGTCCGTCCCACGCAAAGGAGGTGGAGGAGGTGCATCATGAGCCACGTCGCCCCGCCAGGTACGGCGGAGGACGAGGCGAATGGGACGGTGCAAGAGCTTCACCAGCGGCGTTGACGAGCTCGGCGATGCGGCCGAGCCAGCCGTCGTAGAGATCGTTGGCCGAATGATAGTGCAGAAGCTCACGCGCCATGAGCAGCGCAGCCTACACGTTCGCCGGCCCGCGACGAACGTGAGAAGACGATGTCGTGGCCAGAGTGGGTGATGGGGTCGCGGTGCAGCCGTCGCGCTGCACGGACGGTGGCAGTGACGAGTCCTACTTTTCACGAGCAGCAGGGTCGGTGGCAGCGTTAGCCACCGAGGAGGCAGACCGGCGAGGGGCGCTGTTGACCACGGGTGCCTTATGGGCAACACGAGCAGCCCAGCGCTCGGCTCGAACACGGCGAGCGTCGGCCATAGGAACAACGGAACAGTGGCGGAGCAAACGGTGGAAGAGGGACTTCGACATGCCCCTACCTGGCGCGCCAAATGTCGGATTCAAGGCTCCGCAGACCCAAGAAAGGTTCGAACTCTGGGGCATGTGTGAAGAACTCAACCTATCCGGCCAACCAACCCGTCGCCCCATGGCCAAGCTCGATGAACAAGGAAGAAGATGGACACAACATTTTACCCAGGTTCGAGCCACCTTGCGGTGTAAGACCCTACTCCTGCTTTGTGGTGGATTTGCCTCACGAGGGGCTGAGGATGAACAAGTACAAGGGATGAATAGCCTCGTGAGGCCTGCTCTGGTGAGGATATGAGTCGAGGGGTTCGGATCTCATCCCCTTCTATGATGGTGGCTAACCTATATTTATAGTGGCCTTGGTCCTCTTCCCCAAAGCGTAGGCGGGAAGGGATTCCACAACGGCCAATTTGAAAGGGGACAAGTAGTACATCTTATCCTGACGAAAGGTGGTCTTCGCCTGCAAAGCTTCTGGGCGTGACGCTGCGGTGGGCTCGGCGATGACATCCGTCCTGCCGAGCTGGTGACCTTGGTCTTGTTGCACTGGAATGGAAACCTTTGCCTGAGTCCTCGGGAACCCACGCCTGCGCTTGCCTACTTAGCACCAAAGAAGAAACTGTCTTCTCTGCGCCCGCTGGCGCCCGCCTGGCCTTGGTCGTCATGGCTTGCGTCACCGCAACCACCTAACGTTTGGTACCTGCATAGAAATCTCCGCTCGTCAGGAGGCAGCCTAGGGAGGCCGCTCCCTCAGGAGGCCTTGGTGTCGTCCGCCTCGCGGGTCTTGTCTTGCTAGTCTTTGTAGATGGGCCGTACCAGGCCATCGATGGAACGACGCCATGGGCCGCAGGCAGGCAAGTCTGGGTACCCTGGTTCCCAGAACGCCGACACATACTGCTGAAGATTTCTACTTGGATCATCTTAGATCCATTTGTGCTCATGCTAAAAACCCAACTAACTTAGTTGAGGGAAAATCATTAGATGAGCATGCTTATTTTGTGTGACACCGCGTATGTAAAAAAGGTAAACTTTTATGGCATCGTATTAATAGTTTGTATTGCTGCGCTTGGAATTTATGTGAAATACATGATCTTGTTGTTCTGAAGACCCTAAAAAACACATTTCCTTCCAATGTGAGTTTAAGGATAATGGAATCTTTTCTTCCTATGCCAAGGGTGTTTATAATTACTATGATATTGAACAAATTGAAGAATTTGTTTCTTTTAAGGGTGCCTATGAAATTGCTTCTTTGGTTGAAAAGTATGATGCTACTCTTGACAAATCTGAAAAAATTTCCATACTTAAATATTGCTATGAAAACTATGCTTCTAATGCTTATGTTAAAAAATATATTGAGGACGGCACCGCTGTCCAAGAAGAGACCAATATTTTGCAGGAATCTATGGAAGAAGAAATTGCTGAAATTGTGAGCTCATTAGATTAAAAAGACGAGGAGGAGAGCGAAGAACAAAAGGAGGAAGATCGGATTAGCTACCCGTGCCCACCTTCTAACGAGAGTAAATCTTCAACTCATACATTGTTTAATTTCCCTTCATGCTTACCGAATGATGAATGCTATGATAATTGCCATGATCCCGTGGATTTGTTTGAAATATCCCTTTTTGATGAAATCGATGCTTGCTATGCTTATGGCCATGATGCCAATATTTGAATGATGCTTACAGAGATGAACTTGCTATAGTTCCTTATGTTAAGAATGAAATTGTTTCTACTACACCCACACATGATAATCCTATTATCTTTTTGAATTCTCCCAACTACACTATATCAGAGAAGTTTGCTCTTATTAAGGATTATATTGATGGGTTGCGTTTTACTATTGCACATGATGATTTTGATGAGTACAATATGCATGTGCTTGCTGCTCCTACTTGCAATTATTATGAGAGAGGAACTACATCTCCGCCTCTCTATGTTTTCAATACGATAAAATTGCAAGAAATAGTTTATACTATCCATTGTCCTTTACTTGTGCATGAATTGTTCTTTTATGACATGCCGATGCACGAGAAGAGAGTTAGACTTCGCCATTGCATGATATATGTTGCTTTGTTCTCACTACTAAATTACAAATCATTGTTAATTAAAATTGGCTTTGATATACCTTGGGATCCGGGTGGATCAATTACTTGAGCACTTTATGCCTAGCTTAATGGCTTTAAAGAAAGCGCTACCTGGGTGACAATCCCGAAGTTTTAGAGAGTCATTTACTTTTGTTGTGTGCTTTTAAAAAATTTAAAAACAAAAAAATATAGAGGGGAACTTAAAAACTTTTAAAAAAGAGAAGCGATTGGAAGGTTATGCATTGGAGAAGTGAGGGTCGACCTTGAACACTTGTGTTCATGCTCATGGAAACAACGAAGAATTTTTAATGGAAGTTTCTCGCAAAAATAATTATCCCCTTGTACAAATCCATTGTATTATATAAATAATGTGCCAGGATTTACCTTAGGGTGTTTAAATCGCTTGTTTGGTATGCGCAGTGAAAAACAGAAACTTTGGCTGTAGTGCGTGAATTTACATTTTTTTACTGGAAGATCAAAAGTTTCTGAAATTTTTACAAAGTACTGCTATTCAAATTTTCTATTTTGTCCTAATGTTTCAGAATTTATTGAGTTACATAAGTATATGTATTTTCTGCATCTTTACAGACTGTCCTGTTTTCACAGATTGTTGTTATAGTTTCATTATTTGCTTATGTTTGAAATCTTGTTGAGGCCCCATTGACTTGGGAGCCATAGATTTGTGATAGCATGCAGTGCGTAATGTTTGATTATAATTATACAATAATGTTACAGCAGGACATGATGGGATTTGATGTTATATGTACTAACCCCTCTAATAAAAAGTTTGGTTAAGTTTTGTGTGCATGAAGTGCTCGAAGATCGAGGAGGTATTGATATAAGAGGAATAAGGAGAGGCAAGAGTTCAACCTTGGATATTCCCAAGGCACCCCAATTAAATATTCAAGGATACTCAAGCGTCTAAGCTTGGGGATGCCTCGGAAGCCATCCCATCTTTCTTCTTCGACAATTATCGGTATGTCTCGGTTTTTGTTTTGTTCACATGATATGCGTAAATTCTTGGAGCGTCGTGTGCCTTTTATTTTTATTTTAATAATGCACCATGTTGGTATGAGATAGTACTTGGTTGATTTATAGAATGCTATTTGCACTTCACTTATATCTTTTGATTATGGCTTTATAGAATGCTTCATGTGCTTCACTTATATCGTTTGAAGTTTGGATGTCTGTTTCTCTACATATAGAAAACCGTTATTTGTAGAATGCTCTTTTTCTTCACTTATATTTGTTAGAGCCTAGGCAAGTATTTTGTAGAAAGAATTAAACTCTCATTTCACTTATATCTATTTAGAGAGTCAACAAGAATTGGTCACTCACATGGTTAGTCATAAAATCCTACATAAAACATGCAGATCATTGAATATGATATGTTTGATTCCTTGCAATAGTTTTGCGATATTAAGATGGTGATATGTGGGGGTACTAGTGAATGATTGTGATTTAGTAAGAATATTGGTGTTATGGTTTGTGATTCCCTAAGCATGGTCTCTAGTTATGCGATGAAGTTATATCCTACTCATGCTAGTATCCAGTGTTAATTATTCGCAATGCATGATTATGACTGTTGTCGCTCTCTGGTTGGTCGCTTCTCAATCTATTTGCTAGCCTTCATCTGTACTAAGTAGGAATGTTGCTTGTGCATCCAAACCCTTAAACCAAAGTTGTTCCAGATGAGTCCACCTTATCTACCTATATGCGGTATTACTCTGCCATTCCAAGTAAATTTGCATGTGCCACCTCTAATCATTCAAATAAGCATCTATTTTGTGTGCCCGTACCGCTCATGCAGCGGCAAGGGGTGGTCAGTATCTTCCATGCTAAGTGGGTTATTCTCACGATGGGTGTTTATTCACTTGTCATTGCACGAGAGAGGCTCGTAATTGGGATGCCCAGTCCTGTAATCAAAATGAAAAAAATTATAATGAAACAAACTCCCCCGGAAAGCTGATTGTATGGAGGGCATCGGAGGATTCGGCTAGCCATGGCTTGTGTTTGAATGGTCAAGGGGGAGTACACTTTACCTTTCCACTTGGGAACCGCCAATAATGTGTTTAGCATGGAAGATATTGAGAATCCTCGGTCATTACGTTGACAGGAAAAGTACACCTCTCAAAATGTATTCATCTCTGTTTTTAAGCTTCGAGCTCTGGCACCTCTAGAAATCCATGCTTCCCTCTGCGAAGGGCCTATCTATTTACTTTATGTTATTTTACTTTTATTGTTGAGTCATCACCTTCTCATTCAAGCACCAGTTGGAGAGCACTATTGTCATTTTTATGCATTGAGTATAGTTAAGTTGTGTGCATCATGACTGGATCAATGATTGAGCATGAAGGGCTAGGGATAGGGTTCTTTAGCATTTTTGTTCTGAAAGGCATGATTGTTTGTTGGTATGCCCGAGTATTGATGTCTTTATATCAAATTATAGACTATTGCCTTGAATCACTCGTATCTTAATATTCATGCCATGATTAGATTATATGATCAAGATTATGATAGGTAGTATTCCACATCAAAAATTATTTTTTTATCATTTACCTACTCGAGGACGAGTAGGAATAAAGCTTGGGGATGCTGATACGTCTCCGTCGTATCTATAATTTTTTATTGTTTCATGCCAATATGCTACAACTTTCACAGACTTTTGGCAACATTTTATATTATTTTTGGGACTAACATATTGATCCAATGCCTAGTGCCAGTTCCTGTTTGTTGCATGTTTTTGTTTTGCAGAATATCCATATAAAACAACGCCCAAATGCGATAGAAATTTGATGGAGATTTATTTTAGAATATATGTGATTTTTGGAAAAAAAATCAACACGAGACGATGCCTGAGGGGGCCACAAGCCAGGAGGGCGCGCCCCCTACCAAGGGCACGCCTGGCAGGCTTGTTGGTCCCTTGTAGGTCGGTTGGTGGTATCCTTTGGCTGCAAGGAAGCTAATACCTGGATAAAAATCCCGTCAAAATTTGAGCCCAATCGGACATACGAATCACCAGGAATTAAGAAATGGTTTTCGACCAGAAAACAAGAATGCGAAACAGAAGAGAACCGAGAGAGAGATCCAATCTCGGAGGGGCTCCTGCCCCCTTGGAGCCATGGAGGTAAAGGACCAAAGGGGAGACCCTCTTCCATCTAGGGGGGATACCAAGGAAGAACAAGGAGGGGGCTCTCTTCCCCTATCTCCCGGTAGCGCCAGAACGCCGCCGAGGCAACCATCGTGACGGCGATCTACACCAACAACTTCGCCACCGTCATCACCAACTCTCTCCCCCTCTATGCAGTAGTGTAACACCTCTTCTCTCCACTGTAATCTCTACTTAAGCATGGTGCTTCATGCTATATATTATTACCCAATGATGTATGTCCATCCTATGATGTTTGAGTAGATTCGTTTTGTCCTATGGGTTGATTGATGATCGTGATTGGTTTGAGTTGTATGTTTTATTTTGGTGATGTCCTATGGTGCCCTCCGCGTCACGCAAGCGTAAAGGATTCCCATTGTAGGGTTTGCAACATGTTCATGATTCACTTATTGTCGGTTGCGGGAGTGACAGAAACCTAAACACGGATAAGTGGGTTGTTGTGTATGGGAGTAAAGAGGACTTGTTACTGAATGCTATGGCTGGGTTTTACCTTAATGATCTTTAGTAGTTGCGGATGCTTGCTAGAGTTCCAATCATAAGTGCATATGATCCAAGTATGGAAAGTATGTTAGCTCATGCTTCTCCCTCATATAAAATTGCAATAATGATTATCGGTCTAGTTATCGAATGCCTAGGGACAAATCCTTGTCTTGTGCGCAAAAAGCTTTCTACTAAACAACCAACTTTTATTATCTTGAAAAGTACTCCTGGTTTTATTCTTGCAAAGTAGTTCTAGCATTACACCTCCAAAGTACTTATAGTTTCATACTTGTTCTAGGTAAAGCAAACGTTAAGTGTGCGTGGAGTTGTATCGGTGGTCGATAGAACTTGAAGAGAATATTAATTCTAACTTTAGCTCGTCGTTGGGTTTGACACTCTTACTTTTCGAGAAAGGCTACAATTGATCCCCGATACTTGTGGGTGATCATTAATTGAGCACCACATTGCATGATATATAGAATATATATATATACACTAGCGGATCAGATTGCATAGTAATAGTACATAGGACAATTCACTAGAATTTGTAAAGGGAAGGCAGGAGCAGCACATGCAATAGGTAAACCGAACATCCTTAACCGGCGTAGCTAGCTAGTTGAACATAAGTCCTTACAGTGAGCTAAAAAGACAAGCTACTGCTCATCGTCGGAGATATAGATGATGATTGGCTCCCTAGACTTGGAAGAGGGTGAGGCCGCCACATCGTGGGTGCCCTCCTCGTAGTGGTGAATCACCTGAGCTGCTCCGGGCACCAACCTGTTGGCTCTGGAGTTGAGGTATGCATGGACACGCTGAGAAAACACCTTGTAGTCTTCATCGAAGGCACCGACAGTGGCCTCGTGAAAACACGACGAACTGTCGTTTAAAGCAGCGAACCGTGTGGGGGCGTCGGTGCGCGATGTGTCGACGATGGCCTCAATGGCGAGGTGCTCCTCCAAGATCTAGGGGTTGGCACAAATGGCAGCAATCGCGACCGCATCCGCGCGTGCGGCCGTGATTTGCTTCTCCGTTGCCAAATGCTCCTTGAGTTGCTGGCTATACTGTGTGCACCATGGCTTAGCCTAGACCAACGAGGCCGAGCGGCGGGAAGGAGTATCGCCGGCGAGGAGGCGGCGCTGCAGGCAAGCAGTGAAGGTTTGAACTTCGAAAGGAAGAAGAAAATAGGGGAAATGTGGCTTTTGGTCAGGAGGAGGGGGGAGGTAGATATTTCTACGGAAGCCGAATTTTTTTGCTCGGTGCAGTGAAAAACTGGTGCACAAAGTATCATCAGACACGTTCCCTTATTCAACATTGTCTACAATATGTGAACAACACAAACAACTCATATAGCTTACCCCGTGTGTGATGAGTTTGAACATGCAAATTTTGGTCCGAATTTCCCTGGTTACAGTGGTCATCTATGTCATTGCATAATTTGGGTACACAAAAGAGCCTACAGCACACCCACACTTCTTAATTGAGCAAGTTCAGCAATTAAATAGAGCTAGCTGACCTAAACATCACTCTAACAAAAGACCAGCGGTCTAAACAAAGACTACTACTCCGGCTGGCGCTCGTCGATCTCCGCTATATCCTCCATGTCCAGCTCGCGCCCAACGATCTCCTGGGGAAGGGGCGCCATGGCATCCATCACAACATACTTGTCAAGGATCTCGCCATCCGCATCCACCGTCTATTTGGAAAAGGCCGCCACGAGCTGGGTATGGGCGATTGCGAGCTGCGCTTGGACCGGCTCCAACTGGGCAAGGTATGCCATGAATGAATGGACAGCTGCTCGAACGCTTTCGGTGATTGCCAACTCTTCGGCCGTGGGTTGCCGACTGTTGTCGGAGAATCTTCATGTGATTTGTGTGGTGACCGCGAGGAGCTGGGCGTGGCCGGCCTCCATCAGGGCTAAGGCGGCCTCCACAGAACAAACAACTGTTGTGCCACTCTCACCATTTGCTATCCCCGTCACAGATGTTGCTGCTGCCATCTGAGCTACATCAGCTACTGTTTTGGCTGCCGCAACCGCCTGGTTGCAGATTGCGGCCGCACTAATGCAGGTTGTGAGCGCGCTCATGGCGGCTGCAGTCGTTTTCTCACCCGTGTGGGCCGCCGAAGTTTCCCTCACAATGTGAGTCCACATCCCCTTCTTTGACCGGCGACAATTGAATAGTAAAATGATATTTGGGGAGCTAGTGTGCTTGACATGCCGACTATGGACTGTAGTGGACAAACCTTATCCCAAAAGCCATATAAGACGGTGCTCCAAGATATTTTTAATGCATCACATACTGTTCGTGATAATAACAATGTTGATGTACTTGATTTTTTGTGTTGATTTGAAATATAGAATGGGGTCACATCGGTTGAGGATGGTGTTTGAATTGCCAGAACATTTATCTGTAGTGAACATGCAACTACAGGAGTGTCGTGAAAAAAATGGAATTATTCAGGGTTCTTTTGGACATTTTTATACATTAATTGAGTTTTCTAGGCATTTAAGGTGCATAATTCATATTTGAACTACATGCATATGCTCCGGTGCACCAAAATGGGTTGTAAAATCATATATGTGTCCATGGGTGCATGCTTAGGTCCCATGCAAGAAATGGGAATGAATTTCAAACACCTTGGCATCGTAGCTCGGCCACAAACATTGAGATACTTTGTTTTAAAATTCTAGTAAATCCAAAACTCGTCTAAAATTCTTGAAACTTGGCATGCTATCATGGAATGGTACCAACATGTTGTGGTAAAATGATACATCTCCGTCGTATCTACTTTTCCTAACGCTTTTCCTCTTGTTTTGGACTCTAATTTGCATGATTTGAATGAAACTAACCCGGACTGACGCTGTTTTCAGCAGAACTACCATGGTGTTGTTTTTGTGCAGAAATAAAAGTTCTCGGATTGGAACGAAACTTTGCGAGGATTTTTTATTCAATAAATAAGAATTTCTGGAGCCAAGAATCATCAGAGGGGGGCACCTGGGTGGGCACAACCCACCAGGGCGCCCCCCCCCCCTCCAAGCGCGCCCAGGTGGGTTGTCCCCACCTGGTGGCCCTGCAGACTTCAACCCTGATACTATAAAATCACATATTTGGAGAAAAAAATCAGGGAGGAAGAATTATCACGTTTCGCGAGACGGAGCCGCCGCCACCTCCTGTTCTTCATCGGGAGGCTAGATCTGGAGTCCGTTTGGGGCTCCGGAGAGGGGGATCTTCGATCTTCGTCATCACCAACCCTTCTCCATCGCCAATTCCATGATGCTCCCCACCAGGAGTGAGTAATTCATTCGTAGGCTCGCTGGTCGGTGGGGAGTTGGATGAGATTCATCATGTAATCGAGTTAGTTTTGTTAGGGCTTGATCCCTAGTATCCATTATGTTCTGAGATTGATGTTGCTATGACTTTTCCATGCTTAATGCTTGTCACTTTGGGCCCGGGTGCCATGATTTGAGATCTGAACCGTTTATGTTATCACCATTATATCTATGTTCTAGATCCGATCTTGCAAGTTATAGTCACCTACTACGTGTTATGATCCGGCAACCCCGGAGTGACAATAGTCGGGACACTTCCCGATGATGACCGTAGTTTGAGGAGTTCATGTATTCACTATGTGTTAATGCTTTGTTCCGGTTCTCTATTAAAAGGAGGCCTTAATATCCCTTAGTTTCCAATAGGACCCCGCTGCCACGGGAGGGTAGGACAAAAGATGTCATGCAAGTTCTTTCCATAAGCACGTATGACTATTTACGGAATACATGCCTACATTATATTTATGAACTGGAGCTAGTGCCGTATCGCCCTAGGTTATGACTATTATATGATGAATATCATCCAATGAGTTCACTGATCCAATGCCTACGAATTTCTCTCATATTGTTCTTCCTAAGTTACTACTGCTATTGTCACTGTTGCACTTGCTACAAAATCATTGCTATCACTGTTACCGTTACTATTGTTGTTGCTACTACTATCAAAACTATCATACTACTTTGCTACTGATCACTTTGTTGCAGATAATTAATCCAGGTGTGGTTGAATTGACAACTCAGCTGCTAATACTTGCAAATATTCTTTGGCTCCCCTTGTGTCGAATCAATAAATTTGGGTTGAATACTCTGCCCTCGAAAACTGTTGCGATCCCCTATACTTGTGGGTTATCAAGACCTTTTTGTGGCGCCGTTGCCGGAGAGCATAGCTATATTTGTTGAGTCACTTGGGATTATTATCAAATTATCACTATGAAGAATCTGAAGGATGCTAAGACTAAATTTTTTCCCTCTAAGACGAGGGGAGGTAAGGAACTGCCATCCAGCTCCGCTTTAGATTCACCTTCTGTTATAAGTAGACTTGCAATACCACCACATGCTATCAATTCTGATATGTCGCAAGTTATTGACGATGCTACTTCTGCTATGAATGCTACTCATGATGATGCTAGTACCTTGCTTGATGATAATGTGCCACTAGCTGAATTTCTTGATGAACAACTTGCTAGAACTAAGGCTTTTGAGAATGCTGAAACTAATGAAATTGTTGAAACTGATGAAGAGCTTGAAACTGAAAATCTTGAAACACCTATTAGACCTAGTTCTCCTAGATATGAATTGCCAAAGGTACCAGAAGGTTATATTATGGATGAGGAGACAACTAGAGACATTCTTGCTTGTAAGGATAGAGATTATCTGGAAAAATTATTATGCAAGTATAAAGAAAAGACTTTGAATGCTAGAATGAAATGTGATCCTAAGTTTGCTACTTCACCTATCTTTGTTGATGATAAAGATTTTGAATTCTCTGTCGACCCAGAGTTAATTACTTTGGTTGAATCTGATTCTTTCCATGGTTATGAAACTGAAACTTTTGTGGCACATCTTACTAAGTTGAATGACATAGCCACCCTACTTGCTCATGATGAGAAAATTCGCTACGATTATATTCTCAAATTATTTCCGTTCTCATTAAAGGGTGATGCTAAGGCTTGGTACAATACTCTTGCTCCTGGTTGTGTGCGTAGTCCCCAGGATATGATATATTACTTCTCTGAAAAATATTTTCCTGCTCATAAGAAACAAGCTGCTTTATAGGAAATATTTAACTTTGCGCAAATTCAAGAAGAGAGTCTCCCACAAGCTTGGGGGAGGATTCTCAAATTGCTTAATGCTTTGCCTGATCATCCTCTTAAGATAAATGAAATACTTGATATGTTCTATAATGGACTAACCGATGCTTCTAGGGATTTCCTAGATAGTTGTGCTGGTTGTGTTTTCAGGGAGCGAACTGTTGAACAAGCTGAAGAATTATTGAATAACATATTGAAAAATTATGATGATTGGACTCTTCCCGAACCACCACTCAAACCTACTCCGAAGAAGAGGGGTTTCTTATATCTCAGTCCTGAAGATATGCAAGAGGCAAAGAAATCCATGAAGGAAAAAGGTATTAAAGCAGAGGATGTTAAAATTTACCACCTATCGAAGAAATACATGGGCTTGAAACACCACCACCACCTAAGGTGGTAGAGGTAAATTCTTTACGAAAGTTCGATGAAGGTGATATTCCTTATAATAAACATCCTAGTCAATGCCTTTATGAGTTTGATAATTACATTAGAAAACAAGATCACTTCAATGCAAATGTTATGAAACAATTGAATTACAATTCTGATATGATTGCTCGCTTGAGTGACTTGTTATTTAGAATCTCAAATGATGTTAGAGGTGTAGGAAAACATGCTTCTATGGTTCAAACTCAATTAGAACAAGTTGCTAAATCTCAAAGAGAGTTGCTTGATGAAATGAATAATAATATTAATGATCATGCTGTTAGAGTAATGACTAGATGAGGTAGAATGACTCAGGAACCACTTTATCCTGAGGGACACCCAAAAAGAATTGAACAAGACTCTCAAAGAGTTGACACTGATGTACCTAGTCCTTTTAAAAAGAAAAACAAGAAGAAAAATGATAGGACTTTGCATGCCTCTAGTGAACCTGAAGTAGAAAAACCTCCTGATAATGATAAGGAAGTCTCTATCTCTGATGCTGAAACTCAATCTGGTAGTGAACACCCACCTTCTGAAAATGAAAAAGACAATGATGAGGTTCATGAAGATACTCAAACAAATAATAAAGAACCAGATAATGATGTTGAGATAGAACCAGCAGCTGATCTTGATAACCCACAAACCAAGAATAAAAGATATGATAAAAGAGACTTTGTTGCTAGAAAACACAGTAAGGAAAGAGAACCGTGGGTTCAAAAACCTATGCCCTTTCCACCTAATTCAACGAAAAAGAAAGATGATGAAGAATTTGAACGCTTTGCTGAGATGCTGAGGCCACTCTTTTTGCGTACTCGCTTGACCGATATCTTAAAAATGCCTCCCTATGCAAAGTACATGAAAGACATCATTACCAATAAGAGAAAAATACCGGGAGCTGAAATTTCAACCATGCTTGCTAATTATACTTTTAAGGATGGAGTACCTAAAAACTTGGAGATCCGGGAATACCAACTATACCTTGCTCCATCAAAAGAAATTATGTGAAAACTGCTTTATGTGATTTAGGAGCTGGTGTTAGTGTTATGCCTTTCTCTTTATATAAAAGACTTGATTTGAATAAACTCACACCTACTGAAATATCATTGCAAATGGCTGATAAATCAACTGCCATACCTATCCGTATTTGTGAGGATGTGCCCGTCGTTGTTGCTAATGTTACTATCTTGACTGACTTTGTTATACTTGAGATGCCCGAGGACGACAACATGTCGATTATCCTCGGTAGACCCTTCTTGAATACTGTAGGGGCTGTTATTGATTGCAATAAAAGCAAGGTCACTTTTCATATCAATGGTAAGGAGCATATAGTGCACTTTCCGAAGAAACAATTCCAAGTGAATGGTATCAATGTTATTGAAAATCTCCGACAATCACTATTGGAAGTTTTCAGTTACCCCTACCTACTGTTAAATAGAAATATGAAATGCTTATTGTTGGGGACATTCACATCCCCATTGAGGTAACTTAGTGTTTTACAAAATTTCTTTGGTTTCATGCTAATCAGAAGTGGTTGTTAATAAGACTTGATCAACCTTATTAATGAATCATTTTTGAGAGGCATGAAGTTGATGAATTTAGTGAGCACTACCTTCTGTCCCTACCTTTTGTTTTCTGTTTTTATTAGTTAAATAAAATAAAATGCCATGCCTTGCCTGTTCTCTCTAAGTTTTCCGTGCAATAAAAAATGACCCAAAAATAAAAGTTCTCAGAATGCTCTAAAAATTTAATACGATTTTTTCTGAATATTTAAGAATTTTTGGTGCTAATAACATCAGAGGGAGGTGCTCCATGTGGCACAACCCACCTGGGCGCGCCAGCACCCCCAGGCGCGCCCTGGTGGGTTGTGGTCCCCATGTGTCCCCCTCACTTATCCCTACATTCCATATCATCACCTACCTCCAGAAAAAATCACCATTGCTCTCTCTCTCTCTCTCTCTCTCGTGTTCTTGCTCTCAAACCCACGGATTTTGATCTCTTTGCTCGAAGCTCCGTTTTCGAAACTGTTTTGGGGGATTGTTGCTTGGTATGTGACTCCTCCATTGGTCCAATTAGTTTTTGCTTTAGTGGTTTATATTTAGAATAATTAGTGACTCTTGGTGCTGCTGTAGATGAGCTTGCATGTTGAATTCTTAGAGTTCTAAGTAGTTTGAATGCTTGATATGGCCTCTATGCATCCCTATGAGTAGTTGCTATCAATCTTGTAAAGTTTTGTTGAGAAAATTTTGTGGACTAAAAATTTCAGAATTTTGTTCATAGGAAAAAGATGAGTATCTTTAGGAAGTTTGCTTCCAAGAAGAACTCCAAGGGAATTATTGGGGAGTCGTCTGACAGTGATCTCCGCACCCGAAGAATGGTGGAGGTACGGCTGTGCGAGTGGCCGCATAACCTATTCATGGATGGAGCCGGAATCCGTCAAGAGTTTGCACAGTATGCTGCTAATGCCGGCCTCGCAGACTTCATCACAGCTGAATGTGAATAGTATCATCTCATCACAAATTCCTTTGTGCAAAGTTTTCATTTCTTGAGTAGGAATAATCCTCCTGAGGTGCAGTTTGACTTATATGCTGAACCCCATCAGATACCACTTTCTGAGTTTTGTGATATATGCATGATCCCTTCTGACGGGGATTTAGTAGAGCCTAGGCCCACAGAGTTTCATGGTTTTTACCGCACTCTGACTGTGGGGGATGAGAGAGGGGTATCGGCTGTTATTGACACTAGTTTACATTTCCTGGCTGTACATTATTTTGCTCTATTCATTGCGAAGTGTTTGCTTGCTAGAGAGAAGGTAGGTGCACTCAGTGCGCCTGACTTTGCTGTTTTACGTCGTGCACTTTACAGCGACAACACTTATAGCTTGGGAGCTATTGTGGCACGTCGCCTCCACATTAACAGATCCAAGGGTAAAATACATGGTGGCATTTATGCTACTCGCTTGGCGAGTCACTTTAACATTCAGTTTACGCTAGCATGATTATCCTATAACCAAGATTTATTTAGATCACTCGGCTATGGCACACCACCAATTTATTGATGGCGAGAAAACCACTAGAGATTTCCCTTACCACCTTGTTTTCAGTGAGGATACTCGTGATATTATTCCGTTGCCTGCACCTGCTTTGTTTGATCCTATTGCCAGGGGCGGATACAGGATTATGCGTGAGGACATTGTCGCCTACCGGAATAACCTGGCTGCAGCATAGGCGGAGCCCCAGGAATGGGACCCTCAGGTGCCCGCTCCCCAGCATTTCAACATAGGACCCCATGGCTTCTTCGAGTGGTGATTACCAAGTTAGGCCAAAAGCCTAAGCTTGGGGGAGTACGTATTTCCACCGACATTACATTCATGTTTACACATTTCATTCCAGTTGTTGGTGTCCACACTTTTTCATTGTATTATCCATGCTAGATTTATTTTTTCGCCTTCTTCTTGTGTGTTTAAAAAACTTTGAGAAAATAAAAAACTATTTCCTGCTTCTTTCTAGTATAACTAGCTGTAGTATTTAAAAAGAAAACCCAAAAAGATTTCCTTGTTCTTCTTTTTGCTTGTTGGGAGCTCTCACGTGTAAACAGTTTTTCTCGTTTTTGTTTTTCCTTTCTTAAATTTCTTTCTTTCAGAAAACCAAAAGACTCCAAGAATATTTCAGTGCGTTCCTCTGAATTTCTTTTTATTGAGTCATACCGAGGAGAAGACCACGATGAAAATGTTGAGTGGCTCTCATATGCATTGTTGTTGATCTAACAGAGAGCCCGTATTACCTTGTTTTCTTCTTTTTGAATAAAATGTTTGTAGATTCCAGCTTAGTCCACGACACTCTTGCACTATTATTATTTTCTTATCGTTCGGTCGTGCAAGTGAAAGGCAATAATGACGATATTTGATGAACTGGCTGTGGCAGAGAGAAACGGGTATGAACTCAACTTGTTCTGTTTTTGTAAATATGTTTAACCTAGTATCCATGATTCAGTTCATTATGATCAAACATGTTTGCAATGACCCTTAGAGATTATAGTTTCTCATGTCATGCTTAAGTAGCTAGGAGTGGATAATGATTTATCTTGGATGTCAACATTGCGTTAAAATAATTGTGATGTAGTATGAAGATATGGTATCCTACTCTGAATGTTCGGGTGGCTTGACTTGGCACATGTTCATGCATGTAGTTGAATCAAAACCAACATAGCCTCTATGATATTTATGTTCATGGTGTTCATATCCTACTCATGCTAGTATCCAATGTTACTTATGCATAATGCATGTTCATGACCGTTTTCGCTCTCTAGCTGGCCGCTTCTCAACCTAATTGCTAGCCTTCGCCTGTACTAAGTGGGAATTCTGCTTGTGCATCAAAACCCTGAAATCCAAGTTATTCCAGATGAGTCCACCATACCTACCTATATGCGGTATTACCCTGCCGTCCTAAGTAAATTTGCATGTGCCACCTCTAAAAAAAACTTCAAATAAATATCCTTTTTTGTGTGCCTGGATTGTTCATAGAGCGACAGGAGGTAGTCAGTATATTCCATGTTAAGCGGGTTATTCTCATGATGAGTGTTTATTCACTCGTCCTTGCATGAGAGGGGCGGTAATAGGGATTCCCAGACCCGAATTTAAATTGCAAATAATTAAACAAAACTCCCCCCGGAATGTTTTTGGTATGGACGGCACCCGTTGTTTCGGACAAGCCGTGGAGTGTGATTGTTGGTGGAGGGGGAGTAAACCTTTACTTTTATCGCTTGGGAACCGCCACTAATGTGTTTAGCATGGAAGATACCGATAACTAATGGTCACGAAGTAAATAAGAAGGGTGCATTTCTCAAAATTTCATTTACCTCTGTTTTAAAACTTGAGCTCTGGCACCTCTACAAATCACTGATTCCCTCTGCGAAGGGACTATCTATTTACTTTTATGTTGTGTCATCACCTTCTCAAATAAGCGCCAGAACCTGAGAGCACTATTGTCATCCTCATGCATTGTGTATAGCTAATGTTGGGTGCATCATGACTGGATCTTTTCTACCATGAATTACAATGTTTAGTCGCTGCTTGAACTTAGGAGGTGCTCTGCATTTATGTTTTGCGGTCTCAAAAAGGGCTAGCGAGATACCACTATTGTCATATTATATCATGGTTGCTTTGACAAAGTGTTGATTGTTTGAGATATCTTATTATTGCTCGCTAGCTGATTATGCCATTGTTATGAGTTAATATAATTTTTAAGAGTTATTGTCGACATGGTTAGTTATAATCTTTGCTGAAAACCTGGGTGCTACTTAAGCTTATTTATGTAAACAAGAGCAAAAGAGTTCGTAAAAGTTTTTCTTTTTCACTTTCAGTTTATCAACTGAATTGCTTGAGGACAAGCAAAGGTTTAAGCTTGGGGGAGTTGATACGTCTCCGTCGTATCTACTTTTCCTAACGCTTTTCCTCTTCTTTTGGACTCTAATTTGCATGATTTGAATGAAACTAACCCGGACTAACGCTGTTTTCAGCAGAACTACCATGGTGTTGTTTCTGTGCAGAAATAAAAGTTCTCGGATTGGAACGAAACTTTGCGAGGATTTTTTATTCAATAAATAAGAATTTCTGGAGCCAAGAACCATCGGAGGGGGGCACCTTGGTGGGCACAACCCACCAGGGCGCGCCCCCCCTCCAGGCGCGCCCAGGTGGGTTATCCCCACCTGGTGGCCCTGCAGACTTCAACACTGATACTATAAAATCACATATTTGGAGAAAGAAACCAGGGAGGAAGAATTATCACGTTTCGCGAGACGGAGCCGCTGCCACCTCTTGTTCTTCATCGGGAGGCCTGATCTGGAGTCCGTTTGGGGCTCCGGAGAGGGGGATCTTCGATCTTCGTCATCACCAAGCCTTCTCCATCGCCAATTCCATGATGCATCCCACCGGGAGTGAGTAATTCATTCGTAGGCTCGCTGGTCGGTGAGGAGTTGGATGAGATTCATCATGTAATCGAGTTAGTTTTGTTAGGGATTGATCCCTAGTAGCCATTATGTTCTGAGATTGATGTTGCTATGACTTTGCCATGCTTAATGCTTGTCACTTTGGACCCGGGTGCCATGATTTCAGATCTGAACCGTTTATGTTATCACCATTATATCTATGTTCTAGATCCGATCTTGCAAGTTATAGTCACCTACTACGTGTTATGATCCGGCAACCCCGGAGTGACAATAGTCGGGACACTTCCCGGTGATGACCGTAGTTTGAGGAGTTCATGTATTCACTATGTGTTAATGCTTTGTTCCGGTTCTCTATTAAAAGGAGGCCTTACTATCCGTTAGTTTCCAATAGGACCCCGCTGCCACGGGAGGGTAGGACAAAAGATGTCATGCAAGTTCTTTCCATAAGCACGTATGACTATTTACGGAATACATGCCTACATTATATTTATGAACTGGAGCTAATGCCGTATCGCCCTAGGTTATGACTGTTATATGATGAATATCATCCAACGAGTTCACCGATCCAATGCCTACGAATTTCTCTTATATTGTTCTTGCTAAGTTACTACTGCTTTTGTCATTGTTGCACTTGCTACAAAATCATTGCTATCACTGTTACCGTTACTATTGCTGTTGCTACTACTATCAAAACTATCATACTACTTTGCTACTGATCACTTTGTTGCAGATAATTAATCTCCAGGTGTGGTTGAATTGACAACTCAGCTGCTAATACTTGCAAATATTCTTTGCCTCCCCTTGTGTCGAATCAATAAATTTGGGTTGAATACTCTACCCTCGAAAACTGTTCCGATCCTCTATACTTGTGGGTTACCATAAAACATTTGTCCCATTTGGGGCAGGTTTTGGTATAAGCTCCTCACAAACCAGATCTTCTCATAAGAAGCCTCATGGACGTGTCATCTTTGTGGACGAAAGAAAATTTGTTGCCTCTTCTTGCCTTGATTTTTTTCTAGAGGCAACATAGACCAATAGGAGTGTCGTGTTAAAATTTGGAATTATTCGGGGTTCGTTTGGACATTTTCATACATTAACTGAGTTTTCTAGGCATTTTATGTGCATAATTGAAATTTGAACTTTATGGACATGCTCCGGTGCACCAAAATGGGTTTAGAAAGTATATATGTGTCCTGGGTTCATGCTTAGGTCCCATGCAAGAAATGAGAATGAATATCAAACACCTCGGCATCGTGGCTTGATCGCAAACATTAAGATACTTGGTTTTGAAATTCTAGTAAATCCCAAACTCGTCTGAAAATCATGAAACTCGGCATGCTATCATGAAATGGCACCAACATGCTGTGGTAAATTTTGTTGGGGAACGTAGCAGAATTTTAAAATTTTCTACGCATCACCAAGATCAATCTATGGAGTCATCTAGCAACGAGTGAGAGGGGAGTGTATCTACATACCCTTGTAGATCGCGTGCGGAAGCGTTCAAGAGAACGGGGTTGATGGAGTCGTACTCGTCGTGATCCAAATCACCGATGACCGAGCGCCGAACGGACGGCACCTCCGCGTTCAACACACGTATGGAGTAGAGACGTCTCCTCCTTCTTGATCCAGCAAGGGGGGAGGAGAGGTTGATGGAGATCCAGCAGCACGACGGTGTGGTGGTGGAAGCAGCGGGATTTCAGCAGGGCTTCGCCAAGCGCTACTGGAGGAGGAAGAGGTGTCACGGGAGGGAGAGGGAGGCGCCAGGGGCTGAGCTGTTTCTCCCATGCACCTCCCCACTATATATAGGGGTGGAGGGGGCTGGTTTCTTGCCCTCCAAGTCCATTGGGGCGTTGGCAAAGGTGGAAGGAAAGAAATCCCATCCTTTCCCTTCCCCACCGATTGTTATCCCCCTTTTTTAGGGATCTTGATCTTATCCCTTCGGGATATGATCTTATTCCTTCTAAGGGGGAATCTTGGTGCGCCTTGACTAGGGGTGTGGGGCCTTGCCCCCACTACCCACGTTCATGTGGGCCCCCCCATGCAGGTGGGCCCCACTCCGGAGCCTTCTAGAACCTTCTCGGTACAATACCGAAAAATCCCGAACATTTTCCGGTGGCCAAAATAGGACTTCCCATATATAAATCTTTACCTCCGGACCATTCCGGAACTCCTCGTGACGTCCAGGATCTCATCCGAGACTCCGAACAACCTTCGGGTTACCGCATACTAATATCTCTATAACCCTAGCGTCACCGAACCTTAAGTGTGTAGACCCTACGGGTTCGGGAGACACGCAGACATGACCGAGACGACTCTCCGGTCAATAACCAACAGCGGGATCTGGATACCCATGTTGGCTCCCACATGCTCCTCGATGATCTCATCGGATGAACCACGATGTCGAGGATTCAATCAATCCCGTACGCAATTCCCTTTGTCTACCGGTACGATACTTGCCCGAGATTCGATCGTCGGTATCTCGATACCTTGTTCAATCTCGTTACCGGCAAGTCTCTTTACTCGTTTCCGTAACACATCATCCCGTGAACAACTCCTTGATCACATTGAGCTCATTATGATGATGTCCTACCGAGTGGGCCCAGAGGTACCTCTCCGTTACATGGAGTGACAAATCCCAGTCTCGATTCGTGCCAACCCAACAGACACTTTCGGAGATACCCGTAGTGCACCTTTATAGCCACCCAGTTACGTTGTGACGTTTGGTGCACCCAAAGCACTCCTACGGTATCCGGGAGTTGCACAATCTCATGGTCTAAGGAAAAGTTACTTGACATTGGAAAAGCTTTAGCAAACGAACTACACGATCTAGTGCTAGGCTTAGGATTGGGTCTTGTCCATCACATCATTCTCCTAATGATGTGATCCCGTTATCAATGACATCCAATGTCCATGGTCAGGAAACCGTAACCATCTATTGATCAACGAGCTAGTCAACTAGAGGCTTACTAGGGACATGTTTTGGTCTATGTATTCACACATGTATTACGATTTCCGGATAACACAATTATAGCATGAATAACAGACAATTATCATGAACAAGGAAATATAATAATAACCATTTTATTATTGCCTCTAGGGCATATTTCCAACAGTCTCCCACTTGCACTAGAGTCAATAATCTAGTTACATTGTGATGAATCGAACACCCATAGAGTACTGGTGTTGATCATGTTTTGCTCGTGAAAGAGGTTTAGTCAACGGATCTGCTACATTCAAATCCGTGTGCACTTTACAAATATCTATGTCTCCAGCTTGAACATGTTCACGTATGGAGTTGAAGCGACGCTTGATATGCCTGGTCCTTTTGTGAAACCTGGGCTCCTTGGCAAGGGCAATAGCTCCAGTGTTGTCACAGAAGAGAACCATTGGACCCGACGCATTTGGAATGACTCCTAGGTCGGTGATGAACTCCTTCATCCATACTGCTTCGTGTGCTGCCTCCGAGGCTGCTATGTACTCCGCTTCGCATGTAGAACCCGCCACGACGCTTTGCTTGCAACTGCACCAGCTTACCGCTCCACCATTCAAAATATACACGTATCCGGTTTGTGACTTGGAGTCATCCGGATCTGTGTCGAAGCTAGCGTCGACGTAACCCTTTACGACGAGCTCTTCGTCACCTCCATATACGAGAAACATATCCTTAGTCCTTTTCAGGTACTTCAGGATGTTCTTGACCGCTATCCAGTGTTCCTTGCCGGGATTACTTTGGTACCTACCTACCAAACTTACAGCAAGGTTTACATCAGGTCTGGTACACAACATGGCATACATAATAGACCCTATGGCTGAGGCATAGGGGATGACACTCATCTCTTCTATATCTTTTGCCGTGGTCGGGCATTGAGCCGAGCTCAATTTCACACCTTGCAATACAGGCAAGAACCCCTTCTTGGACTGATCCATATTGAACTTCTTCAATATCTTATCAAGGTATGTGCTTTGCGAAAGACCTATGAGGCGTCTCGATCTATCTCTATAGATCTTGATGCCTAATATATAAGCAGCTTCTCCAAGGTCCTTCATTGAAAAACACTTATTCAAGTAGGCCTTTATACTTTCCAAGAATTCTATATCATTTCCCATCAGCAGTATGTCATCCACATATAATATGAGAAATGCTACAAAGCTCCCACCCACTTTCTTGTAAACACAGGCTTCTCCATAAGTCTGTGTGAACCCAAACGCTTTGATCATCTCGTCAAAGCGAATGTTCCAACTCCGAGATGCTTGCACCAGCCCATAGATTGAGCGCTGGAGCTTGCATACCTTGTCAGCATTCTCAGGGTCGACAAAACCTTCCGGTTGTATCATATACAACTCTTCCTTAAGAAAACCATTAAGGAATGCCGTTTTGACGTCCATTTGCCATATCTCATAATCATAGTATGCGGCAATTGCTAACATGATTCTGACGGATTTCAGCTTCGCTACGGGTGAGAAAGTCTCATCGTAGTCAACCCCTTGAACTTGTCGATAACCCTTAGCGACAAGCCGAGCCTTATAGATGGTCACATTACCATCCGCGTCAGTCTTCTTCTTAAAGATCCATTTATTTTCTATGGCTTGCCGATCATCGGGCAAGTCAGTCAAAGTCCATACTTCATTTTCATACATGGATCCTATCTCGGATTTCATGGCTTCAAGCCATTTGTCGGAATCCGGGCCCGCCATCGCTTCTTCATAGTTCGAAGGTTCACTGTTGTCTAACAACATGTTTTCCAGGACAGGATTGCCATACCACTCTGGTGCGGAACGTGTCCTCGTGGACCTTCGAAGTTCAGTGGTAGCTTGATCATGATCATTATCAATAACTTCCTCTCTAGCCGGTGTAGGCTCCACAGAAACATTTTCCTGTGCTGCGCTACTCTCCGGTTCGAGGGTCATCTCATCAAGCTCCACTTTCCTCCCACTTACTTCTTTCGAGAGAAACTCTTTCTCTAGAAAGGATCCATTCCTGGCAACAAAGATCTTGCCCTCGGATCTTAGGTAGAAGGTATACCCAATAGTTTCCTTAGGGTATCCTATGAATACGCATTTTTCCGACTTGGGTTCGAGCTTCTCTGGTTGAAGTTTCTTCACATAAGCATCGCATCCCCAAACTTTCAGAAACGAAAGCTTAGGTTTCTTCCCAAACCATAATTCATACGGTGTCGTCTCAACGGATTTTGACGGTGCCCTATTTAAAGTGAATGCGGCAGTCTCTAAAGCATAACCCCAAAAGGATAGCGGTAAATCGGTAAGAGACATCATAGATCGCACCATATCCAATAGAGTGCGATTACGACGTTCGGACACACCATTACGCTGAGGTGTTCCAGGCGGCGTGAGTTGTGAAACAATTCCACATTTCCTTAAGTGCGTGCCAAATTCATGACTCAAATATTCTCCTCCACGATCTGATCGTAAGAACTTTATTTTCTTGTCACGTTGATTCTCAACCTCACTCTGAAATTTCTTGAACTTTTCAAAGGTCTCAGACTTGTGCTTCATCAAGTAGACATTCCCTTATCTACTCAAATCATCGGTGAGGGTGAGAACATAACGATAACCACCGCGAGCCTCAACACTCATTGGACCACACACATCAGTATGTATGATCTCCAATAAGTTGGTTGCTCGCTCCATTGTTCCGGAGAACGGAGTCTTGGTCATCTTGCCCAAGAGGCATGGTTCGCATCTGTCAAATGATTCATAATCAAGAGACTCCAAAAGTCCATCTGCATGGAGTTTCTTCATGCGTTTAACACCGATATGACCAAGGCGGCAGTGCCACAAGTATGTGGGACTATCGTTATCAACCTTGCATTTCTTGGCATTCACATTATAAACATGTGTAACATCACGTTCGAGATTCAATAAAAATAAACCATTCACCAGCGGGGCATGACCATAAAACATATCTCTCATATAAATAGAACAACCATTATTCTCAGATTTAAATGAGTAGCCATCTCGCATTAAGCGAGATCCAGATACAATGTTCATGCTCAAAGCTAGCACTAAATAACAATTATTGAGGTTTAAAACTAATCCCGTAGGTAGATGCAGAGGTAGCGTGCCGACGGCGATCACATCGACCTTGGAACCATTCCCGACGCGCATCGTCACCTCGTCCTTTGCCAGTCTACGCTGATTCCGCAGTTCCTGCTTTGAGTTACAAATATGAGCAACCGCACCGGTATCAAATACCCAGGAACTACTACGAGTGCTGGTAAGGTACACATCAATTACATGTATATCACATATACCTTTGGTATTGCCGGCCTTCTTATCTGCTAAGTACTTGGGGCAATTCCGCTTCCAGTGACCGTTTCCCTTGCAATAAAAGCACTCAGTCTCAGGCTTGGGTCCATTCTTTGACTTCTTCCCGGCAGCTGGCTTACCGGGCGCGGCAACTCCCTTGCCGTCCTTCTTGAAGTTCTTCTTACCCTTGCCCTTCTTGAACTTAGTGGTTTTATTCACCATCAACACTTGATGTTCCTTTCTGATCTCTGCCTCCGCTGACTTCAGCATCGCATATACCTCAGGAATGGTCTTTTCCATCCCCTGCATGTTGAAGTTCATCACAAAGCTCTTGTAGCTAGGTGGAAGCGACTGGACGATTCTGTCAATGACCGCGTCATCCGGGAGATTAATCCCCAGCTGAGACAAGCGGCTGTGCAACCCAGACATTTTGAGTATGTGCTCGCTGACAGAACTATTTTCCTCCATCTTACAGCTGTAGAACTTATCGGAGACTTCATATCTCTCGATCCGGGCATGAGCTTGGAAAACCATTTTCAGCTCTTCGAACATCTCATATGCTCCGTGATGCTCAAAACGCTTTTGGAGCCCCGGTTCTAAGCTGAAGAGCATGCCGCACTGAACGAAGGAGTAATCATCGGTGCGTGTCTGCCAAACGTTCAAATCGTCTGGCAGTGCTGGGAGAGCAGGTGGGTCACCTAACGGTGCTTCAAGGACATATGATTTCTTGGCAGCTATGAGGATAATCCTCAGGTTACGGACCCAGTCCGCATAGTTGCTACCATCGTCTTTCAGCTTGTTTTTCTCTAGGAACGCGTCGAAGTTGAGGGTAACATTAGCGTTGGCCATTTGATCTACAAGATAGATATGTAACATTTAGACTAAGTTCATGACAATTAAGTTCATCTAATCAAATTATGTAATGAACTCCCACTCAGATAGACATCCCTCTCGTCATCTAAGTGATTACATGATCCGAATCGACTAGGCCGTGTCCGATCATCACGTGAGACGGACTAGTCATCAACGGTGAACATCCCCATGTTGATCGTATCTTCTATACGACTCATGCTCGACCTTTCGGTCTCTTGTGTTCCGAGGCCATGTCTGTACATGCTAGGCTCGTCAAGTCAACCTAAGTGTATTGCTGTGTAAATCTGGCTTACACCCGTTGTATTCGAACGTTAGAATCTATCACACCCGATCAACACGTAGTGCTTCGAAACAACGAACCTTCGCAACGGTGCACAGTTAGGGGGGACACTTTCTTGAAATTTTAGTAAGGGATCATCTTATATATGCTACCGTCGTTCTAAGCAAATAAGATGCAAAAACATGATAAACATCTCATGCAATCAAAATAGTGACATGATATGGCCATTATCACTTTGCTCCTTTTGATCTCCATCTTCGGGGCTCCATGATCATCATCGTCACCGGCATGACACCATGATCTCCATCATCATGATCTCCATCATCGTGTCTTCATGAAGTTGTCTCGCCAACTATTACTTCTACTACTACGGCTAACGGTTAGCAATAAAGTAAAGTAATTACATGGCGAATTTCAATGACACGCAGGTCATATAATAAATTAAGACAACTCCTATGGCTCCTGCCGGTTGTCATACTCATCGACATGCAAGTCGTGATTCCTATTACAAGAACATGATCATCTCATACATCACATATATCATTCATCACATCCTTTGGCCATATCACATCACAAATCACTTGCTGCAAAAACAAGTTAGACGTCCTCTAATTGTTGTTGCAAGTTTTTACGTGGCTGCTATAGGTTTCTAGCAAGAACGTTTCTTACCTACGCCAAAACCACAACGTGATATGCCAATTTCTATTTACCCTTCATAAGGACCCTGTTCATCGAATCCGATCCGACTAAAGTGGGAGAGACAGACACCCGCTAGCCACCTTATGCAACTAGTGCATGTCAGTCGGTGGAACCTGTCTCACGTAAGCGTACGTGTAAGGTCGGTCCGGGCCGCTTCATCCCACAGTGCCGCCGAATCAAGATAAGACTAGTAACGGCAAGAAGATTGACAAATCGACGCCCACAACAACTTTGTGTTCTACTCGTGCAAGATACTACGCATAGACCTAGCTCATGATGCCACTGTTGGGGAACGTAGCAGAATTTTAAAATTTTCTACGCATCACCAAGATCAATCTATGGAGTCATCTAGCAACGAGTGAGAGGGGAGTGTATCTACATACCCTTGTAGATCGCGTGCGGAAGCGTTCAAGAGAACGGGGTTGATGGAGTCGTACTCGTCGTGATCCAAATCACCGATGACCGAGCGCCGAACGGACGGCACCTCCGCGTTCAACACACGTACGGAGCAGAGACGTCTCCTCCTTCTTGATCCAGCAAGGGGGGAGGAGAGGTTGATGGAGATCCAGCAGCACGACGGTGTGGTGGTGGAAGCAGCGGGATTTCAGCAGGGCTTCGCCAAGCGCTACTGGAGGAGGAAGAGGTGTCACGGGAGGGAGAGGGAGGCGCCAGGGGCTGAGGTGTTTCTCCCATGCACCTCCCCACTATATATAGGGGTGGAGGGGGCTGGTTTCTTGCCCTCCAAGTCCATTGGGGCGTTGGCAAAGGTGGAAGGAAAGAAATCCCATCCTTTCCCTTCCCCACCGATTGTTATCCCCCTTTTTTTAGGGATCTTGATCTTATCCCTTCGGGATATGATCTTATTCCTTCTAAGGGGGAATCTTGGTGCGCCTTGACTAGGGGTGTGGGGCCTTGCCCCCACTACCCACGTTCATGTGGGTCCCCCCATGCAGGTGGGCCCCACTCCGGAACCTTCTAGAACCTTCTCGGTACAATACCGAAAAATCCCGAACATTTTCCGGTGGCCAAAATAGGACTTCCCATATATAAATCTTTACCTCCGGACCATTCCGGAACTCCTCGTGACGTCCAGGATCTCATCCGAGACTCCGAACAACCTTCGGGTTACCGCATACTAATATCTCTATAACCCTAGCGTCACCGAACCTTAAGTGTGTAGACCCTACGGGTTCGGGAGACACGCACACATGACCGAGACGACTCTCCGGTCAATAACCAACAGCGGGATCTGGATACCCATGTTGGCTCCCACATGCTCCTCGATGATCTCATCGGATGAACCACGATGTCGAGGATTCAATCAATCCCGTACGCAATTCCCTTTGTCTATCGGTACGATACTTGCCCGAGATTCGATCGTCGGTATCTCGATACCTTGTTCAATCTCGTTACCGGCAAGTCTCTTTACTCGTTTCCGTAACACATCATCCCGTGAACAACTCCTTGATCACATTGAGCTCATTATGATGATGTCCTACCGAGTGGGCCCAGAGGTACCTCTCCGTTACATGGAGTGACAAATCCCAGTCTCGATTCGTGCCAACCCAACAGATACTTTCGGAGATACCCGTAGTGCACCTTTATAGCCACCCAGTTACGTTGTGACGTTTGGTGCACCCAAAGCACTCCTACGGTATCCGGGAGTTGCACAATCTCATGGTCTAAGGAAAAGTTACTTGACATTGGAAAAGCTTTAGCAAACGAACTACACGATCTAGTGCTAGGCTTAGGATTGGGTCTTGTCCATCACATCATTCTCCTAATGATGTGATCCCGTTATTAATGACATCCAATGTCCATGGTCAGGAAACCGTAACCATCTATTGATCAACGAGCTAGTCAACTAGAGGCTTACTAGGGACATGTTGTGGTCTATGTATTCACACATGTATTACGATTTCCGGATAACACAATTATAGCATGAATAACAGACAATTATCATGAACAAGGAAATATAATAATAACCATTTTATTATTGCCTCTAGGGCATATTTCCAACAAATTTTTTGTCCCATTTGGGGCAGGTTTGGGTATAAACGTCTCACAAACCAGACCTCCTCACAACAAGCCTCGTGGTTCTGGTAGGGAATGTGTCACCTTTTTGTGGACGAAACGACATCCGTTGCCTCCTCTTGCCTTTATTTTTTTCTAGAGGCAACATAGACCAATAGGACTGTCATGTTAAATTTAAAATTATTCGGGGTTCGTTTGGACATTTTTATACATCAACTGAGTTTTCTAGGCATTTTATGTGCATAATTCAAATTTGAACTACAGGCACATGCTCCAGTGCACCAAAAAGGGTATAAAAATCATATATGTGTCCTTGTATGCATGTTTTTTTAAGCCGGCCCCTAGGGGTCCCGATTCATTAAAAAAGAAGAGGTTTGCCCGGTTAATTAACGGGACCGTGCTAAAACCATCACAACAGCCCACACAGGGCAACACCGGCCGACCTGGCCACCCACACGAAGATACAACAACGCTGCATAGAAGAAACACAAAGTCAAGGTCGTCACCAAGTGTCATCGTCATCACTCCTCCACTAGCCAGCGACTCCAACTTCACCATCGGCTTCCACCAACCAAGCCCTCGTCACCGCAAAT
Organism: Thinopyrum elongatum; assembly: GCA_011799875.1. NCBI lineage: Eukaryota > Viridiplantae > Streptophyta > Magnoliopsida > Poales > Poaceae > Thinopyrum > Thinopyrum elongatum. The sequence goes on along the minus strand of CM022303.1, from coordinate 490,168,687 downwards.
GCTGGAACCCATGTCAGCCCATGCCAAATAGTCGGCCACCGGCATAGCCGCCAAAAAACTCTGACTAAGAAGACCACCAAAACACAGGAGAAATGGGCAGAGTTGGCACCAACTAACACCTCCACGAAGACCACCAGCCACTTGTCATCATCACCGCCTAGGCACCTCCCGGGCAGCTCTGACTCCGCGACGGCATGGCGAGACCCATAAGAGACCTGTCAAGCACGCCGGGTAAGAACCGACAACCGAAGCACTACCGCGACTCTGCACCGCTGGCCATCATCATCGTTGCCAAACTGGACGTCACACCACCACATTGCCGGCCGGGAACCTGCCGACTGCAATGTCGTGTGCGTCTAGCACATGAAGAGCACGAACGGGATCCAAAGGTCTTCCAGACGACACCTCAAAGAGGGAAGCGATGATGCTGACGCCATCGCCTGACCCAACCGGGTGATTGGCTTTCACCTGAAGAACCGAATCTGAGGGTGTGCAGGGGGTGAACTCCTCGAAGGCGCCTCCAAGAAAGTGCAACGGCGTCCACGGCCGCCACCGCCGTCGGCCGGAAGAGGCCGGCAAGCTTCCGGCCGGAGCACCGCCCAACACCACACCCCCACGCACCATGCCTCTGCTAGCCCGCACACCTCCCTCGAAGCCGCTGCGCCGACCGCCCGCGAGAGCCACCACAACCTCTGTCTCACTGCCAACGAACGCCAGCAGCCTGGATCTAGCAGCCCGTCCAAAACCAGCAACCACTCGAATCCGCACCATTCACGCAGCCAGACGCCGCCAGCAGCCAGAGGGCGCACACCAGCAGGCCAACGCAGCCCTAGCCGCCGCTCCGCCACGCCAGCCCGGCCGGATCCGGAGGGCAGGGGCGATGTCGCGGCCGAAAGCTCCCAAGGCCGCCACCTCCACAGGACCGCGCCAGAGGGCTGCCAGATCCAGAGGAGCGCACTGCCGAGGGGCCGCCGGACCGTGCCAGGGGCAACCCCGGTCGCCGGAGCGGAGCAGATCGGGAGGTGGAGCCTCCCCCACCACAGGACGCGCGGGCGCGCGAAGGAGCTCCTTGCCGCCGCCGTCCGCCGGGCGGGCTTAGCCCGCCAGCATCTTTCGGCGGCGGCGAGGGGGAAGGAGGCGCAGGGAGGGGGCCGCGGCGGCGGCGGCCTAGGGTTCCGCCCGAGCCGCCACAGTAGCGACGTGGGCGTGGGTTAGGTGGGGCTTCTGCTGCCACCCTGTATGCATGTTTAGGTCCTATGCAATCTTTACCTAATAATAAAAGGGCTAGCGCTTCTTTACCTAATAGTAAAGGGCTAGCGCTTCTTCCTCCCATAATTTGGTCCGTTTTTCGTACGTCATCTTCGCATTCGTTTGTTCACTCGTCCCGTTTATAGGTTCGTAAGTCAGATCGGCCAGAATTTACTTTTTGTCATTGGCCGCTAAAAAAATAACGCTTGGGAATCGATCTCACATCCCCACCTTACGGCTGAAGCAAACCAAATTTTCTTTTGCCTATGCTAAATTTCAGATTCTAATTAATAGTCCCACCTTGCTTTTTTACATCAAATCCTACTAAGTTATATACGTTTAGGAGTTATGAGAATCAACAAGCCAGCAAAAAAAGGTGATATAAGCATGGGTGTCCAGCCTAATAGAAAGGCCAGAGCTAATTTGCCATTTGAGCAAATAAAATTAAGGAGACAGAGTCGAGGTTGAAGATATAGAAAAGATTCATGCCAACCATTGATGGGTGCGCCCAGCCTAATAGAAAAAGGTCGAGAGAGAAAAGACGGTTACAGAGATGGACGAGCTCGCTCACAACCTGAGGCCGCCGCCCAAGTTGTGCCACCGGCAGCCGCACTGCACACATAGAGCCGAGCAGCACCACAATCTCAAAGCCAAGCCGGCGCGCACATCCACGCGCCCCTCGCCCAACGGTCAGATCTGGGATCTAAGCCCCGTAGCAAAGCGCCGCCGGATGGGGCTGGACAACAACCACGCCGGATCGGAAGCCCTGGCGCAGCGCCCCTGCCAAGCAGCCAACGACCCTGAGCTGCCTCCCGCGCCTCCGTCACAGGCCCAACCAATGCCCGCCTCACAGGCCACTTGCCCCCGCGCGCGCAGGCTGACCGCCAGGTGCCCATAGCCGCACACCGGCCCCGCATCCCCCATCGCCCAGCCACCCACCGGAGAGGGGCTCCACCAACCATGCCATGAGGACGCCACCCCCGGCTCCCCAGTCGCAGCAGCAAACACGCCAGCGCTACCACCTTTGGCAGCCGGGCCGGCGGCAGCGATGAAGTGGCCACCGTAGAGGGGAAGTGTGGTCGGCGGCGCTGGGTTCTCCCTCGCTGTAATCCTGGGGTGCGAGTGCGACACGGAAAAACAATTGGGGAGCGACGAGTGACTCACAAGAAAACATAGTGCGTGTGGTTTCTTTTGGACCACACGATGTTTGAGCGCCAGCCAGGCAGTTTCTTCTAGCAATCAGCGGACGCGTTAGGCATGCATTGCATTCGACCGGTAATTTTTTTGCCTGTAACTTGAAGTTGAGATCCTTCACGGACCGGTAATTAGCTCCGACTCCATCACGTGATCGTGTTAGTATGTGTTTGTCCTCTGAACTATGCACACGTCAGATTTTTATCCTACATATTTTTATTTTAATAAGGTTTGATTTGGCTCTGTTTAGTCCCTCAAGAACTCATACTAAATGGCTACTAGGATGTGAAAACTGAAAAGGGGACGAATGTCATCCACAGCTGGATAAGGATTAGGCAATGTTGTACTAATATATATATATATATATACACACACACACAAAGGTTAAGGCACACACAACCAGTGGCGGAAGCAGGGGGGACTGGCAGGGGCCCTGGCCCCCCCTAAGCTTAGAAAATTACGCCTATGTATGCTCCTAGTCCTCTACTTGCCACAGAAAAATAGGTAGATTTAGGTGATTTGGCCCCTCCTAAGATTATATGACATGTATGGCCTCCTCTATGTTGAATTTCTGGCTCCGCCACTGCACATAGCGAAAACATATATGCTGCATGTATGTCCCATGAAGTGAATACAAAATTAATTGTCTCCGAGAGTGCATAACAAATCATGGGCGCCAAAACACAGACATTTACATATCCTGGCAATGATGGCTTTAGTTAATTTCAATGAAAGCGTGATGTCACTAAAGAAGGACATGTTGGAGGTGGTATGAAGAAACTTGGCAACCAATTTATACACCCTTTTGTCCAAACATTGATGTTATGGAGAAACAACAGCAATTACATCTAGGTAAAATTACTTTGGAAGTACTGCATGCACAACATTTTTATTTTCTAACGGCAATACAATGATGAATTTGTTGATGTGATATGCTCTTCACTAGGTATCGACAATCTGATCTACAATGTCGTAATGAAGCAATACTCTTCAATATCATTTTTCTGCTTCCTAAATTGTATCCATGAAAAACATGATACTAGCAAAGCATGCACTGGTATTAATTAACTCACTTATGCTTATTTCAAACTATGTTTAGGGATACCATAGTAAAAAAAAATATTATTTAAACAAAAGAATGTAGTAAACAAAAGTAACCTATTTTAGAGCTTACTTTTTTAAACAAAGGTAACTACAAAAATTGTTATATCCTACCACCATGATTTAAGACATTAATGATTCTATGTATGATAGCCTTAGCTTTACTTAGTGATAATCATCTAAAAGGAGATAGACAGAATATCATAGTTGGCTAATATCAACTTAAACTAGAATAGAGACAACACATCAAAATGGTTGCACAAATTTAAAAATAGGTTGTGGAGAAGAAGTAAAACATTATACAAACAACACATATATTCTGATGCTTATTTGTAGCTTAATTATATTAATTTATGAATACATTGAGAATCTTGCATCTATCACAACAGAACAGGAAGGTAGAACATCTATATGACAAGAACTTCACGATTAGCACACACGACAGAAACATGCACGCTTGGACGCTGGACGAAGTATACCATATTTTTATTTTCTAAAGATAACTCAAGATAAACATTACATGTACGATATTTTTGTTATCAATGCATTAGTCTAAAGATAAGATTGTTCACTCGATTACTTGACTAGGATTCATGTCGTGTGTTTAGCCCCAAAGAATCTTATTGTTAATTGAACCATCATTCTTGTCATCATCAAATTTATTATTTACCTAACCAACCTGATTAATGATAATTGACATTTACTTCACAGCAAAGCACATTAACTTTCTTCTCGTCCATTGCAACGCACGGACATTTTTGCTAGTAAATGGGAATAAATTTCAAACACCTCTGCTACTTGTGAGCTGCGTTAGGATTTCCTCGAAGAGGACAGGATGATGCAGTACAATAGAGATAAGTATTTTCCTCAGTTAAGAACCAACGCTATCGATCCTGTAGGAAAACCACGCAACACCTCGTGAACAGCACCTACACACAAAATAACAAATAATTGCACCCAACGCAAACAAGGGATTGTCAATCCCTTGGCGGTTAATTGCAAGGATCAAATCTCGTAGTGATAGATAGATTAAAAAAACATAAAATAAAATAAAGTAAATAAAATTGCAGCAAGGTATTTTGGATTTTTATATATGATTCAAATAGACCCTGGCGCCATTGTTTTCATCTAGAGGCTTCTCTCCTGAGATAGCAAAGGGTGGGTAAACAAATTACTGTTGGGCAATTGATAGAAAAGCAAATAATCATGACGATATTCAAGGCAATGATCATGTATATAGGCATCACGTCCGAGACAAATAGACCGACTCCTGCCTGCATCTACTACTATTACTCACACATCGATCGCTATCCAGCATGCATCTAGAGTATTAAGTTCATAAAGAACGGAGTAACACCTTAAGCAAGATGACATGATGTAGACAAAGTAAACACAATAAATATGAATTAACCCCATCTTTTTATCCTTAGTGGGAATGATACAAATACGTGTCATGTCCCTTTCTATCACTGGGATTGAGCAATGCAAGATCGAACCCATCACAAAGCACCTCTCCCATTGCAAGATAAATGAATCTAGTTGGCCAAACCAAACGGATAGATCAGAGAGAAATATAAAGCTATAATAATCATGCGTAAAAGAGTTCGAAGAAGACTCAAATAATATTCATGGATAATCTGATCATAAACTCGCAATTCATCGGAACCCAACAAAAACACCGCAAAAAGTATTACATCGAATAGAATTCGAAGAACATCGAGGGGAACATTGTATTGAAGATCAAAGAGAGAGAATAAGCCATCTAGCTAATATCTATGGACATGTAGGTCTGTGGTAAACTACTCACACATCATTGAAAGGGCAACAGGGTTGATGTAGATCCCTCCGTGATCGATTCCCCCTCCGGCAAAGTGCCGGAGAAGACCTCCAGATGGGATCTCGCGAGAACAAAAACTTGCGGCCGCGGAAGAAGTATTTCGGGCGGCTCTCTGATGTAGGGGAATATGTGAGAATTTATAGTGGTCGAATTAGGTCAAGAGGTGCCACGAGGGGCCAACAAGTCTGGGGGCGCCCCCCCTGGGGCGCACCTCCCGAGCTTGACGCTCCCTCGTGGCTCGTCAGGTCTTCTACCGAAGCTTCTAGGGTCCCCTCTAGTCCAGAAAAAATTAATCCAAAGTTTTTTCTCCGTTTGAACTCTGTTTGATATTGATTTCCTGAAAAGCCAAAAACATGCAAAAAAAACAACAACTGGCACTAGGCACTAAGTTAATAGGTTAGTCCCAAAAATGATATATAATTGCATAATAAACATCCAAGATTGATACTATAATAGCATGGAACAATAAAAAATTATAGATATGTTGGAGACGTATCAAGCATCCCCAAGCTTAATTCCTGCTCGTCCTCGAGTAGGTAAATGATAAAAATATAATTTTTGATGTGGAATGCTACCAATCGTATTCATCATGTAATTTTTCTTTTGTGGCATGAATATATAGATTTGAGTGATTCAAAGCAATAGTCTATAATTTGACATAAAGACATAAATATTCAGGCATACTAAAAACAATCATGTCTTTCAAAATATCGATGCTAAAGAAAGTTATCCCTAGCCCATTATGCTTAGTCACTGATCCATTCATGACACACACTCAATATTAAGTACACCCAATGCACAAGTATGACAATAGTGCTCTCCAGTTGGTGCTTATAAGAGAAGGTGACGACTCAAAATAAAAGTAAATAAAAATAACATAGATAGGCCCTTCGTAGAGAGAAGCAAAGATTTGCAGAGGTGCCAAAGCTTAAAGCTTAAAACAGAGATAAATTATTTTGAGAGGCATGCTTTTCCTGTCAAGGTCATGACCGAAAGTTTCCAATATCTTCCATGCTAGACACATTATAGGCTGTTCCCAAACAGAAAATAAAGTTTTACTCCCCCTCCACCATTCTTTCACAATCCATGGCTAGCCGTATACATGGGTGCCTTCCTTCCTTTCAACTTTCCAAGGTGGAGTTTATTTATTTATTTTCATTTTCATTTTCATTTTAATTCATTGTGGGACTGGGCATCCCTATTACCTGCCACTCTCTCGTGCAATGACAAGTGAATAAACACTCATCATGAGAATAACCCATCTAGCATGAAAGATATTAACCACCCCTGTCGCTTCATGAGCGGTACGGGCACACAAAATGGATAATTATTTGAATGATTAGGAGTTGGTGTCGGTGTCAAAACCGGCAGATCTCGGTAGGGGGTCTCGAGCTGTAGATCTTGGATCGATGGGTAACAAGGGGCGTAGAGACGGTGTTTTCCTAGGTTTGGGCCCTCTCGAAGAGGTAAAACCCTACGTCCTGCTTGATTATATTGATGTGTGTATATGATGGTTACAGAGTTGATCTACCTCGAGATTGTATGAACTAAACCCTAGATGAGTAGGATGATGGTTCTAGCCTCTACAAACTAAACCCTCAGGTTTATATAGACACCAAGGGTACCTGGGGTTACATACGTCGGTTAGCATCACTGGATAAACATGGCAACCATACCAAAGGAGACTTGGAGGACACGCCAAGTCTTCAAAATGTTTCCTTCCGAAGCACGAGATCATCTGGTGTCCGTTCTTCCTCCATCGAACCAAAGGTACACTACTAGGGAAAAGCCTAGTAGTAGCGCGGGTTAAATAGCTAGTAGTAGCGCGGGTGCCCGCGCTACTACTACAATGCTACAGCTAACTTGTAGTAGTAGCGCGGGTGTGCCCGCACTACTACTACATCTGTTAGTAGTAGCGGGGGTGCCACCCGCGCTACTACTATTAATTTCAAAAATGAAAAAATTCTCGATCCCGTGCGTGCTGTCAATGGCAGCAATGGTTCGATCCAGCGACAGCAGGGGTCGCCAGAGCTGTGGAAGGGCAGCGGCAGACCATATCCAGCGCCGGCTGCTGCAGAGGGCCCAGATCCATGGCCGAGCAAGGCGGCTGCGTGGGGCTCCTCTTCGCAGCCAAGGCAGCGAGCTCCTGGTCGTCCATGGCGATGACCTGCATGGACAAGGACATGGGAGGGTGAGTCAAATCAGAGGGAGAGAGAGAAAAAGAAAAACGAGGGAGAGAGGAAGGAGACGGAGGTAGCAGCGGGGTTGGTCGTCGGTGGTGAGGTTCTCCGGCATGGTGGCATGAAGATGCGGGGAAGATCGGCGAGCTCCGGGACGCCGGCAGCGCAAGGCGGCGGCCTCTTTTGGTGCCATGGAGGAGGAGGTGCGCATGCGTAGGAGGTCCATGTGAGAGCCTATGGAGAGAGAGGGGGAGAGTGACGGGGGAGAGGAAGGATTTGGGGGAGGAGATGGGGATTTCAGGGCTCTTCAAAAACCATGTAGTTAGTAGCAGCGTGGGTTTATACCCCTCGCTACTACTATCAACTTAGTAGTAGCGCGGGTTTATACCCCTCGCTACTACTATGGCATGTCCCAGGGGGCACGGTAGAGACCACTTAGTAGTAGCGAGGGGTAAAAACCCGCGCTACTAGTAAGTAGCAGTAGCGAGGGGTATAAACCCGCGCTACCAGTAAGCGTCTGCCTATAAGCTTTTCCCTAGTAGTGGTAGCCCATAAGTCCGGCCCATGAGAGATAGGCCGGCAACCCGAGGACCCCTTAGTCCCGGACACCCTCAGTAGCCCCTGAACTTGCCTCCAATGCCGAGGTCGATAATTTACATTAGCCCCGCGCCTCTTGAAGTCTTCGGCTTGAGGGGCGAGTTCCTCCCATTTCCTATATTCGGCTGATGGTAGCTCGGCCACCCTTAATACCTCGGTCAGTGGAATACCATGGGCTTTGACGCATCATCTTCTTCATTTAGAATTAATGATGTCCCTCGATTTGCATGTGTTAAAGGGAAGTAAATGGCCCAAAAAGCCCTTTACAGAAATGCCCCCTTACGGGCCTGGAAGAGGCATCTATTTAACGTTTTCCAAAATATGAAAACCATCACACCCGATTAGAAATCACCGCAAAGCTAGAACTGAGCAAGCCCGGGACGATGGCAAGTGTTCCAAGTTCCTCCTCGCGTCCCCACGACCCCCATCAGGGTGACTGGGCGCGCTGCTCTATTTCCCGACCGAGGTTGAGAAACCTCGAGATGCAAGGGTACCTTCCTACATCAGATCTCGTGCCCTCCCGCCCCGAATTGATTTCCGTGAATGGCGAGGCGCTCACAGAAAACTTCCCTATTCCACATGGGGAAGAGAGGGTATGTTTCATGCATTTTTTGTTATGGGGTATAGGCTTCCCATTCATCCCTTTCTAAGGGGTTTACTAGAGTTCTACGGGATCCAACTCCACCACCTCACCCCGGGATCAATTTTACATATCTCGAGTTACGCTGCCCTTTGTGAGATGTTCCTAGGTTGCGTGGCACACTTCAAACTATGGAGAAATTTTTCTGCCTTGTCCCCTGCACCCAAAGAGGGAAAATCCACGAGGTCGGCGGAGCCGAAATATGCGTATTGCCAGGACAGGGTATCCGGTAGGGACCCCTAAGAAGAATGCTGAAGAGTGGACATCAGAGTGGTTCTACATCGAAGACGTCCCCATATTCGATCTAACTCGGAGGGGGCTGCCCGAATTTTCTCTCGCTTCTCCAAAGAAGCAGTTTAACTGGTGACCGAATAGTCCTTCCCAAAAGGAAAGTGCCGAAGTAAAGCGTTTGTCTGCTCAAGTGAGGTGGTTAGCTCACAACTGGTTAGCCATCATCGACGTGACGGCCGCTGCCATTACTCGGTGCGTCCAACCTCTCCAACAAAGGATGCACCCTCTATGGTGTTACAACGGGATGGATGACGCGACTCGTTACAAATGGAGGGGCCTGCCAACCAGGCAGCAATGGCAGCCATACTGGCTGATCTCTTTAAAGGAGAAGATCAAGAGTTTACCCGCCTAAAGCCCAAGGATGGTTACTCGAGCTATAATCACATTGAAAGAGTGAGTTCACCTACACTTTACAGTTCGGATGTTATGTCCATTTTTGTTAATCGGATCTTCTAACTTTCCGAACAGAACTGGAGGCGCTGGATCGAGATAGTCAGCTGCCCTTCTCCTCAACCAGAGAGCTATTCCCGCGATGATGACCCTGGATTCCACGGTGATCCAGAGATGTCGATCGATTTCGAGGATATGGTCTTTTACCAGAAGAGTCTTGACGGCTCTAAAGTGGCACTTTTGGCTGATCACCCCAAGACGCTTCCTTCCTCCGTTATAAGTGAGAAAAAGGTTACTTCTCGCAAAAGACGATCACCTCATGCCGCTCCTAGTACGCTGACTTCTACCCCCAAGGGCTGCAACACGACGCGCCGGACACCGGTGAGAGTGGCGCCGGCCGCGTCAGCATCGAACGGCCGTAGAGCGTCCAAATGTGTGGCAGCAGTGGGAGTTACATCGGCCGCGCCCACGGCTAAGAGGTAATATGTTCATCGCATTTTTTGACATTGTCATCGGTGATAGCCGCTGCAAGTACTCATAATCTTCTTTGCTGAGACCTGCAGGAGATATGTAGAGCCACCTTCGGCCGAGGACATTGAAGAGGTGCAGGGGGGTAATCCCAAACCGAGGTCTTCGGCTGGGGCCGGCGTCAACACGGAGGTCCCTGCCGTACACCAACTTCCAGGGGATCCCGAGGACGTCTCGGTTACCAATTCCGAAGTTGAAAGTGTGATGAATCACCGACGGCGGAAGGAGTCGCTGCATCATTCTGCATTTTCTGAACAGGAGTCTAACGCTCTTACTTTGGTAGACGCGTGTCTCGGAGACGCCCAAGCAGGGCTTGAGGGAGTTACCAACCTTCTGCGACCAACCTATAGGTATGTGATTGGTTTTGAGAACCGAGCACAAATCCTAACCCAGTAGCCCCCGAGCCATAATTTGGGTAGCGGCCGAGTTAAGGGTCTGAATTTGCATACTGATGCAATACGGTGCAGGCTTCGAGGGAACAAAACAAAAAGTTGTCCGAGGATCTTGAGCTAAACCGAACACAGTTGGCATCTGTGAAGGCTGAACTAGAGGAGGTCAAGAAGTTCACGAGGGAAGCACATGGTGAGTAAAAGACTTAACATGCAGAATTGTTTGGGGCACCTTTTCTAATGAAAGATTGCCTTATAGCAGCCGAGTCGATAAGTCAACAGCAGAAGGATCTGGATGCAGCCAGAGAGTCTCAAAGGTACGCGGAATCGTAGCAAGAAGCTGGCTGCCGGGTATTGGCCCGAAGTCATGAGGAAAAGAATAAACTGAAAGCGAAAAACCAGCAACAAGCCGAAGAAATTAAGGGTTTAAAAACTCAACAAGCGCAATCCCAGGAGGAGAACCAAAGATTGAAAGTGAACATGTTTGGTAAGTGCAATCTAGCTTGTGAATACGTTAAGCATATGCATTATATGGATATAAAAAGCATGCCACGTCTCTTGTGAATTCTCCTTACCGGGGGCCCTGAGGAAGAGGCCAGCTCGTTTGGAGGGTACCTGCTAAAGAAACTATCTGTCATGCATGAACGGGCCCGGAAGGCTATGAAAAGCCTGTTCAAGGCACTATGGCCGAATGAGGCGACTCCAGAAGAGATGGCCCAACTGGCTAACCGATTTAAAGGAGCTCGGCACCGCTTTGAGCTGTGGAAGATATCAGTCTGCAAGAGGAAGCATGGGAGGCTTGGGCGATGGTCAAGACCCGCTTTACCAAGCTCAACCCAGAGCATTTAGCTCGAGTTGAGCCGGTAGGGCCAGATGGGCAAGAAGTGCCACTTCATTTGGTGTATGACCAAGTGATGCCTTCTTCTTGGATTTCCCAAGAAGACTGCACCCAGGATACCCTAATAGATAATCTCGACCAAGAACAAGGTGTTTGATTCTATGTATCCATGTACTTTACATCGAATATTCTCCAAACCGTGTTGTAAACATTGTCTTAACCGGCCATCGGCTTCTGCCTCCCCCGCCATTGGCCGGGGAGTGTTCCTTACTATGTGACCTGAGATCATTAGGAAATCATTTCGAAGAACCAGGCAATCGGGCCATTTGGTGCGAACAGACAAAACACGCTTGGGGAGTTATGTTATATTACTGTTTAACATAAGAAACATATTCCAAACAAAATAGTTCCTCCATGGGTTCCTTTATTTGGGTTGTCATGTTAACCATGGACGTTTTAACCAGATACCCACATTATGCAGGTAATTGTTACCTCGGGAATATAACCCCGGGTTTTGGTGATGATCACCAATCATTTTCACTTCCATCGTGGCCGACTAATTATATTCTTAAGAATGCTAGCTTTTGCCTTCACCCGTCTGAGGTACGTACCCGGGTGATCCGGACGTAACAATCGCAGATGTGCTCCCTTTACCTCCTAGCCGTACAATTGGGAACATAGGGGGTAAGCATAGGAGCAAGGAAACCCAGCTTGGCCAAATCTTAAGTCAAATTGATCCATATAGTGGCTTAAAAAGAATACTGGAAGGGTGCAAACACGACAGGGACGAATAGATGCACTAAATATGTATTAATCGGCTTAGTAAAAAGAAGCCCTCAGGTATGACCGGGTGGTACATATGAAGATGTATGTCGAGGACAACTTAAACACAGACCGGGGAATGCTAACCAAAAAATAAAAATAAAGCAAAGCTATAAAAAGAAGAAAAGACCAGTGAGGGTGACGACATTGGTCTAGCCGTAGAAGCGCCGAAGCCGAGCTGCGTTCCATGGGTTCGGTTCGAGGCAATTGTCCATTGGGTTACGGAGACGATACACTCCCCTGCGAGCATTTGATCAATTATGAAGGGGCCCCCATTTGGGTGATAGCTTAATCTTCTGCTTCTCCGGGAGGCATAGAACGAGTTAGCCAACATTATATGCTTTCGCCCGAACTTCCCTACTCTTCTAGGGCACCCAGGTCGTCTTGTCAGTCTAGCTCGGCCTCCTTCTCTTCATACATGTGCACTCTAGGTGCGTCATGGATAAGGTCACTGGGGAGGACTGCTTATGCACCGTACACCAAAAACGGTGTGTATCACGTGGAACGATTAGGAGTGGTGCGCAGGCCCCACAATATGGAGTCGAGCTCCTCCACCCAGTGGCAGTCTGATTCTTTCAAGGAACGGACCAGTCGGGGCTTAATGCCGCTCAGGATTAATCCATTGGCCCGTTCGACCTGTCTATTGGACTGTGGGTGATATACGGAGGCGTAGTCGAGCTTAATGCCCAAGTTAGTGCACCAGTCTTGGGGTGTGAAGTTGGATCCATTGTCCATTATTATACTATGGGGGACACTGTAACGGTTGACCACGCCGGATATAAAGTTGATGACCGGTCCAGACTTGGCTGAAGTTACTGGTTTCGCCTCAATCCACTTGGTGAATTTGTCGACCATAACCAGTAGATATTATTTTTCTTGTTTCCCCCTTTAAGTGGCCCGACCATGTCTAGCCCCCAGACCGCGAAAGTCCATGTGATCGGTATCATCTGAAGAGCCGTGGGGGCATGTGGCTTTGATTTGCAAAGAGCTGGCATCCAACGCAATGTTGGACGAGTGTGTGGGCATATGCGTGAGCAGTGGGCCAAAAGAACCCGGCTCGAAATGCCTTGCTGACCGGGGCCTGAGCTGCTACGTGATGACCACCCATGCCGACGTGTATCTCGGCCAAGAGTTGCATCCCCTCCTCTTCGGATATGCATCTTTGAAGGACTCCGATGGTGATTTTCTTGTATAGTTCACCCTCGTGGACCTTATAGGCTTTAGATCACCGAATTATGCATCTTGCCTCGGTCTGGTCATCGGGGAGCTCTTAGCAGAGAAGATAGGCAAGGAGGGGCTTGGTCCATGGCGTGATTACTGCCATGACTTCATGAGCCGAAGGCATTTCTTCGAGTGCCGAGCCTCCGATAATTTCTTTGTCTGGTTCGATGACAGGAGGGATGATCTGTTCTGGACGATTGGCTTCAGCATCCTTGCCCTCATCCTGCCACACCACAAATGGCTTAAAGAGCCATTCCAAAAAGGTGTTCTTAGGGACAGTGTCGTGCTTGGCGCCCATGCAGGCGAGGACGTCGGCAACTTGATTGCTGTCTCTGGAGACTTGGTGGAATTCTAACCCTTCAAACCGGGCGGATATTTTGAGGACAACATTTCGATATGCTGTCATTTTTGGCTCTTTTGCGTCGAATTCGCCGTTGTCTTGAGAGATGGTGAGGTTAGAGTGTCCCCGCATCTCGAGCCATTGTACGCCCATTGACATTGCCATCAGAAGTCCATGTAACAGAGCCTCATACTCGGCCGCATTGTTGGAATCGGTGTACATGATCTGTAGTACGTTCCGGATGTTGTCGCCGGTGGGGGATGTAAGAATCACTCTAACCCCCAGTCTGGCAAGCATCTTGGAGCCGTCAAAGTACATTGTATAATGTGAGTACGTACTGTATTCCCTGGGGAGCTCGGCTTCCGTCCATTCGGCGAAAAAATTAGCCAACACCTGAGATTTAATAGCTCAACATGGTTTGTATATAATTTTGAAAGGGAGGAGCTTAATAGCCCATTTGGCTATGCGGCTAGTGGTGTCCCTGTTGTTAATTATGTCATTCAGCGGTACTTCAGATGACACCATGACCGAACACTCTTGAAAGTAGTGCCGGAGCTTTCAGGATGCCATGAAGACTATGTAGGCGATCTTTTGGTAATGCGGATACCTGGATTTGCACGGGGTGAGCACCTTGATATGTAGTACACCGGCTTTTGCATCTAAAACTTGTCACCCTCTGCTTCTTGTTCGACGACGAGAACTGCGCTGACCACCTGATTTGTGGCCGAGATGTATTGCTGCATTGGTTCACCTATGCCGTGCACTTCTAATATGGGATTGCCAGCCAAAAATGTTTTAATTTCTTCCAATGCAGCTGTTGCTTTGTCGGTCCACTTTATGTTTCACGTCCATTTAAGCAGCCTGTAGAGTGGTAGTGCCTTTTCACCAAGGCGGGCAATAAAGCGGCTCAAGGTCGGCACACAGCCAGCCAGTTTTTGGACGTGCTTCTGCTCTGTAGGGACTGCTAGCTGGAATAGGGCTCAGATTTTAGCCGAGTTGGCCTCTATTCCTCTATGGATACAATAAATCTGAGCAACTTGCTTGCAGGAACTCCGAAGACACATTTGTCCGGATTGAGCCGTATATCGTAAGCCCGCGGGTTATCAAAGGTTAGGCGAAGGTCGTCCACTAGCTGGCTAACGTGTTTGGTCTTGATGACCACGTCGTCCATGTATGCTTCGAGCGTTTTGCCGATTTGCTTTTCCAGGCATGTCTGAATCATGCGCTGGTATGTGGTGCCTGCATTTTTTAACCCGAAGGGCATTGTGTTGAAGCAGAATGGCCCGTAGGGAGTGATGAAGGCAGTTGGAGCTTGGTCGGACTCCTTCATTTTGATTTGATGGTATCCGGAGTAGGCATTGAGGAAGCACAGTGAGTCGTGTACGGCGGTGGCGTCGATGATCTGGTCTATGCGAGGTAGAGGAAAGGGATCCTTGAGGCAGGCCTTATTTAGGTCCTTGAAATCGACGAACAGCCGCTAGAATTTGTCTTTCTTAGGCACCATGACCAGGTTCACCAACCACTCGGGGTGTTTGATTTCTCAGATGAATCCGGCTTCGAGTAATTTCGCTAGTTCCTCACCCATAGCTTGACGCCTGGGTTCGGAGAATCAGCGTAGTGCCTATTTAACTGGCTTAAAGCCTTTAATTATGTTCAGGCTGTGTTCAGCTAGTCTTCGTGGGATTCCCGATATATCTGAAAGGTGCCAGGCGAATATGTCCCGGTTTTCGCGTAGAAATGCGTGCAATGACTCATCGACCGCAGGGTCCAGCTGAGCTCCGATGGACGATGTCTTGCTAGGGTCCATCGGATGCACCTGAAATTTGACAATTTCATCTGCTGGCTTGAAAGATGTGGATTTGGACCTCTTACTGAGGATTACATCATCCCTATCAACCATTGAGCGGAGTGTGGTTAATTCCTTGGTTGTGAGAGCCTCGGATAGTGCTTCGTGGGCGAGAGATGTTGTTTTGTTTTCGGCCTGAAGAGCTCTATCTGGATCGCTTATAACTGTGATCACGCCATTGGGCCCTTGCATCTTGAGCTTCATATACCGGTAGTGTGGTATAGCCTGAAATCTTGTGAATGTGTCATGCCCCAATACGGCATGATAGCCACTATGGAAGGGCACAATGTGGAAGAGTAATTCCTCAGACCAGTAGTTCTGGGTAGTTTATCGAGAGTAACTCATCCGGTGCAACACGCCTCTTTTCTGGGGATGATCCCTCGAAGGTGGTGTGACTTTGTTCGACGCGAGATCTGTTGAATTGCATTTTGTCCAGAGTGTCCTCGTAAATGAGGTTTAGGCCGTTGTTGCCATCCATTAACACCTTTTGGAGTCTGAATCCGTCCACTATGGGATCGAGAACCAGAGCGGCAGGTGTTCGAATGGGGCGGGCTCTCGGCTGGTCTTCCTCATCGAAGGTGATGGGTGTGTTTGTCCATGAATTCGTCGCTGCCACCTGGTGGATTTGATCGAGATCTCGAAGGGCTCTCTTCCTCTGATTTTTTGAGGGAAACGTCTCGTAGATCGTTAGGATCTCGGCGTTGTTATCCGGGGGCATTGCTGAACGTCTGCTTGAGGGTGAGACTCCGAAGATGGTCTCTCCGCTCTTTGCGACTTGCCTAACCACCCAGCAAGCTCGAAGGCTGTGAGTCGGGTTTGTATTCAGCAGGATGGAGTGTATGGGACATGGCTTGTCCAATAGTTCATAAAGGATAGTTCTGGATCCGACAAGGGGTTTATCCTTTTTCTCGGCCGACTTGTATTTGGTTGGTCGGCATGGGGGCACGCTCTTCACCCGAGCTCTTCTGGGCTTACCAGCATGGATTGACTCCATTTGCTCTTGTTGAGCCTGCCAGGCGCTTTCCATGGCGCAATATTTGTGTACCAGATCCGACAGCTCGTGAAGTTTTGAACGTGGCGGCTGGCAAGGGCGTTCAGGATTCCATCGTCTCGGCAGTTATGCGAGAAGGTCAATAGGATTTCCTGGCTGCCGTAGTCTGCTATCTTGTTTTTGACAAGGAGGAATCTAGCCCAGAAGTGCTGGACGGTTTCTCCAGGCTGTTGTTTTACGTACATTAGATCCCATATGTAGGGCTTGCCTGAGTTGCTTGGAGAGTACTCGACGTGGGGGTGGGTGGGAAAAAACTTTGTATCCCAACGGATTGCGAGTCCGGAGCTATGGCGGCGGTCTCCTGCGCCATCGTGGAATCTGGCGCGCAGGGCTCGGGATCCGGATTGTCAACCGGGCACAGTTGCATGGACTCAAGGTCATGCATTGAATCGGAGATCAATCCTAAACTCTTTCCGGGATGAAGGCCGAATTCCGAGCTAGAGGACTGAACCTGATGATCGGAAACCCGCACATAATCCATTCTTAGCTCCAGTGGTCGTAAGGGCGAGTCTGCGGCCAAGTCCTGGATGGTGGCGACCAAGTGTGTGATAGGCGAGACGTAGATTTCCCTGTCGTCTGGTTTAAGCCCGATCTGATCATAGACCGAGGATTGGCCATCGGAAATCCCCATGGCTTGGATCCGGTCTAGTAACTCGTTTAACGACGAGAGATCTGTCGGGTCTATGTTCCTGGAGTACTCAGGATCGATTCATAGTACAGCCGCTCCGGGAGCATTCGAGATCGCGTCGGGGCAGTGTTCGGCCAAAGCCGGCCCAGGGGTATTGACTGGATCCGGGCTCAAGGCCGGATCCAATGTGGAGGCAGCCCAGTGGCGGGGTACACCATGCCTGAAGTCAAAGACCCAGGGTTTGCAGACTCTTCAAGCGAAGCTAAGAACCTTGTCGAAACAAGATCTTCATAGGAGTTGGCGACGAACTCTAGGTTCCCGAACCTGATCTCCTGACCGGGGATGAAACTCCTGACCTAGCCGAGGCAGCCAGTCGGATCAGCGTGCAGCATGATGCTGCCGAACGCGAAGAGCTGTCCGGGGACGAAGATGTCCCTGTTGCAGATGCCATTGCTGATGACTAGGAGTGTTATTGATCCTTTGGCGATCCTACAATGGAACTCTCAATGAAAGAACCAATGTCGATGTCAAAACCGGCGGATCTCGGGTAGGGCATCCCGAGCTATAGATCTTGGATCGATGGGTAACAAGGGACATAGAGACGATGCTTACCTAGGTTCGGGACCTCTCGAAGAGGTAAAACCCTACGTCCTGCTTGATTATATTGATGTGTGTATATGATGGTTACGGAGTTGATCTACCTCGAGATGGAATGAACTAAACCCTAGATGAGTAGGATGATGGTTCTAGCCTCTACAAACTAAACCCTCAGGTTTATATAGACCCCAAGGGTACCTAGGGTTACATATGTCGGTTAGCGTCACGGGATAAACATGGCAACCGTACCAAAGGAGACTTGGAGGACACACCAAGTCTTCAAAAGGTTTCCTTCCGAAGCACGAGATCATCTCGTCTCCGGTCTTCCTCCACTGAACCAAAGGTAGCCCATCAGTCCAGCCCATGAGAGATAGGTCGGCAGCCCGAGGACCCCTTAGTCCTGGACACCCTCAGTTGGCACATGCAAATTTACTTTGAATGGCATGAAATACTGCATATAGGTAGCTATGGTGGACTCATATGGCACAAGTTTTAGGTTTAAGGAATTGGATGCACATGCAGCATTCTTGCTTAGTACAAATGAAGGCTAGAAAATAGATTGAGAAGCGACCAAAGAAAACGAAAATGGTCATAAACATGCATTGAGCATAACTGACACTGAATAATGAACCATAAGTAGGATATAACTTTGTTGCATAACTATTGACTTTACATGCAGGAATAGGGAATCACAAGCCCTAACACCAATATTCTTACTAAACCATAATTACCCACTAGTACAACACACATAGCATCATCTTTATATCGCAAAACTATTGCAAGGAATCAAACTTTTCATATTCAGTGATCTACATGAAAGTTTTTATTATATCCCTCTTCAATATCTACCATACTGGGACCAAATTCATAACTTGTGCATAATGTTGTTACCATTATCAACTCCCAAAATAATATAAGTGACGCATGAGAGTGCAAATATTTCTTTAAAATAAAGTCACCGCCACGCTCAAAAAGATATAAGTGAAGCACTAGAGCAACTGCCTAGCTCAAAAGATATAAGTGAAGCACATAGAGTATTCTAACAAATCATGATTAATGTGTGCCCCTCTCAAAAAGGTGTGTCCAGCAAAGATGATTGTGGCAAACTAAAAATAAAACAAAGAAAAGACTCATATAATACATGACGCTCCAAGCAAAACTCATATCATGTGATGAATAAAAATATAGCTCCAAGTAATATTACCAATAGTTGGTAGAAGAAAGAGGGGATGCCTTCTGGGGCATCCCCAAGCTTGGATGCTTGGGAGTCCTTGAATATTACCTTGGGGTGCATCGGTCATCCCCAATCTTAGGCTCTTGCCACTCCTTATTCCTTCATCCATCGTGATCTTACTTAAAACTTGAAAACTTCAGCACACAAAACTCAACAAAAACCTTCATGAGATCCATTAGTATAACAAAGCAAAATCACCACTTTAGGTACTATTGTAAACCCATTAATATTTTAATATTGCATAATACCTACTTTATTCTAACTTCACCATGGCTTATACCTCCCGATACAATCCATAGATTCATCAAAACAAGCAAACAATGCAACGAAAGCAGAATCTATAGAAAACAGAACAGTCTGTAATGATTCGAACAATGACGATACTTCTGTAACCCCAAAAGTTATAAAAAAATTAGTAAAACATGGGTAATTTGTATATCAATCATGTGTAGAAAATTCAGAATTTTATAATGCTCTAGTGAATCTCAACAATTCTGCTACTGGGTCCAAAAGTTCCGTTTTCTCACAGAATCAAAGCAACTATCATCCAAATCATCCCAAAGGCTTTACTTGGCACAAACACTAATTTAAACACAAAAACACAACCATAACAGTAGCATAATTGTGTGCCCACAAAAACTAGAAAAATAAACAAGAAAAATAAGATAACTAATGGGTTGCCTCCCAACTAGCGCTATTGTTTTACGCCCCTAGCTAGGCGTAATGCATCGTTTCAAGTGTTGTCATCTTTCAAATTAATTCCATAGGTGGCCCCCATAATGGATTCGTATGGTGGATTAATTTTATTTCTAGGGAATTGTTCCATACCCTTCTTTAATGGAAAATGAAAATTTATATTCCCTTCTTTCATATCAATAATAGCACCTATGGTACGTAAGAACGGTCTACCAAGTATTATGGGACAAGACGGATTGCAATAAATATCAAGCACAATGAAATCAATGGGTATATAATTCCTATTTGAAAGAATAAGAACATCATTTATTCTAGCCAAAGGTTTCTTAATGGTGGAATCCGCTAAGTGCAAATTAAGAGAACATTCATCCGTGTTGGTAAAACCTAGCATATCACGTAGAGATTTCGTATTGTGGAAACGCTAGCACCCCAATCACATAAAGCATTGCACTCATAATTCTTAATTTTAACTTTAATGGTGGGTTCCCACTCATCATATAATTTTCTAGGTATTGAAACCTCCAATTCTAGCTTTTCTTCTAAAGCTTTCATCATCGCATCTACGATATGTTTAGTAAAAGCCTTATTTCGTTCGTAAGCATTGGGTGAATTTAGCATGGATTGAAACAAGGAAATACATTCAATTAAAGAACAACTATCATAATTAAAGTCCTTGAAATCCAAAGTAGTGGGCACATCACTATTTAAAGTTTTGACCTCTCCAACCCACTTTTATCAATTTTTTCATCAAGATTTTCACCCTCCGAACAATGGGGACGCCATCTAGCTAAAGTTGACTCTTCTTCAGTCCCCTTTTCATCAAGTTTTATATTATTGAACAAAGATTCAATAGGTGTCACACCAATCATTTTAATATCTTCATCATAATTACGATAAAATCCGGGCGGAATCGTTTTTTCTAAGAATTCTCGCTTAGCCCTCAACCTAGCGGTTCTTTCTTTACTTTCATCCATGGAAACATAAAGAGCTTTAATGGATTCATTAATAGCAAGCTGGGTGGCAAAAATTTATATTTAAGATTTTCCACATCATGAACAATTCTATCCATGCTCCTAGACATATCATCAAGTTTACTCAATTTTTCCTCCATCGTAGTATTGAAAACTTTTTGAGCATTAATAAATTATTTGATATTACTCTCAAGATCAGAGGGCATCCTATTATTATTATAAGAATTACCATAGGAATTGCCATAATTATTAGAGGAATTTCCAGGAAACAACCTAGGATTAAAATTACCTCTATAAGCATTATTATTGAAATTGTTTCGCGAGACAAAATTCATATCTACGGGATCATCACTTTGCTCAATAAAAGTAGACAATGTAACATCATTAGGATCAATATGGGCATTTTTACTAGCAACCATTTTCATAAGTGCATCTACTTTATCACTCAAAGTACTAATTTCTTCAACAGAATTCACTTTTTTTTTCTAGTAGTTCTTTCAGTATGCCATTGTGAATAATTTTCCATTATATTATCAAGAACTTTTGTAGCTTCTCTTAATGTGATTTCCATAAAAGTACCACCCGCAACAGAATCTAAAAGATTTATAGAAACAAAGTTCAATCCCGCATAAATTTTTTGTATGATCATCCATAAACTTAAACCATGAGTAGGGAAATTTCTTATCATTAATTTCATCCTCTCCCAAGATTGGGCAACATGTTCATGATCAAGTTGCTTAAAATTCATAATTGGATTTCTAAGAGAAATAATTTTCATGGGAGGAAAATACTTGGCAATGAAAGCATCTTTACACTTATCCCAAGAATCGATACTATTTCGCGGCAAAGATGAAAACCAAGTTTTAGCATGATCTTGTAGTGAGAACGGAAATAATTTTAATTTGACAATGTCATCATCCAGATCTTTTTTCTTTTGCATATCACACAATTCAATGAAAGTATTAAGATGGGATGCAACATCTTCATTTGGGCTACCAGAAAATTGTTCTTTCATAATAAGATTTAGCAAAGCGGAATTAATATCACACGACTCCGCAATAGTGGCGGGAGGAGCAATTGGAGTACTAATAAAATCATTATTATTAGTATTGGAAAAATCACACATTTTGGTATTTCTTGAGACATCATGACTAGGCAAAGAAGAAAACAAGCAAGCACGAAAAAGGCAAACGAAAAATATTTTGTGTTTTTTGTGAAAACGTTTTAGAAGTGGGGGAGATGAAAACGAGAGGAAAATGGCAAATAATGTAACTGCAAGGATATGAAAGTTTATGTGATGGTACTTGATAGATGTTGATGATGTCTCCTCGGCAACGGCGCCATAAATTCTTCCTGCTACTTGTGAGCTGCGTTTAGATTTCCAAGATAAGGAGAGGATGATGCAGTATAGTAGCGATAACTATTTTCCTCAGTTAAAAACCAAGGTTATCAATCCAGTAGGAGAACCACGCAACACCTCTTGAATAGCACGCACAAACAAAATAACAAATGCTTGCACCCAACGCAAAAACAAGGGGTTGTCAATCCCTTGGGGGTTAATTGCAAGAATCAAAACTCGTAGTGATAGATAGAGTAAACAAAAACACAAAATAAAATAAAGTAAATAAAATTGCATCAAGGTATTTTTGGATTTTTATATATGATTAAAATAGACCCGGGGGCCATAGTTTTCACTAGAGGCTTCTCTCTTGAAGATAGCATACGGTGGGTAAACAAATTGCTGTTGGGAAATTGATAGAAAATCAAATAATCATGATGATATCCAAGGCAATGATCATGTATATAGGCATCACATCCAAGACAAGTAGACTAACTCCTGCCTGCATCTCGTACTATTACTCCACACATCGACCGCTATCCAGCATGCATCTAGAGTATTAAGTTCATAAACAACAGAGTAACGCCTTAACCAAGATGACATGGTGTAGACAAAGTAAACTCAATTAATATGACTAAACCCCATCTTTTTTTCCTTAATAGCAATGATACAAATACATGTCATTTTCTTTTCTATCACTGGGATTGAGCAACGCAAGATCGAACCCATCACAAAGCACCTCTCCCATTGCAAGATAAAAAATCTAGTTGGCCAAACCAAACAGATAGATTGGAGAGAAGTACAAAGCTATAATAATCATGCATAAAAGAGTTCAGAGAAGACTCAAATAATATTCATGGATAATCTGATCATAAAATCACAATTCACCATATCCCAACAAACACACCGTAATAAGTATTACATCAAATAGAACTCTAAGAACATCAAGGAGAACATTGTATTGAAGATCAAAGAGAGAGAAGAAGCCATATAGCTACTAGCTATGGACCCGTAGGTCTGTGGGAAACTACTCACACATCATCAGAAGGGAAGCAACGTTGATGTAGAGCATCTCCGTGATCGATTTCCCCTCTGGCAGAGTGCTGGAGAAGGCCTCCAGATGGGATCTCGCGAGAATAGAAACTTGCGGCAGCGAAAAAAGTTTTTCGGGTGGCTCTCTGGTGTAGGGGGGATATTTGAGAATCTATAGTGTTGGAATTAGGTCAAGAGGTGCCACGAGGGGCCAACAAGCCTGGGGGGCGCCCCCCTAGGGCGCGCCTCCCAAGCTTGTCACTCCCTTGTGGCTCGTCAGGTCTTCTCCCGAAGCTTCTAGGGACCCCTGTGGTCCAGAAAAAATTAATCCAAAGTTTTTCTCCGTTTGGACTCTCTTTGATATTGATTTCTTGAAAAGCCAATTTTTTTAAAAAAATAGCAACTTGCACTGGGCACTAAGTTAATAGGTTATTCCCAAGAAATGATATATAATTGCATAATAAAGATCCAAGATTGATACTATAATAGCATGGAACAATCAGAAATTATAGATACATTGGAGACGCATCAACCTCGGCTTCGTGGCTCGGCCACAAACATTAAGAAACTTGGTTTTTAAATTCTTGTAAATCTAAAAAATTGTCTGAAATTCATGAAACTTGGCATGCTATCATGAAATGGCACCAACATGCTATGGTAATTTTTTGTCCCATTTGGGTCAGGTTTGGGTATAAGCTTCTCACAAGAAGCCTCGTGGTTCGGGTAGGGAATGTGTCACCTTTGTGTGGACGAAACGACATTCATTGCCTCTTCTTGACTTGATTTTTTTTTCTAGAGGCAACATAGACCAATAGGAGTGTTGTGTTAAATTTTGGAATTATTCAGGGTTCGTTTGGACATTTTTATACATTAACTGAATTTTCTACGCATTTTATGTGCAAAATTCAAATTTGAACTATAGGCACATGCTCCAGTACTGCCCCAAAATTGGTTGAAAAATCATATATATGTCCTTGGGTGCATGCTTAGGTCCCATGCAAGAATTGGGAATCAATTTCAAACACCTCGGCTACGTGGCTCGGTCGCAAACATTGAGGTACTTGGTTTCAAAATTCTAGTAAATCCAAGACTCATCTGGAATTCATGGAACTTGGCATGGTATCATGAAATAGCACCAACATGTTGTGGTAAATTTTTTGTCCCATTTGGGGAAGGTTTTGGTATAGGCTTCTCACAAACCAGAGCTTCTCACAAGAAGCCTTGTGGTTCCTGTAGGGAACATGTCAATTTTTTGTGGGTGAAACGACATTCGTTGCCTCATCTTGCCTTGAATTCTTTTCTAGAGGCAACATAGACCAATAGGAGTGGCATGTTAAATTTTGGAATTATTTGGGGTTCATTTGGACATTTTTGTACATCAACTGAGTTTTCTTGGCATTTTATGTGCATAATTCAAATTTGAACTACAGGCACATGCTCCAGTGCACCAAAGGTGTAGAAAAACCATATATGTGTCCTTATGTGCATGTTTAAGTCCCATGCAAGAAATGAGAATGATTTTCAAACACCTCGGCTTCGTGGCTCGGCCGCAACCATTAAGAAACTTGGTTTTTAAATTCCTGTAAATCCATAAATCATCTGAAATTCATGAAACTTGGCATGCTATCATGAAATGGCACCAACAGGCTGTCGTATTTTCCGTGTCCAATTTGGGAGAAGGCGCATGAATTAACAGCCAACAAAGGCATTTTGAAACAAATAGCTACCACGTTATCATCTCAAACAATTGTATAATTTAAATCATGGGCGTTCTGCTAACCATTCATGTGACGCCATGCGTCACACTTTTATTGGCTATGAGGTGTCGTGCAGGCAGCTGCTTGAGTAGACGGGAGGCGTGCGAGCGCACTCCGCTGTGCAGGCTGACCTGGAGGCATGCAAGCAATCCTCCACTGCACAGGCTCAACGGGGAGCGTGCGAGCTATATGCTGTGCAGGCTC
Organism: Thinopyrum elongatum; assembly: GCA_011799875.1. NCBI lineage: Eukaryota > Viridiplantae > Streptophyta > Magnoliopsida > Poales > Poaceae > Thinopyrum > Thinopyrum elongatum. The sequence continues at coordinate 490,143,716 of CM022303.1, read as the reverse complement.
ACTGGAAAGCGAACCCTTTGACCTCCATCGCCGCCCGCCAAGCTCCCAACCTCTCCATGAATGGCGCCCGAGATGCTATTTAACACAGGCGGCCTTACTCTTTGCCTCCCATTCCCCTCTCGCAGACCTCCACTAATACCATGGTGTAGAAGGATCATCTACCATTAGTCTTCCAATTTGGTGAAGTCGACTCCGAGCCAGAGGAGATAGAAAATAAGGAGGAATGGGGCATCATGGACATGGCCCTGAATAGCTGGCCGCAACAGATGTTGCCTCCGCACCCGTCCAAGCTCCCATCCCCGCTCCCGCGCCGGTGACCATCCCCGTGGCCTTGACGGGCTGGTCGCAGAGCACCATCATAGCTCTAGAAGCCGCGGGCATCAGCGAGGTCCCCACGGACCCGAGCAAGCTCGTGCACATGCCAGCGCCAGCGCCCCTGCCTTTGCCAGTGCACACCCCTGCACCCACCCCGGCGCCGGTCCCTGTGTGTTTGCCTGCACCTGTCGCGCACGTGCTCATGCATGCGCCTGCCCCCGCCGGGCCCCCTCAGCATCATGGCAGGTCGCTGTCTACCGCTACCTCGCAGCGCCGTGAGTCACCGTCCCCCCGTGCCCCACCCGTCGATCGTGAGACGACCGTGTCTTTGGTTTCCAAGTCCAGAACATTCTATACTGGCTTGAAGACTTGAAAACAGTGCCCTGCAGGACGACAACGCCAGCACAAAACACTAGCTTCGCCGCCGCTGCAATTAGTTTTTTGGGTTTAAAATTGTATCTTGATCGTATGAATGTAAAGTCACAGTGTGACTGAATGAAATCTATGGTTTGAATGAACTTGCATTTTTTCTCTGAATGTACAGAGTTATCAAAGAAAAAAATTAAAAACATCAATGTTTTCTCTTAATTAAACACTCATTGCAAACATTTCAGATAGAACACCCGTATGCAAAGCAAGTATTGTGGTTCCTTCCCCAGTAAGCCAAGGGAAAATTTGCCGCACAGGATTTGTGCATCTCTTCATCACAAATAGTTCAGATTGAACACTGTATGCAAAGTGAGAGTTATGGTTCCTTCGCCAATAAGACAAGGGAAAATCTGGCAAGCAGGATTTGTACATCCTTTCATCACAGACGATTTATTATGATGACCCGTGTGCAACCACGTACAGACAATTTGGTAAGACTTGCATCTATCATATTGGGTATATTGCCATTTGTCAAACTAGAAACATTGACATTTGTGGATCTAATAACATTGCCATTTGTCAACCTTGTAACATTGCCATTTGTCAAAATTTGCAGCTAAAAATCACTAGCACTGTCTAACTTTGCAACTGAAATTTAGTAAGCATAGATTTCATTCATAGATTAAGCAGTCGTTGTTTATACAGATAGTTCAACTCGACAGCTAAACCGAACAAACTTTTCCCCAGTTGTTGCCAACCATGTACTGAAATAGCAAGTTCAACTGTATATAGTAGCTAATTTTAAGTACGTAGTACAGTTCAAGCATATCTATAGTCGAATGAACTAAACAAAATATCCCCTCAATACTACTACTACGAAGGGGCTTTGTACTACTTCTAGCAGCCTCTCCCTACCGAGCATGCTCAGTAAGAGGCAGAGGAGGAAGAGCCAACCGACGAGTTGGAGAACTGGAATCTGGCGCCTGCGGCTGATGCACCTTCAGCTACGCCTAGCTCGAACACCCTCTGCGGCTCCAGCCGACCCCTCTTGAAGCAGTGGGACTCCTCGTAGATCTCCGCATTCCGCGCATCTACGATGGCATATGTTGCAGCCATGGCCGCGCCAAGACTCGTTGTGTGCTCGACCAGGCGCTCCTCCTCCTCCCGCGGGAACTTGATGTAGCACGCAAGGTCGTTGACGCACATGCGGGCTTCCACCTCTCGCCTTCGGGCGGCGGTAATGGAGCCGGTGATGACCCTGGCAGTCGATGGTGGGGTGGCGGCCACGACAACCACCTCTCGCCTTTGAGACGCTGTGGCAGAGTGGGTGATGGCCATGGCGGCTGACGGAAGGGTTTCAGCCACGACAGCCACCTCCCGCCTTCGGGTCACGGTGGTAGAGCGTGCGATGGCCCTGGCTTTCGACGGTGGTGTGGCAGCCACGGCGGCTGATGGTGGGGTGGTGGCAACGGCGGCAAGCAACAGCTGCCGACGAGTAGCGGCGGCAGAGCGTGTGGTGGGTGTTGTGCGAACACCCAACAGGGACGCCATACGTAGTACATTCCGTTGGGGACTGCGTCACCGGTGCTTTACAGCCTCCCAGCTGGAGCTGTCCTCTGATGACGGCGGAGTGGCTGAGCGACGATGATGGACTGGTGCCATTGGCAATTGCGGGAGAAGCAGACAAGATAAGCTATGAGGAGGGAGGGGAAATGTGATGCAGGACTCGCCGGCTGTGAGGGTTTATATAGCAGGCCGGTAAGCATTGGGGTTTTGGGGGAATTCACTAAGTCGGGTGGGAAGCTTGCGCGGTTGCGTGCGGGAACCTATGTGGTTGCATGGGAATGGGCTCATTGATGATTCATTGGCGCCTCTTCGAGCCAACATTTGGCCAAAAGAACTCATGTGCGGTGCTCAAGCTTGCGCTCAAAACCTTCTACGGCAGCATGGTGACAAGACGGGCGAGAGGAGGATGAAATGACACGTACAAATATGGTTAAAAAACGTTTGTGATTTAATTGCCTAGCACACGGCCGCTCTCTACGCAGCGTAACGAACGATTGTTCGCCCACTGTGTGATGCGGAACGCGACGTATATAGTTTCACATCACACCGCTGGCTCGTAACCGCCGACCGGCTTGTAGACGGTCATTCCCTGTGTGTTCAACTACTCTATGCATGTGGTTGCTCACGGTTGTGGCGACCGCGTTGCGCTCTACTTGCGTCCCTCCGTCCGCACTGCCAGTGTTTGGGGCCGGCGCACGATCACGTGTGTTCGGGGTGCTGTATGCATGCGATTGCACCAGGAACGACACCACGATGCAGTTACGTGCGCCACGATGCAGTTACCCGCTGCAAAAACTGCCATGCGGACGTGCCAAGAATCCAGGCCGCCCGACCTCCCATTTATTCCCGCGGCCATTTACCTTAATCTCTCGCACGCCACGACACAATAAGCACACCCACGACGCCACATACAGAGAGGATATCCAGCGGCTCCAATGGCGCTCCCAGTGGTTGATGACGGTGGGCGGCAGTTCACCATGCCTCACGTAGTCGATACCCATGTGAGGGGGAAGGACCTCTTGTTGGTGTACACGAATGAGCCGGTCTCGGTAGAGATTTCCGTCCACACTATGGAGCAGTTGCTTGCTGAGGACAAGTATCAAGTGGTCGGCTTCGACCTCGAGTTCACCAGCGGTCATGCCGGGCATGATCAGAAGATTGCCGTCGCCCAGTTGTGCGTGCGCCATCACGTCATCGTCTACCACCACTTCCTGGGCACAAGGCCTTGTGAGCATTTCGCCAGGTTTATTAACAACATTGACTACATTTTTGCTATGATGGACATAAAAAATGATCTAAAAGCGCACGAGATTTCGGGCTTGGCCTGCCAGAAGCTTGTCGGCATCTATGACCACTAAAAGGTCTAGGGAAGCACAAAGAACAAGCAGGACTCCCTGGTTGACCTCGCCTCGGCCATCATCGACCCCTACTACAAGAATATGAAGGGTGAGTGCAAGAAGGACAAGATCGCCTAGCACAGTGCCTCGGTGCATAGACTCGATGAAGAACACATCAAGTACGCGGCCAAGGACGCGTACACAAGCTATGAGGTGTATAGGCGGATCTATGGCATGAGGAAGTGCCTTCATCCTACCCCAGGCTTGGGTAGAGCTGTGGCGGCAACATCGACACAAGAAGTAGATGATTAGATGATTGTTTCTCCTAGTTTAGAATGCATATAATTGTTTATTGAGGTGTGTGCGAATGTTTTGTATAGTCACTTATGTAATTGGATGTTTTGTAGATAGAGCAAATCACATCGCACATGGACTAAACTAGGGAACCCGTCGGCAATGATTTCATCAATCGCTGACAATTGTATACCAGCAATCATTTGCCCACAACACACATGACTTATTAGCAGGAATCGTCTGTGTTGTTATCGGTGTTCCCACACATTTCTTATTACTGACATGTTTATCGCGTATAACACACATCTTATTAAGCTGAATCATTTGTGTTTGTTTTCTCTCATCACACACAGTTCATACGAGTGAACTGTATGCCATCTATCGCACACACCTTGATCTGGCTGACCATTTCTGTTGTGTTGGCTAACAACAAACAGTTCATCCGAGTGAACTGTATCCCATGTATCGCACACACCTTAATCTGGCCGACCATTTCTATTGTGTTGGATAATTGCAAACGGTTCGTCCTAGTGAATTGAATGTCGTATATCGCACACACCTTGATCTGGCTGACCGTTTTTGTTATTCTGACTCATCGCAAATAGTTCGTATGAATCAACTGTATGCCACATATCGCACATGCAACTCTAATTTGAATCATGCATGATGTCTCTGCCATCACACATAGTTCGTCTTATTGGTGATGGTTTTATTACAACACCGTTTGCGATGAATGCATCGCACACAGTTTGGTCGAAGGGTCTCTGATTCATGTGTCACGTTAGCAGGTCACTGCAGTAGTGATGATACCACCAATGAAGAAGAAACACCCCAGGGTGAATTATTCACATGGACCAAAGTCGTCAAAGGGTCGTAGACCTACGTATATATGGTCGCACTAATCCTTCTTCGCAGGGAAACAAACAGTGATCTGATGAATATGTGCATTATTCTTCGAACCATTATGTTCACAAATCTTCAAAGAATTTCTCTGCATATTTGTTTGAGTACTATAACTAGATAACCCACAAGTATAGGGGATCGCGACAGTCTTCGAGGGTAGTATTTCACCCAAACTTATTGATTCGACACAAGCAGAGCCAAATAATATTTATGAGCCTTACCCTTTCAGGCGTTACATAATCTTTATGAGCCAAATAATATTTATGAGCCTTACCCAAATTTATTGATTCGACACAAGCGGAGCCAAGTACTGTATTAATGCTTTCATTAGTGCCGCTGTTACATAATCTCATTAGGAGTTGTTAATTCAATCACACCTGGGAAATTATATTTCTGCAACAAAGTGTTTAGTAGCACAGTAACAATAGTAACAGGAACATTAACAGTAGCAGTTTGTGATGATTGTAATGGCGGCACTAACGAAAGTAACTTAACAAGAACCAATATGAGAAAAGCATAGACATTGGATCAGCGATGGATAATTGTGTTGGATGATATTCATCATGTAACAGTCACAACCTAGAGCGATACAAAATAGCTCCAATTCATCAATGTAATGTAGACATGTATTCCGTAAATAGTCATACATGCTTATAATAAGAACTTGCATGACATATTTTGTCCTACCCTCCCGTGGCAGGGGGGTCCATAAGGAAATCTAAGGGATATTAAGGCCTCCTTTTGATAGAGAACCGGAACAAAGCATTAACACATAGTGAATACATGAACTCCTCATACTACGGTAATCACTGGAAAGAATCCCAACTATTGTCACTTTGGGGTATGCGGATCATAACACGTAATAGGTCCATACAACTTGCAAGACAGGATCAAGAACTCAAATTTATTCATAAAAACTCAAAGGGTTCAGATCTGAAATCATGGCATTCGGGCCCTACTGACAAGCATTAAGCATAACAAAGTCATAGCAACATCAATCTTAGAACATAGTGGGTACTAGGGATCAAGCCCTAACAAATTGACTCGATTACATGGCAAATCTCATACAACTCCATCACTATCTAGCAAGCCTACGAAGTAATTAATCACTCTCGGTGGTGAGCATCATGGAATTGTTGATGGAGAAGGGTTGATGATGACGACGACGATGATTTCCACCCTCCGAAGCCCTGAACGGACTCCAGATCAGCCCTCTAGATGAAGAACAGGAGGTGGCGGCGGCTCCGTATCATAAAAAAAGATGATTCTTCTCTCTAATTTTTTCTTCCCAAGACGGTACTTATGGAGTTGGACTTAGGGTTGCAGGGTATTTCTCTTCGCCAATATTTTTTTATATATTCTAGAAATATTCTCCACAGATTTTCAGCCCAATCCGAGAACTTTTATTTCTGCAAAAAAATAACACCATGGCAATTCTGTTGAAAATAGCATCAGTCTGGGTTAGTTCCATTCAAATCATGCAAATTAGAGTCCAAAACAAGAGTAGAAGTGTTTGGAAAAGTAGATACGTTTGGCGTATCAACTCCCCCAAGCTTAACTCATCGCTTGTCCTCAAGCAATTCAGTTGACAAACTAAAAGTGATAAAGAAAAACTTTTACAAACTCTTTCTGTTCTTGTGGTTGTATATATGCTTAACTAATGTTCAAGTTTTCAGCAAAGATATGAACTAACCATATTAATGATAACACTTAGGTCTCACAACTACTCATGGCAATAACATAACCAAGTATCGAGCAATAATAAGATATCTCGGATGCCAACACTTCGTCAAAACAATCATGATATAATATGATAACATGGTATCTCACTAGCCCTTTCTGAGACCGCAAAACATAAATATAGATCACCTCTAAAGTGCAAGCAACGACTAAACATTGTGATTCATGGTAGAACAGAACCAGTCATGTCACACCCAACATTAACTATACTCAATGCATAAGAATTACAATAGTGCTTCCAATTGGTGCTTGAATGAGAAGGTGATGACTCAACAATAAAAGTAAATAACATAATAGTAAATAGATAGGCCCTTCGCAAAGGGAAGCATGGATTTGTAGAGGTGCCAAAGCTCGAAGCTTAAAACATAGATGAATATAATTTTGAGAGGTGTACTTTTCCTGTCAACATTACGACCGAGGATTTTCAATATCTTCCATGCTAAACATATTATCAGCAGTTCCTAAGCGGAAAGGTAAAGTTTACTCCCCCTCAACCAACAAACACAAGCCATGGCTAGCCGAATTCACGGGTGCCCTCCATACCAACAACTTTCCGGGGGAGTTTGTTTCATTATATTTTTTTATTTTGATTATAGGACTGGGCATCCCAATTACCAGCCTCTCTCGTGCAATGACTAGTGAATAAACACCCACTTAGCATGGAAGATACTGGCCGCCCTCTGTCGCTCCAAAATTATTTGAATGATTAGAGGTGGCACATGCAAATTTACTACGACCGGCAGCGTAATACCGCATGTAGGTAGATATAGTGGACTCATCTGGAAAAACTTTGGGTTTATGGATTTGGATGCACAAGTAGTATTCCTGCTTAGTATAGGTTAATGCTAGCAAATAGATTGAGAAGCGACCAACCAGAGAGCGAAAACGGTCATAATCATGCATTGAGAATAATTAACATTGAATACGAGCATGAGTAGGATATAAACACCATGAACATAAATATCGTGGAGGTTTTGTTGGTTTTGATTCAACCACATGTGTGAACATGTGCCAAGTCAAGCCACTCGAATCATTCAGAGGAGGATACCATACTATGATACTACATCATAACCATTTTAATACATGTTGATACTAAAGATAAATCATTATCCACTCCTAGCTATTTAAGCATGGCATGAGCAACTATAATCTCTAGATGTCATCACAAACATGTTTACTCATAATATGTTGAATCAAGAAAGATGAGCTAAACATATTTACAAAAACAAAAACCAGAATAGTTCATACCAGCTTTCCCTCACCGCAATCACTTCATCAAATCATCGTCATTATTGCCTTTCACTTGCATGACCGAATGATGTGAAAATAATAATAGTGCAAGTGTGCCGTGGACTAAGATGGAATCTGTAAACATTTTATTCAAACCATAAGACGAGGTAACATGGGATCTTTGTTAGATCAACAATAGTGCATATGAGGGCCACTCAACATGTTCATTGTGGTCTTCTCCTTACGACGACTAAAAGAAAAGAAAAGAATTTCAAAGAAACACTCTAAAATGTTTTTGTAGTTTTTTGATTTTTCTGGAGAAAGCAAACTAAGAAAGAAAAAACGAAAACGAGAAAAACTATTTACACGGGAAAGCTCCCAACAAACAAAAGAAGAAACGAGAAATATTTTTGGGTTTTCTTTTACTACTACGAACTAACTAAACAAGAAAGAAAAACAGGAAAGAAGCAAGAAATATTTTTGGATTTTCAAAGTTTTTCAAACACACAAGAAAAAGGGGAGATAAAACTAACATGGATATACAATGAAAAAGGATGAACACCGAAACTGGAATGAATGTGTGGTACATGAATGTCATGTCAGTGAGAAATACATACTCCCCCAAGCATAGGCTTTTGGCCTAAGTTGGTCTATGGCCATGGTTGGCCTGGATAATATCTGTGGTAGTAGTTAGGGTTGTACTCGAGCGCGGCCGACATAGCTTGGCGGGCCCCCTCATTATGGCAAGCGGTCTCCTCTGCCCCCTCGTACGCCTCGGCCTCCTCAAGTATAAAGTGTCTTTGTTTTTCCTGAAAGTTAAAGAAGGCAGGAGCAGGCAAAGTAATATGAAAGACACGATGCCGATTAAAGATTAGCCTGTATCATAATGGAGATTCGTTCCTCTCAAGGAACTGGTGGCGTTCCATGGCCTCATAATGAAGGAGCCTAGGTGGCAACAAAGTATCATCTTCTTTTATAGGTACACCAAGATGAGCAGCTAAGCGAGTAGCATAAATTCCACCAAAAAGATCACCAACTAGGGCATTATTATGTAACCGACGTGCAACAATTGCCCCCAATGTTAATTTGTCTATCTCTCAATACCGTGCTCTTAAGAATGCTTAAATCAGGAGCAAAAATGTGACTAGGGTCATGTTTACCATTTATGCATCTTCCTATGAACAGAGCAAAATATTGTATAGCAGGAAATTGAATGCTTCCCATAATAGCTTGTGTTATGCCTCTAGTTTCACCTCTAGTAATACTCATAAGAAAATCATTACAACCAGATTTACGGGGCTCAAGGCATGTCCCCAATAAGGAATTCTACAAGCTTCACTAAATTCCTCGATGGTCATGCGAAAAGGATTTTCATATAAGTTGAACATAACATCATGTGAAGTGCGATGAGATACATACTCAAGTTTCCGCACAAAAGAATCAGTGAGATTATGGTACTGCGAGCACTTATCTGACACGAAGTTCGTCAACTCGGCATTTTGCACGTACATATCAAACTACTCCTTAATACCAGCTCGATTCATAAAGGAGTCTGACGGCCATTCACACGGGTGCACAAGAGCTTCTCGTGGTGGTTCGAGGTCCGGCTCACGTATTGCAAGCCTTGGAGAGCTCTTGCTCGAAGAACCACCATGGAACATTTTCCTAAACATTTTCTTCCTCTGAGAAAATTTATGGAATTTTTAGTGCCTCAAAATAAAAGTGAACAGAGCTTAACAAAATTGATAGCAACGACTCCCACTAGTGTCTAAAGGCAATGTCGTGCATCAAAACTACTTTGGAACATACAAATTTAACATGCAAGGTCATATACATGGTCACCACAGCAGCAAAAATTTGCAAAATATAAAGCACTATCACAAGAACTAATTGGACCATTGGAGGAGTCACATACCAAGGAGTAATCCCCCAGAACAGTTTCAGAAACTAGATCGAAATTTGCAGGCAAATGAGCAGGAACACGGGCTATGAGGCAAGTTTGATTGTTATGGAGGTGGAAGAAGGTGGTGGACTGGTGCACAAAGTGAGGGGGTCCGGTGGGACCCACAAGCCCACTAGATGCGGCCACGGGGGTAGGCGCGCCCTGTGAGCTTGTGGCTCACTGGTGCACCCCCGGGGGTGTGTCCAGTACTAAAAATTCGTATTTATTATAGAAAAAATCATATTAAATTTTTAGGTCATTCCGAGAACTTTTATTTGCGGGACATTTTTTATTGCACGGAAAATTCAGAAAACAAGATAATCATGGCATTTCTACTTTATTAACTTTAAATGACAGGAGTAAATAGTAGGTATAGTAGGTTGAGCTTACTAAATTCATCGACCACATGCCCCTCAAAAAGAATCCATTAATAAGATTGATCAAGTCTTATTAACAAACTATTTCTGAGCAACATGAAACCGAAGAATCTTCATGTAACACTAGGTTACCTCAATGGGGATATGCATCTCCCCAACAATAAGAGTTTCATATTTCTTTTTGACGGATGGAAGAGGGAATTTGAAACCTCTAATAGTGGTTTTAGCAATTTTTTCAATAACGTTGATACTATTCACTAAAAGTAAATTGTATGCTCATTACCATTGACATCAAAAGTAACCTTGCTTTTGTTGCAGTCAATAACAGCCCCTGTAGTATTCAAAAGGGGCCTACCAAGGATGATCGACATAGCGTTGTCCTCGGTCATATCAAGTATAACAAAGTCTGTTAAGATAGTAACTTTCACAACTAGGCACATCCTCACAAATTCCAATGGGTATAGCAGGTTATTTATAAGCCATTTGCAAAGATATTTTAGTAGGTGTGAGCTTATTCAAATCAAGTCTTCTATATAAATAGAAAGGCATAGCCCTAACACCGGCTCCCAAATCACATAAAGCAGTTTTGACATAACTTCTTTTAATGGAGCATGGTATAGTTGGTATTGCTGGATGTCCTAATTTCTTAGGTACTCCACCCTTAAATGAATAATTTGCAAGCATGGTGGAAATTTCAGCTTCGGGTATCTTTCTTTTATTGGTAACAATATCTTTCATGTATTTAGCATATGGAGGCATTTTCAAAATACTAGTCAAGCGAGTGCGTAAAAAGACAGGTCTAAGCATTTCAACAAATCACTCAAAATCCTCCTCATCCTTATTCTTAGGTGGTTTAGTAGGAAAAGGGATGGGTTTCTGAACCCATGGTTCTCTTTCTTTACCATGTTTTCTAGCAATGAAATCTCTTTTATCATATCTTTTATTCTTAGGAGGTGGTGAAAGGATTGAGAAGAGGGGTCTAGAGGGGGGGTGATTAGACCCTTAACAAGCAACAGTGGCAATTTTTAATTTCTTCAAGTTAAGGTTGAGTTTAGCACAAGTTAATGGCACACAATACATTCAACACAAGCATAGCAAGAGTATGAGCAGTGGAAAGAGTAAATCATGCGAGTGCTAGAATGTAAAGGGATGGGATTGGAGTGTGCAAACAGAATGGAGACGCGGAGGATTTTTGGCATGGTTCCGATACGTGGTGCTATCGTACATCCACATTGATGGAGACTTCAACCCACGAAGGTTAACGGTTGTGCGAGTCCACGGAGGGCGCCACCCATGAAGGGTCCACGAAGAAGCAACCTTGTCTATCCCACCATGGCCATCACCGATGAAGGACTTGCCTCACTCGGGTAAATCTTTAGGAAGTAGGCGATCTCCTTGCCCTTACAAACTTCTTGGTTCAACTCCACATCACGACGAAGGCTCCCAAGCGACACCTAACCAATCTAGGAGACACCACTCTCCAAAAGGTAATAGACGGTGTGTTGATGATGAACTCCTTGCTCTTGTGCTTCAAATGATAGTCTTCCCAACACTCAACTCTCTCACACATATTTTGCTATGGTGGAATAAGGAGTTGAGTGGAAATCAACTTGGGGAAGGCTAGAAATCAAGATTCAAATGCTTGGAATGGAATCTCTTGATCTCAACACATGAGTAGGTGGTTCTCTCTCAGAAAATGAATGGTAGAAGTGTAGGAACATTCTGATGGCTCTCGCTTATGAGGAAGAAGGGGTGGAGGGGTATATATAGCGTCCACACAAAATCCAACCGTTACACACTTTTGACTCATCTCGGTGGCACCGGTTAGGAAACTCGGTGGCACTGATCTGTTCAAAAATATGAACGTTAGGAATCTCGGTGGGACCGACTGGAACAACTCGGTGGGACCGATGTGCTAGGGCTTAGGGCAAACGTTGTCTCGGTGGCACCAATTGCATCAACTCAGTGACACCAAAGTGAAGCAATAAGGCAACAGAGAGTTGGCAAGCCATCTCGGTGAGACCGATTGCAATTCTCGGTGAGACCGAAATATTTGCAACAAGTAACAGAGAGTTGACAAGGCCATCTCGGTGAGACCGAGATCCATATCTGTGTGACCAAACTATTAGGGTTTCTGGTAGTGGCTATGTCAAGATGAACTCGGTGGCTCCGGATAGGAAATATTGGCGGAGCCGAATTTGGAATTTACGGTTTTGACATATTTGGATAGAGAAAGTGGCTGAGGGTTTTGGATTAATATCACTAAGCACTTGAGCAACAAGATCATTATGCAACACCTCATCCACTTTTAATAGTATTGGCTTTTCTATGGACTCAATGTGATCTTGGATCACTTAACCAAAAATGAAGAGTCTTGAGCTTTTGCCAATCCTTGTCCTTAGCATTTTGAAGGGGTTCCACAACCTCTTGTCCTTGCCACTTCACTGGTGAACTTATCTGAAATATAGTGGATAAAACTATTAGTACAACAAGAGATATGTTGACATTAATTACCAAAATTACCCATGGAGCACTTGTGCTTTCAATCTCCCCCTTTTTGGTAATTGATGACAACATATATCAAAGCTTCAAGTAGATGATATAAATAGTCGTAAGTAAAGCTTTGGAGAGACATGTAACTTGCATAGGCTCCCCCTACATGTTTGCATTCATGTAATGGTAAGATTGAAAGACATGTGAATGCACAGCATGACAGAGTGAGTAATGAGTTACATGTATCTTGGCCATATGCATCAGAGCAAAAAGTGATATGAGATGTATCTCCATGTTTATGATCCTCTCTTGCAAACAATATGTGCAAAAGCAAGAGATCATCGTGCACATGAGTGTGATGCATATACTTACCTTATGGTTCTTGAGCAGACTCTTGAAGAAGTAAACTTGAGAAAACATGGTTAAATAACAGAAGAGAACTTCAATCAAGAAAGGTTTAGATCCACAAGAATACCAAGACTAGGATGACAAGTAATGGGTTAGTACCACTGAGTGAGTACTTGATACGTCCATTTTGCATCATGTTTACCTACTATTATTGATAATGTTTTTATGCATAATAACTCTTTTTGGAGTAATTCTAATGCCTTTTCTCTCATAATATGCAAGGTATACCCAAAGAGGGAGAATTCCGGCAGCTGGAAATCTGGACCTGAAAAAGCTACGTCAGGCTACCTATTCTGCACAACTCCAAATGAGCTGAAACTTCACGAGGATTTTTTATGGAATAAAAAAGAAATATTGGAGCAAATAACTACCGGACGGGGGCCATCTGGTGAGCACAGGACACTAGGGCGCGCCAGGCCCCCCAGGCGCGCCCTGGCGGGTTGTGCTCAGCCCAGCCCACCTCCGGTGCCCATCTTCTGGTTTATAAGTCATTTTAACCTAGAAAAAAATCAGGAGAGGACTTTCGGGATGAAGCACCGCCGTCTCAAGGCGGAACTTGGGCAGGAGCACTTTTGCCCTCCGGTGGAGCGATTCCGCCGGGGGAACTTCCCTCCCGGAGGGGGAAATCATCGTCATCATCATCACCAACAACTCTCCCATCTTGGGGAGGGCAATCTCCATCAACATCTTCAACAGCACCACCTCCTCTCAAACCCTGGTTCATCTCCCGTGTTCAATCTTTGTACCGGAACTATAGATTGGTACTTGTGGGTGACTAGTAGTGTTGATTACATTTTGTAGTTGATTACTATATGGTTTATTTGGTGGAAGATTATATGTTCAGATCCATTATGCTATTTAATACCCCTCTGATATTGAGCATGATTATCATTAGTGAGTAGTTACTTTTGTTCTTGAGGTCACGGGAGAAATCATGTTGCAAGTAATCATGTGAACTTGATATGTGTTCGATATTTTGATGATATGTATGTTGTGATTCCCTTAGTGGTGTCATGTGAACGTCGACTACATGACACTTCACCATATTTGGGCCTAAGGGAATGCATTGTGGATTAGTTATTAGATGATGGGTTGCGAGAGTGACAGAAGCTTAAACCCTAGTTTATGCGCTATTCCGTAAGGGACCGATTGGATCCAAAAGTTTAATGCTATGGTTAGAATTTATTTTTATTACTTTTCTCGTAGTTGCGGATGCTTGCGAGGGGGTTAATCATAAGTAGGAGGTTTGTTCAAGTAAGAACAGCACCTAAGCACCGGTCCACCCACATATCAAATTATCAAAGTAGCGAACATGAATCGAACCAACATGATGAAAGTGACTAGATGAAATTCCCGTGTACCCTCAAGAACACTTTGCTTATCATAAGAGACCGTTTTGGCCTGTCCTTGGCCTCAAAAGGATTGGGCTACCTTGCTGCACTTTTGTTACTACTATTGTTACTTGCTCATTACAAATTATCTTGCTATTAAACTACTCGCTACTTACAATTTCAGTGCTTGCAGACATTACCTTACTGAAAACCGCTTGTCATTTCCTTCTGCTCCTCGTTGGGTTCGACACTCTTACTTATCGAAAGGTCTACAATTGATCCCCTATACTTGTGGGTCATCAAGGCTCTTTTCTGGCGCCGTTGCCGGGGAGTGAATCGCTCTTGGTAAGGAAAAATTATTACTACGTGCTGAAATTTATTGTCACTTGTTAGTATGGAGAGCAATCCTTTGAGGGGTCTGTTTGGGGTATCTTCACCTTGACCGGAACCACAATTAGATGCCCCTCAACCTACTGCACCTACTGAAAATATTGAATATGAAATTCCTTCGGGTATGATAGAACAACTGCTAGCTAATTCTTATGCAGGAGATGGAACCGAACATCCTGATATGCACTTGATATATGTGGATGAAATTTGTGGATTGATTAAGCTTGCAGGTTTACCCGGAGATGAAGCTAAGAAGAATGTTTTCCCTTTATCTTTGAAGGGAAAAGCATTGACATGGTATAGGCTATGCGATGATATTGTATCTTGGAATTGGAATCGGTTGAAATTGGAATTCCATCAAAAAATTTATCCTATGCATCTAGTTCAGCGTGATCGGAATTATATATATAATTTTTGGCCTCATAAAGGAGAAAGTATCGCTCTAGCTTGGGGGAGGCTTAAGTTAATGTTATATTCATGCCCCAACCATGAGCTCTGAAGAGAAATTATTATTCAGAATTTTTATGCTCGGCTTTCTCGTAATGATCAATCCATGCTTGATACTTCTTGTACTGGTTCCTTTATGAAGAAGACTATTGAATTCCGGTGGGATCTTTTAGAAAGAATTAAACTTAACTCTGAAGATTGGGAACTCGACGAAGGTAAAGAGTCAGGTATTGAGCTTAAGTTTGATTGTGTTAAATCTTTTATGAATACCGATGCTTTTCAAAAGTTTAGCACTAAACATGGACTTGACTCTGAGATAGTAGCCTCCTTTTGTGAATCTTTTGCTATTCATGTTGATCTCCCTAAGGAGAAGTGGTTTAAATATCACCCACCTATTAAAGAAGAAATTAAAGAACCGGTAATAGCTAAAGATGAAACGATTATCTACAATGTTGACCCAGTTGTTCCTACTGCTTATATTGAAAAACCACCCTTCCCTGTCAGGATGAAGGAACATGCTAAAGTCTCAACTGTGGTCAATAAAAGTTATATTAGAACACCTAAAACAACTGAACAAATCAAGGTAGAACCTAGTGTTGCTATGGTTAAGGATCTCTTGGTCGATAATATTGATGGGCATGTTATTTACTTCATTGGTGAAGCTGCTAGAATTTCCAAACCCGATGGGAAAGATAAACATAGACCCGTTGTTGGCATGCCTGTTGTCTCAGTTAAAATAGGAGACCACTGTTATCATGGTTTATGTGACATAGGTGCTAGCATAAGTGCTATTCCTTTTACCTTATTTCAATAAATTATGAATGACATAGCACCCGCTGAGAGAGAAGACATAGATGTTCCTATTAAACTTGCTAATAGAGACACCATCACACCACTTGGGATTGTTAGAGATGTTGAAGTCTTGTGTGGGAAAGTAAAATACCCTACTAATTTTCTTGTTCTTGGTTCCCCACAAGATGACTTTTGTCCCATTATCTTTGGTAGACCTTTCTTGAACACCGTTAATGCTAAAATAGATTGTGAGAAACAAACTGTCGATGTTAGCTTTGGTGATGAGTCTCATGAGTTTAATTTTTCTAAGTTTAGTAGAAAACCTCATAAGAAAGATTTTCCTAGTAAAGATGAAATGATTGGTCTTGTTTCTATTGTTGTACCCCCTACTGATCCTTTAGAACAATATCTGCTAGACCATGAAAATGATTTACATATGCATGAAAGAAATGAAGTAGATAAGATTTTCTTTGAACAACATCCTCTGCTTAAACACAATTCGCCTATTGAAACTCTAGGAGGTCCTCCTCCACCTAAAGGTGATCCTGTGTTTGAATTAAAACAATTGCCAGACACTTTGAAATATGATTATCTTGATGAGAAAAAGATATATCATGTTATTATTAGTGCTAACCTTTCAGAACATGAAGAAGAAAGATTATTGAAAGTTCTAAGGAAGCACAGAGCTGCTATTGGATATACTCTTGATGATCTTAAGGGCATTAGTCCCACTCTATGTCAGCACAAAATTAATATGGAACCTGATGCTAAACCCGTTGTTGATCACCAACGTCGGTTAAATCGGAAGATGAAAGAAGTGGTAAGAACGAAAATATTGAAACTCCTGGAAGCAGGCATAATCTATCCTATAGCTGATAGTAGATGGGTAAGTCATGTTCATTGTGTCCCTAAGAAGGGAGGTATTACTGTTGTTCCTAATGATAAGAATGAACTTATTCCACAAAGAATTGTCACAGGCTATAGAATGGTAATTGATTTAAGAAAATTAAACTAAGCAACTAGAAAAGATCATTATCCTCTGCCTTTTATTGATCAAATACTAGAAAGATTATCTAAGCACACACATTTTTGCTTCCTTGATGGATATTCTGGCTTTTCACAAATACCTGTTTCTCAACCTGATCAAGAAAAGACCACTTTTACTTGTCCTTTTGGAACCTATGCTTATAGACGTATGCCTTTTGGTTTTATGCAATGCACCTGCTACCTTTCAAAGATGTATGACTGCTATATTCTCTGATTTTTGTGAAAAGATTGTTGAGGTTTTAATGGATGACTTTTCTGTTTATGGGAAGTCTTTTGATGATTGTTTAAGCAATCTTGATCGAGTTTTGCAGAGATGTGAGCAAACAAATCTTTTCTTGAATTGGGAGAAGTGCCACTTTATGGTTAATGAAGGTATTGTTTTGGGCCATAAAATTTCTGAAAAGGGTATTGAGGTGGACAAAGCCAAGGTTGATGCAATTGAGAAAATTCCATCTCCTAAAGATATCAAAGGTATTCGTAGTTTCCTTGGTCATGCTGGTTTCTATAGGAGATTTATCAAAGACTTTTCTAAAATTTCTAGGCCTCTTACAAAACTTTTGCAAAAGGATATGTCTTTTGTTTTTGATGATGATTGTTTAGAAGCCTTCGAAACACTCAACAAAGCCTTAATTACTGCACCTATTGTTCAACCACCTGATTGGAACTTGCCTTTTGAAATTATTTGTGATGCTAGTGATTATGCTGTTGGTGCTGTTCTAGGACAAAGAGTTGATAAGAAACTAAATGTTATCCATTATGCTAGTAAAACTCTAGACAGTGCCCAACGAAATTATGCTACTACTGAAAAAGAATTTTTAGCAGTTGTGTTTGCTTGTGATAAATTTAGATCCTACATTGTTGATTCTAAAGTGACTGTTCACACCGATCATGCTGCTATAAAATATCTTATGGAAAAGAAAGATGCTAAACCTAGACTCATTAGGTGGGTTCTCTTGCTACAAGAATTTGACTTACATATCACTAATAGAAAGGGAGCTGAGAACCCCGTAGCTGATAACCTGTCTAGGCTTGAAAATATTCTTGATGACCCACAACCTATTAATGATAGCTTTCCTGATGAACAGTTAGCTTCAATAAATGTTTCTCATAACACCCCTTGGTATGATGACTATGCTAATTATATTGTTGCTAAATACATACCACCTAGCTTCACATACCAACAAAAGAAAAAATTCTTCTATGATTTAAGACATTACTTTTGGGATGACCCACATCTTTATAAAGAAGGGGTAGATGGTATTATTATACGTTGTGTACCTGAGCATGAACATGAACAAATCCTACGGAAATGTCACTCCGAAGCTTATGGAGGACATCATGCGGGAGA
Source organism: Thinopyrum elongatum (assembly GCA_011799875.1). Lineage (NCBI taxonomy): Eukaryota > Viridiplantae > Streptophyta > Magnoliopsida > Poales > Poaceae > Thinopyrum > Thinopyrum elongatum. The sequence goes on along the minus strand of CM022303.1, from coordinate 490,125,387 downwards.
CAGAACTACTCATAAGGTATTGCAATCTGGGTTTTATTGGCCTACTCTCTTCAAGGATGCCCATAAGTTCGTCTTATCTTGTGATGAATGTCAAAGAATAGGTAATATCGGTAAGCGTCAAGAAATGCCTATGAATTATTCTCTTGCTGTTGAACCATTTGATGTTTGGGGATTTGATTACATGGGACATTTTCCTTCCTCTAATGGGTATACTCATATTTTGGTTGCTATTGATTATGTTACTAAGTGGGTAGAAGCTATTCCAACTAGTAGTGCTAATCACAACACCTCTATTAAAATGCTTAAGGAAGTTATTTTCCAAGGTTTGGAGTCCCTAGATATTTAATGACTGATGGTGGTTCACACTTTATTCATGGTGTTTTCCGTAAAATGCTTGCCAAGTATGATGTTAACCATAGAATTGCGTCACCTTATCATCCTCAGTCTAGTGGTCAAGTTGAACTTAGCAATAGAGAAATAAAATTAATCTTACAAAAGACTGTCAATAGGTCCCAGAAGAATTGGTCTAAGAAATTAGATGATGCACTTTGGGCTTATAGAACATCATATAAAAATCCTATGGGTATGTCTCCTTATAAAATGGTTTATGGAAAAGCTTGTCATTTGCCTCTTGAATTAGAACATAAAGCATATTGGGCAATTAAAGAACTCAACTATGATTTCAAACTTGCTGGTGAAAAGAGGTTATTTGATATTAGCTCATTAGATGAATGGAGGACCCAAGCTTATGAAAATGCCAAGTTATTTAAAGAAAAAGTTGAAAGATGGCATGATAAAAGAATCCAAAAGCGTGAGTTCAAAGTTGGAGAATATGTTCTTTTGTACAAATCTCGTTTTAGATTCTTTGCAGGAAAACTCCTCTCCAAATGGGAAGGACCTTATGTTATTGAGGAGGTTTGTCGATCTGGAGCTATCAAAATAAATAATGCCGAAGGTTGTAACTAGGCAACGAATAAAACATTATATCTCAGGTACGCCCATTAATGTTGAAAGTAATGTTATCCAAACCATGACACCGGAAGAACACATAAAAGAAACCTTCTAGAACACTCCAGAATCGTGAAAAAAGGGAGGTACGTGATACGGTAAGTAAACGGACTCCAAAAATTCCGCAAAAATATTTTTTGTCAGTTTTAGAATATTTAGAAAATTAGGAAAATAAGAAACTACAAGAAGGTGACCTTGGTGGGCACAAGACACCAGGGCGCGCCTGGCTTTCCAGGCATGCCCAGGTGGGTTGTGCCCACCTCGGGTACCTTCTGGACTCCGTTTTTCTTCCTTTTGCTTGTTTCCCAAGATAAAAAATCTTTATATACCCCCCGAACCTATTAACCTCCGTATCGCGGAGAAATCTCTTGTTTTCTTTTCTTGCTGTTTTTCTGATAGATCTGAAAATATGTCATCCCAAGACTCGGAGGGTGAGAGCTATGTTGCTGATTATGTTGCAAACCCCAAAGTTTATGGGGATGTGGAGCACTATAGCTGGACTTCGGAAGAAGAAGACTATGATCCGAAGAGGGAGGAGGAGAGAAGCTCAGATGAGGATGAAGCCCCCTTGCCTCAACCTGGGGACATGCACATTGAATTTAAGAAGTCGAGTCTCCCCGACAAAGCAAAGAAGCCTAAGATCCAGTTTATCCCCTTTCGTTTCTTGCAGGAAAACAAGCAAGATTTATGCAAAAATGTATTGGAGCTTGAGCAGGAGATCGGTGAATTGAAAGATAAGAATTCCATCCTCAAGCGTAAGCTCAGGAAGAAAGACAAACCCTCTACTTCACAACCACCACCTCCTTCTTCATCACCAAAAGAAAATTGAGTATCGGGTATGGGCACTCCCCTTGGCTTCCGCCAAGCTTGGGGGAGGTGCCCCGGTATCGTATCACCTCCACTATCCCTTGCCTTTATTTTTCTTAGTTCGATCCATGGTTATCTTTTGCTTTAGATGAATAAAAGTTTAGTTCGATCCTTTCTTTTCGAGAGTTTGCTTAGTAATCTATCCTTGTAATCATGTGCGAGATATATAATAAAGTTTAGCTTGAGTTTTACTTTCTTTACTTTCATATTTCAATAAAAATAAAGGAAATAAATGTCGGGGATATCGTGCGACATATGCTGGGGGTGGCTTATCGTGGATGGGGACAAAAGTACGTCACCGGGCTCTAGAAGCGGGAGTGAGCGAGACCGCGTACGCTTGCGGATCTTACCCAGGTTCGGGGCTCTCCTAGGAGATAAAACCCCTAGTCCTGCTCTGCGGGGTCTCCGCATGATCACTGCCTCAACAAGTAGCTACAAGCTTGCTCCTTGAGCTGTTTGGCTAGAGGAGGAAGAAAGGCAAGGCTAACTCTATTCCCCTCTCTCTGCGTGCGTGTATGGTGATTTTGGGTGCTCGGTCGAGGTTTCAACCCCCTGCATGGGGCGACCTGGGGGGTTTATATAGGCCTACCCCCCAGGGGTGCAATGGTAATTCGGCCAAATGCAGGACCCGGCTATCAGCGTCACTGGTTGCCGGCTTCTCCGCCGACCGATGGGGCCCGCCGCCTGATGGGTCCCGCCGACTGCCGTGATCTCAGCCGACAGGTAGGGCCCGCCACCTGCGGGCCATGTTGACTGCTTTATGCTGTAGCATCGCTCCTGATGACGCATGCCTCGTCAGGGAGAGCGTGGATACAGTCCCGCCGCCTGGCGGGTGCTCACTGTAGCCACACCCCATCACATCTGGTTAATGGCGCACAGACTTCGAGGGAGGGGGAGGGCCGCCTGCTAGGAGCTGGCCTCCCCCTGAGCCGACTGGTCAGGGCTCGCCGCCCTCTGGCTTTTCACGAACAGGTAGGGCCCGCCGCCTGCGGGCCGTACTGACCGCCCGTCGTGGGAGCATGGCTTCTTCTGCCATGGGTGATGTCATGAGCGGCATGGCAGCAGTGCCGCATCGGGCGCGGGGTGTCCGCTTGGTACGCTGTACTGTGGCCACGTCCTGCCCTAGATTCGGGGGTGGCAGGCTTTGTACTGTAGCCATGCCTTGTCTTGTCATGTTTATGTTGGCGCTAACTTTGAGGGCGCGAGGGGCCGCCTGCTAGGACCCGGCTTACCAGGAAGCCGCCCGCTCGGAGTCGGCCCACTTCATGGCCGTCTTCTAGGCTCCGCCACCTCCTGGCAACCGACCGCTTGGACCAGCCGGCCCCAGGAAGGCGGTCCTTTGTCTTTGATGTTTGAGGGGCGCAGCCTGCCCCAATGTCTTGAAATACCAAGGGGAGCTGATGAGGTTACCCGTGGTCATTTACTCCGACAGTAGTCCCCGAAGCTGGTGGGGCGCTACGGCTGAAGGGGCGAGAAGCCTCAGCAGCTTCATACTCCGGGTCGTCTGGTATTTTGTTTCATCCGTCTTCCGAAGTGCCGACTGGTAGGCGTCGGCCGCGACCAGGCAGGCTGCCTGGTGATTTCGAAGCGTCATGGTGGGGACCAGGTGGTACGCTAGCCAGACGTCAGACTCGCCGCCCGCGCCTGTCGGCCACATGGCGTTAGCAGGTCAAGCCGGCCTGCCAGCCCACGCGCGCGACAGGACGTCGGCGCAGGCTGGGGCCCACGGCTATAGTGCCTCGGCACACACGCGGATCCGCTGCGGCCGAGGTAGACGGTTGGGCTTCCGCAGAAATTAATACACGCCTTTACGGGCACCGCAATCGTGGGATCGTGGGGGAGTGGGCGCAGTTAATCCCACAATCCCCATGCTCCCGCCCCCTCGGCTTCGCCGCCTGGGGCTATAAGTAGGGGGAAGAGGGGGGGCGGCAGATGCATGCGCGCCCTCCTCTCCCCTCGCCACTCTTCACCTTCTTCGGTGCTGCAGCGCCCTTTCCTTCTGCCGAAGCGCTGCCGCAGCCCACCGTCGTCGAGCATTTTCTCGCTGCGGCTTCCTCACTCCGTCGCAGCCTCGCCCGCTCGCCACCGCGCCGTGCCTACGACGAGCTCCTTCGTCCATGGCGCGCTCACGAGCCGGCGACTGGGATGGCTCCAACGTCCATGAGGATCACCACTCCTTCCTTCGTCAAATGCGGTGGTTGCCCCGGGAGACGAACATGCAGGTACGCATCCCTCCCGAGGCGGAAATCTCGACGGCGCCGGAGGGCGATGAACGCGTTGTCTTCCGGTCCCATTTTCTTCACGGCTTCGTCCTTCCGGCGAGCGGCTTCCTCTGCTCTTTCCTTGACTTCTATCGAGCCCAGCAGCACCACCTCACGCCAAACACAGTGGTGCTGCTGGCCGCCTTCGTCAACATGTGCAAAGGGTACCTCGGCACTCTCCCCACCCTCGAGCTCTTGGGGGAGTGCTTTTATCTCAAACTCGACACCGCCGCCAAGGGCCAGGCGGCTCAATGCGGAGCCTGTGTGGCGGTGCGGCGCCCGAGCACTGGGAACCGCTTCCCACCCATCTCTCTACTGCAGTCGGCGAAGCTGTGGCAGAAGTCGTACTTCTACGTCAAGAATATCCATCCGACGAGCGACCACATCAACTTGCCGGCTTACGTGGCCGGCCCGCCAGCCGAGCCACGTGCCAACTGGCAGTACAAGCCGAGCTCCCTATCGGCCGCCTCCTCCGCCGCCCTTGTCCGACTTCAGGTGATGACGGAGTCAGAGGGTCTGAAGGGCTCGGACCTGCTAGCCGCCTTCGTGACGCGCCGAGTGCTTCCCCTCCAAGCCCGGCTTCACATTGTCAGCTGCATGAGCGGGCGTCGGGACCCGTGCCGGATGTGCACATGGGAGCTTCCGGACGTGGAGGTGGCCCGGCTGGTCAAATACATCTCCAACTGTAAGCTATCGGAGATGGATTGGCGGTTCGGCAAGCGGCTGTATGACTGCGCACATCCGCCGCCTGCGGTGAGTCTTATAATTCTTTCTCTTTGGCTGGTCCGAGCTCTTGTTTCTCCGTCTGACCAGTCGGCCATGGTGCAGGTCCTCCCAGCCCAGTCGGCCCCCGGCACTCTGGATCTAGGTCAGCAGTATATGCCGGACCGAACGAGGAGCGACGTGGAAGACCCCGACTTGGGGGCGGCCGCCATGGAGGAGGACGACGCCACAGTCGGCGGCGGTGGAGCAGGCGGCTCCGGAGGAGGAGGCGGCCTCGAGGACTGGCCGGATGATCATGAGGAGGAGAACGACCCGCGCCACCCGCACGGCACCGACAAGGCGGGCGCGAGCTCCTCGGCCGCGCCGACTGCACCAGGCGGCGCACAAAAGCGTAGAGCCGGCTCGTTGCTATTGGCAGCCGGTCGAAGAAGCCCAAGAACACGACCACCGTGACCAAGTGGCAGGAGGTCGCCGCGAAGGCGGCCCAGTTCCAGAAAACCCGGAAGCGACCCCCGATGGTGTCCGCGTAAGTGCTTGGTTGCGTTTTCTTTTCTTCTTTCTTGCAAACTCTTTTTGAGTTTCCTCTTACCTTGCTTGAACAGGGCCCCACTCTCTCTTGAGCAGTCTGCCACTGCTTCAGTGATCCAGGCGGCGGAAGGCTCCGCCAACACCCGTCGTGTGGACCCGCTTGCCGACCTCCGGGAGGCGATGGAGAGGAACGCGCCGGAGGTGCGCGAGGAGCGGGAGGCGGTGGAACGGCAGAAGGCGGAGGTGGCCAAGGCGGCGCAGGCGGACTTGGACGTGGCGGCCAAGGCCCAAGCCGATGCTGCGGCTAAGGTCCAGGCGGGCGCCGCAGCCAAGGCCCAGGCGGACGCGGCCGCCCAGGTGCAAGCGGAAGAGGCTGCACGTGGCCAGACTCCGCAACTTGTCATCCCGCTGCGCGTAGTGCCGCCAGTGCCAGAGAACCCGGCACCGACCGGAGGGGCCGGCAACGATCAGCTGGTCATGGAGAGGAGAGGAGGCGATGCCATTGTCCCTGGGGCGGAGGTGCTCCCGCAAGCGCCGACTGTCGAGGCCCGAGGCAGTCAGTCTGACGTGCCACCGGCGCCGCCGGTCAGTGGCGAGCTGGTGGTGGGGGCGAACCCTGTGGTTCGTCCTCCGGGGCGCCGTCGTGCGGCGAAGGCGGCCTCGGCGCCACGGGCGCAGGAGATCGGGGCCGCAAGCTCGTCGACCCCAGACGCAGAGGCCACCAGTGCCGTCCTGCCAGAATGGACGCCTGGGGGTGGGACGGGCGTGCTGAACAAGGCCGCGCAGGACGTTCAGGCCCAGCTTCAGGCCCAAAGCGCCACCCTTCAGCAGTATACGAAGGCGTTCTTGGCGACACGAACGGCCGTCCGGGTACGCTTCTTTGCTTTGTTTTTTTTCTTTTGATTCTTGCAATCTTCCGTGGGGGCGCGCCAGCGCACCCACTGGGTGTAGCCCCCGAGTTTCGGGCCGGCTGCTGAGCAGGCGGCTCGGAACTTTTAGATAAGTTTCCAGTGCTAACTTGTTTTTTCTTCTTTGTCTTTGTTGCAGGACTACCACAACATCCGCCCGGCCGCCTTCAACTCCCTGGTCCAGGAGCTGGCTAGGCGGACCGCCGACCTGACCGAGAGCTGAAGTAAGCATTCCGTCTTCTTCCTCGCGGGGGCGCGTCAGTGCACCCGCTGGGTGTAGCCCCCGAGATTCGGGCCGACTGCTGAGCAGTCGGGCCGGATCTTCCGGCGACCACTTTTCTTTTTGGTCAACTTTGTTGATTTGTCTTCTCTTTCTCATTTTTGCAGGAGCCAACACCACTCTACAACAGCGCCTGGGCGAAGTCCAGACCGAGTTGCGCGCCAAAGAGGTGGAGTGCAGCAAGGCGGCCCTGGAGCGCGACCGTCTGGCCAAGAAGTTGGCAGACCAGGCGGATCAGCACAAGGCGGAGCTCCAGAAACTCAAGGAGGCGGAAGGCGCCCTTCAGGCCAAGTTTGAGACCGAACGCTCAAAGTGGGTCGAGAAGGAGGCGATCCTCGCCGCTGGTTACGGCGAGATTGAGGATATGATCGACAGTAAACTTCTTTCTTTGGAATAGCTGCCGACTGCATCGAGAGTCGGCTTCCGACTTCTGATCTTTGTTTTTTCTTTGCATAGACTTCTTTCCTGGGCACGCCGTCGCCATCAGCCAGGCCATTGAGGCGCGACGCGACTAGAGTAGGAGGGAAGGAGTGTAGATCCCGCTCGACGCGCCTCGAAACATGAACGAGCAGCTCCTGGCCATTCGGACGCGCTTGCAGCCGATTCACCATCTGCTGCGCCGCCTTCAGCGCGTCGGGTCCTAGCTGGTTTCCGCCCTCTGGCCAGGCGGCCAAGCCCCATGCACCCCCAGTCGGACTGCCGACTGGTTGGAGGCGGCAATCGCCTGCTTCGAAGCTTGGAAGGGCTCCTCCGCTCGGGCAGGTGCCCGAAGGGCCTTGGAGTTCGTCAAGGCATGGTACCCTGGGCTGGACCTAGCCCAGTTGGCCACGTTCCGGCAGGAGGCCATGGAAGAGTTGGTAGCAGTGGGGCCTGCGCTCACTCGTCGAGCGGCGGCGATCACCAAGTACACCGAGACCGGTGTCTTCCTCCCCGAGCTAGATGAGGAGGGTGCCGAGGTGCCACCGGACTGGTTCGGGCTGTACCCTAATGACGGCGAGGACTCGGCGGAAGAGATCGCCTCTAGCGGTGGAGGCAAGGACGAGGAAGGCGAGGATGATGAAGACGACGCACCGGAGGGCGGACCGAACGGCCAGCCTCAGCTCGATCGGGCCTCGAGCAACGAGCCGCGTGCGGGTGCACCGACTGCTGCTGATGGCGACCAAGCCGAGACTCGCCAAACGGCCACTCCACTAGCCGGTGCAGCCGACTCCGCCAACCTGCCGGATCTGCCTACTGCTCCTCTGGCCTAGGCTGCCAACTTATCTTATCTGCTTTTGTAGTCTCTAGAACAAACTTGTTAAATTCGTGCAGTTCCACCCACTGGGGGTGTATTGAAACTTTGTTGAATGCTAGCCAAGGGCCTCTTGCTATATAATTTAATTCTCGCACAGGTTGTGCTCTGCCGAGCTCCGACTTATCTTGCTTTCTGTTCTTTTGGCTTTTTCCTTTGCCGCCTTCCCTTGGCCGCCACCTTTTTGGCCAGACAGCCGCTCTTCGGTCTGTTGGCACGGTCAGGTACTTGGCCATTTTGGGAAGGCAAGTACTTTGGCCGCTCAGAACATAGCAAGTTAAGTGAGAAACCGGCCGGCCGGCTGCTCAGCAACCGGACGGCTAGGCGAGGAGCCGGCTTGGCCTATGTGAGTGCTTTCGTCCTTAGCCATTTTTCATGTGGGCAGCATTTCCTGCCTTTGACTCTTGCCAGCCAGACAGTCGCTTTGTGAGCTGCGGCTTATGGCAAGAGAGGGCTTAGCTGCCGGCACACTACTTGTTCGACTGCAGGTAGCGCTGACATAGTACAAGGCGGCAAGCCCCCGGGCCGACTGGTCAGACCCGGTACCGGGCAGATGAATGAAATAACTCATTCACAGGCATGAAACTTATCACATAGATAAGAAAGGGTAGCCCCCGGGTGCTCTTCGAGGGACCCGGTGTCTTTGCGCTTAATACAAAAGGTAGCGTGGTACATACTGCATTAACTGTAAAATCTTCGGAGGAGATTTGCGTTCCATGGGTGCTCTGTTTCCTTGCCGGAATCATCCCTCTTGCGCTCTCTGGGCTTCTGCGTGTCGATCAGGTAATAGGAGTTGTTGCCCAAGGCTTTGATGATGATGAAGGGGCCTTCCCAAGGGGCCGAGAGCTTGTGCTGGCCGGCTGTTCGCTGGATCAGCCGGAGCACAAGGTCTCCCTCTTGGAAGGATCGTAGCTTGACCTTCCGACTGTGGTAGCGATGCAGGCTCTGCTGGTAGATGGCGGACCGGCTGAGTGCTAACAGCCGGCCCTCTTCCAGCAGATCGACGCCGTCTTCTTGTGCTTCCTTCGCCTCCGCCTCCGTGTACATGGTGACGCGAGGCGAGTCAAACTCGAAGTCAGTTGGGATGACGGCCTCGGCCCCGTACACGAGGAAGAAGGGAGTGAAACCGGTTGATTTGTTCGGGGTGGTGCGGAGTCTCCAGAGGACGTCCGGCAGCTCGTCGATCCTGCAGCCGGCCGAGCGCTCCAGTGGCTAGACCAATCGGGGCTTGATGCCGGATAAGATGAGGCCGTTTGGTCGCTCGACTTGGCCGTTTGACTGCGGATGGGCAATGGACGCTAAGTCCAGTCGGATGCCCTGCGTCGCGCAGAAACGGGCCAAGGCGCCTTTGGCGAAGTTAGTGCCATTGTCGGTGATGATGCTGTGCGGTACACCGTACCGGACGGTGATATGTGCGACGAAGGTCACAGCAGTCGGGCCATTCAGTTTCTTGATTGGCTTTGCTTCAATCCACTTGGTGAATTTGTCGATGGCGACGAGCAGATGGGTCATGCCACCACGTGCCGTCTTGAACGGGCCCACCATGTCTAGCCCCCAGACGGCAAAGGGCCAGGTAAGGGGGATGGTCTTGAGTGCAGAAGCCGGGAGGTGTTGCTTGGAGCCGAATTTCTGGCACCCCTTGCATTTCTTGACCAGATCTTTGGCGTCCTCCAAAGCAGTTGGCCAGAAGAAACCGTGGCGGAAAGCTTTGGCGACAAGGGATCTGGAAGCCGCGTGGTGGCCGCACTCGCCTTGGTGTATGTCTCTGAGGATTGCCTTGCCCTTCTCTGGTTCGACGCAGCGTTGGAAGACATCGGTCACGCTGCGCCTAACAAGCTCTCTGTTTACTATCGTGTAAGCCCCTGCCCGGCGTTGTACCTACCGGGCCGAGATCTCATCAGCTGGCAGCTCTCCGCTCACCAGAAATTTGAGGATGGGCTGCGCCCATGATGGTGCTTTGACCTCATCCACCGTCATTACGGCCACTGAGACTAGGGCGGTTGGGTTGGGAGGTGGCGGGGTGGGGTCGGCGGCGTCTCGCTGCGTTGTTGAAGTCCCCAGGCCGACTGCCGCAGCCGCTGGGCCGGGTTGTGGAGTCCCCGGGCCGGGTTGCGAAGTCCTCGGGCCGGCTGCTGCAGTCCATGTGCCGCATGCCGAAGTCCCCGGGTCGGCTGCCGCAGCCCCCGGGCCTGGTTGCGAAGTCCCCGGGTTGGGTGCGGCTGCTGCAGTCCCTGTGCCGCTTGCCGAAGTCCCCGGGCCAGCTGCTGTAGCCCCCGAGTCAGATCTGGCTGCTTCGGGGGTAGCCGGTACGAAGATGGATTCTGATTCTGGGGAAGGCTTGATAGACGGTTTGCGGAGGCACTGAAGGGACACGCCGGCTGGTATGGCATGCCGTGTGGAGCTGATCTTTGCCAGGGCATCTGCTTGCTCGTTGTCGGCCCGTGGCACATGAAGGAACTCGCACCCGTCAAAATATCCACTGATCTGCTGGACAAGGGAGCGGTAGCTTGCCATTTTTGCATCCTTGGTGTCCCAGTCGCCAGACGACTGTTGGACCACCAAGTCGGAGTTGTCGTAGCACAGAATCCGGCGGATGCCAATCTCCTTGGCCAGCCGGAGTCCGTATACTAGTGCCTCGTACTCGGCCACGTTGTTGGAGGCGGCAAAATGGATTTGCAGCGTGTATCTGAGCTTGTTGCCTTTGGGAGAGGTGAGGACGATGCGGCTCCCAAACCGGTGCGCATCTTCGAGCCATCAAAGTGCATCCGCCAATGAGTGGAGTCTGGAGCTGGTGGCAGGTACTGGGTCTCGGCCCAGTCGACGAGGAAGTCGGCTAGTGCTTGGGACTTGATGGCGGTGCGGGGATGGTAGAAGATGGTGTAGGGGGCCAGCTCGATGGCCCACTTGGCCACCCGGCCCGATGCGTCTCTGCTGCCGATGATCTCCGCAAGCGGGGCGGTGCAGCCAACCGTGATGGGATGCTCTTGAAAGTATGGCTTGAGCTTCTTGGTGGCAAAATGCACGCCATAACACAACTTTTGGTAGTGGGGGTAGTTCTGCTTGGAGGCTGACAGCACCTCACTCAAGTAGTACACGGGCCTTTGGACCGGCTGTGCCTTGCCGTCCTCTCGGCGCTCTACCACCATGACTATGCTGACCACCCGGCTGGTGGCGGCGATGTAGAGAAGCATGGGCTCCTTGGCAGCCGGAGCGGCCAGGACAGGTGGCGTGGTCAACATCTTCTTGAGCTAGAGGAAAGCCTTGTCCGCCTTGTCGTTCCACTCGAAATGAGTGGTTTTCTTCATCAACTAGTACAGGGGAAGAGCCTTCTCGCCTAGCTGACTGATGAAGTGGCTGATGGATGCCAAGCAGCCGGTGAACTTTTGAACGTCTCGCAGTCAGGCGGGCCTCTCCATCCTCTCGGTGGCCTTGATCTTGACAGGGTTGCACTCTATGTCGCGTTCTGAGACGAGGAAACCGAGGAGCTGGCCGGCTGGTACTCCAAAGGCACATTTTTCTGGGTTGAGTTTGATTTGAAAATGGCGCAAATTATCAAAAGTTTCCTTGAGATCTTCCAGGAGGGTACCGCGCTTCTCCGTCTTCACCACAATATCGTCCACATAAACATGGGCATTTCTCCCGAGTTGCTTGAGGAGGCACTTCTGCATGCAACGCTGAAATGTGGCACCGGCATTTCTCAAGCCGAATGTCATGGTAAGGTAGCAGAAGGCTCCGAATGGTGTGATGAAGGCGGTCTTCAGGCGGTCGGCCGGGCTTAACTTGATCTGGTGGTACCCTGAGTAGGCATCCAAAAAACTCAGCAGCTCGCATCCGGCTGTGGAGTCTATCACTTGGTCAATGCGAGGCAAGGTGAACGGATCTTTTGGGCAAGCTTTGTTTAGGCTGGTATAGTCAATACACATGCGCCATTTGTTGTTCTTCTTTAGTACAAGGACTGGGTTGGCAAGCCACTCTAGAAAGAACACCTCCATGATGAAGCCGGCTGCTAGAAGCCGGGCTATCTCTTCACCAACAATTCCTCTCTTCTCCTCCGACAGGCGGCGGAGGGGTTGCTTGACTGGTTTTGCATCTGCTCTGACATGTAGCTTGTGCTCGGCGAAATCCGTCGGAACACCCGGCATGTCCTTGGGAGACCATGCATAGATGTCCCGATTCTCACGGAGGAAATTGACAAGCTCGCTTTCCTATTTGCTGTCAAGGCGAGCTCCTATGACGACGAACCTCTCCGGGTGCTCCGGGTCCAAGGGTATCTTCTTGGTTTCTTTGGCTGGCTGGAAAGAGCCCTGAGCTTCTGACTCCTTAGGATCTGGCGACATGTCCGGCTGCTTGCCGGCCATGGCCACAACCCGGTCAAGGAGCCGCTTCTCGGCAGCAATCACAAGGGACTCGGCCAGCCGACTGCTGGCAGTGGCATAGGCGGCAGACTTCTGGTAGTCGCCGGCTATAGGGATAATGCCCTTGGTACCCGGCATCTTCATCTTGAGGTAGGCGTAGTGAGGAACCGCCATGAACTTGGCCAGGGCAGGCCGGCCAAGCAACGCATGGTAGGGGCTCTCAAGGTCAACAACCTCGAACCAGATTGGCTCTCGGCGGAAGTGATTCTTGTCTCCGAAGAGGACGTCTATCTTGATCTTGCCGATTGGTGAGCAGGAAAGGCCTGGCACAATGCCATGGAAGACAGTCCGGCTGGGCTGGAGCTGTTTCTCTTTGATGCACAACTTCTCCATGGTGTCGCGGTAGAGGATGTTGATGCTGCTACCGCCGTCTATTAGAATTCGGGAGAAACGAAAAGCTCGCCTCTCTGTTGCAAAGGTGGCATCCAACACCAGGGCGTAGGAACCCGGAGAAGGCATCACCTCCGGGTGGTCAGCTCGGCTCCAACTGATCGGCTTCTCCGACCAGTGCATGAACTCTGGGGCTTCAGAGGCAACATTATTCACCTCTCGGCGCTGTTGACACCAGCTGTGCTTGTCGTCAGCCACGCTGGTGAAGATGACGTAAGCTCCGTGCTCTTCGGGAAACTCATCTTGGATTGCACTGACCGGCTGGACTGCCAGCTGCTGGGGAGGCGGAGGCGGCGGGCCAGCAGGTGGCGGAGGCAGTCCTTCGCCTCTGGCGATGCGGGTGAGCCAGTGGCACTTCCGGGTGGTGTGGTTGGATAGCTTCGCGCCGCTGTGGAACTTGCAGGGAGCATCAAGGGTTTGCTCAAACGAGAAGGCGGGCAACCAGGCAGGCTTGCCGCCCTTCTGGTGTTTGGGGCCAGCTTGCTCCTCTGGCTGCCGATCTTCGACTGTCGCCACCTGCCGACTGGTGGTAGCCGGCTGTTGGGCCTTGCGCTTGTTGTCGTTTGACTGTTGGCGCTGACTGGGATCACCAGCCGGCGTTTGAGGGGCCGGAGGGAGCATCTTTCCTAACGCATCCACTCGGAGCTCCGACTTCATGGAGGAGTCGGCAGTGGTGTACTTGTCCGCTATGATCAGCAGCTCGTCGAGCGTGGCTGGCTCGTCGCAGAGGAGTCGATGCTTGAGTAGGGTGCCTTCTCGGCACCTGGTAGTGAAGTATTCGATGGCTTGCACCTCATGAACCCCTTCGCAGGAGTTGCGTAGCTCGGCCCACCGCGTTATGTATTCGCGGGTGGACTCGATCGGGCCTTGGATGCACAGGGAGAGCTGGCGAGGCTTGGGCGGCCGCTTGTAGGTGCTGGTGAAGTTGCGGATGAAAACTTTGGTGAAGTCTAGCCAGCTGTTGACGCTGTAGGGCTTGAGGCTGTTCAGCCATGTCCGGGCCGTGCCCTGGAGCATGAGCGGAACATACTTCACGGTGACACGCTTGTTGTCGTTCGCTATATTGACGGCAGTGGAGTAGTCAACCAGCCAATCTTCCGGCTTCACAGAACCGTTGTAATTGGGAGTGTCCCGAGGGAGCGAGAACCCTTTGGGGAAGGGCTCATCCCGAATGCGGGGGCCGAAACAAGGCTGGCTGATTGCATCCTCTTCTTCCAATGCCAGGGATCGAGCCAAGCGGTCGATCCGGTTGCGGGCGTCGTTCTCTCCGACTCCTTCGCGGGGGCCCAGCCGGCGCCCGAGAGTCGGATGCTAAACAGGCGGTGGGGAGGCACGCCTCTCCCTGCGCGGGGGGGGGGGGGCTGACGATCGTCCCGCCGTTCTACTACTCGTGGGCGGCCGTCCTGGTCGCGCTCGATGGACATACGGGTGCTGCTGCGGCTAGCAACCGGCTCTGGGTCCCCTCGGCCCCGGGCGCCATCTGTCGGCGTCCGGGAGGTCGCGTCGTGCTCTCGGCGAGGGAGAAGGTTCTCGGCCTGTAAGCCAGGTTCCACCATGCGGCGGCCAGCTTCTTGCTTTGCGGCGGCCGCGTCGATGAGCTGCTGGACGCGCTCCGTCATGCAGCGACGCTCGTCGCCCTCCAGGCGGTCCAGCTCGTCTGCCGGCGCCTGGGAAGTGCGTAAGTTCTCCATCGGCGTGGCGTAGACTGGGCGGTCGGCCCCCAACATGCTGGTAATGGCCGCGCCGCGCTGCCGGACCGTGCTCGCTCCGCTAGTTTCGCCAGCAGCCGGCGTGCCGCAGACGGCGCGGTCGATCTCGCGGTGGTAGGCCTCGATGAGGTGTCTCATGGCCGCCAACTTGTTGGTGCTGTCAAGGAGTGCGATACGGCATGCTTCCAGCGTTTCACCGTTCGCACCGGGCGCTACAAGAGCGGACAGGTCCCGCATTGCCGCCTGCAATGGGTCCCGGCCAGCCTGGTCGGAGGTTCCATCGTGGCTGATGACCAGCACCTCGGTGACGGTGCGGGTGCTGGCGCTGGCACTGCTGTCTGCAGCGGGGAGTGGGTCATCAAAGATCACCACGTCACCGGGGAAGGCATCAGAAAACGCGGCGTCGGCGTCGATGATCATGTCGACGAGCAGGTCGGTGGAGCCAACGGACTCCGGGTCGGAGACCAGCTCGTCGGCGATGTGAAGCTTGCCGAGGAGATCGATGAGGCAGCTCTCGGAGCTAGCTGCGCCCGCGTCGAGTGCGGGCTCGTCGGAGAGGCGGATCCCGCCGATGAGATCAGCGAGGCTGCTTGCGGTGCAAGCCGCTTCCACGCCATGCAGCGTGCCGGCGCAAACGCCGTCGGGCATAACGGGCTGGCTGCGCTCGCCAGGGAGGAAGAGGGTTCCCGTCCAGAACGTGTTTTCGGACGACGGTGCACCTAGCCCCACGGTGGGCGCCAAATGTCAGGGATATCGTGCGACATATGCCAGTTGGTGGCTTATCGTGGATGGGGACAAAAGTACGTCGCCGGGCTCTAGAAGCGGGAGTGAGCGAGACCGCGTACGCTTGCGGATCTTACCCAGGTTCGGGGCTCTCCTAGGAGATAACACCCATTGTCCTGCTCTGCGGGGTCTCCGCATGATCACTGCCTCAACAAGTAGCTACAAGCTTGCTCCTAGAGCTGTTTGGCTAGAGGAGGAAGAAAGGCAAGGCTAACTCTATTCCCCTCTCTCTGCGTGCGTGTATGGTGATTTTGGGTGCTCGGTCGAGGTTTCAACCCCCTGCATGGGGCGACCTGGGGGGTTTATATAGGCCTACCCCCCAGGGGTGCAATGGTAATTCGGCCAGATGCGGGACCCGGCTATCAGCGTCACTGGTTGCCAGCTTCTCCGCCGACCGCTGGGGCCCGCCGCCTGATGGGTCCCGCCGACTACCGTGATCTCAGCCGACAGGTAGGGCCCGCCACCTGCGGGCCATGTTGACTGCTTTATGCTGTAGCATCGCTCCTGATGACGGAGGCCTCGTCAGGGGGAGCGTGGATACAGTCCCGCCGCCTGGCGGGTGCTCACTGTAGCCACACCCCGTCACATCTGGTTAATGGCGCACAGACTTCGAGGGAGGGGGAGGGCCGCCTGCTAGGAGCTGGCCTCCCCCTGAGCCGATTGGTCAGGGCTCGCCGCCCTCTGGCTTCTCACGGACAGGTAGGGCCCGCCGGCTGCGGGCCGTACTGACCGCCCGTCATGGGAGCATGGCTTCTTCTGCCGTGGGTGATGTCATGAGCGGCATGGCAACAGTGCCGCATCGGGCACGGGGTGTCCGCTTGGTACGTTGTACTGTGGCCACGTCCTGCCCTGTATTCGCGGGTGGCAGGCTTGTACTGTAGCCATGCCTTGTCTCGTCATGTTTATGTTGGCGCTAACTTTGAGGGCACGAGGGGCCGCCTGCTAGGACCCGGCTTCCCAGGAAGCCGCCCGCTAGGAGTCGGCCCACTTCATGGCCGTCTTCTAGGCTCCGCCACCTCCTGGCAACCGGCCGCTTGGACAAGCCGGCCCCAGGAAGGCGGTCCTTTGTCTTTGATGTTTGAGGGGCGCAGCCTGCCCCGATGTCTTGAAATACCAAGGGGAGCTGATGAGGCTACCCGTGGTCATTTACTCCGACAATAAATGAAAAAGATCATATGCTAATCTTATGGCAAGTAATGACATCACACAAGGAAGAGTATAAGTAGAAATTTTTATTGTAGATTGACAAACATAGTATTGGTCAATGAAGCAATTATGAAAGAATTAATAAGGGAAGGGAAGATTCACATGCAAATACACTATCTTGGAAATCTTCTGTGATTGTGAGCACCCATCAAAATATTATATGCCAAAATTGTTGACGTTGGACAAGGAAGACAACGTAATGATTTATGTTTGTTCATATTCACATAGAAGTTATATTGTCATAGATCCTTTAACATGTTGTGCTTGCCCCTATCTTTGCTAGCCAAAAATTCCGCACTAAGTAGAGATACTACTTGTGCATCCAAAAACCTTAAACCCAAATCTTATTTTGAGAGTCCACCATACCTACCTATGGATTGAGTAAGATCCTTCAAGTAAGTTTTCATCGGTGCAATAAGGCAATAAAAATTGCTTCTAAAAGTGTTGGATCATTTAGTGTAAGAGAAAATTGAGCGTTGTACGAACTTGTGATGGCGAAGAATAAAAGCGACAGACTACATAATAAAGGTTGCTATCACAAGGGGCAATATAACGTGACGTTCTATTGCACTAAGGGATTGAGCATACAAACAAAAAGCGCATGGCAACCTCTGCTTCCCTCTGCGAAGGGCCTATCTTTTACTTTTATGTATTTACTTTCATGCAAGAGTCAAGTTTTTCTCTCTATTCCTTTTTACTTTCTCTTTTGGTAAGCATCATGTGGTGAGGAAAGATCTAGGCACATATATCCAGTTGAATATGGGTAGCATGATTTATTATTGTTGACATCACCCTTGAGGTGAATACGTTGGGAGGCGAAACTATAAGCCCCTATCTTTCTATGTGTCCGGTTGAAACATTTTGCTCATGTGTACGAGGTGAGTGTTAGCAATCATAGAAGACTATATGATGGTTGAGTATGTGGACTTGCCTAAAGGCTCCGATACGTGACCCTTCCTGAAAAGACGATGAATTGTAGTTGCAAAGTTGACTGAGAACATAGTTTGTTGGTTTCCAACAAAGTTTATGCTTTATACTTCGATGTTGTGATGAATTGTTACTTATTCATGACAAGTCTATGATAAAAGTTCTATGACGAAAGTTTCATGTTAAAGTTTGTTGCTGTTATAATAAATTACCTGATGCTTCTATGTCCATATT
Organism: Thinopyrum elongatum; assembly: GCA_011799875.1. Taxonomy (NCBI): domain Eukaryota; kingdom Viridiplantae; phylum Streptophyta; class Magnoliopsida; order Poales; family Poaceae; genus Thinopyrum; species Thinopyrum elongatum. The sequence goes on along the minus strand of CM022303.1, from coordinate 490,107,857 downwards.
TTGTTTTTTCTGACACCTCTCTCTCTAAGCATGTGGACATGTTTTTCGATTTCGGTTTTCGCTTGAGGACAAGCGATGTCTAAGCTTGGGGGACTTGATACGTCCATTTTGCATCATGTTTACCTACTATTATTTATAATGTTTTTATGCATAACAATGCTTTTTGGAGTAATTCTAATGCCTTTTCTCTCATAATATGCAAGGTATACACAAAGAGGGAGAATTCCGGCAGCCGGAAATCTGGACCTAAAAAAGCTGCGTCAGGCTACCTATTCTGCACAACTCCAAATGAGCTGAAACTTCACGAGGATTTTTTATGGTATAAATAAGAAATATTGGAGCAAATAACTACCGGAGGGGGGCCACCTGGTGAGCACAAGACACCAGGGCACACCAGGCCCCCCAGGCGCGCCCTGGTGGGTTGTGCTCAGCCCAGCCCACCTCCGGTGCCCATCTTCTGGTATATAAGTCATTTTGACCTAGATAAAATCAGGAGAGGACTTTCGGGATGAAGCGCCGCCGTCTCGAGGCGGAACTTGGGCAGGAGCACTTTTGCCCTCCGGCGGAGCGATTCCGCCGGGGGAACTTCCCTCCCGGAGTGGGAAATCATCGTCATCATCATCACCAACAACTCTCCCATCTTGGGGAGTGCAATCTCCATCAACATCTTCAATAGCACCATTTCCTCTCAAACCCTAGTTCATCTCCCATGTTCAATCTTTGTATCGGAACTATAGATTGGTACTTGTGGGTGACTAGTAGTGTTGATTACATTTTGTAGTTGATTACTATATGGTTTATTTGGTGGAAGATTATATGTTCAGATCCATTATGCTATTTAATACCCCTCTGATCTTGAGCATGATTATCATTTGTGAGTAGTTACTTTTGTTCTTGAGGTCACGGGAGAAATCATGTTGCAAGTAATCATGTGAACGTGATATGTGTTCGATATTTCGATGATATGTATGTTGTGATTCCCTTAGTGGTGTCATGTGAAAGTCGATGATACGTCTCCATCGTATCTACTTTTCCAAACTCTTTTGCCCTTGTTTTGGACTCTAATTTGCATGATTTGAATGGAACTAACCCGGACTGACGCTGTTTTCAGCAGAATTGACATGGTGTTATATTTGTGGAGAAATAAAAGTTCTCGGAATGACCTGAAACTTCATGGAGATCATTTTTGGAATTAATAAAAAATATTGGCGAAAGAATCAGCAGAAGGGGGCCCACACCCTATCCACACGGGTGGGAGGCGCGCCCACCCACCCAGGGCGCGCCATCCGTCCTTGTGGGCCCCCTGGACCTCCACCGACCTCAACTCCAACTCCATATATTCACGTTCGGGGAGAAAAAAATCAGAGAGAAGGATTCATCGTGTTTTACGATACGGAGCCGCCAGCACCTCCTATTATTCCTCGGGAGGGCAGATCTGGAGTCTGTTTAGGGCTTCGAAGAGGGGAAATCGTCGCCGTCGTCATCATCAACCATCCTCCATCACCAATTTCATGATGCTCACCGCCGTGTGTGAGTAATTCCATCGTAGGCTTGCTGGACGTTGATGGGTTGGATGAGATCTATCATGTAATTGAGTTAGTTTTGTTAGGGTTTGATCCCTAGTATCCATTATGTTCTAAGATTGATGTTGCTATGACTTTGCTATGCCTAATGCTTGTCACTAGGGCCCGAGTGCCATGATTTCAGATCCGAACCTATTATGTTTTCATGAATATTTTTGTGTTCTTGATCCTATCTTGCAAGTTATAGTCACCTACTACGTGTTATGATCCGGCAACCCCAGAGTGACAATAGTCGGGACCACTCCCGGTGATGACCGTAGTTTGAGGAGTTCATGTATTCACTAAGTGCTAATGCTTTGGTCCGGTTCTCTATTAAAAGGAGGCCTTAATATCCCTTAGTTTCCAATAGGACCCCGCTGCCACGGGAGGGTAGAACAAAAGATGTCATGCAAGTTCTTTTCCATAAGCACGCATGACTATATACGGAATACATGCCTACATTATAATCATGAACAGGAGCTAGTTCTGTGTCGCCCTATGTTATAACTGTTGCATGATGAATGCCATCCGACATAATTATCCATCATTGATCCATTGCCTACGAGCTTTTCATATATTGATCTTTGCTAAGTTACTTTTTCGCTGCCACTGTTACAATTGCTACAAAACTGCTACTGTTACTTTTGCCAGCGTTACCGTTACTTCCATACTACTTTGCTACTAAAAACCTTGCTGTAGATATTAAGTCTTTCAGGTGTGGTTGAATTGACAACTCAGCTGCTAATACTTGAGAATATTCTTTGGCTCCCCTTGTGTCGAATCAATAAATTTGGGTTGAATACTCAACCCTCAAAAATTGTTGCGATCCCCTATACTTGTGGGTTATCAAGACCTTTTTCTGGCACCGTTGCCGGGGAGCATAGCTCTATTCTCTGAGTCACTTGGGATTTATATCTGTTGATCACTATGAAGAATTTGAAAGATACTAGAACCAAGATTTTTCCCTCTACTACGAGGGGAGGTAAGGAACTGCCATCTAGTTCTGCACTTGATTCACCTTCTGTTTTGAGTAAGTTTGCGATACCTACACCTGCTAGTAATTCTGATATGTCGCAAGTAATTGATGATGCCACTTCTGCTATGCATGATGCTAATGATGATACTACTGCTTTGCTTGATAATACTTTGCCACTAGGTGAATTTCTTGATGAACAGGTTGCTAGGGTTATAGAAAATATTATTGAAACTGAATATTATGATTCTCCCCCTAGATATGAATTGCCTGTTGTACCTGAGGGTTATATTATGGATGAAGAAACTGCTAGAGACTTTCTTGCTTGCAATGATAGAGAAGATCTTAAGAAACTGTTAGCTAAGCTGAAAGAAAAATCTTTGAATGCTAGAATGAAATATGATCCCAATTTTGGTACTTCACCTATTTTTGTTACTGATAAGGATTATGAATTCTCTATCGATCTTGAGTTAATTACTTTGGTTGAATCTGATCCTTTCTATGGTTATGAATCTGAAACAGTTGTGGCACATCTTACTAAATTGAATGATATAGCCACCCTATTTGCTCAAGAGGAAAAAATTTGCTATTACTATATTCTTAAGTTGTTTCCTTTCTCATTAAAGGGTGATGCTAAGATATGGTTTAATTCTCTTGCTCCTGGTTGTGTGCGTAGTCCCCAGGATATGATATATTATTTCTCTCAAAAATATTTTCCTGCTCATAAGAAACAAGCTGCCTTACAGGAAATATTTAACTTTGTGCAAATTGAAGAAGAGAGTCTCCCACAAGCTTGGGGGAGGCTTCTCCAATTACTTAATGCTTTGCCTGATCATCCTCTCAAGAAAAATGAAATACTTGATATCTTTTATAATGGAATAACCGATGCTTCTAGGGACCACCTAGATAGTTGTGCTGGTTGTATTTTCAGGGAACGAACTGTTGAGCAAGCTGAATAGCTATTGAATAATATATTGAGTAATGATAATGATTGGACACTTCCTGAACCAACTCCTAAGCCAACTCCGAAGAAAAGAGGTATTTTATTTCTCAGTCCTGAAGATATGCAAGAGGCAAAGAAATCTATGAAAGAAAAAAGGTATTAAAGCTGAAGATGTTAAGAATTTACCGCCTATTGAAGAAATACATGGTCTTGATAACCCGGCACAGGTAGTAGAGGTAAACTCTCTCCGTAGATTTGATGAAGGTGATATTCCTCATAATAAGTCTGCTAGTCAATGCTTGGATGAGTTTGATAATTTTATTGTTAAACAAGAAAACTTCAATGCTTATGTTACTAGACAATTGAAACATAATGCTTACATGCTTGACCACTTGAGTAATTATATGAGTAGAACTGTTAATGATCTTAAGCTTATTAGTAAACATGCTTCCATGGTTACAACTCAAGTAGAACAAGTACTTAAAGCACAGGATGATTTGCTTAATGAGTTGAATAGTAAGAACAATGATAATGCTGTTAGGGTTATGACTAGAGGTGGTAAAATGACTCAGGAACCTTTGTATCCTGAGGGCCATCCTAAGAGAGTTGAGCAAGATTCTCAGAGAATTAATACTGATGCACCTAGTCCGAATAAAAAGAAAAAGAAAACTGATAGGACTTTGCATACTTCTAGTGAACCTGTCATAGACACACCTGAGAATCCAAATGATATTTCTATTTCTGATGCTGAGACACAATCTGGTGATGAACATGAAGCTAGTGATAATGTTAATGATGATGTTCATGTTGATGCTCAACCTAGTATTGATAATGATGTAGAGATTGAACCTACTGTTGATCTTGATAACCCACAATCAAAGAATCAATGTTATGATAAGAGAGACTTTGTTGCTAAGAAACATGGTAAAGAAAGAGAACCATGGGTTCAGAAACCCATGCCCTTTCCTCCTAAGGCATCCAAGAAAAAGGATGATGAGGATTTTGAGCGCTTTGCTGAAATGATTAGACCTATCTTTTTGCGTATGCGTTTAACTGATATGCATAAAATGCCTCCTTATGCTAAGTATATGAAAGATATTTTTACAAATAAAAGAAAGATACCGGAAGCTGAAATTTCCACCATGCTTGCTAATTATACTTTTAAGGGTGGAATACCAAAAAAACTTGGGGATCCAGGAGTACCAACTATACCATGCTCCATTAAAAGAAACTATGTTAAAACTGCTTTATGTGATCTTGGAGCCGGTGTTAGTGTTATGCCTTTCTCTTTGTATCGTAGACTTGATTTGAATAAGTTGACACCTACTGAGATCTCTTTGCAAATGGCTGATAAATCAACTGCTATACCCATTGGTATTTGTGAGGATGTGCCTGTTGTGGATGCAAACGTTACTATCTTAACGGACTTTGTTATTCTTGATATTCCCGAGGACGACAGTATGTCGGTCATCCTTGGTAGAACCTTTTTGAATACTGCAGGGGCTGTTATTGATTGCAATAAAGGCAATGTCACTTTTCATGTTAATGGTAATGAGCATACGGTTCACTTTGCGAAGAAACAACCTCAAGTTCATAGTATCAATTATATTGGAAAAATTTCAACTATTACTATCGGAAGTTTTGAATTCCCTCTTCCTACTATTAAAAAGAAATATGATATTCTTATTGTTGGGGACATGCATATCCCCGTTGAGGTAATCTAGTGTTATTCGAAAATTCTCCGGTTTCATGTCATTCGGAAGAAGTTTGTTAATAAGACTTGATCAACCTTGTTAATGGATTCCTTTTGATGATCATGAGATGGATGAATCTAGAAAGCACAACTTTCTGTACCTACTTTTTTACTTTCTGTTATTTAGAATGAATAAAGAAAAAATAGTATTTTCTGTCTGTTTTCTGAATTATCCGTGAAATAAAAAATGTCCCGAAAATAAAAGTTCTCCAAATACCCTAAAAATTTAGTATGATTTTTTATAGAATATTTTAGAATTTCTGGCACTTAGAACACACCAGGGGGACCCACCACCTGTCCACAAGGGTGGAGGGAGCGCCCTACCCCCTGGGCACGCCCCCCACCCTTGTGGGTCCCATGTGGCCCCCCTTCACTTATTCCAGAACCCATCCACTTCGTTTTCCTCTAGAAAAAACATCCCGTAGCTCAAACTCGTGTTCTTGCTCATTTTGCTGCCATTTTCGATCTCCTTGTGTAAAGCTCCATTTGCAAAACTGCTTTGGGGGATTGTTCTTTGGTATGTGACTCCTCTAATGGTCCAATTAGTTTTTGTTCTAGTGCTTTATATATTGCAAATTTTTGCTGCTATGATGACCCTGTTCTTGAGCTTGCATGTCAAATTTATATGGTCCAAAGTAGTTTTTATGCATGATATAGCCTCTAGGCACTTGTAGGAGTAGTTGCTATAAGCTTTGTTGAGTTTTGTTCACTTTTATTTTGAGTTACTAAAAATTTCAGGAAATTTTCAGAGGAAGAAAATGATGAGGAGATTGTTGAGAGGCTCTTCGAGCTGGGGTTCAATGGAAAAAGAAAATCAGGAGAAGGAAAAGCCCAAGTACAATCTTCCTTGTGCCACGGAGATTCGGCCGTGTGAATGGCCATGTGATGCATTCTTGGAAGCGGCCGGAATTTATGAGGATTTCTATTATTTGGCTGAGAATGCAGGCATCACTGACTTCCTCCACGACCAGTGTGATCAGTATCTCCTACTCACTAATACTTTCGTGCAAAATTTTCATTTTCATGCTAGGAGATCACCACCCACGGTAGAGTTTCACTTAAATGATGAGTATAAGGAGATGACGCTTTATGACTTTTGTGAGTTTTGTAAATTACCTTATGAGGGTAGCGTCGAGGAACCACGTCCTAGAGATGTGGAAGGTTTTATTGATGAAATTACCGTAGGAGAAACAAGAGGAGTGTCGGGAGCGAGAGTGGCTAGTATACATTTCCCTGTTTTACGTTATTATTCATTATTTGCTGGAAGATGTCTAATTGGTCGAGGAGAGAGTGGAGGCCTTAGTGGCCCTGACCTTGCCATTTTGCGCCATGCCTTACATAGAGATAGAACTTACAGTTTAGGCGCTATGGTTGCTAAACGGTTGAGTTTAAACCGTACAAAGGGTCCTATTTTTGGAGGTATCTTCGCCTCCCGCCTTGCTAAACACTTTGAGATACCTATTAGGCACTATGAAAAAGAGGAGAAACTGCTACCCACTATTTACTTAGATTATGAGAGCATGGTAGCACATAAGTTTATTCACCATGATGAGGAAAAAAAGACTTATTTATAACCTGGTATTTAGCGAGGTCACTTTTCAGATTATTACCCTGCCTGCACCTACTTTGTTCGATATGCATTCAGGTAGGTACTTCGTTATGCCCAAGGACATACACGCTTACTAGGAGGGGACGCGATCCCCAGCTCCTGAGCCAGAGCCATCACCTGATCCATATAATGAGTTTATTTATCAATGGGAGCCGCAGGAGCTCGCTAACCAGTGGAACCCCCAGGATCCTCCTCAGTAGACCGGAGAGAACTACTTTGATCCATGGGCTTAGACCAACTTAGGACAAAAGCCTAAGCTTGGGGGAGTACGTATTTCTCACCGACATTACATTCATGTTCACACACTCATTTTAGTTGTCGGTGTTCATACTTTTTCATTGTATTATCCATGTTAGTCTATTTCTTTTTCCCGCTTTCTTCTTGAGTGTTTGAAAACCTTTGAGAAAAACAAAAAAAAATAGTTGTAGCTTAGTTTACTTTCCATGCTTAGTTGTAGTATTAAAGAAAACCCAAAAAGATTTCTCGTTCTTCTTTTATTTGTTGGGAGCTTTCCCGTGTAAATAGTTTTTCTCGTTCTTGTTTTTCAGAAAAACAAAAACTCCAAAAACATTTCAGTGTGTTTCTTTGAAATTCTTTTCTTTTCTTTGGGGGTCGAGAGGAGAGACCACGATGAAAATGTTGAGTGGCTCTCATATGCATTATTGTTGATCTAACAAAGAGCCCATATTACCTTGTCTTCTCCTTTGAATAAATGTTTGCAGATTCTAGCTTAGTCCAATGCACGTGCACTATTATTATTATTCACATCGTTCGGTCATGCAAGTGAAAGGCAATAATGACGATATATAATGAAATGATTGAGATGAGGAGAAGCTAGTATGAACTCGACCTATCTTGTTTTTGTAAATATGATTAGTTCATCATTGTTGATTCAGCCTATTATGAATGAAACATGTTTGCAATGACAATTAGAGATTATAGTTCTTCATGCCATGCTTAATTAGCTAGAAGTTTATCATGGTTTACCTTGCGTGCCAACAAGCTTTTAAAATGGTTGTGATGTAGTATGATAGGATGGTATCCTCCTTTGAATGATTCGAGTGGCTTGACTTGGCACATGTTCACGCATGTAGTTGAAACAAAATCAACATAGCCTCCATGATATTTATGTTCATGGTGATTTATATCCTACTCATGCTTGCATTCAATGTTGGTTAATCACGATGCATGTTTATGACTGTTGTCGCTCTCTAGTTGGTCGCTTCCCAGTCGTTTTCTAGCCTTCACTTGTACTAAGCGGGAATACTGCTTGTACATCCACTTCCATAAACCCAAAGTTGTTCCATATGAGTCCACCATACCTTCCTATATGCGGTATTTACCTGCCGTTCCAAGTAAATTTGCATGTGCCAAACTCTAAACCTTCAAATGATAATCTGTTTTTATGCCCGAATCGCTCATGTAGCGACTGGGGGCTGTCAGTATCTTCCATGCTAGGTGGGTTATTCTCACGATGAGTGGACTCCGCTCATCATTCATGAGAAAATGGCTGGTAATTGGGATGCCCAGTCCTATGATCAAAAGATCAGAAACAAAATTTCAAATAATTAAACAAAACTCCCCCAGGATTGTTGTTAGTTGGATGGTACCCGTTGTTTCGGACCAGCCGTGGAGTGTGATTGTTGATGGAGGGGGAGTAAAAACTTTACCATTCTGTTTGGGAACCGCCTATAATGTATGTAGCATGGAAGATATTGCGATCTCTTGGTTGTTATGTTGACAATGAAAGCATACCGCTCAAAATTATATTCATCTATGTTTTAAAAACTTGAGCTCTGGCACCTCTGCAAATCCCTGCTTCCCTCTGCGAAGGGCCTATCTATTTACTTTTATTGCTGAGTCATCATCCTCTTATAAAAATCACCAGTTAGAGAGCAGCACTGTCATTTGTATGCATTGCTATTAATTAATATTGAGTATGACTGTGACTGGATCTCTTTTACCATGAATTACAATGTCTAGTCAGTCCTTGATCTTCAGGGGTGCTCTGCATTTATGTTTTGCGGTCTCAGAAAGGGCTAGCGAGATACCATCTTGTTATATCAAATCATGATTGTTTCGAAAAAGTGTTGTCATCCGATATTTATTATTATTGCTCGCTAGTTGATTATGTCACTGATATGAGTAAATGTGAGACCTAAATGTTATTGTGAATATGGTTAGTTCATAATCTTTGCTGAAAACTTGAATATTGGCTTTACATATTTGCAACAACAACATCAAACAGAGTTTGTAAATGTTTTTCTTTATCAATTTCAGTTTGTCAAGTGAATTGCTTGAGGACAAGCAATGGGTTAAGCTTGGGGGAGTTCATACGTCTCCCTCATATCCACTTTTCCAAACTCTTTTGCCCTTGTTTTGGACTCTAATTTGCATGATTTGAATGGAACTAACCCGGACTGGCACTGTTTTCAGAAGAATTGCCATGGTGTTATTTTTGTGCAGAAATAAAAGTTCTCCGAATGACCTGAAACTTCATGGAGATCATGTTTGGAATTAATAAAAAATATTGGCAAAAGAATCAACAGAAGGGGGCCCACACCCTGTCCACAAGGGTGGGAGGTGCGCCCACCCCCCAGGGCGCGCCATCCGTCCTTGTGGGCCCCCTGGACCTCCATCGACCTCAACTCCAACTCTATATATTCATGTTCGGGGAGAAAAAAACAGAGAGAAGGATTCATCGCGTTTTACGATACGGAGTTGCCTCCACCTCCTGTTCTTCCTCGGGAGGGCAGATCTGGAGTCCGTTCAGGGCTCCGGAGAGGGGAAATCGTCGCCATCATCATCATCAACCATCCTCCATCACCAATTTCATGATGCTCACCACCGTGCGTGAGTAATTCCATCGTAGGCTTGCTGGACGGTGATGGGTTGGATGAGATCTATCATGTAATCGAGTTAGTTTTGTTAGGGTTTGATCCCTAGTATCCATTATGTTGTAAGATTGATGTTGCTTTGACTTTGCTATGCCTAATGCTTGTCACTAGGGCCCGATTGCCATGATTTCAGATCTGAACCTATTATGTTTTCATGAATATATTTGTGTTCTTGATCCTATCTTGCAAGTTATAGTCACCTACTACGTGTTATGATCCGGCAACCCCGGAGTGACAATAGTCGGGACCACTCCCGGTGATGACCGTAGTTTGAGGAGTTCATGTATTCACTAAGTGCTAATGCTTTGGTCCGGTTCTCTATTAATAGGAGGCCTTAATATCCCATAGTTTCCAATAGGACCCCGCTGCTACGGGAGGGTAGGACAAAATATATCATGCAAGTTCTTTTCCATAAGCACGTATGACTATATACGGAATACATGCCTACATTATATTAATGAACTGGAGCTAGTTCTGTGTCACTCTATGTTATAACTGTTGCATGATGAATGCCATCCGACATAATTATCCATCACTGATCCATTGTCTATGAGCTTTTCATATATTGATCTTTGCTAAGTTACTTTTCCGTTGCCACTGTTACAATTGCTACAAAAACTGCTACTGTTACTTTTGCCACCATTACCGTTACTTCCATACTACTTTGCTACTAAAAACCTTGTTGCAGATATTAAGTCTTTCAGGTGTGGTCGAATTGACAACTCAGCTGCTAATTCTTGAGAATATTCTTTGGCTCCCCTTGTGTCGAATCAATAAATTTGGGTTGAATACTGTACCCTTGAAAACTGTTGCGATCCCCTATACTTGTGGGTTATCAGTCGACTACATCACACTTCACCATATTTGGGCCTAAGGGAATGCATTGTGGAGTAGTTATTAGATGATGGGTTGCGAGAGTGACAGAAGCTTAAACCCTAGTTTAAGCGCTATTCCGTAAGGGACCAATTGGATCCAAAAGTTTAATGCTATGGTTAGAATTTATTCTTAATACTTTTCTCATAGTTGCGGATGCCTGCGAGGGGGTTAATCATAAGTAGGAGGTTTGTTCAAGTAAGAACAGCACCTAAGGACCGGTCCACCCACATATCAAATTATCAAAGTAGCGAACACGAATCGAACCAACATGATGAAAGTGACTAGATGAAATTCCCGTGTACCCTCAAGAACACTTTGCTTATCATAAGAGACCGTTTTGGCCTGTCCTTTGCCTCAAAAGGATTGGGCTACCTTGCTGCACTTTTGTTACTACTATTGTTACTTGCTCGTTACAAATTATCTTGCTATTAAACTACTCGCTACTTACAATTTCAGTGCTTGCAGACATTACCTTACTGAAAACCGCTTGTCATTTCCTTCTGCTCCTCGTTGGGTTCGACACTCTTACTTATCGAAAGGACTACGATTGATCCCCTCTACTTGTGGATCATTAGTACTTCATTCAAATATAGACACGTCCCCAAAGATTTAAAGATTTGCAATGAATTCTAAGGATTTTTCTCCCCAGTACATAGGTTTTTCCTCTCCCCCTGAATTTAACATTGGATAATGGGAGAAGATAGGGTGAGAAAAAATCAGAGCAGAAATGAATAAGATCAAAAACAGAAATGTCTTGAATCAAATGCTAACATGCTGACATGTCTTTACCCTCTTAAAGACATGTGACTTCTCTCCTCTTATGACAGTGCATCTCTCTTCCATTCTTAGAAGAGTTTTGTGAGAATAAGCTTTGATGTGCTCTCTCTCCCCCCTTTGACATCAATTTCCAAGAAGGGTTGCTTTCAAGGATAGGAGTCAAGTGAGTGTGATCCTTGAGATACACAAACAAGCATGATGTAACTCATGATGCAGATAGAAGAAAAAGAATCATTGAGTGGAGCTAAAAGAAAGAGGCAATATAAGATGACAAAAAAGGTTTTCTCAGCAGTGAAATCTGTGACGCCGATTCATTTCAATCGGTGACTCCGAAATAGCAGAGCCACTGAAGGTGCGCATCAGTGAGACCAAGTTAGTCTATTTCGGTAGAACCGATGAACTGTGTGTAAGTAGACCATGTATCTCGGTCTGTCCAATAGGCTTGGATCGGTGGAACCGAGTTCAATGTAGAGAAAATATTTTGTCAACTCAGCTCACTTGCAAAGGAAATTTCACAACGATTTTCAAGGAATTCAATAGAATTTGCAATGAATTGACTGAAGATACAAAATAAAAAAGAAAGAAATAGAATCTAGATGAAGTTTTTTTTTGTAGAAGGGAAACACAATAGTAAGAAGAAATGCAATGAACAAAAATAACACTAGAGAACTTCATCTAGAGGTGGTCGGCGACATAGTCACCTATGTTAGAGTATATTGACTTAGGAGTCAAGTGATATCACTTGATCATAGGTCATACTCATCGCTAAGCTCAAAATGGGGTTGCCATTTTTCATTTAAGCGCCTTGATGTATTCTCATCTTGTTGATTTGCTTTAACTCAAGACTTGGAGCAAAGCTTCTCTAAGATGGAATGGCATACCTTAGGTTGTGGTGTTGATCTTGATCATGTAGTTAAACTTGTGTTGGATGCTCAAGGTTGATGTAGACCATCAAGAGTTGGGAGCATCCTTAGGAATATGAAGCTCATCTACCTACATGGGTTAGTCTTGCAAGGAATAGCACTTGTGTATCCAAATTGACAAGAGTGAAATTTATCATATAGATATCTTCAAAGGATATGTTGAATGGGTTCATGCTTCCTTGATTTCAACAACCAAAGCATAGATACTTGGTGATGCAGAGATTGCTCAAGGTGTGAGTGACTCGCAATCTCATGGATTTAGGCTCATCCAAGTACCTACAAGGGTTAGATAACATACAAGGGTGCAAATGTATCAAATACAAATGATCATCATCATAATAGAAATATCAAGGATTAGTCATATAGGCTCATGCCTTGCATGTATCCAAATGGAATCTCTATTCCAAATTTGAGGCATCAATGATGTTCAATTCACCTCTCAATTGACAAAATATATTTTCATCAAGCAGTTTGGTGAAGATATCCGCCAATTGCTTGTCAATACGAACATCCTTAAGATTGATATCTCCTTTGGCACATGATCATGAATGAAATGATGACGAACTTCAATATGTTTAGTTCGAGAATGTTGCACGGGATTGTGCGCAATCTTAATAGCACTCTCATTGCCACAAAGCAATGCAACATGTTTCACATGTATCCCATAATCTATAAGAGTTTGGGTCCCAAAGAAATTGAGCACAACATGATCCCGCGGAAATGTATTCCGCTTCGGCGGTGGATAAGGATACTGAGTTGTGTTTCTTGTAGGACAAATAGACAATGGATCTACCAAGAAATTGACATGTACCCGAAGTGGACTTTCTATCAACCTTGTCACCGGCATAGTCCGAGTAGGAATAGCCAACAAGATCAAAAGATGACCTCTTACGGTACCAAATGCCAAAATTTGGTGTATGAATCAAATATCTCACTATCCTTTTCACGGCCTTAAGAAGACATTCTTTAGGAGCCACTTGATATTGTGCACACATGCACACACTTAGTATAATATCGGGACGGGACGCACAAAGATATAATAATGAACCAATCATAGACCGGTAAACCTTTTGGTCAACCGGGTTGCCATCCTTAGTCAAGTCAAGATGTCCACTAGTAGGCATGGGTGTTTTCATACCTTTGCTTTCTTGCATGTTGAACTTCTTGAAAATATCCTTGGTATACTTTGTTTGTGAGACAAAGGTACCTTTCTTAGTTTGCTTGATTTGCAAACCAAGGAAAAATTTGAGTTCACTCATCATAGACATATCAAACTTCTCCGACATTAGCCTTCTAAACTTTTCACTAAAATGGGGGTTAGTAGAACCAAATATGATATCATCCACATAAATTTGGCACACAAATAATTATCCATTAACCCTTTTAGTAAAAAGAGTAGAATCAATTTTCCCAATTTCAAAGCCTTTTTCAATGAGAAATTTAGTCAAGCATTTATACCAAGCTCTAGGAGCTTGTTTAAGACCATAAAGAGCTTTGTGAAGTTTGTAAACATGATGAGATTTCTTGGGATTAACAAAGCCAGGAGGTTGCTTAACATAAACTTCCTCCTCAATTTCACCATTTAGAAAAACACTTTTAGTATCCATTTGGTATAAGGTGATATCATGGTGATTGGCATAAGAAAGGAAAATGCGAATGGACTCAAGTCTAGCAACGGGGGCATATGTCTCACCATAGTCCATACCTTAGACTTGAGTGTAGCCTTGAGCAATGAGACGGACCTTGTTGCGCACAACTTGTCCATCCTCATCTTGCTTGTTCCGGAACACCCACTTGGTTCCAATGACATTTTGAGTGTTGTTGGGCTTCTCAACCAATGTCCATACTTGATTCCTCTCAAAGTTATGTAGCTCTTCGTGCATAGCATTTATGCAATCCGAATCCTCAAGGGCTTCTTCTACCTTCATAGGTTCAACACTAGAAATGAATGAGTAGTGTTCACAAAAGTTAGCCAAACAAGTTTTAGAGCGAGTGATTCTCCCGGTTTTGATGTCATCAAAGATTTGTTCGATGGGATGATCTCTTGAGACTCTTGCTCTAACTCGTGAGAGCTTTTTTTGGGTTGAGGTGGAACATCCTCTTCATCATCTTCTTCTTCATTGTTGGTGGCATTGTCGTTCGTTTGTGGAGGTGGAGAAGGAGGTCGAGGTGATTCATCTTGTTGTACTTCCTTATTTGCTTCGTCTTAACGTGCTCCAATTGTGGATGCCTCCAAGTCAACTTGTGGTTCACCTTGATATGAAGTTGAGTCTTCCACTTGAATGGACGAAGTACTCTCCTTCACCTTCGTTGGGCAAATTTTGCCAATAGACAAATCTTGAATTGCTTCCGAGGGATCTTCGTCTCCTACATCAATTGGCAATTACTATACTTGTGAGCCGTTAGATTCATCAAACTTCACATCTATCGTCTCTTCAACCTTTCGGGTGAAATTGTTGTAGACACAGTAAGTGTGAGAGTTTGAGCCGTAATTGAGTAGAAAACCTTCATGAGATTTAGGAGCAAATTTCGAATGTCGATGCTTATCAAGAATATAGCACTTTGAGCCAAATATTCGAAAGTATCCAACTTGGGGTTTGTTACCGGTGAGTAGCTCATATGCCATTTTGCCGAGAAGCTTGTGAAGATATAGTTGATTCGTAGCATGACAAGCTATCTCAACTGCTTCCGCCCAAAAGTGTCTTGGCGTCTTGTATTCAACAAGCATCGTTCTCACCATCTCGATAAGTGTCTGGTTCTTCCTCTCAACATCTCCATTTTGTTGAGGTTGTACGTAGCTGAGAACTCATGTGAAATCCCTTCTTTGTCAAGAAAGGTGTCCACATTGATGTTCTTAAACTCCGTTCCATTATCACTTCAAACCTTCTTGATCTTCACTTCAAATTGATTTTGGGCCTTCTTGGTGATGTTATTGAAGATCTTTTGGACCTGTGATTTTTCATCAAGAAAGAACACCCACTTAAATTTGGAAAAATCATCAACAATGACCAAACTGAAGGAGTTACCACCAAGGCTTTCAGAAGCATTGGGACCAAAGAGATCCATGTGAAGTAGCTCAAGTGGTCTTATCGTGGTCATTATGTTCTTCACGGGATGACTTCCTCCAACTTGTTTTCCTGCTTGACAAGCACTACAAAGTCTATCCTTGTCAAATATAACATCTTTAGCACCAAGGATATGATCACCTTTAATAAGCTTGTCAAGATTACGCATGCCAACATGACCTAATCTTATATACCATAATACCATAACCATCCTTTAGAATATTTAGCAGTTAAGCAAGTACGAGGTTGAGCTCTCTTAGTGAAATCAACAATGTATAGATCACCTCTACGAATACCGGGAAAGACCATATTATGATTATATGAAACACTTGGCAATCTACTTCGGTAAATAAGACATTGAAACCAAACTCGGCTAGTCTAGATACGGAAAGAAGATTGTAACCAAGAGATTCAACGAGCATAACATTTTGAATGGAGCTATCATTGGACATGGCCACCTTACCAAGGCCAAGTACCTTACCCTTGGAGTTGTCTCCAAAAGTCACATACTTGCGTGGACCATCATTTTTAGCAAGCTCACGGAACATGTCTTTATCTCCGGTCATGTGATTGGTACATCCACCATCAAGAATCCACTCTTTTCCTTCGGCCATGTAGCCACAAAAGTTTGCCATGAGACTAAGATTTCTCATAGTCTCCTCATAGTCAATATAAATTACTTCATCTTCATCATAAGAGCCATGGTCAATATCATCATCATTGTGCGTATGACCATCACCTAGTTCAAGTGACTCGTTAGATTTATGACCATGACAATGTTCAAGTTTATGAATTCTAATTGTCTCCATGATGATGCTACCAATGATTCCAACATCACCCTTGGCACGCATAAGATCACGGAGCTCAAATAGACATTCATCAAACTTGGGATCACTAGGCTTCATCTTATGAAAAGAATGGACTTTTGAAGAATCTCGTCTAGATTTTTCAAGAAATAATTTGGAAAGCATTCCTCAAGATAATTCCATATAGTATATGCGCATTCAAAGGTTGGCAAGCAAACAAGCAAATTTCTAGGCAATCCTCTAATGATAAGATCGATAGTTCTTAGATTGCGAACCATGTCAAGATACTCATCGGGGGTAGGATGCAAAGGATCAATGGGAGGCACATAAGGGCTAAGAATATACTTGTTCAAATTATATTCATTGAAAATATCAAGCATCTCATTTTTCCATGAGCCATAAAACTCCCCATCAAGAATAGGCACTCTATGTCTAATACCCCCGAACATAGACTCATCCATCTTCCTCTAATTGTGATTAAACCAAAGAAATGCATACCAAAGCTCTGATACCAATTGAAAGGATCAAGAAGAGAGGTCTAGAGGGGGGTGATTAGACCCTTAACAAGCAAAAGTGGTAGTTTTTAATTTCTTCAAGTTAAGGTTGAGTTTAGCACAAGTTAAGGGCATACAATACATTCAACACAAGCATAGCAAGAGTATGAGCAGCGGAAAGAGTAAATCATGCGAGTGCTAAAATGTAAAGGGATGGGATTGGAGTGTGCAAACACAATGGAGACGCAGAGGATTTTTAGTGTGGTTTCGATAGGTGGTGCTATCGTACATCCACGTTGATGGAGACTTCAACCCACGAAGGGTAACAGTTGTGCAAGTCCACAGAGGGCTCCACCCATGAAGGATCCATGAAGAAGCAACCTTGTCTATCCCACCATGGCCATCGCTGATGAAGGACTTGCCTCACTCGGGTAGATCTTCACGAAGTAGGTAATCTCCTTGCCCTTACTAACTTCTTGGTTCAACTCCACATCACGACGGAGGCTTGCAAGCGACACCTAACCAATCTAGGAGACACCACTCTCCAAAAGGTAATAGACAGTGTGTTGATGATGAACTCCTTGTTCTTGTGCTTCAAATGATACTCTCTCGAACACTCAACTCTCTCTCATAGATTTGGCTATGGTGGAAGAAGGATTTGAGTAGAAAGCAACTTGGGGAAGGCTAGGAATGAAGATTCAAATGGTTGGGATGGAATCTCTTGATCTCAACACATGAGTAGGTGGTTCTCTCTCAGAAAATGAATGGTGTAAGTGTAGGCACGTTCTGATGGCTCTCCCTTATGAGGAAGAAGGGGTGGAGGGATATATATAGCCTCCACACAAAATCCAACCGTTACACACTTTTAACTCATCTCGGTAGCACCGATTAGGAAACTCGATGGCACCGATCTGTTCAAAAATATGAATGTTAGGAATCTCGGCAGAACCAACTGGAACAACTCCATGGGACCGATGTGCTAGGGCTTAGGGCAAACCTCGTCTCGGTGGCACCGATTGCATCAACTCGGTGACACCAAAGTGAATCAATAAGGCAACAGAGAGTTGGCAAGCCATCTTGGTGAGACAAATTGCAATTCTCGGTGAGACCAAAATAATTGTAACAAGTAACAGAGAGTTGGCAAGGCCATCTCGGTGAGACCGTGATCCCAATCAGTGTGACCGAACTTTTAGGGTTTCTGGCAGTGGATATGTCAAGATGAACTCGGTGGCTCCGGATAGGAAATATCGATGGGGCCGAATTTGGAATATAGGGTTTTGCCATATTTGGATAGAGAAAGTGGTTGAGGGTTTTGGAGCAATATCACTAAGCACTTGAGCAACAACATCATTATGCAACACCTCATCCCCTTTTAATAGCATTGGCTTTCCTATGGACTCAATGTGATCTTGGATCACTTAACCAAAAATGAAGAGTCTTGAGCTTTTGCCAATCCTTGTCCTTAGCATTTTGAAGGGGTTCCACATCCTCTTGTCCTTGCCACTTCACTGTTGAACTTATCTGAAGTATACTGGATAAAACTATTAGTCCAACAAGAGATATGTTGACATTAATTACCAAAATCACCCAGGGAGCACTTGTGCTTTCAGGTGGGTTATCAAGATCAACAGCATGTTCTATTTCTACATCATTATCAGGTTCTTTATCATTATCCGGTTGAGCATCAACATGAACATCATCATTATTATCGTTATCACTAGGTGTATGGTCATTAACAGATTGTGTCTCAGCATCAGAAATAGAAACATCATTATGATTCTCAAAAGGTTTTTCTAGCACAGGTTCACTAGTAGCCTGCAAAGTTCTATCATTTTTCTTTTTTATTTTTCTGTTTAGATGAACTAGGTGCATCGACATTAATTCTCTGAGAATATTGCTCAATTCTTTTAGGATGACCTTTAGGATATAGTGGCTCCTGAGTCATTCTATCTCCTCTAGTCATTACCCTAACCGCATGATCATTCATTTTATTTTTCATCATAGTAAGCAATTCATTTTGTGACTTAACAAATTGTTCTAACTAGGTACGAACCATGGATCATGTTTACCTAACCCTTAACATCATTAGCAACTCTGAACATCAAGTCACTCAAACGATCAATCATCATAGTATTACGTTTCAATTGATTCTTACCATACATATTAAAATGTTGTTGCTTAACAATGTAGTTACCAAATTCATACAGACATTGACTAGCAGATCTATTATAAGGGATACGACTCATACGTCTCCAATGTATGTATAATTTTTTATTTTTCCATGCTATTACAGTATCAATCTTGGATGTTTTATATGCAAGTATATATCATTTTTTGGGACTAACCTATTAACTTAGTGCCAAGTGCCAGTTGCTGTTTTTTGCCTATTTTTGGTTTTCCAGGAAATCAATACCAAACGAATTCCAAATGGCACGAGACTTTTTGATGATTTTTTCTGGACATAAGGGACACTAGAAGCTTCGGGAGGAAGTCAGAAGACAAAGGGGGTGGCCACAAGCCACCAGGGCGGGCCCTCGTGCCTCGTGGTCCCCTCGTTGCTCCATTTGACCTAATTCTGCCTCTATAAAGTCTCTAAAATTGGGAAACCAACAGAGAGCCACCCAAAACACTTTTTTCGCCACCACAAGTTCCTGTTCTCACGAGATCCCATCTGGAGGTCTTTTCCGGCACTCTGCTGGAGGGGGAATCGATCACGGAGGGCTTCTACATCAAGCTTGTAGCCCCTTCGATGATGTGTGAGATGTTTAACACAGACCTACGGATCCATATATAGTATCTAGATGGCTTCTTCTCTCTCTTTGATCTTCAATACAATGTTCTCCTTGATGTTCTTGGAGATTTATTCGATGTAATCCTTTTTTGTGGTGTGTTTGTTGGGATCTGATGAGTTGTGGGTTTATGATCAGATTATCCATGAATATTATTTGAGTCTTCTCTGAACTCTTATATGCATGATTATTATAGCTTTCTATTTCTCTCTGATCTATTGATTTGGTTTAGCCAACTAGATTGATTTATCTTGCAATGGGAGAGGTGCTTTGTGATGGGTTCAATCTTGCGGTGATCTTTATCACAGTGACAGAAGGGGACAAGACACATTTGTATTGTTGCCATTAAGGGTAAAATGATGGGGTTTCTTCATATTGATTGAGTTTACTTTGTCTACATCATGTCAACTTGCTTAAGGCGTTACTCCGTTCTTTATGAACTTAAAACTCTAGATGCATGCTGGATAGTGGTCGATGTGTGGAGTAATAGTAGTAGATGCAAGCAGGAGTCGGTCTACTTGTCTCAGACATGATGCCTATATACATGATCATTTCCTTGGATATTGTCATGATTATTTGCTTTTCTATCAATAGCCCAACAGTAATTTGTTTACCCACTGTATGCTATTTTTAAGAGAGAAGCCTCTACTGAAAACTATGGCCTCCGGTATATTTTTATCATATGTTAAAATCCAAAAATCAATTGCTGCAATTTTATTTACTTTATTTTATTTGGTGTTTTTGTTTATCTATCTATCTATCACTACGAGATTTGATCCTTGCAATTAACCGCCAAGGGATTGACAACCCCTTGTTTGCGTTGGGTGCAAGTATTTTTTTATTTTATGTGTAGGTACTGCTAACGAGGTGTCTCGTGGTTCTCCTACTGGATTGATAAACTTGGTTCTTAACTGAGGGAAATACTTATCTCTACTGTACTGCGTCATCCTCTCCTCTTCGGAGAAATCCCAACGCACCTCACAAGTAGCAAGAAGAATTTCTGGCGCCGTTGCCGGGGAGACATCATCAACATCTATCAAGTACCACGCATAAACTTTCATCTCCCTACATTTACTTTCATTGCCATTTGCCTCTCGTTTTCATCTCCCTCTTCTAAAACATTTTTACAAAAACACAAAATTATTTTTTTCGTTTGCTTGTTTGCTCGTTTGCTTGCCTTTTGCCTTCATGTCAACACACCAAAAATAGGAAAGAGACAGGAAAAGTAAAGAAATATGGATCCTCATCCACTTGCTAGTCTTTTCAAAAGACCAAATTATGATGAACCAATTGCTAGTGAGTTGAGTGCACTTGATTATCTCTATGAAGTTTTGCTTGAAAATCATGAATCTGAAAATTGCGATGAAGCATTAAACAAAGAAATTTATAAAGTGATTCATGATAGCTCCTTGATTGAAAAGTATGATGGCAATGATGTTATTATTAATTCTATTAATGTCAATTGTGTTAATGATATGCAAAACTACAAATTTGGTGATGATGATTTTGCTATGTCCATTACTTATTGGAATGATCATGATTGAGGTGATAATGCTTCTTATGATCTTGAAAATTTATTTGAGCCTCATGATGAATATGTTATTGATAATAATGTTTGCAATAATATTGAAAGTGGGTTTTAATGAGTGTAAAATTTAGGTAAAAAAGAATCCCACATATTTGGAGACTGTTCAATCTTACAATTTTTTTGATAAAAGTGGGTTTGGATAGGTCATGACTTTAGTTGATGTTAATCCCACTATCTTGGAAGATTATAAAAACTTTTATGCATGAGGATCATAAAGAGAATATTGTTTATGATAGCTATATTTTTGAGTTTGAGTATGATCCCACATGTAATAATTATGAGACAGGAAAATAGGGTGATAGAAATTTTCATGTTACTAAATCACCTCTCTTTGTGTTGAAATTATTGATGCTTCCTTCTTCCTATTTGCATATGCTAGAAATTGCTTGTCTTGATAATTTGTTTTATTATAAAATTCCTATGCATAGGAAGTATGTTAGACTTAAATGTGTTGATCACATGTTTTATAATGCTCTCTTTGTGCTTCAATTCTTGTCTTTTATGTGAACATCATTAATATCACAAGCCAATCTTAATGGCTTTAAAGAAAGAGCTTGTTGGGAGACAACCCAATAGTTATCTTCCCTATTTTGTTGGTGTGCACACAATTATGCTACTGTTATGGTTGTGTTTTTGTGTTTAAATTAGCTTTTGTACCAAGTAAAGCCTTTGGGATGATTTGGATGATAGTTGCTTTGAATTTGTGAGAAAACAGAAACATTTGCGTCCAGTAGCATAATTGTTGAGATTCACTAGAGCGTTATAAAATTCTGAATTTTTTACACATGATTGATATACAAATTTCCCGCATTGTCCTAACTTTTAAGAATTTTTGGAGTTAGAGAAGTATGCATGGTCATTGTTTGAATCATTATAGACTATTCTGTTTTTGACAGATTCTGTTTTCGTTGCGTTGTTTGCTTATTTTGATGAAACTATGGACTGTATCGGGGGGTATAAGCCATGGTGAAGTTAGAATACAATAAGTATAATGCAATAATAAAATATGAATGGGTTTACAATAGTACCTAAATTGGTGATTTCCTTTGTTATACTAACTGATCTCACAAGTTTTCTGTTGAGTTTTGTGTGCTGAAGTTTTCAAGTTTTGAGTCAGATCACGATGGATGTAGGAATAAGGAGTGGCAAGAGCCAATGCTTGGGGATGACCGAGGCATCCCAATGTAATATTCAAGGACTCCAAAGTATCTAAGCTTGGGGATGCCCCGGAAGGCATCCCCTCTTTCTTCTACCAACTATCGGTAAATTACTTGGAGCTATATTTTTATTCATCACATGATATGAGTTTTGCTTGGAGAGTGTCACGTATTATATGAGTATTTGCTTTCTTTGCTTTTTAATTGGCTACAATCATCTTTGCTAAAACACATTTTTGAGAGGGACACACATTATTAGTGATTTGTTAGAATACTCTATGTGCTTCACTTATATATTTTGAGCTAAGCAGTTGCTCTAGTGTTTCACTTATATCTTTTAGAGCACATCGATGGTTATATTTTAAAGAAATAGTTGCACTCTCATGCTTCACCTATATCATTTTTAGAGTTGATAATAGTAATGGAAATTAATACAATTTAAGAATTTGGTCTTAATATGATAGGTATTCAAGAGGGATATAATAAAAACTTTCATGTTGATCATTGAATATGATAAGTTTGATTCCTTGCAATAGTTTTGTGATATAAAGATGGTGATATGTGGTAGGTACTAGTGAATGATTATGGTTTACTAAGAATATTGGTGTTAAGGTTTGTGATTCCTGAAGCATGCATGTATAGTCTCTCGTCATGCTATGAAGTTGGAGCATGATTTATTATTGATTATCTTCCTTATGAGTGGCGGTCGGGGATGAGCGATGGTCTTCTCCTACCAATATATCCCCCTAGGGGAATGCGTAGTAGTACTTTGCTTCGAGGGCTAACAAACTTTTGCAATAAGTATGTGAGTTCTTTATGACTAATGTGAGTCCATGGATTATACACACTCTCACCTTTCCACAATTTGTTAGCCTCTTCGGTACCGTGCATTGCCCTTTCTCACCTTGAGATGTGATGCAAATTTCGTCGGTGCATCCAAGCCCCATGATATGATACACTCTATCACACATAAGCCTCCTTATATCTTCCTCAAAACAGCCACCATACCTACCTATTATGGCATTTCCATAGCCATTCCTAGATATATTGCCATTCAACTTCCACTATTCTGGTTTTATGACATACGTTATCATTGTCATATTGCTTTGCATGATCATATAGCTAACATATTATTTGTGGATCAGCCACCATTCATCATTTTTTATATATGTTATGCTAGATCATTGGACATCTTGCTACACTGCCAGAGGCATTCATATAGAGTCATATTTTATTCTAGTATCGATTTGTAATTTTTTGAGTTGTAAGTAAATAGAAGTGTGATGATCATCATTATTCATTATTAGAGCATTGTCGCAAGTGAGGAAAGGATGATGGAGACTATGATTCCCCCACAAGTCAGGATGAGACTCCGAACGAAAAAGAAAAGAAAAAAAGAGGCCAAAAAGAGCCTAAGAAAAAAAAAACAAAAAGAAGAAAAAAAGGAAAACGAGAGAAAAAGAGAGAAGGGGCAATGCTACTGTCCTTTCGACAGTTGTTCTTCAAAGTAGTACCATTATTTTCATATACAAAATCTCATATGCTTTCACTTTCATATAACTAGTGGGAATTTTTCATTATAGAACTTGGCTTGTATATTCCAATGATGGGCTTCCTCAAATGCCCGAGGTATTCATGAGCAAGCAAGTTGGATGCACACCCACTTAGTTTTCTTTTGAGCTTTCATACACTTATAGCTCTTAGTGCATCTGTTGCATGGCAATCCCTACATCTTGCATTGACATCAATTGATGGGCATCTCCATAGCTGTTGATTAGCCTTGTCAATGTGAGAGTTTCTATTTTTCTATCTACTCCATATTATCTCTACCACTGTACTCTATTCCACCCATAGTGTTATATCCATGGCTTGCGCTCATGTATTGCGTGGGGGTTGAAAAAGGTTGAGCGTGTTAAAAGTATGAACCAATTGCTCGGATTCTCATCGGGGTTGTACGTGATAAATACTTTGTGTTAAGAAGATGGAGCATGACAAGGCTATATGATTTTGCAGGGATAACGTTCTTTCGCATTGATATTTTGAAAGACATGATTGTTTGTTGCGATGCCTGAGTATTTATATCTTTATGTCAAATTATAGACTATTGCTTTGAATCATTCAAATCTTATTATTCATGCCACAAAAGAGAGATTACATGTTGAATATGATAGGTAGCATTCCACATCAAAAATTCTGTTTTTATCATTTACCTACTCGAGGACGAGCAGGAATTAAGCTTGGGGATGCTTGATATGTCTCCAATGTATCTATAATTTTTTATTGTTCCATGCTATTATAGTATCAATCTTGGATGTTTTATATTTAATTATATGCAGTATTATATAATTTTTTGGGACTAACCTATTAACTTGGTGCCAAGTGCCATTGCTGTTTTTGCCTGTTTTTGGTTTTTCAGGAAATCAGTACCAAACATCCAAAACATCAGATTATCCATGAATATTATTTGAGTTTTCTCTGGACTATTTTATGCACGATTATTATAGGTTTGTATTTCTCTCCAATCTATCGGTTTGGTTTGTCCAATTAGATTGATTTCTCTTATAATGGGAGAGGTGCTTTGTGATGGGTTCAATCTTGCGGTGATATATGTCCCAATGACAAAAGGGGACAAGACATGTATTTGTATTGTTGCCACTAAGGGTAAAACAATGGGGTTTATTCATATTGATTGAGTTTACTTTGTCTACATCATGTCATCTTGCTTAAGGCGTTACTTCATTCTTTATGAACTTAATACTCTAGATGCATGCTGGATAGCGGTCATTTTGTGGAGTAATAGTAGTAGATGCAGGCAGGACTCGGTCTACTTGTCTTGGACGTGATGCCTATATACATGATCATTGCCTTGGATATTGTCATGATTATTCGCTTTTCTATCAATTGCCCAACGGTAATTTATTTACCCATCGCATGCTATTTTCAAGAGAGAAGCCTCTAGTGAAAATTCTGGCCCCCGGTCTATTTTTTATCATATTTTGAAATCCAAAAATACCTTGCTACAATTTTATTTGCTTTATTTTATTTTGTGTTTTTGTTTATCTATCTATCACTACGAGATTTGATCCTGGCAATTAACAGCCAAGGGATTGACAACCCCTTGTTTGCGTTGGGTGCAAGTATTTGTTATTTTGTGTTTAGGTACTGCTAACGAGGTGTCGTGTGGTTCTCCTACTAGATTGATAACATTGGTTCTTAACTAAGGGAAATACTTATCTCTACTGTACTGCACCATCCTCTCCTCTTTAGGGAAATCCCAATGCAGCTCATAAGTGGCAATCACCTTCATCAAATCTATAATGAGAATTTACCTTTACTAGCTTTGTCGGGGTATCAAGTCTATGTATTTCTTCAATAGGTGGTAAATTCTTAACATCTTCACCTTTAATACCCTTTTCTTTCATATATTTCTTTGCCTCTTGCTTATCTTCTGAACTGAGGAATAGAATACTCCTCTTCTTTGGAGTTGGTTTAGGTGTTGGCTCAGGAAGTGTCCAATCATTGGCATTTCTCAATATATTATTCAATAATTCTTCAGCCTTTTCAACAGTTCGTTCCCTGAAAACACAACCATCACAACTATTTACGTAATCCCTAGAAGCATCAGTTAGTCCATTATAAAAGATATCAAGTATTACATTTTTCTTAAGAGGATGATCTGGCAAAGCATTAAGTAACTGGAGAAGCCTCCCGCAAACTTGAGGGAGATTCTCTTCTTCAATTTGCACAAAGTTAAATATTTCCTGTAAGGCAGCTTGTTTCTTATTATCAGGAAAATATTTTTCAGGGAAGTAATATATCATATCATGGGGACTACACACACAACCAGGAGCAAGACTATTAAACCATTTCTTAGCATCACCCTTTAATGAGAAAGGAAACAACTTAAGAATATAGTAATAGCAAAAAAATTCCTCATGAGCAAATAGGGTGGCTATATCATTCAGTTTGGTAAGGTGTGCCACAACCGTTTCAGTTTCATAACCATGGAAAGGATCAGATTCAACCAAAGTAATTAACTCAGGGTCGACAGAGAATTCATAATCCTTTCCAATAACAAAAATAGGAGAGGTAGCAAACTTAGGATCATATTTCATTCTCTCCATCATAGATTTTTCTTTCAGTTTACTCGGTAATCTCTTAACATCATCTCTATCATTACAAGCACCAAATTCTCTATCTCCCCATCCATAACATAATCCTCGGGTACCTTAGGTATTTCAACTCTAGGAGAACTAGGTCTAATAGGTGAATCATAGTTTTCATCAGTTTCAACATTTTCAAGTTCTTTAGCTTTAGCAAGTTGTTCATCAAGCAGTTCTCCTAGTGGCACCGTTTCATTAAGCAGAGTATTAGCACCATCAATAGCATCATTCATAGCAAAAGTAGCATCATTAATTACTTGAGACATATCAGATTGAATAGCAGGAGATGGTGTCGCAAGCCTACTCAAAACAGAAGGTGAATCAACAGCAGAGCTAGATGGCAGTTCCTTACCTCCGCTCGTCTTAGAGGGCATGATCTTGCTTCTAGAGTCTTTCAGATTCTTCATAGTGTAAAATCCCAAGTGAACTCAATAAATAGAGCTATGCTTCCCGGCAACGGCGCCAGAAAAAGGTCTTGATAACCCACAAGTATAGGGGATCGCGACAGTCTTCGAGGGTAGTATTTCACCCAAATTTATTGATTCAACACAAGGGGAACCAAAGAATATTTATGAGCCTTAGCAGTTGAATTGTCAATTAAACCACACCTAGGAAATTATATTTCTGCTACAGAGTGTTTAGTAGCACAGTAACAATAGTAACAGGAACAATAACAATAATAGTAGCAATTTGTGATGATTGTAACAACGGCAGTAATGGAAGTAACTTAGCAAGAACTAATATGAAAAAAGCGTAAGCATTGGATCGGCGACAGATACCTGTGTTGGATAATATTCGTCATGTAACAGTTACAACCTAGAGCGATACACCATAGCTCCAATTCATCAATGTAATGTAGACATGTATTCCGTATATAGTCATACGTGCTTATAATAAGAAATTGCATGACATATTTTGTCCTACCCTCCAATGGCAGCGGGGTCCATAAGGAAATCTAAGGAATATTAAGGCCTCCTTTAATGGAGAACCGGAATAAAGCATTAACACATAGTGAATACATGAACTCCTCATACTACGGTAATCACCGGAAAGAATCCCAACTATTGTCACTTTGGGGTATGCGGCTCATAACACGTAATAGGTTCATACAACTTGCAAGATAAGATCAAGAACTCAAATATATTCATGAAAACATAGAGGGTTCAGATCTGAAATAATGGCACTCGGACCCTAGTGACAAGCATTAAGCATAGCAAAGTCATAACAACATAAATCTCAAAACATAGTGGATACTAGGGATCAAGCCCTAACAAATTCACTCGATTACATGACAAATCTCATCCAACTCCATCACCGTCTAGCAAACCTATGAAGGAATTACTCACTCCCGATGGTGAGCATCATGGAATTGTTGATGGAGAAGGGTTGATGATGACGACGGCGATGATTTCCACCCTCCGGAGACCTGAACGGACTCCAGATCTGCCCTCCCGATGAAGTACAGGAGGTGGCGGTGGCTCTGTATCGTAAAATGTGATGGTTCCTTCTCTCTAATTTTTTTTCTTCGCAAGACAGTACTTATGGAGTTGGACTTAGGGTTGCCAAAGGCTCCAGGGGCCCACAAGCTCGCCAGGCGCGCCCCCTGAGCTTGTGGCTCCTGGGTGACCCCCCTCCAGTAGTTCTCTTCGCCAATATTTTTAATATATTCTGGAAATATTCTTCGTAAATTTTTGGCCCAATCCGAGAACTTTTATTTCTTCACAAAAATAACACCATGGCAATTCTGCTGAAAACAGCGTCGGTCCGGGTTAGATCCATTCAAATCATGCAAATTAGAGTCCAAAACAAGAGCAAAAGTGTTTGGAAAAGTAGATACATTTGGGATGTATCATAACCCCATGTGAAGAGATATGCATATTCTTCAATGCCTAAATTCTCTATCAATGCATTGCGTTACATTGCTTCTCAACCACCCATTCAAATGTGGGTGGTTAAGAAGAATTTATCTCTTCTGCAGGGTCAGGTCTTCAGACAACAGTAAATATCGGATGAAGTTGCTGAAGACCTGACAAGTGCTTGTTGCGATGCAAGCTAAAGCTGATGAAATGAACAACACATTTCACACATCCCCTATGCTGCTAGTTATGTTCTGTTGATGAAATTCACTGATGAAATTGATCATCATATTCTTCACATTGTAGTATATGAATTTGTAAGTCAGACTAATGCTTCTACAGGATGACACACCTAGAGCCATTGAATGGGTCCTGGACAGTGGCTACACGAATCACATGACTTGTGATTGGAATCTTCTCATGATGCTCCCCTCACTCCATCTCATATGAAGCATATCACATATGCTAACAAAGGCAAAAGCAAGGTATTGGGTCTAGGTAAGGTTGCTATCTCGAAGGATTGACACATGGAAAAGGTGATGCTTGTTGAGTCCCTTGGATACAACCTCATGTCTGTCTCAATGCTTTGTGATCTTGATATGATTGTCATCTTTGGCAATATAGAGGCATTATGCTAATGGAATCTTGTCAGCGTTCTGGGATCGGGGGTACCCAGACTTGCCTGCCTGCGGCCTAGCACGTGGCGTCATCGACGGCCCAGTCCGGCCCAGCTCCAGGACCCCAAGGACAAGACCCTCACGAGGGCCCCTAGCCTCACGAGGTGAGGAGCGCCAAGGCCCCCAAAGGAGCGGCTCCATGAGCTTGCCTCTCGAGGAGCGGAGTTTCCTATGTAGTTCTCCCGCCTCACGAGGCCGCGATGATGTGAGCCGTGACGACCAAGGCTAGGCAGGTGCAAGCGGGCACAGGAGGGACAGTTTCCTCCATGGTGCTAAGGAAACAAGGACAGGTGCGGGTTCCTGAAGGAGGCCCCAACGGTTTCCCTTCTGACGCAACGAGACCAAGACCACGAGCTCGGCAGGACGGATGTCATCGTCGAACCCACCGCAGCGTCCTGACCAGGAACTTTGCAGGCGAAGACCACCTTTCGTCAGGATAAGATGTACCTCTTGTCCCCTTTCAAATTGGTCGTTGTGGAATCCCTTCCCGCCTAAGTTTTGAGGGAAGAGGACCAAGGCCACTATAAATAGACTAGCCACCGCCATAGAAGGGAAATCGATCCATCGTCACCTCGGAGCCCTCGCGAGGCTGCTCACACACTGTACCAGTTCACCCTCAACCTCCTCGTGAGGTCAATCCACAAAAGGCAGGAGTAGAGTCTTGCACCGCAAGGTGGCCCGAACCTGGGTAAATCTGTGTGTTCTTCCCCCCTCTGCAATCTTGTGCACTCGATGAGATCAAGCCGTGGGTGTCGCGAGCTGAGCATCCGTGTGAAGTAAGGTCCTTCGCACATGCCCTAGAGTTCGAACCTTTCTGGGTTTGCGGAGCCCCAATTGCGACATTTGGCGTGCCAGGTAGGGGCGTGTCGAAGCCTCGTCTCTTCACCGACCACGCTCTGCCCTCGCCTCATGGTTCCCATGGCGGATGCCGTCTCACCGGTTTGGCCACCTGAGGCCTATGGGAGCGCCTAGGGCTGCCCAGCCTTCACCCCCAGTCTGTGCCGGGTGCTGTGGCCGGCGCTGCCCCCGCAGTACGACGGTGACACGGACCCCGAAGAGTTCCTCCAGCTGTACGCGCAGGCCATCTAGGCGGCGGGCGGCGATGACAAGGCCATGGCGAACTGGCTCCCTCTGGCCCTCATGAAGATGCCATGCCCCTGGCTCTGCAGCCTCCCGGAAGCCTCGGTGTCCTCTTGGGATGAGCTTTGCGGTCGGTTCATCGCGCATTTCAGGGCCTCGGGACCCCACGCGGTCACTTGTATAATCGGCGAGTCACAAGCGCCTGCATCTGGTCTCCATGTCAAGTAGCTTCTTCGCCAGGTGGGGGTTACTCGGCCCCAGCCCGAGGCCTCGCGGGGCCGTGCGAGGCTGGAAACCGACATCACCTTCGACTCCAGGGACCATCCTAGGACTACGGCTGCTGCTGGTGCGCTCCCTATGCTGTGCACGCCCACCATCAGTAATATTGCGGTCACCAGGACCCTCATCGACGGCGGCGCCGGCCTCAACGTCCTCTCCGTAGAGGCCTTTGACATGCTCCAGGTGCCCTACGACCAGCTCGCGCCCACCAAACCCTTTTCGAGGGTGACCAGTGGCTCCGCCTCCCCTTTGAGGCAGGTGCGCCTTCCCGTCACCTTCGGCACTCGCGACAACTACCGCACCGAGTTCATCGACTTCGACGTGGCCCGCATCGGCATGCCGTACAATGCCATCCTGGGGTATCCGGCCCTCGCCAAGTTCATGGCGGCGATGCATCCGGGCTACAACGTCATCAAGATGCCCGGTAGCAGCGCCGTCATGTCTGTGGTCGGTGACACCAAGGACGTGGTCCGGGCCCTCAAGCTTGCCTACAAGACCGCGGCGGCCACACGCCCCGATGCCGGGGGCGCCCTGGAGGCTCCGAAAGCCGTGCCCGCGAAGAAAAACACATGTTTTCCCAGGACCGGGCTGAGACGAAGCAGGTACCTGTCGATAGCAGGGGCTCGGGCCCCACCTTCACCATCGGCACTGGCCTACCCCCGGAGTAGGAGAAGGCGCTGGTCGATTTTCTCCGGGCGAACCAGGACGTGTTTGCGTGGGAGGCGTCCGACTTGGTTGGCGTCCCGAGGGGAGTGATCGAGCACGACTTGGCGGTATGTCCTGGTGCTCGCCCAGTGAAGCAGAAAGCGCGACATCAGGCATAGGAGAAGCAAGCGTTCATCATCTAGGAGGTGCGCAAGCTACAAGAAGCCGGTGTCATTCGAGAGGTGCGGCACCCAGATTGGCTGGCCAACCCAGTCGTCGTCCCCAAAAAGGGTGGGAAGGAGCACATGTGCGTCGACTTCACGAGCCTCAATAAGGCTTTTCCTCAGGACCCCTTCCCGCTCCCGCACATCGACCAGATCGTGGACTCCACCGCCGAGTGCGATTTGTTGTGTTTTCTGGATGCTTTCTTGGGTTATCACCAAATCAAGATGGCGGTGGAGGATGTTGAGAAGATGGCCTTCATTTCCCCGTGCGGCGTGTACTGCTACACCTGCATGCCCTTCGGGCTGCGTAACGCCGGCGCAACCTTTCAACGGTGGATGCGCATCGCACTGGGGCAGCAGCTCAGGAGGAATGCAGAGGCGTATGTCGACGACATCGTGGTCAATTCATGAGAGGCGAGAACCTTGATCAAGGACCTGGAAGAGATGTTTGCCAGCCTGCGCCAAGTGAACTTGAGGCTTAACCTGGAAAAGTGCGTTTTTGGGGTCGCATCCGGCAAGCTACTTGGCTTCCTGGTATCGCATCGAGGGATCGAGGCAAACCCGGAGAAGATCAAGGCAATAGAAAAGATGCGTCTGGCTCAGACCCTCAAGGAAATGCAGAAGCTGGCGGGTTGCGTGACCTCCTTGGGGCGCTTCATCTCCAAGCTCGGCAAATGCACCCTCCTCTTCTTCAAGCTCATGAAGAGGAAGGGTCCCTTCGAGTGGACCGAGGAAGCGGAGGCGGCTTTCGAGGACCTCAAGAGGTACCTCACAAGCCCACCTGTTATGGTGGTGCCCCGTCCTCGCGAGCCCCTAGTGCTCTACTTGGCGGCCACCCCCACTCGGCCAGCGCAGCGCTCGTGGCGGTCCGAGAGGATCGCGCCAGCGTGGGAGCAGGGTCAGGCGACCCGTGAGGGATCGCACCGCTTTCATCACCTCAGAACAGCGCCCCAGAGCCCCCAGCCGATGGGGCATCCGATTCCCTCGCGCCCCATGCGAGGAAGGACGCCGTCGACACCTCGCCCCTCGTCGAGCACCCGGTGTACTTCGTCAGCACCATGCTGCGTGATGCGCGCGCGCTACCCTGTGCAGAAGAATCTCCTGCTCGCTCTCCTCGTCGCCTCGAGGAAGCGGCGCCATTATTTCCAAGGCCACCCCATCAAGGTCGTCTCTGCATACCCCCTGGAGAAGGTACTGCGCTGCCCCAACGCAGCTGGGAGAGTTGCGGAGTGGAACATCGAGCTGCAAGCCTTCCAGCTGGAATTCAGCACCACCAGGGTCATCAAGGGCGTGTGCCTTGCTGATTTTGTGGCGGAATGGACGGACGCTCCCGATCAGGGGTTGGGCGAGGACTAGTCCCTCGCGCCTGGCGACGAGGCGCCCGATGGCTGGGTCATGCAGTTCGATGGTGCCTTCGCGCGGCAAGGCGCTGCGGCTGGAGTCATGCTCATTTCACCGAAGGACAAGCTCTAATATGTCGTGCAACTTTGCTTTCAGCACATCAAGAAGGTGTCTAACAACACCGCGGAATATGACGGCCTGATCACCGGCCTCAGGGCCGCGGCTGCTCTGGGGGTCAAGCGCCTCACCATCAAGGGCGATTCTCAGCTACTCATCAATTTCTCGAACAAGGAATACAAGCCAAGGGACGAGCACATGGAGGCATACCTGGAAGAGGTACATAAAATTGAGAAGCGTTTCTTAGGCTTGGAATTGCATGTCCCGCAGGGCGCAAACAAGGAAGCAGATGACATCGCCAAGAGGGCATCCTGCCGCGAGCCTCAAAAGCCTAGAGTCTTCGAGGAGAGGCTCTTCATGCCATCGGCTGCGCCCCCGGCTACAGGACCGACGCTACTTCGGGACGAGCCGCCGTTGGCCCCGCCCTCGTGTGCCACAGCCTGCAGCCCGACCTTGGGAGCCAGCCTGCTCCTGGTGCTAGAACCTCAGTCAGGCGACTGGACCGAGGAGTTCAAGGCATACCTACTCCGCGGCGTCCTACCGGAGAAGGAGGAGGACGCAGAACGTGTGGCTCGCTAGGCCACTACTTATTGCTTGTGGGATGGCGAGCTGTACCGTAGGTGCCCCAATGACGTCTCGCTCCGGTGCATATCCGAGGAGCAGGGGCGCAAGCTGTTGGCCGACATCCACGGTGGGGATTGTGGGCACCACTCCTCGTCTCGCACCCTCGTAGGAAAGGTGTTCCACAGCGGACTCTACTGGCCTACGGTGCTTCACGACGCCACTAAACTGGTCTGGTCTTGCGAGGCCTGACAGTTCCACGCCAAGTAGATTCATCAACATGTGCAAGGTCTGCAGACCATCCCGCTCTTGTGGCCCTTCGTGGTCTGGGGACTGGATATACTGGGCCTGTTCCCTCAGGCGGCCGGCGGTTACCGCTACCTCTACATCGTCGTCGACGAGTTCACCAAATGGGCGGAGGTGGAGCTGGTGCGCACCATCCCTGCCAGCTCGACAGTCAAGTTCATCAATGGCCTCATGATCCGGTTCGGTGTCCCCAACCATATCATTACTGACAATGGCTCCCAATTCATGAGCAACCTCTTTAGGACATATTGTGCTAACCTTGGAACACAGATATGCTACACTTCGGTGGCGCACCTACGGAGCAACGACCAGGCTGAGCGCGCCAATGCGGAGGTCCTGAGGGGCCTCAAGACAAGAAGCTTCAAGAAAAAGCTTGAGGCCTGCAGCAGGGGTTGGCTCGGTGAGCTTCAGTCCGTGTTGTGGTCCGTTCGCACCACTGCGACTAAGACCACCAGCAAGACCCCGTTCTTCTTCGTCTATGGGGCTGAGGCAGTCCTCCCGCATGAGATCAAGCATCACTCCCCGCGGGTCTTGGCATTCGACGAGGCGCGTCAGGATGCCTCATGGGGAACTGATCTCGTGCTCAGAGAGGAGGCCCGTCGCAAGTCCTCTCTCTGCGCCGCGAGGTACCAGCTGGCGCTGCGGCGCTACCATTGCTGCAATATCCACCCCCGCACCCTCGAGGACCGTCGGGGACCTCATCCTGAGGCGGGTCCTCTCCAGGGAGGGCCTCCACAAGCTCTCGCCCATGTGGGAGGGCCCGTCCAGGGTCGCCCGCGTCTCCAGGTCTGGCGCCGCGTGTCTGGAGACGGAGGACGGGGTCCCCGTCCAGAATGCTTGGATCATCCAGCATCTCTGCAAGTTTTACCCATGACACTCTCACGTAATAATGAGTGGGGTTGTACACGCCCTGGAGCTCCCGGTGCACCACTCCACGGCCCCGCGGGAGCTCACGCCCACGCCCAAGTGGAATCCCCATGCTCCGCGCTGGCGGACGACACGGTCAATTAGCGACTATGCCCACGCCTAGTGGAGGCCCCATCCACTGCACTGGTGGGAAGACTAGAACACTAGTGTAGGCGCCGGACGTGGCTGTTCTTTTGCTTGCTCTTGTAACCAAATTTGCCACTTCTTGGAATGAAGTTTGAAGTTCTCACGTCTTTATTCGAAAAGGGGTGGGAATTTTTTCTCCTTGTAGGGTTTTCTTTCTTGAATCCCATTTTTAAGAGGTGTGGCAGCTGCTCGTTGCTCCCTCCATCGCATCCGCGAGCGGGTGCTGGGCACAGTGTGTACGCCTGAGCCAGCCTAGGCCGTGTCAGCAGCAGGACGCCCATGTGCACACCTCGCCAAGACCTTGGCGACTGAATCCTCGCATGATGCTCTCGAGCGAGCCAACGAGCATATGTCGCCTTGGGCCCCCGGCCTCAGGAGCGCTCATGTCCTGGCCTTGCCGGACATCGCGCCCCAGCATACCAGCGATGATCGGCCCTCGCACGGGGGCTCTAGACCCAGGACGGTCGCCAGGGAAGGATGACTGAAGAAAGAATAGTCACGGTTTGGATCATCATCAAGGAATCCTACCTAAAGTGTGTTTCAGGGCCTTGCGGGGTTTGATGCCTGGCGGAGACATCTCCGGAGGCCACTACAAAAAAAATACACTTCCGTGATGATACGTCTTTGTCACAGTAGGTCACGTTTTCTGTCATGCATGTACATCCATGACGATTTTATGACAGAATCAAGATAGTCATACCTGTGCTGTCATTGAAGTGTTCCATGACAATACCAAAATTATCATCACGGAAGTGTTCACTTCCATGACAATAAATGACGCGTCATGGAAGTGCTTTCGTCAAGGGTAACTGACACATGGCATCCATTGTAACGGGTCGCCGTTAAGCTATCGGGTCCGGTTTTGGATCCGATAACCCGTTAACAGCCCCGACCAATGGGGATTTTCCACGTGTAAAATTCTCATTCGCCGGAGTATCAACGTGTCGGCTCAGTGCTAGGACAGATGTCATCCAGTGAATGGACATACGGGACGCGCCTATGATACTTCGACACGTGGCTCAGCCCAATAGTGGCCCATTCAGGTCAAAAGGCTGGCCCATTTGAATTAGTCAAAAGGTCGCGGCCCGGCCCACGGAAGGCCTGTTAACGGCCTGCTCGCATATAGCCCTTTACAGCCCGCTAACTCATGGCCCGTTATATACTATCCGAATTAGGCCAAGTAGCGCCATATGGGCCGTCCAATATGATTCGAGCCCATTGTAACTTCCGGCCCATGTATGGCCCATGACATCTTTCGGCCCATATGAGGCCTTTGTAAATCTTGGCCCATAAACGGCCCATGGTGAAACTGGCCCATAATGAACAGTATATCGCTTTATACCCATTACCAGCCCATTATTCCATTGGGCCGTTTCAGCCCGTGTTATCTTTCGGCCTTCTAAGGGCCCATTTATTATTGGGCTCATTTCCGGCATTCGATTACTAATAGTCCGTTACTGGCCTGTTCCGCTTGTGGGCCATATTCAGCCCGTGGTTAAAGTCTGTCCGTCTGTGGCCCTTTAATCCGTTGGGCCATTTTCATAGCGTCATCAAATATGGCCCATTAACGACCCATTATGCCTGTCGATAGAATTAAGCCCGTTGTAAACATGGGCCTATTAAGGGCCCGTTATGGTCGGCCCATAAACACACGATTCCCATTGTAGCCCGTTTATGGCCCATATTGTGGTCTGTTAATTGTCCATGAAAGTACGGCCCTTGTTTGGCCAATCGATCATACGGCCCGTAGAAGTCCCATTGAATCTACGGCCCGTAGAAGGCCCATGGATCATACAGACCTTAGGAGGCCCACTACAGTAGGTAGCAGGACCATTACAACGGTCCGTATGTTGCCCATGGTTATTGTGGCCTAGTTCTAAATAAAAAGGTTACCGTAGAAAAAGAACGTAATGATTACAAGCAAAAAAATAAACAAGACAATAATGAAATAAATAAGCAAGCAACTTACGCTAGGCTATTACGGCTATTACAAATATTACATCCACTGGGCATCAAAGTTCGCCACCAGTGCAAATAGAGTGAACAAAGCAGCATATTACATACACTGGGCGTCTAAATTGGCCACCAGTGAAAATAAACACGGCAGCAAAACAAGTCCAGAACTGAAACCACTTCAGAAGAGGTCAAGAAACGATATCCTGGATGCCCACCATGTTGGCAAGAAGCTTAGCAAGCTTATTAGTTTTCTCTTGTTTGGCGCTAAAATCGTCCATCGCTTGTTGTTGCACCAAAAAGTATGCATCTGAATTCTGCAGGAACTTCCTCAGTCCTTCGGCTTCTTGCCGCAGCACAGCTGACTGATGCCTTTCAGCTTCTAGCTGAGACTGAAGAAGCCGAAGTGATTCAGGCAGCAAGTTCGAAGAGCTTCTGCCAGCGGTAGTGGCCAGTAACTCGAACACTACATCAATGCAGGACTTTGGGGTTGTCTCACTATCTACAAGATAGTTTTTATCATCTTTCTTGGAGACCAACAGGGTTGTCTCACTATCTTGAACCTTATCTATATTACTTTCTCTACCATTGCATAATGGGGTGCTCTTCTCCAATATTCTGTTCTCATTCTACAAGAGAAATAAGCAGACACATCACAGGTTTAGCATGTAGTATATGAAACTCATTTTGGTAAACCGGTTCAGTAGTAAGGTGGACAGGATAACAGCATGAAACAAACATATATCTATGTACTATGGTCACTGTATTGTTTATATCATTCTAGTTTATGTTGCCAAATCAAGATAGAGACACAGTTCAAATCATATCTTTTTAAGACACGGTAGCATAGACAGAATATAAGTGTGGGAAACTACACATCACTGGCAACACTTGTATTGTGCATGACATGAGAACAACTGTTTATACAACTGAAACTGAAATCAACATAGAGCAAGAAGTTAGAACAGCAATCCAGTTAAAGAAATAGGTTTAAAACATACCTGTTGCGCCATTGGAGTTTCAATTGGATCCTTCAAATTCGAAATTCGTTGGTATGAGTAAATACAGTGATGCAAGAGCAAAGGAGTATGGACCATAGCTACGAAATATGACCTGAGAACAGTTGCTCTTCTGCTTTAAATGTGGAGTTTGGGTTCGCTGTGGTGGTCTTCGTGCTTTGGGCACTGCAGTTGCTTTACAAACTGCTCGTGTGGGGGTACTCTATGGTGGCCATGGTGCTGTGTCAACTAGAAGTGGGTTACTATCTGCTGGAGTTGGGGTTAGATGGGGTGTAGCTGGTTCTCTGTCCAACGGTGTAAGTGTACAATCTGGAAGAGTCTCGATTATGTGTGGTGGGGCTAGTTCGTGGGCCAGTACAACCATGGTTCTATGTGCATCGATGGGTATCACCGTCTTTTGTGAAGAACGGGTTTTTACTCCCTTAGATACTGCCATCACCCCCTCCAAATCAAATGGCTGATAAACAAGAAAATAAATTGAATGTACAGACATTGTGTTGATAGACAGATGTGGTAATTCACATATATGTTGTCTAACCAAACAGGACATCATGACACAATTTCACATATATGATGGCTACCTAAACAGGATAGCAAGACACAGTTTCAGATATATGATGGATAACTTAACAGGATATAATGGCATAATTCAACATATAATGAGTATCTAAACAGGATGACATGACAAAACTATATGATGTCTTTCTAAAATAGGTTGGGATGAAATAATTCACATAAAGTTGTCTAAGTATACAGGATGGCATGATATAATTTACATAATTGATTCATATACTAAGGAGCTGGCACTCGCATGTATGATCAGTAAACTAAGCAGATGTCATTGAATATTGTGTATATGATGTCTAAACTAAGCAACGCAAGACACCATATGCATGATATGAGAAATATTAACATTGCAAGTTAGAGCAGACATCTCAGGTGGGATATAGGACTACTCATCTGTCTCTGAATCCTCCTCTGAGGAGCTATACATAACCATCAAGATATATGCTTCAACAGGTACCATTGCCTACTCTAAAGACCTTATTTTCACTCCAGATTTTTCCATAACTGGCTCAAATGGCTGATACACATGAAGAGTAGTTCAATATACACAGATTGTTGACAAATGGAATACGTAATGCAAAAAAGGATGGCATGAGATAATTCACATATATGATGCCTGGCTACACAGGATGGCGGTGCATAATTCACATATATGGTAACTGGCTAAAAAACATGGCATTGCATAATTCACATATCTGATATAGAAAGCAAACAGGAGGCATTCACACAAAGCATGTCTAATCTAAGCAGATGGCATGGCAATGCAAGACACCATATGCATGATATGAGCAATATAACCCTGCCAAGTTAGAGGATACACCTCGGGGTGGGGGGGGGGAATACAACTGGTCATCTATCTCTGAATCCTCCTCCGAGGAGCTATCTGTAACCCGCAAGAAATCTGCATTGACAGGTAGCACTGACTGCTCAGAAGACCTTGTTTTCACTCCAGATTTTCCCATCACCGACTCAAATGGCTGATGCACAGGAAGAGTAGATGAATGTACAAACATTCTTGACAAATGGAATACATTATGAAAAAAATAGTATGGCACGATACAATTCACATATACGCTAAACAGGATGGCATTGCATGATTCACGTATATGATGCCTGGCTAAAGAAGATGGCATTGCATAATTCACATATACTCCCTTCGTTCCTAAATATTTGTCTATTTTAGAGATTTCAAATGGACTACCACATACGGATGTATATAGACATATTTTAGAGTGTAGATTCACTCATTTTGCTCCGCATGTAGTCACTTATTGAAATCTCTAAAAAGACAAATATTTAGGAACGGAGGTAGTATGATATAGAAACCAAACAGGTGGCATTCACACAAAGCAAATCTAAACTAAGCTGATGACATATAAGATGTAAAAAGTAAGCAATGCGAGGCGCCATATGCATCATATGACCAACATCAGCATGCCAGGTTAGACCAAACACCTCAGGGGGTAAATAGGAGTGGTCGGCTCCCTCTGAATCCCCCTCTGAACAGTTATCTTCCTCTGGAATACAATCTGGAATGGGCGGAGGGGGGCCCACTTCGCCCACCATGGAGCGGCGTCTGCATGACATTATATTCCTACGCAACGGTCTTCTCTTTTTCTCGACATGTTCAGTATGATTGTGTACAATAACTGACATACATAATAGAAATACATAGTTAGATTGTACTCTGAGTTTAGTATGTTATACACGAAGATAAGAGGTGCACGCACGCACTCGTCCTCTCTCACACACGCATCCGAGCTACGAATTGTTGTGTTCTCAACCATCTGATTAGCTCTATGATAGGTTCCCGTTGCTCCTTGGCCTTGAGATTGAGAAGTTTAAAACATGGAGGCTAAGCTGGAGGCGTGAGGTTTTGGTTAATGTGCGGGCCGCACATGACACCAACACGACACGAGCTTCGTCTGCCTGGTGCGCAGTCGGGTGAGTACTAGTAGTAGTACTACTACTTTGATGTGTCGCATCAACTCACAGAAGTATGCAACACTTCCTCAACAAACAAGCATATAAGCAGCTTATACTCCTTACCCAAAGGATCTTTATATCCAACAGACACAAAATATCCGTTCGACTGTTGGAAATTACTTTAACTGCTGATCTGATGTCGAAGTAATTGCTGCATCGCCACGAAAATCCACCATCTCTTAAGCTAAAGTAGACCGAGCTAACCCCTATATTAGCATATTACTAAGATAAACATAAGGCATTGTAGAATCATTTAGGAGGTGAGCTTGTCAATCTGAATGTGGAGGGACACCGTCCTCGACAACCCAGCCCCGGCCAGCAGCTTGGGCGGAACTGTGAAGAAGGTCAGCTCCTGCACGGCGATGGTGCCAGGATCCTTGCTGCTTGTCACCTCGATTTCCACCTTGATGGCATCGGTCCTACCTTTGGGCTCCCCCGACGGGCCGTTCACCCACAGCTTGGCCGCGTAGTGCGGCAATGGGGATGCCCCCGCTCTGATGCAGACGACCGACACGGCGATAGACGTGCCGATGTCGAGCATGCCACCGACCATGAAAAACGCGCGGCCGTCCTCCTCCGCGAACAGCAACAGCCGCGGCTCCGACACTGGCACTTGCAACTGGAGCACCTTGCCGTACTGGATCCTATGCACGGGCATGGGATGCACGGTGCTGATGTGGTGGGGGAGCGCCGGAGGCGGGCCTTCGTAGCCGTAGACGGGCACGGGGCATTTGCAGGGCACGAGCGGACACACGCTCTGGTGATCGGCGAGCTTGTGGTAAGTGACGTAGAGCCCACAGCCTTCGTGCAAGCACTCCACCCTCACCGTGGAGAGGACGGCATCCAATGCCGTGTTCTGCATGTCGAGGCCGCCGCCGCGCTCACACTTCTAGCCCTATCGCTAGTTCCCGGGGCGCTCGCCACGGCAGTCCGCGCAGGCCAGGTGCCCTCCCATGCACTGCACAAATCAATCGAACAGCACATCAATCAAGAAACCTGCACCTTGCTTGATCAGCCAAACGGACAAGGTGTATTCGAAACTCGTACACTGGAGGCTTCAAGGGGCAGAGGCACAAGGGGCAGTGGAGCAAGGTGAGGTCCATAGAGACCATAGAGAGCTCCATCGTCGGGTCCTGTTCCATCGGCATGATCTCGCCCTGCTCGTGCACCACCATCTCTCGCTTTAGGGCCGAGGCATTAGAAAGTTTTACCATCACATATTCATATTACTTCAAGGTGCATTAAATCAACACATGCAAGTATCAAAAGGAAAGTCACGGCATGCATGCATGCGTTGTAATTAATGCATCGGTAAACGCAAATTATTGAAATATATCGAGTGCACTACTTTGATGTGTCGCGTTAACTCGTACAACAAGGAGAAGTTTGATTACAACGCC
Organism: Thinopyrum elongatum; assembly: GCA_011799875.1. Taxonomy (NCBI): domain Eukaryota; kingdom Viridiplantae; phylum Streptophyta; class Magnoliopsida; order Poales; family Poaceae; genus Thinopyrum; species Thinopyrum elongatum. Next base: position 490,066,418 of record CM022303.1, on the reverse strand, counting down.
CTCTCCCTCGCCCATGAGCGTGGTGGCTCGCAGGACTAGGAGAAGCTTTCGCTACACGCTCTCCCTCTCGCACGCAGTGGACATGAAATAGTTCCTTAGCTGTCAGATGGCCAGAAGCATACTAGTAGTACTCCACTTTAGTAAGACCATCATTGTTCAACTTCCCGAAGAGGCGAAGAGCCATGCGCAACCCGAACGCTCATGTGGCAGTTTCATGTGTAGGGGCGGTAGTATGGTAACATAGTCTAGGATAGCGTGTACTGTGCCTCTAAGCTTAAAGTCGTTGGAGTCGGCTCCTTGCTATGAGGCCGTCTTGAAGCATTTTTTTGATTAAAATAATCTTCTGGCCCTACCTATCATCCTGGTTATTGTAGTTTGCACGCTGATCTGGTCAAGAGAGGAATATATATTTTAGTTTGTGGTGGGGTAAATGTTAGAGGTTGCAGCAAATATTGTACAATGTGTGTCTTTTAGCCAAGTTGAGAGGCAAGCATGTGGGGCCCGTGCTATGATGTGTCGCGTCAACTCGTACAACAAGGAGAAGCTTGATTACTAGTAGTACGCCTTCTCCCTCGCCATGCGCGCGGTGGCTCGTAGACGAGGAGAGCCTTTTGCTTTTACTACTCCTACAACAAGCTCTCCCTCGCCCACGCGGTGGACGGGACATGCAGCAGTTGATTCGATACTGTAGAAGTAGTAACATCATTGTTCGACTTCTCGAAGAGGCGAAGAGCCAAGCGCAACCCGAACGTGGCAGTTGCAAACGCTTGCGTGGCAGTCTTATGTGTAGGGGTGGTGCGTGGTGTGGCAGTTTTGTGGCAATTCTTTTCTATTGCTATTTGCGTCCAATAGGTGCCACCGTCGGATGTAGATCTTACGGTTATTGTGGCGATTCCTAGTTATAGTCATCTTACAAAAATCAAATAATCCCAAAACAAACCCCGACCACATTTCTTGTTTCTAGACATGAATAGGAATCAACCAATAAGAGACATGGGCCGTGTATGTTTTTAATGCCTTGAGATGTACTAGTCCCTAGCACGGCATGCAGCGGTCAGTTCATTGCATGCAATGGTATTACTAGCAAATACTCCCTCTGTTCCTAAATATTTGTCTTTCTAGAGATTTCAACAAGTGACTACACCGTAATGAGTACATACGGAGCAAAATGAGTGAATCTACACCGTAAATATTTAGGAACGGAGGGAGTAAATATTAAGGCTACTCAGAGTGGGGAGTATCATATACTAGTAGTATCATGCATGATACTATCTCCAAAGTGCATAGAACTATCATAGAGTATTTATTGCCATGCATGACACAAAGTAGCATAGCATTTAACATGATACGGTATCTACCAACTTTGTTACTCTAACCCTCTCTCTCTTCTTTGGCCCTGTTTGGATCCAGGGGTTAGAGTTAGTTTGAGCTAGTTTGGGCTCAAATAGCCCTAAAGTATCCACACATGAGGGCTAGTTTGACCGTTCAACTTCTCTTTTTGACTAGCATTTATGTTGATACGGCTTGAATGCCAACGAGGGAGAGGGTAGCGGTTCCCGAAACATTGAACGGTCAATGATGCCTCCTCATTCAATTAGCATGCAGAGGGAACTAATTGGAGAAGCAGAATGGAGCCAGCACGATGTGAACGCAACGTAGTTTGGACTCTCATATAAAGGCGCCTACCACTCTAATCCATCTACTCCTAGTCTCTGCACAACACTGCCCACTCCAATCCAAGACCAAGACCAAGTGACCAGAAGCCACAAGCACCATGGCGTTGATGGACGTGAGCGGCGGTCGGCTTTGCCAGATCGTCCAAGACACCAGCATGCGGCCCCGTGCCTCGCAGCATTTCTAGACGGTGCTGGCGACCGCTGGCGTCATAGCCCTCGTAGACGCCGGCTTCGCCTCTCACATGTGCGAGATGGTGGTCGGCTCCATTCGCAAGGTCACCGCCGTCAAGAAGTGCGTGGACGTCCTTGTCGTACTCCTCCAGCCCTCGCGCCCAGGCTCCTCATTTCCTGCCACCCTCATCAGCCTCCAAGGTGACGAACTCTTTGAAGCACTGGTGGCCCTGCAGCTGCCGAAGGTCGCAACAAAGAATGTGCACCTTGAGGCCGCGCAGCGCCTCACCATGCAAGAAACCGTCGACCTGCCCATCCACGTCTACGAGCAAATCGTCTACATAGGCCGCTACAAGGCCAGCGAGGACAGAAAGACATTGGCCTTCTTCCACCAGCTGGAATCTTTGTATGCCATTGTTCGGAAGCACGTTGACCTGGCCACAAAAGCCGCTGCTACTTAGCCGCCGTTCGGTGGGCCGGCGCCCTGAGTCGAGGAGGAGGAGGAGGTCATCGATGGATGCATCTTTCTTCTTGCCTCCTGTAACCAGCATTGCATCGCCTCGTGGTCTTAATGTTTTATTAGTGTATGACATTTTTATTCCAGTCATAAATGACATTATTGTTCGACTTCTCGAAGAGGCGAAGAGCCAAGCGCAACCCGAACGTGGGAGTTGCGTACGCTCGCGTGCCAGTCTTATGTGTAGGGGAGGGGGCGTGGTGTCGCAGTTTTGTGTCATTTTTTTCTATTGTTGTTTGCGTCAAGTAGGTGCCACCGTCGGATGCAGATCTTACGGTTATTGTGTCGATCGCTTATGAAAACCTTTATAATCCCAAAACACTTTGGCGCGATGGATTAACTCGACCTTGTTTCTTGTTTCTTGACATGAATAAAGGAATCAACAAATAAGAGACGTGGGCCGTGTATGTTTTTAATGCCTTGAGACTACCTAGCACGGCATGCTGCGGTCAGTTCATTGCATGCAATGGTAGTACTCTAGTAAAAATATTAAGTTCTCTCATTTTCCCCTCCGCCTTGATCGCGATGCACAATATAGTAATGACTAGTCTCTTCTTGACCCGCATTTACGTTGATACGGCTTGAATGCCAAGGAGGGAGAGGGTAGCAGTTCCCGAGACATTGAACGGTCAATGATGCATCCTCAATTAGCATGCAGAGGGAATTAATTGGAGAAGCAGAATGGAGCCAGCACGATGTAATGCAACACAGTTTGGACTCTCATATAAAGTCGCCCCACCACTCCAATCCATCTACTCCTAGTCTCTGCGCAACACTGCCCACTCCAATCAAAGACCAAGTGACCAGAAGCCACAAGCACCTATGGAAGCGATGGATGTGTGCGGCAGTCGGCTGTGCCAGATCATCCAAGACGCCGGCCTGTGGCCCCGCACCGCGCAATGTTTCCAGACGGTGCTGGCGACCGTCGGCATCGTAGCCCTCGCCGACGCCGGCTTCGTCTCTCGCATGGACGACATGATGGTCCACTCCATCCGCAAGTTCACCGCCATCAAGAAGCACATGGACAACCTGGCCATACTACTCTAGCCCGCGCGCCCAGGCTCCTCGTTGCCTGCCACCCTCATCGGCCTCCACGGTGACGAATTCTTTCAAGCCCTGGTGGCCCTGTAGCTGCCGGAGGTCGCAACGAAGAATGTGCACCTCGAGGCCGCGCTCGCCGTGCGGCGCCTTGCCATGCAAGAAACCGTTGACCTACACATCCACGTCTACGAGGAAATCATCTACATAGGACACTACAAGGTCAGGGAGGACAGAAAGACATTGGCCTTCTTCCACCGGCTGGAATCTTTGGACGCCATTGTTGAGAAGCACGTTGACCTAGCCACGAAAGCCGTTGCTACTTAGCCGCCGTTCGGTGGGCCGGCGCCCTTAGTCGAGGAGGAGGAGGTCGTCGATGGATGCATCTTTCTTCTTGCCTCCTGTAACCAGCACTACATCGCCTCGTGGCCTTGATGTTTTATTAGTGTATGGCATTTTTATTCCATTTGTAAATGACATGTGTGATCCCTTGCTCTTATTTGGCGTTAATTATATGTAGTATCACTGTCTTCGTCCTGGTGTACTACCTAGGTCCTGGTTTATGAGTCCCTTTTGTAATAAATTTTCACCAAAGATTTAACTGACAAAATGTTAGTGCATGTCAACAAAAATTATATCGTTTGATTTGTATTTGAACATAGTTTTCAATGATATAATTTTGGTGACATGCATGAACCTTTTGTTAGTCAAATTTATGGTCAAATCTTGGCACAAATTATGATGGGGAGCAATAAACCAGGACGAAGGTAGACTCGTCACCATCGTGTTTTGTGTCAAATTTTGACTTCAGCGACCCAACCTACATGGAGGGAGTATATATATTGGCGCGACAACCAAACTTATATATTCAAAACTGAGCTTTACTACATGTCATGAGTTCAAAACGAGAAAGTGGAACAAGTACTACAACACGCCTGTGCCATTCGCATCGCACCCCACATTGTCGTCCCGGCCCGCCGCTCATCGTGCATTGGCTTGGCATTTTCTATGTACAAGTTATAAAGGTAAAGACTGCCGCGTTCGCATCGCACCCCCACACGGTCTGTCCGGCACGCCGCTCAAGCAAGGGAATGCTTGTTGTCTTAGCATTTTCACTGTCTGGTGGGGCCGCAGTTTAGCAAACCGACTATCGGCAAATCCCCACCCCGCCCACCGCGCGTCGGCTGAGTTAGAATTAGAAGAGAGAAACGAGGGAGAAGAGCTAGCTGTAGCATGGACGCTGTTGTCAGTTGGGACTCGTGTTGATAGAATAGGAGTACTGAGTACTCGTACGTCTAGTACTAAGTACCACTAGGTGGGTGCGTGTGACCTTTACCTGTCATCAGTTTAGGTCTCCTTTTTGAACTGCAGCTACGCTTCATAGTACATATTTTTTCATGCATTTTTCCTCCTATATGTACTCCTAGGCTATTTCTACGTGCTTCCTTTCGCCGACATGTGGGACATAGAGCATCTGGGTCGTAGTGCATGCACAACTCGGAGCATATGAAACCATGCCGGCGTACTTTACATTTCAGACCTGACGAATTGCATGCAAACCCCCCGCATAAGAATAAATAAATTACTACATGCAAACCGGATTATTTTCATAGAAACCGGAGCAGGTTCATTAAATTTTGGACATAACACATTTATAGAAAATGACCGGACCTAAACCAGTCTAAGGGCCTCTTTGATTCGCAGGATACTGAAAACACAGGAATGGGGAAAGTATGATGGCGATGAACCGAGAGGAGGAGTACTGTACGTGCTAGAGACTGGACCGTAGTACATTTTTTTATGGCCATATCACCACATTGTTTTTTATGGCCTATCGCCTGCTGGTTCATTGGGCTGCCGTGTTTCGCACTCCTCCGACGTGAGTAGTAGTATATACTACGTAGTACTACATATACCGCATGATTCTTTGCTCCTTCTTACTTCACCGACATGTGGGAGAGCCAGCATCTGGGTCGACGTGTCATGCACCAGATATAGAGTGGGGAACGGAAGGGGGCATCACCCCGGTCGTAGCGCTGGAGTAATAATTACTATAGTGAGTAGTCATATCAGAAGACCCCATCTTTCCAGCAGTAATGAGCCATCAAATCGCACAACCCTACCTTTCCAGCAGTAAGTTGAATCTACTACTCCCTCACCCTCCTCGCCTCTTTGTCAAACCGGCTACGCGAAAACTGCTGCGCGTACTGCCCGGGAAAAGCCCCGCCCTCAACTTTTAAATACTCATAGTATAATTTTGTACTGATGAATTGCGCCATCACTACTAGGGAAAACCTTATACATAGAATCTTACCAGCAGCGCGGTTTAAAACAAGGCGCTACTGCTACTTAGCAGTAGCGCGTGAGAACAAAACGCGCTACTGATATCCACATAGAAGTAGCGCGTTAGGAGGAAAGAGCGCTGCTACTACAATTGCACGAAGTTGCCGCCAGACTAGGTATAGTAGTAGTGCGGTTTTCATGACCGCGCTACTGCTATTGTACTTAGCAGTAGCGCTTTTCGCCAACCCTTGCTGCTGCTAAGTTTAGTCCCCTCCTTGTAACTAAGTTTAGTCCCACCTCGCTCTGCGAACAGGGTGTTTACCACCTTAAATATGTTACTACTCAAACTAGCACAACCACTTGGTCTTCATTGAACTCTATGTGTAGGATATGTGGCCTCAATATGAATCTTCACCGGTTCCTAAACCGGTGAGGATTCATACTGACAATTTAGATTCTACACAAAAAGATCATTGATGACTAATGTTTTTTTGATGTTTATTTACCTGCTTAGCCTTAGCAGTAGCACGTTTTCGCAAAAGGCACTACTGCTGTCGGCATAGCAGTAGCGCTTGCACTATGCTTGATGAATACAAGATGCCTCGTCGATGGTGGCCTGAAGCAATTGATATTGCTTGTCACATCATCAATCGGTATATCTTCACAAATTCCTCAAGAAGACTTCATATGAGCTCCTCACTGACAAGAAACCCAATGTGAGTTATTTCAAAATCTTCGGTGCTAAATGCTGGATTAGAGATCCTCATCAGAGTTCTAAATTTGCACCGAAAGCACATTAGGGTTTTATGCTTGGTTATGGTAAGGACTCGCACACCTACAGAATCTTCAACACCCACCACAAAGGTTGTTGAAACTGTAGATGTGTGGTTTAATGAAACTAACGGCTTGCATAGAGAGCACCTTCCTCCTGTGCTAGGTGAAATGCCTCCTGAGGAAACTGCACCAACAAGTTCCTCAGCTACAGCGCCACCGAAGTCTTCATCTTTGAAGCTTATCACCCTTCCTTCTGCATCAGAAGCGAAGATGACAAAGGCTGCTAAAAAGGAAACAAAGAAGAGAAATGCTTCAGCTCCTCCGACCACTAAACCAGTGAAGAAACTGAAGACGGCTCCAATGTCTTCAGTTGTGCCAATAGATGCAATACCCATTTCATTAGCACCCCCTACTCGTACTACAGAAGATCTTCAGATCGTTCCAGATGGGGTGGAATATATCATTCCTCTAGCTGATGAAAATGAAGATACCCACTTTGCTGCTAGCACAGAGTACGTGGATGAAGAAATTGAAGTTGAAGCATATGCTTCACTTCATTAGGAATCATCACGGAAACCATAACCAATCCCGATGAATGAAGAAACTGCCGCTTCATCAAGAAGCGGTGAAGAAACTGAAGAGGAAATGGACATTGATGGTGCCACAACACCTGTCATTCATGATGAATTCTGGGATGCATTTCACCTAAATTCACTCACCACCATGCCTCTGACGCAAGTGCCTTGGTCACCTATCAGAACTGAAGAAATTCACAATGTTTCTGAAGAACATCAACCATCTCTTCAGACCATTGCTGAAGATTTTCAAGCTGCATCAGCTGAAGAAGTGGCGCAACAAGATTTGATAGTTGATGTTGTGAATTCATCTCCTCAACACGAAGAATCAGTTCCTTCAGCAGACACTGATAGAGTGCCAACTGCTACTGCTGAAGAAGTTGCTAAGTCCAAGGCCATCACTGATCCCAATGACTCAACTGGCTCTCCCAGGCCTGTCTTTGATGTGAGGCCCAAAAAGATAAATCTTAAGCATGTGCCCTTAATGCCCAAGATTGGCAAAAGCATCAGGCAACCTCAGTTGAACAATGCCAAATTCTCCGAGGAGAAGAATTTCTTCATTGGCGAGTCCCCTTATGACTCTACCAAAATCAGGCGTCTGCGCTTCTGGACCAAGACGCAGATGAATTACTATGCATCTCTGCTCTTCGACAAGAACAAGATCTAACTGCATCGCCATATCCCTTATGTGGATATGGAGTCAATTCCTTGCTTTTGGCCAGTTTTGGCTGTTCTTCATGATGTTGGGTTGCTAAGCTTCTGTTCTGATGTCTACGACTGGAATGAAGAGCTAATTCTTCAACTCCATGCAACCTTGCACTTCATAGGAAATGTTGATGACACTCAGACTTGAGCTCTGGACTGGATGAGTGAAGACATTCACTACAAAGCACTTGCTGATGAATTGCTTTGTGCTCTTCTAGTAGATCCACCCCAAGAAGATGCAAGGAGAGTTTATGAAGAACATGAACTTCCAAATCATATGATGCAAGTACTGATGAAGCCATTGGCTGAAGGAAAAGCACCAAGAACCACCTTCTTATTGAAGGATTTTTTATATGTGCCCCATACTGCCTATCGCATCATGGCCAAGACCCTCAGTCCTATCAAAGGCCGCAATTTTGACACTGAAGAAGTTGTTGGCATCATGAAGAATCTGATATTTCAATATGATTCATGGGATTCCCATCAACATTCATGATTTCATCTTGAGGACTTTGGTCACAGTGGCACAGTGTAACACCCAGAGAATCATGCTACAGTAATCTCCCCCTAATGGTGGCCATGTCAAAGGATTACTATGCAATTTGCCACATGTCCAAAATCAAAGTCAAATTCAAATTTTAAAATATAAAGTCCAGAAATTATTACACCAAACACTAGGATAAAAATGTGTACAATATTCTTAATAATCCCATGGTAATTGTCCAAGTGAAACCAACATCAATTGAATTTTTAAATTAACCACAGAAACTTTTTAGTGGACCAATAACATTTAAATTGGCCTCTTCAAAATAAAATATTTAAACCATTTCAAATGACCCCCAAACTTTTTGTGCAACCTTTTAATGTTGTCTAATATTTATATGCAGAATTTCATAAGTAACAAAAATCATTTGGTACAAAAATAAAATGCAAAACAACAGTGGAAATAAGAAAAAAAAAAGAAATAAAAAAGAGAAAAGGCCACCGGCCAATGTGCACTTAGGCCTGCACAGCGCCGGTGCGGCCCAGTCGGCCCAGCCTGCCTCCCCCCCCCACAGTCATCTTCCTCCTGTTCCTCCCTGATGTGCTGGACGTTGGCCGTGCGTCTGTGCCCCGGATAGCCACGTGCCGGCCATCCCGCGCCTCCCCATCGTCTGCCCCAATGGATAAGAGCATCCCCGTTACCCCCAACGAAACCTAGCTCATTCATTCCCCTTCTCTCACTCACCCCTCCTTTTCCTTTGACGCTCGACGCGGTCGACAACGTTCCATCGCCATTGGCGCGGCCACCGTGCTCCTCATGCCCCGGGGAGATGTCCCGGAGTTGTGCCGCCTCCGTCTGCATCGACTACGCCAAGGGATCAGCCGGGATCACCACTGCTTCGACGCCATGATCCTCTTCTTCAATCTCGGTCGCTGGCGCGCCACCGCTCGATCCACTCCACTGAGACCCTCTTCGGCTCCCCTGAGCTCCCTGTCGGCATCGATGTGAGCTTCCGAGCACTCCCCCTCTGTTTTCCCTCCATCTTGCCGCTCCTAGCCGCCGCACCACCATTACCGAAGCATGCTGCAGCCGCTCACCTTGTTGTCGTAGCCACTGTCTTTGCATCTTGCATCCGAGCCTTGCACTGTGCTCGTGGCATCCCCAGGAACCCGATGCCACCCGCCGCTCGCCTTGCTGTGCCCCCTATCACTGGTACAATGAGGTGCTATACAAACGGTTTTTAACCCCTTTCCGCGACGGCATTTTGAACCGTCGCCAAATGAGTGTGGGCGATAGGGGGGTCCTTCCCACACGATTTAGAAACCATCGGGGATAGGGAGCCATGATGCATACATTTGCATAACTAAGCGTATGCGATGCGGGCATCTATCCCAAACGCGATTCTTCACACAACCGTTTGTGATATATCAAATATCCCAAATGCTCCATCTTTGCTACTCGTGTGTGCTGGCATTACCATTGCACACGCTATTATGTGGTGCAACGTTTACGATGCTCACTCCATCACAAACAGTTCATGTTTGCGACGTGTGTGCGATCAGGAGACTATCACACACATTCACTTCCCCCAAACCGTATGCGATCTATAATTAAGAAGATTACCTAATCATCATATGAGTGTCCGATAGGATTACGAAACGTCGGACCGTTGTACCAGTGTCGTACAGGATAACTATCGCACACGCTATTATGTGGTGCAACGTTTACGATGCCTACGACATCCGAAATAGTTCATGATTGAAAACCATGTACGATAAGGCGACTATCATAAACATTTAGTTTTCTCGAACCGTTTGTGATATTGTCTGACATCACACACGCTTCACGAACGGCAACTGTGTGCATGGTCGCACATGTTTCCTCTCTGCAAACCATGTCGGAAGTACATGTATAGCACACATGTTTGTGCTTTACAGACCGTGTGCGCCGTGACAACCTGCAGAGCATATTTCGACCCTAATTAAATCGCTTCTATTTAAAATTGTACCGAATTTGAATTTGAAAGTTGGTTATAACTTTATTCATATCCCTCAGGTTAAACAATCAATGCATTATTCGATTAACAGATACACATGTTCAAGAATTGTATAAGCACCAAATAAAGAATGATGAACCAGGGTAGTATACTTGTACTGTGAAACACGGTAAAGAAAGATGCAAATGGCATTCTGGTTGCTGAACAAGGTGAAGCAGAATGCCCGTATTGTGCTCTCCTCCATGCAGAAGGCACGCACGACTCAGTCCAACCACTTGTGATGGCCAACCGCCCATCCTTCACTGTCTTCATGACTCATGAGGGCATCTAGATAGTTGATAACCTACAAGTATAGGGGATCATTTGTAGCCTTTTTTGATAAATAAGAGTTTCGAACCCAATGAGGAGCTAAAGGCAGAACAAATATTCCCTCAAGTTCTATCGACCACCGATACAACTCTACTCACACTTAACATTTGCTTTACCTAAAACAAGTATGAAACTATTTTGCAAGAATAAAACTACGAGTATTTTGTGAGAATAAAACTATGAATAAAATGTAAGGTAATAAAAGTGGATAACTTTTGTCAAACAAGAAAGTCATTTTTCCCTAGGTGACCGATAACTAAACCAGTGATTATTATTGCAATTTTATATGAGGGAGAGGAATGAGCTAACATACTTTCTCTACTTGGATCATATGCACTTATGAATGGAACTCTAGCAAGCATCCGCAACTACTAAAGATCATTAAGGTCGTAAAACCCAACCATAGCATTAAGTATCAAGTCCTCTTTATCCCATACGCAATGACCCCCAAACTCGGGTCTGTGTATTCTGTCACTCACGCCACCCACCATAAGTGAACCATTAACATATTGCAACACCCTACAGCGGGGATACCTCCATTTGCGCGACACGGAGGGCACCGTAGGACAGCACCAAAATAAAATATACAACTCAAACCAATCATGATCATCTATCAACCCATAGGACAAAACGGATCTACTCAAACATCATAGCATAACCACATATCATTGGGAAATAATATATAGCATTGAGCACCATGTTTAAGTAGATATTACAGCGGGAGAAGGGGTGTTACACCTCTGCATAGAGGGGGAGAAAGTTGGTGTTGACAGTTGCTAGATTGTTGATGTAGATCGTCGTCACGATCCTTGCCCCGGCGGCACTCCGGCGCCACCGAGAGAAAGGCGGAGAGAGCCCCCCTCCTTCTTCTTCTTCCTTGGCCTCCCCCCTCGATGGGAGGAGAGTTCCCCCTCTGGGCCTCCATGGCGGTAGAGGGGCGGGAGCCCCTCCAAGATTGGATCTCCCTCTCTGTTCTCTTCTGTTTCGCGTTCCCCAGATCTGGCCGAAAACCGTTTCTTAAATATCCAGAGATCCGTAACTCTGACTGCGCTGAGATTTTAACACGATTTTTTTCCGGATATAAGCTTCCTTGCGCCCTAAGTAGAGCTCCAACCGACTTACGAGGAGGGCACAACCCACCACACCGCGCCAGGGCCCTGGGGTGTGCCCTGGTGTCTTGTGGTGGCTGTGGGCCTCCGTTTGCATTGATTCCACCTCCCAAAAATCACAAATATTCCAAAATATTTCTCCGTAAATTTTCATCATGTTTGGACTTCGTTTGATATGAATATTCTGCGAGATAAAAAACATGCAAAAAACAGGAGCTGGCACTGGGCACTGGATCAATAGGTTAGTCCAATAAATCATATAAAATGTTGCCAAAATTATGTGAAAGTTATATAATATTGGCATGAAACAATCAAAAATTATAGATACGATGGAGACGTATCAGCATCCCCAAGCATAATTCCTGCTCGTCCTCGAGTAGGTAAATGATAAAAAATAATAATTTTTGATGTGGAATGCTACCTAGCATAAACTTGATCACATATCTAATCATGGCATGAATATTAAGACATAAGTGATTGAAAGCAATAGTCTATAATTTGACATAAAGATATCAATACTCAGGCATCCCAACAAACAATCATATCTTTCAAAATATCAACGCTAAAGAAAGTTATCCCTACAAAATCATATAGTCTTGTCATGCTCTTTCTTCTTAACACAAAGTATTTATCATGCACAACCCCGATGACAAGCGGATCAATTGGTTCATACTTTTTAACGCGCTTCAGCTTTTTCAACTCCCACGCAATACATGAGCGCAAGCCATGGATATAGCACTACGGGTGGAATAGAGTATGATGATAGGGGTAAATATAGAGAAGACAAAAAAGTAAGAAAGTCTCACATCGACGCGGCTAACCAACGGGCTATGGAGATGCCCATCAATTGATATCAATGTGAGGAGTAGGGATTGCCATGCGATGGATGCAGTAAGAGATATAAGTGTATGAAAGCTCAAGAAGAAAACTAAGTGGGTGTGCATCCAACTTGCTTGCTCATGAAGACCTCGGGCATTTGAGGAAGCCCATCATCGGAATATACAAGCCAAGTTCTATAATGAAAAATTCCCACTAGTGTATGGAAGTGACTAAATAGGAGACTCTCTATATGAAAAACATGGTGCTAGTTTGAAGAACAAGGGTGGTAAAGGATAGTAACAATGCCCCTTCTCTCTTTTTTTTCTTCTTTTCTCTTCTTTTTCTTTTTTTCTTTTTCTTTTTTCTCTCTCTTTGTCCGGAGTCTCATCCCGACTTGTGGGGGAATCATAGTCTCCATCATCCTTTCCTCACTGGGACAATGCTCTAATAATGAATAATGATGATCATCACACTTCTACTTACTTACAACTCAAAAGAAATAAAAATTACAACTCGATACCTAGAACAAAGTATGACTCTATATGAATGCCTATGGCAGTGTACCAGGATGTGCAATGATCTAGCGTAACAACGATATCAAAAAACGGACAAGCCATGGAAATATCAAGCTAGCTATCTTACGATCATGCAAAGCAATATGACAATGAACGCTCAAGTCATCAAAACAGAAGCGGTGGAAGTTGCATGGCAATATATCTCGGAATAGCTATGGAAAGGCCATAATAGGTAGGTATGGTGGCTGTTTTGAGAAAGATATAATAAGGCTTATCTGTGATAGAGTGTATCATATCACGGGGTTCAGATGTACCTGCGAAGTTTGCACCACATCTCGAGGTGAGAAAGGGCAATGCACGGTACCGTAGAAGCTAGCAAATTGCGGAAAGGTAAGAGTGCGTATAATCCATGGACTCACATTAGTCATAAAGAACTCATATACTTATTGCAAAAGTTTATTAGCCCTCAAAGCAAAGTACTACTACGCATGCCCCTAGGGGGATAGATTGGTAGGAAAAGACCATCGCTCGTCCCTGACCACCACTCATAAGGAAGACAATCAATAATAAATCATGCTCCAACTTCATAGCATAACGAGAGACTATACGTGCATGCTTTGGGAATCACAAACCTTAACACCAATATTCCTACTAACCACAACCATTTACTAGTACCTCCCACATATTATCATCTCTATATCACAAAATTATTGCAAGGAATCAAATATATCATATTCAGTGATCCCTAAGTTTTATGTAGGATTTTATGACTAACCATGCAAATGACCAATTCCCGTTGACTCTCTAAATATATATAAGTGAAGCAAGAGAGTTTAATTCTTTCTATAAAAGACCATGCTCTAATAAATATAAGTGAAGCAAAAGAGAATTCTTCAAATAACGGTTTTCTATGTGAAGAGAACCAGGGAATCTAAACTTCAAATGATATAAGTGAAGCACATGAAGCATTCTACAAAGCCATACTCAAAAGATATAAGTGAAGTGCAATGATAATTCTATAAATGAACCATGGACTATCTCATACTAGCATGGTGCATAAAATAAAAATGAAAACTAAACACAAAAGACGCTCCAATATTTACACATATCACATGAACGAAACGAAAACGAAAACATACCGATACTTGTTGAAGAAAGATGGGATGCCTTCCGGGGTATCCCCAAGCTTAGACGCTTGAGTCTCCTTGAATATTTACTTGGGGTGCCTTGGGCTTCCTCAAGCTTGAGCTCTTGTCTCTCCTCCTTCTTCTCGTATCGAGACCTCCTCGATCTTTGATCACTTCATCCACACAAAACTCAACAGAAGCCTCGTGAGATCCGTTAGTATAATAAAGCAAATCACCACTTTAAGTACTGTTGCAACCCATTCATTTTTTTTTGCATTGTAGCTACTGTATTATAACTTTTCCATGGCTCATAGCACCGATAAAATCGATAGTTTCATCCAAACAAGCAAAACAATGCATCAAAAACAGAATCTGTCTTAAACATGACAGTCTATAGTAATCTGAACTTTAACCATACTTCTGGTACTCCAAAAATTCTGAAGTATTAGGAAAAAATAAACAATTTGTATATAAATACTGTGCAAAATGGTTCAGAAACTTTTGACGTTCCAGTAAAAAATGTAAAATCATGAACTACAGCCAAAGTTTCTGTTTTTGCACCGCACATACCAACAAGCAATATAATCATCGTAAAGGCAAATCTTGGCACATTATTTTTATAATACAATGGATTTGTACAAGGGGATAATTATTTTTGTTGAAAAGTTTCTGTAATCGAGATTCACAAAGTTTCCATGGGCATGAACAAAGTTCAAGGACGTCCCCCACTTCAACGGTGCTCGTCTTTCTCACTTTCACTTTTCTTTTTGTTAAGTTTTAAGTTCCCCTCTATTTTTTTTTTAACTTTATAAAAGCACACAGCAGAACAAAATGACTCTCTAAAACTTTCGGGTTGTCTCCCTGGCAGCGCTTTCTTTAAAGCCATTAAGCTAGGCATAAAGTGCTCAAGTGATGGATCCACCCGGATCCCAAGGTATATCAAAGCCAATTTTAATTAACAATGATTTGTAATTTAGTAGTGAGCACAAAGCAACTTATATCATGCAATGATGAAGTCTAACTCTCTTCCTATGCATCGGCATGTCAGACGAGAACAATTCATGCACATCAAGTAAAGGCCAATACATAGCATAAGCAGTTTCTTGCAATTTTATCGTGTTGGAAACATAGAGAGGTGGAGATGTAGTTCCTCTCTCATAATAATTGCAAGTAGGAGCAGCAAGCACATGCATATTATATTCATCAAAATTATCGTGTGCAACGGTAAAAGGCAACCCATCAATATAATCCTTAATAAATGCAAACTTCTCTGATATAGTGTAGTTGGGAGAATTCTAAAAAGATAATAGGACTATCATGCGTTGGTGCAATAGCAACAATTTCATGTTTAACATAAGGAACTATAGCAAGTTCATCTCCATAAGCATAATTCGTATTGGCATCTTGGCCACAAGCATAACAAGCATCAAGTTAATCAAAAAGGGATATTTCAAATGAATCAATGGGATCATGACAATTATCATAGCATTCATCCTTCGGTAAGCATGAAGGGGCATTAAACAATGTATGAGTTGAAGAGTTACTCTCATTAGAAGGTGGGTACGGGTAGCTATTCCGTTCTTCCTCCGTTTGTTCTTCGCTCTCCTCATCATCTTTTCATCCAATGAGCTCACAATTTCATCAATTCCTTCTTCCATAGACTCATACAAAATATTAGTCTCTTCCTTGACAGCGGAGACTTTCTCAATAAATACATCAATATCGGAATTGTATTTATAATTCTCATAACAATATTTAAGTATAGCAAAATTTTCAGGTCTATAAACTGAATCATCAAAATCTTCATACTTTTCAAACAAAGATTAAATTTCATAAGCACCCTTAAAAGCAACAAATTCTTCTATTTGTTCCACATCATAGTAATCATATATACCATTAGCATAAGAAGCCAAGTTTTCATTATCGCTAAATTTGCATGAAAAGGGAAGGTGTGGAGCCTTCATCCTAGAGCAACAAGTATAATCATATCTAGAGCATAGATTCCAAGCATACCATTTCAACATATGAATTTGATCCCATAACAGTTTCCCTTTTTGTGTCAAGCGATAATCCCTAAAGTATTCACGTTGATCCAACGTGTCTCCCATTATAAAGTTGAATGGGGTTTTCTCAGGATTGTCAACGTAGTGCATACTATCTTTCACATAACGAGCATCGAGGGTTTTAGGAGGTTCCCCATCTCCATGAATAGAAAGTACAACAATTTTTTTTGGTGTTTCGTGTTCCATATCCATAACTAAAGATAGAGAACAACTTAGAACAAAAAATAGAATCTACATAGTGATAAAGCAAACACGAGAATATTCACCCCACGCTATTGCTCCCCGGCAACGGCGCCAGAAAAAGGTCTTGATAACCCACAAGTATAGGGGATCGTTTGTAGCCTTTTTAGATAAATAAGAGTGTCGAACCCAATGAGGAGCTAAAGGCAGAACAAATATTCCCTCAGGTTCTATCGACCACCGATACAACTCTACGCACACTTAACGTTTGCTTTACCAAAAACAAGTATGAAACTATTTTGCAAGAATAAAACTACGAGTACTTTGCGAGAATAAAACTAAGAAAAAATGCAAGGTAATAAAAGTGGACAGCTTTTGTCAAACAAGAAATTCATTTGTCCCTAGGTGATCGATAACTAAACCGGTGATCATTGTTGCAATTTTATATGAGGGAGAAGCATGAGCTAACATACTTTCTCTACTTGGATCATATGCACTTATGATTGGAACTCTAGCAGGCATCCGCAACTACTAAAGATCATTAAGGTCGTAAAACCCAACCATAGCATTAAGTATCAAGTCCTCTTTATCCCATAAGCAATGACCCCCAAACTCGGGTCTGTGTATTCTGTCACTCACGCCACCCACCATAAGTGAACCATTAACGTATTGCAACACCCTACAGTCGGGATCCCTCCATTTTCGTGACATGGAGGGCACCGTAGGACAGCACCAAAATAAAATATACAACTCAAACCAATCATGATCATCTATTAACCCATAGGACAAAACGAATCTACTCAAACATCATAGGATAACCACATATCATTGGGAAGTAATATATAGCATTGAGAACCATGTTTAAGTAGAGATTACAGCAGGGAGAAGGGGTGTTACACCGCTGCATAGAGGGGGTGAAAGTTGGTGTTGACGGTAGCAATATTGTTGATGTAGATCGCCGTCACGATCCTTGCCCCGGCGGCACTCCGGCGCCACCGGGAGAGAGGGGGAGAGAGCCCCCCACCTTCTTCTTCTTCCTTGGCCTCCCCCTTAGATGGGAGGAAAGTTCCCCCTCTGGTCCATGGCCTCCATGGCGGCGGAGGGGCGGGAGCCCCTTCGAGATTGGATCTCCCTCTCTGTTCTCTTCTATTTCACGTTCCCCAGATCTGCCCGAAAACCGTTTCTTAAATATCCGGAGATCCGTATCTCCGATTGCACTGAGATTTTAACACGATTTTTGTCAGGATATAATCTTACTTGAGCCCGAAGTAGAGCTCCAACCGACTTACGAGGACGGCACAACCCACCATGCTGCGCCATGGCCCTAGGGCGCGCCCTGGTGTCTTGTGGTGGCTGTGGGCCTCCGTTTGCGTTGATTCCACCTCCCAAAAATCACAAATAATCCAAAATAACACTTCGTAAATTTTCATCGCGTTTGGACTTCATTTGATATGGATATTCTATGGGACAAAAAACATGCATAAAACAGGAACTGGCACTGGGCACTGGATCAATAGGTTAGTCTAATAAATCATATAAAATGTTGCCAAAAGTATGTGAAAGTTGTATAATATTGGCATGAAACAATCAAAAATTATAGATACGACGGAGATGTATCAATAGTCATTATGTTATGGTAGAAATACTTTAACCTTTGCATGCCCACCAATCATGTAGTTTGAGAGGTAATCTTGAGTAAACTGCTTCGAGAACCACTGCAAACGAAAAAGATTCAGACATTGTCATCTAACACAAGTCATTATGGGCAGTAAAAAGAAGGCTACAGAGTTCTTAATTACCATGCTACAGTTCACTGTTGTCTTGCATAAAGTGTAAACAAATAGTTCGATTGACATCTTTTGGCCCATTTTAATAACAATCTTTATCAGTTTCCTCTCTTGAAGTTGGTTCATGAATATCTCATTGCCCCATACGCAGAAAGGGTCGAAGCACGGATCTTTACCAATGACGTGTACCTAAAAGCACCAAGTTAACATTAGAAGCTAAACAGCAATTGCAATATGATGTAGTACAACACTCCCTCCATCCCATTTTATAAGATCTTAAAGCATCCAATATATTCACAGCATGGATGAATAAACATCTTATATTATGGGGCAGAGGGAGTTTATTACATTTCTACAAATATCAGCCAATTAACTGCAGTTAACTACTGCTGTGTTGTTGGTGTTCTTGCTGCTCTTCTATGTATATCTAGACATCATCAGAACATTAAGGTAACACTCTTGGTTTGAGACTATGTTTGCCAAAGGTTGCCACACCTAAGCTTAGGCAAGTTTGACCTACTTAGGTGTGTGTTTGGTTCAAGCCACATCTTAGGCAAGCCACACTATGTTCCCACATCACATACACTCAAAAAGTGTGGCAAGATTCTCTTACGTGTGCCAACTTGTGGCTCTCATTTTGAAGAACAAACCCTTTGGCAAGTTTGGCAACATTGTATGGCAAAGTGGGGCACTCCTAGGCCTAGAACCAAACAACCCTTCCTTGTTGCTGTGTGGCCTAGGATTGCATATTTAGTCATTCAGTACAATGCATCTTGGTATGTAGCCTCAGATATGTTAGATATGGCCCTAGGTAACCTACCGATAAATGGGTTATAGATATATTCAGTTAAATGTCTGATTCAATGATTAATCCCTTATCAGCCCCCAGCCTATATGGTGCCAGCTACCGATATTCTGAACAATGAGTATATATAAGCCATGGGATGAAACTAACCTCGATGGTAAACAACAGATGTTCCCAATATTGTCCTGTGCAAGTACATCTAAAGGCATGTTAAGCACAACAGGCTAAACATCAACCAAATATATACATGGTAGAGAACATAATCTCCAAATGATAGCTTCATGGCGAAGGTTTAAGCATGCTAGTTAAGAAAACAAGAAGTGGAAAGGTGTGTTATTAACTTCAACATGCCTAATATTTAAAAACAAGCAAACATAGTCATTCAAACTTGTATTGTGTAGGTATAAGTACACTAGTTATTGTTAAATCAAATGGAAAGGCGTGTTAAATACTCCCTCTGGTCCTTTTTACTCTACATATAAGAATTGTCTGAAGTGAAACTTCATAAAGTTTGACCTTATTTATATGAAAAAATATCAACATCTACCAAGCTAAAGTTATACAATATGAAAATTTAAGTCATGACACATCTACTAATATTGGTTTCATATTGTGATTGTTGGTATTTTTTCTATAAAGTTGGTCAAACTTTACGAGGCTTGACTTTAAACAAATCTTATATGCGAACTAAAAAGGACAGGAGGGAGTACAACATGCTTAACAGCAACCAAATATAGTCATTCATAGAGCTATTGTTAATATTGGTATTGATGAAATTGAACTGCACAGTTCATACTAGCACATATAGAACATCACATTGTGAATAGCTGAAATAAACAAGGCATACTACGAACAACCAAAGATGGCAATTGAAACTGGACATATGATAACTACAAACAACCGAACAACCAAAAACTGTAGAAATAAACAAGGCGTAATGCAAACAACCAAATATAGCAATAAATACTGGACAAGTTCTCACTACAAAAGGGGTTCGAGATAACTAATCATGGGATTCCCCCGGTGAAGAGGCACGACAAAACAAATCATGGGTTTACTCACTTGTCACAGATTGGCTCCTCCTCGTGGTCGCCGTCAATGAGGTCTGACTTGGTAGCTGAGGATCCCAAGCCAGCGTCGCAGAACGCGTCTTTCAGAAATGACAAAAGGAGCTCCATGGCAATGAAGTATGGCATATTGTTCATAACAAGCCACAGGAGATCAGCGGCAGGGCCATCGAGGAGATCAACGGATGTCGAACCCGGGGGTTGGGGGTGGGCAACTTAACCTGTGACATAGCCCGCGTCAAGCCATCGCTATCGACGGCCTTGATGTCATAGCCAGTGTCCGCGACATGCCAGAATACTCTAGCCTGCTGATTGAAAGGCTGCATCTAGTCATCATCGTCAGCTTCCTCGGCGGCCACCTAACCGACGTCGGGCGAAGAGGCTGCGGTAAAGCTCTTTTGGGCCATTCGCTCCTCGATCTCCCCGGGAAGCGTAGCCGGGCTTAGGCTCCGACGCTCTGGAGTGGGGGAGGGGGTGGGGATGGGGATCTATGGAAAAGGGGGCGTTTTGTGGGCATCATGTAAGAAACTCAGGGCGGCGCGGGTATGTATATCGGTGGGTAACCTGCACTGGCAGACTGGCAGATGTTGAGGATGGAGGCGGCGCCGCGGCGGCGGTGACCTAGCTAGGTTTCGCGCGAGGGAGGGGTGGTGTGTATGTGTGGGCGGGGGATTTGGGGTGAGCGGGGGATCTGGGGTGTGTGTGTGGAGGGGGTCCAAGGTGGTGTTTGAGGAAATGCTGCGGGTATTGAAAATTTTACTAGGCGGGATTAAAATGGCAGGGCTACCAAAAATTTGGATGAAGGGATTGAAGCAGAGCGGGGCGGGACTAACAAACATCACACACGGTTAAAAAATAATAATCGTGTGCTATCAAACAGAAAAACACTCCAGCCGAGCAGATATTTTTGAGATTGCAAAGTATGCAGGCGGGAGTAAAATGCCGGGGCTCTAGTTCAAAAAAACATGTCGGGGCTACTGAAAATTTGGATCAACTGATTGAAGCAGAGTGGGAGTAACATACATCACAGACGGTCCACACATACGAATCGTGTGCTATCAAACAGAAAAACCCTCTAGGCGGGTAGATATTTTCGAGATTGCGTGGAGTAGATATTTTTGAGAGCGGGAGGGAAGCCTCGTGGAGCCCAATCTACAGTGATGGTGTGGGTGACAGGGGCTGGGGCGCGATGCACGGGTAGTCTTAGGGAACCGTGTCTGTTGTGTACCCGATCGCAGACGGTTGCTGCGTCCGACTCATCTGCTGTTTATAAATTTGGCGAAAAAAATGCGGGAAAGGGTCAGAACATGAACACACTTGCATGTGGCCCAAATATATGTATGAAAATGATGGTTTGATGTTCAAATACCCAATGAACAACTCTTATGTGGCACCTGTCGCACAAAGCGCACATTATTATTGCTAGACCCCCCCCCCCCCACAGACCCACACACACACACACACACACTTCGTGTTGGCAGGAGGGGAATCCTAGCTATGAACGCATGCCCCCAAATAGCTAGGTCTGACATCTCACCCTACCGTAACACAAAACCGAAAGGAGTACATCATGGTCAACCCCCCCCCCTTTTGCTTCAGGTCAAATGTGGACCATGTGCGGACCCACAGATGTGTTCTTGTGGCGTGAGATGGGTGAGATCACATACGATACACACCTGCAGGTGGCCCGATATATATATATATATATATGTGTGTGTGTGTGTGTGTGTGTGTGTGAACGGTGTGGTGTGATATTTAAATAACCAAATCACAAATTTGATGTGGCACATGTGCATCGCAAATTAACCGGACATCCCCGACCCCACGGAGTTCATCTAGTGCGAAGTAGTACTATGCCCCCCCCCCCACACACACACTTTGAGTCGGTGAGAGGGGGCATCTCACCAAGGCGTATTGTAACACTGACCAAGAAGAATCACCACCTTGGTCGTATAACCTCTCTCGTTGTTGGGTCAAAGTCATGCATGGACGTCCAAACGCGGCCCCACAAATAGGCTAGCTTGTCATCGATAACCACGCGAGGGAGTGTCTGAAGACAACCACTACGTGCATGTGCCCCAAACATATGTATGAAGTGTTATGTGGTGTTTGAATATACCCAATGAACAACTTTGATGTGGCACCGTGCTTTTGGAACCGGAAAGTCCCCACACGAAGCGAGGGTTCACGACGCGTATACTATATATATAGGGATTCATGTGTATGCATGCATGCCCTCAAACTTAGGTCTCCAATCTCACCATGATCGATGTACGACTATACGGTAACGCGGACCAAGAGAAGAAGAATCCACCCTGGCAACCTCTCTCGCGTTGTTGGTCGAAGTGATGGACGTCCACACGGGCCCACGAATATATAGGCCATCGATGATAACCAAGCGAGGGAGAGTGTCCAAAGACAACCACTGCATGCATGTTCCCCAAACATATGTATGGACATGCGTGATGCATGCATATATGTTTGAATACCAAAAGCACAACATTCTGATGTGGCGCATGCATGCGTCGCAAATTGCACAACCCACATAGATCTGGTTCATGATGCATCGCATGCTCGCCCTCCCCCCACTTCGATCTGGTGGGAGGGATTCATGCGTACACATGTGCTCAAAGTATTATATGTTATCTCTCACATCATGACATGCATGTACCGTACCATATAAGATGAACCAAAATTTAATCCCCTCCTAATTATAAGTCAAATTAACCTATATCGATGTTGGTTAAAGTGATTGACCAAGCAACGGGGACACATAGATGGATGAAGCATCTCGCTGATAACCCCGTGAGTGAGTGCTAGAGGACAACCGCCATCGCTTGCATGAGGGCTAAACACATGTATGGAGATGTGTGGTTGTGATGTTTGAATACCTAATATATATGTAGAACTTTGATGTGGCACCTGCCTAGGAAACCTCTAAGTCCCCCACATGAAGCGAGGTTCATGACGCAAAGTATATGATGGCCCCCCTTCCCTCTTCGACGCGTAATATATACTCCTACTTACCGTAACACAACCCGAAAATAATCCTCCTTGTTCGTCAAATTACCTTTCTCGTTGTGTCATATATTAGATGGACGACGACCTCGCGGGCCCATGGAGGGAAGCGTCGCAGGCGAGTGAGTGACAACCATCGTCTGCACGTGGCCCAAGGTGTTGGTGATGTTTTTAATACCCATTATGCACAACTTCTTTGTGGCACTTGCCTCGGAAACCGAAAAGTTTCCACACAGAGCGAGATCGTTCATGACATGTGTGTAGTATGTGCTGCCCCCTCCTCCCCTCTTCGACGCGTACTATATACTCCTACCGCAACACAACCCAAAAAGAAACTTCCTTGTTGGTCAAATTAACCTCTCTTGTTGGGTCAAAGTGATGGAGGACAACCTCGTGGGCCCACGGATGGAAGCATCGCACGCGAGTGACTGTCCTATATGACGCGTAGTATATGTTGCCCCCGGCCACCCTCTTCGACGCGTACTATATATACTCCTCCCGTACGTAACAAAACCCAAAAAATGACCATCCTTGTTGGTCAAATTAACCTCTCTCACTGTAGGTCATAGTGCTGGACGATGACCTCACGGGCCCACAGAGAGAGTCACACGCGAGTGAGTGGCCTAGGACCACCGCATGCATGTGGCCCAAAGATGCATGTCAAACTTTTTCTGCAGCGAACATGCGACCAAAGGAGTTTAGTGTTAAAAATTGAAAAAAAAAGATAACATTTGTCCGTTTTTATACATTGATTGGTTTCCCAGGGATTTAATGTGCAAAAATCAAATTTGATGTACATGAGACCCGTGATAGTGCACCAAAATGGATTGGAAAATCATACGTGTACGTGTCGCTGGGTGTATGTTTAGTCCCCATGCAAGAAATTTCTAACATCGAGAATCTTGATTTTAAAATCTAGTAAATTTAAAACTAAGTTGAAATTCATGAAACTTATCGTGGTGTCATATGGACACCAATAGACTGTGATATTATATTTTTTTTCAAATTTGAGACAATTTTTGATATAGGGATTTTTATATCTGTGCCCCTGGTTCCTGAGCTGTACTCATTCATCCCCACACTCTTAACTTTTGCTCACTTTTCCCCACTCCCTTTCCCGAAACCCTCACAAATGGGCAAACTGGATGTTCCCGTCGGGTCATTGGTTTGGCCGTTAACTCTGACGAGTGGGGCCGCGCTGGACTGTGTCGCCCGTTGGACCTGAAAAGTTGGGCAGCCTTGGCTGGTGGCGTTGTTCGATCGTTGGGCCGTGGTTTCGTTGCACTGTTGGGCCGTTGCATGAAATGCCTGCGCGCGCCGCCACGACAGAAGCCTGCAATGCATGCACGACATATCCAGCTAGCCTGCTATGCATGCATGCAGCTAGCCTGCCTGCATGCGCCGATGCGTGCCGACCGAGCTGCTTTCTTGCACGCCAGCCGCCACGGACTCAACGATGGTCACTGTCGCTGGCATGCACCCAGCTAGCCGGCCTGCATGCACCGATGTGTGCCGCCACGATGCGCTGACTGAGCCGCTTTCATGCACGCTAGCTGCCATGGACGCAGCGACGGTCGCTGCACTACTAGAAAAAGGGCTATAGCTAATATAGAAATTAGTGGCGCACTATGTATGTGGTGCGCCACTGCCAAATAGCAGTGGCGCACCACACATGGGTGCGCCACTAATGTTTATATTACTAATGGCGCACCTTGTGTGTGGTGCGCCACCGCTAAGTTTCTCCTGGGCACACCCCCCTCCCCAGACTTACCAGTGGCGCACCGTGGTTTGTTGCGCCATTACTAGTTTTAACTAGTAATGGCGCACCACACCCACGGTGCGCCGCTACTAACAATTTTTTTTCAATTTTTTTTTCAAAACTAGTAATGGCGCACCACACACCAGGTGCGCCATTAGTAACCCTGGTTACCAATGGCGCATTCTTAGGAGGTGCGCCATTGGTAACCAGAGAGCAGCAAGATATTTTTGACAGCCACCTACCACACTCACTTTCCCCACTTCATTCTCTCCACCTCTACCAAGCTTGGTCTCGGCTGCCTCCTCCTCCTCACCTCATTTGCACCATAGATTCACCCAAATTAAGTGGTTAAATTTCCTTTTTTTGATAGGTAAGTAAGGGGAAAGCTTTCTTTATGTTCTAGATCTACTTTTTTCTCCCTCCAACAATGTACACACTTTTTATGGCCTAGATCTACGTATGTTTGTGTTTGCAGGTACTGGTATTTGAAATGCGATAGTTGCCAATATTTTGCCGGAATGTTGATTCATTTCCGTTTCGGCGAGAATTTGGCACTATGCATTCTTTTTGGTCCTATTTTTAGGCAAAGTCATGCCAAATTTTTTTTTTGTTCTAAAATATCGTTTTGCTCTACCCCGCAGGCGACCATGGTCCGCACGATGACCGAAGGCATCATGAATAGGTTTTTGAGCTCCGCGAAGGCCGAGATGCTTCAAAAGAACGAGACGGAGATAAGATGTCCGTGTCGAAGATGCAAGCTGAAGAGCCTTATGGACCCGGATTCCAGACAGGTGCGGGACCACCTGCTCTTGCGTGGTTTCATGGATGGCTATCGGTGGCAAGGAGATGAAGATGATTATGAAGTCGTCCATGGGGGCCGGGCAAGAAATAAGGAAGGGCAGCAAGACAATAGCGGCGAGGGCGGGTGAGAAGACGAAGAATCTCCAGGACATGATCACGAAGTAGATGCAGGACACAGTCATCATGTAGAAGATGCCGGACATGATGATGAGGAAGATTAAGACGAAGGGCATGATCATGAAGATGAAGACGCCGGAGCAGACGACGATGGACCATCGATGGGCTGGGTGCAGGACCCTCATATTCAAGAGCTGCTTCTCAAGCAGACGGGTAACGCAAGAGCTGCCGCCCGAGAGAAAGCCAAGCTGGATCAACTGGAGATAGACGCGGTTACTCCATCGTATGAAGGATGCAGGCCTGAGGATACCCGCCCGAAAGTAACGCTCATGGCTCTGGAGATGAAGGTAAAACTCAAAATGACCAACGCAAGCTTCGACGAGAACATGTCATTCTGGCACGAACGTCTTCCCAAGGGGAACAAGTGCCTGACCAGTTTCGAGGCGGCGAAGAAAATCGTGTGTCCTTTGGATTTACCGCATGTGAAATACCATTTGTGCATGAACGATTGCATCATTTATCGGGACAAGCACGCGGAGTCTACCATATGTCCGGTGTGCGCCGTCACTCGATACAAGAAGAGGAAGAAAGCTCCTCGAAAAGTGGTGTGGTACTTTCCGATCACTCCTCGTCTGCAGCGGTATTTCGCGGACCCTAAGCTAGCAAAGCTCCTACGTTGGCACGCAGATAGGGAGGAGAAGAAGCAAGAAGATAACGGAAATGATCCGGAGATAAATAAAAAAGACAAGATGCTGAGTCACCCTAAGGATGCGAGCCAGTGGCAAGCGTTGAACTTCGAACACCCAGAATTTGGGGACAATCCAAGGAACATCGTGCTGGGCGCGAGCACCGATGGAGTCAATCCATTTGGCAGCCAGAGAAGCACACATAGCACCTGGCCTGTGTTTGTGTGGATGTACAACCTTCCCCCCTGGATGTGCATGAAGAGGAAGTACATTCACATGAGTATGCTAATTGAAGGGCCGAAACAACCAGGGAACAACATCAATCTGTATCTGGGGCTGCTGAAAGAGGAGCTAGACACACTGTGGAAAACGCCAGCCAATACGTGGGACACCGCAGCGAAAGAATATTTCCGTATGAGAGCCGCACTACTCACGACGGTGCACGACTATCTCGGTTACGGATATGTCGCGGGGCAGGTGGTCCACGGATTTTGTGCATGCGTCAGGTGCATGGATGACATAATGTATCGCCAGCTAGATAGAGATCCCGGGTCTTCGAAAACCGTGTTCATGGGACATCAAAGGTGGCTTCGCGACGATGACGCATGGAGAAAATGCAAGGATCTGTTCGATGGTGAAACCGAACCCCGAAGACGCCCGCGTACGAGGAGCGGCGAGGAAATAGACGAGCTGTTGAAAAATTGGAAAGAGTGCCCACCGCCGGGAAAGAAGAGAAAGGCGCCAGAGCCGCTGCTGAAGGTATGGAAAACGAGGTCTGTTTTTTGGGACTTGCCGTACTGGAAGATCCTCCGTGTGCCTCACAGCCTTGATGTCATGCATATCACGAAGAACGTGTGCGAGAGTCTGCTTGGTACCCTGCTCAACATGCCAGAGAGGACCAAAGATGGGCCGAAAGCAAGGGCAGACTTGCAATCAATGGGCATCAGGGAGGAGCTTCACGCAAAACGCCCTAATGATGATGATGATGATGATGATGATGAGGTGAAGGACACGGAAAGTCGTCGCAAAGGCAAAAAGGCCAAGAAGATCGAATATGACTGCCCTCCCGCGTGCTTCACTCTAAGTCAGGAGGAGATCGAGCAGTTTTTCACCTACCTCGTAGGAGTAAAACTTCCTTACGGTTACGCGGGGAAGATAAGCAGATACCTAGACTCAGTGAAGCAGAAGTTCAGCGGGATGAAGTCTCACGACTGTCACGTGCTGATGACGCAGATACTTCCAGTTGCAATCCGTGGGATCATGGATGTGCACGTCCATGAAATGCTATTTGGCCTATGCAACTTTTTCGACGTCATCTCTTGGAAGTCGGTTGGCGTGAGGCAACTCAGAAGGCTACAGGAAGAGATCGTGGTGATACTATGCGAGCTTGAGATCTACTTCCCGTCCGCATTCTTCGACGTTATGGTGCATCTGCTGGTCCATATCATGGAGGATATCATCCAACTCGAGCCGACGTTCCTACACAGCATGATGCCGTTCGAAAGGATGAATGGTGTCATCAAAGGATACGTTCGCAACAGGGCACGTCCAGATGGAAGCATAGCCAAGGGCTTTCTGACCGAAGAGTGCATCTCCTATTGCACGAATTATCTAGGCATCGAGAACCCCGTTGGTCTGCCCGTCAACAGGCACCTCGGCAGGCTCGCTGGATGGGGTCACCGCGAGGGTCGCCGCGAAATGCATGTCGACTTCAAGGGTCGACTCGCCGACTTTGAAAGAGCAAACCTAGTTGCGCTACAACACATAGACGTGGTCGATCCTTGGGTGGTAGAGCACAAAACCTTTATTGAGAAGACGTACAATGACCGAGGCCAACAGAGGACGGATGGAGATATAATCAAAGAGCACAACTCATGTTTCACGCGTTGGTTCAAGGAGAAGCTTCTGTCGTACCCTTTACATGAGGATTCTTCCATGGAAGAAAAACTCATATTCGCCTTGTCACAGGGCGCCGAACACAACCTGATGACCTATGAGGCGTACGATATCAACGGCTACACATTCTACACCGAGGAAAAGGACATGAAGAGCGATTATCAGAACTCCGGGGTAACGATGGAATCCTACACCGGTAACGACAAGGACAGATACTACGGAAGGATCGAGGAGATCTGGGAGCTGAGCTACGCTGGAGAGAAGGTCCCGATGTTCCGTGTCAGATGGGCCAAGAGCACCCTAAAAGAAGACCGGTATTTCACCACCATGGTTATACCCGAAGCCAAATCCAAGACCGCGGGCGCAAACGTCACCGCGAAAAATGAGCCATGGGTACTGGCTTCCCAAGTGGACCAATGCTTCCTCATTACCGACCCGTCAAAGCCCAGTCGTGTTGTCGTAAGGAGAGGCAAAAGGAACATCATCGGAATGGATGGAGTCGCCAATGAGCAAGACTTCGACAAGTACGGCAACCCGAAGATGGAAGATGACGACGGCGATGAAGTACCATACACCACAAGAAGAAGCAGGACTACCCTACCTAAAGGACGTCCGTTCAAGAGAAGAACTCCATTTGCGAAAAAGAAGGGCAAGAAGATTGTGAAAAGATAGCTAAGATCGAATCACGACGTGTCGGCCGCGTGTGTGTGTGTCAGTGGCAAGCTCAATTATTACATGCAACTAAATTATTACATGTATCACTTGATTTCAACCATGTCATCTAATTCTAAATCTTTGCACAATGGTTTTATCACTCCATTTGCATTTTCCTTTTCTTTTATCTCAAATCTTAAATTATTACATGCAACTAAAAATCCAAAAAAATTAAAAAAAAGTTAGTAATGGCGCACCAGGAGATGGTGCGCCATTGCTATCACGGTGTTTACGGCGCACCCCTAAAAGGTGCGCCACTGATATACCCCTTTTTATGGCGCACCCCTAAAAGGTGCGCCATTGCTAACCCTCCCCCAATAATATCCAAGACCCAGCCGCCCTTCCTTCCCTCCCCCCTCTCTCTCCCCCCGTTTCATCTTCACCGAGTCCAGCAGCTCGACGAGCGCGCGGCGGCGGCGGCGGAACCCCGGCGGCGACGGCGGCCCAGGTAAGCTTCTACGCATCCCCACACCCTCGCTCCTCCCCGCGCCTCCTCGTGCTCCTCTCCCGTGGCGCCTCCTCCCTCCCTCCCTCCCACCAGCGGCCCCCTCCCATGGCGCACCTCTGTCACGCTCCTCCCATGGCAGCGGCTCGGCAGCCACCCTCACTCCGTCATGCTCCTCTGGCTCAGCTGCTTCGCGACACGCGTGGTGGCCGTACCCTCACTGGATTAGTCCTCTCCAACTCCTTCCTTGCCCGCATCCACCTTCCCGCCGCCATCTCACACTATCGTGCAAGCACGCGCCCGGCCCGTGCGCAACGCATCTCTGCTGCGCTCCCCGCTGGGCGTTGCGCCCCCGCGACCCGTCCACAACCACATCCCGGCGTCAGATCCACGGGGACGGGGGCTTGTGGCCGTCCTCGTCACCTGCGGCACACCGTGCCCGTCCACCCTGCACCCCGCTCCATCCTCCATCCCCCCGCGCCCCCGTGTGGCGTTCCTTCCCTCGATATCGGAGCCGCCCGGTGCTCCATCGGTGACCTCCTCGCCCCAGGCCCTGCTCTCTACTGATGCTTTTCCCGTGGAGCTCGCGTTGCTCGATCTGGGTCTGCAGCCCCACTCCCCTGTGATCCGATTCGCTGCCCCAACTCCAAGCAGCTCCTCTCCATTTCGTCCTGCCTCGGGCAACTCTGTTCGCCATGTTATGTGGCTATCCAGCGCCTGCATCGCCTCTCCTTCCTCCTCTCTGGCACCCTCATCGCCCTTTCCTGCAGCCCCTGTGGTTGTCTCGCTGTTTTGTCCTCCGATTTACTCTAAGCTTGATGCTGCTGATGTACACTGGCTTATTGTGCCGCTGCTGTGCTGCTGCTGAAATGTTGACAAATAGTTACCCCTTTCTCCTAAAATGTTGATTAATTTCCGTTTCGGTTGAGAATGGGGCACTCCTAGGTCAAGAAAATTAGCAAAGGTCATGCCCAATTTTCTTGACCTAGAATGTGCCCGATTCTCAACCGAAGCAAATCAGCAAGTGAGTTAAGTTAAATCAGCAAGTGAGTTAAGTTAACTGAATGGGGCATTTCTGTTTTGTCCAACTGCAGTTTCATTCATGGTGTGAAGTTTGTTGTTGTCAGCCTGAGTTAAACTTGGCATTGGTCTCATTCTAGTGAGTAGGGGTATGCAGTAGGCATTGGTCTCATTCTTAGACCGTCGCACTTGGCGGTGCACCTCGCTGCCCAGGCTTGTTGCGACACATTGCTGCCCAGGCTCGCCGCGACACGATGCTTTAGGACTGCCCTTGAGGATGTTAAGACTGTTAGCTATGCATACATAGTGAAAGATCAGCTAGGTTGTGCTGGCATAGATGAGAGGCACAAATGTCTCTTTCTGGGTGGCATCTGATACACTCAGGCAGCATCTGATACCCTTTACCCATCCACAGAATTGGCATAGTTCTACAAACCAGCATCTTAAGGTTGCTAGTAAGCACAAATCTTCAAGCCAAGATCACGTGCTGGCATCTGAAAAGGTCAGAATGGCCTCACAAGTTGGATTCATGTCGACGTTTGAATACAAACACAGTTTTTGCTTAGTTTAACTAGTACATGGCCCCTAGTTTCGACCTTGTTATTACCCAGCCGCTGCTGGCTCAGCAATGTGACGAACACCTAGGTGTCCTCACTTGCGTACGTGGCAAAATGCTTTCGCCACCGTCTTACAATTAATCATTTTAGCCTTTTTTTCCTATTTAGAGCGAACATGGCCGACAACGATGAGGCCGGCGGTTCGGGCAAGTCATTCTGGGAGCTGTCCCAGGAGATGGAGGAAGAACCTCACCGCTATGAGGACGCCGCGGAAGACACCGATCCCGACTACACAACCCCTAGTGGCGTCGGGGATGACACCACTGATGGTGCTGCCGGGGATGCCACCACTGATGATGGCAGCGCATGCACAGATGGCAGCCAACCGAAGAGGCAACTGAAGGACTGGCGCCCGAACGTGCTCGGCACCGTCAAGGAGGAATTTACTGAAGTGTCCTCCAGTGGGCATCCAACGGCGCCCAAAGAATTAGTCAGTGGGTACGCGGGACAACTCGGGTGCATTCTCCGGAGCACCGTCTCGATCAACACCGAGAACCTAAGGCATCGTGACCGAGGGAATTTGCGCAACCTCCTCTTCATGAAGCTGCACGAACAATACAAGTTCCCCGATGACTTCGCAAACACACGCCTCTCAGGGAATAAAGTGAACAGTGCCGCCCTCATGAAGATGAGCACGGCCCTGGCTACTTGGAGAGCCACGGTGAAGAGAAGGATTCTAAGTGGTGATAGTTATGAGAAGATCAAGGAGACAAATCCTTCGATCAGCGAAGCTGACTACCTGGAGTTCAAGATCAAGTGCGAGAGCAACGCATCCGCGGAATCAAGTGAGTGGGGGAAAGATATGCGGGACTTGAACTTAGGGGTCCACAAACTCAGTCCCGGCGGTTACAGAGTGGCGGAACCTATATGGGACAAGGAGGACGCGGAGCGTGCCGAGCAAGGCCTACTGCCCCTCTTCGATAAATACCATGAAAAGCAGACCAGGAACTATGTCAGGGTACGGTACAAGGTGGACCCGGTAACAAAGGAGCTTACCACGGATCCGAAGGTGAAGGCGCTTGAGCTTGTTCTGGTAAGGAATACACCCCCGCGTAACTAGCTCCATATGGTTGCATTCTAATTAATGAAGCCAAATTTCTAAATGGTTCACGTTCCTTCCGCAGGAAACTGAAAGCAGTAGCGCGGGGTCTCAGATCTCCCCATCTGCCCCTTGGGACACCACTTTAAATAGGGCGTTGAACGTAATGAAACACAAGGATAAGTTCAGTCAGCCGTCGTCAGCTGGTCGTGTGGCCGGCAAAGGCTTGTCCATGAAATGGTCAGAATACTATAAGGCTGGGCAAAAGGAGAGAAAGACCAGCTCGGAAAGCTAGGAGCGCGAGGTTAAAGAACTCAAGGCACAAGTGGCGCGGATTCCGGAGATAGTCCAAGAGCAAGTGCGAGACCAACTGGGAGCGACAATCACCGCCATTATGCCTACCTTGCTTGAGGGGCTGCAGGCGTGGATTGCGGGCGGCCAACAGGGGCCGCCCCCGATTCCCAGCTTCACGGGCAGCAACTCGCACAACGCGCCGGCATTGGATCTCCGGCGGAGGCGGCATTGGTGTCTCCGGCGTCGGCGCCGGCATTGGAGCTTAATGCACCCGGGTGTGGGAAGAATACGCTGGCCGGCACCTCGGCAGCAAGCGGCCCCTCCGTCACTTGCACGCCCGCCGTTGGCGGTGCCTCGACATTAGCCGAGCTCGACGCCATCACGGTAACTAAGCCTCGGCCGATGACTTCATCTCCTTGCCTTTGACTGGGCATCCCTGACGCCCTACATGTTTTCGCAGGGCGCCGCCCACGTTCCATGCACTCTCCTGCACTTCGTGGATGGCGAGTTGATCGATGTCGCCAAGGCCAAAATTGTTCAACTGGGCAACCGCGTGTTCCACGGTAATCCGATGCCACCCACCGTGTATAGGGTTCAACTGGTTCGGGTGCTGCGGGGCTGCGATGACTTGTTACCTCCATTTCGACCCCCTTGGGCCGACGAAGATGATGTGATGACCCTCAGCGCCTGCTTAAGCTGGTCCATTCTTTGGCCGAAGAGCCAGATTCGTTTGGGTGCGGGGGACACCACCCCACAGACAACACCGCCAGTCGTGCCGGCGCCAAGCCATGGCAAGACCGCCGCAACGCTACCGCCGTCAGCTGATCCGGACATGCATATGGCACAGGATCCGGACGACGACGATGGTACATTTTCCAACGTCGATAAGTACTTCAACGAACATGGGTACGGTGACAAATTCTTGGGGCCTCCTTCTCAAGAACCCAACCCTGCAAAAGATGATCGCGATCTAGCTGGTACCACGGAGAAACCCAATTGCAATAGGCATCGTCTGGCGTTCAGTTCTCAGGAGACGCCTCCAGCTGCCGCCTTCACCGAGACTCAAATAGCCGAGGTGCGAAATATTATCAGCCCCAACACACTCAAGAAGGTGGTCTCTGAGCAGAACTTGATCCCATTATAGCAGAAGAAGCAGAAGGGATGGAAAAGAAAAAATAACAAGGGTGCGAGCCAGCCGGCACCGAGTACGATCCGTGCTCAGGACGGGCCACCAATACCTAAGGATATCTCGAGGAGGGTGCATGTGGCGGGTAGGCCGATGCTACCGACTAATCTGCTCAATGCTGCAACCGGTGCTATGCGAAGTCTGCATGACAGTGTTCTTTCTATGGAGAAGCGGCGTCTCTCTGAGAATGATGTGGCATACCCGGTTTTCGTGGCCAAGGTGCCAGAGGGCAAGGGCTTTGTCGATAGCACCATCGGGCGTATGATCGCCCTGCGGTTTGATGACATCTTCGCTATGTTTAACCTTCATCCGCTGCACTACACCTTCATTCGGCTATTTTCGCTCAGTATGGAGATGCGGATCATTAGAGACAAGACCCCGGACATCGTGATAGTCAACCCCTTCTACATGCGTGCCAAGATCTTGGGCAGCGCTGGGGACCGGCAAGTCGCGAGTTCATACCTCGAAGGCGTCATTCTGGCGAACCCAGATAAGGATAACTTCCTCGTGCCTTACTTTTCCGAGTAAGTCATCCCCTCACTGCCCCGTAACATATGATTTCTTAGATTTCGATCGTTCTTTTTTTCTAACATTCCGTGTTTTGTGCAGTGACACACATTGCACACTCATCCTCTTAAGCCCGAAATATTCCATGGCCACGTACTTCGACTCGGACCGTCAGTCGAAGAAAGACTACACAAATATGAAGAAAGTTCTTGATGATGCTCTCCCCGGCTACGCCAAATCTGGAGGCACCTTCAGGAGGCCAATTTGTAGGTACGGCAAGCACATGTTCACCCACGTAACGACGTTCCCCTGCATCAAGCAGCCGCCTGGCAGTCAGAAGGATGCCTACTACGCCCTCCATCACATGCGGGCAATCGTACGGGACCATAATCACCTGATGCTACCAAATAATGTCAAAGATTGGGCCGCACGCTTGTCGGCAATTCAGGACGAGGACATCAGACAAGAATTCTTTCGCATCCAGTCGGAGTTTGCGGAAATCATCTATCAAGATGTCCTTCGTACCTCGGGGCAGTTCTACCTCAAATATCAACCGTCCAACAGTGAAATAGAAACAACGCTACAAATGCAGGCTGACAACGACCGCACATTCATGACCATCACGAAAGACGGCGGCTTCATCCACGCTCCGGTCTCTTAGTCGAGTCGAAAGTATTGATGCTATGTAGTTTTGAAATATCGATTAGCTCATGTTGTAATTAAACTTTAATGAACTTGTATGTCTCTTTAGTTTGGACAGATGTTCAACTTATATGTAATCAATGCTATTTATTAGTAGGACCATGAATCGTGCTATTAATGTGTTGCTTTTCTCTTCCGATCCTTTTGTTGCATACTTATATATTGCTTATATATTATCTGTGAATTGCTACTAACATTTTGTTTGTCTAGTGGATAGAGATGCCATCGTATGTCATGTACAAGGGTAAGGTTCCCGGAGTCTACGACGACTGGGAGGAGTGTCGGAGACAGGTTCACCATTTCAGCGGTAACAGTTACAAAGGGTACACCACTAGGGCGGAGGCGGA
This sequence comes from Thinopyrum elongatum, assembly GCA_011799875.1. Classification (NCBI taxonomy): domain Eukaryota; kingdom Viridiplantae; phylum Streptophyta; class Magnoliopsida; order Poales; family Poaceae; genus Thinopyrum; species Thinopyrum elongatum. The sequence continues at coordinate 490,031,210 of CM022303.1, read as the reverse complement.
AGCTAGATACGCGCGCTATCTAGCGGGAGAGAGGAGGGAGCGGAGGAGGAACCGGATGAAGACCAGTTTCATCGCGATGATGCTCATCGTGACCGCAGCTCTCTTCTATGTGATGGTAGTTTAGATGATCGATATCGACTTTGTAATGTGACGACAAACTCGGCTAATATGATGAACTTTGCTAATGTCTCGAGACCTAAACTTGGCTAATGTTTGAACTTTGTTCGCTATTTCAAATTTGGAGACTAATATGATGAATTCTATTATGTGATGTTTATATTCTGTGCTGTAACGTATTTTGTAACCTGTGCAAATACCAGAAAACCAAAAAATAATAATTCCTAATATTCATAGTAGTGGCGCACCATATTGAGAATTAGTGGCGCACCAAGATAAATACCAGTGGCGCATTATCGGGCATAGTAATGGCGCACTTGGGGCATAAGTGAAGGCAAATATGGCCCCCAGTTGGGGCGCACCATATTGAGCATTAGTGGCGCACCAAGGCTAAATACCAGTGGCGCATTATGGGGCATAGTAATGGCGCACTTGGGGGCATACGTGAAGGTAAATATGGCCCCCTAGGAGGCATAGTAATGGCACACTATGTGGTGCGCCACTATTATCTGGGATACTAATGGCGCACCAGAGGTGCGCCATTACTATTTGTTACTAGTGGCGTGTTAATAGTGGCGCACCTATAGTGCGCCATTAATAGCAAAAACTGGTGCGCCACTAACAGCCTTTTTCCTAGTAGTGCTGCCTGCATGCGCCGATGCGTGTCTCCTCGATTTTGAACATCGTTTGATCCTTTTTGATCCACTCGCGTCTGCACCCGTTTTGCTATGACAAATAAATTGAATAATATTTTTTATTATTTTTGGCTGCATGCACTAGGTGGCTACATATCTTAATTCTTTGTGGCTTCCTCGACGTGGTGGTGGCTTGTGTAGCTATGCATGCACTAGGTGCTTACGAACAAAGTGAGCCCTCTCAAAAAACAATCAATAATTCAAAAAAAGTACAAACTAACAAGAACTTAATAAAAGGATAGATAGAGAACTTAATAATTGAACTTAATAACATAACATAGATAGGGCCAACAAGCCCAGAGCACGATCATATAGTTCAATTACAACTTAATAACATAACCTAGATTCAAAAAAAAGAAAACATGATAGAGGGTTCTAAACCCTAGCCGCCGCCTTCTCCACCTCGCTCCTCCTCACTCCTCCTCCACCTCGCTCCTCTGGGCGCCCTTCACTGCTCCTCCGGGGTGTTGTTGATGGGGTATGGCAGAGTGTGCATGCGCGACGCGGTGGGGAAGATGTTGCTGTACTCCGTGCAGATGTTCTGGGTGGTGAAAGCGATGAACTCGCAGCCACACCAAAACACGCGGCCGACGAGGTAGAAGGCATCGAAGGGGTTGGTGAAGTGGGCAAGGATAGCAACCACCACCCCATTTTGGATGACGTCCTTGACGCAGAATATCGTTGGAGATCCCCGTGGGAGGTGGCGGTAGCCGGCCGCGAGGAAGAACTCGGTGAAGCCCCTTGCGGTCCTCCACCTTGATAACGCCCACACACGTAGTGTAGGCTCAACGTACACACCGGCAGGGGAGAGACTCTTTGGCATGGTGGGTGGGAAGCGGTAGGTTGGTCTGGTGTACTACATGGCTGAGGGATGTGAAGAAGAAGGAGAAGGGCTCAAAGAAGATGGGGTCGAAGAACAAGAAGGGCAAATGGCAGAGGATGGGAGATAGATGAGGGATGTGAGAGGAAGAAGAAGATGATGGGTGGCTTAAATAGCCGTAGTGCGACGTGTTATTTCACCGTGGCAGTAATGGGGTCAAATGTGAACTAGCTCGTTTTCACACCCACCGCGGCATCGGGAACTCAATCTCTGTAGGTGCAATCAATACAATCAAGCAAAAAAAAAAACAGAGCCAATGCTACGGCCCAACCAGAGCTTGGTTTCATTTTGGGCCCAATAACTACGTTTTTTTCGCGGAGTCAATGATGGGCGAGCACAACCAATGGGACAATATCTCGCAGATCGCCCCACGATCCAACAATGCGGAGCCGTCCATCTGATCCAACGGCGCGGAGCCTGCACGCAGCCAGCCCTTCTAGAAGACCACATCTGAGGGCTGTCGTTTGGCGCTAGTGTATGATCAGACGGCTGATGTTCGGACCTAGGGTTAGGCAAAACCCCGCAAGGTTTAGAGGGGTTTTGAGCTGTTCAACGGGGTTATCTAGGCTTTGACTGAGCATAACTAATTTTAAAAAAATAAAAAAAATATGAAACCTTCGTCGTTCGTCTTTTTATAAGACACACTAACGAGGAAAAATACTAAACTTGGTATATGGAAATTTTCAAAAAAAACCTAGGTGGCAAGATCGAGGTCTAATGAGCACCATTAATTTAAAAAAATCAAAAAAATATAAAACCTGCGCACAATGTTGTCTTATGTGACATGTTACCAACCTAAAATCATAAACTTGGTCTATGGACATTTTCATGAAAAAACCTTCACACATATGAGCTATCACATACAACGTTGCAGTGAGTTCAAGGAGAGGAGGTAGGGTTCCCTTAGGTTTTTGAAAAATTAAAAAAAATCAAAAAAATCACCAAAGCTTGATTTCAAAGTGAATAAGAAGGATCTGAACTTAGTTTTCCATTTTCATATTTTAAATGTGTTTTTAATGGTTTTCTATTAAAGCATAATTTTTTCAAAAAAAATGTAAAAATATGAAGATTAATTCAATAAATAGTGAGACTTCGAATCTACACTATATAGATTGAATAGGTGTTAATAAAAAATATTTGGCTCAGTTGGAGTAGGTCCAAAAAAACTTGATTACAAATGGAGCTCATTTGGAGCACATTTCTCATGACTATAAGTTTTACCACGCAAAAGAGATCGGATTGATCACCTAACGTTTATAATAGTTCAGCAAACTTTGCAACATCACACCACAGGGCAATGGACTTCAAGTGTTGGTTCAAATTCAAATTTTGCCTCAAATTCAAATTGGAATATTTGATCTCTAATTGGAAAACTTGATCAAATGATGGACTATCTTCATTCAAATGTTGTTTTTTTGCTCTGTTATTGGAATATTTGATCAAATAATGTACTATTTGCTCTTTTTTCTTATTCTTTGCACTGTTTTTGCTCTATTTTTTGCTCTGAAGCAGCATGTGTGATCATTGCAGCACCTAAACTCATAGCTCACAACATCTAAACAGAACATACCATACACCACAGGAAAATTTAAGGACAGACAAATATAGATAGCATAATACATTACTACCATAGATCACACACAAAGTTTACTATAGATACCACAACACAAAGTTTACCAAACAGCCACATTCAGTTTACCAAAAGTAAAAGATAAAACATCATCACATCACTCGGGAAGAGGAGTCAGGGCCTTCGCGAGGGCAGCATGCTGCCCCCTGATCTTGTAGTCCTCCCCGCAAATTGCTACATCCTCTGCATGAGACACAAGGTGATCGAAGCGGCCATCCTTTGGCTTTGGCTTGGTGGTGCAGTAGGGGCAGTGCCACTTCTTGATCTTGCTGTTGTAGAAGGAAGCAACTCCCTTGGCCTTGATCTTCTCCTAGTCCTTTGCTGTGAAGGACACGACGTTGCCGTTGTCCACATGTTCTCCAGACTCATACTGCACACATGAATGAATTACATTAATACATTATAGATTCATATACTCCATGTCAAAGGAACTAAATGTACAATCTAAATTTCAAGTAGGCTTACCTCATATTCTTCGTCGTCACTATACTCTGGATCGTACGGGTCCTTGAACCCAGTAAGGTCCAGCTTCCTCTTATTCCCCACAGAATCATCCTCCTGAATATACAATTACATCCATTACTAGTAAATACATAAGCCAACTGATAATTTAGATATGCACACATGACACATTGATCATATTATCCATACTATGATCCTATTTGCATTTTGCATTGTCATGCACACACATTGAACAACAAAGCTAATATAACTACATATTGGGGACAAATTTATATACTGATGAATCAAGTAAGTTCTTAATCAGTTGATAGGTACATCAAAATTAATGCATTCCATTTGGGCATATGACATTCAAAACACCAATCTGTGTAGCATTCAAAACCCCAATCTGTGTAGCATTCAAAAACTAATATAATAATAACGTGTAGCATTTAAGCACAGAGATCCCTATCTCTCATTAAGATCTGTCTAGCATTTTTGCAACGAATGTAATCCAAAAAACCCTAATACAAAAAACCCCCATCCCCCCATACAGAAAACCCCATCCCTCAAACCAACTACTCTAACCATCTGTACTACCCTATGAATCACAATCCAACCAATGAAACTAACTCTACAATCTAAATATTGCAACCAGGGTACAAGCAAATGGAAGTACCTCCTGTACCACCTTCTCCTCGCTAGGCTGCGCATCTGGATGGACTGCGCCGCTCGACGCCTTCGCCTTCAGCTCCGGCAGCACCGAACGGAGCCCGCCACCTCCTTCTCCACATCCACAGCCGCGACAGCGGTTGCGAGTTTCCTCGCACCACCGTGGACGCCGCCAATGTCCTACACTGCATCTGCCGCGGTCACCGCGCCCTGCAGATCTTCGGCCGCTAAGCCGGTGTCGCCACGAGCGTCTGCCATCGGTATGAGGGAGGCGGTGAAGGTGAGGAAGAGGATGCGGTGGGGGAGAGCAAGACGGCGCGGTCGAGGAGAGCGAGACGACGTGGTGGGGGAGAGGGAGACGATGCGACAGGGAGGGGATTTGGGGGGAAATGGTAGGGGCGATGCGCCCGTAGGTGGTTCCCCCTCTTATACGATGTGACATTTTTGGAATGTTCCATGGACACGTGCTACCCCACGACCGCGGTCAGTTGCATGCAAAAATGAAATGCCTATGCGGCCCCACTAGTCAGAGTTAATGGGCAAGCCATTGACCCGACGACAACGTCCAGTTTGCCCATTTGTGAGAGTTTCAGACAAGGGAGTGGGGAAGAGTGAGCAAAAGTTAAGAGCGTGGGGATGAATGAGTACAGCTAAGGAACCAGGGGCACAGATATAAAAATCCCTTTGATATAATCTTCTTACAGATAGGAAATTATCAATAATTATCAACCAATATCGCAAACGGGCTCTTTATTTGAACCATGTGCATTAGACCAACAATGTACGTGACGTGCTTTGGTTAAGCAATAAAGCGGCAGAATTAATCATCAAAAAGGAAAAATCAGTATAATACGTGCCGCCACGCGTCCCGTGTGTCGTACGAGCATGCATGAGTTGACGAGACGCATGCTAGCAGTCCGCCGCGCAGGTAGACCGGGAGGCCGAGGCATGCGCGTGTTCGCTACGCAGTGTCACCAGGGGGTGTGCTAGTAGCTGTGTGAAATGACGGTAGGCATGCCAGCCGTCCGCTGCGCAGGCTCACTAGGAGGCGAGCCAATCCTTTGACCGCCGCCCACCTCGCTCCTACTACTCCATATTAATGGTGTGCCCGATCCGCTGGTCATAATAGGCAGCCGCACCCCCCGTCCACAGTTGTCACTGCCGCATGGAGTGTATTAGGATTTTGCTGAAGTGCACCACCGGAGGGAGTGGCGATGCCAGGGCTGGTGAAGCACCCGCGCAACGCATGATGCTAGGCACAGAGGTTGCTGTCGCCGCCGACGAGGTCTCGCGCGGGCAGCAGTGCCACCTTGACTTCGTCGCCGTCGTCGTGCCTCCCCAGCCAGAGCCGGAGGTCCACTGCTACTCCGGCAACGACTCCGACTCCGCCGGAAAACCAGTTAGTCCCCCCCTCTTTTGTTGGGAATAGAAATCCTTGGTTATGTTCACCCAGTCCTGTTTCTGCCTTTTTTCAGATTGGTATGTACACATATGAGGCTCTGGCCAATGGCGCCGCCAGCTGTAGATCCTGCACCCGGCAGCGCGGGCAGAAGCGGCCACTCCCCCTGGATCCGAGGAACCTGTAGAATATCGGGCGGACCGCATCAGCGATCTCCCGGACGCCATCCTTGGGGAGATCATCTTCCTTCTCCCCACCAAGGATGGCTTCCACACACAGGTCCTCACATCTCGGTGGCGCACTCTGTGGCGCGTCGCGCCTCTTAATCTCGACTGTCGCCGGCTATCTTTCGTTCATGATTTTGAACTCCACGGAGCCATCATCTCCTCCCACTAGGGCTCCGTTCAACGCCTATACATCCTGGCATGCTGCCTGCTGCACATAACCTACACGGTGGATGCATGGCCAACATCCCATCAATTCAAATAACTCCAGCATCTTGAGTTCTACCATTACTATGCAAATAGCTTCCCACCAAGCATTGTAGCTATGCCCTCACCACCGATGTCCATCTCATGGTTTTCCTCCTCTCTCCACACCGCCACCTTGGCCTGGTGCCGTCTAGCAGACAATCTGGTACAAATGCTTTGACTCCCACTGCTAAAAAAACTTGCGCTTGTGGTGGCCGATCTGTCGGAGGCCTCACTGCACAGCATCATCCACTCCTTCTGCCCAGCCCTGGAGCGCTTGCTGCTTGTTTTTGGAAAGGAAATCCGTATTCGTTGTCTCCAAATAAAGTTGCCTCACCTTGTAAGCATTGGAATTTGCTTTAAAGGAGAGGACTCATCATCAAAGATGCCCTTTCACTCCAAAGGTTGCTCCTTTTTTATTGGTGTGCACCTTCGCAAATAACTCTGGTATCTGCACCTAAACTGGAGACCTTGGGTGTAATTCCTGATCCGCTTGAAGGTTACAAGATGGTGGTTGGCTCCACACTTATTCAGGTACTGTATATTATCATCAAACTTTTGTAATCATAAGCTGCATTTTTAATTTGTGCGCATAAGTTTTATATCATCAACACTTTTGTAATCATAAGCTGCATTTTTCATTTGTGCACATAAGTTTTATATCATCCACACTTTTATAATCATAAGCTGCATTTTTCATTTGTGCGCATAAGTTTTATATCATCTTGGAGTACACTTTTGGTACTAATATTATGTTCTATGCTCAATGAAGAGTTTGTCCATGGATACCCTATCAATGGTGCTGGATTCTGTCAAGACCTTACAAATCAGTATATGGTGTTATGATCTGCACACGATTATCGGTTTGCTATGATGCTTTCCATGTCTGGAGAATTTGTATATACAGGTGATGATTTCAAGCACATTGAAAGTCCATATATAATTTACTAGAATTAACTATTCAGCTGTCGCTCTTGCGACGTACTTTTTTTTAGACATTAAGTGTTTTCAGTCTCCATGTCTATTTAGGCAAAAGCACATGGATAAACAGGTATAACCAATCGGTGGCATAAGAAGCATCGGGATTTTCTCAGTTCTCATGACATTCGTTTGAGGACAATAACGCTGGAAGGATATGCATCCAACCATGCAAACACTAGCTTTGTCACATTCTTCCTGTTGAATGCGAGGGTACTATTGTTCATAAGGATTAAGGTTTTTAACAAAAACTTTCTCATGGATGAACATGTTGAATAGCATAAAAATAAGCTTCAGGTGGACAAAAGAGCTTCTGAACGTGCTCGGCTTCTATTTACAACAACTTGTCTTCATGTACCCATAGATTTTCTAGCCCGGGATCTTGATTTTATGGATCAGACTAATCCATTTGATTGTGACTGCCGAAAACTTTGGTTGAGTTAGATGTTATTGTCCTGTTCAATCTGGATTTTGTGTAAACCTGATGAACAATTAATCATCGTGCTTTTGTACCTTTTGTAAGCTGGAGTTAGATATTGCTGCCCTTTTCAACTCGGCTTTGACCCATATTTTCTTTCATACAAACTGGAGTTTCTATCAAGAAGCCTCATGGTTCCGAGAGGGAACTTGGTCACCTGATATGTGTGCGAAACAACATACGCTGTCTCTTCCCTCCTTGATTTATTTTACAGAGGCAACATGCAACTGTGCTAAAAATATGAAATTATTCTGGGTTCGTTTCGCCTTTTTATACATTCATTTTCCTAGTGATTTTTAACAAATAGCCACCATGTTATTATTGCAAATGGTCATATTAGTCCAACCGTGGGCGTTCAACTAACCATTTACTACCACGGGCAGCTGTTTGATTAGACGGGACGACTGCGAGCAGTCCGCCGCGCATGCTCACCGTAGCGGGAAGCGAGCCGCGAGCGCTGCAATTTATTGCTGGTTTTGGACTTTTGCTTCGGCCGCCTCGGGAAGGTACGTAGAACAGTCCTCCGTTCTCATCTACAAGCACCGCCGCCGAGGATCGCCGCCCACTGCGAGATGGAGGACGAGCCGGCCAACAAGCGGGGGCGGGTTGAGCCAGAACCGCAAGAGCCTCCGGCAAATGTGGACATCATCAGCAGCCTCCCCGATGATATGTTGGTAACCATCACATCCCACCTCCCCATCAAATCTGGCATGAGGACCACTGTCCTCTCATGGCGGTGGCGCCCCCTCTAGCACTCCACCCCCCTGGACCTCATCGTCGACGATGAGTTCTGCAGCGGGGAGCGGCAACGCCTGGACGCATTGTCCCACATCCTCGCCACGCTACCTAGGCTGGTCAGACGCCTTGCTATTGGTAGGATGAGTCCCCACTGCAAGGCCGAACCCAGGTTTCACTACTGGTTCCTATCCCCAGACCTGGATCGGCTCGAGGAGCTCAGCTTTCATGCTTGACGTCCACGCTCGCTGCCGCCGTCCGCGCTCCGCCTCGCGCCCATGCTGCGCCGCGCTACATTCAGGTAGTGTATTTTCCTCCGGATTGATGCCGCGCGCGCTCTTCATCTCCCTAAACTTAAGCACCTCAAGCTCATTGTCGTCCGCATCTCGAAGGAGGATTTGGAGCGCCTGCTCGTCGGCTGTACAGCGCTCGAGTACCTTTGTTTTCATGCGATGGATGGGTTCAGTAGCCTCCACATCACCTCGATGAATGCCCGTGCGATTTATGTGCATTGCTGGCGCCGCCCAATGCTGTCAGTTGAGGTGTTTCACGATACGGTCATTGAGAATGCGCCTTTCCTTGAGAGATTGTATGTACTTGATAAATTAGGTCCAGCAAAGAATCAGGGTCATTCACGCACCGAAATTGACAGTGTTGGGCTATTCGTGTGTTGAATTCAATGAACATGTTACTGGATCATTATCCATTCAGGTACAACAATCTTCTTCTTCTCCTACTTATATATCATTGAACAACACATTTTATCTAATTTTTGTTGATCTATATGTTCGCCTGTCATCCAAAAAATGATTCCCACAAGCTTGACACGGCCTCTGCGCACAGTGAAGATCTTGGCACTACAATCTGTCGGCCACGATCTGGATGAAGTTGTTAGATTCCTTACATGCTTTTCTTGCACGGAGAAGCTATACATCGAGGTGATGCTCCTTTCCTGTTAATTGTCAACCACAACAGAGCTCAATTTGTTGTTACTTTTACCCATGATTACAAAGACAAAAGTAGAATAATTTCTACAGGAAATTTGGAGGATTTTAATGCATATTTTTTTTTTGAGATGATAATCATGAAAGATTGAAGGTCGCATTTCACTCTTTTCGTGTATTTTAGAAATCCTGCAAATCAAAGAGACCCGAAGTGTTCAAATATGCAGCTAGGCACTAATATGTCGTCTTCGTTTGCAGATACTAGCACGCCGGAAAGTAGAAAATGTTGGGGAATATAACAATCCCATTGAATGCCTCGATCTTCATCTCACATAAATTACTTTTAACGAGTACCGAGGCACCACACCAGAAATTAAATTCGCCAGGTTCTTTGTTGAGAAAGCAAGGTTGCTCACCGTAATGAGGTTTGCCCTATGTTTACTGCGCATAAGTGAATGGATTGCTAAAGAGCGCATGCGTCTACAACTGAATGGAAAAGGCTCTGTAGAAGCTGAATTTCAGTTTGTAACTTCATATGACAGATTATTCGTTAGTCACTGTATCGAGCCGCTATACGACTTCTCGGTGGCTGATCCTTTCGCAGAAATAATGCATGAAAAAGAATCTGAAGAAGATGAATTTTATTTGTCAGAATAGTTTGAACCATGTAATCTTTAAATTTGGGCCTTGTAATGCTAGAATTTGAACCTTGCAATATTTATGGTATTTGTTATATAACGTAATTGGATATTTAATTTGGTTTTGCAATCATGTCCTGTTATAAGTATATTTATGGAATTTGTAATTGAAGTATCTTGTTCTTATGTAGACAGAGCATATATGTTGTGCAAACAGATCATCTCACATCGCACGCGGACCACAGTAGGGAACCCGTCGGTGATGAATTCATCAATCGCAGACGGTTGTATACCAGCAAGCATTTTCCCACAACACACATGACTTATTCCATCACAAACAGCTCGGATGGATCAACTGTATGCCACGTATCGCACACGCAACTCTAATCGGAATTGAGCTTGATGTCTCTGCCATCGCTCGCACATTTCATCTTATTTGCCACGTATCACTGTGCTGGCCTCTGCCCGCGTCCCTCGGCGTGCTCTGCTCGCCGTTGGTCGCTGGAGCATGCTCTGCTCACGTCCTTCGGCGCGCTCTGCTCGCCATTAGGCGCCGCGGCGCGCTCTGCTCGCGTAACTACATGCGCTCGGCTTGTCGACGGCTTTTCCTTGCGTGTTCAACTACTATATGCATATATATGGTTGCTCGCCGTTGAGGCGGCAGCGGAGCGCTCTGCTCGCGTCCCTCCGTGCGTGCTCTGCCAGTGGTTGGGGCCGGCGCACGATCACGTTGGGGGCCCCCATATGCATGCGGTTGCGCCGTGTGCGTCGCCACAATGCAGTTACATGCGACACAATGGAGTTGCGCGCTGCAATTAGAACTGCCATCCGGGCGTGCCGATATTCCAGGTCGTCCGGCTTCCCCATTAATTCCCGCGGCCATTATAACCTTAGTCTCTTCAACCTTTCGATCGCGCCCCACAACACAACAAGCACACCCACGACGACACATACATAGAGGATATCTAGCGGTGCTCCAATGGAGTTCGGCGAGCATAAAGTGGAGACCCATGTGAGGGAGACGGATCTCTTGCTGTTGTACACCATCGACCCGGCCGTGGTGGAGGACTACATCAATACCGTGGAGGAGTTGCTTGCTCGAGACAAGTACCAGGTGGTCGGCATCGACCTCAAGTACACCGGTGGTCATCCTGGCAAAGATCAGAAGGTTGCCGTTGCCCAGTTGTGCGTACTCCATTATGTCCTCATCTACAACTACTGCATGGCCACAGAGCCTTGCGACCGTTCCGCCAGGTTTGTCAACAGCACCGATTACAAGTTCGCTACGGTGAAAACCTCCAATGATGTAAAAGCCACTACAGGAATTAGCTGATTTGTTGTCTGCCATGGCTGACGGCAAAGGACCAGAAAGCTGACAGCAAAGGTCTTTGCCGTCTGCCGCAGATGGCAAACTTATCCGGCACTTGAAGTTACAGTAATGAGCTTCTTTGCCGTCTGTTTTCACACAGCGGACGACAAAGGGCTTTGTCGTGAGCTTTCCTAGGCAAGCAGACGACAAATAAAGTGGACGGCAAAGAATAGACGTTAGCCCCGTTAGGTGGCTAACGGGAGACTTTGCCGTCAGCCGGCTGACGGCAAACGTGCCCTCCCCTTTGCCATCTGCTTCCTGACGTCAGCAGACCCGTGGTTAACGTCACTCCTCCCCGCTCTTTTCTGTCTGCCACACCATCCTTTCTCATCTGCCACAGATGGCAAAGTGACCAAATGGGTCAGCCCCAGTGCTCCCAGGTTGCACAGGTTGCTGCCACGTGTCCACTTTGTCGTCTGTGGCCGACGGCGAAGACCCCTTTGCCGTCTGTGGCAGACCGCAAAGTGCATGTATTGCCCCATTTTTTTTTGCTATATCCAAGCATTTTCACAGCAAAAAAAATGATATATATATATATATATATATCCCTAATAATAAAGCAAATATTGTTTCTGGTCATCCATCGTGAAATTTACCCCTAGAGTTCGCATGAATTACCCCCTATGCCATCGGTAAGTGCAAAAAACGATTCGCTTTTTTCTTTCGAAGTCGGCCGTTTCTTGTGCTTCAATACGCGGCGATCTCTCAAATAATCACAGGTGGACGCCCACCCCAAGTGGTTGGCTGCTTGCGCTTCCAGCCTCAAGACCTAGGGTTCGTTTCCTCTCTCTCCCCCTTTTCTCTATTTGTACGTTTAGCACTTATTTAGTCTACTTTTCTACATTTGCTTTTTTTTTGTTTTGGCTTTATTTATATATATTCTGAATATTTAAATTATAAAAACCATCTATATGCAAACTTTGAAAAAATATATTAATCATGCATTAAAGAAATATCAAACTTGAATAGAAAAATAATCTATTATATAGAAATAAGTACAGTACGTATGAAAAAAAAATATTTTTTCTTTCTTTTCTGAAAAATGTGGTTCATGCATTTATTTTATTTTATTTTGCAAAGAAAAATGGTTTCGATGTATAATAAAAATATACAATGTGTACGGTACAAAGTAGACATACAAAAATATAAGTTTTCTAAAATGTTAATTATGTATTTGGAGAATGTCTAAAGTGTATATAATTTTTTTTCGTGATGAATACAAAAAATGTAGAATGTGTATAAAAAAGTAGACATCAAAACTAAATATGTTTTGAAAAATGTTGACCATGAAATTGGAAAATATTAAACGTGTATATATAAAATGTTTTTGATGTATAAAAAATGTATAATGTTGCTGATACAAGCTTTACGTAAACTAATGGCTTAACTTTGATTTTCATATTGTTTTAAATTGTTTTCATAATTTTTTTTAAGAACTGGCAAACATGTCCATGCATCGCAACATAGAACATTTGGTATGCCCGTCCTTACAAATTGATTGTTTTCGATGGAGCTGTGTAGTATGTTTGCAAACAAATTAAGACTTCACTTGGATTACAAATACAAACACATATATCAGCCAGACAAAAATAATGCTCTTATGCATATGCTATCATTAATAAATAAAACGTACTTTGCTATTTTCACCATAATACAAATATGGGCATCACCAAGGAGGAACGACAACAAATGCGTAAAGAGATACCGCCGACTAGGTAGATATTTTTATTATCTAATAAATTAGAAACACTTTAAGTACACTTAAAAAAGTATCATATCTTTATGTTTTTGCGCAACACCGGTTATCATGTTGTTTTTCATGTGGCATTGTGCAAGATTTCAAGAGATTTACCATGAGATCGGCTGCTAGCGTGGTGTGAGTGTGGCTGTAATGTTTGGAGGCAATTTCAGATCTAGCTATGCATAATTCGGGATTTTTCTCTTTGTTCTTGAGATTTTTCAGTCAAAAACATTAAAATATATTGTCCTAATCCCGCTGCTGCCCCAGTCCTGCTGCTCGCTACCAGCACCCTCCGCAGGTGCTTCTGCTACTGTCGGCTAGCCGCATCGCCCCGGCGATGCTAGCGGCATCCTGACAAATCCACCGCCAGCGGCCCTCCCATGTTCGGCCATGGCAAAGAGGACAATGGGGAGACACTGTTCGTGAAGGCTGGTGGGGGCAGAGCAGGTGGTCATCGCTGTTGGGGTCGTCGGGGGAGAAGATGGGGGTAGAGAACAGAGAAACAGGCTCAGTCGGTTGTGAAAAGGAGAATGAGAGAGATAGTGTGCTACTCTCTTATTGCTAGCTTGCTACTTCTAGCTGAATTTTGCTATTGCAGAAGCTAGCTGAATTTTGCATCGGCATGGGGAGCTATTTGGTACATATACAAATGATGCTGCTATTTTTGTTAAAATACACAAATGATGCTTAAAGAGGTGATTGCTTTGTGATGTTATGCAGAGGGAGATATATATCGTTCTATTTTATACTAAGAGTGGTTTATAGCTCACATCCGACCGCTCGCTCTCACGGACAGTGCTGCAGATTTCGTGGCTGGCCTGCTTATCCTCGTCGTGCTCTGACTCGAAGCCGGTGCGCAACCAAATGTCCAACTTTGAACGTTGAGTCTGTGATCAAGTGGACACCACGACCACCATCAGTAAGGGTGGAAAGGATAGTAAGCAGCGATACGGATGGGGCACCTTGCTGAAATGCTGAAATACCGGGTGTGAGCCTGTGAGGGTCTTGAATCATACTTATTGCCTTAAGAGTGTGATATTTTTTCTTTTCCCGTTGCAATGCACGGGCATTTTTGCTAGTGTATATATATATATATATTTCACACGGCAAGTTTCACAGCAAATATATGAGATATCCAACACATAAGTTTCATCCATACATACATAGTTTCATCCACATTACAATAGTTTCATCCATAGGTAGCAAGTACCACATTGTTCATCGATACAAAATCAAAACAGAAAGTAAAAACAAGCACTCCATCTATGCAAGCTTCCGTGAAGTGAATGAAATCTGCAAAATGGGAAATAAGAAAGTTAGAAGAAGAAGACTAAGAAGAAGAAGAAGACTAGAAGAAGAAGAAGAAGAAGAAGAAGAAGAAGAAGAAGAAGACTAGAAGAAGAAGAAGAAGTATATGACATTTATGAGCTTACTAAGGTTATCATGCCATTTATGAGCTAAGTAAGCTAAGTATATGACATTTATGAGCTTACCAAGGTTATCATGCCATTTTTGACCTAAGTAAGCTAAGTATATGACATTTATGAGCTTACCAAGGTTATCATGCCATTTATGAGCTAAGTAAGCTAATTGTGTCATAAATAAACTAAGTAAGCTAAGTATAGGTCATTATTCAGCTAACCTAGGTAATTATGCCATTTTTGAGTTAACTAAGCATATTATGCCATTTTTGACATAAGTGAGCTAAGTATAGGTCATTATTGAGCTAACCTAGGTAACTAAGCATATTAGAGCTAACTTAGGTCATTTTGGAGCTAACTTAGGTAAAATGGATCATTTTGGAGCTAAGTAAGCTTATTATGTCATTTTGGAGGAAAATAAGCTAAGTATATGACATTTATGAGGTTACCAAAGTTATTATCCCATTTTGACCTAAGAAGCTAATTATGCCATTTTTGACATAAGTAAGCTAAGTATATGTCATTATTGAGCTAACCTAGGTAACTAAGCATATTAGAGCTAACTTAGCATATTAGAGCTAACTTAGGTCATTTTGGAGGAAACAAAGCTAAGTATAGGTCATTTTGGAGATAACTTAGGTAAGATGGATCATTTTGAAGCTAAGTAAGCTTATTATGTCATTTTGGAGGAAAATAAGCTAAGTATATGATATTTATGAGGTTACCAAGGTTATTATGCCATTTTTTACCTAAGTAAGCTAATTATGCCATTTTTCACATAAGTAAGCTAAGTATATGTCATTATTGAGCTAACCTAGGTAATTAAGCATATTAGAGCTAACTTAGGTCATTTTGCTAAGCATATTGGAGGAAATAAAGCTAAGTATAGGTCATTATGCATTTGTTAAGCAAAACACTAGAGAAAATTTACCGTCATCACGGAGGTGAAGCACCGGGGTTGCTCGTGCCGGTACCACCTGGAGAAGGATCGTGCGACGCTTGTCTGGAGTGACGCTGCACCAAAGATCATTTGCAATGTCTCGTTATCATGATGACACTCAAATGTTAAGACTAGTAACTAATGACCATTCAAATGAAACTCACCGTGGTCCCTGGAGCAATGACTGGCATCGGCGGAGGGGTCGGACCGGTCTTCTCGCACACAGACTGCACGTCTGGTTTTGATGAGTCAGTCATATTAGTTAGTAATGAAACGAACATTAAGTGCGTGATTTGGCTAATATGCAGAAGAAACTTACCACGAGGAGCTCGTACATGGCCCGATTCGCCATGTCATTCCGTGCCCTCTCCTCCTCCAACATCCTAGCCGTCCTCTCCTCCAACTCCCACTCCTTCTCCGCCGCCTGCCGGTCCCTCTCCTATAGAAGCGCCTGGGTTTTCTCTCTCTCTCTTTATGAATAGCAGCCTACAACACCACTCCTCGTTAGCATTGTAATCATCGATGGCCGCACACACAATGTAATGGAGGAAAGAAATCTGAGTCCGTATAACTAACCTCGATGGCGAGCTCCATTGGCCGTGGACGAGGCCTTATCTTAGGACAGGAGCTTGTTTGGCACGCCTTGATCTCCGGGAGAGTGCGAGGACAATGTATAAGTCCTTCTCCAATGGCCATCGAGCCATGGGACCTCCCGCCACCAGATATCATCACCAGCTCTGGATCAATGGGACCCTGGCTCGGTTTAAATTCCTCCGTTTTCCTTGCCTTCCCCTCATCTCTGTACCACACGAGCTTGTTGTGTGAGGAGATGTTGGTGAAGCTCTCTGGATGATCGACGTCAGACGCAGAGAATGCCTTGGCCTTCTTGTATGAGGAAGCATGGGCCATGGCATAGAGGTCGTACACCTCTAGCACCTCCGCTTTATTGTATCGCGCCTAAAAGAGAGGAGTAAAGTAAATTAGTAATTAAAGGGCTCAAGCTAGCATGAAGAATGAATTGCATGACTCGTGAAGCAAACCACATACCCAGTTCCGCCCGAACTGATATAAGTTGGCACTGCCTTGATGGTGTGGCACACCTTCCATTTGGGCACGCCGGTCCTTGGCATTGTTGTGGAGTGCTAGCCATTGGTCTGAACACCACTCATCCACCAACACCTCCCAACAATCCATCTTATCCGCACACCATCTCAGGGGCACCTAAGTTAGTAAAGAGAAATTTGAGCGCTACGCCTACGAATCAAATCAAGGAAACTAAGTACAAGGCCTTAAGAATAGGTAATTACCTTCATGTACTGCTCCTTCTTCAGAAACTTTCTGCGGCACGCTGGCTTGGGCTTCTTAATACCACGTGAGGCGTAGTAGTCTCGAACAGCCTACACCCGAGCCTCGTGCCGTAAGTTTTATAGTAGGCGCTTGCACTCGGCATTGATAACCTGTGACGCGGCCTCCTCGTATCCCTCCTCACACCTGTAGAAGGTCTGCAATCAAACGAGACAACATTGATTAGTACAATAACTAGCTATTTAAAGATTTTTAATTGTTTAAAGAAGAAATTCCCCAAAACTTTTTGATCACCATGTCGGCCCTCGTGTGGCACAAGACACCGTCGATCATCTCCTCCGGTGGGGCCGGGGCAGCCAAGTAGTGCTCCCAGCTCAATCCTAGCTGTGGAAGCTGACCCTCATCGGGCAACGTGACAAACCCCGGGAAGTTTTGCCGGCAAATCACACCAAGGACGGTGTTGGGCCTGCGGACATCCTAAGCATGGTCCCAACCCCTACAATATGACAAGGCCAACGCATTAGATATTTGAATAAACATGATGGCAAAAGGTACAAAAAGAGTAAATGCACTTACCTCTCCCCATCAGGCCAAATCAACCACCTCTGCTCGCGGGTCGCCGGCACAGGTGGGAGCCGTGTACTACCATGCTGGTAGACGGTGGCCCCCTCAACCACCTCGCCCTCGCTATCAGAAATCTAATCCACACCACCATCAGCATGGCCACTCGGCCCGTCAGGCGGATCCGGCCAGGTACCCCATCCGGACGTCTCCTGGGACGTAGCCTGGTCCGGAGTCTCGTGGGCGTAAAACCACTCTTCTACGGGTGTTTACCCATTTCATCCTCTGTCCTCTTATGCCAATTGTTGCACTGGACACAGGGGCACCAGGTTTTTCTATGGCCATTTGCAAATGCGGCTCTCACAAACCCCTTGGTTTTTGTTAACCATTCATTGGTCATGTCTTTCTGACTAGTGTGACCGGTGTACATCCACGCACGATCACTCATCTTGCCTAGCTACTGGACACACAAGAAATAAATATATAATTCAGCATGTATATTCAACAGTTAATCTAGTTTGTCAATTTTGTTACGTCCATGCAACCTACACTCTAATAGCTAAAGATAGGTCCTAATCCCATCTGGGTATGTGTAGATTGGGTTCATTTTCCCATGCTCTGCTCCGGATCCAACGCAAAATTTTGGCAGCACCTCCCCGCTGTTCTCCTGATACACGTCTCGGCATTAAACAGAGAGGATGTGTACCCGGAGAACAACATGGAGGCACTGACGAAATTATGCGTTGGATCCGGAGCAGAGCATATGGGAAAACGAACCCAATCTACGCATACTCGGGCTGTCCAAGGATAACATTGGACAATTCGAAAGAATCATGGTTATAAAGATGCAAATGCATGCATATTTATAACTATAACCCTTTCGAACTAGAGACACATACTTGCCACGCATACTGATGATTGAAGACACCTATAGGTAGCAAGTTTCATCGGCACGAAGACCGTAACAGAGCAAATAATGAAGGGGGAGGAGGAGATGTCATTTGTGCTCACCCATGAACGCAGGGGCGCTCGTCAAATGCATGGGGAGGTCGTCGAACACTAGACCCTCGCAGCGACGAAACAACTGCACATTTAAATGCACCCGATCAACACGAATAATCAATCCCGATAAAAAATCTATGTTTATATATAACTACTTTTCTAATTTTTTTTCTTCCTTCTTTTCCTTTTTCCTCTTCTTCTTCTTCTTCTTCTTCTTCTTCTTCTTCTTCTTCTTCTTCTTCTTCTCTTCTTCTTCTGCTTCTTTTCTTCTTCTTCTCCTCCTCCTCCTCCTCCTCCTCCTCTTCTTCTTCTTCTTCTTCTTCTTCTTCTTCTTCTTCTTCTTCTTCTTCTTCTTCTTCTTCTTCTTCTTCTTCTTCTTCTTCTTTTTCTTTGTCAGATTCAGGGCTCCGCAGACCCAAGAAAGGTTCGAACTCTAGGGCGTGTGCGAAGAACTCAACCTAACCAGCCAACCGGCCCATCGCCCCAAGGCCTAGCTCGATTCACACGAACAAGGAAGAAGATGAACACGGCAGTTTACCCAGGTTCGGGCCACCTTGCGGTGTAAGACCCTACTCCTGCTTTGTGGTGGATTAGCCTCATAAGGAGGTTTGTGGATGAACTAGTACAGAGGATGAGCTACCTCGCAAGGGCTCTGATGGTGAGGGTGGAATGGATCCGATCCCGATCGAATCTCCCGGTTCCGCCTCCTCCTCTATGGTGGTGGCTAACCTATACTTATAGTAGCCTCGGTCCTCTTCCCCCAAAACATAGGCGGGAAGGGATCCCACAGTGGCCAATTTGAAAGGGGACAAGTAGTACATCTTATCCTGATGAAAGGTGGCCTCATCCTGCAAAGCCTCTGGTCGTGACGCAGGAGTGGGCTCGACGATGACATCCGTCCTGCCGTCCTAGCGGTCTTGGTCTTGTAGCACTGGAATGGAAACCTTTGCCAGGCTCCTTGGGAACCCACGTCTATCCTTGCCTCCTTAGCACCAAAGAGGAAACTGCCTCCTCTGCACCCGCTGGCGCCCACCTGGCCTTGGTCGTCATGGCTTGCGTCATCGTAGCCTCATAAGGCTGGGTACCTGCATAGAAATCTCTGCTCCTCAAGAGGCCGTCCGGGGAGGCCGCCTCCTCAGGAGGTCTTGGTGTCGTCCGCCTTGCGAGGGTCTTGTCTTGATAGTCTTGTAGATGGGCTGTACCAGGCCTTTAATGGAGCCACGCCGTGGGCCGCAGGCAGGCAAGTCTAGGCACCCTGGTTCCCTGAACGCCGACAGTAGTCCCCGGGCCCAAGGCGCGCTCGAACTTGGCTTCGAGGCGAAGCCTAAGGGCATGGGCGAAGTGCCGCGGGCCCCAATCGCCTGCAGGCCAGGCTGACACGTGGCGCTTGATGGAACGTGGGCGCCTCTGCTTCCCCACGTCGCCTCGGCAACTGCCCGACTTGACAACTGCCTATCGCATGCAGTGGGGCCATCATGGCTCGGAACATGAGAGGCCGCCGGTTATCCTTCCTCTGGCTATAAATGGGGGAAGGGGGGCGGAGCCCCCAACCCATCTTCATCTTCTTGCTGCTCGCTCCTTCTTCTTCTCCGCTGTGCCGCCATCTCGCCAGAGCACCCATGGCGCCAATGAGGATGTTCTCGGCTGCCGAGAAGGGAAAGGTCCCCAAGGAGGGACCAGGCTCGCCACTGCCCAAGAGGGGCCGCGGCTGTCCCTGCAAGCACGCCGCGACGCCGGCGGTGGCTCCCCGAGGGAATGGGCGCATCCCCTCGAAGGCTGGCACCACCTCTGGCAGTCGTGGGGGTGCTCCCTCCCACGCTGGAAGCTGCCGCAGCCGAGGCTACCGCGGCCGAGGAGGGGGGCATGTGGTAACCATTCGGCCACTGCGCCCGCGATCCCATTCGGCCGATGCATCCTCGGAGTTCATGGTGTGGGCGGAGAGGCCTGCAGGCGTCTGGTTCTAGCTCCTGTGCTTCTTCGCAAGCGCGCTGTCGGCCGGGGGACCTTGCGGCCTCTGGCTGCAGGCCGATGGATGCTGCAGCAAGGCTTCGTGGGTGGAGGTCGAGGTCACCCCGCCTGCAATGTGTTCCTGAACCGCGGGTGGCAGCCGTTCGCCCGTGCGCGTGGCCTGCAGGGGAGGTGTACTCTCCACTTCAGGCACGACAGCGCTGCCCGGAGAGCGACAGCGACGGCGACAATGTCCACCCCTCCGATGACGACGGCCGGAGGGGCGTTAGCATCCTCGGCGGTGAACTTTCCCTTGGCGATGTTCGCGATGCCTCCAGCAGCGGTGGCTCCTCCTCCGGGGAGAGCACGAGCGACGGCGACTACGACAAGCTGCCACGCCGCCGAGCTCAGACCGGGAAGGGCGACAGGCCGCCTCGCGATCGCGCCACAGTGAAGCAGGAGGAGGACTCCGACTGAGCGCGGGTGCCGCTGGAGCCGGGTCTCAGGAGCCCCAGTGGTCGCGAGGCCGCTTTTGCTTCTTCTTTTTTTCCCTGCATCAAGAAGTAGAAAGCCCTGCCGGGGCATGTAATGAACCATGGCGCTTGCACCATTATATTAACATTTTTATACTGCATCCTGGCATTCGTATTGCTACTAATTGACGGGTTCTTGCTGATCGTGGTTGGGACAACTTAGCTTTGTGTGCTTGCGGTAGACTCTCATGCCGCGAGGGCGTGCTTCTCTGAAGCTTGGACCTCCTGTGCGCCCCTCGTTCCAGAGAGATCCTGCCAGGAGTTTTCTTCTTGAGGATTCAAAGGTTCTCAGGCCTCGAGAGGCGCCCGATGGCCGCGAGGGTTCAAGCGAGCCATACGCCCTCTGGAGATGTTCCACGGGGCGCCGCGACCCCGCGAGGACTGATCGCCACTTGGTACTCTAGGTCGCGATGCCCAGCGAGGCCAGGGGATGAGGGCTCCTGGGGAACGCACACGCCCGTTGGCTCGTTCACGAGCGTCACGCGAGGATTAAGACGCGAAAGGCTATGGCACCAAGGCTTTTGCGAGGTGTGTTCGTGGGCGGACCCAAACATACACACCGTGCCCAGCCCCCCTCTCGCGAGACGCGCAGGGAAGAGCGGCGGGCAGCTGCCGCTCTCCGAAAGCAAGGTTTGGAAAAGTAAACGCTGCGAGGAGAAAAATCCCCAGCCCTTTCGAAAAAAGACGCGAGAACTTCAAATTTCATTCCAAAAAGTGGCAAAACCAGCTACAGAAAGCAAGCGAAAGAACAGCTACGTCCGGCACCTACACTAGTCTTCTGGCCTTCCCGCCAGCGCGGAGCATGGGGCTTCCACTAAGACGTGGGTGGGAGCCCCCGTGAGGCTCAGAGGCAGCACTCAGGAGACTCCGGGGCATGTACAGCCCCACTCATTATTACGTGAGAGTGTCACGAGTGGAGACTTGAGAGGCGCTTCTTGCCCCTGGGCGGGGACACCGCCCCGCGCATACCCCGACCACCGCTGGGGCATCCGAAAACCAGGAAAGGACCAAGTGGCAAGGGGCTATGTGGGCGGTGGTAAGGTGGCCGCGGGCCCTTGGCCGGGGGAGTACCCTGCCCCACACATACCCCAACCACCGTTGGGGCGTCTGGAAACCAGGACAGGACCAAGGGGCAAGGGGCTACGCGGGCGGTGGTAAGGTGGCCGCGGGCCCTCGGCCGGGGGAGGGCTCACCGGCGCCTTCCACGGAGAAGGACCCACTTCCGGATGGCATGCGCCACCGCGGTGGTCGCGCCATACACCTCGTGACGCAGAGGGAGCCCTGGCACCGGGCTCCCTCGCCGCCGGGTGTTGGTGAAGCCGCTCGAGGTCCTGCCTCCGGAGGTTCCTGCGAGTTGGTCACAAAACAGGAAGGGCAGCCGCGCTTGCTACCCTGCCCGTGATCTTTCCTCGAGAAGATGAAGGCACTAAGGACCCGATGAGGTGACGTGCGCGGGGCCGGCCGCGAGCTAGAGCTCGGTCTCTTAGGTTTATCAGCGCTGTAGTGATGGACCCGAGCACAGACGTCGTGCCAGCAGCCCCCGTCGCGGGATGAGCAAAAGGCGAGCTAGCAACGCGCGGAGACCGCGAATGGCGACTCCATAGATGATGGGTTGACAGGTATAACGTTAATCATCATAACAATTTAAGCATGCACAACTGGTCTGGAGTACATGAATCAGAATGACGCGGTTGTAGGGGCAGGCCCTAGCAGCCTGAGGATAATGCAGCCTGAGGGGCACCCTCAACTGAACAAACCAAAAAGTCACCTGGCACCATCGTTGTAGAAGCGTTGAAGTAGCTGAAGACGCGCGCTGCAGAGATCGCTCCTCACGGGCCGACCGGCTCCTGAGTCCCGGGAGGCTCCGGAGGTCCGAGGGGCTTGGGAGGGTCCGTCACCTCCTCGGTCAGGACCGCCTGGTGCCTGGCCTTGTGAGCCGCCAAGGCTCCCTGCATGAGGCGCTAGTATGAGGCGGCCATTTTCAGCAGGCCAAACGGCATGCGGACGTAGCTGCAGGGGTAGCCCCCACTCCGGCCGACACGGGACGGCCAGAAGAGGCCCTGCGAAGCACCCCTGTTGAGGCCTGGGATGTTGACGCAGACGCGCAGTTCGCCACCCATGTCATGGGCGGCAGCTGCACTAGATGGTGTGGGGCGACACTCGCCACGCATGGCTTGCGCCTCCTGAAGCTCCTCATTGCCTTGGTCATGAACTCCTGAGCACCTTGCGCCTTGCTCACGGAGGTGTGCGTCGAAGCATGCCCCCACGTGGTGCCCGAACGCCTCCCTCATGGCGCTGGTCAGGTCAAAGGCCCTCCAGATGAGAGCCCCTGAGCCCGTCCGAAGAGTGGCGCCGGGCACGCCTTCCTATGCGAGAGGGAAAGGCGCCCCAGCAGTGGGCGCGGGGCCTGACGCACGATCATCGGGCACCCCAGCCTCCTGATGGCCCTTTGGGAGGAGCTGCTTCTTCTTCTTGGGGATGGCCTCAGGAGGTAGGATGGCACCCTCGCCATCTGAGTTCTCGACCGCCGCGGCCTGGTAGGCGCGCTTGAGGGAGCACACCGCATCCTTTTCATCGTAGGCGACCGTGATGATGCCGCCACTCCCGGGCATCTTGAGGACATTGTATCCGTGGTGAGTTGCTGGCATGAACTTGGCAAGGGCCGCATACCCGAGGATGGCATTGTACGGGAGGCAGATGTGGGCGACGTCGAAGTCGATGAGCTTGGTGTGGTAGTTGTCGCGCTTGCCAAAGGTGACAGGGAGGTGAATTTGCCCTATGGGAACGGTGGAGCCATCGGTCACCCCTGAGAAAGGCTTGGTAGGTAGAAGCTAGTCATAGGGCACTTGGAGCGTCTCAAACGTCTCGACGGAAAGAACGTTGAGCCCTGTGCCGCCATCGATGAGGGTTTTGGTGACGAGGACGTTGCTGATGGTTGGCATGCAGAGCATCGGGAGCGCGCCAGCGGCGGCTGAGCACTTGAGTTGGTCCATGGAGTCAAAGGTGATGGCGTGCTTGGACCACCTGAGGGGGCGCGATGCCTCGAGCTTGGGGAGGGCCGCGTTCACCTCACGAGTGAACTGCTTGAAGATGCTATGAGAGGCGGGAGCCTGAGCGCCACCCAGGATGCAGGCGATTGCGCGAGGCTCTTAGAAACCCCCGGCCCCATCATCTTGGTGGTTGTCATCATTTCTCCTTGGCGATGGCGGCAGCGGAGGGAGGCCGGCATTGCCCTGGGGGTGATCCTCATGAGGCTGGTCCCGCCAAGGGCCCTCACGAGGCTGGCCCTGCCAGCTGTCCTCACGAGGTTGGTCACGCCAGTCCTGGCGGGGGTCGCGGTTGTCCCAGCAGCCTCCACCGCGGCCGTAGCCGTGGTCACTGTGCTCTGGGCGGCGGCCAAGGCGCCCATCACGGATTGCCCTGAGCTCCTGGCAGTCGTTGGTGTTGTGGCTGTGGACGTTGTGGAAGACGCAGAACGGGCGGTTGCCCCTGGGAGGCTCATCATGGTCACGGCCACACTTCATCTCGAGCTCCGTGGCCAGCACGGCGGGGCCCTTACGCTTCACTTCCTTTGCCTTGGCCTTCTTGTCTTCAGGATCGACCTCCAAAAGCTCCAGGAGGGAGAGGCGACCTTCCTCGGCCCTTGCGCATCTGGCTGCCATGTTGAACATCTCCAGAGCCGAACACAAGTCCTCGTGGATGGCGAGCTAATCCTTCATCTTGAAGTCCCAGACACCATCAGAGAATGCCGAGATGATGGCCTCGTCCAACACCTTCGAGTTCTTGACGCGAACGTTCATGAAGCGTTGTATGTACTTGTGCAAGGTCTCGCCCGGCTGCTGCCTTATGCGCCGCAGGTCACCTGCTGCAGGAGCGCAGTTGCGAGTGCGCTGGAAGTTGGCGATGAAGCACTCGTGTAGCTCCTCCCAGGAGGAGATCGACCCCACCAGGAGGTTCAGGAGCAAAGAACGCACGCCATCCTTGAGGGCCATGGGGAACCAGTTCGCCATGACCTTGTCGTTGCCGTTCGCTGCTTCGATGCTCAGCTCGTAGAGCTGGAGGAACTTAGCGGGGTTGGGGGTGCAGTCGTAGCATGGAGGTAGATCCGGCTTGAACTTACCGGGCCAAACGACGTGGCGCAGCTCCGGGGTGAAAGCACGGCAGCCTGCCGCACTCACAGGCGCCGGTCGCATGGGGGGAGCTTGATCTTGGCACCCGCGCGCTACCGCCTTCAGCGGTACGCGGTCTTGACGCGGCGGCGCTGGAAGCATGCACGCTTCTCCTTGGGGCCGCTGCACCACCTCGCAGCTTTCTTCATCGCGCGCCGGCGCCCTGCGCGGCGGGTCGCGTTGCGGTGCCTCTCGCCTGGGCTCGGGGTCCGTGCCGTGCGGAGAAGGAGGAGGAGGCGTGCCGTGAGCCACATCACCCTCCAGGGACTGCGGGGGACGGGGCGAACGGGATGGTGCAGGGGCCTCACTGGCAGCATTGACGAGCTCGGCGATGCGGTCGAGCCAGTCGTCGTAGAGGTCGTTGGCCGGGCGATAACGCAGAAGCTCTTGCGCCATGAGTAGCGCAGCCTGCGCGTTTGCCGGCCTACGACGAACATGAGAAGACAACGCTATGGCCGGAGTGGGTGATGGAGTTGCGGTGCGGCCATCGCGCCGCACAGACGGTGGCAGCGAGAATCTTGCTGTTCGCGAGCAGCAGGGTCAGTGGCGGTGTTAGCCGCCGGGGAGGCAGAGCGGCGAGAGCACCGTTGCCCACAGGCGCCGTCTGGGCGACGCGAGCGGCCCGGTGCTCGGCACGAACACGGCGAGCGTCGGCCATAGGAGCGACAGAATGGCGGCGGAACGAACGGCAGAGGAGACGCTTCGACATGCCCCTACCTGGCGCGCCAAATGTCGGATTCAGGGCTCCGCAGACCCAAGAAAGGTTCGAACTCTGGGGCGTGTGTGAAGAACTCAACCTAACCAGCCCGTCGCCCCAAGGCCTAGCTCGATTCACACGAACAAGGAAGAAGATGAACATGGCAGTTTACCCAGGTTTGGGCCACCTTGCGGTGTGAGACTATACTCCTGCTTTGCGGTGGATTGGCCTCACGAGGAGGTTTGTGGATGAACTAGTACAGAGGCTGAGCTACCTCGCAAGGGCTCTGATGGTGAGGGTGGAATGGATCCGATCCCGATCGGATCTCCCGGTTCCACCTCCTCCTCTATGGTGGTGGCTAACCTATACTTATAGTGGCCTCGGTCCTCTTCCCCCAAAACGTAGGCGGGAAGGGATCCCACAGTGGCCAATTTGAAAGGGGAAAAGTTGTACATCTTATCCTGACGAAAGGTGGTCTCAGCCTGCAAAGCCTCTGGTCGTGACGCAGCAGTGGGCTCGACAATGACATCCATCCTACCATCCTCGCGGTCTTTGTCTTGTAGCACTGGAATGGAAACCTTTGCCAGGCTCCTTGGGAACCCGTGTCTGTCCTTGCCTCCTTAGCACCAAAGAGGAAACTACCTCCTCTGCGCCCGCTGGCGCCCACCTGGCCTTGGTCGTCATGGCTTGCGTCATCATAGCCTCAT
The DNA here is from genome assembly GCA_011799875.1 of Thinopyrum elongatum. Lineage (NCBI taxonomy): Eukaryota > Viridiplantae > Streptophyta > Magnoliopsida > Poales > Poaceae > Thinopyrum > Thinopyrum elongatum. The sequence goes on along the minus strand of CM022303.1, from coordinate 490,004,741 downwards.
GAGACTGGGTACCTACATAGAAATCACCGCTCCTCAGGAGGCCGTCCGGGGAGGCCGCCTCCTCAGGAGGTCTTGGTGCCGTCCGCCTCGCGAGGCTTGGCCCCTCGTGAGGGTCTTGTCTTGATAGTCTTGTAGATGGGCCGTACCAGGCCGTTGATGGAGCCACGTCGTGGGCCGCAGGAAGGCAAGTCTGGGTACCCTGGTACCCAAAACGCCGACATTCTTCTTCTTCTTCTTCTTCTTCTTCTTCTTCTTCTTCTTCTCCATATTCTTCTTCTTCTTCTTCTTCTTCTTCTTCTTCTTCTTCTTCTTCTTCTTCTTCTTCTTCTTCTTCTTCTTCTTCTTCTTCTTCTTATTCTACGCCGACATTCTTCTTCTTCTTCTTCTTCTTCTTCTTCTTCTTCTACGCCGACATTCTTCTTCTTCTTCTTCTTCTTCTTCTTCTTCTTCTTTCTTGCTCTCTTTCTTCTTCTTTCTATCTTCTTCTTACTTCTTCTTCTTCTCCTTCTTCTCCTTTCTTCTCTCTTCTTCTCCTTCTTCTCCTTCTCTTCTTCTCTTCTTCTCTCTTCTTTCTTCTTCTTGCTTCTTCTTCTTCTTCGTCTTCTTCTTCTTCTTCTTCTCTTCTTCTTCTTCTTCTCTCTTCTCCTTCTTCTTCTTCTTCTTCTTCTCTTCTTCTTCTTCGCTCTTCTTTCTTCTTCTTCTTCTTCTCTCTCTCTTCTTCCTTGTCTTTTCCTCTTTTCATTTCTCTTCTCTCGCTTCTTCTTCTGTTTCTTCTTTTTTTTCCCACTACTTTCATTTATACAACTATTTAACTAATTCTATTTATACTAAACTATATATACTAACTATTTAAACTAACTAGTCTGAAAAAACAGAGAAAAAACTCACCGCGGTGGTCGGGGGCGTGGGGCATGGGGGGCGGGGGGGAGGGGAGCGTGCAAGAGCAGCGGGGGTACGGGGGGGGGGGGGTGGAGCGGGGCGGCGGGATGGGGCGGCGTGGGGGATCGGGGGCGGCGGCGTGGTGCGGTGCGAGGTAGCGGCCGGGTGCGGCGGGTTGTGGTGAGGAGAAAGAGAGAGAGAGAGAGAGAGTTGGGTCGCCACGCTGTGTTTCTCGTGTTTGCACCATGTGTAAATGCCACCCGGTAAATTAACCATACCAGTACTGCGTTCATCAAAGGCCTCGCCTAAACACGAGGATGAAAAGAGAGAGGGAGACAGAGAGAGAGCGAGGAGGGGGTGGGCCGTTAGGGCCGTTTGGTAGTGGCTTCTTTGCCGTCTGCTAGCGGATGGCAAAGAATCTTTGCCGTCCGCTAGAAGATGGCAAAGAGGTGCGGGTGGGCCGTTACAATAAGCTGGCCGCCACTGGACCCTAGCCCACCTCTTTGTCGTCTACTAGCGGATGGCACAGAGGTGGCTGACGGCAAATAGTATCTTTGCCATCAGCCCGTTCGTTGCGATCTGTTTTTTGTAAGCTGACGGCAAAGATCTTCTTTGCTGTCAGCTAGCAGACGGCAAAGAACTGGCTGATGGCAAATTCACTGATTTCAGTAGTGAGCGCTCATGGTTACGGGCTTGGCCTGCAAGAACCTTGTCAAAATCCATGTCCACTACAGGGTCTAGGGCAGCATGAAGAAGGACTCCCTGGTTGAACTCGCCTCAGCCATCATCGACCCCTACTACGAAAAGATGAAGCAGGATGCCAATAGAACAAGTCTTGTATCCTGGCACGGGGCCTAGATGCGGCAACTGGATGAACCTCACCTCAGGTTCGTGGCCATGAGCATGTACACATGCTACAAGATCACAGGCGGATAATTGACACGAGGAAGTGCCTCGTTCTCAAAATCAGCGAGGCCGGATCGAGCCACAAGTAGAGCAGTAGCGGCAAGCGTCACAAGAAGTAGATGATGATCAGATGATTGTTTATCCTAGTTAATTATGCATGTAATATATAGTTTACTTTGTTGTGTGGAAATGTCATGTGTGTAGTAGCCACTTATGTAATTATGCATGTAATAGTTTACTTTGGTGTGTGCTAATGTCATGTGTGTAGTAGCCACCTATGTAATTGGATGTTTAATTTGGTTATGCAACCATGTCCTTATAAGTGTGTGTGTGTGTGTGTGTGTGTGTGTGTGTGTGTGTATGTTGTTGTTCTGTATGCATCAGATCACACAACACACACGTCTTATTAGCAGCAATCGTCTGTGTTATTATCGGTCTTTGCACACATTTCTGATTACAGACCTATTTGCCGCGTATCACACACATCTTGTTAAGTTGAACTGTTTCTGTTTTCCTGGCTCAACGCAAATAGTTCATCCGAGTGAACTGTTTGCCCTGTATCGCACACACCTTGATCTAGCTGACCATTTTTTTGTGTTGCCTAATCACAAACAGTTCATCCGAGTGAATTGTATGCCTTATATCGCACACACCTTCATCTGGCTGCCCATTTCTGTTGTTTCGCCTCATCACAAATAGTTTATCCGAGTGAACTGTATGCCGTATACTGCACACACCTTGATCTGGCTGCCCATTTCTGTTGTTCTGTCTCATCGCAAACAGTTCGTATGGATCAACCGTATGCCCCACATCGCACACGCAACTAAAATCTGAACCGTGTTTGATGTATCCGCCATCGCAAACATTTTGCATCTTTTTAACGGGTTTTTTACATCACCGTTTATGATTAATGCATCACACACAGTTTCGTCGAAGGGTCTCTGATTGTAGTGTCGCGTTAGTAGCATCCTGCAGTAGTGTATCATCGGCTCCATCCATGCACGTCTCCGGCCGACGCCTCTGCCCGATGCCGTCGACATCTCCGGCCGCCCCAGGCCAAGCCAACACCACCGGTCGATGCGCGCTATTGCATACGATCGAACACGCCCAACCACGCATCTGGCCGTGGCCCCTGGCTTATTTTCCGAGGAAGTTCTGCGCCCTCTGCCGTAGTTTTGGTCGCCGACGTGTGCACCACCACGTTTGACCTCCGGTTGAGCCACTGACATGTGGGCCCAGGCCATTACGATTAGGTTAGGCACTAATCCAGCCACTAACAGCCACTGATACTTGGGCCTGCCTCCTCTAATTAACCAAACAAATAAATTAAACTCAGCTAATTTGTGAGTCACTGACTGTTGGGTCCCACCAGTCAGGTTTGACCAGTCAGCAGTCAACTGTTGACTGCTGCAGCAGTCAACTATTAACTGCTGACGAGGCTGCTCACTCAGCCCCCTGGCCCCACTAGTCAACCTCTGCTGACTGGGCGGTTGACCCAGTCAACTGGGCCCACTATCAGCCCCTGTTGTACATTTCTCGGTACACTTCTGTGTACCCATAGCATTTAATATTTAAAATAATTTCGAATTAATTTAATTATAGAATTTCTGAAAATGTTTAAAACTTTGAAAATCATATAAATTAATCTATTACTCGGATGAAATTAATTTATATATGAAAGTTGCTCAGAAAAATGTGATGAATCTGAGTACGCTATCCACACATCTGTCACATGCCTCTAACATGATGAACATGGAACCTTCCCCTCTATTTCATCTGTCCGGAAACTGCTAAACGCCGGGAAAACATTCCCAGATGTTTTCCCGCTTCATCTGTAACATGTAGCACTGTGTTAGCTCACCCCTAGCACAACATTTTGCCATGTCATGCATCATGATGCATTTGATTGCTTTATATTTATTGTTTCTTCCCCCTCTTATCTCCGGTAGACATCGAGACTGGCGCTGCTCCCATGTACGACTACACCCCTGACGTCCAGCCACTTGCAGCAGAGCTTCCAGGAAAGCAAACCCCCCTTGATCATTCCTTTGGCCGAATCAGGGCTCTGGGGACCCAAGAGGTTCGAACTCTAGGGTGCGCTCGTTCCTACCACCCTACTCTTTCCTGCTGCGAACCACGACGAGAGCGAGCTAGCGGGAGCGGGCCGGTGGCACATTGGTTACCCAAGTTCGGGCCACCTTGCGGTGTAAAACCCTACTCCTGCTTTGTTGGGATTGCTCGAGAGAGAGAGAGAGAGAGAGAGTATAAGGGAGGGGGCTCAAGTGGTCAAATCCTCTACAGCGGCACCTTGCCCTCCTTTTATCTCAGCCTTGGTCCTCTACCCCAAAAAACATTGGCGGGAAGGGTTGCCACACAACGGCAATTTTGAAGGGGGACAAGGGCATAGTCTATCCTGACGAAAGGTGGTCTTCGCCTGCAAAGCCACCGTCCATGACGCGCCGGTGGGCTCGGTGATGACCTTCGCCCTGCACGCCCATCGTCTTGGTCCTCTTGCACCGATCGGGTAACCTTTGGGGTTGCTTTGGAAACCAGCGTGCTGGCATTGCTCCCGTAGCACAAAAGAGGAAAGCCTCCTCATCCGCGCCTGCTGGCACGGCCTCTAGCATCGTTCGTCACCGCGCGCGTCCCCCACGTGAAGACTTAGGGCCACGCGACTAGGATGAACAGCCCTTGACTCACTCGCCTTTGGGAGGGGGCCTTGGGAGCCCGCCTCATGAGAGGGCCTCGCGAGGCTCCTGGTGGTGCCTTCCGGTCAGCAAGGGCCTCGCGAGGAGTCTTGCTCGTGAAGCTTTCTGGTGGGCCATCCGCTGGGCCCTCGACACATGTCGCGTCCTGGGCCGAAGGCAGATGGGCCTGGGTACCCGAGGTCCCACGGGCCCGACAGTAGCCCCCGGGCCCGCGGTGTGCGCATTTCCGCCTGTTAGGGGACAAAACAATGCGGGACCCAACCGCCTGCGGGCCAGGCTTGATGCGTGGCGCACGATGGAACGTGGGGTGCCCCCACTTCTCACATGATGCCTCGGCAACCGCCCTGGCTGACATAAAGCCTGCATGCGTGCGGCGCGAGGCCATCATTGCCTTTCTTTTCCTGCTGAAGGTGAAGAGGCGCAGGCAACTCCTTCTTCGGCTGATATAAAGGCGAGGGGGAAGGACCCCCCAGCCTATCTTGTTCCGCTGATTCCTTCCTCCTACTTATGAGACTAGCATGGTGAAATTCCCGTGTACCCTCAAGAACGCTTTGCTTATTATAAGAGACCGTTTTGGCCTGTCCTTTGCCACAAAAGGATTGGGTTATCTTGCTGCACTTTATTTACCGTTACCGTTACTTGCTCGTTACAAATTATCTTGCATTCAAACTACCTGTTACCAATTATTTCAGTGCTTGCAGAAAATACCTTGCTGAAAACCACTTGTCATTTCCTTCTGCTCCTCGTTGGGTTCGACACTCTTACTTATCGAAAGGACTACGATTGACCCCATATACTTGTGGGTCATCACTGACGCACGTGGTGCAGGTCGTTCATGGTGAGAGGGTGGTCATGCGTGCCCTTGAAGTTAGCGATGAATCGATCGTAGAGCTCGCTCCACGAGGAGATCGACGCCTCAGGCAGGTTCATGAGCCAGGAGCGCATGCCATCCTTGAGGGCCATGGGGAACCAGTTTGCCATGACCTTCTCATTGCCATTCGCCGCCTCGATGCTCAGTGCATAGAGTTGAAGGAACTCCGTGGGGTTGGTAATGCTGTCGTAGTGTGGGGGCAGCTCCGGCTTGAACTTGGTGGGCTAGGCCACCCAACGCAGCTCACGAGTGAAGGCACGGCAGACCATGCTACTTGAAGGGACTCCACGTGCAAGGGCAGCGTGGTTCTGGTGACCGGCCGCCGTGACCTCCTAGACTATGCGGTCTTGGCACTAGTGTTGCTGCTTGAGGAGCACACACGCATCGGGCAGCGCACGGTGAATGATCTGGCAGTTGGCCTCATCCTGGGCTTGCGAGGGGGCTCCGCAGGACGGGTCATGCCCCCGCGTGTCACGCACTCACGCCGGGTGTCGGTGTCAAAACCGACAGACCTCAGGGTAGGGGGTCCCGAGCTATGGATCTAGGATCGATGGGTAACAAGGGACGACGAACACATCGTTTACCCAAGTTCGGGCCCTCTCGAAAAGGTAATACCCTACGTCCTGCTTGATTACATTGGATGTATGATGTGGTTTACAGAGTAGATCTACCTCGAGATCAGCATGAGCTAAACCCTAAGGCTATGAGGTGATGAATGTAGCACTAGCCCTAAAGACTAAAAACCCTCAATTTATATAGACACCGGTAGGGTTAGGGTTACCGAAGATAGATTACAATAAGGAATTAAAGAGATCATCCGCCTTCTTGACTTGGAGGGCACACCACGGCTTCATAGATCTCTTGTCATTATACGGCTCCACCAGTCCGGCCCATGTACAATGGGCCATCACCCTGAGGACCGCTTAGTCCATGACTCCGTCAGTAGCCCCCGAACTTGCCTCCAACACCAAGACTTGTATCCAGTATGCATCCATCCAACCAGTATTCGGCTTGCGGGGCGAGTTCCGTAGTATGTCTCTCCCCTGTTCGGAACCGAGTGATGTCTGGAATCTGAAACGGTAGTTTTACTTAACACCGAAGGAAATAATATCGCTCAAGCACAAATAGTGCCTTTATCTGACAACTTTTTCGCTTTCAACAAAAGTCACTTCCGGCCATAACGCCAAGATGTTACTATTTCTCGAAGTGCGACTCGAGGCTGACGCCATGTTTGACACGTCCCCTCATGGTGGAGATTGTGTCCCGCTTTTCGGGGGATATGGTTAATGATTTTGATTCCCCTCCCCGCTCGTAATGTTGCGTAGGTATCGGGAAGTTGAGAGGCCGGTGGTGTGGAAAAAGGAATCCCCGCCCTGCCAACAGTCTATAAAGGGGGGCCGCTACAGTTTGCATCCCATGACCTCTTCCACCTTCCGCTCACATAGACCTTCAGAGCTCCGGCGCCCTTTCTCGCTGCTTCCACAGCGAATCCCACTTCACCTCCTTCGACCATGGCCGGATCTGGTGCCAATGGGAAGTGGGAGGCCTCCTCCGTCACCAATGAGGACATCTTGAAGATGAAGGAGGCCGGCTACTTGCTGGCCAATGTCACCCATCGGGCCCCCAAAGAGGGCCATATCATCCCTACGCCCGAGCCGGGCAAAAGGGTAGTTTTTCTCCCCCATTTCCTTAGGGGGCTCGGATTTTCCCTGCATCCTTTTGTGCATGGGCTGATGTTCTTCTACGGGCTGGATTTTCACGATCTAGCCCCGAACTCCCTCCTCCACATTTTGACCTTCATCGTCGTCTGTGAAGCGCTCCTCCGAGTCCAGCCGCACTTCGATTTATGGCTGAAGGTGTTCAATGTCAAGCCCAAGGTGGTCGGCGGCGAGCATGCGGACTGCGGAGGGGCCATGATTAGTAAGCTGACACGGGTCTAGTGGTCAGACGGCCACTTTGTCGACACCATCCAGATGTGGCAGAAGGAGTGGTTTTATATCACCGAGCCATGGGAGGCCGCATGGGGAGCGGCCCCGCATTCAGGTCCGGCCCCCCTACCAGATTGACCTCTTGGACCACCAAGTGCCCGGACTGGGTGTGTGTTGCCGACACGAAAATGCTAAAGAAGTGCGTCGACAGCATAATAGAGACCGGCGCGAAGCTGGTCGACGTGGTCCTGATCATGCTCCACTGCCGGCTCCTCCCTTGCCAGGCGAGGCCCAAGCCTATGTGGGAGCACGAGCCCGAGGATCCGGCCACCGTACGACACCTCTACGGTATGACTCCTGACAAGATATGGGGCCAATTATTCCAGCCCCAGAAGTAGTGGTCGGTCAAGGGGAAGGACATCGGCCTTGAGGCCGCGAACCCCCCGAGAGAGGTGAGCGGCATTCATTTTTGAGAAGTGTTCGGATATTCATACCATGTTTGATTCGGTCTAACCCTGGTATGTGGATTTTGCAGGGCTGGCTCACCAAGGCCAAGAAGATCCATGGCCCAGCGCCTCTACCGGAAGGGCCCCGATCAGAGCAGCTAGAAAAGCTGCTGGTCGTGGTGCCTTATAAGGCGCCCGCTAAGAAGGGCAAGAAGAAATTAGAGCCGGAGGCCAGGGAGGGCCTCCGTTGTAGGGTTCGTCCGGGCAATCGATCCGGAGACACTGCGGCCTCATCTAGGCAGGATGGGGGCGAGGATGAGGACTTGGAGGAGAGTGCCTCCTCGCATTCCAAGAAGAGGGCAGCCTCCGAGGACGTCGAGGATGTCCAACCTTCTTCGGCCCCGAAGAGACGATGCCGGCCCAAGCTGGTCCTGTCTGATAGTTTGGACTCCAACAAGGAGTCTGAAGTGTTCGAGAAGGTTCTGGTGAAGGATCCCTGGGCCAAGCCCCTGGCCAGCAGGTAAGGCATTGGCATTGTTAGCTATCTCGTTTTTAGTAATTTGCTTTAGTTGAAGGTTAACCCCTCCGAGTTGCAGTCCCCCCACGTGAACGCCCCATTGAGCAGACTTCGGAGTGGATGTCTCCGCCCACCAAACTGGCGGACAATGGGTCTATGGTGCACTCCGCGCCTCCTCCGATCCCCGAAGAGGCTGAGGAGGTGCGGTCCCAAAGTACTCCTCCTCCTCCGAACACAGAGGGGTAGGCGGACGCCGTAATGACCGAGGTTAACACTTTGGTCACCGAAGACCAGGAGGGAGCGTCCCTCCCGGCTGGGCAGGGAAAGGAGTCTGAACCATCCGGACCCCAACCGTCGACCGCTCCCGAGCCCCCAAGGCCTTCGACGGCACAGGCTCCTCCCAGCGGGGGAGGGGCCGGGGGGCCAATGCCAGCACCGAACACCTCCACACGGGCGGCAGCTGGATGGCCAGATGTTCTGGATGAGCTGTTTAGCAGCTCCGTCATCGTTGATGGGCACCACACTCTAATGAGTGCGGTTATGTAGAGTGTTCGTTCCGTCCAATCCGGACTGAACGACGCTGTCCAAGGCCTTCTAACAGGCTTTGAGGTAAGTCAAGTAATGCTCCTTCCTCATGATGTGGTTGTAATTGTTAGTTTAGGTAGACCGTATACATAGCAGCCCCCGAGACTCTGCCAGGACCTCAGAGAGACCTGCAGAGGATCAAATTCGGTAAGCCGAATAATAATGTCGACATATTTTTTGCTAATGCAGGCATCTTCCGTGGCCGCGGCTGCTAATGTCGCGGCGTTAGAGGAGATGGATCGAAAGCTCAAGCTTTTCGATCAAGAGCTAGACCTTGTCAACAAACGGTTTGACGAGGCGCAAGGTAAGCCCTGTGAGAAGATGTGTACTTGCTTGACGCCGAATATTGATGATCTGGACTATATGCTAATCCCTTATCTTGATGACCCTATAGCTGCTGCCGCCGAGGTCGAGGGCTTGAAGGAGGTCCTGAAGAAAGCTGAGGCCGAGGCAGCCGAGAAGAAAACGGCCGCTAAGAAAGCGGTGTCCAAGCTTGAGAAGGTCAAGCTTGTAGCCGAGCAACATGAGGCTCGGGTGACCGAAGTCCAAGTGGAGCTCCAGGATGCCACCAAGAAGCTGGAGGCCCTTGAGAAGGGGCAGGAGGAGCAATCCTCCTGGGTATCCAAGGCGGAGAAGGAGCTTTAGGAGGCTAGGAGTGACGCTCGAGGTGTCCGGGAGGAGCTCCAGCAAGCCGCGCAAATTGCCAATGGTAAGAAATATTTACTGTAGAGTGTGTTCAGAGGCAACAGATTCGCCCTGCTAACGAGGGTCTGGAGCTCCGTAGGCGTCTTCGCTGAACTTCTGAAGAATGCGGTGGCCGCGGCAAGGCACTTTGCCAACCTCGAGGAGTACTCCATGCAGCGGCTCTTCTGGTCACAGTTTCCGGACTCCGAGCGTCCACCTCTCCTCAGCGATCAAATGAAGTAGCTGATGGAGATGCATCGGATGTCCGAGCTGGCCTTGAAGGACCTCTGTGTCAGCCTGTGGCCGGCCGAGCCCATTCCGGACACCTACTTCGGCCTTGTGTAGAAGCTGCGGGAGGCGCCGCTCCGGATTAACGCCGTAAAATGGTCAGCGTGCCTTGAGGGGGCGAGGCTCGCGTTTGTGAAGACTCTGGTTTATTGGCCGAGGATAAATCCAATGGAGATGGCCACTGATCCTCCGCCCAAGGGGAAGGAGCATCGCCGCCCCGAGTAGTACTTCGCGCATGTGATGACCGGAGCACAGGCGATAGAGGGCCAGTGTTCGAAAGATGTAATGTTTGAGTAGTTATATTAAGTTTGTATCAAGTGGGACTTATGCTTCATTATGCGCCCGATAGACTTATTTGATATTGTAATGGTTAAATTTTGACTCCTGTGTGGCTGTATGTTTATTCTGAAAGCTACCAGTCATCGGCTTCAGCCCCCAGGTGAATATCACGAGGGGTGTTTTGTCTCTGCTCTGTTACCCTTAGCCAACGTCTTGGTGCCCGGAGGCGGTAGTGCTAGAGTGAAACCAGGCAATCAGACTATTCGGTTTTACTGCTTTCACTTAGCCTTAGGAGCTTGACGGTGGGTACTAGGGACTAGCCCCCGGTGTATTGTGATGTACTTAGGGATCAAACCCTGCCCTTTCCGATCACATGGTTTGTGTTAAGACAAACCCTTTGTGTGACATGGCGAAATCGGCAACGATTTGTAGAGTCAAACCTCGTCATCGGATCACGGACCCGTTCGCGCTTACTATGACGGCCAGTTTTCGGCTTTTTCCTCCTGAGGTACTTGACCGGGCAAACCAAAAGTACAATCGCAGGGGTTCTCCCTTTGCCCTCTTAGCCGAACATGCGGAACATAAGAGGCAAGCACAGGAGCCGGGCAACCCAACTATTGACCCAAGACATAGTTCGGAACAGATGCATATAGTGCAATATCCGAGACGCTGAACACCTAGCGGAAAGCGGTGTCGGACTTGAAGATATTGAGATGATACATAAATTGAACTCTTGATTAGTTAATATATTTTCATGCCGGGCGGTTCAAAGAGCGAGTGGGGAATCCGGAAAGATACAGAAAAAATTGCAAGATGCGGATATCCAAACACCGTAACGTGTATTTTTATTATTTATCGTAAGCTCGGGACGTCTAACCATACAATTCGAACTACGAAGGCTGTAATTGTAAGAGAGAAAGAAAAAGAAAATTTACAGAGTAAAGGTTGACGCGGGGCCTTGATACGTGAGTTGAAGCCTTCACTGCGCCCTGCTGCACGTCTGCGCCTTTGCATCTGATAGGTGGGGGTTGGGACCTTCAATGAGACCTTGATGGGCGAGGACCCTGCTGATGGAGCTGTAAGCTTGGGGATATCCGGAATTGGTCCCCGAGTCGTCCGAAGATGAGGTAATTCCGAAGTTCGGTTTAACCGAATATGTACTTCGGATTAATGTATGCCTCACGGCTGCCCATGATATTTTGAGTGCGAAGTTGTGCTGACGAGGCACATGGAGCGTGAAGAATGTCGGCGTGTCGTGGGGCGTATATCCCTATTTGCTGCTAATGCATGCGGGTTCCCATGACGGGGAGCAGGTTCGAACCCATTTACTATTGCCACCGGCCCTTACGGCGGGTCGGCATCCCGGCCTATATGGGCCGGTGTGGTCTTTGGCCACTAGGGCCATAGTGTGCTCTTCGGTTCGAAGTGAGTGTTCTGTGTTGCCGTTGATAGTTATGACGCCCAAAGGACCAGGCATCTTCAACTTGAGGTACGCGTAATGCGGAACGGCATTGAATTTGGCGAACGCTGTTCGGCCGAGGAGGGCGTGATAGCCACTGTGAAAAGGTGTGATATCGAAGATCAAGTCCTCGCTTCGAAAGTTATTCGGAGATCCGAACACTACTTCAAGCGTCATGGTGCCCGTGTAGCGGGCCTCCACTCCCGGAATGACCCCCTTGAAGGTGGTGTTACTAGGTTTTATCCTTGATGGATCGATCCCCATTTTCCAAACTGTATCCTCGTATATCAGCTTGAGGCTGCTCCCTCCGTCCATTAGGACTCTAGTGAGATGGAATCCATCGATGATGGGGTCTAGCACTAGGGCTGCGGACCCTCCATGGCGTATGCTGGTGGCATGATCTCTACGATCGAACATGATCGGGCAAGCTGACCATGGATTAAACTTCGACGCTACTGGCTCGACGGAGTATACGTCCCGTAGCGCTCGCTTCCTCTCCTTCTTCGATATATGGGTTGCGTAAATCATGTTTACCATCTTGACCTCAAAAGGGAAGGGTTTCTGGCCTCCACTATTCGGCCTGCGAGGCTCATCATCGTCCTCGCTTCGTTGGCTTTTGCTCGAGTCTTCGGCTATGAGTTTGCTGGCCTGTTTGATCACCCAACAATTTCGGTTGGAGTGGTTGGCGGGCTTCTCTGATGTGCCGTGGATCTGGCAAGGCCTGTCCAGAATCCAGTCTAGACGGGCCATCACCGTTGCATTTAAGGGCTTTCTTTCAGGTTCCGGTCTTCTGGTTTCGGAATCCGGCATTTAATGTCGTATCCTCACCCTCCCCATCATTGTGGCGACGTTTATTCTTGCTGCGTCGGGGCTTTCCATTTCCGTTCCGAATCTCGGAGGTACCGGGTGTGTCTGGGTTGGTGTTCTTGCGAGCAAGCCAACTATCTTCGCCCGCGCAAATGCGGGTCATGAGGGAAGTAAGGGCTGCCATTGTTCTTGGTTTATCCTGGCCGAGCTGTCGTACAAGCCATTCGTCCTTGACACTATGCTTAAAGGCAGCCAAGGCTTCGGCATCCGAACAGTCAACGATCTGATTTTTCTTGGTCAGTAATCGGTTCCAAAATTGTCGGGCAGATTCTCCGGGTTGTTGCGTGATGCGATTTAGGTCATCAGCATCCGAAGGCCGGACATAGGTGCCCTGAAAGTTTGCTTGAAAAGCGTCCTCAAGCTCTTCCCAGCAACCTATAGAGTCTTCGGGAAGGCTATTCAACCAGTGTCAAGCTAGGCCTTTAAGCTTTAGTGGCAAATATTTAATGGCGTGGAGGTCATCTCCCCGCGTCATGTGGATGTGGAGGAGGAAATCTTCTATCCATACGGCTGGATCTGTGGTTCCGTCGTATGATTTGATGTTCACAGGCTTGAAGCCTTACGGGAATTGATGTTGTATTACCCTCTCTGTGAAGCACAAGGGGTGTGCGGCGCCCCGAACTCGGGCTACGGCCCTCCTAATCTGCTGCTGCTCCCAGACTCTATCGTTTCAGTTTAACCGATCATAGTATCTTTCCCGGTACGCGGGCGGGTCCTCTCTGGGTCCATAGATGGACCTAGTACGGCCTCCCCGAGCATCTAGGTCATGGCGGAGGTTGTCGGTGTCAAAACTGGCAGACCTCAGGGTAGGGGGTCCCGAGCTGTGGATCTTGGATCGATGGGTAACAAGGGACAACGAACACAGTGTTTACCCAGGTTTGGGCCCTCTCAAAGAGGTAATACCCTACGTCCTGCTTGATTGTATTGATTGTATATCGTGGTTTATAGAGTAGATCTACCTCGAGATCAGTATGAGCTAAACCCTAGGCTACGGGGGGATGAAGATAGCTCTCCCCCTAATGACTACAACCCTCGGTTTATATAGACACTGACAGGGTTAGGGTTACGGAAGATAGATTACAACAAGAGGGAAAGAGATCTCGTCCACCCTTGACTTTGAGGGCACACCACGACTTCACAGGTCTCCGGCCACCACACGGCTCCACCAGTCCGGCCCATGCGCAATGGGCCGTCGCCCCGAGGACCCCTTAGTCCATGACTCCCTCAGTAGTCCCCAAACTTGCCTCCAACATCGAGACTTGTATCCGGTATCCATTCCGACTTGTATTCGGTTTGCGGGGCGAGTTCCTCAGCAAATCTCCCCCCTGTTCGGTACCAAGTGATGTTCAGAGTCTGAAACGGCTGTTTTACTTAACACCGAAGGTAGTAAAAAATATCGCTCAAGCGCAAATAGTGCCTTTATCTGACAACTTTTCTCCTTCAACGAAGAGTCGCTTCCGGCCATAACGCCAAGCAATTACTATTCCTCAAAGCGTGGCTCGAGGCTGACGCCACGCTTGACACGCCCCTTCAAGGTGGAGATCATGTCCCGCTTTCCGGGGGATATGGTTAATGATTTCGATTCGCCTCCCCGCTCATAACATTGCAGAGATATCAGGAAGTGGAGAGGCCAACAGCGTGAAAAAAGGGATCCTTGGCCTGCCCACAGTCTATAAAGGGGGGGGGGGCGCTACAGTCTGCATCCCACGCCTTCTCCTACCTTCCGCACTCGGGATTCTTCAGAGCTCCAGCGCCCTTTCTCCCTGCTTCCATAGCCAATCCCACTTTACCTCCTTCGACCATGGCACGATCCGGCGCCAATGGGAAGTGGGAGGCCTCCTACGTCACCAATGAGGATATACTGAAGCTGAAGGAGGCCGGTTACTTGCCGGCCAACATCGCCCATCGAGCCCCCAAAGAGGGCCAAATCATCCCTACACCCAAGCCGGGCGAAAGGGTAGTTTTTCTCCCCCATTTCCTTAGGGGCGTGGATTTCCACTGCACCCCTTTGTGCGGGGCCTAATGTTTTACTATGGGCTAGATTTCCACGATCTAGCCCCCAACTCCCTCCTCCACATTTTGACCTTCATCGTCGTCTGTGAAGCGCTCCTCCGGGTCCAGCCGCATTTCGGGTTATGGCTGAAGGTGTTCAACGTGAAACCCAAGGTGGTCGGCGGCGAACACGCGGACTGCGGAGGGGCCATGATCAGCAAGCTGACATGGGTCCAGTGGCCGGACGGCCACTTCGTCGACACCGTCCGGATGTGGCAGAAGGAGTGGTTCTACATCACTGAGCCAAGGGAGGCCGCATGGGGAGCAGCCCCCGCCTTCCGGTCCGGACCCCCCACCAGATTGGCCTCCTGGACCACCAAGACTCCAGACTGGGGATGTGTTGCCAACGCCAAAGCACTGCAGAAGCGCGTCGACAACATAATAGAGACCGACGTGAGGATGGTCGACGTGTTACAGATCATGCTCCACCGCGGGCTCCTCCCTTGCCAAGAGAGGGCCAAGCCCATGTGGGAGCACGAGCCCGAGGATCCGGCCACTGTGCGACACCTCTTCGGCACAACTCCTGAGAAGATATGGGGCCAACTATTCCAGCCCCAGAAGGAGTGGCCGGCCGAGGGTAAGGACATCGGTCTTGATGCCGCAAATCCTCCAAGGGATGTGAGTGGCAAGTCTCTTCGAAGAGTATTCGGATATTCACATTACAAGAGATTCGATCTAACCTAGTTATGTGGATTCTGCAGAGCTGGCTTGCCAAGGCCAAGAAGATCAGCGGCCCGGCGCCACTGCCAGAGGGGCCCGATCAGAGTAGCTGGAGAAGATGTTGGTCATGGTGCCCTACAAGGCGCCCGCTAATAAGGGCAAGAAGCAAGAGGCACCGGAGGCCAGGGAGGGCCTCTGCCACAGGATCCGTCTGGGCAACCTGTCCGGAGATGCTGCGGCCTCATCCGTACAGGATAGGGGCAAGGAGGAGGAGGATGAAGAGGAGAGTGCCTCTTCGCACTCCAAAAAGAGGCCGGCGTCCGAGGACGCCGAGGAGGACCAACCTTCCCCGGCCCCAATGAGACGACACCGGCCTAAGCTGGTTATTCCTGATAGCTCGGATGACGAGAAGTCCGAGGCATCTGAGTAGCTCCCAAAGAAGGGAACCAGGGTCAAGCCCCCTGCCAGCAGGTAAGATGTCTGTATTTTCAGCTATTACGCTTTCTGTAGTTTGTTTTAGTCGAAGGTTAACCCCTCTGAATTACAACCCCCCGCATGAGCGCCCCACCGAGCAAATCTCGGAAGGGACGTCTCCACCCGCCGAGCTGGCGGACATTGGGTCTATGGCGCACTCCGCGCCTCCTTTGGTCGCCGAAGAGGCTGAGGAGGTGCGGTCCCAAAGAACTCCTCCTCCTCCGAACACGGAGGGGGGGGGGTAGATGTCGTAATGGCCGCGGTCAACACCTCGGTCACCGAAGACTAGGAGGGAGCGTCCCTCCTGTCCGACGAGGGAAAAGAGTCTGGGCCATTCGGACCCTCTCCGTCGACCGCTCCCGAGCCTCCAAGGCCCTCGACGACACAGGTTCCTCCCAGCGGGGAGGGGGCCGGGGAGCCAACGCCGGCGCCGAACACCTCCACACGGGCGGTGGTGGGCTGGCCGGACACGCTGGAGGAGTTGGTGAACAACTCCGTCATCGTTGAAGGGCACCGCACCCTTATGGGTGCGGTTATGCAGAGTGTTCGGTCCGTCCAATCCGGACTGAATGACGTTGTCCAAGGCCTTCTAACAGGCTTTGAGGTAAGTCAAGTAATGATCCTTCCTCATAATGCGGTTATAGTTCTTAGTTTAAGTACGCCGCATACATAGCAGCCCCCGAGACTGCCAGGATCTTCGAAGAGACCTGCGGAGGATCAAATTTGGTAGGTCGGCTAACAATGTTGACATTTCCAATGCTAACGCAGGCATCTTCCATGGCCGCGGTTTCTAATGCCGCGGCGTTAGAGGAGATGGATCAGAAGCTCAAGCTTTCCGACCAAGAGCTGGACCTTGTCAACAAACAGCTTGACGAGGCGCAAGGTAAGCTATGTGAAAAGATGTGTATTTGCCAGATAGGGACTAGCCGGACCATTGACTAATCCTTTATCTTGATGATCTTGCTGCTGCTGCCGCCGAGGTCGAGGGCTTGAAGGAGGCCCTTAAGAAAGCTGAGGCCGAGGCGGCCGAGAAGAGGACAACCGTTGAGAGGGCGGTGTCCGAGCTTGAGCAGGCCAAGCGTGCTGCTGAGTAGCATGAATCTCAGGTAACCGAGGTGCAAGGGGAGCTCCGGGATGCCGCTAAGAAGCTTGAGGCCCTTGAGAAGGGGCGGGAGGAGCAATCCTACCATGTTTCCAAGGCGGAGAAAGAGCTCCAGGAGGCAAGGAGTGACGCCCGAGGTGTCCGGGAGGATCTTCGGCAAGCCACACAAATCGCGAATGGTAAGAAATATTTAATGCAGAGTGTGTTCGGAGGCAACAGATTCGCCCTGCTGATGAGGGTCTGGCGCTCCGCAGGCGTCTTTGCTAAACTCCCAAAGAATGCGGCGGCCGCGGCGAGACACTATGACACTCGCGAGGAGGATTCCACGCAGTGGCTGTTTTGGTTACAGTTTCCGGACTCCGAGCGTCCTCCCCTCCTCAGCGATCAAATGAAGCAGCTGATGGAGATGCATTGGATGTCCGAGCTGGCCTTGAACGACCTCTATGTCAGCCTGTGGCTGGCCGAGCCCATTCCGGACACCTACTTCGACCTTGTGCAAAGGCTGCGGGAGACGCCACTCCGGATTGACGCCGTGAAGCGATCGGCGTGCCTTGAGGGGGCGAGGCTCGCATTTGCGAAGACCATGGTTCATTGGCCAAGGATTAATCCAGTGGAGATGGCCACTAGTCCTCTGCCCCAGGGGAAGGAGCATCGCCGCCCCAAGCTATACTTCGCGCGGGTGATGACCGGAGCGCGGGCGATAGAGGGCCAGTGTTAGAAAAATGTAATGCTTGAGTAGATGTAGCCAGCTTGTATCAAGTGGGTGTCGGTGCAACAAACCCCAGGTGTGTTGACCAGACTGTACACAGGCTCGAGAACAAGGTTGCAGCATCCAAGACCAGACCAAGCAGAAGAGATCAACTCTTTGAGAAATCAAAGGGCGGATCAAGTAGACCAAGACCAATGAAAGGAGCAAGATACCACTAAGGAAAAACCTCCCTTGCCGGGCAGGCGAGCTTGGCGGGGACGAGGTTGCCCCGAAGACAAGTCTCAAGATTGCCCCGGCAGGCTTGCCGGGGATGCCGAGGGCGGATTACCCCAGCAAGACTCCACCGCTCCACCTCACGGCAACGCAAGTCATCGATCGGTGAGGTGTCGAGCCCCGAAGTGACTAAGTGGCTGTTATTTGGCACGTGGCAGCCACTTCTAGAGGAAATCACCTCCAAATGACACCCGTCCAGGGACGTGACACGCAGGCAGGCGTGAAGGTGGCCGAACGGCACGGCGAGGCTTGCCGGGCTACGCTACGATGTGACACTAAGCGGTGCATTTAATGCACTGTGTCCTGTGTGCAGAGTTAGGTACGATAGCACTATTTGCTATCTAATCAGTACGCAATGACTAATTTGCCATTGTGGTGCCCCCTTGATCTATAAAAAGAGGGCCATGGCAACCTTAGAAAGGATTTGGACCCTTGTACATTCATACGCGCGTAGCTGCTCTCGCCCCGAGGAGACCTTGCCGGGCTAGAGCACTGTGTCTCTACCACGGTCCTCTCATCAATCCACCAAAGCAGGAGTAGGGTTTTACGCCTCGCGGTGGCCTGAACCTGGGTAAAAACTGCCCGTGTGATTGCTGTCATGCTGCTCTGCCAAACCACAAGGGGCCGATGGCCCCATAGGTGGCCGTGTATTCCCATGACATCTTTGGCGCGCCAGGTAGGGGGAAGTGCTTGCGCGAACCCGAGAATACAAGCAGCGCGTCATCTTCACCATCGTTCTCTTCATCGACGGCTTCATCATCCATGGCGCCCAAGAAGAAACCCTGTGCCACAGCTCACCCGTCCTCCTCGAAGGCCCCTTCGCACGCGGTCGCCGACACCGTGGGGGCTACGGGGGCGCACGGGGACGTGGACGACGCAGGCGACGTCGTCACCACCTCCCCTATGGCCGAAACAGGGGCAGGAGGCACCGGAGAAGGACAGCGCCATCAACATCCCAGCGGCCATGCTCCACAAGGTGTGGGCGGGGAGATCATCCCGTCCGCGCCTCTCCACCCCACCGAAGGACGCAGCCACAGCGGTGGTGCTCGCCCTGGAGCGGACCGCAACCCTCCGGCCGCCCCCACTGACGGTGCGGCCGCAGGGCACGCGCCACCCCCGAGACGGGCTGGCCAAGCCGATGCGCCGAACGGAGCCGCCGATCCCCAAGCACATCCATCTCGTTACCACGCCACCCAGGCGACTGGCTCACTGCGACGAGAGCACGGCGCTGCCACTACCGGCACCACCAGAAGCCAGGCGACGTCGCGGTCTACGTCGTCGTCTATGCCGAGCACTGCTTCGGAGGCCATGGCGTGGGCCCAACTCCTGTTGAGATTCCCGGCGGCGGCCGATCAGATGGATGAGTGGAGAGCCACCATTCAGAGCCTGATTGGTTTCGCCGAGGCGGGAGGATCACAGCGAGCGGGCCCGTCACGGCCTTCGCAGGTGGCGACAACGGCCTGAGCCGCTGGCCGTACCAATGGGGCCACCCCCACGGTGCAATCCCCTCCGCGGCAGCCAACGCAGGGGCCGCAGCCAGAGCCACGCAACCAAGAACCCGACAACGTGTCGATGGCTTCATCCGATCCTCGAGCACGACGAGACCAGTGGCGAGTCCTGGAAGGCAGGCGGAGGGAAGACACGCGCGTCACCATCGAACGACGTCGTGAAACCCAACGCCAGTCTGATAGGCACAATGGCCCCGACGTCGACGATCCCACGCTCGATGAAGGTGGGTACCTACCTTTCGAGGTTGGGTGCCCCGCCTTCACTCGCGAGCTGTGGCAAGTCCGTTGGCCATCTGCTCGCATGTTCAAGCCAGAAATACCAGAGAAGTACGATGGAAGATTGAACCCGGCAGAGTTCTTGAGCATCTACACCATCGATGTTCAAGCTGCCGGGGGAAGAGACAAGAAGGTGTTCACCAACTACTTCCCTTTGGCACTCATGCCAAATGTGAGGTCTTGGCTGATGCACTTGCCAGAAAACTCCATCTGGAGCTGGGCTGACATGTGCCATGAGTTTGTTGGCGCCTTCATGGGCGGCCATGAAGAACTAGGACAGCCCAGCGACTTGCAACTCCTTCCGCAGAAGGAAGGAGAGAGCATGCGAAAGTACATGCAGAGGTTCAGCCGGGTGCACAAGAATATTCCAGACATCCACCCGGCAGCTGTGATAACTGTGTTCCAGTCCAACGTGCACAACCGTCGGATACGTTCTAAAACGAACGTTCGGTTGCCCAAGACTGTGAATGAGCTATACACTCTGGTGGATAAGTGTGTCCGAGTAGAAGAGGGGAGATGACTCCCCGGTGAAGAAGGTGGCATCGACATCGACTCAGAGGACGACGACGACGCCACCAACCAGAAGAAGAAGAACAAGAAGCGCAACAAGAAGCTCAAGAATAAAGCGGTGATGACCGTTGAAGGATCGAGTGCACCTAGTACCGGCAGGAAGGCCAAGACCGAGGTCCCCGGCAAGGAAGCTACCGCGTGCACTGATTGCCAGGAAGCCACGGCTGCCGAGAAGGCTAGGAAGGGTGATGGGTCGTACTGCAAGATCCATCAGACCAAGGGCCACGATCTTCAAGCGTGTCATCAGGTTGAGCAACTCGTCAAGAAGTAGAGGGCTGAGTACGAGAAGCGTGATAAGGAGAAAGACCAAGATGGCGCTGGCGGGGAGGGCCGAGGCGGCAGAACAGGTCACCCCGGCAAGGCTCCTCAGTACCAGGGGAAACCCCCCAAAGGCCGTGAGAGGAAGGATTGCGAGGACGAGAGTGACGAAGGAGATGAAGAGGAAACCAGTGAGCAGGAGTTCCAGAAAGCAACTGACGCCCTATGCATTGACGGGGGTGCATCTTTGCACTCCTCTCACTGCCAACTTAAAAAGTGGGCACGTCAGGTCAATGCCGTGGAGCCAGCGGCAGATTCTCGGAAGCTGCTCAAGTGGTCCCGCACGCCCATCATCTTTGATGAGGAGGACCACCCTGACCGCACTACTGCGGTAGGGTGTTTGCCGTTCTTGGTTTCACCAATGATCCGCAACCTCAAGGTCACAAAGATGTTGGTTGACGGTGGGGCCGGGTTGAATCTGATTTCTTCGAAGGTCATCAGCAAACTCCAGATAACAGATGAAGAGCTCAAGGTTACAGGTACATTCCAAGGGATCAACCGCGGCAGGAGTCGTCCTGAGGGGAAGATCACACTGCCGGTAACATTCGGAGGAGAGTTAAACTATCGGATAGAGAAGATCATGTTTGATGTGGTTAACCTCCCCCTACCGTACGATGGAATCCTTGGTCGCCCTGCCCTGGCCATATTCATGGTGGCATCCCACTATGCCTACAACACTTTGAAGATGCCAGGGCCAATGGGCGTCATTTCCATTCCATCAGACAAGAAAGACGCAATCATATGCGTGGACAAGATGTACCGGGAAGCAGTCACTGCAGAGGCCGCGGAAGCCACTGCTCCCACCGAGGAAAGTAAGAAAAAGAAGAAAGCCAGTAAGGATGCCAGCAAGGAATCCGGGAAGTGTACCTCTTCGGAGTACGCTACGCCTGTTGATGACTTGCCGGAGAGTTCAAATAGCAAGAGATCCAAGGCTGCTGCACCCGCTATGAAGAAGGTCCCGGCAGGGCTAGCTGGCGCTGATGGTATGTTTACCATCAGTGCCATCCTCGACGACAAATAGGAAAGTGCGCTCGTTGCCTTCCTGCGGGCGAATGTCAATGTGTTTGCTTGGCAACCATCTGACATCCCCGGTGTTCCCTGGAAGGTAATCGAGCACCACCTTGCTGTCTGCCCACATGCCTGGCCCATCAAGCAGAAGGTCCGAAAGTAAGCTTTGGAGTGGCAACAGTTTATTGCCAAGGAGATCAAGAAACTCGAGGCAGCTGGTTTGGTCAGAGGAGTATTGCATCCAACATGGTTAGCAAATCCAGTGGTGGTGCGCAAGGCGAATGGGAAATGGAGGCTTTGCATAGATTTCATAGATCTGAACAAAGCATGCCCGAAGGACCCATTCCCCTTGCCGCGCATCGACCAAACTGTGGATTCCACCTCCGAGTGTGACCTGCTTTCCATCCTGGATGCCTACTCTGGATACCACCAGATCTTCCTGTCCAAGGAAGACGAAGAGAAGACCGCATTCATAACCCCATGTGGCACGTACTATTTTGTACGGATGCCCTTCAGGTTAAAGAGCGCTGGATCCACGTTTGCAAGAGTAGTACAAATTGGCTTTGAGTCCCAGCTGCACAGAAATATTGAAGCCTACATGCATGATATAGTGGTCAAAACCAAGGACAGAATGACTCTCATTCAGGATTTGGATGAGACCTTTGCAAATCTGCGCAGGATCAACTTGAAGCTCAACGTGGAGAAGTGTGTGTTTGGCGTTCCTTCCGGCAAGCTACTTGGCTTCTTCATGTCCCATCGGGGGATAGAGGCCAACCCCGACAAGATCAAGGCTATCGAGCAGATACAAGCACCCAAGACAGTTAAAGATGTGAGGCGTTTGACTAGATGTGTTGCCGCGCTGAGCAGGTTCATTTCCAAGTCCGCTGAACGCGCCTTGCCATTCTTCAAAATCTTGAAGAAGGCAGGGCCCATGGAGTGGACCCCGGAGGCAGACGCTGCGCTACAAGATTTGAAGACCTACCTTTCCTCTGTTCCCACCTTAGTCGCTCCTAAACCACAAGAGCTATTGCTGCTATATTTAGCAGCGACCAATCAAGTGGTTAGCGCAGCACTGGTGGCACAGCAGGAGGTAGATGAAGCAGCAGCTGCCACCGGCATCCCCTCTGGAGGGGAAAGTGAACCCGTCCTAGCAAAGTCAGATGCAGTTCAAGATAAGGAAGAGCAAGGCAGTGGAGACAGTTCCAAGATCACGGCAAGGAAGAAGGTGGTGTAGCGCCCAGTGTACTTCGTCAGCTCCCTGCCGCAGGGGGCTAGGTCGAGGTACTCTGGCGTGCAAAGGTTGATTTTTGGCCTCATCATGGCCTCAAGGAAACTGCGCCACTACTTCCAAGCCCACGAGATCACGGTTGTCACTCGCTTCCCCTTGCAACGCATACTCCGAAACCCCGAAGCCACCGGCAGAATCATGGAATGGGTTTGGAGTTATCCAGCTTTGGTTTGAAGTTTGAAAGCACATCAACTATTCAGAGCAGAGCACTAGTAGAGTTCATTGCGGAGTGGACGCCAACCCCTGATGAAGAAGTGCTAGAGATAGTCATCCCCGGCAAGGAAGCGCCCCAAGAATGGATTGTGTATTTTGATGGTGCCTTCTCCCTACAAGGTGCAGGAGCTGGCGTGCTTCTCGTTGCTCCCACTGGGGAGCACCTTAAGTACATCGTTCAAATGCATTTCCCCTGGGAGAAGGCTACCAACAATACTACAGAGTATGAAGGGCTCCTTGCCGGGCTCAGAATTTCAACAGAACTGGGAATCAAGAAGTTAATCATCCATGGAGACTCACAACTTGTGGTGAGGCAAGTCAACAAGGATTATCAAAGCCCATTGATGGAGGCATACGTCAAGGAAGTGAGGAAGTTGGAGGAGCCCTTTAACGGATTGCAAACAGAGCACGTGCCCCGTGCGGAAAACAGCATTGCTGATCATTTGTCAAAGTGCGTTGCGCAAAAACTCCCTGTGGAACCAGGGACTTTTGTTCTCCATCTGACTCAACCCTCCGTATCCCCAGCAACAATGGCCAGCAAGAGGAGGAAATTGAACTCAGGCAAGCCTCTCCCGGCAGAGTTTCCTGAAGCCCCCAGCAAAGAGCTTGGCGGGAACAACTCCCCTTCGATCAATGAGCTGCACCCTCCCGCCGAACTACCAGTCTTTACGGTCGAGGCATGCGCTCCCATCGACGAGGAGGTGCCACTAGTCCTTTTTCCCGAGCCCCAGGCTCCAACTTGTGCACGGCACATTGTTCATTTCCTCCAAACAGGAGAACTTCCTGAAGAACAAGAAGCTGAAAGAGTAGTCCAGAGGGCCAGTATGTATCAGTTCGTTGACGACACGCTATACAGAAGAAGGCCCAATGGTGTGAAATTCAAGTGCATTTACCGGGAAGAAGGAAAGGAACTGCTGACAGAGATACACAAGGTATGTGTGGCTCCCACATCGGATCAAGGGCCTTGGTCAGGAAAGCTTTCCGACAAGGTTTCTACTGGGCCACAGCCCTCCAAGACGCAATTGAGCTAGTCACCAAGTGTGAAGCCTGCCAGTTCCACTCCAAGAATATCCATCAGCCTGCTCAAGCTCTCCAAACAATCCCTTTGTCATGGCCATTTTCAGTCTGGGGGCTCGACATCTTGGGACCCTTCCCCCGTGCTACCGGGGGCTTTGAATTCTTGTTCGTCGCAATCGACAAGTTTACAAAGTGGCCGGAAGTAGAGCCCGTGAGAAAGGTAACCGCACAGTCAAGCTATCAAGTTCTTGAAAGGATTGGTGTGCCGCTTCGGGGTAATTGCCTGAATCATCACCGACAATGGCACCCAATACACAAGCCGCGCCTTCACGCAATACGTTCATGCCCTCAGAAGCAAGATCTCATTTTCCTCTGTGGCCCATCCCAGAAGCAACGGGCAAACTGAGAGGGCGAACGCTGAAGTGCTGCGAGGCCTCAAGACAAGAACCTTTGATAGGCTGCAGAAGTGTGGCAGGCGATGGATCGACGAGCTATCGGTGGTTCTTTGGTCCCTCCGTATGACACCAAATTGAGCTACCGGGCAGACTCCCTTCTCCCTAGTCTATGGGGCAGAAGCAGTTATCCCCACGGAACTCATATTCGGGTCTCCTCGAGTGCTTGCCTACGATGAAGTAGCACAGGAACGGCACCGGCATGACGACGCTGTGCTACTTGAGGAGAACCGTCTCCGGGCTGCTGTGTGTGCTGCACGCTACCAGCAAGCCCTGCGTCGCTATCACAGCCGCAAGGTTCATGCCCGGAGCTTTGAGAAAAGCGACCTTGTCCTTACGCATGTTCAGTCCACCAAGGGTGCAAACAAGTTGATGCCGAAGTGGGAAGGCCCTTACCGGGTAGTACGAGTCACCAGACCTGGCGCAGTCCGTCTGGAGACCGGAGATGGCATTCAATTGCAAAACTCATGGAACATTGAGCATCTCCGTAAGTTCTACCCATAAGGCGCGGCTGTCGGGCCCTTCCCGGCAGCCACCCTTTTGTACAAGCTTTGCCGAAGTTGCATGTAACCCTTTGTACAAAGCCAGACACAAACCCTGAGTAACAGAGAAATAAATGAAGCACTGGGGGCCCCAAAACTTGCATGCATGCATAAGCATATCATGAGCATAGCATGACCATGTAGATGAGGTCGCATGTGGCATTGTTTTCATCTGCACTAAGTTGCAGGGTTCTTGTTGTGGACTTGATCCCGAAGAGAAGAAATGAAGACAAGTCTACGTGATGATCCCCGGTAGACCAAACAGATAAGTTCCTTCTTATCCATACCTGTTCTGTAATTTGAAAACTTGCACATATGAAAACCCCGCCACCTTCGAAACATAGGTGCTCCTACCCTTTGACTCGAATGCTGCTTCGGTCAGGGTGGTTGCAGTGGCCTTTGACGGAAAAGGTTCGGCGGGGAGCTGGTCGCTTCTTATGGTTTTGTGCCCGGCAGGCCTAGCCCCGCGGCAACAAACTGAGGGCACCGACATGATAGCTTGCCGGGGAAACTTGTTTAGTTGAATGTATAGAGGCATTTCACCTCTGCATGGATATGATACATGCAAAAGTACCCGGCAAAGCTTGTCTTTTTCATTAATATGCTGATAAGCAAGTATAGATCTTACAGAACACAAACATGGATAAGGCAGTTTACATTATTTAGACTAAAGTTTGGCCGATGCCTACACATTTCTAACTGAAAAAAGATAAATGCCGCGTAATCCCTTTTTTGTTCCTCTCCTCCTAGGCACTACGGTGGGAAGAGAAGACGGCAAAAGGGGTGCCTGGGCAGAAGCCCAGCCTGACCTCGTCGGGCCCCATGAGGGGAGCCCGACAAGATCAGGAGGGCACGGGAGAAGGAGATGGCGAAGAGAGCGTCGGAAGGGTCCCCCTGACCACCGCTACCAAGGCCAGCAGGATGCAATAGGGCGAACGAAGCTGCGGCCCGCGAGGAAGCCTACCGGGGCCCAGCTGGAAGGCTGCTGGAGGAGCCGAAGACATCATCCCCACCTCTGCATCCAACTCCCAGGCAAATCGCCTTGCCGGGAGTGAGATGCAGGTGTAGATGATGGTGCCGCCACCTGACGGTGATGGTGCGGCTGGCGTTCAGCCAGAGTCGGAGCTGTCATCCTCCCCATCGGTGCCGTCGTCATCGCCGTCACTGTCCTCCACGTCGCTATCGCTCGAGGAGGAGCTTTCGTCGTCGGTCGAGCTCTCCGTGCAGCACCCTAAGCGAGCTCCCAAGCATCCGAAGACCTTGACGAAGAGCAGCTCGGCATCCATTAATCTAAAATGGAGGACGTGCCCCTCCGACAAGCTATGGGCGCGAGCAAAAGTCTTCCAGCCACGTCGGAAGAGCATGACATGAGGGGCGGGGAAATCCACATCCACCCGCATGCTGCCATTACAGAAACCCCTCATGTGCAGCTTCAGTGCGCGCGGTTGTTCAAGCTCCATCACCCTCGCAAATGGAGTAGGGAGGCGGAGGCGGCTGCGCGGGGGGTTATACAACCTGATGATGAACTCCAGCGGTTGATCTCCGACGTGGCCTTCCATTGGGGGATGAGCGGCCGACGGAGGTGCAATCAAAGCACCACCCCGTCCTCCTCAACCCCGAACACCACGGCGACCGCGACCTCGCCCCCTCCCACCTCCTCCCGCGGCAGGCTCCGCCCCCGCGTTTTCAATAGGAGGAGGGAGGCGCTGTCAAGCAGAAGCCCTCGTCGCCACCGCCGAAAAACCGCCACGCCCCCGGCCCCTCACCATGGTGGACGAGAGCTGCTAAGGAGAAAGAAGGGGTGAGATGCGTGGAGAAGCACCCTGTCCCGCGTTCCTTTTTATAGGCGAACGGGGCAGGGAGCTGGCTCCTCTCCCAAGAGGCAGCCGCCCTACTCCTCCAATCCGGTTTCCACACACCACCAACGGCCCGTGGGATCAAGGCCGACCCTCAGCACCAATCCATGGCGTCTGGGTTTCTGCCATGGCACGCACTTCCACCCCCTCCGTGTCCGCCACCAACCCCGCGCAACGCATGCGGTACACGTGGCGGAAGCGCTGCAAGTGGGAAAGATAGTGGGACGACAGTTACCACCCCGTGAACGTGGGACGTGGGTAGCCCATGGATCGTGGCTCATAATCTCCCCCACAACGTCTTGCACGACGCGCGGGAAAACCGGAAACTGACTCAAGCTCAGATTAATGAAGAAGCAAAGAAGGTCTCAAAGGGTGAGCTACCGCAGCCTCCCCGCCTATGTACTAAACAGGGTCTACCCCAACGACGCTCGGCAGCGCGTTCAGGTCAGGCCCGGGGGCTCCTGTCGGTGCAACAAACCCCAGGTGTGTTGACCAGACTGTACACAGGCTCGAGAACAAGGTTGTAGAATCCGAGACCAGACCAAGCAGAAGAGATCAGCTCTTTGAGAAATCAAAGGGCGGATCAAGAAGACCAAGACCAATCAAAGGAGCAAGATACCACTAAGGAAAAACCTCCCTTGCCGGGCAGGCGAGCCTGGCGGGGACGAGGTTGCCCCGAAGACAAGACTCAAGATTGCCCCAGCAGGCTTACCGGGGACACCGAGGGCGGATTACCCCGCCAAGACTCCACCGCTCCACCTCACGGCAACGCAAGTCATCGATCGGTGAGGTGTCGAGCCCCCAAGTGACTAAGTGGCCATTATTTGGCACGTGGCAGCAACTTCTAGAGGAAATCACCTCCAAATGACACCCGTACAGGGAGGTGTCACGCAGGCAGGTGAGAAGGTGGCCAAACGGCATGGCGAGGCTTGCCGGGCTACGCTACGATGTGACACTAAGCGGTGCATTTAATGCGCTCTGTCCTGTCTGCAGAGTTAGGTATGATAGCACTGTTGTCTATCTAATCAGTATGCAATGACTGGTTTGCCATTGTGGTGACCCCTTGATCTATAAAAGGAGGGCCATGGCAACCTTAGAAAGTATTCGGACCCTTGTACACTCATACGCGCATAGGTGCTCTCGCCCCGAGGTGACCATGCCGGGCTAGAGCACTGCGTCTCTACCACGGTCCTCTCATCAATCCACCAAAGCAGGAGTAGGGTTTTATGCCTCGCGGCGGCCCGAACCTGGGTAAAAATTGCCCGTGTGATCGCTGTCGTGCTGCTCTACGCCCTCCACTCTTTGTGGAATGCGTCCTTTCCCCCTGTCGAACCACAAGGGGCCGATGGCCCCATAGGTGGCCATGTTTTCCCACTACAGTGGGATTTATGCTTTATTATGCGCCCGGGGAACTTAGTAATTAAATTTTGACTCATGTGTGGCTGTATGTTTAGTTCTGAAAGCTACCAGTCATCGGCTTCAGCCCCCAAGTGAATATCATGAAGGGTGTTTTGTTTCCGCACTGTTACCCTTAGCCAACGTCTTGGTGCCCGGAGGCGGTAGTGCGGGAACGAAACCAAGCGATCAGACTATTCGGTTTTACTACTTTCAGTTAGCCTTAGGAGCTTGACGGTGCGGACTAGGGACTAGCCCCCGGTGTATTTGTGATGTACTTGGGGGTCGAAGCCTGCCCTTTCCGATCACATGGTTTGTGTTAAGACAAACCCTTCATGTGACACGGCGAAATCGCCAACGATTTTTAGAGTCCAGCCTCGTCATCAGATCGTAGACCCGTTCGCGCTTACTATGACGACCAGTTTCGGCTTTTTCCTCCTGAGGTACTTGACTGGGCGAACCAATAGTACAATCGCAGGGGTTCTCCCTTTGCCCTCTTAGCCGAACAAGCAAAACATAAGGTGCAAACACAGGAGCCGGGCAACCCAACTCTTGACCCAAGACATAGTTCGGAACAGATGCATATAGTGCAATATCCGAGACGCTGAACACCTGGCGGGAAGCGGTGCCAGACTTAAAGATATTGAGCTGATGTATAAATCAAACTCGTAACTGATTAATATATTTTCATGCCGGGCTGTTCGAAGAGCGAGGAGAGAAAGTGAAAGAAAAATTGCAAGATGGAGATATCCGAACACCATAAAGGGTATTTTTATTATTTCTCGTAAGCTCAGCATGTCTAACCATACAATTCGAACTGTGAAGGCAGTACTTGCAAGAGAGAAAGAAAAGGAAAATTCACAGAGTAAAGGTTGACGCAGAGCCTTGATGTGTGAGTTGAAGCCTTCACTGTGCCCTGCTGCATGTCTGCGCCTTTGCTTCTGATAGGTGGGGGTTGGGACCTTCGATGAGACCTTGATGCGCGAGGACCTTGCCGATGAAGTTTTAAACTTGGGGGTATCCGGAATTGGTCCCCGGGTCGTCCGAAGACGAGATAATTCTGAAGTTTGGTTTAACCAAACATGTACTTCGGATTAAAGTATGCCTCACGGCTGCCCATGGTATTTTGAGTGCGAAGTTGTGTTGACGAGGCACGTAGAGCGTGAAGAATGTGGGCATGCCATGTGGCGCGTATCCCTATTTGCGGCGAACGCATGTGGGTTCCCATGATGGGGAACGGGTTCGAACCCGTTTACTGTTGTCGCCGGCCCTTACAGTGGGTCGGCATCCGGGCCTATATGGGCCGATGTGGTCTTCGGCCGCTAGGGCCGCAGTGTGCTCTTCGGTTCGAAGTGAGCTTTCTGTGTTGCCGTTGATAGTTATGACGCCCGAAGGACCATGCATTTTCAACTTGAGGTACGCGTAGTGCAGAACAACATTGAATTTAGTGAATGTTGTTCGGCCGAGGAGTGCGTGATAGCCGTTGCGAAAAGGTGCAATATTGAAGATCAAGTCCTCGCTTCGGAAATTATCCGGAGATCCGAACACCACTTCGAGTGTCAAGGTGCTCGTGCAGCGGGCCTCCACTCTCGGAATGACTCCCTTGAAGGTGGTGTTACTGGGCTTAATCCTTGATGGATCGATCCCCATTTTCTTCACTGTATCCTCGTATATCAAATTGAGGCTGCTTCCTCCGTCCATTAGGACTCTAGTGAGGTGGAATCCATTGATGATGGGTCCAGCACTAGGGCTACAGACCCTCCATGGCGTATACTGGTGGGATGGTCCCTGCGATCGAACGTGATCGGGCAGGCTGACCATGGATTGAACTTCGGTGCTACTGGCTTGATGGAGTATATGTCCCGTAGCGCTCGCTTCCTCTCCTTCTTCGATATGTGGGTTGCGTAGATCATGTTTACCATCTTGACCTCGGAAGGGAAGGGTTTTTGGCCTACACTATTCAGTCTGCGGGGCTCGTCATCGTCCTTGCTTCTTGGGCTTTTGCCCGAGTCTTCGGCCGTAAGTTTGCCGGCTTGTTTGATCACCCAACAATTTCGGTTGGAGTGGTTGGCGGGCTTCTCTGATGTGCCATGGATCTGGCAAGGCCTGTCCAGAATTGTGTCCAGCCTAGACGGGCCATCACTGTTGCCTTTAGGGGCTTTCTTTCGGGTTCTGGACTTCTGGTTTCGGAATCCGGCATTTACTGCCGTATCCTCACCGTCGCCGTCATTGTGGCGACGTTTATTCTTGCTGCGTCGGGGCTTTCCATTACAGTCCCGAACCTCAGAGGTACCGGGTGTGTCTGGGTTGGTGTTCTTGCGAGCAAGCCAACTGTCTTCGCCCGCGCAAAAGTGGGTCATT
This sequence comes from Thinopyrum elongatum, assembly GCA_011799875.1. Taxonomy (NCBI): domain Eukaryota; kingdom Viridiplantae; phylum Streptophyta; class Magnoliopsida; order Poales; family Poaceae; genus Thinopyrum; species Thinopyrum elongatum. The sequence continues at coordinate 489,974,250 of CM022303.1, read as the reverse complement.
AGGGAAGTAAGGGCTGCCATAGTTCTTGGTTTGTCCTGGCCGAGCTGCCGTACAAGCCATTCGTCCTTGACACTATGCTTAAAGGCAGCCAAGGCTTCGACATCCGGATAGTCTACGATCTGATTTTTGTTAGTCAAGAATCGGTTCCAAAATTGTCGGGCAGATTCTCCGGGTTGTTGCGTGATGCGATTTAAGTCGTTAGCATCCGGAGGCCGGACATAGGTGCCCTGGAAGTTTGCTTGAAAAGCGTCCTCAAGCTCTTCCCAGCAACCTATAGAGTCTTCGGGAAGGTTGTTCAGCCAGTGTCGAGCTAGGCCTTTAAGCTTGAGCGGTAAATATTTAATGGCGTGGAGGTCGTCTCCGCGCGCCATGTGGATGTGGAGGAGGAAATCCTCTATCCATACGGCAGGATATGTGGTTCCGTCATATGATTCGATGTTCATAGGCATGAAGCCTTCTGGGAATTGGTTCTGCATTACCGTCTCTATGAAGCGCAGGGGGTGTGCGGCACCCCGAGCTCGGGCTACGTCACGACGGAGGTCTTCGGACCTCCTACTCTGCTGCTTCTCTCAGACTCTATCGTTTTGGTTTAACCGATCGTAGTATGCTTCCCGGTATGCAGGCAGATCTTCTTTGGGTCCGTAGATGGACCTGGTATGGTCTCCACGAGCATCTAGGTCATGGCGGAGGTCATATTCGTAAGTGGGCCACACCTGATCCTTGCCATGATGGCGAGGTGGGGCGGCTGGATGTTCCGCCTCGTCAGCTTCCCTATCCCGCCCTCTAGGGGGTTGGTCTGGCTGTTCGGCATTTGTATGCGTCGGGCGTGTTGGCTCTATAGCCTCATCGTCGAACTGGGGCAATAGCCTTCGTTTAGGATAACTCCTGGTTGGCTGATCGCGGCCGTATCCCTCGTCGGCAGCTAGGACTTTAGTCCATCGGTCGTTGAGGGTGTCATGTTCATTCTTGATTTTGCGTTTTTGCTTCTATAGGCTGCAGGCGGTGACTAAAAGCCTCCGCTTGAACCGTTCTTGCTCCAGAGGGTCTTCGGGGATGATAAAATTGTCCTCCCCGAGACTGGCCTCCTCTTCAGAGAGTGGGAGGTAGTTGCTATCCTCGGAGTCGTCGTGGCTTTCCTGATTAAGAGGGTCCTCTTGCCCCGCGGGGTCATCCTGATGATGCTCGTTGGCAGCGTCTCCGGTGCGGTCATCCGTATTATTTACGGTGCCGTTCTCCGCCGAGTCTACGTTGCTTGCGTGGCTTCGACGTGGTTTTGATCGACGGTGCTATTTTCGGCGTTTGGGAGGCTCATCTCTGGGCTTGCCTCGGTCCTGCTCAGGAGTGCCATTGCCATCCTTTGGGGTGTCCACCATGTAAATGTTGTAGGTGGATGTGGCCGACCAGCGGTCCGTGACGGGGCGACCGACCTCAGCATTAGCCGCGGTTACATCCTCCTCGTCCATGTATTCGGCATTCTCCGAATTATAGTCTAACATATTGGTTAAATCATCGATAGTTGCTACCAAATGGGTGGTGGGTGGGGTGCAAAATTCCCTGTCGAATGCCTCGAAGGATCGGTGATTGTAGTCGGAGGCCAGGTTCTCCTGGATAGTCATTTTCTGAATTCGGTCTAGCGCCTCGTTCAAAATATCGAGGGTTGCCGGACTTGAGGGCTCTAGGCCGGACTTTGTGGTGACAAAGCGGGGGTCAGTCTATGACTCAACCGATCCTTGGTCCCGGACGGGCCTATCAGGATTCGGGACCGAAACCTCGAGGGGCACCAAATTGTCCTCAAAAACTGAGGGTGTGCTTTGATCCTCCTGTGCACCTTCTACGCCAAAGTTTGAGGTCGGGTCGTTTTGGGCCGGGGGTGACCCCTGGCCGCTATTCGCCGACTCAAGGTGCGGGCTCGAGGTCAGCAAGGTGTTGTGGGGGAGGAGCTCAGCCGAGATTGAATCTTGGCTTCTGACCTCTGGTTCTGCCTCGAGGGCCGGGGATAAATCCTCCGCCGATGTGAGCTCGGTTGACGGTGGGGTAAGGTCCCCTCTCTCAGGGAGTCCTTCCTGGCTGAAAGCCGTTTGGTGGACTGGGGCCGATTCATAGATCGGATCAGAGGTGTACATCGTAGCAGGCGCGGCAAGGCCCGCGGGGGTGGTGAATCAGGTGAAAACCAAATCCCCCCACACGTCAGTAACGTACTCTAGATTGCCGAATCGAATCCGGTGTTCGGGAGCGAAGTTGTCGACCTGGTCAAGACGGTCGGTCAAATCAGCATGCAGTACGATGCTGCCAAAAGCGAAGAGTTGTCCAGGGACAAAGAGATCCATGGAACTGATGTCCTCTCCAAGGACTAAGCGAGCCATCGATCCTTCTGGTGATCCAACAGTGGAACTCTCAATGAAAGCACCAATGTCGGTGTCAAAACCGGCAGACCTCGGGGTAGGGGGTCCCGAGCTGTGGATCTAGGATCGATGCGTAACAAGGGACGGTGAACACAGTGTTTACCCAGGTTCGGGCCCTCTTGAAGAGGTAATACCCTACGTCCTGCTTGATTGTATTGATTGTATATCATGGTTTACAGAGTAGATCTACCTCGAGATCAGTATGAGCTAAACCCTAGGCTACGGGGGGATGAAGATAGCTCTCCCCCTAATGACTACAACCCTCGGTTTATATAGACACCGACAGGGTTAGGGTTACCGAAGATAGATTACAACAAGAGGGAAAGAGATCTCGTCCACCCTTGACTTGGAGGGCACACCACGGCTTCACAGGTCTCCGGTCACCACACGGCTTCACCAGTTCGGCCCATGCGCAATGGGCCGTCGCCCCAAGGACCCCTTAGTCCATGACTCCCTCAGAGGTCGTACTCGTAAGTGGGCCGCACTTGATCCTTGCTGTGACGGCGAGGTGGGCCGGCTAGGTGTTCGGCCTTCTCAGCTTCCCTGTCTCGCCCTCTAGGGGGGCCGGTCCGGCTGTTCGGCGTTTGTGTATATTGGGCGTGTCGGCTCTACGGCTGCATTGTCGAACTATTGCAGGAATCTTTGCTTGGGATAACTCTTGGTTGGCTGATCATGGCCATACCCCTCTTCGGCAGCTAGGACTTTAGTCCATCGGTCGTTGAGGGTCTCCTGTTCGGCCTTGATTTTGCGTTTTTGCTTCTTTAGGCTGCGGGCGGTGGCTAAAAGACTCCGCTTGAACCGTTCTTGCTATAGAGGGTCTTCGGGGATGATGAAATCGTCCTCCCCAAGACTGGCCTCCTCTTCAGAGAGTGGGAGGTAGTTGCTATCCTCAGAGTCGTCGGGGTTTTCTGAATTGAGCGGGTCCTCCTGCCCTGCGAGGTCATCGTGATGATGTTCGAAGGCTGCGTCTCCGGCGGGGCCATCCGTATTATTTACGGTGCCGTTCTCCGCAGATTCCATGTTGCTTGCATGGCTTCAACATGGCTTTGATCGACGGCGCTGTTTTTGGCGTTTGGGCGGCTCATCTCTGGGCTTGCTTCTGTCCTGATTGGGGGTGCCGTCGCCATCCTTGGGGGTGTCCACCATGTAAATGTCGTAGGTGGAAGTGGCCGACCAGCGGCCGGTAACGGGGGGGGGGGGGCAACATCGGCACTGGCCGTAGCTCAGTCCCCCTCGTCCATGTATTCGGTATTCTCCGAATTATAGTCTAGCATATCGGTTAAAGCATCAATAGTGGCTACCAAGTGGGTGGTGGGTGGGACGCAAAATTCCCTATAGTACGCCTCGACGGGTTGACGATCATGAGCGTGGGAGAGATCCTCCTGGATAGCCATTTTTTGAATTTGGTCCAACGTCTCATTTATCATAGCGAGGGTCGCCGAGCTCAAGGGCTCTAAACCAGATTCTGTTGCAACGGGGGTAGTCAATGCCCTAGCCAGTCCTTGATTTCTACAGGCCGAGCTGAGCTCGGGGTGCGGGACCGGATCCTCGAAGGAGTCCGGACAGTCATCAGAAGTCGAGGACGGATTTTGATCCCTGCATGTGGATTCCACACCGGGGCTTGAGATCGAGTTGCTTTGGGCCGGGAGCAATTTCTTGCCATTGGCCACCACTCCATCGTGGGAGTTCATGGCTGGGTGAGCATTGTGGAGGAATGGTTCAGCCAAGATAGATTCCTGGCTTCTGCCTCCCGATCCTGCCTCGAAGGTCGAGGACAAATCTTCTGTGGACATGATGGGTTTGGGTGAAGGTGGAGTCTGGCCGCTGCTCGAAGCGGACCTCTCCTGGCTCGAAGCTACTGGGGCTGATCCATAGATCGGATTGGAGGGAGACTCCGAGGCCGGCACGGTGAGGCCTGCGTGGGTGCGGGAAGGGGTAGTGAATCCGGCGAAGACCAGATCACCCCGTGAGTTTGCCATGTACTCCAGGTTGCCGAATCGAATTCGGTGTTCGGGGGCGAGTTGTCGATCTGATCCAGATGACCAATCGGGTCGGCGTGCAGGACAATGCTGCCGAACGCGAAGAGTTGACTGGGGATGAAGAAGTCCCCGGATCTGATGCCTTCTCCTATGATTTGGCGAGCCATTGATCCTTTGGGCGACCCCACAGCAGAACTCTCAATGAAAGCACCAATGTCGGTGTCAAAACCGGCAGACCTCAAGGTAGGGGGTCCCGAGCTGTGGATCTAGGATCGATGGGTAACAAGGGACGATGAACACATCGTTTACCCAGGTTCGGGCACTCTCGAAGAGGTAATACGCTACGTCCTGCTTTATTATATTGGATGTATGATGTGGTTTACAGAGTAGATCTACCTAGAGATCAGCATGAGCTAAACCCTAAGGCTATGAGGTGATGAATGTAGCTCTAACCCTAAAGACTAAAAACCCTCGGTTTATATAGACACCGGTAAGGTTAGGGTTACCAAAGATAGATTACAATAAGGAATTAAAGAGATCCTCCGCCTTCTTGACTTGGAGGACACACCACGGCTTCATAGATCTCCTGTCATTATACGGCTCCACCAGCCCGGCCCATGTACAATGGGTCGTCGCCCCGAGGACCCCTTAGTCCATGACTCCCTCACCGGGGCTTGCTGAGTTTGCTGTGCAGGGGAGGTGGAGGAGGCGCACCGTGCTCCATGTCCCCGGCACGTGACGATGGAGGGCGGAGTGAGTGGGATGGCATCGGGGTGTCTCCCGCATCATTGACGAGCTCGGTGATGTGACCAAGCCAAGCATCGGAGCCGACGTTAGCTGGGCGGTAGCGAAGCAGCTCGCGCGCCATGAGCAATGCAACATGTGCGTTCAGTGGCCCATGGCGGGTGAGGAAGGAAGAGGCCGTAGCGGTGCGGCCGTTGGGCTACACGGAGGGGTGCATGGAGGAGTCTTGCTGTTCATGGGAAGCAGGGTAGGTGGCGGCGGCGGCCGTGGCTTCGGCCGGGCGGTGGCGGTTATCGCGGCCCATAGGCTCCGTCTGGGCGACACGACCTACCCGATGCTCGGCATGCTCGCGACCTGCGTCAACCATGGAGCTTGGCGAAGCAGAAAGCGAAGCGAAGCGGAAGAATGGTGGCGCACCCCTACCTGGTGCACCAAATGTAAGAATCGGGGCTCCGGGGACCCAAGAGGTTCGATCTCTAGGGTGTGCTTGCTCCTACCGTGCTACTCTTTCTTGTTACGAATGACTGCGAGGCTACGGTGAGAGCGAGCTAGCGTGAGTGGGCCGGTGGCATAGTGGTTACCCAGGTTCGGGCCACCTTGCGGTGTAAAACCCTACTCCTACTTGGTTGGGATTGCTTGAGAGAGAAAGTACAAGGGTGGGGCTCAAGTGGTCGACTCCTCTACGGCGGCACCCTGCCCTCCTTTTATCTCAGCCTTGGTCCTCTTCCCCAAAAAACATTGGCGGGAAGGGTTGCCACACAACGGTAATTTTGAAGGGGGATAGGGGTGCAGTCTATCCTGACGAAAGGTGGTCTTCGCCTACAAAGCCACCATCCATAACGCACCGGTGGGCTCGGTGATGACCTCCACCCTGCGCGCCCGTCGTCTTGATCCTCTTGCACTGATCGGGCAACCTTTGGGGGTTGCTTTGGGAACCAGCGTGCTGGCCTTGCTCCCTTAGCACAAAAGAGGAAAGCCTCCTCATCCGCGCCTGCTGGCATGGCCTCTGGCATTGTTCGTCGCTGCGCGCGTCACCCACGTGAAGACTCAGGGCCATGCAACCGGGCTGAACAGCCCCTGACTCGCTTGCCTCCGAGAGGGGCCTCGGGAGGCAGCCTCGGAAGGCCGCCTCACAAGAGGGCCTCGCGAGGCTCCTGGTGGCGCCTTCCAGTCAGCTCGGGATGCCTTCTGACGGGGGCCTCGAGAGGGAAGGGCCTCGCGAGTAGTCTTGCTCATGAAACTTGCTGGTGGGCCATCCGCTGGGCCCTCGACACACACTGTGTCCTGGGCCGAAGGCAGACGGGCCTGGGTACCCCCGGTCCCACGGGCCCGACACCTATATCGCCCATTCCTTCTGTTTCATGCTTGCATTAGAATTTGCTACTGTATTTGATTGCTCCTATTCTGATGCATAGCCTGATTTTGTAACCTGCTATTGTTACCTACCTGTTTATCTTATATGCTTAGTATAGGTTGGTTAGTGATCCACCAGTGACCCCTCACCTTGTCCCTGTTGCCCCCGCCTCATCACCGATGACTCGATCAATGTGATCGACGACCAGAGCCCGACACATCACCTCACACCCCCTTAGTTGTATGACTCTGCAGAGCTACTATCGAGTGTCGAGGGTGATACCTCGTAACGCACTCCTGACGATAACTCTGTAGTGTAGCTAATCGGTCATGGATTACGAAGGGTGATTCCTCCTTCACCAATCCCAATGAGGACTCTGTCGTGCAACACCTCAAGTGTGAACCCTTCAAGGGTGATTCCTCCAAGTTCACCTTGATGGTTACATCGAGTGGAATCCATCGAGGGCAATTCCTTGGATTCCCCCTTGATGTTACGAACACACAGTTACTTTGACTTTACCCTAGAACTATGTTGAAGTTGGGTCAGCCCCGAGGGGTACCCGCAAGAGAAATGTGAAGTCGGGTTGACCGTGAGTGTACCCGCGAGTGATGTGGAGTCGGGTTGACCTGGAGGGTACCCGAGAGATAACTACGTGGCACGGTCGGGCATTCTTAGCCCTTGCCGTAAGTCCGTGAGACGGTGCGACGGGACCACAGATCGTGGATCATTGATCGTCTCCGCGTGCTCCCAAGACACTAACGGTTTGGATATGTGATCTGGGTAGGCCTCTGGCCTTTTCGCACTGACCACCACGCGGGAACAAGTATGGGCACTCGGCATCGTATGATTCTTCCGAAAGCTTTGGCAGATGTCCAGTTCAGCATTGTGGCACGGTCAGATCGTGCCATCCAGGAGAGAGGTGGCGCTGGTATCCACCCTACTCACAACGATCCAGAGTGCAAAGGGCGATGGGCCCAAGACCCCTGAGCACTTAGGATGTAGACCAGTGGGGACCTCTCTGCGGAGCCTAGGTAGGACTACAGCGTGTCGATCAGCCAAGGCCGGGCATGACCAAGAAAAGTGTGTCTGGCCAGAGTTAATCGAGCATGTTGGGTAAGTCGGTGCACCCCTGCAAGGAAGTATATCTATTCGAATAGCCATGTTCATGGTAACGGACGCTCGGAGTTGTATCCCAATCTATTACAACTAGAACTAGATACTGGAGACACTAAATGGATATGATGGCTCCGGGGTTGCTTCCTCGCTGGGTAGACGAGGAAGGATCTCTGGGTGTTGCTATTATATATTTGTTATTATATGATATGTTACTCTACTCTCTTCTATTGCTGCAAGCCGTTGCAAGATGCTAGTCTTCGATAGGCTTAGCTTCCCTCCGTTCGGCCATTTCTGCAGTCTAGTCCACAGATACAGCCCCTTCATTTCATACCGATGCATACTTAGCATAGATTTTATGTAAGTCTTGTGAGTACTTTGGATGAGTACTCACGGTTGCTTTGCTACCCCTTTTTCCCCTATACACGATTGTTGCGATCAGATGATGGAGCCCATGAGCCAGCTGATCTTGTCGACAACTATTACTACCCCGACGGAGCCTACTACTGTGTAGAGACCACCGACGACCAGGAGTAGACAGGAGGCTCCTAGGCAGGAGGCTTGCGCCTTTTTGATCTCGTTATCATTGTTTAGCTAGCCTTCTTAAGGCAAACTTCTTTATCTTATGTCTGTACTCAGATATTGTTGCTTCCACTAACTCTTGTGTATTCAAGCTTATGTATTCGAGCCCTCGAGGCCCCTGTGTGACGCCCCCGGCTCAATCATGCACTAATCATACATGCAAAAGCACACGATCATGTCTAAGGACTCACTTGAAGATATCACAACACAACTCTAAAACATAAATAAAGTCATACAAGCTTTATATTACAAGCCAGGGGCCTCAAGGGCTCAAATACATAAGCTCGTGAACAAGCGTCAGCGGAAGCATCAGATATCTGAGTACATATATGAAACAGAAACAGATAAGCCTTAGAAAGGCGGGGCAAAACAAAAGTTACGATTGAAAGGCGCAGGCCTCCTGCCTGGGACCCTCCGAACCGACTCCTGGTCGTCGGCAAGCTCGTAGCAGTAACCACCCTCGGGGTGGTAGTACCAGTCGTCGACGGGGGCAGCTGGCTCCGGGGCTCCATCATCTGGTTGCATCAAAAGGATATGGGGAAAAGAGAAAGCAAAGCAACCGTGAGTACTCATCCGAAGTACTCAGCAAGCAAGGATCTACACTACATATGCAACATTATCAAAGGAAGGCTGTATATGTGGACTGGGCTGCAGAGAAGCCAGAATAGAGGGAAGGCCTAGTCCTATCGAAGACTAGCATCTTCATCGGTCTTGCAGCATTAGAAGAGTATAGCATAGCACAATGTAAAGTAGTAATAGTAGTGTCATCAACCTCGGCCAGAGATCCTTTCTCGACTCCCTGCGAGAAAGCAATCTCAGAGCCCTAGTATCCATGTCTCATCACAAGTGCCCAGTTCTAGTTGTATCGATCGGGATACAACTCCGAGCGTCCTTTATTGAGGATCCGGCTATGCATAGATTAGTTCTTCCCTGCAGGGGTGCACCAACTTACCCACCACGCTCGCTTAACTCCGGCCGGACACACTTTTCTGGGTCATGCCCGGCCTCGGCCAAACGACACACCGCAACCCTACCTAGAGCTCAGCAGAGAGGTCCCCGTCGGTCTACATCCTAAGCGCTCGGGGGTCTTGGGCCATCGCCCCTCACCCTCCGGGTCATTGCGCACATGGCTCAGATCCAAGCGCCATCTCTGTCGTGGATGGCGCCAGTCACTCCATGCCGCACTGCTGAATGGACGTCTGACAGAGCTTTCGGCTGATGCTACGATGCAGAGTGCCCATAACTGTTCCCATGTGATGGTTAGTGCTATCGGGCCAGAGGCCCACTCAGATCAAATATCCAAATCGTTAGTACATTGGGGGTGCGGTAACGAGCAGAGACTCATGATCGATGTGACCCCGTCGCCCCGTCTCGAGGACTTGCGGCAAGGGCTAAGAATGCTCGACCACGCCTCATATTCAACTCTCGGGTACCCTCCAGGTCAACCCGTCTCCATATCACTCGCGGGTACCCCTCAGGGTCGACCCGCCTTTCCAAGTAACAGTGTAAAGTCCAAGTATCCGTGTGTCCATAACATCAAGGGAATCCGAGGTATCACCCTTGTTGGATTCCTACTCGATGTAACCATCAAGGTGAACTCGGAGGAATCACCCTTGATGGGTTCACACTTGAGGTGTTGCACGACGGTGTCGTTATCGGGAGTGGTGAAGGAGGAATCACCCTTGATGACCACGACCGAATAGTTACTCTACAGAATTAACATCAGAAGTGCTAAACAAGGTATCACCCTCGGCACTCGATAGTAACGCTGCAGTGTCGTACAGATAAAAGGGGTGTGATGTGTGGTGCTGGGGCCTGGTCGTCGAGTCTTCCGATGATCCAGCGGGGCAACCGGGACAAGTGGGGTCACCGGGTCTCTATCCAGCCTATACTAAGCAGTTTAGGATAAGCAGGTAGGTATCAACAACAGGTTACAATAAACAGGCTATGCATCAGAATAGGATAAACAGTAGTAGCAGCAATTCTAATGCAAGCACAAGAGAGAAGAGAATAGGTGATATAGGCATGCTCAAGGGGGGGTGCTTGCCTGGTTGCTCGGCGGCAAAGGCAAGGTCGTCAGTAAGTGCAAATGCTATGGGTACCCAGTTTTATACCCAACTGAACAGCAGAGAGGCTGACCAGTGGGCCCATTGACTGGGTCAAAGATCTAGTCAGCAGAGACTGACATGTGGGCCAGCCTGCTGACTCAGCAGCTGACTGAGTCAATCTTATCCACTAGAACAGTGGAAGGGCCCCACATGTCAGTGGCTCACAATGTTAATTAGTGCTTTAGTTTTAACAGAGATTAATTAAGGGGTAGGCCCCACTTTTAGTGGCTCGGTTAGTAATAGATTATCTAATTAATCTAACTGCTACAGTACGGGCCCCACATGTCATAGGATCATTAGCAGCTAACTAATCCCCTGACACGGGGGACCCACCTGGCCACATCACACCGGTGTTTATACATGGTGGCGCGCCGGCGGCGACCACAGAGACGGCGGAGGGCTTCGAGATCCGCTGTCCGGCGACCATTGGGTGCACGGATGGGCGGGATCGAACGCGGGCGGGGCCGCGCTTTGAACTGCGGCGGTGGAAGTAGCAGGGGAGGCCGGAAGTGGCCGAAGCAGCGACAGCGGATGGCGGCGCATGCGGGAGCTTCGACGAAACGACGTAGCGACTTGAGCGGGGGCAAACGGAAGGTGCTGGCCGCAGCACAGGAGTGCCCCGAGCACGTCCATGTGCTCGGACGGCCCTGGCAAGGTCTACAGTGACGGCGGGGAGCTTTGCGGCGGAGCCGAGCTCGGCCATGGTGGACGCGGTGGCTACGGGCGGCGCAGGGCAGCACAGAGTGGGGGGAGATGGAGGGGAAAACTCACCGGGCGGCCAAGAAAGGCCCTTGACGGCTTAGGAGCTGCAGAGGAGCTCGCGGTTGATGGGGATCGCCGGCGACAGAGAAGGTGAAGTCGAGGTCGATCTCGTCTCTGCGGTCCTCCCCAAACTCGATGGTGAGGTGCAGATGAAGGAGTCAAGCGCGGCGGAGACGATGGGCTCAACGGGGCGACGAATGGGAGGCCGTGGCCACGCTAGTCCATGGTCATGGCGGCGGTGGCTTCTATTGCTCGCGCAAGAGGAAGAAGACAAGGGAGGGAGGGGAATTTGTGGGTGCTATGGTTTTTGGGAGGAGAGGGAGGCGACCAGTGGGGTCTTAACGGCGCCGGAGAGCCGGCGGATGCGCGACAGCACGACGAGCAACACCGTGTCAGCGAGCGCGCTTGACAGCGCACGATGGAAGACGATGACTGCCTGGTGGGCTAGGCCAGGCACTGTAGCACTGGGCCAGTAAGTGCATAGTGTATTTAGGTCTTTTACTATTTTCTGTTTTCTATTTTTGTTTTCTTTTTATAGAGAGGGTTTGGTAATATTTGGGCCACCAAATGAATTTGCAAAAATGTGAAACTTGCTCACATAAGTACTTTGCATTATCCAGCACTGCCACAAAAGGTTTGAGAAATTTTGGAATCCATTTGGAATTTGTCAAAAATGAAAATGGCATTAACATGGCTGTTTTGGCTCTATTAAGATGCTTAGGCCCATTTGTGGTTGATGATGATGATGTGTTCCTTAACAGCAAATGGTTTTGGATTATTTGCTAAAAGGTGAACATTTTTCCAACAAGTTTTGATCAACTTCAATTTTCACTTTGAATTTGATTTGATTTTCAGGGAAGGATTTAAATTGAAATCTTTAACCATTGTGACTAAGCACTGCAAATGAGGATGACTTGGCATTATTAGCAGTTGATCACAGTCATTATTACACAGGGGTGTTACACCCTGGATTGTAACATAAAGCTTGTATTGTTTTAATTTGTGTCTAGAGTTGTGTTGTGGTATCTTCTCGTGAGTCTCTGATCTTGATCATGCGCATTTGCGTGTATGATTAGTGCACGGTCGAGTCGGGGGCGTCACACAAAGTCACCATTTGAATTGAAGCCTTGTGCTCTATAGATTATGAGATTCATCAGATCCAGGTCTTCAATTCATTACAAGGCTGATTGTCAGAACCATCTCAGTTTTCTGCCAGATGTTGAAATTCTTCAAATTACCATTTCTTCAGTACTCGGCAAAGGCAAGGCAATCATGGATGAAGGAATTCGTCCCCTTGATGGGGACGAAACTGGGGATGGAACTGCGAGTCATGACACTGCAGCCTGAAGCACCTCGGGTCATGACTAACTGAGAACTCCTCATCAGCCTGCATCAAAAGGTTGACAGAAACCACGACTGGGTTAAGCATCAGCTTGCTGCCATTCATACAAATATGACTGTGATGCATAACTCAGTCTGCAAAAATCATTACTACGCCCACGAGATATTTGACAGAACCTGGGCCATACTTTCACATCTGAAGACAGGTGAAGAACTTGTAGAGATGGAATTCCAGTAGAACTTTGATTGGTCGTATCTTCACAAGAAGAATTTCAAGAAAAAGTGCAAGTTCCTCCGCTTGTCCCAAGCTCAGTGTCTCCTTCATGTTCTACTAACGAAAATGAAGATGTTGAAGACACTGCGGGAGGTCCTTCTGCAGCACGCGACCCCAACACCAACGATGGTGCTCCTATGGATTCTTCAAGATGATTTTCTTCAGGGGCATTAGTTCTTAGTTTCATATCCTTTTGGTCATTTGATGACAGGGGGACGGGGTTTGAGTTAGTCTTCAAGCGGGTCTTATATATTGGGTTGTTCTTGCTAAGTTGCAACTTTTGGTTTTCAATTCATTTGCTCTTTGATGAGTTGTAACTTAATAACTATTTGTGGTCTGACTCTTTTGCTACTTTCTATCTGCATGCTTTGATATGCTCTAATCCTCAATGATATATGATCATGCATGTTGTATTTCGTCAGACACCAATTTTCATCATGCATTCACATATCTTATGATCATGCATGATTGCATTCCAAGATATGAGGGTAGATCTCCGCAGTTCCAACCTGCCATGTGCGTTTGCAATCCAAATCAAATTCTTCATATGCACATCTTCAGGGGAGTGTTCCTCAATATCTTCTAACCAATTTCTTCATACTCTGTTCTTACATTTCCACTATTTACACCCGTTGAAAACTTAACCAATTTGCTATCAATCACCAAAAAGGGGGAGATTGTAAGTCAATCAAGTGCCCCCTGATGGCTCTACATTTTACGCATTTTTAGAGCTAGTTTGTTGCATGTTCTCTTCATATATGATATCCCATTGGACCAAACAGGTGTCCATTATGCATGTTTACCAGTATTTACACTTATCATTGCGAGCATTGCACATTTAGTGTTTTGTGTAGTTTTTAATAGTTTTTTTTGTTTTATTGTGTATACAGGTGTTTTGGAGCAACCTAGGACCAAGCACGATGAAAGAACCATGGAGGGGTTTAATACGGAGAACACAGGAAGCGGACTCAGAGGCCGGAAAAAGTCATTTTTCCAAAGTGCTTCAAATCAAGATTTAAGACCAGAAATAGATCGGTGTCGTTCGTACAAAATAGCCCAAGAACGTCAAATTTTGAGTTCGTTTGAAGAAATGGCAGCCGTTTTACCGGATGCTGAAGCACAAACTCGCGAGACGCTAATTCATGTGTATAGGCGACCCGATCTTTCACAGTACTCGATAAAAGAAACTGTAGATGTAGAAGAAATGTCAGATCTCCCAAGAGGCAAGAAACCGACGTAATAAACATGCACCAACAATTGATATGAGATCAATAGTAGCGTAGCAATAGATCGATCCTCAAGGATCGCAGAACATGTCTTTGGTGCCTCCCGACTCAAGGCCTTTTCTGTTTTTTATCCAACTCTGATTCAAAACTAATCTGCGTACAAGACTCACGATGCTGCCTTTTATATCCTAGTCACACCAGTCGTAAGGGCCTAAACTACTAACCAACTCAATGTCTCAAACTAACACGGCGATCCTCTCCTTTTACATCTTGGAGAGAGAGAAAAAACAAACTAACTAGCACCACTTGTACGTGGACCCTTGTATTCTAGTATTCTTTAATTAGGAACCTAATTAATCATCCAGCCACGTTGATCACATAGGACTAATTTAAAACAAAGGAACAACTTGTTTGCTTGCACTCTTGAAACTACTTCACCGGACATGAAATAGTATCAATATTAGTGCACTTTGGAGGGGTTCTGAAGTTTGGCTTCACCATGTCCTTTTTTGTCTCCATCGATGAAACCTCAAAGCGAAACATCCAAGCCGTAGCACAGTCGAAAGATTATAATGTGAAGCCTCTGGTATACTTGCGTCCAAACAAATGGTTGTGCTTGTCTTCTTTTCAACACTTGGAGTCGCCCCAAGTAAACCTACGGCATTGGTGCACACATCATCCTCTCCCTCTTGAGTCGAAGCCGTCCTCGGCTTTGAAGCAACCTTTGTGATCTTCTATTGTGGAGAAACATTAGCATCTACATTGATGGCATTGGCAACCATCGGTCTCAACACATTCCCTTTCCCATTATCCCAAAATGAATAAGTGTTAGACCTCCCATCATGTGTGGCTCCATGATCATATTGCCATGGTCATCCTAACAATATATGGCACACATCCATTGGCAAAAATATCACAAATCACCATATCAGTATAATCTCCAACAAAAAAATTCACACGGACCTTATGAGTAACCTTCAACTTCCCTGTATGATACATCCACTCAACACGGTGTGGCTGAGGGTGCTTCCATGTATGTAACCCCAAAGCTTCCTCCAATCCCTTGTTGACCACGTTGGTGTAGCTTCCTCCATCTATAATCAACTTACAATTGGTGTTATTGACTTTGCATTGAGTCTGAAAAATATTCCAATGTTGTCCCTTATTCTCAATGTGATCCTCTTGCACTCGTTGCACCATTAGTGAAGGATATGATTCAGCAACTTCAAAACTCACAACCACATTTTCAGCATCCTTAGATTTTTCACTAGAAGTGTCAGAAACCGCCTCTTCATCACTAGCGGATGCATAGCCATCTCTCGTGAGCAACACTCTTTTCTCATTAGGACATTCATGTTTCATATGTCCCCTTCCTCCATACTTGAAACACTCTATGTCACTAGTGCGTCCGGTCGACTGTGCACTATAATCAACCATTGACAGTCCTGATTTTGAAGCATCCTTTTGGACTGAACCATGAGAGCGATTTGATGATGTCGCCCTGGAGCTAGGACCGCCATCCTCATTCTTATACTGCGAGTGTTGCCATGTGTTCAAAGTGGTACTGGGAACTATGTTGACTTGGCGTCGCTTAATCTGTTGTTCCGCATGCACAGCTTGGTGCACAAGATCTTGTATGTTGTAGTAGACCACCATCTCAACACGATCCTGCACCTTGATATTTAGCCCATTAAAGAAATGTGCCATGGTCGCATCCGGGTCCTCCGTTGTCCCTGTACGTATCATAAGCAGTTCCATCTCCTTGTAATATTCATCAACACTCATATTACCCTGAGAGAGCCACTGCAACAAAATGTCTCTTTTATAGTGCTCAGGAACAAAATGTCGGCTCATGAATTCTTTCATCCCTCGCCAAGTTGTCGTGCGATGTATTGAACGACAAATTTGATTCCACAAAATTAGCGCGTGACTGGCGAACTCAATTCGAGCAAGTTGAACTTTATTCTCCTCGCTATAATGATGGGCATAAAAAAATTCATCAACACGCATCTCCCACTCCAAATAGCCTTCTGGTTCGCACTTGCCGGAGAATGAAGAGATTTAAATTTTTATGCGCCCAATTCCATCATCCAAAGGCACACGCACAGCTTAACCAACTCGGTCATGCACTCCACCACGAACGGAAGTTTCAGGACGAGGCTCATAGTGTCG
Source organism: Thinopyrum elongatum (assembly GCA_011799875.1). Classification (NCBI taxonomy): domain Eukaryota; kingdom Viridiplantae; phylum Streptophyta; class Magnoliopsida; order Poales; family Poaceae; genus Thinopyrum; species Thinopyrum elongatum. The sequence continues at coordinate 489,958,193 of CM022303.1, read as the reverse complement.
TGGTCGTGGCGCGTACCCCGCCTGGTCAACGCCATCATCGAAACCATCATCTCTAGCATGAGGTTGTGCCGCCAAATGGCGATCATGCACACCGGCATGTCCGTTGCGAGCCGGTGGTGCATAATGCATCATGACATTGCTTGATGTAGTTGCATGTGTGGTCAAAACCATCCCGAATATTTTGAGGAATATCATCCGCACACACTGGACGTACAACTTCCTCAGAATCAGCAGCAGCCTCGCCATCCTTGTTGACCGAGGTTGACATCTTGATCAACGTCGTACCGTGAACAACCTTAGCTTTTATACCACTTGATGAAGCACAAACTCACGAGACGCTAATTCGTGCGTATAGGCGGCCCGATCTTTCACGGTACTCGATAAAAGAAACTGCAAATGTAGAAGAAACATCGGATCTCGCAAGCGGCAAGAAACCAACATAATGAACCTGCACCAACAATTGATATGAGATCAATAGCACCGTAGCAACAGATCGATCCTCAAGTATCGCAGAACATGTCTTTGGTGCCTCCCGACTCGAGGCCTTTTCTTGTTTTTATCCAACTCTGATTCAATACTAATCTGCGTACAAGACTCATGATGCTGCCTTTTATATCCTAGTCACACTAGTCGTAAGGGCCTAAACTACTAACCAACTCAATGTCTCAAACTAACACGGCGATCCTCTCCTTTTACATCTCAGAGAGAGAAAAAACAAACTAACTAGCACAACTTGTACGTGGACCCTTGTATTCTAGTATTCTTTAATTAGGAACCTAATTAATCATCCGGCCCGCTGATCACACATGACTAATTTAAAACAAAGGAACGACTTATTTGCTTGCATGCTTGACACTACTTCACCGGACATGAAATACTATCAATAATAGTGCAGCTTGGAGGGGTTCTGAAGTTTGGTTTCACCGTGTCCTTCTTCGGCTCCATCGGCGAGACCTCAAAGCAGAAAGATCCAAGCCGTAACATAGTCGGAAGATTATAATGTGAAGCCTGTGTTATACTTGCGTCAAAACAAATGGTTGTGCTTGTCTTCTGTTCAACACTTGGAGTCGCCCCAAGTAAACCTACAACATTGGTGCACACATCACCAGAGGAGTCCAGAGCAAAAGACGGCCTTTCGAACGACCGCAAGCGGTTGTTTGACATGCAAACAGCTCCGAAAGTTGCCCTTCCAGGTGGGATTCTTCACTGATTTTGTCCCTGTTCGATCCCACGAGATCCTTGGCTCGTAAAGAAGAGATTGGGAGAGGATTTGGCTCATTGTGAGCCCTTGGATGAAGCCCATCAAGAGAGGAGGCTCCATATATAGACCTCCACAACCCTAGCCGCCACCTCTCTAACGCCATTCATGTCCAACACATCCAAATTCATCTCCATTGCTACTCCACCACCACTATAGAGGAGGGTCCAAGATCAAGAGGAAGAAGAGGAGCCTCCACTACGCGAGCACCGGCCTTCGGGCCGGTGCCCTCTCCACCGCATCGGCGCCATCACCACCATCTCCTCTACACTGCCGCCACCATCATCATCAGCATCATCACCTCCTCCGTTCACCAGCTCTATGCCGACTTGTAACTTGACCCTCACATTTATGTTTAAGTAGATGCATTTGTTCTCAAGGATACGGATGAACTCTTTTATGGTTAGTATGATTATTTCCCAAGTGATCCAATATGTTCTTGTTCATGTTCAAGTTAGTATTCTCGCGAGTGTTGAGAGGAGGCCTCGCTCGCACTTTTGCCGTGATTGGCCGTGGAGGAACTACTGTCGTTGCATAGACTAGGACGTTGAGGGATTTCAAGGTGACAATAAAACTTCAATCCCTAGTCTTTGCAGAGTTAGTTCAGGTTAACCCATATCTGGCCGTGTCCACGGGGTAACCCTTAATTATCATGTAATTGTAACCCTATGGGGGAGACCATGATGGTGGCGTGCGTGGCACGAAGTCTACCTTGAGTAGAACGTGTACTGTACCGGGGACCGCCCACTTAGGCATATGAAGAGTGGATAGAGGATACAATAGAGAGCGTTTCCTCCGCACTATATGTGCATGTCATATTTGTGGTGATGACTTTGCAGTCCGAGAAAACAGTTTGCTACTCAAGCACCTTCACCACTAACTTAGCATCTTTTAATTCCTGTTTTTACCTTCTTGTTAGTAGTTTAGTTGTTTACCCTTTTATTCTAGTCTTCCTAGCAACAATAGAGTAGACTATTTTCAAACTCCGGTTTGGGTGCGTATGTGGCTGCGTGAAAGTGACAACGTAGTTGCGGGGTTTGTGGTGCCTTCCTATAAGCTCCCCGTGGATTCGACACTCTTCTTATCACACAAAAGTGCTACAACAGCCCTATGCACTTGCAGGTCATTACCCCCTAAGTGGTTTTGGAGTATTGAAGACAAATAGGTTGAGGAACTAATTTGTTTGTGAGTGTACACATGTGTTATTGTCTCTGAAGATTTGGTTTAGCCTATCGAAGACGACCCCTAAAAATTTATTTCTTCAAGTGAAGAAATTGGTACGACCTTTGAAGAAAGTGATGTGAAGACTTCGAAGCTTGAAGACTTTGTTTTCACAGTTTCTTTGTTTCTTATTTTGAGTCATAGGTAACACCGTATTGTTAAAGGGGGTCTAGGTGAAACATATTTCACATTTCCAAAGTGATGCTCAAACCTATACATACACAAGCCACTTCGAGTGAAGCCTTTGAAAATCTCTGGAACAGCTGACGACTTTGCTATTGACAGCGACGAAGTTTATCTGGTTGCTGACGAATTTGGTCACGCTGAGGAGTTAGGATTTCGCCTGTGCGATCTGCCTATCGTGAGGAAATTGAGATCCCCGATGAAATTGAGAGTTCAATTTTTCGACCATTGCTGCGCCGTCTGCCAGCTGTCGAGTGGATCCTTAACCTGATAATGGTCATGTCCGAAGGGGCATTAATGACATTTCATGTTGGATTGCCCCTGGCTATAAATAGCCGCCCTACAACCACTTGTTGGTTGGCTGCTCTAGAGAGAACTTGACATTTGTCATTTGAGAGCAACCCTTCCTTTGACGACTTTGAGAGAAACCTAAGTGAGGAAAAACGCAACCAGAGCCAAAGTGATTGAGCATCACTCAAGAGATTGATTTGTGTGATTCGGTGCATGTTACCTTTGAAGACTATCATTCTTCCATATATTTAGGCGTCATGTTCTGTGCACCCAATAGTAATTGTGGTGTGATGGTGAACAAGTCTGTGAAGGTTTTGGAAGTATACCTTGAAGAATTACCACAAGTGATTGGGTGAGGTCTAAGTGACCTTGGCTCAAGAGGAATACAGTGAGGACTAAGTGTCCTCTGAGTTCATCTCAGCCGCGTCAACTAGATGTACAGTTGATACAGCAACTGGAACTGGTCTACCTAATCGTTGTGTCTTCACCGAGCCTACCTGGTTTCAAATTCCTCAACCTTTACCTTCAAGTTATTCCGCTGGTGAAGTATTTGTGATCAGCCTTCTGAAGAATTTGAACTGAAGACTTTCATCAAGATGTTTTTCATTTCTTCAGTTTATCTTCCTCGTGCTTGTATGCTTGTATGATTACATGTTCTTCATCTGTATGTATCTTGTATGCATGCTTTCTGTTACTGTGATGAATTAGTTGCCTCGTGTTTCTATTTCTTCACTCTGATCTTCGTCAAATTCCTCAGAGTTTGACAAATTTCTAAAAATCTCCCATTCACCCCCCCCCCTCTGGGAATTAACTAGTGCTTTTAGTACACCACCTCCTCCTCTCAAAAGTCAAGGTTCCTCTGCCTTCCTCCGGTGCCGCCGCTGGCCCGCCTCATCTCCTATGGCCTTAGGGCCATGGGGGCGCGGTGGATACCGGTCCTTGCCGGTGAGAAGGCTCCGTTTTTATATGTATCTTCGAGATTTGTTAGGGTTTTTGTCCTACTCAGGAAGGCGAGATGGCGGCAACTCCCTAAAGATGGAATAAGGTTCTCCCTGCCTAGCCCTCATTCCGGTGGTGCGTCTAGCATCATCGGTGGCGTGTGGAGGTGTGTCTCCTGTGTATCTGTCTTTGTTGGATTTGTTTGGATATGTTCTTCGTTCATCTATGTTCATGTGTCTTCGGGTTGGGTCCTTCTGATCTATGCTACTCTTCATCAGCGCTAGTTGTTGTTTTGGTGTGCTTGTCCTATGGCGTCTTAGCATGATGACTTCCCGATTATCTACTACAACAAGTTTTGCTCGGCTCCGGTGAGGGAGGGGCGATGACAGTGGCGCCTTTGGCTCGCTTTAGTGCTTGTAGTTGTTGCTTCGGTGCATTTGGCTCAACCGTCATGATTGAAGATAAATAGATAGGATATTTTCCACAAAAAAGTATTGTGAATAGTACCGCCCATAGAGTGCAAAGCGGACGTGACTGTATCCATGAAACTGCATCACTGTGCATTCCTCTGCATCGTTCTGCACAAATTAAAACCCAAAACTGTATCACCGGAGGTTCAAATGAAATTCCCCAACCCCAAGATATAGCTTACAAGATGACATTCTTTGGGTGTTGTTTCCCTTCTTGAAGGCATTGTCGAAGTTCTTGCTCACACGCACCCCGGGTGAAGCTCTTGTTATGTGTTGGCGGTCTGCTTTGGCGACCGTGGTGGTGGTGTGTGTTTTGAGGTTTTCAACCGAGTTCCCTTCTAAACCTGATCACTCTATATTGTTTTATTTTCGCTATTCCCTATTTTCTTTACCTAATAATAAAAGGGCTATTGCTTCTTCCTCCCTAATTTTTGTCCGTCGGTATGAGATTTTCATCCGTCCGTCGTTATAGGATTTTTGTACGTCGTCAAAAACAGTTCGGCCTCTTTTTTTCGCGTCTCACGTACATGGGCCCGCTTGGGCCTCTGGCCGTCCATCAGCAGGCTGCGTTGTGGCCCAACAACCAATCCAGCAAAAAAAAGCTGCTTCTATCAGGGATCGAACTCACAACCTGCCATCAGTTTTCCTTACATAGATCCAACTCGTCTAAATCATGCTTGTTTAAACAAAAGAGGTTTCATATATATTACATAGTACCACCTCTCTTCTTTGCGTATAATTTCACCAATTTATATATGAGTACGAGTTGAAATCAATGAGCGCCTTGGGATTAATAAGGAGAGGGTAATAAGTGGCCGATGCATCTGGAATTAATGGGGAGAGAGAGAGAGATCTCGGCATTCATGGAGGAAATAGTGGGAAAGAACGATCAAATCGGCTGATGCACAATGGAGGAACGGAGGGATTAGTGGGAGAAAATGATGCGGCTAAATCGGCGGCTGATTAGAGTTAATTAAGGGAGTCCATTAATTAATGGAAGATGGAGAGGGATTCCTGGAACATGCATGATGACGCCTTGATTAAATTAGTGAATTAATTAAATTAATTAATGAGGGAGAGGATTTGTGCGGAAGGATTTGAATCAGCATGGTGTGATTTCTCACTCCGAGGGTACATGATTTTCTCATATTGTACTGACAAAAAAATTATATTATGATTATGTTAATTCTCAGACCACTACTCGAGCAAATATACACACTAACTATTCACTTTTAATATGCTGTAAAAAAATTCACTTTTAATATAGTTTGTAGGTTTTTTTGTGCATTGATATAACACATATAATTTCCTGCAAAAAAAGATGACGCACATACAAAAATTGCGGGTGTCTATGGTCCGGCTCACGTTGGACGTCAAGGAGACCGTGGTGTAGGAGCTAGAGACAAACACCTGTTTCAACTATGGCCCGGGCTCCGCCCGTCCGGGCTGTCACCATCAAGATAGAGATTAGCATCATGGATGGCTATGGACGACTTATCTGATATGAGGAACCCCATCTCCCTCTCTTTTTCAATCGCATATCTAGCGTAGAGATCACATGTTGCACTCGCAAAGTTTCCGGGTTTTGCGTGGAAACTGGAATTTCATCAACTGGTCACACTATTACAAGTGTTTTGTATAATTGGCCACCCACCATTGTTGAATAGATGGATAACTTGGCCACCATTTGTGACGGCAGCAAAGATTAGAATTGACAACATGGATGGGTGAGGCGTGCAAGCATTTGTTTCTCCCGTTGCAACGCACGGGCACATTTGCTAGTCCTATCTATATGATGTGCAGGAACACTCTACTCTTTGACGAGGTTTTGTTAAAAAATGTATGTACAAATGTACACAAAAGGACAAATATTAGGTTCAAACCAGAGTTCCTTGGTGTCTAAGAGCATCTAAAACAGCTCCCCTTTCCCCAATAATTTCCTGGTATTGGGGGAGTTGACACAAAAAATGCTCCAAGTGCTCCCCTTTCCCCAATAAGTTGATCACCAATAAACATACCATCTTCCCCTAAATGGTTGGGGAGATGGCCCTCTAAAACAAAGTTCCTCGGTGTCTAAGAGCATCTAAAACAGACCATCTTTCTTCAATACAGCCACGTCAGCGCTCCGCCATAAATGACCACGGGACCACCGTTGTTGCGGGACGACCATCGAAACGTCGCCGATGCCGCCGAACCATCGTCATCGCCGTCGGAGCATCGCCGAAACACCATTGTCACCGCTGGAGCACCGTTGGACCACTGCCAGAACGCTGTTGATGCATTGCCGGAGCACCTTTGTCGCCACCGAAGCATCGCCAGAACGCCGTTGACGCCTCGTCGGAACACCACTAATGCATCGCCGGAGCAGCGTTGTCGCCGCCGGAGCATCGCTGGAACGCCGCCGACATATCGTCGGAGTATTATCACGCCTGCCTACAAAGTGACAAGCGGGCCCCACATGTCAGGCTGGTCATTGGGGATCTGTTGGAGCACCAAACTCCAATGACACAAAATAAGATGTTATTGGGGCCACCAATAGATGGTCATTGGGGGCAAATTTGACAAATTTGACCTGTGGACGAAAACATTTCACAAAATGAACTGGATCGGAAAAAAATTCACTCAGCTGACCGTTTTGAGTGGCGCCTGACACGCCAGCGCCACACCCTACGGTGCAGCGCCTAGCTCGCAGGCGTTGCACGTCTGGCCAGTGTGGCACAACCGGGGACTGCATCGAGTAGTGCAGCGCCTAAGAGCTAGGCGCCACACATGTAATGTGTAGCGCCTAACCATTAGGCGCTGCGCTGTGACTTAGAGGCAGCCACGCCGAGCCCTCCCCCACCCCACCCCAATTACAGAAAGAACGTGGCGGTGGCTTCCTCCTCTCCCCCTCTCATTCCTCTCACCCAAATTCTTCAGATCTGATGATTTGGTCCGTGGATTTCTTCACCAATCCATCCTAGAAGGTACTCTCCTCCGATCCCCTTCTTTCTATCCAGAAAATGTAACTTATTTTGAAGATTTGTGGAACCCTTGTTTGATTGGATTAGAATCTTGCATGTATATAGATTTCTAGGATTTAAGATTTGTAGATGATTTGTAACTATTTTGTAACCCTAGTTTAGTTTATTTCTATTGAAAAGATATGCTTCTATGTTGAAAACCTAGATTATTAAGCTGAACCTTATACATGTCTAGATGTTTGTGTTGATGCTTTTTTAGATGAGTTAGATGAAATCCTAGATTCGTATTGACAAGAATACTTTGGATACATATGTTTTTTGTGATGGTTGTTGGCATGCTTTGATTGTAGATATTACATTATTATTCAATTTTCCTTCTAGTTTGTACCGATTGTAGGCATGTTTTTTGTGTTGATTGTTGGCATGCTTTGATTTGGAAGCATAGGGAGTTAGCTAACGTATGTTTATTGTTTGTAGGATGGTTTGGCTTCTCGATGATCACTATGAAACTTGACACCGGGCTTACTTTATGTCAGAGGAGAAGAAGGTAATAATCAAAGTGGTTGGTATTTTGAATTTTGTGCTTATTTCAAACACACATGTCCCATATGTAATATTCTGATTTGCTTGTTTGTAGCCGCTTGAACATCTGAAGATTTGGTCTCACGGGGTCACCCTTGGGGGGATGCACTATGATGAGCGGTACACACCGTACATAAGGGAGACAGGACTCCTCCCTTTCATTCAGTTGGTCAGCCGGTCGACGCCGAACCTCAATGTTGCAGCAATCACCGCGCTAGTTGATCGTGGGATGCCAGAGACACACAGTTTCCATCTTCGTACCGGGGAGATGACCGTGATGGGTGGCGGGAGCAGATGCATGCCCTTATCAGTATGGTTCCTCCAGAGCCTCGAGAACCAGAAGGAGACAACAAGAAGGAAAGAGTCATAGCCGGTGCTCCTTTCACCTGGATTGCATTCCACTTTGGGTATTGCCCTGAGGATGCTAATGATGATCAGGTCAAGACATATGCTCATGTCTACTTGTGGTACGTTATATCCAGGACTACATTTGTTGACAGCACAGGCAAGAATGCTCCATGGATGTGGTTGAAGGCGTTGACCGTCTTCGATAGCAATTGGAGTTGGGGTTCGGCGACATTGGCTTACTTATATAGACAGGTAGGCAGTTGTTTCTTTTCACTTCTTTGCTTCATTATCAATGCGATCTTCCTGTTAATTCAACCATGTTTTCTTTTATGTGTAGTTGGATGAAGCCTGTTGTAGGACCTCAAAGGACGGATCTATTAGTGGTTGTATGCTCGTACTTTCTGTATGGAGCTGGGAGCGATTGCCGGTTGGACAACCAAAGACCGTGAAGTACGAGCAATGGGACGACAAAGATGACACTACAAAAAAAAGACACATCCGTGACATTTTGGGCTGAACGAATTTTTTTTCTATCATGCTTATGACACTTTTATGATGATAATTGTGACAAAAGCATGTATCATCATAGATGTGGTGGGCTCCTACTTCTATGAAAAAAAATAATGATAGAAAATGGGCTTTTCGTCCTGGGAGGGCCGGGGACGCACCTGCATGACATTCTTTGGGCCGTCTATGACGGAAAAAATCGTGGTAGAAGCAAGGGCGAGGAAAATATCGGGGAGTTCCCGGTTACGATGGGTGGTCGGGGCCGAGCGATGCACGGAGGTTTGCGCGTTTCTCTCGTGCACGTACGCGCATGTGTGAGAGGCGTTGGGCTCTAACTGAACCCGAGCGAGGCGTTCACTTACTGAACCCGAGCGATTGCACTAGCTACGTTACTGAACCCGAGCGATCGATCCCTTGGCTGTTAACTGAACCGGAGCGATTCCTTCACTACTGCTTCTTACTAAAGCCGATCGAACATGCTGCCTCTTAATGAATAGTGACCGTTGTTGGGGGTTGGATGAACAGGACCCCGTGGTAGTAGAGGCCATTGCCGCTGGGTGAACAGGACCCCGATCGAGGAGGCCGCCACACACACCCGAGCTGGTTGGGGTGGATGAACATGACCCCGTGGATGGCTGGTTGAGCAGTAGCCAGTGGAGGCTGGATAAACAGTGGCCCGTGGATGAACAGTGGCAGGTGGTGGCTGGAGGTAGTCGACGGTGGATGAACAGTAGCAGGTGGCGGCTGGAGAAAGTCGATGGTGGATGAATAGTAGCCCATGGACGATGGAGCGAGGCAGTAGATGGTGGATGAACAGTAGCTCGTGGAGTCCCGTATTGCGTTACGCCATACCCCTCCCAATGAACAGTACCCCGTTTCGACCGTAGGCGCTCCAACCCAAGTCCATTTCCTTCCTTTTGCGGTACGCCACACCCCTCCCGATCAACAGCACCCATTTCGACCGTAGGAGCTCGAGCACAAGTCCGTTTCCTCCGTTCTGCGGTACGCCAGACCCTTCCCGATGAACAGGACCCCCGTTTTGACCATACGCGATCGAACAGAAGGTCGTTTTCCTCCGTTTTGCGGTATGCCAGACCCCGTTCTGGCTGTTCCGTCCAAGCCGGTTGGCTCCCGATGAATAGGACGACGTCGCTGTACGCATTAGAGACCCCGCCCGTATGTACGTACGTAGCCGTATTTACTATCTTGCAGCGTGGTTGTACGTACGTGTACACGATATAGACGGGACTGTGTGACATGCTACATCGGCGCCTCTACTTCAACACTTGCCGCTCCTTACTCGGCCACGGTACGTCGCTGCAGAGAGACCGATCGACCGCTATGTACGTACACGTTCACGGTCAGACAAATAACGCTACCTTTGCTTCAACCTAGTGGGTCCCAGCTGTCAGGGGGTAAGAAGGCAGTTCCTTCCGTGCGAAGATAAAGCCGGTGGGTCCCAGCTGTCAGGGGGTACATTTTTTTCACGAAATACAGAGGCCCTTCCGGTGCGTCCGAGCTGTCAGGTGGAGGAATCATTATTTTGCGCATAATAAGGAGGCACTTCCTTGCGTGCGGCCATGGACCCAGCTGTCAGCCTATCCACTTACAGTCTTCTTCTGATGGCTGTCGTTCATTGACCATGTTGACGACGCCGTACCGTCCGAGAGCACCAAGGTGGTGGATGACGGCGCGACCTAGGAAGGGAACGACCCGGAGCCGGGGAATACGCAGCAGCGGATAAGTAGAGGGAAGGCCTGGCCAGCGGTGGGAGTAGGGTGGGGCGGTGAGGCCTGCGCGGCAGCACAGCCGGCCACTGGAGGCAGGAGCAGGCGGTCCCGCCGGCGCTGGTTTGGGCGGCTGGTGCAAGAAGATCAGAGATTGAAGAAGCAGCATGACTGTTCGATTAAAATCCAATGGTCACTCCTGCTAGAATCATTTGTTGACTAAGTTGACAAAGCCCTGCGTACGCGTTAACTTAGTAGGCCCACAGGTAAGCCTTCGAACCGGTGCGCCCCAGATGTCAGTGGGAGGAATCATTTTTTTTGCATAATAAGGAAGCAGTTGCTTGCGTGCGGCCATGGACCATGGGGGTCCCTACTGTCAGCCTCTCCACGTACATCCCTATTCCGATGGCTGTTGTTTGTTGAATGTTGACCACGTTGAGCACGGTGCGCCTAGAGCACCAACGCGGTGGACGACGGTGAGGCCTAGGAATGGAACGACCCGGAGCCGGCGAAGACACAGCACTGAATGCCCACACTAAGGGGAGTATGATAGTTGACTGGTTCGGCTGCGGCATGAGGCTACCATCACCGGAGAATAACAGGAGGTGCGGGTGGGTAGAGGGATGGCCAGGCCAGCGGAGGGAGTAGGGTGGGCCGGTGAAGCCTACGCGGCATCACAGCCAACCACAAGAGGAGGTAGCAGGCAGTCCCGTCAGCGCTGGTTTAGGCGGCTGGAGCTGGAAGATCAGATATTGAAGAAGCACGTCGGCCGTTGGATGGACATCCAACAATCACTACTGCTAGAATCGTGTGTTGACAATATGTTTACAAAGCCTTGTGTAAACAAATCAGCCTCGAAATCTGTGGCGTGTACAACCCATTTGCTATTATTGTTATAACTTACAACCCATTTGCTAATTCATATGGAATTTATTGCAGCCATTTTCCATTTTTAGAATTGTTGCCCATTTTTTGGTCAGTACCAGGGTTAAAAATTTGAACTAAAAAATATGCGAAATTTTAAAAATTCACATATTTTTTCTGCGGAACAAAATATTTTTAATCCAAAATTAGTAGCCATACTAAAACTAATTTAAAAATAAAGTAATACTATGTTATGTTAAAATCCAATGAAATATAAAATATCAGTGAAGAACAAAAACAAAAAAGAAACTAATTACCCATTTGCTATATTTTTTTTGGAATTTGCAACCACTTTCATATTACTTTTAAGATTTACGGCCCATACTCTCTGGCCAGGCCGGAATGCATCCCCCCTCATCTTCAAAGATTTGCAGCCCAGTAAGTCGGAGAAAACAAATAGGCCTAGCTTGGGTATTCTTCAAAAATAAATAGTGGGCTACCTATTTTCCCAAAGAAAAAACTGTTGGGCTGGTCATGTTGTTAGACGGGCCACAGAGACCGCACAACCTAGTTTATAGCCTGCTCCTCTGAACAAATCCTTAAAAAAAGCATTGTGCAATTCTGTCGTAAATTGAATATAGGTTGACAATGATGTGGGTCCCAGATATCAGCAGGGTGGATTAGAGTTAAAAAATCGAGGGGTGCATCTGAGTAGTAAAGAGGCGCTTGCTTGTGTTCGGGAGTGGACCTGGTGGGTCCGTACTGTCATACTCACAACTACAGTCCTCCCCTGATTCACTATGTTGACAGGGCGGCAGCGCCGCTGCGAGCGCACCAAGGCGGAGGACGACGGCGAGGCCTCGAACAGGAATGAACAGGAGCCGGGGAACATGCGGTAGTATGGCCGTAGGAGGAGGGGAGTACGAGGGTTCACCGTTCACTGGTTCTGGTGCGGGGTAGGCTGCCATCGCCGGAGAAGAATAGGATGTCGGGGGAGTAAAGGGATGGCCTAGCTAGCATTTCAGGGTACGACAGAGCGGCGATGCGTGCACGGCAGCGCAACCAACCGTAGAAGGCGGGAACAGGCGCTCCCGCCGACCCAGGTTTGGTTTAGGCGGCTGGACCGGTCAGACCTAAAAACTCATTATGCTGGATTATAAGAACTAATTTTATATGGCTACAACTTATTGTAAAATGCTGCGGAGCACCTTTTTCTTGTTGAGGTTTTTGTTTGAGACAATTTTCTTCTTGAGGTGTGAAGCCGAGCACATTCAGAAGCCCTGGGATAAAGTGGTGTCGCCAGTGTGTTGGGCTAGGTTGGGCATTCTTATCGAAAAATAAAAATGGACCAGAACTATTTACGACGTTGACTACGATTTGCGTGGGTCTGCTGGTTGCAGGAAGAAAATGGTGGGAGAAAAAAGAGTGGTCGCTATCTTTGCCTAAGAATAATATCGACTGAATGTAATGACACTCTCATAGGAAATAACATCCTCCTATTAAAATTTGACTTTTCAAATCGTAAATTTAAAGAACTGGTGCATGGGCATTTAGCTTTATTTATTTATTTATGTTTAGGGGACCATGAGCATGTACCTGGGCCGGATTCATGTGAGAGCCTCCCTTCCAGTTAATTATGGGCTCCTCTATTGGGCCTTCATCACTAGGCTGCATGTGATCGCCAAGTGGAAAGTGTGTTCCGTACCAAAAATAGTATGCGCTATGTACGGGGCACTAAAGGATCGGACCGTGCAACGACTTCCAAATTGTTGTGTTTGTCATTCTAACAACGCATTTATTCAACCAACAGACGAAATATATTACTGATTGCACATTGAAAACAGCAGCAGCAGCAACCAGGGCTGGGGGTGCAACAAAAGCAGTAAGCATGCCAGAAGAGTAAAGACGCAGCTCTCTCTTCCAAGCCAAACATCAGCCAACATTACAAAAGGGCTACCTAAAAAGAACAAGTGTATGCATCAAACTAAATAAAGATCCTACTACACCAAGTGTACGCATCTAACTAACTGGCTCAGTTAGACGTTACTATTTATTAAGCTGTGGAGATTGGCTGACGGCTTGAACCAGATGGGTGCCTGACGAGGGAAACTCCAGCCAGCAGGTCAAAGTCTGATACTTGCGACCCTCTCTCCTACTTTAGGCTGCAGAGCATGGCGGCACATATCAGGGTATGGTGCATGGAGAGACGCATGGTACACTGTGTACACATAGTTTTGCCTGATGAACGAAACCTCGCTGCCATCATGATCCTTGCTCTCGGTTATCTCCTGGTTAATCGGATAATTCAATCTGAGAAAAAGAGAGCATGTACCAAGGCTACTTACCAGCATCCAGTCAAAAATTCCTAAAGGCCCAGAGAAGCTGGGATCCTGCTCAAAGACCTTGAAGTGACTGTGATTGTATTCCGCGAAATAACACGTCCGGTACGTGCGAACGATCGTCTGATCGAGCCAGGAATCACCTGCAACTTCCATGCCGCTTTTATTTGAAAGGTTCTAGGATTAGGAAGGGTAGGGACACCAGGCGGCCTACAACATCATATCAAGTTGGAGTCAAATAAAAAAGGGCTCATACTATAGTCAATCTTAAGAGAAGCATGTTACGAGCATGAATGTTTTTTTAGTAAATGTTGACAGTAATATAAGCAAGCCATCATGATATCATAGGAAAGTAACATACTGCTATAACAGCTGTTTGTAGCAATGACTGGAGTAGGCCAGCAATACGTCCAGCCATAGAAGGAGTCCACAGCGTAAATGAAGCCCTTGTGTTCAATGGCATCAGAGAACCATGGAGGATGTATGATCCTGCGATGGACGTGCAGATTTATCCACTTAACGCAGTGACATGGCAGATAGGCGAGACCATAGTTGAAGAACACAATTAGCCTGAAGTCTTTATAATTCGCAGATCTTGTGGGCACTTGGCAGATTACAACCTTGAGAAAATCAAACTTGGTATCATTTTGGCTACTGTAAGATTCCGAGTATTCTGGGCCGTGGTGCCAAAGCAGTGCAGTGTTAATCGAAGGAAGGGGGATCAAGCGCCGGGTGTAGACCTCCACGAGCATCCAGCTGCCGCGACCATCGATGAGCACCATCCAAGACATGTTCATGCCAACCCAGTACATACCGTTAATGTAGTTGAGGTTGACGGGGATCGGATCGCAGTCGAGGGGGTTGATGCTCGCCACCCTACGATCGTTATGCTGCGTGACATGCTATTTTTGAAGATCAGGCGGCATCAGCAAGCAGGGAGCTGGCTTAAAAAGCTCCGGCCTGAGGGCTTTGAGTAAACAGTACAGCCCCGACGAGCACGCGGTGAGCGGCATGGTACTAAGATTGTCCACATGCGAAACAATGAGCTTGATTACCTCTATGGGGAACGAATTCTAGCCACTCTTTCAGCGGACACTGCTCGGTTCTGCCATTGTTAGTGTTTGGGTTTCGGAAGAGGGGGGAGGCACCTAGCGGGGATGGAAGATTGGACGATTATGTGCAGACGAGGATGGAGAAGCGAATATGTGCTGCAGGAAGTGGACAGGTGATGATGACAATGTAGCAGCAGCACGCCGCTTGACTTACGAGACACATCCCAGCAACGTAGGGTCATATCAATGCTAGACAACTTGCTTGAGTGATCACAGTACTAGTACAATAAACTACAGTACCTACTAGTAGTACTATGCCCGAGTAGTATAGTGGAGTAGGATTCTGCTCTTCTACTAGCACCGGAGGAGTAGTATTATATTGTAAAATAGTTACAAACTTCAATGCCCAAGCGTGGAATGACTATGAACCGCCCTCGGTGCTAACTCCAATCCCCAGCAAACCTTCGCTGGGAGACATGGCAGTTGCAAACGCCCGCGACGCAGTTACAGTACGTGTGTAAGGGTGGCGGTTTTGTCAAATACTATGGCTTAAAAACAGGCCACCGTCAGATTTCCATCTGACGGTTATGTGGGATTCGCCAGGATTGGGCTCGCAGCAACCAATCGCCAGATGTCATTACTAAAAAAAAGGTTAAAATACCTGGGGCTAGAACTTGCACCGGCTAACCACTAACAATGATACTAACATAGTTGTAAAATGGCCAGATAACATGTCTACGTGGTGTTCGGAATTATATGCAAACTAGCAAGATGCCCGTGCATTGCACGGAACATCAAGATGCATTTTTTTTACAAAACACCTGTTGTGATTGACCCATGCAGGAGTAATCCCATGTGTAAAAACTAATGATATCTCGAGAATTTCATCGAAAAAATGGTATCTCGATAATTTCATCGAAAAAATGATATCTCGAGAAAGATGAGAGATAAGGTGAGGAGGAGTGGGGCGCGGTGGTGATTGGTGGTTGGACTTAGCGGAGGCATGGGGATGGACGACGCCGGCAGAGGCCACCATGCCAGATTGTTCCAGAGGCTTCCTTTTTTAGTAATTACTAAACAATGAAGTTGTGGGAGATAAGGATGAACAAGAGAGGTGCAGGTATCCTTTTGCAAAATTGCCATAGTTTGCTTTCTATCCGTCAGATATAGATCGGACGGTCTGTATTGCAAGATGGCACGCACACCATCATCACCAACTCGGTTTTTTATAAGAAGTACTAGTAGAGAGTAGAGATAGAGAGTAGAGAGTGGAGACTAGTAAAAGAAACGGAGGGAGTACTAGTAAGTACACCATCTACCGCTTCGTGTGCTACTCCTGCACTCCATGCGGCGGGCACAACGTCCCCTACAGCCACTCCCGTTTCATGGACGGCCTGGTTGATGACTGCTAGGTGCCTTGTGTCTACAAGAGTTTCAGCTACGAGAGGTACGTCGACCAGCACTCGCTGGCGGAGCATAGTTCCAGATGATCACACGCGCCTTGCTACTGCTATGAGTGCACGCCGCTGTTTGAGGGCTCATCGGCGAGCCTCGTGCATCACCTCATGGCACCGTCCGGCAATCACTACTGGCCCACGGTGAACATCAAGTACGAGATGTGCTACCCGTTCGCCATGCCGGAGTCATTGGAGGATCACTGCCGCCTGCTAGTCATGAAGGAGGATGGCAGCGTCTTCCTCTTGGCCGTGGGCATCGGCAAGGCCCGCGC
The DNA here is from genome assembly GCA_011799875.1 of Thinopyrum elongatum. Classification (NCBI taxonomy): domain Eukaryota; kingdom Viridiplantae; phylum Streptophyta; class Magnoliopsida; order Poales; family Poaceae; genus Thinopyrum; species Thinopyrum elongatum. Next base: position 489,941,720 of record CM022303.1, on the reverse strand, counting down.
AGGCCACCGCCCCGTCTCTGTAGTGTGCGTAAGGGGCAACATCGCTGATGCTGACACAAGAACGTTGTACTGGTGCGTGCCCACTGTTACTACCCCTCCGGCATACGAGGGCGACCTCGGCGCCTCCCTCACGTTCAATGGGACTGTGCCGAGCTGCTCTGTTCCCGGCAATGTGGACATGGAAGAGGCCTGGTATCATTTTCGCTCCAAGATGATGCACGGGGACTCCAAGGAGGTTCACCTTGGCATATGCATTACCAAGTTAACTGTTCATCATTAGTCTTCGCACAATGTAAGCCGCTGTCTAAGCATGTGGACACTTCTTATTTATATAGTATAGAATCTTCCATGCATGATCTTGCTCTATTAGAGTATCGCGCTTGAATAAAAGTGTATCCATTTATGGTTTAGTCTAGAATCTTCCACGTATACTTTTGCTCCATTAGAGTTCTCGCTTGCCATTTATGAGATTAATTGTGATTTTTTACTACAGTAATGGTGAAAGACTTAAGATGAACCAATTCTTACATCTCCTCTGCCCCTTCCAAGTCATCCTGATTTACATTCTTGGTGGTCTAGAAAAAATAAAAAAATCGATACTCAAAAAATAATTCTTAAAGATCATTTCTTGCAAAGCACAATAAGTGTTATTTCTTCAAAAGTTTTGGATGCAGGTTGAACAGTTGAATGCTTTTGTTTGCAAAAGATACTTTTTTTATCTATTTAGCCTACATTTACTATTCACCTAGATGCTTGTGAGCTCTAGAGAAGAAATAATATCCGAAGAAACCTATCGATACTCGTTACACATGAGATGACCCCCACATACTTTGTCAAAATAAACAACTCCCCGATCAATGCATTTCACTGTTCCGTGCAACGCACGGGCACCTTACTATATATAGCAATGTTGGGGATATCGCTTATCGGAAACTTATCGGTCGACCCATGATAAGGGGTAAATCGGCCAGTTTATCGGCATATCGGCCGATTTATCGGCATATCGGCTGATTTATCAGCCCATTTATCTTATCGGTCAGACAACGGTAAGCGATATCTTGAACAGAGATATATAGTACGACCATAAATTTAACTAACAATATATATAGTACGATAAATGCTCATGCATGTCACCAAATATTATATCATTGAAAACTATCTTCAAATACGAATCCAACAATATACTTTTTGTTGAAATGCACTATCATTTTGTCAGTTAAATCTTCAGTCAAATTACATGGGGGACTAATAAACCATGACGGAGGTAGTACTAGTGTAGAGGGCGGCGCTGCACGGGAGTCTCACCCCGCTCGTGGCACGGCAGTAAAGCCGTCATATCACAAAACCCCACCACTCCCAGTAATAAGTGGCCTAGTAAAATAAACGGACAAGCAACCATCACATCTCTCTGTCTTTTTTGCATTTCATCTCTCTGCATTTACTTTGTCCGGTTCATCTCGCACACTCGATCCCTAGCTACTACTCCTAGTATCCCTGGCTACTACTCCTAGTATCCCTAGCTACTAGTAGTACTCCTAGTACTCCTAGTAGTAGTACTCAAGTTGGAATTCCAATTGCACGGCACACCTTGTTAGGCAAAAAATTTGATACAGGGTGTACGAAGCAGTTTGGGAATTTGCACGCCTTCCCGACCAGTGAGATAGTCCGTACAAAGTACGATAGAGAAATAACCACAGAGAGAAGGAAGCTAAAGTAAACAATCAAACGAGCATTTTTGCATTTCTTTTGTATTGAATCGTTTCACAAGCTTGACTAGTGTTGTTCTTCTACTTTTACAAAAACCACATCTTAATGTTAAAACGTGCATTTGCACGTGTGTGTATACATAATAGTAGTAGTACAGTCTACAAGCATATATAGAGAGAGACGTGTACTGTGATATATAGTTAAGTTTGAGCTATATGCACGTACTTACAAATGCTTACGGATACACAAGCATTCCAAACTTTTCCTTTTACATACTTGATTAATGACGCTAATAATTCTCGAACGTTCAGGATTTATCATTTTCGTCCAAAAACTAATGAGATCGCCTTACGACACTAAATTATTCCTAATAAAAGCCACAACGTTGGGTGGAGCGCTTGCGGCATGCCATGATTGCCCTAGTGCGCGGCCGTTTCCCAGCCCGGCGACACAACGCCTCTTCCTCGGCCTCGCAACTCGTGAAGTGCTGATTGGCGGCTTGCCGATGGGCGAGGGCGATCTCAACGGTGTGGTGATCTGGCACCAACAGGTACTCCTCCTCGCTAGAAGCATGCACCCAGTCCACGTACCGCCAAGCGTAGATGAGTCGCTTGGGGCCGACTGCACTCAGGGCTTTGGCACGGGCGTCCTCCACCACCAACACGGCCCTCGCATGAGCCTTCTGCCAAAGAAGCAGTTGCCTGACTCTCTCGGACGTAACATAGGCCTGCCAGGCAGCATGCCTCGTGGCGCACTTCTCTTCCTCGGCGTTCTTCTCCACCTCTCTTTTGGCGCGCTATAACAACCTGGATTTTGCCCATTTTTTTTCCTATTGATTTTGGTCTGGATTTGCCTTTCTGTGGCTTAGTGGTCTTGCAACCTGGAGGGATCACCCTTGATTCCTCTTCCTGAGTGGCTTGTCAACCTCAAAACCATCCCAAGACCTTGCCATTTCCATCTTGGACCAATCCCAATAATCTTTTCCTTTGGAAAATTCCTTTTTCTATTAAAGGAATAACCCTATTGTCCTGGGTTGTGAAGCAACCCACATTTCCATCATTCCAAAGATTCCCAAATAATTCTCATAAATTTTTTGGGTGAGATCTTCCACAAATATGTCAAAACCCTTCCTTGCCATGTTCAAAAATATTTCACAAATATTCCTTTTCTGATTTTGCCCTAGCTGTCAAGTTGAGAAGCAAGTACCCTTTATATTTGCTTTCCTGGTCTGAAACTTTTTGGGTATTATTTCCTATCCATATCATTGCCACATGCCAAAATTCAACTTCATTTGGCTATTAAATCTCCCTTGGCTAAATTCCAAAGTTTTTGTTCAACTGGAAGCTTTGTGAAGCAAGTGCTAGCTAGGAGTATCCAAATGAGTTGAAATTTTGCAAGCATCTTCATTTGCTCAAATCATGACTCTCCACAAAGTTTCAACCCTATCCAATTATCTATGTGAGCACAGCCTCAAATCTTGGCTTCTGGTCAGATTTTCACATTGTGAAGCAACTATATTTTATATTGCTCCATAATTGCTGAAAATATACCAGAGCATTTTCCTACCCATATAACCTATCTCCACAAAATTTGGGCTCATTTCATCGTCCCAATAATTCCCTAGAATTTTTCTAAGATTCTGGTTAGAGAGGCTCATTGTGAAGGAAGTACCATTTTGGTTTGTCCAAATGGCATGAAATTTTTATGGTACTCTCATATGACGAAATCATCACGTAATCCCAAATTTCAGATCAAGTGGCTACTCCATGTGAGTGCTCCATCCTAATCAAGTTTCTGGACCAGATTGGTCAGTTGCAAAGCAAGTATATTAAACCTTGGTCCATTTCTCTTCAAACTCCACAGTATCATAGTTCTTCCTAACCTAAACCTCCCAGACATCATCTTTGGTTCTTATCACGTTCCTGTGGATCATAGAGGTGCAGACAAGTTTGCTATAGCAAACTTCCAGTGAAGCCTCACATCCACTCTTGGTCTCTTTTGCTGATCCATCACCTCCCTGAGACTGTGCTTTGGAAGGACTACTCACTGGACATAGTTTGGCCTCGAGTTCAGCGTGTCAACATCGTGGCCACGTGGTGACCATGCGGCTGGCATGCCAGCCAGCGCGCTCTGGCGATGGAACCCCTCGGTTTCGTCCATTCCTCCCCGCCTTTGCCACCTAGCCATGTCTAGGGGCTTCGTCTTGTCGTCGCCCTTCGCCCTGGATAAGACTCCCCCTCTCACGTCCCCTCCTACGTGGTGTGGCAGCCATGCCGCGACGTGCCCGTCTCTGCCGCCGCCACATCCGGTCGCCCGTGAGTTCCCGAACCCTACCGAGCACGCCCGAGCTTCCTCTGCTCCACCTTGACCTCTTTGGATGCCTCTCCCCTCCTCCAAGCGTGTTCCCAAAGTTCCGGCGTGCGGCGCACGCGTCACCGCGGCCGTGCTCGCCCACCCACGTCGCCCGGCTATATATAGCCATCCCCGCGCCTCTCTGAGCTCGCCACCAGCCTCCCCACGCTCCTCTACCCCTTCCCGGCCACTTGCCCAAGCTCCAGGAGCCCTCCTCGCTCGCCTTTGACTTCATGTCCGCCATCGGGCATCGCTCAAATTGGAGCTGCCCCGACAACCTCCCTCCATTCCACCACCACCAGGGAGCTCCCCTGACCTAGGCAGAGCCCTGCCCAATCCCCTCCTCACCTCTCCACCACTGCAGCCCCTGCCCCAAGCTCACCGGAGCCGCCATCCGCCGCGGCCGAGGGCACACGCGCTCCCGCCCTCCCCGAGCTCCGCCACCTACCAGGATGGACGCGGCTCGTCACCTCGGTCACGCCGGTGGCCGGACCTCGGCCGGAGACGGCTTGTGCCGCCGAGAGGCCTCGCCGGCGCGTGCCCCTACTCTGCCTCCATCGAACGCTGAAGGGGGAAGAAGAAGGGAGCCGGGAGAGAGGGTCAGCGCGGGACCCACATGTCAGCCTCTGGGCGTTGACCCTGCCCCGGGCCCGCTGCCAGTTTAAGTGGAAATGCATTTTACCAAAATACGCTTTAGTTTAGTGAAAGTGTACTCTGGTTCTTCTTCAGCTCAAAATGCATTTCTCGGTACAGGAAGCGTATTCTCCCCGAAGGCGCTTTCTGTTTTCAGCCACCAGGGGCCTGTCTGCAAATAATATCTTTACAGATTGGTCCCTGTATTTCAAACGGCTATATCTTTTCAACCGAGACTTCGATTGAGGTGATTCCAAAGGCCACTTCTTCATCTCGACGAGCCCGTTCTGTTGATGTCATTTTCACTAGGTGTTCACACAGTGGAAATGACCATTTTGCCCTTGCCCGTAAACAGCCCCTCTGGGAGAGAACTGTTTCCGGCAGTCAACTCCGCGGACTTTCCGCACTTCTTCCCGATGGTTCCTTCATCCCCAGGCAAGCCACAACTCTCATCTGCATAATCGCATTGCAATGTCATAGTTTAACTATTCACTTTAACAGCAAATATGAGTTATTTGTGAAATGAATTGGATTATACAATGCTTGAGTAAATTCTGGGATAGGTGACTACCATGTTGAGTACCAGATTGTTAGTGACTAGTAGTTTACCCACTCGTTGATGCCATGATGTTGAAATTACCATCTATGATAATTTTGGATTCCATCCGGCAGTTCGTGGAGATGAGTTAGTAGTAGTGGCTTAAGCATACTGGTTACCGGATTTCTAGCCAGATATCGTTCTGACTTGGATTGCTATGATATTGGAGTGTCAGCCATGACAGAGATTATTCGGGACAGGATACTTCATGGTTGATCCAGAGTCACCTGTCCAAACTTTTCTGTGCAACCACATTTGCCGGTATGAGACGGCCTTGACTTGGTCTGATCGTGTGCTCTTTTACCGGTACCGCCCAACAGGGAAGGTTGTGCGTGCGCGCTACCCTGGCCTGGTAGGTGTCGATAACCTTGTGAGCCCAGTTGAGTTATATGGTACCAGGTCCCCGTTTGGGACAGTTTGTTAGCCACGACGGTGGCAGGTGTCATGCGGTGACACAGGGGCCACCCAGGGCATGACTCCGGGGGAGGATGATTGCCGGTGGTACGATGGGAGAGTCACGGGTCAGGCGGGTTTCGTTGGAGCAACACTGGTCCACCCGAATGGGATCACGAGGTCAGGTGCTCCATGGTGTGGGTAAAGTGCACAACCAATAGCCGCGTCCATGGTATTGGACAGTCCGTCCAGACCTCACTAGGTGGTCAACCATAGTAGTGATAAGGATGGAAGAACTTGTCGTAAGATCGAAAGTACTCGGTGGATCGTGTGTATTCTGAAGGTTGTGAGGCAACCCAGAAGAGAGTAAGTTTGTCAGACTTGTATTGCAGACAGTATCAGGAATATGATATGTTAGCCATGGGATGGCTTTGAGATGAGTGGTCGGATGACCACATGATTTGGATTGGATTTGGAACAGATTCAGATTGGATCCTGAGGTTATTCGGAGTATGGATTAAACTACATAATATGCTTTACCTTACTGCATCTACTTCAGTAGCTATCTTGCTATGATGTTGTCTTGCCTTAATGCTGATGTTTGTTGTGAGCTTGCGAGTACACTCCAAGTACTCACCTGGCGTGTCATGCCAGTTTGCAGGTCATGCCATGATTGCTTGCTTGTCGAGGATCCTGAGTTTGCGAGCTAGGATACGCATTCTAGCCAGAGTCCCTGCAGAGTGGAGTCCATCACCGCCGTCGCTATTCCGCTGCCGAGAGAGTTACTCCGCTGTTAGCATAGAGCTAGCCCGAGCAAGCGTAGTGTCGCCGTACCGATGTAATCCACGTACCCTTTGTAACCATATGCATTGTAATAAAGAGCTGATTTGTTCTATGCCAATAGTGTCGTATTCCAGAAGACTTGTCCCTGGGCTGGAATACGGGGCGTCCCGGTCTTCTCTGAGCCGGGGTGCCACACGCGCTCTGCCGGAGGCAAAGCCTCCCACAAGGTGACCTCCATTTCTTTCCAAAGCTCCTCCAAGCTGGGGGGCTCGACGGGCGGCGCGACGTTCTCCTCATAGCGGGGAGCCGACACATCCTCCAATGCGCGTGGTGGCAAGAGTGGGAACACCGATGCGTCCACCTCGACGCGTCGCGGCGAGGAGCGGAACACCGACGCGTCATCCTCCACTGGTGGCAGCGAGGAATGGAACGCTGACGTGTCCTCCTCGACTAGTGGCGGTGAGGAACAGAACGGCGACGCGTGACCCTCCACGCGGGGCAGCGCGGGGCGCCTAGGGCTTGGGAGGGGCGATGCCATGGTGGTTGATGGGTCCTTAATTGAGAGGAAGGAGGAGGAGATAAAGGCGATGAACATGAGCGTTCTTCCGAATACCGTGGGAGGTGCAGTAATTATAGCGAGCAATGCCACACCTATGTAAGATATGTTGCGTGATTAACGTAACAGCTTGGTTGGCATATTTTTGTTGGAGTAAATTACGGGGGAGGGGAGGGCTGGAAATATTGTTGGTCACAATGGATTGGACAAGCGCGGGGGGAGGAGAGTCATGCATGCAGATTGTTTTCAGAGCAAGTACAATACGGGCATGTACAATGGTTGATAAGATCGTCTTATCTTAAGGATGGTTGATAGAATTATCATGCATATGATACTAGTGTACGATACTATCTTCGTAATGCATAGTATCATAAGTTAGTATCTTAGATTGCCTTATTAATTGCCATGCATGACACAAAGTAGTACAACATTTAATATGACACGGTATCATAATATGATACCACATCCTCTCTTTCCTCATTTAATTGTGTGCCACATCATCCAAAAGGTCTAGTTGGCATGCATGATACCGCTTATGATACTCCCACTACAACCAGCCTAAGTCTTGCATGTAATTTAGAGATGACAAAAAAATGTCTACAATGGGTTATCTCTTGGCCATATCTTCAATAACTAGTCATTCCTAAAAATGTGATGAGACATATTGTGCTAAGAGAACATCTCTTGTCTTCTCTTAAATAAGAGAATACAAGCCTTTTCTTATGAGTTCTCTCTCCTCCACCTCATCATTTAACTTACGTGGCACTCCTAAGATAGCACCATTGTACATGCCCTAAGGTGACATAAGCAGGCTATAAGGACTAAAATAGTATATCTTTGCTTAGTTGGAGGAGAGAGAACAGGAGAGAGAAGAGAAGCAGGCTCTTCACTAGTAGCCAGCTGCAGTACGAGCCCCAAGATAGTTTATGAGGTTGTAAGGTGGGGCAACTATTCATAAAGTAGTACACATTTAAAATGTACTATTATACATGCCGGCTATTAGCTTGGCTGTAGATGACATGGCAACTCCTTATAGCCGATTGTTGACTCTATTATTAACCATGCTCTCACACGGGGAGGAGTGGTGGGACTGCCGGAGGGAGACGGAGAGTCAAGCATGTAGATTGTTTTCACACATGATGGAAAGGAAAAGATTTGGAGATTTGTGAAGAACGAGAGCATTAATTGAGTACTTTTGGAGATTTGTGAAAAACTATTCCACCGCCTCTATCTTCGTAATGAGTAGGTGAGATTTTTGAATCGAGCCCTTTGAACAAGAAGGGAGGTAGTAGTACTCCCTCCTTTCCGGTTTATAGGGCTTATTTCAACTTTTTTGTTTTTCCAATTTAAAGGGCTCATCTCCATCTCATTTTTAGTTTCTGAGGCGCATTGAATCTTTGCATGCAAGAATTAAAAAGGAACACACCAATGCATGTAATGTTCCTACTCATCTAGTGGCCAAGCATGCATGCACTGCAATTAATCCAAATTAATGCATGAGTTTAATTTGGGTAGTTTTGTAAAGTACGAGATATATTCCTCCACTCACAAAATGCCTTGGTTGATGAGATTTCAGATTTGAGCCCTATAAACCGGAAAGGAGGGAGTAGTACTCTAACCTTGTTGTGATGACTATATATGACATGGCAATATCATAACGCACCTGGATGGAGGAACTAGTCTGCATTGTGCATATAAGTTTTGTCTGAAGTCAAAGTACCTCTACTTTGACCAAACTTATAGAAAAGTGTATCAACATTCACAATCTCAAATCAATATTTTTATATTCATTATGAAATGTAGTTTCATAAAATATATATTTGGTATTATAGATATTGATATTTTAAGTATAAATTTGGTCAAACTTTGCAAACTTTGACTTGACACAAATCTTACGCGGAGTAAAAAGGACCAGAGGGAGTATCATGCATGCGGAGTAGGCAAAAAAAATTGCTCATTTATAGCTGTCCGAAGTCTGAAAGGGCGCGACCGCGCGAGGGAGGCGAAGGTCGTGGGAAGCGCGACGGTTGGCAGAATTAAGTGAAAGTTATATGCACGCACCGGCATGGCGTGCGAACACGCAGAAGCTATACCGTCAGGCCTACGATGTGGGTCTAGTAGACATGACATCTAGTTGGCCCCGCATAGTACTCGAGAATTCTTTGGGGCCATGCAGCCGTTTATCCACCGGGTAAGCCACCACCCCATGTCGTTCACACACCCTACTCGTCCCCGTCTTCTACCTTACAACTGTTCGCTCCCAGTCGTCCCGTCCTTTCACATTACACCAGTTCCACTTCTCCTAACCTGCCTCCAAAATCCATGGCCTCCCAAATCTCCATGATCGGCGGTGAGTACACGGTTAGAACCATCATCGGCGATTAGTTCATCGTCATCTACACCCGTAGATCCGCGATGGTGGAAGCATGCCTTGGTTGCTTCCTACATATGTTCAAAAGTTCAAAGGATGAGTGGGTCGTTGGGCTAGATGTTGAGTACACCACAGTCCTGGAAAAGGAGAAGCTTCTAAAGGTGGCAGAGATGAAGAAGCCCGCCGTGATCCAGGTTTGCGTACATAACATGTGCTTGGTCTACCACATATGCCATGCCGACATTAGGTTCCAGGATTTTGAGTTCTTCCTCAAGGACAAAAGAGTGAAATTCATTACTGTAGACTTTACGAATGAAAGGAGAGTCCTGGATCGGATAGGCCTCATTGTAGGCTAGCCCTTCGATCTCTAGAAGGAAAGCCTGGTGTCCTCCTCTCAGACTTCAATGCTGACCCTGGTAGCAGCTATGATTGATCCTTCGTACGCTGAACCGAAGAAACCTCACCCCAAGTTTCATCATGCATGGGAGTCGAAGACAAAAGATGAAGATCACATCATGTACACAGCAACGGATGCCTACCTTTGCTTAAATATCTACAAGGGTTGGATGAAGAAGCAGAGCCCAGTGTCCGGTTCAAGCAAAGAAGTGTCGGCGACGAGGAAGAGGAAGAGGAAGAGGGACGAGGACGAAGTCGAGGACGTGGATGAGGACTCCGAGTAAGGTGGCAGTGTCGTTGCTCATGCTGGTTCTACTGTAGTGTCAAGCGGATGAGTTGCTAAGTTTTATTTCAGGGGTGTGTTGTACTGAGCCCCCAGCAGAACTATGTTATGTTCTTTCTCGTTATTTGAACTCTTTAGTACGTACAGTAGTACTAGTATGTCTTACTACTGTTCTTCTTGTAGTTGGTACTGCTACTCGTATCTTCGTGTTCCTACTATACTTAATACGTACTAGTAGTATAATTTTGGTCAGTTAATTTGTGAAAGAAGTTCGACGGAGTGAAGGAAGAAGACGGCAGAGAAGCTACCCCAGTATCTATATTAGGGCGGCAGGGTGCCGATGATCTATCTTATGAGTGTTGGGTGTGGAATGCAGTTCGCCGGAAAAAATGGACCGTGCCCGGGGTTAAACGGATGGCGGGGGTGGGGGTGGGGGGAGCATGGCGGTGGCAGGCGGTTCAGGGGAGGACAGGGCGGCGGCGGCAGGCGGTTAGGCCTGTGGCGGGCTGGCGGCTCGATGGTTGAGAGAGAAGATGAAAAATGCATCATTTTTGGAGGTTGAAGAAGCCCTTCTGGCCGTCCATGTTGCATCCAACGGCTCACAAGAGTTGACTGACCCAAATTGTTCCTTCTGATTGCATGATCCACGTGGCATTGAAGGTCTCGAGGGTAGATTCCACGTCCGCACCTGGTTTGCGGGCTTGGCGCGGGCACGACCAGCTTCCGCCGTGACAGCCACCATGCGAGCCTCCTCCGCGCGGGTGAAGACGCCAATGACACGCTAGCTTCTCCTCGCCGGCGTGCTGGAGCATGCGCTCTTTCTCCTCCTCTTTGTAAGTTGCGGGCATAGACGCGGCTCGACTTGCTCATGTGCTTGGTAGTGCAGCGTTATCGTGAGGAGGGACTGCAGACGATGTGAGGGGTTCAGATCCACTGTAGTACCGTACGGTGTTGTGGTGCGGAGAACATGTGGGGCCGGGTCCCATATGGCAGCGATAGTACTGCACCGTACAGTACTCAGTGACTGTACGCATGCGCAATGGTGGCGGCGGCATATTGATGAGTGCGCTTATGGGAGGTTGGTTATAGGGTTGGTCAAACTTAAAAGAACACCGTACTAGTACACTTAATCCTGTGTAAGCACGTGCATCACGGCCGCGCCTATACAGCACATTAGTTTGCACAGCATCGATACGGAATCCTGTGCAAGCGCGTGCACCGTAGCCGCGCGCTCGATCGAAAGGTGCGTCACGGTGTCGCGCTGGAAGGACATCGACCGAACCTTTTTGTGTGTGTGAAAATAATCCCCGAATATTACTCTACTTTTTTTTGCTGGAAAAGTTCCTCACGCTACAATATTTCCATATATTTGTATTTAGCTTCAGTTCGTGATTATTTGGATTTGGGCATTTTAGGTGCCCCCTACAAAAAAAATTAATAGAGATTCTGTGTGTGTACCGGAGAGAGAACGCGTGTATGTGTCTACATGTGTGTTGTTGTGGAAGGGCAATGTGGAGACGGTGTGTGAGCGTGGGATAGTCATAGAGAGGGGTGAACGTGCAAATGATCATGTATGAGTGAGACACAGAGATATACCGAGATGTTGTGTATACATGAGAGAACGGTCTTCTATTTGTGTTTTTGTGTGTGCATGTGAGAGAGAGAGGAGCATCCGTAACACAACAACCATCTCTCTCGATTCGACCGTACCTCACACAATCGCATGTAACACATGCGTCAACGCACATGTTTTGACACCCTCACCCAGCCCCTACTGCCTCAAGGCCCCTACATCGCTCTCTATCTCACACACACAATCTCTTCATGAAAACCCTATTTGGCATGCATGTACCTCTCTGTCACATACACACCATGTACCATGCACACACATATTTATCTCTCGCTATGTCTCTTTGCCTAGCAAACACACTCCCCATAGTCCTATCTTTGTATCCCACACACGATGTCTCTATATTGTTTAAACATTAACGCACATGATTTATCTGTCTCGCACCATTAGCCTCTCTTGCATGCTCACTATGCACACACATTCTCTCCATATGTTTGATTTCTCTCAATATTTGACACACACACAACCCCCCCCCCCCACACACACCACACTATCCATCCCCATCCAAGGTTATATAGCGACCCCTGTCGCTTGTGCTTATCTGCACCCCCACATGCACACCACCTTGATCTTCAAGGAGGGCATCGGGAAGAACGAAGACGATGACCAGACCGCACTAGAGACCGCGGGGCCATTTGGAAGCATAATGACGTGGCTACGGCTGAGTAACTCCTCCCCACCTCTGTCTCTCCCTATCAATCCCTCCCACACAAAACTATCAATCCCTCAACCCACAAGATTCCCCTCTATTCCATGTTCTTTTGAGCTCTCTCTTCAAACCTTTTGTCTCTTCTCCTTCCACATGTAGAAAATCTCGATGCACACGCATCTCACTCCCTATATATTACATGTCTCTATCTTACTCATAGACCTAACTTCTTCCTCTATATACATCTGATGACCCACAAGTATATGGTATCAATCATAGTCCTTTCGATAAGGAAGAGTGTCGAACCCAACGAGGAGCAGAAGGAAATGCCAAGCGGTTTTCAGCAAGGTAATGTCTGCAAGCACTGAAATTATAAGTAACGAGTAGTTTGGTAGCAATATAATTTGTAACGAGCAAGTAACGGTAATGGTAACAAAAGTGCAGCAAGGTAGCCCAACCCTTTTGAGGCAAAGGACAGGCCAAAACGATCTCTTATGATAAGCAAAGCGTTCTGGAGGGTACACGAGAACATCATCTAGTCACTTTCATCATGTAGGTTTGATTTGTGTTCGCTACTTTGATAATTTGATATGTGGGTGGACCGGTGCTTAGGTTCTGTTCTTACTTGAAAAATCTCCTACTTATGATTACCCCCTCGCAAGCATCCGCAACTACGAGAAAAGTATTAAGAATAAATCTAACCATAGCATTAAACTTTTGGATCCAAAGCAGTCCCTTACGGAATAGCGCATAAACTAGGGTTTAAGCTTCTGTCACTCTCGCAACCCGTCATCTAATAACTACTCCACAATGCATTCCCTTAGGCCCTAATAAGTTGAAGTGCCATGTAGTCGACGTTCACATGACACCACTAAGGGAATCACAACATACATATCATCAAAATATCGAACACATATCAAGTTCACATGATTACTTGCAACAAGATTTCTCCCGTGACCTCAACAATGAAAGTAACTACTCACTAATGATAATCATGCTCAAGATCAGAGGAGTATTAAATAGCATAATGGATCTTAACATATAATCTTCCACCAAATAAACCATATAGTAATCAACTACAAGATGTAATCAACACTACTAGTCACCCACAAGTACCAATCTATAATTCCGGTACAAATATTGAACACAAGAGATGAACTAGGGTTTGAGAGGAGAGGGTGCTCCTGAAGATGTTGATGGATATTGCCCTCCCCAAGATGGGAGAGTTGTTGGTGATGATGATGACGATGATTTCCCCCTCCGGGAGGGAAGTTCCCCCGGCGGAATCGCTCCGCCGGAGGGCAAAAGTGATCCTGCCCAAGTTCCACCTCGAGACGGCGGCGCTTCGTCCCGAAAGTCCTCTCCTTATTTTTTCTAGGTCAAAATGACTTATATACCAGAAGAGGGGCACCGGAGGTGGGCCGAGGAGGGCACAACCCACCAGGGCGCGCCTGGGCTCCCTGGCGCGCCCAGGTGGGTTGTGCCCAACTGGTAGGCCCCCTCTGGTAGTTATTTGCTCCAATAATTCTTATTTATTCCATTAAAATTCCTTGTGAAATTTCAGCTCATTTGGAGTTGTGCAGAATAGGTAGCCTAACGTAGCTTTTTCAGGTCCAGATTTCCAGCTGCCGGAATTCTCCCTCTTTGTGTGAACCTTGCATATTATGAGAGAAAAGGCATTAGAATTACTCCAAAAAGCATTATTATGCATAAAAACATCATAAATAACAGTAGGAAAACATGATGCAAAATGGGCGTATCAACTCCCCAAAGCTTAGACCTCGCTTATCCTCAAGCGAAAACCGAAATCGAAAAACATGTTCACATGCTTAGAGAGAGAGAGGTGTCGATAAAAACAAAATACGGACATAGAAGCATCATGTATATTATTATAACAACAACAAACTTTAACATAGAACTTTATCATAGAACTTTTATCATATAACTTCTCATGAACAAGTAACAATTCATCACAACATCGAAGTATAAAGCATAAACTCTATTCAAAACCAACAAACTATGTTTTCAGTCAACTTTGCAACTACAATTCATCATTTTTTCAGGAAGGGTCACGTATCGGAGCCTTTTTGGCAAGTCAACATACTCAACCATCATATAGTCTTCTATGATTGCTAACACTCACCGCATACACATGAGCAAAACATTTCAACCGGACACATAGAAAGATAGGGGCTTATAGATTTGCCTCCCAACATACTCACCTCGAGGGTGATGTCAACAATAATAACTCATGCTACTCATATCCAACTGGATATATGTGCCTAGATCTTTCCTCACCACATGATGCTTGCCAAAAGAGAAAATAAAAAGGAATAGAGAGAAGAACTTTGACTCTTGCATAAAAGTAAATACATAAAAGTAAAAGATAGGCCCTTCGCAGAGGGAAGCAGAGGTTACCATGCGCTTATTTATTTGTTTTCTCAATCTCTTAGTGCAAAAGAACGTCACGTTATATTGCCCCTTGTGATAGCAACCTTTATTATGCAGTCTGTCGCTTTTATTCTTTGCCATCACATGTTCGTACAACGCTGAATTAACTCTTACGCTAAATGATCCAACACTTTTAGAAGCAATTTTTATTGCCCTATTTGCACCGATGACAACTTACTTGAAGGATCTTACTCAATCCATAGGTAGGTATGGTGGACTCTCAAAATAAGATTTGGGTTTAAAGGTTTTTGGATGCACAAGTAGTATCTCTACTTAGTGCGGAATTTTTGGCTAGCAAAGATGGTGGGCAAGCACCACATGTTAAAGGATGTATGACAATATAACTTCTATGTGAATATGAATGAACATAAATCATTACGTTGTCTTCCTTGTCCAACGTCAACAATTATGGCATATAATATTTTGTTGGGGGCTCATCACAAAAAATGTCTAGGATAGTGTATTTGCATGTGAATCTTCTTTCCCTTATTAATTCTTTCATGAATTGCATTATTGACCAATGCTATGTTTGTTAATCTCCAATAAAATTTTCTACTTATACTCTTTCTTATGTGATGTCATTACTTACCATAAAATTAGCATATGATCTTTTTCATTTATTTCCTTTCCTTTTATTGAACATGAAAGTAAAAAAAACAAAACTTTATTATATATATCTTGCTCACGATTACAAAGATAGATCACTAAGCAAACACTCAAAAAGAAAGGATCGAACTAAACTTTTATTCATCTAAAGCAAAAGATAACTATGGATCGAACTAAGATAAGTAAAGGCAAAAGATAGTGGAGGTGATACGATACCGGGGCACCTCCCCCAAGCTTGGCACAAGCCAAGACGAGTGCCCATACCAGATACTCAATTTTCCTTTGGTGATGAAGAAGGAGGTGGTGGTGATGAAGTAGTGGCAATCTTATCCTTGGGTTTCCAGGGCAAGGGCTCACCATCATAAGCGGAGGAGTGAGTCTCACGGGTCCTGCAACTGGCAGCCAAACTCATACCTTTAAACCTCGCCTCATATTCAAAGACTTGGTTTTGGAGACTTGGTTTTGGAAGTTGATTTGCTCGTTGAAGGTGAAGATGATGTCCTTCATGGACTTGCCATCCACCTTGAGATCACGGGTGTAGTCCGTGATCATGAGGTGATTGGCATTGAGTCCACGTTCTACCATCCCCTTGCACCGGAAGACTTCCTGCTCCATAGTTTCAAGCCTAGCCTCCACGGATGCCGTCCCCTTGGGGCCTTGCACATCGTGGATGTGCAGCACCCCCTCATGCATCTGGATAGCCTGAGGGTACTACATCACCTCCCGTAAATATGGGTTGATGACGTTCTTGAAGAACTTGTCCTTGGAGGAGCTTGAAGCGGCCATGGTGGATTGGATCTGTTAGAAAACAGCAAGGAAAAGAAAATAGAAGATTTCTTCGTGATACGGTGGTCAATAGGTTCGGGGGGTATATAAAGATTTTTTATCTTGGGAAACAAGCAAATGGAAGAAAAACGGAGTCCGGAAGGTACCCGAGGTGGGCAGAACCCACCTGGGTGCGCGTGGCAAGCCAGGCACGCCCTGGTGTCTTGTGCCCACCAGGGGTGCCTTCCTGGTTGTTTCTTATTTTTCTAATTTTTGTTATATTCCAAAACAGACAGAAAATATTTTTGCGGATTTTTCAGAGTCCGTTTACTTACCGTATCACGTACCTCCCCTTTTCTCACGATTCTGGAGTGTTCCGGAAAGTTTCCTTTATGTGTTCTTCCGGTGTCATGGTTTGGATAATATTGTTTTCAACGTTAATGGGCGTACCTGAGATATAATGTTTTATTCATTGCCCATTAACAACCTTCGGGTTAGTACCTTCGGCATTATTTATCTTGATGGCTCCGGATCGATAAACCTCCTCGATAACATAAGTTCCTTCCCATTTGGAGAGGAGTTTTCCTGCAAAGAATCTTAAATGAGAGTTGTACAAAAGAACATATTCTCCAACTTTGAACTCACGCTTTTGGATTCTTTTGTCATGCCATCTTTTAACTTTTTCTTTAAATAACTTGGCATTTTCATCGGCTCGGGTTCTCCATTCATCTAGTGAGCTAATACCAAATAACCACTTTTCACCGGCAAGTTTGAAATCATAGTTGAGTTCTTTAATTGCCCAATATGCTTTATGTTCTAACTCAAGAGGCAAATGACAAGCTTTTCCATAAACCATTTTATACGGAGACATACCCATAGGATTTTTATATGCTGTTCTATAAGCCCAAAGTGCATCATCTAACTTCTTACACTAGTTCTTTCGGGACCTATTGACAGTTTTTTGTAATATTAATTTTATTTCTCTATTGCTAAGTTCAACTTGACCACTAGATTGAGGATGATAAGGTGATGCAATTCTATGGTTAACATCATATTTCGCATGCATTTTACGGAAAGCACCATGAATAAAATGTGAACCACCATCAGTCATTAAATATCTAGGGACTCCAAACCTTGGGAAAATGACTTCCTTAAGCATTTTAATAGAGGTGTTGTGATCAGCACTACTAGTTGGAATAGCTTCTACCCACTTAGTAACATAATCAACAGCAACCAAAATATGTGTATACCCATTAGAGGAAGGAAAAGGTCCCATGTAATAAAATCCCCAAACATCAAATGGTTCAACAACAAGAGAATAATTCATAGGCATTTCCTGACGCTTACCAATATTACCAATTCTTTGAGATTCATCACAAGATAAAACAAACTTACGAGCATCCTTGAAGAGAGTAGGCCAATAAAAACCAGATTGCAATACCTTGTGAGTAGTTCTATCTCCCACATGATGTCCTCCATAAGCTTCGGAGTGACATTTTCATAGGATTTGTCCCTGTTCATGCTCAGGTACACAAGGTCTAATAATAATATCTACTCCTTCTTTATAAAGATGTGGGTCATCCCAAAAGTAATGTCTTAAATCATAGAAGAATTTTTTTCTTTTGTTGGTATGTGAAGGTAGGTGGTATATATTTAGCAACAATATAATTGGCATAGTTAACATACCAAGGGGTGTTATGAGAAACAGTTATTGCAGCTAATTGTTCATCAGGAAAATTATCATTAATAGGTTGTGGGTCATCAAGAATATTTTCTAACCTAGACAAGTTTTCAGCCACGGGGTTCTCAGCTCCCTTTCTATCAGTGATATGTAAATCAAATTCTTGTAGGAAAATAACCCACCTAATAAGTCTAGGTTTAGCATCCTTCTTTTCCATCAGATATTTTATAGCAGCATGATCGGTGTGAACGGTCACTTTAGAATCAACAATGTAAGATCTAAATTTATCACAAGCAAACACAACTGCTAAAAATTCTTTTTCAGTAGTAGCATAATTTCGTTGAGCACGGTCCAGAGTTTTACTAGCATAATGAATAACATTTAATTTCTTATCGACTCTTTGTCCTACAACAGCACCGACAGCATAATCACTAGCATCACACATAATTTCAAAAGGCATGTTCCAATCAGGTGGTTGAACAATAGGTGCAGAAATCAAGGCTTTCTTAAGTGTTTCAAAGGCTTCTACACAATCATCATCAAAAACAAATGGAACATCCTTTTGTAAAAGATTTGTAAGAGGCCTAGAAATTTTAGAGAAGTCTTTAATAAACCTCCTATAGAAACCAGCATGACCGAGGAAACTACGAATACCTTTGATATCTTTAGGGCATGGCATTTTCTCAATTGCATCAACTTTAGCTTTATCCACCTCAATACCTCATTCAGAAATTTTATGTCCCAAGACAATACCTTCATTAACCATAAAGTGGCACTTCTCCCAATTCAAGACGAGATTAGTTTGCTCACATATCTGCAAAACTCGATCAAGGTTGCTCAAGCAATCATCAAAAGAAGTTTCGTAAACAGAAAAATCATCCATGAAAACCTCAACAATCTTTTCACAAAAGTCAGAGAATATAGCAGTCATACATCTTTGAAAGGTAGCAGGTGCATTGCATAAACCAAAAGGCATACGTCTATAAGCATAAGTTCCAAAAGGGCAAGTAAAGGTAGTTTTCGCTTGATCAGGTTGTGAGACAGGTATTTGAGAAAAACTGGAATATCCATCAAGAAAGCAAAAAATGTGTGTGCTTTGATAGTCTTTCTAACATTTGATCAATAAAAGGCAGAGGGTAATGATCTTTTCTAGTAGCTTTATTTAGTTTTCTAAAATCAATTACCATTCTGTAGCCACTGACAATTCTTTGTGGAATAAGTTCATTCTTATCATTAGGAATAATGGTAATACCTCCTTTTTTAGGGACACGATGAACGGGACTTACCCATCTACTATCAGCTATGGGATAGATTATACATGCTTCTAGAAGCTTCAGTATTTCTGTTATTACCACTTCTTTCATTTTAGGATTTAAACGTTGTTGGTGATCAACAACGGGTTTAGCATCAGGCTCCATATTAATTTTATGCTGACAGAGAGTGGGACTAATGCCCTTTAAATCATCAAGAGTATATCCAATGGCAGCTCGGTGCTTCTTCAGAACCTTCAATAATCTTTCTTCTTCATGTTATGAAAGGTTAGCACTAATAATAACAGGATAAATCTTTTTCTCATCAAGATAAGCATATTTCAAAGTGTCTGGCAGTTGCTTTAATTCAAACATAGGATCACCTTTAGGTGGAGGAGGACCTCCTAGAGTTTCAATAGGCAAATTGTGTTTAAGCAGAGGACGTTGTTCAAAGAAAATCTTATCTATTTCATTTCTTTCATGCAGATGCATATCATTTCCGTGGTCTAGCAAATATTGTTCTAGTGGATCGGTAGGAGGCACAACAATAGAAGCAAGACTAATTATTTCATCCTTACTAGACAACTCTTTATTATGATGCTTCCTACTGAACTTAGAAAAATTAAACTCATGAGACTCATCACCAAAACTAACACCGACGATTTGTTTCTCACAATCTATTTTAGCATTGACGGTGTTCAAGAAAGGTCTACCAAAGATAATGGGACAAAAGTCATCTTGTGGGGAACCAAGAACAAGAAAATCAGTAGGGTATTTTATTTTCCCACACAGGACTTCAACATCTCTAACAATCCCAAGTGGTGTGATGGTGTCCGTAATAGCAAGTTTAATAGTAACATCTATGTCTTCTATTTCAGCGGGTGCTATATCATTCATAATTTCTTGATATAAGGTAAAAGAAATGGCACTCACGCTAGCACCTATGTCGCATAAACCATGATAACAGTGATCTCCTATTTTAACTGAGACAACAGGCATGCCAACAACGGTTCTATGTTTATCTTTTTCATCGGGTTTGGCAATTCTAGCAGCTTCATCACAGAAGTAAATAACATGCCCATCTATATTTTCAACCAAGAGATCTTTAAGCATAGCAACACTAGGTTCTACTTTGATTTGTTCAGCAGGTTTGGAAGTTCTAATATAACTTTTGTTGACCACAGTTGAGACTTTAGCATGTTCCTTTATCCTAACAGGGAAAGGTGGTTTTTCAATATAAGCAGTAGGCACAACTGGATCAACATTGTAAATAATAGTTTCATCTTTAGCTACTACTGGTTCACTAATTTCTTATTTTATAGGTGGGTGATATTTAAACCACTTCTCCTTAGGGAGGTCAACATGAGTAGCAAATGATTCACAAAAGGAGGCTACTATCTCAGAGTCAAGTCCATATTTAGTGCTAAACTTTTGAAAGCATCGGTATTCATAAAAGATTTAACATAGTGATACTTGAGCTTAATACCTAACTCTTTACCTTCATCGAGTTCCCAATATTTAGAGTTGTGTTTAATTCTTTCTAAAAGATCCCACCGGAAGTCAATAGTCTTCTTCATAAAGGAACCAGTACAAGAAGTATCAAGCATGGATCGATCATCATAAGAAAGCCGAGCATAAAAATTCTGAATAATAATTTCTCTTGAGAGCTCATGATTGGGGCATGAATATAACATTGACTTAAGCCTCCTCCAAGCTAGAGCGATACTTTCTCCTTCACGTGGCCAAAAATTATATATGTAATTCCGATCACGATGAACTAGATGCATAAGATAAATTTTTTGGTGAAATTCCAATTTCAATCGATTCCAGTTCCAAGATCCAATATCATCGCATAGCCTATACCATGCCAATGCTTTTCCCTTCAAAGATAAAGGGAAAACCTTCTTCTTAGCTTCATCTCCGGGTAAACCTGCAAACTTAAATAATCCACAAATTTCATCCACATATATCAAGTGCATATCAGGATGTTCGGTTCCATCTCCTACATAAGGATTAGCTAGCAGTTGTTCTATCATACCCGAAGGAATTTCATAACCAATATTTTTAGTAGGTGCAGTAGGTTGAGGGGTAACTAATTGTGGTTCTGGTCGAGGTGAAGATACCCCAAACAAACCCCTCAAAGGATTGTTCTCCATAGTAACAAGTGACAATAAATTTCAGCACGTAGTAATAATTTTTCCTTACCGATTTCCACTTACCAAGAGCGCTTCACTC
Organism: Thinopyrum elongatum; assembly: GCA_011799875.1. Lineage (NCBI taxonomy): Eukaryota > Viridiplantae > Streptophyta > Magnoliopsida > Poales > Poaceae > Thinopyrum > Thinopyrum elongatum. Next base: position 489,920,381 of record CM022303.1, on the reverse strand, counting down.
CTCGGCAATGGCGCCAAAAAATAGCCTTGATGACCCACAAGTATAGGAGATCAATCGTAGTCCTTTCGATAAGTAAGAGTGTCGAACCCAATGAGGAGCAGAAGGAAATGACAATCAGTTTTCAGCAAGGTAATGTCTGCAAGCACTGAAATTATAAGTAACGAGTAGTTTGGTAGCAAGATAATTTGTAACGAGCAAGTAAGGGTAATGGTAAAAAAAGTGCAGCAAGGTAGCCTAATACTTTTGAGGCAAAGGACAGGCCAAAACGATTTCTTATGATAAGCAAAGCGTTCTTGAGGGTACACGGGAATTTCATCTAGTCACTTTCATCATGTTGGTTTGATTTGTGTTCGCTACTTTGATAATTTGATATGTGAATGGACCGGTGCTCAGGTGTTGTTCTTACTTGAACAAACCTCCTACTTATGATTAACCCCCTCGCAAGCATCCACAACTACGAGAAAAGTATTAAGAATAAATCTAACCATAGCATTAAACTTTTGGATCCAAATCAGTCCCTTACGGAATAGCGCATAAACTAGGGTTTAAGCTTCTGTCACTCTCGCAACCCATCATCTAATAACTACTCCACAATGCATTCCCTTAGGCCCTAATAAGGTGAAGTGCCATGTAGTTGACGTTCACATGACACCACTAAGGGAATCACAACATACATATCATCAAAATATCGAACACATATCAAGTTCACATGATTACTTGCAACAAGATTTCTCCCGTGACCTCAAGAACGAAAGTAACTACTCACTAATGATAATCATGCTCAAGATAAGAGGGGTATTAAATAGCATAATGGATCTAAACATATAATCTTCCACCAAATAAACCATATAGTAATCAACTACAAGATGTAATCAACACTACTAGTCACCCACAAGTACCAATCTATAATTCCGGTACAAAGATTGAACACAAGAGATGAACTAGGGTTTGAGAGGAGATGGTGCTGCTGAAGATGTTGATGGAGATTGCCCTCCCCAAGATGGGAGAGTTGTTGGTGATGATGATGACGATGATTTCCCCCTCCGGGAGGGAAGTTCCCCCGGCGGAATCGCTCCGCCGGAGGGCAAAAGTGCTCCTGCCCAAGTTCCGCCTCGAGACGGTGACGCTTCGTCCCGAAAGTCCTCTCCTTATTTTTTCTAGGTCAAAATGACTTATATACCAGAAGAGGGGCACCGGAGGTGGGCCGAGGAGGGCACAACCCACCAGGGCGCGCCTGGGCTCCCTGGCTTGCCCAGGTGGGTTGTGCCCACCTGGTGGGCCCCCTCTGGTAGTTATTTGCTCCAATAATTCTTATTTATTCCATAAAAATTCCTCGTGAAATTTCAGCTCATTTGGAGTTGTACAGAATAGGTAGCCTGACGTAGCTTTTTCAGGTCCAGATTTCCAGCTGCCGGAATCCTCCCTCTTTGTGTGAACCTTGCATATTATGAGAGAAAAGGCATTAGAATTACTCCAAAAAGCATTATTATGCATAAAAACATCATAAATAATAGTAGGAAAACATGATGCAAAATGGACGTATCAACTCCCCCAAGCTTAGACCTCGCTTGTCCTCAAGTGAAAACTGAAATCGAAAAACATGTCCACATGCTTAGAGAGAGAGAGAGAGGTGTCGATAAAAACAAAATACGGACATAAAAGCATCATGTATATTATTATAACAACAACAAACTTTAACATAGAACTCTTATCATATAACTTCTCATGAACAAGTAACAATTCATCACAACATCAAAGTATAAAGCATAAACTCTATTGAAAACCAACAAACTATGTTTTCAGTCAACTTTGCAACTACAATTCATCATCTTTTCTGGAAGGGTCACGTATCATAGCCTTTTTGGCAAGTCCACATACTCAACCATCATATAGTCTTCTATGATTGCTAACACTCACTGCATACACATGAACAAAATGTTTCAACCGGACACATAGAAAGATAGGGGCTTATAGATTCGCCTCCCAACATACTCACCTCGAGGGTGATGTCAACAATAATAACTCATGCTACTCATATCCAAATGGATATATGTGCCTAGATCTTTCCTCACCACATGATGCTTGCCAAAAGAGAAAATAAAAAGGAATAGAGAGAAGAACTTTGACTCTTGCATAAAAGTAAATACATAAAAGTAAAAGATAGGCCCTTCGTAGAGGGAAGCAGAGGTTGCCATGCGCTTATTTATTTGTATGCTCAATCTCTTAGTGCAAAAGAACGTCACATTATATTACCCTTGTGATAGCAACCTTTATTATGCAGTCTGTCGCTTTTATTCTTTGCCATCACATGTTCATACAACGCTCAATTAACTCTTACGCTAAATGACCCACCATGCCGTAGGATGAATCTTTTGTAATTTAGTGTTGAAGCTAGTCAGTCAAACACGCCTACAGATGCCCTGGAGATCATCTGGTTGCCGGTTGTTTTGCTGCAGCAACCCTTGGCTTAGTGCACCCCTCTGTTGGTTTTTCTATTTCTCTTAGCCTTTTGTTCTTCAATGTATATGTCGTAGTTTCTATAAGCTGGCTCTGTTTGATATGTAATAAGCACAGTCTTAATCATCCTAATGCTTTCCTTTTTAGCTTGCTGTAGGAAGTGGGTGTTCTCACCTTGCAGTCTGTTTTTATATTACTCCATTTGAATTCACTTCTCCTAGTCCTATTTATCGGGCTTCTACTTAATGGATCTGGGGAGCTCTGACTATTGATCTAAAAAAGAAGTAACTTCTTCATGTCAGGAAGCAGTTCCTGCGAGGAGGGAAGTATGGTCAACCTCGAGATCATGTTTCCAAAATGAGGCTGGATTACACACAAGGTGCCATTTCCCTAATGATGCCGGATTAGACACAAGGTGCAAATTCCCAGATGATGCTGGATTACTCACAAGCCAGGTCGAGTCGTCAAGTGTTCGTGTCCTCGTTGCTCTAGTAATGGCTAAAAGAAAGCGTGCAGCAGCCCTTGAGAATGTAGCTGAGTTCCTAAAGAAGCGAAAAGAGCAATCAGATGCTCTCTTCACCCAAGCCAAAGAAAAGATGGAAGAAGCCAGAAAGAAGCTAGCAGAGGCAGAGCAGGCTAGGCGTCTCCTGCTATCTAAAGCTGTTGTCAATAGAAATTTTTATTCATAATAGCTAGGTTCAAATGTTTATCCAGTCAGCATGCCTGTTGTGATGTCTGTGCATCTACTAAGATGTATGTAAGTCTGTGATGCCTAGATGTGGCACAAATTTTTTTTTCGGGTCATGTAATAACAACCATTACTTTCTTAACAATAACAGACGAACCATTGGACAAGGTATAGTTCACACGCAAGCCCAACATTCCAAGTTCAACTTCCACATCAAACTCATGTTCATAGATATCTGCACATTCATAGATAATGTCCACAACCATGATTCACTTCAAAGCCAAAAAAATGTGAGGAGAGTTATAAATAATAGTTTTGCTAAGTCTCAGTCGACTGAGACTTCGCTATGTCTCAGTCGATGCTATCTTCGTTTGATTTTGCATGAAGATTTGTACAAAAAAGTTATTTTTAGTTTTTCTTTTTCTTCTTACATACTATATCACTTGACTGAGACTTGGTTAAGTCTCAGTCGACTGAGACCTAGCCACACCCTATAAATAAAGAAAAATCTCTAGTTCCTACTACCAGTGCGAGCACAACAAGTCAAGACCATACGTAATTAATTATTTTTTGGACATTTTTTGACTAAACGCGAATAACTTCTGGAAGCAGGTATAATTTCTAATGCCGGTCATGGCTGGGGTCCATGATGTTTTGAGCCAAACCGGGCAACACATCGGGTGTCTATGCCGGTGACGCGGTGGTCGCAGCATTCGTGGGTTCCGAGCGGCGGCGGCTCCCGTGGTCTACTATTCCTTGGTGTCGGCGGTGGCCGCGGACGTGTTGGCCACCTCCGCCAGCATGACGTGGTTCCGCTAATGTTTGCGTCGGATGGTGCGGCCAACCACGGTGCACTGGACGCCATGGTCCCCCATGTGCCGGCGTGCAGCAACTGGCCACTCCGCTGCGAGCAGGCTTGGAGCATCGAGTTGATGCACCAGGGGCCAGCTTGGAGCGATGGCTTGCTCCTCCGCTTGCCCGCCTGCAGCCTCACCCATGGTACTAACAGCCTGGGGTGGGGAGGGAGGTGGGGCAGCGAGTTGCCTGGCTCGTCGGGGCAACCAATCGGCTTTTATGCCGGAGAACTCGTCTTCCTGCTCACCGGATGCTATGGAGAGTGTGGAGAAAATGGTGCAAGGAGGATATGGGGAGCGGCGGTGTGGTGCGGTTCTTGCCAGGCGTCCGGCCTCGTTTAAATAGTGGGCAGACGAGAGGAGCCAACCGGCATTGTGTTCTAAAATGCGGGCCGGCTCACGGAAGGACGTGTTGCCGACACACGCGCGGATTCAATGGAGGTAGGCGGGGCAGTCTGAAACCGATTGCATGCGGCGAGGAGGCGTGTTCAGACAGGCGTGCAACAAGTGGGGCCCTCGTGGCCGGCGCGCCGGTTCAATTCCTGCGCTATGAGAGGTCGCGTCCGTGTCAGAGCAATCACTCCCTCCGGTCCTTTTTTGTTTGGGTATAACAAAATCTCATTTTCCATTCACATTTTACAAGTAAAATTCGTGGACAAAATTTGACCCAAAATATGATGGGGACTAGTAAACCAGGACGGAGGTAGTAGTGATGAATTCCATTTTCGCTCCATACCAATCGTTCTAAAAACTAGTATAACACGCCATTGAAAATCAAAACTCTTACCACGCTAAAAAATGATATTTTAAACATGGCAACTTGATCAGTGGTGACTGGCGAGCCACCGCCTCCAGGTTGTTCACCTGTGGTCCCCGATCATCAACTCCTACAGATCAAATTATCACGCGAGCTGACTATTCCTACAAAGGTGCGCTCCACCACGTACCCGGTACCCGCGCATGCAGCAATCGTGCACCTATGGGTTTATTTGTTTACTGTGCCTTACGTAACTCTCATGTGTGCGAGACAGCGAGAGACCGACTATGTGCATGCGCCTCATCTCTTCGTATATGTACTCCAGCATTTGTCTGGTGTCCAAAAAATAATACTGTAATAACTAGCAATGTGCCAGTGCGTTGCAACGCATCCAAAGTAGAGTAATACATATTCACCAATTTGATAGAAAACAGTCTAGTTTTGATATACATATATCACTAAAAATATCTTATGTTTCACTCAAAATATATTCCTTTGGCTATTTTGACGAGATAAGAGAGGAATGTGGTTGGTTTCAAGATTCGAGAAGTGGGATATTATTGCAAAAAGCCCATGTGTGTGTGTGTGAGAGAGAGAGAGAGGGAGATAGGAGGAGGGCAGAGTGTCTGTGTGACAAAGACACGAAGAGTGTGTGTGCGAGAGGTATTACCATAAAATGAGGCAATAGTGTGCGTGTGCACGATCGAGAGGGCGTGTCTCAAGAAGGGACAAAAAATCTACATAAATACATGGAGCGAAAGTGCGCGGTGGATGGATAAACCTATCTAGAGGATGGTCGATCAATGTTTGCGAGAGAGATACGAGTCAAGGGTGCGAAAGCGAGAGTTTTGTGTGTGAGAGAGAGAGACGGTAGTCGGTAGGGGGATCCAAAGCTGGAGTTGTGTGTGTGTGTGAGTGAGTGAGAGAGAGGGGGGAGAGTTTGTCTGATCGGTAAACAAATGAATAATGTCAGTTTTGGAACAGAGATGAAGACGGAAAGGAGACCCCAACAAATGATGTGTGTGCGGGAGAGAGTAATTTTAGTCGTAGGAGTCATATCTAGAAATATATGGGGTGCGTGAGAGAACCCTGGAGAGAAAGGCAAAGTGAAAGACGAGCGATAGTGTGTGTGTGGCGGTGAAAAAGAAAGCTTAGGTAGCTATAGTGATACCAGAGAATGATAGAGACGTGAGAGATAATGAAAACCGTTTAATCTATGAAGATAGAGAGAGTGTGACACTTCTCGAGGGAGACGATGAGATACCGTGTTTGCAAAAAACGGAGAAGCATGTAGTGAGCGTGCAGGTGAGATGGAGAAAAGAGAGTGATAGCTACATGAAGGAGCACGTGAGAGAGACCTAGAGAGAGATGGGCATGAAACAAGATTCAAGTATTTAGTTGTGTGCATAGAAGATGTCAACATAAAAGGGATTCAAATATTTGAATTCCAGAGGATGATACATGTAATTCATACTCGAACCAAAATTGATCTATCAAACATGCATTTGCGCACGTGTATGTTATTTAATATATTGATATTACCGATCCATACATTTGAGCTGAACATAATTTGGTTTCAAAATTTTGAATTCAAAGTCGAACATAATTTGGTTTCAAAAATTTGAATTCAACCTTACAATTTTGAGATCATTGCATTTGTAAATCATATTTTATATATAAAGGAGCAGAATTCTTTGTTGTGCTTTTGAAAGTATATATAAAAAATGATGTATATAGATTTGTATTCGAATACAAAATGGATCCTGCCCGAAAAAAAATACAAAATGGATTCGAATTGAGTTGGCACGGTAAACGTGCACTCTTTTTCTGCAAAAAATTGAATGAAGCGGGGAAACTCATAGTAACCGGCCGAAACCAAAATCTGCGATATGAAAATTACTGCCTATCCCTGACACGCAAAGCCTATCGGCTCAATTTCTATAGGTTTTGATAGGGGTAGGCTTGTAATTTCACTCAAACATGACATAACCGCCTCCGCCTTTCACCTCCCCGGATTCATACACGGTGGGCGCCAAAACACAGTTTCTCCTCGGCAGAAATCGCCTCTCACCTCCCCGATTCATACACGGTGGGCGCCAAAACAAACTCTCCTCAGCCGAAATCTCCGTCGGCAAATATTCGGTGTATGCGAGATTACCGTCCTATCCCCAACCGAATAATATTGCTGTGATGTAGGAAATTTTAAACGGGGGCTAAGTTTGTAAATTTCCTCGCATTTGAGACAAGCGCGCCCTGAAGACAAGGTTACCCCCTACCTCTCTCCCTCCATTCCCCATTCGTACTCCATGGGCGCCAAAACACCCTCTCCACCCCAGTCTCCTCCGTCCGCCACCCCATCCATCGTCGTCCTCCTCCACCATGTCGGAGCTGATACCCAGACATCGTCGTCCATTACAAGTGATCGACCTCTCTCATCCACGGCTTCGGACCAGGATCCTTGCATCGCGTCCTCTCACTTCATCCGCGCCGTCGTCCACCATGTCAAGGCCGCTCCTACGACCGCCTCGTCCACCGCGCCGGGATATTTCCCTCGCCGCTAGTGTCTGCCCTCCTAGATCTGCTACCATGCCTCTGACAGCCATCGCTACCGCAGCACCCTCAACGCCTCAGCAGATGCTTACACGGCACCACACCAGAGGTGGTACTCTTTCATTAATCAGCAAGAAAATAAATTGCCACTGCTTTACTGTGATTTCTTGTGCATCACTTAGAATCTTACTTGTTAGTTGAAACCAAACATTGGTTACGAAGTTGCCTTTGTCCGGTTTGCACCTTCAGATCCGCCATGGCACGCTCACCACTATATGCGCAATGCTTATGGTTTTCCCCTTTTATATTCCACATTAGCTTAAATGAAAGTCGACTAAATTTCAAATTGGGGTCAGTCCATTTTTGGGAGTTCGCTGGAAGGAAGGAAGGGGCTCGCCGGAGGGCTTCCCCATTATCTATCTTAGGGTTTCGGGTGGGGACAGTGGTTGTGGGGGGCTATCGTCGGGCTATGGTGGGGCCTCGCCGGAGGCAAAACTCGACGCGGGTGGGGGGCTGGTGGGTGGGGTTGGCTAGAGGGATGGCCGGGGTTGGTGGAAGACCGGATGTGGTGGGCGGTTTAGTGGAGGGTGGGGGCCGATTGTTCGGCCGGTGGCCCGTGCGGTGGTCTATAGAGGAAGAATAAGAGGCGAGGAAGAAGAAGGGTTAGGAGACGTAGGATCTATCCAACTGCCTGAAATGGTTGACTGGCCCAAATGACGAAAGTGAGGCGACTTGCATATAGACATTCCCTTTTTATATTCAGTACCATCATCCTAGGTGCTTCGAGACGTGCTAGCACTGCTCCTCAACCCATCAAGCTAAACAACATGCCACTCATAATTCCAAACTTAGCTGCTGAAATACGAATCTGATATGATGCTGATATTACTAAAACAGAGAACATTAAATTGGTCAGCTAATGTTCCTACTTTATTTTCGAAAAGCACGTACACCACATATAGAGAGACAATAGGGAGCTGCATTCTTTATGCTCTCTAGTTCATCATGTGTGGGCAACGAACATTTTGTTATCCAAAATCTGCTTGCTCTTCTTTAGCATGTTCGTCTTCTGTTCTTCTTTAATAAGTACTCTCTCCGTTCCTAAATACAAATCTTTGTAGATATTCCTCCATGGACTACATACGGAGCAAAATGAGTGAATCTACACTCTAAAATGTATCTATATATACCCGTATGTGATCCATAGTGGAATCTCTACAAAGACTTATATTTAGGAACAGAGGGAGTATAATAGTTGTACATTATGTTCCTTGTAGTGAAGAGGAGCAGGGACATCTTCAGTGTATAGGTCTATTCGGTTGCCTGTCATGGACGCTTTCAACTCTTCGTGTTGGTCTACCCTAATATCCAGGAAATGTTGGGAGCTGTGTCACCTTTGAAAGTTAGACTGATAGTAACAGTACTGCGCCTTCAATTGTAGAGAGCTGGTATCCGAAGCCTTTCTAGTCGTACCGGCCATACTAGCACATATTTTCCAACAAGTTCCACTTTCCTGATTTTACTCGTGATGCTTAGGGTTTTCCCATTATATCTACACTATGATCTGCATAGGTGCTTTGTGTCCTACTAGCAGTAGTCCACCCTTGAAGCTAAACAACACACCAATCATACGTCCAAAGCTTACTTCTTCAAATACGAATGTCATATGATACTGACATTAGTTAACAGACACACATTTAATTGGTCAGCTAATGCTCCCACTTGAGTTTCCAAATGTATGTGGCCACATATAGAGAGACATCATAGAATTATATTTCCTTGGGAGCTCTGATTCATCATGGGTGGGCAACCAACATTGTATAGAAAGAAGCGGAATCTCAATAATATGCTTCCCCTTCTATTCTTTAACATGTTCCTCTTTTGTTCTTCTTTAGTAAGTACAGTATATTCCTTGTCAGGAAGGGGAGCAGGGACATCTGCAGTTAGCTCTATTGGGCTGCTTCTGCTAGATGATTTCAGCATTTCGAGTTGGTCTGCCATAGCATCCAGGAAATGGTGGGAGCTGTGCGGTCTTTGGTAGACTAGACTGATAGTAACACCAGTGTGCCTTCAGATGAATAGAACTGGCCTGTAGGTGATTGATAGGCTTTAAATTAGTAGCGGCAATACAACCCCGTATTTTCCAGCCAGTTTCGCTTTCTCGATTTAATTATGATGGTTATGGTGTACCCCTTTTTATCTACACTACGATCTACCTACTGGTTGTGCCCTCTCGTTATCATGGTGTGCCAATAAACTTTCTATACGGTATATTATGAACCTATCATCTGCCGACTATCCTTACATCTGGAGCTCCCAACAGGCACTGGTACAGCGAGGTTCTATACACATGGTTTTTAACCCCTTTCCGTGATGGCATTTTGAACCGTCGCCAAGTGAGTGACTGCGATAGGGGGGTCCTTCCCACACGACCCAGAAACTGTCGGGGATATGGATCCATCATCCAGAGGCCTTGCAAAATTTAATCGTATGCGATGCAGCACACACAAAATTCGTTCACATGTGTGGGATCGGTGATTAAACGTTTCTAATGAAGCAGTGAAACCAAAAGGTGTGTCGTAATGAACCGTTTGGGAAACAGTATGTAAGGCACACGGGCCAACATATGAACTGTGTGTGATATGTGCCCCATCGCACATGAGTTTTCTGCAGAACCTGTTTGTCATGCAAGACTCCATCGCACACATTTCCCAACAATTACCATGTGCGATAATGTTCTATCACAAACTGTTCAGGGGAACCTTCGCACACATACAAGTGCTGCAGACCATTTGTGATTTGTTGTGTCTCGCCGACGGTTGCGGCAAGAGTGACATGTGCTTTTCGTTTGGGATCCCACACGTTTCCTGAAAAATTTACGACTGGGATTGTATTTTACATTGGGCACGGTTTACTCTGAGTTCTCGTGTGCGATAACGTGATATCACAAACGGTTCCGGAGCCCCTACGCACACGTAGTAGTGCTGCAAATCATTTGCGATCTGTTGTGTATCACCGACGGTGCCGCTATGATTGGCGTATGCTTTCTGATGTGGATCTTAAATACTCATTTAGTTGAACCGTGTGTGGAGCAATTGCCAGGTTAAAACAAAAATATCCCATTTGAATCGGCATGCAAAAAGCAAATTCGCCACAATATTCAATTGAACAAATAGTGTCCACAGGAAGAACATTCATCAGATTTCACAACAATTGCAAGTGAACATATGGCAGCTATATTCCAGTGACACATATATGCATTACATAATTAATCATAGTGTACGAAATACGAAGACCTCATCAGATGGAAAACAATGGATCCATGCGTATATGTTTAGCGGCTAACTCTTACTCAATGTTTCAGGAGAACGCATGCTGAAATCTTCATTATCACCAGTGGGATTGATGTAGTGATTCAGGAAGAAGTCACTGATAAATCTCCGAACCATCAGCAATTCACCAGCGGGGAGCGGTTCAGGGGTCCTCGGTTCTAAGATGAGCTGCAGTATTTTTAAAATCAGAATGTGCCATATGAGTGGAGTAGAAGATATTAATTAAGATAGACTTACTGGTACTAATTCGCGAGCATCTTCACAACTATCAGCAGATTTGCAGATGGAGATCATATGTCTGCAAACATAGTAACCACAAAGGTTGGTCCCTGCTTGTTGCTGAGGACACTGAAATTTTTTGTACAGAATTTGTCATGTATTTGTCCTATTAGGAACAACCTAACCGGTGTTAGATGTATTTTTTATTTGTACAGAAATAGAAAGAGGTTTATTTAGAAGCTTGAACATTTGACTAGCGTAAGAAATGTATTTGTAGACTATTGGATAAATTTTCAGAAAATAATGGATTTCGGTGTGTTACCGGAGAAAAGATCTCGTGCTGCAGAGGTAGTTCCCTCTTGAACAGGTTCCCTGGTTTAGTTTTCCACAATGCGAGCACACTGCAAATGAAGATGAATTTCGACAACATCAATTATTGAACCAGATATGAATGAAAATTAATTTCAACATCATAGAATTCAATACCTATCCATGAATTGCTGAAGATGCGTCAAATCCTGAGCGTTTGTTAACTCTCTGAGAGAATCCATGTAGTAAACTGTGTTCTTGTTTGGAGCAATGAATACCAATATCCACTGACTGCTACATATTAAGATAGCCATGAACTTACGAATTATGTCGAAATCTGAAAGACAATCAATGTATGGGTAGTTGTATATTTGACTTACCGTTCATGATATGGCCGGAGAAATGATTCTGCATGGGACGTGTTTTCGAAGATACAGGCGACCATGTTAATGGCCCACTCCCGTTCATCCTTACCATGTAATGTTGTGCCATTTGCTAATGCAGGATCTATGAAATACATACTCTCCCTTTTTCTTCTCTGCGCGTTCAATCCCCTGAGAGGAATAAAATGCAATTAGCTGTTTATCATTTACAGCCTTGTATGGAGAAGTTGATCAGAGTTTGTTAAGTACTTACAAAATCAGGCATCTAACAAGAGTGGCATTGAGATCGTTGAAGTTGAAGAAGAGATGTAAGTCCTCGAAACCCACACTAATGGAACCAGCATCATGTCGGAAATTATCTCTGTTGTAGTGGACTAGCAGAACATGATGACCTGCTGACATTTGATCCATGCAATATTTATGTAACTCGCGGCAACTGGAGCTGCACTCATCAAAGTATTCACCAACAAGAAATGGCTGGCCATAGACATAATTGCGTGCTTCAAGTACGTCTGCTTTATTTTTAGCAAGTTGCAAAGCTATTTCTTCATCATCCATGCCGTCAGAAATAATATTACTCCCCGATTCGAACAACCTGCTGTTAATTTGGTTCTGGGCGATGAGTGCTTTAAGTAAGAGGAAATCATTCTCTTTCCTCTTCGCTCTCTCTGCGCGCTTCCTCGCGGGTGTAGCCTTTTTGGCCGCTTCCTTCTTGGTACTTGAAGCACTTCTTGTAGAACGTCTGGTTGGCTGAAAGGTAGACTGCCGAGCAGACGGTGAAGCTTCGACGAACTGCTTAGTAGATGGTTTAGCTATGCTGGACCGCTGAGCTGGCGGTGCTGCTATGACAGACTGCTGGGCTGTAGGAGCAGAGGCATCGGACTGCTGACCATGCGTTTAAGCTATGTCGGGTTTATGCGCAGGTGGTGCCAACTTATCGGTGTGCTAAGGAGGCCGTGCCAACACGTTGGTTTGCTGAGTAGGAAGTGCTGACCTTCAGATACGCCATGTCACGCTCACCACTATACTCGCAATGCTTATGGTTTTCCCCTTTTATATTCCACATTAGCTTAAATGACAGTCGACTAAATTTCGAATTGGGGTCAGTCCATTTTTGGGAGTTCGCTGGAGGGAAGGAAGGGGCTCGCCGGAGGGCTGACCAATTATCTATCTTAGGGTTTTGGGTGGGGACAGTGGTTGTGGGGGGCTGTCGTCGGGCTATGGTGGGGCCTCGTCGGAGGCAAAACTCGACGCGGGTGGGGGGCTGGGGGTGGGGTTGGCTAGAGGGATGGCCGGGGGTGGTGGAAGACCGGATGTGGTGGGCGGTTCAGTGGAGGGCGGGGGCCAGTGGCCCGTGCGGTGGTTTGTAGGGGAAGAATAAGAGGCGAGGAAGAAGAAGAGTTAGGAGACGTAGGATCTTCATCCAACCGCCTGAAATGGTTGACTGGCCCAAATGACGAAAGTCAGGCGACTTGCATATAGACATTCCCTTTTTATATTCAGTACCATCATCCTAGGTGCTTCGAGACGTGCTAGCACTGCTCCTCAACCCATCAAGCTAAATAACATGCCACTCATAATTCCAAACTTAGCTGTTGAAATATGAATCTGATATGATGCTGATATTACTAAAACAGAGAATGTTTAATTGGTCAGCTGATGTTCCTAGTTTATTTTCAAAAAGCAGGTGCGCCACATATAGAGAGACAGCAGGGAGCTGCATTCTTTATGCTCTTTGGTTCATCATGTGTGGGCAACGAACATTTCGTTATCCAAAATCTGCTTGCTCTTCTTTAGCATGTTCGTCTTCTGTTCTTCTTTAATAAGTAATCTCTCTGTTCCTAAATACAAGTCTTTGTAGAGATTCCTCCATGGACTACATCCGGAGCAAAATGAGTGAACCTACACTCTAAAATGTATCGATATACACCCGTATGTGATCCATAGTGGAATCTCTACAAAGACTTATATTTAGGAACAGAGGGAGTATAATAGTTGTACATTATGTTCCTTGTAGTGAAGAGGAGCAGGGACATCTTCAGTGTATAGGTCTATTCGGTCGCCTGTCATGGACGCTTTCAACTCTTTGTGTTGGTCGGCCCTAATATCCAGGAAATGCTGGGAGTTGTGTCGCCTTTGAAAGTTAGACTGATAGTAACAGTACTGCGCCTTCAGTTGTAGAGAGCTGGTATCCGAAGCCTTTTTAGCCATACCGGCAATACTAGCACGTATTTTCCAACAAGTTCCACTTTCCTGATTTTACTCGTGATGCTTAGGGTTTTCCCATTATATCTACACTATGATCTGCGTAGGTGCTTTGTGTCCTACTAGCAGCAGTCCACCCTTGAAGCTAAACAACACACCAATCATACGTCCAAAGCTTACTTCTTCAAATACGAATGTCATATGATACTGACATTAGTTAACAGACACACATTTAATTGGTCAGCTAATGCTCCCACTTGAGTTTCCAAATGCATGTGGCCACATATAGAGATACACCATGGAATTGCATTTCTTTGGGCGCTCTGATTCATCATGGGTGGGAAACCAACATTGTATAGAAAGAAGCGGAATCTCAATAATATGCTTCCTCTTCTCTTCTTTAACATGTTTCTCTTCTGTTCTTCTTTAGTAAGTACAGTATGTTCCTTGTCAGGAAGGGGAGCAGGGACATCTGCAGTTAGCTCTATTGGGCCGCTTCTGCTAGATGATTTCAGCATTTCGAGTTGGTCTGCCATAGCATCGAGGAAATGGTGGGAGCTGTGCGGTCTTTGGTAGACTAGACTGATAGTAACACCAGTGTGCCTTCAGATGAATAGAACTGGGCTGTAGGTGATTGATAGGCTTTAAATTAGTAGCGGCAATACAACCCCGTATTTTCCAGCCAGTTCTGCTTTCCTGATTTAATTATGATGGTTTTGGTGTACCCCTTTTTATCTACACTACGATCTGCCTACTAGTTGTGCCATCTCGTTATCATGGTGTGCCAATAAACTTTCTATACGGTATATTATAAACCTATCATCTGCCGAATATCCTTACATATGGAGCTCCCAACAGGCACTGGTACAGCGAGGTGCTATACACACGGTTTTTAACCCCTTTCCGCGACGGCATTTTGAACCATCTCCAAGTGAGTGACTGCGATAGGGAGGTCCTTCCCACGGGACCCAGACACCGTCGGGGATACGGAGCCATCATCCAGAGGCCTTGCAAAATGTAATCTTATGCGATGCAGCACACACAAAATTCGTTCGCACGTGTGGGATCGGTGATTAAACATTTCTAATAACGCAGTGAAACCAAACGGTGTGTCGTAATGAACCGTTTGGGAAACAGTATGTAAGGCACACGGGCCAACATATGAACTATGTGTGATATGTGCCCCATCGCACACGAGTTTTCTGCGGAACCCATTTGCCATGCAAGACTCCATCACACACGTTTCCCAACATTTACCGTGTGCGATAATGTTCTATCACAAATTGTTCAGGGGAACCTTCGCACACATACAAGTGCTGCAGACCGTTTGTGATTTGTTGTGTATCACCGACGGTTGCGGCAAGAGTGACATGTGCTTTTCATTTGGGATCCCACACGTTTCCTGAAAAATTTATGACTGGGATTGTATTTTACATTGGGTACGGTTTACTCCGAGTTCTCGTGTGCGATAACGTGATATCACAAACGGTTCTGGAGCCCCTACGCACACGTAGTAGTGCTGCAAATCGTTTGCGATCTGCTGTGTATCACTGACAGTGCCGCTATGATTGACGTATGCTTTCCGATGTGGATCACAAACACTCATTTAGTTGAACCGTGTGCGGAGCAATTGCCAGGTTAAAACAAAAATATCCCATTTGAATCGGCATGCAAAAAGCAAATTCGCCACAATATTCAATTGAACAAATAGTGTCCATAGAAAGAACATTCATCAGATTTCGCAACAATTGCAATTGAACATATGGTAGCTAAACTCCAATGACACATATATGCATTACATAATTAATCATAGTCTACGAAATATGAAGACCTCATCAGATGGAAAACAATGGATCCATGCGTATATTTTTAGCGGATAACTCTTACTCAATGTTTCAGGAGAACGCATGCTCAAATCTTCATTATCACCAATGGGATTGATGTAGTGATTCAGGAAGAAGTCACTGATAAATCTCCGAACTATCAGCAATTCACCAGCGGGGAGCGGTTCAGGGGTCCTCGGTTCTAAGATGAGCTGCAGTATTTTTAAGATCAGAATGTGCCATATGAGTGGAGTAGAAGATATTAATTAAGATAGACTTACTGGTACTAATTCACGAGCATCTTCACAACTATCAGTAAATTTGCAGATGGAGATCATGTGTCTGCAAACATAGTATCCACCAAGATTGGTCCCTGCTTGTTGATGAGGACACTGAAATTTTTTGTACAGAATTAGTCATGTATTTGTCCTGTTAGGAACAACCTAACCAGTGTTAGATGTATTTTTTTCTTTGGAAAGAAATAGAAAGAGGTTTATTTAGAAGCTGGAACATTTGACTAGCATAAGAAAAGGTATTTATAGACTACTGGATAAATTTTCCGAAAATAATGGATTTTGGTGTGTTACCTGAGAAACGATCTCGTGCTGCACAGGTAGTTCCCTCATGAACAGGTTCCCTGGTTTAGTTTTCCACAATGCGAGCACACTGCAAATGAAGATACATTTTGACAACATCAATTATTGAACCGGATATGAATGCAAATTAATTTCAACATCATATAATTCAATACCTATCCATGAATTGCTGAAGATGCATCGAATCCTGAGCGTTTGTTGACTCTCTGAGAGAATCCATGTAGTAAACTGTGTTCTTGTTTGGAACACCAAATACCAATATCCAGTGATTGCTACATATTAAGAAAGCCATGAACTTACAAATTATGTCGAAATCTGAAAGACAATCAGTGTATGTGTGGTTCTATATTTGACTTACCGTTCATGATATGGCCAGAGAAATGATTCTACATGGGATGTGTTTTCGAAGATACGGGCGACCGTGTTAATGGCCCACTCCCGTTCATCCTTACCATGTAATGTTGTGCCATTTGCTAATGCAGGATCTATGAAATACACACTCTCCCTTTTTCTTCTCTGTGCGTTCAATCCCCTGAGAGGAATAAAATGCAGTTAGCTATTTATCAGTTATAGCCTTGTATGGAGAAGTTGATCAGAGTTTGTTAAGTACTTACAAAATCAGGCATCTAACAAGAGTGGCATCGAGCTCATTGAAGTTGAAGAAGAGATGTAAGTCCTTGATACCCACACTAATGGAACCAGCATCGTGTCGGAAATGATCTCTATTCTAGTGGACTAGCAGAACATGATGACCTGCTGACATTTGATCCATGCAAAATATATGTAACTCGTGGCAACTGGAGCTGCACTCATCAAAGTATTCGCCAACAAGAAATGGCTGGCCATGGACATAATTGCGTGCTTCAAGTACACCTGCTTTATTTTTAGCAAGCTGCAAAGCTATTTCTTCATCATCCATGTCGTCAGAAATAGTATTACTCCCCGATTCGAACAACTTGTTGTCAGTTTGGTTTTGGGCGATGAGTGCTTTAAGTAAGAGGCAATCGTTCTCTTTCCTCTTCGCTCTCCCGACACGCTTCCTCGCGGGTGCAGCCTTTTTGCCCGCTTCCTTCTTGGTACTTGAAGCACTTCTGGTAGAACATCTGGTTGGCTGAAAGGTAGACTGCCGAGCAGACGGTGAAGCTTTGACGGACTGCTTAGCAGACGGTTTAGCTATGCCGGACAACTGAGCTGGCATTGCAGATGTGATGGACTGTTGGGCTGTAGGACCAGAGGCATCTGACTGCTGACCATGCGTTGAAGCTATGTCGGGTTTCTGTGCAGGTGGTGCCAACTTGTTGGTGTGCTGAGGAGGCTGTGCCAATGCATTGGTTTGCTGAGCAGGAAGTGCTGACGCATTGGTATGCTGATCACGCGGCTGTGGACCGATGACCTGATGAGCAGTCGGTTCTGGACCAACAGACTGCTTAGCAGGCGGTTCTAAAGCATCAGACTGCTTAGCAGTCCGTTCCACCAGGTTGGTCTGCTGAGCATGTGCTGCAGCTGGGTCTCCCCCCGCTGCTTCATCGGCCGGCATCTGAACCGGTGGTGCATCTTCAGCAGTTGTAGGCCTTGCCACTGGCTGCTCTGGGGCAGACGATGACATGGCCTGTACAGCACAAAGTCAGGCCAGCTGATCATAGGTTGATGCATCAGCCGTCAGATTACGAGTATTAGGTTCTTTTGAGGAAGCACATGAGAGCTGCCGTGGCAAGGAGAGCGTCACCGGTTGAGGGGTGACATTGGTTGCTCTTGGCGGGGCTTCAGGGATCTCATCCATGAACTCTATTTCCTTTCGTGGCTACTGGATGTGATGTAACAGTGTTTCTCCCAAGGTCGTTTGCTCATCAAAGTGTCCTAGGACATTCTTCAGGGCAAATTCATTGAATCCAGGCTTTACTTCAGTCATGTAGCACTTCACACAGCCCGGCTTCAATGGCACATTGTCCAACAAGAGGCCCTATTCCAAGAAGGGTGGGCAAACCCAGGCTATTGCACATTTTAATGTACCTTCATAATGTGTAAGCACACCCTTCAGTTTGTCTTTCATTCCAGATAGATCAGATATAGCATCATCATGAGCAGCTGCAGTCTCACTGTCGCTGGGGTTAGCTGATGCACAGCTACTCTTGTGCGGTGTTGTCGTGCAATAACCAGCATCCTCCATGCCCGCCTCCCCTCCCATCTGCTGGCTATCTATCAGTGTTAGTCTTCTGCATCATCATTGACTCCTCAATATCCCTTCGAACAGCTGGATACATGTCCTTCCTCAACCTTTCATACAATTCATTCTACTTCATTTCACTCCTTGCTTTTTTCATGCTGAGCCTCTCTTCTTTGATGAGTGTGAAAGCCCTCTTGTGCGGGACATTAACACCTATACCCCTTGCACGGCCAGGGGGCTCTCTTGTTTCCAAAGCATTGGACAGAATGTCACATGGCCCTGAGTTCCTGTAGAACCTTCCAGGGATCTTGGAAGCCTTTAACACCATGCAATATAGTTCTTCATCAAGTGAGTTTTCAAAGTAATAAGTTCCGTCATCATGCCTCCTTGCATGTGCCCGCAAGTAGTCTCTAGCGCGTTCGCCCCTGATTTCACTAAAGGTCGGTTTCCCACCCGCCGCTACTGCTTCTTTGTCCTCCTAGTCCCATATCGGTTTCATGCCATATCATCCTGCCACACCCATACGGTGGGTGTGTGTGTTCCTCTTCTGAAGTTCCGATTGCTTGGCACTCTTCTCAGCAAACTCTGTAGTTGCCCTGACCCTTTTGAATTCTGCCCAGTCTACCTTTGTAATTTGGGGGTATGCGGGGATTGGGTCCTTGCCTTCACTCAAGTACTTCTTGTACAGCACATGCTTCCAGTTTCTCCAAGCATCCCTAGCCTTCTTCAGTGCAGCGTGTTCCCCCTGCATTCTCCACTGCTCTAGAACGTTGAAGTGATCCATGATCTCCCGGACTATCCTTTGCCGTGTTTCTGTGTCAGCCTTCCGAAACCCCGGCAGATTAATGTTGAGCCTTGCCCTGCCAACAAATCCACACACACTCACTACAAAAAAGACACATCCGTGACATTTTGGGCCGAACGAATTTTTTTCCTGTCATGCTTATGATACTTCTATGATGATAATTGTGACAAAAGCACGTATCATCATAGATGTGGTGGGCTCCTACTTCTATGACAAAAAATCATGACAGAAAATGGGCCTTTCATCCTGGGCGGGCCAGGGATGCACCTACATGACATTCTTTGGGCCGTCCATGACGGAAAAAATCGTGGAAGAAGCGAGGGCGAGGAAAATTTTGGGGAATTCCCGGTTACGGTGGGTGGTCGGGGCCGAGCGATGCATGGAAGGATTGCGCGTTTCTCTCGTACACGTACGCACATGGGTGCGAGGCGTTGGGCTCTAACTGAACCCGAGCGAGGTGTTCACTTACTGAACCCGAGCAATTGCACTGGCTACGCGTTACTGAACCCGAGCGATCGATCGATCCCTGGCTGTTAATTGAACCCGATCGAGCGATTCCTTCGCTACTGCTGCTAACTGAAGCCGATCAAACATGCTGCCTCTTGATGAACAGTGAGCATTGTTGGGGGTTGGATGAACAGTTCCCGGTGGGCATAGGATGAACAGGACCCCGTGGTAGTAGAGGCCGTTGCCGTTGGATGAACAGGACCCCGATCGAGGTGTGGGGGTGGATGAACAGTAGCTGGTGGAGGCAGGAGGAAGTCGACGGTGGATGAACAGTAGCAGGTGGAGGCTGGAGGAAGTCGACGGTGGATGAACAGTAGCCCCGTGGAGGCTGGAGCGAGGCAGTAGACGGTGGATGAACAGTAGCCCGTGGAGTCCCATTTTGCGGTACGCCACACCCCTCCCGATGAATAGGACCCCTGTTTCGACCGTAGGCGCTCCAACACAAGTTCGTTTCCTCCGTTTTGCGGTATGCCACACCCCTACCGATCAATAGCACCCCATTTCGATCGTAGGCACTCAAACACAAGTCCGTTTCCTCTGTTGTGTGGTACGCCAGACCCTTCTCGATGAACAGGACCCCGTTTTGACAGTAGGCGGTCGAACAGAAGGTCATTTCCTCTGTTCTGTGATACGCCAGACCTCGCTTCGGCTGTTCAGTCCAAGCCGGTTAGCTGCCATTGAACAGGACGCATTCTGACCCAGTCTGTTGCCTCCCGATGAACAGGATGTTGTTTCTTCGTTCCAACCCAGCTGGTTGGCTGCCGATGAATAGGACAACGTCGCTCCGTCGCTGTACGCGTTTGAGACCCCGCCCGTATGTACGTACGTAGTCGCATTTACTATCTTGCAGCGTGGTTGTACGTACGTGTACATGATATAGACGGGACGGCGTGACATGCTACGTTGGCACCTCTACTTCAACACGTGCCGCTCCTTACTCGGCCATGGTACATCGCTACAGAGAGACCGATCGACCGCTATGTACGTACATGTTCGCGGCCAGACAGATAACGCTACCTTCGCTTCAACCTGGTGGGTCCCAGCTGCCAGGGGGTAAGAAGGCACTTCCTTCCGTGCGAAGACAAAGCCGGTGGGTCCCAGCTGTCAGGGGGGGAACTTTTTTTCATGAAATACAGAGGCCCTTCCGGTGGGTCCGAGGTGTCAGGTGGAGGAATCATTATTTTGCACGTAATAAGGAGGCACTTCCTTGCGTGCGGCCATGGACCCAGCTGTCAGCCTCTCCACTTACAGTCCTCTTCTAACGGCTGTCGTTCGTTGACCGCGTTGACGATGCCGTACCGCCCGAGAGCACCAAGGTGGTGGACGACGGCGCGGCCTAGGAAGGGAACGACCCGGAGCCGGGGAATATGCAGCAGTGGATGCCCACACGGAGGGGAGTACGAGGGTTGACTGGTTCGGCTGCGGTTTGAGGCTGCCATCATCGGAGAATAAAAGGGGGTGTGGGTGAGTAGAGGGAAGGACTGGCCAGCGGTGGGAGTAGGGTGGGGCGGTGAGGCCTGTGTGGCAGCACAATCGGCCACAGCAGGCAGGAGCAGGCGGCACGGCCGGCGCTGGTTTGGGCGGCTAGAGCAAGAAGACCAGAGGTTGAAGAAGCACGATGACCGTCGGATAGACATCGTACAGTCACCGCAGCTAGAATCGTTTATATTGACTAAGTTGACAAAGCCGTGCGTCCGCGTCAACTTAGTAGGCCCACAAGTCAGCCTCCAAATATGGTGGGACCGACCTAGCAGCGGGGGTATTCATTATTTTTGTGCGTAATAGCGGATGGATCCAAGCTGTCAGCGGGGGGAATGTTTTTTTCGTGAAATACAGAGGCCCTTCCGGTCGGTCCCAGCTGTCAGGAGGAGGAATCATTATTTTGCGCGTAATAAGGAGGCATTTCCTACTCGCAAAAAAAAGTGAGGTACTTCCTTGCGTGCGGCCGAGGACCCAGCTTTCAGCCTCTCCACGTACTTTCGATGGATGTCGTTCATTGACCACGCCATGCAGAGAGCACCAAGGCGGTGGACAATGACAAGGCCAAGTAAGGGAATGACCTGGAGTCGAGGAAGACTCGGCAGTTGTTTCCCACGCGGAGTGGGTACGAGGGTTTCCTTGTTCGGCCGCAGTGTGAGGCTGCCGTCGCCGGAGAATAACAGGAGGTGTGGGTGAGTAGAGGGATAGCCAGGCCAGGGATGCGAGTATGGTGGGGCCGTGAGACCTGCCCGGCAGCACAGTCGGCCACGGGAGGCGAGAGCAGGCAGTTCCACCGGCGCTGGTTTGGGCGGCTGGAGCAGGAAGATCTGAGACTGAAGATGAACGATTGTCGTTAGATTGACATCTAACGGTCTGATGCTGGTAGAGTCGACTAAGTTTCTTTTTCTGAGAAACCTTGTGTACGCATGAACTTAGTAGGCCCACAAGTCAGCCTCCAAATCTGTGGCAGACAACATAGAGCCCATTTGCTATTTTTTTAATAATTTGCAACCCATTTGCTAATTCTTAAGGAATTTATTACAGCCCATTTTCTACCCAGGACCACGATCAAAAAGTTCAACCTAATTTTGCATATTTTGGTGGAGTCCGAACTGTTTTAATCCAGAAATGATAAACATTTATTTTTTAAGAACTTATTGATTTTCCAAATAAAATATTATTTTATTTTTGTAAGCAAATAAGACATGGGACAATTGAGTTGGTTTTAGGGAAAAACAGTGGTAAAAAAATCAGCGCTGGGAGGGAAAACAACAACAAAAAATAAGGATGTAAAGATGAAAAGGGAACTTTATGTATTTTTAATATAATAATACGTGTATATGAACTAGTAAAACTATAGGTAGAGATTAGAAAACGGAAGTAGGACATGGCATTTCAAGAGAAAAATAGAACTGGGCTGTGTGTTTGATTCAGTAAAAAACTGCTTGCAGATGTTCTAAGAGAAAATATAACTAAGGCTGGTGGGCCAGAGGCCAGTTGATACCTGCTGGATCTTTGTGCCCCATTGTCGTCATGGGCTGGGCCTGTTAAAAACAAAACCAAGCCTGGGCAGTCTAGAGCCCAGTTGAAACTTGCTCGACCTGAAAAACCAATATACTTGCTGGATCCCAGTTATCAGTCTGCACTTGCAGAATTCTCTCGTTTATTGACTACCTTGAAAAATTCAAGGGTTTCACCGTCTCAGACGTCAGCATTATTTTTCCATCGTGAGAATAAGTGCGTGCACTTGCTTGTGTACGGCCATGGACCTGCAGGTTCCGTATGGTTAGGCTCTGTATGGACAGCCGTCTTGTGGTTCCACGGACGAATTTCATGCAAATCGGATGGTTTTCAGTGAAAGCGGACTAAATTCATTGCATTTTACATATTTCTTTTCATTATGGAATATTTTACATGTTTCAACTAATAATAACCGACTAGGCCTTTTTTTAGTCCATGGGAGGCGCTTCACGATCGAGGTCGCGACACTTAACTGTTCTGGAAGGCCCAAATCCATCGCTCCTCTCTTTTAACAATTTGCAGCTGGGCTTGGCATGCCACAGCCCAGTTCCGATGTGCTGCATCCAACTATCAGCCTGTGAAACCGGATGGATCCCCTGCGTACTTCAAAGATGTAAAAAATTTGGAGAACTGGGAATTCGAATGGGCAGGTGCTTATGCTAATCATCAAATAAAAATCAGGTGCTTGAAAATTCGTTTCGAAACAAATGATTCAGCTTTATATCCACGTTGACCCTCCATATGATGGTTGGAAGCAAATGCCAAATTCATACCGAAAGATCCTTAACAACAATACCAACTTGCAGATGACCAGGTAGTACAAGTACCAATACCAAACTAACTTATAATCTTTTTAGTCCTGTCCCTAGTGTTCGTCTGGTAGAAAATCTTGCAAAGGACCAGCTCCCGCTCCTTCTCTTGCTCCAGGTCCTGGAGGTGGTACTGGTGCATCACCCAGTTGGTCCTCTGCTAGTCGAAGTTCTTGTTGGTGTGCAGCACCAGAACCTTTTTGCTTCCCGTCTGCCGGCCGTTGACCATCACCGGCAAGGTATTGCCGGTCTTGTGCCACATCGCGTGCATCCGCACTCCGACTGTATCTTGCAACGCGTCCGCGTGCCCCTTTTGAACACCCTGGAGTTGCGCTGGAAGAAATGCTTGCTTAGGCCACTCAGTGTGATACCTGCAGTATTGGCGAATACAGGTTTTAGGGTACGTAGTTGGCATTTTCATAACGTCTTTGGCATGTTGCAGTCACTTGTTTCACTTTTTATTAACTGTCAAATTGTAATTGCTTCACTAGGTCTGCGTCTAAAAAGAAAAATAGAGCTATAAACAAAGGAATATGTTTGTGCAAGTAGACGGCCGATCGGCGTCTCACCTGGAAGTTTCTCAGGATTGGTGTAGCATATGCTATGCTCACTGTCGATGGTTGGTATGAACAAATCGATGAGAGGGTGAGATCTCGTGCTATCAGCACTCACTTTGGCCTCAAGGTGCTCGATCAGCTCCTGATCCGTCGGATCGAACTTGACGCCAGCCGGTAGCACCGGCCAATCCTTCTTGGACTTGCATCGGTTAATTCCAGCTAAATGGTACTCAATGTATGATCAATCAACTATTTTAAGTAAATGATGAAAGATTTCGACAGATAAGTGGTACTCGAAATCTGAAGTCCACAATACCCGAACAAACTGGGGTCTCGGCTTCATTAGTCCATGTAGACTCTAAAGACATGAAAACCCCCATAAAGATCGAAATCATCATACAGGGCGACGGGACAAATACTCATAGGAGCGGCCTCGCTGGTTCCTTCCTTCATCCGGCTAGCTTGAAGAGCATCCTTGTTGAGATCTACTTTTTCAGCATCTTCCTTTTGACTGCTTGCAATGAAGTATAGCAACTCCAGTAGCTCATCGCTCATCATACCAAATGGATCGGAACAAGGCGGCGGCTGGGAGGCGGGGAAACCGGGAGAGAATGGGAGAGTGATTTTGTAGAGAATGCGAGAGTGCTGTTGTAGTACAAGAGGGGTGAGGCTCACTTTGGTGAACCGAACACGCCGCCGAGACTCTTGTGTCACCTCACGCGCAGCGTGTTGTCACGTCAATTCAATGTGAGGACATGATGAATAATTTGACCGACGTATACTAGTACTACTGTACTACTTACTAGTCGTATTTAGTGTCGCATTTTAACCATAGGTTTAACTAACAAAATGTCAATGCATGTCACTGAAAATTATACCATTGGAAACTATGTTCAAATACGAATCCAACGATATATTTTTTTGTGACATGCTTAACATTTAGTTAGTTAAATTTACGGTCTAAATTTGACACAAATTACGAAGGGGACCAATAAACCAGGAGGGAGGTAGTAGTATGAGTAGCCCAATATACGGTATAGAGGACTAGTACAAATTTAGAAATGGAGTATGAAGTTACAAGGCTGTGTGACAGACTTTGTAGGCCACATGAGTAATACAAAATATAATTCCCATTGGACAACACTTTCACCAACAAGTACGCACTTGAAGCCTAATTGATATATATATATATGGCTTCTGCACAGCATCTCCATCATCATTATCAGTACATCCTACGTAGGTGAGTTAGGATGCACTTGATCCCAGAAAGGTATCTATCCTTCAAACTAACTACAGTATGTAATATCCAACAAAAGATTGTCATGCTACAGCTGCAGGATACATGGCTCAGTCTAGATATCACTACTAATCAAGTTGTGCATATTTGCTGTTGGCATGAACCACATCTCTGCATGCCGGGTTTGCAAAAGCCATTCATCGCTTGGAATCTTGATGCCTTTCACACACTGAAGATTATCTGGCAACAAGCTGTGTCGACAAATCTCTAGATATGGTGATTCATGAAACCCATGGTACGATGTGTAAACACAGTTCCCCCTAGCTAATGGAAGTTGCATAGCACGGTAATCATCGCCGGTGATATGATCAATGATTGGTTGGATGATCGGATAATTGAGCCCGAGGAACATGGAGTGGTTGCCGAGGCTGTAAACCCGCCTCCAGTTGAATACACCTGGCCCAACGGAGCTGGGATCTTTCTCGAACACGAAGCAGCCATAGCCATCACAGTCATGAACGCCCCAGGCATTGTACTGCATGTGGTTTGATGAAATGGATTGGTCAATTTGGTACGTGCGATTGAGCATCAAATGACCGCCATCAGTTGAACGAGCGATAAACCACCACCCATTGACTTGTATATTTCCAGGTCCTGAAATTATGAAGGCCAGCGCATTTGCGTCTGCTGCAACAAATCAAATTGGATACCAAAAGGACAAAAATATACAATCATGTTCAGAGTATGTGTGGAATTAAGGTTATTATAACAGTGACACAAATCATAGAGAGAGAATTGCAATGCCGTGGTCATAATCATACCCCAAGTTAAAAAAAATAAGCCAATGGCTTTCATATTCTAGCAATATGTCATGGTTCAAATATCATGTAAAAATGAGAGGAAAACATCTATGGTAGGGCCTACTCATATTCTACCATAGCAGTTACTATTGTTCTCATATCATCTCTAACAATAACATGCATGGTTATAAAAAACTTGGAAATGAGAGTAACATATAGCAATCATGAGGTTAACTCATAATATCTATTCTAACAATCATTAGATGCCAATTGTTCTCATATCAACTCTAACAACAACATGTGTGGTCATAAAAATCTAGGAAATGAGAGGAACATATAGCAATGTTGTGGTAATAGACATACTATCTATTCTAAATTTCTAACAATCGACAGGCAGTCGTATTCATAAGGTAAAGATGAGATGAGATAAAACAATTACACAACGATAGATTCCACCAGTATATGCAGCGAATCTGTGCGTCGACCGCGTAAACGATGCCATCGTGCACTATAGCATCAGACAGAAATGGAGGGTCAAGAGGATTGATGATGAGCCATAACCATGTATGGAGATCGGATTCCAGATAGACTAATCCCATGTCGAACAAGGCAATGAGCTTGTAATCCATGTAGTCTTCTGATGGTGTGGGCACTTCGCAGATTACAACCTTCAGCAAACGGAGGTCGCACCAAAAGCTCGACGCATCTCGTGTGTAGTAGGCAGGAGTGTCCGGCGGGCCGCGAGGCTCGATGCCGGCGGTATCCAACAATGGAAGGGTGATCCCTCGCTGGGTGTAGATATCCACGAGACACCACGGACTACCGGATTGGTGGATGAAGACGATCCAGTTGGCCTTCATGCCAGCCCGGTAGAGGCCGCGCATGAAGGACAGGTGGACGGGTAGTGGTAGCATGTCGAGGGGCACCACAGCAACCTCTGTAGAATCGTCAAGTCGGTGTCTGGGCCACCTACGAGGATCAGGCATCAGCAAGCAGGGTGTCTTGAAAAGGGCCGGCCGGTTGTAGACGAGTAGACGGTACAAAGACACCGAGCATGCGGCCAGACGCACGGTGCTGAGCAGGTCTATATGATTACAGATCTGCTCCAAGAGAACATCGGGGAGGGAATTCCAATCGCGGCTCTGCGTGTCAGTCAGTTCTGCCATAGGGTTTTTTAGGGCGCTGAATGATTGGGGTTTTCGGTGCTTGCGAGCGAGCGGGGAAGTGGATTCGGGCGGGTGAGCGAGCGAATAAGATGGCGTGTGTGGCCGAGCAGTGAGCGTGGGGGATATGGTACGCACGAGGTACCAAGGAAGATGGCGTGGGCGGGCGAGCAGTGAGCGGGGGGAAATGGTGTGCGGCCGACGATGGGGAAGAGAGGAGGAAGAAGAAGAGAGGAGGAAGAAGAGGGAAAGACGAGCAAGAAAGTGCATTAAATCTCAATTCTACTAGTACTACTACCAGGATATACCGTCCTTCGGAGTGTAAATAGTTAAGCCGATGACAAGTGGGTCTACCTCAAGAGGGCCCATATGTCAGTTAATGGAAGAGAGAGGTGCGTAGGCGTATTTGCGGAAGCGTGCTCCACTGGCAAACA
This sequence comes from Thinopyrum elongatum, assembly GCA_011799875.1. Taxonomy (NCBI): domain Eukaryota; kingdom Viridiplantae; phylum Streptophyta; class Magnoliopsida; order Poales; family Poaceae; genus Thinopyrum; species Thinopyrum elongatum. Next base: position 489,892,732 of record CM022303.1, on the reverse strand, counting down.
TGATGGCAGTACTGGGTAAGTCTGATTTTGTAACACCAACACGCTGGTTCAGCTTATTAATTAAGTGTCCCATCTGCTGCAGCGTGTATTGTCACTTCACTGTGAAGACTAGTTGAATATCTCTCTGACTGAGATGGGCAATAATGGATCGCCAAGACTTCCTATCTACAGTATCCCTATGCCTCTACTCTCATCCTGTCCAACAAGATGAAACATTGGCTAAGGCACCCGGCGCCAATAATGTAGGAGTACTAGTAGTATTTTGTGTCAATAAACCAGGACGGAGGTTTATATACAGGTCAATAAAAAAATCATCAACCAAGGTAGTAGTAAATGATGAGTGCTCGAAGATTTTTTTTTTTCCGAAAGTACTCAATAATGGGCTCATTTTCCTGAAGAAAATTGTGTTTACGAACATATTAATTGGAATGCATGCGTGAGGAACAAAAGACCAGAACTTTTACACGCATTGGTGAGTTTTCTCTTAATTCTTGCATGCAATGTTTTAATGAAGCTTGAAATATGAACATGTCAATGGGAGGGAGTAAAAGCCTCATGCATGCATGAATGCAACGTGCAACACTCACACGTACAAATGCACGTACGCAACACTCATGCATCCATGTGGCACACAACACACGACGCAACACACACGCTCACACTCAAGTGCTCAACCTACTCCCTCCGTCCATGAAAGACTGTACATATAGAGATTTACACATTAACCAAGAGGAACCAGAACTTCATGGCATAATTAACGCCCAAAAGTAGCAGACTTATGTGTGCATGCGACCATTAAGAGAAGAAGATTAAATGAAGGTTGTTGCATGCTGTAATTAAGGATAGACATGTAGCCTATAGCTAGAGCACAAGTTGGTGCATTAGTCAATCAATACCGATTAGATTAAAGGCTAAGTGCATTGGAAGTGTAGATGTACACTCTTTGTTGGAAAATTCTCTAATGCTAGATGTACAATTTTTCACGGACCGAGGGAGTAGAGGTGCATGCACTCAGCCAGGGTGGTTCGCGCACAAGGGTTGGACTCCTGTCGCGCCTGCGTAAAGTTCTGTTTAACTGATTTCTTTGCTCTGCCAACTGACAGGTGGGACCCAGAAACTAGGTGTCAATTTAACCAGTCAACAAAGTGCCATGTCGACTATGTGGCCGGTCAGTAGGGTGCAATACAGTGCTCTACGGTAAGCTAGTGACCGTATAATCACCTCAAAACTATATAGTGACCGTAATGAGCGTATTGTTACATATGTTGACCGCCAATGTATTTTTCTCGTTTCAAATTAAGCCATATTAACCGGAAAGGACGCAGTATGGACAAGTACTAGTTTGATGTGTCCCGTCAACTCGCTGAACAAGGAGAAGCATGCTTACTATGACCTCTCCCTCGCCCACGCGCGGTGGCTCACAGGACGAGGAGAAGCTTGCTTACTACTACGTACGCCTACGCCCTCTCCCTCGCCCACGCGCGCGGTGGCTCGTAGGACGAGGAGATGGTTTTGACTACAGCGCCCTCTCCCTCTCCCTCGCCTTTCCCTCGCGGTGGACGTGCAGTAGTTCATTCGGTGTCAGATTGCCAGAAGCATATTGTACTATAGTATCATCATTGTTGGACCTTCCGAAGAGGCGAAGAGCCAAGTGCAAGGTTCACAGGAGTACCACTGTTGAACCTCCCGAAGAGGCAAAGAGCCAAGCGCAAGGTTTATAGGAGTTGTCGTCCTAGTACTACAACTATAGCGAACGATCGCTACTATATGATGCCGCCACGTCACCTATATCCAAAGCTGTGCCACCTTTTTTTCTCACAGAGCATTTTGGAACCCGTGCAACAGCCACACAAGTTGCACGTACACATAACACATTTACTAGTAATATATTCTAAAGGATAAATGCCAGTATGCCACACAAGTTCATCTCCACTTCATGTGATAAATTTGTGCACGACTAGTCTACATATATTTACAGCGCTACCATTCACAATTTACCATACTCCACGTACACGTTATAGATGGGCTCCATGTCCTCCTCCAGGTTCCAGTCCCAGGTGTTCTTCATAGATGGCACGATCCATAGCGGTGGGTTACGGGAATCATTGTCGCAGCTTTCTAGTCCGGTTCCACACGATGGAGACTCATCCAAGCTGAAGTGGCATAAATCAGGGATAGCGTGTCCTAGCATGTCGTTCATCCGACGGTGCACACTGAAGACACAACCATGCTTCATGAACGGCAGGCCTTCGGTGTCGTGCATGGAAGGTGGCATCCGCTTCACAATGGGGTAGATGTACCCAATGAAAAGCGAGTACTCTCCAAGAGTGTTCCTCGGCACCCACATAGCATCACGAGGGTCGAACTCAGCGTCGTTCATCTGGTAAACGCGGCATCTCAGATCTGGATACATGGTGACGTACATGGTCAAGGTCCATGCATAATAATGTTGTGCTCAAATATGGCGGTCAGTAATATTGTGCAGCAAATAGTACTACTCCGGTATAGAGGAAGTAAAATAACCGACTTATTATATATAGCCACTCTTGGCTACATGGATGAGATAGTAAGACATGGAAAAACAAAAATGGTGGGAGCTAGTGGGTTCAAGTCTTCAAGGGCCTAGCTAGCTATACGCGTCCTCCAAGGTAAAAAGTACTAATACTAGTAAGTAGTACTACAATGGAAAAGAAGGCGAGAGGGTTAAAAAATCTAATACTAAATTGTAGTACTAGTACAGTAAACATGTCCCAGTCAAGAAAAGAAAATAACTAACAAGTACTACTACTCTAACACACATCAATGAGAAAATGGAATACCTGAGTAGATGGTGACGGCCCGATCGTGGTAGATCGTGTGACCATGTTGCACATCAGTGGTACCATGGGTAACGACTGCTAAGATAGTTGATCCCAATATGGCAAAGTCAGCTACAAGGTTCCAGGTTCGACCGAATTGCGGATGCAAATGCACATCCAGGATGGGCGATCTTATTTTGATCGGGGGATGACTAGTCCCTGCAAAATAATGGAGTACCGTTAGGGATGCAAATGATGGTTTGTGCATTTCATTTGTAATCTCCCATACCGTAGGATGGCAACCAGATGAAACAAGTCCCCTGGCTTGTCACCGCGAAGATGCGACTTACATGGCACACGGCGTCTTTGAACGTGTAGGGGTACAAATCTGCCGCGGCCAACATGTGCCAGCCTCTGCCGTTACTGCCTTTTGTATTGATGGCAATCCTTATGTCGAACACCGCGATGAGATAGTAATCATCGTAGCCACATCACTTTGTCGGTGGGTCCGCAATTGCTATCTTCTTCAATCTCATGTAGGCATCATCATACGTATTCAAGCCCAGCCAGTCTGGAAGGCCGATCCCAATGGTGGAGAAGGGGTCTACGGGAACGGCCGCACTGTTATGGATGTTGTGCAAAATGATGGTGGTATCCGGCCGGAGGTATGCAAGCCAATCTTCGTTGGCACCAACTCAGACCTATATATAAGACGGTGGGCAGCGCAGAAATTACGGGACGGAATAACTAAGTACTATATTTAGAATATACACTACATGATCAAACTCCATGACTGACCTGCTCATCGGACAAAATCCGACTACCTCTCAATGTCGGCAACTCTAGCGGAGTCAACGTGCAACCATGGCCAGGGAGCGGTGGACTGTTTGATGGATTGTCCCATAGAATAACCTTCTCCTCGAGGACGCATGGAAGACCAACAAGCATGACCTTTCCCAATCCTGTTTAAGCACAGTCTTAAAATAGTTGGTGCAGGAAGCACCGAGTCTTGCGGCGGTGAGGACGTCGGAGCGGCATGCGATTTCTCCCAGAGGATCGTCGTCCAAGGTCTCCCAACCCCGACGAGGAGGAGAACCGCCTGGCGAATCCATGGGAGCAGCGACGAACTGCCTTGGTCTCTTCGGGGGGAGGGGAACTGGCGAGGAGGAGATAAGGAAGTTATGCGGGCACGCATAGTGGTAGTGCCTAGTGCCCCGCGATGGTGAGGCTATTATTTACTAGTACGTGCTCATACTGTAGCAGTAGTACTACTACTTTCTCAACTAGTAGTGCGATGTACTGTACTTCTATAGTGCACCAGTTTTCAACTCTTGAATCTCAAGGCCAAGGAGCTACAGTTGCAAGTGGAGGGTACTACTGTTAGTGAGGTGGGGCCAGGCTGTCAGTGTCATAGTAAGTTAATAGGTGTTAATTTGGTGATACATTTATGGGGCCACAAGTCAGTGGCAGGTTAGTGGGGGAGTTAGTCCTAACTACTGGGCCACGTCAGTCGGCCGGGACTTGGTCGCTGGTGACCCAGAAGTGCGGCGGAGTCCCGCCGGAGGCCACAGAAGCAGCGGCTGAGGCCACTGGGGTGAATCCCGCGCTCACCCACACCCAGGGGAGCACGCAGTTGGGCGCGGGGTCACCGGAGTCAAGCACAGCGGCGACAATGGCGGCCGCCGGAGTCAGGCTAGCAGCGGGTGCGACCAGGCATCGGCGAGCGGCTGTAGCGGCATGGGCGAGCAGCGGACAGGGCAGCGACAGCCGCAAGCCGATGCGGTTGGACGGAGGCGGGCCGCAGGCGTGGCAGCAAGGGCTGCAGCGGCGGAGCGCGGCAGGAGCGGCGCGCGGGTAGCACTGTGCGCAGGGGGCGAAGCAGCTGGGCACGGCCAGACGACGTGGGTGATGCGGGGGGAGAGGAACGATGGGGCACGGTCGGGCATCAGAGGCAAGCGCAGCCGCGGGCAGGCAAGGTAGGACATGAGGGAGTGGCAGCGCGCTACCGCTGGCGAGGAGCAGCAACAGAGCAATTTCGTAGTGTAGGGGCATCCAGCTTGGTCTGCACTATGTAGATGACATAGACGAGGCCGGTGATGCTCGTGGACACATCGGTGCGGTGCGACGAGGTCAGTGGCCACGGCTTCGACGGGCCATGGCAACGACAGCGGATGGCGAGCTCGAGGAGAGCGATGCAGAGCAAGGAGGAAGGGGAAGTGAGGTCAGGGGGTTGCTAGGGTTCGATGCGGGGGAGGGAGAGAGAGCCAGGGCTGTTGTCGGTGTGAAAACCGGCGGATCTCGGGTAGGGGGTCCCGAGCTGTGGATCTTGGATCAATGGGGAACAGGGGACGAAGGACACAATGTTTACCCAGGTTCAGGCCCTCTCTAAGAGGTAAAACCCTACGGCCTGCTCGACTATATTGAAGTGTATAGGATGGTTATAGAGTCGATCTACCACGAGATCAGATGAACTAAACCCTAGACTAGTAGGATGATGGTTGTTGTTCTAGCCTCTATGGCACCCCGGCTCAGAGCAACCGGTTTACCTTGCATTGCCAGCCCAGAGATCATGTCTTCTGGCAACACACAACAACTTGGTACAGAAATGCAACCGCTTTATTAAGGTCTTGCGGGAACATAGGTCCGATGTTACATAAACGAGCGAGGCCAAGCAGCACACACGGGGCTGCTGCACATGTGTACATTATTTAGTGGACATGATGGGGGCCTCGACGATAATGACACAACTACGTGGCAGCGGAACGACGACGTAGTAGAACTCCATCTCACAAGGACACTGCTGGGACACGGCCACGACTGTGATGAACGATGCAACTCTGACTCCTGGTACAGCTTCTCCTGAAACTGGCATGACACGCTAGGTGAGTACTTTGAATGTTCTCGCAAGCTCACGACAAACAAAACAACAATGACAAATAATAACATGGTATTTAAGTAGGTTATATGCAAGAACATGACATGCTACTCATGAAGTGTAGGTGACCGAAACACATCGTCCCTCGGACCAGCTTACCATCTGGGTTACCTCGTAACCACATCAGTCTGCTTACCACGGTGATCATTCTCTGATCACACAGGATACAAGCTCGATGATCACACAAGATCACCAACCATAACATGTGCCATCAAAATAACATTAGTGTGCAAGTTAATTATTTCAGTTGACCCACGGTGTGACCTACTACGAACTGTGTCCATAACCGAGGATGCGGCTATCGATAGATTAGACGCATTCTGCAGAGGTTAGTACACTGTACCCACACCACAGAACCCATGGCCTCATACTCCCATTCGGGAGGACCAACGGTGTTCTGACTGAACCAATCTACTGCATGACACTCTCCCAGCCACTCTGACCAACTCTCCTTTGAGCTAAGTCATGGGTGGCGCCGGATGCCACTCCGAACATCAAACGACCAACGTCATGGCAAGACAAAAAAGGTCCCAAACGGGACAATGGTACCAAACAACTATGGGCACACAAGGCTATGCCTGCCTACCGGGCCCGGGTAGCACAAGCGCATAACCTTCCCTCATTGGAGGAACCGGCGAGAGGCAGGATAATAGACCGAATAAGGGCGTTCCCATAAAGGCAAATGCGGTTGCACTGGGAAACTCGATTCAGTGGCACCATGACTCGATCAACAGCATGTTCAAGTTGAATTATCATCATGTTTAACTTGAAATAAAAATTACTCGAGTCATAGTATGGCATGAAATGCACATGCACCGAATTAACATAATGATGGTACTATCAAAAGCATGATCATGACACTTAAACACTACTGCATAACTTGACCAAGTGACCACATACTTCTGTAAAGCATAGTAAGCATAGTGTGATAATGATACTAACACAAGTTAAATTATTTTAATTTACTAGATGCAATTTATGAATTTAAATTCAAGTAAAAATCATAGTCATTTCAATGTCACCCTTGCAAATGTTTGTGGTGGATTGCCTTAGTTCAGAGGAGGGTCACAAAACTCCTGGCCCTCTTCAAGACAAGTTGAACCTTCTGGAAATAATCCAAATACCAAAAAGAAAATGTCACATAAAGCATTTTAATGCACCAAAAAATATTTACAGCAAGGAAAAATCTCGACTTTTGCATGCTGAAAGAGGAGCTCAAAAAACTATAGCAAAAATAATCATCTCATTTGGACTTGTGGTTTAGGAGTTATAGCTGGTCAAAGTTCTTATAAAATATTTGAATTTAATTCAAAATTCAGAATTTCCATAGAGGGCCACGTTGAAGGCGTATTTTACAAATATGCCTCCACTCATACCGCTTTGGGAGAGAGGAGAGTGGCTGACGAGTGGGGTAACCTCATCAGGTTTATAAGAGAGAGAGAGAGAGAGAGAGAGAGAGAGAGAGAGAGAGAGTAGGGGACGGCGGCTCGCTCGGCGATGGTTCTCTGGCGAGGAGGCCACGGAGACCGCCGGCAAGATGGGGGATGGACGTAGCTCACAGAGAGGAGCACGCATGTACCCGCAACGTGGCCTGAGGTGGACGGATGGTGTCGGGGTGTTCTTCTCCAGAGACGGCGGGAGGCAGAGCTCGTCGGAGTTGGGATTTCCGGCGAGTTCTTGTCGGTCGAGCAGCACCGTCGCGATCATTGGAAGCCCACAAAACACGCCTGGAGGGTTGGGCGAACACGGAGAGCACCAGAGCAAGCTGACGACTGAAGGGGATCCACGGCCAACTCTGGCGAGGGATGGCGGCTAGAGGCCTACCTGGCCTTGCCGCGGTTTTGAGCTAGCTAATTTGTGGCTAGAGGAGGTGAGTGGGATGCTTTGAGAGGCTCGAGGGGGCTCTATTTATAGGAGAGGTTGATGCAGAGCTAGCAGCTGCCGGCGAGGCTTCTGGAGCGGCGAGAGGTGACGAGAGGGCTCAAGCTCGACGTGATAGCGCTCGGGGGATGAGCCAAGCACAGTGAGCAGGAGTAGCCAAGCACACGAGCACGGAGAGGGACGGGACGGTCACGCGGGAGCACTATGCTCCCTACTCCGCTGTGTCCATGTCCGCCGAGCAAGCTACCGGCATCGGGGAGTGGTAGAGAGCGCCTGGGAGGAAGAGACCGAGGTAGGAGGAGGTCGAGGACAAGCTGGGGTGGCACGGGGTGGATGCACGGGTGAGGCAGAGGAGTTGCCGACGCAGAGGGCGCGCCGAGCAAGTGCTAGACGCTGTGTACTCACGCGGTGTACTCACGCGGTGCGCCAGGACTGCCAAACCGTGTCCAGGCTCAAGTCCCTTCAACACTACGTCGGTTCATGGTCTTGGTTCATCACCAAGTCGATCAGACAAGACTTGAGAGAGTTGGCAAGTTTCTGGACAAAAATTGTTGCAACAATTTGTGAAAAATCCACAAGGAGATAAGGGCTAAGACTTGGAGGCTAAGCTTAGGGTTGGAAGCTAGTCATGCCACAAAAATTTCAGCTCAAATGGAGCTAGCAAAAATGCACTTCCTTAACAAAGTGCCATTGCTGTCCAGAAAAGGAAATATTTTCTTGAGCCAAAATTCTCCACATGACCATGGGATACTTTTGCATAGGAAGGTGACGCATGACCTAAAGATTATTAGGGAATTTATTGGGATTTTTCTGAGCAATAAAAAATGAGGGTTGCTTTGGAGCAGAAGTGAAAAATATTCATTTTCAGGAGGAAAATGAATATTATGCCATTGAATGAAATATTTTCATGGCATTATTTTGGGAGAGCTAAGGTCAAGAGATCTTTTGAGGGTTGTAGGAAGAACTTGGGGGAAAACCAAAAATAATTCCTAAGTGATAAGTCCAAATGAGTTAATTGAAAATTCAAATTCAAACCAAATATTCAATAAACTCTAGAAAAAGAAAAATGGCAAAAATCCAGGGTGGCACAAACCTCCCCCCTTAGGAGAATCTCGTCCTCGAGATTCGGTTGCTCGAGAAACAATTTGGGGAATGCAGTCCTTAAGAAATCTTCTCTTTCCCAGGTAGCTTCATCCTCAGTATGATATTCCCACTGTACCTTGTAAAACTTTACTGACTTGATGCGGGTGACTCTTTCCATCTCATCCAGTATCCAGAAGGGTTTCTCTTCATAAGTCAAATCCTGAGCAAGCTCTATTTCTGTCATATTAGTCTGTTTCTCTGGCTGTGAGATACACTTTTGTAACTGTGACATGTGAAAAGACATCATGCACTTCGGATAACTCAGGTGGAAGTTCCAGTAGATATGCCACTTCACCAACCTTGGACCTGACTGGGAATGAACCAATGTACCCTGGTGCAAGCTTTCCTCGAGTCTGAAATCTCTTGACTCCTTTCATGGGCGTGACTCGAAGATAGGCATATTCTCCGGGTTCAAAACTCATATGTCGGTGTTTGGAATCATAGTAGCTCTTTTGTCGGGACTTGGCTACTTGAAGTCGTTCTCGGATTTCCTTTACTTGTTTCTCGGCTTCCATCATCAAATCTGTCCTAAAGATGCGGCTATCTCCAATCTGGGATCAGTTTAAAGGGGTACGGCACTTGCGTCCGTAAAGAGCTTCATATGGTGACATCTTGAGACTGGCCTGATAACTGTTGTTGTAAGAAAACTCCGCATAGGGCAAACTGTCTTCCCACTTTGGACCTTGAGCGAGGGCACATGCCCGAAGCATATCTTCAAGAATCTGATTGACTCGTTCGGTCTGACCGTCTGTCTGGGGATGATAAGTAGTACTGTATTTCAGGGCAGTTCCTAAAGCTCGATGAAGACATGACCAGAATGCCGAGGTAAAAAGAGATCCTCGATCAGAAGTGATGGTTCTAGGCACTCCATGCAAACTGACAATCCTCGGTACATATAGTTGTGCCAGTTGATCTGCCCGATATGTAGTCCTGATTGGGATGAAGTGGGCTACTTTGGTAAGCATGTCCACTACTACCCATATAGCATTGTTTCCTCGAGAAGTTTTGGGTAGTCCCGTGATGAAATCCATGCATACATCGTCCCATTTCCATTGTGGGCGGGTAGGGTTGAAGTAGCCCGGTGGGTTTCTGATGCTCCACCTTGACTTTATTGCATATGTCGCAACAGGCAATAAAATATGCAATGTCCTTCTTCATTCCATCCCACCAAAATATTTGCCTGAGGTCTTCATACTACCACCAGGATGGATGGAGTATGATGACTCATGGGCTTCTTTTAATATCTTTTGCCTCAGATCTCTGATGTCTGGTATACAAATTCGTCCTCGAAATCTCAGAGTACCTTGATCATCCACCTGGAAGTCTTGAGTCTTGCCAGCTTGTACTCGAGTGACATGTCATTGCAATAATGGGTCCTCCACTTGGGCCTTGCGGACCTCTTCTTCCAGGGCAGGGTGACTTCTAGAGTAGTGGTGCAGATAGACTCAACAAGGGTCAGGTTGAGCTAAGCCATTTCTTCTTGCAACTTAGGAGGTAAGGATTCCATTAACGTGTTTAATGTGGCTGGTTTGCGGCTGAGAGCATCGGCAACCACATTAGCCTTACCCGGATGGTAGTTGATATTGAGGTCATAATCTTTGACCAAGTCAAGCCATCTCCTCTGTCGGAGGTTCTAAGTCTGGTTGAGTGAATATGTACTTGAGACTCTTGTGATCGGTGAAAATTTGGCACCACTTGCCGATGAGATAATGCCTCCAAATTTTTAAGGCATGCACAACTGCCGCAAACTCCAAGTCATGAGTAGGATAGTTCCCTTCATGTGGCCATAGCTGTCTGGATGCATAAGCCATGACCTTGCCATCTTGCATGAGTACGCATCCTATACCTCTTCTGGAAGCATCACAATACACGTCGAAGCTTCGATAAATATCAGGAAGCGTCAACACAGGTGCGGTTGTTAATCGAGTCTTCAGTTCATTGAAGCTCTTCTCACAATCTTTAGACCATACAAATTTCTGATCCTTCTTGAGTAGTTCTGTCATTGGCTTCGCAATCTTGGAAAAGCCTTCAATGAATCTGCGATAATAACCAGCAAGCCCTAAGAAACTTCAGATCTCGGACACAGTAGTAGGTGCATGCCACTTTAGCACGTCTGTGACCTTACTTGGCTACACAGCTATTCCTTCAGCCGATAGGATATGCCCCAAGAATCCTACTTGCTTAAGACAAAACTCACACTTGCTGAATTTTGCATATAACTGATGATCACGGAACCGTTGCAATACTGCTCAGAGATGTTGTTTATGCTCTTCTTCTCCCTTGGAATATATGAGGATGTCGCTGATGAAGACCACCACGAACTTGTCCAAGAAGTCCATGAACACCTTGTTCATCATGTGCCCGAAGAATGCGGGGGCATTTGTCAGACCAGAAGACATTACCGGATACTCATACAGCCCATAGCGAGTGGTGAATGCAGTCTTAGGAATGTCTTCCTTCTTGATTTGAGTTGATGGTACCCGGTCCTCAAATCAATATTGGAGAATATTTGGGCTCCACTCAGTTGATCAAACAAATCATCAATTCTGGGAAGCGGGTACTTATTCTTGATGGTGACATCATTCAACTGGTAGTAGTCCACACACATACGAAGACTATCATCCTTCTTGTCCACGAATACAGCTAGTGATCCCCATGGCGAAGAGCTAGGGCGGTTATACCACTTTTTGAGCATCTCATCCAGCTGCTTCTTCAACTCAGTTAGTTCGGATGAAGGCATTCTATAATATTTCTTGTATATAGGTGTGGTCCTGGGTGCAAGATCAATAGCGAACTTGAGCTCACGATCTGGTGGCATTCCTGGCAGTTCTTCAGGGAATACATCTGGAAACTCACTGACCACTGGAATTAACTCCATGCCTGAGGTCACAACTGTGTAGATCATATCTCTTCTGGGCATGGTTCTACGAGCCACAAACTGTGCTGCTTGCCCTGTCAGATTTATCAGTGTGACTTCCCGGGTTGCACAATTAATACAGACTTGATGTCTTGTCAGCCAGTCCATTCCCAGTATAACATCCAGCCTCGCAGACTCAATTGATACCAAGGTGGCAGGGAAAATAACTCCATGGATGTTTATCTCTATGTCACGGCATACCACATTTGTTTTGAGCATGGATCCCGGGGATTGTATCACCATGAATTTCTCAAGAAGAGAACAAGAAAACTTGTTTTTGGCAATAAAACTCCACAAAATAAAAGAATGGGAAGCCCCTGAGTCAAATAAAATTGTTGCAGGTATGTTATTAATAGGAAACATACCAATGACCACTTCGGGGTTTTCTTGGGCTTCTTCGGCGGAGAGGTGATGCACTTGCCCTTAGATGAGCTTCTGAGATGGGAAGGGTCCCATGTTGTTGACTTGTGGCTTGAGTGTTGGGGTCGGCTTGCCCTTCTAGGGACACTGTCTTGCATAGTGCCCGGTCTGGCCACAAGTGAAGCATGCATTATTACGCTGACAGTCTTCCCTTACGGGGTTAGCCACAATGTTCTTGACTCGATTTTCGTTCTTGTTGGTATTCTGCTGCCATGTTGGCTTGAACTCAAACTAAGGTTGCTGCCAGGTGCGAGCCTTCTGAACAATCTACCTGTCTCTCTTAGGCTCAAACTTGCATTTGCAGTCTTCATAAGCAGGCTTATTATCATGGACGAGCTTGTGCTCCCTTTCTGTGATAAGAGCCTTGGTCACCAAAGTCTGGAAATCCGGAAAGTCCAACATACTGAGCGTACATCGAAGGTTCTGGTTGAGTCCTCCAAGGAATTGATCTATCTTCCTTTCTTTGGTGGCCACATCATGAAGGGAATAACGGGCCAAGTGATTGAACTTGTTTAAATACTCACTTACCACTACTAGGAAAAGGCATGTTAGTGGCGCACCTGTTTTGGCCATTAATGGCGCACTACAGGTGCGCCACTATCATCACGCCATTAGTAACTAATACTAATGGTGCACCACTGGTGCGCCATTAGTATACCAGACAGTAGTGGCGCACCAGGAAGTGCACCATTAGTATGTCCCCTGGTGCGCCATTAGTATGCCTCCCAGGGGGCCATATTTACCTTGTGCTCTGGGTTACTAATGGCGCACTTCTATGTGGTGCGCCATTACTAAGTCAGATAGTAATGGCGTACCACATAGAAGTGCGCCATTACTAACAAAAAATTTTCAAATTTTTTTTTCAAATTTTTTTTCCGTTTTTTTCTTAATCTCGAGTCACTATGGCTTAATCTCGGGTCAATATGCTTAATCTCAAGTCAAATCGCACTAAGTGGTCAAACATCCCGGAAGGTCACCCAACCTCACACTACTCCAGCCTGAGCACGCTTAACTTCGCAGTTCTATCCAACCCCAGCACCACCTCACTTAACAAGCACTTGTTGATATATCTATGATATCAATCCTATTAAACCTTGTTGATGTCTAGGACTTTGTTCATGTTCATTCGTGTGATGAAATTTTGAAAAAATATTTCAAACTTTCCGGTCATATTACGTATCATATTTTGAAAAAAAATTCCAAAAAAAAAATTTAAAACCAATTTTTTTTTCTGTTACTAGTGGCGCACCTAGCAAATGGTGCGCCACTAGTAAGTTTGAATTTTTTTCCATTTTTCCCCTCTAGATCTTAAAAGCTCCGTATCTTTCGTTCTGTTAGGTTTTTGGGGATTCTGAAAATGTTTAATTCCCGTTAAAGTCGGATGTAACTTTTCGAGTAGATGATTTTTCATATAAAAAACTTTTTCATCGGAGTTCGTATGCAAAAGTTATGCCCATTTTACAAATTCTCGAGAGATTTTGCAAAAAAGTCGAAAATTCATGTTTGTAAATTTTGCTAACAACTAGACCACATATCACATGGGAATCTTATTTTCTTTTATTTTTTTGACATTTCTATCATTTTCTTTTATTTTTTTTGAAACTGAAAAGGCGGTCCACAAGGGGGGGTGCATTTAGTGAATTTTTTGTAAGACTCGGAAAGTTAGTAATGGCGCACCACTTTTCCAATGCGCCATTAGTAACCCTGGTTACTAATGGCGCACCTGTTACGTGGTGCGCCATTACTAGTTTTGCAAAAAAAATAAAAAAAAATGTTTAGTAGTGGCGCACCAGTGGATAGTGCGCCATTACTAGTTTGAACTAGTAATGGCGCACTGTACCCAGGTGCGCCATTACTAGTTTTGAAAAAAAAAGTAAAAAAAAAAATTTGTTAGTAGTGGCGCACGGAGTGTGTGGTGCGCCATTACTAGTTAAAACTAGTAATGGCGCACTGTGCCCTGGTGCGCCATTAATAGTTTTGGAAAAAAAAATTGCTAGTAATGGCGCACCGTGTGTCTGGTGCGCCATTAGTAATGAGGACACTAATGGCGCACCTGTATTTGGTGCGCCACTGCTATATAGCAGTGGCGCACCACATACATGGTGTGCCATTAATGTCCATATACTAACAGGTTCCCTTGTGTGAGAGCAAGGAATTCTCGCTGCTTGACCTTCATAATTCCGGCAGGAATTTGGTACATACAAAACTTGTCCTTGAATTTATCCCAAGTGATCTCGTCGTCTACAGGCCACATGGCTTTGGTATTATCCCACTATATAGCAGTGGGTCCTTCAAGATAGTCAATAGCAAATGGAACCTTGTCGACTTCTTCGGTGCGAGCAATTTCCAATTTCTTTTCAATGGTCCTCGGCCAATCGTCGGCCTCCATAGGGTCAACAACTTGACTGAAGCTGGGAGGCTTGGTCCTCTGGAAATCTGACAGCTTGGAGTGATTACCATTCTAATTGTTATTCTGCCCAACCATAGCCTGCATACTTCTCAAAAGTTCAAGAAAATCTTGGTTTCTCATTTCTTCGAACATGTGCATAATCTGCTCTCTTGTGGGCGGATGCAGTGGAGGAGGTGGTGGTGGTTGATACGGTTCTGGGGAATGTCCTGCTTGTCTTGCGAAACGACGAACAGGGACATTGTCACCGCCATGGCTACTGCTACTGCACCTTGTCATCCTATTTTTGTTTCCCAATACGAAGCATCAAGATGAGCAACATCCATAAATAGGGAAGAAAAGCAAGCGACAAATCCGAGAAAAGCGATGAAAAACCAAGGCAAATAAAAGTTCCAACATAATTATACATAGACTCGGCATACATGAAAGGAAACATCATGGCAAGTACTGCTACACTCATACAACCAAGCATCACGACAACCTCGTCTACTCCAAAAGAAAGTGACTGCATTGGTGCTCTGTAGATCCTGCTGGGGTCTCCTCGGTCTCGGACTCTGATCCAGAACTAGCCACATTAACGGAAACCTCCGGGGCAAAGGAAACACGACGACGCTGCCTCGAGGACTCTCCCTCAGGGGCAGGTGCTGGGTGAGGCTGAAGCATAGGAGCGGCGGGAGTAGCGAGAAGTAAAGCCCACTCGGTAGGTGACTCATGAGGAGTCACTATCGAAGTGTCTGAGTTACTCTGAGGGGTAATTAACTGGAGTGGGTGGAGGGATAGTAGCTAGGGCAACGAGCAGGGTAAAATTGAGTGAGGGTGGACTGAAAGCAGATCTAGCGGCAGCCAGAGTTGCACGAGTACGAGTCATCACCAGGGCTAGGTTGAAAATCAGAAGGTAACCGACTGTTATGTAACGAGAAAGATGGCTAGATGAACAATTGCACACCGGATCAATGGAAGGGAAGCGAGTACGTCCATTATCGAACATGGACGGGTAGAAATGGAAACCTGGGTGAGTCTGCATCCGGACCTCATTGTAGCACAAATCAACGAGAGCCTCGAACGCAGCAAACCCAAACGCCTGATCGGGGGTAGAAGTGAAACCACTCCTAGAAGAACGGGTGTAGGTGCCGGTCATAGAACTGTTGTGCATGGTGACCTCCGCGTGGTACTCGTACACTGAGTCTACCAGTCGCTCCCGGTACACCTGGTACACAAGGTCATCACCGTCGGGGTAGAGTCAATGCCACACGTTACGCAGAAGGTGAGGAGAGGTGAAGGGTGCTGGCTTAGACTGGTACGGGTACAGAACTGGAGCCATCTACACTCACAACCATTAGTCTGTTAGTAATAAAAAAAATCTAAATGCATGCAATGCAACAACCAGATGCAAATACACACTAACGGCACTCCATACCACTAACTATCACTTAACTAACGTGTTGGCTGTCTAGGGCATCCTACAGTCAGCGCGACTCTGATACCAAGCGTTGTGGCACCCCGGCTCAGAGCAACTGGTTTACCTTGCATAGCCAGCCCAGAGATCATGTCTTTTGGCAACACACAACAACTTGGTACAGAAATGCAACCTCTTTATTAAGGTCTTGTGGGAACATAGGTCCGATGTTACATAAACGAGCGAGGCCAAGCGGCACACATGGTGCTGCTGCACATTTGTACATTATTTAGTGGACATGATGGGGGCCTCGACGATAACGACACAGCTACATGGCAGCGGAATGACGACGTAGTAGCACTCCATCTCACAGGGACACTGTTGGGACACGGCCTAGACTGCGATGAATGATGCAACTCCGACTCCTGGTACAGCTTCTCCTGAAACTGGCATGACACGCCAGGTGAGTACTTTGAATGTACTCGCAAGCTCACGATAAACAAAACAACAATGACAAACAATAACATGATATTTAAGCAGGTTATTTGCAAGAACATGACATGCTACTCATGAAGTGTATGTGACCGAAACACACGGTCCCTCGGACCAGCTTACCATCCGGGTTACCTCGTAACCACATCAGTCTGCTTACCACGATGATCATTCTCGGATCACACAGGATACAAGCTCGATGATCGCACAAGATCACCAACCATAACATGTGCCATTGAAGTAACATTAGTGTGCAAGTTAATTATTTATGTTGACCCACGGTGTGACCTACTACGAACAGTGTCCATAACCAAACACGCGGTTATCGATAGATTATACACACTCTGCAGGGGTTAGTACACTGTACCCACACCACAGAACCCATGGCCTCGTACTCCCATTTGGGTGGACCAACGGTGTTCCGACCGAACCAATCTACTGCATGACACTCTTCCGGCCACCCCGACCAACTCCCCTTTGGGCTAAGTCATGGGCGGCCCCGGATGCCACTCCGGACATCAAATGGCCATCGTTGTGGCAAAACAAAAATAGTCCCAAATGGGGACAATGGTGCCAAACAACTATGGACACACAAGGCTATGCCTACCTACCGGGCCAGGGTAGCCAAGCACATATCCTTCCCTCGTTGGAGGCACCTGCCGGAGGCATGACAATAGACCGAATAAGGGCCTTCCCATAAAGGCAAATGTGGTTGCACTGGGAAGCTCGATTCGGTTGCACCATGACTCGATCAACAGCATGTTCAAGTTGAATTATCATCATGTTTAACTTGAAATAAAACTTACTCGAGTCATAGTATGGCATGAAATGCACATGCACCGAATTAAGATAATGACGGTACGATCATAAGCATGATCATGACAGTTAAACACTACTGCATAACTTGACCAAGTAACCACATACTTCTGTAAAGCATAGTAAGCATAGCATGAAAATGATACTAACACAAGTAAAATTATTTTAATTAACTAGATGCAATTTATGACTTTAAATTCAAGTAAAAATCATAGTCATTGCAATGTCATCCTCGCAAATGTTTGTGGTGGCTTGCCTTAGTTCATAGGAGGGTCACAAATCTCCTGGTCCTCTTCAAGACAAGTTGAACCTTCTGAAAATAATCCAAATACCAAAAAGAAAATGTCACATAAGGCACTTTAATGCACCAGAAAAGATTTACAGCAAGGAAAAATCTCATCTTTTGCATGCTGAAAGAGGAGCTCAAAACAAAACTGTAGCAAAAATAATCGTCCCATTTGGACTTGTAGTTTAGGAGTTATAGCTTGTCAAAGTTCAGTCAAAATATTTGAATTTAACTGAAAATTCAGAATTTCCAGAGAGGGCCACGTTGAAGGCATATTTTGCAAATACGCCTCCACTCATACCGCTTCGAGAGAGAGGAGAGAGGAGAGAGGCTGACGAGTGGAGTCACCTCGTCAGGTTTATAAGAGAGAGAGAGAGAGAGAGAGCAGGGGACGTAGGCTTGGTTGGTGATGGTTCTCTGGCGAGGAGGCCACTGCGACTGCCGGTGAGGTGGGGGATGGACGCATCTCACGGAGAGGAGAACGCACATACCTGCAACATGGCCTGAGGTGGACGTATGGCATCGGGGCGTTCTTCTCTAGAGATGGCGAGCGGCAAAGCTCGTCGGAGTTGGGGTTTCCGATGAGTTCTCGTCGGTCGAGCAACATCGTCGCGATCAGTGGAAGCCCACGAACACGCGTGGAGGGTTAGGCGAAGATGGAGAGCACCGGAGCGAGCTGGCAGTCGAAGGGGATCCGCGGCCAACTCCTGCGAGGGACGGCGGCTAGAGGACCACCCGGCCTTGCCGCGGTGTTGAGCTAGCTAATTTGTGGCCAGAGGAGGTGAGTGGAATGCTTTGAGAGGCTCGGGGGGGCTCTATTTATAGAAGAGGTCAAGGTAGAGCTAGTGGCCGCCGGCGAGGCTTCTGGAGCGGCGAGAGGCGACGAGAGGGCTCAGGCTCGATGTGATAGCACTCGGGGGATCGGCCAAGCACAGTGAGCAGGAGGAGGCAAGCACAGGAGCACGAAGAGGGACGGGACGGTCACGTAGGAGCACTCTGCTCTCTGCCCCGCCGTGTCTGCATCCGCCGAGCAATCTACCAGCGTTGGGGAGTGGCAGAGAGCGGCTGGGAGGAAGAGGCCGAGGTGGCAAGAGGTCGAGGAAAACCTGGGTGGCGCGGGGTGGATGCACGAGCGAGGCAGAGGAGTTGCTGACGCGTAGAGCGTGCCGAATGAGTCGTAGATGCCGTGTACTCACATGGTCACCGCGTGCACTAGTGCAACATGGTGCGCCAGGGCTGCCAGACCGTGTCCGGGCTCAAGTCCCTTCAACACTACGTCGGTTCATGGCCTTGGTTTATCACAAGGTCGATCAGACAAGACTTGAGAGAGTTGGCAAGTTTCTTGATAAAAATTATTGCAACAATTTGTGAAAAATCCACAAGGAGATAAGGGTTGAGACTTGGTGGCTAAGCTTAGGGTTAGAACGTAGTCATGCCACAAAAATTTCAGCTCAAATGGAGCAAGAAAAAATGCACTTCCTTCCCAAAGTGCCCTTGCTGTCCAGAAAAGGAAATATTTTCTTGAGCCAAAATTCGCCACATGACTATGGGATATTTTAGCATAGGAAGATGAGGCATGACCTAAAGAATATTAGGGAATCTATTGGGATTTTTCTGAGCAATAAAAATGAGGGTTGCTTTGGAGCAGAAGTGAAAAATATTCATTTTCAGGACGAAAATGAATCTTATGCCATTGAATAAAATATTTTCATGGCATTATTTTGGGAGAGATGAGGTCAAGAGATGTTTTGAGGGTGCTAGGAAGCACTTGGGGGAAAACCAAAAATAATTCCCAAGTGATAAGTCCAAATGAGTTAATTGAAATTCAAATTCAAACCTAATATTCAATAAACTCCAGAAAAAGAAAAATGGCGAAAATCCAGGGTGTCACACCTCTACGGACTAAACCCTCTGGTTTATATAGACACCAAGGGTACTAGTTTTACACATGTTCGGTTACAACAAGGGAAATAAACATGCTGAATCTTCTATCTTGACTTGGAGGACACACCAAGACTTCGAGGGTTTCCTGTCCGGATACGGAGTCGCCTTATAGCTCGGCCCTGTGGTAGTCATATCGCGGCCCACCTGTCCGGCCCATAAGAAATAGGCTGACAGCTCGAGGACCCCCTAGTCCAGGACTCCCTCAGTAGCCCCCGAACTAGCCTCCAACGTCGGTGTCTTGTAAGCCTCGCATCTGCAGTCTCCGGCTTGCAGGCGAGGTCTTCTCCCCTTGTGTGTTCGGAATAGTCTTCCTTAGTCGAATCTCCAAAAAACCACTTGGTCAAGTTCGGTCATGTACTCAATTAAGTTGTATCTGGAATCCGGATTATCGATTTTACTTAGCCTTGGAGGCCAACCGCTCAAGTGTGAATAGTGCCTTCGCCTGACAACTTTCGGCCAAGGGTCACGTCCGGTCATAAGCACCGAACCGTTGTGAGTACTTGATGCACGGTTCGAGGAAACCTATTCATTGGCACGTCTCATCAAGGTGGGGATCATGCCCCGTTTTTTAGGGGATATGATCAATGATTTCGATTAACCCACTCGCGCATAATGTTACGAGTATATCGGGAAGTGGCGAGGACCGCGGCGTAGTAAAAGTGAAAGGTTCGATACAGTCGACTAGAGGAGGGTGAATAGGAGACTACAAATTTTAATCTTTCTTGTCAATTTTAAGGTTTAGTGGATAAGTAGGTTTCACTAGATATGCAACTAGGTGAACACAACATATATGACAAGAAAGCTTAAAGCTAAATATGCTAGGCAACAATCTAATTAGCAAGCCAACAAGCAAACAAGGCAAAGTAAAGTGCGGGAAAGGATTCACCACAAGTGAGGCGAGGACGCGAATTTTATCCTGAAGTTCACTCTTCCTTGGGGAAGAGCTACTCTTCGTTTAGAGCGGTGCCGGAGCCAAAGCTTGCAGAACTCTACGAAGGCTCACTGTAATATCTTTTGAGTCACCCCCAACGGATGAGCCTCGAATCACTCGGGGTTGCTCTTGAAGGCGACCACCACACCTTTACAAACTTCTCTGAAGCACACCACAAGCAGGGAAGCTTCCGGAGGAACCTCTAACCACCTAGGAGCCAAAGCTCCAAGAGTAACAAGTCAATGGGGAAGAAATGTTGCGGGGAACATGATTTGGTTTGGTCAAGATGTAGATCGGGTCTTGCTCTCCCAATCCCCAAAGTTTCAACAAGTTTGGGTGGAGGGATTGAGAGTATTGAGAAAAATGGAGTGGAGCAATGGTGGAGCTCAACAAGACATTAGGGTTAGGGATGGAGGAGGAAGAAGGGGGGGTCTATAGTGTTCTTGGCCGGATGGGGTTTTCTGCCCGTTGGACCCCGTGCGCACGGGCTAAGTCAGCCCCGTTCGCACGGGGTACTCAGAGACTTACGCACCACCCAGTGAGCACAGGGGCCAGGAGACCCTGTGCGCATGGGGTATTCAGAGAGTTTACCCAGCTCCCCGTGCGCACGGGGGTCAAATGACCCCGTGTGCACGGGGTAACCAGAGAGTTTCTGACTACCCCGTGTGCACGGGGCTCAAAAGACCCCGTGCACACGGGGTATCCAGAAACACTCTATTGCAAACTTTCTGGGTACCCTGACTAGCACACTATGGTGAAAAGGTGGTAGGAGTAGGAAGGCTAGGTGTATAAGTTTCAGCAATGGCATTCCCACATGACAAACATCCCCAGAGACCCCTCTTAATAGTGCGGTCTTTCCTATGACTCGAATCGAACCAAAATTAAAACCTTCGAATCGCCGGTAGACCACGCCTTTGATCTTTTTGAATTGGGGGGTCGCACATCTCCATCGAGAACAATACGGAACCAACATCCTGAGATAAACTTTAGCAACCAATATTAGATCCACTAACCACATTGTGATCGCACCAAAATATAATTTAAGTGCCATTTGGATTTTCAATCTCCCCATTTTTGGTGCATTGATGACAACGTGGTTAGAGTATGGCAACAAAGATACAAAAAGTTAAATAGCCATGCGACAAAGGTTGATCATGGGAGCTCCCCCTATATGTGTGCAAGGAAAAGGATATGCATTGAAAAGGCATCAAGCACACACATATGAGGCTACCCCTAGATTAATATTGTCAAGGCATGTGATCAACAAAATAAGACCTATAACGGTGCCTAGATCACATGCAAAGGTGTGGTGAGCAAGTAACGTGAGACAACATGGAAAAGGAACGATCAGATCTCACAAGATAATAATAGCATGAGCATATAAGATTCACGAAGTATAAATAGAGTCTCACGAACTAACAAAGGTAGCTCACACCCACACAATGGAAATCAAATAAGAGGATCTCAAGCCAATTAAACACCAACAAAGCGAAATAACCACGAGGCTTGAGATCTCACCACACTCACACACTCACTCTAAACAAAAACACACCACTTCTCCCCCTTTGTCATCAAGACAACAAAAAGGGAAAATGCCACACAAAGACACACTAGACAAGAGGGGGCGCGCTCGAAGCGTCATCCTCATCATCAAAGCGCCATCCCGCCATCGGAAAGGAGCGAGCTGTGGCCTCACTGTCATTGTCCTCGGACCCTGGGCCAACGTCCTCACCAGCTACAACCCTCTCTGCCTTCTTCTGACGCCTCACAAGCTTGTCCTTCTTGATCTCCTTAACCTGACAGCACTGAATAGACTGGCACATCTTGAACAAGTTGCTCATGGTTTCGAACAAGGACTTCTTCTCTCCTCTGGTGAAACTAGCCTCAGATTCTACCTTCTTGCCCTTACCACGAGAGATCCGTGCAGTGAAGGACATACCAGGAGTGTATGTGGCATGATCTTCAGGCCTAGGATTGCGCCCCTTCTTGGGAGGCACATATGGAGCAAGAGCAGCACAGGTCCAGTTGGAGTTGTGCTTGGGAACTGATGTCTTGTACTGAGAGATGTACATAGCTAGGCAGACAGACTCAATCAATGCCTGGATGAATGGAGCATAGATCAAGGACTTGTTCCCTTGCACACACTGACGAAGCTCATAGAACATGAAATCCAGAACATCCACTTTCTCCTTCTTATGTAGGTACACAAACACATCCAACATGGAAATTCGCACATTGTGAGAATCACCGGCCTTAGGTGTGAGTGTGTACCTCAGGATATGGCACATAGTATCATAGATAGGCACGAGGTCTTTGATGGAACAGGTGACAAAATACTTCACTTGTTTGTAAGCAAATGCAATCTCATCCTTGTGGCGCTGTCTAGACTCACGAACACGGCCAAACTCTCATTTGCTTCTTGTTCATCAATGAACGGGTAAGGAATGATCTAAGAAAACTGCGCCATAGAAGCAGAGCACCGATGTGTCCCAGACATCCACGTGAGGGTGTGAGCAGAGTCATTGGAGAAGAACACGGTGGCAAAGAACTGCATCACCAGATCCTCATTGTACGGATGGTTGAAGGTGACAAAGGGAATAAGGCCCAACCGCCCAAGAGCAGAATACACGCCAGGATAGAGGTGATCATTGTCCCGGAGGCTCTCAACATTAACTTGCTTGTGAGGAGCAAACTTCTTGCCCTTCTTCATGAGAAGCTCATGGTACACTCTCTGCTGAAACTCATTCTTGAACCGGGGATCCACCCCCAAACCAGTGCCAGCAGCATAGGGATGATTCTGCCTCTCAGCCCAAATCTCTAGCTTGGACCACTCGGCAAGGGGAAGGTTCCTGAGATCCCGCCTGCTGGGAATGGCTTGCTCGGGACTAGACATCTCTTCTTCTTCATCATCATCTCCATCAACAAGATCATCCTCAGCCTCTATCACTGCATCTGCGGGGTTGACATAGTGAGCATCGTCCTGTGAGTCATACTCTTCCTCTGAATCCTCAGAGGCCTTAACAACGGCCTGCTTAGTAGCTACACAGTGAACACGACCCTGTCCTGACCCTTTCCCTTGACCAATGCCTTTAGACGGCTGACGATGGGCAATAGTGAAATCCTTGGAACCGGCCTTTGCGCGCTTGCGACGAAGCTCGGCCCTCTTGTCAGCGGAGTCTGAAACAGACAAACACCAAACAACACACCACGCAAGAGACACAAATGAGTACAAGTCCTTGAGATGAATGGCACGGAAAGGAGCAGAACAGAACCAATGGTGACATCTCTGTGTACCCCGTGCGCACGAGGGTTAGACCCCGTGGGCACGGGGCCCCGTGGACACAGGGGTCGCACAGCAGCAGCCACTTCCAGATCGGAATCTGGGAGTGGGTGCTGCAGAGAGACCAACACACAAATTCACCCTGAGTTCGTCTACTACTGGGATGAACAGCAGCCCTCATCTAGATCAAAAACTAACCCTAAAAGCTAGAAAGGGAATCCATTGATCAAGAAAGGAATGACTAGGGGAGGGGAAGTACCGGCGGAGGACCCCATCCCGGACGAGCTCCAGGGAGCAAGGGACCCCAACGGTGCCCGGAGGAGCACTGGCGAGAGGAGGCGACGGCGGCGGCGCTGGAGGTGTCCTGGGGAGTGGAGGGGGCGATGGGTGGGAATGAACCCAAGCCTCCCCACGCCCCACCTCTTCAGGGCCTGGAACTGCAAACCCCGTGTGCATGGGCTAAGTGAGTCCCATGCGCACGGGGGTCCCGTGCGCACGGTAGAAGGCCCGTGGGCACGGGGCCCCCCACACACAGTACAAGCCCGTGGACACTTGGTACTCAGGAACTTTTAATCACAAAAATTCCTTGGAGGCATGGCTGAGTGGAAACCCTTACCAAGCCTTGAAGGAGCATTTAGGTCTAAGTTTCCGAATACGTCACATTTGAAATCCAACACTACTAGAAGGGTATATGTGGAGCACATGCACTAGAAGAGAAACACAAATCAACAAGTAACAAAACACAAGAGAAAAACAAACACGAAAGGGACAAAAAGACACAACACACACAAGAATCAGATTTAACCTCCAAAGGAGGATGGTGGCCGAAGCCACCATGTTTGAGTTTGTTTTGTATGGCACCATGAAGATATGAACCTTGGGCCCAAGACCAACACCCATCTTTGAAGCACAAGTGCCACCTAAAGGTGGCTAATGTGAAAGATTTTGTTTAATTTATGCACTTCTAGGATGAGGTAACTCATGATTTGAGCTAGCTCCCCCTAGACATGTGCCTACATCTAAGCAAGATATTATATGAGTATGTGTGCATGAACAAGAATCTCAACCCAAGTTACTTATATCCACGATATTTAGCTCATGCCTTAACTCGCGGAATCTTGCTTCATCAAGTGGCTTGGTGAAAATATTGGCAAGTTGCTTCTTGGTGTTGACATGGAATAAATCAATGTCTCCCTTGGCAACATGATCCTGAATGAAATGATGATAATTCTCAATATGCTTGGTCTTGCTATGTTGCACTGGGTTTTCAGCGATCTTGATTGCACTTTCATTGTCGCACAAAAGAGGCACTTTGTCACATTTGACACCGTAATCCATCAAGATTTGCCTCATCCATAATAACTGTGCACAACAACTTCCGACAGCAATGTACTCGGCTTCGGCGGTCGAGAGAGATATACACTTTTGCTTCTTCGAAGACCAACTTACCAAAGATCTCCCTAGGAATTGACATGAACCGGAAGTGGACTTGCGGTCAACCTTGTCTCCGGCCCAATCCGAATCTGAGTATCCCACTAACTTTAAAGTTGATCCTTTGGGATACCAAAGGCCCAAGTTTGGGGTATGAACCAAATATCAAAGGATTCTTTTCACCGCCGAATAGAGTCTATCCTTAGGAGCGGATTGAAATCTTGCACACATACACACACTCAACATAATATCCAGTCTAGATGCACAAAGGTAAAGCAAGAAACTGATCATGGAGCGATATACCTTTTGATCCACTTCTTTACCATTGGGATCAAGATGAAGTTGGCCATTTGTGGGCATGGGTGTCTTCATGGGCTTGACATCTTGCATTTTGAAACTCTTGAGCATGTCTTGAATATAAAGAGATTGGTTGATGAAGGTCCCTCCTCTCAATTGCTTCACTTGAAAACAGAGGAAGAACTTCAACTCTCCCATCATGCTCATAGCAAATTCCTTAGTCATAAGATTCTCAAACTCAATGTTAATAGCATGGTTAGTGGAACCAAAGATAATATCATCAAAATATATTTGGCACACAAACAATTCGCCTTTTACCCTCTTTGTGAAGAGGGTGGAATCTATTACCCCAATCTGGAATGCCTTCTCGCTTAGGAACGTCGTAAGGTGATCATACCAAGCATGAGGTGCTTGTTTAAGTCCATAGAGCGCCTTATGGAGTTCATAAACGTGAGAGGGGTGATCGGGGTCTTCGAAACCGGGAGGTTGCTTGACATACACCAACTCCTTAAGAGGACCATTAAGAAATGCACTCTTCACATCCATTTGATATAATTTAAAATCATGATGAGAGGCATAAGCAAGCAAGATACGAATGGATTCAAGACGGGCAACGGGGGAAAATGTTTCACCAAAGTCCAAACCTTCAACTTGGGTGAAACCTTGTGCCACTAACCTTGCCTTGTTTCTAGTAACTTGGCCATGTTCATCTTGCTTGTTCTTGAAAATCCACTTTGTTCCTATGATATTATGATGCTATTTGGGTCTCTCCACAACTGTCCATACTTTGTTGCGGGTGTAGTTGTTGAGTTCTTCATGCATGTAATCTACCCAATTCGGGTCTTCAAGCGCATCTTCAACCTTAAGGGGCTCGACACAAGAGACAAATGAGTGATGTTCACAAAAGTTTGCCAAACGTCTATGAGTAGTTACCCCCTTTTTTATGCTTCCATAGATGTTCTCGGTGAGATGTTGAAGATGATTTAATTTGGCGGCCACTTTTTGCTCTTTGAGCGCAAGCTCTTCTTCACTTGGTTTTGGACTTGATGAGGAAGCTTGTCCTTCAGATTGTTTTACCCTTGGAGACACCCTTCTCTTCACAACCACAATTTCTTGTTCATTTGGAAGTGACAATGATGAATATACTTGTGGTTGGGGTTGATCTTGATCTTGATCTTGAACTTGAGCTTGATCTTGAGCCTCAATAATTGGTTCTTCACCATTTGAAAAAGCTTTCCCTTGATCTTGCTCGGGAACATGAGGGACTTGATCTTTTCTTGGATAGGTTCATGATCTCCCGTAACATCTTGTACAAGTGGTGACGGTGATGACTTCCCTTGTGGATACTCCATAAGAGGGGCTCTTACTCCTTCTACTTGGACTTGGGGTGTTTCTTGTGGAAGAATGTGGCCTATCCCCATGGTCCTTATAGCTTGTGAAGGAGCCTCATCACCTACAACACTAGGAACAATTTGCTCCACACGGGAACCGTTATCTTCATCAAACTCCACATTCACCGTTTCCTCAATGCATCTGGTGAATTTATTGAGAACTCGGTAACATTAGAGTTTGATGCATATCCAACAAATATGCCCTCATAAGTTTTAGGCTGAAACTTAGCTAAACGGGATTTTTTGTTTAAAATGAAACACTTACAACCGAATACCAGAAAGTATTTGATGTTAGGCTTTCTCCCGATTAGGAGTTCATATGGGGTCTTGTTCTTGAGCTTGCGAAGATAAAGCCAGTTTGAAGCATGACACATGGTGTTGATGGTTTCGGCCCAAAGCTTGTATGGAGACTTATACTCGTCAACCATGGTCCTAGCCATCTCAATGAGAGTCCGATTCTTCCTCTCCTCAACACCATTTTGTTGGGGAGTATATGGCGCGGCATATTGATGCTTTATCCCCTCTTCACTCGAGAACTCATCCATCGTGTAATTCTTGAACTCGGTGCCATTGTCACTTCGGATTGCCTTGATCTCACAATTATGTTGACGTTGAGCTTCTTTGGCAAAGTTGATGAAGGTTTCTTGAGTTTCATCTTTGGTCTTGAGAAAGAACACCCAAGTATATCTTGTGTAGTCATCGACAATGACAAGGCAATACCTCCTCCCTCCCAAACTATCATAAGTTGGAGGCCCAAAGATATCCAAGTGGATAAGCTCAAGAAGCCTCAAGGTGGTGATGATAGTCTTCACTTTATGAGCTTTTTCATGTAGTTTTCCAGCAATGCAAGCACTACAAGGACGATCTTTGGCAAAAGACACATTGGTTAGTCCAAGGATGTGCTCCCCCTTTAAGAGAGCTTGTAAATTTCTCATGCAAACGTGGGCTAGCCGTCGGTACCATAGCCACCCCACGTCGGCCTTGGCCATTAGGCATGTTGCAAGATGAGTTTTCTCTTTTGAAAAATCAACCACGTAAAGGTTGTCTTCAACATGAACAACAAAGACCACTTTAAGATTGCTTCTTTTAAAGACGGTCACATGGAATTCACCGAAATGAGAATCATAACTGGCACGTGCCAATTGAATTGTTGAGAGTAAATTGTAGTGAAGGGACTGGACAAGCATGGCATTTGAAAGAGATGAATCATTTGAGATTACCACCTTGCCCAAACCCAATACCTTGCCCTTGCTATTGTCACCGAAGGAGATGTTCGAAGAGGCCTTGAGCGAATCAACGCACTACAAAAAAAAGACACATCCATGACATTTTGGCCCAAACGAATAAATATTGTCATGCTTATGACACTTCTATGACGATAATTGTGACAAAAACACGTATCATCATAGATGTGGTGGCCTCCTACTTCTATGACAAAAAATCATGATAGAAAATGGGCTTTTCGTCCTGGCGGGCCAGAGACGCAGCTGCATGACATTCTTTGGGCCATCCAAGACGGGAAAAATTGTGGTAGAAGCGAGGGCGAGGAAAATATCGAGGAGTTCCCGGTTACGGTGGGTGGTCGGGGCCGAGCGATGCACTGTGGTTTGCGCGTTTCTCTCGTGTACGCGCATGTGTGCGAGGGGTTGGCTAACTGAACCCGAGCGATCACACGTTACTGAACCCGAGCGATCGATCCCTTGGCTCTTAACTGAACCTGAGCGATTCATTCGCTGCTGACTGAACCCGAGCGATTCCTTCGCTGCTGCTGCTAACTGAACCCGAGCGATCGATCACTGCTGCTACTTACTGAAGCCGATCGAGCCCCCGTGTGAGACATAGCCAGCCGGTGTTGGGTTGCCTCTCGATGAACAATGACCGTTGCTACCGTGCGCACGGTACGTAGAACGAATCGAGACATGGTGAGTCGAGCCAGTTGGTTGGCTGTGGATGAACAATTCCCGGTGGGGGTTGGATGAACAGGACCCCGTGGTAGTAGGCCATTGCCGTTGGATGACACGACCCCGAGGAGGCCGCCGCACCCCAGCCGGTTGGGGGTGGATGAACAGGACCCCGTGGAGGCTCTATGAACAGTAGCCGGTGGAGGCTGGATGAACAGTAGCTGGTGGAGGCTGGAGGAGGTCGACGGTGGATGAACAGTAGCCCGTGGAGGCTGGAGCGAGGCAGTAGACGGTGGATGAATAGGACCCCATTTCGACCATAGGCGCTCCAACAGAAGTCCGTTTCCTCCATTTTGCGGTATGCCACACCCCTCCCGATCAACAGGATCCCGTTTCGACCGTAGGAACTCGAACAGAAGTCTGTTTCCTTCGTTTTGCGGTACACCAGACCCTTTCCAATGAACAGGACCCCGTTTCAACCGTACGCGGTCAAACAGAAGGCCCGTTTCCTCCGTTCTGCGGTACGCCAGACCTCGTTTCGGCTGTTCCGTCCAAGCCGGTTGGCTCCCGATGAACACGACGTATTCCGTTGCCTCCCGATGAACACGACGCATTCCGTTGCCTCTCGATGAACACGACGTAGTTTCTCCGTTCCAACCCAGCCGGTTGGCTTCCGATGAACAGGACGCCGTTGCTGCCATCCGTTGCCTCTCCATGTACACGAGCCCTGGCCGTACGTCTGCACGAGTACGTGTTCGAGACCCCGCTCATATGTACGTAAATGGCCGTATTTTTTGGCATCTGGTTGTACGTACGTGTACACGGTTTTGACTGGACTGCCTGAACTGCTACCGCTCCTTACTCGGCCACGGTTCATCGTGGCAGACAGACCGATCGACCAGTATGTGCACAGACAACGCTACGTACGCTTCGACCGGGTGGGTCCCAGTTGTCAGGGAGGACAAGGAGGCACTTCCTTGCGTGCGAATATATAGCTGGCGGGTCCCAGAGGTCAGGGGAAATCATATATTTTTGCCCGTAATAAGGAGG
Source organism: Thinopyrum elongatum (assembly GCA_011799875.1). Lineage (NCBI taxonomy): Eukaryota > Viridiplantae > Streptophyta > Magnoliopsida > Poales > Poaceae > Thinopyrum > Thinopyrum elongatum. The sequence goes on along the minus strand of CM022303.1, from coordinate 489,863,016 downwards.
CACTTCCTTGCGTGCAAAGATGTTGGTGGGTCCCAGCTATCAGGGGCAGGCATAAGGAGGCACTTCCTTCCTTGCGAAGATATACGTGGTGGGTCCCAGCTTTCAGGGGGAGGAATAATATTATTTTCACGTAATAAGGAGGCGGTTGCATGCGTGCATCCATGGACCTGGTGCGTCCGCACTGTCAGCCTCTCCACGTACAGTCCTCTTCCGATGACTCTCGTTTGTTGACCATGTTGACCACGCCGCGCCGAGCGCACCAAGGAGGCAACGAGCATGTGATGGGAAGACGCGGCAGTGGAGTTACAGATGGAGAGGTGTATGAGGGTTAAATGGTTCTAGTGCGGCGTGGTTCTGTAGTCGGCGGAGAATAACACGAGGTGTGGAGGGGTGGAGGGATGGCTTGGCTAGCGGTGGGGTAGCGCTTCGCAGCAAAGCGTGCTAAGCAAAGCTGCTAGCAGCCGGAGGCGGGAGTAGGTGGTCCCGGCGGCACTGGAGGAAGAAGACGAGAGATTGAAGATGAATGCCGGCCGTTGGATGTAAATCCAACGGCTATCGATGTCAGAATCATTTGTTGACTAAGTTGACAACGCCTTGCGTTGGCTTCGACCTATTGGCCCACATTTTAGCCACCGAAAAATGTCACGCATATTCAACCCATATTTTTAGAATTTACAGTCCATTCGCTGCGCTGGGTGAACAAATAATGTAGCATCCATGTGGCCCATTTATTTTTTTTCTAAAAAAACTACAGCCCATTTGCACTTTCTAGAAATACACAAATTTGCTGGCCTGGGTGAACAAATAATGTAGCGTCCATGCGGCCCATTTATTTTTTTCTAAAAAAACTACAGCCCATTTGCACTTTCTAGAAATACACGAATTTGTTGGCCTGGGTGAACAAATAATGTAGCATCCATGCAGCCCATTTATTTTTCCTAAAAAATTACAGCCCATTTGCACTTTCTCGAAATACATGATTTTGCTGGGCTGGTTCTAATGAAAATGTTGGGTTGGGCGCAACAATGTTATCCAAAAATAAACAGGGGCTGAGCATTTTGTTATAAATATATTTAAATAATAAGTGCTTTATTTACATTGGTCCTTAAATCTTACCAAGCTTTTGTACACAATCACCTGTATTTTCATTGACCTTAAGTAAAAAAACTCAAGATTTTATTGTTAAACATTTATTTTTATAAGTTCATAATACATAGGATATTTTTTCTTATATATGTAAGTATCTGTTAAATATATGATGATAATAACAATAATATATAAAATAATATAAATATATATAATATAGTTAGAAGGGAAACATAAGTTGGACCTGGCGTTCCTAAGTTGGGTTGCGGATGTTTAAGAAAAAATAAAACCTAGGATGGAAGGGCCATAGGCCGGTCGATACATGACGGCCCTAAAAAAATACAAACCGGCATGTCGTGGGCTACACATGTTAAAAAAGAAAGCCTAGACTGGGCAGCCCACAACCCAGCTAATACTTGTTGGCCCACTAATAAATAATGATACATGCCAGCTCCCCGATGACTAGCTTCGTTGTAAATTTATCACCTTTAGTAACTACGTTGACAAATCCGTGGCCCCCAACGTCAGTATAGCATTAGGAGGAAGTATTTTTTCAATGAGGCACTTGCTTGCGTACGGCCATGGACCTGGTGGGTCCCGACTGTCCGCCTCTCCACATACAGTCCTCTCCAGATTCCTCTCAGTTGCTGAGCATGTCCACAGCGGCGCCGCGGCGAGCGCACAAAGGCGGAGGATAACGTCCAGGCCTCGGACGAGAACGCACCGGAGCCGGGGAAGATGTGCTACAGTAGTGGTAGACGTTGTGCCTAATTTTGAGCGAAAGTACTGGAGTAGCCCAGTGGCCAAGTTCCCCTCCCCAACAGCTGCTCCGCCCGGGTTTGATTCCAACTGATGCAGTGAAAATATCCACAAATTTTTGCCTCTGCCTCTGACATGTGGGTGCCCATTGTCATCTACGCAACCACCTCCAAGACACTCAACACTGTGTGGGCATTCTGAAAATAGCATATCTTTTTTACTGTGCATCATATGAAGATGTGCTATGCATGAATGTTGATCAGCATGATGCTAACTGGCTGGTAGTTCCATTTTCGACCATGAATAAAATTCCAACATGATGTTATCCCTATTTGAAAAGGGCGTGTTAATATATATGCTCTGCCTCAGAAACTTGCAGTTTCTTATCTAAAACTGAAACTTGCAGTTTCTTCTCTGAGAATCACATTGTCTGCACTTTTATATGAAACTACATTTTTAAAGTGGTAAAATAGTGTCATGGGAAACCACGGCCACCTATGGGGCCATCGGCCCCTTTTGGTTCGGTGGGGGGAAGGACACGTTGCACAAAGAGCGGAGAAGCGTCGCGCAGCACGGCAGAGATCACACGGGCAGTCTTTACCCAGGTTCGGGCCGCCGCGAGGCGTAAAACCCTACTCCTGCTTTGGTGGATTGATGGTGGATAATGGTGGTGAAATGTAGCACACTTGCCCGGCAAGGTTGCTCTGGGGCGAGAGTGGCTAGGCGTGTATGGATATGCGAGGATCCAACCCTTTCTACGGCCGCCATGGGCCTCCTTTTATAGATCAAGGGGTCACCACAGTGGCAAATCAGTCTTTGCATACTGATTAGATAGCTGACAGTGCTATTATATCTAACTCTGCAGGCTGACAGAGCGCATTAAATGCGCCGCTCAATGTCACATCACAGCTTGCCCGGCAAGACCTGCCGGGCTGTTTTGCCAGCATCGCGCCTGCTTGCTTGACATGTCTCAAGACGAGTGTCATATGGTGGAGTTTGCTGTAGGAAGGGGCTGCCATGTGGCAGAAAGCAGCCACTTAGTCACCTTGGAGCTTGACACTACTTCGATTACTGACTTGCGTCGCTTGTGAGGTGGAGCGGTGGAGTGGGTTGCCTCCGCCAGCCCCGGCAGGCCTGCCGGGACGATCTGGGGAGCTTGCTTCCGGGGCAAAACCCAACCCTGCCAGGCTCGCCTGCCCAGCAAGGTAGGCCCTTCCCTTAGTGATGCCTTGTTCCTCTGGCTCGCCTTGGCCTTCTTGACTTGCTCTTGGATCCTTCAAAGGAATTGATCCTCCTTGCTAGGTCTGATCTTGGTCTTGCAATCTTGTTCCTGGCCTGTGCACAGTCCATGCAATGGACCCAGGGTCTGTTGCACCGACAGGAGCCCCCGGGACTGGCACAGACGCGCCGCTGGGCACCGCCGGGGTAGGCCCTAACCAGTGCACAGGCAAAAATGTAAGGGCGGCTTCGCCCCTTGAGATCTTCTTTGCTTCTTCATTAACTTGAGCTTGGGTCGGTTTCCGGTTTTCCCGCGCGTCGTGCAACGCTTAGGGGAAAAACTGAACCACGATCTTTGGGCGGCCCCCACCCCACGATCACAGGGTAGGAAACCACCATCCCACTTGCCTCCTGCCTCAGAGCGCCTCCGCCACGTGTGCCGCATGCATCGCGCAGGGTAGGTGGTGGACGCGGAGGGCGCGGGAACGGGCGCCATGGCAGAAAGCCAGGCGTCGCCGAGTGGTGTAGAGGGGCGGCTCTGATTCCCCGAGTCATTGGAGGCGTAAAGGGGAACCGCATTGGAGGAGCAAGGCGGTCACCTACTGAGTGAGAGGCCAGTCCCCTGCCTCATTCTTTTATAAAAGGGGGCAGGAGTAGTGTGTCTGCTCACACACCTTCCTTCTCCCTGTCTTCGAAGCTTCTCTTGCTTGCCATGGTGAGGGGGCGAGGCCGCGGTAGTACTCCGGTGGTGGCGACGAGAACTTCTGCTCGACAGTGACTCCCGCTCCTCTCGATGATGTGGGGGTGGAACCCGCTGTGAGAGGAGGCGGAAGGGGGCGTGGCTGAGGTCGTCGTGGTGTGCGCGGCCGAGGAGGCCGAGGCGGCGCCTCTATTGCGCCCGCACCGGACGCTCTTCCCCTGATGGAAGGCCACGTCGGAGATCAGCGCTTGGAGTTCGTCATCAGGCTGTACAAGCCTCCACGCGGCCGCCTCCGTCTCCGTGCTCCATTTGCCAGGGTGATGGAGCTCGAACAGTCGCGTGCACTGAGGTTGCACATGAGGGGCTGTGGGAATGGCAGCATGCGGGTGGATGTTAACTTCCCTGCTCCTCATGTCATGAACCTCCGCCGCGGCTGGAAGACCTTTGCTCGAGCCCATAGCTTGTCGGAGGGGCACATTCTCCAGTTTAAATTAATGGAGAACGGCCTGCTTTCCGTCAAGGTCTTTGGGTGCTCGGGAGCTCACTTAGGGTGTTGCGCGGAGAGCTCGACCGAAGACGAAAGCTCCTCCTCGAGCAAAAGCGACAAGGAGGAGACTGATGGCGATGACGACGGCAGCGGCAGGGAGGGCGATGACTCTGACTCTGGCTGAACGTCGCCCGCACCATCTTCATCAGGCGGCAGCACCATCATCTTCACCTGTGTTTTCTCCCCGGCAAGGTGATTTGCCGGGAAGTTGGATGCAGAGGTGGTGATGGTGCTCTCCTGGCCCTTCTAGCAGACCTCCAGCTGGACCCCGGTAGGCTTCCTCTCGGGCTGCAGCTCCGTTAGCCCTGCCGTGCCCTGCTGGCCTTGGTGGTGGCGGTCGACGGGTCACCTCCGCCATGCTCTCCATCGACGTCTTCGTCCACGCCCTCTCGCCCCTGCCGGGCATCCTCTCCTGGAGCCCGACAGGGTCACGCTGGGCTTCTGCCCAAGCATTCCTCTTGCCCTCTTCACCTTCTACCACCGTGCCTAGGACGAGAGGGACAAGAAAAGGCATTACGGGGCACTTATCTTTTTTCAGTCTTAAATCTGTAGGCATTTGCCAAATTTTAGTTCAAATAATGTAATCTCTTGTATCCATGTTTATGTTCCGTGAGATTTGTACTTGTTGATCAGCATATTAATGAAAAAGATAAGCTTGCCGGGCACTTGTGCATGTATGACATCCATGCAGAGGTGAAACACCTCCATACTTTCACGTAAACAAGTAGGTCCCGGTAAGCTACCTTGCCGGCACCCCATAGGACTGCTGCCGTGAGGCTGAGCCCACCGGGCGCAGAACCTATTGAGAGAGACCAGCCCCCCGCCAACCCCTTTCAGCCAAAGGCTACTACGACCATCCTGACCGAAGCAGCGTTCGTGCCAGTAGATGGGAGCACCTTTGTTTCCGAGGCGGCAAGGTTTTCATATGCACAAGTTCTACTCATGGAACATGTATGGATAAGAGATGGAACTTATATGTTTGGCTTGCCGAAGATCGAAGTGTTGGCTTGTCTTCTCATCCTCTTCCTAGTACTAAGTCCACGGCAGGAGCCTGCAGTTTATGCAAATGAAGATGATGCCAAATGCAATCTATCTACATGATCATGCAACCTATCTACATGAATCATGCAATGCTTATGCATGCATGCAACTTGTCGGGGGCCCCCAGTGCTTCATTTATTTCTCTGTTGCTCAGGGTCTTCACCTGGCTTTGTACAAGGGGTTACATGCAGCTGAGGCAAGGCCTGTACAAAAGGGTGGCTACGGGGCAGGGCCCGACAACCGCGCCTTACGGGTTGCGCCAGGTCTGGTGAATCGTACTACCCGGTAAGGGCCTTCCCACTTTGGCGACAGCTTGTTTGTACCCTTGGCGGACTAAATGCGCCTAAGGACAAGGTCGCCTTCCTCAAAACACCGAGCATGAACCCTGCGGCTATGATAGTGACGCAGGGCTTGCTGATAGCGTGCAGCACACGTAGCAACCCGGAGATGGTTCTCCTCGAGAAGCACGGCGTCGTCACGCATGTGTTGTTCCTGCGCTACTTCATCGTAGGCAAGCACTCGAGGTGACCCGTAAATGAGTTCCATGGGGATAACTGCTTCTGCCCCATAGACTAGGGAGAAGGGAGTCTGCCCGGTAGCTCGGTTTGGTGTCATTCTGAGGGACCAAAGAACCACCGGCAGCTCATTGATCCACTGCCTGCCGTGCTTCTGTAGCTTATCAAACGTTCTTGTCTTGAGTCCTCGCAGCACTTCAGCGTTCACCCTCTCAGCTTGTCCATTTCTTCTGGGATGTGCGACAGATGCAAATGAGATCTTGCTTCTGAGGGCATGAACAAATTGCATGAAGGCGCGGCTCGTGAACTAGGTGCCGTTGTCGGTAATGATCCGGGCAGGAACCCTGAAGCGGCACACCAATCCTTTCAAGAACTTGATAGCTGACTGAGCAGTCACCTTTCTCACGGCATCTACTTCCGGCCACTTTGTAAACTTGTCGATTGCAACGAACAAGAATTCAAAGCCCCCAGCAGCTCGGGGGGAGAGGCCGAGGATATCGAGCCCCCAGACCGAAAACGGCCATGACAAAGGGATTGTCTGGAGTGCTTGGGCAGGCAGATGGATATTTTTGGAATGGAACTGACAGGCTTCACACTTGGTGACGAGCTCAACCGCATCTTGGAGGGTTGTGGGCCAATAGAATCCTTGCCGGAATGCTTTCCCAACCAAAGCCCATGATCCAATATGGGAGCCGCACATGCCTTTGTGTATCTCTGCCAGCAGTTCCTTTCCTCCTTCCCGGCAAATGCACTTCAATTTCACACCGTTGGGCCTTCTTCTGTATAGTGTGTTATCGACAAACTGATACATACTGGCCCTCCGGGCTACTCTTTCAGCTTCTTCTTGCTCTTCGGGAAGTTCTCCGGTTTGGAGGAAATGGACTATGTGCCTTGCCCAAGTTGGAGCCTGAGGCTCGACAACAAGGCCTAGTGGCACCTCCTCATTCGTGGGGGCGCATCCCTTGACTGCGGGGACCAAAGTCCCAGCAGGAGGGTGCAGCCCAGCAAGCAAAGGGGAGTTGTTTCCGGCAGGGTCCCTGCCAGGAGCCCCGAAAGGCTCCACCGGGAGAGGCTTACCGGAGTCCAATTTCCTCCTCTTTCGGGACATTGTTGTCGGGGATACGGAGGGTTGAGTAAGATGGAGAACAAAAGTCCCTGGTTCCACAGGGAGCTTCTGCACAGCGCACTTTGACAGGTCATCAGCAATGCTGTTTTCCGCACGGGGTGCGTGTTCTGTTTGCAACCCGTCAAAGCGCTCCTCCAATCTTCTCACTTCCTCGACGTATTCCTCCATCAATGGGCTTTGGTAATCCTTGTTGACTTGTCTCACCACCAGTTGTGAATCTTCTCGAATGATCAGCTTCTTGATTCTCAATTCTGTGGCAATTCTGAGCCCGGCAAGAAGCCCTTCATATTCTGCTGTATTGTTGGTTGCCTCCTCCTGGGGAAAGTGCATCTGGACGACGTACCTCAGGTGTTCCCTAGTGGGAGCCACGAGAAGCACGCTAGCCCCTGCACCTTGTAGGGAGAAGGCACCATCAAAATGCATGATCCATTCTTGGGGTGCTTCCTTGCAGGGGATAACTGTTTCATGTACTTCTTCATTAGGGGTTGGCGTCCATTCTACAATAAAATCTGCCAATGCCCTGCTCTGGATTGTTGATGTGCTCTCAAACTTCAGGCCAAAGCTGGATAACTCCAATGCCCACTCCACTATCCTGCCGGTGGCCTCTTGGTTTCAAAGTATCCTTTGCAACGGGAAGTGGGTGACAACCGTGATCTCATGGGCTTGGAAGTAGTGGCGCGGTTTCCTTGAGGCCATGACAAGGCCAAAGATCAACTTTTGCACGCCAGAATACCTAGATCTAGCCCCCTGCAACAGGGAGCTGACGAAGTATACTGGGCGCTGCACCACCTTCTTCCTTGTCGTGTCCTTGGGGTTGCTTCTGCTGCCGTGTTCTTCTTTGTCCTGATCCATATCTGGCCTTGCCGGACTGCTGTTGCAAAAGTGGACCCGGCACTCTTCAACCCGAAAGGCATGCGCACAAAGCAGTACGTGCTGCATGGGGTGATGAATGAGGTCTTTTCTTTGTCTTCCTTGGACATAAAAATCTGATGGTATCCAGAGTACACATCCAGAAAAGAGAGCAACTCACATCCTAAAGTAGAATCCACGATCTGGTCGATGCGCGGCAAGGGAAATGGGTCCTTTGGGCATGCCTTGTTCAGATCCATAAAATCTATGCAAAGCCTCCATTTTCCATTAGCCTTGCGCACAACCACTGGGTTTGCTAACCATGTTGGATGCAGTACTCCTCTGACCAAACCAGCTGCTTCAAGTTTCTTGATTTCCTCGGCAATGAACTGCTGCCGTTCCAAGGCCTGCTTCCAAACCTTCTCCTTGACGGGCCGGGCATGTGGGCAGACAGCAAGGTGGTGCTCTATTACCTCCCTGGGAACACCGGGGATATCAGATGGTTGCCAGGCAAACACATCGATATTCGCCTGCAGGAAGGCAACGAGCGCGCTTTCCTATTTGTCATCAAGGGTGGCGCTAGTAGTGAAAGTACCATCAGCGCCAGCCAGCCCTGCCACGACCTTTTTCACTTGGGGTGGAGTGGCCTTGGATCTCTTGCTGTTGGAACTCTCTGGCGTGTCATCAACGGGCGCGGCACATTCCATAGAGGTAAGCCTCCCGGACTCCTTGCCAGTGCCTCTGCTACGCTTTTCCTTGGCGGGAACTGTGGCTTCCGCCACCTCTGCCGCGACCGCGTCTCGGTACATCTTATCCACGCAAATAATTGCGTCTTTCTTGTCTGACGGAATGGAAATGACGCCCGTCAGCCCTGGCATCTTCAAGGTGTTGTAGGCATAGTGGGATGCTGCCATGAATTTGGCCAGGACCGAGCGCCCAAGGATCCCGTTGTACGGCAGAGGGAGGTCAACCACATCAAACACAACTTTCTCAGTCCTGTAGTTCAACTCCCCTCCAAATGTCACTGGCAACGTAACATTTCCCTTAGGACGGCTCCTGTCGGGATTGATTCCTTGAAACGTGCCTGTGGCCTTAAGTTCTTCCTCTGCTATCTGGAGTTTGCTGATAACCTTTGGGGAAATCAGATTCAACCCGGTCCCACCGTCAACCAGCATCTTTGTGACCTTGAGGTTGCGAATTTTTGGTGAGACCGACAACGGCAAGCACCTTACCGTAGTGATGCGGTCGGGGTGGTCATCTTCATCAAAGATGATGGGCGTGCGTGACCACTTGAGCGGCTTCCAAGAATCTGCTGCTGGCTCCATGGCATTGACTTCACGCGCCCACTGTTTAAGTTGGCGGTGAGAGGAGTGCAAAGATGCACCCCCGTTAATGCACAGGGCATCAGTGGCCTTCTGGAATTCCTGCTCGCTGGTTTCCTCTTCATTCCCTCCATCACTCTCATTACTGCAATCCTCCTCTCGGCCCTTGGCGAGTTTCCCTTGGTTCCGAGGAGCCTTGCCGGGGCGATTTGCTTCACCACCCCGGCCCTTCCCGCCAGCGCCATTCTGACCTTTTTCCTTATCACGCTTCTCATACTCAGCCTTCTGTCTCTTGACGAGTTGCTCAACTTGATAACACTCCTGGAGATCATGGCCCTTGGTCCGATGAATCTTACAGTATGGCCCATCACCTTTCCCAGCTTTCTCGGCAGCCGCCGCCTCCCGGCAGTCAGCGCATGCGGTAGCCTCCTTGCCGGGGGCTTCAGCCTTGGCCTTCTTGCTGGTACTAGGCGTGCCTGACCCCACAACAGTCATCACTGTCTTATCCTTGCGCTTCTTGTTGTGTTTCTTGTTCTTCTTCTTCTTACTGATGGTTTCGTCGACATCTTCTGAGTCGATGTCGACGCAATCTTCCTCTCCAGGAAGTTTCCTCCCCTCCTCCACCCGAGCACAATTGTCCACCAACGTGTAGAGCTCCTTCACAGTCTTGGGCAACCGAACATTCATCTTGGAATGTATCCTGCGGTTGCGCACGTTGGATTGGAAGGCAGCTATCACGGCAGCTGGGTGGATATCTGGGATATTTCAGTGGACTCGACTGAATCTCTGCAAGTACTTCCGCAGAGATTCTCCTTCTTTCTGCCGGAGAAGCTGCAAATCGCTGGGCCACCCTGGTTCTTGATGGCCACCCGTGAAGGCACCAATGAACTCGTGGCACAGCTCAGCCCAGGTCGAAATGGAGTTCTCTGGCAGGTGCATCAGCCAAGACCTCACATTTGACTTGAGGGCCAAAGGGAAGTAGTTGGCGAACACCTTCTCATCTCTTCCCCGGCAGCTTGAACAGCGATAGTGTAGATGCTCAAGAACACTGCCGGGTTTAGTCTCCCATCATACTCCTCGGGTATCTCTGGCTTGAACGTATGAGTGGACGGCCAACGAACTTGCCGCAGCTCATGAGTGAAGGCAGGGCACCCAACCTCGAAAGGCAGGCACCCGCCATCTCCGAGTGCGGGCCCGTCGACGTCGGGGCCATCACACCCGTTGATCTAGCGGGGGCTGTCGTGGCGCCGCTCATCGATGAAGCGCGCGCCTTCCCATCGCCTGCCCTCCGGGGCACACTGCCAGCCCTGACGCGCTCGAGGATCTAATGAGGCCACCGAGACGTCATCGGGCGCCTAGACTTGCGGCTCCCGGGCGGCTTGCCGTGGCGGGGATTGCACCGTGAGGGGGTGGCCCCTCCCGCACGACCAGCCGCACGAGCCATTGTTGCTGCCTGGGGAGGCCGTGGCGGTCCGGCCCGCTGTGGTCCTTTCGCCTCGGCAAAACCAATCAAACTTTGGATGGTGGCTCGCCACTCATCCATCTGGTCTGCCACCGAAGGAAATCTCAACAGCAGTTGGCTCGCGCCATGGCTTCGGAGGCAGTGCTTGGCATAGGTGATGACGATGTAGATCGTAGTGTCGCTCGGCTCCTGACATTGCCAGTGGCGACTGCACCGTGCCATTGCTGCTGTGAACCAGCCGTTTGGACGGCATGGTGACATGGCCGAGGCGCCTGAGGGCCAGCGGCTCCGTTGGGCACGGTAGCTAGGTCAGCCCGCCCTGGGGGTGGTGCGTGCCCTGCGGTCGGGCCCGCAGCTAGGGCGGCCGAAGGGTTACAATTCACCCCAGAGCGAACATCATCACTGCGGCTGTGCCCGTTGGCGAGGAGAAAGGGTTCAGGTGGAACGACCCCTCCATCCGTGCCTCGTGGAGCATGGTCGTCGGGAGGTTGCTGATGCTGTCCTTCCCCGGTACCTCCCGTTCCTGCTTCGGCCGTGGGGGAGGTGGCGACGGCGCCGCCTGCGCCGACCACATCCCCCGCGGTATCCACACCCTCGTGAGCCCCCACACTCCCCGCGACGTCGGCGGTCGTGGGCGGTGGATCCTTCGAGGTGGACGGGTGATTTGCAGCTCCGGGCTTCCTCTTTGGCGCCATAGTCGATGACGCCATCGACGATGAAAATGTCGATGAAGATGACGCGCAGAGTACGCTCTTGGTTTCGCGCAAGTGATCCCCCTACCTGGCGCGCCAAAGATGTCGTGGGAAACCATGGCCACCTATGGGGCCATCGGCCCCTTTTGGTTCAGCGGGGGGATGGACACGTTGCACAAAAAGCTGAGAAGCGTCGTGCAGCACGGCAGAGATCATACGGGCAGTCTTTACCCAGGTTCGGGCCGCCGCGAGGCGTAAAACCCTATTCTTTCTTTGGTTTATTGATGGTGGATAATGGTGGTGAAACATAGCACACTCGCCCGGCAAGGTTGCTCTGGGGGTGAGAGTGGCTACGCACGTATGGATATGCGAGGATCCAACCCTTTCTACGGTCGCCATGGGCCTCCTTTTATAGATCAAGGGGTCACCACAGTGGCAAATCAGTCTTTACGTACTGATTAGATAGCTGACAGTGCTATCATATCTAACTTTGCAGGCTGACAGAGCGCATTAAATGCGTCGCTCAATGTCACATCATAGCTTGCCCGGCAAGCCCTGCCAGGCTGTTTTGCCAGCTTCGCGCCTGCTTGCTTGACACGTCTCAGAACGGGTGTCATATGGTGGTGTTTGCTGTAGGAAGTGGCTGCCATGTGGCAGAAAGCAGCCACTTAGTCACCGTGGAGCTTGACACCGCTTCGATTACTGACTTGCGTCGCTTGTGAGGTGGAGCGGTGGAGTGGCTTGCCTCCGCCAGCCCCGGCACGCCTACCGGGACGATCTGGGGAGCTTGCTTCTGGGGCAAAACCCAACCCTGCCAGGCTCGCCTGCCCGGCAAGGTAGGCCCTTCCCTTAGCAATGCCTCAATCCTCTGGCTCGCCTTGGCCTTCTTGACTTGCTCTTGGATCCTTCAAAGGAATTGATCCTCCTTGCTTGGTCTGATCTTGGTCTTGCAATCTTGTTCCTAGCCTGTGCACAGTCCATGCAATGGACCCAGGGTCTGTTGCACCAACAAATAGATCTCTAGAATTCATTAAATACTTCATATGCTCAATACTGCAAATCTGAAATTCAAAAGACATTCATATCTGAAAGTACTCTCAAATCTGAAACACAAAATACAATTCAGAACCTGCAAATACTGACAACCCTAAGCTCCTCCTCAGACTATTGGGGGGGCAGGGGGAGTCCCCTCCTATTCCTCGGCGGCAGACATCCGCCCCGTTGGACGAGGTGAACGACGAGGGAGAGGATGGCGGGGAAGCGTCGTCGCGCCAACTATTTTTCTCCTCTTGCAGTTGGGTTCGGTTGACAAAGACTGCACCGGCTCGCTCTGCCACGGCACCCTCACAAACGGCACCGTGTAGATGCTCGATCCTTTAATCTCAGGTAGATGCTCCATCTTGGATCGATACTCCCACCACCGCAGCCTCATGATCGGGTCCGGTGAATCTGTTTGCTCCATGGCCCAGAGGAGCAGCTCTATGTACTCCCGCGCGACTCCCTCCCGGTGTATCGCCTCCTTTTCGCTCTTTTCCAGATATTTGTCCATCGCTTTCGCCGTCGCCGCTAATTGCTCTGGGTTGTGAAACCAAGACTGTATCTCCAACATCCTAGCTAGCTTCACAGGGTCGCGTCCTGCGAGCCACACGTATCGGTTGTACTCCTCCATTGATCTACTTCGCCACAGCACGTTCACTCGCTGACGGTGGTTTTTGAATGGAATAGGAGAGGAGCGGCGCTGGTTTTGGATTAGAACGGGAGAGAAGCGGCGGTGGTTTTGAAATGGAAGAGGAGAAGAGCGGCGCTGGTCTTGGATTGGAACAGGAGAGGAGCGGCGGTGGTTTTGAAATGGAAGAGGAGAGGAGCGGCACTGGTTTTGTATTGGAACAGGAGTGGAGCGGCGGTGGTTTAAGAGGAGAGGAGCGGCGCTGGTCTTGGAAGTATTTTTTTGTTTTGCGTATTTTGGGTCAAAGTTTGACCATGTACTGTATTTGACAAGAAAAATGTGAATGCATGTCATCAAAAATTGTATCATTTTGTTCGTATCTGAATGTACTTTCAAATTATATTATTTTTGCAACGTATAACATATATTTTATTTGTGAAAATCATGGTCAAATATGACCCAGAATATAAGGGACACTAGTTAATGTGGGGTCGCATTCTTAATTGAAGGGTAAATTGATTTTGATTTTGATCTAGTCACAGCGCGCCGGCCCTCTCGTCCAATCCTAAATCGCTGCCGCACGCTCCTCTCCCTCTTCTCCATTGCAAAACCACCCCCTCTCCTCTCCATCATCTCCATTCCAAAACCACTGTCTTGCCTCTCCCTCTTCTCCATTGCAAAACCACTCCCTCTCCTCTCCATCTTCTCCATTGCAAAACCACCGTCTTGCCTCTTCCTCTTCTCTATTGCAAGACCACCGTCTCTCATCCCATCTTCCAAAGCTAGCACCGGACCTCTCAGAAGGACATCTATGGAGAGGATGCAGCAGCTAATCGGGCAGAACGCCGGTGGTGACCAGGCGAAGTTAGCCAAGTTGAAGGAGATCCTTACTTGGTTTGACAACGAGTGGGAGATTTCGAGGACGGTGAGGGCCATGTGGCAATGTATGCGAAAGAGCGAGACGGTAGCGATGAGGGCGGTGATGTACTCCCCGGCGGCAATCATGCCGCAGTCCTTCGAGTTCCTCGAGTATCTCCTCTGGGTGATGGAGCAGACAGATTCTCTCGAGGCGAAAGTCAGGCGGAGGTGGTGGGCGTACAGGTCGAAGGCCGAGCATCCAGAGGATAACGAATCGATCGAGTACGGTGTGCCGTTCGTGAGGGTGTAGTGCCAGCCGGAGCCACAGGATTATTCGTTCTCCCACTGCAAGAAGAGGCCGTATGGCGCGACGTTGCTTCCCCGCCGTTCTCCACGGTTCCCTCACCGCTTGCCTCATTTCAACGGTGGCGGTAGGGTTTAAGGTAAGCTTCACACTAACCTAATATTCCATCTACTTATGCTTATAATCAGTGTGACGGCTAATGAAAATCATGCTTACAATCAGTCTCCGAGTACTATGCCAATCACCCTAAAATAGCTCTGGACCAAAAACAAAGTTGTGACACTGTGTACAAATAAGAAAAATCGATTGGTGCTTCTTTCAGAAAAGAGTACTCCCTAGAAAAGTGCCAATATAAGCTACTAGTATTTGATTAGAGGATTTGCTGCCGACAAAGATCCGTCCACAGAGAGTGCCACCCATCCCACCGGTGGTGGATGCCAATGCTTAGATGGAGCATGGTTGGTGTCGGTAATTTTTACTTGGCACCTCGCACTCTGCATATATGCTGGTTCCATCCGTACATTTGTGCAGTTCCACCAAAATGCAGCTGAATAACCCTGTTTGCACAGATAATGAAAAAGCGTGATTACATTATAGTGGCACTAGTTGATGAAACATACACTAATAAATAGAAGAAACTTCATTTTCTTAATGGGAAAATATTGCGATAGTATCACAGTATGCCATGCTGCGAGGGCGAGACGGGCCCTGCGACGCCTCATACGGTAGGCCTCATACTGGAAATTGACCCAATTCTCCCCAATACACCTTCTGCCAGTGATGAACATCAGTGTACAGCGATAGTACAAGGAGGGGCCTTGAGACATTCCAATCTCTATTTTTGTGCAGATCAACTAAAATTAAGCACCCCAGTTTGCAGAAACACTTAAACATTAACAATGGGACTAGTTGATGAAACATATACTAACAAAGAGAAGCACTTTCTTTATCCACATTGGAAATGAAATGATAGAGAGGACACTCGCTCTATTTTAACTATATTATTAGTTCATTTTATCAGTGGCACTAGGGTCGAGTAGGTGGCAAGCGAGGTGTACCATGCGTCGCAAGGATGGAGGCCGGGGGTACTTAGACTGGGATGATGAAGCTGGCTCTTTCGGTCCCTATCTTCCCCCCTGATGTTTTTGTGGTAGCATTTGGGTTGTAATCCAAACTTGGTCGAGCTGGTGCTGTGTCCGCCTACCTGCCTAGCTTATGTGGCGAACTTTTCTCCTGCTAGTACTCAGTCCGTCCTAGTAGTAGTTGCATAACTGCCCGTTTACACTGAGATGTCGGATAATGGTTCTCTATGGTTGGGTTTCTTTAATTAAATCGGAGGAAACCCCTCTTTTGATATAAAAAAAATCAGTGGCACTAGTGGTGCCAAAACATTGCCTCAAATTAATAGTGCCACTAGATTAAGGTGCAAAATAATAACATTAATGCTTTATCATGGCAGTGCCAAAATAGTAGCACAAGAGCAGAGTCAACATGCAGGATCTTTGGCAAATGGTCGGACCAAAAAGGAACATACCTCATGATGGGAACCATATCTGCAGTCAACGCCATCGTAGAAGGGGTGACACCAGTCACTAGCATGGATGATTCAATTCATGGGACCTTTTTGTGCAGTTCACCTAAAATGAAGCAATGTTTGTATCATGCAGTTAGCAAGTACTTGGTCCCATGAGCTAGCAGCTTCTTCTTCATTAGTTGCAATAAAATTGAGCAACATCAAGGTTGGTCATGAAGCTCGTGGAATGTTCAACTATAATTTGGATATCATTTTGTGCAGTTCAACTAAGATCAAGCGTGAAATGTATATCTCTGTTTGCACAAAAAGGTGGAAAGGAGGGTGACTAACAAGTGATGAAACATACATCAAATGAAAAGAAGCATGTTCCTTATCTGAATGGTGATCCTACAAGGACAGTAGAAATTTCTAAAGCAGCAGCATTGCTAGATATTAGTGTGGGCATTAGGATTAACTATGACAACCGTTAAATACGACATTACTTTAATGGTGCCATTGCTTCATTTTACCAGCAACATTACATTAACAGCTGCTAAAGAATTGGTATTTGGGCACGGGAGAGTAGGCGGACCAGGACAGTTGCATTTCTAACGAAAAGAAGCAACTTATCTTAATGGGAAATTTAGCAGGACATGAAAAATAGTGCCATCGATTCATATTACTGGAGGCATTACATTGAAAACAACATTGGTTTAACGTGTCCTTACTTTAACAGTGGGACTGCTACATTTTACCAGTGGCATTACATAAGAGGGGCTCGGGGCAACAAACATCCAAACAGGATATCTGGGTTGGTCCCATTTTTGTTCGGTATAGCCACCATATACTGTGTGAGGCTAGCAAATCTAGTGCTGGACATACTCTATTGACTTGTCCCCCAGTCCCCACTTTCTTTCCTTTTTCAACCAATAGATCGGTTTATATTGAGTTTGTACTGCGTTTCCCTTTATTTCCCTATTAGACCAAGAGACCAGTTGGATAGCCAGTCTCTGCTACTTTTCGCCCCCATTATTTCCTCTTTCGACCAAGTCCTAGATTCAGGTAACAAATCTTCCCCCTCCCCCACCCCCTTTCTTCCCTGTTTGAACCAAGTAGTACTAGATTCGACTACATGATGTAGTTTTACCTCTTAACAGTAAAAATTTAGGTGGCTTTCGAACAGCCGATCGATCCTATCTACTAGGGGGCCTGAGAAATAGTAAAATATACAAATGCAGCGACGTGAGGAGCTGGGGCAGTAGAGCAAGGCCGGTTTCGAAGGAAGTTATACCTGAGGGTCGCCGGGATGTCGCTAGGTGGGCAGCGGGAGGCCGGATCTGCCCACACTATGGCAGCGAGGAAGAAGGGGTCAGAGGCTCTCCCTAGCGCTCGCTGCGTGGGAGAAAAAGGCAAGGCACGCTGATCGGAACGCGCCGACAGTGGGTAAGAGGCGTCGCCGAGGACGACTGCGTGAACATTGCACCTTCTCACCTTCCCCGGTGGAGGGGATCCGGCCGGATCTGTGACCGGCGGTGAGCAGAGAGAGAGTGTGGCCATCGCTATCGTGTTTAGATCTGGAGAGGATGAGAGAGTGTGAAGAGAGCAACACTAGCAAGCAAGCAAGGAGGCTCCTGCCTATATAGTGGAGTGGTTTTCTTTTATCAACCGGAGCCGGCTTGACCTCGTCAATGACTGTGGAGAAGTCTTCATGCACGTTCCCTAGAGACGCAGTTGTCGTCATTTCGATCTGAAGCACCGGATTAACATATAACACAAAAAAATGCCACATGACAAGAAACCATAACCTCACTGCCCCAAGGAGACAACATGAATCCCGACGGACAAACTAGACAAGGATCAAAGCTCAAATTAAAGACAAACTCATAGAAAAGGGGTCAATCAATAGAAGTCCTAATTAACATAGCCGGCTTGACCTAGATGGCAATCGAGTAGTCTTCGTGCATGTGCCCCCAATGACCAGCGCCTTGGAGGAACGCAGTTGTCATTGTTTAACCTTCGCAGTGATCCGAAGCACATGACACCAAATATTGTGAGATGACAAGAAACCTTTTTTTTCTAGATTTCTCATCAGAACTACAACCCTATACAACACAGCCTGCATGATATGTAGACAATAGCCAATCCAGCCGTCTGCTGGAGTCTGGTCACATGCATGGACGAACTAATCTCCCGTGTCGTGCAGGGATCGTCCAGGCACCACGTGTTTACAGCACTGCTCTAGTACTTTCTCTCATCTCTCTCTTCTATTAACTCAGCCGACTTGCGGGGATGGGGGAGTGTGCCTATGGTCGGTTCTCAATTATGGTCCCACATGTGTGTGCAAATGCAATATGACGCGCGTTCCATTCGGAGAGCGGCGTGCCAGACCGACCGACCGTCTGGGGTGCGACGCTAACGCGACGGGCGTGTTGTATACATGTTTACTGGCGTTTTCTTCAGGCTTTGCTCCATGGCGCAATCCATGGATACAAAATTATATTTAAAAGTCAAGGGCGGGGCTTTTCTTGCGCGGTAGGCGGGGCAGTTCCACCTAGTCGGTTCGATAGAGAGGCAAGAAGATGAGGGAGTAGGCTGCTGCAAACGTAGGGCTGTGTGATTTGATGGCTCATTACTGCTGGATAGGTGGGGACCTGTGATTTGACTTGCCATTATCATTATTACTGCGGTGCTACGACCGGGGTGAGTCTCCCATGATCCCCTCCATGGTATACAGGTGCCATGCCAACATCAGATAGCCTAACGCACCTGGATGGAGGAAGTAGTTTCATGCATGTGAAGTACTGTAGGCAAAAAAATGCTCATTTATAGCCGTCTGAAATCTCCAAGGGCGCGACCGCGCGAGCGAGGCGACAGTCGTGGTAGGCGCGACCATGATACGGGCTATTGGCAGCCCTTGGATCTGAGATCGAACGGTCGCATGCTAAGTTGCTGAAAATTTGCAGAATAATCCTCCAGGATAGGATATTCACCCATAGGTCTAGAATCACACCATGCAACTGTTCGATCTCAGATCCAAGGGCTCTCAGAAGCCTGTATCATGGGAGCATGGAAAGCTTCATATCACCTGTAGTTTTCCTGACGCTTGACGTGCGAACACGCAGATGCATGAAGCCATTTAATTGGGCGTCTAGTAGACATGACATCTAATTGGGCCCCCATAGTACTATGCATGAAGCCATTTATCCACCGGGCAAGCCACTACCCTACCGTTCGCATGCCCCACTCAGCATTTTTACAATCGGAAAATCGCTAGCAGTTCGCTCCTACTCGTCCCCAGCCGTCCTTTAACATTACGGCAATTCGCTCCTAGTCGTCCCGTCCTTTCACATTATAGCAGTTCCACTAATCCTAACCCTCCTCCCAAATCCATGGCGTCCCAAATCTCCATGATCGGCGGTGAGTACAAGGTTAGAACCATCACCGGCTATGAGTTCGATGTCATCTACACCCATTCTTCCGCGACGGTGAAAGGATGCCTTGCTTGCTTCAGACGCATGTTCGAAAAGTCAAATGGTGATGAGTGGGTCACTGGGCTAGATGTTGAGTACACCACAGTCCTGGGAAAAGAGAAGAATCTAAAGGAGGAAGAGAGGAAGAAGCCGCCGTGATCCAGGTTTGCGTTCATAACTTGTGCTTGGTCTACCACATATGGCATGCCGACGTTGAGTGCGAGGATTTTAAGAACTTCCTCGCGGGCGGCAAAGTCAAATTCGTTACTGTAGACTTTACGAATGACAGAAGAGTCCTGGATCGGATAGGCCTCGTTGTAGGCCAGCCCTTCGACCTCCAGAAGAATGGGCTGGTGTCCTCTCGTCAGCCTTCAATGCTGACCCTGGCAGGAGCCATGGTTGATCCTTCGTACGGTACACTGACGAAACCTCCGCCCAAGTTTCATCTTGCATGGCAGTGGAATGTACTAGATAGAGACCACATCCAGTACGCTGCAATGGATGCCTACCTTTGTTTCAATATCTACAAGGTTGGATGAAGAGCGAGAGCCAAGTGTGTGGTTCAAGCAAAGAAGTATCGGCCAAGAGGAAGAGGGACAAGGACGAAGTCGATCACGTGGACGAGGAGTTCGAGTAAGGTGGCAGTGTCGTTGCTCATGGTGGTTCTAATGCAGTGTCTACCGGATTAGTTGCTTAGTTTAATTTCAGGGTGCTTAGTTTTATTTGAGGGGTGTGTTGTGCTAAGCCCCCAGCAGAACTATGTTATGCTCCTTCTCGTTACTTTAACTCTTCAGTACATACATACTAGTATTTCTTACAGTTCATCTTGTAGTTGGTAGTACTACCACTCATTTCTTCACATTATATACGTACTATATATGATATGGCCAACATCATATTGGCTATACTATAACCACGCTCTAAGCATGGCACATACGCAAAATACTTAAATGAGATAAGTAATTTAAAAAAAACTTAAATGAGAGAAGTTACCCAAAGCATGAAGGAGTTTAGTTGTCAAAAAATTAAATACGTATGCTAATTTCTTTAATAGACTTTAGCACCCCATCTAAGCACGTACTAGCTTTTTTAATAGTACTATATGCATAATTTGGCGACGAGCGCTCTCTATATGTACCACCTTTTTTCTTTAATTTCATCTTGTTAGTTTTGCTCCATGGCGCAATCCATCGATACTACTACTGTACAAAAGTACATTTAAAAGGCTAGAGGGCGGGGCAGTCTCGCTTGGTCGGTTTCACGAGAGGCGAGGGCCTTTGTGATTTGACGGCTCATTACTGCTGGAAGGTGGGGCCTTGTGATTTGACTGCTCGTATAAATGTTGCCGACGACCTGAGGAGGAGCAAAGAACCATGAAGTATACTCAAGTTTTCCACTGGAGTAGGACTAGTACGACGGAGGAGAGTGAAACACGGCAGCCCAGTGTGATATGGCAATCCCACGGCGCCGCTCATTGTTAGCATTGTTCTATTCGTGCCTCGCAGAGAACATGACACATGCGGTGAAACACCCGAAGCAAAAGAAGAAACACAGGAGCAAAAGAAGAAGGAAGATTTCCCCCCAAAAAAAGAAAGAAGACGCAGACACAAGTCTGGGGCGCTGCTCTCTACTTCATGAAGAGTTGACCGCAGAGTCCTAACTGCTTCTTCATCCCCTCCATGACCTTCATCTCCTCGCTCGTCTTCTCCACCATCTTCATCATTCTGTCCATGACGCGGGGTTTCTCAACGCGAGCCTTCATCATCTCTTCCATGGCCACATTACGTACCTTGACAGCAGTCGGGTGCTCGATGCGGAGCTTCACCAACTCCTCCTTCTGTTCCATGACGAGGGCATGCAGCATCTTCACCGAGAAACTACTCTTCTCATGCAGCTTCTTCCAGCCGGCGTTCTCCTCCTTCAGCAGGTCGAGCTCATGGCAGAGCTTCGCCTTGTCCTCCTGAAGTTGCAGGATTTCGCCGGTCGCCTTCTTACCCGAGGCAATGCTCTCCTTCAACAGCATCACCAAGTCGGCGGTCAACTCCCCCTGCTCATTGAGCTCAGCGGGCATGTCATCGAGGCTCACCTTCAGCAGCTCCACCAAGCCGTTGATGAACTCCTTCTGCTTATTGAGCTGATCGGGCATGTCATCGAGGGATAACGACTCTAGCACCACCAGCTCGGCATGTTCGCCTCCGCGGCTAGGGTGCTCCTGGGAGCCCTCGCCTGCCCGTGAGTGATCTTTCGAGGTCTCTGCGAGGCGGCGAGCCCTCTCTTTTTTTTCCGCGGCCTTGGTCGCCGCTCCCTTGCTATGAGTAGTTCTCGACCTAGAGCTCTGCACACCGGCCATGGCAAGGACGGACGAACAAGAAAGACTTATGAGGAGGAAGGTAGAGTGATTTTCGGCTAGGTAGTTCCCCTTTTTATAAGCTAGTACTAGCACTAGTACTAAAACCTGCATAGTGGGAACACGTTCAGGTTTGATACGTACTAGGTGTGAGCAGGTTTGCACTTAATTATAGATGGTAGTACTACTTTGGAATCTGATGGGAACAAGCTAAAGATTAATTGATGGTTTTGGTTTCAAGGCCCGAAACGGCTCCCGATGAGTTTCCTGGAACACAAATTTCAAGTACTACTGCTCAAATGCGGTCGCACAAGTCAGTGCTATAACTGGTAGTACATGTCAGACCAAGCCGATGCATGTCGTGCGACCGACCGTAAGTATTACGCGATGGAGACTTCTGGTTGTGGCTTTGGGTGATTGTCACGACCAAGCATTCAAAAACTAGTGATAAATCAATTACCATATTTTTCCAAATGACCAAGTATTTTCACAGGAATACAATACATATAGATGGAATGATTGTCACGGTTGCAAACCGCCATGGCGCCACAAGTTCACTGCAGCTACAACCGAGTAGGTCACTGCATTGCTGGCGGGGAAGGAGGGCAGCTCACCTCGCCTACGATGCATGCCCAGTGGCACCGCCGCAGCTGGTCCCGCGATTTGGCTTCTCCTACCGCCCATTTGAACAGTTGCACCGGCTGCTCATGCCATTTTGCAGGCATGCGTGTTCTTTCCTCCGCAGTCGACTCTGTGAATATGATCTCTGCCATTAGCCCCAGCTCAAAATCAACGCGATGCTGCCAGATGCTGACATCCCTCAGCATCTCTCCCCTGAGATCGACTTGCGCCTCCGCCTTGTGCTTCGCCAGGCGCAGCTCCTTCGAACTTGTCTCCAATCGATGCGACGCTTCCTTGATCCGATTTGCCCTTGCTGCCCACCACCTGAAACGCAGCCCTGGCATGTCCTCCGGAGCCACCGATCTGTGATTCCAGAGCAATGGATCCCCTCTGAAACACATGTGGGTTTCGCTCAAAGGCGGCAGTGCTGCGGGCCGCAGCGAGAGGGCAGCCCGCGGGATCTAAGGGATTATCCATGGCGGATCCTCCATGGTAGGATCCGGTGGGCGAGGCAGGGAGGCGAGCGTAGGCGCTGGGAGAGCCCTACGAGGCTAAGATAAAGATAGTACTACTCCACTCCGTCCATATTTAAATACAAAGGCCACCAACAGCAACCCAGCAAAAAATAGATCATGCTGCCTGCGTCCTGGTTTATTGGCCCCCTTTTTATTTTGTGCCAATTTTTGACCAAAAATTTAACTAAGAAAATGTTAATGCATGTCACCAAAAATTATGTCATTGGAATCACATTTGAACATAGTTTTCAATGACATTACTTTTTATGACATGCATAAATATTGTGTTACTTAGAATTATGGTCAAAAATTGGCACAAAATATGAAGGAGACCAATGGAAGTAGCAACCCATGATTTAACTACTCGCATGCACGCAGTGGAGTAGTAATGTCATTCTCAACTACTTCCTCCCTTAGGTCCACTCAATTTACATGCGTTGTATTAATTAACCATCAATGAAGTGAACGACTTTACACACGTCAAATTATCACATGGGGTGGATCTTCGTACAAAAATGCGTCCCACCGTGTACCCGCGTGTGCGTGCGAGGGAATGAGTGCATGCGCGCACATCTTCGCTTCGTGCACGTACTACCAGTGTGCGTAAGAGAGGATGAGTACGTTCTTCTGGAACCAGCAGCACGTCACGGTGATCAATCCACACAAGGAGGTCGCGACAACGCCTCCACATGTGCCACGTGGCTTCATGGATGCCCCCCCCCCCCACATCATTTTAATCATAATATATTAACTGAAAAAGGGAGAGACACTGTGTAGCATGCCATTGGAATTCTAATTTACGTGTTTTGCACATACTGGAAGTACTAGTAAGGTACACGTGCATTGCACGCATGAGATTTGGCAACCAAATTATGAATAAATACCACACTATAGCATGTAAGCTTTGAGTCATATATGCATGATGTAGACGTTCATTTAATTCTTATAGTTCATCTCATTCAAAATCAATTAGTTTTTATAAAAAAATAATCTATTTTATGATCCATGGAATTGTGCGTTGTAAAGCATAAAGTAAAAACAAATAATGGCAATTCAACTAGAAAAAAAGTTTGGGCAATTATGATACGGAAGATTCTAGAACAAAGGAGAAGTGCTTGTGTTTTAAGGTTTGTGCATTATGCTTAAGTTCAACCATGGAGTCTTCTAGATTGTACATGTGGCAAAATCTGGTGGAATGTAGATGATATCCAACGGCCAGTAGTGCTCAGATTTGCCATCTCTGCACCATCGGATTGGCTTCATACAACGACCATCTTTCAATCCGATGGTGCAGAGATGGCAAATCCGAGCACTACTGGACGTTGGATATCATCTACATTCCACCAGATTCTGCCACATGTACAATCTAGAAGACTCCATGGTTGAACTTAAGCATAATGCACAAACCTCAAAACACAAGCACTTCTCCTATGTTCTAGAATCTTCGTATCATAATTGCCCAATTTTTTTTTCTAGATGAATTGCCATTATTTGTTTTTACTTTATGCTTTACAACGCACAATTCCATGAATCTTAAATAGATTAGCTTTTTTATAAAAATTAATTGATTTTGAATGAGATGAACTATAAGAATTAAACGAACATCTACATCATGCATATATGACTCAAAGCTTACATGCTATAATGTGGTATTTATTCATAATTTGGTTGCCAAATCTCATGCGTGCAATGCACGTGTACCTTACTAGTCTAAATGGTGTGTGTGTGTTGTGCGTGTTAAACACATTGTACATAGTACCATACATGGTTTAGATTCCGAACATCTAGCTAGAGCATACATGTACTATGATTTGAATTCAACATAGAATGGATACATATATTTGAATTCGAGATCGTATGTACATGTAGTTCAAATTAATATGGGAATTTACTACTCCTATATTCATGTCATGTGTTGTGAAGATAATATTTAGATGGTTGTATAACTAACCCGAGTACAATCCCATTCAAACAGGGAAAATGGTCCATATGCTAGACAACACGAATTGTTTTTTTATTATTGAGGGAGGTGCAAATTGATTTGATATTGTGCACGTTAAGCTTGTTGTCCGGGTTTTTTTTAGTTTTTTGTTGTTGTATTTGAATGCATTTATAGTAATATAGTAAAATGGGACATGGCTCTCTCTAGTGGGGTGCGAATTGTCTTTTTTTACACGTTAAGCTTGTTCTCCCGAAATTTCAAGCCGCGCCTTGTTATGCCGAAATTTCAAGCTAGCATCTATGTCTATCGTGCTGCAAAACTCCCGCCTCTTCAATCCGTGCCTTGTTACCCCGAAATTTTAAGATATCTCTTTGTCTCGTTGTGCTCCAAAGACTCCCTCCATCTCAACCCGCGCCTTTCTATCCCAAAATTACAACGCGTGCGAAAACTCCCACCTCCTGCGAAATCCCGACACGCGAAATTCCCGTGATACCCCCAAACTGAAAGAACCGCCTAGCTCAAATCGGTGGGGGTACTTTCGTAACTTACCCCACATTTCGGACAAGCACGTCCCTAAGCCATGGTTCCCCCCTCCCATCCCCTCCCCCCCCATTCGTACACCGAGGCCGCGAAAACCCGCGAAGCCCCACACCCTCCTCCGTCCGACACCCAGTCGGAGCCTCTTCCCCGACGACGTCGTCCACAGCAACACCTCGACGTCCCTCATCCACCGCACCGGATGAGGATCCGTCGTCGATCTCGTCATCCCACCGGTTCAGCCACCCCGTCCTCCACCTCCAAGAAGCTGCCCCGACGTTCCCCTCATCTTTCATGCCACCTCCATTCCCACAGCGCCGTCTTCACCTACACCACCGGAAGAGCAGCACCATCACTGATTCCTTGGATGAAGCGAAGGCCTAATCGGTGCCACCAAAGAGGTTCTACACTAATCGCTGCATTTTCTTCTTGATTCGATCTCACAGTGCTGCTGGCGCTCGGTCCTGAGCCGACATGGTGCGGCTCCATCTACGGCGCGTCGCCGGCCACTTCCTCCACAGCGTCGCTCCATCGGCGGTGACGTCCACATCAGTAGGAGCTGCTGCTGCTTTGGCTCTCGCTCGCGTTGCTGCTCTGCTCTTGCTCTCGGTCCCTTGCCTGGTCTACTCTTGCTCTTGCTCATGCTGCTGCTCTTGCTCTTGCTTGTGCTGCTGCTGCACGAGCAGCAGATCCTGCTCTCTCTCGAGCCCCTGCAGCTGCTACCCGAGATGCTGCTACACGACCAGCTGCCCTGGCTCTCGCATGCACTGCTGCTCCGGGCGCTGCTGCTGCTGCTACTGCTTTTCTGCTACTAGTGCGTTCAGTTTCGACAGTAAAATTCAGTTTCGACAGCAAAATTCAGTTTCGACAGTAAAATTCAATTTCGACAGTTAAATTCAGTTTCGACAGTTAAGTTCAGAGATGAGCGGCTGATGTATTTTACATCTAGCACTTTGTGGTTATGTATTTTACATCATCTATTGGAGATGCTATTTGAATTCCACTCAGGTTAACACTGTCTCTCTTATCCTGCTTCAGCCTCGTCGTCGTACAACTCATCGGAGCTGCTCCAATGATGAAACCCTACATCACAGTGGAGAAGTACCCTCGGCTCCATCTCCAGACGCCTAAGTCATCTTCCCCTCCTCCAACAGCCAAATCAGCCGCAGCATCCTCACCGACCAACCCAATCATGCTGAGATCGATATGGCTTCGCCAAAGAGGTTGTACACTTGTTGCATCATTTTTTTACTCTACATGTTATATATATTGTCCACTGAGCACACGTAGTAACATGAAATACGATTAGTTTCTCCTATATAACAAGCAGTGAGGTACCAGGCAACTTAGCTATTCGTGATGGACTCTCTCGAAAGCCATCATTATTTATTTCTGCGCGTTTGAGCTGTGCATGTGTAAATGGGTCTGGGAGTTGAGTTAGTAGGGCAGTGGCCTGGGTCCAAATTAGTAAAAGTAGCACAAAAACATTTTTGGAGTGTAGGTTTTTGCCTGTTCAAGCCTGCCTACTAGAATTGTCAGTGGTTGAAAGGAAAAGTGAAGGAAAAACATAGGAATTGAAAAGTTTCCTATGGTACTACTATTAATGCATTTGGTTCAAAGGAATGGAGCAAAGGAAAACTGTAGGATTTGTTCCTTTAGTGTCTCTTTCAAAGAAAAACCGTAGGAATTTTAATACCCACTTGGCCCTCCTTTTCAAATTCCTATTCATGAAGAACAATACTAAGTGATAGTAGCATAATAGTATTATAACTGTACATTTTCTTGTGGTTTGACTTAGTTTGACCATGCTTCTTTGCATTCCTGTGACCTTCCAATTCCTGTGAACCAAACACCCAGATTGACAGAAATCCTGTGATTTTAAATTCTCTGTTTTGCACATGCGTTCCTATCCTATTACTGTGTATTTCCTATCCCTGTGTTGTTAGAATCCTCCAATTCAAACGAGCCCTTATAGAATTACTTCTCTTAGAGATAGTTGTCAAAGAAAACCTTGTGTGGTTTGTCCCACTCCTGCTGCGCTGTGGTCCACCCTAGCTCAACTACTCGAACGACGAAAGGGTTCACCACAGCAGGGATCCGCCCTCCAGACTGTCTTTCGCCACCTCAGATCTTCTTCCCCGCCGCCGGCAGCCACGACAACTGCATTACCATCATCAACTGAGGAGATGACCTTGAGGACTACACGGGTCCGCAAGAGAGGTCGCACTCTTTCGTGTCTGCTTATGTTATGCATCGCTTAATATGATGACATGCTACTTTATCGTCCTGTTCACCGATTAGACTCCGAGTCAGGTCCAAACTAATGCTCAAACATGAGTTTTTAAATGGATGTGGGGTACATATTGGGGCAGCAATCAATACTATCTGTCTACTATCTAGTTAATCTCGGGTGTCTACTATGAGTTTCATGTTGGGTGGAAACAAACATTAAAGGAGCTATTATCTGTATTTTTTAACTAAATCTATTATCTGCCTGCTATCATTGGTTTTGGGTCTATCCACAGTTTGCTACCATCACTCTGGATTTGTGCATGCACTCCTTACATAATCTCACTATGTTTTATTCCTATGCATGTCAGTTATTGTACACAATGGCACTGAACATGTAGAGCAAAAGAGACGAGCCTTGCATGGCAATAAAATTTCATGCAAACGTCGCTCCATGGTGGGCACAAAAGCAACCCCCCTCCCCCCATTCCAGACTGTAATCAAGAGGAAGATAACTATTCAGAGGGGGACTCAGCGGGCGCAGACCACTCCTATTTACCCCCTGAGGTCTTTTGCTCTAACTTGGCATGCTGATGTTGGTCATATCATGCATATGGTGCCTTGCATTGCTTACTTTATAGATAAAATATGTCATCTACTTAGTTTAGACATGCATTGTGCGAATGCCATATGTTTAGTTTCTATATCATATATGTGAATCATGCAATGCCATCTTGTTTAGCCAGGCATCATATATGTGAATTTTGCAATGCCATCCTGGTTAGCCAGTCATCTTATATGTGAATTATATCATGCCCTCCTTTTTTTTTATTACGTATTAAATTTGTCAACAATTTTAGTACATTCAATTACTCTTCCTGTGCACCATCCATTCGACACGGTCATGGAAAAATCTGGAGTGAAAACAAGGTCTTCAGAGCAGACAATGCTATTTGACGAAGCGCATGTCTTGCTGGTTACGGATAGTTCCTCAGAGGAGGATTCAGAGACAGATGACCAGGTCTATCCCCCCCCCCCCGCGTGGTGCATGCTCTAACTTGGCCGGGTTATATTGCTCATATCATGCATATGGTGTCTTGCATTGGCATGTCATTTGCTTAGTTTAGACATGCTTTGTGTGAATGCCACCTGTTTAGTGTCTAATTACCATATATGTGAATTTTGCAATGCCATCTGCTTGCAAGACATTATATATGTGAATTATGCAATGCTATCTTGTTGCAAGGCATTATGTATGTGAATTATGCAATGACATGCTGTTTAGCCAAGCGTCATATATGTGAATTGTATCATGCCATCCTTTTTTTGTGTTACGTATTCCATTTGTCGACAATGTTTGTATATTCAACTGCTCTCCCTGTGCATCAGCCATTTGAATTGGTGATGGAAAAATCTGGAGTGAAAACAAGGTCTTCAGAGCAGACAATGCTACCTGGTGAAGCAGATATCTTGCTGTTTACAGATAGCTCCTCAGAGGAGGATTCAGAGATAGATGACCAGTCCTATTTTCCCCCTGAGGTGTATGCTCAAACTTGGCAGGGTTATATTACTCATATCATGCATATGTTGTCTTGCAATGCTTAGTTTTTACATCATATACACAATATTGAATGCCATCTGCTTAGTTGACACATCATATATGCGATTGCCCTCTGCTCACTTGCTTAGTATATAAATCATATATTTGAATTATATCATGCCATGATGTTTACATAGACAACATGTATCTGAATTATGGCATGCCAACCCATTTTCTAAAGACATAATATAGTTATATCATCTCATCCTGTTTACATAGTCATCATATTTTGAATTATGTCATTCTATCCGTGAATTATATCATGCCATCATGTTTCCATAGATGGCATGTTTGTGAATTATGGCATGCCAACCACTTTAATAAACACATCGTATAGTTATATCATGTCATCATGTTTACATAGTCATCATATTTTGAAGTATGTCATTCTATCTTGTTTAGTTAGCCAACATTTATGTGAAATTGTGTCATGCTATCCTGTTTAATTAGCCATCATATATGTGAAATTATGTCATGCTATCCTGTTTGGTTAGACAACATAAATGTGAATTATTTCATGCCCTGTTTTCTTCCCTACTATCTATTGCACCTATCTATCATACAATGTCTGCACATTCAATTACTTTTCTTGTTTATCAGCCATTTGAATTGGAGGGGGTGATGGCAGTATCTATGGGAGTAAAAACACGGTCTTCAGAAAAGATCATGCTACCCGTCGATGCAGATAGAACCACGGTTGTACTTGCCCAAGAACCAGCCCCACCACACATAACCCAGACTCACGCATATTGTACCCCTACCCAGTTGGACAGAGAACCAGCTACACCCCTTCTAACCCCAACCCCAGCAGATAGTAACCCAGTTCCAGTTGACACAGCACCGTCTCCACCATGGAGCACCCAAACATGAGCAGTTAGTAAGGCAACTGCAGTGCCCAAAGCACGAGGACCACCACTTCGAACCCCAAGTCAACGCTTAAAGCAGAAGAAGAATTGTTCTCAGGTCAGGTTCCGTAGTTATGGTTCATACTCCTTTGTTCTTGCATCACTGTATTTACTCATACCAACTAATTCAAATTTGAAGGATGCAATTGAAACTCCAATGGCGCAACAGGTATGTTTTAAACTTATTTCTTTAACGTGTTTGCTGTTGTAACTTGCTCTATGTTGATTTAAGTTTCAATTGAATAAATAGTTTTGCTTCATGCCATGCACATTACAAGTGTTTTTAGTGTTGTGTAGTTTCCCACACTTATATTCTGTCTATGCTGCTTTGTCTTAAGCAGATATGATTTGAATTGTCTCTATCTTGATTTGGCAACATAAACTAGAATGATATAGACCATACAGTGACCATACTACATAGATATATGTTTGTTTCATGATGTTATCCTATCCACCTTACTACTGAACTGGTTTACCAAAATGAGTTTCATATACAACATGGTAAACCTGTGATGTGTCTGCTTGTTTCTCTTTTAGAATGCGGACAAAATATTGGAGAAGAGTACCCCGTTATGCAATGATAAAGGAAGTAATGCAGATAAGGTTCAAGATAGTGAGACATCCCTGTTGGTCTCCAAGAAAGCAGATAAAAACTATCTTGAAGACAGTGAGACAACCCCAAAGTCTTGTCTTGATGTAGTGTTCGAGTTACTGGCCACTACTGCTGGCACCAGCTCTTCGAACTCGCTGCCTGAATCAGTTCGGCTTCTTGAGTCTCAACTTCAAGTTGAAAGACATCGATCAGATATGCTGCGACAGGAAGCCGAAGGACCGAGGAAGTCCCTGCAGAATTCAGATGCATACTTTCTGGTGCAACAGCAAGCGCTGGAGGATTTAAGCGCCAAACAAGAGAAAGCTAATAAGCTTGCTAAGCGTCTTGCCAGCATGGTGGATACCTAGGATATTGTTTCTTGAGCTCTTGTGAAGTGGTTTCAGTGCTGAACTTGTTTTGCTGCGGCGTTTACACTGGTCGCCAGCTTTGACAACCAGTGTATGTAATATGCTGCTTTGTTCCCCGTATTTGCACTGGTGGCGAACTTTGATGCCCAGTGGATGTAATATGTGTAATAGCCATAATAGCCTAGCGTAAGTTGCTTGCTTATTTATTTCCTTGTTGTCTTGTTTATTTGTTTGCTTGGAGTTGATGCAGTTCTTTTTATGTGGTTTGCTAGTGGCTGCAATAACCTATTTTTTAAAACTAGGCCACAATAACCATGGGCTACATATCTACTGTAGTGACCATGGGCCTCCTACGAGCCTTCTACGGGACGTAGAAACAATGGGCCTTCTACCGGCCGTAGAAACAATGGGCCTTCTACGGGCCGTATGATCGATTGGCCAAACATGGGCCAATAACAGACCGCTTTATGGGCCGTAAACGGGCTAGAGTGGGAATCATCCGTTCATGGGCCGATGATAACGGGCCATTAATAGGCCGATGAGTATAACGGGCTTGTTTCTATCGACAGGCATAACGGGTCATTAATGGGCCGTATTTGATGACGCTATGAAAATGGCTCAACGGATTAACGGGCCACAAACGGGCCGACATTAACCATGGGCTGAATTTGGCCCACAACCGGAACAGGCCAGTAACGGACTGTAAGTAATCGAATGCTGCAAATCAGCCCAAGAATAAATGGGCCCTGAGAAGGCCGAAAGATAACATGGGCTAGAAACGGCCCAATGGAATAATGTGCCGTTAATGGATATAAAGCGATACACTGCTCATTACGGGCCAGTTTCACCATGGGCCGTTAATGGGCCAAGAGTTACAAAGGGCCTCCTATGGGCTGAAAGATGTCATGGGCCATACATGGGCCGGAAGGTACAACGGGCTGGAATCATATTGGATGGCCCAGATGACGCTACTGGGCCTAATTCGGATAGGCCATAATGGGCCGTGAGTTAGCGGGCTATATGCGAACAGGCCACTAACAGGCTTTAAGTGGGCCAGCCGTTACCTTTTGACCATGTCAAACGGGGCGGCCTTTTGACCTGAATGGGCCACTGTTGGGCCAAGCCACTTGTCGATGTATCATAGGCGCATCCCGTCCATTCGTTGGATGACGACTGTCCCAACGCTGAGCCGGCACGTGGATCCGCCGGCGAATGAGAATTTTACATGTCGAAAATCCCCATTGGTCTGGGCTGTTAACGGGTTATCAGATCCAAACCGGTACCTGATAGCTTAACGGTGACCTGTTACGGTGGATGCCACGTGTCGGTTACCCTTGACAAAAGCGCTTCCATGACGCGCCATTTATCGTCATGGAAGTGGACACTTCCGTGATGATAATTTTGGTATTGTCATGGAACACTTCTACGACAGCACAGGTATGACTATCTTGATTCTGTCATAAAATCATCATGGATGTACATGCATGACAGAAAACGTGACCTACTGTGACAAACACGTATCATCACGGAAGTGTACTTTTTTTTTGTAGTGATGAACTCCACAAGCATCTCCCTTTCTCCGGTCATATGATTGGTGCATCCACTATCGATCACCGATTGTTTTCCACCGGAGATATAGTCCTACAAGAATCAAGCTTTGGATTTAGGTACCCATTTTGCAATGGGTCCTAGAGAGTTAGCAACAAGGGTCTTAGGAACCCAAATGGTCCAAGCATAATCATCATCTCCTCTCATGATGACATATTCTTGCCAGCAAAATCCTTGGGAATGGCCTTGTCCCTGCTACTTCTTGAGCTTGCGTTGGTTTTTCCCTTGAAGAGGAAAGGGTGATGCAGCAAAGTAGAGTAAGTATTTCCCTCAGTTTTGAGAACCAAGGTATCAATCAAGTAGGAGACAACACGCAAGTCACCGAATACCTGCACTAACAAACACCAAACTTGCACCCAACGCGATAAAGGGGTTGTCAATCCCTTCACGGTTATTTGCAAAAGTGAGATCTGATAGAGATAGGTAAAACTAAACAAAAGATAAAGTAAATATTTTTGGGTTTTTTGGTTTATAGATCTGAAAATAAAAGAGTGCAAAATAGTAGATCAAAAAGTAATATGATGAAAAATAGACCCGGGGGCCATAGGTTTCACTAGAGGCTTCTCTCAAGATAGAAAATAATACGGTGGGTGAACAAATTACTGCCAAGCAATTGATAGAAAAGCGCAAAGTTATGACAATATCTAAGGCAATGATCATGAATATAGGCATCACGTCCGTGTCAAGTAGACCGAAACGATTCTGCATCTACTACTATTACCCCACACATCGACTGACTCCTGCCTGCATCTAGAGTATTAAGTTCATGAAGAACAGAGTAATGCATTAAGAAAGATGACATGATGTAGAGGTATTAACTCAAGCAATATGATGAAAACCCCATCTTTTTATCCTCGATAGCAACAATACAATATGTGCCTTGCTGCCCCTACTGTCACTGGGAAAGGACACCGCAAGATTGAACCCAAAGCTAAGCACTTCTCCCATTGCAAGAAAAATCAATCTAGTTGGCCAAACCAAATCGATAGTTCGAAGAGACTTGCAAAGATATCAAATCATGCATAAAAGAATTCAGAGAAGATTCAAATAATATTCATAGATAAGCTGATCATAAATCCACAATTCATCAGATCTCGGCAAACACACCGCAAAAAAGTATTACATCGAATAGATCTCCAAGAACATCGAGGAGAACGTGGTATTGAGAATCAAAGAGAGAGAAGAAGTCATCTAGCTACTAGCTATGGACCCGTATGTCTGAGGTAAACTACTCACACTTCATCGGAAGGGCAATGGTGTTGATGTAGAAGCCCTCCGTGATCGAATCCCCCTCCGGCAGGACGCCGGAAAAGGCCCCTAGATGGGATCTCATGGGTACAAAAGGTTGCGGCGGTGGAAAAGTCTTTTTGTGGATGCCTCTGGTGGTTTGGGCATATAAGAGTATATATAGGTGAAAGAATTAGGTCAGGGGGTGCACGAGGGGCCCACGAGGGTGGGGGCACGCCCTACCCCCCTGGGCGCGCCCTCCGTCCTTGTGGCCGCCTCGTGGCTTCCCTGACTTGCACTCCAAGTCCTCTGGTTTCCTTTTGGTCCAAGAAAGATCATCGTGAAAGTTTTATTCCGTTTGGACTCCGTTTGGTATTCCTTTTCTGCGAAACGCAAAAACAGGGAAGAAATAGGAACTGGCACTGGGCTCTAGGTTAATAGGTTAGTCCCAAAAATAATATAAAATAGCATATTAATGCATATAAAACATCCAAAACAGATAATATAATAGCATGGAACAATCAAAAATTATAGATACGTTGGAGACGTATCAAGCATCCCCAAGCTTAATTCCTGCTCGTCCTCGAGTAGGTAAATGATAAAAACAAAATTTTTGATGTGGAATGCTACCTGACATATGTATCCATGTAATTTCTTTATTGTGGCATGAATGTTCAGATCTGTATGATTCAAAACAAAAGTATAATATTTACATAAAAACAATAATACTTCAAGCATACTAACAAGATAATTATGTCTTCTCAAAATAACATGGCCAAAGAAAGCTTATCCCTACAAAACCATATAGTCTAGCTATGCTCCATCTTCATCACACAAAATACTCAAATCATGCACAACCCCGGTTTTAGCCAAGCAATTGTTTCATACTTTAGTATTCTCAAACTTTTTCAACTTTCACGCAATACATGAGCGTAAGCCATGGACATAGCACTATAGGTGGAATAGAAGGTGGTTGTGGAGAAGACAAAAAGAGGGAGATAGTCTCACATCAACTAGGCGTATCAACGGGCTATGGAGTTGCCCATCAATAGATATCAATGTGAGTGAGTAGGGATTGACATGCAACGGATGCACTAGAGCTATAAGTTTATGAAAGCTCAAAAAGAAAACTAAGTGGGTGTGCATCCAACTTGCTTGCTCATGAAGACCTAGGGCAATTTGAGGAAGCCCATCGTTGGAATGTACAAGCCAAGTTCGATAATGAAAAATTCCCACTAGTATATGAAAGTGACAACATAGGAGACTCTCTATCATTAAGATCATGGTGCTACTTTGAAGTACAAGTATGGAAAAAGGATAGTAACATTGCCCCTTCTCTCTTTTTCTCTCATTTTTTTCTTTCCCTTTTTTTTCTTTCTTCTTTTTTTTTCTTTTCTCTTTTTTTTTCTTTCTTCTCT
Organism: Thinopyrum elongatum; assembly: GCA_011799875.1. Classification (NCBI taxonomy): domain Eukaryota; kingdom Viridiplantae; phylum Streptophyta; class Magnoliopsida; order Poales; family Poaceae; genus Thinopyrum; species Thinopyrum elongatum. The sequence continues at coordinate 489,827,979 of CM022303.1, read as the reverse complement.
TTTTTTTCTTTCTCTTTTTTTTATTTGCTCACATGGGACAATGCTCTAATAATGAAAATCATCAGACTTCTATTTACTTACAACTCAAATATTACAACTCAATACTAGAACAAAATATGACTCTATATGAATGCCTCCGGCGGTGTACCGGGATGTGCAATGAATCAAGACTGACATGTATGAAAGAATTATGAACGGTGGCTTTTCCACAAATACGATGTCAACTACATGATCATGCAAAGCAATATGACAATGATGATGCTTGTCAAAATAAACGGAATGGTGGAAAGTTGCATGGAAATATATCTCCGAATGGCTATGGAAATGGCATAATAGGTAGGTATGGTGGCTGTTTTGAGGAAGGTATATGGTGGGTTTACAGTACCGGCGAAAATTGCGCGGCACTAGAGAGGCTAGCAAAGGTGGAAGGGTGAGAGTGTGTATAATCCATGGACTCAACATTAGTCATAAAGAACTCACATACTTATTGCAAAAATCTATTAGTCATCAAAACAAAGTACTAGATGCATTCTCCTAGGGGAAGGGTTGGTAGGAGTTAACCATCGCGTGATCCCGACCTCCACACAAAGGATGACAATCAAAAAATATCTCATGCTCTGACTTCATTACATAACGGTTCACCATCATAAGTGCATGCTACGGGACTCACAAACCTTAACACAAGTATTTCTCAAATTCACAACTACTCACTAGCATGACTCTAATATCACCATCTTCATATCACAAAACAATCATAAGGAATCAAACTTCTCATAGTATTCAATGCACTTTATATGAAAGTTTTTATTATATCCCTCTTGGATGCCTATCATATTAGGACTAAATTTATAACCAAAGCAAATTACCATGCTGTTTTAAAGACTCTCAAAATAATATAAGTGAAGCATGAGAGTTCATCAATTTCTATAAAATAAAGCCACCGCCGTGCTCTAAAAAGATATAAGTGAAGCACTAGAGCAAAATTGCCTAGCTCAAAAGATATAAGTGAAGCACAAAGAGTATTCTAATAAATCATGATTCATGCGTGTCTCTATCAAAAGGTGTGTACAAAAAGGATGATTGTGGAAAGATAAAAAGAAAAAACTCAAATCATACAAGACGCTCCAAGCAAAACACATATCATGTGGTGAATAAAAATATAGCCTCAAGTAAAGTTACCGATAGATGAAGACGGAAGAGGGATGCCTTCCGGGGCATCCCCAAGCTTAGGCTCTTGGTTGTCCTTGAATATTACCTTGGGGTGCCTTGGGCATCCCCAAACTTAGGCTCTTGCCCCTCTTTATTCCATAGTCCATCAAATCCTTACCCAAAACATGAAAACTTCACAACACAAAACTCAACAGAAAATCTCATAAGCTCCGTTAGTATAAGAAAATAAATCACCACTTTTGGTACTGTTGTGAACTCATTCTTTATTTATATTGGTGTAATATCTACTGTATTCCAACTTTTCCATGGTTCATACCCCCCGATATTACCCATAGATTCATCAAAATAAGCAAACAACACATAGAAAACAGAATCGGTCAAAAACAGAACAGTCTGTAGCAATATGGAAATCTCGAATACTTCTGTAACTCCAAAAATTCTGAAAAATTAGGAAGACTTAAGAAATTTGTTTATTAATCTTCTGCAAAAAGAATCAACTCAAAAGCACTCTTCTGTGAATTATAGAAATTATTTTCCTGGGCGCAAAAGTTTCTATTTTTCAGCAAGATCAAATCAACTATCACCGTAAGCTATCCCAAAGGTCTTACTTGGCACAAACACTAATTAAAACATAAAACCACATCTAACCAGAGGCTAGATGAATTATTTATTGCAAAACAGAACCTAAAAAGCAAAAGCAAAAATAAAATTGGGTTGCCTCCCAACAAGCGCTATTGTTTAACGCCCTTAGCTAGGCATAAAAACACGAATAGATCTAGGTATAATCATAATAACGATAAGGCAAATCTTGAAAACTGATTATGCCACCTCTGTTGGCCTTAAGATAAATTTTCACAAGTCAACTCTCGTGCCTATTAATTGTGATCCCGACAGGTGTGCTCAACTGGCCACTATTTTTGGATGTGTTGTCGGAAAAATGTCTTTTACTTACCTTGGACTACCTCTGGGAACCACACGACCAACTATTCAAGAACTCATGCCTCTTGTATGCAAAGTGGAATGAAGACTATCAGCCACGCTCAACATGATCTCTTATGGAGGGAAACTATCACTGCTCAACTCAGTGATTACATCTCTGATCATCTTCGCGCTTTGCACTCTCAGATTGCCAACAAAAATCATTGAACTGCTGGATAAGATACGTAGGAAATGCTTGTGGACCAAGAAAACTGATCAAGGAGATAAATGTAACTCTCTAGCATCTTGGGACATGGTTTGCAGACCAAAAGAAAGTGGTGGCCTCGGTGTGCTAAATCTCAGACTGCAGGGCGACGCATTGCTCCTCAAATACTTGCATAAATTTTATAATGATTGGGATGTGCCTTGGGTACAGCTTATTTGGCACACTTACTACAAGGAGCAAATACCTCACGCATCTGACCCATGTGGATCATTCTGGTGGAGAGATGTGACAAAACTCATCCCAACATATAGAGGAATCACAAACGTCTAAATCACAAATGGTGCAAATGTATTGTTTTGGAAAGATGACTGGAACGACAACATATTGGCAGAAACTTATCCCAGGGCCTTTTCATACACTGCCAAGGAAGACATCTCGGTTAAGGATTTCTTGGCCATCACGTCTTTGCGAGAGGCGTTTCACCTACCACTCTCCCCACAAGCACACGATGAGGTTAGATAGTTACAGAATGAAACAGCTGAAATCATCCCCTCGAGTGGAGACACACGCAAAGACTGCTAGACATATGTACGGGGAGCAAAGGAATTCTCTACTCATCAGTTCTACACATTCTGCTTCAGAGACATTCAGGCCCACCAAGCTTACAGGTGGCTTTGGAAATCCAAGTCAACAATGAAGATCAAAGTTTTTGGGTGGCTTCTCCTATCCGACCATCTCAACAGAAGAAATATGCTCAAACGCAGACATTACAACATTGGAGATAACCATAATTGCATCCTTTGTGGACAACCCACTGAAGAAACTCTTGAGCACCTGTTCTTCGAGTGCGATTTCAGTGTGCATTGCTGGACTACCTTGAACCTCGTGTGGCCCCAAGGTACTTCCAGACTCTAAAACATCATGCTAGCCAAGCAAGCATGGGGCCAACCCCTTTTCATGGAAACATTTCTTCTGGCCGCCTGGAGTATCTGGAAGGAACGCAACAATAAACACTTCCGAGGAATTGTACCATCAAAAGCATCGTGGCTGCACAGACTCAAAACTGACCTCTCACTCCTTGCCTATAGGGTAAAGGAGAAGCATAGACATCTCATCAACCCTCTGATTTCCTCACTACAATAGGTTGAGAATACCACCCCCCAAAGGAGGGGTTGCTTGTAATTACACTATATAAACTCTATTCTTACATTTAATGGAAAGTCCACAGTAGGAGGTTCTCCTACTGTTTCTGGTCAAAAAAAAATCTCGAAAACTCATCTCATACTCCCTTCGTTCAGCAGCAAGCTTTCTTTGTGGTAAGCAAAAGTAATCAAAAGGTCTAAATTTAATGGGATAAGAATCCCCAAGATCAATTTCGGGAGGAATCGGTTCCTCCTTCGGCCCCTCATATTGTATAACCAACTCATCATTATAAGCATTCTTTTGGCAAAATGTCATGAGCTTGTGTCCAACAGAAAAACCCAATCCATTGTTTTGTATAGCAAAATTATCATTAAGCTCGGAAATCTTATCAACTAAAACATCGGTGGGGACCCTCTTTCTTAAATTTTCATTATAAGCCACATGATCTAAAGATCATAAACGCATTATGTCTTCTTGGTTAAAGAGAATTCCCTCTATGGGCGGACGACCACCATCTACTTTATAATGCGCAAAAATTTCACTAGCTTCTTTCATAATAAATCTAAATTCATGAGCTATAAATATAGTGGCGGCGCGCTTAACGGAAGAATTCTCAATATTAGAAAACTCCAAAAAAATCCTTTGTATGGATGGATGCATATGAACAAATTGTCTTTCAAGTTCAACCACAAGCAAAGATATAGCATCCGCAAGACTACTAGTTTTATGGAGAATAGATCCACCTAAAGTGGGTAGTGCACCGGCACAAGTAAAGAAATCTTGAATAACCCCTTTTCCAATAATATTGCCGCTACCTATGCAAAGTTTTTTAGTGTGCAAGATAGTAGATTCTTCATGAGGATTAGTATTAGCAAAAGCATCAAAGTTTCCCCCATCGTTACTACTATCTTTTTCAGCGATAACCTCCCCCATTTCAGACATGGTGGCAGCAACAAATCTAGCAAACGAACAAACTGAAGGGCAAACAAAGAAGACGAACGGAAGAGGGGCGAAGAAAAGGCAAAGAGAGGGGCGAAGAAAAAGGCAAATCTTTTCGAAAATTGTTTTAGAGGTGGGGGAGAGGAAAATGAGAGGCGAATGGCAAATAATGTAATGCGAGAGATGAGAGTTTATGATGGGTACTTGGTATGTCTTGACTTGGTGCAGATCTCCCCGGCAACGGCGCCAGAAATTCTTCCTGCTACTTCTTGAGCTTGCATTGGTTTTTCCCTTGAAGAGGAAAGGGTGATGCAGCAAAGTAGAGTAAGTATTTCCCTCAGTTTTGAGAACCAAGGTATCAATCCAGTAGGAGAAAAAACGCAAGTCACCGAATACCTGCAGAAACGAACACCAAACTTGCACCCAACGCGATAAAGGGGTTGTCAATCCCTTCACGGTTATTTGCAAAAGTGAGATCTGATAGAGATAGGTAAAACTAAACAAAAGATAAAGTAAATATTTTTGGCTTTTTGGTTTATAGATCTGAAAAATAAAAGATTGCAAAATAGTAGATCGGAAAGTAATATGATGGAAAATAGACCCGGGGGCCATAGGTTTCACTAGAGGCTTCTCTCAAGATAGAAAATAACATGGTGGGTGAACAAATTACTGCCGAGCAATTGATAGAAAAGCGCAAAGTTATGACGATATCTAAGGCAATGATCATGAATATAGGCATCACGTCCGTGTCAAGTAGACCGAAACGATTCTGCATCTACTACTATTACTCCACACATCGACCGACTCCTACCTGCATCTAAAGTATTAAGTTCATGAAGAACAGAGTAACACATTAAGAAAGATGACATGATGTAGAGGAATTAACTCAAGCAATATGATGAAAACCCCATCTTTTTATCCTCGATAGCAACAATACAATATGTTCCTTGCTGCCCCTACTGTCACTCAGAAAGGACAACGCAAGATTGAACCCAAAGCTAAGCACTTCTCCCATTGCAAGAAAAACCAATCTAGTTGGCCAAACCAAATCGATAGTTCGAAGATACTTGCAAAGATATCAAATCATGCATAAAAGAATTCAGAGAAGATTCAAATAATATTCATAGATAAGCTGATCATAAATCCACAATTCATCGGATCTCGGCAAACACACCGCAAAAAAGTATTACATCGAATAGATCTCCAAGAACATCGAGGAGAACGTGGTATTGAGAATCAAAGAGAGAGAAGAAGCCATCTAGCTACTAGCTATGGACCCGTAGGTCTGAGGTAAACTACTCACGCTTCATCGGAAGGGCAATGGTGTTGATGTAGAAGCCCTCCGTGATCGAATCCCCCTCCGGCAGGATGCCAAAAAAGGCCCCTAGATGGGATCTCACGGGTACAGAAGGTTGCGGCGGTGGAAAAGTCTTCTTGTGGATGCCTCTGGTGGTTTGGGCATATAAGAGTATATATAGGCGAAAGAATTAGGTCAGGGGGTGCACGAGGGGCCCACGAGGGTGGGAGGCGCACCCTACCCCCTGGGCGCGCCCTCCGTCCTTGTGGCCGCCTCGTGGCTTCCCTGACTTGCACTCCAAGTCCTCTGGTTTCCTTTTGGTCCAAGAAAGATCATCGTGAAAGTTTTATTCCGTTTGGTATTCCTTTTCTGCGAAACTCAAAAACAGGGAAAAAACAGGAACTGGCACTGGGCTCTAGGTTAATAGGTTAGTCCCAAAAATAATATAAAATAGCATATTAATGCATATAAAACATCTAAAACAGATAATATAATAGCATGGAACAATCAAAAATTATAGATACGTTGGAGACGTATCAGTCCCTAGTGACCTTGCCATTCCCATCAACCCTTTTTCCTTCTCCTTCTCCTTGTGCCCTTCTTTCACAAACACTACCTTTTGGGGAGGAGGAGGAGTCGGACCGATCTTCTTCTTTTTGATCTTCTTCTTGTTCTTACCATTCTTGGATGCGGGGCCAAACCCAATTCCCTCCTTGGCAACACACTCTTTTTGGTTACTCACGAGGTCATTGAGGTTTTTCTCCCCTTGAATGCATGACACAAGCCCTTTCTCAATTTGGGCCTTTAACTTCTTATTGTCCTCTTGGAGAGAGTTGCAATCATGAACAAAGTTAGTCGTACAAGATTCATCATTTAACTGCATATGAGGTACGGAAGTGCCTTAATGGTTGTAGCCTTAAGTTGAGCATAAGACTCGGTGAGGGCAATGAGATCACCTTTGATAGCCTTGGAACTAGTCACAAGGAACTCATGTTCCTCAAGAAGTCTCATATGATCAAGTAGAAGCTTTTCAACTCTAACATTAAGGGCATCCTTGTTCTCAAGAGCAAGTTGCAAAGCATCATTGGTTTTAACAAAGTCAATTTGATGAGTCGACAAGGCTTCCTCAAGTGATCCTCTCATGACACTCTCTTCATGTAGTTCGTGCTCGAGGAGTTCGACTCTCTCTTTTTCCTCTATGAGGAGGTTTTCAACAATCTCAATAAAATCATCGTGTTCGGCGAGTGATTTAAGGAGATCGCCAAAACGAGCATGAGCTTCACCATGAAGAGTTTTCATGAAAGCCATCAAGGATTCCTCATCATTATCCACACCCTCATCACACTCATCCTCCACTATCTCACATGAGACATTGGGAGTGTGGATGGCGGGTTTTTGAGATTTAAACTTTTTTTACCTCTTTGGCCATAAGGCACCGATGAGTGAAAGGCTTGTCCTTGTTTGGTGAGCTGAAGAGGCCGGTGGTGGAGGAGGAGGTAGTGGCATGGATGGCAATGGCGGCCCTGCCCACTTGATCATCATCGTCGTCATCTTCATCTCTGGACATGTATTCTTCATGGACTAGAACCTTGTCATCTTTCCTCTTTGTGAACTTGGTGAACTTCTTCTTCTTGAGCACAAGTTTCTTGGACTTGTCTTCACGTCTCTCACATGGACAATCATGCACAAAGTGTCTTGGGCTATCACAATTGTAGCATTTCCTTCACCCAAATCATCTTCCTTGAAGATTCTTCCCTTTGTTTGCCATGGTCCCGGAGTACTTTTTGACCAAGAGAGCCAAGTCTTCCGCAAAGTCATTTGCCAGGCATGAGGTGTCAACATCTTCCTCACATGTCTCTTCAAACACTTCTTCATCCCTTGAAGGTTGACTAACCACTTTCTTGGCCTTCAAGGCAAGATTGGAGTTCTTGGTTGCTTGAGCAATTGCAAATGTCTTCTTGGACTTGGTCTCCAAAAGAACATGAGTGGAGAAAGTGGAGACAACTTGAGCCGCGGTCAACTTGTGATTATCCGAACATTGATGTATCATCATGACCATGGTATGTTCCATGAGAACCATAGCATCAATGAACTTGTCCTTGATGAAATCATCATTTGCCCAAGTGCACCCAAAGGTTCTCAAGTTGAGCACAAGGGACTTCAACCTTTAGTAAACCTCTCCCGCGGACTCACCCTCATTCCTCACAAAGAGATTGACTTCTTGCTTGCGCAAAGCCAATCGGGATCTTCAAATTGCTTCATATCTTTTGAGAGCCTCCTCAAGGCAATCCCAAATTTCCTTGGTAGTCTTAAGGAGAGCAATGGAGTCACTATAGTCTTCGGTCACCGCGGTGCGCAACATGTTGTGGGCGGTTGCATTAAGTTGATCATCAACTGCTTCTCTTGGAGTGAGATTCATTGGGTCCTTGGGCTTGAATCCATTGACCATAATCCACCAAAGTTGTGTTGACGCACTACGAATATGAGACTCCATATCTAGCTTCCATTTAGCAAACACATTAGCTTTCAAAGGGGGCACAGACCCAACAGGATTAATGAGAGGATGTTGCAAGGGTTGTGGTGAGTAAAAGGGTTCCACGACATTGTACTTGGGAACTTGAGTACGAGCCGGAGATGCAAGGGGTCCTCTCGAGTCATCCGCATCATGAATGGCATTTGGATCAAATGAGTTTGATGCGGATGTCGAGGGCTTTAAGCGAGCATCAATTTCCTCCTTGACCAAGGAATGAACTTCTTTCAACATAGCGGTTTTGAGGTCCGCAAACATTGAAAGAATATCGGCCACGGTAAAGGGGGCACCCGGGTTAATGGGAGCGGCGGGAGCAACGACCGGAGCACCAAGTGCATCAGGCGCGGCGGGGGGTAGGTTTTCACCATCCTCCGCAACGGGTGCGCCACCTCCCACATTCCCTAGGTCGACCGTATCCTCTAAGTTTGTAAAACCTTATATTAGAGCACAAGGCTCTGATACCAATTGAAAGGATCGATACGATCGACTAGATGGGGTGAATAGGAGACTACAAATTTTAATCTTTCTTGTCAATTTTAAGGTTTAGCGGATAAATAGGGTTCATTAGATATGCAACTAGGTGAACAAAACCTATATGACAAGCAAGCTTAAAGCTAAATATGATAGGCAACAATCTAATTAGCAAGCCAACAAGCATACAAGGCAAAGTAAAGTGAAGGAAAGGATTAACCACAAGTGAGGCAAGGACGTGGATTTTATCCCAAAGTTCACTCTTCCTTGGGGAAGAGATACTCTCCGTTTAGAGTGGTGCCGGAGCCAAAGCTTGCGGAACGCCACAAAGGCTCACCGTAATCTCTTTCGAGTCACCCCCAATGGATGAGCCCCGAATCACTTGGGGTTGGTCTTGAAGGCGACCACCACACCTTTACAAACTTCTCCGGATCACACCACAAGCAAGAAGCTTCCGGAGGAACCCCTAACCGCCTAGGAGCCCAAGCTCCAAGAGTAACAAGTCAATGGGGAAGAAATGTTGCGGAGAATGCGATTTGGTTTGGTCAAGATGTAGATCGGGTCTTGCTCTCCCAATCCCGAAAGTTTCAACAAGTTTGGGTGGAGGGATTGAGAGTATTGAGCAAAATTGAGTGTAGCAATGGTGGAGCTCAACAAGACATTAGGGTTAGGGATGGAGGAGGAAGAAGGGGGGTTTTTATAGTGTTCTTGGCCGGATGGGGTTTCCGTTGGACCCCATGCGCACGGGCTAAGTCAGCCCCGTGCGCACGGGGTACTCAGAGACTTACGCACCACCCCGTGCGCATGGGGTACTCAGAGAGTTTACCCAGCACCCCATGCGCACGGGGGTCAAATGACCCCATATGCATGGGGTACCCAGAGAGTTTCTGACTACCCCGTGTGCATGGGTCTCAAAAGACCCCGTGCGCACGGGGTATCCAGAAACACTCTGTTACAAACTTTCTGGGTAACCTGACTAGCACACTATGGTAAAAAGGTGGTAGGAGTAGGAACGCTAGGTGTATAAGTTTCGGCAATGGCATTCCCACATGACACACATCCCCAAAGACCTCTCTTAATAGTGCGGTCTTTCCTACGACTCAAATCGAACCAAAATTAAAACCTTCGAATTACCGGTAGACCACGCCTTTGGTCTTTTCGAATTGCGGGGTCGCACATTTCCATCAAGAACAATACGGAACCAACATCCTGAGATAAACTTTAGCAACTGATATTAGATCCACTAACTACATTGTCATCACACCAAAATATAATTTAAGTGCCGTTTGCACTTTCAAAAAGGACCTTTGGTATTTTTGCAGCCTATAAAAGGGAAACGGCCACCGCTATCGGTGTACGCCTTCTCCTTCCTCTCGCCATCACTTTCCCAATCTTCAGAGCTCCAGTGCCCCATGCCATTCTTCCACAAGAAATCCCGTCAGGCCACCCCCTCACTTCAGCCATGGTCGGATCCAGTGCCAAGGGCAAGTGGGAGGCCTCCACCGTCACCAACGACGACATTGAGGACCTGAAGCGTGCCAGCTATCTCCCAACCAAGTTCGCTCACCGGGCCCCAGAGGAGGTCCAGGCCGTCCCCACGCCTCAACCAGGTGAGAGGGTGGTGTTTGTCCCTCACTTCATCCGGGGATTGGGCTTCTCGCTCCACCCCTTCGTCAGGGGGCTGATGTTCTTCTACGGGCTGGATTTCCATGATCTGGGCCCGAACTCCATCCTTCATATCTCGGCCTTCATCGTCATCTATGAGGCCTTCTTGCGAGTCCGAACGCACTTCGGCTTGTGGCTGAAGGCCTTCAACGTCAAGCTAAAGATAGTCAACGGCCAACAGGCGGACTGCGGTGGGGCGATGATCAGTAAACTCGCCCGGGTCGAGTGGCTGGAGGGCACATTCATAGATACTGTCAAAGTTTGGCAGAAGGAGTGGTTCTATATCAAAAAGCCACGGGATGCGGCCTGGACGGCGGCTCCCGAATTCAGATCCGGATCCCCGGGGAGACTAACCTCGTGGACCAAGAAGGGCCTTGATTGGGGGTCCACCACGGAGGTGGAGTCGCTGCAGAAGCGCACATCCAACATGATAAAGGTGGACGCCAAGCTAACCAATGTGGTTCAGGTGATGCTCTGCCGCCGCCTCCTCCCCTTCCAACAAAGGGCCACCCCGATGTGGTCTTACAAACTCAAGGATCCGGCCACCATGTAATACTTCTATGGCACCACCCATGACAAACTATGGAAGGTGATGTTTAAGCCTCAGCAGGTGTGGCCGGCCAAGGAGGAAGACATCGGCCTCGACGCCATGCATCCCCCAAAGGAGGTAACAAAGTTCTATCCGCTCTATGTTCGGATGTTTGCTTCCAGGAGATTTAATCCCCATTTTCTTACTTCCACAGGGCTGGCTCGAGAAGGCCTAGAAGATCGACAGCCCGGCCCTGCTGCCCGTAGACCCCCAGTCGGCTCTGCTGGAGGAGATACTGACCATGGTGCCATACAAGGTGCCAGAGAAGAAAGAAAAGAAGAAGAAGAAAGAGGCGCAGGAGGCCAAGGAAGGCCTCCGCCCAAGAGAGCATCCGGACAGCAAATCCGGAGACACCCAGGCTCCCTCCGCTCAAGAGGGGGAGCAGGAAGAGGACGAGGAGGAGAGCGACTCCTCCTGTTAGAAGAAGAGGGCGGCGTCAGATGACGCTGAGGAGGAGCAGCCTCCTCATGCCCCAAAGAAACAGTGCAGGCCCAAACTGGTCCTGCCTGATGACATCTCGGATTCCAATGAGGAGTCCGTAGCGTCCGAAGAGGTTCTGGAGAGGAACCCCAGGGTCAAGCCCCCCGCCCAAAGGTATGAATTCAGATATTCTCCAGGTGCTTGTTTCATTAGTTAATTGTTGACAGCACACGTGCATTTCATGTAACAGCCCACCACGCGCCCACCCCACTGACCAAACCTCAGAGGGGACTTCTCCGCCAGCCGAACTGACGGAGAGTGGGTCTGCGTCATGCTCTACGCCTCCCCCAGTCATCAGGGAGACCGGGGAGGTGTTGTCCCAAAGGACTGCTCCTGGCCCGGACACGGGAGGTAATGGTGACGAGATTATGGCCGAGGCTAACACCTCGGTCACCGAAGACCAGGAGGAGGGATCCCTCCTAGTGAACAAAGAGGGGGAGCTCGGCCTATCCGAGCCCTCCCAAAAGACAATCATGTAGCCCCCAAGGCCCTCAAAGGCATCAATTCCGCCCTCTACTGAGGGGGGAGCCGGGGCCCCGCCGCCAGCGGCGAACACTAACGATGGCTGTGGTAGGGTGGCCGGATGTGATGGAGGAGGCAGTGAATAACTCCATCATCACAGAACACCGCGCCCTGATGGGCGTGGTTCTACAAATTATTCGGTCCGTCAACAGCGGACTGAAGGAAGCCTTCGGTGGCCTCCTGACGGGCTTCGAGGTAAGCCATGTAATATTCTTTCCATAGAGCAGATTTGGCTAACAAAGTTTGCGCAGTCCTTGTATATAGCAGCCCCCGAGACTCTGTTAGGATTGAAAAACCTGACGAAGGATCGAAAATCATTGAATCAAGAGTTTGAATGATGTGATTCTTTTGTTATTGCTGGCTTCATCCTTGGTGGTGGCTGTTAATGCCGCGGCGCTGGATGAGATGAATCGGAAGCTCAAAAGTTTCAATGAGGAGCTCGACCTTGTCAACAAGCGGTTTGACGAAGCGCAAGGTTAGCACGATCGAGACTTTACATTCCTCTTGTCGAGCAAAGTGTTCAGGATTATTCCTAAGTAAGAGGTGCTTAATTATGTTTGCAGCTGTCGCTGCAGAGGTCGAGGGCCTCCAGGCAAAACTGAAGAAGGCCAAGGAGGAGGCGGCCGAACAGAAGACGGCGGCTGAGCGAGCGGCCGCCGAACCTAAGACGGTGAAAACCGTGAGTGGGAAGCACGAGGACAGAGTAGTCGAAGTGCAGCAAGAGCTCAAAGATGTCTTCACTAAATATGAGGACCTTGAGCAGAAGAATAAGGGTCAGGCCTCCGAGCTGTCCAAGGTGAAGCGGGAGTTCTAGGAGGCGAGGACAGAGATGCGAGGCGCCCGAGAAGAGCTCCGCCTAGTGAAGCAAATTGCTGATGGTAAGCCGTACTTACTGTAGAGTGTCTTTGGCGGCAATAGGTTCGCATTGCTCACACGAGTTTGGCGTTCCTTAGGTGCATTTGCAGAGCTCCCGAGGAGTGCGTCGGATGTGGCGAGGCACAATGCGGCTCGGGAGGGTGATACCAAACACAAGCTATTCTGGGCGCAGTTCCAGGCGCCCGAACACCCTCCCCTCCTGAGCAACCAGATGAAGCAGCTGATGGAGCTGCATCGGATGGCTGAGCCAGCCAGGAAGGACCTCTGTGTCCGGCTGTGGCCCGTAGAGCCAATACCGAGTAGCTACTTGGGCCTGGTGCAGAAGTTGCGCAATGCGTCCTCCCGGGTTGATGCTGTGAAGCGCTCCACGTGCATCGAAGGAGCTCGGATGGCCTTCGCGAAGACCATGCTGCACTGGCCTAAGATCAAGCCAGTTGAGATGGCCACTGGTCCCCCGCCTGCTGGAAAGGAGCATCGTCATCCCGAGCAATATTTCTCCATTGTGTGGATGGTGCTCGGGCGATATAGGACCACTGTCCCAAAGATGTAATCCTTGAATGAACTATCATGTATTGAATGACAAGTAGACATTTCGCTTTATAATGCGGCCCTTTGTATGGTTCATCATACTTGAATCTGTTTTGATTTTATTTTGACTCCTGTGCGGCCCTTTTGAGTCTGAAAGTTACCAGTTGTCGGCTTCAGCCCCCATGTAGATACTATGAGGGGTGTTTCGCCCCCGCACTTTGACCCTTAGCCGACGTCTGGTGCCCGGAGGCGGTAGTGCGTGAGAGAAAAAAGGAATCGGACTATGTGGTTTTATTACCTTCACTTAGCCATAGGAGCTTGACTGCGGGGGCTAGTGACTAGCCCCCAGTGTTTTGTAATGTTCGGGAGAGCCGAGGCATATGCCTTTATCACATGGTTTGTGCAAAGACAAACCCTTCGTATAACACGGGGTAATCGCTATCGATTTTGAGTTTAACACTTGTCATCGGATCGCCGACCAGTTCTCGCTTATTATGACAGTGAGTTTTCGGCTTTCTCCACTGAGGTACTTAACCAGGCAAGCCAGAAGTACAATCGTAGTGGTTCTCCCTTTACCTTCTTAGCCGAACGTGCGGAACGTAAGAAGGTAAGCACAGGAGCCGGGCAACCCAACTATTGAGCCAAGACATAATTCGGAATTGATTCATATAGTGCAATATCCGAGATGCCAAACACATTGAGAGAGAGTAGTGCCAGACTTAACACATGGGGAGGGTATTAAAATTGAGCCCTCGGTCTATTAGCCGATTGCATTATAGAGAAAATGTGCGTCGAGCTAGTCGAAGGGCGAAAAAAAAAGGAGTGCAATATAAATGACCGCAAGAGGACCGTGGAAGGTGATGTTTATTTCCAATGAGCTCGGGACGTCTATCTGTACAATTTGAACTGCCAAGGCATCTGTTACAAGTACTTTATGAAAAAAAAGGAAAAAGTTTTATAGATGAAAGGTTTACACAGGGCCTTAATGCCTGGGTTGAAGCCTCTACTGTGCCCTGCTGCACGACTGCGCCTTTGCTTCTATTGGGAGGAAGAACTCCGTGGAGGAGGAGGATTAATCGGCCGATAGGCCCTTGACAAGGAGCCTTGGGAGGTCGCCGCGCTGTTCTAGCTTAATGCTCGATAGGTCCTTGATGGTACCTGTGGTCGTCCGAAGACGTGTGTGACAATGGTTCGGTTAAGCCGAACACTTGGCGTTTAGTTTAATTTTAGGCCCCACGGTAGCCCATGGTATCTTGAGCGCGAAGTTGTGTTGGTGAGGCACATAGTGTGCGACTGGGGTGGGCATGACGTGGGGGGCATATCCCTATTTACGTCGAACGTAGGGAGGCTCCCTGAATCGGGATAGGGCTCGAGCCCGTTTACCTGCTTCTCGGGCCTTGATGGTGGGCTGGTACTTTGGCCCTTCGACGCCGGTTTGGTCTTCGGCTGCCCGAGTTGCAGTGTGTTCCTCGGTCCGGATTGAGCGCTCTGTATTACCGTTGACCGTAATGACGCCATTGGGTTCGGGCATTTTTAATTTGAGGTATTGATACGTCTCCAACGTATCTATAATTTTTTATTGTTCCATGCTATTATATTATCTGTTTTGGATGTTTTATATGCATTATTATGCTATTTTATATTATTTTTTGGACTAACCTATTAACCTAGAGCCCAGTGCCAGTTTCTGTTTTTTCCTTGTTTTAGAGTTTCGTAGAAAAGGAATACCAAACGGAGTCCAAACGGAATAAAACTTCACGATGATTTTTCTTGGACCAGAAGACACCCAGAGGACTTGGAGTCCAAGCTAGAAGAGCCACGAGGCGGCGGCAAGGGTGGAGGGCGCGCCCTAGAGGGGGCACGCCCCCTGCCTTGTAGCCCCCTCGGGAGTCCCCTGACCTAACTCTTCGTCCTATATATTCACATATATTCCCAAACCATCAGAGGGAGCCAAGAAAATACTTTTCCACCGCCGCAACCTTCTGTTCCCGTGACATCCCATCTTGGGGCCTTTTCTGGCATCCTGCCGAAGGGGGATTCGATCACGGAGGGCATCTACATCAACCCTATTGCCCTTCCGATGAAGCGTGAGTAGTTTACCTCAGACCTACGGGTCCATAGCTAGTAGCTAGATGGCTTCTTCTCTCTCTTTGATTCTCAATACCACGTTCTCCTCGATGTTCTTGGAGATCTATCCGATGTAATCTTCTTTTGCGGTGTGTTTGTCGAGATCCGATGAATTGTGGATTTATGATCAGCTTATCTATGAATATTATTTGAATCTTCTCTGAATTCTTATATGCATGATTTGATATCTTTGTAACTCTCTTCGAACTATCGGTTTGGTTTGGCCAACTAGATTGGTTTTTCTTGCAATGGGAGGGGTGCTTAGCTTTGGGTTCAATCTTGCGGTGTCCTCACCCAGTGACATAGTAGGGGTAGCGAGGCACGTATTGTATTATTGCCATCGAGGATAAAAAGATGGGGTTTACATCATATTGCTTGAGTTTATTCCTCTACATCATGTCATCTTACTTAAGGCGTTACTCCATTCTTTATGAACTTAATACTCTAGATGCATGCTGGATAGCGGTCGATGTGTGGAATAATAGTAGTAGATGCAGGCAGGAGTCTGTCTACTTGACACGGACGTGATGCCTATATGCATAATCATTGCCTTGGATATCGTCATAACTTTGCGCTTTTCTATCAATTCCTCGACAGTAATTTGTTCACCCACCATATTATTTGCCTTCAAGAGAGAAGCCTCTAGTGAAACCTATGGCCCCCGGGTCTATTTTCCGTCATACTAGTTTCCGATCTACTATTTTGTAATCTTTTAGTTTTCAGATCTATAAACCAAAAAAACCAAAAATATTTAGTTATCTTTTATTCAGTTTTATCTATCTCTATCAGATCTCATCTTTGCAAGTGACTGTGAAGGGATTGACAACCCCTTTAGCGCGTTGGTGCAAGTGTTTGATTGTTTGTGTAGGTGCATCTATTGGGGACTTGCGCGTTTCTCCTACTGGATTGATACCTTGGTTCTTAACTGAGGGAAATACTTATCTCTACTGTGCTGCATCACCCTTTCCTCTTCATGGGAAAAACCAACGCAAGCTCAAGAAGTAGCAAGAAGAATTTCTGGCGCCGTTACAGGGGAGATCTACGTCAAGCCTACCAAGTACCCATCATAAACTCTCATCTCTTGCATTACATTATTTGTCATTTGCCTCTCGTTTTCCTCTCCCCCACTTCTAAAATGATTTTTAGAAAAACACAAAAAGATTTGCCTTTGTATTCGCCCTTCTTCCATTCATCTTTTCATTTGCCTTTTGGTTGCGTGCGTGACTAGACCATCTGCTTTCATGGCCAGTCTTTCCACTATCTCTAGTACTCCCGAGGGTGAAGTTCTTAATTTTAAGCAAAGGGAGGGAGAAAATTTAAAAGATGCTTGGTATAGAATTTGCAATGCTCAAAATAGATCTACTCATAAGCAATCTACTATCGTTCTCCTTCATCATTTTTATGTGGGAGTTACTCCTTGGAATAGATATGTTCTAGATACCATTACTGGGGTAATTTTTTGGGAAGCCACACCGCGGATGCTTATAATGCTATGATAGATTTGGTAGGCTCACCACCCCTTATGATTAATGAAACTATTTGGACTTTAGAACATGTTATGCAAAGACTTGATATTATTGATAATAAAGTTGCTACCGTAGAGCTCATTGAAAACTTGGATAAAAAGATTCATAATCAGATCACTCAATATGGATCTAAGGTAGGAGTCACTTTAAAGAATTTAAAGGAAAAAGAATCCATAGTTAATGAAAAGATAGATCAAGATTCTACTAAAATTGGCAATCTAGAAGATATTATTACCAACTTGGGTCCTGCTTTTGCTTCTGTTAAAACTACTCCCAATTTTCCTCCTACAAAAACTGCCAAGTTTATTTATGTTCCTAAGAATAAAGGTGAAACTTCTAGTAAGGAAAAAGAGGATCTTAAGATGGTAAGTGTTCACCCTAAGTTTGTCAACATTATTAAGGAACCGATTGCTACGAGTGAATTCCTTGATTTCCTGCCTAGGAGTGTGATTATTGATAAAATTGAAGAAACTCCTAGGGTTTATAAGTGTGCAATCGAAGAGTTGCATACCAAAGATGACAATACCTAGATCTATTACGTTATGCCTAGCTAGGGGCGTTAAACAATAGCGCTTGTTGGGAGGCAACCCAATTTTATTTTTGTTCTTGCTTTTTGGTTCTGTTTTTCAATAAATTTTTCATCTAGCCTCTGTTTAGATGTGTTTTTATGTTTTAATTAGTGTTTGTGCCAAGTAAGACCTTTGGGATGGCTTACGGTGATAGTTGATTTGATCTAGCTGAAAAATAGAAACTTTTGCGTCCAGTCACATAATTGTTTAAATTCACTGGAGCGTGGAAAAACTCTTAATTTTTTACACAATATTGATATACAAATTTCCTCTCTTGTACTAATTTTCCGAAATTTTGGAGTTACAGAAGTATTAGAACAATTCAGATCTTCGCAAACTGTTCTGTTTTTGACAGATTCTATTTCTATGTGTTGTTTGCTTATTTTGATGAATCTATGGGTAGTATCGGGGGGTATGAACCATGGAGAAGTTGGAATACAGTAGATATTACACCAATATAAATAAATAATGAGTTCACAACAGTATCAAAAGTGGTGATTTTATTTTCTTATACTAACGAGTCTCATGAGTTTTCTGTTGAGTTTTGTGTTGTGAAGTTTTCAAGTTTTGGGTAAAGATTTGATGGACTATGGAATAAGGAGTGGCAAGAGCCTAAGCTTGGGGATTCCCAAGGCACCCCAAGGTAATATTCAAGGACAACCAAGAGCCTAAGCTTGGTGATGCCCCGGAAGGCATCCCCTCTTTCATCTTCGTCTATCGGTAAATTTACTTGAGGCTATATTTTAATTCACCACACGATATGTGTTTTGCTTGGAGCGTCTTGTATGATTTGAGTCTTTGCTTTTATTTTGCCACAATCATCCTTGCTGTACACACCTTTTGAGAGGGACACGCATGAATCGTGATTTATTAGAATACTCTATGTGGTTCACTTATATCTTTTGAGCTAGGCAATTTTTCTCTAGTGCTTCACTTATATCTTTTTAGAGCACGGCGGTGGCTTTATTTTATAGAAATTGTTGAACTCTCATGCTTCACTTATATTATTTTGAGAGTTTCTCTAAACAGCATGGTAATTTTCTTTGGTTATGAATTTAGTCCTAATATGATGGGCATCCAAGAAAGATATAATAAAAACTTTCATATAAAGTGCATTGAATACTATGTGAAGTTTGATTCCTTATGATTGTTTTGAGATATAAAGATGGTGATATTAAAGACATGCTAGTGAGTAATTGTGGATTAGTAGAAATACTTGTGTTAAAGTTTGTGATTCCCGTAGCATGCACGTATGGTGAACCGTTATGTGATGAAGTCGAAGCATGATTTATTTATTGATTGTCTTCCTTATGAGTGGCGGTCGGGGACGAGCGATGGTCTTTTCCTACCAATCTATCCCCCTAGGAGCATGCGTCTAATACTTTGTTTCGATAGCTAATAGACTTTTTCAATAAGTATGTGAGTTCTTTATGACTAATGTTGAGTCCATGGATTATACGCACTCTCACCCTTCCACCATTGCTAGCCTCTCTAGTACCGCGCAACTTTCGCCGGTGCATTACACCCACCATATACCTTCCTCAAAACAGCCACCATATCTACCTATTATGGCATTTCTATAGCCATTCCGAGATATATTGCCATGCAACTTCCACCGTTCCGTTTATTATGACACGCTTCATCATTGTCATATTGAGTTGTAATTCTTGAGTTGTAAGTAAATAAAAGTGTGATGATCATCATTAGAGCATTGTCCCATGTGAGGAAAGGATGATGGAAGCTATGATTCTCTCACAAGTTGGGATGAGTCTCCGGACTTTATGAAAAATAAAAGAGGCCAAAGAGCCCAAATAAAATAAAAGAGGCCAAAGAAGCCCACCAAAAAAAAGAGAAAAAAAAAAGAGCCCAAAGAGCCCAAAATAAAAAACTAAAAATGAGAGAAAAGAGAGAAGGGGCAATGTTGCTATCCTTTTTCCACACTTGTTCTTCAAAGTAGCACCATGATCTTCATGATAGAGAGTCTCCTATGTTGTCACTTTCATATACTAGTGGGAAATTTTCATTATAGAACTTGGCTTGTATATTCCAATGATGGGCTTCCTCAAATTGCCCTAGGTCTTCGTGAGCAAGCGAGTTGGATGCACACCCACTTAGTTTCTTTTTGAGCTTTCATACACTTATAGCTCTAGTGCATCCGTTGCATGGCAATCCCTACTCACTCACATTGATATCTATTGATGGGCATCTCCATAGCCCGTTGATATGCCTAGTTGATGTGAGACTATCTCCTTCTTTTTTGTCTTCTCCACAACCACCATATTCTATAGTGCTATATCCATGGCTCACGCTCATGTATTGCGTGAGAGTTGAAAAAGTTTGAGAACATCAAAAGTATGAAACAATTGCTTGGCTTGTCATCGGGGTTGTGCATGATTTAATACTTTGTGTGATGAAGATGGAGCATAGCCAGACTATATGATTTTGTAGGGATAACTTTCTTTGGCCATGTTATTTTGAGAAGACATGATTGCTTTATTAGTATGCTTGAAGTATTATTGTTTTTATGTCAATATTAAACTTTTGTTTTGAATCTTATGCATCTGAATATTCATGCTACAATAAAGAAAATTACATGGATAAATATGTTAGGTAGCATTCTACATCAAAAATTCTGTTTTTATCATTTACCTACTCAAGGACGAGCAGGAATTTAGCTTGGGGATGCTTGATACGTCTCAAACGTATCTATAATTTTTTTATTGTTCCATGCTATTATATTATTTGTTTTGGATGTTTTATATGCATTATTATGCTATTTTATATTATTTTTGGGACTAACCTATTAACCTAGAGCCCAGTGCCAGTTTCTGTTTTTTTTCCTTGTTTTAGAGTTTCGCAGAAAAGGAATACCAAACGGAATAAAACTTCACGATGATTTTTCTTGGACCAGAAGACACCCAGAGGACTTGGAGTCCAAGCTAGAAGAGCCACGAGGCGGCGGCAAGGGTGGAGGGCGCGCCCTAGAGGGGGCACGCCCCCTGCCTTGTAGCCCCCTCGGGAGTCCCCTGACCTAACTCTTCGTCCTATATATTCACATATATTCCCAAACCATCAGAGGGAGCCAAGAAAATACTTTTCCACCGCCGCAACCTTCTGTTCCCGTGACATCCCATCTTGGGGCCTTTTCTGGCATCCTGCCGAAGGGGGATTCGATCACGGAGGGCATCTACATCAACCCTATTGCCCTTCCGATGAAGCGTGAGTAGTTTACCTCAGACCTACGGGTCCATAGCTAGTAGCTAGATGGCTTCTTCTCTCTCTTTGATTCTCAATACCACGTTCTCCTCGATGTTCTTGGAGATCTATCCGATGTAATCTTCTTTTGCGGTGTGTTTGTCGAGATCCGATGAATTGTGGATTTATGATCAGCTTATCTATGAATATTATTTGAATCTTCTCTGAATTCTTATATGCATGATTTGATAT
This sequence comes from Thinopyrum elongatum, assembly GCA_011799875.1. Taxonomy (NCBI): domain Eukaryota; kingdom Viridiplantae; phylum Streptophyta; class Magnoliopsida; order Poales; family Poaceae; genus Thinopyrum; species Thinopyrum elongatum. Next base: position 489,806,956 of record CM022303.1, on the reverse strand, counting down.
CTTTGTAACTCTCTTCGAACTATCGGTTTGGTTTGGCCAACTAGATTGGTTTTTCTTGCAATGGGAGGGGTGCTTAGCTTTGGGTTCAATCTTGCGGTGTCCTCACCCAGTGACATAGTAGGGGTAGCGAGGCACGTATTGTATTATTGCCATCGAGGATAAAAAGATGGGGTTTACATCATATTGCTTGAGTTTATTCCTCTACATCATGTCATCTTACTTAAGGCGTTACTCCATTCTTTATGAACTTAATACTCTAGATGCATGCTGGATAGCGGTCGATGTGTGGAATAATAGTAGTAGATGCAGGCAGGAGTCTGTCTACTTGACACGGACGTGATGCCTATATGCATAATCATTGCCTTGGATATCGTCATAACTTTGCGCTTTTCTATCAATTGCTCGACAGTAATTTGTTCACCCACCATATTATTTGCCTTCAAGAGAGAAGCCTCTAGTGAAACCTATGGCCCCCGGGTCTATTTTCCGTCATACTAGTTTCTGATCTACTATTTTGTAATCTTTTATTTTTCAGATCTATAAACCAAAAAAACCAAAAATATTTAGTTATCTTTTATTCAGTTTTATCTATCTCTATCAGATCTCATCTTTGCAAGTGACTGTGAAGGGATTGACAACCCCTTTAGCGCGTTGGTGCAAGTGTTTGATTGTTTGTGTAGGTGCATCTATTGGGGACTTGCGCGTTTCTCCTACTGGATTGATACCTTGGTTCTTAACTGAGGGAAATACTTATCTCTACTGTGCTGCATCACCCTTTCCTCTTCATGGGAAAAACCAACGCAAGCTCAAGAAGTAGCAAGAAGAATTTCTGGCGCCGTTGCCGGGGAGATCTACGTCAAGCCTACCAAGTACCCATCATAAACTCTCATCTCTTGCATTACATTATTTGTCATTTGCCTCTCGTTTTCCTCTCCCCCACTTCTAAAATGATTTTTAGAAAAACACAAAAAGATTTGCCTTTGTATTCGCCCTTCTTCCATTCATCTTTTCATTTGCCTTTTGGTTGCGTGCGTGACTAGACCGTCTGCTTTCATGGCCAGTCTTTCCACTATCTCTAGTACTCCCGAGGGTGAAGTTCTTAATTTTAAGCAAAGGGAGGGAGAAAATTTAAAAGATGCTTGGTATAGAATTTGCAATGCTCAAAATAGATCTACTCATAAGCAATCTACTATCGTTCTCCTTCATAATTTTTATGTGGGAGTTACTCCTCGGAATAGATATGTTCTAGATACCATTACTGGGGTAATTTTTTGGGAAGCCACACCGCGGATGCTTATAATGCTATGATAGATTTGGTAGGCTCACCACCCCTTATGATTAATGAAACTATTTGGACTTTAGAACATGTTATGCAAAGACTTGATATTATTGATAATAAAGTTGCTACCGTAGAGCTCATTGAAAACTTGGATAAAAAGATTCATAATCAGATCACTCAATATGGATCTAAGGTAGGAGTCACTTTAAAGAATTTAAAGGAAAAAGAATCCATAGTTAATGAAAAGATAGATCAAGATTCTACTAAAATTGGCAAGCTAGAAGATATTATTACCAACTTGGGTCCCGCTTTTGCTTCTGTTAAAACTACTCCCAATTTTCCTCCTACAAAAACTGCCAAGTTTATTTATGTTCCTAAGAATAAAGGTGAAACTTCTAGTAAGGAAAAAGAGGATCTTAAGATGGTAAGTGTTCACCCTAACTTTGTCAACATTATTAAGGAACCGATTGCTACGAGTGAATTCCTTGATTTCTTGCCTAGGAGTGTGATTATTGATAAAATTGAAGAAACTCCTAGGGTTTATAAGTGTGCAATCGAAGAGTTGCATACCAAAGATGACAATACCTAGATCTATTGCGTTATGCCTAGCTAGGGGCGTTAAACAATAGCGCTTGTTGGGAGGCAACCCAATTTTATTTTTGTTCTTGCTTTTTGGTTCTGTTTTTCAATAAATTTTTCATCTAGCCTCTGTTTAGATGTGTTTTTATGTTTTAATTAGTGTTTGTGCCAAGTAAGACCTTTGGGATGGCTTACGGTGATAGTTGATTTGATCTAGCTGAAAAATAGAAACTTTTGCGTCCAGTCACATAATTGTTTAAATTCACTGGAGCGTGGAAAAACTCTTAATTAAGGCGTTACTTCGTTCTTTATGAACTTAATACTCTAGATGCATGCTGGATAGCGGTCGATGTGTGGAGTAATAGTAGTAGATGCAGGCAGGAGTCGGTCTACTTGACACGGACGTGATGCCTATATGCATAATCATTGCCTTGGATATCGTCATAACTTTGCGCTTTTCTATCAAATTGCTCGACAGTAATTTGTTCACCCACCGTATTTTTTGCCTTCAAGAGAGAAGCCTCTAGTGAAACCTATGGCCCCCGGGTCTATTTTCCATCATATTTGTTTCCGATCTACTATTTTGCAATCTTTTATTCTCAGATCTATAAACAAAAAAACCCAAAAATATTTAGTTATCTTTTATTCAGTTTTATCTATCTCTATCAGATCTCACATTTGCAAGTGACAATGAAGGGACTGACAACCCCTTTATCGCATTGGTTGTAAGTGTTTGATTGTTTGTGTAGGTGCATCTATTGGGGACTTGCGCATTACTCCTACTGGATTGATACCTTGGTTCTTAACTGAGGGAAATACTTATCTCTACTGTGCTGCATCGCTCTTTCCTCTTCAAGGGAAAAACCAACACAAGCTCAAGAAGTAGCAGGTATGCATAGTGGGGGACAGCTTTGAAACGAGCAAACATTGTTCGACCCAGGAGTGCGTGGTAGCCGCTGCGAAAGGGAACAATGTCGAAGATCTAGTCTTCTCTGTGGAAGTTGTCCGGCAAGCCGAACACCACTTCCAGAGTCAGGGTGCCCGAGTAGCGGGCCTCCATGCTTGGGATTGCCCCTTTGAAGGTAGTGTTACTAGGTTTGATCCTTGATGGGTCCATGCCCATTTTCCTCACTGTATCTGCATAAATCAGATTGAGGCTACTGCCTCCTTCCATGAGGACTCTGGTGAGGTGGTACCCATCAATAATGGGGTCAAGAACCAGGGCCGCCGATCCTCCATGACGGATACTGGTCGGATGGTCCCTGCGGTTGAAGGTGATCGGACATGCCGACCATGGGTTAAATTTCGGGGCTATGGGCTCTACGGTGTAGACAACCCGAAGTGCACATTTCCTCTCCTTCTTGGGTATATGAGTGGCGTAGATCATATTCACCGTCTTGACCTCAGGAGGGAATTGTTTTTGGCCTCCATTGTTCGGCCTGCGAGATTCCTCATCGTCCTCGCTGCGGGGGCTTTTGCCTGAATTCTTGGCTGTGAGCTTGCCGGCTTGTTTTATTACCCAACAGTTACGGTTGATGTGGTTGGTAGGCTTATCAGAGGTGTCGTGGATCTGGCAGGGCCTGTCCAAGATTGTGTCCAACTTGGTGGATCCATCCTGGATGCCTTTAGAGGGCTTTTTCCATGGTCCTGATTTGGGGTTGCGAAATTAGGCATTCACTGTAGTGTCTTCGTCTTCACTGCCGTTGTGACGCCGCTTATTTTTGTTGCGCTCTGGTTTCCCGTTTCCATCCCGGACTTCCGAGGTGCCGGGGTCTTCTGGGTTGGTGCTTCTATGAGCCAACCAACTATCTTCCCCCGCGCAAAAGTGGGTCATCAGAGAGGTAAGTGCTGACGTCGTCGTCAGCTTATCCTGGCCGAGCTGGTGTCCTAGCCATTCGTCTCGGATATTGTGCTTAAATGCGGCTATAGCTTCGGCGTTCGGACAGTCGATGCTCTAGTTCTTTTTGGTCAAAAACCGATTCCAAAATTGTCGGGCTAACTCTCCGGGCTGTTGGACCACATGGCTAAGGTCATCGGCATCTGAAGGCCGGACATAAGTGCCTTGAAAGTTAGCTTGGAAAGCATCCTCGAGCTCTTCCCAACATCCTATGGAGTTTTTGGGGAGGCTATTCAGCCAATGCCTGGCTGGTCCCTTGAGCTTTAATGGCAAGTATTTTATGGCGTGGAGGTCGTCCCCTCGAGCCATATGAATGTGGAGAAGAAAGTCCTCAATCCACATGGCCGGGTCTGTAGTCTCGTCGTATTGTTTAATGTTTACGGGTTTAAACCCTTCAAGGAACTGAGGTTGCATCACCTCATCTGTAAAACACATTGGGTGAGTGGAGCCCCTGACTCGGGCCATGTTGCGCCGGAGTTTGGCTGCCATTCGAGCCTGTTGCTGCTCCTGAGCTCTATCGTTTCAGTCGAGCCAAGCTTGGTATCTATCTCGTCTATCGGGAGGGTATGCTCTGGATCCATAAATGGATCTTGTCTGGCCTGTTTTAGCATCCTGGTCACGCCGTAAGTCGTATTTGTATTATGGCTGAACTGGCTCCTTCCCTCTTCGGCGAGGGGGAGCGGGTTGGTGTTCTACCTTTCCAGCCAGCCTATCCCGTCCTTGAGAGGGGCAGTCTGGCTGATCTGCCTGAGTGTATCTTGGAGGTGCGGGCTCAAGGGCAGCAATTTCCGCTTTGGGTAGCACTTTTGGTTTGCCGCTCATAGTCATACCCCTCTTCAGCTACTAAGACTTTTGTCCATCTGTCGTTGAGGGTATCTTGTTCGGCTATTATCTTTTGCTACTTCTTCTTCAAGCTTCGTGTGGTGGCAATAAGTTGCCGTGTAAACTGATCTTGGTCCAGTGGATCCTCGGGGACGATGAAATCTTCATCACCAAGGCTGACCCTCGCGCTGCTCCAAATTGTCTGGTTGTTGTTCGGCGGCCGCAGGGTCGCTGAGGTCCTCCATATTGTTTGGGGTATCATCTTCCCCGGTGCCCGTGTTGCTTTCTCTGCCCCGACGCCCCCTGGAGCGTCGGTGTTGCCTCCGGCGTTTGGGCGGCTCTTCGCTAGGCTTGTTGTTGTCTCTCCTAGGAGTGTCGTCCCCATTATTAGCGCCATCACCGTTGTTCTTGGGGGTGTCCACTATGTAAACATCATAGGTGGAGGTGGCCGTCCATCGGCTGGTGACGGAAGGCGTAGTGTCAGCGCGGGCCATGGCGTCGCTCTCTTCATTCATGTCATCGGCCTCCTCAGAGGCATAGTCCAGCATGTTGGTTAAGCCCTCGGCAGTGGCTACTAAGTCGGTGGTGGGTGGGACGTGAAATTCCCCGTGGCCCGCCTCGAGGCCCCGCTGAGAGTAGGCCGAGGATGGGGCATCCAAGATAGTCATCATCTGGATCCGGTCAAGTGCCTCGTTTAACAGGGCGAGACTGGCTAGATTGGCGTATGATATTTCTTCTGAGTCGACCTCTGGCGTGATGGTGAGGCGAGGGGCAGGCCCGTCCAGGGCTGACTCCTTGTCTCCGGGCACCGAACTTGCGCCAGGGCTCAAAGCCGGATCTGCGGTAAGGAGGGTGAGTCTGGCCGAGGGAGACCCCCGGTCCTCGGATGCCGATCCTTTGTCGAGGCTCGAAGCCAGGTCCGCAGTAAGGAGGGCGAGTCCGGCTGAGGATGACTCCCGATCTTTGGACACCGATCCTGTGTCGAGGCTCGAAGCCAGATCCACGGTGGGAAGAGCGAGTCCGGCCGAGGGTAACTCCCGGTCTTTGGACGTGGTGGTTGTGTCCGGGCTTAAAGCCAGTTGTGAGGTAAGGGCCGATCCATAGGTCGGATCAGGGAGAGGCCCCAAAGTTGATGCTTTGGGGTTCGTGGGCGCCTCAGATGAGGTTGAGAAGCCCATAAAGATCAGATCGCCCCGAGTGTCAACGATGTACTCTAGGTTACCGAACCTGATCTGGTGATTAGGGGCAAAACTGTCGACCTGGTCTAGATGATCGGTCGAGTTGGCATGCAGAACGATGCTACCAAACGCGAAAAGTATTACTATATCATAAATTAATAGGTGGAGCAATTCTCATGACATCCTTGACATAAGATATGGTAATATGCCAAGGTAGAACAGAACATAAGCTGGATCATAAGGTACTCAAAGGTACAACACAAAACATGAACAAGTTCATGTTGGAGAGAAAGCAATAATGTTGCCGATGATAACACAAATCGTAGAGGGGCAAGGATGGTATTTCTCATCATGAATTTGATTGATATCCTGGAAGAGTTCAGAATGTTGATGCTGATTATGACACATTTGTCGAGAGGTTTCTTGAATATGTAACCGATTATTGACAACATCAGGCAAAAGGAATGGTGAAGCAAAAGGTTATCGGAACCACAAATAAGATTGCAAGCTCATAATCGGAATTGCCTTTCAAGACAACCAATCATGATGTTGAAAGCTCGATGTAAGCTTAGTGTACTATTTGAATTGTGTTTCAGGGATGAAGGACATCGATAACATGGTCAAGCTTCAGTATGACGATGATGATTTAGACAATCGACTGGGAATGACATGATCGAGTACAAACTCGTAAGCAATGAAGATTACTAAGAGTTGTTGAATCGTTGTGTGGTCTCGATTCACTTAATGGTGTCCTCGAGTGATTAACAACTCAGAACCCAGGAAAATTTGGGATCGGTGAGAAATAATAGTTGATGAAGAACTCATAAGAAGTTATGTAGTTCCGTGATATTCTCGAGATACCATAGGGTAAAACTCGAAGGTAGTGAATTGATCTGCGGAAGGCAAGTGCTTTAACTTGTCCGAGAAATGGGCTCAAAGAAGAACCATCATGGTCGGAACCACGGTTGCAAAGGATCAAACATAGATACCAGATGAACTTATAACAAGGGGATTATTTTTAGGGATAATTAATTATGTGTCCTTAGTTGTGTCCCCCTCCGTAGGTTTACCCCTAGTTTTTGAAAACACTCGTTCCTGCCCAAACCACTTTGCTCGTCTTATGCTTTTGCCCTTTGATCGTTTGACCGTCACTTTAAAAAAATCATAACAAATTCATACTTACTCGGAAAAATGTGAATAAGATATCAGAATGTTCATAAAAATAGAACCTATATGTGCATGTCATTTTCATTCATGACAAATGTGTTAGGAGGTCCCCATCTCAGATTGAGCTCCTATGATCTCAGCTTGAACAGTAAAATCTTTAAAAAAATGAACAAAAAAATTCTAAAATTTCTAATTTTTAGGTGGCAAACACTGACCAATGTTTTGAGTTATTGCCAAGTTTCATAAGGGAATGACATTCGTGGAAGTCGTGGTGAAAAAAACCGATGCTCGAAAACAAAAGCATTTTGGAGTGCTAATTTTGTTTTTTGGCCATGACTTCCATGAATGTCATTCCCTGATGAAACTTGGCAAGCACTCAAAACATCGGCCAATGTTTGCCACAAAAAAATTAAGAATTTTTTCAATTGTTTTTCAAAAAAAATCAGATTTTACTGTTTGTGTTGAGATCATATGAGCTCAAACTAAGATGAGGACTTCCCAACACTTTTTTCATGAGTGCAAATCACATGCACATATAGGTGATGTTTTTCTTAACATTTTGATATCTTATTTGCATTTTTTGAGTTAATATGAATTTGTTATGATTTTTTTGAATTCATGGTCAAAGGGCAAAAGCATAAGACAAACAAAGTGACTTTGGCGTGAACGAGTGATTTCAAAAACTAGGGGTAAACCTGCCGAGTGTGACCCAACTAGGGGCATAAAATCAATTATCCCTTATTATTATTACAAGAAGCTTCCATGATAAGTTATGCGTCTTGTCCATGGGCATGAACACAAAGGTCAAGGTCGACTCCCACTTCTAGAACGCATAACATTTCATTCACTTCTTGCTTTCGATGAAGTTGTATTGCTGGAATTTTATCTGGCAAAACACCAGAAGAGTAAGACTCGTGAAAACTCTCGGGTTCACATGGATTAGGGAAGGCATAGGTTAAACCCATAGGGGCATCTTAGGAACATATACCAAAAACTTCAGGAGTAATTAACACAAGCTCGACAGCAGAGCATGGTTGACAAAGCAGAGGATACAATTTACCAAAGGCATTATGTATCCGAGGAAAGACTCGCAAAGTTATTGAATATGAAGGACACTGTCGAATAATAATCCAACAATGGCTCTGGCGGACCGCAAAGAATCTGACGTGAGTATCGATGTTCAACCAGAAGAAGAAGTAATGCAAGGGCATCAGAATATAGAAATATCTGGATAATTTCAAAGCTTAAATACAAAGGAATTATGATTTCCAACTCAGGGGATCAGAAGCAGAGGCTCTGATCAGAAGACAAGTAAGTTGAATAGACAAAGATCGACAATCAATCAAGGTTTGATTTGCCGAGAACCAGCTCATGTCCGGAGTGACGTCTGAGCAGAAAGGATGAATTCTAGTTTCGACTGATGATTGCGACCATTCACAAACATATCAATCAAAGGCTCAAAATGATGATGACCAAGGATACTGATGAATATTGCTAGACATATGGAACGCAACCATAATGCAAGCAGACAAGTATTTGCAGAGCAATAGTTGGCAGAGGATTACCGCAATATCGGATAGTATTTCAATGTATCTTGTGAATCATATGAACAACTAGTAATGAACAATTCCTCAAAAGTGTGAAGAATTATTCGTAGGAGTATTCATGCGGCAAGGAACTACAAGGCAGTGGCACAGGGGATTCTCAAAATTGGAGAATAATTCGATGTATCTTGTAATAACAAGAGCAACTAGGAATGGACGTATGAACGACAGGTGTATGTAGTTATCCATAGGGGTTGACGGTGGAAGGGAATTGCAAAAGCGATGAGCACATGTTCTCGGGAGAACATCGGAGAGTATCTTTGGAATCTTCTGGTGAAGCAGGCGAACATTTGAAATGAAGGGGCTCTCCGAAAGAAAGTAGTTGCGAGAACCTAGAGTTAGAGTTAGTAAAATCTTTAATGTTAAATAGAAGAGAGATCAAAATCCCAGAGTATAGGAGAAGAATAAAAGATCCTAATACCACCCATTTGTGATGTGGGCATGTACGCCACACAAGAATGTTAGTAAAGGTTTTTCAAAGACTAGACACAACTTCGGCCAAGGAGTTGGAAAGGGGGCTACCTACAAGTAGTTGGCTCTGATACCAACTTGTGACGCCCCCGATTCAATCGTACACTAATCATACATGCAAACGTGTACGATCAAGATCAGGGACTCATGGGAAGATATCACAACACAACTCTAGACACAAATTAAAGTTATACAAGCTTCATATTACAAGCCAGGGGCCTCAAGGGCTCGAATACATAAGCTCGAATTCAAACGAGTCAACGGAAGCAACAGTATCTGAGTACATACATAAGTAAACAACTTTGCCTTAAGAAGGCTAGAAAAACATCAACGATGATTGAAAAAGGCAAGGCCTCCTTCCTGGGAGCCTCCTAACTACTCCTGGTCGTCGTCAGCCTCGACGTAGTAGTAGGCACCCTCGGGGTAGTAGTAGTCGTCGGTGGTGGCATCTGGCTCCTGGGATCCGTCATCTGATCACAACAATCGGGTATGGGGGAAACAAAGAGGTAGGAAAGCAACCATGAGTATTCATCTAAAGTAATCGCAAGACTTACATCAGATCTATGCTAAGTATGCATCGGTATCAAAGGAATGGGGCTGTATCTTTGGACTGAACTGCAGAAATGCCAGAATAGAGGGAAGGCCTAGCCTATCAAAGACTAGCATCTTCAAGCATCTTGCAGCATAGGAAGAGATAAGAGTAACATATCATAAGTAGTAAGTATGTTATAGCATCCACGCCCAGAGATCCTTTCTCGACTCCCTGCGAGAACGCAATCCCGGAGCCATCATATCCATTTGCCATCTCCAGTATCCAGTTCTAGTTGTATCAATTAGGATACAACTCCGAGCGTCCGTTACCATGGACACGGCTATTCGAATAGATATACTTCCCTACAGGGGTGCACAAACTTACCCAACACGCTCGATCAACTCCGGCCGAACACACCATCAGGTCATGATGGCCTCGGTCGATCAACATGTTGTAGTTCTACTTAGGCTCAACAAAGAGGCCAGCACACCGGTCTACATCCTAAGCGCGCAGGGGTCTTGGGCCCATCGACCTTTGCACTCCTGCATGTTGTGTACGTGGCTGGTGAGCTGACCTAGCCCCCTTATACAAGCGTAGACATAACCAGTCCAACCTGGCGCGCGCTGCTCCATCGCTGACGTCCAAAGAGCTTTCGGCCGATACATACGACGCAGAGTGCCCATACTTATTCCCGCGTGGTGGTCAATGTGAAAAGGCCAGATGCCTACTCGGATCACATATCCAAACCGTTAGTGTCTTGGGAGCGCGCGGTAACGAGCAAAGACTCACGATCATGTGACCCCGTCGCCCTGTCTCGTGAACTTACGGCAAGGGCCCGGAATGCCCGGCCGTGCCACGTAGAAATCTCACGGGTACCCTCCAGGTCAACCCAACAACACATCAACTCGCGGGTACCCTCATGGTCAACCTGACTCGCAAGAGACTGTCGGGAACTCAGGTCCACCTCTACCGGGGTGGTACCGCCTGTCCCTCCAGTCCTGCAGTAACAGTGACTCTCGCGGGTACCCCTCGGGGCCGACCCGTCTTTAACATGGTTCTGGGGGTAAAGTCAAAGTAACATGTGTCCTAAACACCAAGGGGGAATCGGAGGAATCACCCTCGATAGATTCCACTTGATGTAATCATCAAGGTGAACTTAGAGGAATCACCGTCGAGGGTTCACTCTTGATGTGTTGCACGACAGAGTCGTTATCGGGAGTGGTGAAGGAGGAATCACCCTCCATAGACCACGACTGATTAACTACACTACAGAGATCTCATCAGAAGTGCTATACGAGGTATCAACCTCGGCACTCGATAGTAACCATGTAGTGTCGTACAACTAAGGGGGTGCGATGTGATGTGTTGGGCTCTGGACGTCGATCACGTTGATCGAGTCATCGGTCATCAAGCGGGGGACACTGGGACAAGGTGAGGGGCCACTGGTGGATCACTAACCAACCTATACTAAGCATATAGGATAAGCAGGTAAGGTACAAAAGTAGGTTACAAAAGCAGGCTATGCATCAGAATAGGAGCAATCAAGTACAGTAGCAAAATCTAATGCAAGCATGAGAGAGAATGGAATGGGCGATATAGGAATGATCAAGGGGGTTTTGCTTGCCTGGAAGCTCTGCCGATAGACTCGGACCCTCAGCGGTGAAGTACTCGATCACCAGATCAACAGCGGTCTCGGGGTCTACCGGAGAAGGAGGGGGGAGAAACAATAAATAACAGGCATACAAATGCAACAGAGAGTATAACATGACAGTAGGCTATGCTAGGGGTGACCTAACACAGTACTAAACATTACAGACAAAGAGGGAAAACATGTGGGGATGTTTTCCCTGCATTTGGCATTTTTCGGACAGATGAAAGAGAGGGGAAGGTTCCATGTTTGCAGTGTCGGAGGGGTGTGACAGGTATGTGGATGGAATATTCGGATTTGTCATATTTTTCTGATCATTTTCATATATAAATTATATTCATTGGAGTTACGGGTTATTTTATATGAATTTACAAAGTTTAAAACAATTTCTGGAATTATATTTATTTGAAAATAAAAGGCTAAATTGCTATGGGTACACAGAAGTGCACCCAATAAAGTGTACAGAGGTTGACAGGTAGGGTCAGCTGACCAGGTCAACTGCCCAGTCAGCAGTCAACTATTGACTTTGACTGGTCAAACTGGTTAGTGGGACCCACTGGTCAGTGACAGTGACTATTAACAGTGTTTTAGTTCATCTAATTAGATTAATTAGTGAGGTGAGGCCAGGCTGTCAGTGACACAGTAAATTAATAGGTGTTAATTAGGTGCTACATTTGTGGGGCCACAAGTCAGTGGTAGGTTAGTGGGGGGTTAGTCCTAACTACTGGGCCACGTCAGCCGACTGGGACTTGGCCGCCAGCGACCCAGAAGTGCGGCGGAGTCCCGCCGAAGGCCACTGGGGCGCAGCCTGCGCTCACCCGCACCCAGGGGAGCAGGCTGTTCGGTGCGGGGTCGCCGGAGTCAAGCACGGCGGCGACAATGGCGGCCGTCGGAGTTGGGCTAGCAGCGGGTGCGGCTAGGCGTCGGCGAGCGGCCGTAGTGGCGCAAGCGAGTGGCGGACAGGGAAGTGGCATCCGCAAGCAGATGCGGTCGGGCAGAGGCGGGCCGTAGGCGTGGCGGCAGGGGCTGCAACAGCGAAGTGTGGCAGTAGCGGCTCGGGAGCAGCAGTGCGCGGGGGGGGGACGCGGGTGGGCATGATGTGGGTGATGTGGGGGTGAGGGAAATGATGGGGTGCGGTCGGGCAGCAGAGGCGAGCGCGGCCGCTGGCAGGCAAGGCAAGTCGTGAGGAAGCAGCAGCGGCGCTGCCGCTAGCGAGGAGCAGCAGTAGAGCAATTTCGCAGAGCAGGGGGCAAGGGGGAGCGTGGCTCACAGGGGAGGACGAGGAGCTCGGGGGGGAGGCTCGATGGTGCTGAGGAGGTGCCAGGGCGGTCGAAGCAGAGGAGATCGAGCGACGCGGTGCCGGGGCCATGGTCGGAGAAGATGGGTTGATGGCGGCGATTTAGGGGCGTCCGGCTTGATCTGCACTATGCAGACAATGTAGACGAGGCTGGCGATGCCCGTGGACACGCCGGTGGGGTGCGACGAGGTCAGTGGCCGTGGCTTCGACGGGCCATGGCGACAGCAGCGGTGGCGAGCTCGAGGAAAACGATGCAGAGTGAGGAGGGAGGGGAAGTGAGGTCGGGGTTGCTACGTGAAAGTGTGTTATATCGACTAGAGGGGGGTGAATAGGCGATTTTTACAAATTCATCACTGAGGAAATACTACTTGAGGAATTTGCTAAGTGACGAAATACAAGGAGAGGAACAAAGTACTCAGGTGCATGCGTAACAAGACAGTAGCATAGTCATAATGGTGAAATGAAACATAAACAGAGCACAGATAGCATGTAAATAGGATAAGCAGGCAGAAGACAAGATGAATGAAGAATTTGGGTTGAGGAAATTGAGAAAGTCTTCAGTCAAAGTCTTCAAACAGTAACGATCAAATTCAACAAGAAGTAAGCGAGGAAATGAAAGGGTTGAGGAAATAGAACCAGTAGCTTGGTGAAGACAGTGATTTGGTAGACCAGTTCCAACTGCTTGACTGTTGTACGTCTAGTTGGAGCGGCTTGGTATTTAAACCAAAGGACACACAGTCCCAGGAACACAGTCCTTACCGTATTCTCCTTGAGCTAATGTCACAGAGACCTCGCCCAATCACTCGTGGTAAGTCTTCAAGGTGACTTCCAAACCTTCACAGACTTGGTCACTCGGTGATCCACAATTCCTCTTGGATGCTCTAGACCATGACGCCTAACCGTCTGGAAGATGCACAATCTTCAAAGGTAACAGGCGTCGGTTCAACATAGGAACAATCTCTTCAGTGATGCTCAATCACTTTGGGTTTTAGGTGTAGGGGTTTTGGGTTTTTCCTCACTGATGATTTTCTCTCAAAGTCCTCGGAGGATGGGATGCTCTAAATGACAAGTGTCAATCTATCTCTCGGAGCAGCCAACCATCTAGTGGTTGAAGGGGGCGGCTATTTATAGCCGGGGAGCAGCCCGACATGATAAGACATAAATGCCCCTAATGATATGACCGCTATGTGGATAAGATATTTGGGACAGCTGGCGCGAAGCACAGCAACGGTCGGAAATTTGAGCTCTCAAATTCCTCAGGGCTATCATGTTCCTCACTTGTAGGCAATCCGCACTAGCGAATTCCTAACTCCTCAGTCAGAACAAATTCCTCAGAGAACAGAAGATCTTCATCTCTGTCACTGAAGAAATTGACTGAATTGTACAAGATTTCCAAAGGCTTCACTCGAAGGATTGGGTATGTGTAGGCTTTGAGATGAGCATCACTTTGAAATTCTTCCTTAGGTTTACCTCGACCCCCTTTAACAGTACGGTGTTTCCTATGACTCAAGAAAGGAAAATGAAACTATAAAAACAAAAGTCTTCACCCTTCATAGTCCTCGCATCAATATCAATATCTTCAAGGTCACACCAATTTCCTCATTTTCAAAGTCTTCATCTGAAGACATTTTTAGGGGTCGACTTTCATTGGACGTATCAAACTCCTCATAGACTTATATGGCCTGAGTACACTCATAAACACATTAGTCCCTTAACCTATAAGTCTTCAATACACCAAAATCACTAAGGGGCACTAGATGCACTTACACTAAGGTTCGATGCGGGGGAGGGAGAGAGAGCGAGGGCGGTCTTATCCACTCGGGGTGGCCGGGGATGGCCGACACGGCGACTGCCTGGCCTGCAGATGGCCGCCACCTCCCCAGCCTCACTCGAGCGTGGTGGCGGGGATGGGATGAGGTGTGCTAGGCCGCCTCGGCATGTACTGTGGCCCAAGGCCCGGGGGGTAGGGGGTTTTCTTTGTTTTTTTCTTTTTCTGTTTTGTTTTTTTCGTTTTCTTTTATTTAGCTACATTTTATTTTATTTCCAAAAGCAAATGACTTTGATTAATTATGAGACTTGGCCCAAAATTAGTGATGCAATATTTAGACACAGCCACACAAGTTTGGGCTTTAATTAAAATAGATAGGAAATTTCATAAAATAGAAAAGTATTTAAATGCTGCTTTGGGCACTGTTTTAATTTGTGTAAGGCATTTAATCACTTTACAAAAAAATTGGTTTCACCATGACAAATATCCAGGGATTATTTGCAACACTTTGAACCTTTTAGTTTTACTGATTGAAGAAATAAATAATTGACTTGCATTTTAAATTTGAATTTGACTTTGATTTTTATCAAGTGACAAATGGATTAGTAAAAAGGTGATGACATGGCACCATTAGGGGGAGATTACTGTAGCTTGACACTTGGGGTGTTACAGTTTGTTTGCTTTCTTGAAGTTGTTATCATGGATGATTTTTTCATTGAAAAAAGTGAGGATGGTAAAACCCCTAAGGTAGTAATTCACAAAAATTTAGATGTTAAAACTTTTGTGACGGGACATGGGAATATCATAGGAAAAAGTGTAATCCAAGAATTCTTTAATTGCTCGGGAACTTTGGTTTGTGATGATATTCGTATTCTTAAAAGAACCAAAAAAATATGTCGAAGCTAATTCCGCACTAGTTCTTAAACTTGAGAGAAGATTTATTCGCACCCATCCTACTTTGCAAAGATTGTTTTATGAGTTGCCAGTTATAAATAGTCCTAAGGCTAAGAAGATAGCTACCCTTGTCCTCATGAATGAATTTGATTATATAGTGCGAGAACCTAGAGAGATCTTTGATGTTTACAATATGAATCATGAAAAAATGATAATAGATGAGTTCTTATACAAAGAAGATTACTTGTTGAGATATTTATTTCGAGATGATCACACTTTTGATGAGAATACCAAAAAGGAAGTCCCTCCTTTAAACATAATCCACCAAGTTTTCAATGGTATTAATAAACAGTATTCTTCGATTGTAAAAGGGAACCAAGAAGGACTTGACAATAATGAGCTTAATAATGCAAAAATTTCAATTGATGATGTGTTCCATATTGTTTTTGAAAAACCTCCTAATAAAAACACACCTCTAGATGGGAAGAAGAAGGATGACAACACTTGAAACTATGCATTACACCTAGCTAGGGACGTAAAACAATAGTGCTTGTTGGGAGGCAACCCAATAGTTATCTTAATTTTTCCTGTTCTTTTCCTATTTTTCGGTGTGCACATAATTATGCTACTGTTATGGTTGTGTTTTTGTGTTTAAATTAGTGTTTGTGCCAAGTAAATCCTTTTGGATGATTTGGATGAGAGTTGCTTTGATTCTGTGAAAAACCAAAAAAAATTGCACACAGTAGCAGAATTGTTGAGATTCACCGGAGCGTGATAAAATTCCGTATTTTTACACGCGATTGGTATACAAATTTCCCAAGTTGTCCTAATTTTTCAGAATTTTTGGAGTTACAGAAGTATGGTCATTTTTTGAATTACTACAGATTGTTATGTTTTTGACAGATTCTGTTTTTGTTGCATTGTTTGCTTGTTTTGATGAATCTATGGATTGTATCGGGGGGTATAAGCCATGGTGAAGTTAGAATACAGTAGGTATTATGCAATAATAAATATGAATGGGTTTAAAACAGTACCTAAAGTGGTGATTTGCTTGTTATACTAATGGATCTCACGAAGGTTTTTGTTGAGTTTGTGTGCTGAAGTTTTCAAGTTTTGAGTGAGATCACGATGGATGAAGGAATAAGGAGTGGCAAGAGCCTAAGATTGGGGAAGCCCGAGGCACCCAAAGGTAATATTCAAGGACTCCCAAGCATCTAATCTTGGGGATGACCCGGAAGGCATCCCCTCTTTCTTCTACCAACTATTGGTAATATTACTTGGAGCTATATTTTTATTCATCACATGATATGAGTTTTGCTTGGAACGTTGTGTATTATATGAGTCTTTGCTTTGTTTGATTTTTAGTTTGCCACAATAATCTTTTTTGAACACACCTTTTTGAGAGGGACACACATTATTCGTGATTTGTTAGGATACTCTATGTGTTTCACTTATATCTTTTGAGCTAGGCAGTTGCTCTAGTACTTCACTTATATCTTTTAGAGCATGGCGGTGGTTATATTTTAGAGAAATAGTTGCACTCTCATGCTTCACTTATATCATTTTGAGAGTTGATAATAGTAATGGCAATATGCACACGTTATGAATTTGGTCCTAATATGATAGGTATTCAAGAGGGATATAATAAAAACTTTCATGTAGATCACTGAATATGATAAGTTTGGTTCCTTGCAATAGTTTTGCGATATATTAAAGGTGGTAATATGTGGGTTGTGCTAGTGAGTAATTGTGGTTTAGTAATAATATTGGTGTTAAGGTTTGTGATTCCCGAAGCATCCACGTACGGTCTCTCGTTATACTAAGAAGTTGGAGCACAATTTATTATTGAGTGTCTTCCTTTGCGTGAAGGTCGAGGGGCGTGATGGTTAACTCCTACCAACCTCCCCCCTAGGGGCATGCGTAGTAGTAGTTTGCTTTGAGGGCTAATAAAGTTTTGCAATAAGTATGTGAGTTCTGTATGACTAATGTGAGTTCATGGATTATACGCACTCTCACCTTTCTGCAATTTGCTAGCCTCTTCGGTACCGTGCATTGCCCTTTCTCACCTTGAGATGTGGTGAAAAAACTTCGCCGGTGCATCCGAACCCCGTGATATGATACGCTCTATCACACATAAGCCTCCTTATATCTTCCTCAAAATAGCCACCATACCTACCTATTATGGCATTTTCATAGCCATTCCGAGATATATTGCCATGCAACTTCCACCGTTCCGTTTTTATGGCATACATTATCGTTGTCATATTGCTTTGCGTGATCATATAGCTAACATAGTATTTGTAGCTCAGCCACCGTTCATCATTTTTATACATGTTACGCTAGATTATTGCACATCCTGGTACACCGCTAGAGGCATTCATATAGAGTCTTTTTTTTCTAGTATCAAGTTGTCATTTTTGAGTTGTAAGTAAATAGAAGTGTGATGATCATCATATTCATTATTAGAGCATTGTCCCAAGTGAGGAAAAAAGAGGCCAAAAAGATCCCACAAAAAAATAGGCCAAAAAGAGCCAAACAAAAAAATGAGAAAAAAAGAGAGAAGGGGCAATGTTACTATCCTTTTCCACACTTATGCTTCAAACTAGCACCATGTTTTTCATATAGAGAGTCTCCTATGCTTTTATTTTCATATAACTAGTGGGAATTTTTCATTATAGAACTTGGCTTGCATATTCCAATGATGGGCTTCCTCAAATGCCCGAGGTCTTCTAGAGCAAGCAAGTTGGATGCACACCCACTTAGTTTTATTTTTGAGCTTTCATACACTTATAGCTCTTAGTGCATCCATTGCATGGCAATCCCTACTCCTTGCATTGACATCAATTGATGGGCATCTCCATAGCCCGTTGATTAGCCTCGTCGATGTGACACTTTCTCTTTTTTTGTCTTCCCCATATTATCTCTATCGCCATACTCTATTCCACCCATAGTGTTATATCCATGGCTTGCGCTCGTGTATTGCGTGAGGGTTGAAAATGCTGAAGTGCGTTAAAAAGTATGAACCAATTGCTTGGCTAACACCGGGGTTGTGCATGATAAATACTTTGTGTTAAGAAGATGGAGCATGACAAGGCTATATGATTTTGTAGGGATAGCGTTCTTTAGCATTGATATTTTGAAAGACATGATTGTTTGTTGGTATGCCTTATTATTATTGTTTTTATGTCAAATTATAGACTATTGCTTTGAATCATTGGGATCTTAATATTCAACCACAAAATAAAGATTACATGATGAACATGTTAGGTAGCATTCCACATAAAAAATTGTGTTTTTATCATTTACCTACTCGAGGACGAGTAGGAATTAAGCATGGGGATGCTTGACACTTCTCTAATGTATCTATAATTTTTTATTGTTCCATGGTATTATAGTATCAATCTTGGATGTTTTATATGCAATTATATGTCATTATATATATTTTTTGGGACTAACCTATTAACTTAGTGCCAAGTACTAGTTATTGTTTTTTATCTGTTTTTGGTTTTCTAGGAAATTAGTTCCAAACGAAGTCCAAATGCCACAAAACGGTTTCACTTTTTTCTAGACATAAGAGACACTAGAAGCTTCAAGAGGAAGTCAGAAGACGAAGGGGGTGGCCATGAGCCACCAGGGCATGCCCAAGGGGGGTAGGCACGCCCTGGTGCCTTGTGGGCCCCTCATTGCTCCGTTTGACCTAATTCCACCTCTATAAATTTTCCAAAATCGAAAAACCAACAGAGAGCCACCCAAAACACTTTTTCCTCCACCGCAAGTTCCTATTCTTGCGAGATCCCATCTGGAGGCCTTTTTCGGCACCCTGTCGAAGGAGGAACCGATCACGGAGCGCTTCTACATCAACCTTGCTGCCCCTCCGATGATGTGTGATTATTTTACCACGGACCTACGGGTCCATAGGTAGTAGCTATATGGATTCTTCTCTCTATTTGATCTTCAATACAATGTTCTCCTCGATGTTCTTGGAAATCTATTAGATGTAATCCTTTTTTGCGATGTTTTTGTTGGGATCGGATGAATTGTGGGTTTATGATCAGATTATCCATGAATATTATTTGAGTCTTCTCTGAACTCTTTTATGCATGATTATTATAGCTTTGTTTTTCTCTCCGATCTATTGATTTGGTTTGGCCAACTAGATTGATTTATCTTGCAATGGGAGAGGTGCTTTGTGATGGGTTCAATCTTGCGGTGATCTATATCCCAGTGACAGAAGGGGACAAGACACGTATTTGTGTGGAGTAATAGTAGTAGATGCAGGCAGGAGTCAGTCTACTGGTCTCAGACGTGATGCCTGTATACATGATCATTGCCTTGGATATCGTCATGATTATTTGCTTTTCTATCAATTGCCCAACAGTAATTTGTTTACCCACCATATGCTATGTTCAAGAGAGAAGCCTCTAGTGAAAACAATGGCCCTCGGGTCTTATCTTTATCATATATTAAAATCCAAAAATACCTTGGTGCAATTTTATTTACTTTATTTTATTTTGTGCTTTTATTTATCTATCTATCACTACAATATTTGATCCTTGCAATTAACCGCCAAGGGATTGACAACCCCTTATTTGCGTTGGGTGCAAGTATTTGCTATTTTGTGTGTAGGTACTGCTAACGAGGTGTTGCGTGGTTCTCCTACTGGATTGATAACCTTGGTTCTTAACTGAGGGAAAGACTTATCTCTACTATACTACATCATCCTCTCCTCTTCGGGAAAATCCCAACGCAGCTCACAAGTAGCAGTAGTCATCAGCACAATCCTCGTTGTTGGTGGAGTCACCATTGTCTTCAGGGTTGAAGATGGAGTTGCTGACGAACTCAGTAGCGAGGGCTAGGCTCGCCACACCAGAGTCTGACTCCTCCTTAGACTCCTTTGCTTCCTCTTGATCAGATTCTTCCTCAGAATCCATTTCCTTCCCCATGAATGGATGAGCTCTGCCGGAATTGCTTTTCTTGCATGATGAAGATTTTGATGAAGACTTTGAGGATTTCTTTTTTTCATCAGAGTCATCATCTCTGCTAGAATTTTTCTTCATAGAACCCTTTTGCCAGAGAGGGCAACCAGCGATGTAGTGGCCTGGCTTCTTGCATTTGGCAAGTTCTCTTGTTGTAGTCTTGAGCAGAAGCTTCTCTAGTGTTCTTTGAGTCATACTTTGAAGACTTTCCAAAGCGATTCTTCTTGGAAAACTTCTGGAACTTTCGCGCAAGCATTGCCAGTTCTCTGCTAATTTCTTTAGCATTGTTAGAACTGCAGTCAGATTCTTCTTCTTCAGATGAAGAAATTGCCTTGGCTTTTGCTTTTGCCTTCGGAGGACGGAGTCGTCCATAGCTGGGATCATACATATCTCTCTTCTAAGCTTGCTGAAATTCATGAGTATTGAGCCTCTCAAGAATATCAGCTGGGTCAAGTGACTTGTAATCAGGACGCTCTTGAATCATCGGGGCCAAGGTGTCAAAGAATTGTCAAGGGACCTCAGCAATTTCTTCACCACCTCATGGTCAGTGATATCAGCAGCACTGAGAGCCTAAAGCTCATTGCAGATATTAGTGAGGTGGTCGAAAGTTTGCTGAACATTTTCATTGTAGAGCCTCTTGAAGCGGTTGAAGAGATTGCGAAGAACATCAAGCCGAGAGTCACGTTGAGTGGAAACTCCTTCATTGACCTTGGAAAGCCTATACCAGATAAGCTTTAATGTTTCTAGTGCACTCACTCTGTTGTACTGTCCTTTATTCAGATGCCCACAAATGATATTCTAAACTTGAGAGTCGAGTTGCTTGAATCTCTGCACGTCAGCAACATTGATGCTAGGAGCAACAATAGGCACGCCATTCTCGACGACAGACCAGAGGTCGTTGTCAATTGCCACAAGATGAATATGCATCTTGTTCTTCCAGTAAGGATAGCCAGTGCCGTCAAAGATGGGGCACACAGCGGATACCTTGATCATACATGCGGTCAACATGACTAATTAAACTCCATGTGGTTAAACCAAAATCACACAGAACAATGGAGTACCTTGCTTTGATACCAATTGAAAGCACAGGTTAACTCCCACAGGGGGGTGAATGGGACATTTTTAGAAATTCGTCAAACTTTGAGGAATTTGATGAAGATCCGAGTGAAGAAATAGAAACGCGAGGCAACTAATTCATCATAGTAACAGAAAGCATGCATACAAGATACATACATATGAAGAACATGTAATCATACAAGCATACAAGCATAACGAAGACAAATTGAATAAATGAAAAACATCTTGATGAAAGTCTTCAGTTCAAATTCTTCAGAAGGCAGATCACAAATACTTCAGCAGCGGAATAACTTGAAGGTAAAGGGTTGAGGAATTCGAAATTAGGTAGGCTCAGTGAAGACACAGTAATTTGGTACACCAGTTCCAGTTGTTGTATCAACTATATGTCTGGTTGAGGCAGATGAGATGAACTCAGAGGACACTTAGTCATCACTTATTCCTCTTGAGCCAAGGTCACTTAGACCTCGCCCAATCACTCATGGTAATTCTTCAAGGTAGACTTCCAAAACCTTCCAGACTTGTTCACCGTCACACCACAATTACTATTGGGTGCTCAGAACATGACACCTAACCGTATGGAAGAATGACAGTCTTCAAAGGTAATAGGCGTCGAATCACATAGATCAATCTCTTCAGTGATGCTCAATCACTTTAGCTCTGCTTGGGTTTTTCCTCACTTAGGTTTCTCTCAAAGTCGTCAGAGGAAGGGTTGCTCTCAAATGAAAAATGTCAAGTTCTCTCTAGAGCAGCCAACCAACAAGTGGTTGTAGGGGGCAGCTATTTATAGCCAGCGGGCAACCCGACATGAAATGTCATTGATGCCCCTTTGTACATGACAGTTGTCAAGATAAGGATCCACATGACCCAAAATAAGAAATAAAGAAAATACGAAAACAAAGTCCTCAAGCTTCAAAGTTTTCACATCAATTTCTTCAAAGGTCGTGCCAATTTCTTCACTTGAAGAAATACATTTTTAGGGGTCGTCTTCCGTAGCTTAAACCAAATCTTCAGGGACTATAACACATGTGTACACTCAAAAACAAATTAGTCCCTCAACCTATTGATGTGATGGCGGCCCGATCTTTCGATGAGAGAGGGGATAACTATCGATTTGGTGGATTTTGACCTTGATGATCCGGCTATACCGTACCCGACGATACGCCTCGACAATCGCTAAACCAATCTCCGATGGTTATTGACCTTGACGTAGGCACGATCAACCTGAACAACGAGGTTCGAGTTCCTGCAAGCAACCGAAGAACCAGCAAGAACAAAGATGAATTGCAACTGAAATTGCGGATGATAAACTGAGCACACAAACTAGATGAAAACTTGGGGTTCCACTATGGATCTGACAAGGCGGTAGTCCTACACGTCTCTTAGATGCGAATTGTAGCGATGGCTAGACAATACAATAAAACCCGCATCTAAACCCTAACTTAAGTTAGCTATTTATTAAAGTGAACGCCGGCGGCGGCTGCAACTCCCTCGCGTGGATGATATGGCGTGGCGTAGCACTAGCCCAACTTGGCCCAGTCCTTTGTCCTCTCCTACGCCACATGTAAGGGCTTGGCCCATCTCCTGGACATACATGCATGTAAATGCATGCATATGCACCAGCGCATGCACACATCTTTATATGTTGCATTGCACAACATGAGCATCTCTTGGATTTGGAACTTGAAACATATGCATGTTTGTTGGTCTTGTCTAATTCCTTCGAATAATTAATCCTCGCACATATGTGTGGAAAATTAGTCTTCGCATCTTGACTTGAGGTTTGTGCATGTCTTCTGTAATTCTGCATATAATAATATATTGTGTTGTATTTCTATTTCGGATAACAAAATAATAAACCATATAATTTTTATTAGAATTCACCTGATAATTCTCTTCACGCATATCAAGTGTGGTTATATCTGTAGGGGCCGTGTCCATATCATCCTCCCTTTCTTGAAAACAAAGTCTTCCTCGGCTTTGAATAATCTGAAAGTAGACTAAATAAAGAGACAAGGTGTATAGATGATATATGTATAAGTCATCTGTTTTAATGTCTCTTCGTTGTTGCACTATTAATGTCTTGATACATGAGTAAGTGAAGCACATATTTGTGTCATCCAATTTATAATGCTCATCAGTAAGCCATCCCAACGTAGATGAATAAACATTATCAGTATCCAAATTACAGGGCACAACATGCTTAAATAAGCAATCATGCAACATGCTATTTGGCATATAATCAACAGCAATGTTGAAGGTCATATCAAAATGATCAAGCATTCACATAAGCGTCGAGCTAACAAGTATGAAATCCAAAAATGTCACATATATGATGCAAATTCGGTGTACCAAAAACTTGTTGTTCATACCATGTTCTCCAATCAATTTAATTTTAAGTTTTCCAAGGGTAAGAACACTAATAAAAGATTTCAGACTTGTCAACTCAGAAATTTTATTCTTGGCATGCGGCAAATTCATAGGTTGATCAAGCATAATATCACACATAAAATTAGCATGTGAAATAGGTGTAACCACTTCTTCATGTTTTATTATCTCTACATAACCAGAGTCATGAACAAAGCCCTCGCATGGCTCATTACTAACAACAGAAAAATGATTTTCTTCAAATATCTGATCACACAACTTATCCAAGTTAGTAACACAAATATCCATAACAACTGGCATGATCGAAACCGGTGGCATTTAACTCAACTGAACACATGAAGCTTTAAATTTGTTATGACATACAACAATCTCATGTGGAAGGGTAGATTCACCCGGTAAACTTAAATGAGCAAGATGATCATCTAAAATAGGTGGTGTGAGTAAATCAGTACCTTCATTATTACCTTGTAGTCCTCGCTCACATGAAGTAAGAATGGTCGGTGACGATGCCTCATAAACTCTATGTGGCACAATCATAGTTGGTGCTGCAGCACAAGAAGTAACCTTCTTTGATGGGGAGTCCATCGCACGCTTGTTCATCATGTATATGCGTCCTCTTAATTTCTGTTCAGCTTTACAGGCAAGACGAAACAAATGGTCGACAGAATATAGTTCTTCATGCATTATTATGTCTTGTATATCATGGTTTAAACCTCTCCAAAATCTATTCAGAAAATTTTCTTCACATTCTTCTAAGCCACAATGAAACAAAGCAGTACACAAATTATCATAATATTCTTCAACGGTGCTACTGCCTTGTGCTAAACGTTGCAATTTTCTAAGCAAATCACTAGCATGATATGAAGGAACAAATCGATCTCGCATAACAAATTTTAAAGCTTTCGAAGTAGTTGGTCTATGAGAAATATTTTTCCTACAATAATTTCTCCACCAAACGGAAGCAAAACCGAAAAAGCTTTTAGTGACATCATTTATTTTCTTATGCTCGGAAAAATCATGACTACCAAAGATTTCTTCTAACTCCATTTCCCAATCAATATATGAATCGGGGTCATATTTACCCTCAATAGTTGGCAAAGAGGTAACCTGATGATGTGTGTTTCTACCATGATGTACATCTTGTGACGGTCGTCGTACCTTCTGTGGTGGAAAAGAGTGATCTGTATCAATATATGGCAAGTCATCTCCCACAATAGACGCAATCCAACTATTGGCCGCTCTAGAATCTGCCATGGTTAGTACCACACAAAAAACAAAATCACAAGTATAATGTTTCTATAGTACTACTCGGCGACGGTGGGAAAATTTCTCTCAACGCTCTAGCAATGACCAAGCTCTTACCAGTTCTTACCGTGCTGCAGTGGTTGTCGGCCATTGGCGATGTCAACAGTTATCAAAAGATTGATATAGCGATTACCAACTGACCAAACAGGAAACAATATAGGAAGTGGAGCTTGGTGATGGTTTCCTCAACTCACAATATAGTGGCACAATTTAGCAAAAAGTAATGCAAGCTAAATAATTGCTCAAACTTCTAACTAGTGCTGGCAGTCGACTAGCAAGAGATAAACAATCTAAGCCCAGATACTGAATCAAGTGAGGAAACCGATGAAAGATATGATAGCTCCAAGTAGCTAGATATAAGTGAGGTATAAATGGCAGTGTATGGCACCCGAGAGAGAAAAATGAAATAGTGTCCAACAAACAAACACCACTTGCACTAAGCAGAAGACCTGACCAGAAAAAAATAGACGAAAAGATGCTAGCCGGCTTGAACTTGCACTTTTTTTCTCTCTTTTCTTTCCTTTTTTTTCCTGTTTTTCTTGCTCTCTCTTTTTCTTTTTTTTTCCTTTTTTTTGCAGGCCGAGTACTAGCAGAAGTCACGGACACAAGTTAAATCACAAGAAAAGAAAGATGCAAAGCTACTGGACCAAATGCAATGAGAGCTAGCTAGCTAGAAGTGCTTCACTGTTGAGATTAGAGAGTAGTAATACTTCACACAAGATCAGTTGGCGGAGTGGTGTGCCGCGCGGGGAGACAGACACTGATGGCTAGATGTCTGATGACTTGCGTCTGCCTGTGGATAGTAGCGTGGAGGGGCAGACACTGGTGGCTGTAGTCTAGGAGAACGAGCGAGATTAGGTTGCACGTGCGCAGGCGTCTGGTGACCCTGTTCAAAGTTCTGTCGTGGAGCAGCGCCTGTACGCGTGGAAAACGATGCAATCTTGTTTTTTTTCTAGAATACGAACAAGCTTGCGGCGGAAAATATGATGGACAAAACAAGTTTGATCTAGTAGACAATTTTTTCCCAAACAAATCTAAACCAGCACTAATACTAGGATGTATGCAACAAAAAATTCAACTACGCAAATACTAGATGCAAAAATTGCTAAAGGCTAAAAAGGTAGGTGTAATGGATGAACTAATCTAATTTGTTTTTGGCTTTTTCGTGGGTTTATAGGACAGAAAAATAAACTAAACTATGAAAACTGTAAATCTCTCACCGATGAACCTGAAAACTGATACCACTTGATGTGACGGTTGCCCGATCTTTCGATGAGAGAGGGGATAACTATTGATTTGGTGGATTTTGACCTTGACGATCCGGCTATACCGTACCCGACGATACGCCTCGACAATCGCTAAACCAATCTCCGATGGTTATTGACCTTGCCATAGGCACGATCAACCTGAACAATGAGGTTCGAGTTCCTGCAAGCAACCGAAGAACTAGCAAGAACAAAGATGAATTGCAACTGAAATTGCGGATGATAAACTGAGCACATGAACTAGATGAAAAGTTGGGGTTCCACTATGGATCTGACAAGGCGGTAGTCCTACACGTCTTGTAGATGCGGATTGTAGCGATGGCTAGACAATACAATAAAACCCGCATCTAAACCCTAACTAAAGCTAGCTATTTATTAAAGTGAACGCCGGTGGCGGCTGCAACTCCCTCGCGTGGATGATATGGCGTGGCGTAGCACCAGCCCAACTTGGCCCAGTCATTTGTCCTCTCCTACGCCACATGTAAGGGCTTGGCCCATCTCCTGGATGTACATGCATGTAAATGCATGCATATGCACCAGCGCATGCACACATCTTTATATGTTGCATTGCACAACATGAGCATCTCTTGGATTTGGAACTTGAAACATATGCATGTTTGTTGGTCTTGTCTAATTCCTTCGAATAATTAATCCTCGCACATATGTGTGGAAAATTAGTCTTCGCATCTTGACTCGAGGTTTGTGCATGTCTTCTGTAATTCTGCATATAAAAATATATTGTGTTGTATTTCTATTTCGGATAACAAAATAACAAACCATATAATTTTTATTATAATTCAACTGATAATTCTCTTCACGCATATCAACTGTGGTTATATCTGTAGGGGTTGTGTCCATATCACCTATTTGTCTTCAGTACTCCAAAACCACTAAGGGGGCACTTGATGCACTTCATCTGTTTATTTTGATAGAGATATACTTGATTCAAAAATGGAATACCTGGTTTTACCCTATTTAAGAGTAAACCTCCATATCCTAATGGGCTTGACAACTTGTTTCACTTTAGGTGAACTAACCTATTGTTGGATGGTTATGAGGATAATGGTCTCCTCAGCACACCACGGTTCAAGTCCAAAACTTGATATTCATACTCACATTTTTAAACTATTCAAATATCAGAATGGTGAAGTGTTTGCAGGTTTATTCGAACTAACTACAAGAATGGTTCTCCTATGAAGAAGATCTAGGTAGCTAAAAGTTTCTAGAAAAGCTTCCTGTGAATGTCATCATGACACCACCACGGAAGAAGACAAACCCCAAAGCAAAATCTTCATATGGACCAAAGTCTTCATACAGATAGAGGTCTTCATATGATCTTGCTACCACTTATGTTTCACAGGGTCACAATGATCAGTCTCATGAATATGAGCATCTTTCCTCGAACCATGTTCACAAATCAAAGAACTTTTCTGCATATTCATTTGAGCATTCTACCCCCCTGAAGCTATTTGCAAGGGCCTCAAAGCCAAAATTCTCAGGTGTTGCACTTAGAATCATTGCTTCTCTACCACCCATTCAGATGAGGGTGCTTAAGAAGAACTGATTTGTCTTGCAGGGTGAGGTCTTTAGCCGATATGCATTGGATTCTGAAGACAATGCTGGAGACCTGAAAAATCTTGTTGGACGCAAGATAAAATGTCCAAATGGTCTTATAATTTATTTCATCCATGGATTTCTTGATGATCACCCTGTTATATCCTCCAAGAAACTTACATTTCTTGAAAGTGTTTATCATCAAATGTTTGCTCTTCACAATTGTCTTGGTTAAGCCTATTCCACTAACTGCACTATAGGGTATACTTCTGAAAGCTACTAAATGGATTCTGGACAGTGGTTGCACCACAAAAAAAACACTTTCATGATGATACGTGTTTGTCATAGTAGGTCATGTTTCCTGTCATGCATGTACATCCATGACGATTTTATGACAGAATCAAGATAGTCATACATGTGTTGTCGTAGAAGTGTTCCATGACAATGCTCAAATTATGATCACGGAAGTGCCCACTTCCATGACAATAAATGTCGCGTTATGGAAGTGCTTTCGTCATGGGTAACCAACATGTGGCATCACCGTAACGGGTCGCCATTAAGCTACCAGGTGTGGTTTTGGATCCGATAACTCATTAACAGCCTGGACAATTGGCGATTTTCCACGTGTAAAATTCTCATTCGCCAACGGATCCACGTGCTAGCTTCGTGTTGCGACAGATGTCATTCATCCAATGGATGAGGCTCACCTATGATATGTTGACATGTGGCATGGCCCAACAGTGGCCCAATTAGGTTAAAAAGGCCGGCCTAGCAAAGTTAGCAGGCTGGCCCATTAACGACCTGCTTGCACACGGCACATTTGCAGGTAAGCCCCGTAGGAATAGTGTTAAATCGGCCTGTCACTGGCCCATTGTGGATTTCTCATCATTGTGGCATGATACTTCTCCAACGTATCTATAATGTATGAAGTATTCATGCCATGTTTACAACAATTTTATATGGTTTTGGTGCACTTTTATATGATTTTTGGGAACTAACATACTGACCTAGTGCCCAGTGCCAGTTTCTGTTTTTTGGCTATTTTTTGGTTTTCAGAAAATCCATACCAAACGAAGTTCAAATGCCACAAAAATTTACGGTGATTTCTTTGGAACATAAGAGACCCCCAAAGTATTGGAGGTGGACCAGACGAAGTCTAGGGGAGTGACGAGCTCAGGGGGCGCCCTCCCCCCTAGGTCGTGACTACTGAGCTCATGGTCTCCTCGGGACTCCCCCTGATGTGAGACCGACGCCAAAAATTCTTATAAATAGGGAAACCCCCCCAGGAAAAACCTAGAACTCCCATGCCACCACCGCAAGCCTCTATACCGAAGAGATCCCATCTGGTGGCCTTCTTTGGCACCCTCTCGAAGGGTGAAATCATCACCCGAGACCAACTTTATCCAACACCTCGCACGGATTGATAAACCTTAGGTCATCCACTTAAGGGAAATTTGTAGCTGTCCTACAAAACACTATAATAAATAAAGTTGCGTAGTAGACATCACAGCCCATGGTTAGTTCTGGACCGTTATAAGTCTGCTATGTATTTGGGGCCTAATTACGGCCCGGTGTGTTTCCGGCTTGTTTAAGGTACTACTACATTTGGGTCCATTTGTTGCCCAATGAAACTTTTGGCCCATAAAGAGACTGTGATGGAATTGGGCCATTTTCTGCCAGGTCTGACTTTCGGCCTGTTAGCGGCCCAATGTAGATCTAGGACACTTCTAGCCTGCTACCTTTTTCGACCTATTAACGATCGACACAACCCATGGGCCATATGTGGCCCAATGATGTCACATCAGGCCTATTAACGACTCATATTATCACTGAAACATTCTAGCCCGCCCACACTTTCGGCCTGTTAAAGGCCCATTGTGACACCCTGGATTTTGCAAATTTTCTTTTTTTGGCATTTATTGAATATTTGGCTTTGAATTTGAATTTTAGTCAACTCTTTTGGACTTACCACTTGGGAATTCTTTTGATTTTCTTCCAAGTGGGTTCTTGCCCTCTCAAATCATCTCTTGACTTCATCCCTCTCAAGGTCATGCCATGAAATGATTTTCTTAAATGGCCTAATATTCATTTTCCCTCTAAAAATGAACATTTTCTCCTTCTGTTATGAAGCAACCCTTATTTTTATGGCTCAAAAAAATCCCAATAAATTCCCTAATATTCTTTGAGTCATGCCTCACCTTCCTATGCAAAAATATTCCATAGTCATGTGAAGAGTTTTTGCTCAAGAAAATATTTTCAGTTCTGGTCAGTGAGGGCACTTTGTGAAGCACGTGCATTTTTGCTTGATAATTTTGAGCTGAAATTTTTCTCACATTACTACCTTCCAACCAGAAGCTTAGCCAGCAAGTTTCATACTCTATCTCTCTATGGATTTTTCACAAGTTTCCTCAACAGTTTCTGACCAAAAACTTGCAAACCATCTTCAGTCATGTCTGGTCGACCTGGTGAGAAACCAAGGGCATGCAAAGGCTTAGTGTTGAAAGGACAAGAGCCTAGAAATGGTCTGGCTGCCCTAGCGCACCGCGTTGCACCAGTGCACGTGGTGACCGTGTGGACACAAGGTGTTCGACAGGGCGTCGGAGCGCTCTGCGCATCGCGACCCCTCTGCCCTCGCCCGTGCGCTCGCTCCGTGCCACCCGCGCTTGTCCTAGCCCTTCTGCAGCCTCGACCTCTTCCTCCCAGCTATCTTCTGCCGCTCCCCGATGCCGGTAGCCTACATGGCGGACGCGGAGACGGCAGAGCACAGTGCCCGCGCGTGATCGAGCCGTCCCTCTCCGCGCCCTGTTGCTTGGCCATTCCTCTCCACTATGCTTGCACGATCTCCAGTAAGCTATCTCATCGAGCCACAGCACTCTTGTCGCCTATCACCGCTCCAGAACCCTCGTCAGTGGCCCCGAGCTCTGTCTACTCATCGCCTATAAATACAGTCCTCCCCGAGCCAATCTAACCACTCCATCCTCCTCCTCTGGCCACAAATCACGTAGAGCAGCAGTGCGGCAAGGCCGGGCGGGCCTCTAGCCGCCGACATTGCCGGAGTTGGCCGCAGATCCCCTTCGGCCGCCCACTCGCTCCGGTGCGCTTCTACCCCGTCCACCTCTCCAAGAGTGTTCGTGAGGTTCTCCTAAGCACGACGGGGCCGTTGGTTCGTCGGAACTCCGCCGGAAACGCCAACTCCGGCGAGCTCCCCCGCCCGCCGTCTCTGGAGATGACCATCCTGACGCTGTCCGACCACCTCTTCCCTCTCTGCGGGTACGTGTGTGTTCGTCTTTCTAAGCTGCACCCATCCCTCTCCTCGCCGGCAGTTGCCATGGCCTCCTGACTGGAGAACCACCGGCGACAGAGCCGCCGCTCTCTGTTCCCTATCTCTCTCCCTCAAACCTGACACGAGGACCCCACCCGTCAGCCTCTCTCTCTCGCTCCTGAAGCGGTATGAGTGCAGGCGTATTCCCAGAATACGCCTTCGACGTGGCGCTCTCTCGTATTTTGTATTTTTCTGTTTTAATTCAAATGTTTGACCCAACGTTTGACCACTAATATCTCCTAAACTATAAGTCCAAATGAGATGATTATTTTTGCAACAGTTTTGTTATGAGCTCTTCTTTCTGCATGCAAAATTTGAGAATTTTCTTTGCTGTGAATATTTTCTGCTGGAATAAAATGCTTTATGTGACAATTTCTTTTTGGCATTTTAATTATTTTCAGAAGGATCCACTTGCCTTGAAGAGGACCAGGAGTTCTGTGACCCTCCTCTAAACTAAGGAAAGCCGCAACAATCATTTGCAAAGATGGCATTGCAATGGCAATGATTTTATTTGAATTAAAGTCCTATTATTGCATTTATTTAAATCAACTACTTCAACTTGTGTTAGTAGTTCTTGCATGCTATGTTGTTACAATAGAATGCTTGGTATCTTTGTAGTATATGCAGTAGAGTTTACTTTACACGCTCTTGTTTATATTGATGCTCGTACATAGTATCGTGATTCATTGCATGTGCATGTCATGGCATACTATGACTCGAATTATTTATGTCAAATTAAACATGATAAAATCCAACTTGAACATGATGTTGATCGAGTCATGGTGCCACCGAATTGAGCTTCCCAGTGCAAGTACATTTGTCTTATGGGAAGGCCCTAATTCGGTCTATTGTCATGCTGATACGAATCCATCGTATCTACTTTTCCTAACACTTTTGCTCTTGTTTTGAACTCTAATTTGCACAATTTGAATGAAACTAAGCCGGACTAACATTTGTTTTCAGCAGAACTACCATGGTGTTGTTTTTGTGCAGAGCTAAAAGTTCTCGGAATTGGACGAAACTTTTTGGAGAATTATTTCAGAATAAATAAAAAATACTGGAACCAAGAACCACCTGAGGGGGGCCCTGGCTGCCCTCGGGGTTCCGCTAACCCTAATTCCAACACTATAAATTCCTATTTTTTGAGAGAAAAAATAGGAGAGGAAGTTTCATCGCGTTTCACTATACGGAGCCGCCGCCACCTCTTGTTCTTCATCGGGAGGCCAGCTCTAGAGCCCGTTCGGGTCTCTGGAGAGGGGAATCTTCGGTCTTCGTCATCACCAACCCTCCTTCATCACCAATTCCATCATGCTCCCCACCGGGAGTGAGTAATTCCTTCGTAGTCTCACTGGTCGGTGAGGAGTTGGATGAGATTCATCATGTAATCGAATTAGTTTCGTTAGGGCTTGATCCCTAGTATCCACTATGTTCTGAGATTGATGTTGCTATGACTTTGCTGTGCTTAATGCTTGTCACTAGGGCCTGAGTGCCATGATTTTAGATCTGAACTGTTTATGTTTTCACCATTATATCTATGTTCTAGATCCGATCTTGCAAGTCATATGCACCTATTATGTGTTATGATCCATAAACCTCAGTGTGAAAGTAATTGGGATACTTTTCGGTGATGACCGTAGTTTGAGGAGTCCATGTATTCACTGTGTGTTAATGCTTTGTTTTGGTTCTCTATTAAAAGGAGGCCTTAATATCTCTTAGTTTCCTTTTGGACCCCGCTGCCATGCGAGGGTAGGACAAAAGATGCCATGCAAGTTCTTTTCCATAAGCATGTATGACTATTTACGGAATACATGCCTACATTATATTTATGAACTGGAGCTAGTTTTGTGTCGCCCTAGGTTATGACTATTATATGATGAATATTATCCAACATAATCACCGATCCAATGCCTACGAGTTTTCCACATATTGTTCTTGCTAAGTTACTATTGCTATTGCTACTGTTACAACTGCTACAAAACTATTATTGCTGTTACCGTTACCACTGCTATCAACACTACTACTATCAAGCTATCATAGTACTGTGCTACTGATCACTTTGCTGCAGATATTTAATCTCCAGGTGTGGTTGAATTGACAACTCAACTGCTAATACCTACAAATATTCTTTGGCTCCCCTTGTGTCGAATCTATAAATTTGGGTTGAATACTCTACCCTCGAAAACTGTTGCGATCCCCTATACTTGTGGGTTATCACATGCCTCTCGCCGGTGCCTCCAACTAGGGGAGGTTATGCGCTTGCGCTTCCTTGGCCCGGTAGGCAGGCATAGCCTTGTGTGCCCATAGTTGTTTGGTACCATTGTCCCCGTTTGGGACCATTTTTGTCTTGCCACGACGGTGGCCGGCCACGAAGGTGGCAAATGTCCAGAGTGGCATCCGGGGCCACCCATGACTTATCCCAAAGGCGAGTTGGTCGGAGTGGCAGGGAGAGTATCATGCAGTAGATTGGTTATGTCGGAACACCGTTGGTCCACCCGAATGGGAGTGCGAGGCCATGGGTTCTGTGGTGTGGGTACAGTGTACTAACCTCTACAGAGTGTATAATCTATCGATAGCCGCGTCCTCGGTTATGGACACAGTTTGTAGTAGGTCACACCGTGGGTCAACAGAAATAATTAACTTGCACACTAATGATATCTTTAGGCACATGCTATGTTTGGTGATCGAGTGTGATCATCGAGCTGGTATCAAAAGTGATTCGGTGGTGATCACCGTGGTAAGCTGATGATCTGGTCCGAGAGACCATATGATCTAGTCACATACACTTCATCAGTAGCATGTCATGTTCTTGCATTTAACCTGAATAAATATCATGTTATTGTTTGTCATTTTTGCTTTGCTTGTCGTGAGCTTGCGAGTACATTCAAAGTACTCACCTGGCGTGTCATGCCAGTTTCAGGAGAAGTTGTACTAGGAGTCAGAGTTGCATCATTCACCGCAGTCTAGGACGTGTCCCAGCAGTGTCCCTGTAAGATGGAGTTCTACTACGTCGTCGTTCCGCTGCCGCGTAGCTGTGTCGTTATCGTCAAGGCCCCGATATGTCTACTAAATAATGTACATAAGTGCAGTAGCACCATGTGTGTCGCTTGGCCTCGCTTTCTTATGTATCAAACCTATGTTCCCGCAAGAGATCTATAAAGCTATTGTATTTCTGTACCAAGTTGTTGTGTATTGCCAGAAGTCATGATCTCTGGGCTGGCAATGCAATGTAAACCGGTTGCTCTGAGCCGGGGTGCCGCAACGCTTGGTATCAGAGCCGCGTTGACTGTAGAACGCCCTAGACAGCCGACGCGCTAGTTAAATGGTAGTTAGTAATCCTTCGGTGCTTTGAGTGTGCATTTGCACTTGGTTGTTGCATTGCATCCATATAGTTATTTTTTTATTACTAACCAGCGAATGATTGTGAGTGTAGATGGCTCCCGTTCCATATCCGTATTAGCCTGAGACAGCACCAGCCACTTCTCCTCACCTGCTGCGTAACGTGTGGTGCCGACTCTACCCCGACAGTGATGACCCGATGTACCAGGTGTACCGGGAGCATCTGGCAGACACGGTATATGAGTACTACGCGGAGGTCATTATGCACAAGAGTACTATGACCGGCACCTACACCCATTCTTCCAAGGGCGGTTTCGCTTGTACACCCGATCAGGCGGTCCAGTTGGCTGCATTTGAGGCTCTCGTTGATCTGCGCTATAACGAGATACAGATGTAGACCCACCCAGGTTTTTATTACTACTCGTCCATGTTCGACACTGGACACATCCATTTCCCTTCCATTGATCCGGCGTGCGACCGTTCATCTGGCCACCTTTCTTGTTACATAACGAACGGGTATCTTCTGATTTCCAGCCTAGCCCAGGAGCTGACTCATACTCGGGCAGCTCTGGCTACCGCTAGATCCACTTTCGCTCCACCTTCACTTGTTTCACCCCGCTCATTGCCCCAGCTTCGGTTCCTCCACCCACTCAGTTACCCCTCAGAGTAACTTGGATACTTCGACAGTGACTCCTCACGAGTCTCCTGCCGAGTGGACTTTACTTCTCACTACTCCTGTCGCTCCTATGCTTCAGCCCAATCCGGCACCTGCCCCGGAGGGAGAGCCCTCTAGGCAGCAGCGTCGTGTTTCCTTTGCTTCGGAGGTTTCCGTTAACGTGGTCAGTTCCGACTCAGAGTCCTAGTCCGAGGAGACCCCCGCAGGATCTTTAGTGCACCAATGCGGTCATTTCCTTCAGGAGTAAACGAGCTTGTCGAGATGCTTGGTTGTATGAGTGCAGTAGTGCTTTCCATGATGCTTTCCTTTCATGTATGATGTGGAGTCTATGTATAATTATGTTGGAACTTTTATTTCGCCTTGGTTTTTCATCGCTTTTGTAGGATTTGTCGCTTGCTTTTCTTCCCCTGTTATGGATGTTGCTCATCTTGATGCGTCGTATTGGGAAACAAATATAGGATGAAAAGGTGTGGTAGCAGCAGTCATGGTGGCGGCGATATCCATGTTTGTCAATCCGCCAGACAGGTGGGACATTCCCCAGAACCGTATCAACCACCACCTCCTCCACCCCAATCACCTACAATTGAGCAGATTATGCGTATGTTTGAAGAAAAAAGAAACCAAGATTTGCTTGGATTTCTGAGAAGTATGCATGCTATGGTTGGGCAGAACAACAATCAGAATGGTAATCACTCCAAGCTATCAGATTTCCATAGGACCAAGCCTCCCAGCTTTAGTCAAGTTGTTGACCCTATGGAGGCCGACGATTGGCTGAGGACCATTGAGATGAAATTGGAAATTGCCCGTACCAAAGAAATCGACAAGTTTCCATTTGCTACCCATCATCTTGAAGGACTCGCTGCTATCTGGTGGGATAATACCAAAGCCATGTGGCCCGCTGAAGACGAAGTCACTTGGGAGAAGTTCAAGGACAAATTTCACAAATACCACATTCCCGCCGGTATTATGAAGGTCAAGCAGTGAGAGTTCCTTGCTCTTACACAAGGGAACCTGTCAGTAAGTGAGTATTTAAACAAGTTCAATCACTTGGCTCATTATTCCCTTCATGATGTGGCCACCAAAGAAAGGAAGATCGATCGATTCCTTGGAGGACTCCACCAGACACTCCGATGCACGCTCAGCATGTTGGACTTTTCGAATTTCCAGACTTTGGTCAACAAGGCTCTCATCGCAGAAAGGGAGCATAAGCTCATCAATGATCACAAACCCGCTTATGAAGACCGCAAACGCAAGTTTGAGCCTAAGAAAGATGGGTAGATTATTCAGAAGGCTCGCATCTGGCAGCAACCTCAGTTTGAGTTCAAGCCAACATGGCAGCAGAATGCCAACAAGATTGAGAATTGAGTAAAGAATATTGTGACCAATCCCGTAAGGGAAGACTGTCAGCGTAACGTGTGCTTCACCTGTGGTCAGACTGGGCACTATGCAAGGCAGTGTCCCAAGAATGGTAAGCCGACTACAACACTCAAGCCACAAGTCAACAACATGGGATCCTTCCCAGCTCAGAAGCTCATTCAAGGGCAAGTACATCACCTCTCCACCGAAGAAGCCCAAGAAAACCCCGAAGTGGTCATTGGTATGTTTCCTGTTAATAACATACCTGCAACAATTTTATTCGACTTTGGGGCTTCCCATTCTTTTATTTCGCGGAGTTTTGTTGCCCAAAACAAGCTTTCTTGCTCTCTTCTTGAGAAGTTTATGGTGATACAATCCCCCGGATCCATGCTCAAAACAAATGTGGTGTGCCGTGGTCCGGAGATAAACATCCATGGAGTTATTTTCCCTGCCACCTTGGTGTCGATTGCATTGTCAAAGCTGGATGCTATTTTGGGAATGGACTGGCTAACAAGACATCAAGTCTGTATCAATTGTGCAACCGGGGAAGTCACACTAATAAATCCACCAGGACAAGCAGCATAGTTTGTGGCTCGCAGAACCATGCCAAAAAGGGATATGATCTATATAGTTGTATCCTCAGGCATGGAATTGATTCCAGTGGTCAGTGAGTTTCCAGATGTATTTCTGAAAGAATTTCCAGGAATGCCACCAGATCATGAGCTCGAGTTCGCTATTGATCTTGTGCCCGGGACAGCACCTATATACAAGAAATTTTACAGAATGCCTTCATCCGAGCTAGTGGAGTTGAAGACACAATTGTACGAGATGCTCAAGAAGGGGTACATTCGCCCTAGCTCTTCGCCATGGGGTTCGCCTGCTATCTTTGTGGGCAAGAAGGATGGTAGTCTTTGTATGTGTGTGGACTACCGTCAGCTTAATGATGTCACCATCAAGAACAAGTACCCACTTCCCAGGATTGATGACTTGTTTGATCAACTGAGTGGAGCTCAAATATTTTCCAAGATTGATTTGAGGACCAGGTACCATCAACTCAAAATCAAGAAGGAAGACATTCGTAAGACAGCATTCACCACTTGCTATGGACTGTATAAGTATACGGTCATGTATTTTGGTCTGACCAATGCCCCCGCATTCTTCATGCACATGATGAACAAAGTGTTCATGGACTTCTTGGACAAATTTGTGGTGGTATTCATCGATGACATTCTCATATAT
Source organism: Thinopyrum elongatum (assembly GCA_011799875.1). Lineage (NCBI taxonomy): Eukaryota > Viridiplantae > Streptophyta > Magnoliopsida > Poales > Poaceae > Thinopyrum > Thinopyrum elongatum. The sequence continues at coordinate 489,769,329 of CM022303.1, read as the reverse complement.
TCCAAGGGATAAGAAGAGCATAAACAACATCTTCGGGCAGTATTGCAAAGGCTCCGTGATCATCAGTTATATGCAAAATTCAGCAAGTGTGAATTTTGGCTCAAGCAAATAGGATTCTTGGGGCACATCCTGAAGGAAATATGCCCTAGAGGCAATAATAAAGTTGTTATTTATATTTCCTTATATCATGATAAATGTTTATTATTCATGCTAGAATTGTATTAACCGGAAACTTAATACATGTGTGAATACATAGACAAAACACCAAGTCCCTAGTAAGCCTCTACTAGACTAGCTCGTTGATCAAAGATGGTTAAGTTTCCTAACCATAGACATGTGTTGTCATTTGATGAATGGGATCACATCATTAGGAGAATGATGTGATGGACAAGACCCATCCGTTAGCTTAGCATAATGATCGTTAAGTTTTATTGCTATTGCTTTCTTCATGACTTATACATATTCCTCTGACTATGAGATTATGCAACTCCCGAATACCGGAGGAACACCTTGTGTGCTATCAAATGTCACAACGTAACTGGGTGATTATAAAGATGCTCTACAGGTGTCTCCGAAGGTATTTGTTGGGTTGGCATAGATCAAGATTAGGATTTGTCACTCCGAGTATCGGAGAGGTATCTCTGGGCCCTCTCGGTAATGCACATCATTATAAGCCTTGCAAGCAATGTGACTAATGAGTTAGTTACGGGATGATGCATTACGGAACGAGTAAAGAGACTTGCCGGTAATGAGATTGAACTAGGTATGAAGATACCGACGATCGAATCTCGGGCAAGTAACATACCGATGACAAAGGGAATAACGTATGTTGTTATGCGGTTTGACCAATGTTGAGGATATCGCTTATCGTTAGCATCTCACTCAGCTGGGGATTAGAGATTAATTAGAAATCGGCCGATTAATCGATTTTATCGGTCGACTATTAATCGGCCATTTTTTGAAAATCCCAGGTTCCCAACAATAAAAATATGCTATATTCAACACCAAAACAATATTGGACAAAAGTGTTACCTTGATTTATAGCCTTTGAATCTTTGTATAATGACAAACAAAATACGACAACAATACATATTGCGTAACAAGGACCACAAAATGCAAATAAACATAGTTTTTTCAAACATAGTGTTATGAATAGGCCCGATTTATCGGTAGATTCCCGATAAATCGCTTGTCATAGGGATAAATTGGGCCAAACGATAAACGGTGAAGATAAGGAATAATCTTATCGGTCACCCCAAGAGTAGCGATAAATCGGACGATAAATCGCTGAATCGGAAGATTTTTTGAACAGTGGGTTTGACCGATAAAGATCTTCGTAGAATATGAAGGAGCCAATATGAGCATCTAGGTTCCGCTATTGGTTATTGACCGGAGATGTGTCTCGGTCATGTCTACATAGTTCTCGAACCCGTAGGGTCCGCACGCTTAACGTTCGATGATGATTTGTATTATGAGTTGTGTGTTTTGGTGACCGAAGTTTGTTCGGAGTCCCGGATGAGATCACGGACATGACAAGGAGTCTCAAAATGGTCGAGAGGTAAAGATTGATATATTGGAAGGTGGTATTCGGACACCGGAATGGTTCCGGATCGTTTCGGGTATTTTTCGGAGTACCGGGAGGTTGCCGGAACCCCCCGTTAAGGTAATGGGCCTCATGGGCCATAGGGGAGAGAGGGGACAGCCCACAAGGGTTGGCTGCGCCCCCCTTTCCCTCTCCTACTCCCTCTCCCTTTTCCCCTTTCCCACTCCGGAAAAGGAAGGGGGAATCCTACTAGGACTGGGAGTCCTAGTAGGACTCCCCACACTTGGCGCGCCCCTAGGGGGCCGGCCTCCTCCCTCTCCTCCTTTATATACGAGGGCAAGGGGGCACCCCAAAGCACATCAATTGTTCTCTTAGCCGTGTGCGGTGCCCCCCTCCACAGTTTACTCCTCCGGTCATATTGTCGTAGTGCTTAGGCGAAGCCCTGCGCGGATCACATCACCATCACCGTCACCACGCCATCGTGCTGACGAAACTCTCCCTCGACACTTTGCTGGATCAAGAGTTCGAGGGACGTCATCGAGCTGAACATGTGCTGAACTCGGAGATGCCGTACGTTCGGTGCTTGATCGGTTGGATTGCGAAGACGTTCGACTACATCAACCGCGTTAAGCTAACGCTTCCGCTTTTGGTCTATGAGGGTACGTGGACACACTCTCCCCCTCTCGTTGCTATGCATCTCCTAGATAGATCTTGCGTGAGCGTAGGAAATTTTTTAAAATTGCATGCTACGTTACCCAACAGTGGTATCAGAGCCAGGTCTATGCGTAGATGATATGCACGAGTAGAACACAATGAGTTGTGGGCGATAATAGTCATACTGCTTACCACCAACATCTTACTTTGATTTGGCGGTATTGTTGGATGAAGCGGCCCGAACCGACATTACATGACCGCGTTCATGAGACTGGTTCTACCGACGTGTTTTGCACATAGGTGGCTGGCGAGTGTCTGTTTCTCCAACTTTAGTTGAATCAAGTTTGACTACGGCCGGTCCTTGTTGAAGGTTAAAAGAGCACACTTGACGAAAAATCGTTGTGGTTTTGATGCGTAGGTAAGAACGGTTCTTACTAGAAGCCCGTAGCAGCCACGTAAAACTTGCAACAACAAAGTAGAGGACATATAACTTGTTTTTGCAGGGCATGTTGTGATGTGATATGGTCAAGACATGATGTGATACACGTTATTATATGAGATGATAATGTTTTGTAAAAGTTATCGGCAACTGGCAGGAGCCTTATGGTTGTCGCTTTATTGTATGAAATGCAATTGCCATGTAATTGCTTTACTTTATCACTATGCGTTAGCGATAGTTGTAGAAGCAATAGTTGGCGAGACGACAACGACGCTACGATGGAGATCAAGGTGTCAAGCCTGTGACGATGGAGATCATGACGGTGCTTTGGAGATGGAGATAAAAGGCACAAGATGATGATGGCCATATCATGTCACATATTTTGATTGCATGTGATGTTTATCTTTTATGCATCTTATTTTGCTTAGTACGGCGGTAGCATTATAAGATGATCCCTCACTAAATTTCAAGGCATAAGTGTTCTCCCTGAGTATGCACCGTTGAGACAGTTCGTCGTGCCGAGACACCACGTGATGATCGGGTGTGATAAGCTCTACGTTCACATACAACGGGTGCAAGACAGTTTTGCACGTGTGGAACACTCGGGTTAAACTTGACGAGCCTAGCATATGCAGATATGGCCTCGGAACACTGAGACCGAAAGGTCGAACGTGAATCATATAGTAGATATGATCAACATAGAGCATGGTGCATCCAATGATATTTGTTCCGTATTGTGAATGTTTATATTTTTCTCCTAAAAAATTAGTCATGGCAAAGAGAAACGAAGGGCCTATCTCTCTCTCCACCGCACACCCCCTCTCTCTACACCCCTTTCACATATGCACACAAACTATCTCTCGGCACTCTAAAAGTACGCCCCTAACATATTCACGCATGATGGTCATTGTATTTCAAGCGAAGGCACAATATGGTCACAAGACTTCAGAATACGCTCATTACACGCACCATATACATTTTGTTGTGATTATGCGGTCACTAACTCACCGTACTGCTCCATATTTTGTTGATGACACTGACGGTCATTGTATTTGAAGCAAAAGCACGATATGGTCATTGCACTTCAGAATAAGCTCATTACAGTCACCATATAAATTTTGTGGTGATTATACAGTCACTATCTCACCTTACAGGTCTGTATTTTGTTGATGACACGATCCATTGACCAGTCAAACAGTCCATGTGGTGCAACTAGTGTTGCATCATCAGTGCACATTATCTCCGGATCCGGATCCTGAGAACAATAAAGTTTTTGAATAAGCATGAGTGATCAAATGGAATAAACCCCAGAAGCTTCGGGTGGAGACCAGAACTCGTACAGGAGAGCCACAAGCTCACACGTAGCGCCACCAGGAGTGGCGCGCCACCTAAGCTTATGGGCCCCATGTAGGGTCGTTTGACCTAATTACAAGCCTATAAATCCCAAAACCAACAGAGAGCCACCCGAAATAATTTTTCTGCCCCTGCAAAATTTTGTTATTCCGCCATCCCATCTGGAGGCCTTTTCCGGTACTCTGCCAAAGGGGAATCGATCACAGAGGGCCTCTACATCAACCTTGCTGCACCTCCAATGATGTGTGAGAAGTTTACCACAGACCTACGGGTCGATAATGAGCTAGATGGCTTCTTCTCTCTCTTTGATCTTCAATACAATGTTCTCCTCGGAGTTCTATTCAATGTAATCTTGTTTTGCAGTGTGTTTGTTGGGATCCGATGAATTGTGGGTTTATGATCAGATTATTCATTGAAAGTAATTGAGTCTTTTCTGAACTTTATTATGCATGATTATTATAGCTTTTTATTTCTCTCCGGTCTATTCATTTGGTTTGACCAACTAGATTGATCTATCTTCAGTGGGAGAGGTGCTTTGTAGTGGGTTCAATCTTGCAGTGTCCTCACCTCATTACAGAAGGGGTAGCGAGGCACGTATTGTTGCTACTAAGGAGAAAAGGAAGGGTTTTAATCATATTGCTTGGTTTTATTCTATCTACATTATGCCATCATACTTCATGCATTACTCTGTTTGTTATGAACTTAATACGTAGAGAGGCAAGCATAGAAGCGCTCTCGAAGTGCAGTAATAGTAGTAGATCCAGGCAGTAGTCAGTCTACTTGTCACGAATGTAATGCCTATATACATGATCATTGCCATGAATAACTTCATAACTATGCGCTTTTCTATCAATTGCCCAACAGTAATTTATCTACCCACCGTATGCTATTTTTATGAGAGAGAAGCCTCTAGTGAAAACTATGGCCCCCGGGTCTAATCATATTACAAAAAACAAAAATACCTTGCTGCGATTTTGTTTCCTTTATTTTATTTTGCAATTTATCTATCACTTATTAACAGATTTAATCCTTGCAATTAACGAGTGCAAGGGGACTGACAACCCTCTTGCCCGCGTTGGGTGCAAGTATTTGCTCTTGTGTGTGTAGGTACCATTGATTGGGCATTTGTGTGAGTCTCCTATTGGTTTGATAACCTTGGTTCTCTACTGAGGGAAATACTATCTGCTACTATATTGTTTCACCCTTCATCTTTGAGGAAAATCTCAACGCATCTCACAAGTAGCAACTATATATAGACCCCCTCCTCCATCTAGTTAGGGTTAGCAAAGGCTTAGCTAATTTGAGATTGAGTTTTTCTCACCCACTACAACTCTCCCATGGAGATCAAGGCCTCCATGTGAGAAGATCCCCTAGTGGATTCAAGACCCCTTCTAGGGAAGATCCTTCTTGGATATCAAGCCCTCAATTCCTCTAAGGATTGGGATGAACTAGTTCCTCTTTTGCCTTCTTGTGTTGGATTTGGACCTTTGTATCCCTCTACGTGTATGTGAATTTAGCACATGTGTGATTGGATCTCTGTCAATTGAGTGTTCTTGTTGTCTTTCTCCCTTGATTTGCTCCTTTCCCCACCTCCAAGTGTGAAAAGATCATGAACTAGGTTCCATGCTACATCATCTTGGATCAGAGTTTAGGTTGATTCACATCTTGGAGCCCCTTCCTCCCACTTTCTAGCCTAATTTTGTTTGTTTTTTCCCAAATTTGAAAATCCCCACAAAAAGAGCCATACCAATTTTTTTTTGATTTTTTGGTTTTGATGATGTTTTGTTGATTTTGATCCATGGATTTGAAGTGTTGCAAGTGGATCTAGCTTCCCCACATCTTCACCATCATTTCCATCCACGAACTCATCCCAAAATCTACCAAATTTTTTGGGTGAAATACTACCCTCAAAGACTGTTGTGATCCCCTATACTTGTGGGTCATCAGCCCACGTATGTATTTCTATTAGAATAGACCACCTATTACAAAGGTAGGGAAATATTTTCTTTTCGCAAAAAAGAAACCAGCCTCCACTTACCAAATGCATGTTTATATCTATTAAGCCTTCCTGGTGAAACTTGCCACTACATTCAATGTATTGACCCTTGTGGCTGCAACGTACAATGTTCCAGGAATTACCGTATCGAAGGAGACATATGAAGTAGATTACAACGATATACTCAACTCTTTCCTGTGAGTAGATGGACGCCACAAGACTAGAACAATACTTCTGTGGCATAGTTATTATAAGCTAACCTTGAGCTACGCAGGTATGTACTGTGAAAGAGACTGGATCCGCGATGTAATACTATGACATGTGGTGTATCTTGTTATTTCATCTTAATTGTGTGTGTCAGCTATTGATCCGGGGATTGACACAGTAAATCACAGTGATTCGGGGCCCCTCTCGGGACCAGTTCGTGACATGAGAGGTCCTTGTCCCGAGCCTGATTTGACAACGGGATCGGGACAGGTGAGTCTTGCTGCTCCTTGATCTAATCTGATACCCGGCTCTAGCTCTCCACGCGAATTTGCAGTGTACTCCAAGTTGCCAAATCTCATGATCTGGCCGGGAGCTAAGTTCTCGGCATGACCTAGGTGGCCGGTCGAGTCAGCAAAAAGGGTGATGTTGCTAGAAATGAAGAGTTGGCCTGGCACTAAGTCATGCTAGCACCGATCTGCTCTCCCATGTTGATCCCCATCGAATCCTTGCAGCTACTCAGCAATGTAACATCCCCAGGTTACCCCACTCTGGTTAAGCTACTTAACCTGCCATGTCATCATGATCACTCTAATAAAATTTGCATTAGAAAATATTTCAACCTCAAATTCAAATTACAAATGGGAGTCAAATAAATATTTCTTCAAACAATCAAACTAAAATGTACATAATGTTGCAAATAATCTAAAGGCAATTATAAAATTGAGAACCACCCTAATGAGAACAGTTAAGTGACTCTAGCAACCTCAAACAGCAACAAACAGAACCCATTTGATTCCTTATCATTTATTAAAAATCTAAATGGAATCATATTCCACCAAATTTAGTTTTTGGTGTTAGGTAATGATGCACTCTGTTATGTGGGCCAAGTCACATATTTTATAAAAATCATTTACTGGCCTAAATTAATACAAAACAGAGAGCAAATAATAAAGCAGGAAATGGAAAATAGAAAAGAAACCCCTCTGCGCCCACGGCCCACCTAACTACAGTACTCAGCCCACCTAGCCACCGCGCTGGCCCAGCCCACTCCCACCTGCCCGTCGTCCTTCCTCCCCTCCGTGTCATCGTCTCCGTGGACGAGCGCGCCCGCACCGATCACCGCTCGCCACCGCGGCAGGAGCAGGTGGGGCGAGGGGATAAGCTCACCCCGAGCCGTTCCCCCTGGTCGCCCTCGCCACTCACCACTTCCTCTCTCCCTCGCGCACGCCCATTCCCCTCCCCTTCCCCTCTGCCTGGGCGGAACCGACGCCGCGTGCCGTGCTTCGACGCGGCCACCGGCGCCCGTCTGCCTCTCTGACAAGTCCGGTGGACTCACCACGGTCTCCCTCGTCTTCTGGTGAACTCATGCGAGACCGGGGAGCCGTGCGGTCGCCGTTCGTCTCCATCCCCATCTCCGGCCACCGCGACGAATTCCGGCGACCTCGACCTCCTCTGCAGCTACAAAACCGCCACGGGCCAACTTGTGCCGCTCGGTGAGCCACCGCCTCTCTCCATCTCCCTCCCCGAGCTCTCCGGCTAGTCGCACGCGTCGCCACCATTACCGGCCGAACCGTACTCCGCCGCAGAGCTCGCCGTCGTCGCTGCACTTGACCATTGAACGAACCACGGGCACGGGCGTGCTTCTGGGGAACCCCTGCTTCGCCCTAGCTAGCTAGCTCGCTCGAAAAGCACCCCGAGGCCGCTACTCCGATCGCACCCGAATACTCCTCCGCCGCCCATGGTCGCCGGCGACGTTCCAGCCTCCCGCTGGTCCAACCGATGGCACTGCTCGACGCGCGAACTCGCCCGCTTCCGAACGCAAGTGAAAACGCGCGAAACGGTGCGCCACAGCCGTTTTCCGGCGATGTCCGTGCCTCACCGCCACTTTTCGGGTCGTCGACGGCGAAGATCCGGCGACTCCGACGTGGCACCGGCGTGGGGTCCACCCACAGACACTGCCCAGTGGGCCTAGGTCGCAGTTTGACCGCGTTGACCCCGGTCAACGCACTTACTGTTCCCTAATGACGCTGACACATGGGCCCTTTCGATTAATTAACATAGTTAACTGTTATCTAAAATTAATTTAAATAATTAACCTAATCTAGACACTGACAGATGGGGCCCACTCCCTAATTAACTCGTTTAATTAGATTAATTCACTGTTAAAGTAACAGAGGCTGACATGTGGGTCCCACTGGACCCACATGTCATGTTTGACTGGTCAGCCGACTGTTGACTTGCTGATGTCAGCATTACCTCATGCTGACGTCATAATTCCTTTTCTGTTAATAAATTTAATTCCAGAAATTCAAATAAACTTTAGAAATTAATAACTTTTAAACCGTAGCTCAGATCAAAAAAGTTAAAACATGAAAGTTGCTCAGAACGACGAGACGAGTATGATCGTGCCGTCTGTTTCTCCATCGGAACCCCCTACGTAGAAGAACTCGTAACTCCGTACCCGAATCCGGCAGATGAATAGTGCACACACATCGGATAATAAATCCCAGATTAATTCTAAAAATAACTAAAATGACTTAGATGCATAATTAGGCAACCCTGCACTGCATCGTAGCATCACATGCACCGTATTGCATTTGTATGCATTATGTTTACCTGTTTCTTCCCCCTCTTCTCTCTCGGTAGACCCCGATGTTGACGTAGCTCCCGAGACAGACGCAGCTCAGGAGTATGACTACGTCCCCGACGACACCACCGACGACCTTGCCCTTGCCCCCGAGCAAACAGGCAAGCACCCCTATTTTGAACATGCCTATATCGCCTATTCTCTTCTCTCTTATGCTTGCATTAGAACTGCTACTGCTACTGTTTTCCTATATCTGCTACATAGCCTGATTATTGTACCCTGCCTTGTTACCTTTCTGGTTATCCTAGACTGCTTAGTATAGGCTGGGTAGAGACACGACAGAGACCCCCCACTTGATCCCGACTGCCCTGCTGGATATCAGAAGACCCGATCATCGGGATTGAAGACCAGACCCTGGCACCGCACATCACTTCCCCTTAGTTGCCGACACTGCTGGGTTACCGTCGAGTGCTGAGGCTGATACCTCGTCAGCACTTCTGATGTTAACCTTGTAGGTTAGTTACTCGGTCGTGGTAAGCGAGGGTGATTCCTCCTACACCACCCCCGATAACGACATCGTCGTGCAACTCCTCAAGTGTGGACCTCGAGGGTGATTCCTCCTTTGTTCACCTTGACTTTAACATCAGGTGGGGTTCCATCGAGGGTGATTCCTCAGGGCTCCCCTGGTGTCAGACACACAGATACAGTTGTTGAGTTGACTTGCACTAAACCATGATACTAAAGACGGGTCGGCCCTGAGGGGTACCCGCGCGAGCTTAATGTGAAGTGATGTGGAGTCGGGTTGACCTGGATGGTGCCCGCGAGATAACTACGAGGCGTGGCCGGGCATTCTTAGCCCTTGTCGCAAGTCCTCGAGACGGGGCGACGGGGTCACATCGATCGTGAGTCTCTGTCATTTCCGCGCGCTCCTAATCCACTACAGTTTGGATATTTGAGCCGAGGGGCCTCTGGCCTGATAGCACTAACCATCACGTGGGTATAGTATGGGCATTCTGCGTCGTATACTTCAGCCAGAGCTTAATAGACGTCAGTGACTAAGCGGCGCGCACTGAATTGGACTGGGAACGCAATCGCACTTGTATAAGGGGTTGCTAGGTCTGCTTTCAGCCGCGTACGCAACGTGCAGGAGTTCCCGGGGCGAAGGCCCAAGACCCCTGGGCGCATAGGTTTAGTCCGGCGTGCTGACCTCTCTGTTAGGTATTCGGTCGGGTTGCGGCGTGTTGCTTAGCCGAGGCCGGGCATGACCCATAAAAGTGTGTCCGGCCGGAGTTAAGCGAGCGTGGTGGGTAACTTGGTGCACCCCTGCAGGGAAGAAACTTCTATCGATAGCCTGTCCTACGGTAACGGACACTCGGAGTTGTATCCCGATCGGTACAACTAGAACATGTGATGAGAACTGGATAGTACGGCTCTGGGATTGCTTTCTCGCAGGGAGTCGAGAAAGGATCTCAGGTCGAGGTTGATAATAATACTACTACTACTACTTTACATTATGTTGATCTGCTCTCTTCTATTGCTGCAAGACTGTCGAAGATTGTTGAAGATGCTAGTCTTCGATAGGACTAGGCTTTCCCCCTCTATTCTGGCATTTCTGCAGCCCAGTCCACATATACAGCCATTCCTTTGACAATGTTGCATATGTAGTGTAGATCCTTGCTTGCTGAGTACTTCGGATGAGTACTCACATTTGCTTTACTTTCTTTTTCCCCCATATTCAACTGATGCCACCAGACGACGGAGCCCCTGAGCCAGACGCCCCAGCCGACGACCAGTACTACTACCCGCCTGGCGAGTACTACTACTACGAGGAGCCGTTTGACGACCAGGAGTAGGATCGGAGGGTCCAGGGCAGGAGGCCTACGCCTTTCGATCGTAGTATTTTATTTTACCCCGCCTCTGTGAAGGCCTATTTCTCTCTCTGTAATATATCTGTACTCAGATATCTGATGCTTCCGCTGACGCTTGTATGCCATCAAGCTATGTATTCGAGCCCTCGAGGCCTTGGCTTGTAATATTAAGCTTGTATGACTTTATTTATGTTTTAGAGTTGTGTTGTGATATCTTCAAGTGAGTCCTTAGGCTTGATCGTGTGCATTTGCGTGTATGGTTAGTGCACGATTAAGCCAGGGTCGTCACAGGTTGGTATCAGAGCCGACTGCCTCTAGGTATCCCCCTTCCCAATTCCTTGGCCGAAGTTGAGTCGTGGTCAAAAACTGTTTTACTAACTTGGCTGTGTGGCTTACGGGCCCACGTCATCAACTGGGTGGTATTAGGATCTTTTATTCCTCGTCTATACTCTGGGACTCTGATCTCTCTCCTATTCGGGTTAAAGATTTTACTAACTCTGACATTAGGATCTCGTAACCGTTTTCTCCCGGAGAGCCCCCTCATTCCAGAAGATGACGTGACATCATCAGAAGGCTCCGAAGATACTTCCCGAAGTTTTCCGAGACCCCTTTACCCACTGCTTTTGCAGTTTACTAACACCGATAATCCCCGTGGATATCTACACATCCTTGCCATTGTATCATCATGGCCAGTCAATCATGCCTGTACGAGGTACCCCGTAATACTCCTCGTTAAACCGAGAATCCTTTGAACCTACTGCGGTGCAGTTTCTTTCGCACTGCGATGGATTACTCACAATACCGGGGATCCAATCATCCCCAGTTGTTCCTGTGATTCCTAAAACACTTTGAAACATCATCTTATCTTCCGAGAATCCCATGCATCCTACTACTACTGAAATTCTTGCTTGCTTATATTATGGTTAGCTCCATACGTCAAGTAATTGTTGTTGATATCCCTTGTCATTCTCATTTCGATCCTATTGATTCAACATGAGTGCGAAGGCACGCAATCATCAGATGATCGTTCTAAATTATCTTTCCGGTTCAGACCTTGTTCTGAACAAGAGCTGGTTCTCGACCAATCAAGTATTGATTGATTGTTCAACTAAACCTGTACAAATCACTCGTCCCCCTGCCCAGGTGAACTAATTGTCACTCCTGGCTTTGGAAATCGCGAACCCTCTGAATTTTATACTGGGGTTGTCCAAGTGCTTCCTTAATCCAATGTGCTTGTCTCCCGTCCTTTTTCGGAGAACTCTCAAGTGGAACCAGTTGTTAAAACCTTACCCCGATAGTTCTCGCAGATCGCTTCAATCCTTTTGTGGACAATTATCCGACTGATTATTCTTTAATCCAAGAACCTTATCGGTTTCTTCTCCGTTGGCATTTCCTTTTTGGCACTGAAGTATTCTCTACTTCTTGCCATCGGTATATCCGCCCAGCTTGCATGGCACGGAAAGGCAGTGCATTCATTCTCCATACTGACTTGGGACTGACTACTGGCCAGGACAGGTCCCGTAAACATGGGTGGAGATCTCTGCAAGACGGAACACTAAAGTTGTCCATCTAGCTCTACTCAACCTAATCGTCTTTTGATCAGAACTTTTGCTTCTGATCTCTTGTTCTGAACCATAACTCCTTTGTACTTAAACGTCGGATTACTCCGATGTTCCTGTAATCTGATGTCGTTACATTTTTTCTTCTTCTGGTTGAGTACCGCTACTCACCTCATATCCTATGTCGTCTACCTGATATTTTGTTGGACTAATATCCGACAGTATCCTTCATATTCAAACATCTTGTGAGCTCTATCCTTGGTACTTGATACCTCCGGTAAACTATACCACCTGTTTTGACTTTGATGCCCTGCTTTCGAATTCATATCCCTTGCTTTGTTTGATGGTTGTATAGATTCGTAAAATGTCCCGATGGGTTGAACCTATGCTTTCCCTAATTCGTGTGAACTCGAAGGTTATGCGAGTCATACTCTTCTGGTGCTTCACCAGATAAATTCTCAGCACTACAATTTCTTTGAAAACGAGAAGTGAATGAAAGGTTGTGCATTGAAGAAGTGGGGGTCGACCTTGAACCTTTGTGTTCATGCCCATGGAAACGATGTAGAACTTATCATGGAAGCTGCTCGTAAGAATAATTATTCCCCTGGTACAAGTTCATCTTGTATCTAAGAATTGATCCTTTGCAAACATGGTTCTGACCATATTTCCTCTTTGGGTTCATTTCCCGGATAAGTTAAAGTACTTGTCCTCTGCAGATCATTTTCCCCGTCCAACCTCTGCTCCGACTTACCTTCCGGTGTTACCCCTAGTACTTGTTACTGGGAAGTCTAACACCCCATCACAACATTCCTAGCCGGATAAACTATATCCCTATTGTGCTAACTTTTAACTGTGCTACCTGGCCCTCTTCCCGGAGCACAATTTTTGACGATGAGTTAAGCTCACGTCGACCTTCCTCATCTTGTCATATCACCTCAAACAACAAGCTTGATTTCGAGCTTGTGTCTAATCCGTGGATCCTCATAGCTTTCACTTCATCCTTCCTTTTGCTTCATGTCGTCGCTGCTCGATGGCATCTTCATAGAGTCTCTCGACAAAATGTGTCGTGATCATCATCAACATTCTGAGCTCTTACAGGATATCAATTAAGTTCATGGCTAGAAATATCATCCCTGCCCCTCGATGATTTGAGATATCATCGATGGCATCTTGACTTTCTGCCAACACGGACCTGGATGTGCTTGGTTATTCCCTACGTCCCGAGATAATCTTGGAAGTGATCCTTTGAATCTCTTGAGATCCTTCGATCCAACCCTTACTTGAAACCCCATGTTATCGCTACCTCGAAGCATGACTGTGGACTTCTGAATATCAACAAGAACATTGGAGGCACATTGCCAAATGCTTCCTGATCTATTATCCGGACACCATTGTGCGGGTAACATCTTGATTCTCCCTCGCCCTTTATCTAAATGGTTTTGTACCGGCTGAACTGTTCAGGTATATCGTGTTCTACTTTTCCCTGGAATGGATATACCCCTAATTCTTGTGTATAGGCACATCTATCCTTTTCATTGGTCTGATGAATCCGATAACTTCATTTTCCTTTCCATTGTTTTGTTTAACCTTTCCTGTGTTCTATATAATGTAAGCAGAAATAATTCCCTGCTTATAAAACACCTCGGTCAACATCTCTTACCGTGAGACCCTGTTACTATCGTCGAAAACATTCTGGTAACCACCGATGGACGAGAACTTTGCCTATTGGTCCGCCTCGTTCAACGAGCAGGAAAATGGTTCTCTTCGTCTCTCGCCCTTGGTACCGATGTTGTTACCGACATAACTGACAGACTATTCTCTGACATACCTTGTTGTTGTGACCGGTAAGATGTCACCATTCTCCCTACTTTGATCGGCACCCCTCCACAGTCCCACAGGATCGGAACCTGACTCTCCTCTAACATCCTTGATTCCGAGATACCCTATACTCTTGGACTTGCGTGTTATCACGAGCCATCCTCCAAGAGATGATCTACTCCCAATACCCTGAACCCCTGTTCACACTCCGTTCAGGTATCGAACGAATATCCATTCGATTGATATTTCTTATTGTACTTTCATATTTTGCTCTCGATGTTTCCCCAATTTTCAACTCGAGAGATTCTTCTGTCTCACTCCCTAAATTCTTTCCCAGATAAACGACTCGATAAAGATCAGTTCTTCCGGAATTACTCTTGTCTTCCCCACTTAAATCTCGGGATGAGATTTCTTGTAGTGGAGGAGACTTGTAACATCCCCAGGTTACCCCACTCTGGCTAAGCTACTTAACCTGCCATGTCATCATGATCAATCTAATAAAATTTGCATTAGAAAATATTTCAACCTCAAATTCAAATTACAAATGGGAGTCAAATAAATATTTCTTCAAACAATCAAACTAAAATGTACATAATGTTGCAAATAATCTAAAGGCAATTATAAAATTGAGAACCACCCTAATGAGAACAGTTAAGTGACTCTAGCAACCTCAAACAGCAACAAACAGAACCCATTTGATTCCTTATCATTTATTAAAAATCTAAATGGAATCATATTCCACCAAATTTAGTTTTTGGTGTTAGGTAATGATGCACTCTGTTATGTGGGCCAAGTCACATATTTTATAAAAATCATTTACTGGCCTAAATTAAAACAAAACAGAGAGCAAATAATAAAGCAGGAAATGGAAAATAGAAAAGAAACCCCTCTGCGCCCACGGCCCACCTAACTACAGTACTCAGCCCACCTAGCCACCGCGCTGGCCCAGCCCACTCCCACCTGCCCGTCGTCCTTCCTCCCCTCCATGTCATCGTCTCCGTGGGCGAGCGCGCCCGCACCGGTCACCGCTCGCCACCGCGGCAGGAGCAGGTGGGGCGAGGGGATAAGCTCACCCCGAGCCGTTCCCCCTGGTCGCCCTCGCCACTCACCTCTTCCTCTCTCCCTCGCACACGCCCATTCCCCTCCCCTTCCCCTCTGCCTAGGCGGAACCGACGCCACGCGCCGTGCTTCAACGCGGCCACCGGCGCCCGTCTGCCTCTCTGACAAGTCCGGTGGACTCACCGCGGTCTCCCTCTTCTTCTGGTGAACTCAGGTGAGACCGGGGAGCCGTGCGGTCGCCGTTCGTCTCCATCCCCATCTCCGGCCACCGCGACGAATTCCGGCGACCTCGACCTCCTCTGCAGCTACAAAACCGCCACGGGCCAACTTGTGCCGCTCGGTGAGCCACCACCTCTCTCCATCTCCCTCCCCGAGCTCTCCGGCTAGTCGCACGCGTCGCCACCATTACCGGCCGAACCGTACTCCGCCGCGGAGCTCGCCGTCATCGCTGCACTTGACCATTGAATGAACCATGGGCACAGGCGTGCTTCTGGGGAACCCCTGCTTCGCCCTAGCTAGCTAGCTCGCTCGAAAAGCACCCCGAGGCCGCTACTCCGATCGCACCCGAATACTCCTCCGCCGCCCGTGCTCGCCGGCGATGTTCCAGCCTCCCGCTGGTCCAACCGGTGGCACTGCTCGACGCGCGAACTCGCCCGCTTCCGAACGCAAGTGAAAACGCGCAAAACGGTGCGCCACAACCGTTTTCCGGCGATGTTCGTGCCTTGCCGCCGCTTTTCGGGTCGTCGGCGGCGAAGATCCGGCGACTCCGACGTGGCACCGGCGTGGGGTCCACCCACAGACACTGCCCAGTGGGCCCAGGCCGCCGTTTGACCGCGTTGACCCCGGTCAACGCACTTACTGTTCCCTAATGACGCTGACACGTGGGCCCTTTCAATTAATTAACATAGTTAACTGTTATCTAAAATTAATTTAAATAATTAATCTAATCTAGACACTGACAGATGGGGCCCACTCCCTAATTAACTCGTTTAATTAGATTAATTCACTGTTAAAGTAACAGAGGCTGACATGTGGGTCCCACTGGACCCACATGTCATGTTTGACTGGTCAGCCGACTGTTGACTTGCTGATGTCAGCATTACCTCATGCTGACGTCATAATTCCTTTTCTGTTAATAAATTTAATTCCAAAAATTCAAATAAACTTTAGAAATTAATAACTTTTAAACCGTAGCTCAGATCGAAAAAGTTAAAACATGAAAGTTGCTCAGAACGACGAGACGAGTCTGATCGTGTCGTCTGTTTCTCCATCGGAACCCCCTACGTAGAAGAACTCATAACTCCGGACCCGAATCCGGCAGATGAATAGTGCACACACGTCGGATAATAAATCCCAGATTAATTCTAAAAATAACTAAAATGACTTAGATGCATAATTAGGCAACCCTGCACTACATCGTAGCATCACACGCACCGTATTGCATTTGTTTGCATTATGTTTACCTGTTTCTTCCCCGTCTTCTCTCTCGGTAGACCCCGACGTTGACGTAGCTCCCGAGACAGACGCAGCTCAGGAGTACGACTACGTCCCCGACGACACCACCGACGACCTTGCCCTTGCCCCCGAGCAAACAGGCAAGCACCCCCATTTTGAACATGCCTATATCGCCTATTCTCTTCTCTCTTATGCTTGCATTAGAACTGCTACTGCTACTGTTTTCCTATATCTGCTGCATAGCTTGATTATTGTACCCTGCCTTGTTACCTTTCTGGTTATCCTAGACTGCTTAGTATAGGCTGGGTAGAGACACGACAGTGACCCCCCACTTGATCCCGACTGCCCTGCTGGATATCAGAAGACCCGATCATCGGGACTGAAGACCAGACCCTGGCACCGCACATCACTTCCCCTTAGTTGCCGACACTGCTGGGTTACCGTCAAGTGCCGAGGGTGATACCTCGTCAGCACTTCTGATGTTAACCTTGTAGGTTAGTTACTCGGTCGTGGTAAGCGAGGGTGATTCCTCCTACACCACCCCCGATAACGACATCGTCGCGCAACTTCTCAAGTGTGGACCTCGAGGGTGATTCCTCCTTCGTTCACCTTGACTTTAACATCAGGTGGGGTTCCATCGAGGGTGATTCCTCAGGGCTCCCCTGGTGTCAGACACACGGATACAGTTGTTGAGTTGACTTGCACTAAATCATGATACTAAAGACGGGTCGGCCCTGAGGGGTACCCGCGCGAGCTTAACGCGAAGTGATGTGGAGTCGGGTTGACCTGGATGGTGCCCGCGAGATAACTACGAGGCGTGGCCAGGCATTCTTAGCCCTTGCCGCAAGTCCTCGAGACGGGGCGACGGGGTCACATCGATCGTGAGTCTCTACTCGTTTCCGCGCGCTCCTAATCCACTACGGTTTGGATATTTGATCCGAGGGGCCTCTGGCCTGATAGCACTAACCATCACGTGGGCATAGTATGGGCGTTCTGCATCGTATACTTCAGCCGGAGCTTAATAGACGTCAGCGACTGAGCGGCGCGCGCTGAATTGGACTGGGAACGCAATCGCACTTGTATAAGGGGTTGCTAGGTCTGCTTTCAGCCGCGTACGCAACATGCAGGAGTTCCCGGGGCGAAGGCCCAAGACCCCTGGGCGCATAGGTTTAGTCCGGCGTGCTGACCTCTCTGTTAGGTATTCGGTCGGGTTGCGGCGTGTTGCTTAGCCGAGGCCGGGCATGACCCAGAAAAGTGTGTCCGGCCGGAGTTAAGCGAGCGTGGTGGGTAACTTGGTGCACCCCTGCAGGGAAGAAACTTCTATCGATAGCCTGTCCTACGGTAACGGACACTCGGAGTTGTATCCCGATCGGTACAACTAGAACATGTGATGAGAACTGGATAGTACGGCTCTGGGATTGCTTTCTCGCAGGGAGTCGAGAAAGGATCTCAGGTCGAGGTTGATAATACTACTACTACTACTTTACATTATGTTGATCTGCTCTCTTCTATTGCTGCAAGACTGTCGAAGATTGTTGAAGATGCTAGTCTTCGATAGGACTAGGCTTTCCCCCTCTATTCTGGCATTTCTGCAGCCCAGTCCACATATACAGCCATTCCTTTGACAATGTTGCATATGTAGTGTAGATCCTTGCTTGCTGAGTACTTCGGATGAGTACTCATGTTTGCTTTACTTTCTTTTTCCCCCATATTCAATTGATGCCACCAGACGACGGAGCCCCTGAGCCAGACGCCCCAGCCGACGACCAGTACTACTACCCGCCTGGCGAGTACTACTACTACGAGGAGCCGTTTGACGACCAGGAGTAGGATCGGAGGGTCCAGGGCAGGAGGCCTACGCCTTTCGATCGTAGTATTTTATTTTACCCCGCCTCTGTGAAGGCTTATTTCTCTCTCTGTAATATATCTGTACTCAGATATCTGATGCTTCCGCTGACGCTTGTATGCCATCAAGCTATGTATTCGAGCCCTCGAGGCCTTGGCTTGTAATATTAAGCTTGTATGACTTTATTTATGTTTTAGAGTTGTGTTGTGATATCTTCAAGTGAGTCCTTAGGCTTGATCGTGTGCATTTGCTTGTATGGTTAGTGCACGATTAAGCCGGGGTCGTCACAAGCAAGGACCAGCGTGGGCCACCAATGACGGAGTCAATTCCGGTGACTCTCGGGTAGGGGGTCTCGATCTGGTAGTCTAGAGACAATGGTAACAAGGACATGAGGTTTTACCTAGGTTTAGGCTCTCTCGAAGAGATAATACCCTACACCCTACTTGTGTTTGTATTGATTTGGGATGGAGTACAAAGTACAACTGATCTACCACGAGATTGTTGTTGTCTACGAGCCCTATCCCTTGGTTTATATTGATATCGGGGGAGAGGGGTATGAGGTTATAGAGAAGTTGGCTACATATTAGGTAAACACATTGTAGACGGCCTCTAAACCTTGGAGTATGCACCAAGTCTTCGAGAACATTCCTTCTTTGTGCCAAGGGCCTTCTGGGGATTGGCCTACTGGTGAACCACCATGGGGGTCCTTGGCCCAGCCCACCTGGCTGGAAGACGAGCTGGTGAGTACCCCCTAGTCCAGGACACCATCAAGGAGCTTACTTGCAACCACTAGCAAAACGTGCACGTGCAACGCACGTCTTGACAAATATAAATGTTAATAACCATTATATTATTGGATGTTTTACATCTTTACTATAATTTTAAACATTTTGTTAACTACAATAACAATCGGTCGTACAATATTGGAGCAATACTATCTAAAATATATCACACATACCGAAATATAAGAAATATCTTTCAAAAAAAAGTTACTCGTTTGAAACAAATGGTCCAACAAATATTTTCAGCCATTGTTTAGATCATACATAGCGTTGTGGAAACCCTACCGGTGCAAGGTTCAAATCATGAAGGAAATACCTCTACACACATTCCAGCAAAAGATATCAAACGAGTGAACTTCCAATCCCAGATACCATTACAATAACTGAAATTCATTGCACAAATCACCATTGAACTACTAAATAGCAATGCAACCCACCTAACAAATGCTCTCAGCATCGTTAGAAATCAGGGTAAGAGCATCTCCAACAGCCGCACTATATAAGCGCCACGCTGGATATTTCTGTTTTTTAGCGCGCGCGCAACCGCTCTGGGAGCTCCAGCGGAGGCGCAATAACCGCGCGCGCGGCATAAAGAGTTCAGCGCGCGGTCCGAAATGCCACCGCGCGCCGTTTATTTGCTGCGCCCGCTTCTGCGCGCCGAACACTCGAGGGGCTGCTCGCGACTTCCACCTACCCCGACCCAGGCGCTGCCGCCGCCGCCCACACCACCCCATTTGTTCTGGCGACCATTCCGGTGCTTCCCCGACCTATCCACGCGCCGCCGCTGCTTCCTCCGTCTCCCTCTAGTCGCCGCCGCCCCCGCGCGCGCCATTCCTCCGACGAACAGCGCCCGGCCACCCACTGCCGCTCGGCGCCCATAAGGTGTTTGACAAAACGCTTGCAAGGTATGTATTGCTTCAACTTCACATTTTTTATATGAATTTGGTGCATAGTTTTTATAGCCTAGTTTAAATTGAACATTATAGATGAGTTCGTTATATGATTCTTTCGAAGAAGAATTTGATATTGAAGAGGAGGAGGATCTTGCAATGATCCTAGCTATGCACATCAATAAAAAACCGAAGCACAATGGTTCGGTTATGGGGTCGGCAGAAAATTTGGAGGGATAGGATCGATGCCGACAACAGATTGATGAGGCACTATTTTGTGGATAATCCCGTGTACCCCGAGTCGTACTTCCGGCGCCGATTTAGGATGAGCACCGAGTTGTTCAGGCGCATTGCAGAGAAGCTAGCAAGCCATGATCGGTTTTTTCAGCAAAGGAGGAATGCCGCCGGAGAGCTCGGGCATAGCACCTTTCAGAAGGTGACAGCCGCTTTGCGTATGTTGGCATACGGTATTCCGGCTGATCTAGTTGATGACCACTTGGCCATGGGTGAGAGTCAAGCCATCATGTGTGTCAAGCGCTTCGCAGTCGGAATTGTGCAAATGTTTGGCCTGGAGTATTTGAGATCTCCCAATGCTGAAGACGCCGCAAGGCTTTTGGAGATGAACAAAGCTCGCCAGTTCCCAGGTATGCTTGGCTCAATAGATTGCATGCATTGGAGTTGGAAGAACTGTCCTAAGGCATGGCATGGGCAATTCCACGGCCAAAAAAAGGGTTCCACTATAATCCTTGAAGCGGTGGCAGATCAAGAGACTTGGATTTGGCATGCTTTTTTTGGAATGCCTGGATCTTTGAATGACATCAACGTTGTTAATCGGTCACCACTGATGAATAAGATTGCAAATGGTGAACTGCCACCGGTGCAGTTTGTAGCAAATGGCCATACATACAACTATGGCTACTATCTTGCGGATGGCATCTACCCAAAGTGGCAAACATTTATGAAGCCGTTCAAAAAACCGGAAGGTAAGAAAAATCTTGATTTCCACAATGCTCAGGCGGCGGCTAGAAAAGATGTGGAGAGAGCTTTTGGGATTTTGCAAGCCCAATTTACCATTGTGAGAGGACCGGCTAGATTTTGGGATCGAAAGATGCTTTGGTACATCATGCACGCTTGTGTGATCATGCACAACATGGTCATCGAGAATGAGCGTGGCCAAGATTTAGACTACTCTCACTATGAGCTCTTGGGACATCCTGTGCGAGTGCGGCGGAGGGCTGCCAGGGTAGCCCGTTTTGTTGCCTCCTATCATGCCATTCGACGTGCCGAAACGCATGATGATCTTCAGAAGGATCTCATCGAGGAGTGATGGGCATGGAATGGCCGACAAAGAGCATCATGATTTGTATGTTTGATGTTGTATTGTTGAACTATTTGTTCTATTGCAAGATAAACTATTTGTTTGAGTTGTAATAATAAAATTGAACTATTTATATTCTTTATTTTGTTTGTGTTTGATCTTCTTGGTTGTGTTTGGAGTGCATATGTTGTTTGTGCGAGAGCGCGCGCGCAATTTTTTTGCAGCGCCTGCTGGAGCGGCTTGCGCGCGGTTGAGTAGCCCTTGGAGCAAGCGCTCCTCGCCGCGTAAAAACAGACGATCAGCGCGCTGCAAACACTTTTTTAGCGCGCCACGCGTTGCGCGGCTATTGGAGATGCTCTAAGCAGCTACTCCTGCTATTTTAGCAAATTAATTAGGATCCATAGTATCATACAAATTACAGAGATAAACACAGATCCCAGAATGACAGTCTCAACAGCATTGACATATTCTCACAACATGAATTCGTCACCACTCAGCATTAGGACCACACAAACTAGAAGCTTGTGAAGAGAATTGATTGTGTCATCCATGCATCTCCGTGTGAATATTTTTCAGGACCTTCCTGTTTTGGGTTGTACTGATTAGAAAACACAGCAGCAGTCCAAGTTTGAGGTGATTTTGGTGGTGTTTGTTTCAGCTTTACAGACTAGATTCAACTTTGAAAAGGGCTGGTTCTAAAGCAAACAGCTATTTCGAATCAACTTTGAAAAAACAGCCAAAATCTGATTCGGGCAATCGTCAGTGTATATTTGACTGAAACACGTCTTGGTGTACTTCAGTGACAAAATTGAATGTGCGAATCAGCTCTGTCAGCACAGCATATTCACAATTGATTGTGTTAAAGTTGAAGCCCAAACAAACAACGCCTTTGCCTCAAGCATGCAGCAAGCACCCCTAGGCCCTAGCTACGTGGGGGTCGCTGTTACGGGCCCTGGCCGTTACAAGAGAAAAGACGATGATGATGGATATTTGACTGGGGGCATCCGGATCCGGGTCCTTTTGAGCACTCCGAGCTCGTACGAGCTACGCATGCCAAAACAGTTGAGCCATGCACGTCGATCTAAAGTGGCCCGGTCGGCAAAGCTCTCCCCGTCCAATCCTCCATCTGGACTTGTTCCCAGGAGTTTGGTCCAATTCAGCAACTTGGGTTCATATATATTATGTGCTCCCACTGCTCCTTGTAACAAAGCAAGTAATAAAGCTAAAATCTGTAGGTCCGCCTGTGGCAGCAAGTGTAGCTTTGAATCATGCGGTGATAATTGTATCTCGGTGCAGATTTGACAGCACAAAGCATGAATAACTGTTACTGGTGCCTCGTATATCAGCTGAGCTCAGGTTTGCACTCATATACTAACTTCTTCTTCTTTTACGCTGTATAGTATTTTGAAAATGCAGAAATTTCATAACAAACAACTTAGTTTAACTCTCACTTTGCCATGCACTTTTTTCCCCAACTTTTTGTTGACTAGACAGAGCACCAGCGAGCAGCAATAACCCGATCGACAAAATGGTTTTACTCAGGAAAGATCAAGACTACATTAAAATGGAGACGTAGTACTACGGTCCTTTGCGATCCAGGCCGGCTGACCCACCACGCAGGCCGGCCGCTGCATGCAGATCCATGGAGCATGCACGCATGCACGCACAGTGTCCAGCAAAGGCAGCTTCAATGCCCATGGCAGCAGCAGGAGAATTTATGATTATTCTTCACAAGATCCAAATCCTGCTCCCCGCGCCCTCGTCATTGCGCTCCGAGCCCAAAGTACACCTCATTAGAGTAGGTTTTATCATGCACTACGACTAGTACGTTAGGGCATCCACGATGTATGCCAAATTGCTAGTGCCAAATGATAAAATAGCTTTTGGCATCACTTTTCACATTGTGGAGGTAGTGCTAAATTAGGGAAAAGAAGGAACCGATGCTTCTTCCAGCTCCGATGCCAAATCTTCCCACAGAATAAAATAACATTATTTGTCCTAGCTTCCAACAGGAATCATGCATGGCTCACGGGAGGGGTGACATGCATGGAGAAAGAACACCAATTTTCTGTCATGCTTTACTCAATAGTGGGACCCACTGTACATAAATTTGGAATTGCCTACGTTGGGGAAGGCTATGAGGTTTGGAACCGATGCCAAATACTACTTCTGTGTCAGATTTGGCATTATCAACGTTGTGGATGCCCTTATGATCGCGATGATTAAGGGGCACGTAGACCCCCCAGATAGATTGATCGAGTGAGAATAGTTATCTGCTCATCAAATGCTCGACCTAACCAAAGATGACATGAGTATATTTAGTTCCCACTCATTACAATATCTTGCTAGGGTTTCAGCGATAAGGTGACGAAGAAAGATGAACCGTTACGTTGGCGTCCAAGATGGGGCTTTTCATCGGGCCAGCCATCCCACTATGGCCAGCTCTTGCTCATTGGGTGTGGGTGGGGGGCAAGGCTGGGTTGCCCGTCCAGTCCAGTCCTTTTCGACCAGTTCGCTTCACTCAGTGCTCTGCTCCTCCGCCGCTGCCGCGTCTCGCAATGATGCGCGCAGCGCCGCTGTCGAAGACGCAGACGCCTTCCCGCTTGGACAGATGAAACAAGTCCGGGACGCAATGATAGACTCCGGACCGGAGTGGCATCCGATGCGATGCGGTCGTACGTGCATGACTGGTGCGGTTAACGGCCGACGATGTGACGGTCGCCCGCGCCCGGTGGCTGGTGCCGGAGTCTCTCGTGCTGTCGGCTGACTCGCGAGCGGTTCACCGGCGAGGCTGGGGATGGGGGTCCATGGAATAGATTGCGAAGCTTGGTGTTTACTCAAGAGGGCGTGCGTGGTCACGCCTAGTTTCTAGCCTGGTCTGGCCTAGGCTCAATGATTGAATGGAGAAACCATTCATGAAATGTTGAGGTGATGCACGCTTTTGTGGTGTGCCACCTTCAGTTGTCACTGGTTGTAGGTAGGCTCCCTGTGCTTGCTGTTGGATCTGATCTGATGAAACCCGGTGGAGTGGAGGTTGTTGTCCAAGACAGACTACTGTGCAATGCCACTCAAGAAATTCCACTGGGCGATGTTACTGGACATTCAGCTTACTTTGTTGATGTACAAAAGCGAAGTATTAGCATCGACGATGTATGTTGGATCCACCAAGAATACTCCAGAAAAAAAAAATTGGAGCGCGCCCTTCAAACCGTGGAACCCAGCTCCTGAGTGCGGCCTGTTGTTTCTCGATGAATCATGGGCTGCTTCTCGACGGTTATGGGCCAACAAAAAAAGCTCCATGATGAAGAGCGAGATTGACAAGATGCATGATCTGATGATCCTAGCACGCCCACAAACCTTGCTTATTAGGGAGGAACGGAACACATCAACCTTCGCGATTTCCATCACACGACACATGAATGATTGGTCCTTGCAGCTTTCTTTCTTTTTCATGGGCTCCCGGGGGATACTTACCGCTCAAACAATCGGCGGTTACTTTGACAGTCCAGCCCTCCTGAAACATTTTGGCGCATGTATCCCAAACTCATCACAATGACAACTCCCTTGGTTTGATGAATTGGCTGAATAGCGGCACATATCCGATTGTTGGAATCGAGGCTCCGCGGACCCAAATAAGGTTCAAACTCTGCGGCGTGTGCGAATGACCCTGCCTAGCTACGGCTCGCTGCTCACCACCTCACGGCTTGGCCTCGTCGAGTTCGAGCGAGCGGGAAGAAGAAGTGGACACGGTGATTTACCCAGGTTCGGACCACCTTGCGGTGTAAAACCCTACTCCTGCTTTATGGTGGATTGTCTCGCGAGTAGGATAAGTATGAACTAGTACAAGGGTGAGCTGCCTCGGGAGAGCTCAAAGGCGGAAGGATTCGACCTCTCTCTACGATGGAGACTAACATATATTTATAGTGGCCTTGGTCCTCTTCCATCATAGCTTAGGCAGGCTGCAAAGCTTCTGGTCGTGACGCAGCGGTGACCTCCGTCCTGCCGAGCCAGTGGTCTTGGTCTTGTTGCACTGGAATGAAAACCTTTGGGGGATTCCTTGGGAACCAGCGTACGTCCTTGCCTCCTTTTGCGGGTCAAACCGCTGCCTGATCGAGGTCGGCCCTCCTGAGGCGGTGGCGTGTCGCCCAGGCGCGCTCAAGTGCCTGCCTCCTGAAGTTCCTGCACATTAACCAGTCACAAAATATGAGGGATGGCGCGCGCTTGCTGATCTTCTCATGATTGTTCCGTGAGAAGACACGGCACTAAGGACCTAGTGAGGTGACGTGCACTGGGCCGGCCCGTGAGTCAGAGCTCGGTCGCTTAGATTTATCGGCGCTGCAGGGATGGACCCGAGCACAGGCGCCGTGCCGGTAGCCCCCTCCCATGGGACGTTCAGGAGGAGAGCTGGCAACTTTAACAGCCATAGTAACTCGTGAAAGCATAACTGGTTCGAGGTACATAAACGGAATGACGCAACTGCAAGGGCAGGCCCTTACAGCCTGAGGATAGTACAGCCCGTGGGGCGCTCTCAATTGAACAAACCAAAAAGTCACCTAGCACCGGTGTCGCGGAGGCGTCGAGGTAGTCGATGAAGCGCGCCGCGGAGGCTCGCTCCTCACGAGCCGGATGGCTCCGGAGGCTCGAGAGGCTCGCGAGGCCCGGGGGCTCGCGGAGGTCCGAGACCTCCTGAGACGCCACCGCCAAGCGTCGGGCCTCATGAGATGCCATAGCACGCTGCGCTAGGCACTGGTACGAGGCGCCAACGTTTAGCAGGCCGAAGGGCATGCGGACGTAGTTGCAGGGGTAGCACCCGCTCCGGCCAACGCGCGATGGCCAGAAGAGGTCCTGCGAAGCGGCCCTGTTGAGGCCCGGGATGTTGACGCAGACGCGTAGCTCGCCACCCGCGTCGGGGGCGGCAGCTGCACTGGCGGGACACGCGGGGCGACGTTCGCCGCGCATGGCTTGCACTTCCTGAAGTTCCTCGATCACCTTGGTGATGAACTCTCGTGCTCCTGGCGCCTCGCGCCTCGCTCCTTGCTTGTGAGGGCGCGCGTCTCGGCACGCCTCCAAGTGGTGCCCAAGCACCTCCCTCGTTGCACTGGTCAGGTCAGACGCTCTCCAGGTGGAAGCCCCCGAGCCCGTACTGGGGGAGGCACCGGGCGCGCCTTCCTATGCGGGAGGAAGAGGCGCCCCGGCAACAGGCGTGGAGCCTGAAGCGTCGCCGGCAGAAGCCATCTGAGCCTCAGGATGACTCTTGGGGAGGAGCTGCTTCTTCTTCGCAGGGGTGGCCTCAGGGGGCGCGGCGTCAGCTTCGCCATCTGAGTTCTCAGCCGCCGCGACCCGGTAGGCATGCTCGAGGGAGCATACCGCGTCCTTCTCATCACAGGCGACCGTGATGACGCCGCTGCACCCTGGCATCTTGAGGACGTTGTAGCCATGGTGAGTGGCCGCCATGAACTTGGCGAGGGCAGGATATCCCAGGATGGCGTTGTACGGGAGGCCAATGTGGGCCACGTTGAAGTCGATGAGCTCGGTGTGGTAGTTGTTGCGGGTGCCGAAAGTGATGGGGAGGCGCACCTACCCCAAGGGCGTGGTGGACCCGTCGGTCACCCCAGAGAACGGCTTGGTGGGCATGAGCTGATCGTAAGGCACTTGAAGTGTCTCAAAGGTCTCGACGGAGAGCACATTGAGGTCAGCGCCGCCGTTAATGAGGGTCTTGGTGACTGAAACGTTGCTGATGGTGGGCGTGCACAACATGGGGAGCGCACCGGCGGTGGCCGAACACCTGAGGTAGTCCTTGGAATCGAAGGTGATAGCGTACTGCGACCACTTGAGGGGGCGCGCAGTTTCGATCCTCGGGAGGGCTGCATTCACCTCGCGAGAGAACTGCTTGTGGATGCGGTTCGAGGCGGGGGCCTGAGCTCCGCCAAGGATGCAGGCAATCACGCGAGGGTCCTTGTAGCCCTCAGCCCCATCGTCCTGACGGTTGTCATCGTTTCTCCTGGGCGGCGGCGGTAGAGGCAGAAGACCAGTGTTGCCCTGAGGACGGGCCTCACGAGGTTGATCGCGCCAGAGGCCGTCGCGAGGCTGGTCACGCCAGCCTTGACGGGGGTTGCGGTTGTCCCAGCAGCCTCCGTCGTGGCCTCCTCCGCGGCCGAAGCCACGGTCACCGCGCTCGGGGCGGCGGCCCAGACTATCGTCCCGGAGCGCCCTGAGCTCCTGACAGTCGTCGGTGTTGTGGGTGTGCGCGTTGTGGAAAACGTAGAACGGGCAAGCGTCCTTGGGTGGCTTGTCGTGATCACGGCCGCGCTTCATCTCAGGCTCTGTTGCCAGCACGGCGGGGCCCTTGCGCTTTGCTTCCTTGGCCTTGGCCTTCTTGTCTTCAGGGTCGATGTCTGGGTGCTTGAGGAGGGAGAGGCGGCCCTCTTCGGCCCTGGCGCACTTGTCCACCAAGTTGAACATCTCTAGCGCCGTACACAGGTCATCGTGGATGGCGAGCTCCTCGCTCATCTTGACGTCCGTGACGCCCTCGGTGAACACCGAGATGATGGCTTCGTCCGAGGCCTTCGGGATCTTGAGGCGGCCCTGGGTGAAGTGTTGAATGTACTTGCGGAGAGTCTCGCCCGGCTGCTGCTTCACGCGCCGCAGGTCGTTGACCGTGAGGGCGCGGTCACGGGTGCCTTGGAAGTTGGCGATGAACCGCTCGCGGAGTTCATCCCACGAGGAGATCGACCCCTTCGGGAGATGAATGAGCTAGGAGCGTGCGCCGTCCTTGAGAGCCATGGGGAACCAGTTCGCCATGACCTTGTCATCGCTATTTGCCGCTTCGATGCTCAGCGAGTAGAGCTGAAGGAACTCCGCAGGGTCGGGGATGCCGTCGTAGCGTGGGGGCAAATCTGGCTTGAACTTGACCGGCCAGACAACGCGGCGCAGCTCACGGGTGAAGGCGCGGCAGCCCGCCGCGCCCACAGGCGCTACCCGCGCGAGCGGGGCACGGTCCTGAAGCCCATGTGTGGCGGCCTCCAGAGCGACCCGGTCTTGGTGTTGGTGCGGCGGCGCTGGGAGCGCACGCGCGTCGCACTGCGGCTGCTGCACGACCTGGCAGCTGGCCTTGTCCCTGGCCGGCGCCGCTGCTCCACGCGGCGGGTCGCGTGGACGCGCGTCACGCCTTGGCTCGACGTCAGTGCTGCGCAGAGGAGGAGGTGGAGGCGCGCCATGAGCCACGTCGCCCGCGCGAGATGGCGGGGGACGGAGCGAGTGGGAAGGTGTCGGGGCCTCGCCGGCGGCGTTGACGAGCTCGGTGATGCGGCCCAGCCAGGCGTCATAGCCTTCGTTGGCGGGGCGGTAGCGCAGCAGCTCACGCGCGATGAGCAGCGCAGCCTGCGCGTTTGCCGGCCCACGACGAGCGTGGGAGGATGATGTCGTGGCGGGAGTGAGGGAAGGAGTGGCGGTGCGGCCATCACATTGCACGGAAGGTGGCAGCGAAGAGTCCTGCTGCTCGTGAGTGGTAGGGTCGGTGGCGGCGTTGGCTGCGGGAGAGGCGGAGCGGCGGGGGGCGCCACGGCCCACTGGTGCCGTCTGGGCGACACGGGCAGCCCGGCGCTCGGCGCAAACTCGGCGAGCGTCGGCCATGGGAGTGGCGAAGCGAGGACGGAGCGAAGCGGAAGGGAGAACTTCGACACGCCCCTACCTGGCACGCCAAATGTCAGAATCGGGGCTCCGCAGACCCAAACAAGGTTCGAACTCTGGGGCGTGTGCGAATGACCCTGTGTAGCTATGGCTCGCTGCTCACCACCTCACGGCTTGGCCTCGTCGGGTTCGAGCGAGCGGGAAGAAGAAGTGGACACGGTGATTTACCCAGGTTCGGGCCACCTTGCGGTGTAAAACCCTACTCTGCTTTGTGGTGGATTGCCTCGCGAGGAGGATGAGTATGAACTAGTACAAGGGTGAGCTGCCTCGGGAGAGCTCAAAGGCGGAAGGATTCGACCTCTCTCTACGGTGGAGTCTAACCTATATTTATAGTGGCCTTGGTCCTCTTCCCTCATCGCTTAGGCGGGCTGCAAAGCTTCTGGTCGTGACGCAGTGGTGACCTCCGTCCTGCCGAGCCAGCGGTCTTGGTCTTGTTGCACTAGAATGGAAACCTTTGGGGGATTCCTTGGGAACCCGCGTACGTCCTTGCCTCCTTAGCACCAAAGAGGAAACTGTCCTCTCCTGTGCCCGCTTGCGCCCTGATGGTCTTGGTCGTCATGGCTCACGTCACCGCGCGCCTCGCGAGGTGGGACGCATGCCTAGAGATATCCGCTCTGTAACATCCCCAGCATCACACTACAGTAATCCCTTATGATCAGTGCCAAGTCATCTTGATTTACAAAGCTTAATCATATTGGGTTAATATCTCATTTCAAATTCCTTCTCTGAATTCAATTCAAATTCAAAGTGAAATTTCAATTTGCACAAAAGTTGCTGGAAAAATGTTCATCATTTAGCAAATATTCCAAAACAATTTGATGTTAAGAAAAAGAACATCACTATGTTGCTAAAATGAGCAGTAGCAATTAATCCAGTGCAATTCTAGCATTTTAAAATGCTATTCCATTTATGAAAAATTCAATTGGATTCAAATCTCTCCCAAAATAATTGTGGCAGTGCCATAATTTCCAAAGAATATTTTGGGCCAAGGTTCACCTTTTTCAAAAGTCATTTGGTGGCTTAAATGTTTCTGCAAAAGTTTCTGTAAAAAGAAAAACAGAAAAGGAGAAATAGAAAAAGGCCTAACAGCTACTATGAGCTGGGCCTAAGTGCACAGTGGCACGGCCCAGCCCAGCCGGCCTCTTTCTCCCTCCTCCCTCTCTCTCACCTGTGCGTGTCCCCTCGCCCGTGGCTACACCGGCGTTCTCCGTCGACACGGCGACGCCCACCGATAGCCGAGGGGAGAAGGATCCCCTCGTTCACTCCCCATGGCTCCTCCTCGCTCACTCTCCCCTCTTCCTTCGTCCTCCCCCTCGATCTGGAGAGGAACCGAACGCCACCATCGCCATGGCTGCGGCCTAGCCATGGCCACCGTGCCTCTCTCGCCGTCCCACTAGGTCT
Organism: Thinopyrum elongatum; assembly: GCA_011799875.1. NCBI lineage: Eukaryota > Viridiplantae > Streptophyta > Magnoliopsida > Poales > Poaceae > Thinopyrum > Thinopyrum elongatum. Next base: position 489,738,865 of record CM022303.1, on the reverse strand, counting down.
CCGAGGCTCGCCGCCGTCCGCCGCTTCGACTGGCGCATCGCGTTGGAGCTCGGAGCCACCGCAGCGCCCACGACGTCGCCATCTTCCTCCTCTGCTCCGACGAGCTTCGCCGACGATTCCGCCGCACTGAGCCCTCCCCGAGCACGCTTAAGCACACCTGCAGGAGCACCGTGAGCATACGCTTCTTTCCCCTCTTTTCCCCTAGCTCTTCCGCCACCGTAGCCTTCCCTCCCCGTCGAACCCGAACGCCGCTCCGCCCGAGCTCGTCGCCGGCGTGGCTCCGGCGACCAAATGACCTCAGGCCCGTGCGCAACTTGCTCACCGCGTCGCGTAGGTCATGCCTAGCTATTTAGTTCGCTCGTTTACTCACTGTAGCCGCCGTTGCGATGATCACCGAGGAGCACCGCCGCCTAGCTCGCCGCCGGCGTGTTTTCCGGCCACCCCCGCACCTGAAACTGCCCCAGATCGACGCGGCGTGCTTCGGCCGTTCGAACGCGAGTTACGGCGCTCGTTTTGGGCCTCTGAAGGCGAAACCCGAGCCTCTCCGGCGAGAGCGCCGCCACGGAGAGCTCGCCGGCGCTACTCCGGCGCCGGCCACCGACGTGGCCCACCTGGGGCCCACCCCTGGGTCGCTGCCAGCAGGCCCCACCGCATAATTAACCTAATTAAAATATTTTCCTAAATAAAGATAACTAGTTAAGCTAAATAAACACTGACATGTGGGGCCCAGCAGCTAAATTAACTCTGTTTATTAAAATAAACCCCTGTTAGTCTCTCTGTCTATGACAGGTGGGACCCACTGGTCAGTTTGACCTGGTCAGCGAGTCAGCCGACTGCTAACGTCATCCCCATGTCATGCTGACATCATTTATCCTTTTCTGATAATTCTGATAATATTAAATAATTTCAAAAAATGATAAAATCTTTGAAAATTCATAGAAAATAAACCGTAGCTCGGATCGAAAAACTTTATACATGAAAGTTGCTCAGAAAAGTCCCACGAATCCAACCGCGCCATCTGTTTCCATGTCGGGACCCTCTAAGTAGGTGAACCCACAACTTTTTACCCATTTCCGGTAGATGAATAGTGCATGTATACCGGTTAATAATTCCAACTTTAATCCTAAAATGATTTAGACATGTCTTTAGGCAACCCTGCACTGCACGTTAGCATAGCATGCTCTGTGTTGCATATGTTTGCTATGTATTTATTTGTTTCCTCCCCCTCTTCTCTCTCGGTAGACCCCGACACCGACGTAGTCCCCGAGGCCGATGTAGCTCCGGAGTTCGACTACGCTGTTGACGACCCTTCTCTTGCCGCAGAGCTTCCAGGCAAGCACCCCCCCTTGAACATGCCGATATCGCCTATTCTTTCTCCCTTATGCTTGCATTAGAAATTGTTGCTGCTACTGCTTATCCTATTTCTGATGCATAGCCTGTTTTTGTAACTGCTGTTGATACATACCTGCTTATCCTAAACTGATTAGTATAGGCTGGATAGAGACCCACCAGAGACCCCACTTTGTCCCAGTTGCCCCGCTGGATTATCAGATGACTCGATCAACGTGATCGACAACCAGGCCCCAGCACCGCACATCACCCCCTTAGTTGTACGACACTGCAGCGTTACTATCGAGTGCCGAGGGTGATACCTCGTTTAGCACTTCTGATGTTAACTCTGTAGAGTAGCTATTCGGTCATGGTCATCGAGGGTGATTCCTCCTTCACCACTCCAGATAACGACGCCGTCGTGCAACACCTCAAGTGTGAACCTCGAGGGTGATTCCTCCTAAGTTCACATTGACGACTACATCAGGTGGAATCCATCGAGGGTGATTCCTCGGGTTTCCCCCTGGTGTTTGGACACACAGTTACTTTGACTTAACACAGAACCATGATGACATCGGGTCGGCCCTGAGGGGTACCCGCGAGTGTTGTGAAGTCGGGTTGACCTGGAGGGTACCCGAGAGATAAATACGAGGCACGGTCGGGCATTCTCAGCCCTTGCAGCAAGTCCTCGAGACGGGGCGACGGGGTCACATCGATCGTGTAACATCCCCAGCTTAACATTACAGTGATCACCCTCTGATAATGACAAGTCATCATGTTCAACAATGCTTGATCATCATTAATGCCTTAACCTATTTCAAATCCAATTCAAATTTAAAGTGAAAATAAAAGTTGTTCAAACCCAGGAACTAAAATGTTCATACTATTGCAAATAATCCCAAGACAATTATAAAATAGGAACCAACCACACCAGAATTCCCTTGGATTTTGTTTTAGTGGTCTAGCTGCATTTAACTTGTATTTTCCAATTTCTAAAAATGTGTAACTCACTCCATTTGGCCCCAAACTTTTTGAGCAGCCACACAACATTGACATCAATTTATGAGCTAAGTTTCTTAGCTAACAAAAATCATCTGCTACTCCAACTAAATAGGAAATAGCAGTTAAAGGAGTAAACAGAGGATAGAAAAGAATAAATGTAAAGCGAGCACTGTGCACTTAGGTCTGCCATCTACAGCGCGCCTAGCCAGCCCAACTGGCCCAGCCCACCGGCGCTCATCCCCTTCCTCCCGTGCTGTCGCGCGCGCGCGCCGACACGGCGACGCCGGCCTCGCTGCCGGCCATCCAACGGTTCCCCGGCGCATATAAGGTCGCCCCCGAGCCCCCTCGTCCTTCCCCTTAAACCCTAGCCACCCATTCCCCTCCTCGCCGCTCTCTGCCTCACCCGATCCCCCTCGCCCGAGCGCCATCCTCGCCGCCGTTTGCCATTCCCGCGGCCACCATGCCTCGTTCACCGCTCCGCCGCGCCCTACGTCGTCCCAGTCCCCGACTACGCCGCCTGCACCGTCTAGCTGAAGCCGAGCGCCCCTGCATCAAGCTGCTCGAGCTCGTCTTCTTCGCACGGCCACCCGCATCGTCGCCGTCGATTCGCCGCCGTCGCCTTCCCCAAGCACACTTACGCACACCTACAGGATCATTGTAAGCTGCCGCATCTCTTCCCTCTCTCCCCTACGCGTTTTAGTCGCCGTAGCTCGTCGCACTGGAGTTTCCCGACCGCGCTGCCGCATAGCTCGTCGCCGGCGCCGTTTCGGCGACCATTGGGCCCCGTGACGCTGCCCGTTTTGCTCGCCGCAATCCGTAGCCCTCGCCCAGCCCTTTTGCTTCCTCGCACGCACGCCGTAGCTCCGAACTCGACCGCCGCCCGAAACGGCCGCCGCCGATGTGCTTGGCGCCGTCAGATCCGGCCTCCCCAGCTCTGGCCACCGTCACCACTGGACGCGGCGTGGAGTGGACGTCCCAATGCAACAATCCGCGCCCAAAACCGTGCGCCGTAGACGGATTCCGAGCTCGCCGGAGTTCCGCCGTCGCGCGGCCTCGCCGGAGAGCTCCGGTGGCCGTCGCCGATGTGGCCGACTGGGCCCCGCCTCGGTGCCACTGACTGCTGGGCCCCGCGGGCCCCTTTGACCTGGGTCAACCGCTGACGAGGCACCTCGCTGTCACAGACATGTGGGACCCGCCCAATTAAACTAATTTAAATAAATAGAAATCGGTTAATTAATTAAGTTAATTAATTAAGATACTAATCAGACACTGACAGTGCGGGCCCACCTGCTAATTTGATTAAGTAGATTAAACTAACCCTGATAATTAGCTGAGTCACTGACCAGTGGGTCCCACTGGACCCACAGGTCAGGTTTGACCTGGTCAGCCGGTCAGTTGACCTGCTGACGTCATCATGACGTTCTGCTGACATCACAAGGCACTGTTTCGGATAATGTCAATTTAAATAATAAAAATAATTTCAGAGAATGCCTAAAATATTTAGAAAATCGTAGAAAATAATCCGTAGCTTGGATCGAAAAACTTAATACATGAAAGTTGCTCAGAACGACGAGATGAATCAGAATACGCTCTTCGTTTATCTGTCACATGCCCCTAACTACCTGAACATGTAACCTTCCCCTCTGGTTCATCTGTCTGACAGATGCCCAGAGCTGGGAAAATATTTTCCCGCTTCACCTATGACGTGTATCGCTGCGTTAGGTCACCCCTAACACCGCGTAGTGCCATGTCTTGTTTTGTGATTACTTTTGTTGCCGTGTATTTATTTGTTTCTTCTCCCCCTTTCTCTCGATAGACCCCGAGACCGACGATGACCCGAAGATCGTCTACCTCATTGAAGACCAGTTGGTGTTTGTAAAGCAATCAGGCAAGCACCCCCATTTTGAGCATTCCGATATCGCCTACTCTCTTATGCTTGCATTAGAAGTTGCTACTGTTGCTGTTATCCTATGTCTGCTGCATAGCCTGTTTATTGTAACCAGATGTTGTTACCTTCCTGCTTATCCTAAACTGCTTAGTATAGGCTGGGTAGAGACCCATCAAAGACCCCCACTTTGTCCTAACTGCCCCGCTGGATTATCAGAAGACCCGATCAACGGGATTGAAGACCAGGCCCCGGCACCGCACATCACTTCCCCCTTAGTTGCCGACACTACTGGGTTACTATCGAGTGCCGAGGGTGATACCTCGTCAGCACTACTAAAGATAACCTTGTAGGTTAGTTATCGGTTATGCTCATCGAGGGTGATCTCCTCCTTCTCCATTCCCGGTAACGACTCCGTCGTGCAACTCCTCAAGAGTGGACCTCGAGGGTGATTCCTCCTTCGTTCACCTTGACGATAACATCAGGTGGGATTCAGTCGAGGGTGATTCCTCAGGGTTCCCCGTGGTGTTGGACACATAGTTTCTTTGGTTACTATGACTTTACACTGAACCATGTTACTAAAGACGGGTCGGCCCTGAGGGGTACCCACGCGAGCTTAATTGCGAGTGATAGGGAGTCGGGTTGACCTGGAGGGTGCCCGTGAGATAAATACGAGGTGTGGCCGGGCATTCCTAGCCCTTGCCACAAGTCCTCGAGACGGGGCGACGGGGTCACATCTTTCATGAGTCTCTGCTCGTTACCGCAACCCCCAACACACTAACGGTTTGGATATTTGATCCGAGGGGCCTCTGGCCTGATAGCACTAACCATCACGTGGGCATAGTATGGGTGTTCTGCGTCCTATACTTCAGCCGAAACTTAATAGACGTCAGCAACTGAGCGGCACACGCTGGGTTGGACTGGTAACGCAACCGCGCTTGTATTAAGGGGTTGTTAGGTCTGCTCACCGGCGATGTACGCAACGTGCAGGAGCGTCCGGGGCGATGGCCCAAGACCCCTGGGAGCATAGGTTAGTCCGGTGTGCTGACCTCTCTGTTAAGTATTTGGTCGGGTTGCGGCGTATCGTTTGGCCGAGGCCGGGCATGACCCAGAAAAGTGTGTCCGGCCGGAGTTAAGCGAGCGTGGTGGGTAAGTTGGTGCACCCCTGCAGGGAAGAAAACATCTATCGATAGCCTGTCCTACGGTAACGGACACTCGGAGTTGTATCCCGATCGGTACAACTAGAACATGACACTTGAGATGATAACTGGATAGTATGGCTCTGGGATTGCTTTCTCGCAGGGAGTCGAGAAAGGATCTCTGGGCGAGGATGATGACACTACTACTACTTTACTTTATGCTAATCTGCACTCTTCTAATGCTGCAAGACCGCTGAAGATGATGAAGATGCTAGTCTTCGATAGGAGTAGGCCTTCTCTCTCTATTCTGGCATTTTTGCAGCCCAGTCCACCTATACAGTCTCCCTTTTGATAATGTTGCATATGTAGTGTAGATCCTTGCTTGCTGAGTACTTCGGATGAGTACTCACGTTTGCTTTGTTTTCTTTTTCTCCCCATATCCCATTTGGTGCATCCAGATGACGGAGCCCCTGAGTCTGTTGCCCCCGCCGACGGCTACTACTACTACCCTCCCGGTGAGTACTACTACGAGGAGCCGACTGACGACCAGGAGTAGGTTCGGAGGGTCCTAGGCAGGAGGCCTACGCCTTTCGATCGTAGTGTTTTATTTTGCCCCGCCTTTCTAAAGGCTTATCTCTATTTCTGTAATATATCTGTACTCAGATATCTGATGCTTCCGCTGACGCTTGTATGCCATCGAGCTATGTATTCGAGCCCTCGAGGCCCTGGCTTGTAATATAAAGCTTGTATGACTTTATTATGTTTTAGAGTTGTGTTGTGATATCTTCAAGTGAGTCCTTAGGCTTGATCGTGTGCATTTGCGTGTATGATTAGTGCACGATTAAGCCGGGGTCGTCACAGGTTGGTATCAGAGCCGACTGCCTCTAGGAATCCCCCTTTCCAACTCCTTGGCCAAAGTTGAGTCTAGTAACCAAAAACTGTTTTACTAACTTGGCTATGTGGCTTACGGGCCCACGTCGCCAACCGGGTGGTATTAGGATCTTTTATTCCTCGTCTTTACTCTGGGACTCTGATCTCTCTTCTATTCGGGTTAAATATTTTACCAACTCTAACTCTAGGTTCTCGTAACCGCCTTCTCCCGGAGAACCCCCTCATTCCAGAAGATGGCGTGGCATCATGAGAAGACTCCGAAGATATTCCCTGAAGTTTCCTGAGACCCTTGTGCCCTTAGTCATTACAAATCCTTGCCACCGATAATCACTGTGAATAGCTACACTTCCTTGCCGTTTGAATCTTCATTCCCAGTTACTCCTTTATGTATGAGATACCCCGAAATACTACTCAATAATCCGGGAATTCTTTGAGCCTAATGCCGTGCAGCTTCTTTCGCACTGCGGATTATTCCTCACATTTACCGGGGATCCGTTCATCCCCAGTTATTCAAGTGCTTTCCGAAACACATTGAATTGCTATTTAATCTCCCGATAAATCCTATGCAGCCTATTGCTCTTGAAATTCTTGCCTACTTGCCTTATGGTTAATTCCATATGTCTAGTAATCCCCGACAACATCCTTTGCCAATTACCATTTTGAATCCCCTGAACCAGTATGCTGCGAATATTCGCCATCATCAGTCGATTCCTAGAATTCGTCCTTCCGGCTCAGTCACCATTCCGGACATGAGCTGGTTCTCGGCCAATCAAGTATTCATTGATTGTCCAACTAAGCATGTACAAATCACTCGTCCCTCTGCCCGGGTGAACTAATTGTCACTCCTGGCTTTGGAAATCGTGAACCCTATGAATTTTATACTTGGGTTGTTCAAGTGCTTCCTTAATCTGTTGTGCTTGCCTCCCGTCCTTTCTCGGAGAACTCTCAGGTGGAACCAGTTGTTAAAACCTTACCCCGTTAGTTCTCACGGATCACTTGATTCCTTTTGTGGACAATTATCCGACCAATTCTTTTCTATTCTAAGAACCTTATCGGTTCCTTCCCCGTTGACATTGCCTTTGGCACTGAAGCTTCCTCTACTTCTTGCCGTCTGTATATCCGCTCAGCTTGCATGGCACGGAGAGGTAGTGCATTCCTTCCCCTTATTGGCTTGGGACTGACTACTGATCAGGACATGTCCCGTAAACATGGGTGGAGATCTCTGCAAGATGGAACGCTAAAGTTGTTCATCTAGTTCTATTCAACCTACTCATACTTGGTCAGAGCTTTTGCTTCTGCTCCTTCGTTTCTGAACCATAACTCCTTTGTACTTAAACATCGGGTTATTCTGATGTTTCTATAATCTGATGCCGATACATTCTTCCTTCTTTTGTTCGGGTACCGATACTCACATCAGATCCTTTGCCGACCATCTGATCTTTTGCTGGGTTGCTATCCGACAGCATCGATCATATTCAATAACCTTGCGAGTCTTTCCTCGGATACAGAATGTCTATGGTAAAATGTATCCTCTCCTTCTGTCAACCATGCTCTGCTTCCGAGCTTGAGTTCATTACTCATGCAAATTGTGGTGTATGTTCCTAAGATACCCGGATGGGTTGAACATATGCTTTCCTTAACTTGTGTAAAATTGAAAGTTATGCGGGTTACTTATACTCGTGTTTCGTCGGGTAAATTTTCAACTCTACAACTTCTTCTAAGATGAGAAGTGAATGAAAGGATATGCATTGAAGAAGTGGGAGTCGACCTTGAACCTTTGTGTTCATGCCCATGGACCCGATGTAGAACTTTTCATGGAAGTTACTCGTAAAAATAATTATTTCCTTGGTACAAGTTCATCTTGTATTTATGAATTGATTCTTTGCAATCGTGGTTCCGACCATATTTCTTCCTTGATTCCATTTCCAGGACAAGTTAAGGCACTTGTCATTTGCGAACCAGTATGCTCACCCAACCTTCATCTTGAATCTACCTTCGAGTATTACCCCCTGGTATCTCGAGAATATCTCAGGAACTACATAACTTCTTATGAGTTCCTCATCAACTATTATTGATCACCAATCACAATTCTCTCCGGGTTCTGAGATGTTTGTCACTCGAGAACCCCGGTAAGTGAATCGATTCCACACCCCGATTCAATAACTCTAAGTAATTTTCGTTGCTTGCGAATTTAATAGTCCTTTAAGTCATTCCTAACCTGATCGGTTATATCATTATCGTGCCAAATTTTAACTGTGCTACCTGGTCCTTCTTCCCGGAGCACAATTTTCAACGATGAGCTAAGCTTACGTTGATCTTCCTCATCTTATCATCTCACCTCAAACAACAAGCTTGATTTCGAGCTTGTGCCGCATCCGTAGTCCCACTAACCTTTTGCTTCATCATTCCATTTTCTTGATGTCGTCGCTGCTCGATGGCTTCTACATAGAGTCTCTCGACAAAATTTGTCGTGATCACCGTCAACACTTTGGCTTCTTCAGAGATGTCAATTGAATTCATGGCTAGAAATACCATCCTTGCCCCTCGATGATTTGTGATATCATCGATGATATCCTTGATTTCCTGCCAACACAGACCTGATTGTGTTTGGTTATTCCTTACGTTCCGAGATAATCTTGGAAGTGTTCCTTTGTATCTCTTGTGATCTTCAGGTCCAACTCTTACCCGAAACACCATGTTATTGCTACCTCGAAGCATGACTATGGTACTCCGAATATCAACAAGAACATTGGAAGCGCAATGCCAAATGTTTCTTGATCAATTATCCAAACACCATTGTATGGGTAACATCATGAGTTTCCTCGCCCCTTCCCCTAGGTGGTTTTCTACTTTCTATCATGTCTTGGATATCATGCTCTACTTGTCCTTGGGAAGGATATACCCCTAAAACATGTGTTTAACCACATTTTCCTTTCCATTGTTCTGTTTAATCTGATAATCGTATTTCCATTCCATTATTTTGTTTAACCTTTCCTGAAATCTAATTTATCTAAGCAGAGATAATTCCCTTCTTAGGTAAACACATCGAGGAACAATTCGGTCAGTACGACCCTGTTACTAATGTTGATGACATTCCGGTAACCACCGATGGACGAGAACTTTGCCTATTGGTCCGCCTCGTTCAACGAGCAGGAAAATGGTTCTCTTTGTCCCTCACCCTTGGTACCAACATTGTTGCCAACATAACTGACAGGCCTTGCTACCATGACTGTGTAAGATGTCATTGTCCACCCTACTCTCGATCGACACTCACCATAGTTCCACAGGATCAGAACCTGACTCTCCTATACATCCTTGATTCCGAAGTATCCTATGCCCCTGGTTTTGTGTGTTATCACGAGCCACCCTCCGAGAGATGATCTATTCCCGATGCTCTAAATCCCTTTACACACTCTGTTCAGGTATCGATCGAATGTCCATTCGATTGAAACTTCTTATCGTGCTTTGATACCTTGCTCTCGATGTTGTCTTAAGTTTCAACTCGAGAGATACTTCTCCCACATTCCCTGAATTGTCCACCACATAATCGACCCCGCAAGGGTCAGATCTCCCGAAGTTAATCTCTACTTCCCTACTTAAATCTCGGGACAAGATTTTTTGTAGTGGAGGAGATTTGTAACATCCCCAGCTTCACATTATAGTGATCACCCTCTGATAATGACAAGTCATCATGTTCAACAGTGCTTGATCATCATTAGTGCCTTAACCTATTTCAAATCCAATTCAAATTGCAATTCAAATTTAAAGTGAAAATAAAAGTTGTTCAAACCTAGGAACTAAAATGTTCATACTGTTGCAAATAATCCCAAGACAATTATAAAATAGGAACCAACCACACCAAAATTCCCCTGGATTTTGTTTTAGTGGTCCAGCTGCATTTAACTTGTCTTTTCCAATTTCTAAAAATGTGTAACTCACTCCATTTGGCCCCAAACTTTTTGAGCAGCCTCACAACATTGACATCAATTTATGAGCTAAGTTTCTTAGCTAACAAAAATCATCTGCTACTCCAACTAAATAGGAAATAACAGTTAAAGGAGTAAACAAAGGATAGAAAAGAATAAATGTAAAGCGAGCACTGTGCACTTAGGTCTGCCATCTACAGCGCGCCTAGCCAGCCCAACTGGCCTAGCCCACTGGCGCTCATCCCCTTCCTCCCGCGCTGTCACGCGAGCGCGCCGACACGGTGACGCCGGCCTCGCTGCCGGCCATCCAACGATTCCCCGGCGCCTATAAGGTCGCCCCCGAGCCCCCTCGTCCTTCCCCTCAAACCCTAGCCACCCATTCCCCTCCTCGCCGCTCTCTGCCTCACCCGATCCCCCTCGCCCGAGCGCCAACCTCGCCGCCGTTTGCCATTCCCGCGGCCACCATGCCTCGTTCACCGCTCCGCCGCGCCCTACGTCGTCCCAGTCCCTGACTACGCTGCCTGCACCGTCTAGCTGGAGCCGAGCGCCCCTGCATCAAGTTGCTCGAGCTCATCTTCTCCGCATGCCCACCCGCATCGTCGCCGTCGATTCGCCGCCGTCGCCTTCCCCGAGCACACTTACGCACACCTACAGGATCATTGTAAGCTGCCGCATCTCTTCCCTCTCTCCCCTACGCGTTTTAGTCGCCGTAGCTCATCGCACTGGAGTTTCCCGACCGCGCCGCCGCATAGCTCATCCCCGGCGTTGTTCCGGCGACTATTGGGCCCCGTGACGCTGCCCGTTTTGCTCGCCGCAATCCGTAGCCCTCGCCCAGCCCTTTTGCTTCCTCGCACACGTGCCGTAGCTCCGAACTCGACCGCCGCCCGAAACAGCCGCCGCCGATGTGCTTGGTGCCGTCAGATCCGGCCTCCCCAGCTCCGGCCAGCGTCACCACTGGACGCTGCATGGAGTGGCCGTCCCAGTGCAACAATCCGCGCCCAAAACCGTGCGCCGTAGACGGATTCCAAGCTCACCGGAGTTCCGCCATCGCGCGGCCTCGCCGGAGAGCTCCGGTGGCCGTCGCCGATGTGGCCGACTGGGACCCGCCTCGGTGCCGCTGACTGCTGGGCCCCGCGGGCCCCTTTGACCTGGGTCAACCGCTGACGAGGCACCTCGCTGTCACAGACATGTGGGACCCACCCAGTTAAACTAATTTAAATAAATAGAAATCGGTTAATTAATTAAGTTAATTAATTAAGATACTAATCAGACACTGATAGTGCGGGCCCACCTGCTAATTTGATTAAGTAGATTAAACTAACCCTGATAATTAGCTGAGTCACTGACCAGTGGGTCCCACTGGACCCACAGGTCAGGTTTGACCTGGTCAGCCGGTTAGTTGACCTGCTGACATCATCATGACGTTCTGCTGACATCACAAGGCACTGTTTCGGATAATGTCAATTTAAATAATAAAAATAATTCCAGAAAATGCCTAAAATCTTTAAAAAATCATAGAAAATAATCCGTAGCTCGGATCGAAAAACTTAATACATGAAAGTTGCTCAGAACGACGAGACGAATCAGAATACGCTCTCCGTTTATCTGTCACATGCACCTAACTACCTGAACATGTAACCTTCCCCTCCGGTTCATCTATCTGACAAATGCCCAGAGCTGGGAAAATATCCCAGATATTTTCCCGCTTCACCTATGACGTGTATCGCTGCGTTAGGTCACCCCTAACACCGCGTAGTGCCATGTCTTGTTTTGTGATTACTTTCGTTGCCGTGTATTTATTTGTTTCTTCTCCCCCTTTCTCTCGATAGACCCCGAGACCGACGATGACCCGAAGATCGTCTACCTCGATGAAGACCAGTTGGTGTTTGCAAAGCAATCAGGCAAGCACCCCCATTTTGAGCATTCCGATGTCGCCTACTCTCTTCTCTCTTATGCTTGCATTAGAAGTTGCTACTGTTGCTGTTATCCTATATCTGCTGCATAGCCTATTTATTGTAACCAGATATTGTTACCTTCCTGCTTATCCTAAACTGCTTAGTATAGGCTGGGTAGAGACCCATCAAAGACCCCCACTTTGTCCCGACTGCCCCGCTAGATTATCAGAAGACCCGATCAACGGGATTGAAGACCAGGCCCCGGCACCGCACATCACTTCCCCCTTAGTTGCCGACACTACTGGGTTACTATCGAGTGACGAGGGTGATACCTCGTCAGCACTACTGATGATAACCTTGTAGGTTAGTTATCGGTTATGGTCATCGAGGGTGATCTCCTCCTTCTCCATTCCCGGTAACGACTCCGTCGTGCAACTCCTCAAGAGTGGACCTCGAGGGTGATTCCTCCTTCGTTCACCTTGACGATAACATCAGGTGGGATTCCATCGAGGGTGATTCCTCAGGGTTCCCCGTGGTGTTGGACACACAGTTTCTTTGGTTACTATGACTTTACACTGAACCATGTTACTAAAGATGGGTCAGCCCTGAGGGATACCCGCGCGAGCTTAATTGCGAGTGATAGGGAGTCGGGTTGACCTGGAGGGTGCCCGCGAGATAAATACGAGGCGTGGCCGGGCATTCCTAGCCCTTGCCACAAGTCCTCGAGACGGGGCGACAGGGTCACATCTTTCGTGAGTCTCTGCTCGTTACCGCAACCCCCAACACACTAACGTTTGGATATTTGATCCGAGGGGCCTCTGGCCTGATAGCACTAACCATCACGTGGGCATAGTATGGGCGTTCTGCGTCGTATACATCAGCCGAAGCTTAATAGACGTCAGCAACTGAGTGGCACACGCTGGGTTGGACTGGTAACGCAACCGCGCTTGTATTAAGGGGTTGCTAGGTATGCTCACCGGCGGTGTACGCAACGTGCAGGAGCGTCCGGGGCGATGGCCCTAGACCCCTGGGGGCATAGGTTAGTCCGGCGTGCTGACCTCTCTGTTAAGTATTTGGTCGGGTTGCGGCGTATCGTTTGGCCGAGGCCAGGCATGACCCAGAAAAGTGTGTCCGGCCGGAGTTAAGCTAGCGTGGTGGGTAAGTTGGTGCACCCCTGCAGGGAAGAAAACATCTATCGATAGCATGTCCTACGGTAACGGACACTCGGAGTTGTATCCCGATCGGTACAACTAGAACATGACACTTGAGATGATAACTGGATAGTATGGCTCTGGGATTGCTTTCTCGTAGTGAGTCGAGAAAGGATCTCTGGGCGAGGATGATGACACTACTACTACTTAATTTATGCTAATCTGCACTCTTCTAATGCTGCAAGACCGCTGAAGATGATGAAGATGCTAGTCTTCGATAGGACTAGTCCTTCTCTCTCTATTCTGGCATTTCTGCAGTCCAGTCCACCTATACAGCCTCCCTTTTGATAATGTTGCATATGTAGTGTAGATCCTTGCTTGCTGAGTACTTCGGATGAGTACTCACGTTTGCTTTGTTTTCTTTTTCTCCCCATATCCCATTTGGTGCATCCAGATGACGGAGCCCCTGAGTCTGTTGCCCCCGCCGATGGCTACTACTACTACCCTCCCGGCGAGTACTACTACGAGGAGCCGACTAACGACCAGGAGTAGGTTCGGAGGGTCCTAGGCAGGAGGCCTACGCCTTTCGATCGTAGTGTTTTATTTTGCCCCGCCTTTCTAAAGGCTTATCTCTATTTCTGTAATATATCTGTACTCGGATATCTGATGCTTCCGCTGACGCTTGTATGCCATCGAGCTATGTATTCGAGCCCTCGAGGCCCTGGCTTGTAATATAAAGCTTGTATGACTTTATTTATGTTTTAGAGTTGTGTTGTGATATCTTCAAGTGAGTCCTTAGGCTTGATCGTGTGCATTTGCGTGTATGATTAGTGCACGATTAAGCCGGGGTCGTCACAGATCGTGAGTCTCTGCTCGTTACCGCATGCTACCAACACACTAACGATTTGGATATTTGATCCGAGTGGGCATTTGGCCCGATAGCACTAACCATCACGTGGGAACAGTTATGGGCACTCTGCATCGTATGCATCAGCCGAAGCTTAATAGACGTCAGCGACTGAGCGGCGCGCGCTGGGTTGGACTGGTAATGCCCTGCACTTGTATAAGGGGGGCTAGGTCTGCTCACCGGCCGCGTTCGCAACGTGCAGGAGTTCCCGGGGCGATGGCCCAAGACCCCTGGGTGCATAGGTTAGTCCGGCGTGCTGACCTCTCTGTTAAGCCTAGGTCGGGTTGCGGCGTATCGTTTGGCCGAGGCCGGGCATGACCCGGAAAAGTGTGTCCGGTCAGAGTTAATCGAGCGTGGTGGGTAAGTTGGTGCACCCTTGCAGGGAAGAAAACATCTATTCATAGCCGCATCCTCGGTAACAGACGCTCGGAGTTGTATCCCGATAGATACAATTATAACTTAATGATGAGATGAGAAATGGATATTAGGGCTCTGGGATCGCTTTCTCGCAGGGAGTCGAGGAAGGATCTCTGGGCGAGGTTGATACTTAATACTGGTACTACTTTATACTGTACTAATCTACACTCTTCTAATGTTGCAAGCCCGCTGAAGATGCTAGTCTTTGATAGGACTAGGCCTTCTCTCTATTCTGGCATTTCTGCAGCCCAGTCCACATATACAGCATTTCTTTGATAATGTTGCATATGTAGTGTAGATCCTTGCTTGCTGAGTACTTCGGATGAGTACTCACGGTTGCTTTGCTTTCTCTTTTTCCCCATATCCGTTTGATGCAACCAGATGACGGAGCCCCTGAGACAGCTGCCCCTGTCGACGACTGCTACTACTACCCCGAGGGTGGTTAATACTACGAGTTGGCTGACGACCAGGAGTAGGTTCGGAGGGTCCCAGGCAGGAGGGCTGCACCTTTTCGATCGTAGTGTTTTCTTTTGCCTCGCCTTTTAAAGGCCTATCTGTTTTATCTTTTATATCTGTACTCAGATATCTGATACTTCCGCTGACGCTTGTAAGGGAGCTTATGTATTCGAGCCCTCGAGGCCCCTGGCTTGTAATATAATGCTTGTGTGCCTTTATTTATGTTTTAGAGTTGTGTTGTGATTCCTTCAAGTGAGTCCTTAGGCTTGATCGTGTGCATTTGCGTGTATGATTAGTGCACGATTAAGCCGGGGGCGTCACACTCTCCTCTGGTGACAGCCTCGGGAGACCGCCCCTCGGAAGGCCTTGATGTCGTTCGCCTCGTGAGGCGGTGAGCCCTCGCGAGGGTCTTGGAGTGCTCCTCTTCGGCGCCCTCAGCGCCGCTTACGCAAGCTGGCGCTCTAAGGCAAGCGGTAATGGGCCGGCCCAGCGTCGCTCGCTAATTTTTTTTGGGAAAAAAGCGCTAGCTAGAATATTGCGAGTTGTGGGAATCGAACCTGCATGCTGACGCTGAATCAATTGACGGAATAACCACTGCGACTCCATGGCTCTGATGTTCTAAATGCGAAAAAACAACTATCTAACCCTTGTTTCAGTCCCAGTATAATTTTTATGAAAAATAAATAAAAAAATGAAAAAGATTTGACGAATTTGAAAAAAGTTCATCACTTTTGAAAAAAAAGTTCACGGATTTAAAAACAGTTCATCGATTTTGATTAAAGAAAGTTCACAAAATTGAAAAGAGTTCGCCGAATTTAAAAAAAGTTCATCAATTTCGATAAAAAAGTTCAAGGATTTAAAAAATAGTTCATCGATTTTGATGAAAAAAGTTCACAAATTTGAAAAGAGTTCACCGAATTTAAAAAAGTTCATCAATTTCAATCAAAAAGTTCACGGATTTAAAAATAGTTCATCGATTTTGATGAAAAAAGTTCACAAATTTGAAAAGAGTTCACCGATTTTTGAAAAAAAAGTTCACGGGTTTGAAAAAAGTTCAGCAATTTCGATAAAAGGTTCACTAATTTGAAAAAAAAAGTTCACCAATTCGAAAACTTCTTCATGAACATGTTCAGGGCGAACGAAAACTCTGCCGTTCCCACGCCCGCACGAGGGAAACAACCGCGTCCTCGATTCCGCTCGCAGCTCCCTAATTTTCGGGCCGATTCCAACTGAATCGTGCCTCCCCGATCCTTCTTTCTCTCCCCAGATCGAGAAAAATGGCGCCGCCGCTCCTTCCTTCTCCTCCTTCTGTGCACTTCCCCTCGATCCACCCCGAGTCGACCCTGCCTTCGGACGTCGCCCGCGCTCCTGCAAGCCGTCGCCGACCTTCTCAGCCGGTCAACCGCCCAACGCCCTCCTTCGTTTTCTCCCGCCAGTCCAAAACTTGTGTCGCCGCTGACCCCTCGCCTCGCTCCGCCGCCCATAGCCCCACACCGACGCATCGCATCGCATGGCGGCGGCGGCCTCCAACGGGGGGGCGGCACCCAATGCGCCGGTGCCCGGGCGCCTTGCATCCATCTACAGCGAGGTGCAGATGAGCCGCATCGCGCACACGCTGCCCCTCCCCTCCGTCCTTCGCTCCCACTTCACGCTCGCCGACGAGCCGGCCAGCACCGCCGCTGGAAGCCCCGGTGAGTGATGAACGCCCTCTTTCCTGGGTTGCGTCCTTCCCGGATCTTGGCCTGACGGATCGCGGGCTGGGTGGGTTTGAATTTGGGATTTGACGGTCGTCATTCGATCTCGCAAACGAGATAGCCAAGCTGTTCTCCAGCCTGCACGGCCGCCGTCCACGGTCGTGCTGCCGTCGCCCGAGCCGGTCGCGACGAAGCCGCTCAAGATCGGCGTCTTGCTTCCTGGTGGCCAGGTTCCAGGGGGACAATTGATCGGCATCTTTGGTAAGTGCGACTGATCTCCAGCTGTACGTTCGTTTAGCAATAGTTGAGACCAACTGAAATTGAAAATCGGTGTTTATAATTGAATCGGAGAGCTGTGAGTGCACTATCGGTCTCTTTTCTGATGGAAAATCTGAGGATAGATATTGTTAGATTTTGTTGTTTTGAGGTGTTTCCCGAATAATTCGTATCGTTGCTTGTCATGGTTGGTGTGGATCAGATTACCTGCAGGAGGGTGCCAAAGGCAGCACCATGTATGGATTAAGGGAGGCCCGCTGGTGTCATGAAGGGCAACTACGTTGAGCTGACTGCTGATTTCGTGTACCCCTACAGAAACTAGGTATGTCAGCATAACCTTTACTAAGCACGCCTACTGAAATTTCAATGTTTCATATAGACTTTGGTTATAACCATTTGCAAAACTGGAAGTGGCTCATTAGTAGAGATTTTGTTGAGGTACTTCCATAATTAACAGATGGTATTTTTTCTCTTGAAGTATCCTTGTGTGTAAGAAATTTCTGATCATAAGCATGACAAATATATGATGGATACATACAGTTTTGTGGGTAACCTGAATTACTATTTCTTGCACTGGACTGACATTACATGAATGATCATGTAGTACAATGAGAACTGGTAAATTCAAGGACTTTGGTTATAACCATTTGCAAAACCGGAAGTGGCTCATCAGTAGAGATTCTGTTGAGGTACTTCCATAAATTAACAGATGATATTTTTTCTCTTGAAGTATCCTTGTGTGTAAGAAATTTTTGATCATAAGCATGACAAATATATGATGGATACATACAATTTTGTGGGTAACCTGAATTACTATTTCATGCACTGGACTGACATTACATGAATGAGCATGTAGTACAATGAGAACTGGTAAATTCAAGGATGAATAGTGCTATTCTGATTTATCTCCACTTCTCCATATAGTCTGTTTTAGCCTCTTTACTGTAATCGGACAGGTGTCTTTTCTTTTGTTGTGTCTTCAGTGAGAATCTTTGAACAACACATCTATGTTAGTTTAGTTTATATTATTTCTTAACTCCATTTTGTGTTGCAATCTACTGCTATTTTTACGGATGGATTGAACTGAATACTACTAATATTTTCATTATTTCAGTCGTCAGAGATTCAGAATTCTTGCTGTATCATGGGTGTACTACCAGAGATGGTGAATGCTTTAGACGCTCTAAACTTTTTTTTCCCCAGGGGAGTGTGGGGGACGCTCTAAACTGAGAGGTACAAAATTCCATCAGTGTGCTTTTTAATTCAACCTGCACAAAAATATGGACCTCTTATCTACTAAATAAACCTGTAAAGTTATACAGTGCGGAGATCCAAAAACAACATCATACCCGTTGAACTCAGATTTTACAGTCCAGATACCCGCGCTAAACATGTACAACCGACAATCTGAGATCAATACTTCTGCTCAGACAATCTAGATTGGTTATCAAAATTTCATAGCAAAGCTCCTACAGAAGCTTAAGAATATGCTTGCTACATATAATTTGATGTCCAAAGCAATATCTCCCGTCTCCTTTGCCTTGCACAAATTCATGGTATTTGCACGTATATTCCCCACTTTGTATTCTTTAACTTCTATATATCATGGTATTAGTTATTTAGTTTCACTTCCTAACAGAAACGCCGACCGGAGAAAACAACCGGGCTTCCATTGGTTCATAATTTTTTAATATATTTTGCTTACGGTGCAGATGCAAGTTTCAGTGTGCTATGGTTGTTCTAAGTCATGTAATGAAGATGCATAAGACCTCATGCATTCGTAATACTTTTAGATATTTCTGGGCACTTACAAGTGAGCAACATTTTGCCTATTTTGGTCCTGATTGGCATCTTCCTAATCACACTATCTTTTACAGGGGTTAGCTTCTATTGGTTCCTTTGTTCACTCTTTCTTTTATGACGAGAGGTTCTGCATGTTCCCTCAGTGAAGCCTTATGTCCAAGAATAAATTACCTACGTTTGAGGGCGAGTAATGTACAACAATTTGTAATTTTTCATTTGTATTTTTTCCTCGAACGAGAATTGGTGGTTGGTATTCAGCTATTTTTTATATGCCGACAATGTTTTTTCTGCATATCGATTAACTGTCCGTTTACATAAAGAAAGAAGTTTGTGATTCTCTGAGCCAGCTTTGAAGCTTTTCTTTCCTTAGCATCACTTTGTAAAGAATAGTTTTCCTTGTACAATTCACCAGTATGTGTGCAAAATAGCAGCAGTACACAAAATTGCCATCTTCTAGCCTGAAAATAGAAACCAATACAATGCACAATTTTGTTGCCTTCATTATGTTATTACATTGTTAAATTTTGTTCCTTCTATATTTAAATAATTGCTTCTTAGGATAAACTAAAAAAACCACATTGTTATACGTGCGTTGCACGTGCGTGACTACTAGTTTTGAATAAAAAGTTCACAAATTGGGAAAAAGTTCACTAGATTTGTTTTTTGAAAAACATGCATTTAAGAAAAAGAAAAGAAAAAGGAACAAGAAATAAGAAAATGGAAAATAAACAAGAAAAGAAAAGAAGATGCAATAGAAGAATAAAAAGAATCTCACAAATCACACCAGGGTTGTTGCGTAGTTCGCTGCCGTCGCTAAGATTAAACGAGCAGGTAGCAAGGTCGGGAGTTCGAGTCTCAGCCGTGCGCGCTTTTTTGCAGTCTGAAACAGAAAAAAGGGGATCAATGGGCCGGCCCATCGCGCAGGGAGGGGTGTGCGCCCGTTTGGGGAAACGCCTAAAACGGGCGCTTAAGCGCCGAATAGGGTTTGGCAGGGTCTTGCTCGTGAAGCCTTGGAATTGGGCCGTACTGGGCTTTTGATGACGCCGCGCACTGGGCCGTAGGCAGACAAGTCTAGGCACCCCCGGTCCCAGAACTCTGACACCGACCCCTCTCTCGGTTCGGATTTTTGATGAATTGGCTGGTGCGTGAATTCAATAGCGGAACAGATCCTTCAAGATGTCAGTACATAACATCCTATCACGCTTGCTCACAGAAAGCGCGTACATAAGAACATCTAGAGGAATCGGCTTTCCAAACCTGGTGGCCTGCCTTGAGTCCAGTTGCACTGTAAAAAATTCACAAACGCAGATATCATAAAAGAAGATCACTGAAATCTCTGTTAACCTTTCAAACTTGTGAAGTCTAGAGCAGGGTCCGAAACAGGTAAATAAGTACCTCCAGGTGCAGATAAAATTAGCCGCAGAATATGTTACAGTGATGCATTACTCAACAACAACCATCTCAGATTATGAGATGGGGCACATACTAAACCTAGATTCCAAGCTAGGCTATGGAAAAATGGGATTACTACAGCGTTGCCAGGGTTCTCAAGCCACACATGTCAGTCCGCCAAGCTATCGAGGAAGCCCTGCAGCTCCCTCAAGCCTTCTGCCGATATACTTCTCTGTACGCGAGGCCTGGGAGCTGTTAAGACAGGAGGCGCTATGGAGTTGAAGCAGACGACAACTACGGAAAGGTTGTCGCCGCTCTTCCTCTTGATGGCCTCATCGACCAACTCTTTACAGCAGGCAACAGGGTCGTTGTGCTCCTGGAGCCTCCGGCGTGCAAAGTCTACCGCATTTTGGCTGCGGAATACATCCCAGATCCCGTCGCAGCCGATGATCAGGAATTCGTCCTCCTCGGTAAGATTCCGCATCATCACCTCCGGCTCGGCACTAAGAGGCCCAAGACCATCACATGCTTTCATTCCTTCCATGTGCCAGTCCCCGATTGCTCTAGCGACATTCAGCAGCCCATTCAGGTATCCATCGTAAACATAACCACCCGAGGCTTCAATGCGCGTCTTCTCTCTGTTGCAAGACGGCTTATGGTCCCTGGACATCTCAACCGCCTTTCCACGGCAACATACAACTGCTCTACAATCACCAGCATTTGCCACCAGAAGTGACCTGTCAATCATGCAGAAATGTTTAAGAAAAAGAACTCAAGCAAAAATACAGATTTTCCAGAGATAAGGCTGTCAAAACTACAGATAAATGGAAAGAAAGAACAGTTGAAAAAAGAAAGGAAAATCATGCTGGTATTAACATTGTTAAATAAAAGAGCAGGCCTAGAAGAGATGCACTTGATTGTTCAGAAAACATATATATGACCTTAGAAGGGATGCACTGGATTGTTCAGAAAACATATATATGCCATGCATATTACTCACTAAAGGAGCAAAGCATGTATGAAAACCTGCTAAAGCACTTCAAAGGCATGACAAGAAGAGGAAAACTTCCAATTTCAAAGAACGAGAAACTGATTTCAGCGGGAAGTGATGCTCAAATACTTACAAAGAAAACCTTGCTAACAGGTATAATGATATATATACGTATCACTCACTAAGGGAGAAAGGCATATGTTGTGTATAAACCTTTGCTGGATTTTAAAGCTATGGAAGGAACATGAACTTGTCATTGCCAAAGAAAAAAAAAACTAAAATATGTGGAAAATGGAGCGTAGAGTGCATACATAGAAGAATTTATTCACACAGATAACTAAACAGGAACCATAAGGCCATAAGGAGGAATAAGTAGTTACTACAAAACTTCATATCTAGTATCCTAACAGTAATGCTACAGAATAACTTACTACGAGGCTTATAGTTACACAAGTTAGGGCAATACCTCCCGATGATGAGAGCAGCAAGCGCAGTCGTGCCAGATGCAAGAGAGGAATTCACAGAGCAAGCATCTGCAAAAGCAGCATCAGTCTGTAAGAATGCTGAGGAGACAGCTTTCTCTATCTCCCCCGGAAAACCATCACCCTCAACGATGATCCTTGGCAAATTGCTGCACACAAAGTCCGCAGCGTGCTTTCCACCATGCCCATCAAAAACCTGAGACATTAAAATCATGTGAACAGTGCATACACAGGAAGTGCCTGTCAGATGTACAAATGTATTCTGTCAGTAGAGAGTTCATGATGTCTATCAATCATGAAATGACTAAAATTTGCTGACGATTATTACAAACATCAAGACAGAAAATTCAATCATACTTGCCCTTCTTGTGGCAGTGTGATCAGTTTGTTTAAAACAGTTCTTTCCAGTTTCCAGAAGAAGGAGAGAAAATTTGACACACATATTAGAATAAAAGCATACCCCATAAAATGAACTGGGCCCTTCTTCACACTTTTCAGGTCCAAAATCTCGCAGGAAGTTGTCACAGCAAATGTAGACATCCTCCATTGTGCTCCTTGACCCAATATCGGCCCAGCCTCCAGACCGTACAACTGGGATATATTCAACATCTGCGCTTTCAAAAGTTCTCTCAGTTTCAGATTTTGTATTGCTCAAAGGGCCCCTCGCCTGCGAATTGAAGACATGTAAGAATTAGTTAACCTTACCAAAAAAAATATAGAAGTTACAACATATTGCATAGTACTTTATTATGAAGTGGTGGAAGCATATCATGCCGATACTTGTAAGCAAGGGTTTTAAATTTCTTTTCACGGTGAGGTCCTAGCGGCTAGCTAAACTATTGAAAGATATTGCAAAAGCTACTTATTGCATTTTAATATAAATAGAAAAAAAATAACCATGCATACCACATTGAGTCATATAGGACAAGTCTTGATGTAAAAGTCCGTAACCAGAAGTCCAGAGCACAATTTTCGTCTCAGTAATATTCATAGTATGGACGTTGGAGTGTAAGAAAGGAGGATTTGAGATCTTTCGATAGGTTTTTTCATACTTTACTGTCAGCAGATGTATTTAGGCCATTCAATGAAGTTGATTTTCAAAATTAGCATGTTCTATTGGTAGATGTACCTATATGGTACAGCACAGCGATCATTGCCTATAAGATAAAAAATAGCAGAGCTAGTTGAAGCTATAGCCGTCATCGCTACTATAGCAGAACATTTGGCCGTCAGTCCATCACTTAGCGACTAGGGTCCAAAAAGGGTATACCGCAGCTATCACTAGCTCTTTACTCCAGAACCTTGCTGATAAGGTTGATCCCACCAAGCAAAAATACGAACCCCATTACACTACATCATCAAAATAACCATAAGAGTTGTGGAAAGACTAATCCCCTTGCCTATCATAGTACCATGTGAAATCAATGTGACCTGATAATATTTTCACTCCTTGTTAAATACTCCCTCCATCCCAAAATAAGTGTCTCAACTTTATACAAAGTTGTACCAAAGTTAAGACACTTATTTTGAGACGGAGGGAGTACAATGTTTTGCTTTCTAAAAATTCCAAGCAGTACTGTTCCGGTATCAGCTCGTACATGCTATAGATTAGTAGAAATACAAATATATCTATTTGTACTGTAATAATGAGAAGGGAAAGCCATACATGACATGTACACCACCTTTGTTTTGGCCTCTTATCAAGAAAGCAATATTCAATCTGACAGAACTAGGGACTTCAATTTTTCAATAACCCAAACCAAGCCTCAAGTAGAGCAATAAGATGAGAACCAAAAAATGGAACAGGGTAATAAGAGCAAGTCAAACTATCGTTTTGCAAACTCCTTAAAACATGCAAAGAGGCTCTAGGAGTTTTTCAACTGCAGTTTGCCAATTACTACTTGAAAGAAATACGAGAATACTTTTTCTAACACCAACTTGTTTGAATAATGTTCAGAGGACATTAGGTCAGTACAGGGAACGGCAAGCACACAAGAAGTTAAGAGACTTCCATGACACATAAGTTCCAGATTGCCAGATAGCAACCTTTCCAGGAAGATATGCCCTTCAAGATGAATAATGTATCATTGTTCACAAGCTACATCGCCCACCATCCCATATAAAAAACCACGTCAGCACATGGGACTAATCTTGTTTACACGAACATTCTGAAAACTCTGCATAACAATCATTTCATAGAAACCAAGACAGTCTTTTCAAAAGACCACCTGATCATGCGCATCTAAAATGGCTTTCTAGTTTACACGAACATTCTGAAAACTCTGCATAGCAATCACTTCATAGAACCCAAGACAGTCTTTTCCAAAGACCCCCTGATCATACGCATCTAAAACGGCTTTCTAGTTTACACAAACATTCTGAAAACTCTGCATTTCAATCATTCCATAGAACCCAAGGAGGAAGTCCTTTGAAAAGACCACCTGAACATACGCATCTAAAACAGCTTTCTAGTTTACACGAACATTCTGAAAGCTCTGCATATTCAGTACTACATCCAGTTGACGCAGTCAATGATTTCATAAGTCCCAATACAGACTTTTCAAAAGACCACCTGGTTAGGAGCATCAAGCATCTAATATGGCTTTCTATTCTCCCGATAACCTGCATCCACATTAACCGCACGGATCTGAACACCCCACTGCAGGTTGCTAGTACTCTAGTACAACATGTATGTGCCACCAAGAAAATCCCAGAAGAAAGATGCCGTCCTTTCCCTCCCCACCTCCAAGTTGCACAACAGAACTTCCCATAATAACGGTGCAAACTCTAGCTCCTCAGCTCACCTTGAAGCGAAGGAATCGCACCGAACAGCAAACATTAAGCAGGAATCAGGCGGGGCGCCACGTAAAGCTCCGGCTTTCCGCACGGATCACACGAGCAACCAAGCTAAGCGCGCCGAGATTCGAGATTCTGAGGCATTATTACTTACAAAGGATGCGTGCCGTGAGAGCACCGACTTCCTCGCCGAGGCCGACGACGGGATCGGCGGCTTCCCCCTGACGCCGCCGCCGCCGCCGAGCCTAAGCTCCTCCATCTCCTCCGCCGCCGCCGCCGCGGGGAGCCTCGTGGCCTCGGATCGAGTCGGAGATGGCTAGGGTTAGGGTTTGGACTTGGGGCGAAGCCGCTGCCGCCAGCATCAGTAGATCAGTACGGACTACTGTGGAGTGTGAACAGTAGCCGCTGGCCGTCCCAAGCGAGAAAAATATCAGTGGAGGAGCAGGGGAGGGGTAGTACGGTAAATTTGGCAGTCGTTGGACTGAAATCGCGGTTAATTTTGCGGGCCACGTGATCCGGTGTGGTGGCACGTGGGTCGGTGCTGCCAGCGCGGCTGACGGCGACTTGGCCTGATACGACTTGACGTGATAAGAGCATCTCTAGCAGACCCCGCAAAATCCCAGCCCGCAAAAGTCTTTTCCAGTTCACGGAAAAGTGCGTATACAGGCCGGCGCGGGCGAGGTGAGACGCATACATGCTCTTTTACGGGTCGGCTACGCGGGGTATGCTCGGGCACCGCCACGTCGACCCGTAAACCGAATACACCAAATTCTCAAATTTGACATCGGTTCCGACAAATAAGTTCAAATTCAAACAACATAACACAGTTTACGCGCAAATAAAAGCTTCAGTTTAGTAGGACAAACGCAAAAGAGGATCTTGCAAAAGTGACGATCACGTCCGGCATCATCTTGGTCGATCTTCACTCCGCGCCATCGAGTCCATCTTGAAGTTCATCGGAACCACCGAATCCACCTCCGGCGCTTGTTCCAACTCCCGCACCGAAATCATCGACATTGGCACCATATGGAGCAGAGAAAACATCTCCGGCACTGTAACACGCACTGGCCGACACAACCATTCTCCTCTTCAAGATTTCTCTCCTTGCCATATCATGCCATTCTTTGGTGAGGTCGTCCATGTCATTGCGGTTCATTGTCATGATCTTGTTCTCTTCGGCGAGCAACTTGGACATGACTTTGTTTTCAGCGGCACGTGCTCTTCTCTCCTCAATGGCCGCTTTGCGCAGCCCCTCTTCCTTGAGCAATTGTCACTTTTCTTGCTTCTCCCTTGCCTTCTTCTCGGCCAACTCTTTCTTGATCTCCAACGACTTCAACAACATCAACTCATTTGATTGCACCATGACATCAATCTTCTCCCTCAAGCTCGATGCTTCGTGCTCTCTCTTCATCTTCTCCTTAGTCTTCTTGTCGCCATCGGGCTTGTTCAAATTTCTTGGGCCATCATCATCCTCATCTTCATCCATGTTTGTAAGTGAACCTCTCTTCGGTGGGGATTCTTTGTCGATCAACTTCCACTTCTCGCACTCTTTGAGCAAGTCCCAACAATGCTCTAGTTTGAAGAATTTGCCTTCCGAAGTTTCCATGTCTTTGTATCTATGTTGGGCAAGTTTGTCCTACACAATTTGCACAAAGTTAAATGATGCAATCATTTCATATGATGCAATATGATGTGCACAACTTGAAGAAAGCCAAAACGAACTCACATAGTCGGATTCCACGGTTCCACTTGGAGGTGCATTGCGTACTTGCTCCAAGCAAGCTGCCCAACGGCTGCACATAGGCTTGATCACATCCCAACGCCCTTGAAGCGACCGAAATGTGCGTGGAGTCCTATTGGGGTACTTTGCCATCATGCGGAAGTATTGATCTTCGATCCTTTGCCAATACCTCTTGGCGGTTTGAGAAGTGCCCGTGCATGCATCAAGAGACACCGCACTCCATGCCTGATCAGGATTTGATCTTCCAAGATCGTGTAGTTCTTCGATCTCTAGCTTTTCCCAGTTTTTGTTTGCGATTGCTCATACGCTATCTCATCGAGCTCCTCCACTTCTTCCTCACCACCATGATCATCCACGCCGCCCTCCGTTTCATTGTAGTCGAATGCGGCGAACGGGGCTTGATTGATGTCAACGGCGTTGGTGTCCAACAAGTTCACGAACTCGGCAATTGCATTGTTCGAACCACCGCTATAGTGAACGACAACAAGTCACGAGCTATCGCAAATGGCGAAAAGCAAAGGAAATTGCCATGACCGAAGACGCGTACCTTCCGGCCATTTCGTCAAACACCTCGCCTGCGGTGGGAGCAGCACCGTTGAGCGGCATCGCCGAGGAACCTCTTTCCGGGGCGGAGGGAGTGGATGAAGGAGGCGGCTTCTTTGTAGCCGGAATCCTCTTCCTCTTTACGCCGGCGGCCTTGGCGACCTTCTCCGCCGCCGGCCGGGATCGCGCAGCAGCGTTGGCACCCGGAGCGCGGGCCTTCGCGGCGGCGCCAGCCGGATTCCCGCCCTGCATGACCATGTTGCCCTGCCGCTTGCGGGCAGGCGCGGCGGTACCTTGGGCAACGGCGGGGCCAACATGGCCGGCGACGAGATCCGCCCGAGGGGATTGAGCGTGCGCGACCTCGACGGTGACGGGGGACAGCAGGGAGTCATCCATGGCGGCGAAGGACTGACGGGGAAGATGCACCGGAGCGGGAGGTGGCGGGGCAATGGTAGCGGAGGGTGGGGGGAGCCGGAACGGCCGCGCGGAAATGTTCCTCCCGCCAAATCTCGCTGCGGATAGGGGCCGAGCTCGGGTCGTCCTCCCAGCCCGTGAATCTAGAGGTCGGGGGAGATCTTTTGCCGCGCCCCGCAAAAAAAATTACGGGTCGGCCGCGAATGCGGTGTCTGATCGGGCAGGTTTTCCCGCCCCGACCCGTATTTTGGCGGTTATTTTGCGGGTCGAGGCAGGATGCGGGGTCTACTAGAGATGCTCTAAGGCTGGCATAGTCGGACGGGGATTTAGAGCTCTCATGTGCTCCGCACCCTCATATGAACATTTCGTTCAAAAAAATACTGAGAAATTTAAAAAAATCTGAATTTTTGAGATATCAAACCTGGGTTTCCGATCTACCTCCGTGTGAAATTTCGTGAAAAAATACCAGGAAACGTATTCGTGGCAAAAAAGATAAAAAATTTGTATGTATAGAAAAACACTGTTTGGATGGATTTTTGTTCGGACAGTATTTCCTTCGTCACGGATACATTTTTTGGTATTTTTTCACGAAATTTCACACGGGAGTAGATCGGGGACCCAGATTTGGTATCCCCAAAATTCAGATTTTTTTGATTTTTTGGTATTTTTTACGATTAATTTTCGTATAGGGGTGTGGAGCACCCAAGAGCTCTTGTGTATTTTCCTGGCATAGTCGTGCTATTTTAGCAGGTATCATGCACTTGAGAATAGCAAATAACTTATTTTAATGTGGTAGAGAATTAAAGAAGAGAGAGGGTTAGAGCATCTACAGCCGGGCGTCTCGAATCCGCCTCATACGCCCGGACGAGCCGTCCGGTCATGATTTTTTAATCCAGACGAGCTCCTTAAACGGGCCTCAAATGCCCGGGCTAACCGGCACGCCTCATATCCAACCCAAATATGGGGCGGATATGGGGGCGCCCGGGCACGCCCGCCACATCGGACCCGACGGCCCGACCCCTCCCCAAATTGCACCAAATCCACCAAACCCTTCCTCCTCCTCCCGCCGCCCTCCAACATTTCCCGTGTTCGGACCCTCGCCGTCCTCCATCCTTTCTCCCAATCCTCACCACCGGTCCTGATCCACCGTCGGAGATGTCGTCCAGCCCGACCCACACAGCCGCGACGGAGACGCAGTCCGCCTCGTTCGTCGGCAGGGTCACTTCGTCGGCTACGACTTGCAAGGCGGAGAACATCGCTCGGAAGTTGCAGCGACGCCAGCAGCGAGAGAGGGAGGCGGCGACGGCCGGCTGGTCCATTCTGGAGTGCTTTCCGCCCACGCAGATGCCGGCGGTCAACGTGTGTGACTCGCCGCAGCTCGTTCGGGCGCGGATGAGCACGGGCACCGACAGTGCTAGGGCTGCCCTCAACATGTTCGACAGAATGACCGAACAAGAGTCGGTGCATTTTCTTTGCTCCTGTCCGATCAGATTTTTTGCATAAACCACTAGTTCATTTCGCACATGATGAATGCTTGCAAACCATAATCATCTAGGAGGCGTTCTTGTCGAACATGATCAATGACAATGAAGATCCGACCGAAATGGAGTATGAATTCGAGGCCACCACCGCATTTGAAGTTGGGACAACATCCGATGCCCCTCCGAGCAAGAAGAATAAGAAAACCAAGACACCGAAGGCAGGAGGTCCGGCATTCTCAAGATTTGAGGACATCTTGTTAGTCAAAACTTGGTTGGCCATAATGATGGATCCAATATGCGGCACCGAGCAAAAGGGGAACACCTATTGGACGAAGATTTGGAAGGAGTATCATGAACAAAAGGAGTATGTGGAGCTGCATCATATTGTAATCACCTGCAATGTGGCATCTCTCCAACATCGTTGGGGGATCATTCAAGGGGAAGTGAACAAGTACGTCGGCTACTACTCACAAGTGACTAAACGCCCCCAAAGTGGGATGGGAGTCGCAACTCATGTAAGCTCAATTGCTTCATCTTGTCATCATTTGCATATGCTTCTTGTGTTTGCATTCTCGTGCTCATACATATGTTGTTTGCTAGACAGCGATGGCGTCCACTTTGTATCACGAGGTGGAGAAGAGGTCATTTGCTTTTAGCCATTGTTGGGTCATATTGAATGGCATTGTAGGACAATAGCAAATTTTCCCTCAAGTGGATGACCTGAGGTTTATCAATCAGTGGGAGGAGTAGGATGAAGATGGTCTCTCTCAAACAACCCTGCAACCAAATAACAAGGAGTCTCTTGTGTCCCCAACACACCAAATACAATGATAAATTATATAGGTGCACTAGTTCGGCGAAGAGATGGTGATACAAATGTAGTAATCATAGTACATATATGTTTTTGTAATAGGAACAATAAAAAACAGCAAGGTAGCAAGTAACAAAAGTGAACACAAACGGTATTGCAATGCTTGAAAATGAGGCCTAGGGTTCATACTTTCACTAGTGCAATCTCTCAACAATGCTAGTATAATTGGATCATATAATCATCCCTCAACGTGCGATGAAGAATCACTCCAAAGTTCTTATCTAGCGGAGAACATAAGACGAAATTGTTTGTAGGGTACGAAACCACTTCAAAGTTATCCTTTCTGATCGATCTATCGAGCTATTCCTATAAGTGTCACAAACAGCCCAAGAGTTCGTACTAAAATAATACCATATGATACACATCAACCAACTCTAATGTCACCTAGATACTCCAATGTCACCACGAGTATTCGTGAGTTGATTATACGATATGCATCAAACAAATTCAGATTCATAATACTCAATCCAACACAAAGAACTTCAAAGAGTGCCCCAAGATTTCTACCGGAGAAACAAAGACGAAAACGAGCATCAACCCCTATGCATAGATTACTGATACATCTCCAACGTATCTATAATTTTTTATTGTTCCATGCTGTTATTCTTGGATGTTTTACAATCATTTTATAGCAACTTTATATCATTTTTTGGGACTAACCTATTGACATAGTGCCCAGTGCCAGTTGCTATTTTTTTGCTTGTTTTTTACTTCACAGGAAATCAATACCAAACGGAATCCAAACACAGCGAAACTTTTTGGTGATTTTTTCTGGACCAGAAGACACAAGTTGGGCCAAGAAAGTACCTGAGGGGGGCTACGAGGGGAGCACAACCCACCAGGGCGTGCCTGGGGGCCCAGGCGCGCCCAGGTGGGTTGTGCCCACCTCGGCCACCTCCCGCACCGCCTCTTTGCTCTATAAATACCCCAATATTCCAGAAACCCTAGGGGAGTCGACGAAAATCAATTCCAGCTGCCGCAAGTTCCAGAAACCACAGATCCAATCTAGACACCATCACGGAGGGGTTCATCATCCTCATTGGTGCCTCTCCGATGATGCGTGAGTAGTTCATTGTAGACCTACGGGTCCGTAGGCAGTAGCTAGATGGCTTCCTCTCTCTCTTTTGATTCTCAATACAATGGTCTCTTGGAGATCTATTTGATGTAACTCTTTTTGCGGTGTGTTTGTTGGGATCCGATGAATTTTGAGTTTATGATCAGATCTCTGTTTTTATCCATGAAAGTTATTTGAGTCTTTTGATCTCTTATATGCATGATTGTTTATAGCCTCGTATTTCTTCTTCGAATCTTTGGTTTAGTTAGGCCAACTAGATCGATTTTTCTTGCCATGGGAAGAGGTGCTTTGTGATGGGTTCGATCTTACGATGCTTGATCCTAGTGACAGAAGGGGAACCGACACGTATGTATCGTTGCTATTAAGGATACCAAGATGGGGTCTATCTCTACATAAATAGATCTTGTCTACATCATGTCATCGTTCTTATTGCATTACTCCATTTCTCCATGAACTTAATACACTAGATGCATGCTGGATAGTGGTCGATGTGTGGAGTAATAGTAGTAGATGCAGGCAGGAGTCGGTCTACTAATCTTGGACGTGATGCCTATATAATGATCATTGCCTGGATATCGTCATAATTATTTGAAGTTCTATCAATTGCCCAACAGTAATTTGTTTACCCACCGTATGCTATTTTTCTCGAGAGAAGCCACTAGTGAAATCTACGGCCCCCGGGTCTATTTTCTCATCATATATTTTCAGATCTATTTTGCTATTTGCCTTTTTATTTATTTGTCACTTTTATTTTCAGATCTATATTTCTAAAACCCAAAAATATTTTGCTTCACTTTATTTTATTTGCGATCTATTTATCCAATCTACTACAATTTATCTCCCGTCCGTTTGCCAATTTCTGGCGCCGTTACCCGAAAGGGATTGACAACCCCTTTAACACGTCGGGTTGCAAGTATTTGTTCTTTGTGTGCAGGTGCTGTTTACGTAGTGTTGCTTGGTTCTCCTACTGGTTCGATAACCTTGGTCTCATCACTGAGGGAAATACCTACCGTTGCTGTGCTGCATCATCCCTTCCTCTTTGGGGAAATACCGACGTAGTTCAAGCCAACATCAAAAGGAATTTCTGGCGCCGTTGCCGGGGAGGATCAAGTCAAGATAGTCTCCCGGTCACGTGCCAATTTCTGGCGCCGTTGCCGGGGAGACATCATCAACATCTACCAGGTTCCTAATCACAAATCTCATCTCCTTGCAATTTACATTATTTGCCATTTGCCTCTCATTTTTCCTCTCCCCCACTTCACAAAAATTTGCCGTTTTATTCACCTTCTTTTTCGTTTGCCTTTTTCTCGTCATATCTCATGTTTGCTTGTGTTACCATGTGCCTTCTATTTGCATGTATCTTTGCTTGCTAAAAATCTATTGATATGGATCCTCATCCACTGGCTAATCTTTTCAAAAGATCTGATTATGTTGAACCAATTGCTAGTGAGTTGAGTGCACTTGATTATCTTTATGAAGTTTTGCTTGAGATTTGTGAATCTGAAAATTGTGATGAAGAAATTTATGAAGTGATTCATGATAGGTCCTTGAATGAAAAGCATGATTGCAATGATTTTACTATAAATTCTATTAATGTCAATTGTGCTAATAATATGCAAAACCCCAAGCTTGGGGATGCTAATTTTGATATGTCCACTACTTATTGCAATGATCATGATTGGGGTGATTCTTATTATGATCTTGAAAATTTATTTAAGCCTCATGATGAATATGTTTCCGATAATATTGAAAGTGGGTTTGGAAGAGTGTCAACTCTAGGTAATAATGATCCCACTACTTTGGAGTATGTTCAATCTTATGAAATTTTTGATAAAAGTGGGCTTGGAGAGGTCATGACTTTATTTGATGATAATCCCACTATTTTGGAAGAGTGTCAACTTTGCATGCATGTGGATCATGAAGAGAATATTTTATGTGATAGTTATATTGTTGAATTTGAATATGATCCCACATGTAATTATTATGAGAGAGGGAAATATGGTTGTAGAAATTTTCATGTTACTAAATTTCCTCTCGTTATGTTGAGATTGTCAATGTTTTATTCCTTTTCTTTGCATATGTTAGATATTTCTTGTCATGATAATTTGTTTGCTTATAAAATTCCTATGGATAGGAAGTATGTTAGACTTAAATGTGTTTGTCATATGCTAGATGATGCTCTCTTTGTGCTTCAATTCTTGTCTTCCATGTGAGCATCATTAAAATCATTATGCCTAGCTAGGGGCATAAAACGATAGCGCTTGTTGGGAGGCAACCCATTGAATAAAATTTATTTTTGTCTTTTTCTTTCTGTTCTTGAGTGTTTGCACAATTATGCTACTGTTATGATTTTTTTTTATGTTTTAATTAGTGTTTGTGCCAAGCAAAGCCTTTGGGATCATGTTGGGTGATAGTTGATTTGATCTTGTTGGAAAACAGAAACTTTTGCGTCCAGTAAAACAATTTTGAAAATTCACAAAAGCGACGAAAAATTCTGAATTTTTGACACAAGATTTATATACAAATTTCCTCTGTTGTCCTAATTATTCAGAATTTTTGGAGTTACACAAGTATGAGAACAATTCGTATCATTGCAGACTATTCTGTTTTTGACAGATTCTGTTTTGTTTGCATTGTGTGCTTATTTTAATGAATCTATGGTTTGTATTGGAGGTTATAAGCCATGGTAAAGTTAGAATACAGTAGATATAATGCAAGAACAAAATTTTAATGGGTTTTCTACAGTACTTAAAGTAAATATTGGTTTTCTTATACTAACGGATCTCACGAAGGTTTTGTTGAGTTTTGTGTGATTGAAGTTTTCAAGTTTTGGGTGAGATCACGATGGATGAAGGAATAAGGAGTAAGAAGAGCCTAAGCTTGGGGATGCCCCATGGCACCCCAAGCCATTATCCGAAGAGAAGCAAGCAACTAAGCTTGGGGATGCCCGAGTGGCATCCCCTCTTTCTTCTAACGACCATCGGTATTTTACTTGGAGCTACATTTTTATTCGTCACATATCATGAGTTTTGCTTGGAGCGTCTTGTATAATATGAGTCTTTGCTTGTTTTGCTTTTTATTTTTAGTCATGAATCCTTGCTGGACACACCTATTTGGGAGAGCCAAAATTATGCTATGACTTGTTAGAATTGCTCTTTATGCTTCACTTAAATCTTTATGAGCTATGGAATTGCTCTAGTGCTTCACTTATATCT
This sequence comes from Thinopyrum elongatum, assembly GCA_011799875.1. NCBI lineage: Eukaryota > Viridiplantae > Streptophyta > Magnoliopsida > Poales > Poaceae > Thinopyrum > Thinopyrum elongatum. The sequence goes on along the minus strand of CM022303.1, from coordinate 489,705,093 downwards.
TTTTGAGCACGGTGTGCTTTAGTATTTTTGAAGAAATGCTCTCATGCTTCACTTAGATTTATTTGAGAGTTAGTAATTTTTTTTAGAAATTCTCTCTTGCTTCACTTAAATTGTTTTGAGAGAAGAAAATTTTTATGCTCATGTTCTTCACTTAGATTTGTTTGAGCTATCAAAAGCAACATATAAAATTAGTCCCAAAGTGATAGATATCCAAGAGGGATATAATACAAAAATTCATGAAGCTCATTGGACAAAATAAACTTGATTCCTTGTAATAGTTTTGTGATATGTTGATATAATATGTGAGTTATGTTGATGAGTAGTTATGCTTTAGTAAGAATATTGGTGTTAAGGTTTGTGATTCCCTATGCAAGCACGAAAGTCAATAGTTATGCAATAAAATTACATCCTACTTGTGGTGCATTATTCGGTGTTAGTTATGCTTAATGCTCGCTTATGAGATTTTTCGTTTCTTGGTTGGATGCTTCTCAATCTTTTGCTAGCCTTCATTTGCACTAAGTATGATCACTACTTGTGCATCCAAAATCCTTAAACCAGTTTTGCCATATGAGTCCACTATACCTACCTATATGCGGTATTTCCGTGCCGTTCTAAGCAAATTTGTATGTGCCATCTCTAATTTCAAAATAAAATTCTCTTTTGTGTGCTCGTACCGCTCATGAAACGGTAGGGGGTGGCTGGTATATTTCCATGCTAGATGTGTTATTCTCAAGATGAGTGTTTATTCACTTGTCATTGCATGAGAGTACGGCAAAGGTATTAGGGATGCCCAGTCCCGAAATAAAAAATGAATTTACTTTATGTTGTCAAATAATAAATTCCTTGGAAAGTGTTGGTATGGAGGGCACCCGTGGATACGGCTAGCCATGGAAAGTGAAAGTATGGTGGAAAAAGGAATAAACTTTATTTTCTGTTTGGGAACCGCCTATGATATATCTAGAATGGAAAGTATTGGGAACTACTCGATTGTTTTCGTTGACAGGAAAAGCATGCCACCCAAAATGTTTTATCTCTACTTTTTTCGCTTTGAGCTCTAGCACCTCTACAAATCCCTACTTCCCTCTGCGAAGGGCCTTTCTTTTACTTTATGCAATTTTTATTTTGAGTCTTCATCTTCTCTTATAAAGCACCAAATAAGGGGCACTATGATCGTACTTGAGCATTGGGTGTAGCTAATATGCGAGTGTGTTTCATGAATAGATCAATGATTGAGCATAATGGGCTAGTGATAACTTGCTTTAGTGTTGATATTTTGAAAGACATGGTTGCTTGTTGATATGCTTGAGTATTGAAATCTTCATGTCAAAACTAGACTATTGCTTTGAATCATATAAAAGTCCAAATGTCCATGCTACAAAGAAAATAATATGTGATGAACATGTTAGGCAGCATTCCACATCAAAAATTCTGTTTTTATCATTTACCTACTCGAGGACGAGCAGGAATTAAGCTTGGGGATGCTGATACGTCTCCAACGTATCTATAATTTTTTATTGTTCCATGCTATTATATTATCAGTCTTGGATGTTTTACAATCATTTTATAGCAACTTTATATCATTTTTTGGGACTAACCTATTGACATAGTGCCCAGTGCCAGTTGCTGTTTTTTTGCTTGTTTTTTACTTCGCAAGAAATCAATACCAAACGGAGTCCAAACGCAGCGAAACTTTTTGGTGATTTTTTCTAGACCAGAAGACACAAGTTGGGCCAAGAAAGTACCTGAGGGGGGCTCCGAGGGGAGCACAACCCACCAGGGCGCGCCTGGGGGCCCAGGCGCGCCCAGGTGGGTTGTGCCCACCTCGGCCACCTCCCGCACCGCCTCTTTGCTCTATAAATACCCCAATATTCCAGAAACACTAGGGGAGTCGACGAAAATCAATTCCAGCCGCCGCAAGTTCCAGAAACCACAGATCCAATCTAGACACCATCACAGAGGGGTTCATCATCCTCATTGGTGCCTCTTCGATGATGCATGAGTAGTTCATTGTAGACCTACGGGTCCGTAGGCAGTAGCTAGATGGCTTCCTCTCTCTCTTTTGATTCTCAATACAATGGTCTCTTGGAGATCTATTTGATGTAACTCTTTTTGCGGTGTGTTTGTTGGGATCCGATGAACTTTGAGTTTATGATCAGATCTATGTTTTTATCCATGAAAGTTATTTGAGTCTTTTGATCTCTTATATGCATGATTGCTTATAGCCTTGTATTTCTTCTTCGAATCTTTGGTTTAGTTAGGCCAACTAGATCGATTTTTCTTGCCATGGGTAGAGGTGCTTTGTGATGGGTTCGATCTTACGGTGCTTGATCCTAGTGACAGAAGGGGAACCGACACGTATGTATCATTGCTATTAAGGATAACAAGTTGGGGTCTATTTCTACATAAATAGATCTTGTCTACATCATGTCATCGTTCTTATTGCATTACTCCGTTTCTCCATGAACTTAATACACTAGATGCATGCTGGATAGCGGTCGATGTGTGGAGTAATTGTCGTGGGGATAGACCACGGGTAGCCTCATCCATACCCCTTAGCATTTTAAGACATCGGGGCTAGCAAAGCTCCTCACGCCTTCCGGACACGCGGCCGGCTCCTTGGGCCGGCTGGGCCCAAGCGGCCGGCTCCCAGAAGACGGAGCACTCTTAGGAGGCGGCTTCGGGGGAGGCCGGCACCCAGCAGACGGACCCTCCTCCCCTCGGAGTCTGCACTCACCTGCTCTGACGAGACGGAGCGTGGCTACAGGGCCACCCTCTCCCCCAAATCCTGGAGGGGCATGGCTACAGTGCGAGCTGACCAAGCGGTCACCTTCCTGCCAGGCGCAGGACTGTAGCCATGCAACCCTCAGCATGGCCCTCGTCAGCAAGGGCCATGCTACAGCAAAAGGCAATCAGTACGGCCCGCAGGCGGCGGGCCCTACCTGTCCGTGAGCTCCCAGAAGACGGCGCGTTCCTGGAAGGCGGCTTCGGGGGCGGGCCGGCCTCCAGCAGGCGGCCCTCCCCTTCCCTCGAAGTCCGCACTCACCTGCTCCGACGAGATGGAGCATGGCTACAGTGTGCGCTGACCAAGCGGCCACCAACCCGTCTGACGGCGGGACTGTAGCCATACGACTCCTGACGAGGCCTCCGTCATCAAGTACGAAGCTACACCAAAAGGCAATTAGTATGGCCCGCAGGCAGCGGCCCTACTTGTCGGCCGGATTCTCGGTGGCCGACGGGGCCCACCAAGCGGTGGGCCCCAGCAGCCGGTGGAGAACCCAACGACCTTAGACACTGACGTCCGGGTCCTACACCCAGACATATTACCATTGTACCCCTGGGGGTTGGCCTATAAAACCCCCCAGGGCTCACCCATGCAAAGGGTTCAGCCCTCATTCCACTATACACCATAGCTAGGAGAAGAGAGCTAGCCTTGCCCTTCTTCCTCTAGCAACACAGCTCAAGGATCAACCTTGTACACCATTTGATCATAGTCATCATGCGGAGACCCCGCAGAGCAGGACTAGGGGTGTTATCTCCCCGGAGAGCCCCGAACCTGGGTACATCTCGTGTCCGATCGAGCTCGTGCTCGCTCCCGCTTCTAGGGCCCGACGACATCGTCTTGGCTCCACCCATGATAAGCCACCCCCTAGCATCTGACGTGAGAATACCACGACAGTAATAGTAGTAGATGCAGGCAGGAGTCGGTCTACTAATCTTGGACGTGATGCCTATATAATGATCATTGCCTGGATATCGTCATAATTATTTGAAGTTCTATCAATGGCCCAACAGTAATTTGTTTACCCACCGTATGCTATTTTTCTCGAGAGAAGCCACTAGTGAAATCTACGGCCCTCGGGTCTATTTTCTCATCATATATTTTCAGATCTATTTTGCTATTTGCCTTTTTATTTATTTGCCACTTTTATTTTCAGATATATATTTCTAAAAACCCAAAAATATTTTGCTTCACTTTATTTTATTCGCGATCTATTTATCCAATCTACTACAATTTATCTCCTGTCCGTTTGCCAATTTCTGGCACCGTTACCCGAAAGGGATTGACAACCCCTTTAACACGTCGGGTTGCAAGTATTTGTTCTTTGTGTGCAGGTGCTATTTACGTAGTGTTGCTTGGTTCTCCTACTGGTTCGATAACCTTGGTCTCATCACTGAGGGAAATACCAACCGTTGTTGTGCTGCATCATCCCTTCCTCTTTGGGGAAATACCGACGTAGTTCAAGCCAACATCAATTACCCCAATGTCACTTCGGGAATCCGCAAGTTGAGTGCCAAGACATACATCAAGTGCTCTCAAATCCATAAAAATATTCAATCCGATAATAATGAAATCTCAAAGGTAAAACTCAATTCATCACAACAAGAGAGAGGGGAAAACACCATATGATCCAACTATATTAACAAAGCTCGCGATACATCAAGATCGTGCCAAATCAAGAACACGAGATAAGTTATGAAGCGTGAATGCTAGCATAGTGCATAGGTTTGATCAATGATAATTTCAATCACTTTTTCTAGCATCATAACTGCAACTCTTTCTCATAAATTCATCATGATAAAGTAGCAATTGAAAACAGAATTTTTTATGTGGAATGCTACCTATCATATTCCTCATATACTCTTTTCTTTTATAGCATGGACATTTGGACTTGAATGATTCAAAGCAATAGTCTATAATTTGACATGAGGACATCAATACTCATGCATATCAACAAGCAACCATGTCTTTCAAAATAACAACACTAAATAAAGCTATCCCTAGCTCATTATGCTCAATCATTGATCCATTCATGAAACACACTCGAATATTAACTATGCCCAATGCACAAGTATGACAACAGTGTTCCCTAGTTGGTGCTTTATAAGAGAAGATGGAGAATCAATAAAAATAAAAATTGCATAAAGTAAATAGATATGCCCTTCACAGAGGGAAGCAGAGATTTGTAGAGGTGCTAGAGCTCAAAGCTTAAATTGAGAGATAAAATTATTTTGAGAGGCATGCTTTTCCTGTCAACGAAAACAACCGGGAATTCCCAATACTTTCCATGCTAGATACATCATAGGCGGTTCCCAAATACAAAATAAAGTTTATTCCTTTTTCCAGCATTCTTTGACAATCCATGGCTAGCCGTATCCATGGGTGCCTTCCATACCAACACTTTCCAAGGAATTTATTATTGACAACATAAACAAAATTTCTTTTCATTTCGGGACTGGGCATCCCTTTTACCTGCCTCTCGTGCAATGACAAGTGAATAAACACTCATCTTGAGAATAACACATCTATCATGGAAAATATTGGCCACCCCCTGCCACTTCATGAGCGGTACGGGCACACAAAAAGGAAATTCATTTTGAAAATTAGAGTTGGCACATACAAATTTACTTGGAACGGCATGGAAATACCGCATATAGGTAGGTATGGTGGACTCATTTGGTACAACTTTGTTTAAGGAGTTTGGATGCACAAGCAGTATTCCCACTTAGTACAAATGAAGGCTATTAAATAGATTGAGAAGCGACCAACCGAGAAACGAAAACGATCATAAACGAGCATTAAACATAACTAACACCGAATAATGCACCACAAGTAGGATATAACTTCATTGCATAACTATTGACTTTACGTGCTTGCATAGGGAATCACAAACCTTAACACTAATATTCCTACTAAAGCATAATTACTCACCAACACGACTCACATATTATTATCTCCATATCGCAAAACTATTGCTAGAATCAAACTTATCATATCCAATGATCTATATGAAAGTTTTTATTATATCCTTCTTGGATATTCATCATATTAGGACCAATTTCATAGCTTGTGAAAATTTTCATCACTATTACAAACTCTCAAAATAATATAAGTGAAGCATGAGAGTGTTCGACAAACTACTCCAAAAAGATATAAGTGAAGATCAAGTGAGTAGTTAAGTAAATAGGTAGCTATGTGAGGACTCTCTCCCATTTAAGAATTTCAGATCTTAAGTATTTTATTCAAACAACAAACAAAACAAAATAAAATGGTATTCCAAGAATAGCACAACTCATGTGAAGAAGCAAAAACTTAGGCTCAACCGATACTAACCGATAATTGTTGATGAAGAAAGGTGGGATGCCTACCGGGGCATCCCCAAGCTTAGATGCTTGAGACTTCTTCGAATATTATCTTGGGATGTCTTGGGCATCCCCAAGCTTGAGATTTTATGTCTCCTTAATTCCTTTTATATCACGGTTTCCCTAAATCTTAAAAACCTCGTCCACACAAAACTCAACAAGAACTCGTGAGATAAGTTAGTATAAATCAATGCAATAACATTATCATTCTCTACTATAGAAAATCAATAAAATTATTATTTAACATTGCATACTAAATGCCTCTGCATATTTAATACTCCTATCCTCAATATAATCATTAAACAAGCAAACATATGCAAACAATGCAAACATAACAGCAATCTGTCTAAACATGACAGTCTGTAAAGAGTGCAATTATAATCATACTTACCTAACTCCAAAAATTCTGAAAAATTACCAAACTGTATAAAACTTGTCATAGATCACGATGTAAAAATTTCAAGATTTTATCATGTTCTGACTATTCACAACTTTTCAAAACATAACAACAAACTTTCTATTTTTAAACAGCAACATATAGACTTGCAAAATAAGGATGGTAAAGGCTATGCTTGAAATTTTTATTGAAATAAAAGATGCAAAACATTACTCTAAATAACAGCAAGCAAATCCTAATAAAATAATATGACGCTCCAAGCAAAACTCATATCATGTGACGAATAAAAATATAGCTCCAAGTGAGGTTACCGATAATGTTGGAGACGAAAGAGGGGATGCCTTCCGGGGCATCCCAAGCTTAGTTGCTTGGATATTACTTGAATATTACCTTGGGGTGCCTTGGGAATCCCCAAGCTTAAGGTTTTATCGCTTCTTATTCTCCTCATATCGATATCTCACCCAAAACTTGAAAGCTTCAATCACACAAAACTTAACGGAACTTCGTGAGATGGGTTAGCATAGTAAAACAAATCATCCACTTGGGTACTATCAAAGACAAGATTCATAATCATTTTCACATAATTCCTACTGTACTCTATAATTTACACAATTTATATTAAGCAATATAAGCCATAGAAGCCATAAAACAAGCAAACTATGCATTGCAAACAGAATCTGTCAAAAAACCAAACAGTCTGTAAAGATCTGAATAATGACTATACTTTTGTTACTCCAAAAATGCTGGAAAATCTGGAAAACGTGTGATATTTGTATATAAATTAACTGTAAAAATTTCAGAATTTTTCGACTCTCCAGTGATTTTTAACAATTCTGTTACTGGGCGCAAAAGTTTCTGTTTTTGCACATAATCAAGTCAACTATCATCCACACTATCCCAAAGGCTTTACTTTGCACTTTATTGAAACAAAAGCTATAAAAAATTATTACTACAGTATCCTAATCATCTGAACACACAAAAACAGTAGGGGTAAATGTTGGGTTGTCTCCCAACAAGCGCTTTTATTTAATGCCTTTTTAGCTAGGCATGATGATTTTGATGATGCTCACATAAAAGATAAGAATTGAAACACAAAGAGAGCATCATGAAGCATATGACTAGCACATTTAAGTCTAACCCACTTCCTATGCATAGGGATTTTGTGATTAAACAAGTTATGGGAACAAGAATCAACTAGCATAGGAAGGCAAAACAAGTGCAACTTCAAAACTTTCAACATGAAGAGAGGAAACTTGATATTATTGAAATATGTAGAAGCATATATTCGTCTCTCATAATAATTTTCAGTAGCATCATGAATGAATTCAACAATATAACTATCACAGAAAGCATTCTTTTCATGATCCACATACATAAATTTTTTATTACTCTCCACATAAGCAAAATTATTCTCATGAATAGTAGTGGGAGCAAACTCAACAAAATAACTATCATGAGATACTTGATTGACATAATCCAATTGAAAATTAAAATCATGATGACAAGTTTCATGGTTATCATTGTTCTTTATAGCATACATGTCATCACAATAATCATCATATATAGCAAATTCATTGTCAAAATCAATTGAAACCTCTTCCAAGATAGTTGAATCATCATTAAATAAAGTCATGACCTCTCCAAATTCACTTTCATAATTATTACAATACGATTCAACACCCTCCAAAATAGTGGGATCATTACCTAGAGTTGACACTCTTGCAAGCCCACTTTCATCAATATAGTCATCATAAATAGGAGGCATGCAATCATTATAACAAATTTGCACATCAAAACTTGGGGGATTAAAAATATCATCTTCATCAAACATAGCATCCCCAAGCTTATGGCTTTGCATATCACTAGCATCATGGATATTCAAAGAATTCATACTAACAACATTGCAATCATGCTCATCATTCAAATATTTTATGCCAAACATTTTATTGAATTCTTCTTCGATCAATTTAGCACAATTTTCCGATCCATCATTTTCAAGAAAGACATGATAAAGCCTAATAATATGAGGTAACCTCAATTCCATTTTTTGTAGTTTCTTTTTATAAACCAAACTAGTGATAAAACAAGAAACTAAAAGCTTCAATTGCAAGATCTAAAGATATACCTTCAAGCACTCACCTCCCAGGCAACGGCACCAGAAAAGAGCTTGATGTCTACTGCACAACTTGTTCTTGTAGACTCATGTTGGGCCTCCAATCGCAGAGTTTTGTAGGACAGTAGCAAATTTTCCCTCAAGTGGATGACCTAAGGTTTATCAATCCTTGGGAGGCATAGGATGAACATGGTCTCTCTCAAACAACCCTGCAACCAAATAACAAAGAGTCTCTTGTGTCCCCAACACACCAAATACAATGCTAAATTGTATAGGTGCACTAGTTCGGCGAAGAGATGGTGATACAAGTGTAGTAATGATAGTACATATATGTTTTTGTAATAGGAACAATAAAAAACAGTAAGGTAGCAAGTAACAAAAGTGAGCACAAACGGTATTGCAATGCTTGAAAATGAGGCCTAGGGTTCCTACTTTCACTAGTGCAATCTCTCATCAATGCTAATGTAATTGGATCATATAACCATCCCTCAACGTACGATGAAGAATCACTCCAAAGTTCTTATCTAGCGAAGAACATAAGACGAAATTGTTTGTAGGGTACAAAACCACCTCAAAGTTATCCTTTCCGATCGATCTATCGAGCTATTCCTATAAGTGTCACAAACAGCCCAAGAGTTCCTACTAAAATAACACCATATGATACACATCAACCAACTCTAATGTCACCTAGATACTCCATTGTCACCACAAAGTATCCGTGAGTTGATTACACGGTATGCATCAAACAACTTCAGATTCATAAATACTCAATCCAACACAAACAACTTCAAAGAGTGCCCCAAGATTTCTACCGGAGAAACAAAGACGAAAACGTGCATCAACCCCTATGCATAGATTACCCCAATGTCACTTCGATCCGCGAGTTGAGTGCCAAGACATACATCAAGTGCTCTCAAATCCATAAAAATATTCAATCCGTTAATAATGAAATCTCAAAGGTAAAACTCAATTCATCACAACAAGATAGAGGGCAGCTCGTAGAAGTAACACCCTCGAGGTGGTAGTAGAAGTCGTCGGCGGGGCAGCTGTCTGAGGGGCTCCGTCATATGGTCAGGACAAACTGAGATGGGGAGAAAAAGAAAGCAAAGCAACCGTGAGTACTCCGAAGTACATCAGCAAGCAAGGATCTACACTACATATGCAACATTATCAAAGGAAGGTTGTATATGTGGACTGGGCTGCAGAAATGCCAGAATAGAGAGAAGGCCTAGTCCTATCGAAGACTAGCATCTTCAGTGGTCTTGCAGCATTAGAAGAGTGTAGATTAGCACAGTATAATGTAGTAGTAGTGTCATCAGCCTCACCCAGAGATCCTTTCTCGACTCCCTGCGAGAAAGCAATCCCAGAGCCATACAGTCATCAACCTCGTCCTGAGATCCCTTCTCGACTCCCTGCGAGAAACAATGCCAGAGCCATAGTATCCAATTCTAGTTGTATTGATCGGGATACAACTCCGAGTGTCCTTTACCATAGGACCGGCTATCGATAGAAGTTTTCTTCCCTGCAGGGGTGCACCAACTTACCCACCACGCTCGCTTAACTCCGGCCGGACACACTTTCCTGGGTCATGCCCGGCCTCGGCCAAATGATACACCGCAACCCTACCTACAGCTCAGCAGAGAGGTCCCCGTCGGTCTACATCCTAAGCGCAAGGGGGTCTTGGGCCATCGCCCCTCGCCCTCTGGGTCGTTGCGTGCCGGGTGAACCAGGCTCCACCCCTCAGGATGGTGCCAGCCCAGCCCGGCCGCCAGGCTGAACTGGACGTCTAACAGAGCTTTCGGCTGATGCTACGATGCAGAGTGCCCATAACTCTTCCCACGTGATGGTTAGTGCTATCCGGCCAAAGGCTGGCTCGGATCAAATATCCAAATCATTAGTGGATTAGGGGCTTGCGGTAACGAGCAGAGACTCATGATCGATGTGACCCCGTCGCCCCATCTCGAGGACTTGCGGCAAGGGCCAAGAATGCCCGGCCACGCCTCGTATTCTCAGTCGGGCACCATCCAGGTCAACCCGTCTTCACATCACACGCGGGTACCCCTCAGGGTCGACCCGCCTTCCAAGTAACAGTGTAAAGTCCAATTATTCGTGTGTCCATAACATCAAGGGAATCCGAAGTATCACCCTCGTTGGATTCCTAATCGATGTATCCGTCAAGGCGAACTCGGAGGAATCACCCTCGATGGGTTCACACTTGAGGTGTTGCACGACGGCATCGTTATCGGGAGAGGTGAAGGAGGAATCACCCTCGATGACCACGGCCGAATAGCTACTCTACAGAGTTAACATCAGGAGTGCTATACGAGGTATCACCCTCGGCACTCGATAGTAACGCTGCAGTGTCGTACAACCAAGGGGGGTGTAGTGCAGTGCCGGGGTCTGGTCTTCAATCTCGTTAACCGGGTCTTCTGATAATCCAGCGGGGCAGTCGGGACAAGTGGGGCTGATAGGTCTCTACCCAGCCTATACTAAGCAGTTTAGGATAAGCAGGTAAGGTTTCAATAGCAGGTTACAATAAATAGGCTATGCATCAGAATAGGTAAAGCAGTAGCAGCAGCAATTCTAATGCAAGCATGAGAGAGAAAGAATAGGTGATATCGGTATGCTCAAGGGGGGGGGTGCTTGCCTGGAAGCTCTGCTGAAAAGGAAGAAGAGTCGTCGGTGACGTAGTTGATCACAGTGGCCTCAGCAGCGGTCTCGGGGTCTACCGGAGAGAAGAGGGGGAAGAAACAGTAAATATAAAGCAAACAAGAGCATGACATGACAATACGCAGAGCTAGGGTGTTCGGACGCGGTGCTACACGATATAGGTGAAGAGGGAAAACATCCGGGAATGTTTTCCTGAAGTTTGGCATTTTCAGACAGATGAAACGGAGGGGGACGGTTGCATGTTCGCTATGCTAGGGACGTGTGGCGGATGAACGGACCGCGTATTCGGATTCGTCTCGTCGTTCTGAGCAACTTTCATGTACAAAGTTTTTCGATCTGAGCTACGGATTACTTTATATGAATTTCTAAAGATTTAATTGATTTTATGGATTTATTTAATCATTTAAATTTGAATTATCCAAAACAGTAAAAGGTGACGTCAGCATGACGAAAAGATGATGTCAGCAGTCAACTCTGGCTGACCAGAGTCAAACCTGACAGTGGGTCCAGTGGGACCCACATGTCAGTGTCTCAGTTAAATAAATAGAGTTAGAACTAACTAAATAACGTAATTAGCTAATGGGCCCGCACTGTCAGTGACTGATTAAGTTAATTAATTAATTAATTAACTAACATTTTATCTATTTATTTTTAAAATGTTTAAAGGGGTGGGGCCCGTATGTCATTGACTGGGGCCTGCCCAGTCAGCACAGTTGACTTGGTCAACTGGTCAACAGGGGCCCCGGGCCCATCGGTCAGTGGCACAGGGGCGGGGCCCACCGGGGTCAGGTCAGCGCCGGCCGCCGGAGCTCTCCGGCGAGCCCCGAGCGGTGGTGGAACTCCGGCGAGCTCGGGTTTCTCCTATGGTGCATCAAATCGAGCGTTTTCGGGCTCGTTCGAATGAGCGCTCCACCCCGCGTCTAGTGGTGACGGTGGCCGGAGCTGGGGAGGCTGGAGATGAGCGCTACGACGGTGACGGTGGATGGCGGCGTTCGGGTGGCGAAGAAGACGCAGCAGCAACACGTGCGCGAGTAAACTAGCTACGCCGCGAGGCCCTACGCGAAGCGGGGAAGTTAGCGGACACGGCCACGGGACCATTTGGTCACCGACGACACGTCGGCGACGAGCTCCGCGGCGTCTAGTACGGCCATGGATGGAGCGACAGCTATGGCAAGGGGAAGAGCGCAGGGAGAGAGGGAGAGGGAGGCGGAGCTCACAGGGAGCCCGTAGTGGCGCAAAGTGTGCTCGGGGAGGGCTTGCCGGAGCTAATCGACGGCGGCGATCTTCGGCGTCCGAGAGGGGAGGCGAGGTCTTGGGCGAAGAAGCAGGGGCTCCCGGCTCAAATGCGGAGGTGTAGGAGGCGTAGCCGGCGACGGGGAGGCCGGTGGGCACGTCGGGGAGGCGAACGGAGCTCGGTGGCCGCGAGCTCAACGGAGCGCGCCCATGGCTGCGCTCGGTTTGTGGTGGAGAGCAAGGGAGGAAGGGAGAGAGAGGAGCCAGAGGGGTCAGGGGAGTGCGGAGCAGCGTCCTTATCCACCAGGTGGGCGTGGGGCTGCGCGGTGTCGAGCGAGGAGAAGGGGGGGCCGGGGCGCGGCGTGCGGTGCGGGCAACAGCGGCGCGCTGTGAACAGAGAGGTAGGGGACGAGCAAGGGGAGTGGGCTGGGCTGGGCTGGGCCACGCGGGTGACTAGAGCCTAGCCACAGTGGGCTTTTTCCTTTTTCCTTTTTTTTATTTTTTTGCTTTTCTGTTTTCTGTTTTCTTTTCTGTTTTGTCCTTTGTTTTTATTTCAAATGACTTTGCAAAATATGATACTTGCCAAAATAAATGCTATGCAATATTTACCACTGTTTTAAAATGGTTAGGAGGCAAATGGATTTCATATTAATTGTAGATTAAATAAAATGGAATAAATACTTTTGTTTTGTTGCTATTTCTTGCTGTTAGAGTTACTTAATTAATTGAATTAATGTTGCTGCTATTTTTATAAATGCCTTGGGAATATTTGCAACATGATGGACATTTTAGTTCCTGGATTTGAACAGCTTTTATTTTTACTTTAAGTTTGAATTTCCATTTGAATTTGAAAAGAGATATGATCCAAATAATATTTAAGCACTGTTGATCATGATGACATGACATTATCAAAAGGGGATTACTGTAGCTAACCACTAGGGGTGTTACATCCTTCACCTTCTAGTCCTCCCACGAAGCTTCGAGTGCCTCTTTTGTTCCAAAAAAATCATCAAAAAGTTTCGTTGCATTTGGAGAACTTTTATTTCTGCACAAAAAACAACACCATGGTAGTTCTGCTGAAAACAGTGTCAGTCCGGGTTAGTTCCATTCAAATCATACCAAAACCATATAGAATTGTTGTAAAGATGGCATGAATACTTCATAAATTATAGATACGTTGGAGACGTATCACAAGCCCACGTGGAACCAACTTGTGGCCGACCTCAAGTCTGGCAAGAAGAGGAATGCTGGCTCAAGCTCCAACCAATCAATTGGGTTGGACGATGAAGAGGACGATGTTGTCATGATGAATGGAAAAGCCACCGTGCCAAAGGATAACCGCCAAGCCATGAGAAACAAGTGGGAGAAGGCATGTGCCGCCCGTGATGCCGCGGCTACCAAAATGTCGTCCACATGGACGGGCATTTTTTCGGTGAGGGAGAATAAGAAGGAGGAGAGGTACAAGCTCATGTTGGATGCGCAAAAGGAAAGGATGGAGTGGGACCGGAAGAGGGCGGAGAAGAAGCTCGAAATTGATAGGGAGCAGATTGAGTTGGAGAAGCAACAAGCAACAATCAAATCGGAACTCGAGAAGGCCAAGACCTTTGGCGACATAGAGCTTGAGAAGGAGAGGTTGCAACTCGCACGGGACACAGAAGATGCTAGATCATGTTGGCGGACGAAACCCTCTTGGATGAGCATGCGAAAAAGTGGCTTGCGGACAAGAAGAAGGAGATCAATGACCATAGGGAGTACGAGGCGGCGAGGGCGGCTGCGGCCCGGATGCAGGCGGAGGAGGCAGCCTGGATGTAGGCGGAGGAGGCAGCCCGGATGCAGGTGGAGGAGGCAGCCCAGATGCAGGCAGAGCAGGACGAGCAGGACACATTCCGACTGGAGTAGGACGCATTCCGCTTGGAGGAGGCGCCAGGCCAGTGACCCGAGGCCATCCATCACGCTCGTACATTGATTTCATTTTGGCATGTCCGGTTTGTTGAACTACGATTTGCTTTCTTTGTTTCAAACTTTAGAATTTGGAAAATTTGTATCGTATGATCGACGTGCATGGATTGCATGGATTTGAGGATCGGAATTTGCGTTATGTGGATGTGTGGCGCAACATTTGAGGGGTGCCCGGTTAGTGCCCGCGGACGCGCCCAGGCACGTCCGCGGGTGTTTGAGGGGCCAGATTTGCCAAGTCCGGTTGTAGACGCTCTTAGAGTAATATAGGTAGAGACGTATCATTATAAATGTTATGATACACCGCATCTCTATATCTGCAACTAAGCGTTAAACTGTGCCTCCTTCCCGAAGAAAAGTCTAGGGTTTCTCTGCCTCCCGTCGACACCGCCGGTGGTCTACCTCGTCTTCGGTGGCCTTAGGGCCATGGTGGTGTGGTAGATCCTGGCCCTTACCGGCGGGAGGGCTCTGTTTTTTTGTTGTTCCTTTGAGTTTTGTTAGGGTTTATATCCTGCTCAGAAAGATGAGACGGCGACGGCTCCCTGAAGATGGAATAAGGTTCTCGCCGCCTAGACCCCGTCCTGGTGGTGTGTCTAGCATCGCTGGTGGGCATGTGGAGGTGTGTCTCCGGCGGATCTGTCCTTGGTGGATTTGCTCGGATCTAGTCATAGTTCATCTACCTTCATGTGTTTTCAGATTGGATCCTTCCGATCTACGCTACTATTCATCAGCGGCGGGTTCTGTTCTGCTGCGCTGGTCCTATGGCGCCTTAGCACGATGACTTCCCAATTGTCTACTACAACAAGTTTTGCCCGGCTCCGGCGAGGGAGGGGCGATGACAGCGGTGCGCACACCTTCGGCTCGCTTCAGTGCTTGTAGTCATTGCTACGTGGTCTACGGAGTTGTATGTAATTTTTATTATTTCTGGTGTTCGTTATACTATTGTTAGAAGGGATAGAAAGGGATTGGTGGAATCAATGTTCATTTCTTGAGCCTCGTGGGCATATATAGGAGTACAATGACCAACTTGGAGTACAAGACAAGGCAGGAACAAACCCTAGTCTATCCTATACTTCCTAATAATGATAATACTCAACATCCCTCCGCAGTCACAATGGTAGTGACGCAGACGGTGAGACTGGACAAGAATCCGAAGGCAAGCCGACGGACACCCCCCACAATCGTAATAGTCGATGCATCGCTGAAGTCGTGGCTGGAGTGGAAACCGATGAGGTTGCTCAAGCAAGGTGGTAGCCCTTTGTGCCGATGTCGATATAGCCGAGAGCGTAGGGTGGTGTACCCGTGGTCGAGGTAGCCGTGCAAAGAATGTTGTAGTCGAGGTAGCTGGTGTCGAGGTAGCTGGTGTCGAGGAAGTCGCCATGGAGCTGCGGGCGCAAGGAGGCACCGAGTTAGTCATGGGCGCAGTGGTGTCGAAGTAGTGGTGCGCCAGGAAGAAGACGTTGTTGACTAGGCGTCGCGCCAGGTTTGCCAAACCTGGGGACACATCATAGACAAAGGCACGCATCGGTGTTGCCAGCACCGGGCATGCGTAGACGAATGAAGATGAAGTTGACGAAACGCCGCACCAGACTTGCCAGGCTTGGGGACACGTCATGGACGAAGGCACGCATCAGTGTTGCCAGCACCGAGCATGCGTAGATGAGGGACCTGCATGAGCTGTACGCCATGTCGAGGAGTCGGAGGGGCCAGCAGAGAAGAAGACTTGATGACGGTTGTGGCGCCAATCGTCCTGGGGCCGATGTCACCAACGATGGTCGGAGTAGATGAAGTGGTCGGGGGAGATGACGGTGACGCTGGCGACGGGCTGGTGCAGTGGATGAAGTTGAAGGGGGTGGACGGGCGGCGGCTACGGGGGTAGCAGCAGTGGCGGCTAGGTTAGGAGTGCGGCGACGGCCTGACGGCGACATCACTGGCTAGGTTAGGAACGCGATGGCGGTGCTCGAAGTAGGCGAGGAACCGAACAACATGACGAAGACCGGCGCGGTCAGTGGCGTTCCCGCGCCAAGGGAGGCGACGCGGCACATACCATGGGAAGTCAATGCGCGGAGACTGCGGAGTGGACCGCGGGATGTGGCGCTACAACCTGAAGGGGCGACACAGCGGCAGCAGGCGGGTCAGGGCGATGGCAGGGACCGCAGACCACGGCTCTACGGCCCAAAGAGGCGGCGTGGCGACGGAGCGCGGGTCGGTGCAACCGCGGGGATGACCTCAGGGTAGAAGCGTGGACCGCGTGTTGCGGCACGACGACCCGAAGGGGCGACGCAGCGGCGAAGCCTGACTCAATGCAGCCGTGGGGAGAACCATGGGGCAGCGCGCTGTGGCCTGATGGGGCGACGCAGCGACAACCCGTTGCTCAATCGGTGGAGGGGGCGCACTGAACTTGGGGACGATCTTCACAGGACATGCAGAGGCGCGCGCAAGCGACTAGCTAGGTTGGTCGCGCGACACGGATGGAGCAGGGCGGTGACCAAGTGATCAATCTGGCTGCTCGCAAGGTCGGGGTCGCCGGTCGGTGATGAGGTGGTTGAGCCACCGAGGCCACGCGCGAGGGACGCGCGAATGGCCGGCGCATGGATGCGGCCCATGCCCGAGAGGGGCGCAAGCTGCACATCAGAACGCAGCCGGTCCATGCATCATGTGCGGTGTGGTGCTAGGGCCGGTAGATAGATGCAGCCGAGTGGGGTGGAGGTGAGGTGATGCAGAATGATGATCAAATGAGGGTGACGACGGTCGGCGTAGAGCGACGGGCGGGCAGACGCGCGAACAACGGCCAGCACGGGCCGCCGCATCGCGAGAGGCCGTCGGTCGGGGAGGAGGCCATGTGGTCGCGCCGGTGTCGGAGTAGAGGCGCGGGGGTGTCGATGGCGGCGGTGGGCGACCCAAATCGATTTCAGATCAAAAACCCAAAAAGTAAACACCGATCAAAGCGACCGGCGAAAGAGAGAAAAACCCGGACCAAAGGATCGGGAAAAAGACTCTCTAGGGCAACCAGTTAACATGACCGGCGGATGAACCCGGTACAGGCGGCTCGACCCTCGGTGGCGGTCATGAAGGCCGACCGCCCCGGGGGCGGGGCGCGGGGCGGAAGCGGCGGGCAACGGCTAGGGTAGCCCCGTGGGCATATATATAAGATTACAATGACCAACTTGGAGTACAAGACAAGGCAGGAACAAATCCTAGTCTATCCTATACTTCCTAATAATCATAATACCCAACAACTGTCATGATTGAAGATGAATAGATTGGGAGTTTTTTTTGAAAAATATAAATAATTGCTATGCTACTTTGTGTCATGCATGACAATAAATAAGATCATTTATGATACTATGCACTATGAAGGTACTATCATACACTAGTATCATATATATGATACTACTATATGATACTCCCCACTATGAGTAGCCTAAGGCAACTGCAACACGGATCATCAATTGGATGAAACCAAACGTCGCCAACATGTCCGGACGTGTCCGTGAATACCCGAACGGTGCAGGCCACCGAACCGGAATCACCAAATAAAACGGACACCGATTTCCATTCATTTTTTGATTAAATTTTACATAGCAAAGGAACCCTAAAAGCAACTAAAAGTCCTCTCTTCCTTCCATTCAGGTGTGAAGTCGATGGGCCCCGTGTGGGACGGTTCGGCCTCGTCATCATTGGCGGCCGACGCAAATGAGGCAGAGGTGACGACGGATGCCTCTTTCGCATCCTCGTTGGGCTGCTACAGCGCGTCATCATCCTCCGCCTCTAGCCCCTCGAAGAATCAGTTGTGCACCGTCTCATTGGTGTAGAGCTGCCGACACTCGTGGTAGATGGTGCGAGCATTGTGCATGAAGGCGAGCACATCCTGGTTGACGTTGATAATCATCGAGTCCGCGACAACAATGGCCGCAGCGACACCGTCTAATGCGCGCTCCGCCTTCAGCTGGTCCTTCGTCAGCTGGTGATCCTTCAAAAGCTAGAGGTTTTAGTATTGCTCCACTTGTAGTGGTCTAAACACGGACAACGGCTCCTCCAACGACACTTGCTCCTCCTCTGTCTTTGTCACCACCAACACCCGGTTGTACTATTGCCTCGCCTTCAACATGCTGAACCCGGACACGCACGGCTCCTCCATGGATGCATGCTCCTCTTCCTCCTAGGACTACTCCATGGAGATCTCCGCCATGGCCATGAGGTCGCCCTCCTCCTCGTCTTTCTCCATCTCCTCCTCCTAGTGCCGCATCGGGCATCAATGCAGGCCTAGCATCGGGCCTCCTTATCACAGACCCACGCCACTATATGCATGCGAATAGGTAGAGGATACTATTGTCACTTTTTATCCTCCACTTCCCTAGAGATTGCGCTATCACTTGCTTTCTCTGCTCTCTACTTTATCCAACAGTAATATCCTTGTGTCCAAAATTGGCAAATGTTGGATGGTGCACTTCACCCAACATCACGAAGAACATTAACAATACATGAAAAGGTTATCTCATATCACGCAAAATTATTCGATGCTAGTACAAACTAGAGTTCATCCTATTCCCCAAGAACTAGTAATTCACTCAAACATGTAGATTGATTACATAGAGGATTTAGACAAGTTACAAGCCAACATGATGTTGGAGACAGAGAGGAGCATGGTGGTGGCGGCAATGGAGAGGGCACCAGCCCTCCGGCCGGCGCCGGGTGTTGGGGGCGCCTCCTATCCTCCTTGTTCTTGTCTTGACCCTCTCTCTATCATGGAGTCGCTGCCATGGAGGTGTGGTGGAGGCTAATGGAGCTTGTGGAGGATGGAGATGAGATGAACCGGCGACTAGGGTTGGAGGTCTTCATATAAGAGGCCTCCTCGGGTCTCCTCCGTTGATCTAGCCTCCTCCCTTTCATCCAAGGGCTCAAGGGGAGAAAAATTCACATCCCAAACAAGCCTTGGTCATCAAGGATCTCATAGGAAAAAACAAGGACGAAATCGGAGTAAATTTTGGAAAGTTCTGGCCAATTTTCGTGGCTGTGTGGAGCTCAAACGACCGCTCAAACGGGCGGCTCTGGTCGCATGGAAGGCCGTCTTTCTCTCTAGACTTCGGGACCTGTTTCGTATTTTGGTCGCCATTTCTTCATACGAACTCCAATTTTGACGTTCTTGAGCTCATTGGATTGCTAGAGAAAAGCCCGATGCGTTTGTGGCCTTGGATCTTCATTTTGGACACTTTGATAAATGTTAAATCATCAAACTCCCCAAAGGGACTTGATCTAGTGCCTGGAAATTCTACGGTTTGACCCCTAGCTTCATTCTTTTGATGTCCCAAGTCCATGAACATGTCAACACACCTACAAATACCACGAAACAAAGGAAAACTAACAAAAACTAAATAAAAAATGTGCAACAAACTTGGTAAAACAAGTAAATACCAAAACTTATACATTAGAGACATGAGTAAATGCTAAATGGATATGATATGAAGGATTTTGGCACTAGAATATACTCTAAAATGTTGATAAACCAAACTTATCCATCTAGCTCATCAATCACATTATTGCCCATAGGTGTGTACTCGTCTTCTCTGCAAACTATAAGCATGATGGATCATATTTGTGCAAGGTAGCACATGCTCAACTAGGTAACATATATACATTTTGATAACCAAACCATTAGAGCTTCAGTAAAAATTTCCATGCCCCTTATCAAAGTTTAATCTAGCATGAAAACAAATACTTGGATCCTCTTACTTATTAGCTTATTCATTTCATTTTGTTGTTTTTCTTTTTAAACAAACTTGAAGACAAAGAGTTGTCAAAAAGTCAAGATATGGAGTTTCTCAGTCATGCCCACTAACATTCTCAACTCAAGGCTATCGGGCACTTACTTCAATCATTGTTTGCTAAAACTTTTATTGTCAGATGACGAGATCATGCCAAAGAAATGATCATGCTTGGGTTTCACAGTGGCTTAAGTTAGAGTACTATGGACCAATATGTTGTTTCTTTTGAGCTCTTGTGATCAGTACTCATTTATTACCACATACACACTCACTCAAGAGAAAGCCGAATAATATTCGCTGTTGTGTTTCCACTGCGAACGTTAACAAACTCATAGCCGAAATCCGAGCTGAAACTCCGGTGGACCATTCATTGGCCAACGGAGTTCTCAACATAACATCAACAATGGTGACGAAGCCACATTTACACGTGTACACATGCATATAGTAGCAAGGCCATGGTACCAGCGAGAAGCTGAAGCACCATGTAAAAATGCAACACAAAATTTTGCATAATCTCATTCACCTCTCAACTAAGTTCCTCTGGACAACTTTATTTACAAGGGGTATTGAGTCTATTATATCAAACACCATGGGGTTGAGCTACTCCATAACTCTTTCTTTTAAAACAATTCTAACAAGTGTCAAACTTTTTATTCAACCATATCATCATTTCTTTCTCTTTTGTAAAAGTAGAGATTGTGGCAATGTCTTTTAGAGGATCACAAGATTGTTCCCAAGCTAAGCAAAAACTTGAAGAAAGTGCATAAAAACATTAACTTGGCAGTATGGGGCCTAACTTGAGCAAGGGATCCCCTTATACAAATACAGAGCAATCATACTTAAGCAAGCTTATCAAACAGTGGGACACATGATTGCATAGTATTCATCGGATGAAGATCATTGCACAAAACTCTACACATGCAAAAAATAACTTCCCCAAGCTTCGAACTTTGCAAGAACTAATGTCAAGAAAATCATGAAAATGAAAAGAGAAAGTGTAGATTATTAAAGGAGAGTATGGAAAATGGTTACCTCCCCAAGCTTAAATGTAAGCAAGGCCGAGGTGCAAATAACCTCTCCTTTAAAACGGACATGGATCTATGCTTCATCAAACATTTTTGATATGGTCTGGTAGAATCGGACACTTGTAGTTGAAGACTTTGTTGAATCGAAGTGACCGAGTGGCTTGTGTGGGTTTGCATACGATTGGCACCATACCGTACATATCACCACACTAGGTCCAAACCTCTGCGAAAATAAAACACAAGATAAAAAGAACACTGTTTAGTATACGAACGGAATTCGTATACCCAACCGGTAAAAGAAAATATGAAGAACTACAAAGTTTATTGATTGGGAAGATTCAAAGGTGAATAATAAATATTAGAGTGCAAATGGACGGTTAAAATATAGCCCACTAACCTTGGCTCAAAGAAATAAACAAAATGAGTATTTTCTGACCTTCATACGAGTGCACGTACGACCGCTTGTGGTTGTATGGTCCACCATCTTTTAGTTTGTTGTGGCACCCAACATCGACACCCAACCAAACGAGTGCTCGCGCTCGTACCAAACTCCATCTTGCACTCTGGATCTTTGGCATCTTCTGCTCGAGAGGCCATATGACCATGCATACGAGCGCTTGCGCTCGTATGAAACACCATCATTGGCTCTGTTGCATTTGGATATTTTTGTTGGCGACTCCCTTGCTCAATATGACCACGCATACGACTGTGAGCGGTCGTATAAAACGCCAACTTTTGCCCGGTTTCTTCTGGAACTTCCTTTTCCTTGAAAATTCCTGTGGGGTTAGCTCCAACACTTGTACTAGGCATATATTAAGAAGATCCAACTATGCAATTGTACCACGTATAAAATTTTGAGAGGACGGAAAATTTCACCTAGTGAAGACTTAAACCAAAACAACTTTAATAGCAATTCATGCAAGGTGCCAATGCAAAAATATGAATGCAAACTAAATTATAAACACCCAAAACTAATAAAGACTCCTACTTACTTTTGGGCTGCCTCCTGATAATGCTTTCTTTAGAGCCATATAGCTAGACTTAGATGCTCCATAAATCCACCCGGATCCCAGGCGATATCGACCTGGTGCGTAGTTGGACTTGCCTCCGACCACTTTTTGGAGCACCTCATAGCAAAGTGTGGTCAAAGTCATACCCTCTTGCGGTGCATCGGCATCATGTATGTGAAGAGGTCCTCGCTCTCAAGCGGGGACCGATGCACCAAGCTGGGTATACATGTCTCCTCGTTCTTCTGTGATACGTCTCTATCATATCTATAATTTTTGATTGTTTCATGCCAATTCTCTACAACTTTCATATACTTTTGGCAACATTTTAAATTACTTTTGGGACTAACATATTGATCCAGTGCCTAGTGCTAGTTCCTATTTTTTGCATGTTTTTTGTTTCGCAAAAAATCCATATCAAACGAAGTCCAAACGAGCTAAAATTTTACGAAGATTTATTTTGGAACATATGTGAGTTTTGGGAAGAAGAATCAACACATGACGGTGCCCAAGGGCCCCATAAGGCAACAGGGCGCGCAATAGGGGGTATGGCGTGCCGGGTTGCCTTGTGATTCCCTCGTAAGTCAATTGGAGCCCTTCTTTGTAGCAACCCTACCCGGTAAGGATCAAAGTCTCTGTGCTTACCGTGCTAGTCCCTAGATCGACTTGCTAGCACACACAGTACTCGATGAAATAACAGAAATAACACACATCTCTTTATTACATTGATAGTCCAGGAGTAATACAACTTATTACAAAGATATGGCATAAGGCCAAATAAAACAAATACTATGAAAGCATAGAAGTAGATGAGTCCATCAACTCCATGAACAAAAGCTGAGTGTAGAACATCAACCTATCGCACCTTAATCCTCGTCAGATATATCTGCAATGTGATAAGTTGCAGCCATATATTTCAGTAGATTGAATGTACTGGCAAGTCACATCATAAAAGTATAATGAACCTATTTGTACATGCAATTTGGCTGGTGGAAAGCTCGAAGTTTAAATTTGCATAAAGCTATTTTCCCCTATTATAAAAGATAGTATTCTACCACTACCAAATAGCATATGATTGATATGGTACCCCCATCACAATCGATTCCCAAAGTTTATTTAAACCAAATGACTAAGTTAAGGGTGATGAGATCTCCCGGCATTTCCACTATAGATGCTCAAGATGTTCGTAACCGGGAACACGGCTAATCGATTAGATTGACACTCTGCAGAGGTTGCGCACTTTTCCTCACAAGACTCGACCACCTCCATGATCAGAAGATCGAGACATAGTCTTTCAAAAGTATTCCCCCTTAACCCATGGATAGGCCGGTACACCTACATAATCTAGATCTGCTAGCCTATCCCGGAAGAGGCCACACTATCTACGCAACTAAGCCAGAGCGCATAATTGCTTGTGGCTGCACACATAAGCTTCTATACATGAAAACACGTTTGATCCCTTTGATCCTGAGCTGACGGACCACTAGTGTGCACTCCCATGGATTACACAAGAATGCTCCCACAGTACTTCGCCACCATTCAAACCAATTCCGCCCAGGTAGTTCATTAATTATCTTAGGTCCTGTTTACTACATTGTCACTCATACTTATGATGAATCACTCCCCAATCCATGTGTACTTTAGCGAAGCAATATGATTTAATGACGGCGACAATGTTGTAAGGTTCAGACCTACCTCAGTGAACTACTAGGTGTAAGCATAGCCATCCGGCATAAATTCCTACCATACAATGCTACCACAAAGGACCAAGTGCAAATAAAAACATAGGTATTGAAAATATGATCAAGATGTAAACTTGCCTTGGTGCTGCTGGTTCAACTATAGAGAATGATAGTACTCAGCTTCGCACTCCGGACAATCTATTGCAAAGTAAATAAACACACATAAGCAATCATTCAGAGAACCAAAATAATGTGTAACATAAAAGACTCGAAAAAACCCAAATGAAAATCCAACACACTTAGCTACCACAAAATTCTTCTAAGTGCAAAAACAACATGTGACATATGGTTCAAAATGTGTTGTGAATTAAAGTGCATACATGGCATAGTAGTAAAATTATTCATGGACAGATCCTAATTGTGTGAAAAATACTGTGAGATTGGTTCAAGTCATAGGATTTGGTTAGGGTGACAAATTGCGAAAAGAATTAATTCAAACGGAGCTACGGTTTAGGAGATATGACCAAAAAGAGTTTGAATTTGAATTTAAAATGATACAAATTGAAATAATAAAAAGTTTGCAAAGATGGTTTGACTAGATGGATCTAATCAATACGAAGAATTTGCCGCTGGTTTCATCAAATTTGCATCCACGGTTAAAAATGTGTGGCTAATTGAAGTTCAGGGACCAATCTGTGAAACTTAGGGACTAAACAGTGAAGAAAAATAACTGCAAATTGGCCCTCAACCACGTGGTGGCTTCCTACTGGTGTATACCCATTCGATGCGGTGCTTAAACGGCAGACGACCAATCCTTAGCACATACCGGTTCAAAAAATAAAAACAACAAACCTAAACTAATCTGAGCCGTCGATCTACGATCTAATGGATGAGGCAGGCGGCGGCTTACAACGGCAATGGCGTCGGCGACGGGTAAGGGAAGATGGCAGCACGGGGCTCGGTGTCGGGCGGGGCTGCGTCTCCTGTGGCCTCCGGCGTCAGTGAAGTAGACGGAGGGGACCGGTGCGTCGAGGGGATCCGGATGGTGGTGGCGGCGATGCTCGAGGGTGTTAGGATCGAGCAGAGGCTTGCAGCAGAGCTTCGGTGCTCCAGCGGAGCTCCGGTAGAGCGTGCGGTCGTCTCCGGTGATCTAGGGGCAAACAAAAATTTCAACGAGGTGCGCGGGGGGACGGGCAGTCGATTGACGGAGTTTGGAGGCATGGGTGCGCTCACCGGCGACGAATTCCTTCGGCGAAGACAGCTCGGCCGGCGAGATGCAACCGGCGACGACGACGGCTAGAAGCGGCGAGAGGGCAAGCAG
Source organism: Thinopyrum elongatum (assembly GCA_011799875.1). Classification (NCBI taxonomy): domain Eukaryota; kingdom Viridiplantae; phylum Streptophyta; class Magnoliopsida; order Poales; family Poaceae; genus Thinopyrum; species Thinopyrum elongatum. The sequence continues at coordinate 489,679,783 of CM022303.1, read as the reverse complement.
AGTGGCGAGATCAATCGAGGGGGACTTCGGGGCTTTTATAGGCGAGGAGAGGGGCTGCAACGTGCTGCGGATAAGCGCTATGTGCGCGGAGGGCAGCCGGCGGTTGCGGGGGCGCGCGCGGGCTCGTCCCGAGCAGCACAAGAGGTTGGGGATGATGAGGTGGGGCGGGTCCCACCTGTTGGCGAGTGTGGGCGCAGAGGGAGGCAACGGTCGCCCGGCCCGAAGGGTTGTTCGGCACGGGGGCAGGCCTTAGGCCGAAAGCGCGGTTGGGCCGGCGGCTGGCGCTGAATGCGCGCGTGTTTTTTTAAACAAAGAACAATTTGTGGCCCTAATCAAATTCAAATGAATTTCTAAAAATACCACAAAAATTCCTAAAATCATTACTGATAATATAGAGCATAATGAACATTAATTCTAGCATAGGCAATTTTGAAAATATTTTTCTAATGCAAATAATGCACTTTTTGCTAATAAAATAAATACCAAATAAACTCCAAATAATATTCTAATATTTTTTCCAACTCTTTTATATTTGAAGAAGTCATTTTATCCTCTCTCTTTTATTTTTCTTGAGTGGAAAATATTTGAATATTTCAGAAAATTCCCAAATGCAATAAAAGATGAAATGCATTGATGATTCTATTAACATCCAAATTTAATAAAATTGGGATGTTACAAATAACCTACCCCCCTTAAGATGAATCTTGCCCTCAAGATTCGGGTTGGCCAGCAAAAAGGTGTGGATGGTCCTGCCTGAGATCTTCCTCTCGCTCCCAAGTAGCTTCCTCCTCGGTGTTGTGACTCCACTGAGCCTTGCAAAACTTGATGATCATGGTACGAGTGATTCTCTGTGTAGTCTCAAGAATCTTAACAGGTTTCTCCTCATAAGTCAGATCATTCTCCAACTGAATTGCTTCCAGTGGCACTGTATCTCTCAATGAAATATCTGCCATATCTGCATACACTTCTTCAGCTGGGAAACATGAAACACATCATGAACTGCCGACAAAGCCTCTGGTAATTCCAACTTGTATGCAACCTCTCCTCTGCGTTCCAGAACTCTGTATGGCCCCACAAATCATGGTGCTAACTTTCCTTTGACTCCATATCTCTTAATACCTCGAAGTGGAGACACTCTAAGATATGCTCTATCTCCCACTTCATAGATCACTTCCTTGCGTTTAGCATCGACATAACTCTTCTGTTTGGACTGAGCTATCTTAAGTCTATCACAAATCAACTTGACCTTCTCCTCAGAATCTCTGATCAAATTTGGTCCAAACAATTTGTGATCTTCAACTCCATCCCACATTAAAGGTGTCCTGCATTTCCTCCCATACAATGCCTCGAAAGGGGCCATCTGCAAACTGGAATTGATAACTGCTGTTGTACGAGAACTTTGCGTAAGGTAAATTTTTATCCCAACTAGATTCATAGTGTAGCACACACGCTCTCAACATGTCTTCCAGAATCTGATTGACTCTCTTTGTCTGCCCATCGGTCTGTGGATGGAAGGCTGTACTGAACTCTAGCCTGGTACCCAACGTTTCATGTAACTGATTCCAAAACTTTGAGGTAAACTGTGTTCCTCTATCCGATACAATGATCCTTGGAACTCCATGCAGACATACGATCCTGGTCATATATATCTTTGCCAGCTTAGCACTTGTATAGGTGGTTTTCAGTGGAATGAAGTGAGCAACCTTGGTCAAACGATCAACTATTACCCAAATGGAATCATAACCTGAACGGGTCCTGGGTAATGCCGTGATAAAGTCCATACCAAACTTATCCCATTTCCAATTAGGTATCGGCAATGGCTGAAGTAAACCTGCTAGTTTCTGATGCTCCACCTTTACTCTTTGACATACATCACATATCGCTACATACTCAGCAATTTCCCTCTTCATACTGGCCCACCAAAAACTTTCCTTCAAGTCCAAATACATCTTGGTGTTGCCTGGGTGTATTGAGTATGGTTAGTCATGAGCCTCTTGAAGAATCAACTTCCTGATCTCCGGATCATTGGGTACACAAATACATTGCTCAAACCATATGGTTCCATGCCCATCCTCATATAATCATTCTGCTTTCCCTTTGCTCATCATTTCCTTTATCTCAGCAACACCTTGGTCCAACTTCTGGGCTTCTCTGATTCTTCCCAACAAGGTGGACTGCACCTCGGGTGCGGCAACATAAACTCTTGGAACTATTTCCAACTGAAGGTCTCTAAGCTCGTCACATAACTCCTGCGGTAAGGGTGTTAACATAACTCTTACGGCTCAAAGCATCCACCACAACATTGGTTTTTCCTGGATGATAATGCACACTCATGTCATAATCCTTTATAAGTTCCAACCATCTCCTTTGCCTGAGGTTCAATCCTTTTGCGTGAAGATATACTTCAAACTATTGTGATCTGTGTAAACATCACAATGATTTCCAATAAGATAGTGCCTCCATGTCTTGAGTGCATGCACTATGGCTGCTAACTCTAAATCATGCATGGCGTAGTTCAACTCATGAGGTTGAAGCTATCGTGAGGCATAAGCTACAACTTTCCCCTCTTGCACAAGAACACCTCCAAGTCCCTGACGTGAAGCATCACAATACACCCGAAAATCCTTGTGTATGTCAGGCAGAATTAGCACTAGGGCTGTAACCAAATGCTTCTTCAACTCTTGAAAGCTGGTTTCACACTCTTCAGTCCAAACAAACTTTGGTGTCCTTCTTCAACAACTCTGTCATTGGCTTTGCAATCTTGGGGAAATTTTCAATAAACCTCCGGTAATATCCTGCAAGTCCAAGGAAACTGCAAATCTCACCAACTGTGGTGGGTGCCTTCCATTCTGTGACTGCCTCTACCTTGGAAGGTGTCGGTGCAACAAACCCTGGGTCTATTGCCCTGACTGTGCACAGGCACGAGAACAAGATTACAACACCAAGGCCGTGTCAAGATACAAGAGACCAAGATCTTCGAAGAACCAGCAGGCAGATTAAGAAGGCTAAGACCAAGATAGAGAAGCGAGATTGTCGGGGATATCGTGCGACATATGCCAGGGGGTGGCTTATCGTGGATGGGGACAAAAGTACGTCGCCGGGCTCTAGAAGCGGGAGTGAGCGAGACCGCGTACGCTTGCGAATCTTACCCAGGTTCGGGGCTCTCCTAGGAGATAACACCCCTAGTCCTGCTCTGCGGGGTCTCCGCATGATCACTACCTCAACAGGTAGCTACAAGCTTGCTCCTTGAGCTGTTTGGCTAGAGGAGGAAGAAGGGCAAGGCTAGCTCTACTCCGCTCTCTCTGCGTGTGTGTGTGTATGGTGCTGTGGGTGCTCGACGAGGCATCTGCCAAAGTGCCAACCCCTTGCATGGGGTGACCTGGGGGGTTTATATAAGCCTACCCCTAGGGGTACAACGGTAATCTGGCCAGATGCGGGGCCCGGCACTCAGCGTCACTGGTCGCCAGCTTCTCCGCCGACCGCCGGGGCCTGTCGCCTGGTGGGTCCGCCGACTGTCGTGATCTCAGCTGACAGGTGGGTCCCACCGTCTACAGGCCGCGTTGACTGCTTTATGCTGTAGCATTGCCCCTGATGACAAAGGCCTTGTCAGGGGGAGCGTGGATACAGTCCCGCCCCCTGGCGGGGGCTCACTGTAGCCATACCCCGTCGTATCTGGTTAATGGTGCACAGACTTCAAGGGAGGAGGAGGGCCGCCTGCTAGGAGCCGACCTCCCACTGAGCCGACAGGTCGGGGCTCGCCACCATCTGGCTTGTCACAGACAGGTAGGGCCTGCCGCCTGCGGGCCATACTGGCCGCTCGTCGTGGGAGCATGGCTTCCTCTGCCATGGGTGATGTCATGAGCGGCATGGCAACAGTCCTGCGCTGGGCGCAGGATGTCTGCTTGGTACGCTGTACTGTGGCCATGTTCTGCCCTGGATTTGGGGGTGGCAGGCCTGTACTGTAGCCATGCCCTGTCTCATCATGTTTATGTTGGCGCTGACTTCGAGGGCACGAGGGGCCGCCTGCTAGGACTCGGCTTCCCAGGAGGCCGCCTGCTAGGAGTCGGCCCACTTCATGGCCGTCTTGTGGACTCCGCCACCTCCTGGCAGCCGGCCTCAAGAAGGCGGCCCTTTGTCCTTGATGTTTGAGGGGCGCAGCCTGCCCCGATGTCTTGAAATACCAAAGGGAGCTGATGGGGCTACCTGTGGTCATTTACTCCGATAGTAGTCCCCCGAAGCTGATGAGGCGCTGCGGCTGAAGGGGCGAGAAGCCTTAGCAGCTTCATATTCCGGGTCGCCTGGTATTCTGCTTTGTCCGTCTTCTGAGGTGCCGACTAGTAGGTGTCGGCCATGACCAGGCAGGCCGCCTGGCGATTTTGAAACGTCGTGGTGGGGACCAGGTGGCATGCTAGCCAGACGTCAGGCTTGCCGCCCGCGCATGTCGGCCATGTGGCGTCATCAGGTCAAGCCGGCCTGCCAGCCCACGCGCGTGACGGGACGGCGCCGCAGGCTGGGGCCCGCCACTACAGTGCCTCGGCACGCACGCGGATCCGCTGCGGCCGAGGTGGACGGTTCGGCTTCTTCGGTAGTTAATACGCGCCTTTACTGGTGCCACAATCATGGGAACGTGGGGGAGTGGGCGTAGTTAATCCCACGATCCCCCACGCCCCCGCCCCCTCAGCTTCACCGCCTGGGGCTATAAGTAGGGGGAGGAGGGGGGCGGTAGATGCACGCGCACCCTCCTCTCCCTTCGTCGTTCTTCATCTTCTCTACTGCCGCCGTGCCCTTTCCTCCCGTCGAAGTGCTGCCACAGCCCGCCGTCGTCGAGCGTCCTCTCGCTGTGGCTTCCTTGCTCCGCCGCAGCCTCGCCCGCTCGCCACCGCGCCGCGCCTGCGACGAGCTCCTTCGTGCATGGCGCGCTTATGAGCCGGCGACTGGGACGGCTCCAACGTCCATGATGATCACCTCTCCTTCCTCCGTCAAACACGGCGGCTGCCCCGGGAGGCGAACGTGCAGGTGCGTGTTCCCCCCGAAGCAGAAATCTCGCCGGCGCCGGAGGACGATGAACGCGTCGTCTTCCGGTCCCATTTCCTTCGCGGCTTCGGCCTTCCGGTGAGCGGCTTCCTCCGCTCCTTCCTTGACTTCTACCGAGTCCAGCCGCACCACCTCACGCCAAACACGGTGGTGCTGCTGGCCGCCTTCGTCACCATGTGCGAAGGGTACCTCGGCACTCTCCCCACCCTCGAACTCTGGGGGGAGTGCTTCTACCTCAAACTTGGCACCGCCGCCAAGGGCCAGGCGGCTCAATGCGGAGCCTGCGTGGCGGTGCGGTGCCCGGGCACCGGGAACCGCTTCCTGCCCATCTCCCTGCTGCAGTCGGCCAAGCTGTGGCAGAAATCCTATTTCTACGTCAAGAGCATCCACCCAACAAGCGACTACGTCAACTTGCAGGCCTACACAGCCGGCCCGGCAGCCGAGCCGCGCGCCAACTGGCAGTACAAGCCGAGTTCCCTGTCGGCCGCCTCCTCCGCCGCCCTTGCCCGACTTCAGGCGATGACGGTGTCGGTGTACTAAGTATTGGGCCACTAGTACCGCGTACTTGTGCACGGGCAGTTGTAGCCATCCTCGCGGCAAGGCTTGCCGGGAACAGTTCGAGGTCGACTCAAGCCATCGAAGAAATCATCAAGTCAGAGATCTGAGGATCAGCAGATAAGAAGAGCTGGAATCCGAAGGCTAGCTTCCCCGGCAAGATCTTGCCGGGGTGGCCTGCGGAGCCCGGCAAGGCTTGGTGCCCGGCAAGATTCGGCGCCCGGCGAGATTCTGCTACTGTGCCACCGCTTCAGCACAGTAACAAGTCTGACATTCTGGGTCCTTCTCTGGATGCGTGGCGACGCGCCAGTGGAGGAGAGCTTAAGCGGTGCTGATGGGATGGCCCCTTTTTCCATCCCCAAGAAAGTGAGGACACCTAAACAGACACCTCATGGTGCACTAAATGCGTTTGTCCTAATCCGTCAGGGGTTAGGTATGATACCCTGTAGCTACTTTACACCTCAATGTATATACATTCTGCCACTGTGGTGACCCCTTTGAGCATATAAAAGGAGGCCCAAGGCAACTGCTACAGAGGAGGAGAACTTCTAGCCCATTCTGCATGCGTAGCTGCTCTTTGAACATACTGTTCATAGCGAGCGCTCCTGAAGGCTGGGCTCAAGAACATTAATAAGAACACAAAGCAGGAGTAGGGTTTTACGCTGATCAGCGGCCCGAACCTGGGTAAAATCTTCCCGCGTCGATCGTTGGTTCTGCTCTTTGCGTATACCTCTCCCCCCGCCGAATCGTAAAGGGGTCTCTCGGGATCCCATAGGTGTCGTACCCCGACATCTTTGGCGCGCCAGGTAGGGGGATTGAAGGTTGCGTGAACCTGATCTAGTGATCGACGCCTCAGTTTCTTCATCATCATGCCGCCCAAGAAGAAGAGCGCTGTGACGGCGCAACCGTCCACGTCCGTTTTGCCTACGCCTTCGCGTACGGGCGACGGCATGGGTGCAGAAGGAAGAGGACTAGAACCCCCACGGCGTTCTGGTGATCCGAGCCAGGCGAGCGGCATCGTTCGCAGTGGCAGTGGTAACCTGCACGCCGCTGGATCTGGAGACGGCGCTGTGTTGCCCACGGGTGGCACAACGAACTCCAAAGATCGGAGGGCGCCTGCTAGAGCTCCCGCGCCGGCGCAAGCCTCACGACCTACCCAGGTCGTGCATGATGAGCGACGTCATGGCGCTGGTGGTTCAGGGTGTCCCCAGGAAAAGATTTCTGCGCATCGATCCCAAGATGCACGAGACCAGCATGCACACCGAGCTGCTGGCGGAGGTGGCGCGCGGTCGCGTGACCGTGGTGGTGCTCCTTCTAATATGGTTAGGAGTCAGAGCACCTCATGTACCTCACACCTATCGCCGCCGCCTACGCCAGCGGAAGCCTTGGCACGTGCGTAGCTGCTCCTCGATTTTCCTCCAGCCCCGGAGAAGATGGAGGAGTGGCGAGCTACTATCCAGAGCCTTATCGGCTTCGCCAACAAAGATGGACCGCAAGAGGCAGGGCCCTCGCAACGGAGGCCCATCGATCCGGCGCGAGCCGATGTGGAGAAAACCGAAGGTGGTGCAACCACAGTGCACTTCCCTCCGCGGCACCAACGGCGGCCGACAACCCAGTAGGTCGACCGCCGTGAAGAAGTTTCCACGGCGTCATCCGATCCACGGATGCGCTGCGATCAGCGTCAAGTTCTCCAGGAACGAGGCAAGGAGGACGCTCGAACTACCATCGAGCAGCGACGGGAAGCGCGCTATCAGTCTGATAAGCGCGCAGGGCCGGCTATCGACGAGCCTGCGCCAGGGGACGTAGGAGACTTGCCTTATGAGGTAGGGACTCCAGCGTTTACCCGTGAGCTGCGGCAAGTCCGGTGGCCCAATTCCCGAACCTTCAAGCCGGAGGTCCCGGAGAAATATGACGGTAAGACCCATCCCTCAGAATTCCTGAGCATCGACACCATTGCGGTGCAGGCTGCCGGGGGCCGAGATGACAAGATACTTGCCAACTACTTCCCGTTGGTGCTCAAACCCAACGTCAGGTCGTGGTTGATGCATCTGCTGGAGAATTCTATTTCTTCCTGGTCAGATCTATGCCATCAGTTTGTTGGCGCCTTTGTTGGAGGCCACCAAGCTCCTGGCCAAGAGAGCGATTTACATATCATCCCTCAGAAGGAGGGTGAGTCCCTGCGCAAGTTTATCCAGAGATTTAGCCGGGTGCAGTACAATATTCCTGACGTTCACCCTGCCGCTGTCATTAGCGCGTTCCACCAGAATGTGCGTAACCGCAAAATGCGGGAAGAGCTGGCAATGAACAAAGTCAGGAGTATTGCCGAGCTTTACGCTTTGGCCGACAAATGCACTCGAGCTGAAGAGGGGAGGAAACTCCCTGGCGAGGCTGTTGGCGCGGCGGGCGAATCCGAAGAAGAAGATGCCGCGGCCCCGTCAAGGAAAGGCTGGCGGCGGAACCAGAAACGCGGAGGCAAGGCCGTGCTTGCTGTCGAGGAATCCGACAACCCCGATGCCGCCAAGAAGGCCAAGGTTGGTGACCCTGGCAAGGATCTTGCCGGGTGCCCTTCCTGTCAGGCCTTGGCGGCTGCCGACAAGTCAGAGAACTCCGGCAAGCAGTATTGCAAGATCCATCGCACCAAGGGCCACGATCTCCAGAACTGCCGGCAAGTTGAGCAGCTTGCCGAGAAACAGAGGGCCGAATATGAAAGGCGAGATAAGGAGAAGGCCCAAGATGGTGCTGATGGATCCGACAGGAAGCGCGGTGGCCGAGGGGGTCGCCGCGGCAAGGCCAAGCAACAAAAGGATAGGCCCGCTCAGGGCCGGGACAAAGAAGAAGATGATGATGAGGAAGATGATGAGTCCAGTGAGCAAGAATTCCAGAAGGCTACGGAGGCTATGTGTATCGATGGGGGTGCCTCGCTGCATTCTTCCCACCGCCAACTCAAACAGTGGGTGCGGGAAGTCAATGCAGCAGAGCCATCCCCAGATGCATGTAGGCCCCTGAAGTGGTCCAACACGCCTATCATTTTCGACGCAGAGGATCACCCTGATCGCACAACTGCGGTCGGGTGTTTGCCATTGTTGGTCTCGCCAACGATTCGCAACCTCAAGGTGACAAAAATGCTAGTTGACGGTGGGGCCGGCCTAAACTTAATCTCACCGGATGTGCTCAAAAAGCTCCAAATTCCCGACGAGGACCTCGAAGAAACGGGTACGTTTCAAGGGGTCAATCCGGGAAGAACCCAACCTAAGGGCAAGATTACGCTGCCGGTGACATTTGGTAGCGAGCTCAACTTCAGGACCGAGAAGGTGGTGTTTGATGTCGCCAAGATCCCCATGTCATATAATGGGATCCTTGGTCGGCCAGCGCTGGCTAAGTTCATGGCGGCATCACACTACACGTACAACGTTCTGAAGATGCCTGGGCCGTTGGGCGTCATCACTATCCATTCCGATAAGAAGGATGCGCTCATCTGTGCCGACCAACTTTACCGGGAAGCAGTTGCAGCACCTGCCATCAAGGCACCTGCTCCTGCCGCTGGAACTCCTGGGGGGAAGAAGAAGACCGGCAAGAACCTTGGCGCGAACTCCGGCAAGCGCACCTCCTCGGAGTGCTGCGCTTCCGTCGAGGACGCACCAGAGAGTTCCACCGGCAAGAACAAGAAATCCAAGGTTGCTCCGCCGGAGACCAAGAAGGTGCCCGTCAGAGAGGACGGAACGGGGGGGGGGGGGACTTTCACCATAAGTTCCACCCTAGATGACAAATAGGAAAGCGCGCTCGTTGCTTTCCTGCGGGCGAATGTCGACGTGTTTGCGTGGCAACCGTCTGACATCCCCGATGTTCCCAGGAAGGTAATTGAGCACCACCTTGCTATCTGTCCTCATGCGCGGCCCGTCAAGCAAAGGGTCAGGAAACAAGCCTTGGAGCGGCAATAATTCATTGCCGAAGAAATCAGAAAGCTGGAGGCGGCAGGATTGGTCAAAGGAGTGCTTCATCCAACCTGGTTGGCCAATCCGGTTGTAGTGCGGAAAGCGAATGGGAAATGGAGGCTTTGTATCGATTATACAGATATCAATAAAGCTTGTCCAAAAGATCCCTTTCCCTTGCCGCGCATCGACCAGATTGTAGATTCCACCGCTGGTTGTGATCTCCTGTCCTTCCTTGATGCCTATTCAGGGTATCATCAGATTTTTATGGCAAAAGAAGATGAAGAGAAGACCGCATTTATCACCCCATGTGGTACGTATTGTTTTATACGAATGCCTTTCGGGTTGAAAAGTGCCGGTTTGACATTTGCCAGAGCAATCCAAATTGGTTTTGAGCCTCAACTCCATAGAAATATGGAGGCGTATATGGATGATATAGTGGTCAAAACCAAAGACAAAGTGACACTCATTCAAGATTTAGAAGAAACATTTGCAAATCTGCGCAAGATCAACTTGAAGCTCAATCCTGAGAAGTGCGTGTTCGGTGTTCCTTCCGGCAAGCTCCTCGGATTCTTTGTATCTTGCCGGGGAATCGAAGCGAACCCCGACAAGATCAAAGCTATTGAGCAGATTGAAGCGCCGAGACACATCAAAGATGTGCGTCGTCTTGCCGGCTATTTTGCTGCTCTAAGCAGGTTTATTTCCAAATCTGCTGAGCGCGCCCTGCCTTTCTTCAAAATTTTGAAGAAGGCATGTCCAATGAAATGGACTCCGGAGGCGGAGGCTGCGCTGCAAGATTTGAAGAAATACCTTTCCTCTCCGCCGACGCTAGTCACGCCTAAACCACAAGAGCCGTTGCTGCTGTATCTGGCAGCAACAAATCAAGTGGTTAGTGCTGTGCTAGTGGTGCAGAGAGAGGCTGATGAGGAAGCAACACCAGCGGCAGGACCGCCAGGTGACGCGGCAAGATCTTCCCCGGCAAGGGTTGATCCCGGCAAGACAGGATCTGTGCAAACGGAAGAACCAGTGAAGAAGAAGAAGGTGGTGCAGCGCCCAGTTTATTTTGTTAGCTCTCTTTTACAAGGAGCTAGGTCAAGATATTCTGGTGTGCAGAAGTTGCTTTTCGGCCTCCTTATGGCCTCAAGGAAGCTGTGCCATTACTTTCAAGCACATGAAATCACCATCGTCACTCGCTTTCCATTGCAATGAATTTTGCAAAATCCAGAAGCAACCGGCAGGATCATGGAGTGGGCGTTGGAGTTGTCAAGCTTTGGCCTCAAGTTTGAAAGCACTTCGACGATTCAGAGCAGGGCCTTGGCGGAGTTCATTGCAGAATGGACCCCAACGCCAGACGAAGAGGCTCAGGAAACAACTCTTCCCGGCAAGGAAATCGATCAGCAATGGGTTATGTACTTTGACGGGGCTTTCTCGCTGCAAGGCGCCGGTGCTGGTGTGCTGCTTATCGCACCCACCGGAGAGCACCTCAAGTACGTAGTCCAAATGCATTTTCCCTGGGAGAGTTCGACCAACAACACTTCAGAATACGAGGGTTTGCTTGCCGGCCTCAGGATCGCGGCAGACCTTGGTATCAAAAAGCTCGTCATCAAAGGCGATTCATAGCTTGTTGTCAGGCAAGTTAACAAGAGTTATCAAAGTCCATTGATGCAAGCCTACGTGGATGAAGTGAGGAAAATGGAAGAGCACTTTGACGGTCTGCAAATGGAGCACGTTCCTCGTGCCGAGAACAGTGTTGCTGATGACCTGTCAAAGCGTGCCGCCCTCAAGTTGCCTGTGGAACCAGGAACTTTTGTGCTCCAATTGACTCAACCATCAGTGGCGCCATCGATGTGGCAAGAAAAGAGAAGAAAGTTGAACTCTGGCCAGTACTTCCCGGCAGAGCTCCCCGGAGCCGCCGACAAGGAAGTTGCCGGGATCGACATGCCTGCCGGGGAACAACAGGCGGCAGGGCCTCAGGCCCTTGCTGTCGAGACAAATGTTCCCCCGGCAGAGGAGATGCCTTTAGTCCTAGCTGTCGAGCCTCAGGCTCCAGCATGGGCGCAACACATTGTCCATTTCCTTCAGACAGGAGAACTCCCGGAGGAACAGGAAGAAGCAGAAAGAGTAGCCCGTCGGTCTGTTATGTACAAGTTTGTCGATGACGTCCTATACAGAAAGAGACCAAACGATGTGAAATTGAAGTGCATTCCTCGGGAGGATGGACTAGAGCTGTTGGCAGAGATACATGGAGGCATATGTGGCTCTCACATAGGGTCAAGAGCACTTGTCGGGAAAGCATTCCAGCAAGGTTTCTTTTGGCCCACCGCCCTCCAGGATGCAACTGCACTAGTCACCAAGTGTGAAGCGTGCCAGTTTCATTCGAAGAAATCACATCAACCAGCTCAAGCTCTTCAGACAATCCCTCTCTCCTGGCCATTTTCGGTCTGGGGGCTCGACATACTGGGCCCTTTCCCTCGTGCTACCGGGGGCTTTGAGTACTTGTACGTTGCTATCGACAAGTTCACAAAGTGGCCGGAGGTGGAAGCAGTGAGGAAGGTGACAGCACAATCAGCCGTCAAGTTCTTTAAAGGGATAGTTTGCCGTTTCGGTGTGCCCAACAGGATCATCACCGACAACGGCACGCAGTTCACAAGTCGCACCTTCATGCAGTACGTCCAAGACCTTGGCGGCAAAATTTGTTTTGCCTCTGTTGCTCACCCGAGAAGCAACAGCCAAGCGGAGAGGGCTAATGCTGAAGTGCTGCGCGGTCTCAGGACCAGGACCTTTGACAGGCTGAAAAAGTGCAGAAGACGCTGGATTGATGAGTTGCCGGCGGTTCTTTGGTCAATCAGAACGACACCAAATTGAGCCACCGGCCAGACGCCCTTCGCTCTGGTCTACGGAGCGGAAGCAGTTCTCCCCACGGAACTCACGTATGGATCACCTCGAGTGCTCGCTTATGATGAGCTTGAGCAAGAGCAACTGCGGCAAGATGACACTGTGCTCCTTGAGGAGAATCGTCTTCAGGCTGCTGTGCGAGATGCGCGCTACCAGCAAGCTTTGCGTCGCTACCATAGCCACAAAGTTCATGCCCGAAGCCTTGAGGAAGGCGACCTTGTTCTTTGGCGGATTCAGTCCGCCAAGAATTCAAACAAGTTGACGCCAAAGTGGGAAGGCCCTTATCGGGTAGTACGAGTCACCAGGCCCGGCGCTATCCGTCTGGAGACCGAAGATGGCGTTCCAGTGAGCAACTCCTGGAATATCTAACATCTTCGCAAGTTCTACCCATAAGGCGCGGTTGCCGGGGGCTCCCGGCAACCACCCTTTTGTACAAGTCTTGCCGGCGAGGCATGTGATCCTTTGTACAAAGCCAGGCGCAGACCCTGAGCGCAGATGAATAAATTTAAGTGTTGTACATTCCCTTATTGATTCCCATGTTCATATTTATATATGCATGTTTGTCTAAGATGTTGTATAACACCTACTCCCGGTAAGTTCTAATGGACCGCCAAGGTTTCATGTCTTTATTTTCTCTTCTTTCTTTTTAAAAGACAGAAGGATTCCTCGCGTGCACATGTGAAGGGGGGGGGGGGGGGGGGGGGGGGGAAGGGAGATATGAGTACCAGTTGGCGACGTTCGGAATCGACGCTTGCCGGAGGAAGGATAGCGACAGAAAGCTAAGTTCTAAAAACATAGAGCAAGTTTCTTTTATTACAAAGTTATTTCCTTGGACGATTCCGACTCTTGTATGGAAAATCTGCACGCGAAGGAACCCTTGTTGTAATCAGTTGCGCCCTTATTTTGTTTCGAGCCTGCTCAACGATTTAAGTGGCTGCACTGAGAACGCCGAGGAGTCTTGCCGGCTGCTGCGCCTCCAGCAGGCTGCTGAAGTCCCGCACCCAGCGCTCGCGGCAGGTTGCGCGCCGGCAAGTTTTTCAGTAAGCGTAGGGTGAACTCCATACATAAAGGAATCAGACAAGGAAAATAGCAAGCATGAACCTAAACATAGGCGAGTTATATTACATTCATGAGTTGCCGCAATTCTAACTTGAGACTTAATTGTCTTTTACATAGAATGATGACGGCAAGGAAAGGGGGAGCACTTAATCCCTGCGCTGGCCTTCAATCCTTTTGATGGAGTCCACCTTCTCGAGGATAGGCGCGATGCATTCTTCAAGCGCCTCAACATTTGCGTCCCTTGGCAGATGGCCGAGCGCGTTGGAGAGGTCGATGCCGGGATTGCTGTGTACCACCTTGATAAGCACCTTGCGGAGGACGGCCCGGCAAAGCCGGCGAGTCTCGTTGGCCAATTGGGTCGCCCGGCTAGACTGGAGCACCCTCAAGGCGTTGATGATGCTTTCAAAGAACATCGTCAACCTGGCACTTGGAGATATTCTTTCCTCGGAAGAATACCTGAAGTTCGACAGGCCCATGGTTGATAGTTCTGCAGTAAGCTTCTCCGCGGTGGCGATGAGACGTCCAGTCCAGATCTCCACCCCCTTCTCATAATCGGTTTGGGCGGCGGCGGCGCTCTTGAGCAGGTTCCTCTCTTCTTGGAGATCCTTGAGTAGAGCTTTCTCACGGGCCCTGCCGGCCTCGAGAGACTTCTGCAACGCGGTCACCTTCAACTCCAGAACTGCAATGTCATCAGCCGCAGAGGAGAGCTTCTTGGTTTTGTTGGACAGGGCAACTTGCATCTCCGCCAAGGAGTGGAGGGTTTTTTCCCTATCACCTTTGAGCGTCGAGAGCTCCTTGTCGTGCTCTTCAAGATCTGTTTCCAGTTTCTTCACCTTGTCGCTCAGCTCGTTCTTGGCGGCCTCTGCAGCTTTGGCAGCATTGACGGCCTCCTTGAGCTTGCCGGCGTGACTTGCAGTCAGAGCTTCGAGCGCCTCTTTATGTTTTTGCTCCAGCTCCTGGGTCCGCCGCGCGACAAGCTTCTCGATATCTTCATCTTTGCTGTGAAGCTTGGCGGCGAGCGCCTGCTCACGTGTGGTGAGATCTTCCTCATAAGCATCAAGAGTAACGCGGCACCCCGTTAGGAGGGCATCTTCAGTGGCAATCCTTTGAGTAGCTTCATCATGCGCCTTCTCCATATCAGATTGCTTGAGGAGGATTTCTGTCCACTGCTGGCTCACTTGTTCCCGGCCGGCAACCAACTCTTGGAGGGCCTCGGCGTGCCAGACTTGCATTTGTTCGATGCGCCTTTGAAAATTTGCTTCGGCCGCCTCGACAACTGCGATTCTGGAGTCTGCCTTATCTTTCCGGGCGCGGTGGAGAGCCTGGAGCTTGCGGAAATTCTCGCCCATGGCCTGAAGGAGCTGATCCTCTTCAAATTTGCCGCTGCTAGCGCTGGGATCATCAACAACCTCGAGCCCGGCAGCAGTGATGATATCTTCGTCAAAAACTTCTCCTTCGGCTGGTGCCCCAATGCTTGCCGTCCCCGGCAAGTTAACGAACAGATTCTCGCCAACCTTGAGGTATTTGCTGGATGAGGGGCCTTCAGATGTTGACGGTTGGTCTTCAGCGACCGCCTCACCAGTGGCAGGGGGCTCCGTGGCCGGTGCAGTGCCTGGCGCTCCTGCGGCAGGAATGCCGTCAGTACGGTCATCAGCCTCCCTGTCGCCCCCTTCAGTAGGTTCCTTGGCGGGTTCCTCTTGTGCAGTCTTGGCGGCCTCCCCGTCAAGAGCACCACCAGCCTCGACAGTGTCATCCTTGGTGGCCTCACTGGCAGCGATCCTGTCTGCTTCGGCAGGGGCGTCCCTGGCGGTCTCCTCGATGACAACATTGACATCCATGTGTTCCGTCACAGGGAACTCTAAATGACGAAGGAGGAGAACAGAATAAGATCGAGATTGAAGATTGAAGCGACTAAAGACAGAGAGATAAGGGAAAGAGTAACAAGCATTGTGAGGCAACCAGTTACCTGCGTTGAGCTGTTGGGAGGTGGCCTCGCCCTTCCCGGCAACTTCGCTTGCCGGGGAAGGGTTGCCGGTGTCCATGCTTGCCGGCTCCTCCTTAGTTAAGATGGGCTCATCGGTAGGATCTCTTGCCGGGGACGTGCTTGTGGGCGGCGTGGTCGATGAAGGTGGCATGACGGGGATGTTTTCCGACAACTCTCCTTGTTGCCGTTCTTCTCCTGCGAACCCAAGGATATCAGCGGCAAGAATGGAGGCCTCGGCACCCGCCAGCGGAAAAAGAACAGTGAACTTACGCCGGGGGCTGTGCTGGGGGCTGCTTTGAGGACTGGGCTCCGGGCTGACAACGACGGTTTCTGGCACGCTCGTGGAGCCTGCCAGGGGCTCGTCGCCCATAGAAGTCTTTGACCTCTTCACCATCCTCTCCAGCAAGGTTTCTGCATCACTGTAGAGACAATACGAGCAAGTTAGTAAGATCGATCCAAGATTGAAATATAAATGTTGTGGCAAAGTACTCACTCTTCTTCCTCTCGCTCCGGACTAAAGCCGGAGATGTCGAAATCGACCTCCGCTGCGATGTCTGAGTGGGGAGGCGGAGGAGGGGTCCTAGGCCGCTTGGCTGTGGCAGGCGCCAGGGCAGCTTCCGATGCGGTAATGCGAGACACCTCTGCCGCCCCAGCAGTGGCCGCTGGTGTGGGTCTCGCGCGCCGCGTGGGTTGTTAACGAACCCCTTGCCGTGGTCCAGTCTTGCCAGCCACTTTCTTGCCGGGAGCCTCGCCGCTCGAAGAAGGCTGGCTTGCCGGGATGCCAGATGCGGCCTTCCGAAGAACACGCTTCATCTTCTTCGGGGCTGGGAGCTCTTCTTGCGTTTCCTCTTCGGCCGTGTCCTCGCCAAACGAGCTATCAGCGGCTGCGCTGCTCTATTCCCCGATAGCCTTGTCCTTCCCGGCAGGTTTTGCCTCCACCTACCTCTGCGTCGCTGGCTTCCCATTCTGTGAAGCCAACGCTGCCGGCCTCCGTGGCAAGGTTTGCCTCCTCCACTCTAGTAGCAATGTAAGCTACTTCTTGGTCGGTGGTGGCTCGGATGAAATCTGCCTCTTGCCGGACGGGTCTCTCCGTCAAGTTGTCGAAAAACTTCTGTGCTTCCTCCTCGGTTGGCTCGGTCCAGGTCGGGTCAAGACCGTGGGCGTTGAACATCGGCATGAAGGCGATGATTGACCCCAAGGCAGAAT
The DNA here is from genome assembly GCA_011799875.1 of Thinopyrum elongatum. Taxonomy (NCBI): domain Eukaryota; kingdom Viridiplantae; phylum Streptophyta; class Magnoliopsida; order Poales; family Poaceae; genus Thinopyrum; species Thinopyrum elongatum. The sequence continues at coordinate 489,663,121 of CM022303.1, read as the reverse complement.
TGTTGCACAAGGGGACAATCCTTGCCGGCAGCCGATGCTTGTCTTCACGCTGGAATAGTTTTTTACGGAGAGCGCCAAGCTGCATAGTGGTCAGATTGTTGTTCAGCCCGGGGCGCAATCTCATGACATCTGCCGCGTTTCTGTATTCCCAAGCTGGCCTTCCCCTGTTCTGCAAAGGGGCGATGCGGCGGCGGAGAAAGTCGAAGCCAATCATCTCCATCATCAGCCCGGCAGCCTTCAGGCGAAGGATCCTAGTGGTGGCGATTGTGAGCCTCTCATCCTCCGCGGCGAAATCTCTCCAGTCCTTGCCGCGGACCACCTTCTGTTGCCGGGGAAGACAAAACGGATGGGGATCTGCTTACTGGATCCAGCACCATTCAGCCCGCCACTCGTCCCACTTTTCACGGTAAACTCCTTCTGGGTATATTTCCTTATTCCAAGCCCTTGGAATCCAGGCGATAGAACCAGAGAGGGCCTCTCCTTTTTGGATGCGAGGGAAGAAGTAATGGCGAAAAAGAGCAGAGTTGGGAATCACGCCGACAAAGTTTTCACAAAGGTGGGCAAAGATAGACATACAAAGTACCGCATTCGGCGTGAAATCGAGAAGAAGAAAGCCGTATGTGTACATGATATCATTGAAGAAGTCGGAAAATGGGGGACAGAGCCCGCAATAGAAATACGCAGTGAAGAAAGGGTATCTGTCCGATCCACCTTTGGAACAAGCACCTGGGATCACGCGTGTGGCGGGGTGAGCTTGCGTCCCCTTCGCCCACATGCACTGGTACCGCCCCTTCAGAGCTTCAGCATCGAGCGATGGGGGGAAGACGACATATTTCTTCTGCATCTTCACCAGTTCGCTCTCCGGGACGTCGGCTTTTGCTTCCTTGCCTTTGCCTTTGCTGGCCTTGGGCGGCATGGCGGCTGTGAGGGCGGAAGCCGGGGGTGGAGCGAGCGTGGGAGCGGCGGGCGGAGAAGGAAAAAGCTTCGCTCTGAGCTCGAGAGGAGGAAGGCGATGGCGATGGCCAGATTGAGAAAAAGAGGGGGGTAAATAGGCTTGTGCCTCTGCGGCTTCTCCTTTTTATGGGGAAGGAGCGGGGCCGCCTCTTTTATTCCCCAATGTGAATGCGCCTCTATAGGCGCGTCGCAGTTGCAGCCTTTGAAGGCACGCTTCCCACGTCGCGCGCTCGGTGCGTGTAGTGGGGGGCACAGTAAAACGAGATATGTACGAGCAGTTAATCCCCTGCCACGCGTGCCCGTGCACTGTTTGGGCCTAGCCCAACAACGCCTCGCACTCGTGTATGGCCTAGGCCTGGGGGCTCCTGTCGGTGTACTAAGTATTGGGCCACTAGTACCCCGTACTTGTGCACGGGCAGTTGTAGCCATCCTCGCGGCAAGGCTTGCCGGGAACAGTTCGAGGTCGACTCAAGCCATCGAAGAAATCATCAAGTCAGAGATCTGAGGATCAGCAGATAAGAAGAGCTGGAATCCGATGGCCAGCTTCTTGCGGGGGTGGCCTGCGGAGCCCGGCAAGGCTTGGCGTCCGGCAAGGCTTGGCGCCCGGCAAGGCTTGGTGCCCGGCAAGATTCGGCGCCCGGCGAGATTCTGCCACGGTGCCACCGCTTCGGCACAGTAACAAGTCTGACATTCTGGGTCCTTCTCTGGATGCGTGGCGACGCGCCAGTGGAGGAGAGCTTAAGCGGTGCTGATGGGATGGCCCCTTTTTCCATCCCCAAGAAAGTGAGGACACCTAAACAGACACCTCACGGTGCATTAAATGCGTTTGTCCTAATCCGTCAGGGGTTAGGTATGATACCCTGTAGCTACTTTACACCTCAATGTATATACATTGTGCCACTGTGGTGACCCCTTTGAGCATATAAAAGGAGGCCCAAGGCAACTGCTATAGAGGAGGTGAACTTCTGGCCCATTCTGCATGCGTAGCTACTCTTTGAACGTACTGTTCATAGCGAGCGCTCCTGAAGGCTGGGCTCAAGAACATTAATAAGAACACAAAGCAGGAGTAGGGTTTTACGCTGATCAGCGGCCCGAACCTGGGTAAAATCTTCCCGCGTCGATCATTGGTTCTTCTCTTTGCGTATACCTCTCCCCCCGCCGAATCGTAAAGGGGTCTCTCGGGATCCCATAGGTGTCGTACCCCGACAGACGGAGTCGGAGGGCCTGAAGGGGTCGGACTTGCTGGCTGCCTTCGTGAGGCGCCGAGTGCTCCCCCTCCAAGCTCGGCCACACATCATCAGCTGCATGAGCGGGCACCAGGACCCGTGCCGGATGTGCACACGGGACCTGCCGGACGTGGAGGTGGTCCGGCTGGTCAACTATATCTCCAACTGCAAGCTGTCGGAGGTGGACTGGCGGTTCAGCATGCGGCCGTACGACAGCGCACATCCGCCACCTGCGGTGAGTCTTGTAATTATTTTCTCTTTGCTGGTCCGAGTTCTTGTTTTGCCGCCTGACCAGTCGGCCATGGTGCAGGTCCTCCCAGCCCAGTCGGCCGTCGGCGCTCTGGATCCAGGTCAGCAGTATATGCCGGACCGAACGAGGAGCGACGTGGAAGACCCCGACTTGGGGGCGGCCGCCCTGGAGGAGGACGACGCCACAGGTGGCGGCGGTGGAGCAGGCGGCTCCGGGGGAGGAGGCGGCCTTGAGGACTGGCCGGATGACGATGAGGAGGAGAACGAGCCACGCCGCCTGCACGGCACCGACAGGGCGGGCGCGAGCTCCTCAGCCACGCTGACCGCACCAGGCGGCCCACAAAAGCACCGAGCCAGCTCGTTGCTGTTCGGCAGCCGGCCGAAGAAGTCGAAGAATGTGGCCACCGCAACAAGGTGGCAAGAGGCCGCCGCAAGAGCGGCCCAGTTCCAGAGGGCCCCGAAGCAGCCCCCGATGGTGTCCGCGTAAGTGCTTGGTTGTGTTTTCCTTTCTTCTTCCTTGCAAACTTTTTCTGAGTTTTCTCTTGTCTTGCTTGAATCAGGGACCCACTCACTCTTGAGCAGTCTGTCGTTGCTTCCGTGATCGGGGAGGCGGAAGGCTCCGCCAATACCCGCCGCGTGGACCCGCTCGCCGACCTCCGGGCGGCGACGGAGAGGAACGCGCGGGAGGCGCGCGTGGAGCGGGAGGAGGCGGAAAGGCAGGAGGCGGAGGCGGCCAAGGCAGCGCGGGCGGACGTGGACATGGCGGCCAAGGCTCAAGCGGACGCCGCCGCCAAGGCTCAGGCGGACGCGGCCGCTAGGGCACAAGTGGAAGAAACCACGCGCGGCCGGACCCCGCAACTTGTCATTCCGTTGCGCGTGGCGCCGCCAGCGCCAGAGATCCCGGTGCCGACTGGAGGAGCCGGCGATGACCAGCCGGTCGTGGAGAGGAGAGGAGGTGACACCATCGTCTCGGAGGTGGAGGTGCCCCCGCAAGCGCCGACTGCCGGGGCCCGGGGCAATCGGCCTGACATGCCACCGGCGCCGCCGGTCAGTGGCGAGTTGGTGGTGGGGGCGACTCCCGTGGTCTGCCCTTCGGTGCGCCGGCGTGCGGTGAAGGCGGCCTCGGCGCCGCGGGCTCAGGAGATCGGGGCCGCGAGCTCGTCGGCCCCAGACACAGAGGCCACCAGTGCCGCCCCACCAGAATGGACGCCTGGGGGCGGGACGGGCGTGCTGAACAAGGCCGCGCAGGACGTTCAGGCCCAGCTCCAGGCCCAAGGCGCCGCCCTCCAGCAATGTACGAAGGCGTTCTTGGCGACGCGGACGGCCGTTCGGGTATGCTTCTTTGCTTTGTTTTTTGATTCTTGCAGTCTTCCGTGGGGGCGCGCCAGCGCACCCACTGGGTGTAGCCCCCGAGTTCCGGGCCGGCTGCTGAGCAGGCGGCTCAGAACTTTAAGGTAGGTTCCGAGTGCTAACTTGTTTTCTCTTCTTTTGTCTTCGTTGCAGGACTACCACAACATCTGCGCAGCCGCCTTCAACTCCCAGGTCCAGGAGTTGGCTAAGCGGACCGCCGACCTCACCGAAAGCCGGCGTAAGCATTCTGTCTACTTCCTCGCGGGGGCGCGTCAGCGCACCCGCTGGGTGTAGCCCCCGAGATTCGGGCCGACTGCTGAGCAGTTGGGCCGGATCTTCTGGCAACCACTTTTCTTTTTTGGTCATCTTTGTTGATTGTCCTCTCTTTCTCATTTTTGCAGGAGCCAACGCCACATTGCAGCAGCATCTGGGCGAAGTCCACACCGAGCTGCGCGTCAAGGAGGAGAAGCGCCGTAAGGCAGCCCTGGAGCGCAACCGTCTGGCCAAGAAGTTGGCGGACTAGGCGGACCAGCAAAGGCAGAGCTCCAGAAGCTCAAGGAGGCGGAAGGCGCCTTTCAGGCCGAGTTTGAGATCGAACACTCAAAGTGGGCCGAGAAGGAGGAGATTGAGGACATGATCGACGGTAAACTTCTTTCTTTGGAATAGCTGCCGACTGCATCGGGAGTCGGCTTTTGATCTTTGTTTTTCTTTTGCGTAGACTTCTTTCCTGGCCACGCCGTCGCCGTCAGCCAGGCCATCGAGGCGCGGTGCGACCAGCGTAGGAGGGAAGGAGTGGAGATCCCGCCCGACGCGCCTCGAAACATGAACGAGCAGCTCCTGGCCGTCAGGACGCGTTTGCAGCCGATTCACCGTCTGCTCCGCCACCTTCAGCGTGCCGGGTCTCAGCTGGTTTCCGCCCTCTGGCCAGGCGGCCAAGCTCCACGCACCCCCAGTCGGACCGCCGACTGGTTGGAGGCGGCAATCGGCTGCTTCGAGGCTTGGAGGGGCTCCTCCGCTCGGGCAGGCACCCGAAGAGCCTTGGAGTTCGTCAAGGCGTGGTATCCTGTGCTGAACCTAGCCCAGTTGGCCACGTTCCGGCAGGAGGCCATGGAAGAGTTGGTGGCAGCGGGGCCTGCGCTCACCCATCGTGCGGTGGCGATCGCCGAGTACACCGACACCAGCGTCTTCTTCCCCGAGCTGGACGAGGAGGGTGCCGAGGTGCCGATGAACTGGTTCGGGCTGAACCCGGATGACGGCGAGGACTCGGCGGAAGAAATCGCCTCAAGCGACGAAGGCGAGGACGAGGAAGATGAGGATGGTGAAGGCGACGCACCGAAGGGCGGAGCGGACGCCCAACCTCAGCTTGATCGGGCCTCGAGCAACGAGCCGCGTGCGAGCGCACCGACTGCTGCTGAAGGCGACCAAGCCGAGACTCGCCAGACGGCCACTCCACCAGCTGGCGCCGCCGACTCCACCAACCTGCCAGACTCGCCTGTTGCTCCTTTGGCCTAGGCTGCCAACTTATCTTATCTTTTCCTGCTTTGGTAATCTTTAGAACAAACTTTGTTAAATTCACACAGTTCCACCCGCTGGGGGTGTATTCAAACTTTGTTGAATGCTAGCCGAGGGCCTCTTGCTATGTGATTTAATTCTCGCACAAGATGTGCTTCACCGAGCTCTGACTTGTCTTGCTTTCTGTTCTTTTGGCTTTTTTCCTTTGCCGCTTTCCCTTGGCTGCCGCCTTGCAGGCCAGACAACCATTCTTCGGTCTGCTGGCCGGGTCAAGTACTTGGCGATTTTGGGAAGACAAGTACTTTGGCCGCTTAGAACGTAGCAATTTAAGTGAGAAGCCGGCCGGCCGGTTGCTCAGCAACCGGACGGCTAGGCGAGGAGCCGACTTGGCCTATGTGGGTGCTTTCGTCCTTAGCCATTTTTCATGTGAGCACCATTTCCTGCCTTTGACTCTTGCCTGCCAGACAGTCGCTCTGCGAGCTACGGCTTATGGCAAGGGAGGGCTTAGATGCCGGCACACTACTTGTCCTACTACAGGTAGAGCCAACATAGTACAAGGCGGCAAGCCCCCGGGCCGACTGGTCGGACCCGGTGCCGGGCGGAGGAATGAAATAACATACTCACAGGCATGAAACTTATCATACAGATAAGAAAGGTAGCCCCCGAGTGCTCCTCGAGGGACCCGGTGCCTTTGCCCTTAGTACAAAAGGTAGCGTGGTACATACTGTATTTAACTCTAAAATCTTCGGAGGAGATTTGCGTTCCATGGGCGCTCTGTTTCCTTGCCGGAATCATCCCTTTTGCGCGCCCTGGGCTTCTGTGCGTCGATGAGGTAATAGGAGTCGTTGCCCAAGGCTTTGCTGATGATGAAGGGGCCTTCCCAAGGGGCCGAGAGCTTGTGCTGGCCGGCTGTTCGCTAGATCAGCCGGAGCACAAGGTCTCCCTCTTGGAAGGATCGTGGCTTGACCTTCTGACTGTAGTAGCGGCGCAGGCTCTGCTGGTAGATGGCGGACCGGCTGAGTGCTAACAGTCGGCCTTCTTCCAGCAGATCGATGCCGTCTTCTCGTGCTTCCTTCGCCTCCGCCTCCGTGTACATGGTGACGCGAGGCGAGTCGAACTCGATGTCAGTTGGGATGACGGCCTCGGCCCCGTACACGAGGAAGAAGGGAGTGAAACCGGTTGATCTGTTCGGAGTGGTGCAGAGGCTCCAGAGGACGGCCGGCAACTCATCGATCCAGCAGCCGGCCGAGCGCTCCAGTGGCTCGACCAGTCGGGGTTTGATGCCGGATAAGATGAGGCCGTTTGCTTGTTCTACTTGGCCGTTTGACTGCGGATGGGCAACGGAAGCTAAGTCCTGTCGGATGCCCTGCGTCGCGCAGAAACGGGCCAAGGCGCCTTTGGCAAAGTTAGTGCCATTCTCGGTGATGATGCTATGTGGTACACCGTACCGAACAGTGATTTCTGCAATGAAGGTCACAGCAGTCGGACCATTTAGTTTCTTGATTGGTTTTGCTTCAATCCACTTGGTGAATTTGTCCACGGCGACTAGCAGATGGGTCATGCCACCGCGTGCTGTCTTGAATGGGCCCACCATGTCCAACCCCCAGACGGCAAAGGGCCTGGTAAGGGGGATGGTCTTGAGTGCAGAAGCCGGCAGATGTTGCTTGGAGCTGAATTTTTGGCACCCCTTGCATTTCTTGACTAGATCCTTGGCGTCCTCCAAAGCAGTCAGCCAGAAGAAACCATGGCGGAAAGCTTTGGCGACAAGGGATCTGGAGGCCGCGTGGTGGCCGCACTCGCCTTGGTGTATGTCTCTGAGGATTGCCTTGCCTTTCTCTGGTTCGACGCATCGTTGGAAAACGTCGGTCACGCTGCGCCTGACAAGCTCTCTGTTTACTATCGTGTAAGCTCCTGCCCGGCGTTGCACCTGCCGGGCCGAGATCTCATCAACTGGCAGCTCTTCGCTTACCAGAAAGTTGAGGATGGGCTGCGCCCATGATGGTGCTTCGACTTCATCCACTGTCATTACGGCCACTGAAACTAGGGCGATTGGGTTGGGAGGTGGCGGGGTGGAGTCGGCCGCGTCTTGCTACGTCGTTGAAGTCCCCGGGACGGCCGCTGCAGCCCCCGGGCCGGGTTGTAGAGTCCCTGGGCCGGGTGCGACTGCCGCAGTCCCTGAGCCGCTTGGTGAAGTCCTTGGGCCGGCTGCCGCAGCCCCCGGGCCGGGTGCGACTGCTGCAGTCCCCGTGCCGGCTGCCGAACTCCCCGGGCCGGCTGCTGCAGCCCTCGGGCCGGGTTGCGAAGTCCCCGGGCCGGGTGTGACTACTGCAGTCCCCATGCCTCTTGCCGAAGTCCCCGGGCTGGCTGCTGCAGCCTCTGAGTCGGATCCGACTGCTTCGGGAGCAGCCGGCACGAAGATGGATTCTGATTCCGAGGAAGGCTTGATAGATGGCTTGCGGAGGCACTGAAGGGACACGCCGGCTGGTATGGCTTGCCTGGTGGAGCCGATCCGTGCCAGGGCGTCTGCTCGCTCGTTGTCGGCCCGTGGCACGTGAAGGAGCTCGCATCCATCAAAATATCCGCTGATCTGCTGGACGAGGAAGCGGTAGCTCGCCATATTTGCATCCTTGGCGTCCCAGTCGCCAGACGACTGTTGGACCACCAAGTCCGAATCGCCGTAGCACAGAATCCGGCGGATGCCAATCTCCTTGGCCAGCCGGAGTCCATGTACTAGCGCCCCGTACTCGGCCACGTTGTTGGAGGCGGCAAAGTGGATTTGCAGCGTGTATCTGAGCTTGTCGCTTTTGGGAGAGGCGAGGACGACGCCGGCTCCCAAACCGGTGCGCATCTTCGAGCCATCAAAGTGCATCCGCCAATGAGTGGAGTCTGGAGCTGGCGGCAGGTACTGGGTCTCGGCCCAGTCGACGAGGAAGTTGGCCAGTGCTTGGGACTTGATGGCGGCGCGAGGCTGGTAGAAGATGGTGTAGGGGGACAGCTCGATGGCCCACTTGGCCACTCGGCCCGATGCGTCTCTGCTGCCTATGATCTCCGCAAGCGGGGCGGTGCAGACGACCGTGATGGGATGCTCTTGAAAGTATGGCTTGAGCTTCTTGGCGACAAAATGCACGCCATAGCACAACTTTTGGTAGTGGGGGTAGTTCTGCTTGGAAGCTGACAGCACCTCACTCAAGTAGTAGACGGGCCTCTGGACCGGCTGTGCCTTGCCGTCCTCTCGGCGCTCTACCACCATAACTGTACTGACCACCCGGCTGGTGGCGGCGATGTAGAGAAGCATGGGCTCCTTGGCAGCCGGAGCGGCCAGGACGGGCGGCGTGGTCAACATCTTCTTGAGTTGGAGGAAAGCCTCGTCCGCCTTGTCGTTCCACTCGAAATGAGTGGTTTTCTTCATCAAATGGTACAGTGGAAGAGCCTTCTCGCCTAGCCGACTGATGAAGCGGCTGATGGATGCCAAGCAGCCGGTGAACTTCTGAATGTCTCGCAGTCGGGTGGGCCTCTCCATCCTCTCGATGGCCTTGATCTTGACAGGGTTGCACTCTATGCCGCGCTCTGAGACAAGGAAGCCGAGGAGCTGGCCGGCTGGTACTCCAAAGGCACACTTTTCTGGGTTGAGCTTGATTTGAAAACGGCGCAGGTTATCAAAGGTTTCCTTGAGATCTTCCAGGAGGGTACCGCGCTTCTCCGTCTTCACCACAATATCGTCCACATACACATGGGCATTTCTGCCGAGTTGCTTGAGGAGGCACTTCTGCATGCAACGCTGAAACGTGGCGCCGGCGTTTCTCAAGCCGAACGTCATGGTCAGGTAGCAGAAGGCTCCGAATGGTGTGATGAAGGCGGTCTTCAGGCGGTCGGCCGGGCTTAACTTGATCTGGTGGTACCCCGAGTAGGCATCCAAAAAACTCAACAGCTCGCATCCGGCTGTGGAGTCTATCACTTGGTCAATCCGAGGCAAGGCAAACGGATCTTTCGGGCAAGCTTTGTTGAGGCTGGTGTAGTCAATACACATGCGCCATTTGTTGTTCTTATTTAGTACAAGGACTGGGTTGGCAAGCCACTCTGGGAAGAATACTTCCATAATGAAGCCGGCTGCTAGAAGCTGGGCTATCTCTTCACCAATGATTCCTCTCTTCTCCTCCGACAGGCGGCGGAGGGGTTGCCTGACTGGTTTTGCATCTGCTCTGACATATAGCTTGTGCTCGGCGAAATCCGTCGGAACACCCGGCATGTCCTTTGGAGACCACGCAAAGATGTCCCGATTCTCACGGAGGAAATCGACGAGCTCGCTTTCCTATTTGCTGTCGAGGCGGGCTCCTATGACAGCGAACCTCTCCGGGTGCTCCGGGTCCAAGGGTATCTTCTTGGTTTCTTTGGCCGGTTGGAAAGAGCCCTGAGCTTCTGACCCCTTGGGATCTGGCGACAGGTCCGGCTGCTCGCCGGCCATGGCCACAACCCAGTCAAGGAGCCGTTTCTCGGCAGCAATCACAAGGGACTCGGCCAGCCGACTGCTGGCAGTGGCACAGGCGGCAGACTTCTGGTAGTCGCCGGCTATGGTGATAATGCCCTTGGTGCCCGGCATCTTCATCTTGAGGTAGGCGTAGTGGGGGACCGCCATGAACTTGGCCAGAGCAGGCCGGCCAAGCAACGCGTGGTAGGGGCTCTCAAGGTCAACCACCTCGACCAGATTGGCTCTCGGCGGAAGTGATTCTTGTCTCCGAAGAGGACATATATCTTGATCTTGCCGATTGGTGAGCAGGATAGGCCAGGCACAATGCCATGGAAGACAGTCCGGCTGGGCTGGAGATGTTTCTCTTTGATGCACAACTTCTCCATGGTGTCACGGTAGAGGATGTTGATGCTGCTACCGCCGTCTATCAGAATTCGGGAGAAACGAGCAGCTCGCCTTTCTGTTGCAAAGGTGGCATCCAGCACCAGGGCATAGGAACCCGGAGAAGGCATCACCTCCGGGTGGTCAGCTCGGCTCCAACTGATCGGCTTCTCCGACCAGTGCATGAACTCTGGGGCTTCAGAGGCGACAGTATTCACTTCTCGGCGCTGTTGACGCCGGCTGTGCCTGTCGTCAGTCACGCTAGTGAAGACGACGTAAGCTCCATGCTCTTCAGGAAACTCATCTTGGATCGCGCCGACTGGTCGGACCGTCGGCTGCTGGGGAGGCGGAGGCGGCGGGCCAGCAGGCGGCGGAGGCAGTCCTTCGCCTTTGGCGATGCGGGTGAGCCAGTGGCACTTCCGGGTGGTGTGGTTGGATGGCTTCGCGCCGCTGTGGAACTTGCAGGGAGCGTCAAGGGTTTGCTCAAACGAGAAGGCGGGCAACCAGGCAGGCTTGCCGTCCTTCTGGCATTTGGGGCCGGGCTGCTCCTCTGGTTGCTGGTCTTCGACTGTCGCCACCTGCCGGCTGGTAGTAGCCGGCTGCAGGGCCTTGCGCTTATTGTCGTTTGACTGTTGGCGCCAACTGGAATCACCAGCCGGTGTTTGAGGGGCCGGAGGGAGCATCTTTCCTGACGCATCCACTCGGAGTTCCGACTTCATGGAGGAGTCGGCAGTGGCGTACTTGTCCGCTATGATCAGCAGCTCGTCGAGCGTGGCCGGCTCATCGCAGAGGAGTCGGTGCTTGAGTAGGGTGCCCTCTCGGCACCCGGTAGTGAAGTATTCAATGGCTTGCACCTGATGAACCCCTTCGCAGGAGTTGCGCAGCTCGGCCCACCGCGTTAAGTATTCGCGGGTGGACTCGATCGGGCCTTGGATGCACAGGGAGAGCCGGCGAGGCTTGGGCGGCCGCTTGTAGGTGCTGGTGCAGTTGCGGATGAAAACTTCGGTGAAGTCTAGCCAGCTGTTGACGCTGTAGGGCTTGAGGCTGTTCAGCCATGTCCGGGCCGTGCCCTGGAGCATGAGCGGAACATACTTCACGGCGACACGCTTGTTGCCGTTCGCTATGTTGACGGTAGTGGAGTAGTCGACCAGCCAATCTTCCGGCTTCACAGAGCTGTTGTACTTAGGAGTGTCCCGAGGGAGTGAGAACCCTTTGGGGAAGGGCTCATCCCGAATGCGGGGGCCGAAACAAGGCGGGCCGATTGCACCTTCTTCTTCCAATGCCAGGGACCAAGCCAAGCGGTCGATCCGGTTGCGGGCGTCGTTCTCTCCGACTCCTTCACGGGGGCCCAGCCGGCGCCCGAGAGTTGGATGCTCAATAGGCGGCGGAGAGGCGCGCCTCTCCCCGTGCGGGGGAGGGGGCTGACAACCGTCCTGCCGTTCTACTGCTCGTGGGTGGCCATCTTGGTCGCGCTCGATGGTGATGCGGGTGCACCTGCGGCTAGCAAGCGGCTCTGGGTCTCCTCGGTCGCGGGCGCCGGCTGTCGGCGTCCGGGAGGTCGCGCCGTGCTCTCGGCGAGGAGGAAGGTTCCCAGCCTGTAGGCCGGGTTCCACCATGCGGCGGCCAGCTTCTTGCTGCGCGGCGGCCGCGTCGATGAGCTGCTGGACGCGCTCCGTCATGCAGCGACGCTCGTCGCCCTCCAGGCGGTCCAGCTCGTCTGCCGCTGCCTGGGCGGCACGCAAGTTCTCCATGGGCGTGGCGTAGACCGGGCGGTCGGCCCCCAACATGCTGGCGATGGCGGCACCGCGCTGCCGGACCGTGCCCACGTGGCTGGGTTCGCCAGCAGCCGATGTGCCACAGACGGCGCGGTCGATCTCGCGGTGGTAAGCCTCGGTGAGGCGTCTCATGGCCGCCAACTTGTTGGCGCTGTCAAGAAGTGTGATGCAGCATGCTTCCAGCGTTTCACCGCTCGCACCGGGCGCTACGGGAGCGGACAGGTCCCGCATTGCCGCCTGCAACGGGTCCCGGCCGGCCTGGTCGGAGGTTCCGTCGTGGCTGATGACCAGCACCTCAGTGACGGTGCTGGTGCTGGCGCTGCTGTCTGCAGCGGGAAGTGGGTCATCGAAGATCACCACGTCACCGGGGAAGGCATCAGGAAGCGCGACGTCGGCGTCGATGACCATGTCGACGAGCAGGTCGGTGGAGCCAACGGACTCCGGGTCGGAGACCGGCTCGTCGGCGATGTGAAGCTTGGCGAGGAGATCGACGAGGCAGCTCTCGGAGCTAGCTGCGCCCGCGTCGACTGCGGGCTTGTCGAAGAGGCGGATCCCGCCGATGAGATCAGCGAGGCTGCTTGCGGTGCAAACAACTTCCACGCCGTGCAGCGTGTCGGCGCAAACACCGTCGGGCGTGCCGGGCTGGCTGCGCTCGCCAGGGAGGAAGAGGGTTCCTGTCCAGAACGTGTTTCCGGACGACGGTGCACCTAGCCCCACGGTGGGCGCCAAATGTCGGGGATATCGTGAGACATATGCCAGGGGGTGGCTTATCGTGGATGGGGACAAAAGTACGTCGCCGGGCTCTAGAAGCGGGAGTGAGCGAGACCGCGTATGCTTGCGAATCTTACCCAGGTTCGGGGCTCTCCTAGGAGATAACACCCCTAGTCCTGCTCTCGGGGTCTCCGCATGATCACTACCTCAACAGGTAGCTACAAGCTTGCTCCTTGAGCTGTTTGGCTAGAGGAGGAAGAAGGGCAAGGCTAGCTCTACTCCGCTCTCTCTGCGTGTGTGTGTATGGTGCTGTGGGTGCTCGACGAGGCATCTGCCAAAGTGCCAACCCCTTGCATGGGGTGACCTGGGGGGTTTATATAAGCCTACCCCCCAGGGGTACAATGGTAATCTGGCCAGATGCGGGGCCCGGCAGTCAGCGTCACTGGTCGCCGGCTTCTCCGCCGACCGCCGGGGCCCGCCGCCTGGTGGGTCCGCCGACTGCCGCGATCTCAGCCGACAGGTGGGTCCCACCGTCTACGGGCCGCGTTGACTGCTTTATGCTGTAGCATTGCCCCTGATGACAAAGGCCTTGTCAGGGGGAGCGTGGATACAGTCCCGCCGCCTGGCGGGGGCTCACTGTAGCCATACCCCGTCGTATCTGGTTAATGGCGCACAGACTTCAAGGGAGGAGGAGGGCCGCCTGCTAGGAGCCGACCTCCCATTGAGCCGACTGGTCTGGGCTCGCCGCCTTCTGGCTTGTAACGGATAGGTAGGGCCCGCCGCCTGTGGGCCGTACTGGCCGCCCGTCGCGGGAGCATGGCTTCCTCTGCCATGGGTGATGTCATGAGCGGCATGGCAACAGTCCTGCGCTGGGCGCAGGATGCCTGCTTGGTATGCTGTACTATGGCCATGTTCTGCCCTGGATTCGGGGGTGGCAGGCCTGTACTGTAGCCATGCCCTATCTCATCATGTTTATGTTGGCGCTGACTTCGAGGGCGCGAGGGGCCGCCTGCTAGGACTCGGCTTCCCAGGAGGCCGCCTGCTAGGAGTCGGCCCACTTCATGGCCGTCTTGTGGACTCCGCCGCCTCCTGGCAGCCGGCTGTTTGGACCAGCCGGCCTCAAGAAGGCGGCCCTTTGTCCTTGATGTTTGAGGGGCGCAACCTGCCCCGATGTCTTGAAATACCAAAGGGAGCTGATGGGGCTACCCGTGGTCACTTACTCCGACAGAGATACCACCAGGAGAAAAGCCTCCCTTGCCGGGCAGGCGAACCTGGCAAGGACGAGGGCTCCCCCGGAAGAAAGCATTCAAGACGTCCCGACAGGGCCTGCCGGGACTCACGAGGGCAAAGACACCTCACCAAGCCATCTCACCACGACCCACGTCGTTGATCAATGCGGTGTCAAGACGCAAAGTGACTAAGTGGCAGCCATTCGCCACATGGCAGCCTCTCTCTATAGGAAATACCTACAGATGACACCCGTCCTGCGACATGTCAAGCAAGCAGGCATGGAGCTGGCAAGACGAGCCCGGCAAGGCTTGCCGGGCGAGCAACAATGTGACATTGAGCTGTGCATTTAATGTACTCTGTCAGCCTGCAGAATTAGGTATGATAGCATAGTTTGCTATCTTATCAGTGCATAATGACTGTTTTGCCACTTTGGTGACCCCTTAATCTATAAAAGGAGGCCCGTGGCAACCGTAGCAAGGGTTGGGAAAGTTGAACACCCCCACGCTTGTACGCGCGTAGTCACTACCTCCCCAGGGCGAGCCTGCCGGGCAAGTGTACTACGCTCCACCACCACTTTTCCACCATCAATCCACCAAAGCAGGAGTAGGGTTTTACGCCTCGCGGCGGCCCAAACCTGGTTAAAATTGCCCGTGTGATCTCTGCCGTGCTGCCCCATGTTCTTCTGCTCTTTGTGCAACGCGACATTCCCCCTACCGAACCAGCAAGGGGCCCCTTGGCCCCATAGGTGGCCGTGGTTTCCCGCAACATCTTTGGCATGCCAGGTAGGGGGATTGCTTGCGCGAACCTGAAAGCATGTGCAGCGCATCATCTTCATCACCATCTTCATCTTCGATGGCTCCATCGGCAATGGCGCCCAAGAAGAAGCCCGGTGCTGCTGCTCACCCATCCACCTCGAAGGCGCCGCCGCCCGCAGCCACCAATGCTGCGGGGGACGCGAAGGCGCATGAGAGTGTGAACACCACTGGGGCTGTGGTCGGGGCAGGCGGCACCGTCACCACTTCCCCTGCGGTCGAAGCAGGAGCAAGAGATGCCGGAGGAGAGCAACATCAGCAACACCCCGATGGCCACGCTCCGCGAGGTATGGGTGAAGGGGCTACTCCATCCACACTCCTTCCCCTCGCCGACGGGCATAGCTGCAGCAATGGTGCTCGGTCCGGGGCGAATCGCCGCCCTCCGGCCGCCTCCACCACGGCGGCGGCCGCAGCGCGTGCACCTCCCCTGGGACGAGTCGACCAGGCTGCTACGCCTAGTGGAGCTGCTGACCCTCAAGCGACATCACCGCGCCACCATGCCATCTAGGTGGCCGCCCCACAACAGCGGGGAGGTGATACGGTCACTGCTGGCCCCGTCAGGAGCCGAGCGACGGCGCGATCTGCGTCATCATCGCCCATACCAAGTACTGCTACGGAGGCCATGGCGCGGGCTCAACTGCTGCTGAGGTTTCCGCCAGCTGCCGAGCAGATGGATGAATGGCGTGCCACCATCCAGAGCCTGCTCGGCTTCGCCGAGGCTGGGGGCTCGCAGCGAGCTGGCCCGCCACGGCCTCCCCAAGCGACGACAACGACCCGTGCTGCTGGTCGTACGGAAGGGGCCACCCCCACGGTACAATCCCCGCCACGGCAGCTAGCGCGGGCGAAGCGGAATCAAGAACCTGATGGCATCTCGACGGCCTCTTTTGACCCTCGAGCGCGTCCAGGCCGGCAGCGTGCCCCGGAGGACAGGCGGAGGGGAGACGCGCGCGTTGTTGTTGAGCAATGCCGCGACGCCCACCGCTGGGACAATGGGTGTGACGGTCCCGACATCGACGAGCCTGCACTCCATACTGGCGGGTACCTACCTTTCGAGGTTGGGTGCCTTGCCTTTACTCGTGAGCTGCGGCAAGTCCGTTGGCCATCCGTCCGCACGTTCAAGCCAGAGATACCCGAGAAGTACGATGGGAGGCTGAACCCGGTAGAGGTTCTAAGCATCTACACCATCGCTGTGCAAGCTGCCGAGGGAAGAGATGAGAAGGTATTCACCAACTACTTCCCTTTGGCTCTCAAGTCCAATGTGAGGTCTTGGCTGATGCACCTGCCAGAGAACTCCATTTCGTCATGGGCTGATTTGTGCCATGAGTTCATTGGCGCCTTCACTAGCGGCCATCAAGAACCAGGTCGGCCCAGCGATCTGCAACTTCTTCAGCAGAAAGAAGGAGAGACTCTCCGGAAGTATTTGCAGAGATTTAGCAGAGTCCACAGAAACATCCCAAATATCCATCCAGCAGCTGTGATAGCCGCCTTCCAGTCCAATGTGCGCAACCTGAAGATTTGTTCCAAGATGAATGTACTATTGCCCAAGACTGTGAAGGAACTTTACACCTTGGTGGATAAGTGTGCTTGGATGGAGGAGGGAAGAAAACTGCCCGGAGAGGAGGATTGCATTAATGTTGATTCAGAGGATGATGACAAGTCCACCAGTCAGAAGAAGAGCAAGAAGCGCAATAAGAAGCGCAAGGATAAGACGGTAATGTCTGTTGAAGGGTCGGATATCCCTAGTACCGGCAAGAAGGTTAAGGCCGAAACCCCCGGCAAGGAAGCTGCCATGTGCTCTGACTGCCGGGAGGCCGCGGCCGCCGAAAAGGCCGGGAAAGGTGATGGACCGTACTGCAAGATCCATCGGACCAAGGGCCACGACCTTCAAGAGTGTTATCAGGTTGAGTAGCTTGTCAAGAGACAGAAAGCAGAATATGAGAAGCGTGACTAGGAAAAGGGACAGAATGTTGCTGGCGGTAAGGGTCGTGGCGGTGAAGTAAATCGCCCCGGCAGACCTCTTCGGAACAAAGGGAAACCCACCAGGGATCAAGAGAAGGAAGCCTGTGGTGATAAGAGTGATGAAGGGGATGAAGAGGAAACCAGTGAGCAGGAGTTCCAGAAAGCCACTGACGCCCTGTGCATTGATGGGGGTGCGTCCCTACATGCCTCTCACCGCTAACTCAAGCGGTGGGCGCGTGAGGTTAATGCCGTGGAACCAGCGCCAGGGGCCCGGAAACCACTCAAATGGTCACGCACGCCCATCATTTTTTACGAAGAGGATCATCCTGACCGCACCACCGCGGTAGGATGTTTGCCGTTGTTGGTCTCTCCAACAATCCGCAACCTCAAGGTCATGAAGATGTTGGTGGACGGCGGGGCCGGGTTGAATCTGATTTCCCCAAAGCTTATCAACAAGCTTCAGATAGCAGAGGATGAGTTAAAAGTCACCGGCACGTTTCAAGGAGTTAATCCCGGCAGGAGTCATCCTAAGGGAAAGATCACATTGCCTGTGACGTTTGGGGGAGAGCTGAACTACCAGACTGAAAAGATTGTGTTTGATGTGGTTGACCTCCCCTTGCCGTACAATGGAATCCTTGGACGCCCAGCCCTGGCTAAGTTCATGGCGGCATCCCACTATGCCTACAACGTCTTGAAGATGCCAGGGCTAGTTGGAGTCATTCCCGTCCCATTAGATGAGAAAGACGCAATCATTTGTGTGGACAAGATGTACCGAGACGCAGTCGCGGCAGAGGCAGCGACAGTGGCAGTTCCTGCCAAGGAGAATAGAGCGAAGAAGAAGGATAGCAAGGGCTCCGGCAAGGAATTCGGGAAGTGCGCCTCTCCGGAGTGCGCTGCGCCTGTTGATGACTTGCCGGAGAGTTCCAACAGCAAGAGATCCAAGGTTGCTGCTCCACAAGTGAAGAAGGTCCCGGCAGGGCTGGCTGGCGTTGATGGTACTTTCACCATCAGCGCCACCCTCAATGACAAATAGGAAAGCGCACTTGTTGCCTTCCTGCGGGCGAATATCGATGTGTTTGCTAGCAACCATCTGATATCCCCGATGTTCCCAGGGAGGTAATCGAGCACCACCTTGCTGTCTGCCCACATGCCCGACCTGTCAAGCAGAAAGTCCGGAAGCAGGCCTTGGAAAGGCAGCAGTTCATTACAGAGGAGATCAAGAAACTTGAGGTAGCTGGTTTGGTCAGAGGAGTGCTGCATCCAACGCGGTTAGCAAATCCAGTGGTTGTCCGGAAGGCCAATGGGAAATGGAGACTTTGCATAGACTTCACAGATTTCAACAAGGCTTGCCCGAAAGACCCATTTCCCTTGCCGCGCATCGACCAGATTGTGGACTCCACTTCAGGCTGTGATTTGCTCTCCTTTTTGGATGCATATTCTGGGTATCATCAAATCTTCATGTCCAAGGAAGACGAAGAGAAGACCTCGTTCATCACCCCGTGTGGTACGTACTGTTTTATCCGCATGCCTTTCGGATTAAAGAGTACCGGGTCTACTTTTGCAAGGTCAGTCCAGATTGGTTTTGGGCCACAGCTACACAGAAACATTGAGGCTTATATGGATGATATTGTGGTCAAAACCAAGGACAGATCAACCCTTATCCAGGATTTGGAGTAGACATTTGCCAATTTGCGCAAGATCAACTTGAAGCTCAACCCGGAGAAGTGTGTATTTGGTGTTCCCTCCGGCAAGATGCTCGGGTACTTTGTATCCCATTGGGGGATCGAAGCCAACCCCGATAAGATCCAAGCCATCAAATAGATCCAAGCACCAAAGACGGTCAAAGATGTAAAGTGTCTGACAGGGTGCATTGCCGTGCTAAGCAGATTCATTTCCATGTCTGCCGAGCGTGCCTTGCCGTTCTTCAAAATCTTAAAGAAGGCAGGGCCCATGAAGTGGACTCCAGAAGCAGATGCAGCTTTGCAAGAGTTGAAGGCCTACCTATCTTCTGTGCCCACCTTTGTTGCTCCCAAACCGCAAGAGTCGTTGCTGTTATACTTGGCGGCAACCAATCAAGTGGTTAGTGTAGCCTTGGTGGCACAGCGGGAAGTGGATGAAACAGAGAGTGAGCAAAGACCGGCAGAGTCAGATAGGGATTAGGACAGAGATAAGCACGGTAGCGAAGACAAACCCAAGGACACGGCAAGGACGAAAGTGGTGCAGCACCCAGTGTACTTCATCAGTTCCCTGCTACAGGGGGCTAGATCAAGGTACTCTGGTGTGCAAAAGTTGATCTTTGGCCTCATCATGGCCTCAAGGAAACTGCGCCACTACTTCCAAACCCATGAGATCATGGTTGTCACTCGCTTCCCGTTGCAAAGGATACTCCGGAACCCTGAGGCTACTGGCAGAATAGTGGAGTGGGCTTTGGAGTTATCCAGTTTTGGTTTGAAGTTTGAGAGCACATCAACAATCCAGAGCAGGGCATTGGCAGAGTTTATTGCAGAATGGACGCCAATCCCTGACGAGGAAGTACCAGAAACAGTTGTCCCCGGCAAGGAGGCGCCCCAAGAATGGATCATGTATTTTGATGGTGCTTTTTCCCTACAAGGTGTAGGGGCTAGCGTGCTTCTCGTTGCTCCCTCCGGGGAACACTTGAAGTACGTCGTCCAGATGCATTTTGCCCGGGAAGAGGCAACCAACAATACAACAGAGTATGAAGGGCTCCTTGCCGGTCTCAGGATTGCCGCAGAATTGGGAATCAAGATGCTGATCATCCGAGGAGACTCACAACTTGTGGTGAGACAAGTCAACAAGGATTACCAAAGTGCATTGATGGAGGCATACGTTAAGGAAGTGGGAAGATTGGAGGAGCGCTTTGACGGGTTGCAAACAGAGCACATACCTCATGCGGAAAACAGCATAGCTGATCACCTGTCAAAGTGTGCTGCCCAAAAGCTTCCTGTGGAACTAGGAACTTTTGTTCTCCATCTTACTCAGCCCTCCGTATCCCCAGCAACAATGGCCCGGAAAAGGAGAAAGCTGGACTCCGGTAAGCCTCTCCCGGTAGAGCCATCCGCTCCTGGCAGGGACCCTGCCGGAAACAACTCCTCACAACCTGCCAGACCGCACCCTCCAGCCAGACCCATGGTCCCTGCGAACGAGGAATGTGCCCCCACAGTTGAGGAGGTGCCGCTAGTCCTTGTTGCCGAGCCCCAGGCTCCAACTTGGGCAAGGCACATAGTCCACTTTCTCCAAACCGGAGAACTCCCCAATGACCAAGATGAGGCTGAAAGAGTAGCCCGGAGGGCCAGTATTTACCAGTTTGTGGATGACACTCTATACAGAAGGAGGCCCAACGGTGTGAAATTGAAGTGCATCTGCCGGGAAGAAGGGAAGGAACTGCTGGCTGAGATACACAAAGGCATGTGCGGCTCCCACATTGGATCAAGGGCGCTGGTTGGGAAAGCATTCCGGCAAGGATTCTATTGGCCCGCAGCCCTCCAAGATGCGGTTGAGCTAGTCACCAAATGTGAAGCCTGTCAGTTCCATTCCAAGAAAATCCACCTGCCTGCCCAAGCTCTTCAGACAATCCCTTTATCATGGCCATTTTTGGTCTGGGGGCTCGATATCCTCGGCCCTTTCCCCCGATCAATCGGGGGCTTTGAATTCTTGTTCGTTGCTATCGACAAGTTTACAAAGTGGCCGGAAGTTGCTGCCATGAGAAAGGTGACTGCTCAATCAACTATCAAGTTCTTGAAAGATTTGGTGTGTCGTTTTGGAATCCCGACAAGGATCATTACTGACAATGGCACCCAATTCACGAGCCGCGCCTTCATGCAATATGTTCATGCCCTCGGAAGCAAGATCTCGTTTGCTTCTGTCACACATCCCAGAAGCAACGGGCAAGCTGAGAGGGCGAACGCTGAAGTGCTGCGGGGACTCAAAACAAGAACCTTTGATACGCTGCAGAAGCACGGTAGGCGGTGGATCGATGAGCTGCCGGTAGTTCTATGGTCCCTCAGAACGACACCAAATCGAGCTACCGGGCAGACTCTTTTTTCCCTGGTCTATGGGGCAGAAGTAGTTATCCCCACGGAACTCATTTACGGGTCGCCTCGAGTGCTTGCCTACGACGAAGTAGCGCAAGATCAGCACCGGCATGATGACGCTGTGCTACTCAAGGAGAACCATCTCCGGGCTGCTACGTGTGCTGCACGCTATCAGCAAGCCCTGCGTCGCTATCATAGCCGCAGGGTTCATGCCCGGCGTTTTGAGGAAGGCGACCTTGTCCTTAGGCGCGTTCTGTCTGCCAAGGGTACAAACAAGTTGACGCTGAAGTGGGAAGGCCCTTACCAGGTAGTACGAGTCACCAGACCTGGCGCAGTCCGTCTGGAGACCGGAGATGGCATTCAATAGCAAAACTAATGGAATATTGAGCATCTTCGCAAGTTCTACCCGTAAGGCACGGCTGTCGGGCCCTGCCCAGCAGCCACCCTTTTGTACAGGCCTTGTCTCAGTTGCATGTAACCCCTTGTACAAAGCCAGGCGATGACCCTGTGCACCAGGGAAATAAACGAAGCGCTGGGGGGCCCCCGACCAAGTTGCATGCATGCATAAGCATTCCAAGAGCATTTGCATAAGCATTTCATGAGCATTTGCATATGCATATAGATAGGATCGCATCCTGCATCATTCTCATCTGCATAAAGCTGCAGGTTCCTGCCGAGAACTCGGTTTCTGCAAGAAGATGGGGAGATGAACCAACGCTGTGATCCTCGGCGAACCAAACAAATAAGTTCTACCTCTTGTCCATAAGTGTTCTGTAAGCTAAAACTTGTGCATAAGAAAACCCCGCCACTCTTCGAAACTTAGGTGCTCCCATCCCTGGCTCGAACATTGCTTCGGCCTGGATGGTCGTAGTGGCCTTAGATGAAAAGGAGTTGGCGTGGGGCAGGTCCCTCTATTTCTTGCCGGTAGGCTCAGTTCCCCGGCAACGAAGAAAGGGTACCAGCAGGATAGCCTACCGGGGAAAACTCGTTTATTTAAAATAAAGAGGCATTTCACCTCTGCGTGGACATATACATGCACGAGTTCCTGGCAAGGTTCATCTTTTTCATTAATATGCTGGTCATACAAGTACAAACCTTACAGAACACAGACATGGACTCGAGAGATTACATTATTTGAACTAAAATTTGGCAAATGCCGGCAAGTTTAAGATTGGAAAAAGATAAGTGCCCCGTGATGCCCTTTCTTGTCCCTCTCCTCCTAGGCACATCAGTTGAAGGCGAGAAGGGCAAAAGGAGTGCCTGAGTAGAAGATCGGGCCCTCGTCTTGATGCTCTCCCGCACCACGCGCATCCGTTACCTACCCCGCGCGATGCATGCCGCATACGTGGCTAAGGATAAGGGCGTGGTGGGAAGAGTGAATTGGCAGTTTCTACCCCATGCGTTAAAGTCATTCACGGGCCATTGCAAAGATGGCCCCACCACGATTGGCATTATGCACGACGCACGGGAAAACTGGAAACTGGCCCAGAATCAAGATTAATGAAGAAGCAAAGAAGACTCCAAGGGATCAGCCTCTTCAGCACCCCTGCCTGTGCACTTATTAGGACTTACCCCGATGATGCCCGGCAGCGCGATCAGGGCAGGCCCGGGGGCTTCTATCGGTGCAACAAACCCTGGGTCTGTTGCCCTGACTGTGCACAGGCACGAGAACAAGATTACAACACCAAGGCCGTGTCAAGATACAAGAGACCAAGATCTTCGAAGAACCAGCAGGCAGATTAAGAAGGCCAAGACCAAGACAGAAGCGAGATACCACCAGGAGAAAAGCCTCCCTTGCCGGTCAGGCGAACCTGGCAAGGACGAGGGCTCCCCCGGAAGAAAGCATTCAAGATGTCCCGGCTGGGCCTGCCGGGACTCACGAGGGCAAAGACACCTCACCAAGCCATCTCACCACGACCCACGTCATTGATCAATGCGGTGTCAAGCCGCAAAGTGACTAAGTGGCAGCCATTCGCCACATGGAGGCCTCTTTCTATAGGAAACACCTACAGATGACACCCATCCTGCAACGTGTCAAGCAAGCAGGCATGGAGCTGGCAAGACGAGCCCGGCAAGGCTTGCCGGGCGAGCAACGATGTGACGTTGAGCGGTGCATTTAATGCACTCTGTTAGCCTGCAGAATTAGGTATGATAGCACTGTTTGCTATCTTATCAGTGCATAATGACTGTTTTGCCTCTGTGGTGACCCCTTAACCTATAAAAGGAGGCCCGTGGCAACCGTAGCAAGGGTTGGGAAAGTTGAACACCCCCACGCTCGTACGCGCGTAGTCACTGCCTCCCTAGGGCGAGCCTGCCGGGCAAGTGTACTACGCTCCACCACCACTTTTCCACCATCAATCCACCAAAGCAGGAGTAGGGTTTTACGCCTCACGACGGCCCGAACCTGGGTAAAATTGCCCGT
Organism: Thinopyrum elongatum; assembly: GCA_011799875.1. Lineage (NCBI taxonomy): Eukaryota > Viridiplantae > Streptophyta > Magnoliopsida > Poales > Poaceae > Thinopyrum > Thinopyrum elongatum. Next base: position 489,640,023 of record CM022303.1, on the reverse strand, counting down.
GTGATCTCTGTCGTGTTGCCCCACGTTCTTCTGCTCTTTGTGCAACGCGACATCCCCCCTACCGAACCAGCAAGGGGCCCCTTGGCCCCATAGGTGGCCGTTGTTTCCCGCGACAGAAGGGTCCACTGCAATCCCTACTCCTGACACAACATGTCCAATAAAACCAACTTCCTTCAGCCAAAACTCACACTTGCTGAAGTTGGCATAAAGTTGGTGTTCTCTGAGTTTCTCCAGAACTAAGCGCAGATGTTCCGCGTGTTCCTCCTCTTTCTTGGAGTAAACCAATATATCATTAATGAATACCACAACAAAATTATCCAGGAACTCCATGAATACCTTGTTCATCATACTCATAAAATAGGCAGGGGCAGTAATCAAAGCGAAGGACATGACTGTATACTCATAAACCCATACCTCGTGGTAAAAGTTGTCTTGGGTATATCCTTCTTGCAGATATTCAACTGGTGATAACCCGATCGAAGATCGATCTTGGAGAAAACACTAGCTCCCTCTAGCTGGTCAAACAAGTCATTGATCATCGATAGGGGATACTTGTTCTTGATGGTCACCTCATTCAAAGAGCGGTAATCCACACACATCCTCAAGGTTCCATCCTTCTTCTCCACTAAGAGTACTGGGGCTCCACAAGGTGATGAACTCGGGCGAATATACCCTTTCTCCAGCAGCTCCTTAATCTGCTTCTTGACTTCCTCCAAATCATTAGTAGGCATCCGATATGGCATATTGGAGATAGGTCCCGTGCCTCGCAGCAACTCAATCAAAAACTCAATCTCCTGATCTGGCGGCATCCCTGGTAACTCCTCTGGAAATACATCAGGATAATCCTTCACCACTGGCTCTTCCTCCTGGACAACTCCTGTAAGAGAGTTCACCTGAGTTCTCTTAGGCTTAAGCCTGGATACATACTTGATCCTCTTCTCCTCTGTGGTGGTGAGAAAAATCGATCTACTAGCACAATCAATGTTCCCCCCATACTTGGACATCTAATTCATTCCTAGGATTACATCCAATCCTTGTGACTCTAGTATGATCATATCTGTGGGAAAAACATGTCCCTCTATGTTCAAAGGTAACTGAAAACATCCCTGCCTAACCACAGACTCTGCTCCTGGGGAACTCACTAGGATGGGTGACTTAAGAGTTATGGTAGGCAACTTATGTTTATCCACAAATCTCCTTGATATGAATGAATGAGATGCACCAGTGTCAGAAAGAATAAGTGCTGGAAATGAATTTACCAAGAACTTACCAATCACCGCGTCAGGCTGCTCCTAGACCTCTTCCACATTAACATGGTTCACATGCCCCTTAATGAAAGGATTGGGCTTCTTGCCTCCAGAACTCCCATTACCATTTCCATTTCCATTTTGCATCTCGGGACAATTGTTGGAGTAGTGCCCTGTCTTCTTGCACTTGAAGCAGGTGATGTGACTCAGACCTTTCTTCATTGGTGTGGAAGAGCTGAAATGCTGCTGACTACCATTTCCTCCATTGCCATTGCCATTCCCATGCTTGTGGCCATGGTGGTTGTGTCCATTTCCTCCATGTTGAATGTGACCTCCATGGTTATGATGATTATGTCCTCCAAACTTATTGTTGCTTGATCCAGAACTTCTTGAGTACGGGTTGTAGTGGCGTTTCTGCTGAACTCCAGAGTTGTACTTTCCCTGTCCATACTTTCTCTCATGGTTCTCCATCTGCTGGTGCTTGCCTTCGAGAATGGTAGACTTGTCAACCATCTCCTGGTAGTTCATAAAGGTCGCCACAGTCAACTGAACTCTCGCTCGTCGTTCAGTCCCTCAAGGAATTTCTCCTGTCTGGCCGCATCAGTGGCCACATCATCTGGGGCATAACGTGCCAACCTACTGAACTCATCAACATATTGAGATACCGTGTGTCCTCCCTCGCATAAGCTGCGAAACTCCTTCTTCTTCAGACTCATGGCTCCAACCGAGACATGAGTAGTGTGGAACACCTGCTGGAACTGAGTCCAAGTCACACTCCCCATGGGGTACGTGGTGGTGTAGTTCTCCCACCATGCAGCTGCTGGTCCATCCAGCTGGTGAGCAGCAAACCTCAACTTCTCAGCGTCATTGCATCCTACTGTGACCAGCTCTCTTCCTATCTTGCGGAGCCAGTCATATGCGATAATCGGCTCGGTGTTGCTTGAAAACACTGGTGGGTTCAGCTTCAGAAAATGGGTAAGGTTATCAACTTGGGGTGGCGGTGGTGGGTTGTTGTTGTTCTGGTTCTGGATGAGCATCTGCATGAGAGCATTCTGGTTCTGGATCAATTGGGTGAGTTCCGGTGGGAAGTTGGATCCCGGGTCACGTCTTGGAGACATCTGATGGGTTTAGAGGGGATGAGAAATTAGAATAGAACAAGGGCCTGGTGGGGAAAATCACTACCCATATGCAAATTAGGCAAATAAAAGTCCAAATCACACCAATCAGTTCAATCAAGTTTCACACATCAATCCTAAAATAACATAGTCTCACAAACGATTGCAACAAACTAATCGAGAATCTACTCGACTAACGAATTTCTAATGTTTACATGGTGGTCTGAATCTAGTTCTCACCAGTAGAAGATTTCATCAGATCAATGTCAGCTCCAGCTTTTTCTTCGTCGGTGTTGTGTTGAAAGGGCATGGTCTTGTCGAGATGAGCAAACTCGGTGATGGGGGTCAACAACTATTTTACTGAAGTAAAGAAGAGATAGAAATGAATAGAGAAGAGTATAGACCGACGAATATATAGGGAAATTGAAAAATAAAGTTTTTTATCCTATGGCTTTCCATTTTCTAGGGGTCACGTCCTACAGTCAATGTGTGCTCTGATACCATCTTGTAGCGACCCGACCCGGTAAGGATCGAAGTCTCTGTGCTTACTATTCTAGTCCCTGGATCGACTTGCTAGCACACACGGTACTCAATGAAATAATAGAAATAACACACATCTCTTTATTACATTGATAGTCCAAGAGTAATACAATTTATTACAAAGATATGGCATCAGGACAAATAAAACAAATACTGCAGAAGCATAGAATTAGATGAGTCCATCAACTCCATGAGCAAAAGCTGAGTGTAGAACATCAACCTATCGCACCTTAATCCTCGTTGAGTATATCTGCAACATGATAAGTTGCAGCCATATATGCCAGTACATTGAATGCATGCTACTTGTGAGCTGTGTTGGGATTTCCCCGAAGAGGAGGGGATGATACAGTACAGTAGAGATAAGTATTTGACTCAATTATGAAACCAAGGTTATCTATCCAGTAGGAGAATCACACAACAACTCGTTAGCAGCACCTACACACAAAATAACAAATACTTGCACCCAACGCAAGAAGGGGTTGTCAATCCCTTGGTGGTTAATTTCAAGGATCAAATCTCGTAGTGATAGATAGATAATTAAAACACAAAGTAAATAAAGTAAAGAAAAAGTGCAGCAAGGTATTTTTGGATTTTAATATATGATAAAAGTAGACCCCAGGGCTATAGTTTTCACTAGAGCCTTCTCTCTTGAAAATAACATACGGTGGGTAAACAAATTATTGTTGGACAATTGATAGAAATGCAAATAATCATGACAATATCCAAGGCAATGATCATGTATATAGGCATCATGTCCGAGACAAGTAGACCGACTCTTGCCTGCATCTACTACTATTACTCCACACATCAACCTCTATCCAGCATGCATCTAGAGTATTAAGTTCATAAAGAACGGAGTAATGCCTTAAGCAAGATGACATGATGTAGACAAAGTAAACTAACGCATGAATAAACCCCATCTTTTTATCCTTAATGGCAATGATACAAATACGTGTCATTAATACGTCTCTGTCGTATCTATAATTTTGATTGTCTCATGCCAATACTCTACAACTTTCATATAATTTTGGCAACATTTTATATTATTTTTGGGGCTAACATATTGATCCAGTGCCTAGTGCCAGTTCCTGTTCGTTGCATGTTTTTTGTTTCGTGGAATATCCATATCAAACAAAGTCCAAACGCGATAAAAATTTACGGAGATTTATTTTGGAATATATGTGATTTTTGGGAAGAAGAATCAACGCAAGACGGTGCTCGTGGACCCCACGAGGCACCAGGGTGTGCCCAGGGGGGTACCTGGGCGCGCCGTGGTGCCTCGTGAGCCCCTCGTAAGTTGGTTGACCCCCTACTTTTGCCGCAAGAAAGATAATATTCGGAAAAAAATCATGTTAAAATTTCAGCCCGATCGGAGTTATGGATCTCCGGGAATTTAAGAAACGTTGAAGGGCCAGAAAACAGGAACGCGAAACAGAAGAGAAACATAGAGAGAGAAATCCAATCTCGGAGGGGCTCCTGCCCTCCGGGAACCATGGCAGGCATGGACCAGAGGGGAAACTCTCCTCCCATCTAGGGGGGAGACCAAGGAAGAAGAAGAAGGAGGGGGGCTTTCTCCCCCTCTCACCCGGTGGCGCCGGAACACCGCTGGGGCAATCATCGTGACGACGATCTTCACCAACAACTTCGCCGTCGTCATCACCAACTCTCTCCCCCTCTATGCAGCTGTGTAACACCTCTTCTCCCCGCTGTAATCTCTACTTAAACATGGTGCTTAATGCTACATATTATTATCCAATGATGTGTTGCCATCCTATGATGCTTGAGTAGATTCGTTTTGTCCTATGGGTTGATTGATGATCGTGATTGGTTTGAGTTGTTTGTTTTATTTTGGTGCTGTCCTATGGTGCCCTCAGTGTCGCGCAAGCGTGTGAGATTATTGCTGTAGGGTGTTGCAATACGTTCATGATTCTCTTATAGTGGGTAGCGAGAGTGACAGAAGCTTATACCCGAGTAAGGGGGTTGTTGCGTATGGGAGTAAAGAGGACTTGATACTTAATGCTATGGTTGGGTTTTACCTTAATGATCTTTGGTAGTTGCGGATGCTTGCTAGAGTTCCAATCATAAGTTCATATGATCCAAGTACGAAAAGTATGTTAGATCATGCCTCTCGCTCATATAAAATTGCAATAATGATTACCGGTCTAGTTGTCAATTGCCTGGGGACAAATCATTCTCTTGTGTTACAAAAATCCTTCTACTAAACAACTAACTTTTATTATCTTGCAAATTACTCCTAGTTTTATTCTCGCTAAGTACATCTAGTTTTATTCTTGCAAACTTATTCTTACACCTACAAAGTAGTTTCATACTTGTTCTAGGTAAAGCGAACGTTAAGTGTGCGTAGAGTTGTATCGGTGGTCGATAGAACTTGAAGGGAATATTAATTCTACCTTTAGCTCCTCATTGGGTTCGACACTCTTATTTATCAAAAAAGCTACAATAGATCCCCTATATTTATGGGTTATCAGTCATGTCCCTTTCTGTCACTGGGATTGAGCACCACAAGATTGAACCCATCGCAAAGCACCTCTCCCATTGCAAGAAAAATCAATCTAGTTGGCCAAACCAAATCAATAGATCGGAGAGAAATACAAAGCTATAATAATCATGCATAAAAGAGTTCAGAGAAGACTCAAATAGTATTCATGGATAATCTGACCATAAACACATAATTCATCGGATCCCAACAAACACACCGCAAAAAGTGATTACATCGAATAGAACTCCAAGAACATCGAGGGGAACATTGTATGGAGGATCAAAGAGAGATAAGAAGCTATATAGCTACTAACTATGGACCCGTAGGTCTATGGTAAACTACTCACGCATCATCAGAAGGGCATCAAGGTTGATGTAGAACCCCTCCATGGTGAATTCCCCCTCCAGTAGTGTCGGGGTTACGATCCTGACAATGAGTACTAGGGGTATGAATGAGGGGCAGAGCCTAGCTACGGCGTAGGTGTAACACTCGGTGTTTAACAAGTTTAGGCCCCTCTCAGTGTAGGTAACAACCCTACGTCTCGCGCCCTGAGGCTTGGTTTTTGTTTGATGGGTATGGTCACAGAGATTGCTCGACCCCGACTAAGGAGGTGGGAAGCAGCTTATATAGAGTGTGCCGCAGCTCCATGTCCTCCACATCGTCGGGGCATTAAGTGACATTGAATGCGTCAGTTACAGGTATTATGAGCTTCTACTATAGTAGTTACAGGTAACGGTAGTCTTGCCTCTGTCCTAAAGGCAACTTAGGATCCCTCGACCATTGTAACTCCATGTCGTCCCTTCAGCTCTGAGGTCCGAGTGGTAGTTGTCCAGCCGAGTGACGGGTTCTCGTCTGACTGCCGTTGAGGCGTCCGAGTGGATGCATCCGAATGCTGGTATGGTCCAGGGACCTACCTATGTTGGTGATGGGCCCCATGCGGGCCCCATATGATGGGTCCTTGACCCTACCTGTAATAGGTGACTGTCGGCGTTCTAGGATCAGGGGTACCCAGACTTGCCTGCCAGCGGCCCAGCACACGGACTCACTAATGACCCGGTACGGCCCAGCTGCAGGACCCCCAGGACAGGACCCTCGCGAGGGCCCCAGCCTTGTGAGATGAGCAACGCCAAGACCTCCAGAGGAGCGGCTCCCCGAGCCTACCTCCCAAGGAGCGGAGATCTCTATGTAGGTACCCTGCCTCATGAGGCCGTGATGATGTAAGCCATGACGACCCAGGGCTAGGCGGGCGCCAGCGGGCGCAGAGGGGACAGTTTCCTCTTCGATGCTAAGGGAGCAAGGACAGGCGTAGGTTCTCGAGGAAGGCCTCAAAGCTTTCCTCTCTGGTGCATCAAGACCAAGACCACGAGCTCGGCAGGACGGATGTCATCGTCGAGTCCACCGCTGCATCATGGCCAGAAGCTTTGCAGGCGAAGACCAACTTTCGTCAGGATAAGATGTACTCCCTGTCCCCTTTCAAAATTGGCCACTGTGGGATCCCTTCCCGCCTAAGCTATGAGGGAAGAGGACCAAGGCCACTATAAATATGGGCTAGCCACCACCGTAGAAAGGATCCGACCCCCGGACCGATCCATCCTCACCACCTGAGCCCTCGCGAGGCTGCTCATCAACTGTACTAGTTCATCCTCTACCTCCCCATTTGGCTAATCCACCAAAAGCAGGAGTAGGGTTTTACACCACAAGGTGGCCCGAACCTGGGTAAATCTCTATGTTCATCCCCTCCTTATGATCCCACACACTTGGTGAGAACAAGCCCTATGTATGGCGAGCTAAGCATCGTTGTGAAGCGAGATCCTTCATTCACGCCCCAGAGTTCGAACCTTCTTGGGTCTGCGGAGCCCTGATTCTAACATTTGGTGCGCCAGGTAGGGGCGTGTCAAAGCTTCGCCTCTTCACCGACCATGCTCCGCCCTCGCTTCGTTGTCCCCATGGCGGACGCCGTCTCGCAGGCTTGGCCGCCCGAAGCCTATGGGAGCACCGCGGGCTGCCCGGCCTTCAACCCTGGCTTGCGCCGGGTGCGGTGGCCAGTGAGGTTCAGGCCAGCGCTGCCCCCGCGATACAACAGTGCTGCGGACCCCGAGGAGTTCCTCCAGCTGTGCGCGCAGGCCATCCAAGTGGCGGGTGGCGACGACAAGGCCATAGCGAACTGGCTCCCCCCGGCGTTCACGGAGGCCCCTCGATCTTGACTTAGCGGCCTCTCGAACGCCTCGATCTCCTCTTGGGAGGAGCTCCGCAGTCAGTTCATCGCGCGCTTCGCTTCGCGGCACCGGCGCCCCCCGCGGTCGCTTGCATCATCGACGGGTCGCAGGCGCCTGCCTCTGGCCGCCACGTCAAGCAGTTTTTCTGTCAGGCAAGCACTACTCGGCCGCAACCTGGGGCCTCACGGGGCCACACAAGGCCTGAGGCCGACATCACCTTCGACTTCAGCAATCATCCCAAGACTGTGGTCGCTTCTGGTGCACTCCCTATGCTGTGTACACCCACCATCAGCAATGTCGTGGTCACCAAGACCCTCATCGACGGCGACGCCGGCCTCAACGTCCTCTCCATGGAAGCCTTCGACATGCTCCAGGTGCCTTACGACCAGCTCGTGCCCACCAAGCCCTTCTCGGGGGTGACCAATGGCTCCGCCACCTCCTTGGGGCAGGTGCGCCTTCCCGTCACCTTCAGCAAGCGCGACAATTACCGCACCGAGCTGATCGACTTCAATGTGGCCCGCATCGGCCTCCCATACAACGCCATCCTGGGGTACCCGGCCCTCGCCAAATTCATGGCGGCAACCCATTCGGGTTACAACGTCATCATGATGCTAGGCAGCAGCGGCGTCATCACGGTGGCCGGAGACACAAAGGACGCGGTCCGGGTCCTCAAGCTTGTCTACAAGGCCACGGCGGCCTCCCGCCCCGACGTCGGGGGCACCCCGGAGGCTCTGGAAGCCGCGCCCGCGAAGAAAAAACAGCTTTTCTCTCAGGACCAGGCTGAGACGAAGCAGGTGCCTGTCGACAGCGAGGGCTCGGGCCCCACCTTCACCATAGGCGTCGGCCATCCCCCAGAACAGGAGGAGGCACTGATTGGCTTCCTCCGGGCAAACAAGGACGTATTTGCGTGGGAAGCGTCTGACTTGGTTGGTGTCCCGCGGGAGGTGATCGAGCACCACTTGGTGGTATGCCCTAGTGCGCGTTCGGTGAAGCAAAAGGCGCGACGCCAAGCACAAGAGAAGCAAGTGTTCATCGTCCAAGAGGTCCACAAGTTGCAAGAAGCCGGTGTTATTCGAGAGGTACGACACTCAGACTGGCTGGCCAACCCTTTGGTTGTCCCCAAAAAGGGGGGAGGGGAAGGAGCGCATGTGCGTTGACTTCACGAGCCTCAACAAGGCTTGCCCTCAGGACCCCTTCCCACTCTCGCGCATTGACCAGATCATGGACTCCACTGCCGAGTGCGATCTGTTGTGCTTTTTGGATGCTTTCTCAGGATACCATCAAATCAAGATGGCGACAGAGGACGTCGAGAAGACAACCTTCATTTCCTCGTGTGGCGTGTACTGCTACACCTGCATGGCCTTCGGGCTGCGAAACGCCGGTGCAACCTTCCAGCGGCTGATGTGCATCGCGCTAGGGCCGCAGCTGGGGAGAAATGCAGAGGCATATGTCAACAACATCATGGTCAAATCACGGGAGGCAAGGACCCTAATCGAAGACCTAGAGGAGACGTTCACCAACCTGCGCCAAGTGAACCTGAGGCTCAACCCAGAAAAGTGCGTGTTCGGGGTCCCGTCCGGCAAGCTGCTGGGTTTCCTTGTGACACATCGTGGGATCGAGGCTAACCCCGAAAAGATCAAGGCAATTGAAAAGATGCGCCCGCCTCAGACCCTCAAAGAGATGCAAAAGCTCGCGGGCTGTGTGACCTCCCTGGGGCGCTTCATCTCCAAGCTCGACGAGCACGCCCTCCCTTTCTTCAAGCTGATGAAGAGGAAGGGCCCTTTCGAGTGGACCCCAGAAGCTGAGGCGGCCTTCGAGGACCTCAAGAGATACCTCACAAGCCCACCTGTTATGGTGGCGCCTCGTCCTCACGAGCCTCTACTGCTCTACTTGGCGGCCACCCCCCACTCGGCCAGCGCAGCGCTCGTGGCGGTCTGGGAGGAGCACACCAGCGCAGGCATGGGGCAAGGTGACCCGCGAGGAGTCGCGCAACATTCGCCACCTCAGGACAGCGCCCCTGAGGCCCTCGTCACTTCACTAGCCAACGGGGCTCCCGAGTCCCTCGCGCCCCATGCAAAGAAGGGTGCCGTCGACACCTCGCCCCTCGTCAAGCACCCAGTGTACTTCATCAGCACCGTGCTGCGGGATGCGCGCACTACCCTATGCAGCAGAAGCTCCTGCTCAGACTCCTCGTCGCCTCAAGGAAACTGTGCCATTATTTCCAGGGCCACCCCATCAAGGTCGTCTCCGCATACCCCCTGGAGAAGGTGCTGTGCAGCCCCAACGCTGCTGGGAGGGTTGCAAAGTGGAACATCGAGCTGCAAGCCTTCTAGCTGGAGTTCAGCACGACCAAGGTCATCAAGGCTGTGGCCCTCGCCAATTTCGTGGCGGAGTGGACGGACGCTCCGTACCCGGGGCTGGGCGAGGGCCAGTCCCTCGCGCCTGGGGACGAAGGACTCGATGGCTGGGTCATGCACTTCTACGTGCCTTTGCGCGGCAGGGCACGCGGGCTGGAGTCGTACTCATCTCACCGACCAAGGACAAGCTCTACTATGCCGTGCAGCTTTGCTTCCAGCATGGTGAGAAGGTCTCCAACAACATCGCGGAATATGAGGGCTTGATCACCGGCCTCAAGGCCGCGGCCGCTCTGGGGGTCAAGCGCCTCACTATCAAGGGCGATTCTTAGCTCCTCGTCAACTTTTCCAACAAGGAGTACAAACCAAAGGACGAGCACATGGAGGCATACCTAGAAGAGGTACGTAAAATTGAAAAATGCTTCTTGGGCTTGGAATTGCATCATGTCCCACGCGGCGCGAACAAGGAAGCAGACGACATCGCCAAGAGGGCATCTCGCCGTGAGCCTCAGAAGCCTGGCGTCTTCGAGGAGAGGCTCTTCAAGCCGTCGAAGGCACCCCCGGCCACAGGCCCGACACTGTTCCAGGAAGAGCCGCCACCGGCCCCGTCCTCGGGCGCCCCATTCTGCGGTCCGACCTCGGGAGCCTGCCTACTCCTGGCATTGGAACCTCAGGTAGGCTGCTGGACCGAGGAGTTCAAGGCATACTTACTCCGCGGCGCCTTACCAGAGAAGGAGGAGGACGCAGAACGTGTGGCTCGCCAGGCCACTGCTTATTGCTTGCAGGACGGCGAGCTATACCGCAGATGCCCCAACGACATCTCGCTGTGGTGCATATCCGAGGAGCAGGGGCGCGAGCTGTTGGCTGACATCCACGATGGAGATTGCGGACACCACTCCTCATCGCGCACCCTCGTGGGAAAGGTGTTCTGTAGCGGGTTCTACTGGCCTACGGCGCTCCACGACGCCACCAAGCTGGTACGATCCTGCGAGGCCTGCCAGTTCCACGCAAGCAGATTCATCAGCCCGCACAAGGTCTCCAGACCATCCCGCTCTCGTGGCCCTTCGCGGTCTGGGGGCTAGATATCCTGGGCCCGTTTCCTCGGGCGGCCGGCGGTCACCGCTACCTCTACGTCGCCATCGACAAGTTCACCAATTGGGCGGAGGTGGAGCCCGAGCACACCATCCCCGCCGGCTTGGCCGTCAAGTTCATCAAGCACCTCGTGAGCTGGTTCGGTGTCCCCAACCGTATCATTACCGACAGTGGCTCCCAATTCACAAGCAACCTCTTCAGGACATATTGTGCTAACCTTGGAACGCAGATATGCGACACTTCGGTGGCGCACCCGCGGAGCAACGGCCAGGCTGAGCGCGCCAACACGGAGGTCCTGAGGGGCCTCAAGGCAAGGAGCTTCAAGAAGAAGCTTGAGGCTTGCGGTAGGGGTTGGCTCGGTGAGCTTCAGTCCTTGTTGTGGTCCGTCCGCACCACTGCGACTAAGCCCACCGGCGAGACCCCGTTCTTCCTCGTCTACGGGGCTGAGGCGGTCCTCCCACATGAGGTCAAGCATCGCTCCCCGTGAGTATTGGCATTCGACGAGGTGCATCAGGATGCCTCGCGGGGAACATATCTCGTGCTCGGGGAGGAGGCCCGTCGCCAAGCCTCACTCCGAGCCGCGAGGTACCAATAGGCGCTGCGGCGCTACCATTGCCACAGCATCCGCCCCCAGACTCTTGAAGTCGAAGACCTTGTCCTGAGGTGGGTCCTCTCTAGGGAGGGCCTCCACAAGCTTTCTCCCATGTGGGAGGGCCCGTTCAGGGTCACCCGCGTCTCTAGGCCTGGCGCCGCATGCCTGGAGACGGAGGACGGGGTCCCCATCCAGAATGCTTGGAACATCCAGCATCTCCACAAGTTCTACCCGTGACACTCTCACGTAATAATGAGTGGGGCTGTACACACCCCGGAGTCTCCCGGTGCGCCGCCCCACGGCCTCACGGGAGCTCCCGCCCACACCCAAGTGGAAGCCCCATGCTTCGTGTTGGCGGATGACACGGTCGAACATCGACTATGCCAACGCCAAGTGGAGGCCCCATGCTCCGCGCTGGTGGGAAGACTAGTATAGGCGCCGGACGCGGCTTTTTCTTTCGCTCGTTCTTGTAACCAATTTGCCACTTCTTGGAATGAAGTTTGAAGTTCTTGCATCTTTATTCGAAAAGGGGTGGGCATTTTTTCTCCTTGCAGTGTTTTCCTTCTTGAATCTCATTTTTAAAGGAAGTCGCAGTTGCCCATTGCTCCCTCCCGCGCGTCCCGCGAGCGGGGGCTGGAAATGGTGCTTACGCTTGGGCTAGCCCCGGCGGCGTTGAAGGCCTAGGCCACAACGACCGCGGGTTCGCCCGCACGCATTCCTCGCCAAGACCTGGGCGTCCGAATCCTCACGCGACGCTCTTGAGCGAGCCAACATGCACGTATTGCCTTCGGCCCCTGGCCTCATGAGCGCTCATCTCCTGGCCTTGCCGGGCATCGCGACCCGGCATACCAGCAATGATCGACCCTCGCTCGGGGGCTCTAGACGCAAGATGGGCGCCAAGGAACGGAGGCTGAAGAAAAAGCAGCCATGGTCCAGCTCATTATTAAGGAATCCTACGTCAAGTGCTTTTTACATCTCCGCGAGGTCCGATGCCTGGCGGAGGCATCTCCGGAAGCCCTGAAACCTCGCGAGCCCCCCAGGGGCCTCGCGAGCCGCGAGCCCCTCGAGACCCCAGAGCGATCCGGTCCGTAAGGAGGGAGCCTCCTCGAGACCCCAGGGGCGTACTCAGGATCAAGGCTCTGGAGGAGTGCGCCCTCACGACGCACGAACCCGCCAAGGGCCACGAGCACACCAAGCTAAGTTATCCTAATTGCGCCAGGCAGGAACCCTTCAATTAGTAACAATATACATGCTAGAATATGAGCGGGAAACACTGATATAAAGGCGCAAGCACCGCACTTCATTACATGCCCCCGTGGGGCTCTTCATGACTCTTGATGCAGGAAACAAAAAAAAAAAACAAAAGGAGCGGCCTCCCGAGGGCCGCTCTTCCTGAAGCCCGGCTTCAACGCCGTCCATGCTCAGTCGGATTCCTCCTCCTCCTTAATGGGGGCACGACGGCGTGGCGGCTCGGCGTCCTCCTTGGCAGGGGCACGACGGTGTGGCGCCTCGCCGTCCTCCTTGGTCTTGGCGCGGCGACGTGGTGGCTCGTTGTAGTCGTCGTTGCTCGAGCTCCCCCCGAGGGAGGCACCGCTGTTGCCGGAGGTGTCGCGGCCGTCGGCAAGGGCAAATTCACCGCCGAGGACGCCACCGCCACGATGGCCGTCGTCGTCGGAGAGGTGGTCGCTGTCGCTGCCGTCGCCCTCTGGGCAACACCCCAAGTGCCTGCTGTCTCCCCCGAAGACCTTGACGAAGAGCGTCGCCGCCCCATCAAACTTGAAGTGGAGAGTACGCCTCCCCTGCAAGCCGCGGGCGCGGGCGAATGTCTGCCACCCGTGGTTCAGGAACACATAGCCCGCGGGGGTAACCTTGACCTCGAACCACGAGGCCTTGTTGCAGCAGCCGTCGGGCTGCCGCCATAGGCTAGCGGGTCCTCCGGCCAGCAACTCCTTCACAAAGAAGCGCGGGAGTTGGATCCAGGTGCCAGCTGGCCTCTCCACCACACCATGAACTCTCGGGCCATGTCGTCCGAGTGGGATCGCGGGCGCGGTGGCCGGGCGGCCACCGTGGGCCTTCCCCCTCGACCCCGGTCGCCACGGCTTTCGGAGCTGCTTCCGCGGGAGGGACCCTTCCCACGGCCGCCGGAGGCAATGTGGACCCCCATGGGAGTGCACTCGCGCCCCTGGGGAACCGCCACCGGCGTTGTGGTGGACTTGCGGGGATGGCCATGCCCCCTCTTGGGTGGCGGCGACCCTGGTCCCTCCTGGGGGGCTTTCCCCTTTTCGGCGGTGGAGAACCTCCTCACTGGCGCCATGGCTGTAGAGGCGGTAGTTTGGAGTGGGGAAGCAAGAAGATGAAGACGGGCTGGGGGCTCTGCCCCCCTCGACCTCTTATAGGCGATCGGAGGCTAACCGGCGCCCCCTCGCATTCCGAGCAATGATGGCTCTGCAGCGTGCGCCAGGCCTTTGTCAGCCGTGGCAGTTGCCGAGGCAACATGGGGAAGTGGAGGTGTCCGCACCCCGTCATGCGCCATGCGTCGAGCCTAGCCTGCAGGCAGTTGGGGCCCGCGTCGCTTCCACCTTGCTCCTTGTCTTTGCCTCGAAGCTAGCCCGAGCACGCCTTGGGCCCGGGGGCTACTGTCGGCGTTCTAGGATCGGGGGTACCCAGACTTGCTTGCTTGCGGCCCAGCACGCGGACTCATCGACGGCCCGGTACGGCCTAGCTGCAGGACCCCTAGGACAAGACCCTTGCGAGGGCCCCGGCCTCATGAGGCAAGCGACGCCAAGACCTCCAGAGGAGCGGCTCCCCGAGCTTGCCTCCTGAGGAGCGAAGATCTCTATGCAGGTACCCCACCTCATGAGGCCGCGATGACGTAAGCCATGATGACCCAGGGCTAGGCGGGCGCCAGCGGGCGCAGAGGGGATAGTTTCCTCTTCGGTGCTAAGGGAGCAAGGACAGGTGCAGGTTCCAGAGGAAGGCCTCAAAGCTTTCCTCTCCGGTGCAACGAGACCAAGACCAGGAGCTTGGCAGGATGGATGTCATCATCGAGCCCACCGCTGTGTCATGGCCAGAAGCTTTGCAAGCAAAGACAACCTTTCGTCAGGATAAGATGTACTCCCTGTCCCCTTTCAAAATTGGCCACTGTGGGATCCCTTCCCGCCTAAGATATGAGGGAAGAGGACCAAGGCCACTATAAATATGGGCTAGCCACCATGGTAGAAAGGATCCGACCCTCGGACCGATCCATCCTCACCACCCGAGCACTCGCGAGGCTGCTCATCCACTGTACTATTTCATCCTCTACCTCCTCATGAGGCCAATCCACCAAAAGCAGGAGTAGGGTTTTACACCGCAAGGTGGCCCGAACCTGGGTAAATCTCTATGTTCATCCCCTCCTTACGATCCCACGCACTCAGTGAGAACAAGCCCTGGGTATGGCAAGCTGAGCGTCGTTGTGAAGCGAGATCTTTCGTTCACACCCCAGAGTTCGAACCTTCTTGGGTCTGTGGAGCCCTGATTCTGACAGTGACCTCATCATTAGCCCCCGAATCGGCTGAGGTTTCGTAGGACGAGCGGACCGAACCTTCGGTTAAGTCTGAGTGCTGCGGGAGCACTCGGAATATGTTTCTGAGTCGTGGTTCACTCCTCCTTAGACGAAAACACAACGGATTTTGGACTACAAGTTTTTCCCACATGACGGGGTGTTTTTGATCGCCGAGGAAAACCCCGGTGGCATTCATTTGTCTCTCGGAGGAGATAGACTTGGGGCCCGAGTGAGGGCATGCCATTACAATTCGAGTGGCGACACAGGCGCGTGGTATGATTCTCCGGAGAGATGCCCACTCTTTATCCCAGGGGAACGCCAGCGCAGGCCTTCTACAAATCTAGGTTTACGAGTCATGCGCCTTGGAGCCTACTGAAAGGGCCAAGTCAACCCGCGGAGGGGCGTCAAGCTTGCCTCATAGCAATCCTAAAGAGGACTTCAGTTGAGTGTTTAATGTGGCTGAGTGCACGGGTCCCCGCGGAGGGTGGTCAGTCGGGCTGACGTACGTCCTTTAAGAAAGGAGTCGTGAGCAGTCAATCGGATCGATCTGCTCCAAAAATCTCGGGATTCAAATTTGCGCGCGCACGCACGTGGAATTGGTAACGACGTGCGTTAGTGGGGAAAGTGGAGGCGGGGTGCCTCAATTTTTGCCTGCAGAATCCGCCATGTGCCGCAGCTTTCCTTTACGACGCCCCGTTATGCGCGCCGTCGATCTGGAGATCAGCGGTGCAAGATCCGGCTTGCGATTTTGTCTGGAATATAAAAGATTTGGGTGCCGAGGCCAGGGCTCCAGATCCCCTTCTCTCTGCTTTGACCTCTCCGCTTCTCTCCCCCACTCGAGCGCCCAGAGCACCCACGGTAATGGCGAGAGACTCCACGGCCAAGGCGGAGAAGGCGAAGAAGGCCGAGAAGGCCACCTCCTCTAGCTTCGGTGCGGCGGCTGGAGGCACGGCGGGGGATTGGATCCATTCATGCGTCACGGCCAGGCAGCTAGAGGAGCTCGTGCAGGAGGGGCTCATCCCGCGGGATGGGTGGCATCACCCGGGCGCGTTGAAGGTTGAGCCACCGCCGCAAGAGGACGAGTGCATCCTGCTGGTCACTCACATCGAGAGGGGCTTCTCCATGCCTCCCCATCCCTTCTTTAGGGCGTTCCTCGACAACTTCAGTGCATAGCTCCACCATCTCCCCCCCAATGCTATCATTTACCTCTCGGCTTTCATCTTCCTCTGTGAAAACTTCCTTGGCTGTCATCCTCACTTGGGCCTCTTCAAGCACATCTTCACCTGGCGATCGATGGCTGTCAAGAAGGACTCGCCGACTGGTGAGAAGACTCGGGTCACCCAACCTTGCGGGGGTCTGGGCATCCAGCTCAGGGGCGACAGTGCCTTCCCCAAAATGAGTTTCCCCGACTTGGTTAAGGGGTGGCAGGGAACCTAGTTCTACTACAGAGACGTCCCTAGGGCCAACAATCAGTCGGGCCTTCCTCCGTACTTGGTAGAGAGGGTGAGGGCTCCCGAGTCCCTTTCGGTGACGAAGGAGGAGAAGACGGACGTCGGCAGCTTGGCCATCGCCCTTGTCAGTGCCATGAACACCAGTGTGAACGGGATTGATCTGCTGGAGATGTTCTTCACTCGGCGGATCCAGCCGCTGTAGGCCAGGGCCCACCCGACGTGGATGTATGAAGGCCGAGTGACCCCACTCGGGTGCATCCAGAAGACCTCACCGAGAAGGATGTGGGGGCCAAGATCCGAGCGATCACGTGTGCCCAAGACAACCCGAGGAGGGCCAGGAGGGTGCCCCCGTACTCCATGGACATGCAGCCCCTAGAGGTAAGTATATGGTGTTCAATCGGATTGTACCTGCATTATCCTTCGCGTGCCTGATTTTGATGTCGCGATGAATTCGCCCTTCAGGATTTCTAGAGTATGATCTCTAACATTCCGGTGGTTGATCGGTCGCCTGAGGATGTGGTGAGTGACATCAAGCGCCACTACTCGGAGGAGTCTGACAACGACGAGGAGGAAGAAAGAGATGATGACAAGAGATTTGAGGAGGGTGAGGAAGCCGAGTCCTCCCCGTCCTACGAGGCCCCCAAGGAACCTCGCTCAAAGGTGCTGCACGATCCGAGTGGCAAGGCAGGGGGAGCCCAGCAGCCGACTGCTCCGGGACGGGTGACTCATAGCTCGAAGCGCTCGCGCGTGAAGGTGGAGAGTTCCACCGAGAAGCAGCCCAAGCAAGCCGCATCCAAGCCTCAGAAGGCTGTGGTGCCTCGGATCTGGGTGACAGTGCCCGTGGCCTCCACGTAAGTATTCTTGTTAGTTCTTTGTATGTCGTTGGATCAACTCGGCTGACCACCGAGTGCTGTTTGATCTTTGTAGAAATGATTCCTCAATGACATTAGCAGACCCGCAAGCTCACAAGCAGGACCAGGGTGACGCCGATGCGGCCGACGCTGCGACTTCCAAAGGTATTTTCGTGCCGACTGGCCACGGCGGCCGAATCCCTTCCGATTGTTCTTCGCTGATTTTTTGGGTTCATGTATTCATGCAGCCCCTCCTGAGATCATCCAGTTGGATGAAGAGGAGAGGCCGGACCCGGCCAACCCAGAGGCTGGCAAGGAAAAGGCATCGGGTGCCGAAGTGGCCATGCAGGAGGCCTCCCCTTGCCGAGTGGATCGCGCTCCCTCGGGGAAGGCTGCCGCGAAAGCCACGGGGCCGAGTCCTCTGGCCCAGGGCAGCTCGGCGTCCGTGGCTGCAGTGGTCCCGGCTGCGAGGCCTATGTCGGCTCCTTCGAGTAGGCCAACTCCCGCAACCGCAGTGGTTCCGGCTCCGAGGCCTGCATCAGCGTCTCCGTCGACCCCTGCTACTGCTATCTCCCTACACCATGTCCCGGAAGACCAAGTGGGGGCGAGCAAGGAGGCCTTGATTCAGGTGGGGTTGATGTGCAGTAAACTGAAGGAAGCCTACGACGCCAGCGAGGTGCTGCAGACCAACGTTCGAGTAAGTACCATTGTGAGTAGAATTTTCAACTTCATTTGCCGAATTTCATTTCTTTCTTCACGGTAGGGTATCTGTAAGTGGGTTTGCGCAGGGCACACCCACTGGGTGTTTTTTGTCCAGTGGGGGCAGAAGTGTCTGCCGAGTGGGAGAAGAAAACCTTGGAGGAGAAAGTCGCACAACTTCTTGAGAGTCCACCGAGTGGGAGCAGAAGTGTACGTTTCAAGCAGTCATCTTTGAGCAAGAGAAGAAAACCTTGGAGGAGAAAGTCGCACAGCTTCTTGAGAAGAAGAACATGCTGGAGCAATATATCGAGGACTTTTGTACAGAGATGAACGGGAAGCTTGCTTGTGAGCCCTTCAACCGAGTGTAATTCACTTGTTATCTTGTCCGATTGTTCATTGAACTTTGACTTTGTTTCCTTGCAACAGAGTACTGCCGCGATGAGGAGATGGAGCTGGGCCGGATTGAGCTGGACTTGGATCCCAAGAGGGAAATCGTCAACGAGAAGGCCGCGCTTGCCGTCCTCCGACTCGATAATCACCTTGACAACGCTCTAGGCTATATCATACGCCTGTGCAGTGCTTTGGGGAGGATTGACAAGGAACTGCAGCCCAGCAAGTCCGTCTAGATGGATATGGAGTCCATGATGACGCGACTGAATGAAATTCCTACCCGAGTGCAGGCCATGAAGAAGTCGGCGGCTCGCAGTGGCGCTGACGTGGCCTTGTCACTCGTCCGCGTCCATTGCAAGGATGTGGATGAGGAGAAGCTGAAGAACCTCCGAGTGATCAATAAGAAGAAGAAGCTCAAGTTCGAGGACTTCATGGAAACCTTCACCGAGGTCGTCACCTGCATAGAGTATGGGATCGATCTGGAGACCTTCGTCGAGCCGGGCAGTCCTCAGCCAGACGCCTGAAAAACTTGATCGCTTTAAATTTGCCCCGGGATGCCGGGTGGTTGATGTAACCGTAAACTTCACCGAGCCTTAGGCTCATTTATTCGACTTTGCTTGGAACATTTGAATAGGTTGAAGCTTTTGATTGAGAGCATCAAACTTTTATTTGTTCCCTTGTTATGATTGAGCTTAGGCGAAAGCTGGTCCGCGGTTAAGCCACTGAGTGTGGAGCATATCCTCACTCGGAAAGTTTTTGAACTTAGGCGAAACCGGTTCGCGACCAAGCCCCCGAGTGTGGAGCATGTCCTCACTCAGGATGTCTTTGAACTTTGGCAAAACGGGTTCGCGACCAAGCCCCCGAGTGTGGAGCGTGTCCTCACTCAGAATGTGTTTGAACTTGGGTGAAACGGGTTTGTGACCAAGCCCCCGAGTGTGGAGCGTGTCCTCACTCGAAATGTTTTTGAACTCAGGCGAAACAGGTTCGCAGCTAAGCCCCCGAGTGTGGAGCGTGTCCTCACTCGAAATGTTTTTGAACTTAGGTGAAACGGGTTCACAACCAAGCCCCTGAGTGTGGAGCGTATCCTCACTCGGAAAGTTTTTGAACTCGGGCGAAACATGTTCATAGCCAAGCCCCCGAGTGTGGAGCGTGTCCTCACTCGGAATGTTTTTGAACTTAGGCGAAACAGGTTCGCAACCAAGCCCCCGAGTGTGGAGTGTGTCCTCACTCGGAAAGTTTTTGAACTCGGGTGAAACAGGTTCGCAGCCAAGCCCCCGAGTGTGGAGCGTGTCCTCCTCGAAATGTTTTTGAACTTAGGCGAAACAGGTTCACAGCCAAGCCAAGCCACCCGCTGGGAGTGTGTTAGTTTCCGAATGCTGTTAGTCACCTGAGTGAAAACACGGCTTTAAGCCGAACTAGACGATATACAGGAAAAGTAAGACTTTTATTCATCTAAGTTCACTCGGAAACTATTACAATGGGAAAATTTATTCTAAGTGTAAAACTTGCGAAGCAAGTCTGCGTTCCAAGCTCTGGGCTCTTCTATTTCTTTGCTGAAGTTGTAGAGCCTGTAGGTTCTGTTATGCAGGACCTTCGATATGGCGAATGGCCCTTCCCACGGGGGCGCTGACTTGTGAGGCCTGTGCTGATCCACTCGGAGAACCAGATCTCCATCCTAAAAGGCTCGTCCTCTGACATTTCTGTCATGATAGCGACGTAGGTCTTGTTGGTACAACATCGACCTTATGAGTGCCAATTCACACTCTTCTTCTAAGAGGTCGAGGCCACCTTGTCTCGCTTCTTCAGCTTCGGCTTCAGAGTACGGATCCACTAGGGGGGAGTTGTGAAGTAAGTCACTCGGTAAGACCGCCTCCGACCCATACACCATGAAGAATGGAGTGCGATTGGTGGAATGGTTCGGGGTCGTTCGCAAGCCCCAGAGGACCGATGGAAGTTTGGTGACCCAAGCCCCCGCTGCATGCTTCAGATCGCGCATGAGGCGGGCATCAACCCTTGAAGAATCAATCCATTCGCTCGTTCTGCCTGCCCATTCGACCGAGGGTGTGCCACAGAGGCATAATCGACCCAAGTGCCTTGGGAATAGCAGAATTCGTAGAATTCGTCTGAGTCAAAATTAGACACATTGTCTGCGATGATGCTATGCGGAAATCCGAATCTGAAGACTATTTCCTTAATGAATTGAATGGTAGTTGTCGAGTCCAACTTCTTTATGGGTTTTGCTTCAATCCACTTGGTGAACTTGTCGACTGCCACCAGCAAGTGTGTAAAGCCACTCGCCCCGGTCTGGAGAGGGCCGACCATATCGAGCCCCCACACAGCGAACAACCAAGTGAGGGGGATCGTCTTCAGCGTGGACGCCGGCTTGTGCGACTGATTTTTGTAGAATTGACACCCAACGAACAGGTCTACTATGTATCGGGCAGCCTCATTGGCGCGGGGCCAATAGAACCCGGCTCTGAATGCTTTGGCGACCAGTGTCTAAGGGGACGCATGGTGTCCACAAGTTCTCGAGCGTATTTCTTGTAGAATCTTCTGCCCTTCTTCTAGTGATATGCAGTGCTGGGTGACTTCAGTAGCGCTTTTCTTATAGAGCTGATCCCCCATGATGGTGAAGGCTTTAGATCGGCGGACGATCAGATGAGCCTCATCCTCATCTTCCAGGAGCTCCTGCCTGAGCATATAAGCCACATAGGGTTCAGTCCATTCGGGAGTGATAACAAGGATCTCTTGGACCAGGTCGATCACCGCAGGGATGTCTACCTCAGTCGGATTTGATGGACCGACTGGTTGCGGGGGCTCCTCCATGAAAGGGTCTTCCTTGATCGTGGGAGAGTGTAGGTGCTCAAGCAACACATTCTTGGGGACGGCCTTCCGAGTGGAACCCGTCTTGGCCAAATCATCAGCCGCTTGGTTCTTGAGTCATGGCACGTGATGAAGTTATAGCCCTTCAAAATGCTTTTCCATCTTTTTGACTGCATTGCAGTAGCCTATCATTGCTGGACTACGGATATCCCACTGCTTCATAACTTGGTTTACCACTAGGTCCGAGTCGCCGTAGACTATCAGTCGACGAATCCTGGAGAAATTGCCATTCGCAGCCCGTACAGGAGCGCTTCGTACTCGGCCTCATTATTGGAGGAGTCAAAGTGTATTTGAAGCAAGTAGCTGAGTCGGTCGCCTTTGGGGGACACCAAGACCACTCCGGCTCCGGAGCCATGGAGCATCTTGGAGCCATCGAAAAACATCGTCCAGTGCTTAGGGAGACTCGGGACAGGTTGCTCTTGTTCGATCCACTCGGCGAGGAAATCCACTAGAGCTTGCGACTTGATGGCTTTCTTAGCTTCGAACTTGATATCCAACAAAACGAGCTCGATGGCCCACTTCGCCACTCGGCCCTGGCATCTCTGTTGTTCATGATCTCAAACAGAGGAGCGTCACTTATCATCATGACCGAGTGCTCCTCGAAGTAATGTGCCACCTTCTTTGCAGTCAGATAGACCCCGTATACTAACTTCTGGTAATGTGGGTATCTTTGCTTGGAAGGGGTCAGGACTTCGGAGATGTAGTAGACTGGTCGCTGGAGTTTGAAGGTTTTGCCTTGTTCTTCCTGCTCCACAGTGAGCATAGTTCTAACAACTTGGCTTATGGTCACCATGTATAAGAGCAAGGGCTCTTTGCTGCTCGGGGCAGCTAGCACCGGCTCGGTGGAAAGCAGGGCCTTGAGTTCCTGGAACGCGGCCTGCGCTTCAGGAGTCCACTCGAACCTGTAAGATTTCTTCATTAATCGGTAAAGCGGCAGGGCTTTTTCACCGAGTCTGGAGATAAACCTACTAAGGGCCGCCAGGCAGCCTATGAGGCGTTGCACTTCATGGAGACGCTCTGGTTGTTTCATTCAGACAATCGCCCCAATTTTCTCAGGATTGGCATCGATCCCGCGTTCGGAAACAAGAAAACCGAGTAACTTGCGTGCGGGTACCCCAAATGTGCACTTAGCCGGATTGAGCTTTATGCCGTAAAGGCGCAAGTTCGCGAAGGTCTCCGCGAGGTCTGTCAGGAGGTCAGAACCTTTCCTGGACTTGACCACGATGTCGTCCATATAGGCCTCCACATTCCGACTGATTTGTTTCACCAAACACTTCTGGATAATTCGCTGGAACGTTGCCCTAGCATTTTTCAACCTGAAAGGCATAGTGACATAGCAGAAACACCCGAATGGGGTGATGAACGCTGTTTTTATTTCGTTGGGACCATACATTCGGATTTGGTGGTACCCACAGTACGCATCCAAAAAAGATAGCCGCTCACACCGGGGAGTAGAATCTACTATTTGATCTATGCGAGGGAGAAGGAAATGATCCTTCGGGCAGGCCCGATTGATGTGCTTAAATTTGATGCACATTCGGAGAGAATAATTCTTCTTCGGCACCATGACGACATTGGCGAGCCACTCGGAGTGGTACACCTCTCGGATGAACTCGACGGCTAAGAGCCACGCGATCTCCTCGCCAATCGCCTTGCGCTTCTCGGTAGAAGATCACCGAAGGTGCTCTTGTACATGCTTCATCTATGGATCGACTCGGAGTCTATGCTCAGCCAGTCCCCTGGGAACACCCGGCATGTCAGAAGGCTTCCACGCGAAGATGTCCCAGTTCTCCCGAAGGAACTGGATGAGCTCGCTTTCCTATTTGCTGTCAAGGGTGATGGAGATATTGGTCGGAGCGGCATTCGGATCTTCGGGATGAATGTCTACCGGCTTCATCTCTCCGGCCGACTGGAAAGCGAATTCCACAGTCAGCTTCTTGGAATTCAGCAGATCACTCGAATCCACCGCCTTCTTATATTCGTCTAGCTCGGCTAACGCCATTTGTTCATCAGTGATCTGGGGGCCCTTCTGGAGGCACTCCTCAGCTAGCTTCCGATTGCCTGTTATAGTGATCACACCATTCGACCCTGGCATCTTATGTTTGAGATACACATAACATGGGCGGGCCATGAAACGTGCGTAAGCGGGCCTACCCAGGATGGCGTGGTAAGCACTCCGGAAGTCTACCACGTTGAAAGTCAGTCACTCCTCCCTGAAGTTTTTCTCCCCGCCGAATACGATGTCGAGGGTAATTTGGCCGAGTGACTTGGCCTTCTTCCCGGGGATTACCCCATGGAACTGCATGCTACTCTTGCTGAGTTGGGACATCGGGATGCCCATTGCCTCCAGGGTGTTAGCGTAGATGATATTGAGTCCACTGCCGCCATCCATGAGGACTTTACGCAATTGGACTCCTGCAACAGCTGGATCAACCACCAAGGCTTGCCGCCCGGGGGTCAGAATGTGGGCCTGGTGGTCCGACTGGTCGAAGGTCACGGGCTTCTTGGCCGAGTCAAGATATTTGGTGACAGCCGGAACTGCCATGTTGACCTCTCGGTTGATAACCTTGAGGCGGCTGTTGCTTTCGACATCAGCGAAGATCATAAGGACTTTCTCGACATTGGGATACCTGGAAGTAACCTTGTCTCCATCGTTGTCTTCGTCCTCATCCTTGTTCCCGGAGGAATCTTGCCGCATCTCTTGCTTCAGGAGCCGACACTCCCGAGTGGTATGCTTGGGCAAGATCAAATTGCCCTCTTCATCTTTTTTCATGTGAATCTAGCAGGGCTGATCGAGGATGTCACTCTTCTGCACAGCCTGCTTCTTGCCCTTCCAGTCCTTCTTCTGCTTCTATGAGCTTTTGCCTTTGCCTTGGGCGGCTAGAGCCGCGGCCCCAGCATTGCCAGCTGCTTCAGCTTTCCGCTTGTGCTCCTTCTCGTCCTTGTGCTTATTCGACTGGTTAGTGTCACCTTTTCGGCTCTTGCCACTCCTCAGTCGGTCTTCTTCCTCGCCATTGGCATACCGATTGGCTATTTCCATAGCCCGGCTGAGAGTCGGGATCTCAGTACGGCCGAACTTCAGGTTCAGCTCTCGGTACCGAACTTCGGCCTTGAAAGCGCAAATCGCCTGGTGCTCGGTGACGTTCTCCACCGTATTGTGCAAGGTGGTCCACCTTTGGATGTACTCTTGGAGAGTTTCATTCTGCTATTGTACACAATGTTGCAACTCAGCCAGTCCACCTAGCCTCTTGTAAGTTCCCTCGAAGGTTTTGACAAACACTCGGGCCAGATCATCCCAGCAGAATATGCTCCCTGGAGGGAGCTGGGTGAGCCAGGCCCGGGCCGATCCCTCGAGCATCAGCAACAAGTGCTTCATAGGCACACTGTCATTGCCACTGCTGATCTGAACTACAACCCGATAATCCTCTAGCCAAATCTCCGGCTTGGACTTGCCGATGAACTTGCTGATCCCTGTGGCCAATCTAAAGTTGTTGGGAATCTCTGTGGCTTGAATGTACCGACTGAAGCACTCGGGACCAGAGGGTACGGATCCACTCGGCGCATCAGCATCTAGGCCTTCCCTCAGGGCTCGACCCCTGTCGACCAGGTTCTGAGCGAGAACGGATCTCGCGTTGAACAGCGGGTCTCGGGTGCCCTTCGAGTGACGAGAAGGACTCGACCTCTAGTCGCCGCCACGTGTCTGTCGGTCGTCGTAGGGCTGGCGCTCGTACGCGCCGTCATGCGGTGGGGGCATCAGAGCGTGATCATGGTCGTCGTGTCGGGGAGGGGGGATGCCACCCGGTGACGTCTCTGATCTTTGTAGCGATCTCTCGAGGAGGATGATGCCCAACGTCTCCAGGAGCCGAGCGGGCTGTGAGCCGTCTGGCCGGTCTTCGCTCGCACCGATGCGCTGTGAATGCGATCCCTGGATTGGGACACCGCCGCATTCTACGATTGTGCCGTCTTCAGGAGTGCTTGGATCTGACGGATCCCCTCTCTAGCAGTGGAGCCGGAGGGCTATATGGAGTCAGTGATCCGAGTAGCCGCAACTAGGTTTTGCAGCAGAGTACTGAGGACATGATACTTCCGAGGCTGATCACTCGGGTAAAGCCGATGCTTATGCCGACTGGAACTGGGTTGATGGCGGGCGCGGTCGTCCAGCTCCTTCTGAAGCCGCTCGAGGTGGTCGCGCTCGGCCAGAGTTGCCAGGCGCATCGACTCCATGGCCAAGGCCTCAGGAGTCGTCCAAGTGATGGGGGTGTTCAAGAACTGCTCGTTCCTATGGCGAAGCTCCTCCCGCTGCTCCCGAGTGAGAGCTTGTGGGATGTACGGCTCGTGTGTAGGGGAGTGGTTATCCTCGCCGCCGCCATTAGCGTTCCCACGAGAGGTACCTGCATGGCCACCCTGGCCGTGTACCATGGCGGCGCGCGGTGCTCAGAGTTGTCCGCCATAAGAATTTTGGCAGTCGACTCGACGCTCTCGCACTCGGACTCCTTAGAGGAGTCGGCGAGAAGATCGTCGAAGAGGTCAAGGGCGGGCTCATCAGATTTGAGGGCCGCTGATATGCACTACAAAAAAAATACACTTCCGTGATGATACATGTTTGTCACAGTAGGTCACGTTTTCTGTCATGCATGTACATCCATGACGATTTTATGACACAATCAAGATAGTCATACCTGTGCTGTCGTAGATGTGTTCCATGACAATACCAAAATTATCATCACGGAAGTGTCCACTTCCATGACAATAAATGGTGCGTCATGGAAGTGCTTTCGTCAAGGGTAACCGACATGTGGCATCCACCGTAACGGGTCGTCGTTAAGCTATCGGGTTCCGGTTTGGATCCGATAACCCGTTAATAGCTGGGACCAATGAGGATTTTCCACGTATAAAATTCTCATTGGCTATAGCAACCAAAGGATAGATGTCATCCCCCCAATGGACAGGAGGTGCCTATGATACGTCGACATGTGGCAAGGCCCAACAATGGCTCATTTAGGTTAAAAAGGCTGACCCAGTCAAAATTATCGGGCTGGCCCATTAACGGCCTGCTTGCAGGCGACCCATTCGCAGTTAAGGCCCATACGACTAGTGTCAAATCGGCCCATCAACGGCCTGTTCTAGACTTGTCATCATTGCGGCCCATGGTCACTTCTGGCCCATTAACAGTCCGCTAAGTATTTGGGCTGAATTACGGCCCAGTGTGTTTCCGGCCTGTTAAAGGTCCTGCTTCATTTGGGCCCATTTTTTGGCCATTGAAACTTTCGGCCCATAAACTACCATGAAGGAATTGGGTCATATTTGGCCATGTCTGACATTCGGCCTATTAGAGGCCCACTGTAGATTTGGGCCACTTCCAGCCTGTTGTGTTTTTTGGCCTGTTAACGTCGGAGGAAATCCATGGGCCATATGTGGCCCAATGTCACATCAGGCCTATTAACGGCCCATATAAAACTGATACTAATCAAGCCCGACCGCACTTCCGGCCTGGTAAAGGCCCGTGTAGTAGGTCAACGCATTTTCGGCCCGTCTGAATTTTGGCCTGTGAACGATCCGCATTGTAAATGGGCACCACAAGCTGAGATACATTTTGGCCTGCTAATGACCAGTGGGTTATTTGGCACAATCACGGCCCAATCTCACTTTCGGCCTATTAAAGGCCCACTGTGGGCAGAGGCCTACCAAAAATAAGGAAGCTTATGCTGATTTAGGCCCAGATATTTTTAGTGGGCTACATGCAAATTACGGCCCATAATCGTTTTTAGCCCAATTGGAATTGTGGGCCCGACGAATGTTGGCACGTTGGGCTCCTACGAAGCTTTTGGCCGAATACATTACTAAGATAAACCTACACTATACAAAAATAGCGTCATAATTTCTACAGCCTTTGGCAGCACGATAAATGCTGTATCACAACAAAATAAATTCCAGCCATACAACAAAAGGCTTGTTGGCATAAAGTTTACAGTCCTTGCAGATAAAAGCACCATCAGATGTATAGAAGCATAGATCATTTGACCTGAGTGCTAATGTTTTAGGCTGTAGAAACTGATGGAGCAGCATGATCTTCCCCTTTTTTCCGCCATTGCTCTTGAACAACGAAGCAAATGTCTGATAGTCTGGTTTCAAAACCATTCATATCTTGACGACATTTGTCAACCACTATTCTTGTTTCCGAAACGACCTCCATTAGGGATTGGACTTGTGTCTGGAGCACAGATATATCACTCTGTCTAGCTGGAAGATTTTGTTCAGTAGGCGATTTGGACGAGGTTACCTTGACAACCAACCCAGAATTACACAGGAAGGTGCTTTTTGTACTGTTAGTGGAGAGATACTAACGCACTGCAGCAAGAGGTGACATTGTGCCTGTGGTAGCCTCGTCACCTTTAGGTGGTTCTGGTTGTTCAATCATTTGTTCCATAGCTTGCTAAAAGTTTGAAATTGTAGATTAGTGTACCAGATAAGTTACTAATGAGACAAAAACAAACAAAGTAGGTTTCATGTTTATACATAACTTATTTTGGTGAACTACTGTAATACATTAGCATGTATTGTAGTGCCAACTACATAATAAAATCACTTTCGGAACATATGTCCATGTAGCATGCCTACAGTATTGTCTATTTCCTCACATTCGTTGACATCTAAGGATAAAGAGACATGGTTTAAAGTAGGATGAACATAGTATGACATCATTCATATCACGGGCAAACAGATATCAAACAAACAGGCTATTGTATCATTGTGTGGGCACGTGAACATCACAACTAGATTACACATCAAGACCAAAAAAGTATCCTTCCTCTCTTTTAAACCGTGTAAGGTGAAATGATACATTCAGACAACTGCGTATAAAAGTGAACAGAGTAACCGACATTGGCTGCAAACCAAGTAGTTAAATGGACATGTCACAGTAACAAGCAGTTCAAAGGCAGGAGGAGTAAGGACTTACAATAGTGGCTTGAACTGGTGTGCTCATGCCCTTCATCTTGCTGGTGTGGCAATCCTTGAAGATTCCCACTGCATTCGGTTTAGGTTCTTTTTGGTCCGCACGGGCTTTCCTCTGTATTTGGAACAAGTCAATATAGATACGACAATATGGCATAGAAAAAAGAAGGAAGTAGCAGCTATTTACAAGAGCCTCGCAGTGTGCAATATAGCTACGAGATCCTGTTGTCTGTTGGAATTTCACTTTAGAACGGTTGGTCTTGTTCTTCAAATAGTTAGCCTAGAAGAAGAAACACTTGTAAGGCACATACGTAAATACGAGTTCAATATGTGATCTGATCACATACATATACCCTACTTGATACTTTGGATCAGACAAGTGTTTGACAAGGGCTGTCCAGTCTTCATCTGTAATATATTCCACTAGAGATGTTTGGGCGATTTCATTGTTAGCCTTGCCTTCAAAGTGAGTTTTTCTAAGGTGATAACGATACTGTCGCAGAGTAGACTGAAAAACATGAGTGCATGCTTGTTTAGTTGCATCATCTTTTGGATCCAACTTGAACCTCATCTGTTGAAAAAAGAATGTGAGTCTTATTAGGAGGAAGCTAGAAAGTATGGGACAGAGCAAGACAATATTACAAATTGCGATGAATCACATTACTTACGGATAAATGGTTAAGGAAGGTGTTAAACTGGGTATCGTCTTTCTCATTCCTGTATTGGATCCACGTTGGGAGGATACGTGCATGACACCTAACAGCAATGACTGCCTCTGATACTAACTTGGATGACTCTGTAGAATCACGTGGCCTTTTTAAACCTGCCTAAAAATGGATCTCCATTCTTCCTCCTTTAGATTTTGTTAATCTGTCAAGCATTATCCCTGATGTCTGTTTCCGCTTGCGCCGTGGTGCTAGTTCAACAACGAATATGGAAAGTGTTAGTGCACATCAAACTGTGAGAGTACATATAAAGGAGCATGCAACTGTAACTTGACTCGGTCAGGTACCGTCTTGGTGTTGATGCTCATGAGGTTCATCTGATCTTGCCAAGTCTTGTTGTGTCAACAGTGCTTCAGAAGTAGTGTTAGGTGTGAAGGCAGCTTGGGAACAGGCCAGTTGCGGAGCAAACGAACGAGTAACTCGTTGAGATGCTGGTACAGTTGAAGGGGATGCTGCAGCTGCTGGAGCAAGTGATACTGTGTTTGTAGATTTAGCCGGTGGACTTGGACCTTCTACTGCACTATAAGTACAAGCAGAATCTCGAGGGAAGATCCTTTTCCGTTGCACCCAATGAGTAACATCATTCCCTACTATATTCTTTTCCTTGCTATTTTTTGACTTTGCCATGTCAAGCCATACCCACAACACAAAAGAATAAAATCGCTCTTCAGAACTCATTGATGCATGATACAGACAAGCAATACTTTGATGTAAGACAACCGTATGAGGAGGATGGAATATGTAAGAAAAACAGGACGGCGTGACATATTCACAGCTACCATGTGTAAACTAAGAAGAAGGATTTTCAAGAAAATAGAAGTAATGCAAGCTAGACACCATATGAAAGATGCAACCAATATCACTCTGCCAAGTTAAAAGTGTCTTGTCATAAGTGGCATTTCGAAAAATTAGAAGCAGTACAACCTAGAAATCAATGCAAGATGCAACCACTATCACACTGCCAAGTTAAAAGTGTCCAATCATGAGTGATTGATGCGGGATACACAACAACAGTACTTTGATGTAAGAACATGGTATGATAGATAGATGCAGTGTATTCTAGACACAGAAAGGCATGTCATATGCACATGTATAACGTATAAACTCAGCAGGTGCAATTTAATCAAAATAGAAGAAATACAAGCTAGACAACATATGCAACATGAAACCAATTATCACACTATCAACTTAGAGCAAGCACGTGCGATGGTGGAGTAGGGGAGATGAACTCATCATGTAGACTTGGGACTTCAATTGCATTAGCAGTAGCAGTGGCAAATCTAGAGAGTCTCCGTTTGCGTCGGTCCGGAGGACCACCAACATCCCCTAACTTACACTTTTCCTTCCTCTTTTTTGATATTGCCTTCTAAAGTCAAAACCACAAGAAGAGGAATAAAATTAGCTCTGCATAACTGGTTGATGCATGATACAGACGAACACTACTTTGATGTAAGGCAAGCGCATGATAGGAGGATGGAATATATACAAAAAAAAACGACAGCATTGCATATTCACACGTACGATAGGAGGATGGAATATGTATGAAAAACAGTAAGTAGAAGGCATTTCAACAAAATTAGAAGAAATGAAAGCTAGGCACCATATGAACATGCAACCAATATCACTACCAAGTAAAAAGTGTCTCGTCATAAGTGCCATTTCAACAAATTAGAAGCAGTACAAGCTAGAAGACAATGCAAGATGCAACCTACATCACACTCCCAAGTTAAATGTATCTTATGGGTAAGTGATTGTTGCAGGTATAAGTTGTAAGCTACGCAGATGCAGTTCAACAAAATTAGAAGCAATACAAACTAGACATCATACGGAAGACACAACCACATATAACAGTGCCAAGTTAGAGCAAGCACCTGTGATGGTGGAGTAGGGGAGATGTGCTCATCATCTACATAGCTACATTGACTGTCTAGCCTTGTATTATCTTGCGAATCTTGTTGGGAGGATGGCGGAGTAGAATCTGTAGAGACCCTCTGTTTGAGTTGCTCCGAAGGACCACCATCATCCACTGCCTTACTAATTTCCTTCAGCTGTATTGATTTTGCATTGTGAAGTCAAACTGATAAGAAAAAGGAATAAAATTCGTTCTTCAGAACTCATTCATGCATGATACTAACAAACACTACTCGGATGAAAGGGAAACACATGATACGAGGATGGAATATGTACGAAAAATAGGACGGCGTGACATATTCAGACCTATGATGTGGTAACTAAGTAGAAGGCATTTCAACAAATTAGAAGCACTGCAAGCTAGACACCATATGAAAGATGCAACCAATATCACTTTGCCAAGTTCAAACTATCTGTCATTTCAACAAATTAGAAGCAGTACATGCTAGAAATCGTATGCAAGATGCAACCAATATCACAGTGCCGACTTAAAGGTGCCTCATCATAAGTGACTGATGCGGGATATGCAAGAACAGTAGTCTGATGTAAGAACATGGTGTGATCAGATATAGTATGTTCTAGAAACAGGAACACGTGTCATATTCACAGGTATGATGTGTAAAGTAAGCAGATGCAATACAACAAAGGTAGAAGCAATACAAGTTAGACATCATACGCAACATGCAACCACATATAATAGTGCCAAGTTAGAGCAAACACCTATGATGGTGGAGTAGGGGAGATGTGCTCATCATCTACACAACTACGTTGACTGTCTAGCCTTGCGTTGTCTTGCGAATCTTGTTGGGAAGATGGCGGAGTAGAATCTGTAGAGACCCTCCATTTCAGTTGCTCAGAAGGACCACCATCATCCAGTGCCTTACCAATTTCCTTCTGCTTTATTGATTTTGCATTGTGAGGTAAAACCGACAAGAAAAAGGAATACAATTCGCTCTTCAGAACTCATTCATGCATGATACTGACGAACACTACTCTAATGAAAGGCAAAGTCATGATACGAGGATGGAATATGTACGAAAAACTGGACGGCATGACATATTCCCACCTATGATGTGGTAACTAAGCAGACGGCACTTCAACAAATTAGAAGCACTACAAGCTAGACACCATATGGAAGGTGCAACCAATATCACTCTGCCAAGTTAAAATTGTCTCGTCATAGGTGGGGTTCATCAAATTAGAAGCACTACATGCTAGAAATCATATTCAAGATGCAAACGAATATCACAGTGCCAACTTAAAGGTGTCTCATCATAAGTGACTGATGCAGGATACACAAGAAGAGTAGTTTCATGTAAGAACATGGTGTGATAGATAGATATAGTATGTACCAAAAACAGGAAGGCGTGTCATATTCACACGTATAATGTGTAAGCTAAGCAGATGCAGTTTACACTAATTAGAAGCAATACAAGCTAGACACCATATGCAACATGCAACCAGATATCACACTGCCAAGTTAGAGCAAGCACCTGGGATGGTGGAGTAGGGGAGCGGAGACTTGGAACTTGTAATGCACTAGCTGTACGAGGAGAATCCGTACAGATGCTCCATTTACGTTACTGCAGAGGACCACCATCATCGCCTTCCTTACTCTTTTCCTTCCTCTTTTTTGATTTTGCCTT
Organism: Thinopyrum elongatum; assembly: GCA_011799875.1. Classification (NCBI taxonomy): domain Eukaryota; kingdom Viridiplantae; phylum Streptophyta; class Magnoliopsida; order Poales; family Poaceae; genus Thinopyrum; species Thinopyrum elongatum. Next base: position 489,607,313 of record CM022303.1, on the reverse strand, counting down.
GTCAAGTCAAACCCACAAGAAAAAGGAATAAAATTTGCTCTTCGGAACTCATTTATGCATGATACTGACGAACACTACTTTCATGTAAGGCAGGCGCATGATAGGAGGATGGAATATGTATGAAAAACAGGACGACATGACATATTGACATGTATGATGTGTAAAGTGTAAACTAAGCACAAGGTGTTTGAACTAATTAGAAGCAATGCAAGCTAGACACCATGAAAGATGAAACCAATATGACTCTGCCAAATTAAAAGGGTGGCCTCATAAATGTATTTGACCAAATTAGAAGCAATACACGGCAACATGCTAGAAATAAGATGCAATATGCAACTAATAAAGGTGTCTCACCGTAAGTGATTGATGCATGATACAGAGGAGCGGTAGTTTCATGTAAGAACATGGTTAACAGATAGATGTAGTATGTACCAAAAATAGGAAGGCATGTCATATTCACAGGTATAATGTGTAAACTAAGCAGATGCAATTTACCCTAATTAGAAGCATTACAAGCTAGACACCGTATGCAACATGCAACCACATATCACACTGCGAAGTTAGAGCAAGCACCTGTGATGGTGGTGAGCTACGTTAATATCTTCATTTAGACTTGCTGTTTCTTGAGAATCATGTGGGTAGGATGAAACTGCACTCTTTATAAGAGTAGCGTGTCTCATACTAACCCACGGGCGTGACTGTCTCATCATAAGTGATAGATGCAGGCTACACAAGAATAGTAGTTTGATGTAAGAACATGGTGTGATAGGCAGATGTAGTATGTACCAAAAACAGGAAGGCATGTCATATTCACATGTATAATGTGTAAGCTAAGGAGATACAATTTAACAAATTAGAAGAAATACAAGCTAGGCACCATATGCAACATCCAACCAGATATCACACTGCCATGTTAGAGCAAGCACATGGGGTTGTGGAGTAGGGGAGATGATATTTGGAACTTGCACTGCAGTAGGAGTAGCAGGAGAATCTGTAGAGATCAACTGTTTCGGTTGCTCCATAGGACCACCATCATCCCGTGCGTTCATCCTTTTAGATTTTGCCTTGTCAAGCCAAACACACAAGAAAAAGGAATGAAATTCGCTCTTCCAAATTCGTTGATGCATGATACTGACGAACACAACTTTTATATAAGGCAACCACATTGTAGGAGGATAGAATATGTACGAAAAACGGTAAGCAGAAGGCATTTCAACAAATTGGAAGCAATGCGAGCTAGACACCATATGAAAGATCCAACCAAAATCACTCTACCAAGTTAGAAGTGTCTCATTATAAGTGGCATTTCAACAAATTAAAGGCCGTACATGCTTGAAACGATATGCAAGATGCAACCAATATTGCACTGTCAATTTGAAGGTGTCTCGTTAGAAGTGATTGATGAGGGATACACAAGAAAACTAGTTTGATGTAAGAATATGGTTAATAGAAAGACGTAGTATGTACCAAAAACAGGAAGGCATGTCATATTCACATGTATAATGTGTTAACTAAGCAGATGCAATTTACCCTAATTAGAAGCATTACAAGGTAGACACCATATGCAACATGCAACCACATATCACATAGCCAAGCAAGAGCAAGCACCTGCGATGGTGGTGTAGGGGAATTGCGGTCATCAACTACAGAGATACGCTGACTATCTTCATTTAGCCTTTTCTTGAGAATCATGTGGGGAGGATGACACTGCACTCTTTAAAAGAGTAGCGCGTCTCACAGTAACCCACTTGGGTGACTGTCTCATCATAAGTGATTGATGAGGGATACACAAGAGCATTAGTTTGATGTAAGAACATGGTTAATAGACAGATGTAGTATGTATCAAAAAATAGGAAGGCATGTCATTATCAAAGGTATAGTGTGTAAAGTAAGCAGATGCGATTTAACCAAATTGGAAGCAATACAAGCTAGACACCATATGCAAAATGCAACCGCATTTGACCGCGTGAAGTTAAAGCAAGCACCTGGGATGGTTGTGTGTGGCAATTGAGATCATCTACTGCAGAGCTACGTTTACTGTCTCCATCTGCTGACACTACACCCTTTAGATCGCTGAAACGCTTAGTGCTTATCGTCGAACTACACAGGAGCGACTTCTGTCTTTTCTTTTGTGTATTCATCAATAGTGCGTCAGAGTCTGAAATACCCATGCATAAAAAAACAATAGTGTGAGTATCGGTGAAGTGTGTGCACAAGTAGTACAGTGTAAAAGTAGCAGATAGCAGGTGGGTGAGAAATAAATGACAGGAGACATATGATAGCTCTACAACATGCATGGCACACGAAATTAGGTTCTAGGATTTTGAAATATGAACACAGGGATGGTTGGGAAATGCAGATACTCCTCTAGCACACCACAAGGTGTGGTCCTATGAAAATAACAGTTGACTGAAAACAAATAGGTCAGTCCATTTTTTCTGCACCCTCTGATGTACAAAGAACGGGTAGATCACCTTCATCTACCTCCAGCCAGTCAGTGTTGATGATCTTCCTCGAAACGCCAGCGACCACCGGCCCAGTCCCCTGCCTCCGCCCTCCCCTCGACCTCACCGCACCGCCGTGCTTGGCATCGCCCCCCAGCCATCCCTTCAAGCCCCGCCGACCTCCAGATCGGGCGCAAGCAGCTCCTATGCCCCACACCCCTATGATAGACATCGATGCGCCGCTTCCCCAGCAAACAGGCGGACTAGGTGCTCCGCGCGCCTAAGCAGGTGCTGCTTCTTTTAATTGCAAATCAACTGACCCTGAATTGAAATCCAGGCGGGCGACTGACCTCTAGCTAAGGTGAAATAGTAAATGGGAGGAAACCTTGTGCATTTAGTATCACGAAGAAGGTGCAGTAAGAAGCACTCAACTAATTTCTTTCGTGGGATGAATACGGTGTGAGCAGAGACGTAAGATTTGCACGAATAAGGGAAGAGGAGTACCTCTTTCTGCTGGCAGTGCTGTGTCCTCCTTCTGTTTTTCCAACGATCTACTTGTGCTTTGCTGGAAACAAGAAGTTCTGGAGGACGGTGGAGCCATGGACGAACCCATGGCCAAGTTGTTGAGTGAGGTGCGGTGGCCGTCTGTTGGCGGCGGGGAACCAGATCTGAGGCGGCGAACGACGGCATAGCAAGAACAGCTCCGGTGCGGTGGACGGTTGTGACAGTGGAGCGGCAGCGGTGAGGCGCAGGACGGAGTGGTCAAAGTGGTTCTGGTACGGCGCACGTCAGCGTCGGCGTCGTGGAGGCAGCTCTGCCTCGGCTTCAGCTGCTAAGTCATTGAGGGTGTTGCAGTTGCGGTTGCGGTTGCGTTGGATGATGATGTCGGGGTACTAGCTCCGGCGTGATGGAGGAGGGCGGTGGTGGATTGGGCGCGATGGGGTGGAGGACGGAGGAGGCTGGGGTTTCGCTGCTGGTGGAGAGGGCGTTTTGGCGCCCACGGAGTGTGAATGGGGAAATGGAGGGAGGGGGAACTAAGGGGGAACAATGTTTCGGTTTGGGACGTGCTTGTCTGAAATTTGGGGAAAGTTACAAACTTTTCCCCCATCTAAAATTTCAGACATATTGCGGGTTGGGGATAGGACAGTAATCTCAGGTGTCCCAAATAGTGGGTGGGATAGATTTCGGCCGAGCCCCATGGTGTATGAATGCTTCACAGAGGCGGTTGACTGGCGTCTTGGTGAAGTTACAAACCTACCCCGGTTTAGACCTTTGGACATCGGCCGATAGGCTAAACGGGTTAGAGTCAGGACAGTAATTTCCTACCACCAAACATTAGTCTCGCGCGGTTTTGGGCGACCAGAGGCTTATTTGGCGCTTCGTTCAATATTTGAGAGCAGAAGCATTAACGTTTACAGTTCTCTTGAATTGAACTTTCAGGATTTGTCAAACTTAAAAAATCTTGACTCTTGAAAATCCTAAAACTACGATTATTTTTGAATGGAGGGGGTACATTTGAATATACATTGTACACGAGTATATATTAAAAAAATATGCAGCTTAGCTCAATTCATGCATGGTTCCAGATATAATCTCCTTGGTTGCAAAAAAATAGTTAGACATGTGTATGAATATATAGCATGTTCAAACACACAACAAAGATTGATGCCCACTTTTAGATCTGATTTACAAATGCCATTATCTTGAATTCAAATAGATGAATGCACTTCCTATGAATTCGAATCTTTGAAACCATCTTTTTTTTGCGGGGATCTTCGAAACCATCTTTATGTTGAATTGAACATGTATTCTATTTCGTAGCTAGCAATTTGGAATGTATCCATGTATGTGACAAATGTATAAAGTGCCTGACACTAACAACACGGAGTGCACTAATTAATGTTTATATATGAATTGCAAAAGCCATGCATTGTCTGTATTTCAAACCACTCTCACTCTATGGATCGATAATATGAAATAAACCCATACACATGCTCGAATTCAATAGAGTATGGGTGTCTGATAGACCAATGTTCGTTCATACGCAAATTGCAAAATTCATGATCTCATTCAAAAAATTTAATGCAATTTATATTTTAATTTAATGTCTAGAACCGCCTTTTACGCATAGATGCACTATGCCTCGGCCCGTCCTCACACACGCGCTATGTATATCTCTATTTGACGCATAAGTGCACACACTTTATATACATCGACATTTCTCTCTCACACATGCTCACACTCTCTCGCGGGGTGTCTCGCACACACACTCTCTATATATCTCCCCCTCTCTCTCTTACTACTACGTACCACTCTTTTCACTAATCTCAGTTGGAAAACACTATTTCTCTCACATGCCTATATACACACGCACGGTCTCTGCTGGCCCTCTATATGCACATACATGTGCCTAAGTGTCTCCCGCACGCACATTATCTTTAGGCCTCTCTCGCACACATTGCCCCCCCACACCTCTCTCTTGTTGGCGGATATGATTCCATCAGATCATTCGGTAAGATATCCCTGACTGTTAGGCTGGATGGTAATACGATGCAAAGTTTTACCCAAGTCTGGGCCCTTGCAGTTGAGGAAAAAGCCTACTCCTGGTATTGTATATTTGTGATAGGGGTGTGTACAAAGTACACGTGAATACCAGGCATTGTGTGTGTATACTATCAATGAACTAGTCCCCGGGCTTATATAACATACTCGGGGCCTATGGTTACAAATCATATATAGTCGGCTTATCATCAGTGGGGATAGAGTCCTCCACGACTTTGGTAGCTTCGTCTTGTACGCCGAGTCCTCCATGGGCTTCGTATAATGCGTCTCGGTCCAACCTATGTGGCGCAGGATGGAACCAACCCATGAGTCCTCACGTCAACCCACCACAACTAGAAATGATGTGCCCACCACACCCCACACACAATCGGCCACTAAGAAAATAAGCATATACAATATTACAAAGTTATACGGAGTACATGAAAATTAATTGCATGGTGCATCCAATAATATTTGTTCCACATTGTGAATGTTTATATCTTCTCCTAAAAAAATAGTCACGGGAAAGAGAAACGAAGGGCATATCTCTCTTTGTCTCCACCGCACCCCCTCTCTCTAGACCACTTTCACGTACGCACTCAAACTATCTCTCGGCCCTCTAAAAGTATGCCCCTGACACATTCACGCATGACGGTCACTGTATTTCAAGCGAAAGCACTATATGATCACTGGACTTCAGAATATGCTCATTATGGTCACCGTATACATTCTTGTGGTCATCATATGGTATGTAGTTCACCATACGTCTCTGTATTTTGTTGATGACACTGACGGTCATTGTATTTGATGCGTGCTCCGTATTTTGTTGATGACACTTACGGTTATTGTATTTGAAGCGAAAGCACGATATGGTCACTGGACTTCAGAATAAGCTCATTACGGTCACCATATACATTTTGTGGTGCTAACCAACCTGTGGTTGGATGGTTAGGAGGACAGTGGTATCCCCAGCCCACCAGGGTTAAAGTCCTGCTGCTCGCATTTATCCTGTATTAATTCCAGTATTTCCGCCGATTTGCATTCAGTGGGAGGAGATGTTCCCCTTGACTACGAGGCACCTATGGTTACTTCGTAAAATGTCAAGATGATATGCTGGCTCACTCTATCGAAGGTGCTCATAGGAGTAGGGTGTGCGTGTGTGCGCTTATAGCGGTGAGTGTTTGCACGTATATATGAGCGCTTGCATCTGTATTATGTTAAAAAAATACATGTCGTGATTATACGGTCACTGGCTCACCGTATAACTCCGTAATTTGTTGATGACATGATCAATTGACCAGTCAAACATTCCACGTAGCGCAACTAGTGTTGCACCATCAGCGCACGTAACCGTGGGGCCCATCAGTCAACGTGTATATGAAAGAAAGAAATGGTAGCTTGCGTCTGTACTATGTTAATAAAATACATTTTGTGGTGATCATACGGTCACTGGCTCACCATACAGCTCCGCAATTTTTTGATGACATGATCAATTGACCAGTCAAACGGTCCATGTTCATCAGCGCACATTACCGTAGGGCCCACCTGTCAGCGCGTATATGAAAGACAGAAATGGTAATAAATTAGTGCTCGGTGGGGATTCGAAGTCGTGAGACCTCTGGTTGGCAGCCCGCGCGCCCTAACCACAGCGGACAAGGTCGCCTTGTGATGATATGCTGAGCCGGCCATTTTAATTGCACGCACGCACGAGCCACTGTGGTGAATACAAACACATCACACATACGCACAAACACGCCCGCAACGCCCGCATGCATGCATGCAATACTCACACGTACACATGCACGAACGCAACACTCACACGAACACACGCACGCATGCAGGCGTGCAACACTAACACTTACACATGCACACACGAACACACGCATGCATGCAACACTGAAACGTACACATGGACGCACGCAACACTCGCACGCCTGCATGCACATAGCACAGGATGCAAGCCACATGCTCAACCTATACGTGCATGCACCCTTTGTTAAGGACATGGATTGTTACGAGTATTAATCAATCTTATCTGTGATAAGTAGAACATTGATGTTTGCAGTGGTCTTTATGAATCACAACGTATCGAACGGGCTATCAACGTATATAAAGTATGAAAAATTTCAAATTCTCTTACATTATATAGTAGGCTTATCAACCTACATGAATTAGATGACGTCACACTCAATGAACAATCATCAGTTTATGAAATGCCCGCTTCTCACCGCGCTGGCCCACCAAAAGCTCCTCTACCGTGCGCTGCCAGCGTTGGTTCACTGACATGCAGGCCAGGTACCCAACGAGCCCACACGTCAGTGGGAGAACAGTGCGGTGTCGTACGTCAGAGTCGAGGGCGCCGCTCGCTGCACGCCCGGCTGAACATGCCTCCTTGCCGCATTCAAACGCCTCCATGAAACCCGTGTGGAAGCCGAGAAACCCACTCTGGCCACACGTCCGTTCATGACCAGGCCGGCATTAAACGCAATGCCGGCCAAGCTCCTCCCGTCCGACGTCTATTTAATATCCTATTTAAATGAGGACAGATGCCGGCCAAGAATCGCACACCTCCGCCGCTCCCCTATCTCCTCCTTCACCATTTCTCCACTCTTACAATGGCTTACAAAGAGTAGTTATCTGGCATCCAAGCCGGCTGGGTGGCCCGCCGAGCCCACCGGATATGAGCTATGCATCTCGCTGATCCACCTCCCTCCCCTCGCCCGACGGAGCCAGTTGCCGCCCCAAGCGGGCGCGTGGTTCAGCAACTCGCCGCTCCAGGCCAGCTCGACGAGGAGCAGCGAGCCGCTCCACATCTGCACGATGGGGAGCACGGGCATCGCCGCTGCTATCCACGCCGCCGCCTCGTACCGCGCCTCCCGTGTCTGCGATCGTGTCTCCCGTGTCTGTGGCCGAGACTCCCATGCATGCGGCCGCGCGATGCAAGCAGAGACAAAAGCCGGGTGCGCGGAGAGCGACGAGTCGGTGGCCAGCGCCTCCGCGTCCGCCGCCATCATCGAGGAGAAGTAGAACACGGGAGGCCGCCATCGCTTGGGTCCCATGAAGGCCACTGCCGAGGCGACGCCGGCGTACACAGCAGGTGTCTTGCCGGATCCTTCTATTGCCGACAAATGGATCCGTGGGCGACCATTTAGGCTAGGTATTATTATACCTGTGCTGTTTAGGAGTAGTACCGCTTAGTTGATATAAATGTAATGAAATCCGTCATGTTTATATGAAATCCCGGTATTTTATATGAATTTCTTCATTGTTTATATGAAATATCGCTGTGTTTGCATGAATTTCCTCCGATTAGTTGAGTTGCCTTCAGAATGTGTGCGGCTATGGTTGCATGGCGTAATTTGCGTGTTGTCGGTCGGTCTGCGGCTGGCTCGGGCGGCGAGGTGGGACAAAAAAAGCACAGCTCGTGCGAGCTCATCTCCAACGCGCGCGCTGGAGGATGCATGAGCACTCGAGCTCTACCTCGTTCATCGGTGGCAAAGGCACGGGTGGACAAAAGGGTCGCCAATATTTTGGCTAGCCCGGGCAAGATTCAAATAGCCCCTTCCAACCCCACCCTTCCCAGCACATTGAAATCCCTCGTTCGCCATGAAATTTTGCCATGTGTTGTTTTCAAGGATATTTTGCTGTGTGAAAACAAATTTAAATATGAACGAATAATCGGTGCCCGCGGTCTTCTGCCGGGACATAGTTTGATGGCCTCATAGTAGTAGTAGTGTAGAGTACTAGTACTACTAGATAGTGAGTGTTTACTACTATATCATATACGTACTAATTGCAACGCATGCATGTGTTAGCAGTACAATGACCATGAACGAATTTGATGGTAAGATTTGTGTAAGTTGGATGTCATATTATTGCTCTAACATGTGGTCAAAGTTAGCCCCCAAAACGCATTTTAGACCCTATATGGATTCAGGGAGTACATGCATTGCTGAGGTTTCTCTTAATCCTTGCATGCAACATTTTTATTGAAGCTTGAAATGTGAACATATGTGAATGGGAGGGACTACTACAACCCTTCCAAAAGAACTGTAGTACTAATGGTATCGTACTCCCTCCGTTCACCATCTCACATGCTCAGTACTTTTGCGAACTATGGAAGTAACAAATTTATTCCACCACTCAGCATCTATTATGGTTAGGGAGATTTCAAATTGAGTCATATAGGCTGGAAAGTAGGCACTTAGGGCATCCACAATGTATGCTTTTTGTTGCCTCTAAGCCCTCTCTCTCCTCTTAGAGGCAGGCCTCTCACTACAAAAAAAAACCACTTCCGTGATGATACGTGTTTGTCACAGTAGGTCACATTTTCTATCATGCATGTACATCCATGACGATTTTATGACAGAATCAAGATAGTCATACCTGTGCTATCGTAGAAGTGTTCCATGACAATACCAAAATTATCATCATGGAAGTGTCCACTTCCATGATGATAAATGATGCATCATGGAAGTGCTTTCGTCAAGGGTAACCGACACGTGGCATCCACCATAACGGGTCGCCGTTAAGCTATCGGGTCCGATTTTGGATCCGATAACCCGTTAACAGCAACAACCAATGGCGATTTAGCACGTGTAAAATTCTCATTGGCCGAAAGAAACACGTGTTAACTCCGCGTTGGGGCAGATGTCATCCAGCGATTGGACGAGACGCGCCTATGATACGTTGACACGTGGAGCAGCCCAACAGTGGCCCATTCAGCTCAAAAGGCCGGCCCATTTGACTTGATCAAAAGGTGGCGGGCCGGCCCATGGAAAGCCTGTTAACAGCTTGTTCATATATAGCCCATTTACAGCCCGCTAACTCACGGCCCGTTATGGCCTATCCGAATTTGGCCTACTAGTGTCATCTGGGCCGTCCAATATGATTCCAGCCCGTTGTAACTTCCGGCCCAGGTACGGCCCATGATTTCTTTTGGCCCATATGAGGCCCTTTGAACTCTAGGCCCATTAAAGGCCCATGGTGAAACTGGCCCATAATGAATAGTGTATAGCTTTACACCCATTAACGGCCCATTATTCCATTGGGCCATTTCCAGCCATATTATCTTTCAGCCTTCTAAGGGCCCATTTGTTCTTGGGCTCATTTCCAGCCTTCGATTACTTATGGTCCGTTACTGGCCTGTTCCGCTTGAGGGCCAAATCTAGCCTGTGTTTACAGTCGGCCCGTTTGTGGCCCGTTAATCCGTTGGGCTGTTTTCACAGTGTCATCAAATACGGCCCATTAACGACCCGTTATGCTTGTCGATAGAATTAAGCCCGTTATACATATCGGCCTATTAAGGGCCCGTTATGCTCGGGCCATAAACTGACGATTCTAGCCCATTTACGGCCCATATTGCGGTCCACTACGACCCATGTTTGGCCAATCGATCGGCCCGTAGAAGGCCAATTGACCGTAGAAGGCCCATTGTTTCTACGGCCCGTAGAAGGTCCATGGATCCTACGGCCCGTAGAAGGCCCATGGATCATACGACCCATGGTCACCACAGCAGGTAGCGGGACCATGGTTACAACGGTCCGTATGTTGCCCATGGTTTATTGTGGCCACTAGCAAACCACAGAAAAATAATTGTAGTGACTACAACAAAACAAATAAACAAGACAATAAGGAAAAATAAGCAAGTAACTTACGCTAGGCTATTACGGCTATTACACATATTACATCCACTAGGCATCAAAGTTCGCCACCAGTGCGAATATGGGGAACAAAGCAGCATATTACATACACTGGGCGTCTAAATTGACCACCAGTGCAAATAAAGGCGGCAGCAAAACAAGTCCAGAACTGAAACCACTTCAAAAGAGCTCAAGAAACAATATCCTGGATACCCACCATGCTGACAAGACGCTTGGCAAGTTTATTAGCTTTCTCTTGTTTGGCGCTTAAATCCTCCAGCGCTTGTTGTTGCACCAGAAAGTATGCATCTGAATTCTGCAGGGACTTCCTCAGTCCTTCGGCTTCCTGTCGCAGCACATCTGATCGATGTCTTTCAACTTGAAGTTGAGACTCAAGAAGCTGAACTGATTCAGGCAGCGAGTTCGAAGAGCTTGTGCCAGCAGTAGTGGCCAGTAACTCGAACACTACATCAAGACAGGACTTTGCGGTGTTCTCACTGTCTTCAAGATAGTTTTTATTAGCTTTCTTGGAGACCAACAGGGATGTCTCACTATCTTGAACCTTATCTGCATTACTTCCTTTAACATTACATAACGGAGTACTCTTCTCCAATATTTTGTCCGCATTCTAAAAGAGAAACAAGCACACAGATCACAGGTTTACCATGTTGTATATGAAACTCATTTTGGTAAACCAGTTCAGTAGAAAGGTGGACAGGATAACAGCATGAAACAAACATATATCTATGCACTATGGTCACTGTATGGTCTATATCATTCTAGTGTATGTTGCCAAATCAAGATAGAGACAGTTCAAATCATATCTCTTTAAGACAAAGCAGCATAGAAAGAATATAAGTGCGGGAAACCACACAACATGACATGAGAACATAACTGTTTATTCAATTGAAACTAAAATCAACATAGAGCAAGTTACAACAGCAAACCAGTTAAAGAAACAGGTTTAAAACATACCTGTTCCACCTTTGGAGTTTCAGTTGGATCCTTCAAATTTGAAATTAGTTGGTATGAGTAAATACAGTGATGCAAGAGCAAAGGAGTATGAACCATAGCTACAGAACCTGACCTGCGAATTCTTCTTCTGCTTTAAGCGTTGAGTTGGGGTTCGGAGTGGTGGTCCTCGTGCTTTGGGCACTGCAGTTGCCTTACTAACTGCTCGTGTTTGGATGCTGTGTGGTGGAGACGGTGTTGTGTCAACTGGAACTGGGTTACTATCTGCTGGGGTTGGGGTTAGAAGAGGTGTAGCTAGTTGTCTGTCGAACTGGGTAGGGGTACAATCTGCAAGAGTCTGGGTTATGTGTGGTGGGGCTGGTTCTTGGGCAAGTACAACCGTGGTTCTATCTGCATCAACGAGTAGCACTATCTTTTCTGAAGACCGTGTTTTTACTCCCTTAGATACTGCCATCACCCCCTCCAATTCAAATGGCTGATAAACAAGAAAATTAATTAAATGTACAGACATTGTATGATAGACAGGTGCAATGGATAGTGGGGAATAAAAGAGGGCATGAAATAATTCACATTTATGTTGTCTAATCAAACAACATAGCATGACACAATTTCAAATATATGATAGCTAACTAAACAGGATAGCATGACACAATTTCACATATATGATGGCTAACTAAACAGGATAGAATGACATAATTCAAAATATGATGACTATGTAAACAGGATGACATGATATAACTATATGATGTGTCTATTAAAGTGGTTGGCATGCTATAATTCACATACATGCCGTCTATGGAAACCAGATGGCATGATATAATTCACGGATAGAATGAAAAAATTCAAAATATGATGACTATGTAAACAGGATGAGATGATATAACTAATATGATGTCTTTATTAAATGGGATGGCATGGCATAATTCAGATACATGCTGTCTATGTAAACATGATGGCATGATATAATTCAAATATATGATTTATGTACTAAGCAAGTAAGCAGATGGCAATCGCATATATGATGTCTAAACTAAGCAGATGGCATTCAATATTTTGTATATGATGTAAAAACTAAGCAATGCAAGACAACATACGCATGGTATGAGTAATATAACCCTGCCAAGTTTGAGCATACACCTCAGGGGGAAAATAGGACTGGTCATCTGTCTCTGAATCCTCCTCCGAGGAGCTATCTGTAACCCGCAAGATATCTGCTTCAGCAGGTAGCATTGTCTGCTTTGAAGACCTTGTTTTCACTCCAGATTTTTCCATCACCAATTCAAATGGCTGATGCACAGGAAGAGTAGTTGAATATACAAACATTGTTGACAAATGGAATACGTAATACAAAAAAAGGATGGCATGATATAATTCACATATATGATGCTTGGCTAAACAGCATGGCATTGCATAATTCACGTATACTTGCAATAAGATAGCATTGCATAATTCACATATATAATGTCTTGCAACAAGATGGCATTGCATAATTCACATATATGGTAATTAGACACTATAGGTGGCATTCACACAAAGCATGTCTAAACTAAGCAAATGACATAGCAATGCAAGACACCATATGCACGATATGAGCAATATAACCCTGCCAAGTTAGAGCTTGCACCTGGGGGGGGGCGGGGGGGGGGGGGGAATAGGACTGGTCATCTGTCTCTGAATCCTCCTCTGAGGAGCTATCCATAACCAGCAAGACATGCGCTTCGTCAGATAGCATTGTCTGCTCTGAAGACCTTGTTTTCACTCCAGATTTTTCCATGACTGTGTCGAATGGCTGATGCATAGGAAGAGTAATTGAATTTACTAACATTGTTGACAAATTTAATACGTAATAAAAAAAGGATGGCATGATATAATTCACATATAAGATGACTGGCTAACAAGGATGGCATTGCAAAATTCACATATATGATGCCTGGCTAAACAAGATGGCATTGCATGATTCACATATATGATATAGAAACTAAACAGATGGCATTTACACAAAGCATGTCTAAACTAAGCAGATGACATATTTTATGTATAAAGTAAGCAACGTAAGGCACCATATGCATGCATGCCAAGTTAGAGAAAAAGACCTCAGGGGGTAAATAGGAGTGGTCTGCTCCCTTCGAACCCCCCCTGTGAATAGTTATATTCCTCTTGATTATAGTCTGGAATGGGGGGGAGGGGGGCTTGCTTTTGCGCCCACCATGGAGCAACGTCTGCATGAAATTTTATTGCCACGCAAGGCTCGTCTCTTTTGCTATACATGTTCAGTAGCATTGTGTACAATAATTGACATGCATAGGAATAAAACATAGTTAGATTATGTAAGGAGTGCACGCACAAATCAAGAGTGATGGTAGCAACCTGTGGATAGACCCAAAACCAATGATAGCAGGCAGATAATAGCTTCAGTTAAAAAATACAGAGAATGGCTCCTTTAATGTTTGTTTCCCACCCAATATGAAATTCATAGTAGACACTAGAGATTAAGCAGATAGTAGACATATACTATTGATTGCTGCCCCAATATGTACCCCACAACCATTTAAAAACACAAGTTTGAGCATTAGTTTGGACCTGACTCGGAGTCTAATCGATGAACAGGACAATAATGTAGCATGCCATATTAAGCGATGCATAACGTAAGCAGGCATGAAAGAGTGTGACCTCTCTTGTGGACACATGTAGTGCTCAAGGTCATTTGCTTTGTTGATGATGGTAATGCAGTTGTCGTGGCTACCGGCGGCAGGGAAGAAGATCTGAGGTGGCGAAAGACAGTCTGGAGGGCGGATCCCTGCTGTGGTGAACCCTTCTTTCGTTGGAGCAGCTGAGCTTGGGTGGACGACAATGCAGCAGGAGTGGCACAAACCACACAAGGTTTTCTTTGACACATATCTGTAACATAAGTAATTTTGTAAGGGCTTGTTTGAATTGGAGGATTCTAACAATGCAGGGATAGGAAATACATAGGAATAGGATAGGAATGCACGTGCAAAACAGAGAATTTAAAAACACAGGATTTCTGTCAATCTGGGTGTTTGGTTGACAAGAATAGGAAGATCACAGGAATGCAAAGCATGGTGAAATTAAGTCAAACCACAAGAAAATGTACAGTTATAATGCTATTATGCTACTATCTCTTAGTCTTGTGCTTCATGAATAGGAATTTGAAAAGGAGGCCAAGTGGATATTAAAATTCCTATGGTTTTTCTTTGAAGGAGACACTAAAGGAACAAATCAGACAGTTTTCCTTTGCTCCATTCCTTTGAACCAAATGCATGAATAGTAGTACCATAAGAAACTTTCCAAATCCTATGTTTTTCCTTCTCTTTTCCTTTCAAGCAGTGGCGATTCTATAGGCAGGCTTGAACAGGCAAACGCCTACACTCCATAAATGTTTTTGTGCTACTTCTACTACTTTGGACCCAGGCCACTGCCCTACTAGCTAAACTCCGAGG
Organism: Thinopyrum elongatum; assembly: GCA_011799875.1. Lineage (NCBI taxonomy): Eukaryota > Viridiplantae > Streptophyta > Magnoliopsida > Poales > Poaceae > Thinopyrum > Thinopyrum elongatum. Next base: position 489,592,253 of record CM022303.1, on the reverse strand, counting down.
CCCATCTACAAATGCACAGCTCAAATGTGAAGAAACAAATAATGATGGCTTTCGAGAGAGTCCATCACGGATAGCTAAGTTGCCTGGTACCTCATTGCTTGTCATATAGTAGGAGAAACTAATCGTATTTCACGTTACTACACGAGCTCAGTGGACAATATATATAACATGTAAAGTAAAAAAGCGATGCAACAAGTGTACAACCTCTTTGGCGAAGACATGTAGATCTCAGCATCATTGGGTTGGTCGCTGAGGATGCTGTGGCTGATGTGGCTATCGGAGGAGGGGAAGAAGATCTTAGGCGTCTGGAGATGGAGCCGAGGGTACTGCTCCACTGTGATGGAGGGTTTCGGTGTTGGAGCAGCTCCGGTGAGTTGTACAACGATGAGGTTGAAGCAGGACAAGAGAGACAACGTAAACCTGAGTGGAATTCTAATACCATCTCCAATAGATGATGTAAAATACATAACCACAAAGTGCTAGATGTAAAATACATCAGCCGCTCATCTCTGAACTTAACTGTCGAAACTGAATTTAACTGTCGAAACTGAATTTTACTGTCGAAACTGGATTTTGCTGTCGAAACTGGATTTTACTGTCGAAACTGAATGCATTAGTAGCAGAAAAGCAGTGCACTAATAGTTTTGCTCCCTCGAGCACGAGTGGCAGAGTAGCAGTGATTTAAATCAGTAGCCGCTTCGGCAGGGAACGTAGTACCAGAGAGCAGCCGGGGCAGCTGGTCGTGCAGCAGCAGCAGCGCCCAGAGCAGCAGTGCGTGCGAGAGCCGGGGCAGCTGGTCGTGTAGCAGCATCTCGGGTAGCAGCAGCAGGAGCTCGACCGACAGCCGGAGCTGCTACTCATGCAGCAGCAGCGTGAGCAAGAGTAGAGCAGCAGCGCAAGCAAGAGCAAGAGCAAGAGCAACAGCGCGAGCAAGAGCAAGGGCAGACCAGGCAGGGGACCGAGAGCAAGAGCAGAGCAGCAGCGCGAGCGAGAGCCGAAGCAGCAATAGCAGTGCCAGCGAGAGCCAGAGCAGCAGCAACAGCTCCTAGTGATATCGATGTCGCCGCCGAGGGAGAGACACCATGGAGGAAGTGGCCGCCACCGCCGCCATAGATGGAGCCACGCCATGCCGGTTCAGGACTGAGCGCCGACAGCATCGTGAGATTGAATCAAGAAGAAAATGCAGCGATTAGTGTAGAACCTCTTTGGTGGCGCCGATTAGGCCTCAGCTTCATCTGAGGAATCGGTGATGGTGCTGCTCTTCCGGTGGTGCAGGTGAAGACGGCGGTCTGGGAATGGAGGTGACGCGATAGATGAGGCGAACATCGGGGCAGCTCCTTGGGGGTGGAGGATGGGGTGGCTGAACCGGCGGGACGATGAGATCGATGATGGATCCTCATCCGGTGCGGTGGATGAGGGACGTCGAGCTATTGCGGTGGACGATGTCGTCGGGGAAGAGGGTCCGGCTGGGTGGCGGACGGAGCAGGGTGTGGGGCTTCGCAGGTTTTCACGGCCTCGGTGTACGAATGGGGGGGGGGGGGGGGGGGGGGGGGGGGGGGGGGGAGGGCGGGGGAGGGGAACCATGGCTTAGGGACACGCTTGTCCGAAATGTGGGGTAAGTTACGAAAGTACCCCCACCGATTTGAACTAGGCGGTTCTTTCAGTTGAAGGGTATCACAGGAATTTCGCGTGTCGGGATTTCGCAGGAGGTGCGAGTTTTCGCGCGCGATGTAATTTTGGGATAGCAAGGCGCGGGGTGAGATGGAGGGAGTTTTCGGAGCACAACGAGACAATGAGATATCTTAAAATTTTGGGATAACAAGGCGCGGGTTGAAGAGGCGGGAGTTTCGTAGCACGATAGACAGAGATGCTAGCTTGAAATTTCGGCATAACAAGGCGCGGCTTGAAATTTGGGGAGAACAAGCTTAACGTGTACAAAAAAACAAAAACAAAAAAGACAATTCACACCCCACTAGCTAGAGAGAGCCATGCCCCGTTTTACTATATTATTACTAGAAATGCCATTAAAAAACAACAACAAAAAACTAAAAAAATTGGGACATCAAGCTTAACGTGTACAGTACCAAATGAATTTGCATTTCCCTCAACAATAAAAAAACATTTCCTACTGTCTAGCATATGGACTAAATTTGAGTACATTTTCCCTGTTTGAGTGGGATTGTACTCGGGTTAGTTATACAACCATCTAAATATTATCTTCACAACACATGACATGAATATGAGAGTAGTAAATTCCCATATAAATATGAACTACATGTACATACGATTTCGAATTCAAATATATGTATCCATTTTATGTTGACTTCAAATCATAGTACATGTATGCTCTAGCTAGATGTTCGGAATCTAAACCATGTATGATACTATGTACAATGTGTTTAATACACACACACACACACCATTTAGATATGTGCTGCGAAAGCCACCCATCATCTCCAATTTGAATAGTGTTTCCATGCATGGATGCAATGTCGCCAAACGATGCCTGCCATCGGTATCTCAAATTCAAATCAGTTTGACCTTGTTCAAATTCAAAATCACACCACGCATATCTCAATTATATTCATGCATGCATGGGTTTCAAGCATCAAGATCTCTTATTCAAATATTTGAATTCAACTTTACATTGATTATGACCTCACCAAGTCTTTTACACCCACACAGTTGTCTTCCCTTTATAGTTGTACCACTTACTTTCTGTCGTGCATGCATGCATAGACACTACCACTCGGCATTATCCATCGCACACACGCAATCTTTTTCTTCAGGTCGGTCTCCCATGCATGCACACACACACACACCCTCTTCATCACTTTGGCCATTCTTTATCTCTCACATGCATGCACAATGATCGATGTTCCTCTATGTGTGTATATATATAGTTAGGTCTTTCCCAGTTTTCCACACAAACTGATCGATCTATATCTCTAGTCAGGTCTCACCCAGCTCTTTCCCACGTACACATCGATCAAATCTACCTCTCTATATAGGACTACACAGCTAATACATACACATTATCTATCCATCGTCTCCCTCTCATCATCCATGCCTTCCGCTTCATCTCTCAGACGCGCGCACAGTGGCGAAGACAGGGGGCAACAAGGGCCCTGGCCCCCCTAACATCACTGTATTGAGGCTAATATGAATGTGATCAGTATATCAATTGCTGGTAAAATGGTTTAAGTTGATGAATTGGCCCTCCCCATAAAGGATTAGCAATGCTTGGCCCCCCTAGCTCATTTAATTTTCATGGCTCCGCCACTGCGCGCAACCGCGCACGTTCTCGCCCCCTCTCTTTAAATATCGATCTCGCGCTTGTGCACTCCTTCCCAGTCTTCCTCCAGTTGGCCCCTCGCACCATCTTCTAGCACCCCCATATCCCAGTGCTTCTATGCTCGTAGATCTCTTCCCTCTATCTGTCTCTATCGATATCTCGCACAGTCGACCCCTCCCCTCCCTTCTCGTATATCACCCCGGCCCATGCACATACATGTATGTATATAGGCCTCTCCTTCACACAAATTGCATTGACACGTATTCCCTCACCATATCTCAGTATCTCTCACATACACGAACTACATGTACAAAATAGAAGAGGTGCACACACGCACTCGTTCCCACATACAAACGCGCGGGTGCACGGTGGAGCACATTTGTACAAAAAATGAGCATGTAGAAAGGCTTTAGACGATGTGCCACTAGTCTATATATCTATATCTATACCCCTATACAGTGTGTGAATAACTTTGAAAGATGGTCGTTGGATGAAGCCAATCCGACAGTGTAGAGATGGCAAATCCGAGCACTACCGGCCGTTGGATATCATCTACATTCCACCAGATTCTGCCACATGTATAGTCTAGAATACTCCATGGTTGAACTTAAGCATAATGCACAAACCTCAAAACACAAGCACTTCTCCTTTGTTCTAGAATATTCTGTGTCATAATTTCCCAATTTTTTTATAGATGAATTTCCATTATTTGTTTTTACTTTATGCTTTACAACGTACAATTCCATGAATCTTAAAATAGATTAACTTTTTTATAAAAACTATTTGGTTTTGAATGGGATGAACTATAAGAATTAAACGAACATCTACATCATGCATATATGACTCAAAGCTTACATGCTATAGTGTGGTGTTTATTCATAATTTGGTTGCCAAATCTCATGCGTGCAATGCACGTGTACCATACTAGTACTTCCAATATGTGCAAAACACATAAAATTAGAATTCCAATGGCATGCTACACAGTGTCTCTCCCTTTTTCAGTTAATATATTATGATTAAAATGATGTGGGGAGCATCCATGAAGCCACATGGCACATGTGGAGGCGTTGTCGTGACCTTCTTATGTGGATTGATCACAGTGACGTGCTGCTGGTTCCAAAAGAATGTACTCGTCCTCTCTCACGCACACTGGCAGTACATGCACGAAGCGAAGATGTGCACGCACGCACTCATTCCCTAGCACGCCCACGTGGGTACACGGTGGGACGCATTTTTGTATGAAGATCCACCCCATGTGATAATTTGATGCGTGTAAAGTCGTTCACTTAATTGATGGTCAATTAATACAGCGCATGCAAATTGAGTGGACGTGAGGGAGGAAGTAGTTGAGAATGACATTAATACTCCACTGCGTGCGTGCGAGTAGTTAAATCATGGGTTGCAACTTCCATTGATCTCCTTCGTATTTTGTGCCAATTTTTGACCATATTTTTAAGTAAGATAATATTTATGCATGTCATAAAAAGTAATATCATCGAAAACTATGTTCAAATGCGATTCCAATGATATAATTTTTGGTGACATGCATTAACATTTTCTTAGTTAAATTTTTGGTCAAAAATTGGCACAAAATAAAAAGGGGGCCAATAAACCAGGACGCAGGCAGCATGATCAATTTTTGCCTGGGCTACTCCGTGATCAATTCCCCCTCCGGCGGGATGCCGGAAAAGGCCCCAAGATGGGATCTCACGGGAACAGAAGGTTTCGGTGGTGGAAAAGTGTTTTCGTGGATGCCTCTGGTGGTTCTGGAATATATGTGAATATATAGGAGGAAGAGCTAGGTCAGGAGGTCACCGAGGGGCCCACAAGGTTGGGGGGCGCCCCCTTCACCCTTGTCACTGCCTCGTGGCTCTTCTGACTTGGACTCCAAGTCCCCTGGGTGTCTTCTGATCCAAGAAAAATCATCGTGAAGTTTTATTCCATTTGGACTCCGTTTGGTATTCCTTTTCTGCGAGGCTCAAAACAAGGAAAAAACAGAAACTGGCACTGGGCCCTAGGTTAATAGGTTAGTACCAAAAATAATATAAAATAGCATATTAATGCATATAAAACATCCAAATCAGATAATATAATAGCATGGAACAATAAAAAAATTATAGATACGTTGAAGACGTATCAAGCATCCCCAAGCTTAATTCCTGCTCGTCCTCGAGGAGGTAAATGATAAAAACAGAATTTTTGATGTGGAATGCTACCTAACATACTTATCCATGTAATTTTCTTTATTGTGGCATGAATGTTTAGATCCATAAGATTCAAAACAAAAGTTTAATATTGACATAAAAACAATAATACTTCAAGCATACTAATAAAGCAATCATGTCTTCTCAAAATAACATGGCCAAAGAAAGCTATCCCTACAAAATCATATAGTCTCGCTATGCTCCATCTTCATCACATAAAATATTCAAATCATGCACAACCCCGATGACAAGCCAAGCAATTGTTTCATACTTTTGATGTTCTCAAACCTTTCAACTTTCACGCAATACATGAGCGTGAGCCATGGACATAGCACTATAGGTGGAATAGAATATGGTGGTTGTGGAGAAGACAAAATAAGGAGATAGTCTCACATCAACTAGGCGTATCAACGGGCTATGGAGATGCCCATCAATAGATATCAATGTGAGTGAGTAGGGATTGCCATGCAACGGATGCACTAGAGCTATAAGTTTATGAAAGCTCAAAAAGAAACTAAGTGGGTGTGCATCCAACTTGCTTGCTCATGAAGACCTAGGGCAATTTGAGGAAGCCCATCATTGGAATATACAAGCCAAGTTCTATAATGAAAAATTCCCACTAGTATATGAAAGTGACAACATAGGAGACTCTCTACCATGAAGATCATGGTGCTACTTTGAAGCACAAGTGTGAAAAAATGATAGTAACATTGCCCCTTCTCTCTTTAATCTCATTTTTTTTGGTGGGCATCTTTGGCCTCTTTTATTTTTTTTGTGGGCTTCATTGGCCTCTTTTATTTTTTGTAAAGTATGGAGACTCATCGGAACTTGTGAGGGAATCATAGCTTCCATCATCCTTTCCTCACATGGGACAATGCTCTAATAATGAAGATCATCACACTTTTATTTACTTACAACTCAAGAATTACAACTCGATACTTAGAACAAAATATGACTCTATATGAATACCTCCGGCGGTGTACCGGGATGTGCAAGGACTCAAGAGTGACATGTATAAAAATTATGAACGGTGGCTTTGCCACAAATACTATGTCAACTACATGATCTTGCAAAGCAATATGACAATGATGGAACGTGTCATAATAAAACGGAACGGTGGAAAGTTGCATGGCAATATATCTCAGAATGGCTATGGAAATGCCATAATAGGTAGGTATGGTGGCTGTTTTGAGGAAGGTAAAAGGTAGGTGTATGGCACCGGTGAAAGTTGCGCGGTACTAGAGAGGCTAGCAAAGGTGGAAGGGTGAGAGTGCGTATAATCCATGGACTCAACATTAGTCATAAAGAACTCACATAATTATTGCAAAAATCTATTAGTTATCGAAACGAAGTACTATGCGCATGCTCCTAGGGGGATAGATTGGTATAAAAATACCATCGCTCATCCCCGACCGCCACTCATAAGGAAGACAATCAATAAATAAATCTTGCTCCGACTTCATCACATAACGGTTCACCATACGTGCATGCTACGGGAATCACAAACTTTAACACAAAAATTTCTAAAATCCACAATTACTCACTAGCATGACTCTAATATCACCATCTTTATATCTCAAAACAATCATAAGGAATCAAACTTCACATAGTATTCAATGCACTTCATATGAAAGTTTTTATTATATCCCTCTTGGATGCCTATCATATTAGGACTAAATTTATAACCAAAGCAAATTACCATGCTGTTTAGAAAGACTCTCAAAATAATATAAGTGAAGCATGAGAGTTCAACAATTTCTATAAAATAAAACCACCGCCGTGCTCTAAAAGGATATAAGTGAAGCACTAGAGCAAAATTGCCTAGCTCAAAAGATATAAGTGAAGCACATAGAGTATTCTAATAAATCACGATTCATGCGTGTCCCTCTCAAAATGTGTGTACAGCAAGGATTATTGTGGCAAACTAAAAATAAGATACTCATATCATACAAGACGCTCCAAGCAAAACACATATCATGTGGTTAATAAAAATATAGCCTCAAGTAAATTTACCGATAGAGGAAGACGAAAGAGGGGATGCCTTCCGGGGAATCCCCAAGCTTAGGCTCTTGGTTGTCTTTGAATATTACTTTGGGGTGCCTTGGGCATCCCCAAGCTTAGGCTCTTGCCACTCCTTATTCCATAGTCCATCAAATCTTTACCCAAAACTTGAAAACTTCACAACACAAAACTCAACAGAAAACTCGTGAGATCCGTTAGTACAAGAAAATAAAATCACCACTTTTGCTAATGTTGTGAACTCATTATTTATTTATATTGGTGTAATATATACTGTATTCCAACTTCTCCATGGTTCATACCCCCCGATACTAACCATAGATTCATCAAAATAAGCAAACAACACAAAGAAAAGAGAATCTGTTAAAAACAGAATAGTCTGTGAAGATCCGAATTGTTCTAATACTTCTGTAACTCCAAAAATTCTGTAAAATAAGGACAACATAGGAAATTTGTATATAAATCTCGTGTAAAAAATTCAGGTTTTTCAACGCTCCAGTGAATTATTAAAATTCTATGACTGGACGCAAAAGTTTCTGTTTTTCAGCAAGATCAAATCAACTATCACCGTAAGCCATCCCAAAGGTCTTACTTGGCACAAACACTAATTAAAACACCAAAATACATCTAACCAGAGGCTAGATGAAAAATTTATTGAAAAACAGAACCAAAAAAGAAAAAATAAAAATAAAATTGGGTTGCCTCCCAACAAGCGCTATTGTTTAACGCCCTTAGCAAGGCATAAAAACACATAGATCTAGGTATTGTCATCTTTGGTATGCAACTCCTCAATTGCACACTTGTAATCCTTAGGAGATTCTTTGGTTTTATAAATGATCATACTCCTAGGCAATAAATCAAGAAATTCTTTAGTGGAAATTGGTTCCTTAATAATATCGAAAAGGTTAGGGTGAACATTTATCATTTTAAGATCTTCATTTCCCTTACTAGAAGATTCACCCTTATTCTTAGGAACATAAATAAATTTTGTAGCCTTAGTAGGATAAATTTTTTGAGTAGTTTTAACAGAGGAAAAGGCGGAACCCAAGTTGGTAATAATATCTTCTAGTTTGCCAATTCTAGTAGAATCTTGATCTATTTTTTCATTAACTAGGGGTTCCTTTTCCCTAAGATTCTTTAAAGTAACTCCTACCTTAGATCCATATTGAGTAATTTGATTATGAATGTTTTTATCCAAGTTTTCAATTAGATCGACGGTAGCAATTTTATTCTCAATAATATCAAGCCTTTGCATCACATGTTCCAAGGTTAAAACGGTTTCATTGACCATAAGAGGTGGTGGACCCAACAAATCTATCATAGCATTATACACATCAAAAGTATGACTCCCCAAGAAATTTCCCCCGGTAATTTTGTCTAAAACATATCTATTCCAAGGAGTAATGCCCACATAAAAATTGCGAAGAAGAACAGTAGTAGATTGCTTTCGAGTAGATCTATTCTGAGCATTGCAAATTCTATACCAAGCATCCTTTAAATTTTCTCCCTCCCTTTGCTTAAAATTAAGGACTTCATTCTTGGGAGTGCTAACAATGATGGAAGGACTAGCCATGAGGCAAGGCAAGCAATCCAACGAACGAGCGAACAAAAGGCAAACAAAAAAGACGAACGGAAGAAGGGCGAATAAAAAGGCAAATCTTTTCGAAAACCGTTTTAGAAGTGGGGGAGAGGAAAATGAGAGGAAAATGGCGAATAATTTAATGCAAGAGATGAGAGTTTATGATGGGTACTTGGTATGTCTTGACTTGGCGTAGATCTCCCCGGCAACGGCGCCTGAAATTCTTCCTGCTACTTCTTGAGCTTGCGTTGGTTTTTCCCTTGAAGAGGAAAGGGTGATGCAGCACAGTAGAGGTAAGTATTTCCCTCAGTTAAGAACCAAGGTATCAATCCAGTAGGAGAAGAGCGCACAAATCACCAACACCTACACAAACAATCAAACACTTGCACCCAATGCGATAAAGGGGTTGTCAATCCCTTCACGGTCAATTGCAAAGGTGAGATCTGATAGAGATAGATAAACAAAAGATAAAATATTTTTGGGTTTTTTGGTATATAGATCTGAAAATAAAAGATTGCAAAATAGTAGATCGGAAACTAATATGATGGAAAATAGACCCAGGGGCCATAGGTTTCACTAGAGGCTTCTCTCATGAAGGCAAATAATACGGTGGGTGAACAAATTACTGTCGAGCAATTGATAGAAAAGCGGAAAGTTATGACGATATCCAAGGCAATGATTATGCATATAGGCATCACGTCCGTGTCAAGTAGACCGACTCCTGCCTACATCTACTACTATTACTCCACACCTCGACCGCTATCCAGCATGCATCTAGAGTATTAAGTTCATAAAGAACGGAGTAATGCTTTAAGTAAGATGACATGATGTAGAGGAATTAACTCAAGCAATATGATGAAAACCCCATCTTTTTATCCTCGATGGCAACAATGCAATACGTGTCTCGCTACCCCTACTTTGTCACTGGGTGAAATCACGCAAGATTGAGCCCAAAGCTAAGCACCTCTCCCATTGCAAGAAAAACCAATCTAGTTGCCAAACCAAACAGATAATTCGAAGAGAAATACAAAGATATTAAATCATGCATAAAAGAATTCAGAGAAGATTCAAATAATATTCATAGATAAGCTGATCATAAATCCACAATTCATCGGATCTCAACAAACACACTGCAAAAGAAGATTACATCGGATAGATCTCCAAGAACATCAAGGAGAACGTTGTATTGAGAATCAAAGAGAGAGAAGAAGCCATCTAGCTACTAGCTATGGACCCGTAGGTCTGAAGTACACTACTCACGCATCATCGGAAGGGCAATGGAGTTGATGTAGAAGCCCTATGTGATTGATTCCCCCTCCGGCGGGATGCCGAAAAAGGCCCCAAGATGGGATCTCACGGGGAACAGAAGGTTGCGGCGGTGGAAAAGTGTTTTCGTGGATGCCTCTGGTGGTTCTGGAATATATGTGAATATATAGGAGGAAGAGCTAGGTCAGGAGGTCACCAACGGGCCCACAAGGTAGGGGGCGCCCCCCCTAGGGCGCTCCCTCCACCCTTGTCGCCGCCTCGTGGCTCTTCTGACTTGGACTCCAAGTCCCTTGGGTGTCTTCTGGTCCAAGAAAAATCATCGTGAAGTTTTATTCCGTTTGGACTCCGTTTGGTATTCCTTTTCTGCGAGGCTCAAAAACAAGGAAAAAAACAGAAACTAGCACTGGGCCCTAGGTTAATAGGTTAGTCCCAAAAATAATATAAAATAGCATATTAATGCATATAAAACATCCAAAACTGATAATATAATAGCATGGAACAATAAAAAATTATAGATACGTTGGAGACGTATCACCTCACACAGTATAATGTGGCTATACCGAAAAAAAATGGGACCAACCCAGATATCCTGTTTGGATATTTGTTTCCTCGAGCCCCTCTTATGTAATGCCAGTGGTAAAATGTAGCAGTCCCATTGTTAAAGTAAGGACACGTTAAAACAATGTTGTTTTCAATGTAATGCCTCCAGTAATATGAATCAATGGCACTATTTTTCATGTCCTGCTAAATTTCCCATTAAGATAAGTTGCTTCTTTTCGTTAGAAATGCAACTGTCCTGGTCCGCCTACTCTCCCGTGCCCAAATACCAACTCTTTAGCAGCTGTTAATGTAATGTTGCTGGTAAAATGAAGCAATGGCACCATTAAAGTAATGTCGTATCTAACGGTTGTCATAGTTAATCCTAATGCCCACACTAATATCTAGCAATGCTGCTGCTTTAGAAATTGCTACTGCCCTTGTAGGATCGCCATTCAGATAAGGAACATGCTTCTTTTCATTTGATGTATGTTTCATCACTTGTTAGTCACCCTCCTTTCCACCTTTTTGTGTAAACAGAGATATACATTTCACGCTTGATCTTAGTTGAACTGCACAAAATGATATCCAAATTATAGTTGAACATTCCACGAGCTTCACGACCAACCTTGATGTTGCTCAATTTTATTGCAACTAATGAAGAAGCTGCTAGCTCATGGGACCAAGTACTTGCAAACTGCATGATACAAACATTGCTTCATTTTAGGTGAACTGCACAAAAAGGTCTCATGAATTGAATCATCCATGTTGGTGACTGGTGTCACCCCTTCTACGATGGCGTTGACTGCAGATATGGTTCCCATCACGAGGTATGTTCCTTTTTGTTCCGATCATTTGCCAAAGATCCTGCATGTTGACTCTGCTCTTGTGCTACTATTTTGGCACTGCCATGATAAAGCAGTAATGTTATTATTTTGCACCTTAATCTAGTGGCACTATTAATTTGAGGCAATGTTTTGGCACCGCTAGTGCCACTGATTTTTTTATATATCGAAAGAGGGGGTTTCCTCCGATTTCATTAAAGAAACCCAACCATAGAGAACCATTATCCGACAACATCTCAGTGTAAACGGGCAGTTATGCAACTACTACTGGAATGGACTGAGTACTAGTAGGAGACAAGTTCGCCACATAGGCTAGGCAGGTAGGGGGACGCAGCCCCAGCTCGACCAAGTTTGGATTACAACCCTAATGCTGCCACAGAAACATCAGGGGGGGGGGGGAAGATAGGGACTGAAAGAGCCAGCTTCATCATCCCAGTCTAAGCACCCCCGGCCTCCATCCTTGTGACGCACGGTACACCTCGCTTGCCACCTGCTCGACCCTAGTGCCACTGATAAAATGAACTAATAATATAGTTAAAATAGAGCGAGTGTCCTCTCTATCATTTCATTTCCAATGTAGATAAAGAAAGTGCTTCTCTTTGTTAGTATATGTTTCATCAACTAGTCCCATTGTTAATGTTTAAGTGTTTCTGCAAACTGGGGTGCTTAATTTTAGTTGATCTACACAAAAATAGAGATTGGAATGTCTCAAGGCCCCTCCTTGTACTATCGCTGTACACTGATGTTCATCACTGGCAGAAGGTGTATTGGGGAGAATTGGGTCGATTTCTAGTATGAGGCCTACCGTATGAGGCGTGGCAGGGCCCATCTCGCCCTCGCAGCATGGCATACTGTGATACTATCGCAATATTTTCCCATTAAGAAAATGAAGTTTCTTCCATTTATTAGTGTATGTTTCATCAACTAGTGCCACTATAATGTAATCACGCTTTTTCATTATCTGTGCAAACATGGTTATTCAGCTGCACAAATGTACGGATGGAACCAGCATATATGCAGAGTGCGAGGTGCCAAGTAAAAATTACCGACACCAACCATGCTCCATCTAAGCATTGGCATCCACCACCGGTGGGATGGGTGGCGCTCTTTGTGGATGGATCTTTCTCGGGAGCAAATCCTCTAATCAAATACTAGTAGCTTATATTGGCACATTTCTAGTGAGTACTCTTTTCTGAAAGAAGCACCAATCGATTTTTCTTTATTTTTACACAGTGTCACAACTTTGTTTTTGGTCCAGAGCTATTTTAGGGTGATTGGCGTAGTACTCGGAGACTGATTGTAAGCATGATTTTCATTAGCCGTCACACTGATTGTAAGCATGAGTAGATGGAAGATTAGGTTAGTGTGAAGCTTACCTTAAACCCTACCGCCGCTGTTGAAACGAGGCAAGCGGTGAGGGAACCGTGGAGAACGGTGGGGAAGCAACATTGCGCCATCCGGCCTCCTGTTACGGTGGGAGAACGAATACTCCTGTGGCTTCGGCTGGCACTACACCCTCACGAATGGCACACCGTACTCGATCGATTCGTTATCCTCTGGATGCTCGACCTTCAACCTGTACGCCCACCACCTCCGCCTGACTTTCGCCTCGGGCGAATCTGTCAACTCCATCGCCCAGAGGAGATACTCGAGGAACTCGAAGGACTGCGGCATGACTGCCGCCGGGGAGTACATCGCCGCCCTCATCGCCGCCGTCTCGCTCTTTCACATACATTGCCACATGGCCCTCACCGTCCTTGAAATCTCCCACTCGTTGTCAAAGCAAGTAAGGATCTCCTTCAACCTGGCTAACTTCGCCTGGTCACCGCCAGTGATCTGCCCGATTCGCTGCTGCATCCTCTCCATAGATGTCCTTCTGAGAGGTCCGATGCTAGCTTTGGAAGAGGGGAGGAGAGACGGTGGTCTTGCAATGGAGAAGAGGGAGAGGCGAGACGGTGGTTTTGCAATGCAGAAGATGGAGAGGAGAGGGGGTGGTTTTGCAATGGAGAAGAGGGAGAGGCGAGACGGTCATTTTGGAATGGAGATGATGGAGAGGAGAGGGGGTGGTTTTGCAATGGAGAAGAGGGAGAGGAGGGTGCAGCAGCGATTTAGGATTGGACGAGAGGGCCGACGTGCTGTGACTGGATCAAAATCAAAATCAATTTACCCTTCAATTATGAACGAGACCCCACATTAACTAGTCTCCCTTGTATTCTTGGTCATATTTGACCATGATTTTCACAAATAAAATATATGTTATACGTTGCAAAAATAATATAATTTGAAAGTACATTCAGATAGGAACCAAACGATACAATTTTTGATGACATGCATTCACATTTTGCTTGTCAAATATAGTACATGGTCAAACTTTGACCCAAAATACGCAAAACAAAAAAAATACTTCCAAGGCCAGCGCCGCTCCTCTCCTGTTCCAATCCAAAATCAGCGCCACTACTCTCCTCTTCCATTTCAAAACCACCGCCGCTCCTCTCCTGTTCCAATCCAAAATCAGCGCCACTACTCTCCTCTTCCATTTCAAAACCACCGCCGCTCCTCTCCTGTTCCAATCCAAAACCAGCGCCGCTCCTCTCCTCTTCCATTTCAAAACCACCGCAGCTCCTCTCCCATTCTAATCCAAAACAAGCGCCGCTCCTCTCCTCTTCCATTCAAAAGCCACCACCGGCGAGTGAAGGTGCTATGGAGAAGTAGATCGATGGAGGAGTACAACCGATACGTGTGGCTCGCAGGTGGCGACCCTGTGAAGCTAGCTAGGATGTTGGAGATACAGTCTTGGTTTGGCAACTCGGAGCAATTAGTGGCGACGGCGAAAGCAATGGCCAAATATCTAGAAAAGAGCGAAAAGGAGGTGATACACCGGGAGGGAGTCGCGCAGGAGTACATAGAACTGCTCCTGTGGGCCATGGAGCAAACAGATTCACCGGATCCGATCGTGAGGCTGCGGTGGTGGGAGTATCGATCCAAGATGGAGCATCCACCCAAGATAGAAGGATCGAGCATCTACACGGTGCCGTTTGTGAGGGTGCCGTGGCAGAGCGAGCCGGTGGAGTCTTCGTCGATCGAACCCAACTGCAAAAGGAGAAAAACAGTTGGCGCGACGACGCTTCCCCGCCGTCCTCTCCCTCGCCGTTCACCTCATCCCACGGGGCGGCTGTCTGCCGCCGAGGAATAGGAGGGGACTCCTCCCCCGCCCCCCCAAATAGTCTGAGGAGGATCTTAGGGTTGTCAGTATTTGCAGGTTGTGAATTGTGTTTTGTGTTTCAGATTTGAGAGTACTTTCAGATATGAATGTCTTTTGAATTTTAGATTTGCAGTATTGAGCATATGAAGTATTTTATGAATTCTAGAGATCTATTTTTAGCACTTTAAAAAATGTAGTTTCATATAAAAGTGCAGACAATGTGATTCTCAGAGAAGAAACTGCAAGTTTCAGTTTCAGATAAGAAACTGCAAGTTTCCGAGGCAGAGCATTTATATTAACACGCCCTTTTCAAATAGGGATAACATCATGTTGGAAGTTTTATTCATGGTTGAAAATGGAACTACCAGCTAGTTAACATCATGCTGATCAACATTCATGCATAGCACATCTTCATATGATGCACAGTCAAAAAGATATGCTATTTTCAAAATGCCCACACAATGTTGAGTGTGTTGGAGGTGGTGTGCATAGATGACAATGGGCACCCACATGTCAGAGGCAGAGGCAAAAATTTGTGGATATTTTCACCGCATCAGGTGGAATCGAACCCGGGCGGAGCAGCAGTTGGGGAGAGGAACTTGGCCACTGGGCTACTCCAGTACTTTCGCTCAAAATTAGGCACAACATCTACCACTACTGTAGCACTTCTTCCCCGGCTCCGGTGCGTTCTCGTTCAGGGCCTGGACGTCATCCTCTGCCTTTGTGCACTCGCCGCGGCGCCGCTGTCTGCCGTTGTGGACATGCTCAACAACCGAGAGGAATCTGGAGAGGATTGTACGTGGAGAGGCGGATAGTCGGGACCCACCAGGTCCATGGCTGTACGCAAGCAAGTGCCTCATTGAAAAATACTTCCTCCTAATGCTATACTGACGTTGGAGGCCACGGGTTTGTCAACGTAGTTACTAAAGGAGATAAATTTACAACGAAGCTAGTCATCGGGGAGCTGACATGTATCATTTATTATCAGTGGGCCAACAAGTATCAGCTGGGTTGTGGGCTGCCTAGTCTAGGCTTTCTTTTTTAACATGTGCAGCCCACGACATGCCGGTTTGTATTTTTTTGAGGGCCGTCATGTATCGACCGGCCTAAGGCCCTCCCATCCTAGGTTTTGTTTTTTCTTAAACATCCGCAGCCCAACTTAGGAACGCCAGGTCCAACTTATGTTTCCCTTCTAACTATATTATATATATTTATATTATTTTATATGTTATTATATATTATTGTTATTATCATCATATATTTAACAGATACTTACATATATAAGAAAAAAATATCCCATGTATTATGAACTTATAAAAATAAATGTTTAACAATAAAATCCTAGTTTTTTTACTTAAGGTCAACGAAAATACAGGAGATTGTGTACAAAAGCTTGGTCAGATTTTACGACCAATGTAAATAAAGCACTTATTATTTAAATATATTTATAACAAAATGCTCAGCCCCTGTTTATTTTTTGATAACATTACTGCGCCCAACCCAACATTATAATTAGAACCAGCCCAGCAAAATCATGTATTTCGTGTAAATGGGCTGTGATTTTTTAGGAAAAATAAATGGGCCGCATGGAAGCTACATTATTTGTTCACCCAGGCCAGCAAATTCGCGTATTTCTAGAAAGTGCAAATGGGCTGTAGTTTTTTTAGAAAAAAATAAATGGGTTGCATGGACACTACATTATTTGTTCACCCAGGCCAACAAATGGACTGTAAATTCTAAAAAAAATGGGTTGAATATGTGCGACATTTTTGGAGGCTGAAATGTGGGCCAATAGGTCGAAACCAACGCAAGGCATTGTCAACTTAGTCAAAAAATGATTCTGACATCGATAGCCGTTGGATTTACATCCAACGGCCGACATTCATCTTCAATCTCTCGTCTTCTTGCTCTAGCGCCGCCGGGACCACCTACTCCCGCCTCCGGCTGCTAGCAGCTCTGCTTAGCATGCTTCGCTGCGAAGCGCTACCCCACCGCCGACCAAGCCATCCCTCCATCCCTCCACACCTCCTGTTATTCTCCGCCGACTGCAGAACCACGCCGCACCAGAACTAGTTAACCCTCGTACACCTCTCCGTCTGTGACTCCACTGCCATGTCTTCCCATCACCGGCTCGTTGCCGTCCGGGGCCTCGCCGTCGTCTACCGCCTTGGTGCGCTCGACGCGGTGTGGTCAACGTGGTCAACAAACGAGAGTCATCAGAAGAGGACTGTATGTGGAGAGGCTGACAGTGGGGACGCACCAGGTCCATGGACGCACGCATGCAACCGCCTCCTTATTACGCGAAAATAAAATTATTCCTCCCCCTGAAAGCTGGGACCCACCATGTATATCTTCACAAGGAAGGAAGTGCCTCCTTATGCCTGCCCCTGACAGCTGGGACCCACCAACAACATCTTTGCACGCACGGAAGTGCCTCCTTATTACGGGTAAAAAATATATGATTCCGCCCCTGACTGCTGGGACCCGCCATCTATATATTCGCACGCAAGGAAGTGCCTCCTTGTCCTCCCTGACAGTTGGGACCCACCCGGTCGAAGCATACGTAGCGTTGTGTGTGTACATACCGGTCGATCGGTCTGTCTGCCACGATGAACCATGGCCGAGTAAGGAGTGGTAGCAGTTCAGGCAGTCCAGTCAAAACCATGTACACGTACATACATACGGGCAGGGTCTTGAACGCGTACTCGCACATACGTACGGCCAGGGCTCGTGTACATGGAGAGGCAATGGATGGCAGCAACGGCGTCCTGTTCATCGGAAGCCAACCGGCTGGGTCAGAACAGAGAAACTGCATCGTGTTCATCGAGAGGCAACGGAATGCGTCGTGTTCATTGGGAGGCAATGGAATACGTCGTGTTCATCGTGAGCCAACCGGCTTGGACGAAATAGCCGAAATGAGGTCTGGCGTACCGTAGAACGGAGGAAACGGGCCTTCTGTTCGACCACGTACGGTCAAAACGGGGTCCTGTTCATCGGGAAGGGCCTGGTGTACTGCAAAATGAAGGAAACGGACTTCTGTTCGAGTGCCTACGGTCGAAACGGGATCCTATTGACCGGGAGGGGTGTGGCATACCGCAAAACGGAGGAAATCGACTTCTGTTGGAGTGCCTATGGTCGAAACGGGGTCCTGTTCATCCACCATCTACTGCCTCGCTCCAGCCTCCATGGGCTACTGTTCATCCACCGTCGACCTCCTCCAGCCTCCACCAGATACTGTTCATCCACGGGCTACTGTTCATGAAACCTCCACCGGCTACTGTTCATAGAGCCTCCACGGGATCCTGTTCATCCACCCCCAACCGGCTGGGGTGCGGCGGCCTCCTCGAGGTCCTGTTCATCCAGCGGCAACGGCCTACTACCACGGGGTCCTATTCATCCAACCCCCACCGGGAACTGTTCATCCACAGCCAACCAACTGGCTCGACTCACCACGTCTCGACTCGTCACTACAAAAAAAAGACACATCCGTGACATTTTGGCCCGAATGAAATTTTTTTCTGTCATGCTTATGACACTTCTATGACGATAATTGTGACAAAACCCGGTATCATCATAGATGTGGTGGGCTCCTACTTCTATGACAAAAAATCATGACAGAAAATGGGATTTTTGTCCTGGGCGGGCCGGGGACGCACCTGCATGACATTCTTTGGGCCGTCCATGACGGAAAAAATCGTGGTAGAAGCGAGGGCGAGGAAAATTTCGGGGAGTTCCCTGTTACGGTGGGTGGTCGGGGCCGAGCGATGCACGGAGGTTTGCACGTTTCTCTCGTACACGTACGCGCGTGTGTGCAAGGCGTTGGGCTCTAACTGAACCCGAGCGAGGCGTTGGGCTCTAACTAAACCCGAGTGATTGCACTAGCTACGTTACCAAACCCCGATCGATCCCTTGGCTGTTAACTGAACCCGAGTGATTCCTTCGCTACTGCTGCTAACTGAAGCCGATCGAAGCTGCCTCTTGATGAACAGTCCCCGATGGGGGTTGAATGAACAGTTCTTGGTGGGGGTTGGATGAACAGGACCCCATGGTAGTAGAGGCCATTGCCACTGGATGAACAGGACCCCGATCGAGGAGGTGGGGGTGGATGAATAGTAGCCGATGGAGGGACCCCGTGGAGGGCTAGTTGAACAGGACCCCGTGGAGGGCTGGTTGAACAGTAGCCGGTGGAGGCTGTATGAACAGGACCCCCGTCAATGAACAGTAGCTGGTGGAGGCAGGAGGAAGTCGATAGTGGATGAACGGTAGCCCGTGGAGGCTGGAGCGAGGCAGTAGACGGTGGATGAACAGTAGCCCGTGGAGTCCCGTCTTGCGGTATGCCACACCCCTCCCGAAGAACAGGACCCCTGTTTCGATCGTAGCGCTCCAACACAAGTTTGTTTCCTCCGTTTTGCGGTACGCCACACCCCTCCTGATCAGCAGGACCCCGTATCGACCGTAGGCACTCGAACAGAAGTCCATTTCCTCCATTTTGTGGTACGCCAGATCCTTCTCGATGAACAGGACCCCGTTTCGACCATACGCGGTCGAACAGAAAGGCCGTTTCCTCCGTTCTGCGGTAAGCCAGACCTCGTTTCGGCTGTTCCGTCCAAGCCGGTTGGCTCCAGATGAACACGACGCCGTTGCTGCCATCCGCTGCCTCTCCATGTACACGAGCCCTGGCCGTACGTATGCGCGAGTAGGCGTTCGAGACCCTGCCCGTATGTACGTATGTGGCTGTATTTTTTGCTATCGGGCTATATGTACGTGTACACAGTTTAGAAGGGACTGCCTGAACTGCTACGTCGGGGGCTCTACTACTACACATGCCGCTGCTTGCTCGGCCACGGTTCATCGTTGCAGAGAGACCGATCGACCAGTATGTACATACACGTTCGCGACCAAAATGACAACGCTACGTATGCTTCGACCAGGTGGGGCCCGGCTGTCAGGGAGGATAAGGAGGCACTTCCTTGCGTGCGAAGTTATTGATGGTGGGTCCGAGCTGTCAGGGGGAGGATTCAATTTTTTTCGCGCGTAATATGGAGGCACTTCCTTGCGTCCGAAGATATAGCTGGTGGGTCCCAGCTGTCAGGGGGAAATGTTTTTTTTTTGTAAAATATGGCCCTTCCGGTAGGTCCCCGCTGTCAGGTGGAGGAATCATTATTTTGTGCTTAATAAGGAGGCACTTCCTTGCTGCGGCCCTGGACCCAGCTGTCAGCCTCTCCACGTACAGTCCTCTTTCGATGTAAGTCATTCCTTGACCACGTTGACCATGCCGCGGCGAGAGCACCAAGGCGGTGGACGACGGCGACGTC
Organism: Thinopyrum elongatum; assembly: GCA_011799875.1. Classification (NCBI taxonomy): domain Eukaryota; kingdom Viridiplantae; phylum Streptophyta; class Magnoliopsida; order Poales; family Poaceae; genus Thinopyrum; species Thinopyrum elongatum. The sequence goes on along the minus strand of CM022303.1, from coordinate 489,571,991 downwards.
TAGGAAGGGAATGACCGAGAGCCGGGGAAGACTCGGCAGTTGTTTCCCACGCGGAGGGGAATAGAGGGTTTACTGGTTGGGCTGCAGTGTGAGGCTGCCGTCGCCGGAGAATAACAGGAGGTCTGGGTGAGTACAGGGATGACCAGGCCAGCGATGGTAGTAGGGTGGGGCGGTGAGGCCTGCGCGGCAGCAGAGCTAGCCATGGGAAGTAGGAGCAGGCGGCACGACTGGCGCTGGTTTGGGCGGCTGGAGCAAGAAGACTAGAGGTTGAAGAAGCACTATGGCAGTTGGATGGACATCGTACGGTCACTGGAGCTAGAATCGTTCATATTGACTAAGTTGACAAAGCCCTCCGTCCGCGTCAACTTAGTAGGCCCACAAGTCAGCCTCCAACTCTGGTGGGTCCGAGATAGCAGGGGGAGTATTCAGTTTTTTGTGCGTAATAAGGAGGCACTTCCTTGCGTGCGAAGATATAGCTGGTGGGTCTGAGCTGTCAGCGGGAGGAACGTTTTTTTCACGAAATACAGTGGCCCTTCCGGTGGGTCCCTGCTGTCAGGTGGAGGAATCATTATTTTGCGCGTAATAAGGAGGCACTTCCTTGCGGCGTGTGGCCGTGGACCCAGCTGTCAGCCTCTCCACGTACAGTCCTCTTCCGATGGATGTCGTTCATTGACCATGTTGACCACACCGCGCTGAGAGCACCAGGGCGGTGGACGACGGCGAGGCCTAGGAAGGGAACGACCCATAGCCGGGGAAGACTTGGCAGTGGTTGCCCACGCGGTGGGGATTATGAGGGTTTACTGGTTCGGCTGTCGTCACCGGAAAATAACAGGATGTGTGGGTGAGTAGAGGAATGGCCTGGCCAGCGATGGAGTAGGGTGGGGCGGTGCAGCCTGTGCGGCAGCACAGCCGCCCACGGGAGGCGGGAGCAGGCAGTCCCACCGGCGCTAGTTTGGGCGGCTGGAGCAAGAATATCAGATATTGAAGAAGCAGCACGGCTGTTGGATTAACATCCAACGGTCACTGCTGCTAGAATCGTTTGTGGACTAAGTTGACAAAGCCTTTCGTACACGTCAACCTAGTAGACCCACAAGTCAGCCTCCAAATCTGTCTCAAACAGCATACGGCCCGAAATTGCTAGCCAGATTCAAATTAATTTAAAAACTAAACATACCTTTATTTAAATCCAATGAAATTTTACCCGCACAAAAACAATGAAATTTAAAATATCAAAATCCAAAAGAAAAAAGTATTTTGGAACTAATTGCCTGTTTGCTGTATTTTTTCATTTTACAGCCCATTTCTTATTACCTATAGCCCATTTTCTGGGCAAGCACGAATGCATCCCTCCTCGTCTTGAAAGATTTCTGGCCCAGCAGGGCATAGAAAAGCAAGTAGGCCTACGTTGGTTATTCCGCAAAAAATAAAATAGCTGGGCTAGCCATTTTCAGAAAGAAAAAAAAACTGGGCTGGTCATGTGGTAAACATATGAAATAAAAGCCTAGGCTAGATGGGCCACAGCTCCCGCACAACCTAGTTGATACCCTTCTCCGTCCCGAAAACAAAAAAAGAAAATACTGCGCGCGTTGCTGGGTCCCGGGTGTCTGCCGCTCCTTGTGCAGTTATCTCGCTTATTTACTATGTTGACAGTGGCATGCGACCGAGATGTCAGGAAACCATCAGGAGGAACCCTTTTTTTTCTTGTAATAAAGGAGGCACTTGCTTGCCTACTGCCATGATCCTGGTGGGTCCCTTCTGTCATCCTCACCATGTACAATCATCTCCTTATTCCTCTCGGTTGTTGACCATGTTGACAACACCGGAGGGCGGCGCCGTGGCGAGCGAACCAAGGTGGAGGACGATGGTGTGGCCTCGGACGGGAACGAACAGGAGCCGGGGAAGATGCACAGAGTTTTAGGGTGCGATGTGGCCACGATGCGTGCGCGGCAGCACAGCCAGCCGTGGGAGGCGGGAGCAGGCGGTCCCACTGGCGTTGGTTTGGCTTTGGCGGCTGGAGGAAGAAGAGACTGAAGAAACACGACAGACATTGAATGTCAATCCAACGGTCAAGGTTGGCACAATCATTTGTTGACTAAGCCGACACCAAGTAGCATACTTTTTTATATATAGGAAGAAAAGAAAAACTGGGCTCGTTCGCCAGATAACATTCCTGAAACTGCCACCATTTGATCTTGCGTCGCAACTAAAATTGCGAGGAAAATGCGTTCGTTTGCCGTCCTCCTCCCAGGGAACGTTCGCCACATAATGACTAGCACCCTTGATTTTCAACCAAGAGGTCTTGGGTTCAAGTCCCAGGAACCCTCAATTTTCTCCTCCTTCCTTCCTCGCAAAAAGAAAATGAAAATCAAAGACTTGAGAAGGCGTACAGAACAAGCTAGTGTACCAGTAAAGAGACGTTGCTGAGTTTTAGAAAAAAGGGAGACGTGCTCCTGTAGCTGGTTCGAATCCAAACCTAGACTATGACTATATATGGTGCTATGCTACTCTGCAAGTAATGAAACTGACATATCCAACATTCGCTTCTCCTCTTCTCTACTTACTCTGCCTAGCATCAGAAGCTCTGGCCGCAGCAACCATGTCCGCTGGCGGCTCGTCCACCTGCTCTTCAGCAGGCAACAACCAGATATGTGCCAAGTTGCGACCCGTACAATCGCCTGTGGGTCTCATCACACCCCCGCCGGCACACGCACCGCAGCCGGTTGCTCATCGCAACCCGCTGCCGTTGGTGTGGTGCCACTGCTGTAAATCACGCAGAGTCATCCGTCGCATCTCAACCACAATCCTCAACCCTGGCAGAGTCTTCTACAAATGCCCGAATCATGGGGTAATAATATGTTTAAGTGTTGTTCCGCTGCTTTCAGTTGCTATTTTTTTTTAATAGTTTGGTTGATGATCTTCTAATTTGATTCGTGCAGAAAAGGGAAGATTCGTGTGATTTGTATTTCTCGGAAGTTGCTGATGTGGGGGAATGGAACTACGCTGATTATTTGGTTAGCCGAGGAATCCCAATGCTAGCAGGTTGGGGTGTTGGACAAGTAACTGAAGGAACGGCAGAAGAGGAAGATGCAGAGCAGAAGGTTAAAGATGCAGTTCCTCTCATCATGGCCAAGCAACAGCTGCTGAACGGCCTTGACAGCAATGAGGAGATGAAAGAGCTTGTGAAGATAATGGGCAAAATTGATGTGCTCTGTAGGATGATTGTCTCTTTATTTGCAGTGTATGTAGCACTCGTGATGTATTGAGTGGCTATGACGTGAGCACATTGCTGAAACTAGTAATGAATGAAACCTATTTAGCAGGCTAGGCGTAGTGTTGTGAACATATAATGATTTCTATTAAGGGAAATCGGGGGGTATCCCCTTTTGCTCATAAATAAATAAATAGCAGAGGCCCATTTGCTAATAAATAAATAAATTAGCAGAGGCCTTGTCGAGTCAGCTTCGTTCCCATTCGAAGACGTAGAGCAAATTGCAGTCCAATAGCAAACTATGTCATCAAATACAAGTTTCATAGCCAAATATGAGTACAACTAAACAACAATGTCATCATGTTTTAGTCATCATAGAATCACCAAACACAAATCAACATACATAATAAGTGATGTTCTCACAGCAAAATACTAAACAACAACTTCATCAGGTTTCAGTTGTCATAGCAAACACAATTTCACATAGTAGATAAAAAGTCATCTTCTGACAAGCAAATACGACAAAAGCAATCTAATCATCATCTGCAGCAGCAGCATCAACATCTTCGCCATGTGTATTAGTCTGAATTGTAATTGCCCCCAGTGTCATCTTCTTCTTCATCCTCAATGTCCTCAAACGTTGGCGTCTTATTGATCAACTCTCGTATGTCCACAACCCGACAGGCAATCTTTTCGCCAGCGTCATTGACGTGATGGTTCTCAAAGATATTGGGAACATCTGTGGAATCTTCTACATCAGGAGCAATGTAAGCATCATCTTGTTGTGCAACTTCATTAAACGAGTTCCTCTGATCAAACCTTTGCAATACTCTCCAGTCATCGCTACGTGCATATGTGTCTTCCAAGAAAAATATCTGTGTTGCTTGATTTGCCAAAATAAAAGGCTCATCGGTCTGGTACGCCGCCTTGACATTGATGGATTTGAAATAATCATCAGCTCTGGGTTTTGCGATCCTGGAAAACAGGTTATACCAACGACAACACAACAGAACCACACACCGATGAACCTCAAAACTGGAGATATACTGCAACTGAACAATGTCTGTTATGTTAGCATACATTCCATTTGTCTCTTTGCCGTACTTATCCGTGCTCATGATGGCACTGTTTTGCGTCTTCCTGCCTTCATCACGTGCAAGGGTGTTGTAGCGCACATCTCCAACAACGCAAGATTCATAATGTCTTACCCGAGTATCAAGACCCATTGCTAGTGTGTAAAGGGCATCATTAACTGCCTGCCCATCCTCCCGCATCTTCTTAACCTATGGTTAGAAAATAGACAAGGTGATCATCTTATGTACTCAATATATTAAAAAAACTGACAGTGCAATTCAAAAGCTTACATGGCTCATGAACCATTTCGCAAATCATGCCATAACCAATTTGTCAATGTTTCTTGGATTTTGCGGCAGTAACTCCTTTTTGTAGATGCTGCACAACATAGTGATCGCGTCAAACATCTAAATATATAAGAATGTGCTGCAAGTTTAGTAGATTACGATGTATAAGCTGCAGTACTTAGCACTTACTCGATATAAGGTAGAATCTTAGGACAGTTATTCAACACATACCAAACCATTTTGTCCAAATCTTTAGGTTTGTCGTCTTGTCGACTCTTCCCTGTAACTCGAACAGAACAATCAAAAACATTGAGCTCGGGATTGTCTTCACCCACCTCTTTGCTAAGCTGATCAGCTGTTTCAATGTATTTTGAGCAGAATGTCAACGCTTCTATAGCAATGTAGGCCTTTGCAATGGAACCCTCAGGTCTAGCTCTATTCCTGACATAGCCCTTGAAAGTGCCTAGCCGCCTTCCAATAGGGTACATCTAGCCATACTGTACTGGACCTCTAAGTAGTGCCTCATCAGGTAAATGAATAGCCAAATGCACCATCACATCAAAGAAGGCTAGAGGATATATCTTCTCAAGGTCGCATAGGATAGTTGGTATCTTGTCTCTAAGACGCTCCAAAGCATCTATCCTGATATTTCTACTGCAGAGTTCCCTGAAGAATTGTCCCAACTCTGCAACTGCTCTGTACAAGTCAGGGCGGCCCAATCCTCTAAGGATAACAGGTAAAACCCTTTGAAGTAGGACGTGGCAGTCATGAGTTTTCAACCCTTGTACCTTGTTTCAATATGCACTGACTCTCCTTTCAGGGTTCGAAGCAAATCCACGTGGGAATCTCACACGTGACAGGACCTTGCATAATTCTTTTCTTTTTACCTTGTCCAAGACGTACACAGCTGGTGCCATATCCCGTGGTTTACCTTCATCTCCCACCTGCAAATCCTTTCTGATACCCAGGTGTGTCAAATCAATCCTAGATTTTAAGGTATCTTTCATCTTGCCTTCAATATTAAGAAGTGTGCTGATAATACTGCCACATATATTTTTCTCGATGTGCATCACATCAAGATTATGCCGCAGATCCAAATCCTTCCAATACTCCAAGTCCCACAAAGTGGACCTGCGGGTAAACAATAATCTCTCTTCTGCCCTGCCACGCTTCCTTTTCCCACTACCATTATAAGGATGGTTTCCTGGTGTAATATGCCTGACCTTTTCCAATTCCACTTGCAACTCATCGTTGGTGAGACTCTTTGGCGCATCACGGTTTTCATGCTTTGCATTGAACACATGTCTTCGGTATTTTGTAGGACACGACTTGTCCTTGCAAGGAAACAGTGGTGTCCAATGTAGCAGATCTTGCTAAGTATTGCGTATGACAGCGGATTCTTGTCACAGCGAACACAAGCATTGTAACCATGTGTCGTTCGCCCTGACATAGTGCCCAAAGCCAGATAATCATGGATGCACCAAATTATAACAGCACGCAGAAAGAAATTAGCTGGTGGGCTGCTATATAGGTCTCGAGTGAGAACACCCCTCCATAGCTGTTGAAGTTCCTCCACAAGAGGCTCCATGAATAAATCAAAATCCTTTCCAGGACTTTTTGGACCTGGGATGAGCAAGGCCATCATGTAGATTGATTCTTTGGTGCAGACATTTCGAGGCATGTTGTAAGGGATAACAAGCACTGGCCACATGCTATATGTGGTGCTCTGGTGGCCAAATGGGTTAAATCCATCTGTAGCTAAGCCAAGTCTAATGTTTCTTGGGTCAGCAGCAAACTTTTTGTGTTTCTGATTGAAGCTTTTCCAGTCACTACCATGAGATGGATGGCTCATTATGTTCTGATCTCTGTACTCCTGGTTCCTAGAATGCCACAGTACATCCTCTCTTGTTTCAGCATCATGAAGCAACCTCTGCAATCTTGGTATAATTGGAAAATGTCTCAGAACATTATGAGGAATCCTCTTCACAGCATCGCCATCTTTCCATCTTGATGATTTGCATTTTGGGCATTCACTTAAGTTGGCATAATCCTTTTGGAATAGAACACAATTATTCTTACAAACATGGATCATATCATATCCAATTCCAACTGCACGAAGGAAATTCTTCATTTTACTGTAGGTGTGTGGAAGCTCATACGCATCTGGGAAAGATTTGCGGAAAGCAGCCAAAATCACATCAAATGATTTGTTGGTCATCCACTCAGATGTCTTCACCTGAAGAAAGGTGACCATAGCTGAGAATACTGACAGCTTATTTCCTAGGGTGACAGCCACGTTGCATTGTTCCAACATGCGGGCCCACCGTTTTTCTTCTGCAGGTGAAAGTTCACGAAATGCGCGAGCATTTCGTAGCATTGTTTCAATGTTGGTCAAACTCACTGGCTCCACCACCACCACCTCCTCCTCCTCCTCTTGCACCTGAGCATCAGGCATATCAAGATGGTGATCTGCTGCTTCCACATAGTCAGTAACATTGACGTTCACAACTTCACCATGATGAACCCACCTAGTATATGTGACCGACATCCGATACAAGTGTAGATGATTTTGCACAGTTGACTTGGGTCTTGTAACTGAATTCATACAACTGCTACATGGGCAGAGCAAATCTGATTTTGTACCACCGTACTCAGCTCTGACAAAGTTCATGAAGTTTTCAACCCCCTCGACATATGTAGCAGAGAATCTTCGAGCAGAAGTTATCCAAGTCCTGTCCATCTGTTAGACATACAAATTAGTTCTTCTACTAGATATTACAGGAAAAACTTATATGCTTTTTTATGAAGTCAAGAAAAAAAATACCTAGGTCGATGTCTAAAGCTATGGCAAGATATTTGGACAAGCAGATCTAAGTAACGAAATATATGTAAAGCTAATTCAGCAAACAGATTTGAGTGCTAAATTATGGCAGGCTGTTTCAGTAGTTAATGAGGCCGATCACACAGTCATCAAAGGCCATCTCAGCAACAAAGATCGAGTATAAAATGGTGTAGAGCTATCTCACCTAACAGATTGGCTACTAGACCATGGCAATCTACGTCACAATAAATATATGGCAGGATATTTTAGCAACTAATCGGGCATGGCATGCCATCTTAGCTAAGCAGATTGAGTGCAGAACAGGGCAAGGAAGCTTCTTAAGCAGAGCATATTGACTGTAAACTATTTTGGCAAACAGTGAGATTAACAGCGTCTATCAGCTAACATTCAGCGCTACTCTGACATGCACGGGGCCTCAGTCTAGAATGCGCGTATCGTGGGAGAAGCTGACCATCGTGCGTCTCCACAAGAACGTCGCCAGCGGTGGCGGCGCGGCTAGAAGACGGCAGTCTACGAGAGCGTACTGTGGGAGCGAGAGGATCGCCGTGCATCCCCTCAATGAACCGCGGCGCCGATGTATCGGCGCGGCGGGGAGGGCAGCTTTGGATGAGCGAATGGAGTGGAGGGGGCCGGGGGGGAGGAGGTTTGGGGAATATTATTGGCTAGTTGGCCGAAGGGCGGTTGAATTTGGGATTTGGGGGGAATTTTCACGCGGTGGGCGGGGGAGTTTGGTGCATGGTCGGTTTCTCCAAGTGCGGTCCCACATGTCAGTGAAGAGGCAAGCTGAAGCGTGTTCCATTTGCATGAGCCGTGTGCAGGACCACCGTGTGAGGGGTGCAATGCGACCGCGACAGGCGTGCTGTGATCCGGTAATCTCGACTAAAACGGTGCAGCCAGGTCTTTTCCCGCACGATATGCTGGGAGGTTGGCTTGGTTGGTTTTTTTAGGACGAGTAATGCTACATCTATGTAATCCCAGTTACATAATTAACGTAATGTGAAATGTGTGGGCTGTTGATTGGAGATTGAGGGGAGGGAGGGGCCCACCACCATGAAAATAAGGGGGGAGAGAGAGAGGCAATTTACGTTAACCCTTTCGTAGGTTCCCGTAGATGTAGAAAGATGTGAAATGCGTGAATGTGTAGTGGACATACTATTGGAGTGCCTAAGATAAATTGTGTATGTAGACCCTATCTGTTTATTTACTTCGCATGTTAGCTTTGTCTCGGGTCAAACCTTCTATGTTTATACACACAAAAACGCATCATCATTCCATATATTTTCATACTCCTACAATATATCTTACTATTGTTGTGAAAGTTCATATACACCGGACTAGATTCATGCAAACACGGCAGATTTTCATTACATTTCGAACTTTTATAGGATAGAAAAATAAAAGAAACCCGACCCTAAACCTATTCTACGATGGCGACCAACGTCCTCCATCTGCCATCTCCATGTACGGGGGCGGGGTTCAAGACCCGTGAAGTGAAGGCGCGGTCTCCGACGAGGAAGAGTAGAACACGGGAGATGGACCGGCCAGTTGGCACACCATGCCCTGCCGCCTCCCATGCCCTACTCATCCTCAGAGGAGTCCCCGACCTCGGCTGTGCCGGTGGACGTGAGGTCGATGATGATGGACATGAACGGTCTGTCGCTTCACCTGCCACATGCATCACCGAACATTGGACGGCGGCAAGTAGGATGCGTGGCTGATGGTGCTCCCATCATCGACCGCCAGCGTGGCCACCGCTTGTGCAGTCGCGTCTGCGTCCGGCTATGCTGCTATTGCATTGCGAGTGGCGACTTGAGCGAGGGCGGCGACCTCGAGCTTCATCCCCGAAGACAAGCTCTCCCGCGGAGCGTTCGCGCTCGTGGTCATGGTGGATGTGGTGCGAGGTAGCAGGAGGATGTGCTATTGTGTGGAGTTTAGCTGGGCGTTGCCACATTAAGTAGCGCATTCCGGTGAGGCCAAGCATCCGGGTGCGTCATTAAGTCGCCGGAGTTGGTTCCTCGGGCACCGAGCCTCTTAATGACGGCATACAGATGGACGGCATGAATGCGGGCAGCTGCCGCCGGCTGGGAACGCACCATGCGGCGACGCGAGATGAGGGTTTTTGGTGTGCCAGGGTAGTCAGCTGCGGTCGTGGGAACATTGGAGATGCCCTTTGCTCACATGCGATCCCCACATGTCATTGAAAAAGCAAGACGACCTGGCATGGTCTCAGGTCCTGGCGATGCAGTTGGCCGCGCTAGAACACTCCGCGGACGCGTCGCAGTGCGCGCGCGCTTCGGCGCCCCGTGCATCCTCGACGAGCTGGGTGTTGATTTGCTGGTCGTGCCACAATGCTAACGCCGCCCTCGGCACCCTAAAGCCAAGCGTGTCCAGCGATGATGAGCGTGTCGCTCACCGCGGTCGCCATGTCCAGAGGCGGTGCGGGAGCAGCGCCACATTGCTGGCCCCCACGGCCCACATGAACGGTTGCCGGTGGTGAGGAGGTCGTGGGCTAGCTCCTCCATTGGACTAGTCTACGCCATGTCATCCCGATAGGTGTGCCCCACATGTCGGTTTCCCTGTTTTCCCGGCCAAATTCAAGCATCAGTGCTCCGCGTTACGCATTAGGCGCAGAACAAGTGATTTTTGTGCCCTGGTTCAAATGTGGTACAGTACCAAGTTGTTACCCTAGCCCCAAGTGTGGTTGTTTTGGGTACAGTACCACCCTTTTCCTTTTCAACTCGTGAAGCGTAACACTTGATTAAGTAGCCGGATGGTGTGCTAATTTAGGTGTCCGACTGTTTGAAGGAATAATTGAGGTGTGCCTGGTCCGTGCCCGCATTTAGGGGTCCAACTTACCATGTTCGGGCAGTAGTAACTATACTAGTCCCTGCGTACTCCCTCTATTTTTATTTACTCCGCATTTTAGCTTTGCTCAAAGTCATACTTTGTAAACTTTGACAAAGTTTATAGACAGAAATAATAACATATACAATAACAAATCAATACCATTAGATTCATTATTGAATATACTTTCACATCATATAGATTTGCTATTGTAAATGTTCATATTTTTTCTATAAATTTGGTCAAATTTTATGAAGTTTGACTTCAATCAAACCTAATATGCAGAGTAAATAAAAACGGAGGGAGTATCTTACTCCGTGACCAAGACGGAAGGGAAAATGAGACAACTTAATGTTTATTTGAGCCGTTCAAGTATAATCATGTGGCGTTGCTTATTTCTCATTCCTCTCCTGCCCTCTTCTCCATCGATCATGCCGCCCTCCGGTCGAGTCCATCCTCCCGCATGCCTCATTTGAACATTCCGCCGAGTGTCATTCGCATGTGGGCCTAGACCATGCTTGTATTTCCAATGTTGTAATTTGTCCGACATGCGTACAGATAAACGATTCGTTTAAAGTTTCACTTTGCCTCCACTTTGTTCCGCTTCCCATCTTAGTTTTGACATCCCATTCGGTTCATGCCCCGATACATCTTGACAAGATCGATTGATGTTGAGAGATCAAGTGCTTGTCGTGCAAGGAGATAAAGTTTGGTGTGTTTCTATGATAGAAATGACCGGGGGGGAGGGGGGGGGCGTCTGTGTTTGCGCGTCAGTCATGTACCATCTATCTAGATCGATTGAAAGAGGACTAGGGTGGGTCCGGAGATCGACCGATCTAGAGAGGGCTGGAGAGGATGAATGTATGCTTCAAAAAAGATAGATGAAAGGCTTGGTTACAATTAATGAATGGTAGAGTGACCTAGGCGTGTGTCGAAGAGCAACCTGACGACGAGCGAGATACAATCCTGATACCTCGGGAGATCAATTAGGTTTGACAAGCACAAAGAGGAAGAGAGGTGGTATGTGTGTGTGTGCGAGAGAGAGAGAGAGAGAGAGGGAGGGAGGGAGAGAGACCCCGAGATGAAACCGAGAGAGAACGAGTGGGTGCATGTGTGATACCTAAGGCGGATTCAAAATTTTGAACCTGTGATCATAGCATCAGCAAATCATATATAAAGGGTATTCAATGTTCGTTTCGCTTTTGAACGTACAATATACTCCCTCCGATCCTTTCTAGTTTACATATAAGTTTTATGTGTAGTCAAAGTATCTCTACTTTGATCAAACTTATAGAAAAAAGTATCAACATTCAACAACGCCCAATCAATATTGTTAGATTCATACGTACTCCTAGATTTGTATTCAAACAGAAATGGTTTCCAATTTGTTTTCAAACACGTGAATGCTTGTTCTCGCGCATGCTCTTCCTACTAGGATTTCGCCACGTATAGCCAGTCCAATAGTAACTTTTTTTAAGCTCCCTGCCCAATAGTAGTATAAGTAGTAGTACTAGTGGAGTACTGACAACGTCTGCAGTAGAGTATGTAGTGCTCATAGTACTAGTAGTATACTCCCTCCGTTTTTATTTACTCCGCATATTAGAGTTGACTGAAGTCAAACTTTGTAAAGTTTGACCAAATTTATAGAAATGAATATAAATATTTAGCATAACAAATCTATATGATGTGGAAGTACATTCAACATATTAGAGTACTAGTAACACTCGGCCGACCTCTCTCTCTTCTAGTAGTATAAATGACGCGGGCGGGGGAGGGGGAGGGACGTCAGTTTGCTCTCAACTGCGGTCCCACAAGCGAGCGAAAATGCAAGACTAAGCGCGTTTCATTCGTTGAGCGACATGGAGGGTCCAGTGTGCCCGGGGTGCAACGCGAACGCGACAGGAGTGATGTACACCGTCCGTTCCTTATGAACCTGCATACTTCGAGTACTCCTTTTTTTAACACAGTATAGACGCAAGCGCTCATACATGCGCGCATACACTCACCCCTATGAACGCACACACGCACACCCTACCCCTATGAGCACCTTCGAGAAACTGAGCCGTCACACCTCTATCTCTACTCCTATCTCTACTCTCGGTGATGATGGTGTGCCTGCCATCTTGCAATATAGACCGTCCGATCTATATCTGACGGATAGAAAGCAAACTATGGCAATTTTGCAAAAGGATACCCGCACCTCTATCATTCATCCTTATCTCCCACAACTTCATTGTTGAGTAATTAAAAAAGGAAGCCTCTAGAACAATCTGGCATGGTGGCTGTTGCCGGCGTCGTCCATCCCCATGCCTCTGCTAAGTCCGACCACCAATCACCACCACGCCCCACTCCTCCTCACCTTATCTCTCATCTTTCTCAAGATATCATTTTTCGATGAAATTCTCGAGATACCATTTTTCGATGTAATTCTCGAGATATCATAAAAAAATGCATCCTGATGTTCCATGCAATGCACGGGCATCTTGCTAGTCATCTTGAGATTTACGAAGTCACCGCCTCATCATCGACAGGAATGATGGGGAGGTCCGGACATCTGCCACGTGAAACTCCAAAACTTTGGTCCCATCTCACCCCACAACTCTCCAGGCTCCAGCCGTCTAGCTTTGCAAACTCCGCATAGTCAAAACCAATTGACCGGTCGTCACCGGAACCACTATTCACACCAGAACCTTCACTGCTCGGCCTACGCCAGCTACTTGCCGGCCAGTCACCACTGCCCCAAAACCACACCTCCTCTCCAGCCCATTCCCCCACCTTTCGATCCCCTAGCCCGCATCAACCGTCCCCTAGTTCGCCGGAAAGCCATTGTGCACTGCAAGATCACGTACTACAAGATGCTGACGCCAGAGCGCCGCGCAGAAATCGCGGCGGCGGTCGGCGCCACAGACCTTCGTTCCCAAGCTCGCTTTGCGGCGGGCCAATCCCCGAGTTCTCTGGAGCCAAGCTCCGAGGAGGAGGAAGCCTATCCAATGTTCAGGGCGGAGGTCACGGCGCAGAAGGCCCCCGATGCGTATGAGACGATGGACGTCGACTTCGTGCCGGCGTCTGGGGCCCCCATGGTGTAGGCGGACCAGCAGTTCAACCTGGCGATCCTAAAGGAGGACCGGGAGGCGGAGGCTCAACTCGACGTGGAGCGCGCGGATGCCGCTGCCATCGAGGCCCTCCTGTAGGCGGAACTGGATGTCATGGATGTGAACCGGGCGGTGGAGGCTCAACTTGACACGGAGCGTGCGGATGCCACTGCTATCGAGGCCCTCCTGCAGGCGGAAACGAACGTCCTGGACTTGAACCGGGCGGCGGAGGCTCAACTCGATGTGGAGCACGCGAATGCCGCTGCCATCGAGGCCCTCCTGCAGGCGGAACCGAACGTCGTGGACGTGAACCGGGCGGTGCTCGCGTCCGTGCAGAGCGCCCGCACGCTCTGCATGAACGAGTAGCTGGAGGCCGAGGACAACCATGGTGCGGAGACACACGTCGGCAGCTACGGCTGGTTCACACCGGCAGCCAAAGATGACGAGGCCATCTCGTTCCGCGAGCAGTGATAGTTTTTCTTTATGTTGTTGTTTTTAGGGATCTTTTGCTGTCTAAAAACATATATTGAGGAAAGTCGCCTGACTTTCATCATTTGGGTCAGTCGACCATTTCAGGCGGTTGGATGAATAGCCTACGTCTCCTAACCCTTCTTCTTCCTCACCTCTTCTTCTTCCCCAATAGACCACCGCACGGGCCGTACGGATCTTCCCCAACATGCGGTTGGATAAACATACCGTATGAACGAAAATTATGTGTCAGCGGTATGATGGCTGAGTTTGGTTTGATCACATGCGGTAGCACGTGTCAGTGAGGGTGCGTTCCCTTGGTTGGGTTTGTGGCATGCAGGAGCGACTGTGTGAGGGTGCGGTGCGACCGCGACAGCCATGTGCAAGGGTACCACCTTTTCATTTTGAAAACTTTAGGCAAGCTTGGCAAAAATGTGTGGCGAAGTATGGCAATGCAAGGCCTAGACCCAAACAGGATACAAGTACGTACGTACTACTTGTGTTAAAAAAGAAAGGCGGGCTTTTCCTTCGCGGGATTGATCGATACAAATCCTCGTTTGACGTGTCAATTAATGCGTATTTTTTCTCCAACGCCCAAAGAGCTAACCATCTCACTCCTCATTGCTTGATTAATGCAGCGCCATGCAAACCAACCTTCTCACTTCCGCATGCATGCAAGGGTATATTAATGTCCTTGGTTGCTAGTACGAGGCAAACCCCATCAATTTTGCCTCGATTAGTGTTAGTGGCCTTCTGCAAATTGTAATTTTGATACTGGCCTTGTATACAAAAAAATGGAGGTAGTAACTATTTGACTTCCTTCCCCATTGTGGTGACATCGACGATATCTCGAACGTTGTGACTTTGGCGAAGTGCATTCAGCGGAGCACACCATTGAGGGAGACTACGGTAAGTCATTCGCAAGTGCCGCCTGCAAGCCGAGACAACCGCCTTCTTTGCATCCAGGAAGTCCGTTGAACCAAAGGACGCGTAAATGTACTAGTACTACACAATAGCGTCGTCCGTCCAGCTTAGTGCGGTAAGGTGGTTTCTCGGAGAAGACGATGGAGAAGCGGAGTCAGCGAAGAGTGAAATGATAGTTACTTCGTCCGTGCTTTGTGATTTGACACCTCACTGCTTTGTGATTTGTGATAGAAGGGACAGGGGAGTAGACTCTGTGCTCTATACTGTACATGCGTCCAAGCACGGGAGAAAGAGGAGAGAGGTTGCATTTTTCTATTCCTTCAATCAATCAATTAGGGAGCTTCGGTTCCATCTTTTTGGCTTTGGCAGCACCCTCCACAATGGTTCCCATCGCTGCGAAAAACTATTTTCACATTTGGCTACACATTGTGGATGCCCTTAACCGTACCACTTGGTTTTGCTCCTATGTGCTATCTATACAAATCTTGATTATATTGATCTAAAAAATTATAGTATCAAGATTAGTAAAAAGGAGGTGATTTTGCCGCGTGGAAGGCGGGGGAGGTTTCTTATTTTTAGAGGACGTTGGCCTGGCGGTTTGCTAACATGCGGTCCCACATGTTAGTGCTTTACCAAGCCGATCCGTGTCCCACATGAGGCAGAACAATGGCAGAAGCAACATGTGGCTAACTTGAAGAAGATGAGGGAGAAGTGGATTCAACAACAAGTGAAATGATGGTTGCTTCGTCCCTCCAACTTCTTTTTTTTAGCATTACTTCGTCCCTCCAACTTAACTGTGGGAAAGGTGCAGCTTTGTGATTTGACGCCTCATTGCTCATTACTACGCCGGCGCCATGACTGGGGTGCTTCACCCCTGCTGCTCTGCACTGTTATTTCGGTATGGCATGTGGACCCGGTTGCTTGATGTCCCACATGTTGGCGAAAGGGACTAGACCATTTATGAAAGCGAGCGCTCCACTCTTACGACGGAGGAGTACACGACACGGCGGCCCAGTGAACTGTTACTTGTACTATAGTACTACTATAGTTTTGCTGTTTCACATGATCCATCGATACAAACCCGATTAAACAAGCAAGGGTGGGATTTTTCCCGCGCGGTAGATGATACTAGCCATACATTTCAAAGGCAATTTTAATGTATGCAAATTGAATAATTAAGTAACAATATGAGATCTAGTAAAACTAAAAACACATATGATTTATTGTGTTAGAGTGTAGTAGTAGTGCTGTATTGCATAGTTGTTAGATGTAACATGCGAGAACGTGTAGAGATGTACTTTTGGAGGGCCTACAGAGAGAAATTGGGCATAAAGTGGATTCAAATATTTGTATTCGTCTTCATAGCATTTGTAACTCATATCTACAGTTTGTACAGTAGACATGAATGCTTGTTCGCTCTTACGAAACCAGTACAACAATAATGGGGTGGCGTGCGCCAATTTAGGCACTGGCACGTTGGCCTACTCGGCTCCATAGAGAGAGCGAGAGAAGAGATAAATACATGGGCGGTCAGTGTATTTCAAGCGAAAAGCGTAATACGGTCACCGGACTTCAGAATACGCTCATTACGGTCACTATATACATTTTGCGGTGATTATACGGTCACTTGCTCACCGTTCAGCATCGGATTGCACTCTGTTGACTGGCCAAATAGTCTGCGTGGCACTATGTTGATTGGTTAAATTGACCATGTTCCTTGTGGGTCCCACCTGTCAGTTCGCATAGGAAAAAGGTAAGATAAACACAAATTTACGCAGGCACGACAAGACTCCAATCCGTGCGTGGGAACCACCTAGTTGTGTATGTGTCTGTCAGGGCCTGATGTGTGCGCATGCACGTGTAGGTTGAGCACTTGAGCGTGAGAGTGTTTGTTGGTCGTGTAGTGTGTGCATGCATGCGTGCATGTGTGCGACTGTGCGTGTGTCTGTTGCATGTGTGCGTGGCTGCGTGTGTACGTGTGAGTGTTGTGTGCATGCGTGGCTGCGTGTGTACGTGTGAGTGTTGCGTGCATGCAGTTCGTGTGCATGCGTGCGTGTGTGTATAATCACCACACCAGCTCCTGTGTGTTAAAATAGACGACTCAGCATACCAATACAAGGCCACCTAGTCCGATGTGCCCGCGGTCATGACTTCGAACCACCATCCAATATTTTTTTATCGTTTGTTTTCATTCTTATACACGCCTACAGGTGGGCCCAATGGTAGTGAGATAATGTGATGCAACACTAGAGGTGCCACGTGGAGCGTTTAACTGGTCAACTAGTCGTGTCTTGAGCAAATATAGAGCTGTACGGTGAGCCCGTGACTGTATAATAACCACAAAACATAAATGGTGACCGTAATGAGTGGATTCTGAAGTCCAATGTACGTATCGTGCTTTCGCTTCAAATACAATGATCGTCACTGTATATATCGCGAGAGAAAGATGAAACATGCGTGAATGTGCAGGGGGCATACTTTTAGAGGACCTGGAGATAGTTTGTGTGCGTACGTGAAAGGGGCGTAGAGGGGGTGTATGCGATGGAGAGAGAGATGCTCTTCATTTCTCTTTATTATGACTAACTTTATATATAGTATAAAAATATAAAAATTCACAGTGCAGAATAAATATCATTGGGTGCACCATGCAATGCAAATTAATGTTCATACTCCTCCATAAAACTTTGTAATGTTGTATATATGTAGAAATTCTAAAATAATTTTTTGGCCACACTTTGTGTGCTTTTATTCAAAAGGAATGTTGTATGCGAAATAAATGTGAAGAGAGGGCTTTTTAGATCAATGGGGTATGTGATGTAACATGTGTGAATGTGTAGTTGACGTATTTGGCAGGGCCTAGAGAGGTATGTGTATGTATTACATATTTGAGAGAGGCATGGATAGAGGGGCTGGCAGGGGGGGATGTGGGAGAGATAGCACGAGAA
Organism: Thinopyrum elongatum; assembly: GCA_011799875.1. Lineage (NCBI taxonomy): Eukaryota > Viridiplantae > Streptophyta > Magnoliopsida > Poales > Poaceae > Thinopyrum > Thinopyrum elongatum. The sequence continues at coordinate 489,554,307 of CM022303.1, read as the reverse complement.
ATGAGAGAGGTCTAGAGAGAGACGAATAGGATGTCACGGCGAGAGATGCTCTTGAGTGTGTATATGCAAGGGGGGAGGGGATAGAGGCACGAGGAGAAAATATTTTGTGTGGTGTCTGTGTTGGTATGTGTGGGTGTGAGAAGATAACGAGACCTAGGTGCAGAGGTTGTGTCACCGCGTGAGGTCTGGTGGGCCGAGGTGAGGCCCTTGGTTCGGTTCCATCCTGCGCCACATTGGTCGGCCCGTGACGCATTCAGGGAGACCCATGGAGGACTAGTCGTACAAGACAAAGATACCAGAGTCGTGAAGGACTCTGTGTCCACTGACAAAGCCGGCTAGGATTTGTAACCCTAGGTCCTCGGACTAAGGTAACCCCTTATCTCTGATATTACCATTCATCCAACCTAACTTTAAGGGGCATCCTACAGAATGCTCTACTAGAATCAGACTTGTCAATTAGGAAGAGAGGTGGAGACATGCGTGCGAGACATGCCTAAAGATAATGTGCGTGCGGGAGACACGTAGGCAGGTCTATGTATATAAAAAGGGTCGATGGGGATTGTGCGTGTGTATGCGTGTGAGAGGAAGAGTGCTTGTGATAAAGGTTAGTGAAAACATTCATAAATGGTTGCGAGAGGGAGGGAGGGTGATATCGAGAGCATGTCTGCGAGAAAGACAACTCGGGAGAGAGTGTGTGAGCATGTGTGAGAGACCACCGATGGATATACACCGCGTGCGCGTATGTGTGAGAGAGAAAGTTAGCGCGTGTGTGAGGAGGGGCCTATGGAGAGTGAAACTACACGTAAAAGACTGATGTACACATTGATTAAAAATATAAATTGTATCCAAATATTAGGATGGGATCATGATATTTGCAATTCACATAAGGAAAGGTCATTGATCCATCAGACATCTATATTCTATCGAATTTGAGCATGTCTATGTTATTATTCGACATAATTGATCCATAGAGTTAGTATTTTGAACTCCAAACAATGCATCGCTTTAGCAATTCGAATATAAACGTGAGTATAGTTCATGTTGTGTGTGTAAAGCACATTATACATACAAAAGTTACACAATGAACATTATAAATAGCTAGCTATGAACTAGCATACATTTGAATTCAACTTAAGGTGGTTTAAAAAATTCGAATTCAACATGAAGTCCATTCAATTATTTGAATTCGAGATCATGACATTTGTAAATCATACCTAAATTATGGGGGCACCAATCTTTGCTCTGCTTTTGTACATAATAGCATATATAGTCGTGTACAAAATAGATTCAAATTTACCTCCTCCATTCCAAAATAATCGTAGTTATAGGATTTTCAAGTGTCAAAATTTCAAAAAGAAGCGCATAATTTAATGAGGTTTTCAAACATACAAGGTCAAATTTAACATTGTCTATTTAGGTCAATCCTCAATGTTCAAGAGTACTCTAAACGTGAATGCTTCTGTTTCAAAATTTCGAACGAAGCGCCAAAAGAGCCTCTACTCGCCCGAAACCGCGTGAGACCAATGTTTGGTAGAAGGAAATTACTTTTCTAACTCCAACCCGTGAAGCCTACTGGCCCGACGTCTATAGGTCTAAACCAGGGTAGGTTTGTAACTTCATCTAGACGCCACACAACCGCCTCCGAAAAATATTCATACACCGTGGCCGCCTAAACACATATTCGCTCGGCCAAAATCGCTCTCGCCCACTATTTGGGACACCTGGGATTACCGTCCAACCCCCAACCCGTAGTAGGTCTGAAATTTAAGAGGGGGCCAAAGTTTGTACTTTCCCCAAATTTCAAACAAGCGCATCCCATCTGTTAAAAAAACAAAACAAGCACGTCCCAGGCTGAAACATGGTTCCCCCTTAGCTCCCCCCACCCCCCCGTCCCCCGTCCGATTCCCCATTCGTACTCCGTGGGCGCCAAAACTACCTCTCCACCAGCCACGAAACCTCGGCGTCCTCCGTCCGCAACCCCATCCCACCCATCAACCGCCGCCCTCCTCCATCACGTTGGAGCCGATACCCCGACATCGTCGTCCACCGCAACCGCAACGCCCTCCACGGCTAGTAGTTGAAGCTGAGACCGAGCTGCCTCTAGGACGTCGACGTGCGCCATACCCGAGCCAGTTCAACCACGTCGTCCTGCGCCTCACCGCTGCCGCCCCAACTTCGCCACCGTCCACCGCACCGGAGCTGTTCCCGCTATGTCGTCCTTCGCCGCCTTGGATCTGCTTCTCCTCTGCCGACAGACGGCCACCGCAACACAGTCAACAATTTGGCCATGGGTTCATCCAAGGCTCCACCCTCCTCCAAAACATCGGTTCCCCCGGTAAAAAGAAGAACATCACCGCGATATCAGGAGGACACATCACTGGCAACCGGATCTGGTACTCCTCTTCCCTTATTCGTGCAAATCTTACGTGTCTGCTTGCACGGTATTCATCCCACAGAATACACTAGTTGATCGCTTCTTCCTACACCTTCTTCCTCATACTAGATGTTCCTAGTAACTCATGATGCACAAGGTTTCTCCTCATATACTATTTCACCTTAGCTAGAGGTTCGTCGCCCCCCTGGATTTCAATTCCTGGTCAGTTGATTCCCAATTAAAGGAAGCATTCCCCAGCGTAACAGGTGCTAGTCCGCCTATTACGCCAGGGAAGCAGCGCCTCGGTGTTTATCTTAGGGGTTTGTGGGGCCTAGGAGCTGCTGGCGCCTGATCTGGAGGTCGGCCGGGCTTAAAGGGATGGGCGGGGGGTGCTGCCAAGCATGGCGGTGGTGTGAGGTCGAGGGGAGGGCGGGGCGGCGGAGACAGGGGTCTGGGCCGGTGGTCGCTGGCGGTTCGAGAAAGATCGTCAATAGTGACTGGCGGGAGGTAGACGAAGGCCATCTGCCCGTTCCTTGTAGATCGGACGATTCATAAAAAAATTGACTGACCTATTTATTTTTAGTCGACTGTTATTTTGATGGGACCACATGTGGTGGTGTGCTGGAGGAGTACCTGCATTTCCCAGCCATCCCTGTGCTCATATATTACAAAATCATACAGAGTAGAATCTAATTTTGTTTGCCATGCAATGCTGTAGAGCTATCATATGTCTCCTGTCATTTATTTTTCAGCCACCTGCTATCTGCTAGTTTTACAGTGCACTAGTTCTGCACACACTTCACCCATACTCTCACTATTGTTTTTTATGCATGGGTATTTCAGCCTCTGCCGACCGGTTGATAGAAGCATGAAATAAAACAGATAAGTTGCTCCAGCTTTCTTCATGCTTAGGCAAGACACGTTTGGGCGCTATAAAGGGTGTAGTGTCAGCAGATGGAGACAGTAAACGTAGCTCCGGAGTGGATGATCTCGCTCGCCAAGAACCACCATCCCAGGTGCTTGCTTTAACTTCGCGGTGTCATATGTGGTTGCATGTTGCATATGGTGTCTTGCTTGTATTCGAAAGGCCAAAGTCGGTCTTTATTAAGATAAGGAAAGATACTTTTTACATGAACCACCATCCCGGGAGCACCAGAAGCCAAATAGGTAGTCAGGGCACTGGCCGAGCCAGTGACAAGCCCAGCACAGACATGCATCACCTGCAAGCCAACTAAAAAGCCACGGTGGTGGCGAAGCAGCCCGCCTCCCACTAGGCTCTCAGGTCCTCGATGATCATGCTCACCACTCCAGCCGGGTGTCTAGCTTGTCTTGCTTCCAATTTGGTTAAATTGCATCTACTTAGCTTACACATTATACCTTTGAATATGACATGCCTTCCTGTTTTTGGTACATACTACTACATCTATCTATTAACCATGTTCTTACATCAAACTAATGTTCTTGTGTATCCCTCATTAATCACTTATGATGAGACAGTCAGGCTCGTGGACTGCTGTAAGAAAAGATCCTCTTTTAAAGAATGCAGTGTCAGCTTCCCCACATGATTCTCAAGAAACACCAATGCTAGATGAAGATAGTCAACATAGCTCTGTGGTTGATGACCGCATTTCCCCTACACCACCATCGTAGGTGCTTGCTCTAACTTGGCAGCGTGATATGTAGTTGCATGTTGCATATAGTGTCTAGATTGTAATTCTTCCAATCTGGTTAAATTGCATGTGCTATTCTGCTTAGTTTATACATTATACCTATTAATGTGACATGCCTTCCTGTTTTTGGTACATAGTACATCTGTCTATTAAGCATGTCCTTACATAAAACTACTGTTTTTTGTATCCCGCATCTATCAATTATGACGAGACACCTTTAGTATATGCAGAGTGATATTGGTTGCAACTTTCATATGATTTATAGCATGCACTGCTTCTAATTTGTTGAAACACCATTTATGATGGGACGCTTTTAACTTGGCAGTCATATTGGTTACATCTTTCATGTGGTGTCTAGCTTGCATTGCTTCTAATTTGTTGAGATGGCTTCTGCTTAGTTTACGCAAATAGTTGTGAATATGCCATGCCGTCCTGTTTTTCGTACATATTCCATCCTTGTATCATGTGTTTGCCTTACATCATAGTAGTGATTGTCAGTATCATGCATGAATGAGTTCTGAAGAGTGAATTTTATTGCTTTTTCTTGTCGGTTTTACTTGACAATGCAAAATCAATAAAGCGGAAGGAAATTAGCAAGGCAGTGGATAAAGGTGCTCCTTCCAAACAACTGAAACGGAGGGCCTCTACTGATTCTACTCCGCCACCCCCCAAGAAGATTTGCAAGACAACACACGCATAGACACTCAATGTAGCTGTGTTGATGATGAGCATGTCTCCCCTAGTCCACCATCATAGGTGCTCCCTCTAACTTGGCATTGTTATATGTGGTTGCATGTTATGTATGATGTTTAGCTTGTATTGCTTCTAATTTTGTTGAATTCCATTTGCTTACTTTACACATTATACTTGTGAATAAGACACAAGTCCTGTTTCTAGAACATACAATATCTGTCTATCACACCATGTTCTTACATCAAAGTACTACTGTTGTGTAACCTGCAACAATCACTTATCGTAAGACACGTTTAACTTGGGAGTGTGATATAGGTTACATCTCGCATTCTTTTCTAGCTTGTACTACTTCTAATTTGTTGAAATGGCACTTATGACGAGACAATTTTAACTTGGTAGAGTGATATTCGTTGCATCTTTCATATGGTGTCTAGCTTCATTGCTTCTAATTTGTTGAAATGCCTTCTGCTTAGCTTACACATCATAGCTGTGAATATGCAATGCTGTCCTTTTTTCTTACACATTCAATCGTCCTATCATGCGGTCGCCTTACATTAAAGTAGTGCTCGTCAGCATCCTGCATCAATGAGTTCTGAAAAGCAAATTTTTATTCATTTTTCTTGTGTGTTTGACATGACAAGGCAATAAAATTAAGAAAGAGGAAGGAAAAAATTAAGGCAGTCACTGATGGCGGTCTTCCGGTGAAACCGGCATCCAAGTTGCTTTCTCTAGCTTGGCAGTGTGATATTGTCTTGCATGTTGCATATGGTGTCTAGCTTGTATTGCTTGTAATTTGAGTAAATTAATTTGGCTTAGTTTACACATCATAGCTGTGAATATGCAATGCTGTGAATATGCAATGGCACTAATGACGAGAGACCTTTAACTTGGTAGTGTGATGTTGTTTGCATCTTGCATATGATTTATTTCTTGTACTGCTTCACATTTGTTTAAATGCCAGTTATGACGAGACACTATTAACTTGGCAGAGCGATATTTGTAGCATCTTTCATATGGTGTCTACCTTCCATTGCATTGCTTCTAATTTATTAAAATGCCTTCTGCTTAGTTTACACATCATAGTTCTGATTATCTCATGCCGTCCTGTTTTTCGTACATATTACATCCTCCTATCATGCGGTTGTCTAACATCAAAGTTCAGTTTGTCTGTATCACACATCAATTTGTTTTGAAGAACTAAATTTTTATTCCTTTTTCTTGTCGGCTTGACTTGACATGGCACAGAGAAAGAGGAAGGAACACAGAATGGCAGGGGATGGTGTTAGTACTGAGGAAGCACGAAAACAGAAGTGAATGAATTATGCTGATTCTGCTGGTACTGATGGTGCAATAGAAGGTCAAAGTCCACCGGAAAATTGTACAAACACAGTATCCTGTGCTACACCAGCTGCAAAACAATCCAAATAGAAACTAATAGCTGCCACCAAACAAGCAGTGACAACCCTAGTTGTTGCAACACCTTCCACAGTACCACCAGCTGCACGAGTTGCTCATTTGTCAACTCAGCTAGCAGCACGTTCCCAAGCTCCCTTTCCACCTGACACTACTTCCAAAACACTCTTGACACAAGACGAGTTGGCAAGATCAGATGAACCTCGTGAGCTTCAACAGCAAGAAGGTAGTTGCTGGAGTCAAGTTACAGTTGCATGCTTCTTTATATGTAGTATCACAGTTTGATGTACACTAACACTTCCTATGTTCGTTGTTGGACTAGCACCTAGGCGCAAGAGGAAACAAACATCAGGGATAATGCTCGATAGGTTAACTAAATCTAGAGGAGGAAGAATGGAGATCCATTTTGAGGCAGGTTTAAAAAGGCCACGTGATGCTACAGAGTCAGCCAAGTTAGTATCAGAGGCAGCGGCTGCCGTTAGGTGTCATGCATGTATCCTCCCAACATGGATTCAGTACAGGAATGACAAAGACGAAACTCAGTTCAACACCTTCATCGACCATTTATCTGTAAGTATGGTTATGTATGGAAATTAGTAATATCGTCTTGGTCTGTCCCATACTTTCTAGGTTGCTGGTAATGAGACTCCCATAATTTTCAACATATGAGGTTCAAGTTGGATAGCCAAGATGATGCAACCAGACAAGCATGCACCCATGTTTTCAAGTCTACTCTGCGACAGTATCGGTATAACTTGAGGAAAACTCACTTTGAAGGCAAGGCTAATAGTGAACTTGCCCAAACATCTTAAGTGGAAAATATATCGGATGAAGACTAGAGAGGCCTCGTTAAACACTGGTCTGATCCAAAGTATCAAGTACGTTATATATATGTGATCAGATCTCATGTTGAACTCCTATTTACGCATGTGCCTCACAAATCTATCTTCTTGTAGGTAAACTGTTCAAAGAACAAGGCCAACCATACGAAAGTGAAATTCCAACAGACGACAGGATCTCGTAGCTATATTGCACACTGCGTGGCTCTTGTAATTAGCTGCTGTTTCACTCTTTTCGCTGTGCCATATTATCAGATCTATATTGACTTGTTCCAAATGCAGAGGAAAGCCCGCAAGGACCAAAAAGTACCTGAACCAAATGCTGTGGAAATCTTCAAGGACTGTCACACCAGCAAGACGAAGGGCATGACTACACCAGACAAAGCCGCTGTTGTAAGTCCTTAATCATCATGCCTTTTAACTACTACTTACTCTGACTTGTGCATTGAACTACACGGTTTGCAGCCAATGTCTATTACTCTTTTCAATTTTATACACAATTGTCTTAGCGTATCATTGCACCTTACAAAGTTTAAAAGAGAGGAGTGATGTTCCTTTGATCTTGATCTGTAATCTAGTTCCGTGCTAGACTTGTCTACACAATGTTACAATTGCCTGTTTGTCTGTTCTCAGTTGTTTTGTGATATGAATGATGTCATACTATGCTTACCGTATTGTAAACTTTGTCTCTTTATCCTTAGCTGTCAATACAGTGTGAAGAAATAGACAAACATTAGCCAATGTACATGGTCATATATTTGGAACCTGGTTTTATTATGTACTTTGCAGTAAAATACAACTAATATTTTACACGGGTTCACCAGAATAAGTTCTGTATATAGACCAAAGCTATTTTGTTTGGTTTTGCTGCCTCCTTAATATCTTCTGTTCTGGTACTACTAATGTAAAAACTCAACTTTTCAGCAAGCTATGGAACAAATGGTGGAACCGCCACCTTCTGAAGGTGACGAGGCAACTGTAACCGCAATGTCACCTCTTGCTGTAGTGGGTCAGTACCTGTCCACTAACAGTGCCAAAAGCATGTTCCTGCGTAATACTGGGTTGGTTGTTAAGGCATTCTCGTCCAAACTGCCTCATGATCAAGATATGCAAGCTCAAAACAATGTTATATCTGCGCTCCAGACACAAGTCCATTCCCTAACAGAGACCCTTTGTGAAACAAGGACAACCATTGTTCGATGCCGTCAAGATATGCATGGTTTTGAAACCAGACTATCAAACATTTGCTATGTTGTTTAGGAGCCTAGGACAAATGAAAGCGAAGGTTATGGTGCTCGATCGGACAGTACAGCATGAAAATGTAACAATCAGGTCAAATGAACTGAGCTTCTGAACTTCTGGTGGTGCATTTTTCTGCCGGACTGTTAACTTTTATGCCAACCTTCCTTTTGTTTTATGGTTGTAATTTGTTTTGTTGCGATACAAAATTTGTTCTTAACGTGCAGCGACCGGCTGAAGAAAATAGCAAGCCATTTTTGTATAGTGTAGGGTGTTCCCTATATTTGCACTGGTGGCGAACTTTGATGCCTAGTGGATGTAATCTGTGCAATCGCCTTAATAGCCTAGCATTAGTTTCTGGCTTATTTATTTCCCTAGTCTTCTTTTTCCTTGGTTTGCTAGTGGCCGCAACAACCATGGGCCATATACGGACCGTGGTAACCTTGAGCCTACTACGGGCCGTACGACCAATGGGCCTCCTACGGGCCATCGGATAAATGGGCCTCCAACGGCCCGTAGATTCAGTGGGCCTTGGGCCGTCGGATATATGGGCCCACATGGGCCGTAAACGGGCGTAATTGGTATTGGGCCAGCACGGTAATGGGCCGTTAACAGGCCGAAAGACAGCAAAGGCTTAATTCTGTCACAGGCATAACGGGTCGTTAATGGGCCAGAATATAGGACGGGCTGGAAACGGCGCAACGGGTTAACAGGCCACAAACAGGCCGATTCTAACCACGGGCCGAATTTGGCCCATTAGGGGAATAGGCCAGAAACGGGCCGGAAGTAATCGAGGACCGGAAAGGAGCCCAAGAATGTATGGGCCGTCAGTAGGCCGAAAGCTAACACGGGCTGGAAACGGCCCATGTGAATCATGGGCCGTTACTGGGCATAAAGAAATTTACTGTTTATTATGGGCCAGAGTCACCACAGCCCATTAAAGGGCCCAAATATACAAAAGGCCTCGTATGGGCCGAAAGACGTCGTGGGCCATACATGGGCCGAAAATGAAACAGGCTGGTATTATACTGGATGGCCCACATGACGCTGTTGGGCCGATTTCGGGAACGCCATAATGGGCCGTGAGTTCCCGGCCCGTAAAATGGCCTATATGTGAACAGACCGTTAACAGGCTTTTCATGGGCCGGCCCGCTATCTTTTGACCAAGTCAAATGGGCTGGCCTTTGTAAGCTAAATGGGCCAGTGTTGGGCCGTCGCACGTGTCGACATATCATAGGCGCGTATCTAACCCAATGATGAGCTGACACGTGTTTCCTCCGGCCAATGAGAATTTTACACGTGGAAAAGCGCCATTGGTCGTTGTTGTTAACGGGTTATCGGATCCAAAACCGGACCCGATAGATAAACGGTGACCCATTATGGTGGATGCCATGTGTCGGTTACCCTTGACGAAAGCACTTCCATGACGCGTCATTTATCATCATGGAAGTGGACACTTCCGTGATGATAATTTTGGTATTGTCATAGAACACTTCTACGACAGCACAGGTATGACTATCTTAGTTCTGTCATAAAATCGTCATGGATGTACATGCATGACAGAAAACATGACCTACTATGACAAACACGTATCATCACAGAAGTGTATTTTTTTGTAGTGCGTTCTACGTACCGCGCGCACGGTAGCAATGGTCACTATTCATTGAGAGGCAACCCAACACCGGCTGGCTATGTCTCTCGCGGGGGCTCGATCGGCTTCAGTAAGCAGTAGCAGTGATCAATCGCTCGGTTCAGTTAGCAGCAGTAGCGAAGGAATCGCTCGGGTTCAGTCAGCAGCGAATGAATCGCTCGGGTTCAGTTAACAGCCAAGGGATCGATCGCTCCGGTTCAGCAACGTAGATAGTGCGATCGCTCAGGTTCAGTTAGCCAATGCCTCGCACACATGCGCGTACACGAGAGAAATGCGCAAACCACAGTGCATCGCTCGGCCTCGACCACCCACCGTAACCGGGAACTCGCCGATATTTTCCTCGCCCTCGCTTCTACCACGATTTTTTCCGTCATGGACGGCCCAAAGAATGTCATGCAGGTGCGTCCCTGGCCCGCCCAGGATGAAAAGCCCATTTTCTGTCATGATTTTTTGTCATAGAAGTAGGAGCCCACCACATCTATGATGATACGTGCTTTTGTCAGAATTATCGTCATAGAAGTGTCATAAGCATGACAGAAAAAAAATTTGTTCGGCCCAAAATGTCACGGATGTGTCTTTTTTTTGTAGTGTCTATACATTGCATGAACTGCCTCTAACAAAAAATTGGCTAGCATCGCGTCTAACCTTAGAGGCTGCCTCTAACAATGTAACAATCCATCTGGTCCCACTTGCCAGCCTTAGGAAGCATAAGAAAGTACAAGAGAAATATTACTGATTGGACAAATGTGGTGCTAATCAATACTTTTTAAATTTCTGCTAGGGCCCACCTTAGAGGCTGGTTAGAGTCTCTATACATTGTGGTTTTTCCATTTGATAAGAGGCAAACCATGTGGGGCCTACCTTAGAGGCAAGGCTCTATACACTAGAGATGATTTGTAGTACTACTTTTGATGTGTCCCATCAACTCGCAGAACAAGGAGAAGCTTGCTTAGTACACCCTCTCCCTCGCCCACGGGTGCGGTGGCTCGCAGAGTCGCAGGACGAGGAGAAGCTTGCTGACTATGCCTACGCCCGCTCCCTCGCCCACTCGCGCGGTGGCTCGCAGGACGAGGAGAAATTTTTACTACTCCCTCCGTTAGAGCAAGTACAATAGGGTGACATAAGCAGGCTACAAGAAATAGAATAATATATCTTTGCTTAGTTGGAGGAGAGAGAAGAGGAGAGAGAAGAGAAGTGGGCTCTTTGTTAGTAGCTAGCTGCAATACGAGACCCAAGACGCTTTGCGAGGATGTAAGATGGGCCAACTATTGATAAACTAATACATGTTTAAAACTTACTATTGTACATGCCGGCTAAGAGGTTGGCTGTAAATGACATGGCAACTTCTTATAGACGACCGTTGGCTGTATTATTAACCATGCTCTTAGACATATACTCCTCGTCCCTACCTTGGTTAGAGAGATTATCATATTGTTTGAAATATATGTCTTTTAGTAGTAGGAGTACTACAGTGGTAGGAGTAGTACTACAACAATTTCATTGGAGTCCGTGCTGTAGCAAGCTACCCTAGGCTATGTTACTACTCCTTCCTTTCCGGTTTATAAGGCTCAATTTCAAAATCTCTCCAACCAAGGTAGACGGTGAGTAGTAGAATTAATTTTGTAGTTTGCACAAGTACTTAATTAGTACGCTCGTTTTTCTCAAAAAGTTATGTTTACCGATGCATTAATTACAACAAATGCATGCATGACCACTAAATTTCCATGAACTTCTACATGCATTGGTGAGTTTTCTCTAGATACTACTCGCATCGGGTGATTGAATGCACCTCAAAATCCAAACATGTGATGGTAAGTACTAGTAGAATTGAGACTTATAAAACGGAAAAAGGAATTTTTTAGATGAGCCTTATAAACCGGAAAGAAGGGAGTAGTAAGTAGTATAATTTAAATTAGCAGTAGTAGAGGGCATGGCACTTTAACCTTATTGAAGCACAAGTGACCTTATTGACAGGTGGCTACGCAAAAAGCTAATAATTTTATAGTTGCGAAAAAATCAATAATTTTGTTCAATGGACTTTGACTACCAAGTAAGGTTGGTTTGAACTTCTATATTAAGTATTTTATACTCCCTCCATCTCAAAACTTTGTACTAAATCTGCGACACTTGTTTTGGGACAAAGGGAGTACGATTTAAAGAACCTAAAAAGGTGTCCTTTGCATGTTCAGAACCAAGTGTCACAACTACAAATTTAGGACCAATGGTGAATTTTTGGTTAGGCAGATTAAGACAAATTTTAATCCATGACATTATTTTAATGTATAAAATGTAGCATATTGTATCAGAAATTTATATTTATGTCTATCTATGAAATTAATTGGTACTTCTTGTTTCTTCTTTTAATCACTATACCATCCCTTCTCTTCCAGCAATACTACATACGTGCTGCTAGGGAGTTGCAGAGGTTAACTGGAGTTTGTAGAGCTCCTGTGATGCAACATTTCGCCGAATCAATAGCTGGCACAACTATAATTATATGCTTTGATAAGAAAAGAGAGTTCATCAGTTGGACTGGCCAATTCATGGATAATTTATCTCGGGCAAGTCTATATAATGCTGCTGCGATGGAATGGTTGTGCTTTCGCTTAGACCTTTTTTCTTCTTTTATTTTTGGATTTGCCTTGATACTTCTGGTCACCTTGCCAACTGATCTAATTGACTCAAGTAAGTAAACATGCTTTTGCCAATCAACTAAAATTAGAAAATAATGTATTAGCACCCCTAATTTGTATTAACTTATTATCTCCTTACACTTCACAGAGACAGCTGGTCTTGCATTCACTTATGGACTAAGTCTCAATATGCTAATAGGGTGGGCTATTCTGGTCCTCTGTGCTTTGGAAAACAGAATGATATCCGTGGAAAGAATATTGCAATACATGACCCTTCCTTCTGAACCGCCCCTTACGATATCAGAAAGTAGTCCTGATTGCCATTGGCCAACAAAGGGTGAAATTGAGCTTCGCAACCTTCATGTTCGTTTCTTCAACTTTAAATATTTAATTTTAATTTATTTATTTTGCAAATCCATATTGATGAAACTTCTGAAGTTCTATGAGATAGTTTTAATGGCACATAGTATTTTTTTTCCGTCAGTTAGTAATAGCAGTTCTGAGTTTCTTCTAATATAACGTTGCAGTTATTAGTACTACCCTATAACGAAATTGCATAGGAGCGCTCGGCGACGCTGCGCACCGGAATCTCAACCCCCATGCGTCTCGGGATCCTTAATCACTATATTAGCCTCATAGTATTCTGAGTTGTATCCTCTCGTCTTCTCTTTTATTATTTGCGTAATCTGTCTTTAATTCCACGCGCTTTTGCACCCACATGCCAAAGGTTCTGTCCCTTGCAGTGTACGAACTCACCTACCAGCAGCCAACTACCCCAAATCTAATTCAATGCATGCTTAGGAGCTCCTCTTCCTCCCAACTGCTCCATCCATCTTCCTCTCGACTCCAATTCTTCCCCACCATGGACATTGCTCATGTTCTTCTTCCTCTCTCTACTTTTCTGTTTCTTCTTTTCGCTCTTAGTCTTGTCCTTCGGCCACGTGGACGTGGAAAAAACTAGGACGAACGAGGAAGACTACGTTGCCACAGGGAACATCGTTGGAGAGGGACGAGGTAGCTATCCAAGCTTGCTACACCCCGTGTGGACACGACCAACTACCAACAACACGACGTCCATCCTAGCCGCTGAAACCAAGTCCGGCTTTCACGCGGCCAGCGAGAAATGTCTTATGAAGGAAGCCAGCAGGACCTCTATGCCACCGACGACGAGCAAATTAATGGAGCCATCATCCAAGCTTGCCATGTCCTGCGGGGCAGTGGCCAGCAACACCGCGTCTTCCCTCGCTGCGAGCACCATGGCTTGACTTCCTACAGACCCAATGTTACTGCATCCACGATAAGAATTGGTCATTTCCCCAGCTGCGTATACGTCGGCTACTCTGCTTCTGGGTCATTTCCGTCGCTGTCAAGCTCCGCATGGACGTGCTCCTCCTCAGCATCCGTGATTTCTACATTGTGATCTTGGTCGAGGACGTGAGCTTCATGCTCGTGGGCAACGCCCTTTGTCCCGAGCTTGCGCCTGGTTGACATCCCCTCACCATGACAGCGGGTACTATCTCCATAGTGGGTACGTACTCCGTAAAATCAGATTTTCCCAAAACTAAGTTGCTCAACCTTTTTTTTGCTTGTTTCCCTTCCTTCCTGCCTCGTTGCCTCGAACAAACTATATGCCAGACTCCCTTGCCTGCCGCGCGGGAAAAGACCAGCCCTCGCCTTTTTTAGTCCGGGTTTGTATCGATGGATCACGTGAAGCAGCAAAAATCAAGCCGTGTCTTGTACTCCTCTGTCGTACTAAAAGAGTGAAGACGCTCGCTTTCATGAATGTTGTACTTCCTCTCACCGACATGTGGTTCATATAGCAACCGGGTCGACGTGTCATGCACCAAATAACAGTGCAGAACAGCAGGGGGGACGCACCCCAGTCGTAGCGCCCTAGTATAGTAGTAATGAGCAATGAGACGTCAAATCACAAAGCCGCACCTTTCCCCCAGATGGACGAAGCAACCATTATTTCACACTTCGCTGAATCCGCTTCTCCATCATCTCCTTCAAGAAAACCACGTATTGCTTCTGCCATTGTTCTGCCTCAAGAGGGACATGCATTGCCTTGGTACATCATGACATGTGGGACCGCATGACAGGCCATGCTCCCCCGCCCACCGCTCGGTAAAATCACCTCATTTTTACTAATATGGATACTATCTTTTTCGATCAATACTAGCAAGATGCCTGTGCATTGCACGAAACATCAAGATGCATTTGTATGAGTAGTTTATCTTGTGGTAGAAAAGGATGAAAGAGGGAAGGCCTTATTTACAAATGTGGAGAGGGGTGTGGGTATCTTTTTGCAAAATTGCCATAGTTTCCTTCCTATCCGTCAGATATAAATCGGACGACCTATATTGCTGGATGGCAGGCACACCATCATCACCAACTCTGTTTTTCATAAGAGTAGGGATAGTCGGGATTCACGAAGGAGCAAAACCAAGTGGTAGGCTGCTCCTGTCGCGTTGGCATAGCAACTCAGCAGGGTCAGTCCGCACACGAAATGGCGACACACTTACAGGACCCCTTTGGCCGACGTGTGGCTCATCCACCGTCTTGTTCCACCGTCCAGTTCGGAGCAGCGGTTGGACTTGGAGGCAACCCGTTCGTAGCACCGCAGTAGTAGTAAATGAGTGATGAGGGGTCAAATCACAAAGCCCCACCTTTCCCGCATTAAGCTAGATGGATGAAGCAACCATCATTTCACTCTAGGGTGAAAGAACATAAAGAAAAGGATGCGTGCGGCAGCTACCTAGGGCGCTCTAGGGTAGGAGCCTCCGCTACAGATCCGCTTCTCCCTCGTCCTCTTGAAGAAAACCGATGATGCGTGCGGCGGGTAGGGTTTGTAGGAGTAGGATTGAGGGGCCACGCCATAGTAAACAGAAGAGGGATTGAGTTTGAGTCGACCCCTTAATACGGGTGGGCCGCTCGGTTTTACCGGAACGAGGTAGAATTTTGGGTTCGGGGATCAGTGGAGATATACGTACAAAAAATTGTGGATGTAGGTTCGACGGAAAGGCAATGACAAATGGGCCCCGCATTTTGATATACCCACGGCCGCGTGAAATTTGCTACTCAAAATAATGAATAAAAGTTCCTCCAAAAACATCTATAACTAATGGGAAGTGTATGTATGCTTAAAATGAAAATGTAATACAAAGAGAAAAAAATGAATTGCAGTTAAAAGAATGACATTTCTAACAAAAATGTGAATGTGAACTACATATGTGTGCACGTGACCAACACATATATTGTCAATAAAAAATCTAATGCAAGAAATAACTTATGAGTAACATGCACGAATTGATGATGTGGTGCTTGCATGCATAGAGTACAAAAACAATGTGATTTATGACTTGCATGCATGACGTGTTCATGTGCCATAGTTGCATGTCCAGGAAAAAAGCTAGTGGGTTGTACTAGCTATTTAGAAATAGAAGATGTATATATGGAAGTTGTAGGGAAAGAGATAACATGTATCTCAATTCCTATGAGTAGGGAGTGGAAAAGAGATGTCATTTGGTTCACATCATAGGAACTTTTCTATTGAATCTAGAGATGACATGTATCTCAATTCCAATGAGGAGGGAGTGGAAAAGATATGTCATTTGGTTCACATCATAGGAACTTTTCTATTAAATCTAGGCTAATGTTTATTTTCCTTTGAAATTGTGGGAGTATAGGAATCCATTCGTATGAACCAAGTGGCTCTAAAGCTATAAAAATGATATCATGTTTATTTTCCTTTGAAATGTGGAGTATATGAATCTATTCCTATGAACCAATTGGCTCTAAAGGAAAAGTTCCTATAAAAATCATATCATATAGAGTTCCTATGATATTCCTCCACACCAAAGGATGGTTGAAATTGCTGCAGGTGATACGACGGTCTTTCTTTGTACACTCCTCCCCCATCTTTATAGTTACCTCTCGAAGATAAATGAAATGATATATACTGGGTATTCTATATGTGCATTTTGGTATACGAAAACTCGGTAAAAGTTTGTGAGGTTCGAATTTTCAATAAAGCTATATGCACTACATTTTGGAACGGAGGGTGGAGCATATGGCAATTGCTAACACTCAGGTGGAAGATTTGTGTGTCAGAGGAGTGGCTGTTCTGTTAAATGCCATGGCAAAACTGACACTGTCGGATGCCGATCTAATGGTTCTTACGGCATCCATCAGGAAACAGCTTGTGGCGAATATTTGTCAGATATGATTTATGAACACATGCATTGCATTCATACGTGCCCCCTCTCTCTCACGCACACACGCACCCTCACGAGTCACGACTCTCCCGAGTCCTCTCGCACCCACCGTCTATCTGTAGGTAGAC
This sequence comes from Thinopyrum elongatum, assembly GCA_011799875.1. Classification (NCBI taxonomy): domain Eukaryota; kingdom Viridiplantae; phylum Streptophyta; class Magnoliopsida; order Poales; family Poaceae; genus Thinopyrum; species Thinopyrum elongatum. The sequence goes on along the minus strand of CM022303.1, from coordinate 489,537,450 downwards.
ATCACACACATATGTGCTCTTCACACCCTACCCTCAGAACTTCTAAAAAATAAAAGACGTCGCGCACCTTATATTTTAAGTCACACGTCACACACTTATACTGTTACTCTTGTGGCAAACGTTCTTTGGGCGTAGTATATTGTACTCTCACGAAGAGAAGCGGTGCACGCACGCACTAGTTCTCTCACACCCACTCGCGGGTACATGTAGGAGCGCATTTGTTTACAAAGAGGCATCCAAATTGACATTTTGACTAGTCTAGTTTTCAACTTGATGGAGGGTCGGGGGACCGCACGTGAATGATACAGTACATAGTGCGTCCTGGACGCGGTGATTTGATAGTGCGACCTGGAAGTAGTGGCACATTATTGATCGAGTTTTATTTTTACTTGAACTTTAAATGAAAATAGTGGTTCGCGCATATTCAATTTAATAACGGTTGCTACAACAAAATGACTCCACTATATATATAAGCAGGAGCCTCGGCGCTTGATTTACTAGGGTTCCTCTCTTTCACTCTCTCATGCTCTCTAGATCTAAGCAAGACATAGGTGGCCACACTCTCTCTCTGCTCACCGCTAGTCACAAATCCGGCCGGACCACCTCGGCTGGGGCTGGGGTGTAGGTGCATCATTCACACGGTCGTCGGCGGCGAGAGAGGAGACCAACAGCTGCCCGCGCGGCCCGATCAGCGGCCGTGCCATTCTCTCCGAGACAACGCCGGCCCGGGAGGGCCTCCGACCCCTTCTTCCTCCCTGCGGTATTGTGGCCAAGATGCGGCCTCCCGACGCCGTCTTTGCCACATCCCGACGACCCTCAGGTATATATTCCTTTGAAACCTACCTTGCTCTACTGCCCCAGCTCCCCACGTGGCTGCGTGTGGATCTTTTTCTACTTCCGTCGGCTGTTCCAAAGCCACCTAGACTTTTACTATTATTAGAGGTAAAGCTAGTTCACACAGTCGAATCTAAGAGTTGGTTCAAACAGGGAAGAAAGTGGGAAAGCTGTAGCATGAATCTAGGACTTGGTTCTAAGAGGAAACGGGGGAAAGTAGTAGATACTGGCTACCCAACCGGTCTCTGGGTTGAAAAGGCGAAGAAAGCAGGGTGGATGGCGAAGGGTGGGGGGGGGGAAGTGGACCTGTCTCTTGGTCGAAAAAGGAAAGAAAGTGAGGGGTGTTGGGGGGACAACGCAAATGAGAACGAGCAGGTCTAGATTTCCTGTGCTCACATAGGAAAATGTGGTCGAGGAGATAAAATATGGGACAAATGCAGACATACTGCCTAAATGTTTGCCGCTCTCGGCAACCACATCTGCCTCACCACTTGATGCCCCTGCTGTCCCTACGCCCATATCGCTACAGTTAATGTAAAATCACATGCAGCATGAAGCAATGCCACCTAATGTCACTATTAAGTAATGGTCTAGTGCCGTCGATAAATTGAAGCAATGCCACCTAATGTCACTATTAAGTAATGCTGCTGTCGGTCTAGTGCCGTCGATAAATCGAAGCAATGACACCACCATTTTATGAAGTGCTTCTGTCTTGCTTTATTTCCCATGAATTGTGTTTTTGCAGTTACACTTAAATCTCACACCGCTAACATTGCTTCATCCCAGTGGAACTAAACAAATTTGATTGCACATTTATTGACCATGTGCTACTCTCATGACAGTAATACTAATGTTATTGTTCTGCATGTTAATCTAGTGGCAGTGTTGATGTGATGTGATGCTACTTCTTACTTAATGGCACTTTCATACTATCAATGTAGTGCTAATTATAACACAATAGATGCTGTTGTTAATCATATGACGCTGCAAATAACTGTCACTGCTTAAATAATCGTATTTCATATTTGCGCAAACAGGGATGTCTTTCTCCATATTGTTTCTAGTTGTGCAATCAAAAGTACACACCTCAGTTTTAGTAGAACTGCACAATATGAGATCGCTATTCCTAGCTGTCATCGTCTAACCTCCCATCTTTCAGGTATTCCTACATTGGTAGTAACTAGGTAGAATGACCAACGCAATCTAAAAGAAGTTGATTCGTACGTTTTACTTCGTGATTGCAGTGCAAGGACGAGCGAAAACAACTGCATCCTAGTTGGGAATGCATTTTCTCCCAATTCACGGATGGACAGAGGACTAGCTGGCACGGCTGTGCGGAGGTTTTTGGGACAGGTGCGTGGACAAGAGGCATTGTGGTCTGCTTATTTCTGCAAATAGTGGTGCTTAAATTTAGTGGAACTGCACAAGAAGTTCAGATGGTAAGTACACTACATGGTTCAGTTCAGCATTCCAACTGAGAACACAATTATAATTGGTTATTCTGGAATGAGAGAACCTAACCTGGATGGTGGCAACAAGAAAAACCAGAGTGAACTCCAGGAAATTAAAGCCTGCCTAGGGAGGCCCTTTGCTCAGAGAAGCCTTGCTTGTTTTTTCCTGATTTGTAAACCTTCTCACAACTTTGTCTTTTGCTGTGAACTAGTAAATGTTTGTTATGTTCTATGAATCATTGAGATGTATAAAATTGCTTAACTTATGCTTTTCAAGTATTTTATGAAGCCGAGTTTAATGTGAATGTTCCACATGAATGCTGGACTAGCGTGTGAACGTTTGGAATTTACATTGTGGCCTCAGTTAACTGCATGAACCACTGTAACAAGATACATAGTTGCTTATATGTCAGACAACAGATTATTGATTGTTAGTTGGTCGATAGCCGACTTTTCTAGTATTGAAGCGAGCTGAGCCAATGTGTTGTGTTTTGCACAACTGCTTACAAGTGGGGTAGCACCAACAGTGTTTACAAGTACTTAACCATCCTTACGTACCCTATGTATACGTCAGCGCACAGTTCTCGAACAAGTACTCTATTTCATCAAACACACACTGCTCGTATGATAAACCATGACAACTTATGTCTTACCATGCCATATTACATGAAAAAACTAGTGAGGACGCATCTGTTTCGGCAACAATTAGGATGGTTCTCACATGATTCACGGGCACGCCCTGGTGGGTTGTGCTCCCCTCGGAGCACCCCCCTGGTGCTTCTCCAGCCCACTTGATGTCTTCTGGTCCAAAAAAATCCACAAAAAGTTTCGCTGCGTTTGGACTCCGTTTGGTATTGATTTCCTGCGATGTAAAAAACATGCAGAAAACAACAACTGGCACTGGGCACTATGTCAATAGGTTAGTACCAAAAAATGATATAAAATGATTGTAAAACATCCAAGAATGATAATATAACAGCATGGAACAATAAAAAATTATAGATACATTGGAGACGTATCAGCATCCCCAAGCTTAATTCCTGCTCGTCCTCGAGTAGGTAAATGATAAAAACAGAATTTTTTATGTGGAATGCTGCCTAACATGTTCATCACATATTCTTTTCTTAATAGCATGGACATTTGGACTTTTATATGGTTCAAAGCAATAGTCTAGTTTTGACATGATAACTTAAATACTCAAGCATATCAACAAGTAACCATGTCTTTCAAAATATCAAAGCTAAAGCAAGTTATCCCTAGCCCGTCATGCTCAATCATTGATCTATTCATGAAACACACATGAATATTAGCTACACCAAATGCTCAAGTACAATCATAGTGCCCCTTAGTTGGTGCTTTGTAAGAGAAGATAGAGACTCAAAATAAAAATAAAAATTGCATAAAGTAAAAGAAAGGCCCTTCGCGGAGGGAAGTAGGGATTTGTAGAGGTGCCAGAGCTCAAAGCTTAAATTGAGAGATAAAAACATTTTGAGAGGCATACTTTTCTCACCAACGAAAACGACTTAGAGCTCCCAACACTTTCCATGCTAGATATATCATAGGCGGTTCCCACACAGAAAATAAAGTTTATTCCTTTTTCCACCATTTCTTTCACTTTCCATGGCTAGCCGTATCCACGGGTGCCCTCCATACCAACACTTTCCAAGAAATTTATTATTTGACAACATAAAGTAAATTCATTTTTCATTTCGGGACTGGGCATCCCTAATACCTTTGCCGTACTCTCGTGCAATGACAAGTGGATAAACACTCATCGTGAGAATAACACATCTAGCATGGAAAATATCGGCCACCCCTCACCGCCTCGTGAGCGGTACGAGCACACAAAAGAGAAATTTATTTTAAAAATTAGAGATGGCACATACAAATTTGCTTAGAACAGCACGGAAATACCGCATATAGGTAGGTATAGTGGACTCATATGGCAAAACTGGTTTAAAGGGTTTTGGATGCACAAGTAGTGATCATACTTAGTGCAAATGAAGGCTAGCAAAAAGATTGAGAAGCGCCCAACCAAGAAACGAATAATCTCGTAAGCAAGAATTAAGCATAAGTAACACCGAATAATGCACCATAAGTAAGATATAATTTCATTGCATAACTATTGACTTTCGTACTTGCATAGGGAATCACAAACCTTAACACCAATATTCTTACTAAAGCACAATTACTCATCAACATGGCTCACATATTATATCGTCATATCTCAAAACTATTACAAAGAACCAAGTTTATTTTGTCCACTGATCTTCATGAAAGTTTTTATTATATCCTTCTTGGATATCTATCACTTTGGGACAAGTTTCATATGTTGCTTTTAATAAGCTCAAACAAATATAAGTGAAGAACATGAGCATAATATTTCTTTCTCTCAAATTAATCGAAGTGAAGCAAGAGAGAATTTCTTCAAAATTTTACTAGCTCCCAAATAAATCTAAGTGAAGCATGAGAGCATTTCTTCAAAAAAATAACAAAGCACACCGTGCGCAAAAAGATATAAGTGAAGCACTAGAGCAATTCCATGGCTCTAAAAATTTAAGTGAAGCATAGGAGCAAGCATAGCATAGTTTTTGGCTCTCTCAAAAAGGTGTGTCCAGCAAGGATTCAAGACTTAAAATAAAAGCAAAACAAGAAAATACTAAAATAATACAAGACGCTCCAAGCAAAACTCATAATATGTGACGAATAAAAATATAGCTCCAAGTAAAATACCGATGGTCGTTAGAAGAAAGAGGGGATGCCCCTCGGGGGCATCCCCAAGCTTAGTTTCTTGATACTTATTGAATATTATCTTGGGGTGCCTCGGGAATCCCCAAGCTTAGCCTTTTGCTAATCCTTATTCCTTCATCCATCGTAATATCACCCAAAACTTGAAAACTTCAATCACACAAAATTCAACAAAACCTTAGTGAGATCCGTTAGTATAAGAAAACAAATCACTACTTTAAGTACTATTGCAAACCCATTCATATTTTATTTTTGCATTATATCTACTGTATTCCAACTTTTCTATGGCAAAAACTCTTCAAATAAAACCATAGAATCATCAAAACAAGCACACAACGCAAAGAAAACAGAATCTGTCAAAAACAGAATAGTCAGTAGCAATCTGGATATTTCGAATATTTATGTAACTCAAAAAATTCAGAAAAATTAGGAAAACGTAAGAAATTTGTTTATTAATCTTATGCAAAAAGAATCAACTCAAAAGCACTCTTCTGTAAAAAGTAAGAACTATTTTCGTGAGCACAAAAGTTTCTGTTTTTCAGCAAGATCAAATCAACTATCACTCAAATCACCCCAAAGGCTTTGCTTGGCACAAACACTAATTTAAACCACAAAAACACATCTAACCAGAGGCATAATTGGGTATTTTATTGAAAACAGAAAGAACACCAAAAAGAAAAAAGATACAAGTTGGGTTGCCTCCCAACGAGCGCTATCGTTTTACGCCCCTAGCTAGGCATAACGCAAAAGATCTACGTGTTGTCAACTTTGTTTCGAGATCCGTAAGATGCCCTCATGATTGATTCATAAGGTGGCATAATTCTTGTCCTAGGGAAGTTCTCCATACCCTTCCTTAGTGGAAATTGAAATTTAATATTGCCTTCTTTCATATCAATCATGGCACCAATAGTACGTAAAAACGGTCTACCAAGAATAATTGGGCAAGATGGATTGCAATCAATATCAAGAACAATAAAATCTATGGGCACATAATTCCTATTTGAAAGAATAAGAACATCATTAATTCTTCCCATAGGATTTTTAATAGTAGAATCCACCAAGTGCAAATTTAAAGAGCATTCTTCAATATCGGTAAGACCAAGCACATTACACAAAGATTTAGGAATTTTAGAAACACTAGCACCCAAGTCACATAAAGCAAGACACTCATAATTTTTAATCTTGACTTTGATAGTAGGTTCCCATTCATCATGTAATTTTCTAGGAATTGAAACTTCTAATTCCAACTTTTCTTCAAAAGCTTTCATCATAGCATCAACAATATGTTTAGTAAAAGCTTTATTTTGTTCAGAAGCATGGGGTGAATTTATCATGGATTGCAAAAAAGAAATACAATCAACCAAAGAGTAACTATCATAATTAAAGTCTTTTTAATCCAAAATAGTGGGCACATCACCAGTTAAAGTCTTGACCTCTTCAAACCCACTTTTATCAAAATTTTCAACAAGATTTTCACCCTCCAAATTATCGGGACGCCTTCAAGCTAAAGTTGACTCTTCTCCAGTCCCTTTATCATCAATCTTAATTTTACTAAACAAGGAATCAATAGAAGAAACACCAATCATTTTAAGATCATCATCACTTTTATCCTTTAACGAGATTGGTTTAGCGGCCATTTGATTTACTAGGGTAGCTCGTGCATCGGATATTTTACCTAGCAAACTTTCACCAAAAGCATAATTAGATTGGAGATTGCAAACTTCTTTACTAATATCATCAAGTTATTTTGTTATAGCATCTAGCACAACGGAGTGTTCCTTAAGTTCTTCGGTGAAATACTTATTATGCTCAAATTGTGTAGTCATATATTCCTTAGTACTTTTCTCAATTTCAAGAAAAATATTTGGGTAGGGAACATCATAATATTTTCTTTGAGGCAGCATGACTACGCAAACAAGATTGCACTCAAAAACAGATCTGACGAGAAAACGGCGAACGAAAAAGAGGGCGAATAAAACGACAAATTTTTGTGAAGTGGGGGAGAGGAAAACGAGAGGCAAATGGCAAATAATGTAAATTGCAAGGAGATGAGATTTGTGATTAGGAACCTGGTTGATGTTGATGATGTCTCCCCGGCAACGGCGCCAGAAACTCCTTTTGATGTCTGCTAGAACTATGTCGGTTTTTCCCCAGAGAGGGAGGGATGATGCAGCACAGCGACGGTAGGTATTTCCCTCAGTGATGAGACCAAGGTTATCGAACCAGTAGGAGAACCACACAACACCACGTAAACAGCTCCTGCACACAAAGAACAAATACTTGCAACCCGACGTGTTAAAGGGGTTGTCAATCCCTTTCGGGTAACGAGATAGATAAAATTGTAGTAGATTGGAAGATGCAAATAAAAGCAAATAAAATTCAGCGAGGTATTTTTGGGTTTTTGGATAAATGGATCTGAAAATAAAAGTTGCAAATAAATAAAAGAGCGAATAGCAAAATAGATCTTGAAGGCAAATATATTAAAGAAGAGACCCGAGGGCCGTAGTTTTCACTAGTGGCTTCTCTCGAGAAAAAATAGCAAACGGTGGAAACAAATTACTGTTGGGAAATTGATACAACTTCAAATATTCATGATGATATCCAGGCAATGATCATTATATATGCATCACGTCCAAGATTAGTAGACTGACTCCTGCCTGCATCTACTACTATTACTCCACACACCGACCGCTATCCAGCATGCATCTAGTGTATTAAATTCATGGAGAAATGGAGTAATGCAATAAGAATGATGACATGATGTTGACAAGATCTATTTATGTAGAAATAGACCCCATCTTGTTATCCTTAATGGCAACGATACATACGTGTCATTTCCCTTTCTGTCACTGGGATCAAGCACCATAAGATCGAACCCATCACAAAGCACCTCTTCCCATTGCAAGATAAATAGATCAAGTTGGCCAAACAAAACCCAAATATCAGAGAAGAAATATGAGGCTATAAGCAATCATGCATATAAGAGATCAAAGAAGACTCAAATAACTTTCATGGATAAAAAGATAGATCTGATCATAAACTCAAAGTTCATCGGATCCCAACAAACACACCGCAAAAAAGAGTTACATCATATGGATCTCCAAGAGACCATTATATTGAGAATCAAACGAGAGAGAGAAAGCCATCTAGCTACTAACTACGGACCTGAAGGTCTACAATGAACTACTCACGCATCATCGGAGAGTCACCAATGAGGATGATGAACCCCTCCGTGATGGTGTCTAGATTGGATCTGTGGTTTCTGGAACTTGCGGCGGCTGGAATTGATTTTCGTCGACTCCCCTAGGGTTTCTGGAATATTGGGATATTTATAGAGAAAAGAGGCGGTGTGGGAGGCCCCCGAGGTGGGCACAACCCACCTGGGCGCGCCTGGGCCTCCAGGCGCGCCTTGGTGGGTTGTGCTCCCCTTGGAGCAACCCTAGGTGCTTCTCCGGCCGACTGGATGTCTTCTGGTCTAAAAAAATCCACAAAAAGTTTTGCTGCGTTTGGACTCCGTTTGGTATTGATTTCCTGCGATGTAAAAAACATGCAGAAAACAGCAACTGGCACTGGGCACTATGTCAATAGGTTAGTACCAAAAAATGATATAAAATGATTATAAAACATCCAAGAATGATAATATAACAGCATGGAACAATAAAAAATTATAGATACGTTGGAGACGTATCACGCACCCGCACCCGAACCAGTCAACCCTCGTACTCCCCTACGCCTGCGACTAGACTGCCGCATCTTCCACGGCTCCTGTTCATTCCCGTCCAAGGCCTCGCCATCGTCCTCCGCCTTGGTTCGCTCGCCATGCACGGTGCGCTGCCATCTGGCGTTGTCAACGTGGTCACCAACTGAGAGGAATAAGGAGATGACTTTATGTGGAGAGGATCACAGTAGGGACCTACCAGGGTCATGGCAGTACGCAAGCAAGTGCCTCATTATTACAAGCCCAAAAAATGGTTCCTCCTAATGGTTGGACATCTGGGTCCCACGCCATTGTCAACGTAGTCAATAAACAAGAGAATTACACAACGAGCGGCTGACACCAGGGACCCAGCAGGTCGCGCAATTGTTATTTACTTTTTTTAGGAACAAGCAGTTGTTATTTAGTACTACTAGTTTTAGAGACGGATCAGGGTAACAACGGGGCTGTGCGGGGGCTGTGGCCCGTCTAGCCAGGGTTTTATTTGATGTTTACCACATGATGAGCCCAGTTGTGTTTTTTTTTCTTTCTCAAAATGGCTAGCCCAATTCTACCTTTTTTTAAAGAAATACCCAACGGAGGCCTACTTGCTTTCTCAGCCCTGCTGGGCAACAAATCTGTCAAGACGAGAGCGATGTATTCGCTTGCCTAGAAAATGAAGTAGTAAGAAATGGGGTGTAAATTTTAAAAACACAGCAAACCGGTAACTAGTTTCAAATATCTTTTTTTCGAGATTTCGAATTTAATTGTTTTTTTGTGGGAAAAATTAGGTTGGATTTTAAATTGATATAAATTTATTATTTTTAAATTAGTTTGAACGTGATTCAAAATTTCGGGATTAAAAAAAGTTTGGACCGCACCGAAATATGAAAATTTGGTTGAATTTTTAACCGTGGCCAGAATATGGGCTGTAATGGTAACAAAAAGAATATGGGCTTCAAAAAAAATCCTTAAGAATTAGACAACGGGTTGTACATTTATTATGCTGTTTTTCACATATTTGAGGTTGAGTTGTGGGCCTACTGGGTTGACACGTAGGCTTTCCTAAAAAAAAGGTTGACGCGCACGCAAGGCCTTGTCAACTTAATCAACACACGAGAGCAGTGACTGTTGGATGTCCATCCAACGGCCGCCGTGCTTCTTCAATCTCTGCTCTTCCTGCTCCAGCCGCTCAAACCAGCGCCGGCAGGACTGCCTGCTCCCTCCTCCCATGGCAGGCTGTGCTGCCGCGCAGGCCTCACCACCCCACCCTACTCCCATCGCTGGCCTGGCCATCCCTCTGCTCACCCACACCTGCTGTATTCTCCGGCGATGGCAGCCGAACCAGTAAACCCTCCTACTCCCCTCCACATGCGAAACAATTGCCGAGTCTTCGCTGGCTCTGTGTCGTTCCCTTCCTAGGCCTCGCCATCGTCCACCGCCCTGGTGCTCTCGGCACGGCGTGGTCAACGTGGTCAACGAACGACATCCATCAGAAGAGGAATGTACGTGGAGAGGCTGACAGCTGGGTCCACGGCCGTACGCAAGGAAGTGCCTCCTTATTACGCGCAAAATAATGATTCCTCCACCAGACAGCAGGAACGCACTGGAAGGGCCTCTGTATTTCACGAAAAAAATGTTCTTCCCGCCGACAGCTCGAACCCACCAGCTATATCTTCGCACGCAAGGAAGTGCCTCCTTATTACGCACAAAAAAATGAACACTCCCCCTGCTTGCTGGGACCCACCATATTTGGAGGCTGACTTGTGGGCCTACTAAGTTGACGCGGATGGAGGGCTTTGTCAACTTAGTCAATATAAACGATTCTAGCTGCAGTGACCGTACGATGTCCATCCAACGGCCGTCGTGCTTCTTCAACCTCTAGTCTTCTTGCTCCAGCCGCCCAAACCAGCGCCGGCCGTGCCGCCTGATCCTGCCTCCCGTGGCCGGCTATGCTACCGCGCAGTCCTCACCGCCCCACCCTACTCCCATCGCTGGCCTGGCCATCCCTGTAGTCACCCAGACCTCCTGTTATTCTCCAGCGACGGCAACCTAACACTGCAGCCGAACCAGTAAACCCTCGTACTCCCCTCCACGTGGGAAACAACTGCCGAGTCTTCCCCGGCTCCGGGTCATTCCCTTCCTAGGCCTCGCCGTCGTCCACTGCCTTGGTGCTCTCGCCGCGGCATGGTCAACGTGGTCAAGGAACGACTTACATCGAAAGAGGACTGTACGTGGAGAGGCTGACAGCTGGGTCCACGGCCCAGCAAGGAAGTGCCTCCTTATTACGCACAAAATAATGATTCCTCCACCTGACAGCGGGGACCTACCAGAAGGGCCTCTGTATTTTGTGAAAAAAACATTCTCCCCTGATAGCTGGGACCCACCAGCTATATCTTGGCATGCAAGGAAGTGCCTCCTTATCCTCCCTGACAGCTAGGACCCACCCGGTCGAACTGTACGTAGGGTTGTCTGTCTGGTCGCGAATGTGTATGTACATACTGGTCGATCGGTGTCTCTGCAACGATGAACCATGGCCGAGCAAGCAGCGGCATATGTAGTAGTAGAGCCCCCGACATAGCAGTTCAGGCAGTCCAGTCAAAACCATGTACACGTACATACAGCCAGATGCTAAAAACTACGACCACGTACGTACATACGGGTGGGGTCTTGAACGCGTACTAATGCATACATACGGCCAGGGCTCGTGTACTTGGAGAGGCAACAGACAGCAACAACGGCATCCTGTTCATCGGAAGCCAACCGGCTGGGTCGGAATGGAGAAATTGCGTCATGTTCATCGCGAGGCAACGGAATATGTCATGTTCATCGGGAGCCAACCGGCTTGGACAGAACAACCGAAATGGGGTCTGGCGCACCGCAGAATGGAGCAAACGGCCTTCTGTTCGAGTGCCTATGGTCGAAATGGGGTGTTGTTGATCGGGAGGGGTGTGGCATACCGCAAAATGGAGGAAACGGACTTGTGTTGGAGCGCCTACCGTCGAAACGGGGTCCTGTTCATCTGGAGGGGTGTGGCGTACCACAAAATGGAGGAAAAGGATTTGTGTGGAGCGCCTATGGTCGAAATGGGGTCCTGTTCATCAGGAGGGGTGTGGCATACCGTAAAATGGGACTCAACGGGCTACTATTCATCCACCATCTACTACCTCGCTCCAGCCTCCACGGGCTACTGTTCATCCACTGTCGACTTCCTCCAACCTCCACAGGCTACTGTTCATCCACCGTCGACTTCCTCCAGCCTCCACGGGCTACTGTTCATCCACCGTCGACTTCCTCCTGCCTCCACCAGCTACTGTTCATCCACGGGGTCCTGTTCATCCAGCCTCCACCGGCTACTGTTCAACAAGCCCTCCACGGGGTCCTGTTCAACCAGCCCTCACCCGACTACTATTCAACCAGCCCTCCACGGGGTCCTGTTCATCCACCCCAACCGGCTCGATCGGGTGGTGTGTGGCGACCTCCTCTCGATTGGGGTTCTATTCATCCAGCGACAATGACCTCTACTACCACGGGGTCCTGTTCATCCAACCCCCACCGGGAACTATTCATCACGAGGCAGCAGCAGGTTCGATCGGCTTCAGTTAGTAGCAGTAGCGAAGGAATCACTCGAGTTCAGTTAACAGCCAAGGGATCGATCGCTCAGGTTAAGTAACGTAGCTAGTGCAATCGCTCGGGTTCAGTAAGCGAATGCCTCGCTCGGGTTCAGTTAGAGCCCAACGCCTCACACACACGCGCGTACATGTACGAGAGAAACGCGCAAACCTCCGTGCATCGCTCAGCCCCGACCACCCACCATAACCGGGAACTCCCCGAAATTTTCCTCGCCCTCGCTTCTACCATGATTTTTTTCGTCATGGACGGCCCAAAGAATGTCATGCAGGTGCATCCCCGGCCCGCCCAGGACGAAAATCCCATTTTCTATCATGATTTTTTGTCATAGAAGTAGGAGCCCACCACATCTATGATGATACGTGCTTTTGTCACAATTATCGTCATAGAAGTGTCATAAGCATGATAGAAAAAAATTCGTTCGGCCCAAAATGTCACGGATGTGTCTTTTTTTGTAGTGACGTCCATCTTGCATCATGTTTTCCCGCTATTATTTATAAATTTTTTATGCATAATAATGCTTTATAGAGTAATTCTAATGCCTTTTCTCTCATAATATGCAAGGTTTACACAAAGAGGGAGAATGCCATCAGCTGGAATTCTGGACCTTAAAAAGCTACGTCAGAGTTACCTATTCTGCACATCATGAGCTGAAAATTTACGAAGAATTATTTTGGAATATATAAAAAATACTTGAGCAAATAACTATCGAAGGGGGGCTACCTGGTGAGCACAAGACACCAGGGCGCGCCAGGCCCCCCAGGCGCGCCCTGGTGGGTTGTGCTCAGCCCGGCACACCTCTGGTGCTCATCTTCTGGTATATAGGTCATTTTGACCTAGAAAAAATCAGGAGGGGACTTTCGGGACGAAGCACCACCGTCTCGAGGTGGAACTTGGGAGGAGCACTTTTGCCCTCCGGCGGAGCGATTCCGCCGGGGGAACTTCCCTCCCGGAGGGGGAAATCGAAGCCATCGTCATCACCAACAACCTTCTCATCTTTGGGAGGGCAATCTGCATCAACATCTTCAATAACACCAACTCCTCTCAAACCCTAGATCATCTCTTGTGTTCAATCTTTGTACCAGAACCTTAGATTGGTACCTGTGGATGACTAGTAGTGTTGACTACATCTTGTAGTTGATTACCATATGGTTTATTTGGTGGAAGATTATATGTTCAGATCCATTATGATATTTAATACCCCTCTGATCTTGAGCATGATTATCATTTGTGAGTAGTTACTTTTGTTCTTGAGGTCACGGGAGAAGTCATGTTGCAAGTAATCATGCGAACTTGATATGTGTTCGATATTTTGATGATATATATGTTGTGATTCCCTTAGTGGTGTCATGTGAACATCGACTACATGGCACTTCACCATATTTGGGCCTAAGGGAATGCATTGTGGAGTAGTTATTAGATTATGGGTTGCTAGAGTGGCAGAAGCTTAAACCCTAGTTTATGCGCTACTTCATAAGTGACTGATTTGGATCCAAAAGTTTAATGCTATGGTTAGATTTTATCTTAATACTTTTCTCGTAGTTGCGGATGCTTGCAAGGGGGTTGATCATAAGTAGGAGGTTTGTTCAAGTAAGAACAACACCTAAGCACCGGTCCACCCACATATCAAATTATCAAAGTAGCGAACATGAATCAAACCAACATTATGAAAGTGACATGGTGAAATTCCCGTGTACCCTCAAGAACGCTTTGCTTATCATAAGAGACCGTTTTGGCCTGTCCTTTGACACAAAATGATTGGGCTACCTGATACGTCTCCATCGTATCTACTTTTCCTAATGCTTTTCCTCTTGTTTTGGACTCTAATTTGCATGATTTGAATGAAACTAACCCGGACTGACGCTGTTTTCAGCAGAACTACCATGGTGTTGTTTTTGTGCAGAAATAAAAGTTCTCGGAATGGAACGAAACTTTGTGAAGATTTTTTATACAATAAAAGATAATTTCTGGAACCAAGAACCACCGGAGGGGGGCACCTCGGTGGGCACAACCCACCAGGGCACGCCACCCCCTCCAGGCGCGCCCAGGAGGGTTGTCCCCACCCTGTGGCCCCGTAGACCCTGAAACCGACGCTATAAAATCACATTTTTCCAGAAAAAATCAGAGAAAAAGAATTATCGCGTTCCGCGAGACGGAGCCGCTACCACCTCCTGTTCTTCATCGGGAGGCCAGATCTGGAGTCCGTTTGGGGCTCCGAAGAGGGGGATCTTCGGTATTCATCATCACGAACCCTTCTCCATCGCGAATTCCATGATGCTCCCCACCTGGAGTGAGTCATTCCTTCATAGGCTCGCTGGTCGGTGAGGAGTTGGATGAGATTCATCATGTAATCGAGTTAGTTTTGTTAGGGCTTGATCCCTAGTATCCATTATGTTCTGAGATTGATGTTGCTATGACTATGCCATGCTTAATGCTTGTCACTTTGGGCTCGGGTGCTATGATTTCATATCTGAACCGTTTATGTTATCATCATTATATCCATGTTCTAGATCCGATCTTGCAAGTTATAGTCACCTACTACATGTTATGATCCGGCAACCCCGGAGTGACAATAGTCGGGACCACTCTTGGTGATGACCGTAGTTTGAGGAGTTCATGTATTCACCGTGTGTTAATGCTTTGTTCCGGTTCTCTATTAAAAGGAGGCCTTAATATCCCTTAGTTTCCAATATGGACCCCGCTGCCATGGGAGGGTAGGACAAAAGATGTCATGCAAGTTCTTTCCATAAGCACGTATGACTATTTATGGAATACATGCCTACATTATATTTATGAACTGGAGCTAGTGCCGCATCGCCCTAGGTTATAACTGTCTCATGATGAATATCATCCAACAAATTACCGATCCAATGCCTACGATTTTCCTACATATTGATCTTGCTAAGTTACTACAACTGCTGTTACTATTGCACTTGCTACGAAACTACTGCTATCACTGTTACCGTTGCTGCTGCTACTATTATCAAAACTATCATACTACTTAGCTACTGATCACTTTGCTGCAGATAATTAATCTCCAGGTGTGATTGAATTGACAACTCAGTTGCTAATACTCTCAAATATTCTTTGGCTCCCCTTGTGTCGAATCAATAAATTTGGGTTGAATACTCTACCCTCGAAAACTGTTGCGATCCCCTATACTTGTGGGTTATCAAGACCTTTTTCTAGCGCCGTTGCCGGGGAGCATAGCTATATTTGTTGAGTCACTTGGGATTATTATAAAATTATCACTATGAAGAATCTGAAGGATGCTAAGACTAAGATTTTTCTCTCTAAGACGAGGGGAGGTAAGGAACTGCCATCCAGCTCCGCTTTAGATTCACCTTCTGTTATAAGTAAACTTGCAACACCACCACATGCTATTAATCCTGATATGTCGCAAGTTATTGATGATGCTACTTCTGTTATGAATGCTACTCATGATGATGCTAGTACCTTGCTTGATGATGATGTGCCACTAGGTGAATTTCTTGATGAACAAATTGCTAGAGTAAGACAGCATGATACTGTTGAAACTGATGATGAGCTTGAAACTGAAAATCTTGAAACACCTACTAGAACTAGCCCTCCTAGATATGAATTGCCTAAGGTACCAGAAGGTTATGTTATGGGTGATGAGGCAACTAGAGATATTCTTGCTTGCAAAGATAGAGATGATCTAGAAAAATTATTAAGCAAGTATAAAGAAAGATCTTTGAATGCTAGAATGAAATGTGATCCTAAGTTTGCTACTTCACCTATCTTTGTTGATGATAAGGATTATGAATTCTCTGTCGACCTAGAGTTGATTACTCTGGTTGAATCTGATCCTTTCCATGGTTATGAAACTGAAACTGTTGTGGCACATCTTACTAAGTTGAATGACATAGCCACCCTTTTTGCTCATGATGAGAAAATTTGCTATTATTATATTCTCAAATTATTTCCGTTCTCATTAAAGGGTGATGCTAAAGCTTGGTACAATACTCTTGCTCCTGGTTGTGTGCGTAGTCCCCAGGACATGATTTATTATTTCTCTAAAAAATATTTCCCTGCTCATAAGAAACAAGCTGCCTTGCAGGAAATATTTAACTTTGTGCAAATTGAAGAAGAGAGTCTCCCACAAGCTTGGGGGAGGCTTCTCCATTTGCTTAATGCTTTGCCTGATCATCCTCTTAAGAAAAATGAAATACTTGATATCTTCTATAATGGACTAACCGATGCTTCTAAGGATTTCCTAGATAGTTGTGCTGGTTGTGTTTTCAGGGAACGAACTACTGGGCAAGCTGAAGAATTATTGAATAACATATTGAAAAATTATGATGATTGGACTCTTCCTGAAACACCATCTAAACCCACTCCGGAAGAGGGGTATTTTATATCTCAGTCCTGAAGATATGCAAGAGGCAAAGAAATCTATGAAGGAAAAAGGTATTAAAGCCGAGGATGTCAAAAATTTACCTCCTATTGAAGAAATACATGGGCTTGATACACCACCACCACCTAAGGTGGTAGAGGTAAATTCTCTAATGAAATTCAATGATAATGATAATCCTCACAATATGCACCCTAGCCAATGCCTTTATGAGTTTGAAAACTACATTAGAAAGCAAGATCACTTCAATGCAAATGTTATGAAACAGTTGAAATATAATTCTGATATGATTGCTTGCTTGAGTGACTTGTTATTTAGAATCTCAAATGATGTTAGAGGTGTAGGGAAGCATGCTTCTATGGTTCAAACTCAGTTAGAACAAGTTGCTAAATCTCAAAGAGAATTGTTAGATGAAATGAACAATAATATCAATGATCATGCTGTTAGAGTAATGACTAGAGGAGGTAGAATGACTCAGGAACCACTTTATCGTGAGGGACACCCAAAAAGAATTGAACAAGACTCTCAAAGAGTTGACACCGATGCACGTAGTCCTTTTCAAAAGAAAAAGAAGAAGAAAAATGATAGGACTTTGCATGCCTCTAGTGAACCTGAAGTAGAAAAACCTCCTGATAATGATAATGAAGTTTCTGTCTCTGATGCTGAAACTCAATCTGGTAGTGAACACTCACCTTCTGATAATGAAAAAGATAATGATGAGGTTCATGAAGAAACTCAAACAAATAATAAAGAGCCAGACAATGATGTTGAGATAGAACCAGCAGTTGATCTTGATAACCCACAACCTAAGAATAAAAGATATGATAAAAGAGACTTTGTTGCTAGAAAACATGGAAAGGAAAGAGAACCATGGGTTCAAAAACTTATGCCCTTTCCACCTAAGTCAACTAAAAAGAAAGATGATGAAGAATTTGAACGCTTTGCTGAAATGCTGAGGCCAGTCTTTCTGCGTACTCGCTTGACTGATATCCTTAAAATGCCTCCTTATGCAAAGTACATGAAAGACATCATCACCAATAAGAGAAAAATACCAAAAGCTGAAATCTCCACTATGCTTGCTAATTATACCTTTAAAGATGGAGTACCTAAAAAACTTGGAGATCCGGGAATACCAACTATACCTTGCTCCATCAAAAGAAATTATGGGAAAACTGCTTTGTGTGATTTAGGAGCTGGTGTTAGTGTTATGCCTTTCTCTTTATATAAAAGACTTGACTTGAATAAACTCACACCTACTGAAATATCTTTGCAAATGGCTGACAAATCAACCGCCATACCTATCGGTATTTGTGAGGATGTGCCCGTTGTTGTTGCTAATGTTAGTATTTTGACTGACTTTGTTATACTTGAGATGCCCGAGGACGACAACATGTCGATTATCCTTGGTAGACCATTCTTGAATACTGCAGGGGCTGTTATTGATTGTAATAAAAGCAAGGTCACTTTTCATATCAATGGTAAGGAGCATATAGTGCACTTTCCGAAGAAACAATTCCAAGTGAATGGTATCAATGTTATTGAAAAATCTCCGACAATCACTATTGGAAGTTTTCAATTACCCCTACCTACTATTAAAAAGAAATATGAAATGCTTATTGCTGGGGAAATTCATATCCCCGTTGAGGTAACTTAGTGATTTACGAAAGTTCTTCGGTTTCATGCTAATCGAAAGTGGTTGTTAATAAGACTTGATCAACCTTATTAATGGATCATTTTTGAGAGGTATGAAGTTGATGAATTTAGTGAGCACTACCTTCTGTCCCTACCTTTAGTTTTCTGTTTTTATTAGTTAAATAAAATAAAATGCCTTGTTTTGTCTATTTTCTGAGTTTTCCATGCAATAAAAAAATGACACAAAAATAAAAGGTCTCAGAATCCTCTGAAAATTTAATACGATTTTTTCTGAATATTTAAGAATTTTTGGTGCAAATAATATCAGAGGGAGGTGCACCAGGTGGGCACAACCCACCTGGGCGCGCCAGGACCCCCCGGCGCGCCCTGGTGGGTTGTGGTCCCCATGTGGGCCCCCTCACTTATCTCTTCATCCCACATCATCACCTACCTCCAAAAAAAATTCACCATTGCTCTTGTTCTCGTGTTCTTGCTCTCAAACCCACGGATTTCGATCTCTTTGCTCGAACCTCCGTTTCCGAAACTGTTTCAGGGGAATTGTTGCTTGGTATGTGACTCCTCCGTTTATCCAATTAGTTTTTGCTTTAATGGTTTATATTTTGAATAATTAGCAACTCTTGGTGCTGCTGTATATGTGCTTGCATGTTGAATTATTAGAGTTCTAAGTAGTTTGAATGCTTGTTGTGGCCTCTATGCTTCCCTATGAGTAGTTGTTACCAATCTTGTAAAGTTTTGTTAAGAAAATTTTATGGACTAAAAATTTCAGAATTTTTGTTCATAGGAAAAACATGAGTATTTTTAGGAAGTTTGCTTCCAAGAAGAACTCCAAGGGGGTGATTGGAGAGTCATCTGACAGTGATCTCCGCACCCGGAGGTTGGTAGAGCTACGGCCATGCGAATGGCCGCATACCCCGTTCATGGAAGGGGCCGGAATCCTCCAAGAGTTTGCACAATATGCTGCTAATGCCGGCCTCACCGATTTCATCATAGCTGAATATGAACAGTATCATCTCCTCACAAATTCCTTTGTGCAAAGTTTTAATTTCCTTCCTAGGAATAATCCCCCTGAAGTGCAGTTTAATTTATACGCTGAACCCCATCAGATACCGCTTACCGAATTCTATGAAATATGCTTGCTTCCTTCTAATGGTGGGTTAGTAGAGCCTAGGCCTGCAAAGTTTGAAGGTTTTTATCATACTCTGTCTGTGGGGGAAGAGAGAGGAGTGTCGAGTGTCACCGCCACTAGCTTGCAATTTCCTGCTGTTCATTATTTTGCTCTTTTCATTACAAAGTGCTTGCTTGCTAGAGAGAAGGTGGGTGCACTCAGAGCCCCAGACCTTGCCGTTTTACGTCATGCACTGGAAGGCGACAACACTTATAGCTTGGGAGCTATTGTGGCACGCCGTCTCCACATTAATAAATCCAAGGGTAAAATACATGGTGGTATCTACGCTACTCGCCTGGCAGCTCGCTTTAATATTCAGATACGCCAGCATGATTATCCTTTGCCCAAAGTCTACTTAGACAGCGCGGCCATGGAACACCACCAGTTTATTGCTGCTGACTACCCTGATATTCCTATTCCTTATAACTTAGTTTTTAGTGAGAAAACTCATGATATTATTCCGCTGCCTGCACCTGCTTTGTTTGATCCTTTTGCCAGGCACGGATACAGGATTATGCCTGAGGACATCATCGCTTACCGGAACAACCAGGCTGCAGCACAGGAGGAGCCTCAGCAGTGGGATCCACAGGTGCCCGCACCTCAGCACTTCAACATAGGACCTCATGGCTTTTTCGACTGGTGATTACCAAGCTAGGCCAAAAGCCTAAGCTTGGGGGAGTACGTATTCCCACCGACATTACATTTATGTTTACACATTTCATTCCAGTTGTCGGTGTCCACACTTTTGCATTGTATTATCCATGCTAGATTTATTTTCTTGTTTTCTGCTTGTGTGTTTGAAAAACTTTGAGAAAATCCAAAAACATTTCTTGCTTATTTTTTATTTTTCTTCCTAGTTTAAATTCTTGTAGCACTAAAAAGAAAAACCCAAAAATATTTCCTTTTGCTTGTTGGGAGCTTTCCCGTGTAAATAGTTTTCTCGTTTTTGTTTTTCCCCTTTTATTTGCTTTCCTTCAGAAAACCAAAAACTCCAAAAATATTTCAGTGTGTTTCTCTGAACTTCTTTTCTTTTATTGAGTCATACCAAGGAGAAGACCAGGATGAAAATGTTGAGTGGCTCTCATATGCATTATTGTTAATCTAACAAAGAGCCCAATTTACTTTTTCTTCTCCTTTTGAATAAAATGTTTGCAGATTCCAGCTTAGTCCACGGCACTCTTGCACTATTATTATTTTCACATTGTTCGGTCGTGCAAGTGAAAGGCAATAATGACGATATTCGATGAACTGGCCGTGGCAGAGAGAAACGGGTATGAACTCGACTTGTTCTGTTTTTGTAAATATGTTTAACCTAGTATCCATGATTCAGCCCATTATGATTAAACATGTTTGCAATGACAATTAGAGATTATAGTTTCTCATGCCGTGCATAAGTAGCTAGGAGTGGATAATGATTTATCTTGGATGTCAACATTGCGTTAAAATGATTGTGATGTAGTATGATGATATGGTATCCTCCTCTAAATGTTCAAGTGGCTTGACTTGGCACATGTTCATGTATGTAGTTGAATCAAAACCAACATAGCCTCTATGATATTTATGTTCATGGTGTTCATATCCTACTCATGCTAGTGTCCAATGTTACTTATACATAATGCATGTTCATGACCGTTATTGCTCTCTAGCTGGCCACTTCTCAACCTATTTGCTAGCCTTCACCTGTACTAAGTGGGAATTCTGCTTGTACATCAAAAACCTTGAACCCAAGTTATTCCAGATGAGTCCACCATACCTACCTATATGCGGTATTACCATGCCGTCCTAAGCAAATTTGCATGTGCCACCTCTAAAAAACTTCAAATAAATATCCTTTTTGTGTGCCTGGATTGTTCATAGAGCAACAGGAGGTAGTTGGTATCTTCCATGCTAAGCGGGTTATTCTCACGATGAGTGTTTATTCGCTCGTCCTTGCACGAGAGGGGCGGTAATAGGGATTCCCAGTCCCAAACTCAAAATGCAAATAATTAAACAAAACTCCCCCGGGACTGTTGTTGGTATGGACGGTACCTGTTGTTTCGAAACAAGCCGTGGAGTGTGAATGTTGGTGGAGGGGGAGTAAACCTTTACTTTTATCGCTTGGGAACCACCAAGAATGTGTTTAGCTTGGAAGATATTGATAACTGATGGTCGTGAAGTAAACAAGAAGGGTGCATCTCTCAAAATTTCATTTACCTCTGTTTTTAAAACTTGAGCTCTGGCACCTCTGCAAATCAATGCTTCCCTCTACGAAGGGACTATCTATTTACTTTTATGTTGTGTCATCACCTTCTCAAATAAGCGCCAGAACCTGAGAGCACTGCTGTCATGCTTATGCATTGTGTGTAGCTAATGTTGGGTGCATCATGACTGGATCTTTTCTACCATGAATTACAATGTTTAGTTGCTGTTCGGATTTTGGAGGTGCTCTGCATTTATGTTTTGCGGTCTCAGAAAGGGCTAGCGAGATACCACTATTGTCATATATCATGGTTGTTTTAATAACGTGTTGTTGTTTGAGATATCTTATTATTGCTTGCTAGCTGATTATGTCATTGTTATGAGTTATAATTTTTAAGAGTTATTGTCAACATGGTTGGTTATAATCTTTGCGGAAAACCTGGGTGCTGTTTAAGCTTATTTATGCAAACAAGAGCAAAAGAGTTCGTAAAAGTTTTTCTTTTTCACTTTCAGTTTATCAACTGAATTGCTTGGGGGAGTTGATACGTCTCCATCGTATCTACTTTTCCTAATGCTTTTCCTCTTGTTTTGGACTCTAAGTTGCATGATTTGAATGAAACTAACCCAGACTGACGTTGTTTTCAGCAGAACTACCATGGTGTTGTTTTTGTGCAGAAATAAAAGTTCTCGGAATGGAACAAAACTTTGCGAGGATTTTTTATACAATAAAAGATAATTTCTGGAGCCAAGAACCACCGGAGGGGGGCACCTGGGTGGGCACAACCCACCAGGGCGCGCCATCCCCTCCAGGCGCGCCCAGGTGGGTTGTCCCCACCTGGTGGCCCCGCAGACCCTGAAACCGACGCTATAAAATCACATTTTTCCAGAAAAAAATCAGAGAAAAAGAATTATCGTGTTCCGCGAGACAGAGCCGCCGCCACCTCCTGTTCTTCATCGGGAGGCCAGATCTGAAGTCCGTTTGGGGCTTCGGAGAGGGGGATCTTCAGTATTCATCATCACCAACCCTTCTCCATCGCCAATTCCATGATGCTCCCCACCGGGAGTGAGTAATTCCTTTGTAGGCTCGCTGGTCGGTGAGGAGTTGGATGAGATTCATCATGTAATCGAGTTAGTTTTGTTAGGGCTTGATCCCTAGTATCCATTATGTTCTGAGATTGATGTTGCTATGACTTTGCCATGCTTAATGCTTGTCACTTTGGGCCCGGGTGCCATGATTTCAGATCTGAACCGTTTATGTTATCATCATAATATCCATGTTCTAGATCCAATCTTGCAAGTTATAGTCACCTACTACGTGTTATGATCCGGCAACCCCGGAGTGACAATAGTCGGGACCACTCCCAGTGATGACCGTAGTTTGAGGAGTTCATGTATTCACCGTATGTTAATGCTTTGTTCCGGTTCTCTATTAAAAGGAGGCCTTAATATCCCTTAGTTTCCAATATGGACCCCGCTGCCACGGGAGGGTAGGACAAAAGATGTCATGCAAGTTCTTTCCATAAGCACGTATGACTATTTACGGAATACATGCCCATATTATATTTATGAACTGGAGCTAGTGCCGTATCGCCCTAGGTTAAAACTATCTCATGATGAATATCATCCAACAAATTACCGATCCAATTCCTACGATTTTCCTACATATTGATCTTGCTAAGTTACTACTGCTGCTGTTAATATTGCACTTGCTACGAAACTACTGCTATCACTGTTACCGTTACTGTTGCTGCTGCAACTATTATCAAAACTATCATACTACTTTTCTACTGATCACTTTGCTTTAGATAATTATTAATATCTAGGTGTGATTGAATTGACAACTCAGTTGCTAATACTCTCAAATATTCTTTGGCTCCCCTTGTGTCGAATCAATAAATTTGGGTTGAATACTCTACCCTCGAAAACTCTTGCGATCCCCTATACTTGTGGGATATCACTACCTTGCTCCACTTTATTTACCATTACCGTTACTTGTCCTTTACAAATTATCTTGCTATCAAACTACTTGTTACCGACTATTTCAGTGCTTGCAGAAAATACCTTGCTGAAAACCACTTGTCATTTCCTTCTGCTCCTCGTTGGGTTCGACACTCTTACTTATCGAAAGGACTAAGATTGATCCCCTATACTTGTGGGTCATCAAGACTCTTTTCTGGCGCCGTTGCTGGGGAGTGAAGCGCTCTTGGTAAGTGGAAATTGGTAAGGAAAAATTATTACTATGTGCTGAAATTTATTGTCACTTGTTACTATGGAGAACCATCCTTTGAGGGGTTTGTCAGGGGTATGTTCACCTTGACCGGATGCACAATTAATTGCCCCTCAATCTACTGCACCTACTGAAAATATTGGTTATGAAATTCCTTCGGGTATGTTAGAACAACTGCTAGCTAATCCTTATGCAGGAGATGGAACTGAACATCCTGATATGCACTTGATATATGTGGATAAAATTTGTGGATTGTTTAAGCTTGCAGGTTTATCCGAAGATGAAGCTAAGAAGAAGGTTTTCCCTTTATCTTTGAAGGGAAAAGCATTGACATGGTCTAGGCTATGCGATGATATTGGATCTTGGAACTGGAATCGATTGAAATTGGAATTTCACCAAAAAATTTATCGTATGCATCTAGTTCATCGCGATCGGAATTATATATATAATTTCTGGACTCATGAAGGAGAAAGTACTGCTCTAGCTTTGGGGAGTCTTAAGTCAATGTTATATTCATGCCCCAATCATGAGCTCTCGAGAAAAATTATTATTCAGAATTTTTATGCTCGGCTTTCTCATGATGATCGGTCCATGCTCGACACTTCTTGTACTAGTTCTTTTATGAAGAAGACTATTGAATTCAGGTGGGATCTTTTAGAAAGAATTAAATGCAACTCTGAAGACTGGGAACTCGACGAAGGTAAAGAGTCAGGTATTAAGCTTGAATTTGATTGTGTTAAATCTTTTATGAATACAGATGCTTTTCACAAGTTTAGCACTAAATATGGACTTCACTCTGAGATAGTAGCCTCTTTTTGTGAATCATTTGCTACTCATGTTGATCTCCCTAAGGAGAAGTGGTTTGAATATCATCCCCCTATTAAAAGAATAAATTAAAGAATCGGTCATAGTTAAAGATGAAACTATTATTTACAATGTAGATCCAGTTGTGCCTACTGCTTATATTGAAAACCCACCCTTCCCTGTTAGGATAAAGGAACATGCTAAGGTTTCAACTGTGGTTCGCAAAAGTAATATTAAAGCACCTAAACCTGCGGAACAAATTAAAGTAGAACCTAGTGTTGCTATGGTTAAAGATCTCCTGGTAGAAAATATTGATGGGCATGTTATTTACTTCTGTGATGAAGCTGCTAGAATTGCCAAACCCGATGAAAAAGATAAACATAGACCTGTTGTTGGCATGCCTGTTGTCTCAATTAAAATAGGAGATTATAGTTTTCATGGTTTATGTGATTTAGGTGCTAGCGTGAGTGCTATTCCTTTTACCTTATACCAAGAAATTATGAATGACATAGCACCCACTGAAATAGAAGACATAGATGTTACTATTAAACTTGCTAATAGAGACACCATCACACCACTTGGGATTGTTAGACATGTTGAAGTCTTGTGTGGGAAAATAAAATACCCTACTGATATTCTAGTTCTTGGTTCCCCACAAGATGATTTTTGTCCCATTATCTTTGGTAGACCTTTCTTAAACACCATGAATGCTAAAATAGATTGTGAAAAAGAAATTGTCGGTGTTAGCTTTGGTGATGAGTCTCATGAGTTTAATTTCTCCAAGTTTAGTAGACAACCTCATAAGAAAGAATTACCTAGTAAGGATGAAATAATTGGTCTTGCTTCTATTGCCATGCCTCCTACTGATCCACTAGAACAATATTTGCTAGACCATGAAAATGATATGCATATGCATGAAAGAAATGAAATAGATAAAATTTTCTTTGAAGAACGACCTCTGCTCAAACATAATTTGCCTATTAAAACGCTAGGAGGTACTCCTCCACCTAAAGGTGATCCTGTGTTTGAATTAAAACAATTGCCTGACACTTTGAAATATGCTTATCTTGATGAGAAAAACATATATCCTATTATTATTAGTGCTAACCTTTCAGAACATGAAGAAGAAAGATTATTGAAAATTCCGAAGAAGCACCGTGCAGCCATTGGATATACTCTCGATGATCTTAAGGGCATTAGCCCCACTCTCTGTCCGCACAAGATTAATATGGAACCTGATGCTAAACCCGTTGTTGATCATCAATGACGTTTGAATCCTAAGATGAAAGAAGTGGTAAGAACTGAAATATTAAAGCTTTTGGAAGCAGGTATAACCTATCCCATAGCTGATAGTACATGGGTAAGTCCCGTTCATTGTGTCCCTAAGAAGGGAGGTATTACTGTTGTTCCTAATGATAAAAATGAAGTTATTCCACAAAGAATTGTTACTGTCTATAGAATGGTAATTGATTTTAGAAAATTAAATAAAGCAACTAGAAAAGATCATCATACTTTGCCTTTTATTGATCAAATGTTGGAAAGATTATCTAAGCACACACACTTTTTTTTCTGGATGGATATTCTGTTTTTTCTCAAATACCTATTTCACAACCTGATTAAGAGGAAACAACCTTTACATGCCCATTTGGAACTTATGATTATAGATGTATGACTTCTGGTTTATGCAATGCACCTGCTACCCTTCAAAGATGTATGACTGCTATATTCTCTGATTTTTGTGAAAAGATTGTTGAGGTTTTCATGGATGATTTTTCTATTTATGAAACTTCTTTTGATGATTGCTTGAGCAACCTTGATTGAGTTTTGCAGAGATGTGAGCAAACTAATCTTGTCTTGAATTGGGAGAAGTGCCACTTTATGGTTAATGAAGGTATTGTCTTGGGGCATAAAATTTCTGAATGGGGTATTGAGGTGGATAAATCTAAAGTTGATGCAATTGAGAAAATGCTATGTCCTAAAGATATTAAAGGTATTCGTAGTTTCCTTGGTCATGATGGTTTCTATAGGAGGTTTATTAAAGACTTCTCTAAAATTTTAGGCCTCTTACAAATCTTTTACAAAAGGATATTCCATTTGTTTTTGATGATGATTGTGTAGAAGCCTTTGAAACACTTAAGAAAGCCTTAACTTCTACACCTATTGTTCAACCACCTGATTGGAACTTGCCTTTTGAAATTGTGTGTGATGCTAGTGATTATGCTGTTGGTGTTGTTCTAGGACAAAGAGTTGATAAGAAATTAAATGTTATTCATTATGCTAGCAAAACTCTAGATAGTGCCCAAAGAAATTATGCTACTACTAAAAAGAATTTTTAGCAGTTGTGTTTGCTTGTGACAAATTCAAATCTTATATTGTTGATACCAAAGTAATTGTTCACACTGATCATGCTGCTATTAAATATATTATGGAAAAGAGAGATGCTAAACCTAGACTCATTAGGTGGGTTCTTTTGCTACAAGAATTTGATTTACATATTACTGATAGAAAAGGAGTCGAGAACCCCGTAGCTGATAACATGTCTAGGTTAGAGAATATTCTTGATGACCCACTACCTATTGATGATAGCTTTCCTGATGAACAACTAGCTGCAATAAATGTTTCTCATATTACTCCTTGGTATGCTGACTATGCTAATTATATTGTTGCTAAATACATACCACCTAGTTTCACATATCAACAAAAGAAAAAATTCTTCTATGATTTAAGAAATTACTTTTGGGACGACCCACATCTTTATAAAGGAGTACATGGTATTATTAGACGTTATGTACCTGAGCATGAACAGGAACAAATCCTATGGAAATGTCACTCTGAAGCTTATGGTGAGCATCATGCGGGAGTTAGAACTGCTCACAAGGTATTGCAATCTGGTTTTTATTAGCCTACTCTCTTCAAGGATGCCCGTAAGTGTGTTTTATCTTGTGATGAATGTCAAAGAAATGGTAATATCAGTAACCATCAGGAAATGCCTATGAATTATTCACTTCCTGTTGAACAATTTGATGTTTGGGGTTTTAATTATATGGGACCTTTTCCTTCCTCTAATGGGTATACACATATTTTGGTTGTTGTTGATTATGTTACTAAATGGGTAGAAGCTATTCCAACTAGTAGTGCTGATCATAACACTTCCATTAAAATGCTTAAAGAAGTTATTTTTCTGAGGTCTGGAGTCCCTAGATATTTAATGATTGATGGTGGTTCACACTTTATTCATGGTGCTTTCCGTAAAATGCTTGCTAAATATGATGTTAACCATAGAATTGCATCACCTTATCATCCTCAATCTAGTGGTCAAGTTGAACTTAGCAATAGAGAAATAAAACTAATATTACAAAAAACTGTTAATAGGTCCCGAAAGAATTGGTCTAAGAAATTGGATGATGCACTTTGGGCCTACAGTACAGCATATAAAAATCCTATGGGTATGTCTCCTTACAAAATGGTTTATGGAAAAGCTTGTCATTTGCCTCTAGAGTTAGAACATAAAGCATATTGGGCAATTAAAGAACTCAACTATGATTTCAAACTTTCCAGTGAAAAGAGGTTATTTGATATTAGCTCTTTAGATGAATGGAGAACCCAAGCTTACGAAAATGCCAAATTATTTAAAGAAAAAATTAAAAGATGGCATGACTAAAGAATGCAAAAGCGGGAATTTAAAGTTGGAGAATATGTTCTTTTGTACAACTCTCATTTTAGATTCTTTGCAGGTAAACTTCTCTCCAAATGGGAAGGACCATATATTATCGAGGATGTTTATCGCTCTAGAGCTATTAAGATTAATAATGCTGAAGGTACTAACCCGAAGGTGGTCAATGGGCAAAGAATTAAACACTATATCTCAGGTACACCTATTAATGTTGAAAGCAATATTATTCAAACCATGACACCATAGGAACACATAAAAGAAACCTTCCGGAACACTCCAGAATCCTGAAAAAGAGGAGGTACTTGATACGGTAAGTAAACGGACTCTGAAAAATCCGCAAAAATATTTTTTTGTCAGTTTTGGAATATTTTTAAAATTAGCAAAAAATAAGAAACAACCAGGAAGGCAATCGAGGAGGGCACAAGACACCAGGGCGCGCCTGCCTTGCCTTGCGCGCCCAGGTGGGTTCTGCCCACCGCGGGAACCTTCCCGACTTCGTTTTCCTCTCGTTTGCTTGTTTCCCAAGATAAAAAATCTTTATATACCCCCCAAACATATTGACCCCCGTATCGCGGACAAATCTTCTGTTCTTCTTTCTTGTTGTTTTCTGACAGATCTAGATCGCCATGGCCGCTTCGAGCTCCTCCAAGGACAAGTTCTTCGAGAATGTAATCAACCCGTATTGCGAGAGGTGATGCAGCACCCTCAAGCCATTAAGATGCGTGAGGGTGTGCTCCACATCCGGGACGTCCAGGGGCCCAAGAGGACGGGAACCGTGGAGGCTAGGCTTGAAGCCATGGAGCAGGAGGTCTTCAAGTGCAAGGGGATGGTGGAACGTGGGCTCAGTGCCAATCACCTTATGATTACAGAATTCACCCATGATCACAAGGTGGATGGCCGGTCCATGAAGGACATCGTCTTCACCATCAACGAGCAAATCAATTTTCTGCAAAGCCAAATCTATGATCTCCAAAACCAAGTCTTTGAATATGAGGCGAGATTTAAAGATACGAGTTTGGCTGCCAGTTGGAGGACTCGTGAGACTCACGCTTCTTCTTATGATGGTGAACCGCTGCCATGGAAGCCGGAGGATAAGCTCGCTACTACCTCATCACCACCACCACATCATCTTCCCCAACAAAGGAGACTTGAGTTCATGGTATGGGCACTCCCCTTGGCTTGTGCCAAGATTGGGGGAGGTGCCCCAGTATCGTATCACCACCACTATCTTTGCCTTTATCTATTTTAGTTCGATCTTTAGTTATCCTATGATTTAGTTGAATAAAAGTTTAGTTCGATCCTTTCTTTTCAAGTGCCTGCTTAGTGATCTATCTATCTATGTAATCATGTGCGAGATATATAATAAAGAGTAGTTTGAGTTTTGTTTCTTTACTCTTATGTTTCAATGAAAAGAAAAGAAATAAATGAAAAAGAACATATGCTAATCTTATGGTAAGTAATGACATCACTTAAGGAAAAGTATAAGTGGTAAAATTTATTGGAGATTGACAAACATAGCACTGGTCAATAATGTAAGTCATGAAAGAATTAATAAGGGAAGAGAAGATTCACATGCAAATACACTTTCATGGACATCTTTTATGATTGTGAGCCCCCATTAAATATTATGTGTCAAAATTGTTGACGTTGGACAAGGAAGACAACATAATGATTTATGTTTGTTCATATTCACATAGAAGTTATATTGTCATAGATCCTTCAACATGTGGTGCTTGCTCAATATCTTTGCTAGCCAAAAACTCCGCACTAAGTAGAGATACTACTTGTGCATCCAAAAACCCTTAAACCCAAAATCTTACTTTGAGAGTCCACCATACCTACCTATGGATTGAGTAAGATACTTCAAGTAAGTTGTCATAGGTGCAATAAGGCAATAAAAATTGCTTCTAAATGTGTTGGATCATTTAGTGTAAGAGAAAATTGAGCGTTGTATGAACTTGTGATGGGAAAATAATAAAAGCGACATACTGCATAATAAAGGTTGCTATCATAAGGGGCAATACAACGTGACGTTCTTTTGCATTAAGTGATTTGGCATACAAACAAAAAGCGCATGGCAACCTCTGCTTTCCTCTGCGAAGGGCCTATCTTTTACTTTTCTGTATTTACTTTTATGCAAGAGTCAAAGTATTCTTCCCTATTCCTTTTATTTTTCTCTTTTTGCAAGCATCATGTGGCGAGGAAAGATCTAGGCACATATATCCAGTTGGATATGAGTGGGCATGAGTTATTATTGTTGACATCACCCTTGAGGTGAATGCGTTGGAAGGCAAAACTATAAGCCCCTATCTTTCTATGTGTCAGATTGAAACTTTTTGTTCATGGGTATGCTGTGAGTGTTAACAATCATAGAAGGTTAAATGATGGTTGAGTATGTGGAGTTGCCTAAAGGCTCCGATACGTGACCCTTCCTGAAAATATGATGAATTGTAGTTCCAAAGTTGACTAAGAACATAGTTTGTTGGTTTTCAATAGAGTTTATTCTTTATACTTCAATGTTGTGATGAATTGTTACTTGTTCATGAGAAGTTATATGATAAAAGTTGAGTGATAAAGTTTTATATTAAAGTTCTTTGCTATTATAATAATAAGCATGATGCTTCTATGTCCGTATTTTGTTTTTATCGACACCTCTCTCTCCAAGCATGTGGGCATGTTTTTCGATTTTTGTTTTTCGCTTGAGGACAAGCGAGGTCTAAGCTTGGGGGAGTTGATACGTCCATTTTGCATCATGTTTTCCTACTATTATTTATAATGTTATTTATGCATAATAATGCTTTATAGAGTAATTCTAATGCCTTTTCTCTCATAATATGCAAGGTTTACACAAAGAGGGAGAATGCCGGCACCTGGAATTCTGGACCTGAAAAAGCTACGTCAGAGTTACCTATTCTACACATATCCAAATGAGTTAAAAAATTACGGAGAATTATTTTGGAATATATAAAAAATACTGGAGCAAATAACTACCGGAGGGGGGCCACCTCGTGAGCACAAGACTCCAGGGCGCGCCAGTTCCCCCAGGCACGCCCTGGTGGGTTGTGCTCAGCCTGGCCCACCTCCGGTGCCCATCTTCTGGTATATAGGTCATTTTGACCTAGAAAAAATCAGGATATGACTTTTGGGATGAAACGTCGCCGTCTCGAGGCGGAACTTGGGCAGGAGCACTTTTGCCCTCCGGCGGAGCGATTCCGCCAGGGGAACTTCCTCCCGGAGGGGGAAATCAAAGCCATCATCATCACCAACAACCTTCTCATCTTTGGGAGGGCAATCCTCAAACCCTAGTTCATCTCTTGTGTTCAATCTTTGTACCGGAACCTCAGATTGGTACCTGTGGGTGACTTGTAGTGTTGATTACATCTTGTAGTTGATTACCATATGGTTTATTTTGTGGAATATTATATGTTCAGATCCATTATGCTATTTAATACCCCTCTGATCTTGAGCATGATTATCATTTGTGAGTAGTTACTTTTGTTCTTGAGGTCACGGGAGAAGTCATGTTGCAAGTAATCATGTGAACTTGATATGTGTTCGATATTTTGATGATATGTATGTTGTGATTCCCTTAGTGGTGTCATGTGAACGTCGACTACATGGCACTTCACCATATTTGGGCCTAAGGGAATGCATTGTGGATTAGTTATTAGATGATGGGTTGCTAGAGTGACAGAAGCTTAAACCCTAGTTTATGCGCTACTTCGTAAGGGACTGATTTGGATCCAAAAGTTTAATGCTATGTGTTGGGGATATAACCCCATGGTGTGACCTGCCCAGGAGGGGCCGGGTTACACTGTTGGCGACTTAATAAGGAAGCTTGAGCAGGCCCAAGAAGCCAAGACCTGAGAGCCTGGAGGCGGCTTACGAAGCGGGCCAACTGAAGGCCCAAGGCCCGGAGATGGAGTGTGACCCGGAGGTGTAAGCTGCCCAATGGCGACTTGCCTAGCAAGGCAAGGTGACTTAGAACCAGAGTCGGTTAGGTTGTATAACCTGACTTGGAATCTTGTAAGCCCAGGGCCTCGACCTGTGTATATAAAGGCGAGACCCTGCGGCGGGTTAACTTAAGTTACAATCGATCGATAGCTAGGTTGGCGATTCCGCTCGCTTGTAATCGATAATCAATACAACACAAAGCAGAAAGTAGACTTTTACCTCGTCGGTGAGGGGCCGAACCTGGGTAAACTCGTGTCTCTCCTCCCGTTCAACCCCTTTAAGCTAATCACCATAGCCATGGCCTCACACCTAAGTCCTTTCAGGAGGGCATCTGCCGTGTTAAACTCACGACAGTTGGCGCCCGCCGTGGGGCCTACGCACGGTGGTTTCAAGTTCTTGAAGGGTTCTTTCCCAGGGATCGAGGGATACACCATTGGCAGGATGACCAAGAGTCGTTGCGGCAAGCTCTACATCGATGACGCTGGCTCGGCCCCTGAGGCCGACTCAATTGAGTACGGGTGCCAGGTCCCCTTCGGCGGGATTCATGTCTTCATCGGCAAGATTGGCGGATCAGAGCCTGAGCCGGACATCTGCACTGACATCGTCGAGCTGGCTCGGCATGCGCAACCCGCCAGGGTGCAACCTGGCCAGAAGCATGTTTTCGTCGGATTCGCGCATGTCACGGATCTTGCAAAGGATTCTGTATCTGGAGGAGAGACTCTCATCTACTCAGGTGATGAGTCCTCGAGCGGAGAGACGGAGTCGATTTACCAGCTTTAAGACGGCGGGCTTGGGGGCTATTCCGATGGTGACAGTATTCCAGACCCCTATGAGCTGCCGCTTCGGGCTGCTATCTTTATGGCTGGCACAGCCCCAGCTCTCAATTCATCAACAACTGGAGCTATGACGTCTAGTACGGCGGCTGGGGCTGGCGGTTCAGTTAGGCCACTGGCTCAGGTTTTGTCAGACCACTTGGGCACGTTGACAACCTTGTTAGCAACAGAGGTTACTGCGGTGAATCAAACACATCATATTGCAGAGATTGCAAAGGTGCGAGATGAGGTGGCCAAGGCCCAGGAGGATCTTAACACAGAGAATGCCAGGATGGCGATAGACCTCGCCCAGATGGATGCAGAGTCACAGCGTATAAGGGCGGATGCTTTTTGCTTGAGTCTGGATCAGAATGCGTCCAATGTTGTTCTTCGAAGGAGACACCAAACCCGCCTGCCTTTGCAGTATGAGGCGGGGAACCTTTTTAACACACTTGGGGCAGGACCAAGTAACCCGCCAGGTACAACCCGGGCTGCAGAGGTCCCAGGGAGCAGGGCGGCGGCTCAGCCTTGACTGTCAGACCCGCCCCATAGGGATTAGACCCCGCCTCAGTGTTTTTCGACACCATCTGGCCATTATTCTAACCCGGTTGATAACATGATAGCAGCAACTAGTTGGCTCAATGCGCTCCCTCTTACTGATGACACGCCCTTCGCAGGTGAGGCGCGGAACGCAATTGAACTCCTACAAACAGTGGTTGCACAACAAGAGAAATATTCATACAGTCGTGACTGGGTGCACTCGACCCCCCTCCCAAGCCGCAGTTATAGCCGGCGCGTTGAGTCACCGACGGTTTCCAACAGTGAACAACGTCGTCGACCACCCCAAGATGACCCACCCTGTGGGAACAACCCGCCCCTTACTCATGCTCAGGCGATTGTGGACGAAGCCAGAGCCCGCCGAGAGGCAGAGGCAGCAGCGGCGGCTCAACTAGGGGCTTATCAGCAGCCTCTGGTGACCCCTTCAGCCTCAGTCGGAGCCGGTGTAATTTCTAGGTCTGTTGGGGTGCCATGTTTAGTACCATCTTTGCGTAAAGAACGTCTGCCTAAGGATTTCAAGGGTCCTCGCAAGGTGCCCAATTATGAAGCCGATCTCCCCCCTGAAGGCTGGATTGAGAGTTACGAGTTAGCCATGGAGATGTTGGATGTCAATGACGCGATGTGACACCAAGTACTTTACTATGATGTTGGATGGGCCAGCTTGTACATGGTTAAAAGGATTACCTCCTAATTCCATCAACTCATGGGCAGAGTTGAAAGCGCGGTTCATTAAGAATTTTCAAGGGACCAGCAAGCAGCCTTTGACGATTATCGATCCTGATAACTGTGTGTAGCGTGAGGATGAGTCGGCTCACCATTGGGTCCGGCGGGTCTCAGCAATTATTCACTAGTGAGATAGTATTGCGGCGGGTCAGGCGGTTCTGGTCCTAGAGAAGAACTGTCACTTTGTCCCCCTTAAGCAAAAAGTCGGGTGGCTTAAATGTCATTGCAATGACATGGGTGAGCTCATGGCGGCTCTCATTAAGTATGCAGACTTTGATACCACTAAAGATCCTGGATCTGATGATGAGAAATCCAACAAGGGAAAAAAGAGTGGTAATGGTAAGGGTCAGCAGCAGAACGTGGCAGGGCATAATGGCAACAATCAGGGTAACAGTGGTAAGCGCAGACACCCCGACGGCGGGTCAGATCTAGTGGCTAACACCAACACTGGGTATAAGAACCAGCTCCATAATGGTAATGGTAAACCGCCCTTTGGCGATGCAAAGCCTTTTAATCTTGAGGCGGCGTTTAATGACCCATGCCCGAAGCACAGTCTTCCCAATAAGCCATCCACTCATGCTTGGAAGGATTATTGGGTTATGCGAGAGTTCGGGAATTACATCCTCAATCAGAATCATGGCAATAATAATGGGCTGCCCGGCGAGTTAGGATCCGGTTCACAGGGGTCTGGCCTTGGTGGCGGCGGCTCAAATTCTGGCTATCAAGATCAAGGTAACCAGGGTGGTTATAATCACCAGTCCGGTCATGGTAACCAACAACAAGGTAATCAATTAGGGTATCAGAGTAATCCAAAGCAGCTCAATGGTGGCCAGTACCATGTTTTCACCACAAGTCTTTGCAAACGAGATCAGAAGGTTCATAAGTAGGCGGTTCATGCGGTAGACCCAGCTGTTCCGCAGTATTTAAGATGGTCTGAGCACACGATATCATGGAGCAGGGCGGATCACCCACCACGGGTTGATAACCCAGGTTAGTTAGCCCTTGTGGTAGCCCCTCAAGTTGGTGGTTATAAGTTTACTAAGGTGCTTATGGACGGTGGCAGTAGCATCAACATCATGTAATATGGCACTTTTTGTCGGATGGATTTAACTAACAAGGATCTTAAGCCATCTTCCACAGTCTTCCATGGTGTGGTGCCTGGTAAGTCGGCATATCCTGTCGGAAAATTGCCCTGGAAGTAGCCTTTGGTAATGACTATGATTACAGAGCAGAAACACTGTGGTTTGAGGTGGTCAAAATCAAGAGTCCGTATCATGCCTTGTTAGGACGGCCAACTTATGCTAAGTTCATGGCTCGCCCTTGTTATGTTTATCTGCAGCTCACAATGCCATGGCGGAAGGGCACAATTATAGTCCATGGTGATCAGAAAGTTGCCTTGGAGTGTGAGGAAGGAGATGCAGCCTATGCAGAGTCGGCTTGTGCACTAAAGAGTTGAAGTTCTACAAAGATAATGTTGACCCGGCTGATATGACCCCTTTGAAGAAGCCTACCACCGAGCAAGACCCTTTGTTGAAATTTAAGTCGGCCGATGATACCAAATTGGTTGATTTTGTCCCTGGCAACTTATCTCAGCAGTTCACAGTGGGGGCTAATATGGATCCTAAGTAGAAAGCACGCTCATCGAGTTCATCCATGAGAATCGGGACATCTTTGCATGGAAACCTTCTGACATGCCGGGTGTACCGAGAGAATTCGCTGAGCACACTTTTAATGTGGATCCTAAGTTTAAGCCAGTTAAGCAGTTCCTCCGTCGTTTCAACGAAGAGCGACGTAAGGCTATTGGAGAAGAGGTGGCCCGGCTCTTAGCGGCTGGGTTTATCGTGGAAGTTTTTCACCCTGAGTGGTTGGCTAACCCTATGCTTGTACTCAAGAAGAACGACACATGGCATATGTGTGTTGATTACATAGATCTTAACAAGGCTTTTCCAGCTGATCCATTTGCTCTCCCCCATATTGACCAGATCATTGATGCAACGGCGGGTTGTGAGAGCTTATGCTTCCTGGATGCTTATTCTGGATATCATCAGATCAAGATGGCAGTCAAAGACCAAGAGAAGACGGTTTCATCACACCTTTTGGAGCTTTCTGCTATGTTTCTACGCCTTTTGGGCTCAAGAGTGCTCAGGCGACTTATCAGCGTTGTGTTCAGAATTTTTTTCATGATCAGATTGGGCACAACGTTCATGCTTATGTGGATGATATTGTGGTTAAGTCTAGGAAGAAGGAGACTCTCCTGGATGATCTAAAAGAAAGTTTTGACAATCTCCGGGTCTACAAAATGATGCTTAACCTGGCCAAATGTGTTTTTGGTGTGCCTGCAGGTAAACTGTTGGGTTTCCTGGTCTCAGAGAGGGGCATTGATGCTAATCCGGAGAAGATAAAGGCCATCACTTCACTTTCTAAGCCGGCGTGTGTCAATGACGTCCATCATTTGGCGGGTCGCATCGCAGCTTTAAGCTGGTTCATAAGTCGCCTGGGAGAGAAGGCAATTCCTTTATATCAGATGATGAAGAAGATAGATCACTTTGTTTGGAGTGATGCTGCCAACAAGGCGTTTGAAGCGCTCAACAAACAATTAGCTGAGCCGCCCATCCTTGCTGTTCCCATTGAAAAAGAGCCTTTGCTCCTGTACGTAGCTGCTAATAACAAAGCAGTCAGCATGGCAGTTGTTGTGGAGCATAAGGAGGCAGGTAAGGAGTACCCATTTCAGCGGCCGGCTTACTATGTCAGTGAGGTGTTGACCGAGTCCAAGCAACGATATCCACATTGGCAGAAATTGGTGTTCGAGGTGTTCATGGCGAGTCGCAAACTGAAACATTACTTTCTTGGACATCCTATTACTGTGGTCAGCTCTGCTCCTTTAGGAGATATTCTTCAGAACAGAGAGGCCACATGCCGGGTTGCTAAGTGGGAAATTGAACTTGGGCCTCATAATTTGAAGTATGTTGCAAGAACAGCCATCAAGTCTCAAGCTTTGGTGGATTTCATCAATGATTAGACAGAGTTGCAGACGCCTGAGGAGAAACCTGACAACACATATTGGACAATCCACTTTGATGGGTCTAGGTAGTTGGAAGGCTCGGGGCTGGAGTTATTTTGACTTCCCCACGAGGTGACAAATTCTGTTATGTTTTAAGATTAATGTTTCCTTGTACTAACAATGTAGCTGAGTATGAAGCTTTGCTGCATGGCCTTCGTATGGCTAAGGAAATGAATTCAAGACGATTGAGGTGCCTGGATGACTCAGACCTTGTGGCACAGCAAGTCTCTAGCAAGTGGGACTCTAAAGACCCGCTCATGGCGGCTTATCGCCGGGCGGTTGATAATATTGCTGGTCACTTTAAAGGTTATCTGGTGGATCGCCTTGATCAACGGAAGAACGAGGCGGCTGATGCACCGTCCCGGCTTGGGTCTCAACATAAACTGGTGCCCCTAATGTATTCCTCGATGTGTTACACAATCCTTCGGTCAAGTTACCATCTGAAGAAGACCTTGCTGTCCCTGACCCAGGGCGCAGTTGGTGGCGGCTCTTTACGCTATTCCTAATTGGACGTTGCCTTATCTGGCTTATATGACCCGGGGCGAGTTACCCGAAGATGAAACGTTGGCACAACAGATCACCAGGAGGTCTAAGTCCATGACTATTCTCAACGGCGAGTTACACCGATGCAGTGTGATAGGTGTGTTCCAATGTCGTGTTTCTCCTGAGGAGGGCCATGAAATTTTATGAGAGATTCATGAAGGCGATTGTGGTCATCACGCCGGCTCAAAATCTTTGGTGGTGAAAGCTTTTCGTCATGGGTTTTATTGGTTAACGGCTCATGCTGATGCAGAGGATATCGTTAGCAGGTGAGATGGGTGTCAGAAATTTTCCAGACACGCTCATGTGCCGGCTCAGGAATTGCGTATGATCCCAATAACTTGGCCGTTTGTGGTCTGGGGGCTTGATATTGTTGGAACATTCAAGAGGTCTAAGGATAAGAAGATCCACCTTCTGGTGGCGGTTGACAAGTTTACCAAGTGGGTTGAAGCAGAGCCAGTTAGCAATTGTGATGCAGCGACTGCAGTTCAGTTTGTTAAAAAGTTGATCTTCCATTTTGGTTATCCTCATAGTATCATTACTGATAATGGCACCAATTTGTCTAAGGGTGCTATGAAGGAGTTCTGTCAATGAGAGCATATCCATCTTGATATATCCTCAGTGGCTCATCCATAGTCTAATGGTCAAGCAGAACGGGCTAACCAAGAAATTTTGAGAGGCATTAAGCACTGGCTTATGGTTCCTTTGTAACGAACGCCGGGTTGTTGGGTTGAAGAGCTCCCTTCAGTCCTTTGGAGTATCGGAACCACCCCTAATAGGTCAACAGGCTATATGCCTTTCTTCATGGTTTATGGCGCACAGGCGGTTCTCCCAAGTGATATTTGTCATGACTCGCCCAGGGTGGCGGCTTACGTTGAAGCTGATAATGAGACGGCATGTTAATATGCACTTGATGTTTTGGACGAACAGCTTGATCTTGCGGTAGCTCGTTCAGCAATCTATCAACAAGACCTACGTCGCTATCACAGCCGTAGGGTTCGAAGCCGTACTTTTCAAGAGGGCGACTTAGTGCTCCATTTGATTCAAGATCAGACATGGATGCATAAACTTTCACCGCCTTGGGAAGGACCTTTTGTGGTCAGCAAAAATCTCAATAACGGATCCTACTACCTCATCGACATACGAGAGAACAAAGATTCCTGCACGTTTGATAAGGAGACCAACATGCCGTGGAAGATTGCTCATCTTCGACCTTACTACACTTGAGTCCTTGGCTCTCATCATTGTATATACCTTCATCGATGTACATACCTTTTTATGCGCAGTATAATAAAGCCGGCATCCCTAAATTTCGAGGCCTCTATCGTTTATCTCAAATTTTCTGAGCAAGAGTCATTATTGATTAATCATCAGATCATTTGGGGGCTTCCTGCTCTATGAGCATAGCTTCATAACCCTCTAGATCGGCTTTTATGCCATGTTATAGGTCATTTGGGGGCTTCCTGCTCTATGAGCATAGCTTCATAACCCTCTTGATCGGCTTTCATGCCATTGGTCGCTTGGGGGCTTCCTACTTTATGACACTACTGCAGGATGCTGCTAACGCGGCACTACAATCAGAGACCCTTCGACGAAATTGTGTGTGATGCATTAATCACAAACGGTGATGTAATAAAACCGTCAAAAAAGATACAAAACGTTTGCGATGGCGGTGACATCAAACACGGTTCAGATTAGAGTTGTGTGTGCGATGCGTGGCAAACGGTTAATCCAGCAGACCTGTTTGCGATGAGGCAGAACAACAAAAATGGGCAGCCAGATGAGGGTGTGTGCGATATACGGCATACCGTTCACTAGGATGAACTGTGTGTGATTAGGCAAAACAATAGAAACGGTTAGCCAGATCAAGATGTGTGCGATGGAGGGCATACAGTTCACTCAGATGAACTATTTGCGATGAGCCAAGACAACAGAAATAGTTCAACTGAACCAAATGTGTGTGATACGCGGCAAACATGTCCGTAATCAGAAATGTGTGCGAAGACCAATAATAACACAGACGATTGATGCTAATGAGCCGTGTGATTTGCTTTGTCTACAAAAGAATAACATATATATATATATATATATATATATATATATAAGTGAAATAAACATCCAATTACATAAGTGACTATACAGATCATTCGCACACACCTCAATAAACAATTGCATGCATTCTAAACTAGGAGAAACGATCGTCTAGTCATCTACGTCTTGTGACGCTCCTGCCACTGCTCTGTGGCTCGATCCCTTGTCTGGGGTAGGAAGAAGACACTTCCTCATGTCAACGATCTGCCTGTACATCTCGTAGCTTGTGTACGCGTCCTTGGCCGCGTACTTGACATGTTGTTCATCCAGTCTCTGATGCCAGACACTGTGCCAGGCGTTCTTGTCCTTCTTGCTCTCATCCTTCATGTTCATGTAGTAGGGGTCGATGATGGCCGAGGCGAGGTCAACCAGGGAGTTTTGTTTGTTGATGTCGCAGCCCCAGACCTTGTAGTGGTCCTGGATGTTGACAAGATTCTGGCATTTCAAGCCCGAAACCTTGAGCACTTTTAGATCGTTGGTGGTGTCCACCGTAGCGAAACTGTAGTCGGAGCTGTTGATAAACCTGGAGAAATGCTCGCAAGGCCTTGTGGCCAGGTGGTAGTGGTAGACAAGAACATCATATCGCATGCACAACAGGGCGACGGCAACCTTCTGATCGTGCCTGACACGACCGCTGGTGAACTCGAGGTCGAAGCCGACCACTTGGTACTTGTC
Source organism: Thinopyrum elongatum (assembly GCA_011799875.1). Lineage (NCBI taxonomy): Eukaryota > Viridiplantae > Streptophyta > Magnoliopsida > Poales > Poaceae > Thinopyrum > Thinopyrum elongatum. The sequence continues at coordinate 489,496,604 of CM022303.1, read as the reverse complement.
CTTAGCAAGCAACTGCTCCATAGTTTGGATGGAGCTCTCCACTGAGACTTGCTCGTTCATGTACACCACCGAGAGGGCCTTCCCCCTCACGTGGGTGTCCACTATGTGATGCGTGGTGAGCTGCCCCCTGTTGTCGTCGTCTGCCGCTGGGAGCGACATTGGAGCCACGGGGAGCGCCATTGGAACCGCTGGATGTCCTCTCTATATGTGTCATCGTGGGTGTGCTTATTTTGTCGTGTCGCACAAGAGATGAAGGTAAATGGCCGCAGGAATAAATGGGGGCCGGGCGGCCTGGATTCTCGGCGCGTCCGCATGGCAGTTTTTGCAGCGGGTAACTGCATCGTGGCGCCGCGCCCGGCTCAACCGCATGCATAATGGCAGCACGAACATACGTGATCATGCGCCGGCCCCAAACACTGGCAGTGCGTGTGGAGGGACGAGGGCAGAGCGCCTGGAGGGATGCAAGAGCAGAGCACGCGCAGTGGAACGCGGGCAGAGCACGCCGCGGCCGCCTCAACCGCGAGCAACCACACGCATAGAGCAGTTCAACACGCAGGGAATGATCATCTACAAGCTGATCGGCAGTTGCGTCGCTGCGTAGAGACCGGCCATGTGCTACTACCTCCATCTAGGTCTATTAGTCCCCTTTATATTTTGTGCCATATTTTGACCTTAAATTTAACCAACAAAATGTTAACGCATGTTATAAAAATTATATAATTAGAAACTATGTTCAAATACGTATCCAACTATATAATCTTTGGCGACATGCATGCATATTTTATTATTTAAATCTCTATTCAAAATTTGGCACAAAAATACATAGACGACTTATAAACAAGGACGGGGGTAGTAGGTAATTAAATCGCAAACGTTTTTTATTAACCGTATGTGTACGTGTCCTTTCGTCCTCGTCTTGTCACCCCGCTGTCGCAGACGGCTTCGAGCGCAAGCTTGAGCAGCGGGCGGGGGCTTTCTTTTGGCCAAACGATGGTGAGCCCATTCCCGCGCAACCGCGCAGTTTCCCGCGCAAGCTTCCCACCCGACTCGGTGAAATCCCCCAAAATCCCAATGCTTACCAGCCTGCTATATAAACCCTCACGGCCGGCGAGTCCGGCGTCGCATTGTCCCCTCCCTCCCTATAGCTTATCTCGTCTGCTTCTCCCACAATCACCAATGGCACCGGTCTGTCGTCGTCGCTTAGCCAGTCCGCCGTCATCAGAGGATAGCTCCAGCTGGGAGGCTACACCGCGGCGGCGGCTCAGTCCCTGGCGTAGTGTAGTGCGCGTGGCATCCCTGTTGGGTGTGCGCGAAACACCCACCACACGCTCCGCCGCCGCTGCCCGCCGGCAGCTGTTGCCGCCACCCCACCATCTGCCGCCGTGGCTGCCACACCACCATCGAAAGCCAGGGCCATCGGCCGCTCCGCCGCGATGGACCGAAGGCGGGAGGTGGCCGTCGTGGCCGCCACCCCACTGTCGGCCATCATGGCCATCACCCGCTCTGCCACCGCGGCCTGAAGCCGAGAGGTGGTGGTCGTGGCCGCCACCCCATCGTCGGCCGCCATGGCCTCCAGCCCACCGTCGACCGCCGGGGTCATGACCTGCTCCGCCACCGCCGCCCCAAGGCGGGAGGCGGAGGTGGAGGCCCGCACGTGCGTCAGCGACCTTGCACGCTACATCGAGTTTCTATGGGAGGAGGAGGAGCGCCTCGTCGAGCACGCAAAGAGCCTTACCGCCGCTGTGGCCACAGCACACGCCAACGCAGAGGCGAGGAATCAGGAGATCTACGAGGAGTCCCGCCGCTTCGACAGGGGTCGTCTGGAGTGGCAGAAGGCGTTCGAGGTGAGCGTCACTAAAGGTGCAGCAGCGGCAGGCACCATATTGCAGTTGTCCAGCTCGTCGGTAGGCTCCTCCTCTTCTGCCTCTTACTGAGAGCTCTCGGTAGAGGAGAGGCTGCCAGAAGTAGTACAAATCCCCTCCGTAGTAGTAGTATTTAGGGGCTATTTTGTTCAGTTCATCTGATTATAGATGTGGTGGAACTGTACAACATACTTAAAATTATCTAGTATATATAGTTGAACTAGCTATTTCAGTATGTGGTTGGCAACAATTGGGGACAAGTTTGGTCGGTTCAGCTGTCGAGTTGAACAGTTTGTATAAAGAACGACTGCTTAATCTATGAATAGAATCTATGCTTAATTACTGAATTTTAGTTGCAAAAATTATATAGTGCAAGTGATTTTAAGCTGCATATTTCGACAAAAGGCAGTGTTACAAGGTTGACAAAGGGCAATGTTACTAGATCAACAAATGTCAATCTTTCCTGTTTGACAAATGGCAATATACCCAATATGACAGATGCAAATCTTACCAAATTGTCTGCACGTGGTTGCACACGGGTCATCCGAAAAAACCGTTTGCGTTGAAGGGATGTACAAATCCTGGGTGCGAGATTTTCTTTTAGCTTAGCGCCGAAGTCTCGCTTTGCATACTGTATTCAATCTGAACCGTTTGCGTTGAAGAGATGCACAAATCCTGTGCGGCGAATTTTCCCTTGGCTTACTGGGGAAGACCATAGCTCTCACTTTTGCATATGGGTGTTCTATCTAAAATGTTTGCGATGAAGAGCTGCACAAATCCTGCTCGGCACATTTTCCCTTGGCTTCCTGGGGAAGCTGTCGGTTTGCATACGGGTATTCTAACTAAAATGTTTGCAATGAGTGTTTTATATTTAAAAAGAATTGACCTTTTTTTAAAGAAAATCGTTTGATAAGTCTGTACATTCAAAGAGAAAAACGCAAATTCGTTCAAACTATATCTTTCATTCAATCGCACTACGGATTTATATTCATATGATCGAGGTACAGTATTAAACCCAAACAAAAACTAATTCCGGCGGCGGCGGAGGCGGCGTGCCGCGCCGGCATTGTCGTTGTCATCCTCTGGGACACCGGTCTGCGGGAGGGGAATGGGAGGCGAACAGTAAGGCCGCCCGTATTAAACTGCGGCTTGGGCGCCATTAATGGAGAGGATGCGAGCAAGGCGGGCGGCCATGGAAGTCAAAGGGCTTGCTTCCCAGTGAGCCTGCGCAGCATACAACTCGCACGCTTCCCGGTGAGGCTGCGCATTGGAGGACAGCTTGCACGCCTCTCGGTCTGCCTGCGCTCGCACGCCTCCTATTCAGTCAAGCAGCTGTCTGCACGGCACCTCCTAGCCATTAAAGAGTGACGCATGGCGTCACGTGAATGGTTAACAGAACGCACATGATTTAAATTATACAAAAGGTTTGAGATGTTAAAGTGGCAGCAATTTGTTTCAAAATGCCTTTGTTGGCTGTTATTCGAGTGCGCCTTCTCTCAAAATGGACACGAAGAATACCACAGCATGTCGGGTGCCATTCCATGATAGCATGCCAAGTTTCATGAATTTCAGACGAGTTTTTGGATTTACTAGCATTTAAAAACAAAGTATCTCAATGTTTTTCCGGCAATCAACAGTGCCCTGGTGTTTGAAATTCATTCCCATTTCTTGCATGGGACCTAAGCATGCACCCAAGGACACATATTTGATTTTTCAACCAATTTATATGCACTGTAGCACGTGCATTTAGTTTAAATTTGAATTATGCACAAAAATGCTTAGAAAACTCAGTTAATGTATAAAAATGTCCAAACGAACCCCAAAAAATTCCAAAATTTAACACAACACTCCTGTTGTTCTATGTTGACACTAGAAAAAAATTGAAATCAAGAAGAGGCAACGGATATCGTTTCGTCGAGAAAGGTAAACATTCCCTACCGTAACCATGAGGCTTGTTGTGAGAAGGTCTGGTTTGTGAGAAGCTTATACCCCAACCTAACCCAAATGGGACAAAATTTTTACCACGACATGTTGATGTCATTCCATGATAGCATGCCAAGTTTCATGAATTTCAGACGAGTTTTGGATTTACTAGAATTTGGAAACCATGTATCTCAATGTTTACGGCCGAGCGACGGTGGCAAGGTGTTTGACATTCATTACCATTTCTTGTATGGGACCTAAGCATGCAACCAAGGACACATATTTGATTTTTCTACCAATTTATATGCACTGGAGCATGTGCATGTAGTTAAAATTTGAAGTATGTACATAAATGCATAGAAAACTCAGTTAATGTATAAAAATGTCCAAACGAACCCCAAAAAATTCTAAAATTTAACACAACACTCCTGTTGTTCTATGTTGACACTAGAAAAAAAATTGAAATCAAGAAGAGGCAACGGATATCGTCTCGTCTAGAAAGGTGAAACGTTCCCTACCGTAACCATGAGGCTTGTTGTGAGAAGCTCTGGTTTGTGAGAAGCTTATACCCCAACCTGACCCAAATGGGACAATATTTTTACCATGCCATGTTGATGCCATTCCATGATAGCATGTCAAGTTTCATAAATTTTAGACGCATTTTCGATTTACTAGAATTTAAAAACCATGTATCTCAATGTTAGCAGCCGAGCGACGGTGGCAAGGTGTTTGACATTCAGTCCCAATTCTTGCATGGGACTAAAGCATGCAACCAAGGACACACATTTGAATTTTGAACCCATTTATATGCACTGGAGCATGTGCATGTAGTTCAAATTTGAATTATGTACATAAATGCATAGAAAACTCAGTTAATGTATAAAAATGTCCAAGCGAACCCCAAAAAATCCCAGAAATTGACACACCACTCCTGTTGTTCTATGTTGACACTAGAAAAATTTTGAAAGCAAGAAGAGCCAACGGACATCGTTTCGTCCACAATGGTGAAATATTCCCTACCAAAACCATCAGGCTTGTTGTGAGAAGCTCTGGTTTGCGAGAAGCTTATGCCCAAACCTGCCCCAAATGGGACAATATTTTTACCATGACATGTTGATGCCGTTCCATGATATCATGTCAAGTTTCATGAATTTCAGACGAGTTTTTGATTTACTAGAATTTTAAAACCATGTATCTCAATGTTAGCGGCCAAGCGACAATGTCAAGGTGTTTGACATTCATTCTCATTTCTTGCATGTGACCTAAGCTTGCAACCAAGGACACACATTTGATTTTTCAACCCGTTTTTATGCACTGGAGCATGTGCATGTAGTTCAATTTTGAATTATGCACATAAATGCCTATAAAACTCAGTTAACGTATAAAAATGTCCAAACGAACCCCGAAAAATTCCAAAATTTAACACGACACTCCTGTTGTTCTATGTTGACACCAGAAAAAAATTGAAAGCAAGAAGAGGTGACGAATTTCGTTTTGTCCACAAAGGTGACACGTTTCCCTACCGGAACCATGAGGCTTCTTGTGAGAAGCTCTGGTTTGTGAGAAGCTTATACCATAACCTGCCCCAAATGGGATAATATTTTTTACCCCAGCATTTTGATGCCATTCCATGATAGCATGCCAAGGTTCATGAATTTCATACAAGTTTACGATTTACTAGAATTACAAAAGCAAGTACCTCAACGTTTGCTGGAGAGCCACGGTGCCGTGGTGTTTGAAATTCATCCCCATTTCTTGCATGAGACATAAGCATCAACCCATGGATACATATATGATTTTACAAGCCATTCTGGTGCACCGAAGCATGTGCATGTAGTTTAATTTTGAATTGTGCACCTGGAATGCCTAGAAAACCAAGTTAATGTATAAAAATGTCCAAACAAACCATGAATAATTCCAATTTTTTGGCCGACACACCTATAGTTGCATGTTCACTGCAGATAAAAGTTCTAGCAATTCAAACACTCCTTTGCCGCTGTGACCCCATTATGTAATTCAAATCAAGACAAAAAATCAAGTAGATCGGACACAGTTTATTATCACCAACCGTGTGAGATGTAGTTCAAAATATCTTGGAGCACCGTCAGAGTATAGTACGCCTATGGCTTATGTGAGAAGGTGCGTCGGCTACAGTCCACAGTCGGCATGTCAAGCACACTAGCTCGGTCCCCAAATATCATTTCACTATTCAATCGTCTCCGGTGAAAGATGGGGATGTGGACCCGCTTCGTGAGGATAACTTCGGCGGCCCACTCCGGCGAGAGCGCGGCCGTAGCCGCCAGGCGCGTGCTAACAAACTTCGTGAGCGCTGCCGCAACCTGTGACCGAGCGGCCAAGGCAGCCCAAACGGCCGCTGTTGCTTCTCAGGTGGCGGCAGCAACATCTGCCTTGGGGATAGCAACTGGCGAGAGCGGCACAGCAGCTGTCCGTTCCGTAGTGGTGGCCTTAGCCCTGATGGAGGCCGCCCGCGACCATGTCGAGGCCGCCCACGCCCAGCTCATGGCGGTCACCGCACAAATCAAACGAAGCTTCTCTGACAACGGTCAGCAACCCACGGCCGAAGAGTTGGCAATCGTCGAGAGCGTTCAAGCAGCCGCCCGTTCCTCCGCAGCATACCTTGCCACGACGGAGCCCGTCCAAGCCCAGATCACGGCCGCCCACGCCCAGCTCGTGGCGGCCTTTTCCCAAGAGATGGCGGACGCGGATGGCGAGATGCTTGCCGAGTATGGTGCGATGGATGCCATGGAGACCCTTCCCCAGGAGATCGTCGGGCGCGAGCTGGACATGGAGGAGGCGGCGGAGATCGACGAGCACCAGCCGGAGCAGTACTCTTTATTTTGTGTAATTAAGAGCGCTGATCTTTAATTTGTTAGAGTGATGTTTAGGTCAGCTAGCTCTGTTTAATTGCTAAACTTGCTCGATTAAGAAGTGTGGGTGTGCTGTAGTCTCCTTTATGTACTTAAATTATGCAATGACGTGGATGACCACTGTAACCAAGGAAATTCGAACCAAAATTTGCATGTTCAAACTCATCACACACGGGTTAAGCTATATGAATCATTTGTGATGTTCACATATCATACACAGTGCTGAATAAGGGACCATGTCTGATGACACTTTGCGCGCCAATTTTTTCGCTGCACCGATCCAAAACTTTCGGCTTCCGCAGAAATATCTACCTCCCCGCCCCCTCCCCCTTACCAGAAGCCACATTTCCCCTGTTTCCACCTTCCTTTCCAAGTTGAAACCTTCACTCCTTGTTTGCAGCGCCGCCTCCTCGCCGGCGACCCTCCTTCACACTGCTCGGCCTCGTCGATCCAGGCAGGCAATCCACACCCGACCCCCATCCTCCTCCTTCCACATCCCACATGCCCCGACCGCCGGCGCGACACCTTCCACCCAAATCACCAACCCCTCCCCCAAATAAGCGCCACCCTAAGCCATGGTGCACGCAGTATAGCCAGGAGCTCAAGGAGCATTTGGCAGCGGAGAAGCAAATCGCGGCCGCATGCGCGTATGAGGTCGTGATGGCTGCCATTCGTGCCAACCCCCAGATCTTGGAGGAGCACCTCGCCGTCGAGGCCACCATCGACACCTCGCGCGCCGACACCGCAACGTGGTTGGCTGCTTTAAATGACAGTTCATGGCGTTTTCTCGTGGCCACCGTCGGTGCCTTCGACGAAGACTACGATGTGTTTTCTCAGCGTGCCCGTGCTTACCTCAACTCGAGAGCCAGCAGGTTGGTGTCCGGAGCGGCTCAGGCAACTCACCACTACAACGAGGGCACCCACGATGTGGAGGCCTCGCCCTCTTCCATGTCCAAGGAGCCAATCATCATCGATATCTCCGACGATGAGGAGTAGCTTGTCTTATTACCTCACTATAAGGAACTATGTTCAGTTTGCTAGCTACGTCAGTTAAGCATGCTTGGTTTACCTGTTGCATGTGCTGCTCCTGCCTTTCCGTAACAAATTCTAGTGAATTGTCCTATCTACTTTTACCATGCAATCTGTTGCTCTAGTGTATATGTTCTATATGCGTGCAATGTGGTGCTCACTTATTAACTGTTTGGTTAATTAGTTGTCGTGTTCAGTTAACTGTTTGGTTCAATTCTGCAAATGTGATGTTCAATTCTTCAGGGTGCAATTTTGTATTGTCTTCCATGTGAGAAATAAATCGAATTTATCTTTACAAAATACATGAGAAACAAATACAATTGCTATATTTCCAAGTTGTCAAGCATGCTTGGTTTGGTTAACTGTCTGATCTTCTAGTATGTTATATATTGTGCAATGTGGTGCTCAGTTAACGTTTGGTTCATTTGTTATGGTGTTTAGTTAACTGTTTGGTTCAATTCTGCAATGCCATGTTCAATTTTTGTGGGTGCATTCTGTTATTGTATACCATGTGAGAAATAAATCGAATTTGGCTGTACTAAATACATGAGAAACAAATACAATTGCTATATTTGCAAGTTGTTAAGCATGCTTGGTTTGGTTAACTGTCTGATCTTCTATTAGGAGTATGTTATATTGTGCAATGTGGTGCTCAGTTAATGTTTGGTTCATTTGTTGTGGTGTTTAGTTAACTGCTTGGTTCAATTCTGCAATGCGATGTCCAATTGTCGTGGGTAGAATTTTGTATTGTTGTGCATGTGAGGAATAAATCAAATTTGGCTACACTTAATACATGAGAAACATATACAATTGCTATATTTCCTAGTTTTTAATCATGCTTGGTTTGGATAAATGATTTTCCATGTGGCTTGAATTAATCTGATGAACCTGCAATGTGCTTCTTTTTCATCAACATATTTTACTGGTAGCATGCGAACCCTCACTTAACCTGATCACTAAATACCTTACATGTGTGTCAGTGCAACAGACCCTAGGTCCATTGCACGGACTGTGCACAGGCCAGAGACAAGATTGCAAGACCAATATCATACCAAACAAGGAGGATCAATTCCTTTAAAGGATCCAAGAGCAAGTCGAGAAGGCCAAGGCGAGCCAGAGGAACGAGGCATCGCTAAGGGAAGGGCCTACCTTGCCGGGTAGGCGAGCCTGGCAGGGTTGGGTTTTCCCCCGGAAGCAAGCTACCAGATCGTCTCGGCAGGCCTGCCGGGGCTGGCGGAGGCAAGCCACGCCACCACTCCACCTCACAAGCGACGCAAGTCAGTAATCGAAGCAGTGTCAAGCTCCAAGGTGACTAAGTGGCTGCTTTCTGCCACATGGCAGCCACTTCGTACAGCAAACACCTCCATATGACACCCGTCCTGAGACGTGTCAAGCAAGCAGTCGCGAAGCTGGCAAAACAGCCCGGCAGGGCTTGCCGGGCGAGCTATGATGTGACACGGAGCAGCGCATTTAATGCGCTCTGTCAGCCTGCAGAGTTAGATATGATAGCACTGTTAGCTGTCTAATCAGTATGCAAAGACTGATTTGCCACTGTGGTGACCCCTTAATCTATAAAAGGAGGCCCATGGCGACCATAGAAAGGGTTGGATCCTCAGAGCAACCTTGCCGGGCGAGTGCGCTACGTTCCACCACCATTATCCACCATCAATCCACCAAACCATGAGTAGGGTTTTATGCCTCACGGAGGCCCGAACCTGGGTAAAGACTGCCCGTGTGATCTCTGCCATGCTGTGCGACGCTTCTCCGCTCTTTGTGCAACGTGACCATCCCCCCACCGAACCAAAAGGGCCGATGGCCCCATAGGTGGCCGTGGTTTCCCACGACATCTTGGCGCGCCAGGTAGGGGGATCACTTGCGCGAAACCAAGAGCGTACGCTGTGCGTCATCTTCATCGACATTTTCATCATCGACGGCATCATCGACTATGGTGCCCAAGAGGAAGCCCGGAGCTGCAAATCACCCGTCCAGTTCGAAGGCTCCGCCGCCCACGATTGCTGACGTCGCGGGGAATGCGGGGGCTCGCGAGGGTGTGGATGCTGTGGGGGACGTGGTTGGCGCAGGCAGCGCCGTCGCCACCTCCCCCACGGCCGAAGCAGGAACGGGAGGTACCGGGGAAGGACATCATCAGCAACATCCCGACGGCCATGCTCCACGAGGTACGGATGGAGGGGTCATTCCGCCTGAACCCTTTCTCCTCGCTAACGGGCACAGCCGCAGTGATGATGCTCGCTCTGGGGCGAATCGCAACCCTTCGGCCGCCCCTGCTGCAGGCGTGACCGCAGGGCACGCGGCACCCCTGGGGCGGGCTGACCCAGCTACTATGCCCAATGGAGCCGCTGGCCCTCAGGCACCTCCGCCGCGTCACCATGCCATCCAAACGGCTGGTTCACAGTGGCATGGGCGCAGCGCAGTCGCCACTGGCAGCGTCAGCAGCCGAGTGACACTACGATCTACATCGTTATCACCTATGCCAAGCACTGCCTCAGAGGCCATGGTGCGAGCCCAACTGTTGTTGAGATTTCCACTGGCGGCAGACCAGATGGATGAGTGGCAAGCCACCATCCAAAGTTTGATTGGTTTTCCCGAGGCGGAAGGATCACAGAGGGCCGGACCGCCACGGCCTCCTAGGTAGCAACGACGGCTTGTGCGGCTGGTCATGCGGGAGGGGCCACCCTCATGGTGCAATCCCCATCATAGCAAGCCGCCCGAGAGCCGCAAGTCCAGGCGCCCGATGACGTCTCGATAGCCTCATCAGATCCTCGAGCGCGTCAAGGCCGACAGCGTGCCCCAGAGGGCAGGCAAAGAGAAGGCGCGCGCTTCATCGACGAGCGGCGCCGTGACAACCCCCGCCAGACCAATGGGTGCGATGGCCCCGACGTCGACGAGCCCGCGCTCGGAGATGGCAGGTGCCTGCCTTTCGAGGTTGGGTGCCCTGCCTTCACCCGTGAGCTACGGCAAGTCCGTTGGCCGTCCACTCGCATGTTCAAGCCAGAGATACCCGAGAAGTATGATGGGAGAGTAAACCCGGCAGAGTTCTTGAGCATCTACACCATCGCTATTCAAGCTACCGGGGGAAGAGATGAGAAGGTGTTCGCCAACTACTTCCCTTTGGCCCTCAAGTCAAATGTGAGGTATTGGCTGATGCACTTGCCGGAGAACTCCATTTCGACCTAGGCTGACATGTGCCACAAGTTCATTGGTGCCATCACGGGTGGCCATCAAGAACCAGGGCGGCCCAGCAACTTGCAGCTTCTCCAGCAGAAAGAAGGAGAAGATCTGCGGAAGTACTTGCAGAGATTCAGTCGAGTCCACAGAAATATCCCAGATATCTACCCAGCTACCGTGATAGCTGCCTTCCAATCCAACGTGCGCAACCGCTGGATACGTTCCAAGATGAACGTTCGGTTGCCCAAGACTGTGAAGGAGCTCTACACTTTGGTGGACAAGTGTGCTCGGGTGGAGGAGGGGAGGAAGATTGCGTCGACATCAACTCAGAAGATGACGATGAAACCATTAGTAAGAAGAAGAAGAACAAGAAGCACAACAAGAAGCGCAAGGATAAGTCAGTGATGGCTGTTGAGGGGTCAGGCATGCCTAGTACCGGCAAGAAGGCCAAGGCTGAAGCCCCCGGCAAGGAGGCTACCGCATGCGCTGACTGCCGGGAGGCGGCGGCTGCTGAGAAAGCTGGGAAAGGTGATGGGCCATACTGTAAGATTCATCAGACCAAGGGCCATGATCTCCAGGAGTGTTATCAAGTTGAGCAGCTCGTCAAGAGACAGAAGGCTGAGTATGAGAAGCGTGATAAGGAAAAAGGTTAGAATGGCGCTGGCGGGAAGGACCTGGGTGGTGAAGCAAATCGCCCCGGCAAAGCTCCTCGAAACCATGGGAAACCTACCAAGGGCCGAGAGAAGGAGGATTGCAGTAATGAGAGTGATGGAGGGAATGAAGAGAAAATCAACGAGCAGGAATTCTAGAAGGCCACTGACGCCCTGTGCATTGACGGGGATGCATCTTTCCACTCCTCTCACCGCCAACTTAAACAGTGGGCGCATGAAGTCAATGCCATGGAGCCAGCGGCAGATTCTCGGAAGCCGCTCAAGTGGTCACGCACGCCCATCATCTTTGATGAAGATGACCACCCCGACCACATCACTGTGCTAGGGTGCTTGCCGTTGTTGGTATCACCAACAATTCGCAACCTCAAGGTCACAAAGATGCTGGTTGACGGCGGGGCCGGGTTGAATCTGATTTCCCCAAAGGTTATCAGCAAACTCTAGATAGCAGAAGAAGAACTTAAGGCCACAGGCACGTTTCAAGGAGTCAATCCCGGCAGGAGCCATCCTAAGGGAAAGGTTACGTTGCCAGTGACATTTGGAGGGGGGTTGAACTACAGGACTGAGAAAGTTGTGTTTGATGTGGTTGACCTCCCTCTGCCGTACAACGGGATCCTTGGGCACCCGGTCCTAGCCAAATTCATGGCAGCATCCCACTATGCCTACAACACCTTGAAGATGCCAGGTCCGATGCGCGTCATTTCCGATCCATCGGACAAGAAAGATGCAATTATTTGCGTGGATAAGATGTACCGGGACGCGGTCGCGGCAGAGGTCGCGGAAGCCACAGTTCCCGCCAAGGAAAAGCGTAGCAGAGGCACTGGCAAGGAATCTGGGAAGCATACCTCAGTGGAATGTGCCGTGCCTGTTGATGACACACCAGAGAGTTCCAACAGTAAGAGATCCAAGGCAACTCCACCCCAAGTGAAAAAGGTCGCGGCAGGGCTGGCTGGCGCTGATGGTACTTTCACTATTAGCGCCACCCTTGATGACAAATAGGAAAGCGCGCTTGTTGCCTTCCTGCGGGCGAATATCGATGTGTTTGCCTGGCAACCATCTGATATCCCCGGTGTTCCCAGTTAGGTAATCGAGCACCACCTTGCTGTCTGCCCACATGCCCGGCCCGCCAAGCAGAAGGTTCAGAAGCAGGCCTTGAAACGGTAGCAGTTCATTGCCGAGGAAATCAAGAAACTTGAAGCAGCTGGTTTGGTTAAAGGAGTACTACATCCAACATGGTTGGCAAACCCAGTGGTTGTGCGCAAGGCTAATGGAAAATGGAGGCTTTGCATAGATTTTACGGATCTAAACAAGGCATGCCCAAAGGACCCATTTCCCTTGCCGCGCATCGACCAGATCGTGGATTCTACTTCAGGATGTGAGTTGCTCTCTTTTTTAGATGCATACTCTGGATACCATCAGATTTTTATGTCCAAGGAAGATGAAGAAAAGACCTCATTCATCACCCCATGTGGCACGTACTGCTTTGTGCGCATGCCTTTCGGGTTGAAGAGTGCCGGGTCCACTTTTGCAAGAGCAGTCCAGATTGGCTTTGAACCACAGTTGCACAGGAACATTGAAGCCTATATGGATGATATTGTGGTCAAGATCAAGGACAGATCAACCCTCATTCAGGATTTAGAAGAGACATTTGCTAATCTGCGCAAGATCAACTTGAAGCTAAATCCGGAGAAGTGCGTGTTTGGCGTTCCCTCCGGCAAGCTACTTGGTTTCTTTGTGCCCCACCATGGGATAGAGGCCAACCCCGATAAGATCAAGGCTATTGAGCAGATACAGGCACCCAAGACGGTTAAGGATGTGAGGTGTTTGACAGGATGCGTTACCGCGCTTAGCAGGTTCATCTCCAAGTCTGCCGAGCGCGCCTTGCAGTTCTTCAAGATTTTGAAGAAGGCAGGACCCATGAAGTGGACCCCGGAAGCAGATGCAGCGCTGCAGGATTTGAAGGCCTACTTATCTTCTGTGCCTACTTTGGTCGCACCTAAAACAAAAGAGCCGTTACTGCTATATCTGGCAGCAACTAATCAAGTGGTTAGTGCGGCCCTAGTAGCACAGCGAGAAGAGGAAGAGAGCGGCCCGGCAAGGCCAGATACGGATCAGGACAAAGAAGAGCACGACAGTGGAAGCAACCCCAAGGACATGGCAAGGAAGAAGGTGGTGCAGCGCCCAGAATACTTCGTCAGCTCCCTGTTGCAGGGGGCTAGATCCAAGTATTCTGGCATGCAAAAGTTGATCTTTGGCCTTGTCATGGCCTCAAGGAAACTGCGCCACTACTTCCAAGCCCATGAGATCACGGTTGTCACCCACTTCCCATTGCAAAGGATACTTCGAAACCCAGAGGCCACTGGCAGGATAGTGGAGTGGGCATTGGAGTTATCCAGCTTTGGCCTGAAGTTTGAAAGCACATCAACAATCCAGAGCAGGGCATTGGCAGAGTTTATTGCAGAATGGACGCCAACCCCTGATGAAGAGGCACAGGAAACAGTTATCCCTGGCAAAGAAGCGCCCCAAGAATGGATCATGTATTTCGATGGTGCCTTCTCCCTACAAGGTGCAGGGGGCTGGCATGCTTCTCGTGGCTCCCACTGGAGAACACCTGAGGTACGTCGTCCAGAAGCACTGTCTTGGGAGGAGGCAACCAACAATACAGCAGAATATGAAGGGCTTCATGCCGGGCTCAGAATTGCCACAGAATTGGGAATCAAGAAGCTGATCATTCAAGGAGATTCACAACTGGTGGTGAGACAAGTTAACAAGGATTACCAAAGCCCATTGATGGAGGCATACATCGAGGAAGTGAGAAGATTGGAGGAGCGCTTTGACGGGTTGCAAACAAAACACGTACCCCGTGCGGAAAACAGCATTGCTGATCACCTGTCAAAGTGTGCTGCACAGAAGCTTCCTGTGGAACCAGGGACTTTTGTTCTCCATCTTACTCAGCCCTCTATATCCCCGACAACAATGGCCCGAAAGAGGAGGAAATTGGACTCCGGTAAGCCTCTCCCGGTAGAGCCTTTCGGGGCTCCTGGCCGGGACCCTGCCGGAAATAACTCCCTTTCGCTTGCCGGGCTGCACCCTCCTGCCGGGCCATTGGTCCCCGTAGTCAAGGGATGCACCCCCACGAATGAGGAGGTGCCGCTAGTCCTCGTTGCCGAGCCTCAGGCTCCAACTTGGGCAAGGCACATAGTCCATTTCCTCCAAACCAGAGAACTTCCCGAAGAGCAAGAAGAAGCTGAAAGAGTAGCCCGGAGGGCCAGTATGTATCAGTTTGTCGATGACACACTATACAGAAGAAGGCTCAACGGTGTGAAATTGAAGTGCATTTGCCGGGAAGGAGGAAAGGAACTGCTGGCAGAGATACACAAAGGCATGTGCGGCTCCCATATTGGATCAAGGGCTTTGGTTGGGAAAGCATTCCGGCAAGGATTCTATTGGCCCACAGCCCTCCAAGATGCGGTTGAGCTCATCACCAAGTGTGAAGCCTGTCAGTTCCATTCCCAAAATATCCATCTGCCTGCCCAAGCACTCCAGACAATCCCTTTGTCATGGCCGTTTTCGGTCTGGGGGCTTGATATCCTCGGCCCTTTCCCCCGAGCTGCCGGGGGCTTTGAATTCTTGTTCGTTGCAATCGACAATTTTACAAAGTGGCCGGAAGTAGATGCCATGAGAAAGGTGACTGCTTAGTCAGCTATCAAGTTCTTGAAAGGATTGGTGTGCCGCTTCGGGGTTCCTGCCCGGATCATCACCGACAACGGCACCCAGTTCACGAGTCGCGCGTTCATGCAATATGTTCATGCCCTTGGAAGCAAGATCTCATTTGCATCTGTCGCACATCCCAGAAGCAATGGACAAGCTGAGAGGGCGAACGCTGAACTGCTGCGAGGACTCAAGATGAGAATGTTTGATAAGCTGCGGAAGCATGGCAGGTAATGGATCAATGACCTGCCGGTGGTTCTTTATTCCCACAGAACGACACCAAACCGAGCTACCGGGCAGACTCCCTTCTCCCTAGTCTATGGGGCAGAAGCAGTTATCCCGACGGAACTCATTTACGGGTCACCTCGAGTGCTTGCCTACGATGAAGTATCATAGGAATAGCACATGCATGACGACGCCATGCTTCTCGAGGAGAACCGTCTCCGGGCTGCTACGCATGCTGCACGCTATCAGCAAGCCCTGCGTCGCTATCATAGCCGCAGGGTTCATGCCTGGTGTTTTGAGGAAGGCGACCTTGTCCTTAGGCGCATTTAGTCCGCCAAGGGTACAAACAAGCGATCACCGAAGTGGGAAGGCCCTTACCGGGTAGTACGAGTCACCAGACCTGGCGCAGTCCGTCTGGAGACCGGAGATGGCATTCAATTGCAAAACTCATGGAATATTGGGCATCTCCACAAGTTCTACCCGTAAGGCGTGGCTGTCGGGCCCTACCCGCAGCCACCCTTTTGTACAGGCCTTGCCTCAGCTGCATGTAACCCCTTGTACAAAGCCAGGCGAAGACCTTGAGCAACAAAGAAATAAATGATGCGCTGGGGGTCCCCGACAAGTTGCATGCATGCATAAGCATTTCATAAGCATTGCATGATTCATGTAGATAGGTTGCATGATCATGTAGATAGATTGCATCTGGCATCTTCTTCATTTGCATAAACTACAGGCTCCTGCTGTGGACATAGTCCTAGGAAGAGGATGCGAAGACAAGCCAACACTGCAATCTCTGGCAAGCCAAACAGATAAGTTCTATCTCTTATCCATACATCTTCCGTGAGTAGAACTTGTGCATATGAAAACCTCGCCACCTCAGAAACAAAGGTGCTCCCATCTACTGGCACGAACGTTGCTTCGGTCAGGATGGTCGTAGTAGCCTTTGGCTGAAAGGGGTTGGCGGGGGGCTGGTCTCTCCCAATAGGTTTTGCGCCCGGCAGGCTCAGCCTCACGGCAGCAGTCCTATGGGGTGCCGGCAAGGTAGCTTACCGGGACCTACTTATTTATGTGAAAGTATGGAGGTGTTTCACCTCTGCATGGATGTCATACATGCACAAGTGCCCGGCAAGCTTATCTTTTTCATTAATATGCTGATCAACAAGTACAAATCTCACGGAACATAAACATGGATACAAGAGATTACATTATTTGAACTAAAATTTGGCAAGTGCCTACAGATTTAAGACTGAAAAAATATGTGCCCCGTGATCCCCTCTTTTCATTTTCCCTCCACCAGGTATTGTAGTGGGAAGAGAAGACGGCTGAAAGAGCACCCAAGTAGGAGCCCACCCCCGGTCCCATCGTGGCCTGCCGGGCGCGACCTGACAAGATTGAGAGTGGCGAGGCTATGAAGGAGGGGCACAAAGAGCAGCACGGCGGCGCCCTGATCACCACCTCCAGGACCAGCAAGAAGCCCCAACTTGGGCACCGGAGGGATCAGCCGCCGACACCCAGCAGGAAGACTGCTGGAGGAGGGGGAAGGCACCAAGGGAACAATCCTCCCCGGCTATCACCTGAAGAGACTGGTGATGATGGTGCCGGGGAGGGAGGAGAAGAGCGAAAAGACGAGGCGGCAGGTTGCCAATACAAGACGAAGGCGTCGGTGCCATCGTACTCCGACCTGATGCCCTGCCTCCTGCCTCCCCAGCCTTCTCTCGATCTCTCTCCATCACTGCCGCTCTAGGAAGACGCCGGGCCCCCAGCCCGGCACCTCCCCCGAAGAGACGGCGAGCGACTGCGACGAGCAGGACACTCGAGGCGCGCCGCTCCCCACCTTGGTGGGCAGGAACACGTCGCCGTCCTTAGCAAGAATATGAGGTCCACCGAAAGGAGCAGTGTTGGGATTACCAAGGGCCCCATACACTGCATCCCAGGCAAGCATCAAGAGCCCCGGACACCTCGACAACAGGATGGCGACCACCGGCAACGAGCGACACCGGACCAGACTCACTCCCCAAGCAACAGCACGAGCTTGGGCCCGGGGGCTGGCCCCAGGCTCTTCCTTTCAGCATACCCAGAAGAAACAGAAGGCTGAGGAGTGGAATGTGGATGAATGCCTCCGCTCCTCCCCCACTCCTCCTTTATAGGCGAGCTGGGGTGGGGGCTGATTCCCCGGCGAGTACCCGCCGTCCTCCTCCACCAATCCAAGAAGATCAGGCCCCTACTTTTATGCTCTCCCGCACCGCGCGCCTCCATTACCTACCCCACTCAATGCATGCGGCATACGTGGCTGAGGATAAGGGCGCGGTGGAAAGGGTGAATTGGCAGTTACCCGCCCGTGCATTAAAGTCATTCACGGGCCATTACAAGAATGGCCCCACTACAATTGGCATTGCACGACGCGCGGGAAAACCGGAAACTGACCCGAGCTCAAGTTAATGAAGAAACAAAGAAGATCTCAAAGGGCAGAGCCGCCCTTAAATTTCTGCCTGTGCACTGGTTAGGGCCTACCCCGACGACGCCCAGCGGCGCGTCCGTGCCAGGCCCGGGGGCTCCTGTTGGTGCAACAGACCCTGGGTCCATTGCACGGACTGTGCACAGGCCAGAGACAAGATTGCAAGACCAGGATCATACCAAACAAGGAGGATCAATTCCTTTGAAGGATCCAAGAGAAAGTCGAGAAGGCCAAGGCGAGCCAGAGGAACGAGGCATCGCTAAGGGAAGGGCCTACCATGCCGGGCAGGCGAGCCTGGCAGGGTTGGGTTTTCCCTCGGAAGCAAGCTCCCAGAACATCCCGGCAGGCCTGCCGGGGCTGGCGGAGGCAAGCCACTCCACCACTCCACCTCACAAGCGACGCAAGTCAGTAATCGAAGCGGTGTCAAGCTCCAAGGTGACTAAGTGGCTGCTTTCTGCCACATGGCAGCCACTTCCGACAACAAACACCTCCATATGACACTCGTCCTAAGACGTGTCAAGCAAGCAGGCGCGAAGCTGGCAAAACAGCCCGGCAGGGCTTGTCGGGCGAGCTATGATGTGACACAGAGCGGCGCATTTAATGTGCTCTGTCAGCCTGCAGAGTTAGATATAATAGCACTGTTAGCTGTTTAATCAGTACACAAAGACTGATTTGCCACTATGGTGTGCCCTTAATCTATAAAAGGAGGCCCATGGCGACCGTAGAAAGTGTTGGATCCTCGCATATCCATACGCGCGTAGCCACTCTCGTCCCCAGAGCAACCTTGCTAGGCG
Organism: Thinopyrum elongatum; assembly: GCA_011799875.1. Taxonomy (NCBI): domain Eukaryota; kingdom Viridiplantae; phylum Streptophyta; class Magnoliopsida; order Poales; family Poaceae; genus Thinopyrum; species Thinopyrum elongatum. The sequence goes on along the minus strand of CM022303.1, from coordinate 489,477,863 downwards.
ATTGTGCTACGTTCCACCACCATTATCCACCATCAATCGACCAAAGCAGGAGTAGGGTTTTACGCCTCACGGCGGCCCGAACCTGGGTAAAGACTGCCCATGTGATCTCTGTCGTGCTGCGCGATGCTTCTCTGCTCTTTGTGCAACGTGACCATCCCCCCGCCGAACCTAAAGGGGCCGATGTCCCCATAGGTGGCCGTGGTTTCCCACGACAATGTGTTGTAGGGAAACAATGGGAAGCACTGAGGTTTACAATTAAGGTTTGCACATGCATGGTCCTTCGTCTAATAGCACATTATTGTGCAATTGCAGGAACCATTCTAATATTTAGGTTTTTAACAATTTGTTCTTGCACATGTAGGTCCTCCTGTCAGAGGTTTTGACCCACTGTTCAACCCTTTTTGCATATGGGGAAATGAGTTGTCCATGAATATCAGTCAAGTCAAGAAACTCAGAAAGATTGTTAGGATAAAGAAATTAGCGACAAAAAACAACAAGATCTTTGTCTGCACAATGAAGAAGACATCAGTTCACTACAGGATGGTACTAACTATTATACCTTGCCTTTTTTATTCCTTTGCCCCATTTCCAATATAGAGAAGATATTTATGCACATCCTTGTTTTCAGGCCTTTCCAAAGCAGTTCACGGATGATTACCTCTCAAACCACCTGTATAGTCAGGAGGCGAGGAAGGTATTCATACAACACCCATGGTTCAATATTGAAGTGTTCCTAAAGAGGACGAAGGATGGACGGTCAATCATCCACAGGCACTGGCCTAAAGTTGCAAAGACCTTCAACATCAATGAAGGCTCAATATTCGCCTTCCGCTTCAGTAGTTTTCCAGATGAGATTCATCTATCTATGTACCGTCTATGATGCTAAATTCCAAAGGTTATAGATGTTGCATGTGAAACTTGGTGTTGGCACAGTTGTGTAATGGGGTAGCTGAGTGTTGAAGCTATATGATGTTGTACTGTGATGTATTTCAATTATGAAATCCTGCTTCTTTAATATGAAAATGAAATATATTGTGTGCTTAATATGAAATGCCAATTAGATTAATAAATGGATTATTAATAATAGGACACTTAGCCTGCTAATGGCCAAGTAGCCTGCTAATTGGGTTTTTATATTGCAAACGGTTATTGAGAAAACACCGTGGGCGATGACCTCAGACAACGCACACAGTTTCTAGGAATAAAACGTGTTGGATCAATGAACAATCACACACGACATCCTCTTGAAACTGTTTGCGTTAGGCCACCTTGCGCAAATGTTTACCACATAAAAAGTGTGTGTGATGGACAACCTATGCCACACAGTTTCTTCTACGCACCGTGTGTGATGCATTCTATAACGCAAATGATAAAATTGTTAATATCGTCTGCAATAGCAACGCTATCACAAACGATTTAATGGGGAAATTGTGTGTGATGTACCTGCGAACGGAAACGTTTTCCTTGGAGTGACTGTGTGGGATGTATATACGAACGGAAATGTACTTCTTGGATTAACTGTGTGGGATGTACATACTAACGGAAACATATTCCTTGGATTGACTGTGTGGAATGTACATACGAACGGAAACGTTTAGCCGGGACTGACTGTGTGGGATGTACTTACGACCGGAAATGATTTGGCCTGTATAATTGTTTTTTTAGCACAACTGTACATATAACCATATTTGATCACTCGCCCGTCACACACGACCTCATTTTACCGAGCGTGTGTACCAGGAGGGCCTATCCCCGACGGTTTCTGGGTCGTGTGGGAAGGACCCCCCCTATCGCCCATACTCACTTGGCGACGGTTCCAAATGCCGTCGCGGAAAGGGGTTAAAAACCGTTTGTATAGCACCTCGCTGTACCAGTGTGAGCATAGCTTTTATAACTGACTTTGACCGGCTTTCATGCCATGACTGGGTTAAACCTACCTATTTGCAACTTGCTACTCCACCAGGTGACCTGCCGTACTCTTGATAGTCAATCTTTCATGAGACCCTGAACTCGTCAAGGTTAAAACTGCTGCTTATATCACGAGAGAGCCAGCTTACAGTGAGCTAGGATAAACCCACCTGTCTGTTGTAGTCTCTCCGCTATGTGACCCATTCATACTCTTAACAGACAATCTTGTCAATAAGACCCTGAACTAGTTAAGGTTTAAACGACGGATTTATGTCACGTGAGAGCTGGCTTACGGGATGATAGGCTTTCATGCCAAGCTTCTTTGAAGCAAAAAATTGTATTTTTCAAAAACCAATCTTTTTTAGTCATGCTTTATAAGCCGGCTTAACATATATTTGAATTATACATACTCTATGTTTCTGTTTTGCCAAAGTTGTTGCAGATGAAAATTTGTCGGGTCATATAAAGATCCGGGTTATATTGCTCTATACTGGGCTTACTAAGGCTATAAGCCGCCACCGTGCTCTTCTCAAAGACTGGATATGGTTTTACGTTGCCCTGGATGGTTGGGTTATTTGTCTCGCCCCGGATTGTGACTATAAGTCGCCGGTACAAGACATTGTTGCATCTTTTACAGATTATATATCAAGCTTTCAAGACACTTTGGCAAAGTTGAAAGGTTAAATATAAGGCATGAGCAAAGAGATTGCATTACTGAAGCATAAGTTGAAAAAGAATGCACGAAGGCATGACAGAGCAGATAATTGTTTTTCAGCTACCTATTACAAGGCTACAGCTGAGCCCAAAAGTTTTCGACCAAGTGTTTTTGGAGTCACATCACTCCATTGAGCCGGCATCAGTACCGTCAGGGTTTTGGCCTGGCGGGTTATTATCGTCCTGGCACCTTGAGGTAGAGGCCTCTGGGTCACCCTGTGCCGGCTCTCCCTCGTCTACCATCTGGAGAGTAGCCGATGTCCAGTCGATGCCGGTTAAAGCCTCGAAGGTATCTTCATCGTTAAAGATAAGCGAAGGATCAAGATCAGGGGCAAAATCATGCTTACACCTTGGAGGAGTTAAATCCATGATTTCATGAGATGGCGGCTTGATCCTGGTGTTATTGCTGTCATAAGCCGCTTGATATTTGGACAGATCCACCTCTTGCGCAAGTTGACACGCTAGAGGCCGCATCTCCCTAGCATATTTGGCAAAGTCTTCTTCTTGGAAGACCGAGCCATCAGCATTGAACTCTAGACACCTGCTGGCCATTTCTGCCGGGTCTAGTTCTGATTGCCAAGCCTTAGCCCAGCTTAGAGCATTAAGGGCTCTTGCGCAGGCGGCTGATAGCTTTATTTCTTCAATCTATGATGGCACAGTTGACAAATGTTCCAGCACAGTCTTGATAGCAGTTGGAGGTTTCTTGAAACTTTCTATGGCCACAAGGGTTTGCAGGCTCCCAGAATAAAGTTGCTCTATTAATGAGTAGACAGCTTTAAGTTTCAACAACATGTCTTGGCCAAGGTTGGCACTCCTGGCGCCTATCATATAATTGGAAAACAAGTCAGTTGAGTTAAGCAGTCAAGTGTTTTGAGTCACCAGGCGGGTCACAACATTTCAATTGATGTATGACTAAGCTTCAATGGAATACAAGTTTTAACTTACCAAAGATGGTGGCTGTCATTTGGGATATATGCTATTTTAAGCCGGCAAGCTCGTCAGTGACCGGCTTAAGTTGCTTCTTAGCCTCTTCCGCTCTCTTCAGCAGTGCAGCTTTATCAGTATCCAAGGCGGCTCTCTCAGCATCAAAGCCTGCCTTGATCTTCTCAATATTTTCCAATGATGATTTTAGGCTTAATTCAGCCTTGGCGTGTTCATTTTGCTGCGTCTCCAGATTTTTCTTTAACTCGGCAATATTTGACTCACCCAAACTCAAAGCTTCCTGCAAAGGGTAACAAGCAATGTTAAGATGATAAGGTTCATATTTCGCAAAGATTTTCAAGTCCCAAGCACATTGCAAGCAATGCACTTGGCACTTGGGGGCTAATGTAGGTCATTTCAATTTATATTATAACCCGGCTCATCTTATCAAGATAAGCCGGCCCTTGGGGGCTACGTATTTGGCTCTCATAAGTGATTAAAAGACCCAGCTCATCTTATCAAGATAAGCCGGCCCTTGGGGGCTACGTATTTGGCTCTAACAAATGGTTAATAAGACCCGGCTCATCTTATCAAGATAAGACGGCCCTTGGGGGCTACACTTTGGAAATTTTCACAAGTCTCAAGCATACTCAATGTTACTCCTATACTTAAGACTTGAGGGCTAGTATGGATATATATATACAAGGTTAAAGTGGAGTTTGATATACTCATACCTTGTATTTCTGCTTCATAAGATGGACTAACCCGGCTTCCATGTCCCGGCTTGTGTGAAGGCAGCTCAAGTAGCCCGCATACACCTCACCTCCATTTAAAGAGGAGTAGCTCTCCAGATCCAACTTGGTCTTGCCTTTCTCCAATGAAGGTGATTCTTCTTTGGTACTAGGCTTGGTTAGCACAGTAGAGGCTCCTGGCGCTGTATAAGCCATCCCAGTGACAATAATATCATCAGAATTCTTCTTAGGAGCGATCTCTTCAGTTGATTTGGCAGGAGAGGGCAGCTTAGGACTTGGCGGGTGAAGGCTGATTGCCGGGTTAACCTCAGTGTCCATGGGCTCAAAGGTTGCAGCATCAGTCTATGGAGGTGGGTCATCTTGCTGGTTCACAGGATCTTCAGGATTTTGAATTGAGGCCTCAGGGGCCTCCGACACCTGCGTCTCCGGCTCAGAAGCCTTGGTGTCTTTTGAAGAGCTGCCCACCTTTTGTTTCTTACCCGCCTTTGCTTTGCCCCTGTGACAAGAATACAAGAGTTTATGAGTATTTAACCACAAGGTTTTTATCAACAGATGAAAGTACTTACCCATGGGCGACAACAAAGATAGGAAGTAGTGTTCCGGTTGAGTCGCCAGAGGATGGAGTCGTTCCCTGATAGTTTGAATCAGAAGAATTAAGAGGTTGACTTATGAGACCATCCTTTGGAAGGGATAGAATCGGGCTATGAGGCACCTCATTACGATGTTTTCGGGGAGCCGGCGTGTTGGATAAGCCGGCCATTAGGTCTTCAGCGCCGTCGCTCTGGGTCTGATGCCTTGACTCATGCTGCTGTTTCTTCAAATAAAAATTGGGGTCCAAATGAGCAAGAGGGTGAGAAAATCTTACTTTTCGGATGACCCGCCGTGTTTTCTTTCTTGGCAAGGGTTCTGAGTTGAAGGAGATAATAGTTACCTCTGCTTCATGAGCCTGGCTTGTCTCCGCGTTGTCCTGAGAGGAATCAACATCAATAAGTTGCATAAAGAGAAGACCAAGGGAGTCAAGTTCTACCTCTAACTCATCTAGCTTGAAAAGCTCTTGTGCTGCTTGTTGTTTACGATGACCCGTGCCACGAGACTTGGCTCCCCTAGGCTTCTTAGTGGGCGGGGCAGTTGTTAGTTTCATCCTCCCGAAAGGAGAGTCGGCCTGTATACATACATGAGCAATAACTTCAAGGATATGAAGGATAAGAGATAGACAAACAAAGATGAAGATTTGTTTAGAATACTTACATCAGGAGCCGGGTTAAGAGTGCAGAAAGGATTCAATCCTGCGTTGCTGCAATTTTCCAGAGACTCCCCAAGCAGCGTTTTAACCGTGTCATTGATTTCTTTATCAGTCAGACGCATTTGGTTATAATGCTGTGAGTACTTTGTATCACCGGTGTATTGGCACATTAAGCCGTTGCGCCGGCTCAGCGATAAAATTCTCCATGCGACCCAGCAGCAGACCATATCAACTCTAGTTAAGCCATTGGCAATCAAAGCTCGAATCTTTGAAAAGGTGGAGGCATACTGGGCGCGCTCTGTAGCAGTCAATCGACCTGGAAGCACACCGTTGGTGGTGAGCCGGTAGGGGCGATAACCCGGCAAGGGGTTTTCTCCAACTGGGGAGGTGTCATTGCAGTATAACTAGGTATAGTTCTAGTCCTTGGGATGGCTGGGCAGTGTGGCTGAGGAAAAAGTCACATCTCTCCGCCTCTGGATGGAAACACCTCCAAGCTCAAGACTCGGCCCATCTGACATTTCAGTCTGGCGGTTGATGTAAAAGTACTCTCGAAAGAGGTCAACAGTGGGTTCTTCTTGAAGATACACTTTGCAGAACACTTGAAAGTGGCACAGATAGGAGATGGAGTTGGGACCAATGTCTTGGGGGTGAAGGTTGTAAAAATGCAGAGCGTCTCGGAAGAATTTTGACCCGGGCGGTGAAAAGCCACGGAGAAGGTGATCTGCAAAAATGACAACTTCACCCTCTTTAGGTTGAGGAGTAGTTTCAAGACCTGGAACCTGCCAGTGGATGACATCTTTGGCTGGCAAGACCCCCATGTCCACATACTCATTCGGTGAGAGCTCGAAGACTCTAGGAGCAACCCAATCTCAAGAATTGGGACCCTTAGTCATGATTGATCTGGTGAAAAGGCTGCGACCAAGGAGTAAGAGCATGGCGGGTTACAATTGCAATAGTAAACTGCCTAAGTGATTATATGATATTTCAGCAGTAATGAACTAGCTGTGGTTAAAAAATTACATATTACAATGAACCATTAAGGGATTATGAGCCGCCCTAGCCATGGCATGGAGTAATTATTAAGCAATAAGAATATGGCAGGTTAAGTTATGAAAGCATGAGCCGGCAACATGTTGGCGGGTTAAGTGAAAGAAGCATCCTTGGAATTCTTGGCGGGTTACAAATTTGTTATTAAACCACCCGAACAATGAAGGGCGGGTCAATTATCTACGGATCCAAGGTTGTTGAAATTTTGCTAAGTGTGGGGCAAACAAGTTTTACAGATTGCAGCTATATTCACGGATCTACAACAGGTCAGAAAAAGTGAATAAATTGCTAAAGCTAGAGCACAGCAGTGGAAGAACTAGATGATGTATGTTGATTCTGAAAAAGAAGGGATCTATCCAAGATGCAAAGTAAGGGCTAAAAACTGTTTCCACCCTAGTCCTACCCTATTCTTGGATTGAAATACGACTTCTAGACAGAGGGTGGATGAACTAGGATAAACTTGGATGAACAATGATGAACTCCATGAACCCGGGTGCCCTAATGTGGATCTGAGCAGGGGGAAGGACGATACCTGATGGTCTTGGTGAAGAGCAGACGAGCACCGCAGATTTCTAGTCCCAACAGGCCAATGTTGCGGCTTTGACGGAGTTGCTAGCGAAGCTTGGCTAGGGCGGCGGAGCTCCGGTTGCGATGGACGACGCGAGGAAGAAGAAGAAGAGAAGGAGACGGGGGTAAAAAGTGAAAAGGCAGGCCCCCCGTTCCTATTTATAAGGGGAAAGACGGAATAGTGAAATGGCATGCATGAAGATCAAGGAGGCACAATAATTACTATAGCATGAGGGGTGCCTTGATTTTCGGAATGAATGGTTAATGCAAAGATCCGTTGTGACATCATGAGGTTTTTTCTGAATTTAATAACATGACATCATCTTTTCTATATGGCGGGTCATGAAGATCTATTCAAGGTTGAAGTGTTAGAAGAACCAAAGAAGACTCGCCAACCGGAGAATGAAGATTGACATGAACAGGTTCAAATCAATCTGGGGCCTAATGTTGGGGATATAACCCCACGGTGTGACCCGCCCAGGAGGGGCCGGGTTACACTGTTGGCGACTTAATAAGGAAGCTTGAGCAAGCCCAAGAAGCCAAGACCTGAGGGCCTAGAGGTGGCTTACAAAGTGGGCCAACTGAAGGCCCAAGGCCTGGAGATGGAGCGTGACCCAGAGGTGTAAGCCGCCCAATGGCGACTTGCCTAGCAAGGCAAGGTGACTTAAAACCAGAGTCGGTTACGTTGTAAAACCTGACTTGGACTCTTGTAAGCCCAGGGCCTCAACTTGTGTATATAAAGGCGAGACCCCACGGCGGGTAAACTTAAGTTACAATCGATCGATAGCTAGGTTGGCGATTCCGCTCCCTTGTAATCGATACTCAATCAATACAACACAAAGCAAGAAGTAGGCTTTTACCTCGTCGGTGAGGGGCCGAACCTAGGTAAACTCGTGTCTCTCGTACCGTTCAACCCCTTTAAGCTAATCACCCACTACTGGAATCAGGGAATTTGCCATCAGCCAGTTCTTTGCCGTCTACTAGCTGACGGAAAAGAAGGTCTTTGCCATCCGCTTACAAAAAACAGACGACAAAGAACTGGCTGATGGCAAAGATACAATTTGCCATCAGCCAGTTCTTTGTCGTCTGCTAGCAGACGGCAAAGAAAGTGCCCCATCCTCTAACTAACGGCCACCCTCTCTCTCTCCCCGGCCCCACCCCTCTTTCTCTCCCCTCTCTCTCCGCCCACCCGCGCCCGCACCTCACCCACGCCCGCACCGCCACCGCCGAGCACCGCCGCCGCCCGGACGCTGCCGCCGCCCCAGATCCCTACGGCCCCGTCGCCACCGCCGCCCCCGCCGCCCGGCGCCCCCGCCCCCCCGGCGCCCCTGGGCCCTGCCGGCCCTGCCCCAGGCCGCCCCGCCCCCCTCCTCCACCGGCCACCTCTTCCATCGACCACCCCTTCCGAAGGTGAGCTCTAGCTCCTCTTTTTCTCTTTTTTTCTTCTTTTTTTAGTTTTAGGTTTATGTTTAGTTTTAGTTTTAGTTTTAGGTTTAGGTTTAGTTCTGAAAAAAAGAAGAAAATAAGAATAATTAGAAGAAGAGGAGGAAGAAGAAGAAGAAGAAGAAGAGGAGGAGGAGGAGAAGGAAAGAAGAAGAAGAAGAAGAAGAAGAAGAATAAGAAGAAGAAGAAGAAGAAGAGGAGGAGGAGGAGGAGGAGAAGAAGAAGAAGAAGAAGAAGAAGAAGAGAAGAGGAGAAGAAGAAGAGGAAAAAGGAAAACCGAGTCGAGGATCGCCGACGGGGTGCGTCGGCGCCGACGAAACCGGATCGAGGATCGCCGGTCGCCAAGGGGTCGAGGGTTGAGGATCGCCGGTCGCCAAGGGGTCGAGGGTCGAGGCAGAGGGTCAAGGATCGCCGGTCGCCGAGGGGATAGATGGTGGAGCCAGTGGGTCCCGCCGGTCCTGACACCATCGCCCAGGCCGAGAATCCCCTGGTCCGAGTGCTGACACATCGACCGTGCATTGCCATACATGAGGGCACCCGAGGACGAGCGGTTAGGGGGTTCCTCGGCGTCGATGGAACCCTAAATGATGGGTACTTAGGTTATGAAGTGTCAATGCTTTATGTGATGTGATGTCCTAAAATTTTATGGTGAGCATGGCGCGGCTGGTGTCATAGCTTAAGATGCGGACGTGCCCGAGCTGAAGGTCATGAGAGCAGGTGAACTGCTTCCATCCGTGCGCGAGATACATGTGGCGGTCAACGTCGAACACTACATCCACGTCCCGCAAGTGACGCCGGCGCCCGGCCTCCCGCACCAACAGTTCTCGGGGTCGATGGCGGTCGAACACCTTGGCGATTTTTCTTGCAGCCTCTGCAATGAGGATTAAAAGCCAAGTGTTGAAACTTGAAGCACCCAAACTGACTCATGAAAAAAAATCAAAGCGTATAAAGAGAAACCAAAGACGAAACAATACGTAGTGAGAGGTTGTGCAACTAGGATGATATTCTGTAACAACTTTTTTAACGAATTTGAGAGGATGATGGTGAAGAACTCGAAAGCCATTGGTGTCTTGCGGTCGTTTCCATACATTCTGCTATAGCACAACAACCCTTCTTCTGACCACCATTGGTGTCTTGCGGTCATAAGAATGGTTGTTGCGCTGTAGCAGAATGTATGGAAATGACCACAACACACCAATGGCTTTCGAGTTCTTCGCCATCACCCTCTCCAATTCATTAAAAAAGCTGGTACAGAAAATCATCCTAGTTGCACAACCTCTCTGTTGACAAATACGACATCAACGGGTATCGCATTCATACCTTAGGCAAAGAGCTATCTATGGCCGACCGAAAGTCTACAAATTGTTGTGTCTCTGCTATCGACGAAGGAGGTACCGAGTATTATGGGAGAGTTGAAGCAATTTATGAACTTCAATTCTATGGTGAAAACCCACCGAACGTCGTAGTCTTCAAATGTTATTGGTTCCAGCCAAAGGAGACTAGAAGGACTCATGAACATATAGGGCTAGTCGAAATCAAACAAAGCACCCATTTAGATGTTCCCGATGTCTATATTACGGCTCAATAGGCGACCCAAGTTTTCTATCTACCTTGGGCCTGCCAAACTGATCCAAATCTGAATGGTTGGGATGTCGTTTATGAAGTGCCGCCACGTGTTAGACCACCTCCCCCCAATGAAGAGGATTATGAACCTCACATTAACCCAGACACATATGAAGGTGAATTCTTCCAAGAAACATGCCTTTCCAAAAAATTCTTCAAGAAATGCTCTACTTCACCCCAGAACATTGAAGTAGACAGCGACAGTGAATCCGACTTCACCCCTGAGCTGGAACAAGAAGAGCCGGAACAATAAGAGGTTACTGCTGCGGATGACTTATCAATGCTTGACCGATTACATAAAGGTGGCCTTCCACATGTTGATGCCGCTGAACCCGATGAGAACATCATTCATGATAGTGATGATGATGATGATGCATTTATTGACCCCGGAGCATATATAGACGATCAATATTATTATTAGTTCATGTCAGGTATCCAATTTGTATTATATACATATATATTGTTAGTTCATGTTAGGTATTCAATTTTTTTATGTTGTACTTGATGATGATACACTTAAGTTATATACATATTATTATTCATGTCGGTATTAATTTTTTTTATGTTGTACTAATTTCGTTTACTCTTTGTCATGGCAGGTGTTGAAAGATGGTGGGCGCGGGTAAGGAGCGCTCCGAGGCTCCTTCTTCGTCAGCGCGTGGTGGGAGTGGTACTTCCATTCCACCCGTACCTCTCCGGAGAGCTTTGTACGAGGGTATGGCTTCATTGGTGGGCGCTTCTTCGTCGGCGTTGTTGCCCACCAGGAGAGGAGGTCGGGGTGGGAGGAAGAGAGGAGGTCGGGGAGGACGTGGCTGTGGTAGAGGTAGGAAGGCTCCTACGCCTTCCTCGCCGCCATCCCCAGCTGATTCACCCGAGCACATGACTGCTAGGGTGGACATGTCTGAGGAGGAGGCTACACGGACTCCGGTCCACGAGCCTTGGGTCAACGGGCCTTCGGCCCACGAGACTTCTGCCCATGAGACTCCGGACCAGGGTACATCCCAGGAGATATCCGAATGGGGTACCTTATGAGCTCGCCTGAGATAAGGCCTCGTCAACGGCCTTATGAGCTCGCCTTCAAGGTTAGTTATACGGACTCAGCTATCTTTCCTCCATTACATTGTGTGTGCAGCAATCGATGATTACAATGCTAACGAGGAGTGGTGTTGCAGGCTGCTCTTCAGAGAGAGAGATAGAACCTAGGCGCTTCTGGCGGAGAGGGACCGGCAGGCAGCGGAGAAGGAGCAGGAGTTGGAGGAGAGGACTGCTAGGATGTTGGAGGAGGAGAGGGCACGGAATGACATGCAGAACCGAGCCATGTACGAGCTCCTCGTGGTAAGTTTCTTCTGCATATTACCAAATCATGCACTTAATGTTCGTTTCATTACTAACTAGTATGACTGACTCGTCAAACCAAATGTGCAGACTCTATGCAAGAAGACTGGTCAGACCCCTCCGCCGATGCCACTCATTGCTCCGGGGACCATGGTGAGTTTCATTTGAATGGTCATTAGTTACTAGTCTTAACATTTGAGTGTCATCATGCTAACGAAACATTGCAAATGATCTTTGGTGCAGCGTAACTCCAGACAAGCATCGCACGATCCTTCTCCAGGTGGTACCGGCACGAGCAACCCCGGTGCTTCACCTCCGTGATGAGGGTAAGTTTTCTCTAGTGTTTTGCTTAACAAATGCATAATGACCTAGACTTAACTTTATTTCCTCCAATATGCTTACCATAATGACCTATACTTAGCTTATTTTCCTCTAAAATGACATAATAACCTTACTGAGCTCCAAAATGATCCATTTTACCTAAGTTAGCTCCTAAATGACCTAAGTTAGCTCTAAGTTAGCTATAATATGCTAAGTTAGCTCTAATATGCTTAGTTATCTAGGTTAGCTCAATAATGACCTATACTTAGCTTACTTATGTCAAAAATGGCATAATATACTTAGTTAACTCAAAAATGGCATAATTACCTAGGTTAGCTCAATAATGACATATACTTAGCTTATTTAGTTCATTTATGATATAAGTAGCTTACTTAGCTCATAAATGGCATGATAACCTTGGTAAGCTCATAAATGTCATATAGTTAGCTTACTTACGTCAAAAATAGCATGATTACCTAGGTTAGCTCGAAAATGATCCATTTTACCTAGGTTAGCTCAAAATATCCATTTTCCTAAGTTAGCTCCAAATGATCCATTTTAACCTAAGTTACCTCCAAAATGATCCATTTTACCTAAGTTAGCTCATAAATGATCCATTTTACCTAAGTTAGCTCCAAAATGATCCATTTTAGCTAAGTTAGCTCATAAATGATCCATTTTACCTAAGTTAGCTCCAAAATGAGCTAAGTTAGCTCTAAGTTAGCTCTAATATGCTTAGTTACCTAGGTTAGCTCAATAATGACCTATACTTAGCTGCTTTATATAAAAAAATGGCATAATATGCTTAGTTAACTCAAAAATGGCATACTTACCTAGGTTAGCTCCAAAATGATCCATTTTACCTAAGTTAGCTCCAAAATGATCCATTTTACCTAGGTTAGCTCCAAAATGATCCATTTTACCTAAGTTAGCTCCAAAATGATCCATTTTACCTAGGTTAGATCATAAATGATCCATTTTTGCTAAGGTAGCTCATAAATGATCCATTTTAGCTAAGGTAGCTCATAAATGATCCATTTTACCTAAGCTAGCACATAAATGATCCATTTTACCAAAGTTAGCTCATAAATGATCCAATTTACCTAAGTTAGCTCATAAATGTCTTTTTTACCTAAGTTAGCTCATAAATGTCATATACTTCTTCTTCTTCTTCTTCTTCTTCATTTTCTTCTTCTTCTTCTTCTAACTTTCTTGTTTCCCATTTTGCAGATTTCATTCACTTCATGGAAGCTTACATTGATGGAGTGCTTCTTTTCCCTTTCTGTTTTCTTTTGTATCGATGAACAATGTGGAACTTGTCATATGGATGAACAATGTGAAACTATTGTAATATGTATGGATGGAACTATGTGTTGGATATGTATGTATGATGAAACTTATGTGTTGGATATGTCATATGTCTGCTGTGAAATTGCCCTGTGAAAAAAAATATATATCATATATTTGCTATGAAAATGCTTGGATATAAGAAAAAATAGAAAAAAAGAGGTAATGTAGCCTCTTTGCCGTCTGCCACCGACGGCAAAGGGGCCTTTGCCGTCTGCCACCGACGGCAAAGAGGCCATGTGGCAGCAACCTGTGCAACCTGGGAGCTGACCCATTTGGTCACTTTGTCGTCTGTGGCAGACGGCAAAGGCTACGGGAGTTTGCCATCCATGGTAGACGGCAAAGGCTGGGGGGTTTGCCATCTATGGCAAACGGCAAAGGCTGGGGAGGGCATGACGCGTGGCTGTCATCAGATAGCAGACGGCAAAGGGGAGGGCATGTTTGCCAGCTATGGCAGACGGCAAAGCCTCCCGTTAGCCACCTCAGTTGTTTGCCATCCACCTTCTTTGCCATCTACCACAGACGGCAAAGGGGTCTTTGTCGTCTGCTGGCAAATAGCAGACGGCAAATCAGTTGTTTACCGTTACTTACTGTGCCGGGCATGTTTGTCGTCCGCGGCTCAGCAAAGACCATTGCCGTCAGCTTTCCGGTCCTTTGCTGTCTGCCATGGCAGACAGTAAATCAGCTGATTCCTGTAGTGATCGTAGCCATGGCCTCACACCTAAGTCTTTTCACGAGGGCATCTGCCGTGTTAAACCCACGACACTATGTGTTGGGGATATAACTATTGAGTATAAACCGCCCAGGAGGGGCTGGGTTATGCTCGTAGTGATTTACCTGTATTGAAGCCCATGAAGACATAGATATGGCGACTTACGAAGGAGACTTAATAAGAAGGCCCAAAGCCCAAAGGCGAGTAAGGGCCCATAGATGTAAACCGCCATAAGTATATGACTTGTATTGTAAGATAGGAAAGAGTGGATACCGAGCCGGACACGTTTATGAGCCGGCCGGGATTCTGTGAACCGCCGGGCGTCAACCTGTGTATATAAAGGGACGACCCGGCGGCGGTTTAGGGAAGGGAGACAACAGATCGAGAGCCAGGTTAAGCGTATTCGCTCCCTGGTCATCGAAACCCTAGCAGTACCACCTCAAACTGGATTAGACTTTCACCTTCACCGCAAGGGGCCGAACCAGTATGAACTCCCCGTGTCCTTTGTCCTGATTAACCCCTTTAAGCTAACCTCATTGCGATGGCTCCACGACTAAGTCCTCACACTAGGACATCTGCCGTGACGATTACACGACAGTTGGCGCCCACCGTGGGGCCAGCGCATGGTGGTTTCGAGTTCTTTAAGGGAAACTTCGAAGGGATCAAGGGATACGCTGTGGGCCGGATGACCAAGAGTCGTCGCGGCAAGCTCTACATCGGCGATGAAGGCTGGGGCCCTGAGGCCGGCTCAATTGAGTACGGGTACCAGGTCCCCTTCGGTGGAATGCACGTCTTCATTGGCAAGATCAGCGAACCGGGCCCTGAGCCGGACACCTACACCGACATCATCGAGACGGCTCAGCATGTAAAACCCACCCGAGGTCAGCCCGCCATGAGTCGTGCCTTCGTGGGATTCATCAATGGTGCGGGATCTGAGGATAAATCAGTATCTGACGATGAGACAGTTGTCTATTCTGATGGCGAGTCATCCACCGGTGAAACCGAGTCATTGTACCGACTGCAAGATGGTCGGCTTGGGGGCTGTTCCGATGGCGATAGTATTCCGGACCCCTACGAGCCGCCGAACCGGCTTGCAATCTTCATGGCCGGTACGCAGCCAGTGCAGCACTCTTCAACTGCAGCGGCATTGATTTTCGGATCAGCAGCGGCGATGGCAGCCAGGGCAGGAGGCCCTACGCGCCCGCCGGCTCAAGTCTTGTCCGGTTTACTAGACGCCTTGGCAATACTGCTGACGACGGAGGTCAACCCAGATAATCAAGAGCAGCATAATGCGGAAGTCGTGAAATTGCGAGATCAGATAGCTCAAGCTAAGGAAGACCTGGCAGCTGAAGATGCCAGGATGGCTGCAGAGCGGGTTACGTTGGATGCTGAAGCGCAGCGGATTCAGTCGGAGTCTTACCGGCTCATGCTAGATCAGAACGCTTCAAACGAAGTCATGAGGAGGAGGCATCAATCTCACCTGCCACCGGTTTACGAGGCAAGGAACCTCTTTAACACGCCAGGAGCAGGAACCAGTAACCCGCCAGTGGCGGACCGGGTTGACAATGTATATAATAAACCGGCACCCCTGCTAAAGCAGGGCCTCTATCGTCTTTTCTTAATGAGTTTTTGGTTACTTGGGGACTTCCAGCTTATGAGCAAAGTTATGATTACCCTTTGAACCGGCTTATAAGCCAACTGAAAAAAAAACTTGGGGGCTTGCTACCCAGGTTAAAGGTACCAAAGAGAGTCTGTTGCAAAATCACAGCTCAAACATAGGTGCCCCTTGAGCACAGCTCAAAAATATTATTTGGGGGCTCCTTGATTCTAAAGAACAAAGAGTTTGTATAACCCTTGTAATAGGCTTAAAAGCCAGGCTTGGAAGCCAGGTGTATTCACCTAAAACCCCGGGTTATCCTGCCTTTTTAAGTAAGCCACTCCACCCAGGTATTCCTGGAATGACCCGCCGAACGTTTGACAAGTCAATCTTATACAGACCCTGAACTTGTCAAAGTTAAAACGACGATTGGTTATGTGAGGTCCATCTTACAAGGTTTGTATATAGGTTTAACTCAGTGGCTGTGCGGCCCGTGAAAGCACTCGATTTTCGGCCTGGCAGCCCATGAAAAGCCTCGTTTTTTCGTTTGTTTTATTCCACAGTTTTTGAGGTTTATTTGATGAGGCTTATAATGCTTTATGATCATAATCCATCCGGTGTTTATTAACCCGGCCTGGTTTTTGACTATAAGTCGCCAGTATGAGATAAGATAACATTCGGTGTTTATTAACCCGGCCTGGCTTTTGACTATAACTCGCTAGTATGAGATAAGATAATATCCGGTGTTTATTAACCCGGCCTGGTTTTGTTCATAAGCCAAGCAATCTATGATAATTACCAGTGCTCAAAATTTGGGTTCTCCCCCTTACTACACCGGTTTGATAAACCAACAGTGTGATCAATTATCACACGTATGATATATTTCAAATTTGGTTATTCTTAAAGTCCAGCCTTGGGTATAAGCTATGTTAGTTTCCATGGTTTTATATTGGGCGTTATGACCCGTCCGGAGGTAAACCGCCAGGACACTTTTAATCCATTGCATGCAGGAGCAGATTCCACAGTGTTAATATTATAAGCATAAGTGGCATATCTTAACATGGTGGATTAGCAGTGTCATGTAAAGTAAATATGCACGATGGCATAGCAGAACAAGAGTTTAAGCTAGCCTATTACAAGGCGTTTGGTGCCCAAAAGAATAATTGTTTTAACAAGTCTTAAAGAAAGCAGCTGCTAAACCGGCTCCCGGCTTACGAGTCCTGGCCTGGCCGACTTGAAGGTTGCGGATCGTCCAGCGCCGGTTCATCTTCCTCCTCTCTACCCAGTGGCTGGAAGTCAATGGTGGTCCAATCAATCCCAGTTAAGGCCTTGAATACAGCTTCATCACTTATAAGTGTGGAGGGGTCAACATCAGGGGCATAGGTATGCTTACGGATTGGAGGAATAAGATTTGAAGCATCATAAGTTGGCGCGTTAACTCTCTTGTTGTTGGCATCATAAATCGACTGATAATGTGAAAGATCGGTTTCTTCAGCCAATTTGCTAGCCAATGGGCGCATTTCCCTCGTCAAGGCTCTGAGGTCATCGTTATTAAACTCTGACCCGTCCTCCTTTATGCTCAGGTAGCCGTTTCCCACATCGGCTGGATCAAGATCAGATATCCAAGCTTTGGCCCGAGTCAGTGCAATAAGAGCACCCGCCCTGGCAGCTGACTTCTTTAGCTCCTCAAACCGTGCAGGCATCATCGCCAGCCTTTCCAACGTCTCCTTGATCAAGGTTGGGGGCGGTTTATTATGGGAAGCTGTGCAGATAACCCGTTGTACGCCGGTATATAATTGCTCTATAAGTGTATAGGCGGCTTTCAGTTTTTGCCGCATATCTGAGCCAAGATGAGCAATGCGAGTTCCTGCATCATCAAAAACATCGATAAACCGGCAGTCTCTTACATAATACATGTTCAAAGCTTATGAAAAAGTTATTTACCAAATACAGCAGTGGTCATGGCATTTATTTGTTGTTTCAAGCCAGTCAGCTCCTCAGCTACCGGGTTTAGGGCAGCCTCAGTATCCTCAGCCCTCTTCAGCAGAGTTGACTTTTCTGTATCCCAACCTGCCCGCTCGTTCTTGTAGCTCTCCTTCAGTTTCTCCATTGCTGTTAAGGCACTGGTCAGTTCCTCCTTGGCTTTGGAGGTCTCGGCTTGTTGCGACTTGATATTTTCTTGAAGGTCAGCGATTTGAGATTCCTTCTTGTTAAGACCAGCCTGCAAGAGACATGTAATTAATTACATAGCAGTGCATATTCAAAGTCCCAAGCACATAACAAGTAATATACTTGGCACTTGGGGGCTAATGTCTATTGCTTCTTATCAAAAAAAAATTACAAGTCCCAGGCACATAACAACTATCAGCTTGATGGTCAGCCGGATTATAAAGGTGCTAAGTAAGAATTTTGAGCCTTACAGCATAATTAGTCTCAACTTAACATATTTGTTAAAGTCGACCCTTGGGGGCTACACAGGTGAAATTGAAGAGTTATTATTCTAAAAGTCCCGGTTCATATTGACATTATAAACCGGCCCTTGCGGGCTAGTGGAGTTGATCTATATGGCTCTTGAAAGTTTGCAGAACATTCTATTCTTTTATGTCCAGTAAACTTGGCGGCTAAGGGAAGAATATTTATGCAGAGTTAACAGCATTTACCTCATATCGCTCCTTCATCATGTTCAGTAAACTGGCTTCATAATCACGGCTTGTGTACAAACGGTTTAAAAACCCAGAATGAATATCTTGGGCGCTGAGGTGGGCATAGCTTTCCAAGTTCGCCTTCCACTTGCCCTTGTCAACAACAGAAAATTCTTCTTTGGCACTATGTTTTGACAGAGCAGTGGGGTTGTCTGGGGCTGTATACCTGACACCGGTAACTACAACATCGTTGG
The DNA here is from genome assembly GCA_011799875.1 of Thinopyrum elongatum. Lineage (NCBI taxonomy): Eukaryota > Viridiplantae > Streptophyta > Magnoliopsida > Poales > Poaceae > Thinopyrum > Thinopyrum elongatum. The sequence continues at coordinate 489,459,437 of CM022303.1, read as the reverse complement.
CTTTGTCATCAGCAGCCTTAGTTGGGCTTGGCGGGTTATCAGCATGCCCCATCGGATCAATTTCCATCTGTTCAACAAAGGTTTCATGATCTTGCGGTGGCGGATTATCAAAAATAGCTTCAGTATTTGGTTCAAACTGTTCCGGGTTCTTTTCCGGATCAGTTGGCGCGCTGTCATTAGCCGGTTTGTTCAATTTGGCCTTTTTACTGGGTCTGGCCTTGGCTCTGACAGAGACGCAAATAGCAGGTTAGTATAATGATCAAGCATAAGGTATAAGGGGTTAGGTAAAAATGCTCACCCAGGAACAGTTTTGAGGGTTGGGATTTGTGTCCCTGTGGACTCGCCAGAGGATGAATGGGAAGTTCCCTGATAGTTTGAATCAGACGGATTAAGAGGTTGTCGGAAATAACCCGCCTTGGGATAAGATGTGTCAGAAATAGAAGAGACCTCTGGGCGGCGTTTACGAGCTAGCGAGTTCGGTAAACTGGAAGAAGTGACCACATGGCCACAATGCTGGGTTGTGCGGCGAGCTTCGTATTGTTGCTTCTTCAAAAGAAAGTTTGGATCCAAGTAAGCTAGGGGGTGAGAAAATCTTACTTTCCGGCTTGCTTGTCGGGTTTTCTGTGTGGGCAGAGGTTCTGAACCGGATGAGAGAATAGTTACCTCTACGTCGTTTGCGCGGCTAGCTTCTGCGTCGTCCTGATAAAAATCATCGTCAATGAGATGTATGAAAAAAGAGCCAAGTGAATCAAGTTCTACCTCTGACTCCGGATTATCATCGTCAATGTTTAACTCGGTAGGCTTGGTGTTTTTCTTCTTAGCGGGCTTCTTGTTGACCTTGGTCTTGACACGAGGTATTTTGGCCGGTTTATCCTGCGGTTTCTTCTTCCAGAACGGGTCATCACCCTGTTTAAAGATTGGAAAAATCATAAGGGAGTAGTAAGAATATGGATTAAAGCAGGAGTGGAGCAATTCTTACAGCTGGCAGTTTATTTGAAGCACAGAAAGGACTAAGTCCTGTTTTGCTACAGTCGGTCACCGGTTCATCCAACATCTTCTTGACAGATTCAGTAATTTCAGTATCAGTCAGCTGAATATCAGTGTGGCGTTGAGGGTCTTTCACATCCCCTGTGTACTCACACATTAAACCGGGGCGATGGCTTAAAGGCAAAATGATCCAAGATACCCAGCAACGGACAAAATCAATGCCTGCCAAACCGTTTGCCATAAAGGCTCTGAGCTTTGAAAGCTGTGGTGCATATTTGGACCGTTCCTTTGCATTGAGTCTTTGGGGGAATGGATGTGCATCGGTAAGCCGGTGAGCACGGTAACCCGGCAGAGGATTCTCGCCAGCTGGAGATGTATCTTGGCAATAGAACCAAGTTTGATTCCAATCTTTGGGATGGCTATGATGCCTAGCGTGAGGGAAGTTGACGTCTTTTCTCTTCTGAATTGAAACCCCGCCAAGTTCAGTATTGGGCCCATCCGTAAATTCAGTACGGCGGTTTAAATAGAAGAAATCTCTGAACAGGTCGACTGTGGGCTCTTCTTGTAGGTAGGCTTCACAAAACACTTGAAAATTGCAAATATTGGACACGGAGTTAGGCCCAATATCTTGAGGGTGAAGTTGGAAGAAGTGAAGCACATCACGGATTTTTTTGATCCGGGAGGGCTGAACCCTCGACTCAGATGATCAACAAAAACGATCACTTCCCCATCCTTGGGCTCAGGAGGATTTTCCGGACCGGGGGCTCTCCAGTGGATGTCTTCCTTTTTCGCTAAAGTGCCGGTTGCAACACACCCATTCAGTTCTTCCTCTGTAACCCGGGATGGAACCCAGTTACAGGAATAAAAGGATTTGGCCATTTACACGATAACCTGGAAAAGATTTGTGCCGTTTTAAGGTTCATGGTTAACAGGCAGAAAGTGTTGAAGCATGCATAAATGTTAAACCGGACAGTGACGTTATTAAGTTACAAAGACGAGCACTTGGCAGTTTAAGAGGGGACTAATGGTACCTGGCAGGTTATTATTTTCTGAGGTTAAACCGCCTACACGGATATTGAAAGTATAGATCTGAAGTTGGAAAATGGCTAAGTGATGGAAAAACAGGTCTGACAGATTAATGCTATAATTGTGGATCTACGACAGTTCAGATAATGGAAAAATCTATACCTAAAAGGTTTCAGTACCTGAGCAGTTCATGTATTCACGTTGGATTTCTTATGCAAAAGGAGATGTTCTAATAAGCAAAAGTAAGTACCACGACCACCGCCGCACAGGAGGAGTGCCAAGTTTGAATCAAAAATTACAAGCTATAGCGAAGAACGAGGATGAACTCCGATGAACTCTTGGAAACCCTAATGGGATCTAGGGGAAAAGGAAGGAAGAGGACTCACCAGAACTGTTGAGTAGCGGAGGCGCGCGGATGAACTCTGGTTGATTCAGGTTGATGCAGCGGCCGTTGTTGAGGCAGAGGCAAAGGTCGACGACGGCGGCGGAGCTCGGGCGCTGAGGCGATGCGAGGTGGAAGACAGAGACGAGGAGGCAAGGGGGGAAAGTGAAAAGGACCCCTGGCCCTATTTATAAGGTGAATGGATAAGTGGCATGCGCGGGAATCGAGGAGCTCCAAATTGGATATGTGACAGGACTGAAGTCTCGATTTTCGGAGGTTCATTAAAAAGGAGATGCATATATGATTTCTGGATGTTTATAAAATTAATGACAGGTGACGTCATGGTGGGTTATCATGATCTCGGAAGATGACGTCACAGTGAGTTACAAATTTTTGCGAAGGTAATGAAGAAGGAATTTTCCTAAGTGTTGAAGATTGACATGAACAAGTTCAAATCAACCTGGGGCCTAATGTTGGGGATATAACTATTGAGTATAAACCGCCCAGGAGGGGCCGGGTTATGCTCGTAGTGATTTACCTGTATTGAAGCCCATGAAGACATAAAAGATGGCGACTTACGAAGGAGACTTAATAAGAAGGCCCAAAGCCCAAAGGCGAGTTAGGGCCCATAGATGTAAACCGCCATAAGTATATGACTTGTATTGTAAGATAGGAAAGAGTGGATACCGAGCCGGACACGTTTATGAGCCGGCCGGGATTCTGTGAACCGCCGAGCGTCAACCTGTGTATATAAAGGGACGAACCGACGGCGGTTTAGGGAAGGGAGACAACAGATCGAGAGCCAGGTTAAGCGTATTCGCTCCCTGGTCATCGAAACCCTAGCAGTACCACCTCAAACTGGATTAGGCTTTCACCTTCACCGCAAGGGGCCTAACTAGTATAAACTCCCCGTGTCCTTTGTCCTGATTAACCCCTTTAAGCTAACCTCATTGCGATGGCTCCACGACTAAGTCCTCACACTAGGACATCTGCCGTGACGATTCCACGACACTATGGTTAGATTTTATCTTAATACTTTTCTCATAGTTGCGGATGCTTGCGAGGGGGTTAATCATAAGTAGGAGTTTTGTTCAAGTAAGAACAACATCTAAGCACCGGTCCACCCACATATCAAATTATCAAAGTAGCGAACACGAATCAAACCAACATGACCACAAAAGGATTGGGCTACCTTTCTGCACTTTATTTACCGTTATCGCTACTTGTCCGTTACAAATTATCTTGCTATCAAACTACTTGTTACCGACTATTTCAGTGCTTGCAGAAAATGCCTTGCTGAAAACCACTTGTCATTTCCTTCTGCTCCTCGTTGGGTTCGACACTCTTACTTATCGAAAGGACTACGATTGATCCCCTATACTTGTGGGTCATCAGCCGCCACCTGTTCTGCCGCGGCCTGAAGGGCCATAGCGTGCTTGATCCAGCGTTGCAGCCTCGAGCATCCGGAATGCTTGCGATGACGTGCAGCTGGAAGGTGAGTAGCCACTCGGTATAGGGCCAAGGGCTGCCGGAGAAGGACTCCGAACGAAGATGCCTAGAAATGCGTCGCGCCGTAGACGGGCATTGCTTCCACGTCTAGTGGGGCCTGGTGAAGCCATGCTGAGTCGTCGGCGGTGAAGCTGAGCATCCCGAAATGGATATCACCACGGACTAACATGATGATGACGAATCCACCTACGCCATGAAATTTCGCTAGACACCTAGCCCCATGGTGGGTGCCAACTGTCAGGGTTACGATCCTGACAATGATTACTAGGGGTACGAATGAGGGGTAGAGCCTAGCTACAGCGCAGGTGTAACACTTGATGTTTAACGAGTTCAGGCCCCTCTCAGCGGAGGTAATAGCCCTACGTCTCGTGCCCTGAGTCTTGGTTTTTGTTTGATGGGTATAGTTACAGAGATTGCTTGACCCCCGACTAAGGAGGTGAGCAGCAACTTATATAGAGTGCACCGCAGCCCCATGTCCTCCACGTCGCTGGGGAATTAAGTGACATGGAATGCGTCAGTTACAGGTATTATGAGCTTATACTACAACTGTTACAGGTAATGGTAGTCTTGACTCTGTCCTAAAGGTAACTTAGGATCCCTTGACCGTTATAACTTCCATGTCGTCCCTTTAGCTCCAAGGTCCGAGTGGTGGTTGTCTGGTACGTCTCCAACGTATCTATAATTTTTTATTGTTCCACGCTATTATATTATCTGTTTTGGATGTTTTATATGCATTAATATGCTATTTTATATTATTTCTGGGACTAACTTATTAACCTAGAGCCCAGTGCCAGTTTCTGTTTTTTCCTTGTTTTTGAGTTTCGCAGAAAAGGAATATCAAACGGAGTCCAACTGGAATAAAACTTTACGATGATTTTTCTTGGACCAGAAGACACCTACGAGACTTGGAGTCGAAGTCAGAAGACCCACGAGGCGACGACAAGCCGTAGGGGCGCGCCCTAGGGGGGGCGCCCCCTGGCTTGAGGCCCCCTCAGGAGTCCACCGACCTACTTCTTCATCCTATATATTCACATATATTCCAAAACCCTAGAAGAGAGCCACGAAAATACTTTTCCACCGCCGCTACCTTCTGTTCTCGTGAGATCCCATCTTGGGGCCTTTTCCGGTGATCTGCCGGAGGAGGATTCGACCACGGAGGGAAGTTACTTCAACCCTATTGCCTCTCCGATGAAGCGTGAGTAGTTTACCTCAGACCTACGGGTCCATAGCTAGTAGCTAGATGGCTTCTTCTCTCTCTTTGATTCTCAATACCATGTTCTCCTTGATGTTATTCTTGGAGATCTATCCGATGTAATATTCTTTTGCGGTGTGTTTGTCGAGATTCGATGAATTGTGGATTTATGATCAGATTATCTATGAATATTATCTGAATCTTCTCTGAATTCTTATATGCATGATTTGATATCTTTGTATTCCTCTTTGAATTATCGGTTTGGTTTGGCCAACTAGATTGGTATTTCTTGCAATGGGAGAGGTGCTTAGTTTTGGGTTCAATCTTGTGGTGTCCTCACCCAGTGACATAGTAGGGGTAGCGAGGCACATATTGTATTGTTTCCATCAAGGATAAAAAGATGGGGTTTTCATCATATTGCTTGAGTTTATCCCTCTACATCATGTCATCTTACTTAAGGCGTTACTCTGTTCTTTATGAACTTAATACTCTAGATGCATGCTGGATAGCGGTTGATGTGTGGAGTAATAGTAGTAGATGCAGAATCGTTTCGGTCTACTTGACAAGGACGTGATGCCTATATGCATAATCATTGCCTTGGATATCATCATAACTTTGCGCTTTTCTATCAATTGCTCGACAGTAATTTGTTCACCCATCGTATTATTTGCCTTCAAGAGAGAAGCCTCTAGTGAAACCTATGGCCCCTGGGTTTTTTTTCCATCATATATTTTCAGATCTATATATCAAAAATACCAAAAATACCTTGCTGCAATTTATTTACTTTTATTTTGTTTTACATTTTGGCAATCTTATATACCTATCTCTATCAGATCTCACCTTTGCAATTGACCATGAAGGGATTGACAACCCCTTTATTGCATTGGGTGCAAGTGTTTGATTGTTTGTGCAGGTGCATAGATTGGGGACTTGCTTGTACCTCCTACTGGATTGATACCTTGGTTCTCTAACTGAGGGAAATACTTATCTCTACTTTGCTGCATCACCCTTTCCTCTTCAAGGGAAAACCAACGCAAGCTCAAGAAGTAGCAGGAAGAATTTCTGGCGCTGTTGCCGGGGAGGTCTACATCAAGCCTACCAAGTACCCACCATAAACTCTCATCTCTTGCATTACATTATTCGCCATTTGCCTCTCCTTTTCCTCTCCCCCACTTCTAAAATGATTTCCAGAAAAATACAAAAAGATTTACCTTTTTATGTGCCCTTCTTCTGTTCGTTTTTTGTTTGCTTTTTGTTTGTTCGTGCAAAAGATCGCTCGATTTGCTTTTATGGCTAGCTCCTCTATCATGATCGATACCCCGGAAAACGAGGTTCTTAATTTTAAACAAAGGGGTGGGGAGAATCTGAAAGATGCTTGGTATAGAATTTGCAATGCTCAAAATAGATCTACTCATAAGCAATCTACTACTGTTCTTCTTCAAACTTTTTTGTGGGTGTGACTATTTGGTATACATATGTGCTAGATACTATTACTGGGGGGAATTTCTTGGGTAGCCACACTATGGATGCCTACAATGCTATGTTAAATCTAGTAGGATCTCCACCGCTTATGGTTAATGAAACGGTTTCAACTTTGGAACATGTGATGCAACGGCTTGATATTATTGAAAATAAAATCCCCACCATAGAGCTATTTGAGAGTTTAGATAAAAAGTTCCATAATCACATTACTTAACTTGGATCGAAGGTGGGGGTTACTTTGAAAAACTTTAAGGAAAAAGAACCCATGGTTAAGGAGAAAATTGATCAAGATTCCTCTAGAATTGATAAATTAGAAGATATTATTACCAATTTGGGTTCCGCTTTTGCCACTGTTAAAACTAATCCAAAACTTCCTCCTACTAAAACTACCTAGTTTATTTATGTTCCTAAAGATAAGGGTGATTCTTCTAGTAAAGAAAATGGAGATCTTAAGATGATAAGTGTTCACCCCAACTTTCTCAATATTATTAAGGAACCAATTGCTACTAGTGAATTTCTTGATTTCCTGCCTAGGAGTGTGATTATTGATAAAACCAAAGAATATCCTAGAGGGTATAAGTATGCAATTGAGGAATTACATACAAAGATGACAATACCTAGATCTATTGCAATATGCCTAGCTAGGGGCGTTAAACAATAGCTCTTATTGGGAGGCAACCCAATTTTATTTTTGTGTTTTTTGTTTTGCTTCTGTTCTTGAATAAAATAAATATTATTACCTCTGTAGTAATTGTGTTTTGGTGTTTTAATTAGTGTTTGTGCCAAGTAAGACCTTTGGGATGGCTTACAGTGATAGTTGATTTGATCTTGCTGAAAAACAGAAAATTTTGCGTCCAGTCACAGAATTGTTTAAATTCACTGGAGCGTGGAAAAACCCTTAATGTTTTACAAAAGATTTATATACAAATTTCCTCTGTTTTTCTAATTTTTCCGCATTTTTGGAGTTACAGAAGTACTATAACAAATCCGATCTTCGCAGACTGTTCTGTTTTTGGCAGATTCTGTTTTCTATGTGTTGTTTGCTTATGTTGATGAATCTATGGGTAGTATCAGGGGGTATGACCATGGAGAAGTTGGAATATAGTAGATATTACACCAATATAAATAAATAATGTGTTAACGACAGTACCAAAAAGTGGTGATTTATTTTCTTATACTAACGGATCTCATGAGTTTTCTATTGAGTTTTGTGTTGTGAAGTTTTCAAGTTTTGGGTAAAGATTTGATGGACTATGGAATAAGGAGTGGTAAGAGCCAAAGATTGGGGATTCCCAAGGCACCCCAAGGTAATATTCAAGGACAACCAATAGCCTAAGATTGGGGATGCCCCGGAAGGCATCCCCTCTTTCGTCTTCGTCTATCGGTAAATTTACTTGAGGCTATATTTTTATTCACCACATGATATGTGTTTTGCTTGGAGCGTCTTGTATGATATCAGTCTTTGCTTTTTAGTTTGCCACAATCATCCTTGATGTACACACCTTTTGAGAGGGACACGCATGAATCATGATTTATTAGAATACTCTATGTGCTTCACTTATATCTTTTGAGCTAGGCAATTTTGCTCTAGTGCTTCACTTATATCTTTTTAGAGCACGGCAGTGGCTTTATTTTATAGAAATTGTTGAACTCTCTTGATTCACTTATATTATTTTGAGAGTCTCTAAAAAGCATGGTAATTTGCTTTGGTTATGAATTTAGTCCTAATATGATGGGCATCCAAGAGGGATATAATAAAAACTTTCATATAAAGTGCATTGAATACTGTGAGAAGTTTGATTCCTTATGATTGTTTTGAGATATAAAGATGGTGATATTAGAGTCATGCTAGTGAGTAATTGTGGATTGGTAGAAATGCTTGTGTTAAAGTTTGTGATTCCTGTAGCATGCACGTATGGTGAACCGTTATGTGATGAAGTCGGAGCATGATTTATTTATTGATTGCCTTCCTTATGAGTGGCGGTCGGGGATGAGCGATGGTCTTTTCCTACCAATCTATCCCCCTAGGAGCATGTGTGTAGTACTTTTTTTGATAGCTAATAGACTTTTGCAATAAGTATGTGAGTTCTTTATGACTAATGTTGAGTCCATGGATTATACGCACTCTCACCCTTCCACCATTGCTAGCCTCTCTAGTACCGCACAACTTTCGCCGGTGCACTACACCCACCATAACCCTTCCTCAAAACAGCCACCATATCTACCTATTATGGCATTTCATAGCCATTCTGAGATATATTGCCATGCAACTTCCACCGTTCCGTTTATTATGACACGCTTCATCATTGTCATATTGCTTTGCGTGATCATGTAGTTGACATCGTATATGTGGTGAAGCCACCATTCATATTTTTTATACATGTCTCTCTTGATCATTGCACGTCCCGGTACACCGCTGGAGGCATACATATAGATTCATATTTTTGTTCTAAGTATCGAGTTGTAATTCTTGAGTTGTAAGTAAATAAAAGTGTGATGATCATCATTATTAGAGCATTGTCCCATGTGAGGAAAGGATGATGGAGACTATGATTCCCCCACAAGTCAGGATGAGACTCCAGACGAAAAATAAAAAAATGAGAAAAAAAAGAGGCCAAAGAGCCCAAAATAAAAAAAATGAGAGAAAAGAGAGAAGGGGCAATGCTACTATCCTTTTTCCACACTTGTGCTTCAAAGTAGCACCATGATCTTCATGATAGAGAGTCTCCTATTTTGTCACTTTCTTATACTAGTGGAAATTTTCGTTTATAAATTGGCTTGTATATTCCAATGATGGGCTTCCTCAAGGTGCCCTAGGTCTTCATGAGCAAGCGAGTTGGATGCACACCCACTTAGTTTCTTTTTGAGTTTTGATACACTTATAGCTCTAGTGCATTCGTTGCATGGCAATCCCTACTCACTCACATTGATATCTATTGATGGGCATCTCCATAGCCCATTGATACGCCTAGTTGATGTGAGACTATCTCCTTCTTTTTGTCTTCTCCACAACCACCATATTCTATTCCACCTATAGTGCTATATCCATGGCTCACGCTCATGTATTGCGTGAAAGTTGAAAAAGTTTGAGAACATCAAAAGTATGAAACAATTGATTGGCTTGTCATCGGGGTTGTGCATGATTCAATACTTTGTGTGATGAAGATGGAGCATAGCCAGACTATATGATTTTGTAGGGATAACTTTCTTTGGCCATGATATTTTGAGAAGACATGATTGCTTTATTAGTATGCTTGAAGTATTATTGTTTTTATGTCAATATTAAACTTTTGTTTTGAATCTTATGGATCTGAACATTCATGCCACAATAAAGAAAATTACAAGGATAAATATATTAGGTAGCATTCCACATAAAAAATTCTGTTTTTATCATTTACCTACTCGAGGACGAGCAGGAATTAAGCTTGGGGATGCTTGATACGTCTCCAACGTATCTATAATTTTTGATTGTTCCATACTATTATATTATCTATTTTGAATGTTTTATATGCATTAATATGCTATTTTATATTATTTTTGGGACTAACGTATTAACCTAGAGCCCAGTGCCAGTTTCTGTTTTTTCCTTGTTTTTGAGTTTCACAGAAAAGTAATATCAAACTGAGTCCAAACGGAATAAAACTTTACGATGATTTTTCTTGGACCAGAAGACACCTTCGAGACTTGGAGTCGAAGTCAGAAGACCCACGAGGCGACAACAAGCCATAGGGGTGCGCCACTGGCTTGTGGCCCCCTCGGGAGTCCACTGACCTACTTCTTCGTCCTATATATTCACATATATTCCAAAACCCTAGAAGAGAGCCACGGAAATACTTTTCCATCGCCTCAACCTTCTGTTCCTGTGAGATCCCATCTTGGGGCCTTTTCAGGTGATCTGCCGGAGGGGGATTCTATCACGAAGGGCATCTACATCAACCCTATTGCCTCTCCGATGAAGCATGAGTAGTTTACCTCAGACCTACGGGTCCATAGCTAGTAGCTAGATGGCTTCTTCTCTCTCTTTGATTCTCAATACCATATTCTCCTCGATGTTCTTGGAGATCTATCCGATGTAATATTCTTTTGCGGTGTGTTTGTCGAGATCCGATGAATTGTGGATTATGATCAGATTATCTATGAATATTATTTGAATCTTCTCTGAATTCTTATATGCATGATTTAATATCTTTGTATTTCTCTTCGAATTATCGGTTTGGTTTGGCCAACTAGATTGGTATTTCTTGCAATGGGAGAGGTGCTTAGTTTTGGGTTCAATCTTGCGGTGTCCTCACCCAGTGACATAGTAGGGTTAGCGAGGCACGTATTGTATTGTTGCCGTCAAGGATAAAAAGATGGGGTTTTCATCATATTGCTTAAGTTTATCCCTCTACATCATGTCATCTTACTTAAGGCGTTACTCCGTTCTTTATGAACTTAATACTCTAGATGCATGCTGGATAGCGGTCGATGTGTGGAGTAATCGTAGTAGATGCAGAATTGTTTCGGTCTACTTGACACGGACGTGATGCCTATATGCATAATCATTGCCTTGGATACCGTCATAACTTTGCGCTTTTCTATCAATTGCTCAAAAGTAATTTGTTCACCCACCGTATTATTTGCCTTCAAGACAGAAGCCTCTAGTGAAACCTATGGCCCCCGCATCTATTTTCCATCATGTATTTTCAGATCTATATATCAAAAATACCTTGCTGCAATTTATTTACTTTTATTTTGTTTTACGTTTTGGCAATCTTATATACCTATCTCGATCAGATCTCACCTTTGCAATTGACCGTGAAGGGATTGACAACCCCTCTATCGCGTTGGGTGCAAGTGTTTGATTGTTCCTGCATGTGCATAGATTGGGGACTTGCTTGTACCTCCTACTGGATTGATACCTTGGTTCTCTAATTGAGGGAAATACTTTTCTCTACTTTGCTGCATCACCCTTTCCTCTTCAAGAGAAAAACCAACGCAAGCTCAAGAAGTAGCATTGTCCAGCCTGACGGGTGCTCGTCCGAGTGCCGTCGAGGCATCCGAGTGGATGCATCCGAATGCTGGCATGGTCCTGGGACCTACCTATGTTGGTGATGGGCCCCACTCGGGCCCCATATGATGGGTCCTTGACCCTACGTGTAATAGGTGACCTCATCAGGTAGAGTGCCAAAAAGGCCCTAGATGGGATCTCTCGAGAATAGGAACTTGTGGCGGCGGAAAAAGGGTTTCTGGTGGCTCACTATTGGTTTCCTGGTTTTATAGAATTTGTAGAGGTGGAATTAGGTCAAACGGAGCAAAGGTGGTCCCACGAGGCACCAGGGCGCGCCTACCCCCTGGGCGCGCCCTGGTGGCTCGTGGCCACCTCCTTCATCTTCTGACTTCCTCCCAAAGCTTCTAGTGTCTCTTTTGTCCAGAGAAAAAACTCCAAAAAGTTTCATGGCATTTGGACTTTGTTTGGTACTGATATTCTAGAAAACCAAAAACAGGCAAAAAAACAGCAACTGGCACTAGGAACTAAGTTAATATGTTAGTCCCAAAAAAGATATATAATTGCTTGTAAATGCATGTAAAACATCCAAGATTGATAATATAATAGCATGGAACAATCAAAAATTATAGATACGTTGGAGACGTATCAAGCATCCCCAAGGTTAATTCATGCTCGTCCTCGAGTAGGTAAATGATAAAAACTGAATTTTTGATGTGGAATGCTACCTATCACATTCATCATATAATCTTTTCTTTTGTGGCATGAGTATTTGGATTCGAGTGATTCAAAGCAATAGTCTATAATTTGACATGAAAATATAAATACTCAAGCATACTAACAAGCAACCATGTCTTTCAAAATATCAATGCTAAAGAAAGTTATCCCTAGCTTGTCATGCTCAATCATTGATCCATTCATGAAAGACACTCAATATTAGATACAAACAATGCACAAGTATGACAATAGTGCTCTCCAATTGGTGCTTATAAGAGAAGGTGAAGACTCAAAATAAAAATAAAAATTGCATAAAAGTAAATAGATAGGCCCTTCGCAGAGGGAAGCAGAGATTTGTAGAGGTGCCAGAGCTCAAGGTTTAAAATAGAGAGGGAAAATTATTTTGAGAGGCATGCTTTTCCTGTCAACAACATGACCGAGAGTTCCCAACATCTTCCATGCTAGACACATCATAGGCAGTTCCCAAATAGAAAATAAAGTTCATTTCCTTTCCACCATTCTTTCACAATCCATGGCTAGCCGTATCCACGGGTGCCCTGCATACCAACAACTTTCCAAGGATTTTTTTGTTTCATTTTAAATCATTTCGGGACTGGGCATCCCTATTGTGTGCCACTTTCTCGTGCAATGACAAATGAATAAACACTCATCATGAGAATAACCCACCTAACATGGAAGATACTGGCTACCCTCTGCCACCCCATGAGCGGTACGGGCACACAAAATGGAGAATTATTTTAAATAATTAGAGTTGGCACATACAAATTTACTTGGAACAGCATGTAAATACTACATATAGGTAGGTATGGTGGACTCATTTGACACAACTTTAGGTTTTAGAAATTGGATGCACATGCAACATTCTGTGTAGTACAAATGGAGGCTAGGAAATAGATTGAGAAGCGACCAACTAAAAAACGAAAACGGTCATAAACATGCATTGAACATCACACTACAAAAAAAAGACACATCCGTAACATTATGGGCCGAACGATTTTTTTCTGTCATGCTTACGACACTTCTATGACGATAATTGTGACAAAACAACGTATCATCATAGATGTGGTGGGCTCCTACTTCTATGACAAAAAATCATGACAGAAAATGGGCTTTTCGTCCTGGGCGGGCCGGGGACGCATGAGTATGACATTTTTTGGGCGGTCCATGACGGAAAAAATCGTGGTAGAAGCGAGGATGAGGAAAATATCGGGGAGTTCCCGGTTACGGTGGGTGGCTGGGTCCGAGCGATGCACGGAGGTTTGAGCATTTCTCTCGTACACGTACGCGCGTGTGTGCGAGGTGTTGGGCTCTAACTGAACCCGAGCGAGGCATTCTCTTACTGAACCCGAGCGATTGCACTGGCTATGCTATTGAACCCGAGCGATCGATCCCTTGGCTGTTAGCTGAACCGAAGCGATCGATCCCTTGGCTGTTAACTGAACCCGAGCGATTCCATCGCTACTACTGCTAACTGAAGCCGATCGAACCTGCTGCCTCTTGATGAACAGTGACCGTTGTTGGGGGTTGGATGAACAGTTCTCGGTGGGGGTTGGATGAACAGGACCCTGTGGTAGTAGAGGCCGTTGCCGCTGGATGAACAGGACCCTGATCGAGGAGGCCGCCACACACCCGAGCCGTTTGGGGGTGGATGAACAGGACCCCGTGGAGGGCTGGTTGAATAGTAGCCAGTGGAGGCTGGATGAACAGGACCCCGTGGAGGACTGGTTGAACAATAGCTGGTGGAGGCTGGATGAATAGGACCTCGTGGATGAACAGGACCCCTGTGGATGAACAGTAGCTGGTGGAGGCTGGAGGAAGTCGATGGTGGATGAACAGTAGCAGGTGGAGGCTGGAGGAAGTCATCGGTGGATGAACAGTAGCCCATGGAGGCTAGAGTGAGGCACTAGACAGTGGATGAACAGCAGCCCGTGGAGTCCTGTTTTGCGGTACGCCACACCCCTCCCGATGAACAGGACCCCGTTTCGACCGTAGGCACTCCAACACAAGTCCGTTTCCTCCGTTTTGTGGTACGCCACACCCCTCCCGATCAACAGGACCCCGTTTCGACCGTAGGCGCTCCAACAGAAGGCCGTTTCCTCCGTTCTGCAGTACGCCAGACCCTGTTTCGGCTGTTCCGTCCAAGCCGGTTGGCTCCCGATGAATACGACGCATGCCGTTGCCTCCCGATGAACACGACGTTGTTTCCTCCGTTCCAACCCAGCCGGTTGGCTGCCGATGAACAGGACGCCATCGCTGTACGCGTTAGAGACCCCGCCCGTATGTACGTATGTAGCCGTATTTACTTTCATGCAGCGTGGTTGTACGTACGTGTACACGATATATATAGACGGGACTGCGTGACATGCTACGTCCGTGCCTCTACTATGACACGTGCCGCTCCTTACTCGGCCACGGTTCATTGTTGCAGAGAGACCAATCGACCAGTATGTACGTACACGGTCGCGATACAGATAACGCTACGTATGCTTCGATAGGATGGGTCCCAACTGTCAGGGAGGACAAGGAGGCACTTCCTTGCGTGCGAAGATATAACTGGTGGGTCCCAGCTATCAGGGGGAAGAATCATATTTTTTTTCCGTAATAAGGAGGCACTTCCTTGCATGCAAAGATGTTGTTGGTGGGTCCGAGGAGTCAAGGGCAGGAATAAGGAGGCACTTCCTTGCGTGCGAAGATATAGCTAGTGGGTCCGAGCTGTCAGCGGGAGGAACGTTTTTTCGCGAAATACAAAGGCCCTTTCAGTGGGTCCCCGCTGTCAGGTGGAGGAATCATATTTTGCGCATAATAAGGAGGCACTTCCTTGCGTGCGGCCATGGACCCAGCAGTCAGCCTCTCCATGTACAGTCCTCTTCTGATGGTTGTCGTTCGTTGACCGCGTTGACGACGCCGTACCATCCGAGAGCACCAAGGTGGTGGACGACGGCGCGACCTAGGAAGGGAATGACCCGGAGCCAGGGAATATGCGGCAGTGGATGCCCACACGGAGGGGAGTTTCAGGGTTGACTGGTTCGGCTACGGTTTGAGGCTGCCGTCGCCGGAGAATAATAGGGGGTGTGGGTGAGTAGAGGGAAGGCTTGGCCAGCGGTAGGAGTAGGGTGGGGCGGTGAGGCCTGCACGGCAGCACAGCCGGCAACTGGAGGTAGGAGCAGGTGGTCCCGCCGGCGCTGGTTTGGGCTGGTGCAAGAAGATCAAGATTGAAGAAGCAGCAGGGCCATTTGATTAACATCCAACGGTCAGTGCTGCTAGAATCATTTATTGACTAAGTTTACAAAGCCCTATGTACGCGTCAACTTAGTAGGCCCACAGGTCAGCCTCCGAGCCGGTGCGCCCCAGATGTCAAGGGGAGGAATCATTTTTTCCCACATAATAAGGAGGCAGTTGCTTGCGTGCGGCCATGGACAACGGGGGTCCCTACTGTCAGCCTCTCCATGTACATCCCTATTATGATGGCTGTCATTTGTTGAATGTTGGCCACATTGAGCACGCCGCGCCTAGAGCACCAACGCAATGGACCACGGCGAGGCCTTGGAATGGAATGACTGGGAGCCGGCGAAGACACAGCAGTGGATGGCCACGCTAAGGGGAGTATGATGGTTGACTGGTTCGGCTGCGGTGTGATGCTGCCATCACCGGAGAATAACAGGAGGTGCGGGTGGGTAGAGGGATGGCCAGGCCATTGGAGGGAGTAGGGTGGGACGGTGAAGCCTGCACGGCATCACAGCCGGCCACAAGACAAGGGAGCAGGCAGTCCCGCCGGCACTGGTTTAGGCGGCTGGAGCAGGAAGATCAGAGATTGAAGAAGCACGTCGGCCGTTGGATGGACATCCAACAGTCACTGCTGCTAGAATTGTGTGTTGACTATAAGTTGACAAAGCCTTGCATGAACAAGTCAGCCTCGAAATCTGTGGCATGTAGAGCCGATTTGCTATTATTTTTATAATTTACATCCCATTTGCTAATTCATATGGAATTTATTGCAGCCCATTTTCTGGTCAGTACCTGGATTGAAAATTTGAACTAAAAAATATGTGAAATTTTAAAAATTCACATATTCTTGCTGGGGTACGAAATATTTTTAATCCCAAACTTAGGAGCCATACTAAAACTAATTTAAAAATAAAGTAATACTATGTTATGTTAAAATCCAAAGAAATATAAAATATCAGTGAAGAACAAAAACAAAAAAGAAACTAATTGCCCATTTGCTATATATTTTTTGGAATTTGCGGCCCATTTCATATTACTTTTAAGATTTACTGCCCATATTCTGGCCAGGCCAGAATGCATCCCTCCTCGTCTTGAAAGATTTGCAGCCCAGTAAGTCGGAGAAAACAAATAGGCCTAGGTTGGGTATTCTTCAAAAAGAAATGGTGGGCTACCTATTTTCCCAAAGAAAAAACTGCTAGGCTGGTCATGTTGTTAGACGGGCCACAGAGACTACACAACCCAGTTTATACCCAGCTTTGTCTGAACAAATCCTCAAAAAAATGCGTTGTGCATTTCTGTCGTTAATTGACTGTATGTTGTGCAATTATATCGTTAATTGACTATACGTTGACAATGATGTGGGTCCCAGATATCAGCAGGGTGGGTTAGAGTAAAAAAAATTGAGGGGTGCATCTGAGTAGTAAAGAGGCACTTGCTTGCGTTCTGGAGTGGACCTGGTGGGTCCGTACAGTCATACTCACAACTACAGTCCTCTCCCAATTCACTATGTGGACAAGGCTAGACGGCGGTGCCGCTGCGAGCGCACCAACGCGAAGGACGACGGCGAGGACTCGGACGGGAATGAATAGGAGCCGGGGAAGATACGGCAGTGTGCCCGTAGGCAGAGGGGAGTACGAGGGTTCACTAGTTCTGGTGCGGGGTGGGCTGCCATCGCCGGAGAAGAATAGGATGTTGGGGGGAGTAGAGGGATGGCCTGGCCAGCATTTCAGGGTATGACAGGGCGGCGATGCATGCACGGCAGCTCGACCAACCGTAGAAGGCGGGAACAGGCGCTCCCGCCGGCGCAGGTTTGGTTTTGGCGGCTAGACCGGCAAGACCCAAAAACTCAATATGCTGGATTATAAGAATTAATTTTATATGGCTACAACTTATTGTAAAATGCTGCAGAGCACCTTTTTCTTCTTGAGGTTTTTTTAAGACATTTTTCTTCTTGAGGTGTGAAGCCGAGCACATTCAGAAGCCCTAGGATAAAGTGGCGTCACCAATGTGTTGGGATGGGTTGAGCATTCTTATCGAAAAGTAATAATGGATCAGAACTATTTACCACGTTGACTATGATTTGCATAGGTCCGCTGGTTGCAGGAAGAAAATGGTGGGAGAAAAAATACTGGTCGCTATCTTTGCCTAAGAATAATATCGACTGAATGTAACGACACTCTCATATGAAATAATATCCTCCTATTAAAATTTGACTTTTCAAATCGTAAATTTAAAGAACCGGTGCATGAGCATTTAGCTTTATTTATTTATGTTTAGGGGACCATGAGCATGTACATAGTCCGGGTTCATGTGAGAGCCTCCCTCCCAGTTAATTATGGGCTCCTCTATTGGGCCTTCGTCACTGGGCTGCATGTGATCGACAAGTGGAAAATGTGTTGCGTACCAAAAATAGTATGCGCTACGTACGGGGCACTAAAGGATCGGACCGTGCAACAACTTCCAAAACATTGTGTTTGTCATTCTAACAACACATTTATTCAACCAACAGACGAAATATATAAAGTCCTTTGCTTATCAAAATAGACAAAATATATTACTGATTGTACATTGAAACCAACAGCAGCAACAACTAGGGCTGGGGGTGCAACATAAGCAGTAAGTAGGCCAGAAGAGTAAAGACGCAACTCTCTCTTCCAAACCAAACATCAGCCAACATTACAAAAGGGCTACCAAAAAAGAACAAGTGTATGCATCAAACTAAATAAAGATCCTACTACACCAAGTGTACGCATCTAACTAACTGGCTCAGTTAGACGTTACTATTTATTAAGCTATGGAGATTGGCTGACGGCTTGAACCAGATGGGTGCCTGACGAGGGAAACTCCATCCAGCAGGTTGAAGTCTGATACTTGCGACCCTCTCTCCTACTTTGGGCTGCAGAGTGTGGCGGCACATATCAGGGTATGGTGCATGGAGAGACGCATGATACGCTGTGTACATACAGTTTTTCCTGATGAAGGAAACCGCGCTGCCATCATGATCCTTGCCGTCGGTTATCTCCTGGTTAATCAGATAATTCAGTCCGAGAAACAGAGAGCATGTACCAAGGCTACTTACCGGCCTCCAGTAAAAAAATCCCGAAGGCCCAGAGAAGCTGGGATCCTGCTCAAAGACCTTGCAGTGATTGTGATTGTATTCCGCGAAACAACACGTTCGGTACATGCGAACGATCATCAATCGTTCACCATCGTCTGATCGAGCCAGGAACCACCTGCAACTGCCATGCCGCTTTTCTTTGAAAGGTTGTGGGATTAGGAAGGTTAGGGACACCAGGTGGCCTACAACATCATATCAAGTTGGAGTCAAATAAAAAAGGGCTCATACTGTAGTCAATCTTAAGAACAGCATGTTATGAGCATGAATATTTTTTAGTAAATGTTGACAGTAATATAAGCAAGCCATTATGATATCATAGGAAAGTAACATACTGCTATAACAGCCATTTGTAGCGATGACTGGAGTAGGCCAGCAATACGTCCAGCCATAGAAGGAGTCCACAACGTAAATGAAGCCCTTGTGTTCAATGGCATCAGAGAACCATGGAGGATGTATGATCCTACGATGGACGTGCAGATTTATCCACTTACAGCAGTGACATGTTAGATAGGCGAGACCGCGGTTGAAGAATGCAATTAGCCTGAAGTTTTATAATTCGCAAATCTTGTGGGCACTTGGCAGATTACAACCTTGAGCAAATCAAATTTGGTATCATGTTGGCTACTATAAGATTCCGAGTATTCTGGGTTGTGGTGCCAAAGCAGTGCAGTGTTAATCGAAGGAAGGGGGATCAATCGTCGGGTGTAGACCTCCACGAGCATCCAGCTGCCGCGACCGTCGACGAGCACCATCCAAGACGTGTTCATGCCGACCCAGTACATACCGTTAATGTAGTTGAGGGTGACGGGGATCGGATCGCAGTCGAGGGGGTTGATGCTCGCCACTCTATGATCATCATGCTGCGTGACACGCTGTTTCTGAAGATCTGGCGGCATCAGCAAGCAGGGAGCTGGCTTAAAAAGCTCCGGCCTGAGGGCTTTGAATAAATGGTACAGCCCCAACGAGCATGCGACGAGCGGCATGGTACTAAGATTGTCCACACGCGAAAATTTTTGTTTGATTACCTCTGTGGTGAGCAAATTCCAGCCACTCTTTCGGTGGACGCTGCTTAGTTCTGCCATTGTTAGTGCTTGGGTTTCGGAAGAGGGGGGAGGCACCTAGCGGGGATGGAAGATTGGCCGATTATGTGCGGATGAGGATGGATAAGCGAATATGTGCTGCGGGAAGTGGACAGGTGATGATGACAATGTAGCAGCAGCACGCCGCTTGACTTACGAGACACATCCCAACAGCGTAGGGTCATATCGATGCCAGACAACTTGAGTGATCACAGTACTAGTACAATAAACTACAGTACCTACCACTATATGCCCGAGTAGTATAGTGGAGTAGGACTCTGCTCTACTACTAGCACCGGAGCGTGGAACGACTACAAACCTCCATCGGTGCTAACGCCAATCGTCAGCAAACGTTCGTTGGGAGACATGGCAGTTGCAAACGCACGCGTCGCAGTTACAATACATGTGTAAGGTTGGCAGTTTTGTCAAATACTATGGCTTAAAAATGGCCACCATCGATGGAAATCTGACGGTTATGTGCGCATTCACCAGGATTGGGCTTGTGGCGAACAATCGCAAGATATCATTACTAAAAAAAGTTAAAACACCCAGGGCTAGAACTTGCACCGGCTGACCACTAACAATGATACTAATATAGTTGTAAAATGGTGAGAGAACATGTCTACATGGTGTTTGGAATTATATGCAAACTAGTAAAAAGAAACGGAGGGAGTACTAGTAAGTACACCATCTACCGCTTCATGTGCTACTCCTGCGCTCCATGCGGGTTCAACAGTTGAATGCTTTTGTTTGCAAAAGATATTTTTTTATCTATTTAGCCTACATTTACTATTCACCCGAATGCTTGTGAGCTCTAGGGAAGAAATAATATCCGAAGAAACCTAGCGATATTTGTTACACAAGAGATGACCCCCACATACTTTGTCAAAATAAACAACTACCCGATCAATGCATTTCACTGTTCCGTGCAACGCACGGGCATTTTACTATATATACTTCTACCTCCGTCCTAGTTTATTCGTCCCCATTGTAATCTGTGCCAAATTTTGACCATAAATTTAACTAACAAAATGCTCATGCATGTCACCAAAAATTATATCATTGAAAACTATGTTCGAATATGAATCCAATGATATATTTTTTGTTGACATGCACTAACATTTTGTTAGTTAAATCTTTAGTCAAAATACATGGGGGACTAATAAACCACGACGGAGTATGTCCTAGTGTAGAGGGCGGTGCTGCACGGGAGTCTCACGCCGCTCGTGGCGCGGTTGTAAAGCCGTCGTATCACAAAACCCCACCACTCCCAGTAATAAGTGCCTGGTAAAATAAACGGACAAGCAACCATCACATCCCTCTGTCTTTTTTGCATTTCATCTCTCTGCATTCATCTCGCACACTCAATCCCTAGCTACTTGTACTCCTACTACTAGTAGTAGTATTCAAGTTGGAATTCCAATTGCACGGCACAATTTCTTTGGCAAAAAATTCTATACAGGGTGTACGAAGCGGTTTGGGAATTTGCATGCCTTCCCTACCAGTCAGATACTCCGTACAAAGTACGACAGAGAAAAAACCACAGAGAGAAGAGAGCTAAAGTAAACAATCAAACGAGCATTTTTGCATTTCTTTTGCATTGAATCGTTTCACAAGCTTGACTAGTGTTGTTTTTCTACTTTTACCAAAACCGCATCGTAATGTTAAAACGTGCATTTGCGCATGTGTATAGATAATAGCAGTAGTACAGTATACAAGCATATATAGAGAGAGACATGTACTACGATATATACTTAAGTTTGTGCTATATGCACGTACTTACAAATGCGTACGGATACAAAAGGTTTCCAAACTTTTCCTTTTACATACTTAATTAAGGACGCTAATAATTCCCGAACGTTCGGGATTTATCATTTCCGTCCCAAAAACTAATGAGATCACCTTACGACACAAAATTATTCCTAATGAAAGCCACGGCGCTCGCAGGAGCGCTTGTGGCGTGCCACGAGTGCCCTGGTGCGCGCCCGTTTCCCAGCGCGGCGACACAACGCCTCTTTCTCGGCCTTGCAACTCAGGAGGTGCTCATTGGTGGCTTGCCGGCGGGCGAGGGCGATCTCACCGATGTGGTGATCCGGCGCCAACAGGTACTCCTCGCTGGAAGCATGCACCCGGTCCACGTACCGCCAAGCGTAGATGAGGCACTTGGGCCCGGCTGCACTCGACTTTGGCACGGGCGTCCTCCGCCACCCACACGGCCCTCGCACGAGCCTTATGCCAAAGATCCAATTGCCTGACTCTCTCGGACGCGAAATAGGCCTGCCAGGCAGCATGCCTCGCGGCGCGCTTCTCTTCCTCGGCTTTCTTCTCCGCCTCTCTTTTGGCGCGCTCTACCGGAGGCAAAGCCTCCCACAAGGCGACCTCCATTTCTTTCCAAAGTTCCTCCAAGCTAGGGGGCTCGGCTGGCGATGCGACATTCTCCTCGTAGCAGGGAGCCGACACGTCCTTCGATGAGTGTGGTGGCAAGACTGGGAACACCGACGCGTCCACCTCGATGCGTCGCGGTGAGGAGCGGAACGCCGATGCGTCATCCTCCACTGGTGGCAACGAGGAATGGAACGCCGACGTGTCCTCCCCGACTAGTGGCGGCGAGGAACGTAACGGCGACGCGTGAGCCTCCACGCGGGGCAATGAGGGACGCCTAGGGCTTGGGAGGCGCGATGCCATGGTGGTCAACTGGTCCTTAATTGAGAGGAAGGGGGAGGAAATGAAGGCGATGAACATGAGCGTTCTTCTGAATGCCGTGGGAGGCGCAGTGTTTATAGCGAGCAATGCCACACCTACATAAGATATGTTGCGTGATTAACGTAACAGCTAGGTGGGCATACTTTTGTTGGAGTAAATTACGAGGGAGGAGAGGGGTGGAAATATTGCTGCTCAGAACGGATTGGACGAGCGCGGGGGAGGAGAGTCATGCATGCAGATTGTTTTCACATGGGGAGGAGTGGTGGGACTGCCGGACGGAGAAGGAGAGTCAAGCAAAGGGCGCGACCGCGCAAGGGAGGCAAAGGTCGTGGGAGGCACGACGGTTGATGGCATGGCGCCGGCATGGCGTGCGAACACGCAGAAGCTATACCGCCAGGCCTACAATGTGGGTCTAGTAGACATGACATCTAGTGGGTCCCGCACAGTATTCGAGAACTCTTTGGGGGCATGCAGCCATTTATCCACCAGGCAAGCCACCACCCCACGCCATCCGCACACCCTACTCATCCCCGTCTTCTACCTTACAATAGTTCGCTCCCAGTCGTCCCATCCTTTCACAATACACCAGTTCCACTTCTCCTAACCCGCCTCCAAAATCCATGGCCTCCCAAATCTCAATGATCGGCGGTGAGTACAAGGTTAGAATCAGCACCGACGATGAGTTCATCGTCATCTACACTCGTAGATCCACGATAGTGGAAGCATGTCTTGGTCGCTTCCTAGACATGTTCGAAAGTTCAAAGGATGAGTGGGTCGCTTGGCTAGATGTTGAGTACACCTTAGTCCTGGAAAAGGAGAAGCTTCTAAAGGAGGCAGAGATGAAGAAGCCCGCCGTGATCCAAGTTTGTGTACATAACATGTGCTTGGTCTACCACATATGCCATGCCGACGTTAGGTGCCAGGATTTTGAGGCCTTCCTCAAGGACAAAAGAGTGAAATTCATTACAGTAGACTTTACAAATGACAGGAGAGTCCTGGGTCGGATAGGCCTCATTGTAGGCTAGCCCTTCGATCTCTAGACGGAAAGCCTGGTGTCCTCCTCTCAGCCTTTAATGCTGACCCTGGCAGCAGCCATGATTGATCCTTCGTACGATGAACTAAAGAAACCTCACCCCATGTTTCATCATGCATGGGAGTCGAAGACACTAGATGAAGATCACATCGTGTACGCAGCAACGGATGCCTACCTTTGTTTAAATATCTACAAGGGTTGGATGAAGAAGCAGAGCCTAGTGTCCGGTTCAAGCAAAGAAGTGTCGGAGAAGAGGAAGAGGAAGAGGGACAAGGATGAAGTCGAGGATGTGGACGAGGAATCCGAGTAAGGTGGCAGTGCCGTTGCTCATGCTGGTTCTACTTCAGTGTCAAGCGGACTAGTTGCTTAGTTTTATTTTAGGGGTGTGTTGTGCTGAGCCCCCAGCAGAACTATGTTATGTTCTTTCTCGTTATTTCTACTCTTTACTAGTACGTACTAGTATGTCTTACTACTATTCTTCTTGTAGTTGGTACTACTACTCGTTTCTTCGTGTTCCTACTGTACTTAATACGTACTAGTAGTATAATTTGGGTCACTCAATTTGTGAAAGAAGAAGTTCACCGGAGCGAAGGAAGAAGACGGCAGAGAAGCTACCCTAGTATCTATATTAGGGTGGCAGGGTGCCCATGATCTATCTTATGAGTGTTGGGTGTGGAATGCAGTTCGCCGGAAAAAATGGATCTTGCCCGGGGTTAAACGGATGGCGGGGGTGGGGGGATCATGGCGGTGGCGGGCGGTTCAAGGGAGGGTGGGGCGGCGGTGGCAGGCGGTTAGGCCTGTGGCGGGCTGGTGACTCGATGGTTGAGAGAGAAGATGAAATGTGCATCATTTTCGGAGGTTGAAGAAGCCCTTCTGGCTGTCCATGTTGCATCTAACGGCTCACAAGAGTCGACTGACCCAAATTGGTCCTTCACATTGCATGATCCACATGGCATTCAAGGTCTTGAAGGTAGATTCCACGTCCGCGCCCGGTTTGTGGGCTGAGCCTCCTCCGGGCGGGCGGAGACGACAATGCAATGCTAGCTCCTCCTTGCTGGCATGCTGGAGCACACGCTCGACCTCCTCCTCTTTGTATGCTGCGGGCATAGACGCGGCTCGACCTGCTCCCATGCTTGGCAGCGCGGCGTCATCGCGAGGAGGGATGATAATCCACAAGTATAGGGGATCGCAATAGTTTTCGAGGGTAGAGTATTCAACCCAAATTTATTGATTCGACACAAGGGGAGCCAAAGAATATTTGCAAGTATTAGCAGCTGAGTTGTCAATTCAACCACACCTGGAGATTAATTATCTGCAGCAAAGTGATCAGTAGCACAGTAGTATGATAGTTTTGA
The DNA here is from genome assembly GCA_011799875.1 of Thinopyrum elongatum. Classification (NCBI taxonomy): domain Eukaryota; kingdom Viridiplantae; phylum Streptophyta; class Magnoliopsida; order Poales; family Poaceae; genus Thinopyrum; species Thinopyrum elongatum. The sequence goes on along the minus strand of CM022303.1, from coordinate 489,434,621 downwards.
TAGTAGTAGCAACAACAATAGTAATGGTAACAGTGATAGCAGTAATTTTGTAGCAAGTGCAATAGTAACAATAGCAGTAGTAACTTAGCAAGAACAATATGTAGGAAAATCGTAGGCATTGGATCAGCAATTTTTTGGATGATATTCATCATGTGACAGTCATAACCTAGGGTGATACGGCACTAGCTCCAGTTCAAAAATATAATGTAGGCATGTATTCCGTAAATAGTCATACATGCTTATGGAAAGAACTTGCATGACATCTTTTGTCCTACCCTCCCGTGGCAGCGGGGTCCATATTGGAAACTAAGGGATATTAAGGCCTCCTTTTAATAGAGAACCGGAACAAAGCATTAACACACGGTGAATACATGAACTCCTCAAACTACGGTCATCACCGGGAAGTGTCCCGACTATTGTCACTCCGGGGTTGCCGGATTATAACACGTAGTAGGTGACTATAACTTACAAGATCGGATATAGAACATGGATATAATGTTGATAACATAAACGGTTCAGATCTGAAATCATGGCACCCGGGCCCAAAGTGACAAGCATTAAGCATAGCAAAGTCATAGCAACATCAATCTTAGAACATAATGGATACTAGGGATCAAGCCCTAACAAAACTAACTCTATTACATGATGAATCTCATCCAACTCCTCACCGACCAGCGAGCCTACGAAGGAATTACTCACTCCCGGTGGGGAGCATCATGGAATTGGCGATGGAGAAGCATTGGTGATGACGAAGATCGAAGATCCCCCTCTCCGGAGCCCCAAACAGACTCGAGATCTGTCCTCCCGATGAAGAACAGGAGGTGGCGGCGGCTCCGTCTCGCGAAAGGTGATAATTCTTTCTCCCTGATTTTTTTCTGGAAAAATAGGATTTTATAGCGTCGGTTTCAGGGTCTGCGAGGCCACCAGGTGGGGACAACCCACCTGGGCACTCCTGGAGGGGGTGGCGCACCCTGGTGGGTTGTGCCCACCCAGGTGCCCCCCTCCGGTGGTTCTTGGCTCCAGTATTTTTCTTTTATTGTATAAAAATTCCTCGCAAAGTTCCGTTCCATTCCGAGAACTTTTATTTCTGCACAAAAACAACATCATGGTAGTTCTGCTGAAAACAGCGTCAGTCCAGGTTAGTTTCATTCAAATCATGCAAATTAGAGTCCAAAACAAGAGGAAAAGCGTTAGGAAAAGTAGATACGATGGAGACGTATCAACTCCCCCAAGCTTAAACCTTTGCTTGTCCTCAAGCAATTCAGTTGATAAACTGAAAGTGAAAAAGAAAAACTTTTACGAACTCTTTTGCTCTTGTTTGCGTAAATAAGCTTAAGTAGCACCCAGGTTTTCAGCAAAGATTATAACTAACCATGTCGACAATAACTCTTAAAAATTATATTAACTCATAACAATGACATAATCAGCTAGCGAGCAATAGTAAGATATCTCGAACAACAACACATTATTAAAACAACCATGATATAATATGACAATAGTGGTATCTCGCTAGCCCTTTCTGAGATCGCAAAACATAAATGCAGAGCACCTCCAAAGTCTGTGCAGCGATTAAACATTGTAATTCATGGTAGAAAAGATCCAGTCATGATGCACCCAACATTAACTACACACAATGCATAAGCATGACAGCAGTGCTCTCAGGTTTTGGCGCTTATTTGAGAAGGTGATGACACAACATAAAAGTAAATAGATAGTCCCTTCGCAGAGGGAAGCAGTGATTTGCAGAGATGCCAGAGCTCAAGATTTAAAAACAGAGGTAAATGAAATTTTGAGAGATGCACCCTTCTTGTTTACTTCGCGACCATCAGTTATCAATATCTTCCATGCTAAACACATTAGTGGCGGTTCCCAAGTGATAAAAGTAAAGGTTTACTCCCCCTCCACCAACTGTCACACTCCACGGCTTGTCTGAAACAACGGGTGCCGTCCATACCAACAACAGTCCCAGGGGAGTTTTGTTTAATTATTTGCATTTTGAGTTCGGGACTGGGAATCCCTATTACCGCCCCTCTCATGCAAGGACGAGTGAATAAACACTCATCATGAGAATAACCCGCTTAGCAAGGAAGATACCGACTACCTCCAGTCGCTCTATGAACAATCCAAGCACATGAAAGGATATTTATTTGAAGTTTTTAGAGGTGGCACATGCAAATTTACTTAGGACGGCAGGGTAATACCCATATAGGTAGGTATGGTGGACTCATATGGAATAACTTGGGTTTCAGGTTTTTGATGCACAAGCAGAATTCCCACTTAGTGCAGGCGAAGGCTAGCAAATAGGTTGAGAAGCGGCCAGCTAGAGAGCAACAACGGTCATGAACATGCATTGTGCATAAGTAACATTGGATACTAGCATGAGTAGGATATGAACACCATGAACATAAATATCATAGAGGCTATGTTGGTTTCGATTCAACTACATGCATGAACATGTGCCAAGTCAAGCCACTCGAACATTCAGAGGAGGATACCATATCATCATACTACATCACAATCATTTTAACGCAAAGTTGACATCCAAGATAAATCATTATCCACTCCTAGCTACTTATGCATGGCATGAGAAACTATAATCTCTAATTGTCATTGCAAACATGTTTGATCATAAATAGGCTAAATCATGGATACTAGGTTAAACATATTTACAAAAACAAAACAAGTCGAGTTCATACCCGTTTCTCTCTGCCACGACCACTTCATCAAATATCATCATTATTGCCTTTCACTTGCATGACCGAACGATTTGAAAATAATAATAGTGCGAGAGTGCCGTGGACTAAGCTGGAATCTGCAAACATTTTATTCAAAAGGAGAAGACAAGGTAAAATGTGCTCTTTGTTAGATCAACAATAATGCATATGAGAGCCACTCAACATTTTCATCATGGTCTTCTCCTCGGTACGACTCGATAAAAAGGAAAAAGAAATTCAGAGAAACACACTGAAATATTTTTGGGGATTTTGGTTTTTCGTACACAAGCAAATAAAAAGGGAAAAGCAAAAACGAGAAAAACTATTTACACGGGAAAGCTCCCAACAAGTAAAAGAAGAACAAAGAAATCTTTTTGGGTTTTCTTTTTAGTGCTATAACAATTTAAACTAGGAAGAAAAATCAAAAAGAAGCTGGAAATATGTTTCTGGAGTTTCTCAAAGTTTTTCAAACACACAAAAAGAATGCGAGAAAATAAATCTAACATGGATAATACAATGAATAAGTGTGACACCGACAACTGGAATGAAATGTGTGAACATGAATGTAATGTCGGTGGAAATACGTACTCCCCAAGCTTAGGCTTTTGGCCTAACATGGTAATCACCACTCGAAGAAGCCATGGGGTCCTATGTTGAAGTGCTGAGGAGCGGGCACCTGAGGGTCCCACTGCTGAGGCTGCACCTGTGCAGCAGCGAGGTTGTTCCGGTAGGCGACGATGTCCTCAGGCATAATCCTGTATCCGCCCCTGGCAATAGGATCAAACAAAGCAGGTGCAGGTAATGGAATAATATCACGAGTGTCCACATTGAAAACCAGGTTATACGGAACAGGAATGTCAGTGTTCTCTTTATCAACAAACTGGTGGTGTTCCATGGCCGCGCGATCTAGGTAAACCTTGGGCAAAGGATAATCATGCTGGCGTATCTGAATGTTAAAGTGAGTAGCCAAGCGAGTAGCGTAAATACCACCATGTATTTTTCCCTTGGATTTGTTAATTTGGAGGCGACGTGCCATAATAGCTCCCAAGCTATATGTGTTGTCGCTGAAAAGTGCACGGCATAAAACAGCAAAGTCTGGTGCACTGAGTGCACCTACCTTCTCTCTAGCAAGCAAACACTTCGCAATGAATAGAGCAAAATAATGTACAGCCGGAAAGTGTAAGCTAGTGGCAGTGACAGCTGACACCCCTCTCTCATCCCCCACAGTCAGAGTACGGTAAAAACCATCAAACTCTGCAGGCCTAGGCTCTACTAAACCACCATCAGAAGGAAGCAAGCATATGTCACAAAATTCAGTAAGCGGTATCTGATGGGGTTCAACATATAAATTAAACTACACCTCAGGGGGATTATTCCTACTCAAGAAATGATACTGTTCACATTCAGCTGCGATGAAGTCGGTGAGGCCGGCATTAGTAGCATATTATGCAAACTCCTGAAGGATTCCGGCCCCTTCCATGAACGGGTTATGCGGCCATTCACACGGCCGTACCTCCGCCATTCTCCGGGTATGGAGATCACTGTCAGATGACTCCCCAATAACCCCCTTGGAGTTCTTCTTGGAAGCAAACTTCCTAAAGATACTCATCTTTTTCCTATGAACAAAATTCTGAAATTTTTAGTCCACACAATTTTTCTCAACAGAACTTCACAAGATTGAAAGCAGCTACTCATAAGGATGCATAGAAGCCATAGCAAGAATTCAAACTATTTAGAACTCTAAGAATTCAACATGCAAGCTCATCTACAGTAACACCAAGAGTAACTAATTATTCTAAATATAGACCACTAAAGCAAAAACTAATTGGACTAACGGAGGAGTCACATACCAAGCAACAATACCCCAAAACAGTTTTGGAAATGGAGCTTCGAGCAAAGAGATCAAAATCCGCGGGTTTGAGAGCAAGAACACGAGAGAGAGAGAGAGAGAGAGAGAGAGAGAGAGAGAGAGCAAAGGTGATTTTTTTTCTGGGGGTAGGTAGTGATGTGGGATGAAGAGATAAGTGAGGGGCCCACGTGGGGACCACAACCCACCAGGGCGCGCCTGGGGGTGCTGGCGTGCCCAGGTGGGTTGTGCCCACCTGGTGCACCTCCCTCTGATATTATTTGCACCAAAAATTCTTAAATATTCAGAAAAAAATCGTATTAAATTTTCAGAGCATTCTGAGAACTTTTATTTTTGGGTCATTTTTTATTGCACGGAAAACTTAGAAAACAGACAAAACATAGCATTTTATTTTATTTAACTAATAAAAATAGAAAACAAAAGGTAGGGACAGAAAGTAGTGCTCACTAAATTCATCAACTTCATACCTCTCAAAAATGATCCATTAATAAGGTTGATCAGGTCTTATTAACAACCACTTTCAATTAGCATGAAACCGTAGACTTTCGTAAAACACTAAGTTACCTCAATGGGGATATGAATGTCCCCGACAATAAGCATTTCATATTTCTTTTTAACAGTAGGTAGCGGTAGTTGAAAACTTCCAATAGTGATTGTCGGAGATTTTTCAATAACCTTAATACCATTCACTTGGAATTGTTTCTTCGGAAAGTGCACCATATGCTCATTACCATTGATATGAAAAGTGACCTTGCTTTTATTGCAATCAATAACAGCCCTGCAGTATTCAAGAAGGGTCTACCAAGGATAATTGACATGTTGTCGTCCTCGGGCATCTCTAGTATAACAAAGTCAGTCAAAATAGTAATATTAGCAACAACAACGGGCACATCCTCACAAATATCGATAGGTATGGCTGTTGATTTGTCAGCCATTTGCAAGGATATTTCAGTAGGTGTGAGTTTATTCAAATAAAGTCTTTTATATAAAGAGAAAGGCATAACACTAACACCCGCTCCCAAATCACATAAAGCAGTTTTCACATAATTTATTTTGATGGAGCAAGGTATAGTTGGTATTCCCAAATCTTCAAGATTTTTAGGTACTCCATTTTTAAAAGTATAATTAGCAAGCATGGTGGAGATTTCAGCTTCCGGTATTTTTCTTTTATTGGTGATGATGTCTTTCATGTACTTTGCATAAGGAGGCAATTTTAAGATATCAGTCAAGCGAGTACGCAAAAAGACTAGCCTCAGCATTTCAGCAAAGCGTTCAAATTCTTCATCATATTTCTTTTTAGTTGACTTAGGTGTTAAGGGCATAGGTTTTTGAACCCATGGTTCTCTTTCTTTACCGTGTTTTCTAGCAACAAAGTCACTTTTATCATATCTTTTATTCTTGGGTTGTGGCTTATCAAGGTCAACTGCTAGTTCTATCTCAACATCATTGTTTGGTCCTTTATTATTTGGTTGAGTGTCTTCATGAACCTCATCATTATCTTTTTCTTTATCAGAAGGTGAGTGTTCACTACCAGATTGAGTTTCAGCATCAGAGATAGAAACTTCATTATCATTATTAGGAGGTTTTTCTACTTCAGGTTCACTAGAGGCATGCAAAGTCCTATCATTTTTCTTCTTCTTTTTCTTTTTAGAAGGACTACGTGCATCAGTGTCAACTCTTTGAGAGTCTTGTTCAATTCTTTTTGGGTGTCCCTTAGGATAAAGTGGTTCCTGAGTCATCCTACCTCCCCTAGTCATTACTCTAACAGCATGATCATTGATATTATTATTCATTTCATCTAACAACTCTCTTTGAGATTTAGCAACTTGTTCTAACTGAGTTTGAACCATAGAAGCATGCTTTCCCACACCTCTAGCATCATTTGAGATTCTAAATAACAAGTCACTCAAGCGAGCAATCATATCAGAATTGTATTTCAATTGTTTCATAACATTTGCATTGAAGTGAGCTTGCTTTCTAATGTAATTATCAAACTCATAAAGGCATTGGCTAGGATGTTTATTATAAGGAATATCACCTTCATCAAACTTTAGTAAAGAATTTACCTCTACCACCTTAGGTGGTGGTGGTGTTTCAAGCCCATGTATTTCTTCAATAGGTGGTAAATTTTTAACATCCTCTGCTTTAATACCTTTTTCCTTCATAGATTTCTTTGCCTCTTGCATATCTTCGGGACTGAGATATAAGATACCCCTCTTCTTCGGAGTGGGTTTAAGCGGTGGTTCAGGAAGAGTCCAATCATCATAATTTTTCAATATGTTATTCAATAATTCTTCAGCTTGCCCAATAGTTCGTTCCCTGAAAATACAACCAGCACAACTATCTAGGAAGTCCCTAGAAGCATCGATTAGTCCATTATAGAAGATATCAAGTATTTCATTTTTCTTAAGAGGATGATTAGGCAAAGCATTAAGCAATTGGAGAAGCCTCCCCCAAGCTTGTGGGAGACTCTCTTCTTCAATTTGCACAAAGTTAAATATTTCCTGCAAGGCAGCTTGTTTCTTATGAGCAGGGAAATATTTTTCAGAGAAGTAGTAAATCATATCCTGGGGACTACGCACACAACCAGGAGCAAGAGTATTGTACCAAGCTTTAGCATCACCCCTTAATGAGAATTGAAATAATTTGAGAATATAATAATAGCGAATTTTCTCATCATGAGCAAAAAGGGTGGCTATATCATTCAACTTAGTAAGATGTGCCACAACAGTTTCAATTTCATAACCATGGAAAGGATCAGATTCAACCAAAGTAATTAACTCTGGGTCAACAGAGAATTCATAATCATTATCATCAACAAAGATAGGTGAAGTAGCAAACTGAGGATCACATTTCATTTTAGCATTCAGAGTCTTTTCTTTATACTTGCATAGTAATTTTTCTAGATCATCTCTCTCCTTACAAGCAAGAATGTCTCTAGTTGCCTCCTCATTCATAACATAACCTTCCGGTACCTTTGGCAATTCATATCTAGGAGGGCTAGTTCTAATAGGTGATTCAAGATTTTCTGTTTCAAGCTCATCATCAGTTTCAACAATCTCATGTTGTCTTACTCTAGCAATTTGTTCATCAAGAAATTCTCCTAGTGGCACATTATCCTCAAGCAAGGTACTAGCATCATCATGAGTGGCATTCATAGCAGAAGTAGCATCATCAATAACTTGCGACATATCAGAATTGATAGCATGTGGTGGTGTTGCAAGTCTACTTATAACAGAAGGTGAATCTAAAGCGGAGCTGGATGGCAGTTCCTTACCTCCCCTCGTCTTAGAGGGAAAAATCTTAGTCTTAGCATCCTTCAGATTCCTCATAGTGATAATTTGATAATAATCCTGAGTGACTCAACAAATATAGCTATGCTCCCCGGCAGCGGCGCCAGAAAAAGGTCTTGATAACCCACAAGTATAGGGGATTGCAACACAATGGGGGCCAAAGAATATTTGCAAGTAACAATAGCAGTTGTAACTTAGCAAGAACAATATGTAGGAAAATCGTAGGCATTGGATCGGCAATTTGTTGGATGATATTCATCATGTGACAGTCATAACCTAGGGCGATACGGCACTAGCTCCAGTTCATAAATATAATGTAGGCATGTATTCCGTAAATAGTCATATGTGCTTATGGAAAGAACTTGCATGACATCTTTTGTCCTACCCTCCCGTGGCAGCAGGGTCCATATTGGAAACTAAGGGATATTAAGGCCTCCTTTTAATAGAGAACCGGAACAAAGCATTAACACACGATGAATACATGAACTCCTCAAACTACGGTCATCACCGGGAAGTGTCCCGACTATTGTCACTCCGGGGTTGCCGGATTATAACACGTAGTAGGTGACTATAACTTACAAGATCGGATCTAGAACATGGATATAATGTTGATAACATAAACGGTTCAGATCTGAAATCATGGCACCCGGGCCCAAAGTGACAAGCATTAAGCATAGCAAAGTCATAGCAACATCAATCTCAGAACATAATGGATACTAGGGATCAAGCCCTAACAAAACTAACTCGATTACATGATGAATCTCATCCAACTCCTCATCGACCAGCGAGCCTACGAAGGAATTACTCACTCCCGGTGGGGAGCATCATGGAATTGGCGATGGAGAAGCATTGGTGATGACGAAGATCAAAGATCCCCCTCTTCGGAGCCCCAAACGGGCTCCAGATCTGGCCTCCCGATGAAGAACAGGAGGTGGCGGCGGCTCCGTCTTGCGAAACGCGATAATTCTTTCTCCCTGATTTTTTTTCTAGAAAAATAGGATTTTATAGCGTCGGTTTCAGGGTCTGCGGGGCCACCAGGTGGGGACAACCCACCTGGGCGCTCCTGGAGGGGGTGGCGCGCCCTGGTGGGTTGTGCCCACCCAGGTGCCCCCCCTCCGGTGGTTCTTGGCTCCAATATTTTTCTTTTATTGTATAAAAATTCCTCGCAAAGTTTCGTTCCATTCCGAGAACTTTTATTTCTGCACAAAAACAACACCATGGTAGTTCTGCTGAAAACAGCGTCTGTCCGGGTTAGTTTCATTCAAATCATGCAAATTAGAGTCCAAAACAAGAGGAAAAGCGTTAGGAGAAGTAGATACGACGGAGACGTATCAAGGGACTGCAGACGACGTGACCGGGCGAGGGGTTGAGATCCTCTGCAGTACCTTACGGTGTTGTAGTGCAGATGACATGTGGGGCCGGGTCCAACGTGGCAGTGATAGTACTGCACCGTACAGTACTACAGCGGCTGTACACATGCTCAACAGCGGAGGTGACATACTGATGAGTGCGCTTATGGGAGCTTGGTTATAGGGTTGGTCAAACTTAAAAGAACACCGTACTAGTACACATAATCCTGTGCAAGTGCGTGCATCGGGGCCACGCTTATACACCACAGTAGTTAGCACAACATCGATATGAAATCCTATGCAAGCATGTGCACCACGGCCGCGTGGTCGATCGAAAGGTGCGTCACGGTGTCGCGCTGGAAGGACATCGACCGAACCTTTTTGTGTGTGTGAAAACAATCCCCGAATATTACTCTACTTTTTTTTGCTGGAAAGTTCCTCACGCTACAATATTTCCATATATTTGTATTTAGCTTCAGTTCGTGATTATTTGGATTTGGACATTTTAGGTGCCCCCTACAAAAATAATTTAATAGAGATTCTGTGTGTGTAACGGAGAGAGAACGCATGTATGTGTCTACATGTGTGTTCTGGCGGATCACTACCAGGGAAAAGCCTAGCAGTAGCACGGGTTGGAGGCGTAGTAGTGGCGTGGGGGACTGCGCTACTAATAAGGTGCTACAGCTAACATGTAGCAGTAGCGTTTGTTTGCCGGCGCTACTGCTATACCAACTTAGCAGTAGCGCGGTTTGAAGAACACGCTACTGGTAGTTACTAGCAGCGCCGCTATGCCCAGCGCTACTACTATTATGCAGTATTCTATTTCTTTTTTATTTTATGTCGTATTCATACACCGTTATACAAGTTTTCATACATTAGCAATTTAGAGATTGTTATTACATCATAATGAGTTATTACATCATTGGGTCAAAGAACCGCGGATTAGTTTCAAGTGGATGGATCCAAAGTGACCAAGTTGGATTAGAACGCTAATCCAACTTGGTCACTTTGGATCCGTCCACTTGAATCTAATTCGCGGTTCTTTCACCCAATGATATAATAACTCATCATCATCATAATATCATTAATAACTTATCATCATAATACATCATTGTCATATAACAACTCATCATCATCATTTTCGTCCATGAGACATCATATAACAACTTGGTCACTAGTCATAATAACAACTCCTCCTCATCATCATCATAGTATTCATAATCACAACTCCTCCTCCTCCTCATCATCATCATCAACTCTAACACACTGTAGCACATAATAACAACTTCTCATCATCATCTCATAGTCATAATCAACACTAACTAATTGTTCTTAATACCTAGGACCTACTCCTCTCTTCTTGGTAAAATACCATAAAATAGATAAACCGGCCCATCTCCATAATGGAGAATGAAGATAAACCTATCTCCAACTTGTGGCTTGCGCACATTCATGTTGCCTCCAATTAGTTGCTTGTGCGCATTCATCGCTTTGCTCCATTTTTTGATTTTGAGCCTTCCATCGTTTGAAGAAATCGAGTATGCACTGTGGTAAGCCTTTGAAGGAGTTGGTCGTAAGCTAACCATATGCATATCACCTTTGATAAACATCAAGTCTGGCACAACCTCCTTCGGGAGCCTCTATTGAAAAATGTAATAGTACCATATATAGTTAGCAATGTAGTTTACTTAAGAAGAATGTATGCAATGAAGTTACCATCATTAACAAAATCTTACCAAGTTTTTGGCAATGAAGTTACCATCAAGCAATTTATGGACTAGTGGCACGTATCTAGTAAAATTTGGGCTGATAGAGTGATTGGTTTTAAAGGCCTCAACATCATCTATGAATGATACAAGATAACCTTTCTCCTCACAATTAAGCTCGGAGTCATAGCTGTAGTATGTGCTGTCTACAACCTTCCGAGTATTTCTTGAAGATAAGAAATAAGCTGACAATTATAAATAAATAAGTTTAGTACCGATGAACACCAAATATTTTTAAATTAACAATATAAATTACTTAACTTAACAAATTAGTTTGACAAACTCACATCTAGGCAAAACTGGAGGCATATCCACATCCACCCAGATGTGGATATTATCATCATCATCATAATCTTCGGGACGAATATCAAATATTATCTATATACCCTCCTATAATCCATATGCCTTGCAGAGATCTTCCCAATTAGAGCAACCAAAATGGGAGTGATTGACCGCATTGTATAGCTTATCCAGAAACTCATAACCATGTTTAGTTCTTAAGTGAGCCCTCCTCGTCTCCATATTCTCAAAGTCTTCGAAACCAAGCTTCTCCAATACATATGGTCTAGCATGGCACAGGATGTACTAATCGAATTTAAAAAATCCATAAATTAAACGTTGAACAAAAGAAGCACACGTGATGATATTAATTACGATGAAATGCTTATCGTTGCGTACCGTACAAACATCAAAGGTCTCTTCCAGCTTCACGATGAAAAACCTATCATTTTGCAGGTGAGGAAACCTGCCGCATAAACCCCGATCATCGTAGTAGTACCCGCACTCTGGGATCCCATCATCATCAGACATCTCATGTGTTCAAAATTCAAAGATTATAACTCGACAGCAAAACCCAAAATGTCATTTAATGCTCTTTCTGGCAAATCCAAGGCACTCGATATTTCCTACATTCTAGCACAAGTCATGCTCAAATCCACGGAAAATTCCGGCATGACCTTTGCTAAAAAAGGACATATCGAGCGCCTGAAATTTGCCGGAATGGAAATTAATCAACACTCCGGCAAAACATAGGCCACTCGGAGGTGTTCTCCGACAAAACCCTATAAGCTATCAAGTAAATATCCAATTTGAATATAACTTACTGTCTACTTCTTGAATAATAGAAAAATGCCCTAATTTCACAATATAACTGAGTTTGATTGTTGAAATTCCTATTACTAAATTTGATACCTAAAAATTTGTCATATAGCATTCCAATACATTTCTATAATTCAAAATGTATATCTACATTCTACAACAAACTTCTACCTATCTATACTATTCAAAAAACTTACATTCTACAATCAAAGTGTTACATATCAACTAAATCTATTAACTATGTTTTAATTTTTACTAATTCACTCTAAACACTATAAGCTATTAACTAAACCCTAACTGTGTGGATGGAGGAGGGGAGAAAGGATGGGCTATGGATTGAGGAGGGGGAGGGAGGAGGGGTTGTGGAGGAGGGGCTATTGATGGAGGAGGAGGGGCGGCCAGAGGAGGGAGGAGCAGGAGGTGGGATGAGGGGGGAGGAGAGGCGGCTAGAGGAGGGAGGAGTGGGGCAGAGGAGGGAGGAGGGGCAGCTAGAGGAGGGAGGAGGGAGGAGGAAGAGGAGAAGGAGGAGGCTTACCGAGGCCGGGTGATGGCGGCGACGCGTGATGTCTACTACGCAACTTTATCCTTGTAGACGTTGTTGGGCCTCCAAGTGCAGAGTTTTGTAGGACAGTAGCAAATTTCCCTCAAGTGGATGACCTAAGGTTTATCAATCCGTGGAAGGCGTAGGATGAAGATGGTCTCTCTCAAACAACCCTGCAACCAAATAACAAAGAGTCTCTTGTGTCCCCAACACACCCAATACAATGGTAAATTGTATAGGTGCACTAGTTCGGCGAAGAGATGGTGATACAAGTGCAATATGGATAGTAGATATAGGTTTTTGTAATCTGAAAATATAAAAACAGCAAGGTAGCAAGTGGTAAAAGTGAGCGAAAATGGTATTGCAATGCTTCGAAACAAGGCCTAGGGTTCATACTTTAACTAGTGCAAGTTCTCTCAACAATGATAACATAATTAGATCATATAACATTCCCTCAATGTGCAACAAAGAGTCACTCCAAAGTCACTAATAGTGGAGAACAAACGAAGAGATTATTGTAGGGTACGAAACCACCTCAAAGTTATTCTTTCTGATCGATCTATTGGGCTATTCCTATAAGTGTCAAAAACAGCCCTAGAGTTCGTACTAAAATAACACCTTCAGACACACATCAACCAAAACCCTAATGTCACCTAGATACTCCAATGTCACCACAAGTATTCGCGGGCTTGATTATATGATATGCATCACACAATCTCAAATTCATCTATTCAAACCAACACAAAGAACTTCAAAGAGTGCCCCAAAGTTTCTACCAGAGAGTGAAGACGAAAACGTGTTCCAACCCCTATGCATAAATTCACAAGGTCACAGAACCCGCAAGTTGATCACCAAAACATACATCAAGTGGATCACGTGAATATCCCATTGTCCCCACAGATAAACACATGCAAGACATACATCAAGTGTTCTCAAATCCTTAAAGACTCAATCCGATAAGATAACTTCAAAGAGAAGACTCAATTCATTACAAGAAGATAGAGGGGGAGAAACATCATAAGGTCCAACTATAATAGCAAAGCTCGCGGTACATCAAGATCGTGCCAAATCAAGAACACGAGAGAGAGAGAGAGAGAGAGATCAAACACATAGCTACTGGTACATACCCTCAGCCCCGAGGGTGAACTACTCCCTCCTCGTCATGGAGAGTGCCGGGATGATGAAGATGGCCACCAGTGATGGTTTCCCCCTCTGGCAGGGTGCCAGAACAGGGTTCCGATTGGTTTTTGGTGGCTACAGAGGCTTGTGGCGGTGGAACTCCCAATTTAGGTTTTGTTCTGGAGGTTTGGGGATATATAAGAGGTGTTGGCGTCGAGAACAAGTCAGGGGAGTCCACCAGGGGCGCACAAGGTCAGAGGGTGCGCCTTAGGGGGGTGGGAGCGCCCTCCACCCTTGTGGTGGCCTCGGGACTCTTCTGGTGCATCTCCGGTACTCCGTGGGCTTCTTTTGGTCCAAAAACAATCGTTGTAAATTTTCAGCTCAATTGGACTCCGTTTGATATTCCTTTTTTGCGAAACTCAAAAACAAGGAAAAAAATAGAAACTGGCACTGGGATCTAGGTTAATAGGTTAGTCCCAAAAATAATATAAAATAGCATCTAAATGCATATAAAACATCCAAGATAGATAATATAATAGTATGGAGCAATCAAAAATTATAGATACGTTGGAGACGTATCAAGCATCCCCAAGCTTAATTCTTGCTCGTCCTTGAGTAGGTAAATGATAAAAACAGAATTTTTGATGTGGAATGCTACCTAACATATTCATCCATGTAATTTTTTCTTTATTGTGGCATGAATGTTTAGATCCATAAGATTCAAAACAAAAGTTTAATATTGACATAAAAACAATAATACTTCAAGCATACTAACAAGATAATTATGTCTTCTCAAAATAACATGGCCAAAGAAAGTTATCCCTACAAAATCATATAGTCTGGCTATGCTCCATCTTCATCACACAAAATATTTAAATCATGCAGAACCCCGATGACAAGCCAAGCAATTGTTTCATACTTTTGATGTTCTCAAACTTTTTCAACTTTCACACAATACATGTGCGTGAGCCATGGACATAGCACTATAGGTGGAATAGAATATGGTGGTTGTGGAGAAGACAAAAAGGGGATAGTCTCACATCAACTAGGCGTATCAACGGGCTATGGAGATGCCCATCAATAGATATCAATGTGAGTGAGTAGGGATTGCCAGGCAACGGATGCACTAGAGCTATAAGTTTATGAAAGCTCAAAAGAAACTAAGTGGGTGTGCATCCAACTCGCTTGCTCACGAAGACCTAGGGCAATTTGAGGAAGCCCATCATTGGAATATACAAGCCAAGTTCTATAATGAAAAATTCCCACTAGTATATGAAAGTGACAACATAGAAGACTCTCTATCATGAAGATCATGGTGCTACTTTGAAGCACAAGTGTGGTAAAAGGATAGTAGCATTGCCCCTTCTCTCTTTTTCTCTAATTTTTTTTTCTTTTTTTGTTGTTTTTTTGTCTTTTTTTTTGGGCCTTCTCTTTTTTTTGGCCTCTTTTTTTATTTTTTATTTTTTCGTCCGGAGTCTCATCCCGACTTGTGGGGGAATCATATTCTCCATCATCCTTTCCTCACTGGGACAATGCTCTAATAATGATGATCATCACACTTTTATTTACTTACAACTAAGAATTACAACTCGATTCTTAGAACAAAATATGACTCTATGTGAATGTCCCCGGCGGTGTACCGGGATGTGCAATGAATCAAGAGTGATATGTATGAAAGAATTATGAACGGTGGCTTTGCCACAAATACGATGTCAACTACATGATCATGCAAAGCAATATGACAATGATGAAGCGTGTCATAATAAACGGAACGGTGGAAAGTTGCATGGCAATATATCTCGGAATGGCTATGGAAATGCCATAATAGGTAGGTATGGTGGCTGTTTTGAGGAAGGTATATGGTGGGTGTATGGTACCGGCGAAAGTTGCGCGGTACTAGAGAGGCTAGCAATGGTGGAAGGGTGAGAGTGCGTATAATCCATGGACTCAACATTAGTCATAAAGAACTCACATACTTATTGCAAAAATTTGTTAGTTATCGAAACGAAGTTTTACACGCATGCGCCTAGGGGGATAGATTGGTAGTAAAAGACCATCGCTCATCCCCGACCTCCACTCATAAGGAAGACAATCAATAAATAATTCATGCTCCGACTTCATCACATAACGGTTCACCATACGTGCATGCTACGGGAATCACAAACTTTAACACAAGTATTTCTACAATCCACAATTACTCACTAGCATGACTCTAATAACACCATCTTTATATCTCAAAACAATCATAAGGAATCAAACTTCTCATAGTATTCAATGCACTTTATATGAAAGTTTTTATTATATCCCTCTTGGATGCCCATCATATTAGGACTAAATTCATAACCAAAGCAAATTACCATGCTGTTTAAAGACTCTCAAAATAATATAAGTGAAGCATGAGAGTTCAACAATTTCTTCAAAATAAAACTACCGTCGTGCTCTAAAAAGATATAAGTGAAGTACTAGACCAAATGACATACTACTCCAAAAGATATAAGTGAAGATCAATGAGTAGTCGAATAATTATGTAACTATGTGAAGACTCTCTCTCATAAAAGAATTTCAGATCTTAAGTACTTTATTCAAACATCAAGCAAAACAAAATAAAGTGACATTGCAAGGATAGCACATATCGTGTGAAGAAGCAAAAACTTTGGTTCAACCGATACTAACCGATAATTCTTGATGAAGAAAGGTGGGATGCCTACCGGGGCATCCCCAAGCTTAGATGCTTGAGACTTCTTGAAATATTATATTGGGATGCCTTGGGCATCCCCAAGCTTGAGCTTTTGTGTCTCCTTAATTCCTTTTATATGATGGTTTTCCTAAATCTTAAAAACTTCATTTACACAAAACTCAACAAGAACTCGTGAGACAAGTTAGTATAAATCAAATGCAAAACCTTATAATTCTCTACTGTAGAAAATCACTAAAATTATTATTTGACATTGCATACTAAATGCCTCTGCATATTTAATACTCCTATCCTCAAATAGAATCATTAAACAAGCAAACATATGCAAACAATGCAAACATAACAGCAATCTGTCTAAACAGGACAGTCTGTAAAGAGTGCAATTGTACTCATAATTACCTAAATCCAAAAATTCTGAAAAATTATCACACTGTAGAAAATTTGTTTTTTCTGAACTTATAAAAATTTCAAGATTTTATCATGTTCTGACTTTCCATAAGAATTCAGACAACAATAGAAAACTTTATGTTTTCAAAACAGCAACATATATACATGCAAAATAAGCATGGTAAAGGCTACACTTGACCTTTTTATTGAGCTAAAATATGCAAAAAATTACTCTAAATAACAACAAGCAAATACTAATAAAATAAAATGACGCTCCAAGCAAAACACATATCATGTGGTGAATAAAAATATAGCCTCAAGTAAATTTACCGATGATGTTGGAGACGAAAGAGGGGATGCCTTCCGGGGCATCCACAAGCTTAGTTGCTTGGATCTTCCTTGAATATTACCTTGGGGTGCCTTGGGAATCCCCAAGCTTAGGGTCTTGTCACTCCTTATTCCACTCATATCGATATCTCACCCAAAACTTGAAAACTTCAATCACACAAAACATAACAAAACCTTCGTGAGATCCGTTAGTATAATAAAAAAAATCATTCACTTTGGTACTGTCAACACAAGATTCATCACTTTTCTCACATGATGCCTAATGTACCCTATCATTTCTACAATTTATATTAAGCAATATAAGCCATAGAAACTAGAAAACAAGCAAACTATGCATCGAAAACAGAATCTGTCAAAAACTGAACAGTCTGTGAAGATCTGAATTGATATCATAATTATGTTACTACAAAATTCTGAAAAATTAGGATAACGTAGAAAATTTGTATATAAATCCTCTGTAAAAAATTCAAAGTTTTTACACGTTCCAGTGAATTTTAACAATTCTGTTACTGGACACAAAAGTTTCTGTTTTTGCACAGAATCAGGTGAACTATCATCCACACTATCCCAAAGGCTTTACTTGGCACTTTATTGAAACAAAAGCTATAAAACATGATTACTACAGTATATTAATCATGTGAACACACAAAAATAGTAGGTATATATATTGGGTTGTCTCCCAACAAGCGCTTTTCTTTAATGCCTTTTTAAGCTAGGCATGATGATTTGAATGATGCTCACATAAAAGATAAGGATTGAAACATAAAGAGAGCATCATGAAGAATATGACTAGCATATTTAAGTCTAACCCACTTTCTATGCCTAGGGATTTTGTGAGCAAACAACTTATGGGAACAAGAATCAACTAGCATAGGAAGGTAAAACAAGCAAAACTTTAAGATTTTAAGCACATAGAGAGGAAACTTGATATTATTGCAATTCCTACAAGCATATACTCCTCCCTCATAATAATTTTCAGTAGCATCATGAATGAATTCAACAATATAACCATCTCATAAAGCATTCTTTTCATGATCCACAAGCATAGAGGCTTTATTATTCTCCACATAAGCAAATTTATTCTCATGAATAGTAGTGGGAGCAAACTCAACAAAATAACTATCATGTGAGGCATAATCCAATTGAAAATTAAAATCATGATGACAAGTTTTATGGTTATCATTATTCTTTATAGCATACATGTCATCACAATAATCATCATAGATAGCAACTTTGTTCTCATAATCAATTGGAACCTCTTCCAAAATAGTGGATTCATCACTAAATAAAGTCATGACCTCCAAATCCACTTTTATCAATATAATCGTCATAAATAGGAGGCATGCTATCATCATAATAAATATTCTCATCAAAACTTGGGGAACTAAAAATATCATCTTCATCAAACATAGCATCCCCAAGCTTACGGCTTTGCATATCATTAGCATCATGGATATTCAGAGAATTCATAGTAACAACATTGCAATCATGCTCATCATTCAAATATTTAGTGCCAAACATTTTATTGACTTCTTCCTCTAGCAATTGAGCACAATTATCGGAATCCTTATTTTCACGAAAGACATTAAAAAGATGAAGCATATGAGGCAACCTCAATTCCATTTTTTTGTAGTTTTCTTTTATAAACTAAACTAGTGATAAAACAAGAAACTAAAAGATTCGATTGCAAGATCTAAAGATATACCTTCAAGCACTCACCTCCCCGGCAACGGCGCCAGAAAAGAGCTTGATGTCTACTACACAACATTATCCTTGTAGATGTTGTTGGGCCTCCAAGTGCAGAGTTTTGTAGGACAGTAGCAAATTTCCCTCAAGTGGATGACCTAAGGTTTATCAATCCGTGGGAGGCGTAGGATGAAGATGTTCTCTCTCGAACAACCCTGCAACCAAATAACAAAGAGTCTCTTGTGTCCCCAACACACCCAATACAATGGTAAATTGTATAGGTGCACTAATTCGGCGAAGAGATGGTGATACAAGTGCAATATGGATAGTAGATATAGGTTTTTGTAATCTGAAAATATAAAAACAGCAAGGTAGCAAGTGGTAAAAGTGAGCGAAAATGGTATTGCAATGCTTCGAAACAAGGCCTAGGGTTCATACTTTCACTAGTGCATGTTCTCTAAAACAATGATAACATAAGTAGATCATATAACAATCCCTCAATGTGCAACAAAGAGTCACTCCAAAGTCACTAATAGTGGAGAACAAACGAAGAGATTATTGTAGGGTACGAAACCACCTCAAAGTTATTCTTTCTGATCGATCTATTGGGCTATTCCTATAAGTGTCACAAACAGCCCTAGAGTTCGTACTAAAATAACACCTTAAGACACACATCAACCAAAACCCTAATATCACCTAGATACTCCAATGTCACCACAAGTATCCGCGGGCTTGATTATACGATATGCATCACACAATCTCAGATTCATCTATTCAAACCAACACAAAGACTTCAAAGAGTGCCCCAAAGTTTCTACCAGAGAGTCAAGATGAAAACGTGTGCCAACCCCTATGCATAAGTTCACAAGGTCACAGAACCCGCAAGTTGATCACCAAAACATACATCAAGTGGATCACGTGAGTATCCCATTGTCACCACAGATAAACACATGCAAGACATACATCAAGTGTTCTCAAATCCTTAAAGACTCAATCCGATAAGATAACTTCAAAGGGAAGACTCAATTCATTACAAGAAGATAGAAGGGGAGAAACATCATAAGATCCAACTATAATAGCAAAGCTCGCGGTACATCAAGATCGTGCCAAATCAAGAACACGAGAGAGAGAGATCAAACACATAGCTACTGGTACATACCCTCAGCCCCGAGGGTGAACTACTCCCTCCTCATCATGGAGAGTGCCGGGATGATGAAGATGGCCACCGGTGATGATTTCCCCCTCCGGCAGGGTGCCAGAACAGGGTCCTGATTGGTTTTTGGTGGCTACAGAGGCTTGCGGCGGCGGAACTCCCGATCTAGGTTTTGTTCTGGAGGTTTGGGGATATATAAGAGGTGTTGGCGTCGAGGACAAGTCAGGGGAGTCCACGAGGGGCCCACAAGGTCGGAGAGCACGCCCTAGGGGGGTGGGAGCGCCCTCCACCCTTGTGGTGGCCTCAGGACTCTTCTGGTGCATCTCCGATACTCCGTGGGCTTCTTTTGGTCCAAAAACAATCGTCGTAAATTTTCAGCTCAATTGGACTTCGTTTGATATTCCTTTTCTGTGAAACTCAAAAACAAGGAAAAAGTAGAAACTGGCACTGGGCTCTAGGTTAATAGGTTAGTCCTAAAAATAATATAAAATAGCATCTAAGTGCATATAAAACATGCAAGATAGATAATATAATAGCATGGAACAATCAAAAATTATAGATACATTGGAGACGTATCAACGCCGGCAGCAATGCGGCGACAGCGGCGGCAATGCGGCGACAGCGGCGATGGTAGGAGGAGGACGGCCGTGATAGTGACAGTGAGACAGGGAGAGTGAGGAAACGGGCTAGGCGGGGGTATAAGCCCGGCTTAGCAGCAGTGTGGGCCACGGCCCGGGGCTACTACTATCTAGTTAGCAGTAGCGTGGTTTCCATAGGGGTGCTACTACTATACCTAGCCTGTTGGCAATGGTGTGGCAATTATAGTAGTAGCGCATTTTATTCTTGCCGCGCTACTGCTATGTACATAGCAGTAGTGCCCTTTGTGTACACGTGCTACTGCTATGTACATAGCAGTAGCGCCCTTTGTGTACACGCGCTACTGCTAAGTAGTAGTAGCGCCCGTTTTTATCCAGCGCTAGTGATAAGCTTCTGTGTATAAGGTTTTCCCTAGTAGTGGATGGGCAATGTGGAGACGGTGTGTGTGGGTGTGATAGTCATAGAGAGGTGTGAATGTGCAAATGATCATGTATGAGTGAGACATAGAGATATACCGAGATTTTGTGTATACATGAGAGAATGGTCTTCTATTTGTGTTTTTTGTGTGTGCGTGTGAGAAAGAGAGAGAGAGAGAGGAGCATCCATAACACAACAAACATCTCTCTCCATTCGACCGTCCCTCACACAATCGCATGTAACACATGCATCAACACACACATTTTGACACCCTCACCTAGCCCCTGCCCGCCTCAAGGCCCCTACATCACTCACTACAAAAAAATACACTTCCGTGATGATACGTGTTTGTCATAGTAGGTCACGTTTTCTTTCATGCATGTACATCCATGATGATTTTATGACGGAATCAAGATAGTCATACATGTGCTGTCGTAGAAGTGTTCCATGACAATACCAAAATTATCATCACGGAAGTGTTCACTTCCATGACGATAAATGACGCGTCAAGGAAGTGCTTTCGTCAAGGGTAACCGACAAGTGGCATCCACCGTAACGGGTCGCCGTTTATCTATCGGGTCCGGTTTTGGATCCGATAACCCGTTAACAGCAACGACCAATGGTGATTTTCCACGTGTAAAATTCTCATTGGCCGGAGGAAACACGTGTCAGCTCATCATTGGATCAGATACGCGCCTATGATATGTCAACACGTGCGACGGCCAAACACTGGCCCATTTAGCTTACAAAGGCCGGCCCGTTTGACTTGGTCAAAAGATAGCGGGCCGGCCCATGAAAAGCCTCTTAATGGTCCGTTCGCATATAGCCCATTTTACGGCCCGGGAACTCACGGCCCGTTATGGCGTTCCCAAAATCGGCCCAACAGCGTCATGTGGGCCATCTAGTATAATACCAGCCCGTTTCATTTTCGGCCCATGTATGGCCCACGACGTCTTTCGGCCCATACAAGGCCTTTCGTTTCTTTGGGCCCTTTAATGGGCCGCGGTGACTCTGGCCCATAATAAATAGTAAATTTCTTTATGCCCAGTAATGGCCCATGATTCACATGGGCCGTTTCTAGCCCGTGTTAGCTTTCGGCCTACTGACGGCCCGTACATTCTTGGGCTCCTTTCCAGCCCTCGATTACTTTCGGCCTGTTACTGGCCTGTTCCCCTAATGGGCCAAATTCGGCCCATGGTTAGAATTGGCCTGTTTGTGGCCTGTTAACCCGTTGCGCCGTTTCCAGCCCGTCCTATATTCTGGCCCATTAACGACCCGTTATGCCTATGACAGAATTAAGCCTTTGCTGTCTTCCAGCCTATTAACGGCTCGTTACTGTGCTGGCCCGATACTAATTATGCCCGTTTACGGCCCATGTGGGCCCATTTATCCGACGGCCCGAGGCCCACTGAATCTACGGGCCGTTGGAGGCCCATTTATCCGACGGCCCGTAGGAGGCCCATGGGTCCTACGGCCCGTAGCAGGCTCAAGGTTACCACAGTTCGTATATGGCCCATGGTTGTTGCGGCCACTAGCAAACCAAGGAAAAAGAAGACTAGGGAAATAAATAAGCCAGAAAATAACGCTAGGCTATTAAGGCGATTGCACAGATTACATCCACTGGGCATCAAAGTTCGCTAGCAGTGCAAATATAGGGAACACCCTGCACTATACAAAAATGGCTTGCTGTTTTCTTCAGCCGGTCACTGCACGTTAAGAACAAATTTTGTATCACAACAAAACAAATTACAACCATAAAACAAAAGGAAGGTTGGCACAAAAGTTAACAGTCCGGCAGATAAATGCACCACCAGAAGTTCAGAAGCTCAGTTCATTTGACCTGACTGTTACGGTTTCATGTTGTACTATCCGATGGAGCACCATAACCTTCGCCTTCATTTCTCCTAGGCTCCTGAACAACATAGCAAATGTCTGATAGTCTGGTTTCAAAACGATGCATATCTTGATGACATCGAACAATGGCTGTCCTTGTTTCACAAAGGGTCTCTGTTAGGGAATGGACTTGGGTCTGGAGCGCAGATATAACATTGTTTTGAGCTTGCATATCTTGATCATGAGGCAGTTTGAATGAGATTGCCTTAACAACCAACCCAATATTACGCAGGAACATGCTTTTGGCACTGTTAGTGGACAGGTACTGACCCACTGCAGCAAGAGGTGACATTGCAGTTATAGTTGCCTCATCACCTTCAGAAGGTGGCGGTTCCACCATTTGTTCCTTAGCTTGCTGAAAAGTTGAGTTTTTACATTAGTAGTACCAGAACAGAAGATATTAAGGAGGCAGCAAAACCAAACAAAATAGCTTTGGTCTATATACATAACTTATTCTGGTGAACCCGTGTAAAATATTAGTTGTATTTTACTGCAAAGTACATAATAAAACCAGGTTCCAAACATATGACCATGTACATTGGCTAATGTATTGTCTATTTCTTCACATTGTATTCACAACTAAGGATAAAGAGACAAAGTTTACAATACGGTAAGCATAGTATGACATCATTCATATCACAAAACAACTGAGAACAGACAAACAGGCAATTGTAACATTGTGTAGACAAGTCCAGCACGGAACTAGATTACAGATCAAGATCAAAGGAACATCACTCCTCTCTTTTAAACTTTGTAAGGTGCAATGATACTCTAAGACAATTGTGTATAAAATTGAAAAGAGTAATAGATATTGGCTGCAAACCGGGCAGTTCAATGCACAAGTCAGAGTAAGTAGTAGTTAAAAGGCATGGGGATTAAGGACTTACAACAGTGGCTTTGACTGGTGTAGTCATGCCCTTTGTCTTGTTGGTGTCACAGTCCTTGAAGATTTCCACATCATTTGGTTCAGGTACTTTTTGGTCCTTGCGGGCTTTCCTTTGCATTTGGAACAAGTCAATATAGATCTGATAATATGGTCCAACGAAAAGAGTGAAACAGCAGCTAATTACAAGAGCCTCGCAGTGTGCAATATAGCTACGAGATCCTGTCGTCTATTGGAATTTCACTTTCGTACGGTTGGCCTTGTTCTTTGAACAGTTCACCTACAAGAAGATAGATTTCTGAGGCACATGCGTAAATAGGAGTTCAACATGTGATCTGATCACATATATATAACGTACTTGATACTTTGGATCAGACCAGTGTTTAACAAGGCCTCTCCAGTCTTCATCCGATATATTTTTCCACTAGAGATGTTTGGGAAAGTTCACTGTTAGCCTTTCCTTCAAAGTGAGTTTTCCTCATGTTATACCAATACTGTCGTAGAGCAGACTTGAAAACATGGGTGCATGCTTGTCTGGTTGCATCATCTTGGCTATCCAACTTGAACCTCATCTGTTGAAAATTATGGGAGTCTCATTATCAGCAACCTAGAAAGTATGGGACAGACCAAGACGATATTACTAATTTCCATACATAACCATACTTACAGATAAATGGTCGAGGAAGGTGTTGAATTTGGTTTCGTCTTTGTTATTCCTGTACTGAATCCATGTTGGGAGGATACGTGGATGACACCTTACGGCAACCGCTGCCACTGATACTAACTTGGCTGACTCTGTAGCATCACGTGGCCTTTTTAAACCTGCCTCAAAACGGATCTCCATTCTTCCTCCTCTAGATTTAGTTAACCTATCGAGCATTATCCCTGATGTCTTTTTCCTCTTGCGCCTAGGTGCTAGTCCAACAACAAACATAGGAAGTGTTAGTGTACATCAAACCGTGAAACTACATATAAACAAGCATGCAACTGTAACTTGACTCCAGCAACTACTGTCAGGCCCATTTCTGAGAATAATTCCCAGAATAGCCCAAAGTCACACCAGCCCCAAGATCAACACAACTGGTGGACTTCCTTGATATAGATAACCAGTACAAGATAATATTACACAGGGTTGAGTCTGAGGGCTCAACAAAGTTTATTACAAACTTGCCAATAGATGGCAGTGGCGGAATATGACAATGGTGTGGTGGTGGTACAATACTAGTACAATAACATAGAGCCAAGCGTCAGTGTGAGGCTTGACTATTTTATTTGTGTAGCGGAAGCTCAGCGGATGATACAAGTGGTAGACTCCTATCTCACAGGTTGACTGACTGGGACTCCTCTAAGCGTTGGGCTCGCTAGCGCAATCCTCCTCCACAAGCTCGTCCTCCTCCAAGTCTGGTCATGTAAATAGCCAGGGACAAGCTAGTGAGTACGTTGGAATGTACTCGCAAACATTATGAACAAAAGATATAATGGGTGCATATGCTTGTGCTAACTGAAAGTGAAATCATGACAAATAAATGATATGAACGTAAACAAAGCATGTTAGTCATGGTCAAACTTATTAGAAATTAAACAAATGAATGCCACGGGTAGTCTAGCCAGCCCAAGTGACACTCAGCAAAATAAAAGAAATGCCAGTCGGGTGTCAAGTGACGCCACGGTCGGACTTGAAGAGAAATGCCAGTCGGGTGTCAAGTGACGCCATGGTCGGACTTGTAGAGAAATGCCAATCGGGTGTCCACAAGAGTAGTGGCGGAACCGCCTGTTAACTCGAGAGACGCCACGAGAGGTCTTGAAAATAAAATTGAGTGCCCGGGGTAGTCTGGCCAGCCCCTGAGACACTCAGGAAATATAAAAATAAGAGAAACGGGTTAGTCCTCAATAATATGCCTAACCATAATAATTTTTAACATGCATAAAATACTCATGGTAACATCAGGGTGTCAATAATTATCCTGCAAAATATTTCAGGCATATTAAAATTATTTCCTCTGGAGACCGACACCGGGACTGACACTTGACCCACCCAGCTAACGCCCTTGACCATGGACAACGGCTATTCGAATAGGTTTAAACTCTGCAGAGGGTGTACTCTTTACCCACAAGTAAAGGATTTCTTTAGTCAGCACCGTGACACTGACTAATTCCCATTACGGTCTTTGGGTTGAAAACACACCTGACCAGCACACACCAGATTAACTTTCCGGATGCCAGGAATCACCCAAAGCATCGTTCAAGAAAAGCTCTAAGACGGAGAGACCAACGTCCTGCATGGGATCACTATTAATACGCGCAGATTCCAAGGGGTGCCCCCTCTCGTTTACAACCGGAACACCCATGCCCCCTGACCCGATGACAGGATTTAGTCCAAGGCCCTGGAAACCCTCATCGTGGCCCTCTGTACGGTGTGTACCTGGACAGGGTTAACAACTTACTCAACCATACCTTCCTTGCGATAGAACTCGTGGTAGCACGGTATCCAGCTAGGTGTAACGGAACAAGACTCGATCTAGGCCGACTCAGGAGGTGTTAATTATCAACGCCGGTATGTTCCACACAGTCACGTGACACCACTGTGTCAAAATAATGACCCGTGCCTACCAGCACGTCCAAGGCAGGAGACACTCTCCTGAATATCTCAGAGCTATACCAAGTCAGTAAGTTACCTTGTTTGAGTGAAGTGCAAGACAAGCATAAGAAGTGATATGACCAAACATGCATGCACTTGTGATATATGTGGTGCAATATCAACCGATGCAAACATGCAAATGCAAATGCAATCACCATATCCCAAGTTCAATAATGCTTGCCTTGTCCAAAATAGTCAGGTGAAAACCCTTCGAAATTCTCAGCAACGTTTCCCTCTTCTTTTTCTGAAAATATTCAAATTCAACCCAAATTAAAAATTTGTCAACAGTGCAAAAAGTTGTCTGAAAACATTTTTAAATAAATACTAAAAAAACTAGAGAGAAAAATAAGAATTTCAAAAAAAAAGTTCAACAATATTAGAGTTGTGGTTTAAAAGTTACTAAACTTTCAAAACTAGGGGCTTTTCTGTAAAACAGCAGTCCCTGCACAGTTTAAACAGAAAATGCTTCGGGCCAAAGTACGCTTCTCAGCGTGGAAGGCGTAAACAGAAGAATACGCCTTCGATTTAAACAGAGAAAAGAAAAAAAAAGAGTGCGCGGGGTGGGGTCCACCCGTCAGGTTCAAATTTGAACCCGATCGCGCGCGAGGCAGAGAAGTGACGGCGGTCGCCGGCGGCGATCGCCGGGGTTCCTGCAGCTGGCGATGGTCGGAACATGACCAGGGCGGAGTGCCGCGTCGGAGGGAAGTGGTGGTGGTCGCCGGAGAGCACCTGAACGCCGACGAGGTCGACGGCGGCGAACGGTGGCTCGGTGGTTTTGGAATTCGCCGGAGAGGGCTCGGGCAGTGAAATTGGAGCGCGGGATTGATGGTTTGGTGGATAATATGGCTACTGGTGAAGTTGAGCTGTTGTGGTGGTGTAACGGCATCGAGCCGATCGGGAACAGAGGTGGCGGAGCGGTGACCGGAGAGGAGGGAGGAGACCTCCTCGAGATCAGGGAAGTGACATAGGGGCGATTGGGAGGTGGTGGAGGTGATGGTTGAGGAGAACGGAGCTCGGGAGGGCCTTTTATAGGCGATCCGAGGTGGTCCGGCGAGGTTCGGATCACGCCGGAGTTATGGTGGTCGGCGAGGTAGGTTTGGGCGGTGGCCGTGGTCGGTGGGTGTCAGTGAGAGTGGTGGAAGCTGTCTGAAGCGCCAGCGCGGACGAATTCGAGCTCGAGTGCCTTATCCACGGCGAGGTCGGTGTACGGGCGCGGCGGACGTGCCCGTCTCCGGCGACTGCCGGATGGGGTCCAGGGGTTTGGTCAGTGCGCGGGGCTGCGGAGGGAAGCGACGCGTGGAGAGGGAAGTAGGTTAGCAGGGTGCGGCGCAGTGAATGAGGCCGGTGGCGCGAGCTGATCCGGTCGGCCTGCCGTGGCCGAGCGTGGTGGCCGTTGCATTGGCCAGCCTCCAGCCTGTTGACGGCGAGGGGCTGACGAGGAGGCCCCACAGCTGCACATTTACGGCGAGGGAAGGCGTGGAGGAGAAGAGGATGGATGGAGTGCAGTGCACGACTCGATCACCCCCTGCTCCCTGAAGATTCAGTTAACTGAATCTTATTCAGCTATGAACAGTGTACATACACTCATATGATCCCATGGCAGAGAGTGCTAGGGATGTTTAGAATTTTGAGGAATTTTTTTTGTGATGTGTTGATGCATATGAGAGGGCCTGGCAAAGTTTGGGAATTTTTGGAGCATTTAAAAATATGTTTGGATCAGAAATATTGAATCTGGTCCAAATTTGAATTGAGTGGAATTTGAAAATTTTGAACTGTGGCACCCCATGTTTTTGGAAAAATGGGTTGTGGGTACCATATATTTGCTGAGGAAATTTTGGTGGAGGTAGAATCCTTGTAGAAATTGTGGTTCCTTTGTAAACCAAAGGGATATTGAATAATATAAATTCCAACTTTGGAATTTATAAAATATTGAAAGAATATTTTTGTGAGGTGGAAAGGAGTTGGATATTGTCCTATAAGATGTGCTTGACTTGTGGGATAAATTTGGAGTGGCAGAAAAATTATTGGAAGACTTCAGGAGGGCTAAAAGGAAGTGAAAAGGTTATTTCCTTTGAAAATTTTAAATTATTTCCAAAAAATTTCTAAATGAAATTGTTTGAAAACCCCCAGATTAATTACCCAATAATTCTAAATCTTTCAAACAGAATCATTAAAGAAAAATTTGAAACCCAATTAAAATTTGAAAGGGTTTTCAAATGGTGGAAAAGTAATATGATCCAAATATGGTTTTCCAAGCATTTATTTTTAATGGAAAGATTTCAATAATTCAGAAAACATTTTTGGGGTGTTATAACACCTACCCCCCTTAAGAAAAATCTCGTCCCCGAGATTTCAGCTGTCCCTCAAACAGGTACAGATATTCAGTCCTTAGGTGATCCTCTCTTTCCCATGTTGCTTCTTCCTCGGTGTGATTACTCCACTGAACTTTGTAAAATTTTATTACATTTCACCGGGTTCTCCGTTTAGACTCCTCCAAAATCTTTATAGGATGTTCCCTATAGGTAAGATCTGGTTGGATATCCAGGTCCTGATGCTGGACTTGCTTTTCTGGGTTACTGACACATCTCCTTAGCTGTGATACGTGAAACACATCATGAACATCTCATAACTCTGTCGGTTGTTCTAGTTGATAAGCAACCTTGCCTCTTCTTGCGATCACTCTAAATGGTCCAATAAACCCCGGTGCCAATTTTCCTTTGACCTTAAATATCTGTAGTCCTCTTGTTGGAGATACTCTGAGATACACATATACATCGGGCTCAAAACTGATTTGGCGGTGCTTTTAATCATAGTAACTCTTTTGACGGCTCTGAGCCGCTTTCAGTTTGTCCTGAATAAGCTTCACTTTTGTTTCTGCTTCTTTAAGAACTTCGGGACCAAAAATTCGATTGTCTCCGGTCTCAGACCAATTGAGTGGAGTACGGCACCTTCGTCCGTACAGAGCTTCAAAAGGTGACATTTTCAAACTAGCTTGATAACTGTTGTTATATGAGAACTCCGCTTATGGTAAACTATCTTCCCAGCTAATTCCATAAGTGAGCACACATGCTCTCAGCATGTCCTCTAATATTTGATTTACCCGCTCAGTTTGTCCTTCGGTCTGTGGGTGGTAAGCTGTGCTGAACGTCAGTTGAGTCCCTAGGGCTTGCTGTAGGTGCTCCCAAAATCTAGAGACAAATTGGGTGCCTCTATCAGAGACTATGGTCTTGGGTACTCCATGTAGGCAAACAATCTGTGAGACGTATAATCTGGCAAGTCTCTGTGTGGAGTATGTGGTTTTTACCGGAATGAAATGTGCCACCTTGGTTAAATAATCTATTATAACCCAGATAGCATCATTTCCGTGTCGTGACCTTGGCAATCTGACGATAAAATCCATTCCTATTACGTCCCATTTCCATTCAGGTACTCTGAGTGGCTGCAGTAGTCCTGCTGGCCTCTGGTGTTCTGCTTTTACCCGCTGGCATGAATCACAACGTGCGACATACACGGCTATATCTCTTTTCATCCTGTGCCACCAATAATTTTCTTGTAGATCCTTGTACATTTTTGTCCCTCCTGGATGAATAGAATATGGAGTGGTATGGGCTTCTGCCAAAATTTGTTGCTTTAAATCTCCCTTATTAGGCACGCACAATCTTCTTCCGAACCATAAAATCCCCTGACTGTCTATGGTAAATTCAGTCACCTTGCCCAATTTTATTTTCCTCTTAATCCCTTCAATACTTGGGTGTCCTTTTTGGGCTTCTTTGATATGATCCTGTAATGTTGGTTTTATTTCCAGTTGGGCAACGGTTCCTTCTGTGACTAGGACCATATTGAGTTTGGCAAATTCCTGATTAAACTCATGCTGTAAGAATTGCGCACTACTATTGTTGGTGCAGGGATTTCGGCTGAGGGCGCCTGCCACAACATTTGCTTTACCCGGATGATAATGAATTCCGATGTCGTAATCCTTTATTAACTCAAGCCAGCGACGTTGTCTCAAGTTTAATTCTGGCTGGGTGAAAATATACTTAAGACTTTTGTGGTCTGTGTATATTTCACATCGTTTACCGAGAAGAAAGTGTCGCCATTCTTTGAGTGCATGTATTACTGCAGCTATTTCCAAATCATGAGTAGGATAATTCTCCTCGTGTCGTCGTAGCTGTCTTGAGGCATATGCCATGACTTTTCCTTCTTGCATCAATACACATCCAAGGCCTTTCCTGGACGCGTCACAGTATATCTCAAAAATTTTGTGCACATCGGGCACGACCAGAACGGGTGCCGTTGTTAGCCTCTCTTTCAATTCTTGGAAACTTTTCTCACAGGCTTCAGTCCAATCAAACTTCTTATCCTTCTTAAGTAATTGGGTCATGGGTTTAGCTATGGTGGAGAATCCTTCTATAAATCTCCGGTAGTAGCCAGCCAGACCAAGAAAACTCCTGACCTCTGTCACGTTTGTGGGTTGCTTCCATTCTTGGACAGCCTTTACTTTACTTGGGTCCACTGCTATCCCATCTTGTGTCAGTACGTGTCCCAGAAAACCAACTTCTCGCAACCAAAATTCAAATTTACTGAATTTGGCATATAGTTGATTTTTCCTCCATTCCTCCAGGACTATTCGTAGGTGTTGCTCGTGTTCCTCGGGTGTCTTGGAATAAATAAGTATATCATCGATAAATACGACCACGAACTTGTCCAAATATTTCATGAAGACCTTGTTCATGAGATGCACAAAATAAGCAGGAGCATTGGTTAAGCCAAAAGGCATCACTGTGAACTCGTATAATCCATATCTGGTAGTAAAGGCAGTCTTGGGTATATCTGCCGATCGGATTTTTAATTGATGGTAGCCTGACCTCAAATCTATTTTTGAGAAAACCTTGGCTTCTGCTAGCTGTTCAAACAAGTCATTTATCCTGGGTAGCGGGTATTTATTTTTAATGGTGACCATATTGAGTGCCCTATAATCAATACATAGCCTTAGGGTACCATCCTTTTTCTTAGCAAATAAAACTGGCGATCCCCATGGTGATGAGCTGGGTCGAACATAACCCTTTTCCATCAGTTCCTTAATCTGTTTCTTCAACTCAGCCAATTTCGTCGGAGCCATTCGGTACGGCTTCTTATAAATGGGTGTTGTTCCAGGTGCCAATTCAATAACAAATTCAATTTCACGGTCCGGGGGCATTCCTGGTAGCTCCTTAGGAAATACATCGGGGTATTCGCAGACTACAGGAACCTTACTTAATTCTGCCGCACCCACTTGATTTAATTTTCCTTGTGATGCGGTAATTCTCCTTGTGCCAAATTTTATTGTTTCTCCTTGGCAGCTTGTAAGAGTCATTGTGCGGTTGTAGCAGTCTATGAAACCTTTATTTTTGGTTAACCAATCCATTCCCAGTATAACATCCAGTTCGACTGCTTCTAGAACAATAAGGTTGGCTAAAAATACCATTCCTTTGATCTCAATATTCACATCCTTGCAGTACCATTGTGTGCTTTACTTCGATCCCGGGGACTGAATAACCATGGAATTTCGCAAAGGCGAAAAAGAAAATCGATTCTTCGAAGTGAATCTTTTTGAGATACACGAATGGGAAGCTCCGGAATCAAATAAGACTATAGCATTAATTGAGTTGACAGGAAACGTACCAAACATAATATCTGGTGCATTTTGTGCCTCCTCAAAGGTCACGTGGTTGACCTGTCCCTTCCTCTGGTTGTTATTGGGGTTGGAGTTGTTGCGTTTGGGGGCTGTGTTTGTACCACGGCCATTGTTGTTGGACTTGGGGGTATTATTTCCTTGCTTTGGGCATTGCCTGGAGTAATGCCCTTCTCCTCCACAGGCATAACAGGTGATGCCTGGATAGAATGTCGTATCTTTGGTCCTGTTGTTGAAAGCACTGCGGTTCTGTTGTGGTGCTACCGTTGCTGATCGGGGTAGCGGAGTTGCTGGTCGGGGTGTTGTAGGCTTCTGAAATTCATTATTGGGCCTGTTGTTGCGAACCTGAGATGACTGGTTCATACGGCACTTGCGTATTTCATTCATGTTGCGGTGCTCGTTCTCCAGTACAATTGCCTTGTCCACCAGTGTTTTGAAATCAGGAAAGGTGTGGACTACCAGTTGGCACTTTAAAGATGGGATAAGTCCGTTGAGAAAATTTTCCATCTTTTTGTCTTCTGTCATGTATTCATCGTTGGCGTACCGGGCCAGCTGAGTAAATTGATCCAGATACTGGGCTACCGTGGTTCCTCGCTGCTTGAGATCCTCAAATTCCCTTTTCTTCAATTTCATGATACTGTTAGGAATGTGTGCTCCCCGAAAGTTTTCCTTGAATTGTTCCCATGTCATATTGGCTCCGTTGGGATGAGTGTGGCATAAGTTTTCCCACCATGATGCTGCAGTACCAGAAAAATAGTATGGGGTATAAAGCACTTTTTCCCGGTCCGTACACTGGGCAATAACCAATTTTCTTTCAATATCACGTAGCCAATTATCTGCCTCCAATGGTTTGTCGGTGTGAGAAAACACAGTAGGATTGGTCTTCTGGAGCTCAGACAATTTTGACCTATTCTGATTTTGTCCTTGGTGATTTCCCATATTGATTAAATGCTGCATCATCTCTTGGTGCTGTTGCTGGCTTTGTTCGTACAGACGGCACACTTGTGAAAATGCTGAGTCACTGCCCTGTTGACAAGTCTGTCCTTGTGTAAAATTATTTCCCATTTGTCCATGGTTGTTTTCTGGCGGACTTGGCATAGAACGGGTCCAGGGGCGATGCATTTTCTTTTTGGGGGTATTTGTGTAACTCCGATGAGAAAAGGAATTATAAAGGTAGCAGATAAAAAATTTAAGAGACTGAAAATCTCCCCCCCCCCAGGACACAAGTACAACAGGTTATATCATACATGCAGGATTTAATTATACAAGCATAACTTAATTATACAAGATGCTTGCAGA
Source organism: Thinopyrum elongatum (assembly GCA_011799875.1). Lineage (NCBI taxonomy): Eukaryota > Viridiplantae > Streptophyta > Magnoliopsida > Poales > Poaceae > Thinopyrum > Thinopyrum elongatum. The sequence goes on along the minus strand of CM022303.1, from coordinate 489,401,207 downwards.
AACTGTATACTACACGACCACTTATTCAACTTAGCATACTACTTCGTCCTCTCAACGTGCTGTGGTCTGAGTCTGTTACTCGCCATCTTACAAAAAGTAGAAGAAACAGAAAAAAAATATCTTACAACCACATCTCATAAAAGACTACTGCGGTGTTGACGCTCGATCTGTCCTCACGGGGTGTCCGAGACACTGTAGGCTCCGCTGAGGGTAAGTCCCAGCTGAGGTGCTGGAGACTCAACCTCCTCCTCCTATGGAATGGTCTCCAGTCGGGTAGAGGTCGATGCTATGCCCGTCTGAGGTGGCACCATGCGCATTGACAGTGGAGCTCTGGTCGGAACAGGAGCAGCCAAGCGACTAGCCTCATCACTCGGGGATGAGTGCTGAACCGCGGGCTGAGCAGGAGAATAGTGTGGTGGAGTCGGAATACGAGGGGCACGTGGTGAAGGTGAACGGAACTCACTCCTGCGAGTGATCCTCGCATGAGCCAAGTCCATTCGTGCAGTAAGATGGTCGTCCACCAGTGCGGTGAAGACCGACTCTAGTGCCATGATATACTGGACAAGGGGCTAGATTGCCTCATCCCTTTCTCCTGCGGTGCAGGAAAAAGCATAATGGTTGGTATAAGGAACATGGCACGGAAGGTAGTGATAGGGACGGGTCTGCATAATAGGCAGGATGTCCCTGAGACGAGCAATAGCCTCACGGGCGGCCATCTGGATAGCATGCCTCTCAGAGGGCATGACTCTCCCCATAAAATGGTAGTTGCGGAAAGACAAGGTACTTCCACCCCGAATATATACCGAAGCCTGGTACATAGTCAGAGTGTCTGTGATCCTGTCAGGAAAAACGGTGTACTCTGGACGGCTCGGAGATCTCATCGCATCTCTAGCGATGATGGTAAGAAGACGGGAAAATCCCACAGGCTCGTTGGCCAAAATCTGGGATGGGCAGTTGCCGCCAGACATCTACATCAGTAGACAAAAATCCAAATAGTCATATCATGTGTATATGATGACCATGGGAAAAAATGCTACAGTGCATGAGATGCATGCTAAAAATGTTAGTACTGACTCGAGTGCCAGCGATCGTGCCTAGGGCTTCCTACAGTCAGCCTGGCTCTGGTACCAAGTCTTCTCGGGCCCATTTCTGAGAATAATTCCCAGAATAGCCCTAAGTCACACCAGACCCAAGATCAACACAACTAGTGGACTTCCTTGATACAGATAACCAGTACAAGATAATATTACACAGGGTTGAGTCTGAGGGCTCAACAAAGTTTATTACAAACTTGCCAATAGATGGCAGTGGCGGAATATGACAGTGGTGTGGAGGTGGTACAATACTAGTACAATAACATAGAGCCAAGCGTCAGTGTGAGGCTTGACTATTTTATTTGTGTAGCGGAAGCTCAGTGGATGGTACAAGTGGTAGACTCCTATCTCACAGGTTGACTGACTGGGACTCCTCTAAGCGTCGGGCTCGCTAGCGCAATCCTCCTCCACAAGCTCGTCCTCCTCCAAATCTGGCCAAGTAAATAGCCAGGGACAAGCCAGTGAGTACGTTGGAATGTACCCGCAAACATTATGAACAAAAGATATAGTGGATGCATATGCTTGTGCTAACTGAAAGTGAAATCATGACAAATAAATGATATGAACATAAACAAAGCATGTTAGTCATGGTCAAACTTATTAGAAATTAAACAAATGAATGCCATGGGTAGTCTAGCCAGCCCAAGTGACACTCAGCAAAATAAAAGAAATGCCAGTCGGGTGTCAAGTGACGCCACGGTCGGACTTGAAGAGAAATGCCAGTCGGGTGTCAAGTGACGCCACGGTCGGACTTGTAGAGAAATGCCAATCGGGTGTCCATAAGAGTAGTGCCGGAACCGCCTGTTAACTCGAGAGACGCCACGAGAGGTCTTGAAAATAAAATTGAGTGCCCGGGGTAGTCTGGCCAGCCCCTGAGACACTCAGGAAATATAAAAATAAGAGAAACGGGTTAGTCCTCAATAATATGCATAACCATAATAATATTTAACATGCATAAAATATTCATGGTAACATCAGGGTGTCAATAATTATCCAGCAAAATATTGCAGGCATATTAAAATTATTTCCTCCGGAGACCGACACCGGGACCGACACTTGACCCACCCAGCTAACGCCCTTGACCGTGGACAACGGCTATTTGAATAGGTTTAAACTCTGCAGAGGGTGTACTCTTTACCCACATGTAAAGGATTTCTTTAGTCAGCACCGTGACACTGACTAATTCCCATTACGGTCTTTGGGTTGAAAACACACCTGACCAGCACACACCAGATTAACTTTTCGGATGCCAGGAATCACCCAAAGCATCATTCAAGAAAAGCTCTAAGATGGAGAGACCAACGTCCTGCATGGGATCACTATTAATACGCGCGGATTCCAAGGGGTGCCCCCCTCTCGTTTACAACCGGAACACCCATGCCCCCTAACCCGATGACAGGATTTAGTCCAAGGCCCTCGAAACCCTCATCGTGGCCCTCTGTACGATGTGTACCTGGACAGGAGTGAAGTGCAAGACAAGCATAAGAAGTGATATGACCAAACATGCATGCACTTGTGATATATGTGGTGCAACATCAACCGATGCAAACATGCAAATGCAATCACCATATCCCAAGTTCAATAATGCTTGCCTTGTCCAAAATAGTCAGGTGAAAACCCTTCGAAATTCTCAGCAAGGTTTCCCTCTTCTTTTTCTGAAAATATTCAAATTCAACCCGAATTAAAAATTTGTCAACAGTGCAAAAAGTTGTCTCAAAACATTTTTAAATAAAAACTAAAAAAACTAGAGAGAAAAATAAGAATTTCAAAAAAAAGTTCAACTCAATCAGAGTTGTGGTTTAAAAGTTATTAAACTTTCAAAACCAGGGGCTTTTCTGTAAAACAGCAGTCCCTGCACAGTTTAAACAGAAAATGCTTCGGGCCGAAGTACGCTTCTCAGCGCGAAAGGCGTAAACAGAAGAATACTCCTTCGATTTAAACAGAGAAAAGAAAGAAAAAAAGAGTGCGCGGGGTGGGGTCCACCCGTCAGGTTCAAATTTAAACCCAATCGCGCGCGAGGCAGAGAAGTGACGGCGGTCGCCGGCGGCGATCGCCGGGGTTCCTACAGCTGGCGATGGTCGAAACGTGACCAGGGCGGAGTGCCGCGTCGGAGGGAAGTGGTGGTGGTCGCCAGAGAGCAACTGAACGCCGGTGAGGTCGACGACGGCGGACGGTGGCTCGGTGGTTTTGGAATTCGCCGGAGAGGGCTCGGGCAATGAAATTGGAGTGCGGGATTGATGGTTTGGTGGATAATATGGCTACTGGTGAAGTTTGAGCTGTGGTGGTGGCGTAACGGCGTCGAGCCGATCGGGAACAGAGGTGGCGGAGCGGTGACCGAAGAGGAGGGAGGAGACCTCCTCGAGGTCAGGGAAGTGGCATAGGGGCGATTGGGAAGTGGTCGAGGCGATGGGTGAGGAGAATGGAGCTCGGGAGGGCCTTTTATCGGCGATCCGAGGCGGTCCGGCGAGGTTCAGATCACGCCGGAGTTACGGTGGTCGGCGAGGTAGGTTTGGGCGGTGGTCGTGGTCGGTGGGTGTCAGTGAGAGTGGTGGAAGCTGTCCGAAGCGCCAGCGCAGACGAAGTCGAGCTCGGGTGCCTTATCCATGGCGAGGTCGGTGTACGGGTGCGGCGGACGTGCCCGTCTCCGGCGACTGCCGGATGGGGTCCAGGGGTTTGGTCAGTGCGCGGGGTTGCGGAGGGAAGCGACGCGTGGAGAGGGAAGTAGGTTAGCAGGATGCGGCGCCGTGAATGAGGCCGGTGGCGCGAGCTGATCCGCTAGGCCTGCCTTGGCCGAGCGTGGTGGCCATTGCACCGGCTAGCCTCTGGCCTGTTGACGATGAGGGGCTGACGAGGAGGCCCCACGGCTGCACATTTAAGGCGAGGGAAGGAGTGGAGGAGAAGAGGATGGATGGAGTGCACGGCTCGATCACCCCCTGCTCCCTGAAGATTCAGTTAACTGAATCTTATTCAGCTATGAACAGTGTACAGACACTCATATGATCCCATGGCAGAGAGTGCTAGGGATTTTTAGAATTTTGAGGAATTTTTGTGGTGAGGTGTTGATGCATATGAGAGGGCCTGGCAAAGTTTGGGAATTTTTGGAGCATTTAAAAATATGTTTGGATCAGAAATATTGAATCTGGTATAAATTTGAATTGAGTGGAATTTGAATTGAGTGGAAGTTGGAATTCCAAAGTTGAAAATTTTGAAATGGGTTGTGGGTACCATATATTTGCTGAGGAAATTTTGGTGGAGGTAGAATCCTTGTAGAAATTGTGGTTCCTTTGTAAACCAAAGGGATATTGAATAATATAAATTCCAACTTTGTAATTTATAAAATATTGAAAGAATATTTTTGTGAGGTGGAAAGGAGTTGGATATTGTCCTATAAGATGTGCTTGACTTGTGGGATAAATTTGGAGTGGCAGAAAAATTATTGGAAGACTTCAGTAGGGCTAAAAGGAAGTGAAATGGTTATTTCCTTTGAAAATTTTAAATTTTTTCCAAAAACTTTTCTAAATGAAATTGTTTGAAAACCACCAAATTAATTACCCAATAATTCTAAATCTTTCAAACAAAATCATTAAAGAAAAATTTGAAACCCAATTAAAATTTGAAAGGGTTTTCAAATGGTAGAAAAGTAATATGATCCAAATATGGTTTTCATAGCATTTTTTTTAATGGAAAGATTTCAATAATTCAAAAAACCTTTTTGGGGTGTTACAACTACCTTCTTACTATTGAAGCTCACAAGGTTCATCTGATCTTGCCAACTCGTCTTGTGTCAAGAGTGCTTCGGAAGTAGTGTCAGGTGGCAAGGGAGCTTGGGAACGTGCTGCTAGCTGAGTTGACAAACAAGTAACTCGTGCAGCTGGTGGTACTGTGGAAGGTGTTGCAACAACTAGGGCTGTCACTGCTTGTTTGGTGGCAGCTATTAGTTTCTGTTTGGATTGTTTTGCAGTTGGTGTAGCATGTGATACTGTGTTTGTACAATTTTCCGGTGGACTTTGACCTTCTATTGCACCATCAGTACCAGCAGAATCAGCATAATTCTTCTGCTTCCGTTTCCATGCGTCCTCGGTACTAACACCATCCCCCGTCATTCTGTGTTCCTTCCTCTTTCTCTATGCCATGTCAAGTCAAGCCGACAAGAAAAAGGAATAAAAATTTAGTTCTTTAGAACAAATTGATGCGTGATACAGACGAACTGAACTTTGATGTTAGATAACCGCATGATAGGAGGATGTAATATGTACGAAAAACAGGATGGCATGAGATAATCAGAGCTATGATGTGTAAACTAAGAAGAAGGCATTTCAATAAATTAGAAGCAATGCAATGGAAGGTAGACACCATATGAAAGATGCTACAAATATCGCTCTGCCAAGTTAATAGTGTCTCGTCATAACTGACATTTAAACAAATGTGAAGCAGTACAAGAAATAAATCATATGCAAGATGCAAACAACATCACACTACCAAGTTAAAGGTCTCTCGTCATTAGTGCCATTGCATATTCACAGCATTGCATATTCACAGCTATGATGTGTAAACTAAGCAGAAGTAATTTAAACAAATTACAAGCAATACAAACTAGACACCATATGCAACATGCAAGACAATATCACACTGCCAAGCTAGAGAAAGCACCTGGGATGCCGGTTTCGCTGGAAGATCGCCATCAGTCCCTGCCTTAATTTTTTCCTTCCTCTTTCTTAATTTTATTGCCTTGTCAAGTCAAACCCACAAGAAAAATGAATAAAAATTTGCTTTATAGAACTCATTGATGCAGGATGCTGACGAGCACTACTTTAATGTAAGGCGACCGCATGATAGTACGATTGAATGTGTAAGAAAAAAGGACAGCATTGCATATTCACAGCTATGATGTGTAAGCTAAGTAGAAGGCATTTCAACAAATTAGAAGCAATGAAAGCTAGACACCATATGAAAGATGCAACAAATATCAATCTACCAAGTTAAAATTGTCTCGTCATAAGTGCCATTTCAACAAATTAGAAGTAGTACAAGCTAGAAAAGAATGCGAGATGTAACCTATATCACACTCCCAAGTTAAACGTGTCTTATGATAAGTGATTGTTGCAGGTTACACAACAGTAGTACTTTGATGTAAGAACATGGTGTGATAGACATATATTGTATGTTCTAGAAACAGGAACTCGTGTCTTATTCACAAGTATAATGTGTAAAGTAAGTAGATGGAATTCAACAAAATTAGAAGAAATACAAGCTAGATATCATACATAACATGCAACCACATATAACAATGACAAGTTAGAGGGAGCACCTGTGATGGTGGACTAGGGGAGACGTGCTCATCATCAACACAGCTACGTTGAGTGTCTATGTGTGTGTTGTCTTGCAAATCTTCTTTGGGGGGGGGGGGGGGGCTGGCGGAGTAGAATCTATAGAGGCCCTCTGTTTCAGTTGTTTGGAAGGGGCACCTTTATCAACTACCTTGCTAATTTCCTTCCGCTTTATTGATTTTGCATTGTCAAGTAAAACCGACAAGAAAAAGCAATAAAATTCACTCTTCAGAACTCATTCATGCATGATACTGACAATCACTACTTTGATGTAAGGCAAACACATGATACAAGGATGGAATATGTACGAAAAACAAGACGGCATGGAATATTCACAACTATTTGTGTAAACTAAGAAGAAGCCATTTCAACAAATTAGAAGCAATGCAAGCTAGACACCACATGAAAGATGTAACCAATATGACTGCCAAGTTAAAAGCGTCCCAGCATAAATGGCGTTTCAACAAATTAGAAGCAGTGCATGCTATAAATCATATGAAAGATGCAACCAATATCACTCTGCATATACTAAAGGTGTCTCATCATAATTGATTGATGTGGGATACAAAAAAACAGTAGTTTTATGTAAGGACATGCTTAATAGACAAATGTACTATGTACCAAAAACAGGAAGGTATGTCACATTAACAGGTATAATGTAGAAACTAAGCAGAATAGCACATGCAATTTAACCAGATTGGAAGAATTACAATCTAGACACTATATGCAACATGCAACCACATATCACGCTGCCAAGTTAGAGCAAGCACCTACGATGGTGGTGTAGGGGAAATGCGGTCATCAACTACAGAGCTCCGTTGACTATCTTCATCTAGCATTGCTGTTTCTTGAGAATCATGTGGGGAGGCTGACACTGCATTCTTTAAAAGAGGATCTTTTCTTACAGCAGTCCACGAGCCTGACTGTCTCATCATAAGTGATTGATGAGGGATACACAAGAACATTAGTTTGATGTAAGAATATGGTTAATAGACAGATGTAGTAGTATGTACCAAAAACAGGAAGGCATGTCATATTCAAAGGTATAATGTGTAAGCTAAGCAGATGCAATTTAACCAAATTGGAAGCAATACAATCAAGACACCCGGCTGGAGTGGTGAGCATGATCATCGAGGACCTGAGAGCCTGGTGGGAGGCGGGCTGCTTCGCCACCACCGTGGCTTTTTAGTTGGCTTGCAGGTGATGCCTGTCTGTGCTGGGCTTGTCACTGGCTCGGCCAGTGCCCTGGCTAGCTATTTCGCTTCTGGTGCTCCCAGGATGGTGGTTCATGTAAAAAATATCTTTCCTTATCTTAATAAAGACCGACTTCGGCCTTTCGAATACAAGCTAGACACCATATGCAACATGCAATCACATATGACACCGCAAAGTTAAAGCAAGCACCTGGGATGGTGGTTCATGGCGAGTCAGATCATCCACTCCGGAGCTATGTTTACTGTCTCCATCTGCTCACACTACACCCTTTATAGCGCCCAAACGTGTCTTGCCTAAGCACGAAGAAAGCTGGAGCAACTTATATCTTTTATTTCATGCTTCTATCAACCGGTCGGCAGAGGCTAAAATACCCATGCATAAAAAAACAATAGTGAGAGTATGGGTGAAGTGTGTGCAGAACTAGTGCACTGTAAAAGTAGCAGATAGCAGGTGGCTGAAAAATAAATGACAGGAGACATATGATAGCTCTATAGCATTGCATGGAAAACAAAATTAGATTCTACTTTGTATGATTTTGTAATATATGAGCACAGGGATGGGAAGTGCAGGTACTCCTCCAGCACACCACCACATGTGGTCCTATCAAAATAACAGTCGACTGGAAATAAATAGGCCAGTTGATTTTTTTATGAACCGTCTGATCTACAAGGAACGGGCAGATGGCCTTTGTCTACCTCCGGCCAGTCACTGTTGACTATCTTTCTCGAACCGCCAGCGACCACCGGCCCAGACCCCTGCCTCCGCCGCCCCGCCCTCCCCTCGACCTCACACCACCGCCGTGCTTGGCAGCGCCCCCCGGCCATCCCTTTAAGCCCGGCCGACCTCCAGATCGGGCACCCGCAGCTCCTAGGCCCCACACACCCCTAAGATAAACATCGAGGTGCTGCTTCCCCGGCGTAATAGGCGGACTAGCGCCTGTTATGCCGGGGAATGCTTCCTTTAATTCGGAATCAACTGACCAGGAATTGAAATCTAGGGGGGCGACGGACCACTAGCTAAGGTGAAATAGTATATGAGGAGAAACCTTGCTCATCGCGAGTTACTAGGAACATCTAGTATCAGGAAGAAGGTGTAGGAAGAAGCGGACAACTAGTGTCTTCTGTGGGATGAATACCATGCAAGCAGACACGTAAGATTTGCACGAATAAGGGAAGAGGAATACCAAATCCGGTTGCCAGTGCTGTGTCCTCCTAATATTGCGGCGATGTTCTTCTTTTTACCGGGGGAACCGATGTTTTGGAGGAGGGTGGAGCCTTGGATGAACCCATGGCCAAATTGTTGACTGTGTTGCGGTGGTCGTCTGTCGGCGGAGGGGAAGTAGATCCGAGGCGGCGAAGGACGGCATAGCGGGAACAGCTCCGGTGCGGTGTACGGTGGCGATGTTGGAGCGGCAACGGTGAGGCACAGGACGACGTGCTTGAACTGGCTCGGGTATGGCGCACGTCGGTGTCCTGGAGGCAGCTCGGCCTCGGCTTCAACTACTAGCCGTGGAGGGCGTTGCGGTTGCGGTTGCGGTGGATGACGACGTTGGTGTATCGGCTCCGGCGTGATGGAGGAGGGCGGCGGTTGATGGGTGGGATGGGGTGGCGGATGGAGGACGCCGGGGTTTCGCAGCTGGTGGAGAGGTAGTTTTGGCGCCCACGGAGTACGAATGGGGAATCGGACGGGGGGCGGGGGTGGCGGGGGGAGCTAAGGGGGAACCATGTTTCGGTCTGGGACGCGCTTGTTTTTTTTGAACAGATGGGACGCGCTTGTTTGAAATTTGGGGAAAGTACAAACTTTGCCCCCCTCTTAAATTTCGGACCTACTGCAGGTCGGGGGTAGGACGGTAATCCCAGGTGTCCCAAATAGTGGGCGGGAGCGATTTCGGCCGAGCGAATGTGTGTTTAGGCGGCCACGGTGTATGAATGTTTTTCGGAGGCGATTGCGTGGCGTCTAGATGAAGTTACAAACCTACCCCGGTTTAGACCTATAGACGTCATGTCATGTACTCCTCCGTCGTAAGAGTGGAGCGCTCGCTTTCATAAATGTTCAAGTCCCTTTCGCCGACATGTGGGACATCAAGCAACCGGGTCCACGTGCCATACCGAAATAACAGTGCAGAGCAACAGGGGTGAAGCACCCCAGTCATGGCGCCGGCGTAGTAATGAGCAATGAGGCGTCAAATCACAAAGTTGCACCTTTCCCACAGTTAAGTTGGAGGGACGAAGTAATGCTAAAAAAAAGAAGTTGGAGGGACGAAGCAACCATCATTTCACTCGTTGCTGAATCCGCTTCTCCCTCATCTTCTTCAAGTTAACCACGTGTTGCTTCTGCCGTTGTTCTGCCTCATGTGGGACGCGGATCAGCTTGGTAAAGCACTGACACATGGGACTGCATGTTAGCAAACCGCCAGGCCAACGTCCTCTAAAAATAAGAAACCTCCCCCGCCTTCCGCGCGGCAAAATTACCTCCTTTTTACTAATCTTGATACTATGATTTTTTAGATCAATATAATCGACATTGTTATAGATAGCACACAAGAGCAAAACCAAGTGGTACGGTTAAGGGCATACACAATGTGTAGCCAAATGTGAAAATAGCTTTTGGCATTGATGGGAACCATTGTGGAGGGTGCTGCCAAAGCCAAAATGATGGAACCGAAGCTCCCTAATTGATTGATTGAAGGAATAGAAAAATGCAACCTCTCTCCTCTTTCTTCCGTGCTTGGACGCATGTACAATATAGAGCACAGAGTCTACTCCCCTGTCCCTTCTATCACAAATCACAAAGCAGTGAGGCATCAAATCACAAAGCACAGACGAAGCAACCATCATTTCACTCTTCGCTAACTCCGCTTCTCCATCGTCTTCTTCGAGAAAACACCATACCGCACTAAGCTGGACGGACGACGCTATTGTGTAGTACTAGTACATTTACACGTCCTTTGGTTCAACAGACTTCCTGGATGCAAAGAAGGCGGTTGTCTTGGCTTGCAGGCAGCACTTGCGAACGACTTACAGTGGTCTCCCTCAATGGTGTGCTCCGTCGAACGCACTTCGCCAAAGCCACAACGTTCGAGATATCGTCGACGTCACCGCAATGGGAAAGGAAGTCAAATAGTTACTACCTCCATTTTTTTTGTATACAAGGACAATATCAAAATTACAATTTGCAGAAGGCCACTAACACTAATCGAGGCAAAATTGATGGGGTTTGCCTCGTACTACCAACCAAGGATATTAATATACCCTTGCATGCATGCGGAAGTGAGAAGGTTGGTTTGCATGGCGCTGCATTAATCACGCAATGAGGAGTGAGATGGTTAGCTCTTTGGGCGTTGGAGAAAAAAATACGCATTAATTGACACGTCAAACGAGGATTTGTATCGATCAATCCCGCGAAGGAAAACCCCGCCTTTCTTTTTTAACACAAGTAGTACATACGTACTTGTATCCTGTTTGGGTCTAGGCCTTGCATTGCCATACTTCGCCACACATTTTTGCCAAGCTTGCTGAAAGTTTTCAAAATGAAAAGGAGGTACACTTGTGCACGGCTGTCGTGGTCGCACCGCACCCTCACACAGTCGCTCCTGCATGCCGCAAACCCAACCAAGGGAATGCACCCTCACTGACACGTGCTACCGCATGTGATCAAACCAAACTCAGCCATCCTACGGCTGACACATAATTTTCGTTCATACAGTATGTTTATCCAACCGCATGTTGGGGAAGATCCGTACGGCCCGTGCGGTGGTCTCTTGGGGAAGAAGAAGAGGTGAGGAAGAAGAAGGGTTAGGAGACGTAGGATATTCATCCAACCGCCTGAAATGGTCTACTGACCCAAATGATGAAAGTCAGGCGACTTGCATAAATATATGTTTTTACACAGCAAAAGATCCCTAAAAACAACAACATAAAGAAAAACTATCACTGCTCGTGGAACGAGATGGCCTCGTCGCCTTTGGCTGCCGACGCGAACCAGCCGTAGCTGCCGACGTGTGTCTCAGCACCGTGGTTGTCCTTGGCCTCTAGCTACTCGTTCACGCGGAGCGTGCGGGCGCTCTGCACGGACAAGAGCACCGCCCGTTTCACGTCCACGACGTTCGGTTCCACCAGCAGGAGGGCCTCGATGGCAGCGGCATATGTGCGCTCTGCGTTGAGTTGAGCCTCCGCCACCTGGTTCAAGTCCAGGACATCCGGTTCCGCCTGCAGAAGGGCCTCGATGGTAGCGGCATCCGCGCGCTCCGCGTCGAGTTGAGCCTCCGCCGCCCGGTTCAAGTCCAGGACGTCCGGTTCCGCCTGCATGAGGGGCGTGATGGCAGTAGCATCCGCGCGCTCCGTGTCAAGTTGAGCCTCCGCCGCCTGGTTCACATCCACGACATCCGGTTCCGCCCGCAGGAGGGCCTCGATGGTAGCGGCATCCGCGCGCTCCGCGTCGAGTTCAGCCTCCGCCTCCTGGTCCTCCTTTAGGATCGCCAGGTTGAACCGCTGGTCTGCCTGCACCATGGGGGACCCGGACGCCGGCACGAAGTCGACGTCCATCGTCTCATACGCATCGGGGGCCTTCTGTGCCGCGACCTCCGCCATGAACATTGGATCGGCTTCCTCCTCGGAGATTGGCTCTAGAGAACTTGGGGATTGGCTTGCCGCAAAGCGAGCTTGGGAACGAAGGTCTGTGGCGCTGACTGCCGCCGTTATTTCTGCGCGGCGCTCCGGCGTTAGCATCTTGTAGTACGTGATCTTGTGGCGCACCATGGCTTTTCGGTGAACTAGGGGACGATTGATGCGGGCTTGGGGATCGAAAGGTGGGGGAATGGGCTAGAGAGGAGGTGTGGGTTTGGGGAAGTGGTGACCGACCGGCAAGTAGCTGGCGTAGGCCGAGCAGCGAAGGTTCTGGTGTGAATAGTGGTTCCAGTGACGACCGGTCAATCGGTTTTGACTGTGCGGAGTTTGCAAAGCCGAACGGCTGGAGCCTGGAGAGTTGTGGGGTGGGATGGGACCAAAGTTTCGGAGTTTCACGTGGCAGACGTCCGGACCTCCCCACCGTTCCTGTCGACGACGAGGCGGTGACTTCATAAATCTCAAGATGACTAGCAAGATGCCCGTGCATTGCATGGAACATCAGGATGCATTTTTTTTATGGTATCTCGAGAATTTCATCAAAAAATGGTATCTCGAGAATTTCATTGAAAAATGATATCTCGAGAAAGATGAGAGATAAGGTGAGGAGGAGTGGACACACGCCTAGGTCACTCTACCATGCATTAATTGTAACCAAGCCTTTCATCTATCTTTTTTTAAGCATACATTCATCCTCTCCGCCCCTCTCTAGATCGATCGATCTCCGAACCCACCCTAGTCCTCTTTCAATAGATCTAGCTAGATGGTACATGACCGACGCGCACACACAGACCCCCCCGGTCATTTCTATCATAGAAACACACCAAACCTTTATCTCCTTGCACAACACGCACTTGATCTCTCAACATCAATCGATCTCGTCAAGATGTGTCGGGGCATGAACCGAATGGGATGTCAAAACTAAGATGGGAAGCAGCACGTAGTGGAGGCAAAGTGAAACTTTAAACGAATCGTTTGTCTGTATGCATGTCGGACAAATTACAACATTGGAAATACAAGTATGGTCTAGGCCCACAAGCGAATGACACTCGGTGGAATGTTCAAATGAGGCATGCGGGAGGATGGACTCGACCGGAGGGCGGCATGATCGATGGAGAAGAGGGTTGGAGAGGAATGAGAAATAAGCAACGCCACATGATTATACTTGAACGGCTCAAATAAACATTACGTTGTCTCGTTTTCCCTTACGTCTTGGTCACGGAGTAAGATACTCCCTCCGTTTTTATTTACTCTGGATATTAGGTTTGACCGAAGTCAAACTTCATAAAATTTGACCAAATTTATAGAAAAAATATGAACATTTACAATAGCAAATCTATATGATGTGAAAGTATATTCAATAATGAATCTAATGGTATTGATTGTTATTGTATATGTTATTATTTCTGTCTATAAACTTTGTCAAAGTTTACAAAGTTTGACTTTGAGCAAAGCTAAAATGCGGAGTAAATAAAAACAGAGGGAGTACGCAGGGACTAGTATAGTTACTACTGCCCGAACATGGTAAGTTGGACCCCTAAATGTGGGCATGGACCGAGCACACCTCAATTATTCCTTCAAACAGTCGAACACCTAAATTAGCACACCATCTGGCTACTTAATCAAGTGTTACGCTTCATGAGTTGAAAAGGAAAAGGGTGGTACTGTACCCAAAACCACCACACTTGGGGCTAGGGTAACAACTTGGTACTGTACCACATTTGAACCAGGGCACAAAAACCACCTGTTCTGCGCCTAATGCGTAACGCGGAGCACTGATGCTCGAATTTGGCCGGGAAAACAGGAAAACCGACATGTGGGGCACACCTGTCGGGATGACGTGGCGCAGACTAGTCCAATGGAGGAGCTGGCCCATGACCTCCTCGCCACCGGCAACCGTTCATGTGGGTCGTGGGGGCCAGCAACGTGGCGCAGCTCCCGCACCGCCTCTGGACATGGCGACCGCGGTGAGCGACACGCTCATCGTCGCTGGACACGCTCGGCTTCGGGGTGCCGAGGGTGGTGTTAGCGCTGTGGCACGACTAGCAGATCAACTCCCGGCTCGTCGAGGATGCATGGGGCGCCGAAGTGCGCGCGTGCCGGGACGCGTCCGCGGAGTGTTCTAGCGCAGCCAACTGCATCCCCAGGACCTGAGACCATGCCGAGTTGTCTTGCTTTTTCAATGACATGTGGGGATCTCATGTGAGCAAAGGGCATCTCCAACGTTGCCACGACTGCACCTGACTACCCTGGCACACCAAAAACCCTCGTCTCGCGCCGTTGCGCGGTGCGTTCCCAGCCGGCACCAGCTGCCCGCATTCATGTCGTCCGTCCGTATGCCGTCATTAAGAGGCTCGGTGCCCAAGGAACCAACTCCGGCGACTTAATGATGCACTCAGACGCTTGGCCTCACCGGAATGCACTACTTAAAGCAGCAATGCCCAGCTAAACTCCACACCATAGAGCATCCTCCTGCTACCTGGCACCACATCCACCATGACCGTGAGCGCGAATGCTCCGCGGGAGAGCTTGTCTTCGGGGATGAACCTCGAGGTCGCCGCCCTCGCTCAAGTCGCCGCTTGCAACGCAATAGCGGCCTAGCCGGACGCGGACGGGACCGCACAAGCGGTGGCCACGCTGGCGGCCGACGACGGGAGCACCGTCAGCCACGCGTCCTACTTGCCGCCGTCCAACGTTCGGTGGCGCATGTGGCAGGTGAAGCGACGGACCGTCCACGTCCATCATCATCGACCTCACGTCCACCGGCTCCGCCGAGGTCGGGGACTCCTCCGGGGATGAGTAGGGCATGGGAGGCGGCAGGGCATGGTGTGCCAACTGGCTAGTCCGTCTCTCGTGTTCTACTCTTCCTCGCCGGAGACCTCACCTTCACTTCACGGGTCTTGAACCCCGCCGCCGTACATGGAGATGGTAGATGGAGGACGTCGGTCGCCACCGTAGAATAGGTTTAGGGCCGGGTTTCTTTTATTTTTCTGTCCTATAAAAGTTCAAAATGTAATGAAAATCTGTCGTGTTTGCATGAATCTCGTCCGGTGTATATGAACTTTCACAATAATAGTAAGATATATTGCAGGAGTATGAAAATATATGGAATGATGATTCATTTTTGTGTGTATAAACTTAGAAGGTTTGACCCCGAGACAAAGCTAACATGCGAAGTAAATAAACACATAGGGTCTACATACACAATTTATCTTAGGCACTCCAATAGTACGTCCACTACACATTCACGCATTTCACATCTTTCTACATCTACGGGAACCTACGAAAGGGTTAACGTAAATTGCCTCTCTCTCTCCCCCTGATTTTCATGGTGGTGGGCCCCTCCCTCCCCCCAATCTCCAATCAACAGCCCACACATTTCACATTATGTTAATTACGTAACTGGGATTACATAGGTGTAGCATTACTCGTCCTAAAAAAACCAACTAAGCCAACCTCCCAGCATATCGTGCGGGAAAAGACCCGGCCGTGCCGTTTTAGTCAGGATTACCGGATTACTAGTAGTAGTATCGATGGATCGTGCGAAGCACCAAGTTTAAAAGGAAAAAAGGCGGTACACTCACAACACGCCTGTCGCGGTCGCATTGCAGCCCTCACACGGTCGGTCCTGCACATGGCTCACGCAAACGGAACACGCTTCGGCTTGCCTCGTCACTGACACGTGGGACCGCACTTGGCAAAACCGACCATGCGCCAAACTCCCCCGCCCACCGCGAGAAAATTCCACCCCAAAATTCCCTCCAAATCCCAAATTCAATCACCCTTCGGCCAACTAGCAAAAAATATTCCCCAAACCCCCTCCCCCTCGTCCCCCTCCGCTCCATTGGCTCCGGCAAAGCCGCCCTCCCCGCCGCGCCGATACGTCGGTGCCGTGGTTCGTTGAGGGGACGCACAGCGATCCTCTCGCTCCCACAATACGCTCTCGTAGACTGCCGTCCTCTAGCCGCGCCGCCACCACTAGCGACGTTCTTGTGGAGACGCACGGCGGTCAGCTTATCCCACGGTACGCGCATTCTAGACTGAGGCCCCGTGCTTGTTAGAGTAGCGCTGAATGTTAGCTGATAGACGCTATTAATCTCACTGTTTGCCGAAATAGTTTATAGTCAATATGCTCTGCTTAAGAAGCTTCCTTGCCCTGTTCTGCACTCAATCTGCTTAGCTGATATGGCATGCCACGCCCGATTAGTTGCTAAAATATCCTGCCATATATTTATTGTGACGTAGATCGCCATGGTCTAGTAGCCAATCTGTTAGGTGAAATAGCTCTACACCGTTTTATACTCGATCTTTGTTGCTGAGATGGCCTTCGATGACTGTGTGCTCGGCCTCATTGACTGCTGAAACAGCGTGCCATAATTTAGCACTCAAATCTGTTTGCTGAATTAGCTTTACATATATTTCATTACTTAGATCTGCTTGTCCAAATATCTTGCCATAGCTTTAGACATTGACCTAGGTATTTTTTTCTGGACTTCATAAAAAAGCATATATGTTTTTCCTGTAATATCTAGTAGAAGAACTAATTTGTATGTCTAACAGATGGATAGGACTTGGATAACTTCTACTCGAAGATTCTTCGCTGCATATGTCGAGGGGGTTGAAAACTTCATGAAGTTTATCAGAGCTGAGTACGGTGGTCCGAAATCAGATGTGCTATGCCCGTGTAGCAGTTGTATGAATTTAGTTACAAGACCCCATTCAACTATGCAAAATCATCTACACTTTTATGGGATGTCAGTCACATATACTAGGTGGGTTCATCATGGTGAAGCTGTGAACGGCAATGTTACTGACTATGTGGAAGCAGTAGATCACCATCTCGATCTGCCTGATGCTCAGGTGGAAGAGGAGGAGTAGGAGGTGGTGATGGCGGAGCCAGTGAGTTTGACAAACATTGAAGCAATGCTATGAAATGCTAACGCATTTTGTGAACTTTCACCTGCAGAACAAAAACGGTGGGCCCGCATGTTGGAACAATGCAATGTGGCTGTCACCCCAGGAAATAAGTTGTCAGTATCCTCAGCTATGGTCACCTTTCTTCAGGTGAAGACATCTGAGCGGATGACCAACAAATCATTCGATGCGATGTTGGCTGCTTTTCGCAAATCTTTCCCAGATGCGTCTGAGCTGCCACACACCTACAGTAAAATGAAGAATTTCCTTCGTGCAGTTGGAATTGGATATGATATGATCCATGTTTGTAATAATAATTGTGTTCTGTTCCAGAAGGATTATGCCAACTTAAGTGAATGCCCAAAATGCAAATCATCAAGATGGAAAGCTGGCGATGCTGTGAAGAGGATTACTCATAATGTTCTGAGACATTTTCCAATTATACCAAGATTGCAGAGGTTGTTTCATGATGCTGAAACAAGAGAGGATGTACTGTGGCATTCTAGGAACCAGGAGTATAGAGATCAGAATGTAATGAGCCATCCATCTCATGGTAGTGACTGGAAAAGCTTCAATCAGAAACACAAAAAGTTTGCTACTAACCCGAGAAACATTAGACTTGGCTTAGATACAGATGGATTTAACCCATTTGGCCACCAGAGCGCCACATATAACATGTGGTCAGTGCTTGTTATCCCTTACAACATGCCTCCAAATGTCTGCACCAAAGAATCAAACTACATGATGGCCTTGCTCATCCCAGGTCCAAAAAGTCCTGGAAAGGATTTTGATTTATTCATGGAGCCTCTTGTGGAGGAACTTCAACAGCTATGGAGGGGTGTTCTCACTCGAGACCTATATAGCAGCCCACCAGTTGATTTCTTTTTGCGTGCTGTTATAATTTGGTGCATCCGTGATTATCAGGCTTTGGGCACTATGTCAGGGCGAACGACACATGGTTACAATGCATGTGTTCACTGTGACAAGAATCCGCTATCATACGCAATACTTAGCAAGATCTGTTACATTGGACACTGCGGTTTCCTTGCCAAGGACAAGCCGTGTCCTACAAAATACCGAAGACATGTGTTCAATGCAAAGCATGAAAACCGTGATGCGCCAAAGAGGCTCACCGGCGATGAGTTGCAAGTGGAATTAGAGAAGGCTAGGCATATTACACCAGGAAACCATCCTGATAATGGTAGCGGGAAAAGGAAGCATGGCAGGGCAGAAGAGAGATTATTGTTTACCCGCAGGTCCACTTTGTGGGACTTGGAGTATTGGAAAGATTTGGATCTGTGGCATAATCTTGATGTGATCCACATCGAGAAAAATATATGTGATAGCATATCGACACACTTCTTAATATTGAAGGCAAGACGAAAGATACCTTAAAATCTAGGATTGAGTTGACACACCTGGGTATCAGAAAGGATTTGCAGGTGGAAGATGAAGGTAAACCACGGGATATGGCACCAGCTGTGTACGTCTTGGGCAAGGTAAAAAGAAAAGAATTCTGCAAGGTCCTGTCACGTGTGAGATTCCCACATGTATTTGCTTCCAACCCTGAAAGGAGAGTTAGTGCAGATGGAAACAAGGTACAAGGGTTGAAAACTCATGACTGCCACGTCCTACTTCAAAGGGTTTTACCTGTTATCCTTAGAGGATTGGGCCGCCCTGACTTATACAGAGCAGTTGCAGAGTTTGGACTATTCTTCAGGGAACTCTGCAGTAGAAATATCAGGATAGATGCTTTGGAGCGTCTTAGAGACAAGATACCAACTATCCTATGCGACCTTGAGAAGATATATCCTCCAGCCTTCTTTGATGTGATGGTGCATTTGGTTGTTCATCTACTTGATGAGGCACTACTTAGAGGTCCAGTACAGTATGGCTGGATGTACCCTATTGAAAGGCGGCTAGGCACTTTCAAGTGCTATGTTAGGAACAAAGCTAGACCTGAGGGTTCCATTGCGGAGGCCTACATTGCTACAGAAGCGTTGACATTCTGCTCAAAATACATTGAAACAGCTGATCAGCTTAGCAAAGAGGTGGGTGAAGACTATCCCAAGCTCAATGTTTTTGATTGTTCTGTCCAAGTTACAGGGAAGGGTCGACAAGACGACAAACCTAAAGATTTGGACAAAATGGTTTGGTATGTGTTGAATAACTGTCCTGAGATTCTACCTTATATCGAGTAAGTGCTAAGTACTGCAGCTTATACATCATAATCTACTAAACTTGCAGCACATTCTTATATATTTAGATGTTTGACGCAATCACTATGTTGTGCAGCATCTACAAAAAGGAGTTACTACCGCAAAATCCAAGAAACATTGACAAACTGGTTATGGCAGGATTTGCGAAATGGTTCAAGAGCCATGTAAGCTTTTGAATTACACTGTCAGTTTTTTTTAATATATTGAGTACATAAGATGATTAGCTTGTCTATTTTCTAACCATAGGTTAAGAAGATGCGGGAGGATGGGCAGGCAGTTAATGATGCCCTTTACGCACTAGCAATGGGTCCTGATACTCAGGTAAGACATTATGAATCTTGCGTTGTTGGAGATGTGCGCTACAACACCCTGGCACGCGACGAAGGCAGGAAGGCACAAAACAGTGCCATCATGAGCACAGATAAGTACGGCAAAGAGACAACTGAAATGTATGCTAACATAACAGACATTGTTCAGTTGCAGTATATCTCTAGTTTCGAGGTTCATCGGTGTGTGGTTCTGTTGTGCTGTCGTTGGTATAACCTGTTTTCCAGGATCGGAAAACCCAGAGCTGATGATTATTTCAAATCCATCAATGTCAAGGCGGCGTACTAGACCAACAAGCCTTTCATTTTGGCAAATCAAGCAACACAGATATTTTTCTTGGAAGACACATATGCACGTAGCGATGACCGGAGAGTATTGCAAAGGTTTGAGCAGAGGAATTCCTTTAATGAAGTTGCACAACAAGATGATGCTTACACTGCTCCTGATGTAGAAGATTCCACAGATGTTCCTAATATCTTTGAGAACCATCACATCAATGACGCTGGCGAAAAGATTGCCTGTCGGGCTGTGGACATACGAGAGTTGATCAATAAGACGCTAACGTTGGAGGACATTGAGGATGAATAAGAAGATGACACTGGGGGGAATTACGATTCAGACTGATACACATGGCAAAGATGTTGACGTTGCTGCTGCGGATGATGATTAGATTGCTTTTGTCGTATTTGCCTGTCAGAAGACGACTTTTTATCTACTATGTGAAATTGTGTTTGCTATGACAACTGAAACCTGATGAAGTTGTTGTTTAGTATTTGGCTGTGAGAACATCACTTATTATGTATGTTGATTTGTGTTTGGTGATTGTATGACAACTAAAACATGATGACATTGTTGTTTAGTTGTACTCATATTTGGCTGTGAAACTTGTATTTGATGACATAGTTTGCTGTTGGACTGCAATTTGCTCTACGTCTTTGAATGGGAACGAAGCTGACTCGACAGGGCCTCTGCTAATTTATTTATTTATTAGCAAAAGGGCCTCTACTATTTATTTATTTATGAGTAAAAGGGGATACCCCCCGATTTTCGTTAATAGAAATCATTAGATGTTCACAACACTACGCCCAGCCTGCTAAACAGGTTTCATTCATTACTATTTTCAGCAAAGTGCTCATGTCATAGCCACTGAATACATCACGAGTGCTACATACACTGCAAATAAAGAGACAATCATCCTACAGAGCACATCAATTTTGCCCATTATCTTCACAAGCTCTTTCATCTCCTCATTGCTGTCAAGGCCATTCAGCAGCTGTTGCTTGGCCATGATTAGAGGAACTGCATCTTTAACCTTCTGCTCTACATCTTCCTCTTCTGCCGTTCCTTCAGTTACTTGTCCAACACCCCAACCTGCTGGTATTGGGATTTCTCGGCTAACCAAATAATCAGCGTAGTTCCATTCGCCCACATCAGCAGCTTCTCAGAAATAGAAATCACACGAATCTTCCCTTTTCTGCATGAATCAAATTGGAAGATCATCAACCAAAGTATTAAAAAAATCAGCAACTGAAAGCAGCGGAACTTTTGTAGAAGAATTGGCTAGGGTTGAGGATTGTGATTGAGATGCAATGGATGACTCTGCGTGATTTGCAGTAGTGGCACCACACCAACGGCAGCGGGTTGCGATGAGCAACCGGCTGCGGTGCGTGTGCCGGCGGGGGTGTGATGAGACCCACAGGCGATGGTACGGATGGCGATGGCGCATATTTGGTGTGTCCTGCTGAAGAGCAGGTGGACGAGCCGCCAGCGGACATGGTTGCTGCGGCCAGAGCTTCTGATGCTAGGCAGAGTAAGTAGAGAAGAGGAGAAGCGAACATTGGATATGTCAGTTTCATTACTTGTAGAGTAGCATAGCACCATATATAGTCATAGTCTAGGTTTGGATTCGAACCAGCTACAGGAGCACATCTCTCTTTTTTCTAAAACTCAGCAACGTCTCTTTAAGTGTACAAGCGCTTCATTGAGCATAGAACATAATATTAGCACTGAAAGTGTACTCCAAGATGATAATTAACTTATGCGCACAAATGAAAAATGCAAATTACAAAAGTGTACGTGAATAATATACAGTACCTCAATAGGTGTGGAGGCAAACACCATCTCGAACCATTTAAACGGATCACGAATTGCACCCAAGGTCTCCAGTTTAGGCGCAGAGACCACAGTTATTTGCGAAGGTTTATAACAACAATCAAGGACCAACCTTTGAACTGAAGGGGCATCTTCGATGATGAGCTTCTATCCTTCAAAACTAATTCCAATGCTTACAAGGTGAGGCGAATTTATTTTGAGACAAGGGATATCGATTCCTGCTCCAAAAACAAGCACCAAACGCTCCAGTGCAGGGCAGCTGGAGTGGATGATGCTGTGCAGTGAAGCCTCCAACATATGAACCAACACAAGCGCAAGTTTTTTCAGCAGTGGCAGTCGAAGCATTTGTACCAGATTGTCTGCTAGATGGCACCGGGTCAAGGTGGCGGTGTGGAGAGAGGAGGAAAACCATGACATGGGCATCGGTGGTGAGGGCACAGATGCAGCTATTGGTGGTAACCTATCACTGTAGTAATGGTAGAACTCAAGCTGCTGGAGTTTATCAAATTGACGGGATGTCAGCCAGGCGGCCACCATGCAGGGTATGTCCAGCAGGTAGCATGCCGGGATGCAGATGCGTTGAACGGAGCCCTGGTGGGAGGAGATGATGGCTCCGGGGAGTTCAGAATCATCATCGACAGATAGCTGACGATAGTCGAGATTAAGAGGCGCGACGCTCCACAGAGTGCGCCACTGGGATGCGAGGACTTGTGTGCGGCAGCCATCCTTGGTGGGGAGAAGGGAGATGATCTCCCCAAGGATGTCGTCCGGGAGATCGCTGATGCGGTTCGCCGGAGATTCTACTGGTTCCTCAGGTCCAGGGGGTGTGGCTGCTTCTGGCCGCGCAGCCGGGTCCAAGATCTACATTCGGCGGCGGCGCTGGCCGGAGCCTCATCTGTGTACATACCACTCTGAAAGAAAAAAATGGCAGAAACATACATGTAGGACATTCAAAATCAATTCTCAAGATCTGGAAGAAAAGAGGCACAAACATATATGTAGGACATTCAAAATCAATTCGCAAGATCTGGCCACGAATTATTAGCACGCAAGCTAACCCTAGTTGGATTATTCGCAAAAATCATTTGCACAGAACAAACAATTAATCACTAACTCTATACGAATAACATTCAAACAATCAATACACTACGTGCATCTAACGGATCTTTAATTACTCTAATTTCATGGACTGAGAGAATATAACCATAGGATTTGCATTCCAAAAAAATTATAGAGGGGGGGGGGGAGTAACCAGAGAAAACACATGATATTTTTGACGCACAAATGGGTATATAGATGACTAACCGGTTTTTCGTCAGAGTCGCAGTCGTTGCCGGAGTTGCTGTTGACTTCCGGCTCCGGCTGGGGGGGCACGATGGCGCCGACGAAGTCAAGGTCGTGCAGCTGCCCGCGCGAGACCTCGTCGGCGGCGACGGCAACCTCTATGCCCAGCTTCACGCGTTGCGCGGGTGCTTCACCAGCCCCGGCGTCGCCACTCCCTCCGATGGTGCACTCCGGCGGCATCCTCATACACTCCAGAGTCCAGACGTTGGTGACCACTGTGGACCGGGGGTGCGGCCGCCTATTATGGCTGGCGGCTCGGGCGCGCAATTAATAAGGACCAGTGGGAGCGAGGTAGGCAGTGGTCAAAAGTGGTCTTGCCTCCCGGCGAGCCTGCGCGGCAGACTTCTTCCATTCCTACCATTATTTCACACAGCTACTCGCACGCCTCCAATCAACATGCACGCCTCCCGGTATGCCTGCGCGGCGGACGGCTCGCATGCGTCCCGTCAACTCACGCCTGCTCGCATGGCACACGGGGCGTGTGGCAGCACATATATTTTTTGGTTTATTGATGATTCATTCTGCCGATGGTGGTCGGAGGGCGGCGGAATCCGGCGATGAAGATGACAGAGCCGGAGAGGAAGATGAGGTCGCTGCGGGCAAAGCAGGGGCTCCCAGCTCCATCCAGAAGCGCGGGAAGATGTAGCGAACGGTGGCGGAGCGATCTGGCACGGCGGCGAGGCGCAGGGGCTATGGTGGCCGCGAGGCTACAGTAGCGCGGCCATGGCAGCACTCGGGCGAGATGGGGAACAAGGGAAAGGGGCAAACGAGGCAGCTAGGGTTCGCTAGAGGGGTGCGGGGAGTTGCTCTTATCCTCCTCGGTCAGCGTGGCGCGCTGTCGACCGCGCGGAGGGGGGGGGGGTGGGCTGCGCGCGCGAGGTGCTCGACAGCGTGGCGAGGAGGAGCAGTGCGAGGTGGGAGAGGCTGCGGGGGTGGTCTGGGCCGCGCTGTAGCAGCATGCCTAAGTGCACAGTAGCATATTAGGCCTTTTCTATTTTCCCTTTTTTTGTTTTCTTTAAACTCTGTTTTGTTAATTGTTTGGCACCCAAATGGATTTTGTAAAATATGTGACCTAGTCCATAATTCACAGTGCAACATACCCTATCACCAAAAATTAGTTTGGGGTATTTATCATTTCATATTAATTTTGGATTAATAAAAAGGTTATTAAATATTGTTTTCAGCCACTGTTTGAGGTTGTTTGATTCACTTAATTAATTTATTTACTGTTGGTTACAATTTTAGCATTGTCTCTAGAATATTTGTCATCTAATGAACATTTTAGTTTCTGCTTTGAGTAACTTTTATTTTCCACTTTTAATTTTATTTGAAGTTTGAACTAGGAGCTGAAATGCAATATGATGCAAATGATGATTAGGCACTGTTAAACTAGCTGACTTGTCTTTATCAAAAGTGATCACTATGGCTAATGACATGGGGTGTTACAATTCTCCTCATCTATCAAGAATTCTCGTCCCGAGAATTAAGAGGAAGACTGAAAGAAAGCGGGGTATTCTTCGCGAAGACGATCCTCGCGTTCCCAAGTGGCTTCATCTTCAGAATGATTCGACCACTGAACCTTGAGGAATTTGATTGACTTCTGACGGGTTCGACGTTCAGCTTGATCAAGAATGTGGACGGGATATTCTGGATAAGATAGATCTTCCCGCAATTCAAGCATTTCATGATCCACCGCTTGAATAGGATCCTTGACGTAGCGACGAAGTTGGGATACATGAAAGACATCATGCACTTGAGAAATATTTGGCGGCAATTGCAACTGATATGCCACTTCTCCTCAACGGGCAAGAATACGGAACGGGCCAATGTAGCGAGGAGCTAACTTGCCTTTGATTCCGAACCGATGAGTGCCTTTGAATGGAGTGATGCGAAGGTAAGCTTGCTCGCCAGGCTGATAGACCATTTCCTAGTGGTTTCGGTCATAGTTGCTCTTCTGACGAGACTGAGCAGTCTTCAGATGTTCACGGACAATGCGGACTTTTTCTTCAGCTTGTTGGATAATGTCCGGTCCGACGAGTGAGCGTTCCCTAGTTTCTGACCAATTCAGAGGGGTTCGACACTTACGTCCGTATAGAACTTCAAACGGTGCCATCTTCAAGCTAGCTTGATAGCTATTGTTGTAAGAGAATTCGGCATACGGGAGGGATTCCTCCCACTTCTTACCGAAAGAGATGACGCAAGCTCGAAGCATATCTTCGAGCCCTTGATTAACTTGTTCGACTTGACCCTGTGACTGAGGGTGAAAAGTGGTACTGAAGGATAGATGAGTTCCCATAGCTTCTTGGAAACTTTGCCAGAATCTGGAGGTAAAGAGGCTGCCACGATCCGAACTGATCTCCAAGGGAACACCATGGAGTGACACAATTCGGGAAACATACAAGTCCGCTAGCTGACTAGCAGTGATTGTCTCCTTAACTGGCAGAAAGTGAGCAACCTTTGAGAATCGGTCAATGACGACAAAAATAGCATCATGACCCTTCTGAGATCTAGGAAAACCAGTAATGAAATCCATTTGGACTTTGTCCCATTTCCATTCAGGAATATCAAGTGGTTGTAGAGTTCCAGCAGGCCTTTGATGTTCTGCTTTAATGCAGCGGCAAACATCACACTCAGAAACATAACGAGCAATGTCTCGCTTCATATTAGGCCACCAGTATCTCTGACAAATGTCACGGTACATCTTTGTGCTACCAGAATGAATTGACAGAGGAGTGTCATGAGCTTCATTCATAACGTGTTCCCTCTCATCCTTGAATTTGGGTACGAAGAGACGGCGTTGGAAGAATAGAATCCCATCATTATCAAGATGGAATTCCGACGGCTTTCCTTTTTCGAGGTATTGCTTAATCCTTTCAACTTCAGAGTCATACCGTTGCATAGTCTTAATGTTGTGTTCTAAGTCTGGTTCAACAACCAGGGTATTGAGATAACCCTGTGGAACAATATGGAGGTTCAATTTGCGAAGCTCTTCATAAAGCATAGCTTGTGCTTCCTGAACCATAAGATTGTTGCAATAAGCCTTGCGACTCAAAGCATCGGCCATTACATTAGCCTTGCCATGGGTATATGAGATATTCATATCATAATCGGCAATTGTTTCGAGCCATCTTTGTTGACGAAGGTTCAGATCTGGTTGAGTATATAGATACTTCAAACTCTGATGATCCGTGTATATCTCGCAACGATTACCGAGAAGGTAATGTCGCCATAGCTTCAGGGCATAAATAACCGCAGAAAGTTCGAGATCATGCACTGGGTAATTTTCTTCATGAGGACGCAATTGTCGAGAGCCATAAGCAATCACTTTATGCTCTTGCATTAGGAAACAGCCTAATCCTTGACGAGATGCATCACAGTATATCACGAAATCCTTTTGGGAATACGGGGGTGCTAGCATTGGGGCAGATGCTAACTTATCTTTTAGTGTCTGAAAGCTTTCTTGACATTTTTCTATCCACTCAAATTTAACACCTTTGTGAAGCAGATTCGTCAATGGTTTTGCAATCTTGGAAAAGTTCTCAACGAATCGACGGCAATAACTAGCGAGTCCGAGAAAACTTCTGACTTGCTTGACATTCTTTGGTGGAGTCCAGTCAAGAATGGCCTGAACTCGTTCCGGGTTAACAGCAATTCCATTCTTGGAAATCACATGACCAAGGTAGGTCACTTCTGATAACCAGAATTCACACTTGGAGAATTTAGCATACAACTGATGTTCTCGTAGCTTCTCGAATACAAGCCGAAGATGTTCAGCATGTTCTTCTTCATTCTTGGAATATATAAGGATATCATCCAAATAAACCACGACGAATTTGTCGAGGCAATCCATGAAGATGTAGTTCATTAACCGGGAGAAGGTTGCTGGAGCATTTGTTAAGCCAAATGACATGATAGTGTACTCATAAGAGCCATATCGAGTAACAAAGGCAGTCTTTGGAATATCCTCTTCGCGAACACGGATCTGATGATAACCCAACCTCAAGTCGAGTTTAGAAAACATAGAGGATCCAGCAAGCTGATCATAAAGATCATTGATCCGGGGCAGTGGGTATTTATTCTGGATTGTGGCTTGGTTAATGGGCCGATAATCCTGAACCAATCGGTTAGTTCCATCCTTCTTCTTAACGAAGAGTGAAGGTGCTCCCCAAGCAGAGGAACTGGGGTGGATGAAACCTTTCTTAAGTGACTTGTCGATTTCTTTCTTAAGCTCGAGGAGGTGGTGCGGAGGCATCTTATAAGGACACTTTGCAATAGGGGTAGTGCCAGGCTTCAAGTCGATGATGAACTCGACAGCTCTAACCGGGGGTATTCCTAGAAGTTCTTCCGGAAAGACGTCCGAAAAATCTCGAACGACAGGAACGTTCTTGATTCCTTCCAGAGGTGAGGCGTTCAAAGCATTCAGAGCATATATCTGAGCTTCAGCATCCTGTGTAATGCGGGCAGTATAGTTCACTATCTCATCGGAGGGGTGAAGAAGTTGGACAACTTTAGTGGCATAATTGATCGAAGCAAAGTGAGCTTTCAACCAATCCATTCCGAGTATGAGGTCTATGGTGGAAGACTTCAAGACGATGGGTGAGGCAAGGAATTCCAACCCTTTAATTTCGACGGTAACGTCAGGTGCTATCACGTCAGCATGACAATGACCTCCGGGAGTTTTAACGACTAACGGAGTATGCATCTTCTCATATCGAATGTTATGCATGAATGCAAATTTTCCCGAGAGGAATGAATGCGATGCTCCTGAATCAAATAAAACAGAAGCAGGTACTGAGTTAACGAGAAGGGTACCCATCACAGTAGCAGGTTGATCCTGGACTTCTTCAATATCAATGTTGTAAGCGTGTCCATGACCATGAGCAGCAGACCCAATATTATAGTTGCGGGTCTGATTGTTGCCACGACCATTGCCACGGCCAGTACGAGGAAAAGCCAACTGATTCTGAGTGTGGTGGCAGTCCTTAGCAAGGTGACCTAGTTTGCGGCACTTGAAGCACAGACCATCTACAGGACGAAGAGGAGCATTCTGTGGAACAGCTTGAGCTCTTGGCTGCCTCGGTGGTGGAGGAGGCAGACGTGGTGCAGCATAGTTATTCTTCGGTGCAGGGGCATTTGGACGAAACACGTTGTTGGGAATCCAGACTCGACGCTTCTGTGCTGAGCCCGAAGATGAGCCAGCATCACGATAGCGCTTCTGCGAGTCCTTATGCTTCATCTGAGCGGTCTCAACTAGAATAGCCTTGTTCACAAGAGTAGAAAAGTCGTTGAAGTCTTGAGCAGCAAGTGCAAGCTCGAGGTCTGGGTGGAGTCCACTACGAAACTTCTCTTGTCTATGGGCATTTGTGGCGATGTCTTCTTCAGCATAGCGGGACAGGTCAAGGAATTCCCGCTGATAAGCTTCGACAGTCTTGTTACCCTGGGTGAGGTTGTGGAACTGGGTTTTCATCCGGTCCAAGATTCCCCGAGGAATATAACGGGCACGAAAAGCAGCCTGAAACTCAAGCCAAGTAACAACTGTTCCAGCAGGCAGTGTACACTTGTGTGTGTCCCACCATTGAGCAGCGGGGCCCTTTAAGAAAAAGGCCGCGAAGGTGACGAAGTTGGCAGGGGCGACATTAGCAGACTCCATCTCTTGAGTGCTGTCGCGGAGCCAGTCATCAGCATCCAGTGGCTTGTCAGAGTTGCGGAACTGAGTGGGGTTGAGTCGCTTAAACTCTGTCAAAGTTATTGAAGGAGGGTTCTGGTTCTGGTTGTTCTGATGCGGAAACTGAGCCATAATCCCAGTCATGAACTATCGGTTGAGCTCGAATTGTTGCATCATAGCTGCCATATAGTCTGGCAGTGGTGGGCGTTCAGGGGCACGACCATGACCACGACCACCTGGTCTAACCATCCTGCTAAGTATCAACAAGGGGCAGTTTAGTAAAAGAAATTGCGAGTGTTTAGCGACAAGCATGATGTAACTTGACAACAATTAAGTAGTGTAACAGATACTTAACAGTAGTCAATTAAGACATACAGATCCATACACAGGGTCGGGTACATGCGGATAGTATAACGACGCAAATTTAAAAACTAGACATGCTAGGCGGCGCGCAGGCACGTGGTAAGGAAGTACACAATGAGACATAGCAAAGGCTACATCAACATCGGAGAAAACCACTGAAACGGGGTAACTGCACGTGCGGACGATGAATAGCCGTCGCAGGAGGATCTTGCGCTCCATGTGCACTCTGATGCAGAATCTGGTCTCGTCAAATGACAATGAGAAGTATAATACAACTCAGAGAGAAAGGTTAAACAAAACAATGGAAAGGCAAATGATTGTCAGACTAATCAGATCAATGGTAAGGAAGTAAGCATAGATATCCAGCTCTCTGGGTAGACAAGATTTACGAGATCCTAAGTGTCGGCGTTAGTAAAATTTATTTAACCTGAATAGAAGAGAGATCAGAGTCCCAGAGTATAGACGAGGAATAAAAGATCCTAATACCACACAGTTGGCGACGTGGGCCCGTAAGCCACACAGCCAAGTTAGTAAATTAGTTTTTCGATGTCTAGACTCAACTTCGGCCAAGGAATCGGAAGGGAGCTTCCTACAAGCAGTCGGGTCTGATACCAACTTGTGATGCCCCCGACTCAATCGTGCACTAATCATACACGCAAACATGCACGATCAAGCACAGGGACTCATGGGAAGATATCACAACACAACTCTAACACAATTAAATGGAGATCGACAATATTACAGACCAGGGATCACGAAGATCCGAATACATAAGTCAGACATACAAATAATATCTGGGTACAGACATAGTTAGACAAGTTTTGCCTTAAGAAGGCTAGCACAAAGAATGACTATAGATCGAAAGGCGTAGGCCTCCTGCCTGGGAGCCTCCGATCCTACTCCTGGTCGGCTGGCTCAATCCAGTAGTACATGCCGTCTGGACCCTCCTGGTAGTAAGCTCCTGAGGTGGCATCTGGCTCCTGGGCTCCATCGTCTGTTGTATCATCAAGTAGGGGAATATGAGGAAAAAGAGGAAGCAAAGCAACCGTGAGTACTCATCCAAAGTACTCAGCAAGCAAGGATCTACACTACATATGCAACATTATCAAAGGAGAAAGGCTGTATATGTGGACTGGGCTGCAGAAATGCCAGAATAGAGAGAAGGCCTAGTCCTATCGAAGACTAGCATCTTCAAGCATCTTCACGAAGCCACCATCTTGCAGCAATAGAAGAGAGTAGAATAGCATTTTATTAAAGAAACATGTTGAAGTAAGCCTAGAGATCCTTCCTCGACTCCCTGCGAGAAAGCGATCCCGAAGCTTCAATTAAGTAACAAGTATCCAGTTCAAGTAGTAGATCGGGATACACAAACTGAGTGTCCTTTACCGTAGGACCGGCTATCGATAGATTATTCTTCCCTGCAGGGGTGCACTACTGTTACCCAACACGCTCGATCACCTCTGGCCGGACACACTTGCTGGGTAATGCCCGGCCTCGGGAGATCAACACGAAGCAGCGCCCTACCTAGGCTCGGCAGAGAGGTCAGCACGCCGGACTAACCTATGCACCCAGAGGTCTTGGGCCATCGCCCTGGGCACCCTGCGCGTTGCGAGACTGGCCGGGGTGCAGGCGCGACACTGAACTCATCAGTGAAGTATCCAGCCCATTCCCGACAATCAGCCCGCACGGTGAGCCGTGACGTCTGAAGAGCTTTCGGGAGAAATGTACGACGTAGAGGGCCCCATAAACCATAATCCCGCGTGATGGTAGTGCGTATAGGGCACGTCGACCCACTCAGATCAAACACCCAAATCCGATAGGCTGATTTAGTAACATGCGGAGACGATCAGAGTTTCTGAAGCTCCGCCACAATATCACACTCGAGTGCCCTTCAGGCACACCCGACAACACAGATCCCCTGCGGGTACCCATCAGGGTCGACCCGCCTGTAACAAAGGTCGAAGTAACCGTGTGGTCATAACATCAAGGGGGAAACCCCGAGGAATCACCCTCGGTGGATTCCACTCGATGAAATCATCAGGGTGAACGTATGAGGCATCACCCTCGAGGTTCACACTGAGGGGTTGCACGACAGAGACGTATCGGAAGTGGAGAAGGAGGAATCACCCTCGATGACCACGATCGAACAGCTACGCTGCAGAGTATTCATCCGGAGTGCGTTACGAGGTATCACCCTCGGCACTCGATAGTAACTATGCAGAGTCGTACAACTAAGGGGGTGAAGTGATGTGTCGGTCTCTGGTCATCGATCATGTTGATTGAGTCGTTGATGATGAAGCAGGGGCAACAAGGGTAAGGTGGTGGGGTCACTGATGGTTCACTACCAACCTATACTAAGCAATTTAACATAGGCAGGTAAGGTAACAATAAACAGGTTACAAAAGCAGGCTATGCATCAGAATAGGAGCAAACATTAACAGTAGCAAAATCTAATGCAAGCAGTAGAAATGGAATGGGTGATATCTGGATGCTCAAGGGGGGGGGCTTGCCTGGTTGCTCTGGCAAGAAAGAGGGGTCGTTAACGGGCTGCTCGTCCGGAGCGTAGTCGTACTCAGCTGCAACAGCGTCGGTCTCAGCTTCTATCGAGAGAGAAGGAGGGGGAAGAAACAATAAATTCATGGCAAAGATGCAAACCAAATGCATGACATGCCTAAATGATATGCAGAGGTGTTCTACTGCCTAACTAAATGATTTAGTTAATTTAGGAATTTATTTGGATTTAATTAATTAAAGTTGGGCACTATTCATTTATTGAAATCGGTCTAAAAGTTCCATGTTCATCTAGCTAGGGGCATTTAACAGGAATACGGAGGACGTATTCAGATTCGTATCGAAATTCTGAGCAACTTTCATATATAAATTATTTTCATCGGAGTTACGGATTATTTTATATGATTTTCTAAAGATTTATTCATTTTCTGAATTTATTTAATTATTTAAATTCGAATTATCCAGAATAGTAATTGATGATGTTAGCATGACATCATCATGATGTCAGCAGGTCAAACCCGACTGACCAGGGTCAAACCTGACAGGTGGGTCCAGTGGGACCCACATGTCAGTGACTCAGCTAATTAACAAAGTTAGTTTAATTTAATTAACCTAATTAGCAGGTGGGGCCCAGCAGTCAGTGGGTGATTAATATACTAATTAACTAATTAATTAATTATCAGTTTTATTTATTTATAAAAACATTTTAACAGGTGGGACCCACATGCCATAGACACAGGGCCGCCCAGTCAGCAGCGCTGACCAGTCAATGGGTCTACGGGGCCCACCCGTCAGCGGCACAGGGCGGGTGTGTCCCACATGTCGGGACAGGTCAGCGGTGGCCGGCGACCCGCCGGAATCTCGTCGGCGAGCCCGTTCGCGGCGGCACGTCCTCGGGCATCGTTGGAAATCGCCCACAGGGCATCATTTTGATCGTGGCCGGTCGCGTTAGAATGGCAGGACGACGGCGCGACGATTGGTGGTGGTTTCACGGGCTGCGGTGGTCGGAATCGTCGACGGCGAGCAACGAGGCGGTCGCCGGAGTTCGGCCGTCGACGGGAACGGGGCTACGGTGCGAATGCGAGCAAGCAGAGCAGCTAGGCGAGGCCTACGCGATGCGGCAAATGCAACGGAGGCACGCGCGTGACCAAATGGTCGTCGTGGCCACACGGGCGATGAGGCCAGGCGGCGGCGCGGTTCGGGCGATGGCAAAGCGGGCGTGAGAGCTCAAAATCGAGCGCGTGTAATGAGGGGAAAGAGGGAGGGGCTCACTGCCGTTGCTGGGAAGGCCCGGTGAAGCCGGTGGTGGTCGGAGGGCGGCAGAATCTGGCGATGAAGATGACGGAGCTGGAGAGGAAGATGAGGTCGCCACGGGCAAAGCAGGGGCTCCCAGCTCCATCCAGCAGCGCGGGGAGATGTAGCGGACGGTGGCGGAGCGATCTGGCACGGCGGCGAGGCGCAGGGGCTATGGTGGCCGCGAGGCTACGGCGGCGCGGCCATGGCAGCACTCGGGCGAGATGGGGAACGAGGGAAAGGGGCGAACGGGGCGGCTAGGGTTCGCCAGACGGGTGCGGGGAGTTGCTCTTATCCTCCTCGGCGAGCGCGGCGCGCTGTCGACCGCGCGGAGGGGAGGGCCGGGCTGCGCGCGCGAGGTGCTCGACAGCGAGGCGAGGAGGAGCAGTGCGAGGTGGGAGACGCTGCGGGGGTGGGCTGGGCCGCGCTGTAGCAGCAGGCCTAAGTGCACAGTAGCATATTAGGCCTTTTCTATTTTCCCTTTTTCTGTTTTCTCTTTAACTCTGTTTTGTTAATTGTTTGGCACCCAAATCGATTTTGTAAATTATGTGACCTGGTCCATAATTCACAGTGCAACATACCCTATCACCAAAAATTAGTTTGGGGTATTTATCATTTCATATTAATTTTCGATTAATAAAAAGGTTATTAAATATTGTTTTCAGCCACTGTTTGAGGTTGTTTGAGTCACTTAATTTATTTATTTACTGTTGGTTACAATTTTAGCATTGTCTCTAGAATATTTGTCATCTAATGAACATTTTAGTTTCTGCTTTGAGTAACTTTTATTTTCCACTTTTAATTTTATTTGAAGTTTGAACTAGGAGCTGAAATGCAATATGATGCAAATGATGATTAGGCACTATTAAACTAGCTGACTTGTCATTATCAAAAGTGATCACTGTGGCTAATGACATGGGGTGTTACAACTACGAGTCGTGAACCTCCGTGTGGGATTATTGATCATTTTGTGAGTCATATATGCCACATCAAAGTCGTGAATTGGTTATTTAAAGCATTACACAGCCCTTTCATACATAATGTTTGGGCCACATGCATGCATTGGTGGTCCTCTTGGACACTCTCCCTCGTGCGGTTATCAGCGACATGCCCATTCGTTAGCCCGCAAAGGTTTTTAGTTTCCACCGACAACAAGAGGCATTTGACCAAAAGGTGGATTCATCTTGGCATGTGTGTGGTGTGGATCATGGTGGGATTCCATATCAAAGTTCGAGCACGTGCATACACACTCCCACCGGCTTGAAGTGAGGGGGCTACACGCATCGTGGTGTAGTGCGTTTCCGGTTTGCGAAGCATGTGCCACGTCAAAGTTGTGCATTGGGTATTCAAACATCACATAACACACGGGCGCATGCACGCGGTGGTTTTTTCCTATGACATCACTCGCGTGTGCCTCTCTCTATGGGCCCACGAGGTCGTCGTCGACCAGTTGAACGTACAACGAGAGAGAGGTTAATTTGACCAACAAGGATGGTTCTTTTTTGGTTTGTGTTACGTATATGCATGGTATAGGAGTATGTACATGTCAAAGAGGGGGCAACATGAATACTCTATATATATGCGTGTCATAACCTCGCTCCATGTGGGGACTTTCTGGTTCCCGAGGCAGGTGCCACATCAAAGTTGTACATTATATTGGTATTCAAACATCACGCAATACCATGCAGGCGGTGGTTGCCCTATATATAGGAACTCACTCACGTGTGGCGCTTCCATCCGTGGGCATGCGAGGTTGTCCTCCATCACTTTGACCCAACGAGAGAGAGGTTAATTTGATCATCAAGGAATGATTCTTTTTTGGTTTGTGCTATACAGTAGAAGTACATATATACCACGCGTCGAATGGGGGCGTACATATAGCACATACCACGCGTCATGAACCTCGCGCTCTCTGTGGGGACTTTTTGGTTTCCTATATACGTGGTGCCACATCAAAGTTGTGCATTGCGTATTCAAACATCACACAAACACCTCTTTGAGCCACATGCAGACGGTGGTACATAGTCCTATATAGGATGATCACTCACGTGCGACGTACGCTTCACTTCTGTGTTGGGCCCGCGAGTTTGTCATCCATCACTTTGACCTAGTGAGAGAGAGGTACGTTTGATGAACAAGGAGGATTAATTCTTTTAGGGCTGTGTTACTAGGTGTATATATAGTACGTGTCGAAGGGGGGGGGGTGACCAGCTTGGTCCATCACTTTCACCGACAGCGCGAGAGAGGTTAACTAATTTGACTTAGGAGGGGATTAATTTTTTTGTTTTGTCTTGATATTGATCATGATGTGAGATTACATATATATAATAGCGCATCTGTACACATGAATCCATCTCGCTGGATCGAAGGGGGGGGGGGCGAGCACACGACACGTCATGAACGACCTCTTGCTCTGTGTGGGGACCTCTGCGATTTTCAACGCATGCACCACATCAATGTTGTGCATTGGGTCGGGTATTCAACACATATGCATGCATCACACACCTCCATAAATATGTTCGGGACACACGCATGCAATAATGGTTATCTTTGGACACACTCTCACTCGCTTGGTTATGGGCGGCAAGCCTATATATATTCGTGGGCCCGTGTGGACGTCCATCATTTCGACCAACGACGAGAAAGGTTACCAGGGTGGATTATTCTTCTTTTCTTTGAGTTACCGTATAGTAGGTCGACCCATTCCAAGCCTAATTAAGTTTGAGCGCATGCTACGCGTCATGAACCCTCGCTCGGTGTGGGGATTTTACAGTTCCAAAGCATGGTGCCACATCAAATTTGCGCATTAGGTATTCAAACACCACACACACCACTTCCATATACATACTTGGGCCACATGCATAGAGTGGGTTTGTCTTCATACAGTACTCCCTCGCGAGGTTATCAGCGACAAGCTAGCCCATTTTGCGGGGCTGTGTGGACGTCCATCACTTTGACCAAGAACGAGCGGGGAGAGGTTGTACGACCAAGTTGGATTCTGCTTGGTTCGTGTTACAGTACGTCTTGGTGAGATGCCCTCCCCCCGACGTGTGTGTGTGTGTGGGAGGGGGGCTACTTCGCGCTACCTGCAACCTCCATGGGGTCGGGGAAGTCCGGTTAATTTACAAGGCACACGTGCCACATCAAAGTTGTGAATGGTAGTTAAATATCACACACCACACCCTTTTCATACATATAGTAGGGCCAGCCGCATGTGGTTCGTATGTGGTCTCACCCATCTCACGCCACAAGCACACATTTGTGGTCGGCACACAGTCCACCTTTGTCGGGAAGCAAAAGGGGAAGTTTGACCATATATATATGATGGACTCCTATAGGTTTTGTGTTACGGTAGGGTGAGATTTCAGACCTAGCTATTTAGGGGCATGCATTTGTAGCTAGGATTCCCTTACTGCCGACACGAAGTGGGTTTCATAGGGGGTGGCTGACTAGCAATACTGTGCTTTTGTGCGATAGGTGCCACATCAAAGTTGTGCATTGAGTATTCAAACATAAACCACCCTTTTCATACATATATGTGGTCCACATGCAAGTGTGTTCGTGTTCTGACCCTCTCCCGCGTTATTCTTTTTGCCAAATTTATAAACAGCACACGAGTTGGATGTAGAAACCGTCTGCGATTGGGTACGCAACAGACACGGTTCGGTCAGACTACCCGTGTGCCATGCCCGTGCCCTGCAGTCCCTCACGTCAGCACAGTAGATTGGGCTCCACGAGGCTTGCCTCCCAGTCTCAAAAATATCTACTGCCTCGTAATCTCTAAAATATCTACCGCCTGGAAGGTTTTAATGTTTGATAGCACACGATTAGTATGTGCGGACCGTGTGCGATGTCTGTTACTCCCGCTCTGCTTCAGTCCCTTGATTCAAATTTTCAGTAGCCCCGGCATTTTACTCCCACCTTTGCATCCCTCTCAATCTCAAAAATATCTGCTCGCCCTTGATTTAAATTTTACGTTGCCCCGGCACTTTACTCCCGCCACTGCATCCCTCGCAATCTCAAAAATATCTGCTCGCCCTTGATCCAAATTTTCAGTAGCCCCGCCTTGTTACTCCCGCCTAGTAAAATTTTCAGTTGCCGCGGTATTTCCTCAAACACCACCTTGCCTCCCCCCCTCCACACACACCACACACTCCCCAAAACCTCCGCTCATACAGACACACACCACCCCTCCCTCACTCGAAACCATTGGTAGGTCGCCGCCATCGCCGCCGCCGCCGCCGCCGCCTCCATCCTCAACCTCTGCCTGTGTGCCAGGGAGTTCGAGGAGCCAATGGCCAAAAAGAGGTTTATCGCGGCCTCTTTGCTCGACGCCGGCGAGGTGGCCGCCGAGGTGTCCCAGTCGTCCTCCGGGGGCTCTTTATCAATCTGCCGTCGCTGGTCGCCCGATCCGCCCGCCGCCGCGCCCCTACGCCGGTTCGAGGACTTCCCCGTCCTCCCTCGGGCCCGGCCGCCGACGAGGTCCTACCTCGGGGTCCGGCAGTGGCTGTAGGGGACCTGGGTCACCGAGATTACGGATCAGGAGACCCACACCCGCCGGTGGCTCGGTAGCTTCCACACGACCGAGCTCGTGGCCATGGAGTACGACCGCTGGAAGGTCCGCTACCACGGCGCGGCGGCTAGGCTCAATTTCCCCTTTGGCACATGTCTGGTCGACCTTGTTCCGCCGAAGCCAGGGGTGGTGACCTCGGCTATGGCGCGGGAGGACCGCGAGGCGTGGGAGCGCCTCGAGGCCGAGGCCGCCGACGAGGCCTATATGCAAGAGCTCCGCCGGCAACACCCGGAGCTCGTGGAGGCGGAGCGGGTGATCTTTGCTGGCGCGGAGGGCGACGAGGTTGTCGTGCTCTCCTCCGATGACGAGGTCGAAGAGGGCAAGGACGGCGGCGCGGAGGGCGTCGAGGTGGGCGGCGCGGAGGGCGTCGAGGTGGGCGGCGAGGACGAGGAGATCGACGTCGACGAGTGGAGGAGTGTCTTCCCCAACGACCCCGACGATGGCACCAGCCCGGAACCGGCTCGCGGCACACCGTACCTGACGAGGAAGGATTGGCTCGATCTCCACTTCGACAGAAAGTAGTTTAGCTTAGTTTAAATTTATGTTTTATGTTTGGTTATGCAAAACTATCTATGTTTAGGTTTGAATGCATGCTACTTTCGGTTGAACCTGCTTTGAACTTGATCAAATTGATGGTTACAACGTTAAGTTTAGGGGATCGACCAGAAACGGCCAAAAATTGCTGGACTATATATGTATCCACTAAGGGTTTTAGTCCGTTAACTTTTAAAGGATCGGCTATAGATGGCCTTATGCCTTGTTTATTTCAGTTCTTCACAATGTGATGCTCTATATGTGCAACTATTTGCCGTGCAGTTCAATTTCATCAATAACAGTTTCAACAATACCACTATGAATTACGATATTTGGTTGATGTTAAGGATGTTGCAGTTAACATGCCTTTTCATTTTTTTAACAATAACTAGTGTACTTTAGACCTGCACAATACCAGTTTGAATGACTATTTGCTTGTTTTTAAATGTTATGCCTGATGCAGTTAACACACCTTTCCACTTCTTGTTTTGCTTAACTAGCGTGCTTAAGCCTATACACTGAAGCTATCATTTGTAGATTATGTTGTCTACCATGGATATATTTGGTTGATGTTTAGCCTGTTGTGCTTAACATGCCTTTATATATACTCATACATGACAATATTGAGAACAGTGCTGTTTTCCAGCGAGGTTAGTTTCATCGCATTGCTTATATGTACTCACTGTTCAGGATGGTAAGTAAGAACTATGTAGCCTTCTTTTTACTGCCCGTAATGAGTTGCGTTAGATGACAATGTCTGAATCTTTTTTCCTTTGCAGTGGATCCTGAAGCAGTTTACTTAAGATTACCTCTCAAACTACATGATTGGCGGCCGGCCATCACAAGGGGTTGGACTAGAGTCATGTGTGCCTTCTGCATCTAGGAGAGCACAATAGGGCCATTCTGCTTCACCTTGTTCAGCAACCAGAATGTCTGTCGCCTCTTTCTTTACCATCTATAATAGTACAAGTATAGAACCCTGGTTCATCATTCTTTATTTGGTGCTTATGTAATTCTTAAACATATGTACCTGTGAATCGAATAATGCATTGGTTGTTTGAACCTGATGGATATGAATAAAGCTATAGTCTACTTTCAAGTTCAAATTAGGTACAATTTCAAATAGCAACAATTAAATTAGGGTTAAATTACGGTGTGCAGGTCATTACGGCGCACACGGTCAATAAAGCACAGCGTGTGTGATATACATCATAATCCGACACGGTTCACGGAGAGGAAACGTGTGTAACAATGCACATAGTTGCCGTTTGCAAAGCGTGTGTGATGTCAGACACTATCACATACGGTGCGGGAAAACTAAATGTGTGTGATTGTCTACCTATCATACACGGTTTATAATCATGAAATGTTTGTGATGTGCCAGGCATCCTAAACGTAGTGCCATTTTGGTACGTGCCTCGAATCTGCCTGGTTTTAGGTAAAACCACAAAACTCCGACTGCGATGGCAATGCGAGCACAAATGAGTAGCAAGGATGAAGCGTTTGGGATATTCGACATATTGGAAACAGTTATATAGGGACAACTGTATGCATCAAGGCTCCCTATCCCCGACGGTTTTTGGGTTGTGTGGGAAGGACCCCCTATCGCCCACACTCACTTGGCAACGGTTCCAAATGCCGTCGCGGAAAGGGGTTAAAAACCGTTTGTATAGCACCTCGTTGTACCAGTGTTTTTCAACTTTCACGCAATACATGAGCGTGAGCCATTGATATAGCACTATAGGTAGAATAGAATATGGTGGTTGTGGAGAAGACAAAAAGAAGGAGATAGTCTCACATCAACTAGGCATATCAATGGGCTATGGAGATGCCCATCAATAGATATCAATGTGAGTGAGTAGGGATTGCCATGCAACGGATGCACTAGAGCTATAAGTTTATGAAAGCTCAAAAAGAAACTAAGTGGGTGTGCATCCAACTCGCTTGCTCATGAAGACCAAGGGCAATTTGAGGAAGCCCATCATTGGAATATACAAGCCAAGTTCTATAATGAAAAATTCCCACTAGTATATGAAAGTGACAACATAGGAGACTCTCTATCATGAAGATCATGGTGCTACTTTGAAGCACAAGTGTGGTAAAAGGATAGTAGCATTGCCCCTTCTCTCTTTTCTCTCAATTTTTGTTCTTCCCCCTTTTTTTATTTGAGCCTATTTTATTTTTGTACAGTCCGGAGACTCATCCCAACTTGTGAGGGAATCATAGCTTCCATCATCCTTTCCTCACATGGGACAATGCTCTAATAATGATGATCATCACACTTTTATTTACTTACAACTCAAGAATTACAACTCGATACTTAGAACAAAAATATAACTCCATATGAATGCCTCTGGCGGTGTACTGGGATGTGCAATGATCTAGCATAGCAATGCCATCAAAAAACGAACAAGCCATGAAAACATGCAAAGCAATATGACAATGATGAAGCGTGTCATAATAAACGGAACGGTGGAAGTTGCATCGCAATATATCTCGGAATGGCTATGGAAATGCCATAATAGGTAGGTATGGTGGCTGTTTTGAGGAAGAGTATATGGTAGGTGTGTGCACCGGCGAAAGTTGCGCAGTACTAGAAAGGCTACCAATGGTGGAAGGGTGAGAGTGCGTATAGTCCATGGACTCAACATTAGTCATAAAGAACTCACATACTTATTGCAAAAGTCTATTAGCTATCAAAACAAAGTACTACACACATGCTCCTAGGGGGATAGATTGGTAGGAAAAGACCATCGCTCGTCCCTGACAGCCATTCATAAGGAAGACAATCAATAAATAAATCATGCTCCGACTTCATCACATAACGGTTCACCATACGTGCATGCTACGGGAATCACAAACTTTAACACAAGTATTTCTACCAATCCACAATTACTCACTAGCATGACTCTAATATCACCATCTTTATATCTCAAAACAATCATAAGGAATCAAACTTCTCATAGTATTCAATGCTCTTTATATGAAAGTTTTATTATATCCCTCTTGGATGCCCATCATATTAGGACTAAATTCATAACCTATGAAAATTACCATGCTGTTTAGAGAGACTCTCAAAATAATATAAGTGAAGCATGAGAGTTCAACAATTTCTTTAAAATAAAGCCACCGCCGTGCTCTAAAAAGATATAAGTGAAGCACTAGAGCAAAATTGCCTAGCTCAAAAGATATAAGTGAAGCACATATAATATTCTAATAAATTCACGATTCATGTGTGTCCCTCTCAAAAGGTGGTACAGCAAGGATGATTGTGGCAAACTAAAAAGAAAGACTCATATCATACAAGACGCTCCAAGCAAAACACATATCATGTGGTGAATAAAAATATAGCCTCAAGTAAATTACCGATAGACGAAGACGAAAGAGGGGATGCCATCCGGGGCTCCCCAAGCTTAGATGCTTGGTTGTCCTTGAATATTACCTTGGGGTGCCTTGGTCATCCTCAAGCTTAGGCTCTTGCCACTCCTTATTCCATAGTCCATCAAATCTTTAGTACTGTTAGTATAAGAAAACTCATGAGATCTGTTAGTATAAGAAAATAAATCACCACTTTTTGGTACTGTGGTGAACTCATTCTTTATTTATATTGGTGTAATATATACTATATTCCAACTTCTCCATGGTTCATACCCCCCGATACTACCCATAGATTCATCAAAATAAGCAAACAACACATAGAAAACAGAATCTGTCAAAAACAAAACAGTCTGCGAAGATCTGAATTGTTCTAATACTTTTGTAACTCCAAAAATTATGAAAAATTAGGAAATCAGAGGCAATTTGTAAATCAATCTGGTGTAAACAAATCAGGGTTTTTCCACGCTCCAGTGAATTCAAACAATTCTGTTACTGGACGCAAAAGTTTCTGTTTTTAAGCAAGATCAAATCAACTATGACCTTAAGCCATCCCAAAGGTCTTACTTGGCTCAAACACTAATTAAAAAACCAAAACACAATTACTACAGAGGTAATAATGCTTATTTATTGAAAAAACAGAACAAAAAACAAAAATCATAAAAATAAAATTGGGTTGCCTCCCAACAAGCGCTATTGTTTAACGCCCCTAGCTAGGCATAAAACATAGATCTAGGTATTGTCATCTTTAGTATGCAATCCTTAAGTGGCTCTCATAATAGATTCATATGGAAGCTTAATTTTATTTCTTGGAAAGTGTTCCATGCCCTTCCTTAACGGAAATTGAAATCTAATATTTCCTTCTTTCATATCAATAATTGCACCAATCGTTCTAAGGAAAGGTCTATCAAGAATAATAGGACATGTAGGATTGCAATCTATATCAAGCACAATGAAATCTACGGCCACATAATTACTATTTCCAACAATAAGAACATCATTAATTCTTCCCATAGGTTTCTTAATAGTGGAATCCGCGAGATGCAAATTTAAAGAACAATCATCAAATTCACGGAAACCTAGCACATCACATAAACTTTTTGGAATTGTGGAAATGCTAGCATCCAAATCACACAAAGCATGGCACTCATAATCTTTAATTTTAATCTTAATAGTAGGTTCCCACTCATCATAATGCTTTCTAGGGATAGAAACTTCCAACTCAAGTTTTTCTTCAAAGGATTTCATCATAGCATCAACGATATGTTTAGTAAAAGCTTTATTTTGATTATAAGCATGAGGAGAATTCAACATGGATTGCAACAAGGAAATACAATCTATCAAAGAACAATTATCATAATTAAAATCCTTGAAATCCAAAAGAGTGGGTTCATCTCTATTTAAAGTTTTGACCTCTCCAATCCCACTTTTATCAATTTTTGCATTAAGATCTAAAAACTCCGAATCATTGGGACGCCTTCTAGCTAAAGTTGACTCATCTCCAGTCCCATATTTATCAAGATTTATATTAGAAAACAAAGGTTCAATAGCAGTCACACCAATCACTTTAAGATCTTCATCATTATTATCACTAGAAATCAAAGAACACGCTTTAACAAACCAATCTCGCTTAGCACACATCCTAGCAGTTCTTTCTTTGCAGTCATCAATAGAAACTTTAATAGCTTTAAGAGATTCATTAATATCATGCTTGGTGGCATAGATCTAATTTTCAAAGAATCAATCTCAAGGGAAATTCTATCAACGTTCCTAGCCAAATCATCAATCTTGAGCAATTTTTCTTCAACCATAGCATTGAAAACTTTTTGCGAATTAATAAATTCTTTAATATTGTTCTCAAGATCAGAGGGAATCTTATTATAATTTCCATAAGAATTGTTGTAGGAATTACCATAATTATTAGAGGAATTACTAGGAAATGGCCTAGGGTTGAAATTACGTCTATACGCGTTATTACCAAAATTGTTCCTACCAACAAAATTCACATCCATAGATTCATTATTGTTCTCAATCAAAGTAGACAGAGGCATATCATTAGGATCAATAGGAGCACTCTTACTAGCAAATAATTTCAGAAGTTCATCCATCTTTCCACTCAAAGCATTAATTTCTTCAATCGCATGCACTTTTTTACTAGTGGAACATCTTTCGGTATGCCATTGAGAGTAATTAGCCATGATATTATCTAGGAGTTTAGTAGATTCTCCTAATGTGATTTCCATAAAAATACCTCCCGTGGCCGAATCTAAAAGATTTATAGATGCAAAATTCAATCCGGCATAAAACTTTTGTATGATCATCCATAAACTTAAACCATGAGTAGGTCAATTTCTTATCATCAATTTCATCCTCTCCCAAGATTGTGCAACATGTTCATGATCAAGTTGCTTAAAATTAATTATATCATTCCTAAGGGAGATGATCTTAGCGGGAGGAAAATACTTGGAATAAAAGCATCTTTACACTTATTCCATGAATCAATACTATTTTTAGGCAAAGATGAAAACCAAGTTTTAGCACGATCTCGTAGTGAGAATGGAAATAGCTTCAATTTAACAATATCATTATCCACATCTTTCTTCTTTTGCATATCACACAATTCAACGAAAGTATTTAGATGGGATGCGGCATCTTCACTAGGAAGGCCAGAAAATTGATCTTTCATAACAAGATTCAGCAAAGCGGCGTTAATTTCATAAGATTCTGCACTAGTGGCGGGAGCAATCGGAGTACTAATAAAATCATTATTATTAGTATTGGAAATGTCACACA
Organism: Thinopyrum elongatum; assembly: GCA_011799875.1. NCBI lineage: Eukaryota > Viridiplantae > Streptophyta > Magnoliopsida > Poales > Poaceae > Thinopyrum > Thinopyrum elongatum. The sequence continues at coordinate 489,356,926 of CM022303.1, read as the reverse complement.
ACTTGGTATTTTCTTGAGACATCGTGACAAAGCAAGCAATCTAGCACACGAGCAAAAAAAAAGCAAACGAAAAGACGAACGGAAGAAGGGCGAATAAAGAGGCAAATCTTTTTGTGTTTTTCTGAAATCGTTTTAGAAGTGGGGGAGAGGAAAACGAGAGGCAAATGGCAAATAATCTAAAGCAAGAGATGAGAGTTTATGGTGGGTACTTGGTAGGCTTGATGTAGATCTCCCCGGCAGCGGCGCCAGAAATTCGTCCTGCTACTTCTTGAGCTTGCGTTGGTTTTTCCCTTGAAGAGGAAAGGGTGAGGCAGCAAAGTAGAGATAAGTATTTCCCCCAGTTAAGAACCAAGGTATCAATCCAGTAGGAGATACACGCAAGTCTCCAATCTATGCACCGGCACAAACAATCAAACACTTGCACCCAACGCGATAAAGGGGTTGTCAATCCCTTCACGGTCACTTGCAAAGGTGAGATCTGATAGAGATAGATATAAAAGCTTACTAAAACATAAAACAAAATAAATGTAAATAAATTGCAGCAAGGTATTTTTGTGTTTTTTGGTTTATAGATCTGAAAATATATGATGGAAAATAGACCCGGGGCCATAGGTTTCACTAGAGGCTTCTCTCTTGAAGGCAAATAATACGGTGGGTGAACAAATTACTGTCGAGCAATTGATAGAAAAGCGCAAAGTTATGACGATATCCAAGGCAATGATCATGAATATAGGCATCACGTCCGTGTCAAGTAGACCGTAAATATTCTGCATCTACTACTATTACTCCACACATCGACCGCTATCCAGCATGCATCTAGAGTATTAAGTCCATAAGAACGGAGTAACGCCTTAAGTAAGATGACATGATGTAGAGGGATAAACTCAAGCAATATGATGAAAACCCCATCTTTTTACCCTTGATGGCAACAATACAATACGTGCCTTGCTACCCCTACTTTGTCACTGGGTGAGGACACCGCAAGATTGAACCCAAAACTAAGCACCTCTCCCATTGCAAGAAGAACCAATCTAGTTGGCCAAACCAAACCGATAATTTGAAGAGAAATACAAAGATATCAAATCATGCATATAAGAATTCAGAGAAGATTCAAATAATATTCATAGATAAACTGATCATAAATCCACAATTCATCGGATCTCGACAAACACACCGCAAAAGAATATTACATCGGATAGATCTCCATGAACAACGAGGAGAACATGGTATTGAGGATCAAAGAGAGAGAAGAAGCCATCTAGCTACTAGCTATGGACCCGTAGGTCTATGGTAAACTACTCACGCTTCATCGGAAGGGCAATAGAGTTGATGAAGAAGCCCTCCGTGATCGAATCCCCCTCCGGCAGGATGCCGGAAAAGGCCCCAAGATGGGATCTCACGGGAACAGAAGGTTACGGTGGCGGAAAAGTATTTTGGTGGACGCTCCTGGTGGTTTGGGAATATTTCTGAATTTATAGTCCAAAGATTAGGGTTGGAGGACTCCTGTGGGGCCCACAAGCCAGGGGCGCCCCCCCTTAGGGCGTGCCCTGAGGGCTTGTGGAGCCCTCGGGACTCTTCTGCCTTCCTCTCCAAGTCCTACGTGTGTCTTCTGGTCCAAGAAAAATCATCGTGAAAGTTTTATTCTGTTTGGACTCCGTTTGGTATTCCTTTTCTGTAAAACTCAAAAACAAGGAAAAACAGAAACTGGCACTGGGCTCTAGGTTAATAAGTTAGTCCCAAAAATAATATAAAAGAGCATATTAATGCATATAAAACATCCAAAACAGATAATATAATAGCATGGAACAATAAAAAATTATAGATACGTTGGAGACGTATCAGTCGGCGGCTGCATGATTGGAGCACATCCATCGCGGTCGATGGTGGGATAGTGGAGGTCAAACTTTAGGCGGTAGCCGCACTAAGCTTTGCTCCTCGACCGTGCTGTCTCGGCGTGCGGCCGCATCGCGCTTTTCTCTGTCTACTGGGTGGAGGTCGCCGTGCGGCTAATTAATTAAGGTATTCTTTTCGTGAGTGGCTTAATTAAGGTATTCAATTCCTAAGGGTAGTGTTGTAGTACTCTGTGTGTAAATTGACTGGCCATTAATTTTTGTCATCGCACGTCTGGATAACAATATGGAGCACCCTTAGTAATTATGAAAATAAAATCTTGTGATTTATGCACGCATCTTTGGGTATCAGTTAATCTGTGTATTAATGTTGTTGTTTTGTTTTTAATTACCCTTCATGTGGTGCAGATGGAACGATCTGAATGGATGAAGAATCGAAGAAGCTCAGAATTTATCAGCGGCGTGACAGAGTTCATGAATTTGGCTGAAAGTACAAAGAAGAGAATTGGTGATGAGCATTACATCTTGTGTCCATGTAGTCATTGTGCCAATACAGAGCCACGTGAACTTACAGATGTCCAGTGGCACTTACTCTCTCGGGGATTCATGGATGGATATACACGTTGGACCAGACATGGTGAAGAGAAGGTCATGGATGAATATACCCTGCTAGATGCCAAACCTCGGTCAGAGTCACATGGATGTTGAATCTAACATCGGGGCTGAGGCGTCAAGTTACCAATGGAACACCTGAAAGCCGAAACCCCCACTGGAAAACCAAGACGGCGACACAGACAACGACGACGATCTTGATATGCCAGATTTTGCTGCTATGATTGCAGATTTCAAGGGCCCAAAAATGGATAAGATTGGGTACAAGGATCTGCCAACCATTGCTGCGGACTCCAAGAAAGAATTGTATCCAGGTTGCAAAAAGAAATATTCCAAGTTGAGTGCCACCCAGGCGCTTCTCAGATTTAAAGCAGCAAATGGTCTATCAAACAAGGGCTTCACAGAGTTGTTGGGTCTTCTGAAAGAAATTCTTCTGTAAGATAATGTGCTCCCCAAAAGCACGAACGAAGCGAAGAAAATTGGTTGCCCATTGCAACTTGAAGTAAAGAAGATACACGCTTGTGTGAATGATTGTATATTATGCCGTGGTGAGTACAAAGATTTGCGTGCATGTCCCATATGCAAGCATGCACGATACAAGCGCGGGAGAGCAAAGGACAAGTACAAATTGGACGATGAGATCAAGCATGCATGATACATGTCCCGTTCAAGGTTGTTTGGCACTTGCCTTTAATTCCATGGTTGAGGCATTTGTTTGCAAACCCTAGAGAGGCAAGGATGTTGTGGTGGCATCATGATGAGCGAACTGCGGATAAATATATGAGGCACCCGAAAGATGGGGCTCAGTGGGAATTAATCGACAACAAGTTTAAAGACTTTGCCAAGGATCCTAGAAGTATAAGGCTCAGGGAGTGTACTGACAGGATGAATCCTTTTGGCGATATGAGCACCAAACACAACACATGGCCGGTGCTTCTGTGCATATATAACCTAGCTCCTTGGTTGTGTATGAAGAAAAAATACATTATGATGTCAATGATTATCCAAGGCCCGAAGCAACCTGGAAATGACATCGACATTTACTTTCAGCTACTGGTAGAAGAACTGATGACAGTGTGGGTAAAAGAGCCTGCTGTAAAATGTTATGATGCTTACAAAAAGGAGATTTTCGATCTTCATGCAATGATGCAACACACCATTCAAGATATGCTGGCATTAGGCAACACATCGGGGTAGAAAACAAAGGGAGATGTAGGTGTGTCACATGCATGGATAGGACAGCTAGCAGATTTCTTCCCAACTCACGCAAAACCATGTATTTGCGTCATCGTACGTTCTTACAGAGAAATTACCCATACCAAAAGATGAAAGCTGAATTTGATGGTATGGAGAGGTAGGTTTGGGCCCAAGACCTTATGCTGGGGAGGTGGTCCACAAAATGGCTAAACAAATTAATGTTGTGCTTGGCAAGAACCACGCTTTGACGGTGGAACAAACACCCAGGAATCAAGTGTTTAAGAAGAAATCGGTGTTCTGGAAATTACCTTACTAGGAGATTCTGCGTGTACATCACTGCATCGATGTCATGCACACAGAGAAGAACATATGTGAAAGCATCCTTAATATGTTCAATTATAACTGTCACGTGTACTGAATTTGTGAGTTATGCCCGGTTTTCTGTTGATGTAAGAACCGTTAATATGTTGGCCTTGATATGTCGTCAGCTCAGGCAATGAATTTGAACTGTTTATTATTTTTATTATACCATAAAGGTAGCACACTCAATTGATCTCACTCCAGTATGTATAAACAGAAGATATGCAATCCAGTTTGCGAATAGCACATGATTCATTCATGAAAGCCGTGTGCCGACCAAACCGCGTGCGCGATCTGAGTCATGCGTTCTGATTGGCCAGAACCCAAACCCCACGGATCGTACATGTCGGATTCAGGGCTCTGCAGACCCAAGAAGGTTTGAACTCTAGGGCGTATGTGAAGATCTCAACCAGCTCAAGCCTCAAGCTCACCACCCCACAACCTAGCCTCGTCAAGTTCACGCGAGCAGGGAAGAAGATGAACACGGCAGTTTACCCAGGTTCGGGCCACCTTGCAGTGTAAAACCCTACTCCTGCTTTGTGGTGGATTGGCCTCACGAGGAGGCTGAGGATGAACTAGTACAGTGGATGAGCAGCCTCGCGAGGGCTCAAGTGGTGTGGGTGAGTGGATTTGTCTGGGGTTCGATCCGGGATCCCCTTCTACGGTGATGGCTATCCCATCTTTATAGTGGCCTTGGTCCTCTTCCCTCATAACTTAGGCAGGAAGGGATCCCACAATGGCCAATTTGAAAGGGGACAAGAAGTACATCTAATCCTGACGAAAGGTAGTCTTCGCCTGCAAAGCTTCCTGTCATGATGCAGAGGTGGGCTCGGTGATGACTTCCGTCCTGCCGAGTTTGTGGTCTTGGTCTCGTTGCACCGGAGTGGAAACCTTTGGGGGATTTTTTGGGAACCCGCGTCTGTCCTTACCCCCTTAGCACCAAAGGGGAAACTATCTCCTCTGCGCCTGCTGGCGCCCGCCTGGCCTTGGTCGTCATGGCTTGCATCATCGCAGCCGCGTGAGGCCGGGTACCTACATAGAAGTCTCCGCCCCTCGAGAGGCAGTCTCGGGAGGCCGCTCCTCTGGAGGTCTTGTTGTCATTCGCCTCGCGAGGCTAGGGCCCTCGCGAGGGTCCTGCCTTGGAGTTGTTGTAGCTGGGCCGTTCAGGGCCGTCGATGGGCCCACGCACTGGGCCGCAGGCAGGCAGATCTGGGGTACCGCTGATCCCAGAACGGCGACAGTAGCCCCAGGGCCCAAGGCGCGCTCGGCCTGGCTTCGAGGCGAAGGCAAGGATAGAAGGGTGAAGCGCCGCGGGCCCCCAATCACCTGTGGACCAGGCTTGACGCATGGTGCACGACGCGACACGGACGCCTCCACTTCCCCACGTCGCTTCGGCAATCGCCCCGACAGACGAAAGTCTTGGACATGCATGCTGCGAAACCATCATTGCGTGAAGGTGGAGGGATGCCGATTGGCCCATGATCGCCTATAAAAGGGCGAGGGGGCAGTGCCCCATCCCATCTTTGTCTTCTCACCCTCTCTTCTCCCATCTCCGCCGCAGCCACCATCTTGCCGAAGCATCCATGGCGCCATTGAGGAGGTTCACCGCTGAAGAGAAGGGCAAGGCCCCCAAGGAGGGGCCGAAGGCGCCGCCGCTCAAGAGGGGCGCGAGGCCACCCTCGCAAGTCCACCGCGACACCAGCGATGGTTTCCCAGGGGCGCGAGCGCACCCCCACAGGGGTCCGCATTGCCTCCGACGGTCGTGGGAAGGGTCCCTCCCATGGAAACGGCCGTGGAAGACGTGGCGGCCGTGATCAGGGTGGAAGGCCCATGACGGCTGTCCGGCCACCACGCCCGCGATCCCACACGACCGACATGACCTAAGAGTTTGTTGTGTGGGTGGAAAGTCCGGAGGGCACCTGGCTCCTGCTTCCGCGCTTCTTCACAGAGGCGTTGCCAGCCGGAGGACCTGCCGGCCTATGGCTGCAGGCCGACGGCTGCTGCAACAAGGCCTCGTGGGTGGAGGTCGAGGTCACCCCGGCAGGCAACGTGTTCCTGAACCGCGGGTGGCAGACATTCGCCCGCGGCCTGCAGGGAGACGTACCCTCCAATTTAAGTATGACAGGGTGGCGACGCTCTTCGTCAAGGTCTTCGGGGAGGATGGCAGGCGCTTGGGGTGCTGCCCGAGGGCGATGACAGTGACAGCGACCATCTCTTCGATGACGATGACCATCACGGCGGCGGCGTCCTCCGCGGTGAACTTGCCCTTGGCGATGGCCGCGACACCTCCGAAAGCAGCGACACCTCCCCCGGGGAAAGCTCGAGCGGTGATGACTACGACGAGCCGCCGTGTCGCCACGCCCGGACCAAGGAGGAGGCTGAGCCGCCGCGCCGCCATGCTCTTGCCCAGGAGGACGCTGAGCTGCCACGTCGCCATGCCCCCATCAAGGAGGAGGAGGACTCCGACTGAGCGTGCGCAGCGTCGGAGCGAGGCCTCAGGAGCAGCGGTCCTCGGGAGGCCGCTTCTTTGTTTTTCTATTTGTTTCCTGCATCAAGAGCCATGAAGAGCCCCTGGGGCATGTAATGAACCGCGGCGCTTGCGCCTTTATGTCAGTGTTTCCCGTTCATGTTCTAGTACTTATATTGCTATCAATTGAAAGTTCCTGCCTGGCATGATTAGAATAACTTAGCTTGGTGCGCTCGCGACCCTTGGTGGGTTGCTGCGTCGTGGGGCGCATTCCTCCGGAGCCTTGATCCTAGGTATGCCCCTGGGGTCCCGAGGAGGCTCCCTCCTTATGGACCAGGTCGCTTCGGGGCCTCGAGCCAAGGTCCCTGGGGGGCTTGCGAGATTACAGAGCCACCGGAGATGCCCCCGCCGGGCGTCGGGTCTTGCGGAGATGTAAAGAGCACTTGACGTGGGGTTCCTCAATAATGAGCCATACCGTGGCCGCTTTTTCTCTAGCCACCCTTCCTTGGCGTCCATCTTGCATCCGAAGCCCCTGAGCGAGGGGCGATCGTCGCTGGTATGCCGGGTCGTGATGCCCGACAAGGCCAGGAGATAGACGCTCCTGAGGCCAGGGGCCGAAAGCGGTACATGCCCGTTGGCTCGCTCGAGAGTGTCACGCGTGGACTCGAACGCCAAGGCCTTGGTGAGGTGTGCGTGCGGGCAGACCCACAACCGTTGTGGCCTGGGGCTCCAACGTCGCCGGGGCTAGCCCGAGCGTAACACCGTGCCCAGCCCCCGCTCGCGGGACATGCGGGAGGGAGCAACGGGCAAGCGCCACTTCTTCCGAAAACGAAATTCAAGGAGAGAAAAACACTAGAAGGAGGAAAAAGAAAGTCCCACCCCTTTTCAAATAAATATGCGAGAAATTCAAACTTCATTCCAGAAAGTGGCAAAATGGTTACAAGAGCAAGCAAAAGAAAAAGCCACGTCCGGCGTCTATGCTAGTCTTCCCACCAACGCGGAGCATGGGGCCTCCACTAGGCATGGGCATAGTCGCTGTAAGACCGTGTCGTCCGCCAGCGCAGAGCATGGGGCTTCCACTTGGGCATGGGTGGGAGCCCCCGCGAGGCTAAGGGGCGGCATACCGGGAGACTCCGGGGCATGTACAACCCCACTCATTATTACGTGAGAGTGTCACGGGTAGAATTTGCGGAGATGCTGGATGTTCCAAGCATTTTGGATGGGGACCCCGTCCTGCATCTCCAAGAGTGCGGCACCGGCCCTGGAGACACAGGCAACCCTAAACGGGCCCTCCCACATGGGTGAGAGCTTGTGGAGGCCCTCCCTGGAGAGGACCCGTCTCAGGACGAGGTCTCCAACCTCGAGCGTCCGGGAGCGGATGCTACGGCAATGGTAGCGCCGCAGCGCCTGCTGGTACCTCGCGGCGCCGAGCGAGGCTTGGTGACGGGCTTACTCCCCGAGCACGAGGTCTGTTCCCCGCAAGGCATCCTGACGCACCTCATCGAATGCCAAGACCCACAGGGAGCGAAGCCTGACCATGTGTGGGAGGACCGCCTCAGCTCCGTAGACGAGGAAGAACGGGGTCTCGCCGGTGGGCTTAGTCTCGGTGGTGCGGATGGACCACAACACGGACTGAATCTCACCGAGCCAACCCCTGCCGCAGGCCTCAAGCTTCTTTTTTAAGCTCCTTGTATTGAGGCCCCTCAGGACCTCCGCGTTGGCGCACTCAGCCTGACTGTTGCTCCGTGGTGCGCCACCGAAGCGTAACATATCTGCGTTCCAAGATTAGCACAATATGTCCTGAAGGGGTTGCTTGTGAATTGGGAGCCATTGTCAGTAATGATACGGTTGGGGACTCCGAAATGGCTCATGAGGCTCTTGATGAACTTGACGATCAAGCCGGCGGGAATGGTGTGCACAGGCTACACCTCCGCTCACTTGGTGAACTTGTCGATGGCGACGTAGAGGTAGCGGTAACCGCCGGCCGCCCGAGGACACGGGCCCAGGATATCCAGCCCCCAGACTGCTTAGGGCCATGAGAGCGGGATGGTCTGGAGACCTTGTGTGGGCTGGTGAATCTTCTTGGCATGGAACTAGCAGGCCTCGCAGGATCGCACCAGCTTGGTGGCATCGTGGAGCGTCGTAGGCCAATAGAACCCGCTGCGGAACACCTTGCCCACGAGGGTGCGCTATGAGGAGTGGTGTCCGCAGTCCCCGCCGTGGATGTCGGCCAACAGCTCGCGCCCCTGTTCTTCGGATATGCATCGTAGTGAGACGTCGTTGGGGCGTCTTCGGTATAGCTCGCCGTCCTGCAAGCAATATGAAGTGGCCTGGCGAGCCACGCTTTCCGCGTCCTCCTCTTTCTCTGGTAAGGTGCCGTGGAGCAAGTACGCCTTGAACTCCTCGGTCCAACAGCCTTCATAAGGTTCCAGCACCAAGAGTAGGCGTGCTCCTGAGGTCGGGCCACAGGCCGGGGCGCCCGAGGACAGGGCGGGGGGGGGGGGGCGGATCTTCTCGCAGCAGCGCTGGTCCTGCGGCGGGGGGTGCCGCCGATGGCTTGAAGAGCCTTTCCTCCAAGACACCAGGCTTCTGGGGCCCGCGGCGAGATGCCCTCTTGGCGATGTCGTCTGCTTCCTTGTTCGTGCCACACGGAACATGCTGCAATTCCAAGCTCAAGAAGCGCTTTTCAATTTTAGGTACCTCTTCTAGGTATGCCTCCATGTGCTTGTCTTTTGGTTTCTATTCCTTGTTGGAGAAGTTGACGAGGAGCATGGAGTCACCCTTGATGGTGAGACGCTTGACCCCCAGGGCGGCCGCGGTCCTGAGGCCGGCAATCAGGACCTCGTATTCCGTGATGTTGTTGGAGACCTTCTCGCCATGCTGAAAGCAAAGCTGCACGACATAGTAGAGATTGTCCTTGGTCGGTGAGATGAGTACAGCTCCAGCCCCCGCGCCCTGTCGCGCGAAGGCACCATCGAAGTGCATGACCCAGCCGTCGGGCGCCTCATCACCAGGTGCGAGGGATTGGCCCTCGTCAAGTCCCCGGTTGGGAGCATCCGTCCACTCCGCCATGAAATCAGTGAGGGTTGCACCCTTGATGACCCTGGTGGTGCTGAATTCCAGCTGGAAGGCCTGTAGCTCAATGTTCCACTCTGCAACCCTTCCAGCGGCGTTGGGGCCGCACAACACCTTCTCAGGGGGTATGCGGAGATGACCTTGATGGGGTGGCCCTGGAAATAATGACGCAGCTTCCTGGAGGCGACGAGGAGCATGAGTAGGAGCTTCTGCTACATGGGGTAGCGCGCGCGCGCATCCCGCAGCACCGTGCTGAAGAAGTACACCGGGTGCTCGACGAGGGGCGAGATATCAACGGTGCCTTGCTCTGCTTGGGGCGAGAGAGACTCGGGAGCCTCGCTGGCTGGTGAAGTGATGAGAGCTTCAGGGGCGCCGTCCTGAGACAGCGAACATTGTGCGACCCCTCGCGAGCGCCTTGCTTTGCGCCCACGCTGGCGTGCTCCTCCCTAACTGTCACGAGCGCTGCGCTGGCCGAGTGGGGGGGTGGCCGCTAGGTAGAGCACCAGGGGCTCGAGAGGACGAGGTGCCACCAGGATGGGTGGGCTCATGAGGTACCTCTTGAGGTTCTCAAAAGCCGCCTCAACCTCCAGAGTCCACTCGAAAGGGCCCTTCCTCTTCATCAGCTTGAAGAAAGGGAGGGCGCACTCGCCGAGCTTGGAGATGAAGTGCCCTAGGGAGGTCACGCAGCTGGCAAGCTTTTGCATTTCCTTGAGGGTCTGTGGCGGGCGCATCTTTTCAATTGCCTTCATCTTTTCGGGGTTAGCCTCGATCCCTCGATGTGATACAAGGAAACCCAGCAGCTTGCCGGACGGAACCCCGAACACACACTTTTCTGGGTTGAGCCTCAGGTTCACTTGGCGCAGATTGGCGAATGTTTCTTCCAGGTCTTCGATGAGGGGTCCTCGCCTCCCGCGACTTGACCATGATGTCGTTGACGTATGCCTCCGCATTTCACCCCAGCGCGATGTGCATCAGCCGCTGGAAGGTTGCTCCGACGTTCCGCACCCCGAAGGGCATGCAGGTGTAGCAATACACGCCACACGGGGAGATGAAGGCTGTTTTCTCGACGTCCTCTGTCGCCATCTTGATTTGATGATATCCTGAGAAAGCGTCCAAAAAGCACAACAGATCACACTCGGCGGTGGAATCCACGACCTGGTTAATGCGCGTAAGCGGGAAGGGGTCCTGAGGGCAAGCCTTGTTGAGGCTCGTGAAGTCGACGCACATGCGCTCCTCCCCCCCCCCTTTTTGGGGACAATTACTGGGTTGGCCAGCCAATCCGGGTGCCGCACCTCTCGAATAACACTGGCTTCTTGCAACTTGCGGACCTCTTGGACGATGAATGCTTGCTTCTCTTGTGCTTGACGCCGCGCCTTTTGGTTCACCGGGTGCGCTCCGGGACATACCATCAGGTGGTGCTTGATCACCTCCCTCGGGACACCCACCAGGTCTGACGCCTCCCACGCAAACACGTCCTTATTCGCCCGGAGGAAACCAATCAATGCCTCCTCCTGCTCTAGGGGAAGGCCGGCACCTATAATGAAGGTGGGGCCTAAGCCCTCGTCGTCGACAGGCACCTGCTTCGTCTCGGCCCGGTCCTGAGAGAACAGCTGCTTTTTCTTCGCGGGTGTGGCCCCGAGGGCCTCCGGGGCGTCCCCATCACTGGGGCATGAGGCCGCCGCGGACCCGTAGGCGAGCTTGAGGGCCCGGATCGCATCCTTCGTGTCTGCGGCCACCGTGATGATGCCACTGCTGCCCGGCATCTTGATGATGTTGTAGCCCAGATGGGTCGCCGCCATGAACTTGGCGACAGCTGGGTACCCCAGGATGGCGATGAACGGGAGGCTGATGCAGGCCATGTCGAAGTCGATCAGCTCGGTGCGGTAATTGTCGCACTTGCCGAAGGTGATGGCAAGGCGCACCTGCCCCAAGGGGGTGGTGGAGCCCTTGGTCACCCCCGAGAAGGGTTTGGTGGGCGCGAGCTGGTCATAAGGCACCTGGAGCATGTTGAAGGTCTCCAAGGAGAGGACGTTGAAGCCGGCGCCGCCGTCAATGAGGGTCTTGGTGGGCATGCACAGTATGGGGAGTGTGCCCGCAGCGGCCGCCGTCTTTGGATGATCCCTGGAGTCGAAGGTGATGTCGGTATCAGGCCTTGTGTGGCCCCGTAGGGCCTCATGCCGCGGCCGAGTTCTGCTCGCCCGGCAGAAAAACTTCTTGATGTGGCGGCCAGAGGCAGGCGCTTGCGACCCGCCAATGATGCATGCAACTACGTGAGGCGCCGTTGCCGCGAAGCGGGAGACAAACTGGCCGCGGAGCTCCTCCCAAGAAGAGATCGAGTCGTCTGGGAGGTCGCGGAGCTAGGACCGAGGAGCCTCCGCGAGGGCCAGGGGGAGCCAGTTCGCCATGGCCTTGCCATCGCCGCCTGCCGCTTGGATGGCCTACGCGTACAGCTGGAGGAACTCCTCGGGGTCCGCAATGCCATCATACCGCGGGGGAAGCGCTTGCCTGAACTTCGCGGGCCATCGCACCCGACGCAGGCTGGGGGCGAAGGCTGGGCAGCCCGCAGCGCTCCCATAGGCTCCGGGCGTCCAAACCTACGGGACAGCATCCGCCATGGAAGCGACGAGGCGAGGGTGGAGCGTGGTCGGTGAAGAGGCGGAGCTTCGACATGCCTCCTACTTGGCGCACCAAATGTCGGATTCAGGGCTCCGCAGACCCAAGAAGGTTCGAACTCTAGGGCGTGTGCGAAGATCTCAATCAGCTCAAGCCTCAAGCTCACCACCCCACAGCCTAGCCTCATCGAGTTCACGCGAGCAGGGAAGAAGATGAACACAATAGTTTACCTAGGTTCGGGCCACTTTGCGGTGTAAAACCCTACTCCTGCTTTGTGGTGGATTGGCCTCACGAGGAGGCTGAGGATGAACTAGTACAGTGGATGAGCAGCCTCGCGAGGGCTCAAGTGGTGTGGGTGAGTGGATCTGTCTGGGGTTCGATCAGGGATCGCCTTCTACGCTGATGGCTAGCCTTGGTCCTCTTCCCACATAACTTAGGCGGGAAGGGATCCCACAACGGCCAATTTGAAAAGGGACAAGAAGTACATCTAATCCTGACGAAAGGTAGTCTTCGCCTGCAAAGCTTCCAGTCATGATGCAGAGGTGGGCTCGGTGATGACATCTATCCTGCCGAGCTCGTGGTCTTGGTCTCGTTGCACCGGAGTGGAAACCTTTGGAGGATTCCTTGGGAACCCGCGTCTGTCCTTGCCCCCTTAGCACCAGAGGGGAAACTGTCTCCTCTGCGCCTGTTGGCACCCGCTTGGCCTTGGTCGTCATGGCTCGCATCATCGCAGCCTCTTGAGGCTGGGTACCTACATAGAAGTCTCCGCCCCTCGGGAGGCAGCCTGGGGAGGCCGCTCCTCTGGAGGTCTTGGTGTCGTTCGCCTCGCGAGGCTAGGGCCCTCGCGAGGGTCTTGCCTTGGAGTTGTTGTAGCTGGGCCGTAGAGGGCCGTCGATGGGCCCACGCGCTGGGCCGTAGGCAGGCAGATCTGGGTACCCCCGATCCCAGAACACTGACAGTAAGTCTGCATCATTGGATGCTCCCAGATCAAACGGCAATCCTCATCCCTTTCGACAGCACATGCAGTTCTGTTTGTGATTTTATTTATATGCACTAAATGCACGTTAACTTCAAAAAATATCTTAAATATAGCAAACGATACCTGAAATGCGCCAGAAAATAAAACCCGTGGTATAATGGTGTTTGCGTAGCGTGGAAATTTTTATGATGCCAAACGATGAAGTCACCGGCCACTCGAGTTTGAATTGACACGTCTCCTTTTGGAAACCATGATCCTTCTTGTGAGATGCTCCAGTTTCCAAGGAGCGATCATCAAAACTTGTGCCAAACTTTACCAAATTTTTTCCACGGGGTGGTGAGAGCACGCCATGGGCACACACCGATTTTGATGATGTCCGGACTCCATTTGAATTTCCTGTAATTAAAATACCAAGTAGGCCTACGCTGGTGGCCGCACCTCGCGGTCGAAATGTTTGAAACTTCTCCCTGCTTCTCGGACCATGGATGAAAACTCACAAAGAGACACACAACTGATTTGTACACCTTCTTTGCTAACTAACACCCACATGTAGTTGTAGTAGGGTTTTGACTTTATATGCACTAAATGCGAGGTAAATGCAAAAAAATGACTTAAATATAGCAGACGAGACCTGAAATGGGCGAGAAAATCAAACCTAGGGTATATCCGTGATTATTTACCATGAATTTTATTTTCGAGGTGGAACGTCACCGATGATTTGGAGTCCGAAGTGTCGCACCTCCTTTTGGAAACTATGATCCTTCTTATGAGATGCTCCAGTTTGGAAGGTGCGAGCATCAAAACTAGTGCCAAACTTTACTAAATTTTTTCCATGGGATCGTGAGAGCACGCCACGGTGACACACCGATTTTCATTATTTCCAGACTCTATATGCATTTCTTGTAATTAAAATACCAACAAGGCCTATGCCTCTGGCCTCACCCTGCGGCCGAACTGTTTGAATTTTTTCCCGTTTCTCGGAAAATGAATGGAAACTCGCAAAGCGACACACAAATGATCTTGCTAACACCCACGTGTAGGTGTGACATGGTTATATATATATATGTATATGTATATGCATGGTAAATGAAAAAAATGACTCAAATATAGGAAACGAAATCTCAAATGCACCAGAAAATCGAACCTTAGGGTACAATGGTCATTTCTTACCATGGAAAAGAATTCGAGGAGAAATGATGAACTCATGTTTTCATTCAAACAAAAATATGTTGTTAGTTCATGTAAATGTTTTCAAATAGCACACGGTTCACTCACGAAAGCCGTGTGCCTACCAAACCGTGGCCGATCCCCCCCTACTACGCGCACGATCTGAGTGGTGCGTTCTGCCGGAACCCAAACCCCACGGATCGTGCGTCTGCACCCTTGGATGCTCCCAGATCGAACGGCAATCCTGATCCCTTTCGACAGCACATGCAGTTCCAGTTGTGATTTTATTTATATGCGCAAAATGCACGTTAAATTCCAAAAAATGTCTTAAATATAGCAAATGATATCTGAAATGCGCCAGAAAATCAAACCCGTGGTATAATGGTGATTGCGTACCGTGGAAATTTTTATGAGGACAAACGATGAAGTCACCGGCCACTGGAATTTGAATTGACACGTCTCCATTTGGAAACCATGATCCTTCTTGTGAGATGCTCCGGTTTCCAAAGAGCGATCATCAAAACTTGTGCCAAACTTTACCATTTTTTTCCACGGGGTCGTGCGAGCACGCCACAGGCACACACCGATTTTGATGATGTCCGGACTCCATCCGAATTTACTCTAATTAAAATACCAACTAGGCCTATGCCGGTGGCCGCACCTCACGGCCGAAATGTTTGAAACTTCTCCCCGCTTCTCGGACAATGGATGAAAACTCGCAAAGCAGCACACAAATGATTTGTACACCTTCTTTGCTAACTAACACCCACGTGTAGTCGTAGTAGGGTTTTGATTTTATATGCACTAAATGCAAAAAAATGACTTAATTATAGAAGACGAGACCTGAAATGGGCCAGAAAATCAAACCTAGGGTATATCCATGATTGTTTACCGTGATTTTTTTTCTGAGGCGGAACGATGTAGTCACCGACGATTTGGAGTCCGAAGTGCCGCGTCTCCTTTTGGAAACTATGATCCTTCTTGTGAGATGCTCCGGTTTGGAACGTGCGAGCATCAAAACTTGTGCCAAACTTTCCCAATTTTTTTCCACGGTGTCGTGAGAGCACGCCATGGGCACACACCGATTTTAATGATGTCCGGACTCCATCTAAATTTACCGTAATTAAAATACCAACTAGGCCTATGCCGGTGGCCACTCCTCGCAGCCGAAATGTTTGAAACTTCTCCTCGCTTCTTGGACAATGGATTAAAACTCGCAAAGCGACACACAAATGATTTGTACACCTTCTTTGCTAACTAACACCCACGTGTAGTTGTAGTAGGGTTTTGATTTTATATGCACTAAATGCAAAAAAATGACTTAAATATAGCAGACGAGACCTGAAATGGGCCAGAAAATCAAACCTAGGGTACATCTGTGATTGTTTACAGTGAATTTTTTTTCCGAGGTGAAACGATGCAGTCACCGATGATTTGGAGTCCGAAGTGCCGCGTCTCCTTTTGGAAACTATGATCCTTCTTGTGAGATGCTCTGGTTTGGAAGGTGCGAGCATCAAAACTTGTGCCAAACCTTACCAAAAATTTTCCATGGGATCATGAGAGCACGCCACGATGACACACCGATTTTCGTTATTTTCGGACTCTATATGCATTTCCTGTAATTAAAATACCAACAAGGCCTACGCCTCTGGCCGCACCCTGCGGCTGAACTGTTTGAATTTTTTTCCCATTCTTCGGACAATGAATGAAACTCGCAAAGCGACACACAAATGATCTTGCTAACACCCACATGTAGTTGCGACATGTTTATAGCAAACAAGATCTCAAATGCACCAGAAAATCGAACCTTAGGGTACAATGGTGATGTCTTACCATGGAAAAAAATTCGAGGCGAAACGATGAACTCATGTTTTCATTCAAACGAAAATATGCTGTTAGTTCATGTAAATGTTTTCAAATAGCACACGGTTCACTCACGAAAGCCATGTGCCTACCAAACCGTGGCCGATGCCCCCCCTGCCGCGCGCGCGATCTGAGTCCTGTGTTCTGATTGGCCAGAACCCAAACCCCACGGATCATACATCTGCATCGTTGGATGCTCCCAGATCGAACGGCAATCCTCATCCCTTTCATAAGCACATATAGTTCCGGCTAGGATTTGATTCATATGCCAAAATGCATGGTAAATGGCAAATATGGCTTAAATATAGCACACGAACCTAAAATGCGCAGGCAAATCAAACCTGCGGTATAATGGTGATTGCTTATCCAGGAAAAAAAATTAGAGGCGAAACGATGAACTCACGTCTTCATTTCAAATGAAATTATGTTGTTTGTGCACACGAGCACTTAGAGGCAACCATTTGCATAGACCTTTCCGCGCGGTGACCGGGGATATTTTTTCAGCCTTTTCACCTAGGCCGCCAACACCCCCCCACTGCCCACCCGCGTTTCACTCAATAGTCCACCCAATCTCCATCGCAAGCTCCCCCCTCCCCCAGATCCACAGCAGAACCCTCTCCGGTGCCGGCATGCTCAACCCAGCCGTGTGACCGCTCTTCGGCGCCAAGCCTACCTCCACTGATGTTCCCGACACGCGGCTGCCCACGCCTCGCCGTCTTCGTTAGCTCGCCCACCACCCTCGAGCATATCGATCCTGTAACCCTCGCCTCTCCTATTGTCCTGTCGGGTTTGCATTAAGAAACTTGTTAGTTATTGCTCTCCATCACGGTGAGGCATATTTCCTCGCAATCCCTCTTCCTATTTCGTTCTGTATGTTCCCAAATTGGCTATAAAATAACGAAGAGCGTATATATGTTCATTATCTACCTTCCTAACTAGTACATATAAGCTGTATTTGTTCCAATAAGTTACTGTCGATTTACAGATCATGGGCGCCCGAGTCACACAAACTTCACAAATTAGCCGTACATTTTCTAAATTATTGCATGACATGTTTAGACAACTTGATACCAAGTTGTTAGCTTTATGCTTATCCTCCTTTCCTGAGTTTCGCATGTGTTCTATGTAGATGCGGAGTAGCAGCGGCAGCACTCATGCTTTAGGCGATGTATCTTCATCTGATTCCGACAACCCTAGGTCTTCAGAAGATGCTGAGGGACCAAGTAATCTGGAATGGGATAGAGCTACAAAAATTACCCTTCTGGTCAGGACACGAAGGAACGCTCCAAGGAAGCCCACACACCAGCCTAAAGGTGTATATGAAGTAATCGACATCGATTTAACGTCTTGGGCTCCAACTAAACCAGATAAAGCACGCACGAGGTTCAGGAGTGTGTGTGGATTTGTTGGCAGGGCAAGGCTCAACATTAATCTGCCGGGGTTTTGGAAGGATGACACAGAAACATGGCAAAGGATAGTCCGGGAGATCATGGATCACTTCAACGTTCCAGAGCAATGGAGAATGCAGGTGGAACACGCTGCACTTAAGAAGGCTAGGGATGCTTGGAGAAACTGGAAGCGTGTGTTGTACAAGAAGTACTTGAGTGAAGGCAAGGACCCAATCCCCGCATACCCCCAAATTACAAAGGCAGTCTAGGCAGAATTCAAAAGGGTAAGGGCAACTACAGAGTTTGCTGAGAAGAGTGCCAAGCAATCGGAACTTTAGAAGAGGAACACACACCCGCACCGTATGGGTGTGGCAGGATACTATGGCATGAAACCGATATGGGACCAGGAGGACAAAGAAGCAGTAGCTGCGGGTGGGAAACCAGCCCTTAGATGAAATCCGGGGCGAACGCGCTAGAGACTACTTGCGGGCACGTGCAAGGAGGTGTGATGACGGAACTTATTACTTTGAAAACTCACATGATGAAGAACTATATCGCGTGATGTTAAAGGCTTCCAAGATCCCTGGAAGGTTCTATAGGAACTCAGGGCCATGTGAAATTCTGTTTCGATGCTCTGGAAACAAGAGAGCCCCCTTTGCCGTGCAAGGGGTATAGGTGTTAATGTCCTGCACAAGAGGGCTTTCACACTCAGCAAAGAAGAGAGGCTCAGCAAGAAAAAAGCGAGGAGTGAAATGAAGCAGAATGAATTGTATGAAAGGTTGAGGAAGGACATGTATCCGAATGTTCGAAGGGAAATTGAGGAGTTAGTGATGATGCAGAAGACTCTAACACTGACAGATAGCCAGCAGATGCGAGGGGAGGCGGGCATGGAGGATGCTGGTTATTGCACGAAAACACCGCACAAGAGTAGCTGTGCATCAGCTGACCCTAGCGACACTGAGACTGTAGCTGCTCATGATGATGCTATATGTGATCTATCTGGAATGAAAGACAGACTGAAGGGTGTGCTTACACATTATGAAGGTACATTAAAATGTGCAACAGCCTGGGTTTGCCACCCTTCTTGGAAGAGGGCCTCTTGTTGGACAATGTGCCATTGAAGCCGGGCTGTGTGAAGTGCTACGTGACTAAAGTAAAGCCTGGATTCAATGAATTTGCCCTAAAGAATATCCTAGGGGACTTTGATGAGCATAGGACCTTGGGAGAAACACTGTTACATCACATCCAGTGGCCATGAAAGGAAATAGACTTCATGGATGAGATCCATGAAGCCCCGCCAAGAGCAACCAATGTCGCCCCTCAACCGGTGACACTCTCCTTGCCACGGCAGCTCTCGCGTGCTTCCCCCAAGGAACCTAATACTCGTAATCCGACGGCTGATGCATCAACCTGTGATCAGCTCGCCCAACTTTGTGCCGTACAGGCCATGTCATCGTCCACCCCAGAGCAGCCAGTGGCAAGGCCTACAACTGCTGAAGACGCACCACCGGTTCAGATGCCGACCATTGAAGCAGCGGGGGGAGACCCAGCTGCACCATATGCTCAGTAGACCAACCTGGTGGAACGGACTGCTAAGCAGTCTGATGCTTTGGAACCACCTGCTAAGCAGTCTATAGGTCCAGAACCGGCTATTTATCAGTCCATCGGTCCACAGCCATGTGATCAGTATACCAATGCGTCAGCACTGCCTACTCAGCAAACCAACGCGTTGGCACGGCCTCCTCAGCACATCGACAAGTTGGCACCACCTGCGCAGAAACCCGACATAGCTTCAATGCATGGTCAACAATCCGATGCCTCTGCTCCTACAGCCCAGCAGTCTGTCACAGCAGCACCGCCAGCTCAGTAGTCCGGCATAGCTAAACCGTCTGCTAAGCAGTCCGTCGAAGCTTTACCGTCTGCTACACAGTCTACCTTTCAGCCATCCAGACCTTGGACCAGAAGTGCTTGAAATACCAAGAAGGAAGCTGCCAAAAAGGCTGCACCTGTGAGGAAGCGCGCCTAGAGAGTGAAGAGGATGAGAACGATTGCCTCTTACTTAAAGCACTCATCGCCCAGAACCAAATTAACAACAAGTTGTTCGAATCGAAGAGTAATATTATTTTTGACAACATGAATGATGCAGAAATAGATTTGGTGCTTGCTAAAAATAAAGCAGACGTACTTGAAGCACGCAATTACGTCCATGGCCAGCGATTTCTTGTTGGCGAATACTTTGATGAGTGCAGCTCCAGTTGCTGCGAGTTACATAAATATTGCATGGATCAAATGTTAGTAGGTCATCATGTTCTGCTAGTCTGCTACAACAGAGATAATTTTCGACACGATCTTGGTTCCATCAGTGTGAATTTCGAGGAGTTACATCTCTTATTCAACTTCAACAAGCTCGATGCCACTCTTGTTAGATGCCTAATTTTGTAAGTACTTAACAAACTCTGATCAACTTCTCCATACAAGGCTGTAAATGATAAATAGCTAACTGCATTTTATTCCTTTCAGGGGATTGAACGCGTAGAGAAGAAAAAGGGAGAGTGTGTATTTCATAGATCCTGCATTAGCAAATGGCACAACATTACATGGTAAGGATGAAGGGGAGTGGGCCATTAACACGGTCGCCCGTATCTTCGAAAACACGTCCCATGCAAAATCATTTCTCTGGCCATATCATGAACGGTAAGTCAAATAAACAACCATGCATACACCGATTGTCTTTCAAATTTCGACATAATTCGTAAGTTCATGGCTTTCTTAATATGTAGCAATCACTGGATCTTGGTATTCATTGTTCCAAACAAGAACATGGTTTACTACATGGATTCTCTCAGAGAGTCAACAAACGCTCAGGATCTGACGCATCTTCAGCAATTCATGGATATGTATTGAATTCTATGATGTTGAAATTAATTTGCATTCATATCTGGTTCAATAACTCATGTTGTGAAAATTCATCTTCATTTGCAGTGTGTTCGCATTGTGGAAAACTAAACCAAGGAACCTGTTTAAGAGGGAACTACCTCTGCAGCACGAGATCGTTTCTCCGGTAACACACCGAAATCCGTTATTTTCGGAAAATGTATCCAATAGTCTGCAAATACCTTTTCTTACGCTAGTCAAATGTTCAAGCTTCTAAATAAACCTCTTTCTATTTCTATCCAAAGAAAAAAACATCTAACACCGGTTAGGTTGTTGCTAACATGACAAATACATGACTAATTTTGTACAAAAAATTTCAGTGTCCTCAGCAACAAGCAGGGACCAACCTTTATGGATACTATGTTTGCAGACACATGATCTCCATCTGCAAATCTGCTGATAGTTGTGAAGATGCTCATGAATTAGTACCAGTAAGTCTATCTTAATTAATATCTTCTACTCCACTCATAAGGCACATTCTGATCTTAAAAATACTACAGCTCATCTTAGAACCGAGGACCCCTGAACCGCTCCCCGCTAGTGAATTGCTGATGGTTCGGAGATTTATCAGGGACTTCTTCCTGAATCACTACATCAATCCCACTGGTGATAATGAAGATTTCATCATGTCTTCTCCTGAAACATTGAGTAAGAGTTAGCCGCTAAACATATCGCATGGATCCATTGTTTTCCATCTGACGAGGTCTTCATATTTCGTACACTATGATTAATTATGTAATGCATATATATGTCGACAAATCGTTGGAATTTAGCTACCATTTGTTCAATTGCAATTGTTGCGAAATCTGATGAATGTTCTTCCCGTGGACACTATTTGTTCAATTCCATATTGTGGCGAATTTGCTTTTTGCAAGCCGATTCAAATGGGATATTTTTGCTTTAACCTGACAATTCCTCCGCACACGGTTCAATTAAACGAATGTGTGCGATCCACATCGAAAAGCATAGTCAATCGTAGCGGAACCGTCGGTGATACACAGCAAATCACATACGATTTGTAGCACTACTACGTGTGTGTAGGGGCTCCAGAACCGTTTGTGATACCACATTATCGCACACGAGAGCTCAGAGTTAACTGTGCCCAATGTAAAATACAATCCTAGTCATAAATTTTTCAGGAAATGTGTGGGATCCCAAACGAAAAGCACACGTCACTCTTACCACAACCGTCGGTGATACACAACAAATTAGAAACGGTTTGTAGCACTTGTATGTGTGCGAAGGGGCTCTTGAACCGTTTGTGATAGAACATTATCGCACACGGTAATTGTTCGAAAATGTGTGCGATGGAGTCATGCATGGCAGACGAGTTCCGCAGAAAACTCGTGTGCGATGGGGCACATATCGCACACAGTTCATATGTTGGCCCGTGTGCCTTACATACTCTTTCCCAAACAGTTCATTACGACACAAAGTTTTGTTTCACTGCATCATTAGAAATGTTTAATTACCGATCCCACATGTGTGAAAGAATTTAGTGTGTGCTGCATCACATACGATTACATTTGGCAAGGCCTCTGTATCATGGCTCCCTATCCCCGACGGTTTTTGGGTCATGTGGGAAGGACCCCCCCCCCCTATCGCACACACTCACTTGGCGACGGTTCAAAATGTTGTCGCAAAAAGGGGTTAAAAACAATTTGTATAGCACCTCACTGTACTAGTGAATGGTGAAAACATAAATGGTTCAGATCTGAAATCATGGCACTCGGGCCCTAGTGACAAGCATTGAGCATAGCAAAGTCATAGCAACATCAATCTCAGAACATAGTCGATACTAGGGACCAAGCCCTAACAAAACTAACTCGGTTACATGATGAATCCCATCCAAGTCCTCACCGACCAGCGAGCCCACGAAGGAATTACTCACTCCCGATGGGGAGCATCATGGAATTGGTGATGGAGGATGGCTAGTGATGACGAAGACCAAAGATTCCCCTCTCTGGAGCCCCGAACGGGCTCCAGATCTGGCCTCCTGATGAAGAACAGGAGGTGGCGGCGGCTCAGTATCGTAAAATGCAATGAAACTTCCTCTCTTATTTTTTCTGGAAAAATAGGATTTTATAGCGTCGAAATTAGGGTCAGGGGGCCTCGAGGGCCCCACCACCCACCAGGGCGCGCTAGAGGGGGGTGGCGCGCCCTGGTGTCTTGTGGGAAGCCAGGGGCCCTCCTCCAGTGGGTCTTGGTTCCAATATTCCTCATTTATTCCAAAATAATTCTCCAAAAAGTTTCGTCCAAATCCGAGAACTTTTATTTCTGCACAAAAACAACACCATGATAGTTCTGCTGAAAACAACGTCAGTCCGGGTTAGTTTCATTCAAATCATGCAAATTAGAGTCCAAAATAAGAACAAAACTGTTAGGAAAAGTAGATACGATGGAGACGTATCAGCTGCACCGTGGACGGGCAATTCTTCCACGTCTAGCAGGGCCTCGCGAAGCCACGCTGAGTCATCGGTGATGAAGCTGAGCGTCCCGAAACGGATGTCGCTGTCGACTAACATGATGATGACAAATCCACCTACACCATGAAATTTCGCTAGACGCCTAGCCCCACGGTGGGCGCCAACTGTCGGGGTTACGATCCTGAGAATGAGTATTAGGGGTACGAATGACGGGTAGAGCCTAGGTAGGGCGCAGGTGTAACACTCGGCCTTTAACGAGTTCAGGACCCTCTCGGCAGAGGTAACAACCCTACATCTCGTGGCCTGCGGGTTGGTTTTTGTTTGATGGGTATGGTTACAGAGATTGCTCGACCCAGGCTAAGGAGGTGGGCAGTAGCTTATATAGAGTGCACCGCAGCCCCATGTCCTCCACGTTGCCGGGGCATTAAGTGACATCAAATGCGCGAGTTACAGGTATTATGAGCTTCTGCCACAGCAGTTATAGGTAATGGTAGTCTTGACTCTGTCCTAAAGACAACTTAGGATCCCTCGACCGTTTTAAATCCCACGTCATCCCTTCAGCTCTGAGGTCCGAGTGGTGGTTGTCCAGCCGAGTGACGGGTGCTCGTCCGAGTGCCGTCGAGGCATCCAAGTGGATGCATCCGAATGCTGGCATGGCCCAGGGACGTACCTATGTTGGTGATGGGCCCCATGCGGGACCCATATGATGGGTCCTTGACCCTACCTGTAATAGGTGACCTCATCAGGTAGAGTGCCAGAAAAGGCCCTAGATGGGATCTCTCGAGAATAGGAACTTGCGGCGGCGGAAAAAGGGTTTCTGGTGGCTCTCCATTGGTTTCCCAGTTTTAGAGAATTTATAAAGGCGGAATTAGGTTAAACAGAGCAGTGGTGGGCGAGGAACCAGGGCGCGCCTACCCCCTGGGCGCGCCCTGGTGGCTTGTGGACACCTCCTTCGTCTTCTAACTTCCTCCCGAAGCTTCTAGTGTCTCTTTTGTCCAGTAAAAACTCCAAAAAGTTTCATGGCATTTGGACTTCGTTTGGTACTGATATTCTAGAAAACCAAAAACAGCCAAAAAACAGCATCTGGCACTAGGCACTAAGTTAATAGGTTAGTCCCAAAAAATGATATATAATTGCTTGTAAATGCATATAAAACATCCAAGATTGATACTATAATAGCATGGAACAATCAAAAATTATAGATACATTGGAGACGTATCAAGCATCCCCAAGCTTAATTCATGCTCGTCCTCGAGTAGGTAAATGATAAAAACTGAATTTTGGATGTGTAATGCTGCCTTTCACATTCATCATATAATCTTTTCTTTTGTGGCATGAATATTTGGATTCGAGTGATTCAAAGCAATAGTCTATAATTTGACATGAAAATATAAATACTCAAGCATACTAACGAGCAACCATGTCTTTCAAAATATCAATGCTAAAGAAAGTTATCCCTAGCTCGTCATGCTCAATCTTTGATCCATTCATGAAACACACTCAATATTATATACATACAATGCACAAGTATGACAATAGTG
Source organism: Thinopyrum elongatum (assembly GCA_011799875.1). Taxonomy (NCBI): domain Eukaryota; kingdom Viridiplantae; phylum Streptophyta; class Magnoliopsida; order Poales; family Poaceae; genus Thinopyrum; species Thinopyrum elongatum. The sequence goes on along the minus strand of CM022303.1, from coordinate 489,332,454 downwards.
CTCTCCAATTGGTGCTTATAAGAGAAGGTGAAGACTCAAAATAAAAATAAAATTGCGTAAAAGTAAATAGATAGGCCCTTCTCAGAGGGAAGCAGAGATTTGTAGAGGTCCCAGGGCTCAAGGTTTAAAATAGAGAGAAAAATTATTTTGAGAGGCATGCTTTTCGTGTCAACGACATGACTGAGAGTTCCCAACATCTTCCATGCTAGACACATCATAGACGGTTCCCAAATAGAAAATAAAGTTCATTTCCTTTCCACCATTCTTTCACAATCCATGGCTAGCCGTATCCACGGGTTCCCTTGATGTCTGCTAGAACTACGTCGGTTTTTCCCCAAAGAGGGAGGGATGATGCAGCACAGCGACGGTAGGTATTTCCATCAGTGATGAGACCAAGGTTATCGAACTAGTAGGAGAACCACGCAACACCACGTAAACAGCTCCTGCACACAAAGAACAAATACTTGCAACCCGACGTACTAAAGGGGTTGTCAATCCCTTTCGGGTAACAAGATAGATAAAATTGTAGTAGACTGAAAGATGCAAATAAAAGCAAATAAAATTCAGCGAGGTATTTTTTGGTTTTTTGGATTAATATATCTGAAAATAAAAGTTGCAAATAAATAAAAGAACGAATAGCAAAATAGATCTTGAAGGAAAATATATTAAAGAAGAGACCCGGGGGCCGTAATTTTCACTAGTGGCTTCTCTCGAGAAAAATAGCAAACGATGGAAACAAATTACTGTTGGGCAATTGATAGAACTTCAAATACTCATGACGATATCTAGGCAATGATCATTATATAGGCATCACATCCAAGATTAGTAGACCGACTCCTACCTGCATCTACTACTATTACTCCACACATCGACCGCTATCCAGCATGCATCTAGTGTATTAAGTTCATGGAGAAACGGAGTAATGCAATAAGAACGATGACATGATGTAGACAAGATATATTTATGTAGAAATAGACCCCATCTTGTTATCCTTAATGGCAATGATACATACGTGTCGTTTCCCTTTCTGTCACTGGGATCAAGCACCGTAAGATCGAACCCATCACAAAGCACCCCTTCCCATTGCAAGATAAATAGATCAAGTTGGCCAAACAGAACCCAAATATCGGAGAAGAAATACGAGGCTATAAGCAATCATGCATATAAGAGATCAAAGAAGACTCAAATAACTTTCATGGATAAAAAGATAGATCTGATCATAAACTCAAAGTTCATCGGATCCCAAAAAACACACCGCAAAAAAGAGTTACATCATATGGATCTCCAAGAGACCATTGTATTGAGAATCAAACGAGAGAGAGAAAGCCATCTAGCTACTAACTACGGACCCGAAGGTCTACAATGAACTACTCACGCATCATCGGAGAGGCACCAATGAGGATGATGAACCCCTCCGTGATGGTGTCTAGATTGGATCTGGAGGTTCTGGAACTTGCGGCAGCTGGAATTGATTTTCGTTGACTCCCCTAGGGTTTTTGGAATATTGGGGTATTTATAGAGCAAAGAGGCGGTGCGGGAGGCCCCCGAGTGGGCACAACCCACCTGGGCGCGCCTGGGCCTCCAGGCGCGCCTTGGTGGGTTGTGCTCCCCTCGGAGCACCCCCCAGGTGCTTCTCCGGCCCACTGGATGTCTTCTGGTACAAAAAAATCTACAAAAACTTTTGCTGTATTTGGACTCCGTTTGGTATTGATTTCCTGCGATGTAAAAAACATGCAGAAAACAGCAACTGGCACTGTGCACTATGTCAATAGGTTAGTACCAAAAAATGATATAAAATGATTGTAAAACATCCAAGAATGATAATATAACATCATGGAACAATCAAAAATTATAGATACGTTGGAGACATATCAGCATCCCCAAGCTTAATTCTTGCTCGTCCTCGAGTAGGTAAATGATAAAAACAGAATTTTTGATGTGGAATGCTGCCTAACATGTTCATCACATATTCTTTTCTTAATAGCATGGACATTTGGACTTTTATATGGTTCAAAGCAATAGTCTAGTTTTGACATGACAACTTAAATACTCAAGCATATCAACAAGCAACCATGTCTTTCAAAATATCAACGCTAAAGCAAGTTATCCCTAGCCCATTATGCTCAATCATTGATCTATTCATGAAACACACTCAAATATTAGCTACACCCAATGCTCAAGTACGATCATAGTGCCCCTTAGTTGGTGCTTTATAAGAGAAGATGGAGACTCAAATTAAAAATTGCATAAAGTAAAAGAAAGGCCCTTCGCGGAGGGAAGTAGGGATTTTTAGAGGTGCCAGAGCTCAAAGCTTAAATTGAGAGATAAAAACATTTTGAGAGGCATACTTTTCCCACCAACGAAAACGACTTAGAGCTCCCCACACTTTCCATGCTAGATATATCATAGGCGGTTCCCAAACAGAAAATAAAGTTTATTCCTTTTTCCACCATTTCTTTCACTTTCCATGGCTAGCCGTATCCACGGGTGCCCTCCATACCAACACTTTCCAAGGAATTTATTATTTGACAACATAAAGTAAATTCATTTTTCATTTCGGGACTGGGCATCCCTAATACCTTTGCCGTACTCTCATGCAATGACAAGTGGATAAACACTCATCGTGAGAATAACCCATCTAGCATGGAAAATATCGGCTACCCCTCACCGCCTCGCGAGCGGTACGAGCACACAAAAGAGAAATTTATTTTGAAAATTAGAGATGGCACATACAAATTTGCTTAGAACGGCACGGAAATACCGCATATAGGTAGGTATAGTGGACTCATATGGAAAAACTGGTTTAAAGGGTTTTGGATGCACAAGTAGTGATCATACTTGCTGCAAATGAAGGCTAGAAAAAAGATTGAGAAGCGCCCAACCAAGAAACGAATAATCTCGTATGCAAGCATTAAGCATAAGTAACACCGAATAATGCACCATAAGTAAGATATAATTTCATTGCATAACTATTGACTTTCGTACTTTCATAGGGAATCACAAACCTTAACACCAATATTCTTACTAAAGCACAATTACTCATCAACATGGCTCACATATTATATCGTCATATCTCAAAACTTTTACAAAGAACCAAGTTTATTTTGTCCAATGATCTTCATGAAAGTTTTAATTATATCCTTCTTGTATATCTATCACTTTGGGACTAGTTTCATATGTTGCTTTTAATAAGCTCAAACAAATATAAGTGAAGAACATGAGCATAATATTTCTTTCTCTCAAATTAATCTAAGTGAAGCAAGAGAGAATTTATTCAAAATTTAACTAACTCCCAAATAAATCTAAGTGAAGCATGAGAGCATTTCTTCAAAAATAACAAAGCACACCGTGCTCAAAAAATATAAGTGAAGCACTAGAGCAATTCCAAGGCTCTAAAAATTTAAGTGAAGCATAGGAGCAAGCATAGCATAGTTTTTGGCTCTCTCAAAAAGGTGTGTCCAGCAAGGATTCAAGACTTAAAATAAAAAGCAAAAAAATAAAAGACTCAAATCATACAAGACACTCCAAGAAAAACTCATGATATGTGACGAATAAAAATATAGCTCCAAGTAAAATACCGATGGTCGTTAGAAGAAAGAGGGGATGCCACTCGGGGGCATCCCCAAGCTTAGTTGCTTGATACTTCTTGAATATTATCTTGGGGTGCCTCGGGCATCCCCAAGCTTAGCCTTTTGCTAATATTTATTCCTTCATCCATCGTAATATCACCCAAAACTTGAAAACTTCAATCACACAAAACTCAACAAAACCTTCGTGAGATCCGTTAGTATAAGAAAACAAATCACTACTTTAAGTACTGTTGAAAACCCATTCATATTTTAATTTTGCATTATATCTATTGTATTCCAACTTTTCTATGGCAAAAACACTTCAAAGAAAACCATAGAATCATCAAAACAAGCACACAACGCAAAGAAAACAGAATCTGTCAAAAACAGAACAGTCTGTAGCAATCTGAAAACTTAGAATACTTATGTAACTCCAAAAATTCTGAAAAATTAGGAAAACGTGAGCAATTTGTTTATTAATCTTCTTCAGAAAGAATCAACTCAAAAGCACTCTTCTGTTAAAAATAAGAATTATTTTTCTGAGCACAAAAGTTTCTGTTTTTCAGCTAGATCAAATCGACTATCACCCAAATCAACCCAAAGGCTTTGCTTGGCACAAACACTAATTTAAACCACAAAAACACATCTAATCAGAGTTATAATTGGGTATTTTATTGAAAACAGCAAGAAAACCAAAAAGCAAATAGATATAAGTTGGATTGCCTCCCAACGAGCGCTATCGTTTTACGCCCCTAGCTAGGCATAACGCAAAAGATCTACGTGTTGTCAACTTTGTCCTCCAACTCCTCAATCAAACACTTAGAATTCTTCAAGGATTTAGCATATAAATTATTAACGGCAATATTTCTAGGCACGAGATTGAAAAATTCATTATTGCAAAAAGGGTCTCTTATCACTTCAATAAAATCTGGATGGATACTAATCATCTTAAGATCTCCTTTATCATTACTAGAAGTTGCACCCTTGTTTTTAGTAACTTGGGTAGTCTTGCCAAATTTTATGGGAGTTTTGGCAGAAGCAAAAGCCGTACTTAGATTACTAAATATTTCTTCAAGTTTATCAATCCTAGACGGGCTTTCTTCAATTCTTTCATGAATTACAGTCCTCTTTTCTTTTAACAACTTAAAAACTTCTCCCGCTTTTGAGCCGATTTTAGTAGCAAAATTATGCATCTTTTTATCTAAGTTTTCAATATGTTCCTCGGTAAGCATTTTCTTTTCGATAGCATCTAGTCTTTCCATAACATGCTCAAGAGTCAAGGTTGTTTCATTAATCATAAGTGGTGGAGAACCCACTAAATTTCCCATAGCATTAAAAGCATCAAGAGAGGGGCACATCAAGAAATTTCCATCGGTAATCGTATCAAGGACGAATCTATACCAAGTGGTGATGCCCACATAAAAACAGCGAAGAAGAACAACGAAAGATTGCTTATGGATAGATCTATTATGAGCATTGCAAATCCTATACCAAGCATCTTTTAAATTCTCCCCTCCCCTTTGTTTAAAGTTAACAACCTCGTTCTCGGGGGTGTACGCAATAGAGGAAGAACTATCCATAATGACAAAAAGTAGTCAACAAGATTGCAGACAAAAAATAGATCTGACGAGAAAACGGCGAACGAAAAAGAGGGCGAATAAAACGGCAAATTTTTGTGAAGTGGGGGAGAGGAAAACGAGAGGAAAATGGCAAATAATGTAAATTGCAAGGAGATGAGATTTGTGATTAGGAACCTGGTTGATGTTGATGATGTCTCCCCGGCAACGGCGCCAGAAACTCCTCTTGATGTCTGCTAGAACTACATCGGTTTTCCCCAGAGAGGGCGGGATGATGCAGCACAGTGACGGTAGGTATTTCCCTCAGTGATGAGATCAAGGTTATCGAACCAGTAGGAGAACCACGCAACACCACGTAAACAGCTCCTGCACACAAAGAACAAATACTTGCAACCCGACGTGTTAAAGTGGTTGTCAATCCCTTTCGGGTATTGAGATAGATAAAATTGTAGTAGATTGAAAGATGCAAATAAAAGCAAATAAAATTCAGCGAGGTATTTTTGGTTTTTTTGGATTAATAGATCTGAAAATAAAAGTTGCAAATAAATAAAAGAGCGAATAGCAAAATAGATCTTGAAGGCAAATATATTAAGGAAGAGACCCGGGGGCTGTAGTTTTCACTAGTGGCTTCTCTCGGAAAAAATAGCAAACGGTGGAAACAAATTACTGTTGGGCAATTGATAGAACTTCAAGTACTCATGACGATATCCAGGCAATGATCATTATATAGGCATCACGTCCAAGATTAGTAGACCGACTCCTGCCTGCATCTACTACTATTACTCCACACATCGACCGCTATCCAGCATGCATCTAGTGTATTAAGTTCATGGAGAAACGGAGTAATGCAATAAGAACGATGAAATGATGTAGACAAGATCTATTTATGTAGAAATAGACCCCATCTTGTTATCCTTAATGGCAACGATACATACGTGTCGTTTCCCTTTCTGTCACTGGGATCAAGCACCGTAAGATCGAACCCATCACAAAGCACCCCTTCCCATTGCAAGATAAATAGATCAAGTTGGCCAAACAAAAACCAAATATCGGAGAAGAAATACGAGGCTATAAGCAATCATGCATATAAGAGATTAAAGAAGACTCAAATAACTTTCATGGATAAAAAGATAGATCTGATCATAAACTCAAAGTTCATTGGATCCCAACAAATACACCTCTAAAAAGAGTTACATCATATGGATCTCCAAGAGACCATTGTATTGAGAATCAAACGAGAGAGAGAAAGCCATCTAGCTACTAACCACGGACCCAAATGTCTACAATGAACTACTCACGCATCATCGGAGAGGCACCAATGAGGATGATGAACCCCTCCGTGATGGTGTCTAGATTGGATCTGGTGGTTCTGGAACTTGCGGCGGCTAGAATTGATTTTCGTCGACTCCCCTAGGGTTTTTGGAATATTGGGGTATTTATAGAGCAAAGAGGCGGTGCGGGAGGCCCCCTAGGTGGGCACAACCCACCTGGGCACGCCTGGGCCTCCAGGCGCGCCCTAGTGGGTTGTGCTCCCCTCGGAGCACCCCCCCAGGTACTTCTCCGGCCCACTGGATGTCTTCTAGTGCAAAAAAAATTCCACAAAAAGTTTCACTGCGTTTGGACTCCATTTGGTATTGATTTCCTGCGATGTAAAAAACATGCAGAAAACAACAACTAGCACTGGGCACTATGTCAATAGGTTAGTACCAAAAAATGATATAAAATGATTATAAAATGATTGTAAAACATTCAAGAATGATAATATAACAGCATGGAACAATCAAAAATTATAGATACGTTGGAGACGTATCATCCCTCCATACCAACAACTTTCCAAGGAATTTATTATATTTTTTTCATTTTATATCATTTCGGGACTGGGCATCCCTATTGTGTGCCACTTTCTCGTGTAATGACAAATGAATAAACACTCATCATGAAAATAACCCACCTAACATGGAAGATATTGGCTACCCCCTGCCGCCCCTTGAGCGGTACGGGCACACAAAACGGAGAATTATTTTAAATAATTACAGTTGACACATACAAATTTACTTGGAACTGCATGTAAATACCGCATATAGGTAGGTATGGTGGACTCATTTGGCACAACTTTAGGTTTTAGAAATTGGATGCACAGGCAACATTCCCACATAGTACAAATGGAGGCTAGCAAATAGATTAAGAAGCGACCAATCAAAAAACAAAAATGGTCATAAACATGCAGTGAACATAACTAACACTGAATAATGCACCATAAGTAGGATATAACTTCGTTGCACAATTATGGACTTTACGTGCATGCATAGGGAATCACAAACCTTAACACCAATATTCTTACTAAACCACAATTAATCTGTAGCATAACTCACATATTATCATCTTCATATCGCAAAACTATTGCAAGGAATCAAACTCATCATATTCAGTTATCAATATGAAAGTTTTTACTATATCCTTCTTGGATATCCATCACATTAGGACCAAATTCATATCTTGTGCATATTACCATTACTATTATCAACTCTAAAAATGATATAAGTGAAGCATGAGAGTACAAATATTTCTTCAAAATTTAATCACTATCGTGCTAAAAAAGATTTAAGTGAAGCACTAGAGCAACTGCCTAGCTCAAAAGATATAAGTGAAGCACATAGAGTATTCTAACAAATCACGATAAATGTGTGTCTCTCTCAAATAGGTGTGTCCAGCAAGGAAGATTGTGACAAACTAAAAAGCAAATAAATCAAAGACTCATATAATACACGACGCTCCAAGCAAAACTCATATCATGTGATGAATAAAAATATAGCTCCGAGTAATGTTACCGATGGTTGGTAGAAGAAAGAGGGGATGCCTTTCAGGGCATCCCCAAGCTTAGATGCTTGGGAGTCCTTAAATATTACCTTGGGGTTCCTCGGGCATCCCCAAGCTTAGGCACTTGCCATTCCTTATTCCTTCATACATCGTAGTCTCACTCAACACTTGAAAACTTCAGCACACAAAACTCAACAAAACCTTCGTGAGATCCGTTAGTATAATAATGCAGATCACCACTTTAAGTACTGTTGTAAACCCATTCATATTTTATTATTGCATTATACATACTGTATTCTAACTTCACCATGGGTTATACCCCCCGATACAATCCATATATTCATCAAAACAAGCAAACAACACAATGAAAATCGAATCTGTCAAAAACAGAACAGTCTGTACTAATCTGAATTACTCTCATACTTCTGTAACTCTAAAAATTCTGAAAAAACTAGTGAAATGTGGGAAATTTATATATAAATTATTTTTAAAAAATTCAGAGCAAAAGCACGTTCCAATGAATTTAAACAATTCTTCTACTGGGCGCAGAAGTTTCAATTTTTTCACAGAATCAAATCAACTATCATCCAAATCATGCCAAAGGCTTTACTTGGCTCAAACACTAATTAAAACACAAAAACACAACCATGACAGTAGCATAATTGTGTTCACACTCAAAAACAGAAAAAGACACAAGAAAATTAAAAATAACTATTGGGTTGCCTCCCAACTAGCGCTATTGTTTTACGCCCCGAGCTAGGCGTAATGCATAGTTTCAAGTGTTGTCATCTTTGAGATTAATTCCATAGGTGGCCCTCTTAATGGATTCGTATGGTGGCATAATTTTCTTTCTAGGGAAATGTTCTATACACTTTTTCAATGGAAATTGAAATTTTATATTTCCTTCTTTCATATCGATGATAGCACCTATGGTACGAAATACGGATTACAATCAATATCAACCACAATGAAATCAAAGAGTACACAATTCCTATTTGCAAGAATAAGAACATCATTAATTCCACCCAAAGGTTTCTTGATGGCTGAATCTGCTAAGTGCAAATTAACAGAACATTCATCTATATTGATAAAACCTAGCACATCACATAGAAATTTTGGTATTGTGGAAACGCTAGCACCCAAATCACACAAAGCATTGCACTAATAATTTTTAATTTTAACTTTAATGGTAGGTTCCCGCTCATCACATAATTTCCTAGGTATTGAGACCTCCAATTCTACCTTTTCTTCTAAAGCTTTCATCATCGCTTCTACAATATGTTTAGTAAAAGCCTTATTTTGTTCATAAGCATTGGGTGAATTTAGCATGGATTGCAACAAAGAAATACACTCAATCAAAGAACAACTATCATAAGTAAAGTCTTTGTAATCCAAAAGAGTGGGCACATCGCTATTTAAAGTTTTGACCTCTCCAAACCAACTTATATCAATTTCTCCATTAAGATTTTCACCCTCCGAATTATGGGGACGCCTTCTAGCTAAAGTTGACTCTTCTTCAGTCCCCTTTTCATCAAGTTTAATTTCACTAAACAAGGAGTCAATAGATGAAACACCAATCATTTTAATATCTTCATCATAATTGCGATAGAAACCGGGCGAAATCACTTTTTCTAAGAATTCTTGCTTAGACCTCAACCTAGCGATTCTTTCTTTAGTCTCATCCATGGAGACATAAAGGGATTTAATTGATTCATTAATATCAAGATTGGGTGGCAAAATTTTATATTTAAGATTTTCCACATCATGAATAATTCTATCAATGCTTCTAGACATTTCATCAAGTTTACTCAATTTTTCCTCTATCGTAGTGTTGAAAACTTTTTGAGCATTGATAAATTCTTTGATATTACTCTCAAGATCATAGGGCATCCTATTATTATTATTATTATTATTATTATAAGAATTACCATAGGAATTGCCATAATTATTAGAGGTATTTCCCGAAAACGACCTAGGATTGAAATTACCTCTATAAGCATTACTATTAAAATTACTTCGCGAGACAAAATTCACATCTATGGGATCATTATTTTGCTCAATCAAATTAGACAAAGGAACATCATTTGCATCAATATGAGCAATTTTACTAGCAACCATTTTCATAAGCACGTCAACTTTATCGCTCAAAGTACTAATTTCTTCAACAGAATTGACCTTTTTACTAGTAGGAGTTCTTTCAATATGCCATTGTGAATAATTTACCATAATATTATCAAGCAATTTGGTAGCTTATCCTAATGTAATTTCCATAAAAGTACCACATAAATTTTAAAAGATTTCTAGAAACAAAATTCAATCCCGCATAAATTTTTTGTATGATCATCCACAAACTTAAGCCATGAGTTGGGCATTTTCTTATCAATAATTTCATCCTCTCCCAAGATTGGGAAACATGTTCATGTTCAAGTTTCTTAAAATTCATATTTTTATTTCTAAGAGAAATAATTTTCGCGGGAGAAAAATACTTGGCAATAAAAGGATCTTTACACCTATCCCAAGAATCAATATTATTTCGTGGCAAAGATAAAAACCAATATTTAGCGCAATCTCGCAATGAGAACGGAAATAATTTTAATTTGAGAATATCATTATCCACATATTTTTTCTTTTTCATATCACACAATTCAATCAATATGTTAAGATGGGATGCGGTATCTTCATTAGGACTACCAGAAAATTGTTCTTTCATAACAAGATTTAGCAAAGCGGCATTAATATCACAAACTCCGCACTAGCGGCGGGAGGAGCAATCAGAGTACTAATAAAATTATCAGTATTAGTATTGGCAAAATCACACAATTTGGTATTTTCTTGAGACATCGCTACTAGGCAAACAAGATAACAAGCAAACAAAAAGGCAAACACGAAAAGGGCATATGAAAAATATTTTTGTAAAAAAATTTAGAGGTGGGAGAGTTGAAAACGAGAGGCAAAGGAAAATAAAATAAATGCAAGGAGATGAAATTTTATGCGTAGGTACTTGATATATGTTGATCATGTCTCCCCGGCAACGGCGCAAAAAATTCTTCCTGCTACTTGTGAGCATCATTGGGATTTCCCCGAAGAGGAGGGGATGATGCAGTATAGTAGAGATAAGTATTTCCCTCAGTTATGAAACCAAGGATATCAATCCAGTAGGAGAATCATGCAACAACTTGTTAGCAACATCTACACACAAAATAACAAATACTTGCACCCAGCACAATAAGGGGTTGTCAATCCCTTGGCGGTTAATTGCAAGGATCAAATCTCGTAGTGATAGATAAATAATTAAAACACAAAATAAATAAAGTAACGAAAAAGTGCAGCAAGGTATTTTTGGATTTTAATATATGATAAAAGTATATCCGGGGGCCATAGTTTTCACTAGAGGCTTCTCTCTTGAAAATAACATACGGTGGGTAAACAAATTACTATTGGGCAATTAATAGAAAAGCAAATAATCATGATGATATCCAAGGCAATGATCATGCATATAGGCATCATGTCTGAGACAAGTAGACCAACTCCTGCCAACATCTACTACTATTACTCGACACAACGACCACTATCCAGCATGCATCTAGAGTATTAAGTTCATAAAGAATGCAGTAATGCCTTAAGCAAGATCAGATGATGTAGACAAAGTAAACTCACACATGAATAAACCCCATATTTTTATCCTTAATGGCAACGATACAAATACATATCATGTCCCTTTCTGTAACTAGGATTGAGCACCGCAAGATCGAACCCATCACAAAGCACCTCTCCCACTGCAAGAGAAATCTATCTAGTGGCCAAACCAAATCAATAGATCACAGAGAAATACAAAGCTATAATAATCATGCATAAAAGAGTTCAGAGAAGACTCAAATAATATTCAGGGATAATCTGATCATAGACTCACAATTCATCGGATCCCAAAAAACACACCGCAAAAAGTGATTACATCTAATTTAACTCCAAGAACATCGAGGAGAACATTGTATTGAAGTTCAAAGCGAGAGAAGAAGCCATCTAGCTACTAACTATGGACCCGTAGGTTTGTGGTAAACTACTCACGCATCATCGGAGGGGCAGCAAGGTTGATGTAGAACCCCTCCGTGGTGAATTCCCCCTTCGACAGAGTGCCACAAAAGGCCCCATATGGGATCTCTCGAGAACAGGAACTTGCGGCAGCGGAAAAAGGGTTTCTGGTGGTTCTCTATTGGTTTCTCGATTTTAGAATATTTATAGAGGTGGAATTAGGTCAAACGGAGCAAAGGTAGGACCACGAGGCACCAGGGCGCGCCTACCTCCCTGAGCATGCCCTGGTGGCTCATGGCCACCTCCTTCGTCTTTTGACTTCCTACCGAAGATTCTAGTGTCTCTTTTGTCCAGAAGAAAATCTCCAAAAATTTCGTGGCATTTGGACTTCGTTTGGTACTAATATTCTGGAAAACCAAAAATAGGCAAAAAAAAGCAACTGGCACTAGGCACTAAGTTAATAGGTTAGTCCAAAAGATGATATATAATTGCTTCTAAATGCATATAAAACATCCAAGATTGATATTATAATAGCATGGAACAATAAAAAATTATAGATACATTGGAGACGTATCAATGTACTGGCAAGTCACATCATAAGAGTATAATGAACCTATTTGTACATGCAATTTGGCTGGTAGAAAGATCTAAGTTTAATTTTGCATAAAACTATTTTCCCCTATTATAAAAGATATTATTCTACCACTACCAAATAGCATATGATTGAGATGGTACCCCACCTCAATCTATTCCCAAAGTTTATTTAAACCCAAATGATTAAGTTAAGGATGATGAGATCTCCCTGCATTTCCACTACTAGATGCTCAAGATGTCCGTAACCAGGTACACGGCTAATTAATTAGATTGACACTCTGCAGAGGTTGCGCACTTTTCCCCACAAGACTCGACCACCTCCATGATCGAAAGATCGAGACATAGTCTTTTCAAAGTATTCCCCCTTAACCCACGGATAGGCCGGCACACCTACATAATCTACATCTGCTAGCCAATCCCGGAAGAGGTCTCACTATCTACTCAACTAAGCTAGAGCCCATAATGGCTTGTGGCTGCACATGTAAGCTTCTATACATAAAAACACGTTTGATCCCTTTGATCCTGAGCGGACGGACCACTAGTGTGCACTCCCATTGATTCCCCATGAATGCTCCCACTGTACTTCACCACCATTCTAACCAATTTCGCCTAGGTAGTTCATTCTTAGGTCATGTTTACTACATTCTCACTTATACTTATGATGATTCACCCCCAATCCACGTGTACTTTAGCGAAGCAATATGATTTAACAATGGCGACAATGTTGTAAGGTTCAGACCTACCTCAATGAACTACTGGGTGTCAGCATAGCCATCTGGCATAAATTCCTACCATGCAATCCTACCACAAAGGACTAAGTGCATATAGAAACGCAGGTATTGAAAATATGATCAAGATGTAAACATGCCTTGGTGCTGTCGGTTCAACTCTAGAGAATGATAGTACTCGGATTCACACTCTAGACAATCAATTGCAAAGTAAATAAACACACATAAGCAATCATTCAGAGAACCAAAATAACATGCAACAAAAAATACTCAGAAAAATCCAAATGAAAATCCAACACACTTAGCTACCACAAAATTCTTCTAAGTGCAAAAACAACATGTGCCATATGGTTCAAAATGCGATGTGAATTAAAGTGCATACATGGCATAGTAGTAAAATTATTCATGGACAGATCCTAATTTTGTGAAAAATATCGTGAGATTGGTTCAAGTCGTAGGATTTGGTTAGGGTGACAAACAGCAAAAATAATTAATTCAAACGAAGCTACAGTTTAGGAGATATGGCCAAAAAGAGTTTAAATTTGAATTTAAAACAATTCAAATTTGAAATCATCAAAAGTTTGGAAAGATGGATTCACTGTATGGATCTAATCAATACGAAGAATTTGCCGCTGGTTTCATCAAATTGGGATCTACGGTTAAAAATTTGTGGCTAATTGAAGTTCAGGGACCAATATGTGAAACTCAGGGACTAAACAGTGAAGAAAAATAACTACTGGTGTATACACGTTCGCCGTGGTGCTTAAACAGCGAACGACCGATCCTTAGCACATACCTGTTCGAAAAATAAAAAAATAAACCTAAACTAATCTGAGCCGTCGATCTACAATCTAATGGATGAGGCGGGTGGTGGCTTACAGCGGCAATAGCGTCGGCCATGGGCAGGCAAAGATGGCGGCACGGGGCTCGGCGTCGGGCGGGGATGCGTCTTTGGTGGCCTTCGGCAGCAGTGAAGTAGACGGAGGGGACCGATGCATCCAGGGGATCCGAATGGTGACGGCGGCGATGCTCGAGGGCGTCGAGGTCGAGTAGAGGGTCGCGGCGGAGCTCCGGTGCTCCGGTGGAGCTCGGGTTGAGCGTGCGGTCATCTCCAGTGATCTAGGGGCAAAACAAAAATGTCAACAGGGTGCGCAGGGGGACGGGGAGTCAATTGACGAAGTTTGGAGGCATGGATGCGCTCATCGGCGACGAATTCCTTCAGCGAAGATGGCTCGGCCGGCGAGACGCAACCGGCGATGGTGATGGCTAGAAGCGGCGAGAGGGCGAGCGGAGTGGCGAGATCAAGCGAGGGGGCTCCGAGGCTTTTATAGGCGAGGAGAGGTGCTACGACGTGTCGCGGGTAAGCGCTATCCGCGCGGAGGGTGGCCAGCGATTGCGGGAGCGCGCTCGGGCTCGTCCCGAGCGGCGCGGGAGGTTGGGGACAACGAGGTGGGGTGGGTCCCACCTGTCGGCGATGGCGGGCAGGGGGGAGAGGCAACGGTCGCCTGACCCAAAGGGTTGTTCGAGGCGGGAGCAGGCCTTAGGCCGAAAGCGCGGCTGGGCTGGCGCTGAGTGCACGCGTGTGTTTTTGTTAACCAGAGAACAATTTGTGGCCCTAATCAAATTCAAATGAATTTCTAAAAATACAACAAAAATTCCTAAAATCATTACTGGTAATATAGAGCATAATGAACATTAATTCTAGCACATGCAATTTTGAAAATATTTTCCTAATGCAATTAATGCACGTTTTGCCAATAAAATAAACTCCAAATAATATTCTAACAATTTTTCCAACTCTTTTATGTTTAAGAAGTCATTTTATCCTCTTTATTTTATTTTTCTTGGGTGGAAAATATTTGAATATTTCAGAAAACTCCAAAATGCCATAAAACATGAAATGCATTGATGATTCTATTAACATCCAAATCTAATAAAATTGGGATGTTACTTTCTTTCGCCGCAAGAAAGATTATATCGTTAAAAAAATCGTGTTAAAATTTCAAACCAACCGGAGTTACGGATCTCCAGGAATAGAAGAAACAGTTTTCGGCCAGAAATAAAGACGCGAAACAGAAGAGAAACACACACACACACACACACACACACACACACACAGAGATCCAATCTCGGAGGGCTCCTGCCCTCTAGGAGCCATGATGGCCAAGAACCAGAGGGGAAACCCTCCTCCCATCTAGGGGGAGGCCAAGGAAGAAGAAGAAGGAGGGGGCTCTCTCCCTCTCTCTTTTGGTGACGACGGAGTGCCGCCGAGGGAACCATTGCGACGATGATCTACACAAACAACTTCTCCGTCGTCATCACCAACTCCCCCCTCTATGAAGCGATGTAAAATCTCTATTCCGCTATAATTCTCTAGTTGAACATGGTGCTTAATGCTATATATTATTACCCAATCATGTATGGTCATCCTATGATGTTTGAGTAGATTCCTTTTTATCCTATGGGTAATTGGTGAAATTGTTATGATTGGTTGAAATTGCTAGTGGTTATGTTGATGTCCTTTGGTTCCCATCATATGAGCGCGCACGTGGATCACACCATAGGGTTAGTTGTATGTTGATAGGACTATGCATTGGAGGGCAAGAGTGACGGAAACTTCTTCCTACCTCAGAAATTGATTCATACGGGATTGAAGGGGGACCAATATATATTAATTCTATGGTTGGGTTTTACCTTAATGAACTTTAGTAGTTGCGAATTGATAACCCACAAGTATAGGGGATCATTTGTAGCCTTTTTTTGATAAATAAGAGTGTCGAACCCAACGAGGAGCTAAAGGTAGAACAAATATTCCCTCAAGTTCTATCGGCCACCGATACAACTCTACGCACACTTAATGTTTGCATTACATAGAACAAGAATAAAACTAGAAGTACTTTGCGAGAATAAAACTACGAATAAATTGCAAGATAATAAAAGTTAGCTATTTAGTAGAAAGCTTTTGTCACACAAGAAAGTTATTTGTCTCTAGGCAATTGATAACTAAACCGGTAATCATTGTTGCATTATATGAGGGAGAGGCATGAGCTAACATACTTTCCGTACTTGGATCATATGCACTTACGATTGTAACTCTAGCAAGCATCTGCCACTACCAAAGATCATTAAGGTAAAACCCAACCACATCATTAGGTATCAAGTCCTCTTTATCCCATACGCAACAACCCCCTTACTCGGGCGTAAGTTTCTGTCACTCTAGCCACCCAACATAAGCGAATCATGAACGTATTGCAACACCCTACAACGGGGATCCCTCATGTTTGCGCATCACGGAGGGCACCATAGGACAGCACCAAAATAAAATATACAACTCAAACCAATCATGATCATCAATCAACCCATTTGACAAAACATATCTACTCAAACATCAAAGGATAACCACATATCATTGGATAATAATATATAGTGTTGAGCACCATGTTTAAGTAGATAATTGTAGTGGGAATAGAGAGGTTACACTGCTGCATAGAGGGGGAGAAAGTTGGTGTTGAAGGTAGCAAGGTTGTTGGTGTAGATCACCGTCACGATCCTTGCCCCGGCGGCACTCCGGCGCCACGGGGAGAGAGGGGCAGAGAGCCCCCTCCCTCTTCTTCTTCTTCTTCCTTGGCCTCCCCCATAGATGGGAGGAGGGATTCCCCTCTAGTCCATGGCCTCCATGTGGGCATAGGGGCAGGAGGCCCTCCTAGATTGGATCTATCTCTCCGTTCTCTTCTGTTTCGCGTTCCTGTTTTCTGGCCGAAACCTGTTTCTTAAATTCCCGGAGATCCGTAACTCCGATTGCGCTGAGATTTTAACATGATTTTTTTTGGATATTATCTTTCTTGCAGCGAAAGAAGGGTAGCAACCGCCTTACGAGGTGGCCACTACCCACTACCGCGTGCCTGGGGTTGGGGGCGCCCGGGTGCCAAGTGGAGGTTGTGGGCCTCCGTTTGTATTGATTCCACCTCCCAAAAATCGCATATATTCCAAAATAATTCTCCGTAAAATTTATTGCATTTGGACTTCGTTTGATATGGATATTCTTCAAAACAAAAAATGCAACGAAAAGGAACTGACACTGGGCACTGGGTCAATATGTTAGTCTGAAAAATAATATAAAATGTTGCCAAAAAGTATGTGAAAGTTGTATAATATTGGCATGGAACAATCAAAAATTATAGATACGACGGAGACGTATCAGCATCCCCAAGCTTAATTCCTGCTCGTCCTCGAGAAGGTAAATGATAAAAAAGATAATATTTGATGTGGAATGCTACCTAGCATAATCTTGATCATATATCTATTCATGGCATGAATATTAAGACACGAGTGATTCAAAGCAATAGTCTATAATTTGACATAAAGACGTCAATACTCAGGCATCCCAACAAACAATCTTGTGTTTCAAAATATCAATGCTAAGGAGCGCTATCCCTACAAAATCATATAGTCTTGTCATGCTCCATCTTCTTAACACAAAATATTTATCATGCACAACCCCGATGACAAGCCGAGCAATTGGGTCATACTTTTTAATGCGCTTCAGGCTTTTCAACTCCCACACAATACATGAGCGCAAGCCATGGACATAGCACTATGGGTGGAATAGTGTATGATGATAAGGGTAAACATAGAGAAGACAGAAAAGTAAGAAATTCTCACATCGACGCGACTAATCAATGGGCTATGGAGATGCCCATCAATTGATATCAATGCGAGGAGTAAGGATTGCCATGCAACGGATGCACTAAGAGCTATAAGTGTATGAAAGCTCAATATGAAAACTAAGTGGGTGTGCATCTAACTCTATAATGAAAATTTCCCACTAGTATATGAAAGTGACAACATAGGAGACTCTATATGAAAAACATGGTGCTACTTTGAAGCACAAGTGTGGAATTAGCATGCCCCTTCTCTCTTTTCCTCTCATTTTTTTCTTTTTTTTTCTTGGGCTCTTTTTGGCCTCACTTTTTTCTTCTTTTTTTTCTTTTTTTTCTTTTTTTTTCTTTTTGTTCGGGGTCTCATCTTGACTTGTGGGGGAATCATAGTCTCCATCATCCTTTCCTCACTGGGACATGCTCTAATAATGAATAGTGATGATCATCACGCTTCTATTTACTTACAACTCAAAATTACAACTCGATACCTAGAGCAAAGTATGACTCTATATGAATGCCTCTAGCAGTGTACCAGTATGTGCAATGATCTAGCATAGCAAGGATATCGAAAAACGGACAAGCCATGGAAATATCATGCTAGCTATCTTACGATCATGCAAAGCAATATGACAATGAATGCTCAAGTCATAAAAACGGAACGGTGGAAGTTGCATGGCAATATATCTCGGAATGGCTATGTAAATGCCATAATAGGTAGATATGGTGGCTGTTTTGAGGAAGATATAATAAGGCTTATGTGTGATAGTGCGTATCATATCACGGGGTTTGGATGCACCGGCGAAGTTTGCACCGACTCTCGAGGTGAGAAAGGGCAATGCACGGTACCATAGAGGCTAGCAAATTGCGGAAAGGTAAGAGTGCGTATAATCCATGGACTCACATTAATCATAAAGAACTCACATACTTATTGCAAAAGTTTATTAGCCCTCGAAGCAAAGTACTACTACGCATGCCCCTAGGGGGATAGATTGGTAGGAAAAGACCATCACTCGTCCCCGACCGCCACTCATAAGGAAGACAATCAATAATAAATCATGCTCCAACTTCTTAGCATAACGAGAGACTATACGTGCATGCTTCGGGAATCACAAACCTTAACACCAATATTCCTGCTAACCACAACCATTTACTAGTACCTCCCACATATTATCATCTCTATATCGCAAAACTATTGCAAAGGAATCAAACATATCATATTCAGTGATCCACAAGTTTTATGTAGGATTTTATGACTAACCATGTGAATGACCAATTCCTGTTGACTCTCTAAATAGGTATAAGTGAAGCATGAGAGTTTAATTCTTTCTACAAAATACCATGCTCTAATAAATATAAGTGAAGCAAAAAGATCATTCTACAAATAACGGTTTTCCATGTGAAGAGAAACAGGCAATCCAAACTTCAAATGATATAAGTGAAGCACATGAAGCATTCTATAAAGCCATACTCAAAAGATATAAGTGAAGTGCAATGAGCATTCTATAAATCAACCAAGGACTATATCATACCATCATGGTGCATTATTAAAAGAAAAATAAAAAGCACATGACGCTCCAAGATTTACACATATCACGTGAACAAAATGAAAACCGAAACATACCGATACTTGTTGAAGCAAGATAGGATGCCTTCCGGGGCATCCCCAAGCTTAGACGCTTGAGTCTCCTTGGATATTTAATTGGGGTGCCTGGGGCATCCCCAAGCTTGAACTCTTTCCTCTACTCTTTCTCCTCGATCTTTGAACACTTCACCCAAACAAAACTTAACAAAAACCTTCGTGAGATCAGTCAGTATAATAAAGCAAATCACTACTCTAAGTACTGTTGCAAACCCATTCATATTTTATTTTTGCATTATCCCTATTGTATTCTAACTTATCCATGGCTTATACCACAGATACACTCCATAGTTCCATCAAAATAAGCAAAACAATGCATCAAAAACAGAATCTGTCAAAAACAGGACATTCTGTAGCAATCTGAACTTTGACCATACTTATGTACCTCCAAAAATTCTGAAAAATTAGGAAAAAATAAAAAAAATTCATAGAAGTAATGTGTAAATTTTTTAGAAACTCTTGACATTCCAGTAAAAAATATAAATTCATGCACTACAGCCAAAGTTTCTGTTTTTGCACCGCACATACCAACAAGCAATCTTATCATCCTAAATGCAAATCTTGGCACGGATTTGTACAAGGGGATAATTATTTTTGTTGAGAAGTTTCTGTAATCGAGATTCACAAAGTTTCCATGGGCATGAACAAAGTTCAAGGACGTCCCCCACTTCAACGGTGTTCGTCTTTCTCACTTTCACTTTTCTTTTTAAAAAGCTTTAGGTTCGCCTCTATATTTTTTTGTTTTATAACTTTTTAAAAGCACACAACAGTAATAAATGACTCTCTCAAACTTTCGGGTTGTCTACCTGGCAGCGCTTTCTTTAAAGCCGTTAAGCTAGGCACAAAGTGCTCAAGTAATTGATCCACCCGGATCCCAAGGTGTATCAAAGCCAACTTTAATTAGTAACGATTTATAATTTAGTAATGAGCACAAAGCAACATATATCATGCAATGACGAAGTCTAACTCTCTTCCTATTCATCGGCATGTCATAAAAGAACAATTCATGCACATCAAGTAAAGGCCAATACATAGCATAAGCAATTTCTGGCAATTTTATCGTATTGAAAACATAGAGAGGTGGAGATGTAGTTCCTCTCTCATAATAATTGCAAGTAGGAGCAACAAGCACATGCATATTATATTCATCAAAATCATCATGTGCAACGGTAAGAGTGAAGGAAATATGCCCTAGAGGCAATAATAAAGTTGTTATTTTATATTTCCTTATTCATGATAAAGGTATATTATTCATGCTAGAATTGTATTGATCGGAAACTTAGATACATGTGTGAATACATAAACAAATACCGTGTCCCTAGTAGGCCTCTACTAGACTAGCTCGTTGATCAAAGATGGTTAAGGTTTCCTAACCATCGACATGTGTTGTCATTTGATAATGGGATCACATCATTAGGAGAATGATGTGATGGACAAGACCCATCCGTTAGCTTAGCATAATGATCGTTCATTTTATTGCTATTGCTTTCTTCATGTCAAATACATATTCCTTCGACTATGAGATTATGCAACTCCCGGATACCGGAGCAATACCTTGTGTGCTATCAAACGTCACAACGTAACTGGGTGATCATAAAGATGCTCTACAGGTATCTCCGAAGGTGTTTGTTGAGTTGGCATAGATCGAGATTAGGATTTGTCACTCCGAGTATCAGAGAGGTATCTCTGGGCCCTCTCGGTAATACACATCATAAGCTTGCAAGCAAATGACTAAGGAGTTAGTTACGGGGTGATGTATTACGAAAAGAGTAAAGAGACTTGCCGGTAACGAGATTGAACTAGGTATAGAGATACCGACGATCGAATCTCGGGCAAGTAACATACCGATGGACAAAGGGAATTACGTATGTTGTCATAACGGTTCGACCGATAAAGATCTTCATAGAATATGTAGGAGCAAATATGGGCATCCAGGTTCTGCTATTGGTTATTGACCGAAGAGGTGTCTCGGTCATGTCTACATAGTTCTCGAACCTGTAGGGTCCGCATGCTTAACCTTCGTTGACGATATAGTGTTATATGAGTTATATGTTTTGGTGACCGAATGTTGTTCGGAGTCCCGGATGAGATCACGGACATGACGAGGAGTCTCGAAATGGTCGAGAGGTGAATATTGATATATAGGACGATGGTATTTGGACACCGGAAGTGTTTCGGGACGTACCGGGAAGGAATCGGGTCACCGGAAGGGGTCCCGGGCACCCCCCCGACAAGTTATGGGCCTTATGGGCCAAAGGAGGGGACAGACCAGCCCACAAAGGGGCTGGTGCACCTCCTCCCTTGGTTGGCCAGCCCTAGGGAAGGAAAAGGGGGAGGGCTAGCCCCTCCTGCCTTTCCCTCTCATGGGAGAAAGGAAAGGGGGGCGCCACCCTCCCCTGCCTTTTCCCACGCTCCAAATAAGGAAAGGGGGCGCGGCTTGGGAGAGACCCCAAGTAGGATTCCCCCTACTTGGGCGCCCCTTGGCTGCTCCTCCCTCCGTCCCACCTATATATATGTGGGAGGGGGCGCCTAGCATACAACAGACAATTGCTTAGCCGTGTGCGGCGCCCCCCTCCAGCATTTACACCCCCGGTCATATTTTCGTAGTGCTTGGGCGAAGCCCAGCGGAGATAACTTCACCATCACCGTCACTACGTGGCCATGCTGCCGGAACTCATCCACTACCTTGCCGTCTTGCTGGATAAAGAAGGCGCGAATGTCACCGAGCTGAACGTGTGTTGAACGCGAAGGTGCCGTACGTTCGGTACTTGATCAGTTGTGTCACATCCCAAAATTCTAAATTTTGGAATGTTATATTAAATAAATAGTTTGATTGTTTGTTTGATTGTGGTGTGGTTGCTTGTGTGAAATTGAGTGAAATTTGAAACTTTTTGAAAGTTGAATGAGAGGGAATAAAATGATTTTCCCAAAACTTTCACCTTGTATTTGTGATCTCCTTGAATTCAAATCTATTTCATTACAAACCCTAGAGTGAAGATAACATGACTTCTTCTATTTTAAAAGGGGTTTCGAAAAGATTTGAATTTCATTTGAAAATATTGCAAATTCAGAAACTTTATGCAACTTAATGATTTTCATGAGAGAAGATAAAATGACTTCTTCAAATCGCATGAAATATGAGTTGGAAGTTTCAAAGAAATAAAATTTAAAGTCCCTTTGAAGGAATTTTGAAAACCATTTTCAATTTGGAGTTATTTGGGTTTTATTCAAATTATTTTTCTCCAAAAATAAAATATATGGAAAATAGGGTAAAATGATTCCCTACAGCAGAAAAATGGAGAGAAATAAATTTGAAATTATTTTGGTATTTCAAAACATTTTAATTTGATTTTTAATGAACCAGTAGCACAATTTGCTTTATTTAAATTTTTATTGAATTTATTTGCCACTGAAAATATGTTCATCTTTTAGGAAATCTTTTTCTGAAATTTTTTATATATAATATGCCTATGTACAATTTTATTTTTATTTTCATTATTCAGTTTTTCCTTTTCTGTTTCTATTTAAAAAAAAAACAAAAACAAAAAGTGCGTGTATGCCGTAACTATATGTCGCCCACAGGCGCAGCGTAGTGGCAGCGGCGCCCCATTTTTTTCTACATGGGCCAGGCCCAGCCAGGAATTTTCTTCTCAGTTTTTTTTTCTTTTTCCTTTGGCCGAATAAAAAAAACTGCAGCGTGCGCGCGGCCGGCCCGTGGTGCTTTTTAGAATTGTCTGAAGGAGGATCTAGTAGAATTCCCGACAGTGGAAGTAGAGTATGACCCACAAGAGATAGAAGCCCTGATTGGCACGGAAAAGTCCAGGAAGAGAAATAGATTGGATTCTAGGAACAACCCAATTTCCACCAAGAAGGACCTGAGTCATATCACATGTTTTAGGTGCAAAGATTCAGGACACTACTTCAGTGATTGCCCAAAAGGGAAGGCGAGGACCCAAGGAGGCTATGTAATCACTAGGAAACCTCAAGACTGGTCAGAAGTAATATGTTTTCGTTGTAATGAAGCATGGCACCTTGCCAGAGATTGTCCCAATGAGAAGGAGACTTGTGCTAAATAGTTGAGTTTGCAACAAAGAAATAAAGTAGTAGTAGTGGGAACAATTCTTTTATATTGAGGTGTTGGGTTGAGGCACGTAATGGAAACGCAGGAGATTGTAATAATTTGAGAATAAATAAAGTTAGCATCGTTGGTACTGATTGGATTTTATGAGTTGTTACTCTATGAAGAAAGATTTTGACCATTTTCGAGGATATGAGAAATATGGTCTATGGAAGAATTTATGCATTTCAAGGGTGGTAGTACCCTGTGAGGACCCTTGACCCCTGGAAAAGATAATGATATTCCACGAAGTGGACTTCGGACAAAGTAAGTACGAGTTTTATCTCGATATGTGGGATACCCCAAGAATATGAAGGAATGAAGTACTATTGGATATAAAGGAAGTATAATGTTGGTAATAAGGAGCAATTATAACCCCAGTATGAGTTGAAGCTATAAACATGAGGAGGTGAGCCCATGACCCACAAGTTCCAGGACCTGCCAAGAAGCAAGCACACTCTTGCTGAAGGAAAAAACCCTGGAAGAAGATACGACTATATCAACAGACGATCTTATAGGAGTAACGCAAAACCTGAGAGATGTGAAGAAACGATAGATGTTCGTTTGGCTTGCAGAATCAATGGATTTATCCGAACTTGGTTCATCGACAAGAGAAATTCTGCAATGCTTGTGAGGATGACCGAGTGTTAGAATGCGAGATTCGCTAAACCATATACAAGGTAATGATTTGGGTGCGGGATGGATTGATCACCATACCGACTTACTCTTATTATTCGCCTTGCTATATGGGATGGTAAATCTGAGTGTCTTACCCATAGAGAGAGACGACGATATCAAAACCTTGTTTGAACCTTAGAATGGTATGACAATTTTCCCTTGTACAAGGCAGCTGTTGCCAATCGTAGGTCATACGGTGAGAATGAAGCCCAGACCCGTTTTCTGCAGGGACCCAGTCAAATTGTTTGATGACCACCATGAGATATCGATAGTTGTTTAGTATTGGCGCCAGACCTGTCAGCTAAAGAAGACCCAGTCTCCGAAGAACCTTAATTACCATGATGCAAGGACACAAGGATTGAGGAAAAGGTTATGCCACTACCGGAAGAGCCCAGAGAAGGAAATTACCCTGAAGATCTGAGAAGATCGACACTGTCAACAATAAGGATGGAGTACCTGAGTTTTGATGGAACCGTAACCATGCTTCTAAGGGTGGTAGCACCCCAGATCTTCGCGACAATCAACGGATTTTGAGGAGACCCCGAACCTAACCTATTTCTTGCTAGCCTCTCCGAATCTCGAGAGCGAGGTTCATTTTAAGGGTGGTAGGTTTGTAACATCCCAAAATTCTAAATTTTGGGATGTTATATTAAATAAATAGTTTGATTGTTTGTTTTATTGTGGTGTGGTTGCTTGTGTGAAATTGAGTGAAATTTGAAACTTTTTGAAAGTTGAATGAGAGGGAATAAAATGATTTTCCCAAAACTTTCACCTTGCATTTTTGATTTCCTTGAATTCAAATCTATTTCATTACAAACCCTAGAGTGAAGATAACATGACTTCTTCTATTTTAAAAGGAGTTTCGAAAAGATTTGAATTTCATTTGAAAATATTGCAAATTCAGAAACTTTATGCAACTCAATGATTTTCATGAGAGAAGATAAAATGACTTCTTCAAATCGTATGAAATATGAGTTGGAAGTTTCAAAGAAATAAAATTTAAAGTCCCTTAGAAGGTATTTTGAAAACCATTTTCGATTTGGAGTTATCTGGGTTTTATTCAAATTATTTTTCTCCAAAAATAAAATATATGGAAAATAGGGTAAAATGATTCCCTACAGTAGAAAAATGGAGATAAATAAATTTGAAATTATTTTGGTATTTCAAAACATTTTTATTTGATTTTTAATGAACCAGTAGCACTATTTGCTTTATTTAAATTTTTGTGGAATTTATTTGCCGATGAAAATATGTTCATCTTTTAGGAAATCTTTTTCTGAATTGTTTTATATATAATATGCCTATGTACAATTTTATTTTTATTTTCGTGATTCAGTTTTTCCTTTTATGTTTCTATTTAAAAAAACAAAAACAAAAAGTGCGCGTACGCCGTAACTATATGTCGCCCACAGGCGCAGCGTAGTGGCAGCGGGGCCCCATTTTTTTTCCTACATGGGCCAGGCCCAGCCAGCAATTTCCTTCTCAGTTTTTTTTCTTTTTCTTTTTCCTTTGGCCGAATAAAAAAAAAACCACAGCGTGCGCGCGGCCGGCCCGTGGTGCTTTTTAGCCATGCGATTCCCTTCGTTTTATTTGTTCGTCTACGTTTAGTCCCACATTGCCTAGCCTTTGACCCCTAAACCTCTTTTCCACCTATAAATATAGACCCATAGAGCCTCCAAAAATCATCCGATTCGGGTTAAATCAATATATTTTGGTTTGACTAGATTCATTAAAGAAAAATATATTTTTCCTCTCCGGCGGGAATTCTGGAAGTCGTCTCCTCTCTCCGAAGTCGTCTTTTCTCTACCTTATAAAGGTATCTTTCGTCGTATTTTTTTATATATACTCCCGTAGCTTATTATTTCTAGACTAGTATGGTAGAATAATTAGATTTATAAATTAGTCCCTGTATTTACATTTTAGGACTAGAATTATTTTAGCCATAGCTCTTTTTCTTCCGTAAAACAGCTTGACCCTGATTTTTCAAATAGCCATAATTTTTTACTTGTTCATCCAAATTAGACGAAACCAACACCAATATTTTCGTCTTGATTCCACCTATCTAGTGAATCTATCAAATAAACTTTTTACAACTTTCAAATATCTAAATTCGTTCAGATTCATACTCAAATTTCTTTCGATCATATCTTT
This sequence comes from Thinopyrum elongatum, assembly GCA_011799875.1. Classification (NCBI taxonomy): domain Eukaryota; kingdom Viridiplantae; phylum Streptophyta; class Magnoliopsida; order Poales; family Poaceae; genus Thinopyrum; species Thinopyrum elongatum. The sequence continues at coordinate 489,305,897 of CM022303.1, read as the reverse complement.
TTATCCGTACCTCTGTTTCCGATGAACCCAACTGCATCGGATTCGTATTGAAGTAATCTTTCCGTTCGCATAATTAGTGTCATCTTTCCAACATATAATTTTGATCTTAGCCAATTACTCTACTAGTTCACCAAAGAGTTGTTACACAACATTCTAAGCAGATTCAATGCTATGTTGAATTACTTGATCTGTTATTTTCAATCTAGCATCATTAGTTTTAACTTTTGATCTTTTCAAATTTGAACGATTCAAATTTGAACTCGAAGCTTCACTTGATCATATCTTGTAAACTGTAGCGCTTTTTCAATTGATTCCTTTTCCAAATTGAATCCCTAGGCATAATCTAACATCTTGAGCCATCACCACACTTTTTCACCGAAATTAGGATCTGATCTTGCAAAATAATTTGATTTGGTTCTTTTAGAGTTTTCGCAATCTTCCTTTGCATTTTTTGGCTCTTTGAGTGATTGCTTATGTGTGGATAAAATTGCTTGCTTACGATAGATTGATCGGAGTGTGACGAGTAGAACCATCAGCAATTATGAGTGCGAAGAATCTTCATCAACAGTACAAGGCAAGTTCACACTTTGATCATACTCTTTTATACCCAGTTTTACTTGCATTAGTTTCACCCTCAAATATTGCATGAGTAGGATTGGGAATATGTGGGTGTTGCTATGTAGTTGATGAGGTAGGAACCTATTACCTTTTTTATCACACCGGGAATATACGTTTTGTTACTTATTGCTGAGCCATGCTCGTAGACGTGGATTGGTATGTGAGAATCATGCAAGTTGTGAGAGATAATAACTAAGGGAAACTTAAGGTGGCTACTTTAATACACATCTGGGTGGAATGGTTGGGGCACCCTGGGGATACCAGTGGCTTGCCCGGACACCTGGGGAATCCAGTGTTGTCCTAGGAGATCCCGGGGTATCCGTGTGATCATCCTATGGAATGCCACCCAGGCTCAAAGGGATCATATGATATTTTCATGCCTAGAAACTTCCGTGTGCAGCCACAAGCCATTATGGGCTCTGGCATAGTTGAGTAAGTTGTGGGAATCCTTTCCATGATGGGCTAGCAGATGTAGGGGAATTGTAGGTGTACCGGCCTATCTATCGGTTAAGGGGACCTCTTCGGAAAGACTGTGTCTCGATCATCCGTTTCTCAAACATCATGCAGTGCGAGAAATTCAACGGAGGAGATCGAGTCTTGTGGGGAAAGTGCGCAAACCTCTGCAGAGTGTACAAACTAATCATGATTAGCCGTGTCCCCAGTTATGGACATCTTGAGTATCTGGTACTTGAATTATTGATTTGATCTCATCACTCTATTTAATGAAATTGTTGTGTTATTAATGATTTGGGAATTTGGGATTGAGTTGGGGAAACCTTCTCAATAATGGTATAAACTTGGTAGTAAAATAAAAAAGTATTCCTTTGTTGTAGGGAAAAATTTGCTTTATGCAAAATTAAACTTAGAGCCTCCACCAGCCAAATATGCATATAGAGATAGACAATTCTCATTATTATTCTATGGTGTGAATTTGCCAGTACATTCAATGTACTGACCTACATGGCTGCAACATCTCATGTTGCAGGAATTCTTACGACGAGTAAGTGATACGTTAGGGTTACGATGTCTACACTCAACTTTGCCGTTGGCGTTGTTGGGAACTCCACAACTTTGTTGTTACTTCCGCTATATTATTTGAGGTAATAGTATTTACGTTACTTTATACATGTGATTTACCTCTGTTATAAATCCTCGAGTACTGTGTGTGTCAGCATACCGATCCAGGGATGACACTTAAACACAGAGACTTGATCCATTTGGGTCAGGTCACTACAGGTTGGATCACGAAGAAAGCTCGACTACATCAACCGCGTTGTGAAATGCTTCCGCTTACAGTCTACGAGGGTACGTAGACACACTCTCCCCCTCGTTGCTATGCATCTCCATGGATAGATCATTGCGTGTGTGTAGATTTTTTTTTATTTTCATGCAACGTTTCCCAACAAAGAGGCAACCCATCAATGTAATCCTTAATAAGTGCAAACTTCTCCGATATAGTATAGTTGGGAGAATTCAAAAAGATAATAGGACTATCATGTTTGGGTGCATTAGCAACAATTTCATTCTCAACATAAGGAACTATAGCAAGTTCATCTCCATAAGCATAATTCATATTGGCATCACGGCCACAAGCATAGCAAGCATCAAGTTCATCAAAAAGGGATATTTCAACTGAATCAATGGGATCATAGCAATCATCATAGCATTCATCCTTCGGTAAGCACGAAGGGAAATTAAACAATGTATGGGATAAAGATTTACTCTCATTAGAAGGTGGGCACGGGTAGCTAATCCGCTCTTCCTCCTTTTGTTCTTCACTCTCCTCATCATCTTTTTCATCTAATGAGCTCACAGTTTCATCAATTTCTTCTTCCATAGATTCCTGCAAAATATTAGTCTCTTCTTGGACAGCGGAGACTTTCTCAATAAATGCATCAATATCGGCATTGTATTCATAATTCTCATAGCAATATTTAAGTATAGCAAAAAAATTAGGCCTATAAATAGCATCATCATAATCTTCATACTTTTCAAACAAAGATTCAATTTCATAAGCACCTTTAAAAGCAACAAATTCTTTTATTCGTTCCACATCATAGTAATCATATCTACCATTAGCATAAGAAGCCAAGGTTTCATTATCATTAAATTCACATGAAAAGGGAAGGTGTTTAGCCTTCATCCTAGAGCAACAAGTATAATCATATCTCAAGCATAAATCCCAAGCATACTAATGCAACATTTCAATTTGATCCCATAATAGTTTCCCTTTTTGAGTCAAGAGATAATCCCTAAAGTATTCACGTTGATCCAACGTGTCTCCCATTATCAAGTTGAATGGGGTTTTCTCAGGATTATCAAAGTAGTGTTTCATATTTTCAACATAACGAGCATCGAGGGTTTTAGGAGGTTCCCCATCTCCATGAGTAGCAAGTACAACTAATTTGTTTTTGGTATTTTGTGTTCCATATCCATAACTAAAGATATAAAACAACTTAGAACAGAAAATAAAAACTACTTAGTGATAAATCAAACAAGCACCCATGAGAATATTCACCCCACGCTATTGCTCCCTGGCAACGGCGCCAGAAAAAGGTCTTGATAACCCACAAGTATAGGGGATCGTTTGTAGCCTTTTTTGATAAATAAGAGTGTCAAACCCAATGAGCAGCTAAAGGTAGAACAAATACTCCCTCACGTTCTATCGACCACTGATACACTCTACGCACACTTAACGTTTGCTTTACCTAGAACAAGAGTAAACTAGAAGTACTTTGCGAGAATAAAACTATGAATAAATTGCAAGATAATAAAAGTTAGTTGTTTAATAGAAAGCTTTTGTCACACAAGAAAGTTATTTGTCCCTAGGCAATTGATAACTAAACAGGTAATCATTGTTGCAATTTTATATGAGGGAGAGGCCTGAGCTAACATACTTTCCGTACTTGGATCATATGCACTTATGATTGGAACTCTAGCAAGCATAGGCAACTACCAAAGATCATTAAGGTAAAACCCAACCATAGCATTAGGTACCAAGTCCTCTTTATCCCATACGCAACAACCACATCACTCGGGCGTAAGCTTCTGTCACTCTAGGCACCCACCATAAGCGAATCATGAACGTATTGCAACACCCTACAACGGGGATCCCTCATGTTTGCGCGACACGGAGGGTACATAGGTCAGCACCAAAATAAAATATACAACTCAAACCAATCATGATCATCAATCAACCCATAGGACAAAACAGATCTACTCAAACATCATAAGATAACCACATATCATTGGATAATAATATATAGTGTTGAGCACCATGTTTAAGTAGAGAATTGCAGCGGGAATAGAGAGGTTACACCGCTGCATAGAGGGGGAGAAAGTTGGTGTTGACGGTAGCAAGGTTGTTGGTGTAGATTGCTGTCACGATCCTTGCCCCGGCAGCACTCCAGCGCCACCGGGAGAGAGTGGGAGAGAGCCCCCTCCTTCTTCTTCTTCCTTGGCCTCCCCCTAGATGGGAGGAGGGTTTCCCCTATGGTTCATGGCCTCCATGGTGACGGAGGGGCAGGAGCCCATCCTAGATTGGATCTATCTCTCTGTTCTCTTCTGTTTCGCGTTCCTGTTTTCTAGCAGAAAACCGTTTCTTAAATTCCCGAAGATTCATAACTCCGATTGCGCTGAGATTTCAACACGATTTTTTTCTGGATATTATCTTTCTTGCAGCAAAAGAAGGGCAGCAACCGCCTTACGAGGTGGCCACTACCCACCACCGCACGCCTGGGGGGCGCCCTGGTGCCTAGTGGAGGATGTGGGCCTCCGTTTGCATTGATTCCACCTCCCAAAAATCACATATATTCCAAAATAATTATCCATAAAATTTAATTGCATTCGGACTTCGTTTGATATGGATATTCTGCGAAACAAAAAAGATGCAATAAACAGGAACTGGCACTGGGCACTATATCAATATGTTAGTCCCAAAAATAATATAAAATGTTGCCAAAAAGTATGTGAAAATTGTATAATATTGGAATGGAAAAATAAAAAATTATAGATACGACGGAGACGTGTCACGGATGCTTGCTAATAGTTCCAATCATAAGTGTGTAGAATTCCAGATAAGGGATGGCATGCTAGCAGTGACCTCTCCCCCGTAAAAATTTGTTATCAGTCTAGTAACTAAAGTCAATAGCCTACGGATAATCTTTCTCTTTGTGTTACAAAAAGATCTCTACTAAAACAAACTAACTTTTATTATCTAGTAAAGTAGTTCTAGTTTTATTCTTGCAAACTTATCCTATTACACCTATAAAGTAGTTTTTATTTTTGTTCTAGGTAAAGCGAACGTCAAGTGTGTGTAGAGTTGTATCGGTGGTTGATAGAACTTGAAGGGAATATTAATTATACATTTAGCTCCTCGTTCGGTTCGACACTCTTACCTATCAAAAAAGGCTACAAGTGATCCCCTATACTTGTGGGTTATCATTCTGCAAGGCCATGGTTAGAGACTTATGATTAAATTTGAAGATAGTTCCTTGGCTATCGTTGCAAGGGAACACTTCATAAAATTCTTCTTGTGGAGCGGACAGTTCAACACTCCCTATAGGTTTCCCCTGCATAAGAAAATTGTTGAAAGAAGCATAGTTGGACATTAGCATCGATAAATCAAGAGTATATTATTCCTCTAGTTCGACATTAGAGCTAACATGATAATTACCATCCTCAACTTGAGGGTGACATTTCTGCATGGGAAGTTTGTTAGCATCAAATTCATTCAATGTAGAGCTATCACTATACTCTTGTTCTTGTATATTGGAGGGTTCTTTTATCATGAACTCCTCTTCTTCGTGCTTTTCTTCTTCTTCTTCTTCTTCTTCTTCTTCTTCTTCTTCTTCTTCTTCTTCTTCTTCTTCTTCTTCTTCTTCTTCTTCTTCTTCTTCTTCTTCAAAATGATGCTCTTGACAATACTCGTATATGGAGTACATTTTATCGTACATCCATTCGTTTATGGCATCATTGTTGTGGGATCAAGCAATGTCTTGGATCTCAGCAAATAATATACCTGCACTTTTGCTTACTACATACCATAGGGATTCCTCGGTGACATCTGTCATATTATTGTTATAATTTTCTATCACTTGATCATAATCATTCATGCAATGAAAGTTAATGTGCTCGCGAGAACCACAATATAAGCAACGACTTTGATACAAAGAACACATCATACCTGCACATTCGTCTACGAATAAATGTTGTTCTTTAATTTCCAGGGAAGTTATATCTTTTCCAAGAGTTGCTTCATCAAGGAACATATAAAGAGTGTGCAAAAGGTTACTCTCGTGGGTGGAAGATGAGGGCGGGTGATCAATCTGTTCCTACTCTTCATTTTCCTTCGTGTTCCCTTCCTCTAGGCACACTTCATCCAAGATAGGTGGTTCTTTGGCATCCCCATTTGTTTGCTACAAGTTAGTTTGGATAATATTAAATTCATGTTCCCTTACCCTTTCTTGCATCTTGTCCTCAACATAGGGGCATGTTTGCTCATCATCAAGTACATCCTTTTCTCTATCATTTTGTGAGTCATGCAAAAGGTTAGTTTCTCTCAAGGCGGTCATGATCCGCTCTGTTCCATTCTTCACTAATACATTATCACAAAAATTCCCCAAGCAAAAGCAATGAATAGGATGCACCTTCTCATGAATGGTTTCTAGCAAAATGCACTTTACCCTTGTATTTCTTATTCTACGAAGAATTTCACCAGCACCAAGAAGAAGTACTAGTTGTATGATTTCCATACTAGCATGACATTTATCAACACTATTATAAGTTGCTAGTATTGGATCAATACTATACTCACATTGATAAGTTAGGTGCTCCTCGGATTGACAGTCTTCACATGGTAGAGGGTATGCAGCACATATCATGCATTGATGAATAGTTATTCAACAATTTCAACCATTCTTTTATCTTAGCTTCTTTTTCTTCTGCTTCTTTTTTTATGATAGCCAATTGCTTTGTATTTTCATAGACTCTATTGCACTCCTGCAAAATATCTTCAATAGACATCTCAGAACTCATGATTAGTAGAGATTTTTTTTCTTTTTGATTTAAGGGAAAAACTGAAAAATAAATAACAACTAACAAAATAAACTATCTGTGAGCAGGAAGGTAATAACCAAGTGATAACCCACAAGTATAGGGGATCACAACAGTTTTCGAGGGTAGAGTATACAACCCAAATTTATAGATTCGACACAAGGGGAGCCAAAGAATATTTGTAAGTATTAGCTGCTGAGTTGTCAATTCAACCACATCTGCAGATTAATTATCTGCAGCAAGGTAATCAGTAGCACAGTAATATGATAGTTTTGATAGCAGTGATGACAGTAACAGTAACAATGATAGCAATGATTTTGTAGCAGTTGTAATAGCAGCAATAGCAATAGTAATTTAGCAGAAACAATATGTGGAAAATTCGTAGGCATTGGATCGGTGAATTTGTTGGATGATATTCATCATATAACAGTCATAACCTAGGGCGATATGGCACTAGCTCCAATTCATAAATATAATGTAGGCATGTATTCCGTAAATAGTCATACGTGCTTATGGAAAGAACTTGCATGACATCTTTTGTCCTACCCTCCCGTGGCAGCGGGGTCCATAAGGAAACTAAGGGATATTATGGCCTCCTTTTAATAGAGAACCGGAACAAAGCATTAGCACATAGTGAATACATGAACTCCTCAAACTACGGTCATCACCGAAAAGTATCCCGAATACTGTCACTCCAGGGTTTATGGATCATAACACGTAATAGGTGACTATGACTTGCAACATCAGATCTAGAACATAGATATAATGGTGATAACATAAACAGTTCAGATCTGAAATCATGGCACCCGGGCCCAAAGTGACAAGCATTAAGCATGGCAAAGTCATAGCAACATCAATCTCAGAACATAATGGATACTAGGGATCAAGCCCTAACAAAACTAACTTGATTACATGATGAATCTCATCCAACTCCCTCACCGACCAGCGAGCCTACGAAGGAATTACTCACTCCCGATGGGGAGCATCATGGGATTGGCGATGGAGAAGGGTTGGTGATGACGAAGATCGAAGATCCCCCTCTCCGGAGCCCCAAACAGACTCCAGATCTGGCCTCCCGATGAAGAAGAGGAGGCGGCGGCGGCTCCGTATCGTGAAACGTGATAATTCTTTCTCCCTCATTTTTTTCTCCGAAAATGTGATTTTATAGTGTCAGAGATAGGGTCTGCGGGGCCACCAGGTGGGGACAACCCACCTGGGCGCGCCAGGAGGGGGGGCGTGCCCTGGTGGGTTGTGCTCACCCAGGGGCCCCCCTCCGGTGGTTCTTGGCTCCAGTATTTTTCTTTTATTCCATAAAAAAATCTCCAAAAATTTTCGTTCCATTCCGAGAACTTTTATTTCTACACAAAAACAACACCATGGTAGTTCTGTTGAAAACAACATCAATCCGGGTGAGTTTCATTCAAATCATGCAAATTAGAGTCCAAAACAAGAGCAAAAGCGTTAGGAAAAGTAGATACGACGGAGACGTATCAACTCCCCCAAGCTTAAACCTTTGCTTGTCCTCAAGCAATTCAGTTGACAAACTAAAAGTGAAAAAGAAAAACTTTTACGAACTCTTTTGCTCTTGTTTACATAAATAAGCTTAAGTAGCACCCAGGTTTTCAGCAAAGATTATGACTAACTATGTCGACAATAACTCTTAAAAATTATATTAACTCATATCAATGGCATAAGCAACTAGCGAGCAATAATAAGATATGTCAAATGACAACACTTTGTCAAAACAACCATGATATAATATGACAACAGTGGTATCTCGCTAGCCATTTCTGAGACCGCAAAACATAAATGCAGAGCACCTCCAAAGTTCAAGCAGCGACTAAACATTGTAATTCATGGTAGAAAAGATCCAGTCTTGATGCATTCAACATTAACTATACACAATGCATGAGGATGACAATAGTGCTCTCAGATCTGGAGCTTATTTGAGAAGGTGATGACACAACATGAAATTAAATAGATAGTCCCTTCGCAGAGGGAAGCAATGATTTGCAGCGGTGCCAGAGCTTAGATTTTTAAAACAGAGATAAATGAAATTTTGAGAAATGCAACCTTCCTGTTTACTTCGTGACCATTGGTTATCGATATCTTCCATGCTAAACACATTAGTGGCGGTTTCCAAGTGATAAAAGTAAAGGTTTACTCCCCCTCCACCAACAAACACACTCCACGGCTAGCCGAATCCACGAGTACCGTCCATACCAACATCAGTCCTGGGGGAGTTTTGTTTAATTATTTGCAATTTGATTTCGCGACTGGGAATCCCTATTACCGCCCCTCTCATGCAAGGACGAATGAATAAACACTCATCATGAGAATAACCTGCTTAGCATGGAAGATACCGACTACCTCCTATCACTCTATGAACAATTCAGGCACACAAAAATGGATTTTTATTTGAAGTTTTTAGAGGTGGCACACGCAAATTTACTTAGAACGGCAGGGTAATACCGCATATAGGTAGATATATGGTGGACTCATCTGGAACAACTTGGGTTTTAGGATTTTGATGCACAAGCAGTATTCCTGCTTAGTACAGGCGAAGGCTAGCAAATAGATTGAGAAGCGGCTAGCTAGAGAGCGAAAACGGTCATAAACATGCATTATGCATAAGTAACATTGGATACTAGCATGAGTAGGATATGAACACCATGAACATAAATATCATAGAGGCTATGTTGGTTTTGATTCAACTACATGCATGAACATATGCCAAGTCAAGCCACTTGAAACATTCAGAGGAGGATACCATGTCATCATACCACATCACAATCATTTTAATGCATGTTGACATCCAAGATAAATCATTATCCACTCCTAGCTACTTAAGCATGGCATGAGAAACTATAATCTCTAATTGTCATTGCAAACATGTTTGATCATAATAGGTTGAATCATGGATACTAGGCTAAACATATTTACAAAAACAGAACAAGTTGAGTTCATACCCGTTTCTCTATGCCACAGCCAGTTCATGAAATATCGTCATCATTGCCTTTCACTTGCACGACCCAACGATATGAAAATAATAATAGTGCGAGAGTGCCGTGGACTAAGCTGGAATCTACAAACATTTTATTCAAAAGGAGAAGACAAGGTAATATGGGTCTTTATTAGATCAATATCAATGCATATGAGAGCCACTCAACAATTTCATCGTGGTCTACTCCTCGGTATGACTCAATAAAAGGAAAAGAATTTCAGAGAAACACACTGAAATATTTTTGGAGTTTTTAGTTTTTCTTGAAGAAAGCAAATTAAAAGAGAAAAACAAGAACGAGAAAAACTATTTACACGGGAGAGCTCCCAACAAGCAAAATAAGAACAAGGAAATCTTTTTGGGTTTTCTTTTAACATTACAACTAGATTAAACTAGAAAGAAAAACCGAAAAGAAGTGAGAAATAGTTTTGGGTTTTCACAAAGTTTTTCAAACACACAAGAAGAAAGCGAGAAAATAAATCTAGCATGGATAATACAATGAAAAAGTGTGGACACCGACAACTGGAATGAAATGTGTGAACATGAATGTAATGTCGGTGGAAATACGTACTCCCCAAGCTTAGGCTTTTGGCCCAGCTTGGTAATCACCACTCTAGTAGCCCTCCGGTCCCACGTTGAAGTGCTGTGGAGCGGGCACCTGAGCGTCCCACTCCTGAGGCTCCTCCTCTGCCTCTGCATGGGCGTTCTGGTAGGCAATAATGTTATCTGGCATGATCCTGTATCCGCCCCTTGCAATAAAATCAAACAAAGCAGGTGCAGGCAACGCAATAATATCACGGGTTTCCTCACTGAAAACCAAGTTGTAAGGAATATGGTTAACAGAATCATCAATATCAGTAAAATGGTGATCCTTCATCGCCTGGTGATCTAGATAAACCTTGGGTAAATGATAATCATGTTCGTGGATCTGAACATTAAAGTGACTCGCTAAACGAGTAGCATAAATACCGCCATGAATTTTGCCCTTGGATCTGTTAAGGTGCAGGCGACGTGCAATCATAGCCCCTAGGCTATAGCTGTTATCGCCGTAAAGTGCGCGGCGTAAAATGGCGAAGTCCGGAGCACAGAGTGCACCGACCTTTTCTCTAGCAATTAAGCACTTAGCATAAATAGAGCAAAATAATGCACAACAGGAAACTGCAAACTAGTAGTTACACTCGACACACCTCTCTCATCTCCCACTGACAGAGTACGATAAAAGCCCTCGAACTCTGCATGCCTAGGCTCTCTTATTTCCCTGTCAGAAGGGATCAAGCATATGTCATAAAAATCAGTAAGTGGTATCTGAAGGGTCTCAGCATATAAGTTAAACTGAACCTCAGGGGGGTTATTCCTACTCAGAAAATGAAAACTTTGCACAAAGGAATTTGTAAGGAGATGGTATTGTTCACACTCAGCTGCGATGAAGTCGGTAAGACCAGCATTAGCAGCAAATTGTGCGAACTCTTGACAGATTCCAGCTCCATCCATGAAGGGGTTATGCGGCCATTCACACAGCCGCACCTCTGCCTTTCTCCGAGTGTGGAGATCGTTGTCCGATGACTCCCCAATGACTCACTTAGAGCTCTTCTTGGAAGCAAACTTCCTAAAGAAACTCATCTTATTCCTATGGATAAAATTCTGAAAATTTTAGTCCACAAATTTTTTGTCAACAAAACTTCACAAGATTAATGGCAACTACTCATAGGGATGTATAGAGGCCATATTAAGCATTCAAACTACTTAGAACTCTAAGAATTCAACATGCAAGCTCATCTACAGCAGCACCAAGAGTAGCTAATTATTCAAAATATAATCCACTAAAGCAAAAACTAATTGGAGCAATGGAGGAGTCACATACCAAGTAGCAATCCCCCAAAACAGTTTCGGAAACGGAGCTTCGAGCAAATAGATCGAAATCTGCGGGTTTCAGAGCAAGAAAATGAGACAGAGAGAGCAATGGTGATTTTTTTCTGGAGGTAGGTGATGACATGGGCTAAAGAGATAAGTGAGGGGGCCCACGTGGGGACCACAACCCACCAGGGCGCGCCCAGGTGGGTTGTGCCCACCTGGTGCACCCCCCTCTGATGTTATTTGCACTATAAATTCTTAAATATTCAAAAAAAACGTATTAAATTTTCAGGACCTTCTGAGAACTTTTATTTTTGGGTCATTTTTTATTGCACGAGAAATTCAGAAAACTGACAAAGCATGGCATTTTATTTTATTTAACTAAGAAAAACAGAGAATAAAAGTTGGGAGCAGAAGGTTGTGCTTACTAAATTCATCAACTTCATACCTCTCAAAAGTGATCCATTAATAAGGTTGATCAAGTCTTATTAACAACCACCTTCGATTAGCATGAAACCGAAGAACTTTCGTAAAACACTAAGTTACCTCAACGGGGATATGCATGTCCCCAACAATAAGCATTTCATATTTCTTTTTGGCGGTAGGTAGAGGTAGTTGAAAATTTCCAATAGTGAGTGTCGAAGATTTTTTAATAACATTAATACCATTCACTTGGAATTGTTTCTTCGGAAAGTGCACCGTGTGTTCATTACCATTGATATGAAAAGTGACCTTGCTTTTGTTGCAATCAATAATAGTCCCTGCAGTATTCCAGAAGGGTCTACCAAGGATAATCGACCTGTTGTCGTCCTCGGGCATCTCAAGTATAACAAAGTCAGTTAAAATAGTAACATTTGTAACAACAACGGGCACATCCTCACAAATACCGATAGGTATGGCAGTTGATTTGTCAGCCATTTGCAAAGGTATTTCAGTAGGTGTGAGTTTATTCAAATCAAGTCTTTTATATAAGGAGAAAGGCATAACACTAATACCAGCTCCTAAATCACACAAAGCAGTTTTAACATAATTTCTTTTGATGGAGCAAGGTATAGTTGGTATTCCCGGATCTCCAAGTTTTTTTAGGTACTCCATCCTTAAAAGAATAATTAGCAAGCATGGTGGAGATTTTAGCTTCCGGTATTTTTTCTTTTATTAGAGATGATGTCTTTCATATATTTTGCATAAGGAGCCATCTTTAATATATCAGTCAAGCGAGTACGCAAAAGACTGGCCTAAGCATTTCAGAAAAATGATCAAATTCTTCATCATCCTTTTTCTTAGTTGATTTAGGTGGAAAGGCCATGGGTTTTTGAACCCATGGTTCTCTTTCTCTTCCATGTTTTCTAGCAACAAAGTCTCTTTTATCATATCTTTTATTTTTAGATTGTGGGTTATCAAGATCAACAGTTGGTTCTATTTCAACATCATTATCTGGTTGATTATCATTGTCTGGTTGAGTGTCTTCATGAACATCATAATTATCTTTTTCATTATCACTAGATGAATGTTCATTACCAGATTGAGTTTTGGCATCAGAAATAGAAACATCATTATTATCAGGAGGTTTTTCCATTTCAGGTTCACTAGAAGCATGCAAAGTTGTATCATTTTTCTTTTTCTTCTTCTTTTTAGAAGGAATAGGTGCATCAGTGTTGATTCTTTGAGAGTCTTGTTCAATTCTTTTAGGGTGACCTTCAGGATAAAGTGGTTCCAGAGTCATTCTACCTGCCCTAGTTACTACTCTAATAGCATGATCATTCATATTATTATTCATTTCATCAAGCAGTTCTCTTTGAGATTTAGCAACTTGCTCTAACTGAGTTTGAACCATAGAGGAATGTTTTCCTACACTTCTAACATCATTGGAGATTCTAAATAACAAGTCACTCAAGCAAGCAATCATATCATAATTATATTTCAATTGTTTCATAACATTTTCATTGAAGTGATCTTGCTTTCTAATATAATTATCAAACTCATAAAGGCATTGGCTAGGATGCATATTATAAGGATTGTCCCTTTCATCAAATTTCATTAAAGAATTTAACTCTACCACCTTTGGCGGTGGTGTGTCAAGTCCATGTATTTCTTCAATAGGAGGTAAATTTTTAACATCCTCTGCTTTAATACATTTTTCCTTCATAGATTTCTTTGCCTCTTGCATATCTTCCGGGCAGAGATATAAGATACCCCTCTTCTTTGGAGTGGGCTTAAGCGGTGGTTCAGGAAGAGTCCAGTCATCATAATTTTTCAATATATTATTCAATAATTCCTCAGCTTGTCCAACAGTTCGTTCCCTGAAAACACAACCATCATAACTATCTAGGAAGTCCCTAGAAGCATCGGTTAGTCCATTATAGAAGATATCAAGTATTTCATTTTTCTTAAGTGGATGATCAGGCAAAGCATTAAGCAATTGGAGAAGCCTCCCCCAAGCTTGTGGGAGACTTTCTTCTTCAATTTGCTCAAAGTTAAATATTTCCTGTAAGGCAGCTTGTTTCTTATGAGCAGGAAAATATTTTTCAGAGAAGTAATAAATCATATCCTGGGGACTACGCACAAAACCAGGAGCAAGAGTATTGTACCATATCTTAGCATCACCCTTTAATGAGAACGGAAATAATTTGAGGATATAGTAGTAGCGAATCTTCTCATCATGAGCAAATAGGGTGGCTATATCATTTAATTTAGTAAGGTGTGCCACAACAGTTTCAGTTTCATAGCCATGGAAAGGATCAGATTCAACCAAAGTAATTAACTCTAGGTCGACAGAGAATTCATAATCCTTATCATCAACAAAGATAGGTGAAGTACCAAACTTAGGATCACATTTCATTCTAGCATTCAAAGATTTTTCTTTCAGTTTGCATAGTAATTTCTTAAGATCATCTCTATCATTGCAAGCAAGAAAATCTCTAGCCATCTCCTCATCCATAACATAACCTTCAGGTATCTTAGGCAATTCGTATCTAGGAGAGCTAGGTCTAATAGGTGTTTCAAGATTTTAAGTTTCAGGCATTTCATTAGTTTCAACAATTTCATCAGTTTCAGCATTCTTAATATCTTTAGCTCTAGCAATTTTTTCATCAAGAAAATCACCTAGTGGCACACCATCATCAAGCAAGGTACTAGCATCATCATGAGTAGCATACATAGAAGTAGCATCATCAATAGCTTGGGACATATCAGGATTAATAGCATGTGGTGTGATACGTCTCCAACGTATCTATAATTTTTTATTGTTCCATGCTGTTATATTATCATTCTTGGATGTTTTACAATCATTTTATAGCAACTTTATATCATTTTTTGGGACTAACCTATTGACATAGTGCCCAGTGCCAGTTGCTGTTTTTTTGCTTGTTTTTTACTTCGCAGGAAATCAATACCAAACGGAGTCCAAACGCAGCGAAACTTTTTGGAGATTTTTTTTGGACCAGAAGACACAAGTTTGGTAAAGAAAGTACCTGAGGGGGGCTCCGAGGGGAGCACAACCCATCAGGGCGCGCCTGGGGGTCCAGGCGCGCCCAGGTGGGTTGTCCCCACCTCGGCCACCTCCCACACCGCCTCTTTGCTCTATAAATACCCCAATATTCCAGAAACCCTAGGGGAGTCGACAAAAATCAATTCCAGCCGCATCAAGTTCCAGAAACCACAGATCCAATCTAGACACCATCACGGAGGGGTTCATCATCCTCATTGGTGCCTCTCCGATGATGCGTGAGTAGTTCATTGTAGACCTACGGGTCCGTAGGCAGTAGCTAGATGGCTTCCTCTCTCTCTCTCTCTCTCTCTCTCTCTCTCTCTCTCTCTTTTGATTCTCAATACAATGGTCTCTTGGATATCTATTTGATGTAACTCTTTTTTGCGGTGTGTTTGTTGGGATCCGATGAACTTTGAGTTTATGATCAGATCTATGTTTTTATCCATGAAAGCTATTTGAGTCTTTTGATCTCTTATATGCATGATTGCTTATAGCCTCATATTTCTTCTTCGAATCTTTGGTATAGTTAGGCCAACTAGATCGATTTTTCTTGCCATGGGAAGAGGTGCTTTGTGATGGGTTCGATCTTACGGTGCTTGATCCCAGTGACAGAAGGGGAACCGACACATATGTATCATTGCTATTAAGGATAACAAGATGGGGTCTATTTCTACATAAATAGATCTTGTCTACATCATGTCATCGTTCTTATTACATTATTTCGTTTCTCTATGAACTTAATACACTAGATGCATGCTGGATAGCGGTCGATGTGTGGAGTAATAGTAGTAGATGCAGGCAGGAGTCGGTCTACTAATCTTGGACGCTATGCCTATATAATGATCATTGCCTGGATACCGTCATAATTATTTGAAGTTCTATCAATTGCCTAACAGTAATTTGTTTACCCACCGTATGCTATTTTTCTCGAGAGAAGCCACTAGTGAAATCTACGGCCCCCGAGTCTATTTTCTCATCATATATTTTCAGATCTATTTTGCTATTTGCATTTTTATTTATTTGCCACTTTTATTTTCAGATCTATATTTCTAAAAACCCAAAAATATTTTGCTTCACTTTAATTTATTCGCGATCTATTTATCTAACCTACTACAATTTATCTCACGTCCGTTTGCCAATTTCTGGCGCTGTTACCCGAAAGGGATTGACAACCCCTTTAACACGTCGGGTTGCAAGCATCTGTTCTTTCTGTGCAGGTGCTGTTTACGTAGTGTTGCTTGGTTCTCCTACTGGTTCGATAACCTTGGTCTCATCACTGAGGGAAATACCTACCGTTGCTGTGCTGCATCATCCCTTCCTCTTTGGGGAAATACCGACGTAGTTCAAGCCAACATCAAAAGGAATTTCTGGCGCCGTTGTCGGGGAGGATCAAGTCAAGATAGTCTCCCGGCCACGTGCCAATTTCTGGCGCCGTTGTCGGGGAGACATCATCAACATCTACCAGGTTCCTAATCAAAAATCTCATCTCCTTGCAATTTACATTATTTGTCATTTGCCTCTCGTTTTCCTCTCTCCCACTTCACAAAAAATTGCCGTTTTATTCGCCCTTTTTTTTGTTCGCCGTTTTCTCGTCAGATCTGTTTTTCGTTTGCAATTTTGTTCGTCACTTTTGCCGTTATGGATAGTTCCTCCTCTTTTGCGTGTACCCCCGAGAACGAGGTTCTTAATTTCAAACAAAGGGGAGGGGAGAATTTAAAAGATGCCTGGTATAGGATTTGCAATGCTCATAATAGATCTATCTGTAAGCAATCTACCGTTGTTCTTCTTCGCTGTTTTTATGTGGGCATCACCACTTGGTATAGATTCGTCCTTGATACGATTACCGGTGGAAATTTCTTGATGTGTCCCTCTCTTGATGCTTTTAATGCTATGGGAAATTTAGTGGGTTCACCGCCTCTTATAATTAACGAAACAACTTTGACTCTTGAGCACGTTATGGAAAGACTTGATGCTATCGAAAAGAAAATGCTTACCAAAGAACACTTTGAAAACTTGGATAAAAAGATGCATAATTTTGCTACTTAATTTGGGTCAAAAACAGGATAAGTTTTTAAGTTGTTAAAAGAAAAGGGAACAGTAATTCACGAAAGAATTGAAGAAAGCCCTTCTCGGATCGATAAGTTGGAAGAAATTTTTAGCAATTTAAGCACGGCTTTTGCTTCTGCTAAAACTATTGCAAAAACCCCCGTTAAAAATAGTAAGAGTACTCAAACCACTAAGAACAAGGGTGCTACTTCTAGTAGTAAAGAAGATCTTAAAATGATTAGTATTCACCCGGATTTTGTCGAAGTTATAAGAGACCCTACTAATAAGAATGATTTCCTCAATTTTATGGCTAGAAATTTTGCTATTTTACTTGCTAAATCTTCAAAGAAATCTAATTGTGTGATTGAAGAGTTGGAAGTTAAAGACGACAACACTTAGATCTATGCATTATACCTAGCTAGGGGCATAAAACGATAGCGCTTGTTGGGAGGCAACCCAATGAATAAACTTTATTTTTGAATTTTTCTTTCTATTCTTGGGTGTTTGCACAATTATGCTACTGTTATGATTGTGTTTTTTGTGTTTTAATTAGTGTTTGTGCCAAGTAAAGCCTTTGGGATAGCTTTGGTGATAGTTGATTTGATCTTGTTGAAAAACAGAAACTTTTGCGTCCAGTAAAACAATTTTGATAATTCACCAAAGCGACAAAAAATTCTGAAGTTTTTACACAATATTTATATACAAATTGCCTATATTTTCCTATTTTTTCAGGATTTTTGGAGTTACATAAGTATGAGAACAATTCGTATCTTTACATACTATTCTGTTTTTGACAGATTCTGTTTTCTTTGCATTGTGTGCTTATTTTGATGAATCTATGGTTTTTATCGGGGGGTATGAGCCATGGTAAAGTTAGAATACAGTAGATATAATGCAAGGACAAAATTTGAATGGGTTTTCTATAGTACTTAAAGTAAAGATTGGTTTTCTTATACTAACGGATCTCACGAAGGTTTTGTTAAGTTTTGTGTGATTGAAGTTTTCAAGTTTTGGGTGAGATTACAATGGATGAAGGAATAAGGAGTAAGAAGAGCCTAAGCTTGGGGATTCCCCATGGCACCCCAAGCTATTATCCAAAGAGAAGCAAGCAACTAAGCTTGGGGATGCCCGAGTGGCATCCCCTCTTTCTTCTAACGACCATCGGTATTTTACTTGGATCTATATTTTTATTCATCACATATCATGAGTTTTGCTTGGAGCGTCTTGTATGATATGAGTCTTTGCTTGTTTTGCTTTTTATTTTTAGTCATGAATCCTTGCTGGACACACCTATTTGGGACAGCCAAAATTATGCTATGACTTCTTAGAATTGCTCTCTATGCTTCACTTAAATCTTTATGAGCTATGGAATTGCTCTAGTGCTTCACTTATATCTTTTTGTGCATGATGTGCTTTAGTATTTTTGATGAAATGCACTCATGCTTAACTTAGATTTATTATATAATTAGTAAAAAAAATTAGAAATTCTCTCTTGCTTCACTTAAATTATTTTGAGAGAAGAAAATTTTATGCTCATGTTCTTCACTTAGATTTGTTTGAGCTATCAAAAGCAACACATTAAACTAGTCCCAAAGTGATATATATTCAAGAGGGATATAATAAAAACTTTCATGAAGATCATTGGATAAAATAAACTTGATTCCTTGTAATAGTTTTGCGATATGTTGATATAATATGTGAGTCATGTTGATGAGTAATTATGCTTTAGTAAGAATATTGGTGTTAAGGTTTGTGATTCCCTATGCAAGCACAAAAGTCAATAGTTATGCAAGGAAATTACATCCTACTTGTGGTGCATTATTCGGTGTTAGTTCTGCTTAATGCTCGCTTATGAGATTTTTCGTTTCTTGGTTGGATGCTTCCCAATCTTTTGCTAGCCTTCATTTGCACCAAGTATGATCACTACTTGTGCATCCAAAATCCTTGAACCAGTTTTGCCATATGAGTCCACTATACCTACCTATATGCGGTATTTCCGTGCCGTTCTAAGCAAATTTGTATGTGCCATCTCTAATTTCAAAATAAATTTCTCTTTTGTGTGCTCGTACTGCTCATGAAACGGTAGGGGGTGGCTGATATATTTCCATGCTAGATGTGTTATTCTCAAGATGAGTGTTTATTCACTTGTCATTGCGCGAGAGTACGGCAAAGGTATTAGGGATGCCCAGTCCCGAAATGAAAAATGAATTTAATTTATGTTGTCAAATAATAAATTTCTTGGAAAGTGTTGGTATGGAGGGCACCCGTGGATACGACTAGCCATGGAAAGTGAAAGTATGGTGGAAAAAGGAATAAACTTTATTTTCTGTTTGGAAACCGCCTATGATATATCTAGCATGGAAAGTATTGGGAACTACTCGATCGTTTTCGTTGACAGGAAAAGCATGCCACCCAAAATGTTTTATCTCTACTTTTTTTGCTTTGAGCTCTGGCACCTCTACAAATCCCTACTTCCCTCTGCGAAGGGCCTTTCTTTTACTTTATGCAAAAAAGTTTTGAGTCTCCATCTTCTCTTATAAAGCACCAACTAAGGGGCACTATGATTGTACTTGAGCATTGGGTGTAGCTAATATGCGAGTGTGTTTCATGAATGGATCAATGATTGAGCATAATGGGCTAGGGATAACTTGCTTTAGTGTTGATATTTTGGAAGACATGGTTGCTTGTTGATATGCTTGAGTATTGAAATCTTCATGTCAAAACTAGACTATTGCTTTGAATCATATAAAAGTCCAAATGTCCATGCTACAAAGAAAAGAATATGTGATGAACATGTTAGGCAGCATTCTACATCAAAAATTCTATTTTTATCATTTACCTACTCGAGGACGAGCAGGAATTAAGCTTGGGGATGCTGATACGTCTCCAACGTATCTATAATTTTTTATTGTTCCATGTTGTTATATTATCATTCTTGGATGTTTTACAATCATTTTATAGCAACTTTATATCATTTTTTGGGACTAACCTATTGACATAGTGCCCAGTGCCAGTTGCTGTTTTTTTTTTGCTTATTTTTTACTTCGCAGGAAATCAATACCAAACGGAGTCCAAACACAGCGAAACTTTTTGGTGATTTTTTCTGGACCAGAAGACACAAGTTGGGCCAAGAAAGTACCTGAGGGGGGCTCCGAGGGGAGCACAACCCACCAGGGCGCGCCTGGGGGCCCAGGCGCGCCCAGGTTGGTTGTGCCCACCTCGGCCACGTCCCGCACCGCCTTTTTGCTCTATAAATACCCCAATATTCCAGAAACCCTAGGGGAGTCGACAAAAATCAATTCCAGCCGCCGCAAGTTCCAGAAACCACAGATCCAATCTAGACACCATCACGGAGGGGTTCATCATCCTCATTGGTGCCTCTTCGATGATGCGTGAGTAGTTCATTGTAGACCTACGGGTCCGTAGGCAGTAGCTAGATGGCTTCCTCTCTCTCTTTTGATTCTCAATACAATGGTCTCTTGAAGATCTATTTGATGTAACTCTTTTTTGCGGTGTGTTTGTTGGGATCCGATGAACTTTGAGTTTATGATCAGATTTATGTTTTTATCCATGAAAGTTATTTGAGTCTTTTGATCTCTTATATGCATGATTGCTTATAGCCTCGTATTTCTTCGTCGAATCTTTGGTTTAGTTAGGCCAACTAGATCGATTTTTCTTGCCATGGGAAGAGGTGCTTTGTGATGGGTTCGATCTTACGGTGCTTGATCCCAGTGACAGAAGGGGAACCGACACGTATGTATCGTTGCTATTAAGGATAACAAGATGGGGTCTATTTCTACATAAATAGATCTTGTCTACATCATGTCATCGTTCTTATTCCATTACTCTGTTTCTCCATGAACTTAATACACTAGATGCATGCTGGATAGCGGTCGATGTGTGGAGTAATAGTAGTAGATGCAGGCAGGAGTCGGTCAACTAATATTGGACGTGATGCCTATATAATGATCATTGCCTGGATATCGTCATAATTATTTGAAGTTCTATCAATTGCCCAACAGTAATTTGTTTACCCACCGTATGCTATTTTTCTCGAGAGAAGCCACTAGTGAAATCTATGGCCCCCGGGTCTATTTTCTCATCAAATATTTTCAGATCTATTTTGCTATTTGCCACTTTTATTTTCAGATCTATATTTCTAAAAACCCAAAAATATTTTGCTTCACTTTATTTTATTCGCGATCTATTTATCTAACCTACTACAATTTATCTCACGTCCGTTTGCCAATTTCTGGCGCCGTTGCCCGAAAGGGATTGACAACCCCTTTAACATGTCGGGTTGCAAGTATTTGTTCTTTGTGTGCAGGTGATGTTTACGTAGTGTTGCTTGGTTCTCCTACTAGTTCGATAACCTTAGTCTCATCACCGAGAGAAATACCTACCGTTGCTGTGCTACATCATCCCTTCCTCTTTGGGGAAATACCGACGTAGTTCAAGCCAACATCATGGTGGTGTTGCAAGTCTACTCAAAACAGATGGTGAATCAAGTGCAGAGTGTGATGGCAGTTCCTTACCTCCCCTCGTCCTACAGGGAACGATCTTGGTTTTTGTATTCTTCAGATTCTTCAAGTGATAAATAGATAATAATCCAAAGTGACTCAACAAATATAGCTATGCTCCCCGGCAACGGCGCCAGAAAAAGGTCTTGATAACCCTAACAAAACTAACTCGATTACATGATGAATCTCATCCAACTCCGTCACCGACCAGCGAGCCTAAGAAGGAATTACTCACTCCCGGTGGGGAGCATCATGGAATTGGCGATGGAGAAGGGTTGGTGATGACGAAGATCGAAGATCCCCCTCTCCGGAGCCCCAAACGGACTCCAGATCTGGCCTCCCGATGAAGAAGAGGAGGTGGTGGCGGCTCCGTATCATGAAACGCGATAATTCTTTCTCCCTCGTTTTTTCTCCGAAAATGTGATTTTATAGCATCGGAGATAGGGTCTGCGGGGCCACCAGGTGGGGACAACCCACCTGGGCACGCCAAGAGGGGGGGGCCTGGTGGGTTGTGCTCACCTAGGGGCCCCCCTCCGGTGGTTCTTGGCTCCAGTATTTTTCTTTTATTCCATAAAAAATCTCCAAAAAGTTCCGTTCCATTCCGAGAACTTTTATTTCTGCACAAAAACAACACCATGGTAGTTCTGCTGAAAACAGCGTCAGTCCGGGTTAGTTTCATTCAAATCTTGCAAATTAGAGTCCAAAACAAGAGTAAAAGCGTTAGGAAAAGTAGATACGACGAAGACGTATCACCAAGCGCTTTTGCTCGCTGGCAACGGCATCAGAAAAGCTTGATGACCCGCAAGGGAACATGGCTATTGCAATTCGGTAAGTAGAGTATTTAGAGCCCACAGGGAGCGGTGATTGCACTGGTAACTACCAACCCCGCAGCTACGTCATCACACACGTGGCTACGTTCACACCTAGAACATTATCTGGAAATAGTCTATTTGTCGGTTGTTAACAGAATGATAATAATGGTGCTTTTGTCTAAATGACTAAGTAGGGTAGAAACATAAATAAAATATCGAGTAAAATAAGGGGGCGACACTTAAGTAAAAGGCTTTCTCGAGGCATTCAGAATCATTACTACCCGCACGTCCTACGGATACTTAAGCCACTTTTCATGTAGTTATTTGAGGGCGAAGCTTGGTACAGAACACTTTCTACTCAGAATAGACTTCGTGCCACGCACACCACCACTATTTCCTCCCCCAGCGGGTTATGGTAACGATGATTACGGGTTTCCTGTGGATGCGGCCATGCGGTCTCCGTTATTCCCCTATCGAATTGGGGGAGATGGAAAAGGTAGAGGATACTACTGTCACTTTTTCTCCTCCACTTCCCTAAAGATTGCGTTGTCACTTGATTTCTCTGCTCTCTACTTCATCCAATAGTAATATCCTTGTGTCCAAAATTGGCAAATGTTGGATGGTGCACTTCGCCCAACATCAAGAAGAACATTAACAATACATGAAAAGGTTATCTCATATCGCACAAAATTATTCAGTGCTAGTACAAACTAGAGTTCATCATATTCCCCAAAAACTAGTAATTCACTCAAACATGTAGATGGAGTACATAGAGGATTGAGACAAATTACAAGCTAACATGATGTTGGAGATGGAGAGGAGCATGGTGGTGGTGGCGATGGAGACGGCACCGGGTGTTGGGGATCCTCCTCTCCTCCTTCTTCTTGTCTCGGCCCTCTCTCTATGGTGAAGTTGCTACCATGGAGGTGTGGCGGCGGCTGATGGAACTTGTGGACGATGGAGATGAGAAGAACCGTCGGCTAGGTTGGAGGTCTTCATATAAGAGGCCTCCTCGGGTCTCCTTCGTTGTTCTAGCCTCCTTCCTTTCATCCAAGGGCTCAAGGGGAGCCAAATCCACGTCCAAAACAAGCCTTGGTCATCAAGGATCTCTTAGGAAAAAATGGGGACGAAATCAGAGTAAAATTTGGAAAGTTCTGGTCAATTTCCATGGCTGTCTGGAGCTCAAACGACCGCTCAAACGGGCGTCTCTGGTCGTATGGAAGGTCTCCTTTCTCTCTGGACTTCGGGAGCTGTTTCGTATTTTGGTCTCCATTACTTAATATGAACTGTGATTTTTACATTCTTGGGCTCGTTGGATTGCTAGAGAAAATACCGATGCGTTTGTGGCCTTAGATCTTCATTTTGGATACTTTGATAAATGTTAAATCATCAAACTATCCAAAGGGCCTTGATCTGTGATAACCCACAAGTATAGGGGATCAATAGTAGCCTCTTTCGATAAGTAAGAGTGTCGAACCCAACGAGGAGCTAAAGGTAGAATTAATATTCCATTCAAGTTCTATCAACCACCGATACAACTCTACGCACATTTAATGTTCGCTTTACCTAGAACAAGAATAAAACTACTTTGTAGGAATAATAAGATAAGTTTGCAAGAATAAAACGAGAAGTACTTTGCCAGATAAAACTACGAGTAATTTGCAAGATAATAAAAGTTAGTTGTTTAGTAGAAAGCTTTTGTAACACAAGAGAAGGATTTGTCCCTAGGCAATTGATAACTAGACCGGTAATCACTATTGCAATTTTATAGGAGGGAGAGGCATAAGCTAACGTACTTTTCGTACTTGGATCATATGCACTTATGATTGGAACTCTAGCAAGCATCCGCAACTACTAAAGATCATTAAGGTAAATCCCAACCATTGCATTAAGTAACAAGTCATCTTTACTCCCATACACAACAATCCCCTTACTCGGGTAGAGCATCTATAACCGGGCGCCTCAAACACGCCTAACACCTGGGCGAATGGCCCGGTCACTGACCGGTAAAAAAAGTGACCCAACTGGAGGCCTCATACCGGTCAGATCCAGCCCATGCTGGCCCACCCTTACCCCACTTATATTCATCCCCATTCGCTCCCCGGACCAAACCCTAGCTACTCCACTTCACTGCCCCCAAGCTGACTTTCGGCAAACTCCGGCCTTCTCCGACATGGCGGGTAGCGGATATGAGTCATCAGTCGGCCGATCTACGAACCGGGATCTTATCCCTCTCGAGCCCGAGGAGGAGTAGGCCGTCCACATTACGCGCCGCCGCGCCTGCGAGGCGAATGCCTGACAGCGGTCGGACTTGATCAGCTGGGAATCCATCGCATCCGCACAAATGGCGTGTGAATCCAGCGCGCGCCGCGTCGTCGCTGCCTCATCGGAGGCAGTGCACTTCATTTGGCGTCTGAACACCGTGGCGGACTCGTAGCCCCTTCGTTGGTGCACCGACAACGAGGCCATCTGTGGCCCGTCCGCTGAGGGTATGGCGCGGCATGCTCGCCGTGCGAGGCAAAGGGCGCAAGAGGCCGCAGCACCTCTCACAGCCGACATCAGCGAGGCGGAGTCACACTCTTCGGTGTCTCAATGGATGGCCTACAACCCCGGGCGGCACGGACGCACGTGTCCGATTTTTGGTTTTGGTCGGTCGGTGTGCCAAGCGTAGCGGACGCATTTAGTCCGTGCGGTCTTAGAAAAACAAAATAGGCTTACAATTTAAAACATGCAACGAAATTAAACATAATTATACATTAAAATGGTCGGTCAACTACCGGTCAAAGTCCACTTAAACCTAATTAAACATTAATAAAAACTAAAAAATGCCGCCTCCCAGCAGCCCTAGCCCTAGGCGTCGCCCTCCCGTTTGAGCCGGTGAGGTCGAAGAATGGCGGCGGCGGCGCAACCCATGGGAAGGTCTGCTAGTACGCCGCTTGCATCGCCTCCTCCGGTGTCTGCTGCGCGGCGCGTGCTCCTCCTCCTCACGCTCCCGCCGCTCTTCCTCCTCCTGTGCCGAACACTGCTGGCACTCCCCCTCCTGCCGCTCCCGCTGCATGCGCTGCTCGCCGTCGGCCCGCTCCACCGCCAGTGCGCGGGCCCTCCACTGGGCGAGGTAGGCCACCTCTTGTTCCGGCGTCGCGCCCAGCCAAACGGTTGGCGTGCTAACCCACTCCTGCACCACGCCCTCCGCTGGTACCTCTGGGGCGGCGGCCGGCGGGTGGTGCCGGCGTGGGCTCGGGCTGCTCCGGGAGAGATGGCGATGGCGGAGTGTAGACGCAGTCTCCCGCCGTGGACAGTTGGAGCGCCTCCTCCATCCCAGGCTAGCGCACGTCCTCCTCACGCTGGGACTCCTCGAGGGCGCGCTTGAGCGCCTCCTCGAGTGCAACCTGGTATGCCGCCTCCGCCTCCTCGTCCTCTTATATTACCACCGGGGACGGCAATGCGTAGCCGGCGTCGAGCTGGACGGTGCCGCCGCGCCACATGTCGTGCTCAGTGGCAAACCAGACTTCCCAGTTGAGGGAGTCTGGCGCGTACGTTGGGTCGCGATGCTGCTCCGGTATCAGGAGGGCACGACGCCTGCGTACCTCGTCCGCGCGGGCAGTGACCGTGGCACCGCTGACACTGGGATCAGGTGGGGGTTGAGGTGCCAGCTGTGGGAAAGGTTGACGTCGGGCCACGGCAGCGGGACGCGGTACTCCAAGTGATACCATGCACGGTGCACCGGGATGTAGAGTCGGCCCCGTGGCCAGTGAGCCCTCCCCGCCTGCGGCACCGAAGCGAGCGCGTCCGGTGCCGACGCTTGGGATGAGCCCGCTCTGACGTCGAACTTCCACTTCCCCTTCCACTTGTTGAAGAACCTCATGGTGGACGCATGGGCTAGGGTTTTCTGTCACCGGCAAGGGAGCAAGGCTGCAAGGTTGGCTAGATATGGACGGGAGTGGGAGAAGTGGATGAGGCCGGACGTTGCATGCTTGCATTTAAAAAACGTGGACTTCGGGCGCTTTCAGCCACTGTCATGCGGACCCAAATTAGGTGGATGCATTGACTACAACCGCGTGGGATGGTTGGGCGGCCGACATACAGACCAGAGACGAACACCGAACGGACACGCGGCGCGTTCGTCTCGTGTTCGTGTGGACGTAAATCGGACGTAAATTTGAGCCGTGAATGTGTCTAGACGGACAGCAAGCTGATCAAATACGGGTTTGTGTCGGTACGCCTAAATCTAATCGACCCTAGAGGATCCACGGTATGGGGCGAATTTCGGCGGGAAAACCAGCGAGCACACTGATAAAAGCTGCGAACTTTTGTCTGAGCCAAAGATCGATGCATGGCAGAATTTTCCGCTCGTAAGATTTACCTTCTAGAAGGTCTATCCGTGTAGAGTCCCGAGGCCGTGCTCATCTTCCTGGCGCGGTGCTCACGTTACGTGGCGCGCGCGCCGGCGGCCAGCCAGTGCCCATGCATACAGCGTCTGGCGGTGCACGCGGTGGAACGGCGACTTCTTTTCAACGCCAACGTCACCCGTATGCGGCTCAGTCTCACTATTGCCGCCATACTAGTACAAGTAATGCCGAGATATGGATCTTTAGGAAAACAAAATGTGTACCCACATCTGTAGACGGTCCGATCGGTGCGTTGACTCTTCCTCTTGAAAAGACTAAACTGTGCAAACGTATGGTTGTTAACTTCTTGACCGACCATGCAAGACATGAACGATGGTATCCTTCTCTGACCTCTTCATATCGGTTAGAGATCGATGATAAAAAGCCACACACGAGGGATCAGATTTAGGGCCAGTCATAGTGTCCCATCTGCACCTTTCCTCCCTCTTTCTCTCTAACCCAGTCATGTGCCCTGCGCGGATACTATTCCGATGAACAGTGCAACAACATCAACGACCAAAAAGTTTCTAGTCCCAAACAAGTTGTTAGTCTAGAGTTAAAACCAGCAAAATCTCTGATATCAACTTGGTTCTGATACATAGATAGCTAATTTTCACGCATCCCGGTCCATGACAAGTTCTTTGATGATATTTCAGTTCTTCAGACCTCTTTGAGTGGACTCTTCCCACATCAACTTTGAGCTACCCTGATCGACTTCTTTTGACATTATTAGCACACTTTAACTGTCTACTTGCAACATAGAAAAATATAGAGTTAATTGCATGACCCCTTAGTTTCACGGTTACGCCAGAAAATGCCCCATTTCGCAGATTTTTAGAATTTTACCTAGTTTAAGAAAAATACCCCTGCCACAAGTTTGTCTATATTGCGTAAAAATGTGAAATGTCTCCAAAATGGGGCATTTCCTATCGCAATCATGAAACTAGGAGTAAAATGTGTAATTAACACAAACTAATACTCACAACTTTTTTTCATTGGCTTCACAAATTTTAATCTGACTTTCAAAATAATATGAAAATCATGAAACTTTCTATTAAATTTTATCCAAAAAAAGATGCAAACGTTGAACCACATTCACAAGTTTCAAGAAGAACCTTGAAGCTATCCATTGCATACGTCTCTACTTGGGGAAATCTTGGTCATATGTTCCAACCATCAACATGAAGCTCGGACTTCCAACGATAATACAAAAACTTCTGCACCCCCACCCTTTGTCTCTTTTAGCAGGGTGGCCTATCTTGTCGGAATAATGAGTGATTACACTTTTTTTGTCCGACTAGTGGAGAAGTAAATGGAAGGAAGGAATACCAACATGTGGATGGATGGTTAGGAGGATGGTGATACTCCAAGCTCATGAGAGATCAAACTTCGGATTTAACACTTGTGTGTCTAATGCATAATATTATTTCAGTGGGAGGGCCATGTTTCCGTCGATAGTGAGGCACTTGTAGTGATTTCGTCAATCTGAAGACCCGCCGGTTCACTATGTCGTAGGCATTCATATAGGTAGTTTGTACATGTGTGCATTCATTGGGATGAATGTATGTGCGTATATGTGAATGTATGCATTCGTACTATGTTTCTAGAAGAAATGGAGGCAAGGAGATGTGGGTCCACCATGACCAAACCTTGCGTGTCCGACAACGTAGATGTCCCCGTCGGCTCCCATTGAGGTGTTGTTGATGAAAGTAACTGTTGGCGCCACATAATTTGACTCTTCCTCGAGATGGCTAACATCCACTGGTTGTGACCCAGGTGGATCAATCTCATTAGTCGGATGACTGCCTTGTCCGGGTTCATACCCCCAGCCGCCTTCTAACGTATTCTCCTCTCCATCGCGACAGGAGCAGTAAGGCATAGGGGTGAATCATCCGTTCTCTAAAACACATTAGCAAAGTCAACCACTTATGGCTCCAATCTATCAGGGTGAGCTCCCACAATACGTTTTTACAAGATTTGGTCCACAATGCATGAATATTGATGGAACACTCATTAGGATTCAACCCAAAACTTGTTGCCAACTAGTACTTCAAATGCCTAATGTCCACTCTTTCTGGGTTTGGTAGTGTCAACTGGCAACATTTATACTCACTCAAATCAACCCCCAACTCATTATATCGGACATTAGTAGGGCCATAGTAAAATTCATTGATTCAGACATTTCACTTGCCAGACAAATCCATATTGCCATCAATCTCAATGAACCAATACTCCATCCAAACACCGGTAATTTTTCATGCACATGAATCTAACAAAATAGTACAATATACTACCACCATATGTCTACACTATACTAAACACTAAAACTATCTAATGCCATACATGTACACTAACTAAACACTAAAACGGAAAATGTAGACCAAACAATAATTAGAGAATAATGTGGATGAGATGGTTATACCTTAGATGCGTGTGTCACCGGCTTCTAGCTGCTCCCTTCACCGCAATGTAACTTCCCGGAGCTCCTCCACCACCAGCCACCACCACCGCCTCTCCCCTCGGCTCCCGAAGACTTCACCCCAACTGATCTCGTCCGCAACACCCCGACTGCTCCCCACCAGGGCTCCTCCATAACCAAGTTCCTCCCCAACAACAGCTCCTGACCTCCTCCACACCGGAGCAACTCTCCCACGCCACAACAACTACCCCATGGACGGATCAGGGCCTTTGCCGCTGGGGATGGCCCTACTCTAGTGGATCCGCTTCTTGAATTCGAGAATGGCCCGAAAATGAGGTAGACCAAGCAGAAATGACGAAGGAAAGAGGGAGAGAAAATCAAATGAGCATAGGCCTCGGGAGGAAGAATTTGGTTGCGTTCTTATCATGACATCTTTGGTCGTGTCTCGGACGAAGACGAACCTTCGATCGCTTCCTGGACAAAGTTAATCTCTTCGGCCTATGGCCCACTGAAGACTACACTTCAGCACAGATGTGGTTGTCTTTGGCCCAACGTAGAACGAAGACGACTCTTCGGCCAGCCAATGGATGGAGACTTCATCTTCGGCCCATGCTAAACTGAAGACCTCCTCTTCAGTTAACACGAGGATGAAGAGTACCTCTTCATACTACACGAGGCCGACGGGGCGATGGAAGTGATTTTTTTTTAATTAGGATATACATTTTTCCGAATTTGTTCGAAAACAATATTTAGAAAAAAATCTCCATAATATATCTGGCTTTTATAAAAGCAGTTCGGATAGGGTATACAACCTCACCAGCAACCCCGTTCAATTTGTTCGTAAGGACTTTGCTAAAAAATAAAGCTCACATTAGAAGGCATATGGGCATGCACTTCTGTATTTGATTTGCATCTTTTTTTTGGTATCAAAGTGATAATCCCATAATTTAATCTGACAATATCAAAGATCCCATTATGGAAGTCATCAAACAATCCTTGAGGTCATTTTTCAACAAGTCCCAAAAATACTGATAGAATTCAGCAGTAACCCATCTGGACTAGGTGATTTTATTATGGGCCATGTCAAAAACAACATGTTTGATCTCTTCCATTGAAAAAAAATGTTGTTAGCTTATCCGCAACATCCCTTGAAATAGTTCTAGACTTATAAAGAATTAGTGAAATGGTAGAACACTCTGGATGACCAAAGATTTTTTTTATAAAAGTTTGTAATATATTCACTAGCTCTCTTTATCTCCCTTAGTCCTTCCCTCTTCTTGATCCAAGTGGCTAATTTTATTTTTTCTATGCCTACCATTAGCTTTGGCATGAAAAAAAAATCTAGTGTTACCATCCCCTTCCAAAAGCTCATGAATTTTAGCTTTTGTTTTCATTTAGCTTCTTATTGTTTCATAAGTCTATCTAATTGAGCCCTAAGTTCCATCATCTCAACTCTATCAGCAGTAATAAGACCATGTATTTCACAATGCTTGTTAATCATATCCAGTTTATTAGGAATATATCTTTTCAATTCTCTGCACCATGCATTCATAGAACTTCTATGAATTCATCTTTTCAAATCCAACCTTTAAGTTTGTATATAAGAATTCTAAATCTCTTCTTCCATTTTTCAATATTAGATCCAGCAATGCTTGGATCTATCCATGTGTCATACACAATTTTACCTAGACCCTCTCTAAGAAACCAAGAATTTGCAAATCTGAAAATGGGAGAAGATTTTTGTATATCTCCAATTTCTAGGAATACTGAGTGTTATCAAAATTTTCGCTATACAAAGCGGAAATCTTAGCCAAAGGGTAATTTTATTCCCAACCTACACATCACAAAATTCTATCTAGCTTTTCAAAAGTAGGATTTGGGAGATTGTTGCCCCAAGTAAATTGTCTCCCATGAAGCTGAAGTTCTCTTAATCCTGCATATTCCAAAATAGCACTAAATAGGAAGCTCCAATGACAAGGATTACTAGGTTTATTCTTCTTAGAAGCTTTCCTATAATGTTATAGTCACCCCCAAATAATATAGGATTAACACTATCTTGTAAACTCTAGATAATTCGGCTAGGAATTTAGCTTTGCCTTCAGGCTGAGCATCTCCATAGACCAACACCAAATCTCAGATGAATCTATCCT
This sequence comes from Thinopyrum elongatum, assembly GCA_011799875.1. Taxonomy (NCBI): domain Eukaryota; kingdom Viridiplantae; phylum Streptophyta; class Magnoliopsida; order Poales; family Poaceae; genus Thinopyrum; species Thinopyrum elongatum. Next base: position 489,274,551 of record CM022303.1, on the reverse strand, counting down.
TTACATCATGTACATTCATTTTAATAAATCATCTCCATCATCCTGTGAAATAACATTTAAAGAAGTGTAATTTATTCCGAATAAAAGCCCTCGAGATTTTCCCGTAGTAGGGTATGGTGCTAATGAAAATCCCTACCAACATAATTTTTTGCAAATAATTCCTAGAAAAATCTTGTCTCATGGTCTCTTATAACCCTAAAAAACTAACTTTCTTATCCATCACCAGCTCCCGTAGAAATCTTTTTTTCACACTCCTCCAAATGCCCCCATATTCCAGAAAATAACTCTCATGATCAAAATAGTAACAATTAAGAGAAAATTCAGGCATGCAAAAGAAACTACTTATGTCTCTTCTTCTTAACAGACTGCTCAAAGCCTTTAATCACAACAACAAATTTCCCTCTAGAATTATGTGAGGTTTTGCTCTTATTTTTTTTCTTTTTATTAGATAAAAGATGTCTGAGATGATTCCAGTTCTTATCCTCATTTTCACTATCATCCTCACCATTAAGTAATTATTCTAATTCATCTTCTCATGTTTCGATGAGTCCTCACTTTCATAATAGGAGTTGAGGGTTTAACAGAGTTACTATAATTAAATAATCTACTCTAGCTTGTTCTACCGATTTAATAAGATTGATATTATAATCAATCATATCAATGGATTTGCACAAATCAACTCCAACATTATGAGCATATGAGAGAGTTTATTATTATAAGAAGCAATGATATTAGGAATGGGCTGCTCACCATAGTTATTCTTCTCAGCCACCCTTTCCTTGGTCATGTCTTCTACCTTGAAATGCTCTTTGTCATTCAATCTTTAGCATCTTCTAATGACATCAGTTCCCTTCTTGCTATCTAATTATCCTTTCTTGGAATTTTCAATCATAGTACCAAAGGAATCGTGGTCTTAACTTGCAGTGCAATCCACCAAATCCAAATCCTCATGCTCCTTATCAGTGTATCCCTGATCTTCATGCTCATTTTCAGTGCATCTTCAATGTATATTGTCTTGATCTTCATGTTCCTTATCAGTGGGGGCGGGTAGCCTTATAAAACTACAATCTTGTATATTGTCTTGCTCTCCTTCTATAAAGATAAGGTATGCATTTTGTGTCCTCTCGATTTTCTTTTCCAGTGTGTTTTTTCCTAGTTCCTTTTCCTCTTCAAGATCTTCTTCAAACTCCTTATCTATATGCTTAGTAGCTGTTCGGGAACCCCCAATCTCCTTTTTTTTTTCAAATTCAGACAAAGAACTCATATTTCGCTGTAAAAGCTCATGTTCTCTCTTAACTTCTTTCCAAACTGATTTTCATAATTTACAACTCCTTCCCTTTTTCTCTTTAATAGCCAGCTGAGCTGCTTGTCTAGCACCAGTTTCTTCAGCAAATTGCAAGTACCTTAGCGGGCCGCCGACAACCTGCAAGTAGCCCAGCGGTTCTGGGGCGAGTTGGCGTGCTGCGGGGAACTTTTTTTGTTGTGTTACTGTGAGAGGAGGAAGGCGACCCTATGTAGCACTGCCTACGCGTTTGGGATCGTGATTTTTTCCGGCTGACGCATAGCGCTCACCTTATTAGGGATTCCATGCTAAGACCAGTAACAGTAAACCGCTACGACTACACTAGCAAATAGTACTCCCTCCGTTCAGGCTTATTACACTCCCTTTCATTTTGAGCCAAAGTTTGACCATGATTTAAAGTAATAAATATAAACTATATGTCACGAAAACTATACCATAGAATACCTTTTTCAAATACAAATCCAACAATATACTTTGACTAGCATATTATATATATATATATATTAAGTTAAATAGATGGTCAAACTTGTATCCAAAATACAAAGGGGCTAATAAACCCGGACGGAAGGTAGTAGCAAGGGAAGTACGACCAGATCAGGTTGGCTAGAGGCAGTGCTGCCTATAAATAGGCTTTGTTTTCAATTTTTCCTGCTGTGAAGCCAACTTTCGTCTCCGGACAAGCAGCAAAATCCACATCTGCTGCAGAAACCAAGAAGCTATAGGATGGACGCCGCTAGCACGGCGACGGCGGAGGAGGAGGTCACCCGTTTAGAAGATCTCCCGGAGAGCTGCGTGGCACACGTGCTGGCGCTCACCTCCCCGCGCGATGCTTGTCGCTTCGTCGCCGTGTCCCCGTCGTTCCGCGAGGCCGCCGAGTCTGAAGCTGTCTGGGATCGCTTCCTTCCGCCCGACTACCGTGCCATCCTCCTGCGCTGCTGCTCCGGCCGCCCGCCGCCGCTGTCGTCCAAGAAGGACGCCTACCTCCGGCTTTCTGACGGCGCCGTCCTGGTCGACGACGGCGACACGGCGGTGTGGTTGGCGAGGGGAAGCGGCGCCAAGTGCGTGGCGCTGTCAGCGAGGAAGCTGAGCCTGCCGTGGGACGACGGCGAGTTCAGCTGGAGATGGACGCCTCACCCTCGCTCCAGGTATAACCATCATTTTGGATCCTTGCTATTCTTTTCTTTTCCTGATTATTAGTTTTTTAAGCGGACACTCCTGATTAATTCCCTGCCGGCTAGAGATCGATCGTGCACCATGCTGTTATCGGTTTGTTGTAGATGTGCTCCATGCCATCTTTCTTGTTACATATCTTATCTTCTTGATTTGGGATCCTGGCCGATCGTTTTCCATTAAAAAACATTTTCGATCTGTCAACTGTCTTCCATGATTCCATCACACTTATGGTTGGCATACGTAATCCTGAAAAACAGAACACTTTAAACAACTTACACATACAGAAGAAACTATGATTTCGAGAGATGTGAGCTTTTCAAAATAAATCGTAAGCCCTGTCCTATCTGAGTGCCGGTCACTAGAGCACATGGCTTTCAGTCTTGCTAGTGTGCCAGCCAAAACACAAGAAGTGAGGGCTTTTGAAGGCCGAGCTCCAAGAAGCTCGTTTTCAAAATACGATTTTTCACTGTATGAAAAAAATGAAAATTTTTGTATACACTCTCACATATGTGTATTGCGTATGTGCAAAAATTCATAACCATATATTTTCACACGTGGCGTACAGAAAAAAGATAAAAACATATTTCTAAAATGGGCCGCTTTTTTTTTTTGTTGGGCCGGAATTTTGTCTTTTTGTACAGCCTACAAAATACAAATAATTCAAATAATTTTTTCACATGTGCATGCAGAAATCTATTAAGTTTCCACAGAGTTTTTTTGGAATTTATTTGAAACATTGAAATATGACTTTTGATTTTTTCAAAATACCGAGCTCCGTGGAGCTCGGCCTCGGTTGGCATTTTCCAGCATCACCTGACTCTTCTCCCTTTGATTGCTTCCAAGAGAAGACTTTCCGCTCCGTGCTGCTTCGATTCACCGCCACACAGCAGGCACACCCTCTTCTTGACCGCTCGGTAGAGATCACAGGCGCCGCGTAGATTCAGCCGTGTCAACGTCTGAAAACAGTTCTGCGCTCAGATGGCGACGTCACCCGGTGCTGTCTGCTCAAGGCAGGCTACACACAACACGTAATTAAATAATTCAGCATTCAGTGCTGTATGCATCTTCGAGATCTGCATGGTCATGTTGATTTCTCACGGTGCAAATCAATCAACAATTTCCTGATCAATTCTCGCACTGTATGATCTACTACTCTCTGATCTCTTGCTGGTCATGTTGAGTTCTCAGGTTCGCGGAGGTGGCGCAACTGGTGCACTGCACCGGCCTGGACATCTACGGCCGGCTGCCGGCCGCTGCGCTGACACCGGGGACCGACTACACCGCCTACTTGGTATTTGACGTGGCCGACGAAGGCCACCGCGGCCTGAGCTTCCCGGACCAGGAGACCACGGTGGCAGTCGGAGGTCGTGCGGCGTCGCGCCACGCAGTGTGCCTTCGCCCCGACGACGACGAGGCGTGCAAGTTCAGGGGCATGGCCCGTGCGGACGGCGACGACGGGGTGAGGTGGCCGGCGCGGCGGGAAGGCCGATGGTCGGAGATGGAGATGGGACGGGTACGTATCCATGAAGCCATGGCCGTGACGGAGGAGGAGGTGACGGTGAGCTTCGAGGTGTTGGAGTGGTACCCCAAGCGCGGGCTTATTGTCGAGGCCGTCGAATTTAGGCCAGTTTGATATTTTGTGTAGAACGCAGCTAAGAGGCGCCCGACTTTTACGACTTATTACTACTGTATTAACGAGTTGAATGTTTATGTGTTGCAAACAACGTGTAGTTGGATGGCTAGAGCATCTCTAAGGGTGCTTTTTTTTTTTGCAGCGTTGAAATAATAGCATTTTAGTGTGCTGGGCTGGTGTTTTGCTTTACCAGAAGCGCTATAATATTACACGCTGCAAGTAGCGCTTCAGCAGGCGCGCTAAATTTCAGCGCGCGCAGCACAAACAACATTTCCCACTCAAACATAAAACCAAGAAGATCAAACGCACACAAAATAAATCAACAATAAATAGTTCAATTATTATTACAAATCAAATAAATAGTTTATCTTCAATACAACAAATAATTCATGAATAATACAACAAATAGTTCATCAACAATACAACAAATAGTCAACAATACAACAAACATACAACAGCAAACTAGTTTTGTTGCCCATTCCATGACCACTACTTCTCGACTAGATCCTTTTAAAACTCATCATAGGTTTCGGCACATCGAATGGCATGATAGGAGGCAATAAAGTGGGCCACCCTCGCAGCCCTCCTCTGCACTCGCACGGGATGTCCCATCAACTCATAATAAGAATAGACTAAATCTTGCCCACGCTCATTCTCGATGATCATGTTATGCATGATCACACAAGCGTTCATGATGTACCAAAGGATCTTTTGATTCCAAAATCTAGCCGGTCCTCTCACAATAGTAAATTGGGCTTGCAAAATCCCAAAAGCTCTCTCCACATCTTTCCTAGCTGCCGCTTGAGCATTGTGGAAATCAAGATTTTTCTTACCTTGCGGTGCCTTCAACGGCTTCTCAAATGTTTGCCACCTTGGGTAGATGTCATCTGCAAGATAGTAGCCATAGTTGTATGTATGGCCATTTGCTACAAACTCCACCGGTGGAGTTTCACCATTTGCAATCCTATTCATGAGTGGTGATCGTTGAAGAACATTGATGTCATTGCAAGATCCAGGCATTCCGAAAAAAGCATGCCAAATCCAAGTCTCATGATCGGCACTGCTTCAAGGATTATAGTGGAACCCTTTTGTGGTCGTGGAATTGTCCATGCCATCCTGCAGGATAGTTCTTCCAACTCCAATGCATGCACTCTATTGAGCCAAGCATACCTGGGAACCCACGAGCTTTGTTGACCTCCAAAAGCCTTAGGGTGTCTTTAGCATTGGGAGCTCTCAAATATTCCGGATCAAACACTTGCACAATTCCAACTGTGAAGCGATTGACACACATGATGGCTTGACTCTCACCCATGGCCAAGTGGTCAACAACTAGATCCGCCGGAATACCGTATGCCAACATAGCAAAGCGGCGGTCACCTTTTGGAAGGTGCTATGCCCGAGTTCTCCGGCGGCATTCCTCCTTTGCTGAAAAAACCGATCATGCCTCGCCAGTTTCTCCGCAATGTGTTTGAACAAGTCGATGTTCATCCTAAAACGGCGCCGAAAATAGGACTCGGGGTATGTGGGATTCTCCACAAAATAGTTCCTCATTAATCTGTTGTGGGCATCGATCCTTTCCCTCCACAATTTCTGACGACCGAAAACCGAACCACCGTGCTTCAACTTTTTATTGACGTGGATAGATAGGATCATTGCAACGTCCTTCTCCTCTTGAAGATCAAATTCTTCATCGGAAGAATCGTAGGACGAACTCATCTACAAACTTGAAATTAAATTAATTTAAAACTACAAACAACATGCACCAAATTCATCTAAAAGTGTAAAGTTAGCAATATAGACCTTGCAAGTGTTTTGTCAAACACCTTGTGGGCGCCGAGTTGCAAACGGTCGTCGGGCATTGTTCGTCGGAGGAACGCACTACTACTAGAAACCTTATAGGTAGAACCTTAGCAGTAGCATGGGGTAATTGCGCAACGCTACAAGTATTATATAGCAGTAGCGTTGGTCCTAAAACGACGCTACAGGTAACTCTGTAGCAGTAGCGCTGGCGTGCCACCCGGCGCTACTGCTAAGTGGTCCCAACCTCAGCCCCCGGGGCTACCCGTAGTAGTAGCGCGGCCTGGGAGACAACTGCTACTGCTAAACCTGTAGCAGTAGCGTGGGCCTGAGACACAGCGCTACCACTATATATATGTGTACTATGCCAGTAGATGGGCCGAATTTAGCAGCAGCGTGGAATGCTTAGCCAGTGCTACTGCTACGACCCGTAGTAGTAGCGATGTTCCCTAACGCGCCCTGCTGCTAAGCCAAGCTTATCTTCTTCGCACGGTCGCCCCTCACTCTCCCTCTCCACTCTCTCCCCAGGCCACCGTCGTCGCCCGCCACCACATGACGACGCAAGAAGAAGAAAAAAAGAGAGAGCAAGAAAGAAGAAGGGGGGAAAGAAAGAAAGAAAGAAGGAAAAAGAAAGAGAAAAGAAAGTAAGAAAAAAGAAGAGAAAGAAGAAAGAAGGAAGAGGGAAAGAAAGGAAATCGGGTCGTATACTCCTCCTCCCTCCACCTCGCTCCGTCCTTCCACCTCCCTCTCCCTCCCTCCTTCATGTCTCCTCTCTCCCACCTTTCTCCCTGCCTCGTCCTTCCTCCTCCTCCCTCCACCACCTCGCTCCCTCCCTCCCGCATCCCTCCCTTTGTTCCTCCCTCCACCTCCCTCTGTTTTTGAAATTTTAGTAATAGAATTTTGAGTAAAAAAAATTAGTAACATAAATTTTTAGGTGTAAAATGCTATATGAGAATTTTTTAGGTATTAAATTTAGTAATAGAAGTTTGTAGTAAGAAAATTTAGGTATAGCAATTTTAGTAATAGAAATTTTTAGTAAGTGTTGAATAGAGTAGAACTAGGGTATTTAGTTATGTCACTTTCACATTGCCAAATTGAGAGAGAGAGAGACATATTTAGTTATGCTTCTTGTCCGAATGAAATGTTCGGATTATAAGATATATTGAAATGTTTTTGTTAATATTTTGAACCATTGAAATGCAATGAGCACCAAGTTTGAATGCTCATCTGGTGCAGGGTAGATCACCGACGAGCCGGTCGGTGACGCCCAGAAGATCACCGACGACACCCGCGCCCGGTCGAAAACCATCGTCTATAGTGAGTATACATGGTCTATGTGGTCTATGTGGTTTCATAGATGTTTTTATAGATGTAGTAGTAGTAGATGAGTAGCTGTGACAATGTGTACGGACATTTTTGTATCGCAGGGAAAATCTGAGGGGCCTATGTTTTGCCGGAGTATTGATTCATTTATGTTCCGGCAAATTTCAGGCGCTCGATTCGTCCTATTTTAGCAAAGGTCATGCCGGATTTTTCCGTGAATTTTAGCATGACTTGTGCTATAAAGTAGGAAATATCGAGTAACCTTGATTTGCCAAAACAGGAATTAAATGACATTTCGGCAAACGATAGGTAATTTTTTTATGTCATTACTCGATATATGTAACGGGTTGATTGTCATTCTGTCGGGTCTCCTTGTGTGACTTTCGGTCTGTTCTTGAAGGAAGGATGCCGACTGTTGTCGTGGGGGTCGCTTCTCTTCCTTCTTCTCGTGATATACCTTGGTAATACACGAGAGAAGGAGGGGAAGCGACCATCACCGATGGTCCAATTATCTGTGAGGGAGTGTCCACCACATACTATCGAAATATGAGAGAGGAAGAATCTTGACTGTTGTCGTGGGGGTTGCTTCTTCTTCATTCAAAGGTGCTAGATATTTTGGTGTAATTCACTTTCGAATGAACGGAGGAGCGACCATCACCGACGGTCGCAAGTGTTAGAGAGGAAGAATCCCGACTGTTGTCGTGGGGGTCGCTTCTCCTTCGTTCCCGTGTGCTAGACATTTTGGTGTAATGCACTCAGGAACAAAGGGAGGAGAGACCATCACCGAGGGTCGAATATATCAGAGAGGGAGTGCCCACCATATACACCACGTGAGATGAGAGTTTTCAAGGAAAGTCTCGACAGACAAAAGTCAACCCATGGTGAATAGTGATTTGTGTGTTGAGTTCCTGGTAATTGTCGTCAATTTATAATCTTTGAATTTTGAACACAGGAAATGTCTGACGATGATGATAGGATCCCAGAGTGTGAATACTGCTGCGACGACCGGGGTATGTGCGACAGGATGCCTCACCTGCAAAATGGTAGGTTCTTCACTGTCAAGCTGGAAGAGACCTTCGATGTTTGTACGGTGCGCAACGACGACAAGTATTTCTTCGTAATGAATCATGACTTGTGATTCTTTGCTTCAACGCATAATTTCCGGTTTTTTCAATTCGACTAGTACATCCCCTGCCATGCAAGACCTTATGTCTTGGAGAAGCTTGGTTTCCAATACTTTGAGAATATGGAGACGAGGAGAGCTCACCTCAGGAGTAAACATGGTTATGCTTTTCAAGTTAAGCTCTACAATGCGCTTAATCACTCCCATTTTGGTTGCTCAAGTTGGGGAGCTCTCTGCAAGGCCTATCGATTTGCGGAGAATATGCAAATAACCTTTGATATTCGTCCCGAAGATGAAGATATTGAAGATAATATCGGCATTTGGGTCGATGTGGATATGCCTCCTGTTTTTCCTAAATGTGAGTTTGTTGTTAAGTAATTTATATTTTTTATTTAAAAATATTTGGTGTTCATCGCTACTAAACCTGCTTATTTATAATTGTCAACTTATTTCTTATCTTCAAAAAATACTCGGAAAGTTGTGAACATGACGTACTATAGCTATGGCTCCGAGCTTAATTGTGAGGAGAAAGGATATCTTGTCTCATTTATAGATGATGCTGAGACTTTTAAGACCAATCATTTTATCATCCCAAATTATGCTGGATATGTGCCACTACTCCATCAGTTGCTTGATGGTAACTTCATTGCCAAAAATTTGGTATGATTTTGTTAATGATGGTAACTTCGTTGCATATATTCTTCTTAAGAAAACTACATTGCTAACTATATATGTTACTATGTTGTTCAACAGAAGCTCCCGAGCGAGGTTATGCCTCACATGATGCTTACCGAAGGGAGTATGTACATGGTTAGCTTACGATCGTTTCCGCCGATGGCTTACCAAAGAATGGAGCAAACTAATAAAGGTGCGCATGCAACCGATTGGAGACAACATGCGTGTGCGCAAGACAGAAGTTGGCGACAGGTGGATCTCCATTCTCCATTTTGGAGATGGACCGGTTTACCTGTTTTATGCTATTTTACCTAGGAGAGAGGAGTAGTACATAGGTAGTAAGAACAATTAGCTAGTGTTCATTATGACTATGATAATGATGATTAGTTGTTATTATGATGATGAGTTATGTGCTACAATGTGTTAGCTAGAATAATGAGTTGTTATATGACTCATAGATGATGATCATGAGGAGTTGTTATGATGATGAGGAGTTGTTATGACTATGATGATGATGATGATGATGATGATGATGATGAGTTGTTATGATGATGATGATGATGATGATGATGATGATGAGTTGTTATTATGATCTACTAATTCAACTTAGTCACTTTGGATCCATCCACTTGAATCTAATCTACGTTTCTTTCACCCAATGATATAATAACTCATCATGATCACAAAATCATATAATGAGATTACTTTATAAAACCTGCACAAATACATCGCAAATACGCAGAAGAAAATAAAAATACAGGAAATTGTAGCAGTAGCGCTGGTTCTGCCCATGCTACTGCTAGGCAGGGGTAGCAGTAGCGTTGGTAGGACCCACACTACTGCTAGGTAGGGGTAGCATAGCGCTGGTTGAACCAATGCTACTACTAAGCAATAGCAGTAGCGCCGTGCCAGTAGCACGGGACCCAACGCTACTTGTAGGCTTTAATCCCGCACTACTGGTAGGGTTTTCCCTAGTAGTGACGGTGCGCTCGAGGGGCGGCGGCAAGGAGAGATGGTGAAGGAAACAGTGGCGGTGTGCTGGGGAGAGGCAGGGGAAGCGCCGATGGCAGGTGCTGCGCTTGGTCGCCGGAGCGAATGGGAGAGGTGCAGGCGGAGGCGCCAGCACGATGAGGTTTCAGATCCGGCGGTTGGTGAGATTAGCACGCACGATTTGCTTGTCCAGCGCGGGCGAGCGGGCACACCAAATAACCAGTGCGCAATGCAGCTTTTCCCAGCGCGCTGGTGCCTTTTTACCACGCGCGGGATTATAGCACGGCTGTTGGAACGCTACTTTCGGCAGCGCGCGTTATATAGCCAATTTTTTTTCAGCGCGCGACTTATTTAGCGCATCTGTTGGAGATGCTCTGAGAAGAACAGTGGTATCCCCGATCAATTTTAACATGCTCCCTCTTACCCCCCTCTTTTTACATGGAAGGTAATAGAGTAAGAGTTAATCAAACCCACTACTTAATGCAATCAATGGCTCAGATCTATTTTATATTCTTACCTCTCATGTGAAAAGGGAAGGTAAGAAGAAGCATGTTAAAAAACCTCGGTATCTCCAGCACACCAGTGCTCAGTCTCTCGGAGATGCTCATAGGGGTAGGGGGTGCGTGTCTGCGTCCATAGGAACACAAAATTCCGGCATCCAAACGCCTACGAACGTTTTCGCGGACAGTGACCAAACAACACATAAAAAATTAATTCCACAATCATAAATACCATTTCGAAATCACCAAATCCATATTATTATATGCAACATGAAATCTAATCTAGATGGAGCTTGTCGCGATGTGGACGGCTACAACATATGGTGCTGATTATGACAACAACGACACTACTTATCAACGACATGCAGCAGCTGATGCCTCATGGAGCTCTCGCCGCCCGGTGCAACAGCTAGGTGCGCTAAATATCACCCTCGAACGACTAAGTAAAAAATAGATACAACATCATAGAGACCACATGATGACTGTATATGTACGTATAGTGGTGCAGGCATCCCTTTATCCCTAGAAAATTAGAGAAGGGCATACATAACTAGCTAGAGCGTTGAGTACACCACCGTCGAGGCCGAGTTCTTCAAGTTGATCGGTAGTCGGTGAGCACCGGTGGACAGCAAGAAGAGCCACATCACTCATGTACCATTGCCCTCCCGCAGGCCCAGGACGGAGGTTGTTCGCGGCCAGAGCCACGGAGAAGGAGCCCTGTGACATCCAACTCCACGAGCAATAGGGCGACCTGGAGGCTCCTCCCGATAACCTCGACGAGAAACAGGGTTGGAGCAGCACGTGTGACCTTGGTAGGGAGGAAGGTGATGTAATTTGGTCTATTTTGGGCCAGCTCAATAGCCATTTCAGAATTCCTAATAAATTCTAGAGGCCTACTTAGGCCATTCATGCAAGGCAAGAGATGAGACTAAAGTTTAGTCTCACATTGCTAGTTTGGTAGGACCTCCTTATAAGGGAGGATGTTTCCCCACATGTATGAGCATGAGAATAAGAGAGATATTCATGTGCGCTCCACCTTCGCCGCCTGCCTCGTCACGACGCACCGCGGGTTGCGGGAATGAGCCAAGCCGTTGTTTAAATTTTTGCTGCGCACGACTGGTATACGAAAGGTCACATGGAAGCTGAAAGTTTTGATATAGTGGAGATTGAATACGAACGGTGCATCCCTTCGGCTGCTAGCTGTTTGCTTCATCTCCCTCTCTTTGTTTCACCTCCCGTCGCTGCCCGTTCGCCTCCTTCTCATGTGCCTATAAAAGAGAGGTAGCTCCTCTCCAGAGAGGCACATCAAAACACCATCTTTCTCTCGCCATCGAGTTCCAAACTCTGAGCTACTGCTAGGTTCTTCCCCATCCCGGCTTGCGGTGTGCACCGCAGGTCAGGACAGTAGGCCTCCGAAACCCCTCCACTTCCAGTTCTGTACGGGAGAAGGGTGATAAGGTTTTTGGGGAGCGCTCTGCGCGACTACTGACTTCTTCATCACGGAAGCCACAGACGCCGACGACCACTTCCCAAACGATGACTTCTTCCACGACGTCGACAACCTCTTCGACGACATGGCCGGCAAGGACATCGACCCCAAAACCAATGCTTCTGCCGCAGCTCTGTACGTCTTCGTGCTCTTTCGGTTTAAGATCATGTCACAGTTTCTTGTCCTAACTTCTGTTCTACATATGTTATGTTCATATTCACTACTTCAGATGCCATTTGCATACTCTCTGTCAGATTGCATGCCTTGTCTTATCTCTGTTATGATAGTCATGTTTTATCTACTATTTTTGTTAATAAAATCATTTCGTAAATTGCTCATATTTCCAACAACCCAAAAACCTTATTATAGGCAATTTACCCGAAGTGGTTTTGCTGCATCCATGAGGCCTCCTATGTTTGAGGGTGTGCACTATAAGAGGTGGTGTGTGAGAGCTGTTCTATGGTTTCAAACCATGAGTTGTTATGACGTCACTCTTGTCAAACCTGAAGGAGTTCTTAATCCTTAGCAGGAACAAGCTTTTCAGAAAACTGATACCTTGTTTAAGGTTGCTCTCTTGAGTGTTCTTGGTGAGAACATAGTTGATGCTTATGCGTTAATTGATAATGGCAAAGGTATGTGGGACGCACTCGAGGCCAAGTTTGGGGTCTCAGATGCCGGCACTGAGATGTATATCATGGAACAACTCTATGACTACAGGATGACTGATGAGCGCTCCGTGGTTGAGCAAGCTCAAGAGATACAGTCATTTGCTAGAGAACTTGAGTACTTCAATTCTATGTTACCGGGCAAGTTTGTTTCCGGAGGCATCATCACTAAGCTTCCTCTCTCGTGGAGGAACTTTGCTACCTCTCTGAAGCATAAGAGGCAGGAGTTTTCTGTTCCAAATCTCATTGGTACTCTTGATGTGGAAGAAAAGGCAAGAGCGAAAGACATACATGCTCGAGGTATTGAGAGAGGGTCTAGTGCCAATTTGGTATAGAAGAAAAACTTCCAGCCCCATAAGTTCAAGAACAAGGGCAAGTTTGATGGTAAAGGGAAGTTTGATGGGAATAACAAGACTTCACAGCACACCAACTTCAAGAAGAAGACGGACAAGAAGAAAGGAGTTTTTCATGTGTGCGGAGATCCTGATCATTGGGCTCCTACTTGCCCTAACGGTTATGACAAGAGTCAATATGGGAAAGGCGGCAAGACCGCTAATACTGTCATTGGTGACATTGACATGAAGGATAATGGGTATGGTATATTTCCCACTATTCTTTCAGTATGTCATTCTCATGATTGGTTGATTGACACGGGTGCTAATGTACATGTATGCGGTGATATTTCCATGTTTTTTTCTTATCAGACCGCAGGGACTTCCACCGTGCTGATGGGTAATGGTTCAAGTGATTCTATTCGTGGTGTTGGCACGGTCAATCTGAAGTTTACTTCGGGGAAGATCGTGCGGCTGAAGAACATACATTATGTCCCCTCCGTTAATAAAAATATTATTACCGGCTCTCTTCTGTGTAGAGATGGTTACAAGCTTGTCTTCGACTCGAATAAATTCGTAATATCCAAGTATAGAACTTTTGTTGGTAAAGGCTATGAATCATGAGGCTTGTTCCGCTTGTCAGATGTTTGCAATAAAGTTGTTAATCATGTTTGCAACAATAGTGAATCAAATGTCTGGCATTCACATCTCTGTCATATTAATTTTGGATGCATGACGAGGCTAGCCAAGTTGAACTTAATACCTAATTTCACCATTGTCAAGGGATCTAAGTGCCAAGTTTGTGTGCAAGCTAAACAACCTCGCAAGTCTCATACAACTTCGGAAACAAGAAATCTTGCATCATTAGAGCTCGTACATTTAGATCTTTGTGAAATGAATGACGTTTTGACAAAAGGTAGAAATAAATATTTCAGGATGTTAATTGATGACTCCACTAGATACTATAATGTGTATCTCCTGAAATCAAAAGATGAGGCTTTGAACTTTCTCAAGATCTATAAAGCTGAAGCGGAAAACTAACTTGATCGAAAGATCAAGAGGCTTATGTCTGATCATTGTGGAGAGTATTTCTCCAATGAATTTAATTCTTTCTGTGGGAACATGGTCTAATCCATGAGAGGACGCCTCCCTATTCGTCTCAGTCAAATTGGGTAGCCAAAATAAAGAACCGTACTCTAACTGATTTGGTTAACACCATGTTAGACACATCGGGTCTCTCCAAGGCAAGGTGGGGGAGGCGATATTGATTGCATGTCATGTCCTAAATCGATTTCCCACAAAGAACAAAGAAATAACTCTATTCGAGGAATGGGGGAAGAAAAGGTTAAAACTCTCTTACCTACAAACTTGGAGCTGCTTGGCAAAAGTCAATGTGCCAACTCCAAAAAGAAGCGCAAGCTTGGACCAAAAATTGTGGATTGTGTTTTTCTTGGGTATGCTTTTCATAGCATTGGTTATAGATTCTTGATTGTAAAATCTGAGGTATGAAACATGCATGTCGGTACAATCATGGAGTCGAAAGATGCGACTTTTTTTGAAGATATCTTTCCCATAAAGGACATGGGTAGCTCATCAAATCAGGAGTTGCCTAGTTCATCGAGTCGGGATGTAGTTGCAATCTCTGAACCTACCATTCCGATGCAACATCTTGAAGATCATGTGGAGGACAATAATGAGACTCCTAAAAGAAGCAAGAGATAGAGCACTGCAAAGTCCTTTGGTGATGATTTTCTTGTGTATCTCATAGATGACACTCCTAGTCTATTTCAGAGGCATATGCATCTAAAGATGCTGACTACTGGAAGGAAGCAGTCCATAGTGAGATGGATTCCATCCTGGCAAATGAAATATGGGAGATCACTGATCGTCCTTATGGGTGCAAACCTATAGGGTGCAAATGGGTATTCAAGAAGAAGCTTAGGCCTGATAGTACTATTGAGAAGTACAAGGCCAGACTCGTGGCAAGGGTTATACCCAAAAGGAAGGTGAAGACTTCTTTGATACTTACTCACTTGTGGCTCGACTGACCACTATTCAAGTACTACTTTCATAACTGCCTCACATGGTCTTATCGTTCATCAAAGATGTTAAGAGTGCTTTCCTAAATGGAGAGTTGGACGAGAAAATTTACATGGAACAACCAGATGGGTTTATTGTGGACGGTCAGGAAGGAAAGGTGTGCAAATTGTTGAAGTCTTTGTATGGACATAAGCAAGCACCTAAGCAGTGACATGAGAAGTTTGAAAGAACTTTAACAACTACAGGCTTTGTTGTAAACGAAGTTGACAAATGTGTGTACTATCACCATGGTGGGGGGCGAGGGGGTTATCCTTTGCTTGTATGTTGATGACATATTGATTTTCGGAACAAATCTGAAAGTTATTAAGGAGGTCAAGGATTTCCTATCTCGTTGTTTTTAGATGAAGGATTAAGGAGTAGCGGATGTCATTCTGAACATCAAGCTATTGAGGGATGATGATGGTGGGATTACATTGCTTCAATCTCACTATGTGGAAAAGATCTTGAGTCGCTTTGGCTATAGTGACTACAAGCCCTCTCCAACACCATATGATGCTAGCATGCTGCTTTCAAAGAATCGAAGAATTGTAAGAGATCAATTGAAATATTCTCAAATTATTGGCTCACTTATGTATTTAGCCAGTGTGACACCGTGGATTTTTCCATTTTTCTGGTATTTATTGAATATTTGTTTTTTTGCATTTGAATTTCAGTCAACTCTTTTGGACTTGCCAGTTGGAAATTCTTTTGATTTTCTTCCAAGTGTGTGTTCTCACTCCCAAATCATCTCTTGATTTCATCTCTCCCAAGATCATGCCATGGAATAAATTTTCTAATGGCATAATATTCATTTTCCTCCTGAAAATGAATATTTTCTCAATCTGCTATGAAGCAAACCTCATTTTTCTTGCTCTAAGAATCCTCAATAAATTCCCAAATATTCTTTGGATCATGCCTCACCTTCCTATGCAAAAATATTCCCTAGTCATGTGGAGAAGTTTGGCTCAACAAAAAAAATTCATTTCTGGGCAGTGAAGTCATTTTGTGAAGCAAGTACATTTTTGCTTGATCCAACTGAGCTGAAATTTTTATCACATGGCTACCTTCCAACCAGAAGCCTCTCCACAAAAATCCACACTCTATCTCCCTGTGGTTTTCTCTCAAGTTCCATCAACAGTTTCTGTCGAGAAACATGCCACCAAGCTCAAGTCGTGTCTGGTCGACATTGTGGCAAACAAAGGGTACCCATAGGCTCAGTGTTGAAAGGACTCGACTCTAGACAAGGTCTGGCTGCCCTGGCGCACCACGTTGGACCAGTGCACGCGGTGACCGCATGAAAACAAGGTGTTCGACAGGCAGTCGGCGCGCTCTGCCCATCGGGACCTCTATGCCTTCGTCCGTTCGCTCGCCTCGCGCCACCGCAGCTTGCCTTGGACCCTCTCCAGCTTCACTCACATCCTCCCAACTATCCTCTGCTACATCCCGACGCCGGTAGCCTGCATGGCGGACGTGGACACGGCGGCACAATGAGCACAATGCCCGTGCGTGAACGATGCGTCCCACCCCGTGCCCTGTTGCTTGGCCTTTCCTCTCCACTGTGTTTGGACGAACTCCAGTGAACTATCTCGTCGAGCCCGAGCTCTCTAGACCCCTCTCTCCTCTCCAGAACACTCTCCGACGGCCTCGAGCTCTGCCTCCTCGCCGCCTATAAATACAGCCCATCCCAAGCCGTTCAAACCATCCCATCCTCCTCCTCTGGCCACAAATCGAGTAGCAAAGTAGTGCGGGAAGGCTGGGAGGGCCTCTGGCCGCCGATCCTCGCCGGAGTTGGACGTGGATCCCCCTCGGCCGTCCACTCGCTCCGGTGCTCTTCGACCCCGTCCACCTCTCCAGTCGCGTTCGTGTGGTTCTCCTGAGCACGACGGTGCTCCTGGTTCATCGGGATTCCGCCGGAATCATCTTGTCCGATGAGCTCCGACGCCCGCCGTCTGTGGAGAAGACCATTCCGACACCGTCCAACCACCACTGCCCTCGCTCCGGGTACGTGTGTGTTCGTCTAGTTGAGCTACACCCATCCCTCTCATCTCCAGCGGTCGTCGTGGCCTCCTCGCTGGAGCAATGTCGGTGACAGAGCCACCTCTCTGATTCCCCTCTCTCTCTCTCTCTCTCTCTCTCTCTCTCTCTTTCTCTCTATTAAACCTGACATGGGGTCCCACCCGTCAGTATCTCTCTCCCTCACCCGAAGCGGTATGAGTGGAGGTGTATTCGAAGAATACGCCTTCGATGTGGCGCTTTCTAGATTTTTTTCAAATTTTAGTTAGTTTCAGAGATTTGACCCTAACTTTCATCAGCTATATATTTTAATCCATAAGTCCAAATGAGTTGATTATTTTTGCAATAGCTTTGTTATGAGCTCTTCTTTCTGCATGAATATTTTGAGAATTTACTTTGCTCTAGATATTTTCTGGTGAAATAAAATGCTTTATGTGACAGTTTCTTTTTGGGATTTTATTTATTTTCAGAAGGTCCAGATTGCCTTGAAGAGGACCAGGAGTTCAGTGACCCTCCTCTCAATTAAGGCAAGCCACTACAATCATTTGCAAGGATGGCATTGCAGTAGTAATGATTTCACTTGAACTAAATTCATATTATTGCATTTATTCAATTTAAATGATTTAACTTGTGCTAGTATTTCTTTCATGCTTTGATGTTATAGTAGAATGCTTGGTATCTTGTTTGTGTAGACAATAGACTTTACTTCATAACCTCATGCTTATGATAATGTCTTCATTCTTATGATTCGTTGCATGTGCATTTCATGGCATATTATGACTCGAAATTTTTGTTTTCAAGTTAAACATTATTATAATCCAACTTGAACATGCTGTTGATCGAGTCATGGTGCCACCTAATCGAGCTTCCCAGTGCAACCACATTTGCCTATATGGGAAGGCCCTAATGTGGTCTATTGTCATGCCTCTTGCCAGTGCCTCCAACTAAGGAAGGTTATGCGCTTGCGCTACCCTGGCCCGGTAAGCAGGCATAACCTTGTTTGCCCATTGTTGTATGGTACCATTGTCCCCGTTTGGGACTGTTTTTGTTTTGCCACGATGGTGGCCGGCCACGAAGGTGGCAAATGTCCAGAGTGGCATCTAGGGCCACCCATGACTAAGCCCAAAGGGGAGTTTGTTGGAGTGGCCGGGAGAGTGTCTTGCAATAGATTGGTTTTGTCGGAACGCCGTTGGTCCACCCGAATGGGAGTACGAGGCCATGGGTTCTGTGGTATGGGTACAGTGCACTAACCTCTGCAGAGTATAATCTATCGATAGTCACATCCTCGGTCATGGACACGGTTCGTAGTAGGTCACACTATGGGTCAACATGAATAATTAACTTGCACACTAATGATATCATTATGGCACATGCTATGGTTGGTGATCGTGTGATGATCATCGAGCTTGTATCAAATGTGGTCTGGTGGTGATCACCGTGGTAAGATGGTGAATGCGGTTACAAGGTAACTGTTGGGGACATACATAACAGGTAGGCCCACGAAGGGTCAAAGATCATAAAGCACGGGGTCCACATATCAGATGGGCCCAGAGCATCACTCGGACAATCGACAAACCATCCACTCGGATGACCATCAAGTCACTCAGACGGCAACACACACTCGGAGCATAGCACTCCACTCGACGAACTCATTCCACTCGGAGCACCTGATCTCACTCGGATATGCGAAGACCAAACAGTCGACAAGGCAGTCGGAGCATCATTCTCATAGTGGAGGTTTCGTAGTGGGCTGACATTATGGCATTTATGCCCTTCTTTGTAACATAGGAGGTGAGGGGGTGGCGCCACCCCCCACCACTAGACTGGGGGGCTTTTTTCTTCCATCTCTCTCTCTCTTTCACCATGGGGCTAAGGCATGGAGATCCGTTCTCGCCTCTCTCTCTCAAATACATCATGTAACTCCGCGTTCATGACAGATAAGGAAAGCCTCTCCGAAGCACGAGACGTAGGGTTGTTATCTCCACCGTGAGAGGCCCGAACTCGCTAAAACCACTATGTCACCCATATGCATCTCGATAGATCATGCTCCTTTATCCTACCCCTCTCTCATTGTTGGAATCGTTCCCACGACAGTTGGCGCCCACCGTGGGGCATGGCGTCTATCGAGCCATGATGCAGATGGTTATTTCTTCAATCTTGCTGCGCTTCTCCGTTGTTCACTCGTCGTCTTCGATCTCGTCTGCGAACGCCGTCACCGCTCTCTCGCACATGGCAGAGGCACATGCGGACGAGTAGGCGAAGAAATTGGACCCGTCCGACCCCTGGAGCGCTGAAGTGCTGCGTCGCACTCGCCGGCCTCAACCGCACTCACCGGCCCATCACCGTGCTCGCCCGCCCTGCAGCGCGCTTGGTGGCCCCGCACCACGGGTGCCGCTCAGCGACGCGCTCACCGGCCCTTGCCTTCATCACCAGCAGCACGAGGTACCTGGCCACATGCTTCTCCTTCATCTGCGTCGTCTACATCGGAGAGTACGTACCCCGCAATCCCAAGTGCATAACATGGTCTTCAAAATTCATGTAGTGGGTTGGCCGTTTCGTTGAGGTAATCACCTCATTAAGCGGCCAATTAGATGAGGATTTCCATTGCCGGTTACTCCATGGAGTGAAGGCCTAATTACCGCAGCCAATTAATGCTCATCGCACGGTGCTCCGCCATCCTTACACTCCCGTATGGTTGGGCTAGTGCATTCGTGCACTCAATTGGCAAATAACCCAATTGCATGCCCTGTGCCAGTTACCATTCCATTAAGATACACATCTCATTAAGCGGCCAATTAGGCGAGGATTCCGTTACCTAATTAGGATGATTGATTTCCTCCGCTTTTTCCGCAATCTGATGGCTTAATTGATTACCTTTCGGTTTCCACGCCGATTAATTTGTGCATGCATGCATGGCCATCCGTGGTCTTTAATCCTTGCCAGATGGCATCCGTGCAGTGACACTTTAGTCCAGCAAAAAATATACGCGAATGTACATGTACTTGCTAACTTGCAGGCTTACTGAGACAAACAACGTCGCCCGACCGACTGATCATTTATTCCACTCCACTTATGGCGTGGCGACCGGATCGCAGCCCAGCTGTGTTTCGCTCAGCCGATTCACCTTTTTACTCGGCCGGCTAATCCGGATATAATTTTTGCACTCTGGACAACAAACATGCAGGTTACACATACAACTAAACGTCCAGCATCATTCGGGTGAGTTATGCACTCGGACAAGCAATGCGCAGGTTTTCTCGGACAATTAAACGTCCGGGCACTCACCCGCCAGATTTGTTGTCACTCGGTTGGGCTCTGCACTCCGCGGGACGCGTCTACTTCACTCGGACGTCCCGCGTATCGCCACTCCGCGGGACGCGTCTACATCACTCGGACACCCCGCGCGTCGCCACTCCGCGGGACACGTCTACTTCACTCGGACGTCCCGCGCGTCGCCACTCCGCGGGACGCGTCTACTTCACTCGGACGCCCCGCGCATCGCCACTCCGCGGGACACGTCTACTTCACTCAGACGCCCCGCGCACGTCACTCCGTTGGACGCGTCTGCTTCACTCGGACGCCCCGCGCATCGTCACTCCGCGGGACGCGTCTCCTTCACTCGGACGCCCGGCACGTCTACTTCACTCGGACGCCCCGTGCGTCGCCACTCCGCGGGACGCGTCTACTTCACTTGGACACCCCGTGTGTCGCCACTCCGCGGGACGCGTCTGCTTCACTCGGATGCCCCGCGCATCGTCACTCCGCGGGACGCGTCTCCTTAACTCGGACGCCCCACACGTCTACTTCACTCGGACGCCCCGTGCGTCGCCACTACGCGGGACGCGTCTACTTCACTTGGACACCCCGTGCGTCGCCACTCCGAGGGACGCGTCTACTTCAATTGGACACCCCGTGTGTCGCCACTCCGCGGGACGCGTCTGCTTCACTCGGACGCCTCGCGCATCGTCATTCCGCGGGACGCGTCTCCTTCACTCGGATGCTCCGCACGTCTACTTCACTCGGACGCCCCGTGCGTCGCCACTTCACGGGACGCGTCTCCTTCACTCGGACGCCCCGCACGTCTACTTCACTCGGACGCCCCGTGCATCGCCACTCCGCGGGACGCGTCTACTTCACTTGGACGCCCCGTGCATCGCCTCTGGGTTGGTCACCTCATCACCAATCGGCCGCCCCGCGCGTCGCCTCTGGGTTGGTCACCTCATTACCACTCGGCCGCCCCGCGCGTCGCCCCTTGATTGGTCACCTCATCACCACTCGGACGCCCCGCACGTCTACTTCACTCGGACGCCCCGTGCGTCGCCACTCCGCGGGACGCGTCTACTTCACTTGGACGCCCCGTGCGTCGCCTCTGGGTTGGTCACCTCATCACCAATCGGCCACCCCGCGCGTCGCTTCTTGGTTGGTCACCTCATCACCACTCGGACGCCCCGTGCGTCGCCACTCCGCGGGACGCGTCTACTTCACTTGGACGCCCCGTGCGTCGCCTCGGGGTTGGTCACCTCATCACCAATCGGCCGCCCCGCGCGTCACTTCTTGGTTGGTCACCTCATCACCACTCGGCGGCCCCACGCGTCGCCACTCGGTTGGTCACCTCATCACCACTCGGCCGCCCTGCGCGTCGCCTCTGGGTTGGTCACCTCATTACCAATCGGCCGCCCCGCGCGTCGCCTCTGGGTTGGTCACCTCATCACCACTCGGCCTCCCCGCGCGTCGCCCCTTGGTTGGTCACCTCATCACCACTCGGATGCCCCGCACGTCTACTTCACTCGGACGCCCCGTGCGTCGCCACTCCGCGGGACGCGTCTACTTCACTTGGACGCCCCGTGCGTCGCCTCAGGGTTGGTCACCTCATCACCAATCGGCCGCGCCCCGGCGTCGCTTCTTGGTTGGTCACCTCATCACCACTCGGCCGGCCCACGCGTCGCCACTCGTTGGTCACTCATCATCACTCGGCAGCCAGCGCGTCGCCTCTTGGTTGGGCACCTCATCACCACTCGGGCTGCCCACGCGTCGCCCCTTGGTGGTCCCCTCATCACCACTCGGCCGCCCGCGCGGTCGCCACTTGGTTGGTCACCTCATCACCACTCGGCCGCCCGTGCGTCACCTCTTGGTTGGTCACCTCATCACCACTCGGCCGCCCCGCGCGTCGCCTCTGGTTGGTCAACTCATCACCACTCGGCCGCCCCGCGCCGTCGCTTCCTGGTTGGTCACCTCATCACCACTCGGCCGCCCACGCGTCGCCACTCGGTTGGTCACTCATCACCACTCGGCCGCTCCGCGGTCGCCTTGGTTGGTCACCTCATCACACTCGGCCGCACGCACGTCGCCACTCGGTTGGTCACCTCATCACCACTCGGCCGCCCCAGCGTCGCCTCTGATTGGTCACCTCATCACCACTCGGCCGCCCCGGCGTCGCTTCTTGGTGGTCACATCATCACCACTCGGCCGCCCACGCGTCGCCACTCGGTTGGTCACCTCATCACCACTCGGCCCTGGGTGGTCACCTCATCACCACTCGGCCGCCCCGCGCGTCGCCATCGGTTGGTCACTCATCACCACCGGCCCGCCCGCGCGTCGCCTCTTGGTTGGTCACCTCATCACCTCGGCCGCCCGCGCGTCGCCTCTTGGTTTTGGTCACCTCATCATCACTCAGCCGCCCCGCGCGTCGCCTCTTGGTTGGTCACCTCATCACCAGTCGGCCGCCCCACGCGTCGCCTCTTGGTTGGTCACCTCATCACCACTCGGCCGCCTCGCGCGTCGCCACTTGGTTGGTCACCTCATCACCACTCGGCCGCCCCGCGCGTTGCCTCTCGGTTGGTCACCACATCACCACTCGGCCGCCGCGCGCTTCGCCACTCGGTTGGTCACATCCTCGCCACTCGGCCGCCCCGTGCGTCGCCACTCGGTGAGACACATCTACATCAATCAGTCGCCCCACGCATTGCCATCGGTTGAACACATCTTCACCACTCGGCCACTCGCGCGCCTTCAGACAGCTAAGTCATTCTACATGCGCTACATTCTGTTATTTCCGTGTTCCCGAGTATCCTGTAATTCACACATCACGTTCACTCGGAGGCCACGCCACCGAGTGTACCTCTACGCTCGGCTGCTTATTTTCACATACTTGCTTAGTACTGGTTATGTGACTCCCGAGTCCAACTTCCATTTTTTCGCATACATCATTCACAAACACCATGTGTTCTTCATTTCGAGTTTGCATCGGTCCTCTGGGGCTGCAACTCAGTCGAAACACTACACTTCCATTTTATTTGAGCCAGTACTCCAACGAGTTCAGTCGGATCCTTCACTTCGACAAGTTCGAATGGATCCTTTGATCTTCTAGACTCTTGCTGGTTAACCAGCAAGCCCCTTGCACTCCCAGCGGGTGTCTATGGGTGTTATTCACACAAATTATTTCAGCACACATCAAATTTCCTCGAGAAATTGTTACGTTGGCTTGTGCTATTTTTCTTACACAAGTTACACGACCACTCGACGGCCCTATGCGCCAACTTCATCGCTACTCAGACTCGATCACCATACCGGTCTTAGCGCACCACAACACCGACCTTGTCGCTCTGTTGACTTCAAACACATCCGGCCGACCCCTCTGTGGGATCCTCTTCATCGTATCAATGATATAGACCTCGTCAGGCATGAGACAGATAAGTCACTTTTGTAATCAAACTGCACACTTCAGTCCTTTGCGAGTTTGCCTCTTTCGAGCATCACTCGGAAGCTCCTCCTGACCATTACCCGAGTCCGACTCGATGAATTACAATTTATCCATTCAAAACTATATTAATCGTGTTCCGACAGGACCGCGGTCGAAGCCTATAGTATGCTCGGGGGCTACGCCACACTCGGGGGCTACACCGCACTCGGGGGCTGCAGCTCATTCAGAATCACACTCTCCTGAGTGGTTGAATACTTCATCACCAGACAGATCTTTCACTTCAAACAAATGCATCCGATCCGGCACTTTGACAAGTTACATAATCACTCAGATGCTCTGCGCGCCATCTTCGTTCCTACTCAGGCTCAGTTGTCGTGCCGGTCTTGATGCGTCGCAACCACACTACACCAACCTCGTCGCTACATCATCTTCGAAAACATCTGGCTAACTCTTCCGAGGACCATCTTTGCCAGTTGGCTGGACACGTAGTCTTTCACTCGGCTGCCCCGCGCATCCTCACCACTCAGCCTCCCCACGCATCGCCACTCGGTTGTGCACGTCCTCGCCACTCGGCCGCCCCGCGCATCGCCACTCGGTTGTGCACGTCCTCGCCACTCGGCCGCCCCGCGTGTTGCCACTCGGTTGTGCTCGTCTTCGTCACTCGGCCGCCCCACGCGTCACCACTCGATTGTGCACGTCTTCACCACTCGGCCGCCTCGCGCGTCGCCACTTGGTTGTGCACGTCTTCACCACTCGACCGCCCCGCACGTCACCACCCGGTTGTGCACGTCTTCACCACTCGGCCGCCCCGCGCGTCGCCACCTGGTTGTGCACGTCTTCACCACTCGGCCGCCCGGCGCGTCGCCACTCGGTTCTGCACGTCTTCACCACTCGGCCGCCCCGCGTGTCACCATCAGTTGGACATGTCTTCACCACTACACCCCAACACGGGAACGACTAAGTTACTCATATGATCAAACCTCATATCACACTCTGTAGCGAGCTTACCTCTTTCGAGCATCACTCGGGGGCTACGCATAGACGAAGGTTATGCCACCCTCAGGGGTTACGCCCATTTGATCAACCTGTTGATCACATCAGGAATATTTTTCTGACCATACATGATCGGTCCGCCGAAGATCTATAAGGGTAGCACTGTCCACTCGGACATTCACCCAAATCATTACCTGGAGTCATCTTCAGGACTACAAAAGGGTGAAAACGACGCTCCTCTACGGATACACTTGGCCCTTATTCTAGGCTCCAAGGCATCAGTTTCACAAACTTGGACTTAGAGATGGCATGTGCTGGTGTTCCCCCAGGATAATGAGTGGCCTCTCTCTGGAGAGTCAGCCCACACGCTAGCCACGCCACTCGGGTTTCATGGCACGTCCACATCGGACCACTAGTCTATCTCCTCCGGGAGACATACGAGTGCCACCAAGTTTTTCCTTGCAGTCAACTTACCCCGATAAGTCGGGAAGCGCGTCCACTCGGACAAATACCCCTTTCATGCAAAAGGGTGAAAACAAGAAGCTAACGATCAATGTAAGAAGTACTACTGGAATGATTACTCCCTGGAGTGTCCAGCTTTTTCTACAGTTGGCAGCTTCGAGGCCGAATTCATTCATCGTGCCGAGAGCACGAAGATTCACCTGTTTGACCCAGTTCCAGGTTGAACTTATTTACCGTGCCGAGTGCACGAAGATCAGTCCGACTGATTCATTATTCACCGTGCCAAGCGCGTGAAGATCCATCTGATTGACTCAATTTCAGACTAAAAGATATTTACCGTGCCGACTGCATGGAGGTTTACCAGGAGACCTAAACCCTCTGCTAGACTCATGTAGTCCGACATAGGCTCGGGGACTACACCCAGTGGGTGCACTCAGCATGCCCCGACTAGAAGAGAACTCAGAAAGAAACATTTTGCTCGGTCAAATCCAGCACCAACATTCAAGTACAACAAACCCTAAAGACTCCAACCGACTACCAGCAATCAGTCGGAGTCTCGGGGGCTACACCCTATGGGTGCGCTGATCGCGCACCCATAGAACAAAATTCCGAGCAATCTGTTACTCGACGCAAGACCAGCTCCAGATCACTCAAGTACTACTCGACTTCTGAGTCGAGGAGAAACAAGCTAGACCAATACCAGATCTTCAAGTACTACTCGACCTCCGAGTCGGAAAGGAACAAGTTCGATCAGCACCAGCTAAGAAGATTTTTAGTTCTCTCAGACACCCGCCGACTGCCCGCAGTCGACAACGGTCTCGGGGACTACACCCAGTGGGTGCACTCAGCGTGCCCCCACTGGAGTAATCTCCACTCGGTACGATCTGACCGGTCCAAGTGACGAACAACAAACAAACAAGTTTGGACTACCAAAAAAATCCTATAAGGTGAGTTTAACGCTCCTCCGTGGACCTGTTTTGAGCCTTCTTCTAAGACTCAAAGCGTGAAACTCATAAGTTTGGATCTAGAACCGACTCGTATTGACGTTCCCCCGGGATAAGAATGGCATCTCTCCGAGAGAACAGTCCATGCGTCAATCTTGTCGCCCGGATTTAATGACACACCCATACTCTGATCACGAGTTAACCTCTTCCGAGAGATGAACGGATGTCACCAAGTTGCTCCTCACGGTCACTTATCCCAGATCAGTCGGGAAGCGCAGTGCCAGAATCTATTGAAATTTTGTTCAAACCTTGGTTGTCTGAAAGCACGATGATGGGTACCGAGTATTTCCGTAATCACTCAGGCCAAATTGTGTCTTTCACAAACTCGTTCTGCAAAATCACAACCAATTCGGGGGCTAATGTTGGGGACATACATAACAGGTAGGCCCATGAAGGGTCAAAGATCATAAAGCACGGGGTCCACATATCAGATGGGCCCAGAGCATCACTCGAACAATCGACAAACCATCCACTCGGATGACCATCAAGTCACTCAGACGGCAACAACCACTCGGAGCATAGCACTCCACTCGACGAACTCATTCGACTCGGAGCACCTGATCTCACTCGGATATGCGAAGACCAAACAGTCGACAAGGCAGTCGGAGCATCATTCTCATAGTGGAGGTTTCGTAGTGGGCTGACATTATGGCATTTATGCCCTTCTTTGTAACATAGGAGGTGAGGGTGTGGCGCACTCTATGTAAGCCACCCCCACCACTAGACTGGGGGTTTTTTTTCTTCCATCTCTCTCTCTCTTTCACCATGGGGCTAAGGCATGGAGATCCGTTCTCGCCTCTCTCTCTCAAATACATCATGTAACTCCGTGTTCATGACAGATAAGGAAAGCCTCTCCGGAGCACGAGATGTAGGGTTGTTATCTCCACCGTGAGAGGCCCGAACTCGCTAAAACCACTATGTCACCCATATGCATCTCGATAGATCATGCTCCTTTATCCTACCCCTCTCTCATTGTCGGAATCGTTCCCACGACAGTAACCGAGATGGTAAGCTGGTCCGAGGGACCATGAGATCTGGTCACGTACACCTCATGAGTAACATGCCATGTTCTTGCATTTAACCTGATTAAATATCATGTTATTGTTTGTCATATTTTCTTTGGTTGTCATGAGCTTCCGAGTACATTCAAAGTACTCACCTCGTGTGGCATGCCAGTTTTAGGAGAAGCTGTACCAGGAGTCGGAGTTAATTTGTTCACCGTAGTCTAGGTCGTGTCCCAGCAGTGTCCCTGTGAGATGGAGTCCTTCTACGTCGCCATTCCGCTGCCGTGTAACTCTATTGTTATCACTGAAGCCCATTGTCGGTGTACTAAGTATTGGGCCTTTAGTACCCCGTACTTGTGCACGGGCAGTTGTAGCCATACCTGCGGCAAGGCTTGTCGGGGAACAGCTGAAGATTAATCCAAGATTATCAGAGACATTCAAGCCAAGGACCAGAAGATAAAGGAGAACTGGAGATCAGGGGCTCGGCCCCCGGCAAGATCTTGCCGGGGTAGCCTGCGGAGCCCGGCAAAATCTTGTCGGGATAACCCGCGGAGCCCGGCAAGATTCGCACCCCGGCAAGGTTCCGCCACTGTGCCACCGTTCCAGCGCAGTGACCAAGCCTGGCATTCTGGCCCCATCTCCGGATGCGTGACAAGGTGCTAGTGGAGGTAAGCTTAAGCGGTGCTGATGGGATGGCTCCTTTTTCCATCCCCAAGAAAGTAGGGACACCTAAACGGACACTTCACGGTGCATTAAATGCATTTGTCCTAAACCGCAAGTGGTTAGCTATGATAACCCTGTAGCTACTTTACACCTCGCGTATGAACAGTTCGCCACTGTGGTGACCCCTTTGATCATATAAAAGGAGGCCCAAGACAACTGTTACAGGGGAAGAACACTCTCGGCCCATTCTGCAAGCGTAGCCGCTACACGAACACACTGTTCATCGCAAGCGCTCCAAGAACTGGGACGAATACTCTGATAATAAACAAAAGTAGGAGTAGGGTTTTACGATGATTAGCGGCCCGAACCTAGGTAAAAATCCCCTCGCGCTGGTCCTCAGTTCTGCTCTTTGTGCATACCTCTCTCCCTGCCGAATCGTAAAGGGGTCCTCTGGGATCCCATAGGTGTCGTACGCCGACATCTTTGGCGCGCCAGGTAGGGGGATCGAGGTTGCGCGAACCTGATCTGGTGATCAGCATGTCAATTTCTTCACCATTTTTTTCATCATGCCGCCCAAGAAGTAGGGTGCGGCAGCGGGTGTTCCGTCTACGTTCGTCTTGCCCGTGCCTACTCGGACGGGTGACGGCTTGGATGCAGGAGATGGAGGTTTAGAGCCTCCATGGCGTCCTGGTGATCCAAGCCAGGCGAGCGGCGTCGTTCGCAGCGGCAACGGCAACCCGCACGTCGCTAGATCCAGAGATGGAGCCGTGCTGCCTACGGGCGGCGCAGCGAACTCCAGAGATCGGAGGACGCCTTCTAAGACTCTCACGCCGGCGCAAGCGTTGCGGCCTTCTCAGGTCGCACGCGACGAGTAGCGCCGAGACATCGTTGGGTCTGAACGTCCCCATGGAAAGACTTCTGCGTATCGATCCCAAGGTGCGCAGGTCGAGTATGCACGCCAAACTGCCGATGGAGGTGGCGCGCGGTCGCGCGATCGTGTTGGCGCTCCTTCTAACACTGTTAGGAGTTAGAGCACCTCACGTACCTCGCACCTGTCGCCGCCACCTACGCTGGCAGAAGCCTTGGCACGTGCGCAACTCCTCCTCGACTTCCCTCCTGCTCCGGAGAAGATGGAGGAGTGGCGATCTACTATCCAGAGCCTCATCGGCTTCGTCAACAAGGATGGGCCACAGCCTGCGGGGCCCTCGCGGCAGTGGTCTATCAACCCAACACGAGCCGATGGTGAGAAGACTGGGGGTGGTGCGACCACGGTGCACTCCCCACCACGACAGCAACAGCGGTCGTCAACCCGGCGGACTGACGGCCGTGATGACGATTCCACGGCGTCATCCGATCTGCGGATGCGCCGCGATCAGCATCAAGTTCTTCAGGAATGGGGCAAAGAAGATGCTCGAACTACCATCGAGCGGCGACGGGAGGCGCATTATCAGTCCGATAAATGCGCAGGGCCTACTGTCGACAAGCCTGCGCCAGGGGACGTAGGCGACTTGCCCTATGAGGTTGGTTGTCCAGCGTTTACCCGTGAGTTGCGGCGAGTCCAGTGGCCCAATTCCCGAACATTCAAACCAGAGGTCCCGGAGAAATATGACGGCAAGACTCACCCCTCGGAGTTCTTAAGCATCTACACCATTGCGGTGCAGGCTGCTGGGGGCCGAGACGATAAGATACTTGCCAACTACTTCTCGTTGGTGCTCAAACCCAACGTCAGGTCATGGTTGATGCATTTGCTGGAGAATTCCATTTCTTCCTGGTCAGATTTGTGCCATCAGTTTGTTGGCGCCTTTGTTGCAGGCCACCAAGCTCCTGGCCAAGAGTGTGATTTGCATCTCCTCCCTTAAAAGGAGGGCGAACCCCTGCGCAAGTTTATCCAGAGATTTAGCCGGGTGCAATACAATATTCCAGACGTTCATCCTGCCGCTGTTGTTAGCACGTTTCATCAGAACGTGCGCAACTGCAAAATGCGCGAAGAGCTGGCAATGAACAAGGTCAAAAGTATCACCGAGCTTTACGCTTTGGCCGACAAGTCTGCTCGAGCTGAACAAGGGAGGAAACTCCCTAGCGAGGGTGTTGGCGCGGGGGGGGGGGGCGAATCAGAAGATGAAGATGTTGCAACCTCGCCAAAGAAAGGCCGGCGGCGGAACAAGAAGCGCAGAGGCAAGGCCGTGCTTGCTGTAGAGGAATTCGGCAACCCCGGCATCGCCAAGAAGGCCAAAGTTGACGACCCCGGCAAGGAAGTTGCCGGGTGCGCCTCCTGCCAGGCCTTGGTAGCTGCCGACAAGTCAGAAAACTCCGGCAAGCAGTATTGCAAGATCCATCGCACCAAAGGCCACGATCTCCAAAACTGCCGACAAGTTGAGCAGCTTGTCGAGAAGCAGAGAGCTGAGTACGAAAGACGAGACAAGGAGAAGGCCCAAGACGGTGCTGAGGGATTTGGCAAGAAACATGGTGGCCGAGGAGGCCGCCACGGCAAGGCTAAGCAACAGAAGGAAAAGCCCGCCCGAGGCCGCGACAAAGACGAGGGAGGTGATGATGATGAGGAAGACGACGAATCCAGCGAGCACGAGTTTCAGAAAGCCACAAAGGCCATGTGTATTGATGGGGGCACATCGTTGCATTCTTCTCATCGCCAACTTAAACAGTGGGTGCGTGAGGTTAATGCAACGAAGCCGTCGTTTGAGTCACGCAAACCTTTGAAGTGGTCCAGCACGCCTATCATTTTTGACGCCGAGGATCACCCTGATCGCACAACTACGGTCGGGTGTTTGCCCTTGTTGGTCTCACCAACAATCCCAACCTCAAGGTGACGAAAATGCTAGTTGACGGTGGGGCCGGGCTGAACTTAATCTCGCCGGACGTGCTCAAGAGGCTCCAAATTCCTGATGAAGATCTCAAGAAAACAGGCACGTTTCAAGGGATCAATCCAGGAAGGACCCAGCCAAAAGGCAAGATTACGCTACTGGTGACATTTGGTAGCGAGCTCAACTACAGGACAAAGAAGGTAGTGTTTGATGTCGCCAAGATCCCTATGTCATACAATAGGATCCTTGGCCGTCCAGCGCTAGCTAAGTTCATGGCGGCATCACACTATGCATACAATGTGTTGAAGATGCCCGGGCCGATAAGTGTCATCACTATCCACTCCGATAAGAAGGATGCTCTTATCTGCACCGACCAACTATACTGGGAGGCCACTGCAGCACCTGCCGTCAAGGCATCTGCTCCTGCCGCTGGAACTCCCGGGGGGAAGAAGAAGACCGGCAAGATCTTTGGCGCAAACTCCGGCAAGCGCACCTCCTCGGAGTGCTGCGTTTTCGTTGAGGACGCACCAGAGAGTTCCACCGGCAAGAACAAGAAACCCAAGGTTGCTCCACCAGAGATCAAGAAGGTGCCTGTCAGGGAGGATGGAATGGGAGGAACTTTCACCATAAGTTCCAACCTAGATGACAAATAGGAAAGCGCGCTCATTGCCTTCCTGCGGGCGAATGTCGACGTGTTTGCATGGCAACCGTCTGACATCCCCGGTGTTCCCAGGGAGATAATTGAGCACCACCTTGCTGTCTGTCCTCACGCGTGGCCCGTCAAGCAGAGGGTCAGGAAGCAAGCCTTGGAGCGGCAAGAATTCATTGCCGAAGAAATCAGAAAGCTAGAAGCGGCAGGCTTGGTCAAAGGAGTGCTTCACCCAACATGGTTGGCCAATCCGGTTGTAGTGCGCAAGGCGAATGGGAAATGGAGGATGTGTATTGATTATACAGACATCAATAAAGCCTGTCCAAAAGATCCTTTCCCCTTGCCGCGCATTGACCAGATTGTGGACTCCACTGCTAGTTGTGACCTACTTTCGTTCCTTGATGCCTACTCGGGATATCATCAGATCTTCATGGCAAAAGAAGATGAAGAAAAGACCGCATTTATCACCCCATGTGGTATGTATTGTTTTATACGAATGCCTTTCGGGTTGAAAAGTGCTGGTTCTACATTTGCGAGAGCGGTCCAAATTGGTTTTGAGCCTCAGCTACATAGAAATATGAAAGCATATATGGATGACATAGTGGTCAAAACCAAGGATAAAGCGACGCTCATACAAGATCTAGAAGAAACATTTACAAATCTGCGCAAGATCAATTTAAAGCTCAATCCTGAGAAGTGTGTGTTTGGCGTTCCTTCCGGCAAGCTTCTCGGGTTCTTTGTATCTCAGCATGGAATCGAAGCGAATCCTGACAAGATCAAAGCTATTGAGCAGATTGAGGCACCAAGACGCGTCAAGGATGTACGTCGTCTTGCCGGCTGCATTGCTGCCCTAAGCAGGTTCATCTCCAAATCCGCTGAGCGCGCCCTACCCTTTTTCAAAATTTTGAAGAAGACAGGTCCAATGAGATGGACTCCGGAAGCGGAGGCAGTGTTGCCAGATTTGAAGAGGTACCTCTCCTCTCCGCCGATGCTAGTCGCACCTAGGCCACAAGAGCCGTTGCTGTTGTATCTAGCGGCAACGAATCAAGTGGTTAGTGCTGCGTTAGTGGCGCAGAGAGAAGTTGACGAGGAGGCAACGGCAGCAGCAGGACCGTCAGGTGACACGCCGGGATCTTCCCCGGCAAGGTCTGGTACCGGCAAGACAGGATCTGCGCAGTCAGAGGAATTAGTTCAAAAGGGGAAGACGGTGCAGCGCCTAGTTTATTTTGTTAGCTCTCTTTTACAGGGGGCTAGGTCAAGATACTCTGGTGTGCAGAAGCTGCTTTTCGGTCATTTTATGGCCTCGAGGAAGCTGCGCCATTATTTCCAAGCACATGAGATAACCGTCGTCACTCGCTTCCCGTTGCAGCGGATTTTGCGAAATCCAGAGGCAACCGACAGGATTGTGGAGTGGGCGTTGGAACTATCAAGCTTTGGTCTCAAATTTGAAAGTACTTCAGCAATTCAGAGCAGAGCTTTGGTGGAGTTCATTGCGGAATGGACCCCAACGCCAGAAGAAGAGATTCAAGAAACGACTCTTCCCGGCAAGGAAACAGATCAAGAATGGATTATGTACTTTGACGGGGCTTTCTCGCTGCAAGGCGCCGGTGCTGGCGTGCTGCTTTGTCGCACCCACCGGAGAGCACCTCAAGTACGTAATTCAGATGCATTTTCCTCGGGAGAGCTCCACGAACAACACTGCGGAGTACGAAGGCCTGCTTGCCGGTCTCAGGATCGCGACAGACCTTGGTATCAAGAAGCTCGTCATCAGAGGCGATTCGCAGCTTGTTGTCAGGCAAGTCAACAAAGATTATCAAAGTCCATTGATGCAAGCTTACGTGGATGAAGTGAGAAAAATGGAAGAGCGCTTTGACGGCCTGCAAACAAAGCACATTCCTCGTGCTGAAAACATTATTGCAGATGACCTGTCAAAGCGCGCTGCTCTTAAGTTACCTGTGGAACCAGGAACTTTTGTGCTCTGTTTAACTCAGCCATCTGTAACACCATCAATGAGGCAAGAAAAGAGAAGGAAGTTGAATTCTGGTCTGTACTTTCCGGTAGAGCTCCCGGGAGCCGCCAGCAAGGAAGTTGCCGGGATCAACGACAAGCCTGCCGGGGAACAACAGGCTCCAGCAGGGGCTCAGGCCCTTGCCGTCGAGACAAATGTTCCCCCAGCAGAAGAAATGCCTTTAGTCCTAGTTGTTGAGCCCCAGGCTCCAGCTTGGGCACAGCCCATTGTCCATTTTCTTCAGACAGGAGAACTTCCTGAGGAACAGGAAGAAGCGGAAAAAGTAGCCCGTCAGTCTAGCATGTACCAGTTCGTCGATGGCGTTCTGTACAGGAAGAGACTGAACGGTGTGAAATTGAAGTGTATTCCTAGGGAGGATGGACTAGGGTTGTTGGCAGAGATACATGGAGGCATATGTGGCTCTCACATAGGGTCAAGAGCGCTTGTCGGAAAGGCATTCCAACAAGGTTTCTTTTGGCCCACTGCTCTCCAGGATGCAGCTGCACTAGTAACCAAGTGTGAAGCGTGCCAGTTTCATTCAAAGAAATCGCATCAGCCAGCTCAAGCTCTTCAGACAATCCCTCTCTCCTGGCCATTTTCGGTCTGGGGGCTCGACATACTGGGCCCTTTTCCCCGTGCTACCGGGGGCTTTGAGTACTTGAAAGTTGCAATCGACAAGTTCACAAAGTGGCCAGAGGTGGAAGCAGTGAGGAAGGTGACAGCACAATCAGCCGTCAAGTTCTTTAAAGGGATAGTTTGCTGTTTCGGTGTGCCCAACAGGATCATCACCGACAATGACACACAATTCACAAGTCGCACCTTCATGCAGTACGTCCAAGATCTTGGCGGCACAATCTGTTTTGCCTCTGTTGCTCACCCGAGAAGCAACGGCCAAGCAGACAGGGCTAATGCAGAAGTGCTACGCGGTCTCAGGACCAGAACTTTTGACAAGCTAAAAAAGTGCGGAAGGCGCTGGATTGATGAGTTGCCGGCGGTTCTTTGGTCAATCAGAACGACACCAAATCGAGCTACTGGCCAGACACCCTTCGCTCTGGTTTACGGAGCGGAAGCAGTTCTCCCCACGGAACACATATACGGGTCACCTCGAGTGCTCGCTTATGATGAGCTTGAGCAAGAGAAACTGCGACAAGATGACGCTGTGCTCCTTGAGGAGGATCGTCTTCAGGCTGCTGTGCGAGCTGCAGGCTACCAGCAAGCTTTGCGTCACTACCATAGCCGCAAAAATCATGCCAAAAGTCTTGAGGAAGGCGACCTTGTTCTTCGGCGGATTCAGTCCGCCAAGAATTCAAACAAGTTGATGCCGAAGTGGGAAGGCCCTTATCGGGTAGTACGAGTCACCAGGCCCGGCGCTGTCCGCCTGGAGACCGAGGATGGCGTTCCAGTGAGTAACTCCTGGAATATTGAACATGTTCGCAAGTTCTACCCGTAAGGCGCGGTTGCCGGGGGATCCCGACAACCTCCGTTTGTAAGAATTTTGCCGCCAAGGCATATAATCCTTTGTAC
This sequence comes from Thinopyrum elongatum, assembly GCA_011799875.1. NCBI lineage: Eukaryota > Viridiplantae > Streptophyta > Magnoliopsida > Poales > Poaceae > Thinopyrum > Thinopyrum elongatum. The sequence goes on along the minus strand of CM022303.1, from coordinate 489,239,630 downwards.
AAAGACAGGCGCAGACCCTATGCGCAGTTGAATAAGCATAAGTGCTTTACATTTCTTGTTGATTTCCATGTTTTTATACATATGCATGCTTGTCTGAGATATTGTATGACACTTGCTCCTGGTAAGCATTAACGAACCATCAAGGTTCCATATCTTTATTTTCTCTTCTTTCTTTTTCTCAAAAGATGGAAGGTTCCTTCGCACACAAGTTTGCCGGGGGGGGGGGGAAGGAAGGTATGGATACCAATGAGCAATGTTCAGAATTGATGTCTTGCCGGAAGGAGTACAATGACAGAAAGCTAAGTTGCGAAACTTTGAACAAGTTTTTCAATTTTTACAATCAGGCTATTTTCTTCAGACGATTTCGATCCTTGTATGGAAAACCTGCACGCGAAGGAACCCTTGTCATAATTGGTTGCGCCCTTATTTTCTTTCGAGTCTGCTCAACAGTTTAAGTGGCTGCACCAAGAGCACCAAGGTATCTTGCCGGCTGCTGCACCTCCAGCAGACTGCTGAAGTCCCGCACCCAGCGCTCGCGGCAGGTTGCGCGCCAGCAAGTTTCCTGTTAGCGTAGGGCGTATACCATACGGGAAGAAATTGGACAGGAGAAATAGCATGCATGTATTCAATCATAGTAAGCTATATTACATTGATAGCTGCCGCAGTTCTAACATAAGACTAAATTGTCTTTGGCATGGAATGGTGGCGGCAAGGAAAAGTAAGACGGCTAGTCCCTGCGTTGGCCCTCGACCCTCTTGATTGAATCCACCTTCTCAAGGATGGGCGCGACAAGCTCCTCAAGTGCCTTGAGATCTGCATCCTTCGGCAAGCGGTCGAGCACGTTGGTGAGATCAATGCTAGGGTTCTTATGCACCACCTTGACGAGTACCTTGCGGAGGACGGCCCGGAAAAGTTTGTGGGACTCATTGGCCAGTTGGGTCGCTCGGTTGGACTGTAGCAGCTTCAAAGCGTCAATGATGCTTTCAAAGAACATGGTCAACCTGGCGCTCGAGGATATCCTTTCTTCGGAGGAATACCTGAAGTTTTGCAGGCCATCCTGGCCCATGGTTGACAATTGTGCTGTGAGCCTCTCCGCGGTGTCGACAAGGCGATCAGTCCAGATTTTCACACCCTTCTCATAGTCAATTTGGGCGGCGGCAGTGCTCTTAAGCAAGTTCTTCTCATCCTGAAGATCTTTGCTTAGGGCCTTCTCGCGGGCCCTGCCGTCCTCAAGAGACTTTTCCAGCGTGGTTAACTTTAGCCTCAGATCAGCAATGGCATCGTTGGCTGAAGAGAGCTGCTTGGTCTTGTCGGATATAGCAATTTGCATCTCCGCCAGGCTGTGGAGAGTTTTCTCCCTGTCGCCTTTGAGCGTCGAGAGTTCCTTGCTGTGTTCCTCAAGATCCGCCTCCATCTTTTTCACTTTGTTGCTCAGCTCGTTCTTGGCAGCCTCTGCAGCCTCGACGGCATCGATGGTTTCCTTGAGCTTGCTGGCGTGATCTGCAGTTGAAGCTTCGAGTGCCTCCTTGTGTTTCTGCTCCAGCTCCTGGGTCCGTTGCATGACAAGCTTTTCAATCTCCTCATCCTTGCCGTGGAGTTTGGCACCAAGTGCCTGCTCGCACGTGACAAGATCTTCTTCGTGAGCGTCAAGCCCAACGTGGCGCTCCGTCAAGAGGGCTTCCTCAGCGGCAATCCTTTGCGCATTTTCCTCTTGCGCCTTCTCTATGTCGGATTGCCTCAAGAGGAGCTCCGTCCAGCTTTGTCTCACTTGTTCCCGGCTGGTAGTCAACTCCTGAAGGGCCTCGGTGTACCAGATCTGCATCTGCTCAATGCGCTTCTGAAAATCTGCCTCGGCTGCTTCGACAACTGCAACTCTGGAATTTGCTTTCTCCTTTTGAGCACGGTGGAGTGCTTGGAGCTTGCGGAAATTTTCGCCCATAGCCTGAAGGAGCTGATCCTCTTCAGAATTGCCACTGCTGGTGCTTGGATCATCAACGATTTCGAGCCCAGCAGTGGTGATGATTTCTTCATCAAAGGTTTCCCCTTCAATCGGCGCTCCAATATTTGCCGTGCCCGGCAAGTTGATGAATAGGTTGTCGCCAACCTTGAGATATTTGCTCGATGAGGGAGCATCGGATGTCGATGGTTGGTCATCGACGTTCGTCTCGCTTGTGGCTGGGGGCTCTGTGGCTGATGTAGCGCCTGGCGCTCCTGCGGCAGGAATGCCGTCAGTATGGTCGTCAGTCTCCTCGCCGGCCCTCTCGGCAGATTCCTTGGCGGCTTCCTCGGCAGCAGTTTCGCCAACCTCGACAGTAGCGTCTTTGGCGGCCTCGCTAGCGGCGATCCTGTCAGCTTCGGCGGCGGCGTCTCTGGCGGTCTCCTCGATGACAACATCAACATCCATGTGTTCCATCACAGGGAATTCTGGAGGACGAAGGAAGGAAACAAAATAAGATCAAGATTGAAGCTCAAGAAGACAATGAGAAAGAAAGATAAAGGAAAGAATGACAAGTGCTCTGAGGCAAGCAGTTACCAGCGCCGAGCTGCTGAGGGGTGGTTTCGTCCCTCCCGGCAACATGGGTTGCTGGGGAAAGGTTGCCGGTGCCCATGTTTGCTGGCTCCTCCTCTTCCAATGTAGGCTCGTCGGTGGGAGCTCTTACCGGGGATGCGCTTGCGGGCGGCGTGGTTGACGGAGGTGGCACGACGGGGGCGTCCTGCAATGACTCTCACTGTTGCTGTCCTTCTCCTGCAAGCCCGGAGATATCAGCGGCAAAGGTAGAAACCTCGGCACCTGCCAGCGGAAAATGAGTAGTAAGCTCACGCTGGGGGCTACGCTGGGGGCTGCGTTGAGGGCTAAGCTCTGGGCTGATGATGATAGTTGCTGGCACGCTCGCAAAGCTTGTCGGAGGCTCATCACCCGTGGAAGTCTTCGCCTTTTCGCCATCCTTTTCGCCAAAGTTTCTGCGTCACTGCAGAGACAAAACAAAGCAAGACAGTGAGGTCAATCGAATTCAGAATTTGGAAGGTAAAGGTTGTGACAGGATATTTACTCTTCCTCTTCCCGTTCCGGGCTGAAACCGGAGATGTCGAAATCGACCTCCGTTGCGGCGTCCGTTTGAGGAGGCGGAGGAGGGGTCCTGGGTCGCTTGGCTGCGGCAGGAGCAGGGGGTTGGCGCGACTCTGCTGCCTCAACCTCTGGTGCTGTTGTGTGAGGCACCCCTGCCACCACAGTGGTTACCGCAGGTGTGTGTCTCGTACGCCGCATGGGTTGCTGTCGAACTCCTTGCCACGGTACAGCCTTGCCGGCCGCCTTCTTGCCGGGAGCGTGACTGCACGAAGAAGGTTGATTTGCTGGGGCATCAAAGATGGCTTTTCGAAGGACACGCTTAGCCCTCTTTGGAGCTTGGGGCTCCTCTTGTGGCTGTTCTTTGGCTGCGTCCTCATCAGACGAGTTTTCGGCAGCTGTGCCGCTCTGCTCCCCGGCAGCCTTATCCTCCCCGGCAGGATCTTCTTCCAAAACGACCTCTGCATCGCTGGTTTCCCATTCCGTGAAGCCGACGTCGCCGGCCTCCGCGGCAAGGTTCGCCTCTTCCACCCTAGTGGCAATATACGCCACTTCCTCATTGGTGGTGGCGCGGACGAGTCCTGTTTCTTCCCGGACGGCCCTCTCCGACAAGTTGTCGAAGAACGTTTGCGCCTGCTCCTCAGATGGCTCAACCCAAGTTGCGTCAAGGCCATGATCGACCCCAAGGCAGAGTTGTTGCACAAAGGGATAATTCTTGCTGGCAACCTATGCTTGTCATCACGCTGGAATAGCTTATGGCGGAGAGTGGCAAACTCCATGATTGTCAAGTTGTTGTTTAATCCGGGGTGCAGCCTCATGATCTCTGCCGCATACTGGAACTCCCAAGCTGGTCTCCCCTTATTCTGCAGAGGGGCGATGCGGCGACGAAGAAAATTGGACCCAATCATCTCTATTGTGAGCCCGACAGCTTTAAGATGGAGAATCCTGGTGGTGGCGATCGTGAGCTTGTCGTCTTGCGCGTCAAGATAACTCCAGTCATCGCCACGGACCACTTTCTGCCGTCGGGGCGAACAGAATGGATGGGGATCTACTTCCTTGATCCAGCACCACTCGGACCGCCATTCTTCCCACTTCTCGCGGTAAACCCCATCTGTATATATCTCCTTGTTCCATGCCCTTGGGATCCAGGCGATAGAATCGGAAAGGGCGTCTCCTTTTTGGATGCGAGGAACAAAGTAATGGCGGAAGAGAGCGGTGTTGGGAACTACTCCGGCGAAGTTTTTGCAAAGATGAGCAAAGATAGACATGCATGTTACGGCATTCGGCGTGAAATCTAGAAGACGGAAGCCGTATGTGTACATGATGTCGATAAAAAAAATCGGAGAACGGAGGACAGAGCCCGCAATAAAAGTAAGCGACGAAGAAGGGATATTTATCTGGTCCGCCTTTGAAAGAAGAACCTGGGGCCACGCGAGTGGCGGGGTGAGCCTTCGTCCCCCTCGCCCACATACACTGGTACCGGTTCTTCAAGACTTTCGCGTCGAGCGTCGGAGCAAAGTCGACGTACTTCTTTCGCATCTTCACCAGCTCGCTCTCCGGGACATCGGCCTTCGTCTCCTTGCTCTTGCCTTTGCACTTGCCCTTGCTAGCCTTGGGCGGCATGGCGATTGCGAAGGCGGAAGCTGAGGATAGAACGGGTGCGAAGGCGGTGAGCGGATGGGGAGAAGTTCTGCTCTGGGCTCAGGGGGAAGAAAATAATGGCGGATTCCAGATTGGAAAGAAGAGGGGGTAAATGGGCGGCGCCTCTGCGGATTCCTTTTTTATGGGGAAGGAGCGAGGCTGCCTCTTTTACTGCCCAATGTGAATGTGCCTATACAAGCGCGCTACGGCCGTGGCCATTCAGCGCACGCTTCCCACGTCGCGCATTGAACGCGCGTAGTGGGGAAGCGCAGTAAGCGGAATAATTACAAGCAGTTAATCCCTGCCACGTGTGCCCGTGCACTGTTTGGGCCTAGCCCAACAACGCCTCGCACACGTGTGTGGCCTAGGCCCGGGGGCTCCTGTTGGTGTACTAAGTATTGGGCCTTTAGTACCCCGTACTTGTGCACAGGCGGTTGTAGCCATACCTGCGGCAAGGCTTGTCGGGGAACAGCTGAAGATTAATCCAAGATTATCAGAGACATTCAAGCCAAGGACTAGAAGATAAAAGGGAACTGGAGATCAGGGGCTCAGCCCCTAGCAAGATCTTGCCGGGGTAGCCTGCGGAGCCCGGCAAGATCTTGTGGGGATAACCCGCGGAGCCCGGCAAGATTCGCACCCCGGAAAGGTTCTGCCACTGTGCCACCGTTCCAGCGCAGCGACCAAGCCTCGCATTCTGGCCCCATCTCCGGATGCATGGCAAGGCGCTAGTGGAGGTAAGCTTAAGCGGTGCTGATGGGATGGCTCCTTTTTCCATCCCCAAGAAAGTAGGGACACCTAAACGGACACTTCACTGTGCATTAAATGCATTTGTCCTAAACCGCCAGTGGTTAGGTATGATAACCCTGTAGCTACTTTACACCTCACGTATGAATAGTTCGCCACTGTGGTGACCCCTTTGAGCATATAAATGGAGGCCCAAGGCAACTGCTACAGGGGAAGAACACTCTCGGCCCATTCTGCATGTGTAGCCGCTGCACGAACACACTGTTCATCGCAAGCGCTCCAAGAACTGGGACGAATACTCTGATAATAAACAAAAGCAGGAGTAGGGTTTTACGCTGATTAGTGGCCCGAACCTCGGTAAAAATCCCCTCGCGCTGGTCCTCAGTTCTGCTCTTTGTGCATACCTCTCTCCCTGCCGAATCGTAAAGGGGTCCTTTGGGATCCCATAGGTGTCATACGCCGACACCCATGATATGTCTACTAAATAATGTACATAAGTGCAGCAACACTGTGTGTGCCGCTTGGCCTCGCTTTCTTATGTATCATCGAACCTATGTTCCTGCAAGAGATCAATAAAGTGGTTGTTTTTCTATACCAAGTTGTTATGTATTGCCAGAAGACATGATCTCTGGGCTGGCAATGCAAGGTAAACCGGTTGCTCTGAGCCGGGGTGCCACAACACTTGGTATCAGAGCCGTGCTGACTGTTGGATGCCCTAGACAGCCGACGCGTTAGATAACGGTAGTTAGTAGTCCTTGGGTGCCTTGAGGGTGCATTTGCACTTGGTTGTTGCATTGCATGCATCTAGTTTATTTTATTACTAACCGGCTAATGATTGTGGGTGTAGATGGCTCTAGTTCCGTACCCGTATCAGCCCGAGCCGGCACCTTCCACTTGTCCTCACCTTCTGCGTAACGTGTGGCATCGACTCTACCCCGATGGTGATGACCCGGTGTACCAGGAGCAGCTGGCAGACGCAGTGTATGAGTACTACGCGGAGGTCAGCATGCACAGTAGTACTTTGACCGGCACCTACACCCGTTCTTCCAAGAGCGGATTTGCTTCTTCACCCGACCAGGCGGTCCAGTTTGTGGCATTCGAGGCTCTCGTTGATCTGCGCTACAATGAGGTCCAGATGCAGATCCACCCAGGTTTCTATTACTACCCGTCTATGTTCGACACTGGACGCATCTGTTTCCCTTCCATTGATCTGGCGTGCGACCGTTCATCTAGCCACCTTTCTCGTTACATAATGGTTGCGTACCTTTTGATTTCCAGCCTAACCCAGGAGCTAACTCATACTCGGGTAGCACTGGCTACCGCTAGATCCACTTTTGCTCCACCTTCACTTATTTTCACCCCGCTCGTTGCCCCAGCTACTATTCCTCCACCCACTCCGGTTACACCTTAGAATAACTTAGAGACTACGACAGTGACTCCTCACGACTCTCATGTCGAGTGGGCTTTACTTCTCGCTACTCCCGCCGCTCCTATGCTTCAGCCCCATCCGGCACCTGCTCCAGAGGGAGAGCCCTCTAGGCAGTGTCATCGTGTTTCCTTTGCTCCAGAGGTTTCCGTTAACGTGGTCAGTTCAGACTCAGAGTCCGAGGCCGAGGAGACCCCCGCAGGATCTTTAGGGCACCAGTGCGGTCATTTTCTTCAGGAGTAGTTGAGTTTGCCTTGGTGTATGGTTGTATGACCGTAGTTGTACTTTCCATGATGTTTTTCTTTTCTTGTATGATGTGGAGGCTATGCATAATTCTGCTGGACTTTTATTCGCCTTGTTTTTTCATCGCTTTTATCGGATTTGTCGCTTGCCTTTTATTTCCCTATTATGGATGTTGCTCATCTCAATGCTTCATATTGGGAAACAAAAATAGGATGACAAGATGTGGTAGCAGCAGTCATGGTGGCGACGATATCCCTATTCGTCGATCCGTCAGACAGGCAGGACAGTCCCCAGAACCATATCAACCACCACCTCCTCCACCGCAGCCACCTACAACTGAGCAGATTATGCGCATGTTCGAAGAAAAGAGGAACAAAGACTTGCTTGAATTCCTGAGGAGTATGCAGACTATGGTTGGGCAGAACAACAATCAGAATGGTAACCACTCCAAGCTATCAGATTTCTAGAGGACCATGCCTCCCAGCTTCAGTCAAGTTGTTGACCCTATGGAGGCCAATGATTGGCTGAGGACCATTGAGAAGAAATTGGAAATTGCTCGTACAGAAGAAATCGACAAGGTTCCATTTGCTACTCATTATCTTGAAGGACCCGCTGCTATATGGTGGGATAGTACCAAAGCCATGTGGCCCACTGAAGACGAAGTCACTTGGGAGAAATTCAAGGACAAATTTCGCAAGTACCACATTCCCACTGGTATTATGAAGGTCAAGCAGTAAGAGTTCCTTTCTCTTACTCAAGGGAACCTGTCAGTAAGTGAGTATCTAAACAAGTTCAATCATTTGGCTCAGTATTCCCTTCATGATGTGGCCACCGAAGAAAGGAAGATAGACCGATTCCTTGGAGGACTCCACCATACCCTCCGATGTACGCTCAGTATGTTGGACTTTCCGGATTTCTAGACTCTGGTAAACAAGGCTCTAATCGCAGAACGCAAACATAAGATTGCCAATGAACACAAGACAACCCATGAAAACCGCAAACACAAGTTTGAGCCTAAGAAAGATGTGGAGATTATTTACAAGGCACGTACCTGTCAGCAACCTCAGTTTGAGTTCAAGCCAACTTGGCAACAGAATACCAATAAGACTGAGAATGGCGTCAAGAATATGGTGACCAACCCAGTAAGGGAAGATTGTCAGAGTAACAATGCATGCTTCACTTGTGGTCAGACTGGACATTATGCAAGGCAGTGTCCCAAGAGCAGCAAGCTGCCTACAGCTATCAAGCCACAAGTCAACAACATGGGGTCCTTCCCAGCTTAGAAGCTCATTCAAGGGCAAGTGCATCACCTCTCCGCCAAAGAAGCCCAAGAAAGCCTAGAAGTGGTCATTGGTATGTTTCCTGTTAATAACATACCCGCAACAATTTTATTCGATTCGGGGGCTTCCCATTCTTTTATTTCGCAGAGTTTTGTTGCCCAAAACAAGTTTTCTTGCTCCCTTCTTTAGAAATTTATGGTGATACAATCCCCGGGATCCATGCTCAAAACAAATGTGGTATGTCGTGGACTGGAGATAAACATCCATGGAGTTATTTTCCCTGCCACCTTGGTGTCGATTGAATCTGCAATACTGGGTGGGAATGGACTGGCTAACAAGACATCAAGTCTATATCAATTGTGCGAACCGGGAAGTCACTGCTACTTCTTGAGCTTGCGTTGTTATTTCCCCTGAAGAGGAAAGGGTGATGCAGTAAAGTAGAGATAAGTATTTCCCTCAGTTAAGAACCAAGGTATCAATCCAGTAGGAGGAACAACCAAGTCCCCAATAGATGAACCTGCACAAACTAACAAACACATGCACAAAACGCAAAAAAGGGGTTGTCAATCCCTTCACAGTCACTTGCAAGGGTGAGATCTAATAGACATAGGTATAAAAGATACAAAAAAGGCAAAATAAATTAAAGGTAAATAAATTTTAACAAGGTATTTTTGTATTTTCAATTTTATAGATCTGAAAATAATATGATGGAAAATAGACCTGGGGGCCATAGGTTTCACTAGAGGCTTCTCTCTTGAAAGAAAACACACGGTGGGTGAACAAATTACTGTTGAGCAATTGATAGAAAAGCGCATAGTTATGATGATATCTAAGGCAATGATCATGAATATAGGCATCACGTCCGTGACAAGTAGACCGACTCCTGCCTGCATCTAATACTATTACTCCACACATCGACCGACTCCTGCCTGCATCTAGAGTATTAAGTTCAAAAGAACAGAGTAACGCCTTATGCAAGATGACATGATGTAGAGGGATAAACTCAAGCAATATGATATAAACCCCGTCTTTTTATCCTTAATGGCAACAATACAATACATGCCTCGCTACCCTTTCTGTCACTGGGTGAGGACACCGCAAGATTGAACCCATCACAAAGCACCTCTCCCATTGCAAGATAGATCAATCTAGTTGGCCAAACCAAATCAATAGATCGAAGAGAAATACAAAGCAATCTTAATCATGCATAAAAGAGTTCAGAAAAGATTCAAATAATATTCATAGATAATCTGATCATAAATCCACAATTCATCGGATCTCAACAAATGCACCGCAAAAGAAGATTTCATCAAATAGAACTCCAAGAACATCAAGGAGAACATTGTATTAAAGATCAAAGAGAGAGAAGAAGCCATCAAGCTACTAGCTATGGACCCGTAGGTCTCAAGTAAACTACTCACACATCATCGGAAGGGAAGCAAGGTTGGTGTAGAGGCCCTCTGTGATCGAATCCCCCTTCGGCGGAGTGCCGGAAAAGGCCCCAAGATGGGATCCCACGAAAACAGAAGCTTGCGGCGGCGGAAAAGTATTTTTGTGGACGCTTCTGATGTAGATGGAATATTTGGGTATTTATGGACCAAGAAATAGGGTTAGGGGAGGCCTGAGGGGCCCACAAGCCTGGGGGGCGCCCCCCTGGGGCGCACCCTCAGGGCTTGTGGCCCTCTCGTGGCTCCTCTGGCCTCCTCTCCAAATCTCCTGGGTTTCTTCTGGTCCAAGAAAAATCATCATAAAGTTTTATTCCGTTTGGACTCCGTTTGATATTGATTTTCTGTAAAAGACAAAAACAAGGAAAAAACAGCAACTGGCACTTGGCACTGGGTTAATAGGTTAGTCCCAAAAATGATATAAAATAGTACCATAATGCATATAAAACATCCAAGATGGATAATATAATAGCATGGAACAATAAAAAATTATAGATACATTGGAGATGTATCAAGCATCCCCAAGCTTAATTCCTGCTCGTCCTCGAGTAGGTAAATGATAAAAACAGAATTTTTGATGTGGAATGCTACCTAACATGTTTATCAATGTAATTTTTGTTTTATGTGGCATGAATATTCAGATCCATAAGATTCAAAACAAAAGTTTAATATTGACATGAAAACAATAATACTTCAAGCATACTAATAGAGCAATTATAGTTTTTCAAAATATCATGGCCAAAGGAAGTTATCCCTACAAAATCATATAGTCTGGTCATGCTCTATCTTCATCACACGAAGTATTTATCATGCACAACCCCGATGATAAGACAAGCAATTGTTTCATACTTATAATGTTCTAAAGCTTTTTCAACTTTCACGCAATACATGAGCGTGAGCCATGGATATAGCACTATAAGTGGAATAGAATATGGTGGTTGTGGAGAAGACAAAAAGAAGGAGAAAGTCTCACATCAACTAGGAAAATTAATGGGCTATGGAGATGCCCATCAATTGATATCGATGCAAGTGAGTAGGGATTGCCATGCAATGGATGCACTAGAGCTATAAGTGTATGAAAGCTCAATAGAAAACTAAGTGGGTGTGCATCCAATTTGCTTGTTCACGAAGACCTAGGGCAATTTGAGGAAACCCATCATTGGAATATACAAGCCAAGTTCTATAATGAAAAATTCTCACTAGTATATAAAACTGAAAAAATAGGAGACTCTCTATCGTGAAGAACATGGTGCTACTTTGAAGCACAAGTGTGGAAAAGGGATAGTAACATTGTCCCTTCTCTCTTTTTCTCTCATTTTTTCTTATTTTTTTCCTTTTTTTCTTTTTGGGCTCTTTGGCCTCTTTTTTTTCGTCCGGAGCCTCATCCCGACTTGTGGGGGAATCATAGTATCCATCATCCTTTCCTCACATGGGACAATGCTCTAATAATGATGATCATCACACTTTTATTTACTTACAACTCAAGAATTACAACTCAATGCTAGAACAAATATATGACTCTATATGAATGCCTCATGCATATGAGAACAATATGACAATGATGATTTGTGTCATAATAAACTGAACGGTGGAAGTTGCATGGCAATATATCTCGAAATGGCTATGGAAATGCCATAATAGGTAGGTATGGTGGCTATTTTGAGGAAGGGTATATGGTGGGTTTAATGCACCGGCGAAGGTTGCGCGGTACTAGAGAGGCTAGCAATGGTGGAAGGGTGAGAGTGCGTATAATCCATGGACTCAACATTAGTCATAAAGAACTCACATACTTATTGCAAAAATTTATTAGCCCTCGAAACAAAGTACTAATACGCATGCTCCTAGGGGGATAGATTGGTAGGAAAAGACCATCGCTCATCCCCAACCGCAACTCATAAGGAAGACAATCAAAAATAAATCATGCTCTAACTTCATCACATGACGGTTCACCATACGTGCATGCTTCGGGAATCACAAACTTTAACACAAGTATTATTACTCAACCACAATTACCAACTAGCATGACTCTAATATTACCATTTTTATATCTCAAAACAAATGCAAGGAATCAAACTTCTCATATATTCAATGATCTTCATGAAAGTTTTTATTATATCCCTCTTGAATGCCCATCATATTAGGACTAAATTCGTAACCTAAACCAATTGCCATACTATTTTCAAGACTCTCAAAATAATATAAGTGAAGCATGATAGTTCAACAATTTCTTCAAAATAAAACCACCACCGCGCTCTAAAAAGATATAAGTGAAGTACTAGAGCAGCTGCCTAGCTAAAAAGATATAAGTAAAGCACATAGAGTATTCTAATAAATTCACGATTAATGTGTGTCCCTCTCAAAAGATGTGTACAGCAAGGATGATTGTGGCAAACTAAAAAGCAAATAAAGCAAAGACTCATATAACACAAGACGCTCCAAGCAAAAAACATATCATGTAGTGAATAAAAATATAGCCTCAAGTAATTTTACCGATCGATGAAGACAAAAGAGGGGATGCCATCCGGGGCATCCCCAAGATTAGATGCTTGGTTTTCCTTGAATTTTACCCTGGGGTGCCTTGGGCATCCCCAAGCTTAGGATCTTGCCACTCCTTATTCCGTTGTCCATCAAAACTTTACCCAAAACCTGAAAACTTCACAACACAAAACTCAACAGAAAACTCGTAAGATTCATTAGTATAATAAAATAAATAACCACTTTAGGTACTATTGTGAACTCATTCTAAATTTATATTTGTGTAATATCTACTATATTCCAACTTCTCCATGGTTCATACCCCCCGATATTACCCATAGATTCATCAAAATAAGCAAACAACACATAAAAAACAGAATCTGTCAAAAACAGAACAGTCCAGGAAGATCTGAATTGTTCTCATACTTCTGTAACTCTAAAAATTCTGAAAAATTAGGAAAACATAGGAAACTATATCAATCTTGTGTAAAAAACTCATAGTTTTTCATTGCTAATGTGAATTTTCAAAATTCTGTTACTGGACGCAAAAGTTTCTGTTTTTTAGCAAAATCAAATCAACTATCACCATAGATCATCCCAAAGGTCTTACTTGGCTCAAACACTAATTAAAAAACTTAAACACAATTAATACAAAAGTAATATTGTGTATTTATTCAATAATAGAAGCAAAAACAAAAAACGCAAAATTAAATTGGGTTGCCTCCCAACAAGCGCTATTGTTTAACGCCCCTAGCTAGGCATATTGCAATAGATCTAGGTGTTGTCATCTTTGGTATTTAATCCATAAGTAGCCCTCATAATAGATTCATATGGCAACTTAATTTTATTTCTTGGAAAGTGTTCCATGCCCTTCCTTAACGGAAATTGAAATCTAATGTTTCCTTCTTTCATATCAATAATTGCACCAATCGTTCTAAGGAAATGTCTACCGAGAATAATACGGCATGTAGGATTGCAATCTATATCAAGCACAATAAAATCTATAGGCACATAATTCCTATTTGCAACAATAAGAACATCATTAATGCTTCCAATGTGTTACTTAATAGAGGAATCCGCTAGATGCAAATTCAAAGAACAATCATCAACTTCATGGAAACCTAACACATCGCACAAAGTTTTTGGAATAGTTGAAACACTAGCACCCAAATAAAATAAAGCATAACACTCATAATCTTTAATCTTAATTTTTATAGTAGGTTCTCACTCATCATAAAGCTTTCTATTGGTAGAAACTTCCAACTCAAGTTTTTCTTCAAAAGATTTCATCGTAGCATCAATGATATGTTTAGTAAAAGCCTTATTTTGATTATAAGCATGCGGTGAATTAAGCATGGATTGCAACAAGGAAATACAATCAATCAAAGAGCAATTATCATAGTTAAAGTCCTTGAAATCCAAAAGAGTGGGTTCATCGCTACATAAAGTCTTGGCCTCTTCAATCCCACTTTTATCAATTTTTTCACTAAGATCTTTAAACTCCAAATTATTGGGACGCCTTCTAGCTAAAGTTGACTCATCTCCAGTCCCATCTTGATCAAGGTTTATATTGGAAAATAAAGATTCAATAGGATTCACACCAATCACTTTAAGATCTTCATCATTATTCAAAGATTCAGGTTTAGCAGCCATCTTATTTATCAAAGTGGTTTGTTTATCGGAAATTTGGCCTACTAAATTTTCAATATGAGTAAATTGTGATTTAAGACCATATATTTCCTTAGTAACATCATCAAGCTCTGTATTAATATATTCCATCATAGTTTTTTGTTCTTTAAGTTCGTTCCTAAAGAAACTATTATGCTCAAATTGTACGGACATAAAGCTTTTTGTATTGTTTTCAATTTCCTCAAACTTTCTATAGTAAAGATCAAGGCTCTTGGGTTGAGCCATAGAGGCAAGAAAGCAATCTAGCACACAAGAAAACGAAAAGACGAACAGAAAGAAGGTGAATAAAAGGCGAATATTTTTGTGTTTTCTGAAAACGTTTTAGAAGTGGGGGAGAGGAAAACGAGAGGCAAATGGCAAATAATCTAAATGCAAGAGATGAGAGTTTATGATAGGTACTTGGTAGGATTGATGTGTATACTCCCCGGCAATGGCGCCAGAAATTCTTCCTGCTACTTCTTGAGCTTGCCATGTTATTTCCCTTGAAGAGGAAAGGGTGATGCAGCAAAGTAGAGATAAGTATTTTCCTTAGTTAAGAACCAAGGTATCAATCCAGTAGGAGGAACAACCAAGTCCCCAATAGATGAGCCTACACAATCTAACAAACACTTGCACACACCGCGAAAAAGGGGTTGCCAATCCCTTCACGGTCACTTGCAAGGGTGAGATCTAATAGAGATAGGTATAAAAGATAAATAAAAGGCAAAATAAATTAAAGTTAAATAAATTGCAGCAAGGTATTTTTGTATTTTTAGTTTTATAGATCTGAAAATAATATGATGGAAAATAGACCCGGGGGCCATAGGTTTCACTAGAGGCTTCTCTCTTGAAAGAAAACACGTGGTGGGTGAACAAATTACTGTTGAGCAATTGATAGAAAAGAGCATAGTTATGATGATATCTAAGGCAATGATCATGAATATAGGCATCACGTCCGTGACAAGTAGACCGACTCCTGCCTGCATCTACTACTATTACTCCACACACCGACCAACTCTTGCCTGCATCTAGAGTATTAAGTTCAAAAGAACAGAGTAACGCCTTAAGCAAGATGACATGATGTAGAGGGATAAACTCAAGCAATATGATATAAACCCCATATTTTTATCCTTAATGGAAAACATACAATTCATGCCTCGCTACCCTTTCTGTCACTAGGTGAGGACACCGCAAGATTGAACCCATCAGAAAGCACGTCTCCCATTGCAAGATAGATCAATCTAGTTGGCCAAACCAAATCAATAGATCGGAGAGAAATACAAAGCTATCTTAATCATGCATAAAAGAGTTCAGAAAAGACTCAAATAATATTCATAGATAATCTGTTCATAAATCCACAATTCATCGGATCTCAACAAATGCACCGCAAAAGAAGATTACATCGAATAGAACTCCAAGAACATCAAGGAGAACATTGTATTGAAGATCAAAGAGAGAGAAGAAGCCACCTAGCTACTAGCTATGGACCCGTAGGTCTGTGGTAAACTACTTACACATCATCGGAAGGGCAGCAAGGTTGGTGTAGAGGCCCTCCGTGATCGAATCCCCCTCTGACGGAGTGCTGGAAAAGGCCCCAAGATGGGATCTCATGAGAACAGAAGCTTGCGGCAGCGGAGAAGTATTTTTGTGGACGCTTCTGATGTAGATGGGATATTTGGGTATTTATGGAGCAAAAATTAGGGTTAGGGGAGTCCCGAGGGGCCCACAAGCCTGGGGGGCGCCCCCTTGGGGCGCACCCTCAGGGCTTGTGGCCCTCTCGTGGCTCCACTGGCCTCCTTTCCAACTCTCCTGGGTTTCTTCTGGTCCAAGAAAAATCAACATAAAGTTTTATTCCGTTTGGATTCCGTTTGATATTGATTTTCTGTAAAAGACAAAAACAAGGAAAAAATAGCAACTAGAACTTGGCACTAGGTTAATAGGTTAGTCCCAAAAAATGATATAAAATATTACCATAATGCATATAAAACATCCAAGATGGATAATATAATAGCATGGAACAATAAAAAATTATTGATACGTTGGAGACGTATCAGTCACATTAATAAATCCTTCAGGACAAGCAGCACCGTTTGTGGTCCGCAGGACCATGCCAAAAAGGGATATGATCTACACGGCTATAGCCTCAGGCATGGAGTTGATTCCAGTGGTTCAGTGAATTTCTAGATGTATTTCCTAAAGAATTGCCAAGAATGCCACTAGATCGTGAGCTCGTGTTCTCTTTTGATCTTGTACCTGGGACAACACCTATTTACAAGAAGTATTACCGGATGCCTTCATCTGAGCTAGTGGAGTTGAAGACACAATTGGACGAGATGCTTAAAAAGGGGTACATTCTCAGTAGCTCGTCGCCATGGGGTTCACTAGCTATCTTTGTGGGCAAGAAGGATGGTAGTCTTCGTATGTGTGTGGACTACTGACAGCTGAATGATGTTACCATCAAGAACAAGTACCCACTTCCCAGGATTGATGACTTGTTTGATCAACTGAGTGGAGCCCAAATATTCTCCAAAATTGATTTGAGGACCGGATACGATCAACTCAAAATCAAGAAGGAAGATATTCCTATGACAACGTTTCCCACCCGCTATGGACTGTACGAGTGCACGGTCATGTCTTTTAATCTGACCAACGCCCCCACATTCTTCATGTATATGATGAACAAGGTGTTCATGGATTTCTTGGACAAATTTGTGGTGGTGTTCATCGATGACATTCTCATATATTCCAAGGGGGAAGAAGAGCATAAACAACATCTCCGAGCAATATTGCAAAGGCTCCGCGATCATCAGTTATACGCAAAATTCAGCAAGTGTGAGTTTTGGCTCAAGCAAGTAGGGTTCTTGGGGCATATCCTATCAGCTGAAGGAGTTGCCGTAGATGCAAGCAAGGTCACGGAAGTGCTAAATTGGCAAGCACCCACGACCGTATCCGAAGTCCAGAGTTTCTTAGTGCTTGTTGGTTATTATCGCCGTTTCATTTAAGGCTTTTCCATGATTGCAAAGCCAATGATAGAATTACTTAAGAAGAATCAGAAATTTGAATGGTCCAAAGAATGTGAGAAAAGTTTCGAGGAGCTGAAGACTCGGTTGACCACCGCACCAGTATTGATGCTTCCTGATATTTATCGAAGCTTCGATGTTTATTGTGACGCATCTAGGCGAGGCATAGGATGCGTACTCATGCAAGATGGCAAGGTTGTGGCTTATGCATCCAGACAGCTACGGCCACATGAAGAAAACTATCCCACTCATGACTTGGAATTAGCAGCAGTGGTGCATGCCCTAAAAATTTGGAGGCATTATCTCATCATTAAGATATGCCAAATCTTCACCGGCCACAAGAGTCTCAAGTACATATTCACTCAACCAGACTTGAATCTCCGGCAAAGAAGATGGCTTGAATTGGTCAAAGACTATGATGTTGGTATCAATTACCATCCGGGGAAAGCTAATGTGGTTGCCGATGCTCTCAGCGGTAAACCAACCGCATTAAACACATTGATGGACTCTTTGTCTCCCGATCTGCAAGAAGAGATAGCTCAACACAATCTGATCATTGTTGAGGTCACCTGCGCAACTACTTTAGAAGTAACCCCTACTTTGGAAGAAGAGGTTCGCAAAGCGCAAGATGAGGATTCATTGCTGCAGCATCAGATTGCACGAATGCAAGCTGACAAGACTTAAGACTTTCATTTGGATGATCAAGGTACTCCGAGATTTCGAGGACGAACTTGCATACCTAAACAAGGGGATCTAAGGCAAAGGATCTTAAAAGAAGCACATGAGTCATCATACTCGATCCATCCTGGGGGTACAAAGATGTATGAAGACCTAAGGCAGATATTCTAGTGGGACGAAGTGAAGAAGGACATTGCAATAAAGTAAAGGCGAAACACCAGAAACCCGCAGTACTATTGCAACCTTTACCTGTTCCCCAATGGAAGTGGGATGACGTCTGCATGGATTTCTGACACGTCCATTTTGCATCATGCTTTTATGTTGATATTTATTTCATATTGGACTATTATTACACTTTATGATACAATACTTATGTCTTTTCTCTCTTATTTTACAAGAATTACATGAAGAGGGAGAATGCCGGCAGCTGGAATTCTAGACCGGAAAGGAGCAAATCTGAGATACCTATTCTACACAAATCCAAATGTCCTGAAACTTTATGGAGAATTGTTTTGGAATATATAAAAAATAATGGGCGAAGAAACAACAGAAGGGGACCCACACTTGTACAGCGAGGTGCTATACAAACGGTTTTTAACCCCTTTCCATGACGGCATTTTAAACCGTCGCCAAGTGAGTGTGTGTGATAGGGGGTCCTTCCCACACGACCCAGAAACTGTCGGGGATAGAGAGCCATGATGCATGCAGTTGTCCCTATAAAACTGTTTCTGATATCTTGAATATCCCAAACGCTCCATCCTTACTACTCGTGTGTGTTGGCATTACCATCACAGTCGGTATTCTGTGGTGCTACATTTACGATGCGCGGCCCATCACAAACAGTTCACGATTATAGAACATGTATGACAAGCAGACAATCACACACATTCACTTTTCCCGAACCGTATGCGATAACTTATTAAGAAGATTAGCTAATCATCGTACGAGTGTCGGATAGGATTACAAAACATCGGACCATCATAATAGCGTCGTACATGATAACTATCGCACATGCTATTTAGTGGTGCAACATTTACGATGCGTACCACGTCAGAAACAGTTCATGATTGCAAATCGTGTACGATAAGGCAACTATCACAAACATTTAGTTTGCCCGCACCGTTTGTGATATTGTCTGACATCACACACGCTTTGCAAACGGCAACTGTGTGCATGCTCGCACACGTTTCCTCTCTGTGAACCATGCCGGATTATGGTGTATATCACACATGTTTGTGTTTTACCGACCGTGTGCCCCGTAATGACCTGCAGAGTGTAATTTCACCCTAATTTAATTGTTGCTATTTAAAATTGTAGCGAATTTGAATTTAAAAGTATGCTATAGCATTATTCATATCCATCAGGTTCAAACAACCAATGCATTATTTGATTCACAGGTACATATGTTCAAGAATTACATAAGCACCAAATAAAGAATGATGAACCACAGTCGTATACTTGTACTATTAAAGATAGTAAAGAAAGAGGCGAAATACATTCTGGTTGCTGAACAAGGTGAAGTGGAATGCCCATATTATGCCCTCCTCCATGCAGAAGGCACGCACGACTCTAGTCCAACCTCTTATGATGGCCGACCGCCCATCCTTCACTGTCTTCATGAACACATCTAGATAGTCATCGTGTTCTGGTAGAAATACTTTAACCTTTGCATGCCCACCAATCATGTAGTTTGAGAGATAATCTTGAGTAAACTGCTTTGGGAACCACTGCAAAGGAAAAAAGATTCAGACATTGTCATCTAACACAACTCATTATGGGCAGTAAAAAGAAGGCTGCAGAGTTCTTACTTACCATCCTGCAGTTCGCTGTTGTCTTGGATAAAGTGTAAACAAATAGTTTAATTGCCATATTTTGACCCATTTTACTAATAATCTTTATCAGCTTCCTCACTTGATGCTAGTTCATCAATATCTCATTGCCCCATACGCAGAAAGGGTCGAAGCGCGGATCTTTACCAATGACATATGTACCTAAAAGCACCAAGTTAATATTAGAAGCTAAACAACAATTGCACAATGATGTAGTACAACACTCACTCCGTCCCATTATATAATATTTTATAACATCCAATATACTCACATATTGGATGAATTAACATCTTATATTATGGGCGGAGGGAGTTTATTGCATTTTTACAAATTATTGGCTGATTAGCTGCTGCTGTGTTGTTGTTGCTTCTGCTCTTCTACGTATATCTACACATCATCAGAACATTAAGGTAACACTCTTCCTTGTTGCTATGTAGCCTAGGATTACATATTTAGCCATTCAGTACAGTGCATGTTGCTATGTAGCCTCAGATATATTAGATATGCCCTAGTTAACCTAACGATAAATGGGTTACAGATATATTCAGTTAAAAGTCCGGTTCACCGATTAGTCCCTTATCAGCCCCCGGCCTATATGGTACTAGCTACCGATATCCTGAACAGTGAGTATATATAAGCCATGGGATGAAACTAACCTCGATGGAAAACAACAGTCATTCACAAAATTTTCCTGTGTAAGTACATCGAGAAGCATGTTAAGCACAATAGGCTAAACATCAACCAAATATATCCATGGCAGACAAAATAATCTCCAAACGATAGCTTCAGTGTGCAGGTTTAAGCACGCTAGTTAAGCAAAACAAGTGGAAAGGTGTGTTAACTGCAACATGCCTAACATTTACCAACAAGCAAATATAGTCATTCAAACTGGTATTGTGCTGGTCTAAGTACACTGGTTATTGTTAAATAAAAATGGAAAGGTGTGTTAACTACAACATGCTTAACAACAACCAAATGTAGTCATTCATGGTGGTATTGTTGAAACTGGTATTGATGAAATTGAACTGCACAGTTCATACTTACACATATAGAACATCATGTTGTGAATAACTGGAATAAACAAGGCATACTACGAACAACCAAAGATAGCATTTGAAACTGGACATATGCTAACTACAAATAACCGAACAACCAAAAAACTTTAAAAGAGGCATATGCTAGCTATAACAGGCTTAACAGCAAGCAAATATATGCATTCCTATCGATATGATTAAAACTGGTATTGATGAAAATGTACTACACAGTAAATAGTTGCACATATAGAGCATCACATTGTGAACAACTGAAATAAACAAGGCATACTGCAAACAACCAAATATAGCAATTGAAACTGGACATATTCTCACTACACTACAAAAGGGGCTCGACAGAACAAATCATGTGTTCCCCCCTGTGAAGAGGCATGGCAAAACAAATAATGGGTTTCCTCACTTGTCACAGATGGGCTCGTTCTCGTGGGAAGAGCATAGACCCTGGGTGCGCTCCATGTTGTCGCAGATGGGCTCCTTCCCCTTGGAAGAGCATGGCCGTAGGGTGCCCTCCCTGATGTCGCAGATGGGCTCTTTCCCCTTGGAAGAGACGGAGAGGGTGCCCTCCTCGTGGTTGTCGTCGATAAGGTCTGACTTGGAAGCTGTAAATCCCAAGCCAGTGTCACAGAACGTGTCCTTCAGAAATGACAAAAGGGGCTCAATGGCGATGTAGGATGGCAAATTCTTGACAGCGAGCCAGAGGAGATCAGCGGCGGGGCCATGGATGAGATCTATGGCGGTTGAACCCGAGGGGTTGGGGGTGGGCCACTTAACCTGTGACATAGCCCGCGTCAGGCCGTCGCTGTCGATGACCTCGATGTCGTAGCCGGCGTCCGTGAGATACCCGCATACTCTAGCCCGCTGATTGAGAGCATGCGGCCAGTAATGGTTGTCAGCTTCCTCGGCAGCCACCTCGGCGACGTCGGGCGAAGAGGCCGTGATACACCTCTTTCAGGCCAGTCGCGCCTCAAGCTCCATGGGAAGCGTAGCCGGGCTTAGGCTGCGACGCTTTGGAGTGGGGGATGGGGATGGGAATGGGGATCTGTGGGAAAGGGGGCATTTGGCTGGCGTCATCTAAGAAACTCAGGGCGGCTAGGGTATGGAGATCGGTGGGTAAGCTGCACAGGCAAACCGACAGATGTTGACAATGGAGGCCTTGCGGCGGCGGCGGCGGTGGCGACCTTGCTAGGGTTTCAAGCGAGGGAGGGGTTGTGATGGTGGTGTGTGTGTGTGCACGCGCGTGCGTGCGCCCAAGGAGTTTTTGGGGCGTGTGTGTGTGGAGGCGGTGTTTGAGGAAATGACGTGGCTACTGAAAATTCTACTACGCAGGAGTCAAGCGCGGGAGTAAAATGGCGAGGCTATTGAAAATTCGGATGATGGTGCATCGCACATGGTCCCGAAATAACAACCGTGTGTTATGAAACAGAAAAACCCTCGAGCCGGGAAGATATTCTCGAGGGATGCAGGCGGGAGCGGGAACAACAAACATCACACACGGTCAAAACATAATAACCGTGTGTTATCAAATAGAAAAACCTTGCAGGCGGGTAGATATTTTTGAGAGGGGAAGCCTCGTGGAGCCCAATGTACAGTGCTGATGTGCGTGACATGGCCACCGGCGAGGCCCAAGGTTAGTGTGAGTGAACCGTGTGTGTTGCATTGTCCGACTAGTCTAATGTTCATAAATTTCGCGAAAATGACGCGGGAAAGGGTCAGAACACGAACACACTTGCATGTGGAACAAAATATATGTATGAAGGGTGGTTTGATGTTCAAATACCAAATGCACAACTTCGATGTGGCACCTATCTCACAAAGCGCACGGTATTGCTTGCCCCCCCCCCTTCGTGTCGGCAGGAGGGGAATCCTAAGCTATGAACGAATGCCCGCCCCCATGGAGGTTCACCTAGCAAAGTGCGAAGTAGCAGTCCCCCCATCACACACACACACACACACACACACACTTTCAGTCGGCGGGAGAGGGCATCTCACCAAGATGTATCGTAAAACGGACCAAGAAGAATCCACTGCTACTTCTTGAGCTTGCGTTGATTTTTCCCTTGAAGAGGAAAGGGTGATGCAGCAAAGTAGAGATAAGTATTTCCCTCAGTTAAGAACCAAGGTATCAATCCAGTAGGAGGCACAAGCAGTTCTCCAATATATGAACCTGCACAAACTAACAAACACTTGCACACAACGCGAAAAAGGGGTTGTCAGTCCCTTCACGGTCACGAACAAGAGTGAGATCTAAAAGAGATAGGTATAAAAGATAAATAAAAGAGCAAACTAAAGTAAATATAAATAAATTCTAGCAAGGTAGTTTTGGGTTTTTTGGTTTATAGATCTGAAAATATATGATGGAAAATAGACCCGGGGGCCATAGGTTTCACTAGAGGCTTCTCTCTTGAAAATAGCGTACGGTGGGTAAACAAATTACTGTTGAGCAATTGATAGAAAAGCGCATAGTTATGATGATATCTAAGACAATGATCATGAATATAGGCATCACGTCCGTGACAAGTAGACCGAAATGATTCTGCATCTACTACTATTACTCCACACATCGACCGACTCCTGCCTGCATCTAGAGTATTAAGTTCATAAGAACAGAGCAACGCTTTAAGTAAGATGACACGACGTAGAGGGATAAACTCAAGCAATATGACATAAACCCCATCTTTTTATCCTTGATGGCAACAATACAATACGTGCCTCGCTACCCCTTTTGTCACTGGGTGAGGACACTGCAAGATTGAACCCAAAACTAAGCACCTCTCCCATTGCAAGAAAAACCAATCTAGTTGGCCAAACCAAACCGATAGTTCAAAGGGAAATAAAAGATATCTTAGTCATGCATAAAAGAATTCAGAGAAGACTCAAATAATATTCATAGATAATCTGATCATAAACCCACAATTCATCGGATCTCAACAAACACACTGCAAAAGAAGATTACATCGGATAGAACTCCAAGAACATCGAGGAGAACATTGTATTGAAGACCAAAGAGAGAGAGAATAAGCCATCTAGCTACTAGCTATGGACCCGTAGGTCTGTGGTGAACTACTCACGCATCATCAGAAGGGCAGCAAGGTTGATGTAGAGGCCCTCCGTGATCGAATCCCCCTCCGGCAGATCACCGGAAAAGGCCCCAAGATGGGATCTCACGGGAACAGAAGGTTGCGGTGGGGAAAAAGTATTTTTGTGGACGCTTCTGATGTTCGGGGAATATTTTCGAATTTATAGAGGTGAAACTTGGGTTAGAAGACCTCCAAGGGGCCCACAAGCCAGGGGGCGCCCCCCTGGGGCATGCCCTCAAAGCTTGTGGCCTCCTCGGGACTCTTCTGGCCCTCTCTCCAAGTCACGTAGGTGTCTTCTGGTCCAACAAAAATCAACGCGAAAGTTTTATTCCGTTGGGACTCTGTTTGATATTCCTTTTCTGTAAAAGTAAAAAATAAGGAAAAACGGAAACTGGCACTGGGCTCTAGGTTAATAGGTTAGTCCTTAAAATAATATAAAATAGCATATTAATGCATATAAAACATCCAAAACAGATAATATAATAGCATGGAACAATAAAAAATTATAGATACGTTGGAGACGTATCAAGCATCCCCAAGCTTAATTCCTGCTCGTCTTTGAGTAGGTAAATGATAAAAACAATTTTTTTGATGTGGAATGCTACCTAACATATTTATCAATGCAATTTTCTTTATTGTGGCAAGAATATTCAGAGCCATAAGATTCAAAACAAAAGTTTAATGTTGACATAAAAATGATAATACTTCAAGCATACTAATAAAGCAATCATGTCTTCTCAAAATATCACGGCCAAAGAAAGTTATCCCTAAAAAATCATTTGACATAGCCACTGCCAGAAACCCTAATCAGTTTGGTCTCACCGATAGGGATCTCGGTCTCACCGAGATGGGATTGCTAACTCTCTGTTTCCCTTCGTAACGTTTCAGTCTAACCGAGATGAGCGATCGGTCTCACTGAATTCGCAATGCAAACTCTCTGTTTCCTTTTCGTAACGTTTCGGTCTCACCAAAATGAGAGATTGGCCCCACCGAGTTTGCCTGACCAACTCTCTATTTACCTATTACAGAAATCGGTCTCACCGAGTTCACGTGATCGGTCTCACCAAGATTACGTTATGCCCTAACCCTAAAGAAATCGGTCTCACCGAGTTGACATGTCGGTCCCACCAAAAATCCTAACATTCACATTTTGAACTAAATCGGTCTGACCGAGTTTCACTATTTGGTCACACCGAGTTTGGTAAATTGTGTGTAACGGTTAGATTTTGTGTGGAGGCTATATATACCCCTCCACCCTTCCTCCATTCAAGAGGAGAGCCATCAGAACGTGCCTACACTTCCAGCATTCATTTTCTGAGAGAGAACCACCTACTCATGTGTTGAGACCAAGATATTCAAATCCAACCACAAGAATCTTGATCTCTAGCCTTCCCCAAGTTGCTTTCCACTCAAATCATCTTTCCACCATATCCAAATCTGTGAGAGAGAGTTGAGTGTTGGGGAGACTATCATTTGAAGCACAAGAGCAAGGAGTTCATCATCAACACACCATTTATTACCTTTTGGAGAGTGGTGTCTCCTAGATTGGTTAGGTGTCACTTGGGAGCCTCCGTCAGGATTGTGGAGTTGAACCAAGGAGTTTGTACGGGCAAGGAGATCGCCTACTTCGTGAATATCTACCCTAGTGAGGCAAGTCCTTCGTGGGCGATGGCCATGGTGGGATAGACAAGGTTGCTTCTTCGTGGACCCTTCGTGGGTGGAGCCCTCCGTGGACTCGCGCAACCGTTACCCTTCGTGGGTTGAGGTCTCCATCAATGTGGACGTACGATAGCACCACCTATCGGAACCATTCCAAAAATCTCCGTGTCTACATTGCGTTTGCTCCCTCGAAACTCCTCCCCTTTACCTCCATATGCAATGATTTACATTCCGCTGCTATACTCTTAGAATTGCATGTGTAGGTTGATTGCTTGACTTGTGCTAAGTTGCTAAAATCTGCCAAGACTTAAAATTTGGAAAAGGCTATATTTTTATTTGGTCATGTAGTCTAATCACCCCCCCTCTAGACATACTTTCGATCCTACAAGTGGTATCAGAACTTTGGTGAGCATAGACTTGGTTTCACAACCTAGGAGAGTATGGCGTCTAGTGAGGGAAATTACCACCATAGAGGTCCTTACTTTGATGGTACTAATTTTGCTAGTTGGAAGCATAAGATGAAAATGCACATTCTTGGACATAACCCCGCCGTTTGGGCTATTGTGTGTATTGGCTTGCAAGGTGAATTCTTGGATGGGAAAGAACCGAATCATGAAGCTACCGCGGAAGAATTGAAGATGT
Source organism: Thinopyrum elongatum (assembly GCA_011799875.1). Classification (NCBI taxonomy): domain Eukaryota; kingdom Viridiplantae; phylum Streptophyta; class Magnoliopsida; order Poales; family Poaceae; genus Thinopyrum; species Thinopyrum elongatum. The sequence goes on along the minus strand of CM022303.1, from coordinate 489,213,687 downwards.
TGTAATACAATGCTCAAGCTTGTGATATCCTCTTCAACGGATTGTGCCCCGAAGAATTCAACAAAATCAGCCGTCTTGAGAATGCAAAGGAAATTTGGGATACTTTGATTGATATGCACAAAGGTACCTACTCCGTCAAGGAATCCAAATTGGATGTGCTTCAAAGTCAGCTGGACAAGTTCAAAATGAAGGATGGTGAAGGTGTCACTGAAATGTACTCTAGGCTTGCTCTCATCACAAATGAGATTGCCGGCTTAGGAAGTGAAGAGATGACTGACAGATTCATCATCAAGAAGATCCTAAGAGCCTTGGATGGAAAATATGACACCGTGTGCACATTGATCCAAATGATGCCAAATTACAAAGATCTCAAGCCAACTGAAGTCATTGGAAGAATTGTTGCTCATGAGATGTCACTCAAGGATAAAGAAGCGCTTCACAACAAGTCTAGTGGTGCTTACAAAGCCTCATGTGATGCTCCTACATCATGAAGTGAAAAACAAGCCTTCAATGAGGAATTGAGCCTAATGGTGAAGAACTTCAACAAGTTCTACAAGAGTAGAAGCAAGGAAAGAAGTTCCAAGTCAAGGTCCTACAATGACAAAAGATCTTCTAGTCGTGAGTGTAATTGCTACAATTGTGGAAGACCCGGACACTACTCCAATGAGTGTACGGCTCCCTACAAAAGAAGAGAAGACTCACCTAAAAGAAGAAGAAAAAGAGAAGAATCACCTCCAAGGGAGAGAAGGAGTAGAGATGATCGTTATGAACGAAGAACCTCTCGCAGAAGCAAGGATTCGGAAAGGAAGGACAAGTCATCAAGGAGATATACAAAACGAAGACATCAAGCTCATGTTGGTGAATGGGTATCCGGCTCCGACTCCGACCACCACTCCGAGAGAAGTTATCACTCCGACTCCGAATATACTCAAGATGAAGGTGTTGCCGGTCTAGCACTTGTGTCAACCAACTCCTATGACATATTTGACTCACCAAATGAAGGAATTGGAAGATGCTTCATGGCTAAAGGCTCAAAGGTATCACACCCCAAGTATGTTGAATTCAATAGTGATGAAGATGATTTGCTAGGTGATGATGATTTACTTGTTGACAACTCTAGTGATGAAAACTATGATGAACTTGCTATTAATCATGCTAAACAAGATAAAATGAGTGATGATGATAAGAAGGAGATTGAGCATCTAACTAAAGAACTAAACACTCTTAAGTTAGCCCATGAAACTACCTTAGAAGATCATCAAGAGCTTTTAAAGACTCATGAGAAACTACGCTTTGAAAAGCTCAACCTAGAGCAAGAGCATGGGTTCTTAAAAGCAATCAATGATGATCTTCGTAAGAAAAGTTCTTCTTACATTGCCAAGCGTTTACTCTTGTCTACTTACATGCCACAAGTAAAATCTAGCAACAAGAGTAAGAAAGATTCTTCTTCTAGTAGTAACAATAATCATGCTAAATCCAATATTGTTGCTTCTAGTAGTTCTCTTGATTCCACTAATGATTCTCTTAGCCAAGTTACACTTGAGCAAGAAAATAGCTTATTGAAGGGAATTATAGAGAAAGGTGTTTACAAGAGCCTTGCCGGAAGTAAGCAATTTGAGGAAATTGTACACAAGCAAGGAAGGCACCGGAAGAATCAAGGTGTTGGTTTTGAACGAAAGTTCAATGCCAATGGAGTTGAGTGGGAAGAAGATCGATACCCCAAGACGAAGTTTGTTCCTCAACAAGAGAAGTATGATCCTACTTCCTTCGAGGGGACACAAGCTCAAGATGATCTTCCACCACAAGACCTCAAGCAAAAAGGCAAGGACAAGCTTCAAGAGGAGATTGATGCATTTGAAGAAGCTCCTAAGGCCTTGGTCAAGTGGGTTCCCAAGACTACATCAAGTTCTACTTCATCAAGTACGACTACAACTCCAAGGATTCCCATCAAGATGATGTGGATCCCGAAGAAGAAGAACTAGAGAATTCTTGAGGGTGACTCCGCCAACATATTTCACTCATATCATTTTGGCAAGAACAAGTGCAATCATCTTCCACATCTTGCACTAGTTCAAGGAGTCACAAACCCTCTTATTGGTAAGACAAGGGACAAGGTAACCTAATGCTTTCATGGACATCATCTTGTGTGTACTTTACTCTATGTCTATGGATATCCTTGTTTGTTCCTTGTGGGACTAACCCATGTAGGTATTGAAAATGCAACTCACTCCAATGGATTGCTCCAAATGATCTACATCAAAATTGAGCATCCACATCTTCAACATCTACATGAAGTCATCATCGACAAAACCCAAGGTTAGTTCATCCCTCTTAGGGGGGATATCACATCTAGGGGGAGCTTTACTCTAAGAATTGAGCTAAAGCAACTCTAATGGTGTGAACACAACAATGCTTTATGTAAAAGTGGTAACCCCACTTGTGCTTAAACGATGAGTATGACCTATGATCAAATGTTCTCATTTGACTCCTAAGTCAATATACTCATATATAGATGATCTAGTCATCGCCAATTGCTTGATAGATGCTAGAGTGTTTGTGCATGCTTTGTCACATATTTCATTTGCCATTTTATTGTGTGAGCATGTTGGTTGCATATTTTTCTCATTCGAGGACATCCATTTGTTGCTTTGATTGTTTGATCTATTTCTTTTGCCAAATGGATGGACAAGAATGCCTAAGAACTTCCTTTAGCTATCTATGCTTTTCTCGTCTCAAACTCTATTCATGCTACATCACAAAGTTTGATCAAGTCAAATTCGAACCCTCTGGGTGAGGAGCACTCAGAGTCACTGATTCGTCATAGACTGAAACTTCCAAAACCTCTCTGTGCATTTCGGTCTGACCGATTCGTCCTTTTCGGTCATACCGAGTTCACTGAGTTGATCTAGGTTTTCAATCTCGGTGCAACCGATTAGAACCATTCGGTCATACCGAGTTGCAGTAACCGCTTGTGATTCTGCATCTCGGTGCCACCGAGTTGTTCCACTCAGTCACACCGACAGGGTCAGGATATATATACCGATGGGTCAAATTTTGGAAATTTCTCCGAAACCTTTTCGCCCGCGCGTGTCCTGCTCTGCCGACTCGGGTCTCCGGATTGTCCTCTCATTGCCAGTGACCCTCTGTCGCTGGTCTCTGCTGCCGTCAATGGAAATCTACACCGCCGTTGCCGCCGTAGCGAGCTCATCGCCAAGTTAGGGTATGAGTTCGACACTTTGTGCAATCTTTACCTCCGATTCTTAGCACAAAGACAATGCCAAGATTCTTACCACGTATGAGATCAATCTATCCAACGAAAACTTCCTTTAGATTAGTTTTGATTCGAAAATTTAGGGTTAGGTTTCCGCCGAACTCATCTCGAACCGACCGAGTTGTAGAAATCGGTCTCACCGATTTGGCTTAGGCCATTGCACTTGTAACTTTCGGTCTAACCGAAAGTTGCAAATCGGTGTGACCGAGTTCAACTCTCAGTGAAACCCTAGCAATCTTGGACTCACCAAACTATGTCTCGGTCTGACCGATCTCACTAGTTCAGACTCCAACATTGCTTCGATGGCACCGAGTTAAACAAATCGGTAGCTCCGAAATGCTTTCTATGGAAAACTAAAACTAAATTTTTGACTCAATTGTTTTGCAAAATCTCTGCACTTTATGATGCTCATCCACTCTATCTCATCTATAACTATTCACAGGGTCAGCTTTCAATTTGCAGTGCCAGAATGTCTGATCAGAGTGATAGCCAGAACAGGTCTGAGGAGCAAGTGAATCTAAGTGAGGGCACTAGTCCCTCTGACAGCTATGAGGATGGCAGCAGAAGTACTCCTAGTAACCTGCCTAAGGCTGCTACTAGGCAGAGGAGAAAGAGAAATTCTGATTCTGAAGATGAAGACTATGTTGCTGCTGAGGAGGAAGTCAGCTCCAAGAAGAAGGTGCTGAAAAAGGAATATGCTGCTACTACTGCAGCCAAGCCTGTGTTGCACAAGAAAGCTCCTGCCAAGAGAGTGCCCATGTCTAAGGCCAGAGCCTCAACTCTTGAAGCCTCCAAATCAACTGTTGAGGAGACTGGTGAGGGCAAGAAGAGAAAGGAAAGGGTCAAGAAGAAAATAGCCAGAGTAATTGGCAGACCCTCTATGATGAGAGACCTAGCTGAGGATGAAGAAGAAGATGAAGAAGAGGATGCTGCACCAGCACCCAAAGCTCAGAAGTTTATGGGGGATGCCATCAAGTTTGGGGCTGCTTCAGCAAAGCCCAAGACTGCCCCCAAGTCTACTGCTCAAGCTTCTAAGTCTGCACCAAAGAGAAGCACAAGAAACATACCAGCTGTTGAAAAGAACAAGGCCCCAGTGCCTGAAGTGGAAGATGAAGAAGAAGCCCAAGTGCTCAGGAAGCTAAAGCCAAAGATCCCTGACCATGATGACAATCATCCAGTGGTTGAGAATATGAAAGCAAGGAAGGATGCAGGTCTCAGATTGTGGAGACAATCAGATCCATATGCTGTGAGGAGAAGGACTGCTGTGGACTATAGATTTCACACCAAGGAGCAGCAGGACTTCTATGAGACAATTCTTTTGGATAAGAAACCCATAGTGTGTGACATGAAGTGGGTAGACTGGGAATACATCGACAACAATGTAGACCACTTCCCAGGAGTGCATGAAAGTTTCAGACTCAATGGAGTAGACACTTTTGTGGGTCAGAAGCTTACCAAGTGGAATGATGAGCTCATTATGCAATTCTATTCTACAGCTCATTTCTATCCAGATGGAAGGATTGTATGGATGTCTGAAGGTACAAGGTACCAATCAATAGTTGCTGAGTGGGCCAAGCTGATCAATGCCCCTGCAGAGCTTGAGGATGGCATAGATGTCTATGCCAAGAGAAAGAAAGATCACAACTCCATGGCCAACATGTATAAGGAGATTCCTGACAAAGCCTTGGAGACTCACAAGCTAGGCTCTGTATATTATCTATTGTCTGGACTGGCCACTATTAACACCATCTTGTGGCACACCTTGTTTCCCAAATCAGGAGATCACAGGATGATCAGAGGCCACTCCATCAATTTGCTTCTATTGTTTGATGTGCCCCAGAAGTTTAAGGTGATGAGTTTGATTGTTGAGACAATCAAGAGGACAGCTGCAGACCAGAAGAGATCATGTGGGTATGCTCCACACATCCAGATGCTCATCAACTCCAAGATGGGCACAGGCACATATTTGTTGGATAAAGAACACCTTCCCTTGAGACCTGAATTTGAGGACAACACAGTTGTCATGGATGCTGAAGATCCTACATCAGTAGAGGCTCAAGAGAAGAGGGAGAAAGCAAAGGCAGAGAAGGCAGCCAAGATGCCAAGTGTTGAAGAGGCATCTCAAGTTTTTCTCAAGTCAAAACAAGATCAACTTAGCTATCTCATTCAAGCAACTGTGAGGATTGAGAAAGGTTTGGCCACCCTGACTCAAAATCAAGAGAGCCTGGAGAGGATCATTGAAACAAAGTTTTATGATCTGGACTTGAAGGTGACAGAGATGCAGACAGCTGTTGAGCAGCTCCAGGAAGAAGCTGAAGAGAGGAAAGGGAAAGCTACCACAGATGATTTTCAGAGAGTGCCTAGGGCACAGAGATCTGCAGCAATGCCTGTGACAGATACAATAGCTACTGCGTCAGCACCTACAGCTACAGCTTCAGTTGCCCCTCCGGTTGCAACTCCACCAGCTCCAACAACCTCAACAGATGCATTTGTTCTTGGAGTCCTCTCTACACCGCCTCCCGAAGATCAAGCCTAGAGAGACGCATAGCACTATGCATTTTCAAGCTTTTTGGTAACTTGTTGCCAAAGGGGGAGAAAGTGTATAGATCATAGGCTTCGAGAGAGAGTGCTTGCTTCTTTTTGCCATACTTTTTGTGTGCTTGCTTGGTTGACATTCTATGTTTATGTGTGTGAGACACTTATGGTCATATGTTTGATATGATGACATTATTTATCTCTCTTGTATGATCATTCACTTTGCCTTGGTGATGAGTGCATATTTTTCATATTCCATCATTTTGAGCGCTCCACCAAGATGTATGTGACATGGAAGAGTAACCCATGATCATAATCGATTGTGCATTTGCATTCAAAAGCAAATTTTAAATAATGCACAAATTTAGGGGGAGCTCTTGCTTATCCCATACTTCTCAAAGCGACGATATACTTCATTCTTATTATCATGTGTCGAAGCTTTGATCTATATGTTGTCATCAATTACCAAAAAGGCGGAGTTTGAAAGTGCAACTAATCCCTGGGTGGTTTTGGTAATTCTTAACAACATATAGCTCATTGAACTAATACTCTTTCAAGATGATCATTTTAGAAAGTTCAATGATTGGCATGGCATGGACTAGAGATGTGGACCCCTCAAAATGCTAAGGACATATATTGGCTCAAGCTCAAGACTCTACTCTTTTCATTTTAGTGATCCAAGATCACATTGAGTCCATAGGAAAGCCAATACTATTAAAAGGGGATGAGGTGTTGCTTAATGGCTTGCTTGCTCAAAATGCTTAGTGATATGCTCCAAAACCCTCAATCACTTTCTCATATCCACATATGTCCTAATCCTAAAGTCGAACTCGGCCCCACCGATTTGATCTATCCGGCGCCACCGAGTTCATTTGACATAGCCACTACCAGAAACCCTAATCTGTTCGGTCTCACCGATAGAGATCTCGGTCTCACCGAGATGGGATTGCTAACTCTCTGTTTCCCTTCGTAATGTTTCGGTCTAACCGAGATGAGAGATCGGTCCCACCGAGTTTGCAATGCAAACTCTCTGTTTCCTCTTCATAATGTTTCGGTCTCACCGAAATGAGCGATCGGTCCCACCGAGTTTACCTAACCAACTCTCTGTTTGCCTATTACAGAAATCGGTCTCACCGAGTTCACGTGATCGGTCTCACCGAGATTACGTTATGCCCTAACCCTAACGAAATCGGTCTCACCGAGTTGACATGTCGGTCCCACCGAAAATCCTAACGTTCACATTTTGAACTAAATCGGTCTGACCGAGTTTCACTATTTGATCCCACCGAGTTTGGTAAATTGTGTGTAACGGTTAGATTTTGTGTGGATTCTATATATACCCCTCCACCCTTCCTCCATTCGAGAGGAGAGCCATCAAAACGTGCCTACACTTCCAGCATTCATTTTCTGAGAGAGAACCACCTACTCATGTGTTGAGACCAAGATATTCCAATCCAACCACAAGAATCTTGATCTCTAGCCTTCCCCAAGTTGCTTTCCACTCAAATCATCTTTCCACCATATCCAAATCTGTGAGAGAGAGTTGAGTGTTCGGGAGACTATCATTTGAAGCACAAGAGCAAGGAGTTCATCATCAACACACCATTTATTACCTTTTGGAGTGTGGTGTCTCCTAGATTGGTTAGGTGTCACTTGGGAGCCTCCGTCAAGATTGTAGAGTTGAACCAAGGAGTTTGTACGGGCAAGGAGATCGCCTACTTCATGAAGATCTACCCTAGTGAGGCAAGTCCTTCGTGGGCGATGGCCATGGTGGGATAGAAAAGTTTGCTTCTTCGTGGACCCTTCATGGGTGGAGCCCTCCGTGGACTCGCGCAACCGTTACCCTTCGTGGATTGAAGTATCCATCAACGTGGACGTACGATAGCACCACCTATCGGAACCACGCCAAAAATCTCCGTGTCTACATTGCGTTTGCTCCCTCCAAACTCCTCCCCTTTACCTTCATATGCAATGATTTACATTCCGCTGCTATACTCTTAGAATTGCATGTGTAGGTTGATTGCTTGACTTGTGCTAAGTTGCTAAAATCTGCCAAGACTTAAAATTTGGAAAAGGCTAGATTTTTATTTGCTCAAGTAGTCTAATCACCCCCCCCCCCCCTCTAGACATACTTTCGATCCTACAAAGTTGCATGGCAATATATCTCGGAATGGGTATGGAATTGCCATAATAGGTAGGTATGGTGGCTGTTTTGAGGAAGGGTATATGGTGGGTTTAATGCATCGGCGAAAGTTGCGCGGTACTAGAGAGGCTAGCAATGGTGGAAGGGTGAGAGTGCGTATAATTCATGGACTCAACATTAGTCATAAAGAACTCACATACTTATTGCAAAAATTTATTAGACGTCAAAACAAAGTACTACACGCATGCTCCTAGGGGGGTAGATTGGTAGGAAAAGACCATCGCTCGTCCCCGACCGCCACTCATAAGGAAGACAATCAAAGAATAAATCATGCTCTGACTTCATCACATAACGGTTCATCATACGTGCATGCTACGGGAATTACAAACTTTAACACAAGTATTTCTACCAATCCACAATTACTCACTAGCATGACTCTAATATCACCATCTTTATATCTCAAAACAAATGCAAGGAATCAAACTTCTCACATATTCAATGCTCTTTATATGAAATTTTTTATTATATCCCTCTTGGATGCCCATCATATTAGGACTAAATTCATAACCTAAGCAAATTAACATTCTGTTTAAGACTCAAAAAATTATATAAGTGAAGCATGAGAGTTCATCAATTTCTATAAAATAAAGCCACCACCGTGCTCTAAAAAGATATAAGTGAAGCACTAGAGCAAACTGCCTAGCTCAAAAGATATAAGTGAAGCACATAGAGTATTCTAATAAATTCACGATTAATGCGTGTCCCTCTCAAAAGGTGTGTACAGCAAGGATGATTGTGGCAAACTAAAAAGCAAAGACTCATATCATACAAGACACTCCAAGGAAAACACATATCATGTGGTGAATAAAAATATAGCCTCAAGTAAATTTACCGATGGATTGAAGACAAAAGAGGGGATGCCATCCGGGGCATCCCCAAGCTTAGATGCTTGGTTGTCCTTGAATATTACCTTGGGGTTCCTTGGGAATCCCCAAGCTTAGGATCTTGCTACTCCTTATTCCGTTGTCCATCAAATCTTTACCCAAAACTTGAAAACTACACAACACAAAACTCAACAGAAAACTCATAAGATCCGTTAGTATAATAAAATAAATCACCACTTTAGGTACTGTTGTGAACTCATTCTAAATTTATATTGGTGTAATATCTACTATATTCCAACTTCTCCATGGTTCATACCCCCCGATACTACCCATAGATTCATCGAAATAAGCAAACAACACATAGAAAACAGAATCTGTCAAAAACAGAACAGTCTGAGAATATCTGAATATTACTCATACTTATGTAACTCCAACAATTCTGAAATGTAGGAAATCCTGGGAAATTTGTACATCAATCTTGTGTAAAAATTTCAGAATTTTTCGTCGCATCTGTGAATTTTCAAAATTCTGCTACTGGACGCAAAAGTTTCTGTTTTTCAGCAAAATCAAATCAACTATCACCACAAGCCATCCCAAAGGTCTTACTTGGGTCAAACACTGATTAAAATACCAAAACACAATTACTACAGAAGTAATAATGTGTATTTATTGAAAAACAGAACCAACATAAAAAAACATAAAAATAAAATTGGGTTGCCTCCCAACAAGCGCTATTGTTTAATGCCCCTAGCTAGGCATAAAACATAGATCTAGGTATTGTCATCTTTGGTATGGAATTCTTTCCTAGTCAAATCTTCCAAAACCTTTATTAAAAAGTCTCTTTTTTCTTTCCTTTCCTTCCTAGTAGGTGAACTCAATTCATGAAAATGACTTTGATTAGTGATTTTAACATTCATAACTTCGTAATCAGGATCATCACCATAAATATCCTCATATAAAATACATATATCATCTTTAATGGGTTCCCTAGACATTTCCTCCATCCACTCATTATTGAATCCCACATAAATTCCCTTAGTTACCCAATCAAATTTATCATAAGCATCAAGCTAAAGGGCTTGAGCAATTTCTGCATAGGGAACTCTTCTCCTAAGATTGTTACTGTAAGAATGATAATCTCTAGATTCTAGACTGCGCAAGGTTTCTTTATCATGGAAAATTTCTTCAACTGGAGGATGCTCAATATTTTTAATATAGAAAACAAAAAGTTCCCTAGCTTCTTGTACTATGAAGTCAAATTCTCGCATAAGAATGATAGTTGCAATCTTTTTAGCCTTAGGATGGAATATAGTGGGGAGTTCGTAAAATATCTTTTGTAGAGCGGGATGAACATGCACAAATTTTCTTTCTAGTTTAACAACAAGCATAGCAATAGCATCCGCATAGCAATTTGTATCACGAAGAATAGATCCCTTACTAATTGGCAAAACTCTCGTACAATCAAAGAATTCTTGAATAACACTCTTCCCAATAATATTACCGTCTCCCACATGAAAAGTTTTTGCCTTAAGATTAGAGGGAGTTTCAGTTCCATGATCTAAAGAACAAGATCCAAGATTCTCCTCAAGATTTGTATTAGGAAGATCCTCAAAATTTTCAATGATAACCTCCCCAGATTCTAACATGATGGTAAAGCAAGCGATCTAGCACACAAGCAAGCGAAAAGCAAACGAAAAGACGAACGAAAGAAGGGCAGATAAAAAGGCAAATATTTTTGTGTTTTTCTAAAAATGTTTTAGAAGTGGGGGAGAGGAAAATGAGAAGCAAATAGAAAATAATGTAAGTGCAAGAGATGAGAGTTTGTGATGGGTACTAGGTAGGCTTGATGTAGAACCTCCCCGACAACGGCGCCAGAAATTCTTCCTGCTACTTATTGAGCTTGCGTTGACTTTTCCCTTGAAGAGGAAAGGGTAACGCAGCAAAGTAGAGATAAGTATTTCCCTTAGTTAAGAACCAAGGTATCAATCCAGTAGGAGGAACATGCAAGTCTCCAATATATGCACCTGCACAAACTAACAAACACTTGCACACAATGCGGAAAATGGGTTGTTAATCCCTTCACGGTCACGAACAAGAGTGAGATCTAAAAGAGATAGGTATAAAAGATAAATAAAAGAGAAAACAAATTTAATATAAATAAATTGCAGCAAGGTATTTTTGGGTTTTTTGGTTTATAGATATGAAAATATATGATGGAAAATAGACCCGGGGGCCATAGGTTTCACTAGAGGCTTCTCTCTTTAAAATAGCATACAGTGGGTAAGCAAATTACTGTTGAGCAATTGATAGAAAAGGGCATAGTTATGACGATATCTAACGGAATGATCATGAATATAGGCATCACGTCCGTGACAAGTAGCTCAAAACGATTCTGCATCTACTACTATTACTCCACACATCGACCGACTCCTGCCTGCATCTAGAGTATTAAGTTCATAAGAACAGAGAAACGCTTTAAGTAAGATGACATGATGTAGAGGGATAAACTCAAGAAATATGACATAAACCCCATCTTTTTATCCTTGATGGCAACAATACAATACGTGCCTCGCTACCCCTTATGTCACTGGGTGAGGACACCACAAGATTGAACCCAAAACTAAGCACCTCTCCCATTGCAAGAAAAACCAATCTAGTTGGCCAAACCAAACCAATAGTTTGAAGGGAAATACAAAGATATCTTAGTCATGCATAAAAGAGTTCAGGGAAGACTCAAATAATATTCATAGATAATCTGATCATAAACCCACAATTCATCGGATCTCAACAAACACACCGCAAAAGAAGATTACATTGGATAGAACTCCAAGAACATTGAGGAGAACATTGTATTGAAGATCAAAGAGAGAGAAGAAGCTATCTAGCTACTAGCTATGGACCCATAGGTCTATGGTGAACTACTCACGCATCATCAGAAGGGCAGCAAGGTTGATGTAGAGGCCCTCCATGATAGAATCCCCCTTCGGCAGATCACCGGAAAAGGCCCGAAGATGGGATCTCACGGGAACAGAAGGTTGTGGCGGCGGAAAAGTATTTTTATGGACGCTTCTGATGTTTGGGGAATATTTGAGAATTTATAGAGGTGGAACTAGGGTTAGAAGACCTCTGAGGGGCCCACAAGCCAGGGGCACCCCCCTGGGGCGCGCCCTCAAGGCTTGTGGCCTCCTCGGGACTCTTCTGTCCCTCTCTCCAAGTTACGTAGGTGTCTTCTGGTCCAAGAAAAATCATCACGAAAGTTTTATTCCGTTTGGACTCCGTTTGATATTGCTTTTCTGTAAAAGTCAAAAACAAGGAAAAAACAGAAACTGGCACTGGGCTCTAGGTTAATAGGTTAGTCCAAAAATAATATAAAATAGCATATTAATGCATATAAAACATCCAAAACAGATAATATAATAGCATGGAATAATCAAAAATTGTAGATACGTTGGAGACATATCATCCACCTTGGTCGTACAACCTCTCTCTTGTTGTTGGTCAAAGTGATGGACGTCCATGTGACCCCAGAGATGGGCTAGCTCGCCAATAATCATGCAAGTAGCTAGTCCCCGAAGGCAACCACTGCCTGCATGTGGCCAAAACATATGTATGGAGTGTTGATGTTTGAATACACAATGGAACAACTTTGTTGTGGCACCGTGCTTTGGAACCAGAAATCCCCACACAGAGCGAGGGTTAGTTGACGACACATTGTATGTATGTATGTCACACCACACTTCGAGCCGATGACGGGGATTCATGCATGCGTGCATAGCATGTGCTCAAACTTAGGTCTAAATCTCACCATGGCCTACTACGATAACACAAACCAAAGGAAGAATCCACCATGGTAACCTATCTCGTTGTCGGTCAAAGTGATCATGGATGTCCACGCGGGCCCACGAATATATAGGCTTGTCGTCGATAACCACGTGAGGGAGTGTACCATTCGAAGACAACCACTGCATCCATATGTATGTATGGAGGTGATGTGTGCATGTTTGAATACCATGCACATTGATGTGGCGCGTGCGTCGAAAATCGAACCGATCTCGTTGTACTGCCCACTTCGACTCAGTGGGAGGGATTCATGCGTACACATGCATGTGTGCTCAAACTATATCATGTCATCCCAGAGAATGACCTATATATATACCGTAATACAAACCAAAAAAATAACCCCCTCCTAAGTCAAATTAACCTCTCTCATTGTCGAGCAAAGTAGTGATGGACCAAGCGGGCCCACAGATGGAAAGCATCGATATCGCTAATAATCGCGTGAGTGGGTGCGAGAGGACAACCGCCATCACTTTGCATGTGGCCAAACATATGTATGGAGAGGTGTGTGTGGTTGTGATGTTTGAATATCCAAAATGCACAACTTAGATGTGGCACATGCCTCGAAAACCGTAAAGTCTCCACACAGAGCGAGGTTCATGAAGCGTACTATATGCTAGTCCCCTTCCCCCTCTTCGACGCATACTATATGCTCCTACGTAATACAAACCAAAATGAATCCTCCTTGATGGTGAAATTAATTAACCTCCCCCGATGTAGGTCAAAGTGATGCATGCATGGACGATGGCCTCGCGGTCCCACAGATGGAAGTGTCACACGTGAGTGTCCTAGGATAACTACCATTTGCATGCATGTGGCCCAAAGAGGTGTTGTGTGATGATTGAATAGCCAATGCACAACTTTGATGTGGCACGTGCCTCGGAAACCGAAAAGTCCCGACACTGAGTGAGGTGTGTTCACGGACGTGTACGTAGTATATATGATGGTCCCCTCCCACCTCTTGGACGCGTACTATATACTCCCACCATAACACAAACAAAAAAGGATCAACCTTGCTGGTTAAATTAACCTCTCTGTCGACTGTTGGTCGAAGTGATGGACGATGACCTCGCGGGCCCACAGAAAGCATCACACGCGAGTGAGTGTCGTGTAGGACAACCACCGACTGCATGTGGCCCAAACATGTATGTATGAAAGGGTTGTGTAATGTTTTAAATAATGAATTCATGACTTTGATGTGGGACCTGCCTCACAAAACGGCCAACCCACACGGTGGCTCACGACTCGTAGTGTACTGCCAGCCCCCTCCCCCCACCCCAGACGTACACACACACACCGCGCATCCACCGCAACTACGATGCATGTTAAATTTTCCCGTGGTGAACATATGTTACCAAAAGAGGGACGTTTTAATTTTGAAAAAAAAATAGAGATCATTAAGACGTTTTAGTACATTGATTGATTTTCTAGGGGTATAATGTGCAAAAATCAAATTTGAGCTACATGCACATGTGACAGTGCACCTAAATGGATTGGAAAAACACATGTGTCTCACTGGGTGCATGTTTACTCCCCGTGCAAGAAATTTCAAACATTGAGAATCTTGATTTTTAAAATCTAGTACATCCAAAACTTATTTGAAATTCATGAAACTTATCGTGTTGTCATATGGACACCAATACATAGTGGTATTGTACTTTTTTGTCAAATTTGAGACAAGTTTTTATGTAATCTTTATCTTCTTACAAACGGGAGATTATTAACAATTGGGAACCAATATCGCAAATGGATTATTTATTCGAACCGTGGGCTTTAGACCAACAATGGATACGTGCCATGCTTCGGTTAAGCAATAAAGCGGCAGCATTAATCATCAAAATAGAAAAACAATATATGTGCCGCTACGCGACCCGTGTGCCGTGTGAGCAGGCGTGAGTTGACGGGACGCGTGCGAGCAGTCCGCCATGCAGGCAGACCAGGAGGCGTGCGTGCAGGTGTGTGAATTGACGGGAGGCGTGCTCGCTGCACAGTGTCATCGGGAGGCGTACGAGTAGCTGTGTGAAATGATGGTAGGCATGCCGGCAGTCCGATGCGCAGGCTCACCGGGAGGCGAGCCAGCGGTTTGACCGTCGCCCGCCTCTCTCCCACTACTCTATATTAATTGCACGCCCGAGCGGCTACACCCCCCATCCTCGCCGCACACACTATACTCTCTTTCCGCCTACATCCTCAACGCCGCTCTCATTCCTCACCGCCGTCTGTGTATGAGGATGCCGCCGAAGCACCCCATCAGAAGGAGTGGCGACGCCGGGGCTGCTGAAGCACGGGAGCACAGCGTGAAGACGGAGACAGAGGTTGCCGTCGCCGCCGATGAGGTCTCGCTGCACCTTGACGTCATCGACGGTGTCGTGGTTCCACAGCCGGAGCCGGAGGTCCACACCGACTCCGAAGACGACTCGGGCGACGACTCTGACGACGATGGACAACAGGTTAGTCATCTATACCCATTTATGTGTCAAATACATCCTAGGGTTTCTCTGGTTACTCCTGCCTCCCCCTTTTTGGAATAGAAATCCTATGGTTATGTTCTCTCAATCCATGAAATCTGAGTAAGTTTCGTTAGATCCGTGTAGCGTATTGATTGTTTGAATGGTACAAATGATAAGTGATTAGTTGTTTCATCTGTGCAAATGATTTTTGCTAATAATCCGACTAGGGTTAGTGTTCGTGCTAATAATTCCTAGCCAGGTCTTGACAATTGATTTCGACTGACCTACATATATGTTTGTGCCTTTTTTTCAAGATTGGTCTATACATAGACGATTGTGCTTAAAAATCGAACCATAATCTTTGGATATGTCTAAAAAAATAGCCATAAATTCCTGATCCTACTTTACAGCATGTAAAAATTGATTTGATGCCAAATTTTGGCAAGTGCCAAATGTTCGCTAGAGATTAGTTTGTATTCCAAATTTGACGCCACATTTTTTTACTATATGTATAGGTGCTATCTGACGATGTCGACAGCGAGGATGAAGATGGCCAGAGGAGGTACAAGAAGCAAATCCGCAGGGAGCTTTATGCGGGAATGTATAACAAGCATATTAGGACCTGGAACGGGGGCTTTCGATGCCCATTTTGCAACCAAAAGCTTCATGACGCGTATCAAAGTGCTCTAGTGCATGCAAGAGGACGAGCCGTTGGCTCCTTCAGACAGAAGTATTCTCGCAGGGTGGCGCACGCCGCGTACACTGAGTACCTGGAGAAGCTTCAGGATCATGCCGGCAGATGAGATGAGATGTGGGATTGAACTATGTATGGCTATGTAGTGTCTTAATTATAAATGTGCTTGAGTGTGCTTAATGACGGTTGAACTATATACTTATGGTTGAACTATGCTTGTGTACGCTTATTATCTATGCCTGAGAATGTTTAATCTATGTTTACTTATGTCTAAATGTTGGATATGAATGCAATCAGTTGGGTTGATGGAATCTACCTCCTTCCTGGTTTATTGGTCCCCTTTGTAATTTGTGTTAAATTTTGACCAAAGATTTAACTGACAAAATGTTAGTGCAGGTCAGCAAAAATTATATCGTTGGATTCGTATTTGAACATAGTGTTCAATGATATATTTTTTTGTGACATGCATAAACATTTGTTAGTTAAATGTTTGGTCAAAATTTGGCCAAATTACAAAGGGGACCAATAAACCAGGACGGAGGTAGTACGTCAATCACACACGGTTCCCAAATTGGAACCGTGTGCAATGACTTTCCTTTTCCCAGTTACGTCGATCACACACGGTTGGCTCTAGCAAACTGTTGCCTCCGAAACTCTTTGTGGAATAGAAAACTCTCACCACCCAATTAAAAAAGGAAAACCCTCACCATCCCCACGTCACAAAAAACCTCACCCCGCCCGCAAACCCCTCCGGTCCCCATTCACACCTGCACAAGCTCCTCCGTGACTCTGCATAGCACCACCTATTGCCGCGGCAACCACTTAGCTCGACGCCTGTCGCCGCCGCCAGGCTGCCGGCAAACCCCACCGCATTTCGCCACTTCCGCTTGCCGTCGCCTATCGCCATCGACTTTCTCGACGCTGCTCGCGGTTGACCCAGCTCCGCCCGATTGGGGAATCCGCGGTATTGAGGTTTTTTTCTCATGGACAATAAGGTAGCTAATTTACTGAGATATTGTCTCATCTCTTATCCTAGTTCATCCGCCTCCTTTACTCACCCGACCGAAATCGCCGTGAATTCATTTTTATTCGAGCTGATTTGAGGGTTTTCTTTCATTCATAGAGTCTACAGCGCCGGACACATCAGGACTTTGCGGCCTCGGCCAGACATCCGTGGGGTTCCATCTCATCGTACTAGATGACTTCAGGATGCACATGATAGGTTTTTCCCTCTTCTTTCTATATTAGGCAAATTAATGATGTATTGTTCTTTTGATTACTCTCATATTTCCATGACATCATGGTTACACTATCTGTTTAATTATAGTTTTTTGTCCTTTGATTTCAACTGATGTACTGTTCTTTCAATTTCGCCCATATTTGCATTTTACCATATTCTTTAACAATTCTACCATTTTCTACAGCACATCCCTTGCTATACAACAGCATCTGTAGTACACAATCTTGCCCTTTACATAACTCAAGACTGCAGGGATGTCATACTGAACACAAACCATGGATTTACAATCGTTGCTACTGTAAGACTTGATGACCGTGGTGACTCCTATTTTGGCACGGGCCTTTGGATAGAAATTTCTAAGTTCTATGTACTGAAAGCTGGCACTAAAATTGCACTGCACATAAAAGAGCCTGGTCATGAGATATATGCTAACTTCCCCGACGATATCATCCGTCCAGAGTTTGTTCGAAGTAAGTGTTCTTTTCAAGTATCTGCATGTTGACTTACCCAGCAATATCAAAGGAATTGTGTAGTATTTAAGCAACCAATTGTTATTCCATTTTCTTACTATATTCCTACCTACTAACTTCTAGTTACCAATACACTTTTCTTTTGCCCTGTCTTAACTAAATGTTTCCTCTACTCCCACTTCTATTAGAAAGCGTCGTTGACGAGGAGACTCCGGAGGTCAAGAATGAGGCTGCCAACAAGTGGAGGCGAGTCGAGCAAGAACCACAAGCGACTCCAGCAGGCCTAGACTTCATCAGGAGCCTCCGCGATGATATGTTGATAGTCATCATCTCCCTCCTCCCAATCAAATATGGGGCACGGACAACCGTCCTTTCCCAGCGTTAGCGCCCCCTATGGCACTCCACCCCTCTCGACCTCATCGACGCCCACGAGCTCTGCCATGGCTATCACAAAAGCTTGGATGTGTTGTCCCAGATCCTCGGCAGTCACCCTGGCCCAATCAGAGGCCTTAGCATGGGCAAGTTCCATTCCAACGGCAACGACCGAGCCAAGCTTGACGAGTGGTTCCGATTCCCTGCCCTAGATCAGCTTGAGGAGCTTAGTTTTAATGATGGGCATATGCGCTCGCTGCCAACGTTTGCGCTCCGCTTTGCGCCCACACTGCGCCTCGCCAAGTTCATGAACTGCCATTCCCCCCCCTTAATGACGCGCCCGCTCTTTTTCTACCATGACTGAAGCACCTCGAGCTCGTCGCCGTCTGCATCCCAAAGGATGACATGGAGCGCCTGCTCCGCGGCTGTACTACACTCGAGTACCTTCGTCTTCAGGCGATCAATGGGTTTAGTAGCTTCCACATCACCTCCATGACTCTCTGGACTATTTATGTGTGTTGCTGGTGCTGCAACAAGATATCACAAAAGGTGTACCACAATATGGTCATTGAGGACACACCTTCACTTGAGAGATTACTTGTAGTTGATCAAGAAGATCCAACAAGAATCAATGCCATTTCTACGCCGAAATTGACAGTGGTGGGCTACTTGCTCGTCAAATACTTCGAACTTGTTATTGGATCAACACTCATTCAGGTACAATAGTCGCCTTCTACCTCTCCTTGAAATTAACATTATTTCTAATTTTGAAGATGTAAGTTTGTCTGTCATCCAGAAAATGATTCCGACAAGATTGACCCGGAATCTGCGCACAGTGAATCTGTCGGCGCCAACTTGGACCAAGTTGTCAGTTTCCTGAGATGCTTTCCGTGCCTGGAGAAGCTATATATCGAGGTGATGTTCCTTTCCTGTTAAATGTTAACCATAAGGGAGTTCAATTTTTGGCACCTTTTCCCAAGTTTACAATAACAATGTACTATGATTTCTGAAGGAATTTTGGAGGATTTCACTACATACATGTTTCCCCCCCATATTGGTTGCTTGATTCATATGGTTACAATCCATAAGCATTTCTCCTTTGGATTCATCTGTACTAGTTTTCTTAGGGAATTTCTCATCCACTCCAACCCCTTGTAAAGAAGGCTACATTTTTCTAGATTGTAATCAAATGCCCATGTTAATCATGTCGGATCGAAGATGGCACGTTA
The DNA here is from genome assembly GCA_011799875.1 of Thinopyrum elongatum. Taxonomy (NCBI): domain Eukaryota; kingdom Viridiplantae; phylum Streptophyta; class Magnoliopsida; order Poales; family Poaceae; genus Thinopyrum; species Thinopyrum elongatum. Next base: position 489,194,562 of record CM022303.1, on the reverse strand, counting down.
GTGCATTCTACAAATCCTGCAAACCAAATAGGCCTGTAGTAGTGTTCAAAACTGCGTGTAGGCACCAATACATTTTCTTCTTTTGCAGATAAAATTAGGCCCGATGGTGGATAATGTGATACAATATAACAATCACATCGAATGCCAAGATCTGCTTCTCTCAGAAATTACTTTGAACTCCTACCGAGGGACCTTACGGGAGATTATATTCGCCAGGTTCTTTGTTGTCAGAGCAAGGGTGCTGAAGGTAATGAGGTTTGCCCTAGATTTATTTCGCAAAAATGAATGGTTTGTTGATTAGCGCCGGCGGCTGCGGCAGAATGGAAAACGCTCCGAAAAAGCTGAATTTCATTTTGGAACTTCAGATGACAGAGTAATCGGAAGTCATCGTGTCAACCCCATACATGACTTGTCAGTGGCTGATCCCTTTGCAGAAATGATGAGGTTTCGAAACCAGCCATACTAGTGGTAATATTAGTTTGAACCTCTCTTATATCCATGTCCAGCTGATCAGCGCGGGCGTTTGCAGCTGAATCAGCTGAATTTCATTTCTAATATCAGTTTGAACCTTGTAATCTTCAAATTTGAGCCATATAACTCTGGAATTTGAACCTTGTAATATTTGGGGCTTTTGTGGTACAATCATTGAAATGGCATCGTATGAGACTCGTATATTGGTAGTACTATTTTGACCTTAATATGCAATGGATTTAGATTTTATTAACCATTCTCAAATGTGTTTCCCTTGTCGGTCTCATAGCACACGATCTGTATAGCTAACTCGACTGCAATCTTCGACATTATTGCACACAGTTGGTTTCTTCAACCGTGTGCCTTGTAGAGCGCAGAATTAATTATTGCACTCGAGTGTCCATCATCACCCTTCTGTGTAACTTTGACCTCATCACCCATGGGTAAACTTATGATCGACGTCATTCCACACACTTCGTTTTTACAAAGCTTTTTGCCAATAAACGCCCATGATTTGCCCCTCTTCTAGCTGATGCGTGGCCAAACTAGCCGGGCGGGAAGCTTGCGCGGTAAACTGTGTGGTTGCACGGGAATAGGCTCACCAACGATACATTTGGCGCCTCTTCGAGCCCACGCGTGGTCAAATGAAATGCGTGCGGGGTGCTCAAGCGTGCACTGGAATCCTCCGCTATGAACGCTATGACAAGACGTGACAATTACAGGCCGGCCGGGCCCCATTTATTACAACGGCCATTTAACCCTTGTGTCTCTTCAACCTTTCGATCGTGCCCCAGTATTGCAAGAAGCACACCCACCACGAAAAATTCTTAGAGGGTATCCTGCGTGGCTCCAATGGCGCTCCGAGCGGCTGCCGACGACGAGCAACAGTTCACCATGCATGCCGTGGTGGACACCCACAGAAGGTTCACGGAGCTCTCGGTGGTGCACACCAACAACCCGATCTGGGTGGAGCACTCCATCCACATCATGGAGTTGTTGCTTGCTGAGGAGAAGTACAAGGTGGTCGGGTTCGACCTCGAGTACACCCGCACTCATGCCGGGTCTCGTCCCAAGGTCGCCGTCGCCAGATGTGCATGCGCAATCACGTCCTCGTCTACCACTACTGCCTGGCCACAAGGCCTTGTGAGCGTTTCGCCAGGTTTGTCAACAGCCCCCACTACATGTTCGCTACGGTGGACATCACCAACGATGTAAAGGTGCTCAAGAATTCGGGCATCGCCTGCCAGAATCTTGTCGACATCCAGGGCCAATACAAGATCTGGGGCAGCAAGAAGCATGAGAAGGACTCGCTAGTTCACCTGCCGAGGCCATCATCGACCCCTACTACAGAGACATGACGGATTCCTGCAACAAGGACAAGCGTGCCTGGCACTCGGCCTGGATGGAGAAACCCGACAAAGCTCACGTTGTGTACGCGGCCAAGGAGGCGTACACAAGCTACGAGATGTACAGGCGGATCGTTGACATGAGGAAGTGCCTCCTTCCCCAAAACGGCCAGGGATCCAGCCGGAAGCAGAGCAATGGCAACCGTCATCACAACAACATGTAGATGACTAGATGCTCATTTCTCCTAGTTTAGTATGCATGTAATTGCTTACTTTGGTGTGTGGAAATGTTATGTGTGTAGTCACTTATGTACTTGTATGCTTAATTTGGTTATGTAATGCTGGTTTTTTTAAGTATATATGTTATAGACAGAGCATAGATGTTGTGCGGATAGAGCAAATCACATTGCACACGGACTAAACAATGGAACCTGTCGGTGATGACTTCATCAATCACTCACAATTGTATACCAGCAATCGTTTGCTCACAACACACACGGCTTGTTAACAGGAATCGTCTGTGTTGTTATCGGTCTTCCCACACATTTCTGATTACTGACCTATTTCCCGCATATCACAGACATCTTGTTAAGTTGAAGCATTTCTGTTGTGTTGGCTAATCGCAAACAGTTCATCCGAGTGAACTGTATGCCGTATATCGCAAACACCTTGATCTGGCTGACTGTTTCTGTTGTGTTGCCTAATCAAAAATAGTTCACCCGAGTGAACTGTATGCCGTATATCGCACACACCTTCATCTGTCAGACCGTTTCTGCTGTTGTGCTCATCACAAACAGTTCATTGGAGTGAAACATATGCCCCGAATCGCACACGTAACTATAATGTGAACCGTGTTTGATGTCTCCGCCATCGAAAATGTTTTGTATCATTTTTTATGGTTTTATTACATCTTCATTTGCGGTTAGTGCATCAGACATAGTTTCGTCGAAGGATCTCTGATTGTAGTGTCGCGTTAGCAGCATCCTACAGTAGTGCCACCAAGTGGCCACAAGCCTGGGGGGCGCGCCCTACCTCCCAGGGCGCGCCTCTCGAGCTTGTGGCCCCCCTGGCCAGCCCCTGGTGTCCATCTTTTGCTATATGGAGGGTTTTGACCTAGAAAAAATCGTAAGGAAGCTTTCGGGATGAAGCGCCGCCGTCTCGAGGTGGAACCTAGGCAGAAGCAATCTAGGGCTCCGGCAGAGCGATTCTGTTGGGGAAACTTCCCTCCAGGAGGGGGAAATCAAAGCCATCGTCATCACCAACGATCCTCTCATCGAGGGAGGGTCAATCTTCATCAACATCTTCACCAGCACCATCTCCTCTCAAACCCTAGTTCATCTCTTGTATTCAATATTTGTCTCAAAAGCTCATATTGGTACCTGTGGGTTGCTAGTAGTGTTGATTACTCCTTGTAGTTGATGCTAGTTGGTTTATTTGGTGGAAGATCATATGTTCAGATCCTTAATGATATTTATTACCCCTCTGATCATGAACATGAACATGCTTTGTGAGTAGTTAATTTTGTTCCTGTGGACATGGGAGAAGTCTTGTTATAAGTAATCATGTAAATTTGGTATTCGTTCAATATTTTGATGAGATGTATGTTCTCTTTCCTCTAGTGGTGTTATGTGAACGTCGACTACATGACACTTCACCATTGTTTGGGCCTAGGGGAAGGCATTTGGAATTAATAAGTAGATGATGGGTTGATAGAGTGACAAAAGCTTAAACCCTAGTTTATGCGTTGCTTCGTAAGGGGCTGATTTGGATCCACATGTTTCATGCTATGGTTAGATTTATCTTAATTCTTCTTTCGTAGTTGCGGATGCTTGTGAGAGGGGTTAATCATAAGTGGGAGGCTTGTCCAAGTAATGACAGCACCCAAGCACCGGTCCACCCACATATCAAATTATCAAAGTAACGAACGTGAATCATATGAGCATGATGAAAACTAGCTTGACAATAATTCCCATGTGTCCTCGGGAGCGCTTTGCTTTATATAAGAGTTCATCCAGGCTTATCCTTTGATATAAAAAGGATTGGGCCACCTTAGTGCACCTTTGTTACACTTGTCACTTGTTACCCGTTATGAATTATCTTACTACCAAACTATTTGTTACCGATAATTTCAGTGCCTGCAGAAAATACCTTGCTGAAAAACGCTTGTCATTTCCTTCTGCTCCTCGTTGGGTTCGACACTCTTACTTATCAAAAGTACTATGATTGATCCCCTATACATGTGGGTCATCAATACTCTTTTCTGGCGCCGTTGCCGGGGAGAGAAGCGCCTTTGGTGAGTGGAATTTGGTAAGGAAACATTTATATTACGTGCTGAAATTTATTGTCACTTGTCACTATGGAAAATAATCCTTTGAGGGGCTTGTTCGGGGTATCTTCACCTCGACCGGAAGAACAAAGAGTTGATCATCAACCTACTCCACCTACTAAAAATATTTATTATGAAATTCCTTCGGGTATGATAGAGAAAGTGCTAGCTAATCCTTATGCAGGAGATGGAACACTACATCCCGATATGCATCTAATCTATGTGGATGAAGTTTGTGGATTATTTAAGCTTGTAGGTTTACCCGGAGATGTGGTCAAGAAGAAGGTCTTCCCTTTATCTCTGAAGGGAAAGGCATTGACATGGTATAGGATATGTGATGATATTGGAGCTTGGAATTACAACCGATTGAAATTAGAGTTTCATCAGAAGTTTTATCCTATGCATATGGTTCATCGTGATCGGAATTATATATATAATTTTTGGCCTCGTGAAGGAGAAAGTATCGCTCAAGCTTGGGGGAGGCTTAATTCAATGTTATATTCATGCCCCAATCATGAGATCTCAAGAGAAATTATTATTCAGAATTTTTATGCTCGGCTTTCTCGTAATGATCAATCCATGCTCGATACTTCTTGTACCGGTTCTTTTATGAAGAATACTATTGAATTCAGATGGGATCTCTTGGAAAGAATTAAATGCAACTTCGAAGATTGGGAGCTTGACAAAGGTCTGGAGTAAGGTATAAATCTTGAGTCTGATTGTGTTAAATCTTTTATGGATACCGATGCTTTTCATGAATTTAGCACAGATGTTGGCTTGAACTACGTCGGTATTTCCCCAAAGAGGAAGGGATGATGCAGCACAGCAACGGTAGGTATTTCCTTCAGTGATGAGACCAAGGTTATCGAACCAGTAGGAGAACCAAGCAACACTACATAAACAACACCTGCACACAAAGAACAAATACTTGCAACCCGACGTGTTAAAGGGGTTGTCAATCCATTTCGGGTAACGGCGCAAGAAATTGGCAAACGGACGGGAGATAAATTGTAGTAGATTGGATAAATAGATCGCGAATAAAATAAAGTGAAGCAAAATATTTTTGGGTTTTTAGAAATATAGATCTGAAAATAAAAGTGGCAAATTAATAAAAAGGCAAATAGCAAAATAGATCTGAAAATATATGATGAGAAAATAGACCCGGGGGCCGTAGATTTCACTAGTGGCTTCTCTCGAGAAAAATAGCATACGGTGGGTAAACAAATTACTGTTGGGTAATTGATAGAACTTCAAATAATTATGATGATATCCAGGCAATGATCATTATATAGGCATCACGTCCAAGATTAGTAGACCGACTCCTGCCTGCATATACTACTATTACTCCACACATCGACCGCTATCCAGCATGCATCTAGTGTATTAAGTTCATGGAGAAATGGAGTAATGCAATAAGAACGATGACATTATGTAGACAAGATCTATTTATGTAGAAATAGACCCCATCTTGTTATCCTTAATAGCAACGATACATACGTGTCGGTTCCCCTTCTGTCACTGGGATCAAGTACCGTAAGATCGAACCCATCACAAAGCACCTCTTCCCATGGTAAGAAAAATCGATCTAGTTGGGCTAACTAAACCAAAGATTCGAAGAAGAAATACGAGGCTATAAGCAATCATGCATATAAGAGATCAAAAGACTCAAATAACTTTCATGGATAAAAACATAGATCTGATCATAAACTCAAAGTTCATCGGATCCCAACAAACACACCGCAAAAAGAGTTACATCAAATAATCACCAAAAAGTTTCACTGCGTTTGGACTCTGTTTGGTAATGATTTCCTGCGAAGTAAAAAACAAGCAAAAAACAGCAACTGGCACTGGGCACTATGTCAATAGGTTAGTCCCAAAAAATGATATAAAGTTGCTATAAAATGATTGTAAAACATCCAAGAATGATAATATAACAGCATGGAACAATCAAAAATTATAGATACGTTGGAGACGTATCAGGATCCCCAAGCTTAATTCCTGCTCGTCCTCAAGTAGGTAAATGATAAAAACAGAATTTTTGATGTGGAATGCTGCCTAACATGTTCATCACATATTATTTTCTTTGTAGCATGGACAATTGGACTTTTATATGATTCAAAGCAATAGTCTAGTTTTGACATGAAGATTTCAATACTCAAGCATATCAACAAGCAACCATGTCTTTCAAAATATCAACACTAAAGCAAGTTATCCCTAGCCCATTACGCTCAATCATTGATCCATTCATGAAACACACTCGCATATTAGCTACACCCAATGCTCAAGTATGATCATAGTGCCCCTTAGTTGGTGCTTTATAAGAGAAGATGGAGACTCAAAATAAAATAAAAATTGCATAAAGTAAAAGAAAGGCCCTTGGCAGAGGGAAGTAGGGATTTGTAGAGGTGCCAGAGCTCAAAGCGAAAAAAAGTAGAGATAAAACATTTTTGGTGGCATGCTTTTCCTGTCAACGAAAACGATCGAGTAGTTCCCAATACTTTCCATGCTAGATATATCATAAGCGGTTCCCAAACAGAAAATAAAGTTTATTCCTTTTTCCACCATACTTTCACTTTCCATGGCTAGCCGTATCCATGGGTGCCCTCCATACCAACACTTTCCAAGGAATTTATTATTTGACAACATAAAGTAAATTCATTTTTCATTTCGGGACTGGGCATCCCTAATACCTTTGTTGTACTCTCGTGCAATGACAAGTGAATAAACACTCATCTTGAGAATAACACATCTAGCATGGAAATATATCAGCCACCCCCTACCGTTTCATGAGCAGTACGAGCACACAAAAGAGAAATTTATTTTGAAATTAGAGATGGCACATACAAATTTGCTTAGAACAGCACTGAAATACCGCATATAGGTAGGTATAGTGGACTCATATGGCAAAACTGGTTTAAGGATTTTGGATGCACAAGTAGTGATCATACTTAGTGCAAATGAAGGCTAGCAAAAGACTGAGAAGCATCCAACCAAGAAACGAAAAATCTCATAAGCGAGCATTAAGCATAACTAACACCGAATAATGCACCACAAGTAGGATGTAATTTCATTGCATAACTATTGAATTTCGTGCTTGCATAGGGAATCACAAACCTTAACACCAATATTCTTACTAAGCCATAATTACTCATCAACATGACTCACATATTATATCAACATATCGTAAAACTATTACAAGGAATCAAGTTTATTTTGTCCAGTGATCTTCATGAAAGTTTTTACTATATCCCTCTTGAATATCTATCACTTTGGGACTAATTTTATATGTTGCTTTTGACAGCTCAAACAAATCTAAGTGAAGAACATGAGCATAAAATTTTCTTCTCTCAAAATAATTTAAGTGAAGCAAGAGAGAATTTCTAATTTTTTTTTACTAACTCTCAAATAAATCTAAGTGAAGCATGAGAGCATTTCTTCAAAAATACTAAAGCACACCGTGCTCAAAAAGATATAAGTGAAGCACTATAGCAATTCCATAGCACGTAAAGATTTAAGTGAAGCATAGAGAGCAATTCTAACAAGTCATAGCATAATTTTGGCTCTCCCAAATAGGTGTGTCCAGCAAGTATTCATGACTAAAAATAAAAAGCAAAACAAGCAAAGACTCATATTATACAATACGCTCCAAGCAAAACTCATGATATGTGATGAATAAAAATATAGCTCCAAGTAAAATACCGATGGTCGTTAGAAGAAAGACGGGATGCCACTCGGGCATCCCCAAGCTTAGTTGCTTGCTTCTCTTTGGATAATGGCTTGGGGTGCCATGGGGCATCCCCAAGCTTAGGCTCTTCTTACTCCTTATTCCTTCATCCATCGTAATCTCACCCAATACTTGAAAACTTCAATCACACAAAACTCAACAAAACCTTCGTGAGATCCGTTAGTATAAGAAAACCAATCTTTACTTTAAGTACTGTAGAAAACCCATTAAAATTTTGTTCTTTCATTATATCTACTTTATTATAACTTTAACATGGCTCATACCCTCCAATAAAAACTATAGATTCATCAAAATAAGCACACAATGCAAAGAAAACAGAATCTATCAAAAACAGAACAGTCTCCAAAGATATGAATTGTTCTCATACTTCTGTAACTCCAAAAATTCTGAAAAACTAGGAAAACGGAGGAAATTTGTATATAAATCTTGTGTAAAAAATTCAGAATTTTATGTTGCTTCTGTGAATTTAAAAAAAAATTCTGGCCGCAAAAGTTTCTGTTTTCCAACAAGATCAAATCAACTATCACCAAAGCTATCCTAAAGGCTTTACTTGGCACAAACACTAATTAAAACACAAAAAAAACAATCATAACAGTAGCATAATTGTGAAAACACCCAAGAAAAGAAAGAAAAGGACAAAAATAAATTTTATTCATTGGGTTGTCTCCCAACAAGCGCTATCGTTTTACGCCCTTAGCTAGGCATAATGCAAAGATCTAAGTATTGTCATCTTTGTTTCTAGATCCATAAGATGCCCTCATGATTGATTCATATGGTGGCTTAATTCTTGTTCTAGGGAAGTGTTCCATACCCTTTCTCAAAGGGAATTGGAATTTGATGTTCCCTTCTTTCATATCAATCACGGCACCTATAGTGCGCAAAAACGGTCTACCAAGAATAATTGGACAAGACGGATTGCAATCACTATCAAGAACAATAAAATCTATGGGCACATAATTCCTATTTGCAAGAATAAGAACATCATTAATTCTTCCCATAGGCTTTTTAATAGTAGAATCCGCCAAGTGCAAATTTAAAGAACATTCTTCAATATTGGTAAGACCAAGCACATCACATAAAGATTTCGGAATTGTAGAAACACTAGCACCCAAATCACATAAAGCAAAACACTCATAATTTTTAATATTGCCTTTGATAGTAGGTTCTCATTCATCATGTAATTTTCTAGGAATTGAAATCTCTAATTCCAACTTTTCTTCCAAAGCTTTCATCATAGCATCAACAATATGTTTAGTAAAAGCTTTATTTTGTTCATAGGCATGGGGTGAATTTATCATGGATTGCAACAAAGAAATACAATCAATCAAAGAGCAATTATCATAATTAAAGTCTTTGTAATCCAAAAGAGTGGGCACATCACTAGTTAAAGTTTTGACCTCTCCAAACCCACTTTTATCAATTTTCTCAACAAGATTTTCACCCTCCAAATTATCGGGACGCCTTCTAGCTAAAGTTGACTCTTCTTCAGTCCCTTTTTCATCAATTTTAATTTTACTAAATAAGGAATCAATAGAAGAAACACCAATCACTTAGATCTTCATCATTTTTGTGAAAGCAATCACTGGAAAACGCTTTTTCTAAAAATTCTCTTCTAGCTCTAAGCATAGCGGTTCTTTTCTTACTTTCATCCATAGAAACATATAAAGCTTCAATTGATTCTTCAACCTTAGGCACAAAAAATTTCATCTTGAGATTTTCTACATCATGAGAAATTCTATCAACGCTTCTAGACAAATCATCAATCTTACTCAAATTTTCTTCCATCGTAGTATTAAAATTCTTTTGAGCATTGATAAATTCTTTATTATTATTCTCAACATCAGAGGTGTTCCTATTATTATTATAAGAAGGATTACCATAGGAATTACCATGATTATTAGAGGAATTACTAGGAAAAGGCCTAGGATTAAAATTACCTCTATCAGCATTGTTATTGAAATTGTTTCGAGAGATAAAATTCACATCTACGACATCACTATTTTGCTCAATCAAAGTAGACAAAGGCACATCATTAAAATTAATAGGAGCACTTTTATTAGCAACCAATTTCATAAGAGCATCAACTTTTTCACTCAAAGAAGAAATTTCTTCAACCGAATTAACCTTTTTACTAGTAGGAGCTCTTTCGGTATGCCATTGTGAATAATTTCCCATAATATTGTCTAGCAATTTAGTAGCTTCACCCAAAGTAATTTCCATAAAAGTACCACCCGCGGCGGAATCTAAAAGATTTCTAGAAACAAAATTCAATCCCGCATAAAAATTTTGTATGATCATCCAAAGCTTTAAACCATGAGTAGGACAATTTCTTAGCATCAATTTCATTCTTTCCCAAGATTGCGCAACATGTTCATGCTCAAGTTGCTTAAAATTCATGATTTGCGTCCTAAGGGAAATAATTTTCGCGGGAGGAAAATACTTAGTAATAAAAGCATCTTAGCACTTATCCCAAGAATTGATACAATTGCGAGGCAAAGAAGAAAACCAAATTTTTGCATCATCTCGCAAAGAAAACGGGAATAATTTCAACTTCACAATATCATTGTCCACATCTTTTTTCTTTTGCATATCGCATATTTCCACGAATGTGTTAAGATGGGACGCGGCATCCTCACTAGGAGTACTGGAAAATTGAGCTTTCATAACAAGATTCAACAAAGCGGCATTAATATCACAAGACTCCGCGCTAGTGGCGGGAGGAGCAATCGGAGTGCTAATAAAATCATTGTTGTTGGTATTGGATAAATCACACAACTTGGTGTTCTCTTGAGTCATCGTAACTACGCAACAAGATTGCACTCAAAAATAGATCTGACGAGAAAACGGCGAACGAAAAAGAGGGCAAATAAAACAGCATTTTTTTGTGAAGTGGGGGAGAGTAAAATGAGAGGAAAATGGCAAATAATGTAAATTGCAAGGAGATGAGATTTGTGATTAGGAACCTGGTAGAGGTTGATGATGTCTCCCCGGCAACGGCGCCAGAAATTGGCACATGACCGGGAGACTATCTTGACTTGATCCTCCCCGGCAACGGCGCCAGAAATTTCTTTTGATGTTGGCTTGAACTACGTCGGTATTTCCCCAAAGAGGAAGGGAAGATGCAGCACAGCAACAGTAGGTATTTCCCTCAGTGATGAGACCAAGGTTATCGAACCAGTAGGAGAACCAAGCAACACTACATAAACAGCACCTGCACACAAAGAACAAATACTTGCAAACCAACGAGTTAAAGGGGTTGTCAATCCCTTTCGGGTAACGGCGCCAGAAATTGGCAAACGGACGGGAGATAAATTATAGTAGATTGGATAAATAGATCGCGAATAAAATAAAGTGAAGCAAAATATTTTTGGGTTTTTAGAAATATAGATCTGAAAATAAAAGTGGCAAATAAATAAAAAGGCAAATAGCAAAATAGATCTGAAAATATATGATGAGAAAATAGACCCGGGGGCCGTAGATTTCACTAGTGGCTTCTCTCGAGAAAAATAGCATATGGTGGGTATACAAATTACTGTTTGGCAATTGATAGAACTTCAAATAATTATGATGATATCCAGGCAATGATCATTATATAGGCATGATGTCTACTACACAACTTGTTCTTGTAGACTTGTGTTGGGCCTCCAAGCGCAGAGTTTTGTAGGACAGTAGCAAATTTCCCTCAAGTGGATGACCTAAGGTTTATCAATCCGTGGGAGTTTTAGGATGAAGATGGTCTCTCTCAAACAACCCTGCAACCAAATAATAAAAAAGTCTCTTGTGTCCCCAACACACCCAATACAATGGCAAATTGTATAGGTGCACTAGTTCGGCAAAGAGATGGTTATAAAAGTGTAATATGGATGGTAGAAATATATTTTTGTAATCAGAAAATAAAAAAAATAGCAAGGTAGCAATTGGTAAAACGGATCACAAACGGTATTGCAATGCTTGAAAACAAGGCCTAGGGTCCGTACTTTTGCTAGTGCAATCTCTCAACAATGCTAATATAATTGGATCATATAACCTTCCCTCAACATGCGATGAAGAATCACTCCAAAGTTCTTATCTAGCGGAGAACATAAGAAGAAATTGTTTGTAGGGTACGAAACCACCTCAAAGCTATTCTTTCCGATCAATCTATCCTAGAGTTCGTACTAAAATAACACCAAGCTATTCTTTCCGATCGATCTAACCAAGAGTTCGTAATAAAATAACACCATATGATACACATCAACCAATTCTAATGTCACCTAGATACTCCAATGTCACCACGAGTATCCGTGAGTTGATTATGCGATATGCATCAAACAATTTCAGATTCATAATACTCGATCCAACACAAAGAACCTCAAAGAGTGCCCAAAGATTTCTACCGGAGAAACAAAGACAAGAACGTGCATCAACCCCTATGCATAGATTACCCCAATGTCACCTCGGGAATCCGCGAGTTGAGTGCCAAGACATAGATCAAGTGCTCTCAAATCCATAAAAGTATTCAATCTGATAAAACGAAATCTCAAAGGGAAAACTCAATTCACAACAAGATAGAGAGGGGAAAACACCATATGATCCGACTATATTAACAAAGCCCGCGATACATCAAGATTGTGACATCTCAAGAACACGGGAGAGAAAGAGAGATTAAACACATAGCTACTGGTACAAACCCTCAGCCCCGAGGGTGGACTACTCCCTCCTCATCATGGTGGCCGCCAGGATGATGAAGATGGCCACCGGTGATGATCTCCCCCTCCGGCAGGGTGCCAGAACGGGGTCTAGATTGGATCTCGTGGATACAGAGGCCTTGCAGCGGCGGAACTTCTGATCTAGGGCTACCCCCAGGTTTTTTTGGAATATTTGATGATTTATAGGGCGAAGAGGGGGTACGGGAGGCCACCGAGGTGGGCACAACCCACCGGCGCGTGCCTGGGGGCCCAGGCGCGCCCTGGTGGGTTGTGCCCACCTCGGGGCACCCCCCAGGTGCTGCTCTGGCCCATTGGATGTCTTCTGGTAAATAAAAAATCCACAAAAAGTTTCGCGGTGTTTGGACTCCGTTTGATATTAATTTCCTGCGATGTAAAAACAAGCAAAAAACAGCAACTGGCACTGGGTCAATAGGTTAGTCCCAAAAAATGATATAAAGTTGCTATAAAATGATTGTAAAACATCCAAGAATGATAATATAACAGCATGAATACTTCATAAATTATAGATACGTTGGAGACGTATCAAGGCATCACGTCCAAGATTAGTAGACCGACTCCTGCCTGCATCTACTACTATTACTCCACACATCGACCGCTATCTAGCATGCATCTAGTGTATTAAGTTCATGGAGAAATGGAGTAATGCAATAAGAACGATGACATGATGTAGACAAGGTCTATTTATGTAGAAATAGACCCCATCTTGTTATCCTTAATAGCAACGATACATACGTGTTGGTTCCCCTTCTGTCACTGGGATCAAGCACCGTAAGATCGAACCCACCACAAAGCACCTCTTCCCATGCCAAGAAAAATTGATCTAGTTGGCCTAACTAAACCAAAAATTCGAAGAAGAAATACGAGGCTATAAGCAATCATGCATATAAGAGATCAAAAGAATCAAATAACTTTCATGGATAAAAACATAGAACTGATCATAAACTCAAAGTTCATCGGATCCCAACAAACACACCGCAAAAAGAGTTACATCAAATAGATCTCCAAGAGACCATTGTACTGAGAATCAAAAGAGAGAGAGAGGAAGCCATCTAGCTACTGCCTACGGACCCATAGGTCTACAATGAACAACTCACGCATCATCGGAGAGGCACCAATGAGGATGATGAACCTCTCCGTGATGGTGTCTAGATTGTATATGTGGTTTCTGGAACTTGCGGCGGATGGAATTGATTTTCGTCGACTCCCCTGGGTTTTTGGAATATTGGGGTATTTATAGAGCAAAGAGGCGGTGCGGGAGGTGGCCGAGGTGGGCACAACCCACCTGGGCGCGCCTGGGGTGGGTTGTGCTCCCCTTGGAGCCCCCTCAGGTACTTTCTTGGCCCAACTTGTGTCTTCTGGTCCAGAAAAAATCACCAAAAAGTTTCGCTGCGTTTGGACTCCGTTTGGTATTGATTTCCTGTGAAGTAAAAAACAAGCAAAAAACAGCAACTGGCACTGAGCACTATGTCAATAGGTTAGTCCCAAAAAATGATATAAAGTTGCTATAAAATGATTGTAAAACATCCAAGAATGATAATATAATAGCATGGAACAATCAAAAATTATAGATACGTTGGAGACGTATCAAGCACTAATACGGACTTGACTCTGAGATAGTAGCTTCTTTTTTTGAATCTTTTGCTACTCATGTTGATCTCCCTAAGGAGAAGTGGTTTAAATATCATCCTCTCATTGAAGTAAAAATAGTAGAACCTATTGAAGCTAGAGAAGAAACTACTACTTATAATGTTGATCCAATTATTCCTACTGCTTACATTGAGAAACCACCTTTTCCTGTTAGGATAAAAGAACATGCTAAAGCTTCAGTTGTGGTTCGCAAGAGTTATACAAGAACACCTACACCCTCTGAACAAATTAAAGCTAAACCTAATGTTGCTATGGTTAAAGATCTCTTGGTTGAAAATATTGATGAGCATGTTATCTATTTTTGTAATGAAGCTACTAGAATTGCCAAACCCGATGAAAAAGACAAACATAGACCTGTTGTTGGCATGCCTGTTGTCTCTATTAAAATAGGAGATCATTGTTATCATGGCTTATCTGATTTGGGTGCTAGTGTGAGTGCTATCCCATTTACCTTATATCAAGAAATTATGAATGATATTGCACCTGCTGAGATATAAGATATTGATGTTACTATTAAACTTGCGAATAGAGATACTATTACACCACTTGGGATTGTTAGAGATGTTGAAGTCTTGTGTGGGAAAATAAAATACCCTACTAATTTTCTAGTTCTTGGTTCCCCACAAGATGATTTTTGTCCCATTATATTTGGTAGACCCTTCTTGAACACGGTTAATGCTAAGATAGATTGTGAGAAAGAAACTGTTAGTGTAAGTTTTGGGGATGTGTCTCATGAGTTTAATTACTCCAAATTCCGTAGACAATCCCATGATAAATAATTACCTAGTAAGGATGAAATTATTGGTCTTTCTTCTATTGCCATTCCTCCTACTGATCCGTTAGAGCAATATTTGCTAGACCATGAAAATGATATGCATATGAATGAAAGAAATGAAATAGATAAGATCTTCTTTAAATAAATGCCTATTCTGAAACACAATTTGCCTGTTGAGACTCTTGGGGATCCTCTACCACCCAAGAGTGATCCTGTATTTGAGCTTAAACAATTGCGTGATACACTAAAATATGCTTATCTTGATGAAAAGAAGATATATCCTGTTTTTATTAGTGCTAACCTTTAGAAGCATGAATAAAAGAGATTATTGAAAACTCCGAGGAAGCACCGTGCCGCTATTGGATATACTCATGATGATCTTAATGGAATTAGTCCTACTCTATGTCAGCATAAAATTAATATGAAACCTGATGTTAAACCAGTTGTTGATCATCAGCGACAGTTAAATCCTAAGATGAAAGAAGTGGTAAGAAATGAAATATTAAAGCTTCTGGAAGCAGGTATAATCTATCCTATTGCTGATAGTAGATGGGTAAGTCTTTTTCATTGTGTCCCTAAGAAGGGAGGTATTACTGTTGTTCCTAATGATAAAAATGAATTTATTCCACAAAGAATTATCACAGGTTATAGAATGGTAACTGATTTTAGAAAATGAAACAAAGCTACTACGAAGGTCATTATCCTCTACCTTTCATTGATCAAATGCTAGAAAGACTATCGAAACATACACATTTTTGCTTCTAGATGGATGCTCTGGTTTTTCCAAAATACCTGTGTCACAAGAGGATCAAGAAAAAACTACTTTTACATGCCCTTTCGGTACTTTTGCTTATAGACGTATGCCTTTTGGTTGATGCAATGCACCTGCTACCTTTCAAAGATGTATGACTGCTATATTCTCTGACTTCTGTGAAAAGATTTTTGAGGTTTTCATGGATGATTTTTCCATTTACAAAACTTCTTTTGATGATTGCTTAAGCGACCTTGATCGAGTTTTGCAGAGATGTGAAGAAACTAATCTTGTCTTGAATTGGGAGAAGTGCCACTTTATGGTTAATGAAGGTATTTTCTTGGGGCATAAAATCTCCGAATGAGGTATTGAAGTAGATAAAGCTAAAGTTGATGCAATTGAAAAAATGCCGTGTCCTAAATATATCAAAGGTATAAGAAGTTTCCTTGGTCATGCTGCTTTCTATAGAAGATTTATTAAAGACTTCTGTAAAATTTCTAGGCCTCTTACTAATCTTTTGCAAAAGATGTTCCATTTGTTTTTTATGATGATTGTTTAGAAGCCTTTGAAATACTTAAGAGAGCCTTAATCTCTGCACCTATTGTTAAACTACCTGATTGGAACCTACCCTTTGAAATTATGTGTGATGCTAGTGATTATGCTGTTGGTGCTGTTCTAGGACAAAGAGTTGATAAGAAATTAAATGTTATCCATTATGCTAGTAAAACTCTAGGCAGTGCCAAAAGAAATTATGCTACCACTAAAAAAGAATTTTTAGCAATTGTGTTTGCTTGTGATAAATTCAGATCTTACATTGTTGATTCTAAAGTAATAGTTCACACTGATCATGCTGCTATTAAATACCTTATGGAAAAGAAAGATGCTAAACCTAGACTTATTAGGTGGGTTCTTTTGCTACAAGAAGTTGATTTACATATTACTGATAGGAAAGGAGCTGAGAACACCGTAGCAGACAACTTGTATAGGTTAGAAAATATTCTTGATGACCCACTACCTATTGATGATAGCTTTCCTGATGAACAATTAGCTATCATAAATGCTTCTTGTGGTACTCCTTGGTATGCAGACTATGCTAATTACATTGTTGCTAAATTTATACCACCTAGTTTCACCTACCAACAAAAGAAAAAGTTCTTCTTTGATTTAAGACAATACTTTTGGGATGACCCACACCTGTATAAAGAAGGAGTAGATGGTGTTATTAGATGTTGTATACCTGAGCATGAACAGAAACAAATCTTACGCAAGTGCCACCCCGAGGTTTACGGAGGACACCATGCTAGAGATAGAACTGCACACAAGGTATTACAATCTGGTTTTTATTGGCCTACTATTTTCAAAGATGCTCGTAAGTTTGTTTTATCTTGTGATGAATGTTAAAGAATTGGTAACATTAGTAGACGTCAGGAAATGCCTATGAATTGTTCACTTGTTATTGGACCATTTGATGTTTGGGGTTTTGATTATATGGGCCCTTTTCTTTCCTCCAATGGGTACACACACATTTTAGTTGTTGTTGATTATGTTACTAAGTGGGTAGAAGCTATTCCAACTAGTAGTGTTGATCACAACACTTCTATTAAAATGCTTAAAGAAGTTATTTTCCCGAGGTTTGGAGTCCCTAGATATTTAATGACTGATGGTGGTTCACACTTTATTCATGGTGCTTTTCGTAAATTGCTTGCTAAATATGATGTTAATCATAGAATTGCATCTCCATATCATCCTCAGTCTAGTGGTCAAGTAGAATTAAATAATAGAAAAATAAAATTAATTTTGTAAAAGACTTTTAATAGATCTAGAAAGAATTAGTCTAAGAAACTTGATGATGCATTATGGGCCTATAGAAATGCTTATAAAAATCCTATGGGTATGTCTCCATATAAAATGGTTTATGGGAAAGCATGTCACTTACCTCTTGAATTGGAACATAAAGCTTATTGGGCAATTAAAGAACTCAACTATGATTTCAAACTTGCCGGTGAGAGGAGGTTATTTAACATTAGCTCAGTTGATGAATGGAGAACCCAAGCCAATGAAAATGCCAAGTTGTTTAAAGAAAAGGTTAAAAGATGGCATGACAAAAGAATACAAAATCAGGAATTTAATGTGGGTGACCATGTCTTGCTATACAATTCTCGTTTAAGATTTTTTGCAGGAAAACTTTTCTCCAAATGGGAAGGTCCTTACATTATCGAAGAAGTTTATCGCTCCAGTGCCATCAAGATCAACAATGCCGAGGGTAACAACCCGAAGGTGGTGAATGGGCAAAGAATCAAACATTATATATCAGGTACGCCCATAAATGTTGAAACTAATATTATTCATACCATAACACCGGAGGAGTACATAAGGGAAACCTTCCAGCACGCTCCAGAACCCTAAAAAGGAATAGGTATGTGATACGGTAAGTAAACTGACTCCAAAAGTCTTCCGAAAGCAATTTTACTCCGTTTTGGAATATTTAAAAAATTAGGAAAATAAAAAGTAGTCCGAAAAGTGCACGAACAGGCGACAAGCCTAGGGGGCGCGCCCTACCCCCCTAGGCGCGCCTCCCGAGCTTGTGGCCACCTCATGTACCCTCCGGACTTTGTTTTCTCCCAAAATAGTTGTTTTGCACGGTAAAAATTCATTATATAATCCCCTAAAGGTTTTGACCACCGTATCATGGCAATATCCTCTGTTCTTGTTTCGAGCTATTTTTCTGACAGATCTAGATCGCCATGATGTCTCCAAGCGCCCCCAAGGACAATTTCTACGAGAAGTTCATTAACCCCTACCTCTCAGAGGTGATGCAACACCCTAAAACCATTGAGATGCGTGAGGGGGTGCTTCACATCCGGGATGTTCAAGGGCCAAGGAGGACCGAAAGCGTGGAGGCCAGGCTCGAAGCGGTGGAGTAGGAGGTCTTCAAGTGCCAAGGGATGGTGGAATGCGGACTCAACGCCAACCACTCCATGATCACGGAATTCACCCGTGACCACAAGCTGGACAACATTGATATTGGAGAGGCCATCTTCAAGCTTCATGAGAAAATCGAGCATCTCCAAGCCCAGATCTATGACCTGCAAAACCAAAATTGTGAGTATGAATACAGATTTAAGAGGATGAGTTTGGCTGCAGATTTGAGGATTCCGAAGACTCATTCATCCTTCAATGATCGTGATCCTATGCCTTGGAAGATGGTGGACAAGCCTCCCACATCATCAACTTCATCACCACCACCTGCGAAGAAGGAGACTTGAGTACATGGGTATGGGCACTCCCCTTGGCTTATGCCAAGCTTGGGGGAGGTGCCCCGGTATCGTATCACCATCACATCTTTATCTTCATCGTTTATCTTAGTTCAATCCTTTTGGTTAAATTGTTATTTAATAGAATAAAAGTTTTAGTATGGTCTAGTCTTGAAGTTTTTGCTTTGTGTTCTATCTATGTAATCGAGTGTGAGAGTTATATAATAAATATTAGTTTTGAGTGAGGGCTTTTCTTTCTTACTTTGATCTTGGAAAAGAAAAAGAATAAAAGAAATAAAAAGATTATATAACAATCTTATGGAGAGTGATGACTTCGCATATAAGAAGTATGATGCATTAAACCGGTTGAAGGTTGACAAACATAGTTTTGGTCATTGTTGCAATTAATAAGAAGTGGTAAAGAAAGATAGGCCACATATAAATACACTATCTTGGACATCTTTTGTGATTGTGAGCGCTCACTAAAATATTATATGCTAATAAGTTGATGTTGGACAAGGAAGACAACTTAATGGGTTATGTTTTCTTATATCCAAATAGAAGTTATATTGTCATGGATCCTCCAATATGTGAAGCTTGCTTCCACCTCATACTAGTCAAAAATTCCGCACCAAGTAGAGATACTACTTGTGCATCCAAACATCCTTAAACCTAGTTTCATGCCATGAGAGTCCACTATAACTACCTATGGATTGAGTAAGATTCTTCAAGTAAGTTGTCATCAGTGCAAGCAATAAAAATTGCTCTCCAAATATGTATGATCTTTTAGTGTGGGAAAATAAGCGTTGTACGACTTGTGATGGTAAAGAAATAAAAGCGACAGACTGCATAATAAAGGTTGCTATCACAATGGGCAATACAACGTGGCATTCCTTTGCGTTAAAGGGTTGTGCATCCAAACGAAAAGCGCATGACAACCTCTGCTTCCCTCTACGAAGGGCCTATCTTTTACTTTTAGTACTTACCTTTATGCAAGAGTCATGGTGATCTTCACCATGCCCTTTATTTTGCCTTTTTCTTTTTGGCAAGCATCATGTGTTGGGGAAAGATATAGACACATATATCCACTCAGATGTAGGTGATCATGAGTTATTATTTTTGACATTACCCTTGAGGTAAATGGTTGGGAGGCGAAATTATAAGCCCCTATCTTCCTATGTGTCTGACTAAATCTTTGATCATAAGTATCGCATGAGTGTTAGCAATTGTGAAAGACTAAATGATAGTTGAGTATGTGAACTTGCCCAATAAAAGCTCTTACATAGACTCTTTCTGATATTACGATAAATTGCAATTGTTTCAATGACCGAGATCATGGTTTGCTAGTTTTCAATGAAGTTTGTGGTTTATACTTTACTTTGTGAATAAATTATCACTTTAGCATGAGAATTTATATGACAATAAATATTGTTGTTCTAATGATGATCATGATGCCCTCATGTCCATATTTTATTTTATCAACACCTCTATCTGTAAACATGTGGTCATGATTATCCATTTCGGCTTTCGCTTGAGGACAAGCGAGGTCTAAGCTTGGGGGAGTTGACTATTATTACAATTTATGATACAATACTTATGCCTTTTCTCTCTTATTTTACAAGAATTACATGAAGAGGGAGAATGCCGACAGCTGGAATTATGGACCGAAAAGGAGCAAATCTGAGATACCTATTCTGCACAACTCCAAATGTCCTGAAACTTTACGAAGAATTGTTTTGGAATATATAAAAAATAATGGGCGAAGAAACAACAGAAGGGGACCCACCAGGTGGCCACAAGCCTGGGGGCGCGCCCTACCCCCCAGGGCGCACCTCCCGAGCCTGTGGGCCCCCTGGCCAGCCCCCGGTGTCCATCTTCTGCTATATGGAGGGTTTTGACCTAGAAAAAATCATAAGGAAGCTTTCGGGACGAAGCGTCGCCGTCTCGAGGCGGAACCTGGGCAGAAGCAATCTAGGGCTCCGGCAGAGCGATTCCGTCGGGGAAACTTCCCTCCTGGAGGGGGAAATCGAAGCCATCATCATCACCAACGATCCTCTCATCGAGGGAGGGTCAATCTTCATCAACATCTTCACCAGCACCATCTCCTCTCAAACCCCAGTTCATCTCTTGTATTCAATCTTTGTCTCAAAATCTCAGATTGGTACCTCTGGGTTGCTAGTAGTGTTGATTACTCCTTGTAGTTGATGCTAGTTGGTTTATTTGGTGAAAGATCATATGTTCAGATTTTTAATGATATTTATTACCCCTCTAATCATGAACACGAATATGCTTTGTGAGTAGTTATTTTTGTTCCTGAGGACATGGGAGAAGTCTTGTTATAAGTAATCATGTGAATTTGGTATTCGTTCGATATTTTGATGAGATGTATGTTGTCTTTCCTCTAGTGGTGTTATGTGAATGTCGACTACATGACACTTCAACATTGTTTGGGCCTAGGGGAAGGCATTGGGAAGTAATAAGTAGATGATGGGTTGCTAGAGTGACAGAAGTTTAAACCCTAGTTTATGTGTTGCTTCGTAAGGGGCTGATTTGGATCCACATGTTTCATGATATGGTTAGATTTATCTTAACACTTCCGCTTCGGTACAACCCCCCTGTACACATCAACGGAGGAGATCTATCCATAACCCTTCATAATAAAGGATAGGATGGTCTTTTTCAAGAATACGCCGCCCATATACGTACCGCCCGGTACTATTCAGAGCACACACCCCACTCCGGCACGGGGCCCGGCCCATTTACTCCTTTTCTTTTCTCTTAAAAAAGAAAAGAAATTTTTACAGCGACTGGATTCGAACTCGTGACCACCCGATTAAGTGCAACTGTATCAACCAACTGGGACTACTAACCAATCGTGCCTAATTTAGTTCTTTTTCTTTCTTCAAATAAACGCTAAAAAACTGGACGTCCTATACAGCACACTGTGCACCGCTCGCTCCACAGCGCGCCCTTTTGGGCCGGCCCATCTGCAGCTCAGTCGGTTTTTTTAATTTCATTTTTTCATTTGTAGTGTTTCTTTTCCTTTTGCCATTCTATTTTTTTTACATTAAATAATACGGAATTTCAAACCGTTCCAAATTTTAATTTTTTGTGTATTCTTAAAATAATGTTTGTGGAATCAAAAAACGTTCGTGATTTTACCAAAAAAATGTTCACATATTCAGAAAATGTCGGTGTATTCAAAACATGGTATAAAATTGAACAAATTTTCACAAATTCAAAATTATTCATGGATTTTATAAAAAGGTACACAAAATTTTAAAAATGTTCAAGAATTACAAAAATGTTCCTCGATTCAAAAAAGGTTCAGGCATTTCAAAATGCTCATTCAAAACAAAAAAATGTTCATGCATTACAAAAGTTGTCCCCTAGTTTTAGAAAAATGTTAGCTCATTCAAAACAAATATTCATGGGTATAAAAGATGTTCAAAATTCCTGAAAATGTATACGAATTTGTAAAAAATGTTCATCAATTCAAAATATGATCGTCAGTTTGAATTTTTATTCACATTTTCAGAAAAAGTTCACGAGTTAAGAAATATTCATGGTTTTGAAAAATTCTTCAGAAATTGAGAAAATATGTCCACGAATTTGAAAGATGGCCACAAAAAGGAAAAAAGAAAAGAAAGATAAAAGAAAAAGAAAAAAACAAGAAAGAACGCAAAAGAAAAAAAAAGGAAAGAGTAAAAGCAAGAAAAATAAGGAAAAACCAAATGAAAAAAAAAGGTGAGGAAGGAGTCTGAAACGGTCCGCCCAAAAGAAAATCGGTCGCTTTAGGCTACACGATAGGTCACTAATGAGGGACATACGCACCAAATTGGAGATGCCCTAAAAACACATAGCGGCATTCTTGTTTGGATTTTTATTTTGGTTTAGGCGGTATTTTCTTTGGTTTTTAATTCTTGTTCTCTTTCTTGTTAGTTTTTCCGCTATTATACAATCATGATTTTTTTTGTTAAATTCATGAACCTTTCAAAGTGGTGAAAATTTTCTTGAATTTGTGAACTTCATTAAAAATCCATGATTTTTTTCCGAATGCGTGAACCTTTTTGCAAATGCATGATTTTTTTCAATCCACAAACTCTTTTCAAATTTTATGATTTATTATCAAAACCCGTGAACTTTTTTCAAATTCATGAACGTGTTTTTAAATTGTATATACTTTTTAAAATTTGTGAACTTTATTTTTCGAAATCAATAAAAAAATTAGCTATTTTTAAAAAATCTGTGTACATTTGTTTCAAAATTGATTGACTTTTTTCAATTCCTTGAATGCTTGGGCCGGCCCATTGGACGCCACATGGGAGCCATGTCGTCACCTAGTTGGGCCAAGGCCTATGTGTTTGAATGAATGCCGACACGGTTTACACGTTGCGACACACGCCGGTCATTTTATCAGTCTTTTTTCACCATGAAAACTCAAGAAAATGCAGAAAACCAAAACAACTTGACATGGTACCTTGAATTGGTCATACAGGGCCATGATAAAAAATGGGTTCATTTCGAGGATGTCAAGAAACAATGTGCTTTTAGACGGAGCCTTCTGGCCTACCCGAACACTCCCCGTTCAACATCTATTTTTGGACATGCTTCAAATGACCCCGACTTTTACAAGCAGGATGGGCATGACCATGGTAGACATCCATATCAAGTTTTAACGATTTCCAACACCGAATGCAAGTTGTGACACGTCCGACCATTTACCGGTCTTTTTTCACTGATAAAACTCTAGAAAATACTAGAATTGTGAAAAACTCAAAACGCTTAGCACTATGCCTTAAATTGGTCATATAGGCTCATGAAAAAACATTGAGGTTATTTGACGGATGCCAAAGTAAACATGCTCTCAAACGGACCCTTCCAGCCTATCCAAACACCCTCCGTTGAACATGATTTATTTTTGGACATGCCTGAAATGACCCCAACTTTTTCACCTAGAAAACTTCAGAAACTGCAAGATTTGTCAAAAAATTAAAACAAATTGGCACAGTGCCTTTAATTGGTCATATAAGATCATGACAAAAAATTGGATCATTTAAAGGATGCCAAAAACACAAGGACTCAAACGGGCCCTTCTTGCCTACCCGAATACCCCCTCCATTGAACATGGTCTATTTTTAGACATGTAAGAAATATCCCCAACTTTTTCGAGCAGGTGGGCATGCCCATGGTAGGCATCCATGTCAGGTTTGATTGTATTTCGAAACATTATGCAAGTTACATCACGTCCGACCATTTATCGAGCTTTTTTCACCAAGAAAACTCTAGAAAATGCAAAGATACTCGAAAATGAAAACAACTTGTCACGGTGCCTTGAATTTGTGATATAAGGCTATGAAAAAAATGGATCCAACCCAAGGATGTCGAGAAACAACGTGCTCTCAAATAAAGCCTTCTGGCCTACCCGGACACCCTTCGTTGAACATGGTCTAGTTTTGACACTCTTAAACTAACCCTAACTTTTGCAAGCAGTTGGGCATGCCCATGGTGCATCCATGCTAGGATTTAACGATTTCTGACACCGTAGGCAAGTTGCGACACGTCCAGCCATTTATTGGCCTTTTTGACAGAGAAAATTCTAGAGAATGCAAAATTTGTTAAAAACCAAAACAACTTGGCATGATGCCTTGAATTGGAAATACAAGCCAATAAAAATGGATTCATTTGACGATTGTCAAGAAACAACGTGCTCTCAAACGGAGCTTTCTGGGCTACCCGAACACCCTACGATGAAGATGGTGTTTTTTGGACATTCTTAAAAATTACCACAATTTTTGCCACATGATGGGCATGCCCATGGTAGACATCCATGCCCATAGGAACTTGAAATTATTATTTAGTTTAAAAAAAATAACTAATAATACAAAGGGATAAAATGGAAAATGATGATAATTTAAAGCATTAAATAAATGTTTGATAGAAAAAAGAATTTAAAATCATAATTTAAATAATTTCCTTAAAACTAAAAATATTTAAACATTTTGAACTGATTTAAAAAAGAATAATAAAATCAAAAGAAGGAGGAAAATGAATTAACGATAAATGACAAGAATAACAAAAAAATGGAAAAAAACACTTAGGCCTTGGCCCAACTAGGCACGGTATCGCTCCCTTCGGGCGCCTGATTTCTAAAATTGTTTGCATTTTTAAAACAAATTGCTCATGTTTTCTGAAAATAATTGGAAATTGAAAAATTAGTTCATGTTATAATTTTTTGTTCTAATTTAAAAAAAATCATGTTTTCCATTTTCTTCATAATTTGAAAAATGTTCAGGAAAATAAAAACTGTTCATGATTTTATAAAAAAATTATAAGTTAAGAATTAATATTATTTTAAATTTTTGTTCACAAATTAAAAAAAAGGATCTCAAAAAATGTTCCCGCTTTAAGAAAATCTTCTCAAATCCATTTTTTTTGCATTTTTTGATGTTGGTCGGGGTTTCTAAAAATGTTCTCATATTTTCAGAAAATGATAGTGTTTTTTTTCTAAAAAGAATCATGTTTTGAATTATTTTCCCTTTTTTCCTTAAAATATTTGGATTTTTTTTTGCATTTTTACAAACCGTTCAGGCTTACGAAAATTGTTTACATTTTTCAAAAAATGTTTGGAATCCCAAAAAGTTTCTCACATTTTCAAAAAATGTTTTGGAATTTCAGAAATTGTTCAAATTTTTCAATGAAGTTAGGTGATTCATAAATTATTTGCCATTTTTGAAAAATATTCGGCATGTGCAAATTGTTCGCTTTTTTTCAAGAAAGTTTCCTGTTTTTTCCGAAATTGTTTTATAGAATTATATGAACGTTGTTGTGTGGTCCTTATAGTATTCGTGTTGTACGAAATCACAAGCTGTGAGTTGGTCGAGTGGTAAGCAGTCTTCGCCAATTGTCTGAGATCCCGAGCTCGAGTCCTTTTTGCGCAATATTTTATCCACAAAAAACTGACGACATGATTAATGGGCGGCCCAGGAGCGCGATAACAGACACAGAAAGCCTTTTCAACAAAAAGCTGACGGCATGATTAATGGGCCGGCCCAGGAGCACGAGAACAGACGCAGAATGCCTCGTACAGGGGGTCTTGGTACAACGTATACATACAAAAGTGGGTATAATTTGTCAAAAGTCCATATTGCCCTTTATACGTTCTGTGTGGGGGGTTGTACCGAAGCGGGACTCTTATCTTAATTCTTTTTTCGTAGTTGCGGATGCTTGCTAGAGGGGTTAATCATAAGTGGGAGGCTTGTCTAAGTAAGGATAGCACCCAAGCACCGGTCCACCCACATATCAAATTATCAAAGTAACGAACGTGGATCATATGAGCATGATGAAAACTAGCTTGACAATAATTTCCATGTGTCCTCGGGAGCGCTTTGCTTTATATAAGAGTTCCTCCAGGCTTATTCTTTTGCTATAAAAAGGATTGGGCCACCTTGTTGAACCATTGTTACATTTGTCACTTGTTACCCGTTATGAATTATCTTACTACCAAACTATCTGTTGATAATTTCAGTGCCGACAGAAAATACCTTGCTGAAAACCGCTTGTCATTTCCTTCTGCTTCTTGTTGGGTTCGACACTCTTACTTATCGAAAGGACTATGATTGATCCCCTATACTAGTGGGTCATAAATTTCATCACGGGACTGCCCAAGACACCCCGAGGAAACAATGCTATATGGGTCGTGGTGGACATGCTTACGAGAGTGGCTCATTTCATTCCTATAAAGACCATGTACCGTGCAGATCAGCTAGCCCAACTATATGTATCCAGGATCGTCAGTTTGCATGGAGTCCCTAGAACCATCACTTCAGACCGAGGATCTCTGTTTACCTCGGCATTCTAGGCACGTCTTCACCAAGCTTTGGGAACCGCTTTGAAGTATAGCACCGCCTATCATCCCCAGACAGACAGTCAAACAGAACGAGTAAACCAGATTCTCGAAGTCATGCTTCGGGCATGTGCGCTTGCTCAAGGACCAAAGTGGGAAGACAGTTTGCCGTATGCGGAATTTTCTTACAACAATAGCTATCAGGCCAGCCTCAAGATGTCACCTTATGAGGCTCTATATGGGCGCAAGTGTCGTACCCCTTTAAACCGGTCTCAGGCCGGAGATAGCCGAATATTTGCGACTGATTTGTTGATAGAAGCCGAGAAGCAAGTAAGGGAAATCCAGGACATACTTCAAGTAGCCAAGTCTCGGCAAAAGAGTAATTACGACTCCAAACATCGACAGATCAGCTTTGAACCAGGGGAGTATGCCTATCTTCTGGTCACTCCCATGAAAGGAGTTAAGAGGTTTCAAACTCGAGGAAAGCTCGCGCCAAGATACATTGGTCCGTTCCCCGTCATGACCAGAGTTGGTACAGTGGCATATCAGCTGGAGCTTCCACCCGAGTTATCCGAGGTGCACGATGTCTTTTACATGTCACAATTACGGAAATGTATATCACCGCTAGAGAAACAGACTGATCTGACATAAATAGAGCTTGCTAAAGGATTTGACTTATGAAGAGAAAACTTTTCGGATATTGGATGAGATGGAAAGAGTCGCCCGCAGCAAGTTAGTAAAGTTTTACAAAGTACAGTGGGAACATCACACCGAGGATGAAGCTACCTGGGAAAGAGAGGATTTCTTAAAGACTGCATATCCTAAATTGTTTCCTAAGCAACCTAATCTCGAGGACGAGATTCATCCTAAGGGGGGGGGGAGGTTTGTGACACCCTGCATTTTGCCATTTTTCCTTTTCCGGGATTTATTGAATATTTGTTTTTTTGCATTTGAATTTCAGTCAACTCTTTTGGACTTGCCACTTGGAAATTCTTTTGATTTTCTTCCAAGTGTGTTCTCTCACTCCCAAATCATCTCTTGACCTCATCTCTCCCAAGATCATGCCATGGAATAATTTTTCTAATGGCATAATATTCATTTTCCTCCTGAAAATGAATATTTTCTCAATCTGCTATGAAGCAACCCTCATTTTCTTGCTCTAAGAATCCTCAATAAATTCCCAAATATTCTTTAGATCATGTGTCACCTTCCTATGCAAAAATATTCCCTAGTCATGTGGAAAAATTTGGCTCAAGAAAATATTTTCATTTCTGGACAGTGAAGTCATTTTGTGAAGCAAGTGCATTTTTGCTTGATCCAACTGAGCTGAAATTTTTATCACATGGCTACCTTCCAACCAGATGCCTCTCTAAAAAAATCCACACTCTATCTCCCTATGGTTTTCTCTCAAGTTCCATCAACAGTTTCTATCCAGAAACTTGCCACCAAGCTCCAGTCGCGTCTGGACGACATTGTGGCAAACCAAGGGTACCCAGAGGCTCAGTGTTGAAAGGACTCGACCCTAGACAAGGTCTGGCTGTCCTGGCGCACCGCGTTGCACCACTGCACGCGGTGACTGCGTGAAAACAAGGTGTTCGACAGGCAATCGACGCACTCTGCGCGTCAGGACCTCTCTGCCTTCGCCCGTTCACTCGCCTCGCGCCACAACAGCTTGCCCTGGACCCACTGCAGCTTCAATCACATCCTCCCAGCTATACTCTGTTGCATCCCGACACCGACAGCCTGCACGGCAGATGCGGACACGGCGGCATAGAGAGCATAGTGCCCGTGCGTGAAGGATGCGCCCCACCCCGTGCCCTGTTGCTTGGCCTTTCTTCTCCACCGTGTTTGGAAGAACTCCAGTGAATTATCCCATCGAGCCCGAGCTCTCGAGGCCCCTCTCTCATCTCCAGAACACTCTCCGGTGGCCTCGAGCTCTGCCTCCTCGCCGCCTATAAATACATCCCATCCCGAGCTGATCAAACCATCCCATCCTCCTCCTCTGGCCACAAATCGACTAGCAAAGTAGTGCGGCAAAGGCCAGGAGGGCCTCTGGCTGCCGATCCTCACCGGAGTTGGCCGCGGATCCCCCTCGGCCGTCCACTTGCTCCGATGCTCTTCGACCCCGTCCACCTCTCCAGTTGCGTTCGCGTGGTTCTCCTGAGCACGACGGTGCTCCTGGTTCATCGGGATTTCGCCAGAATCATCCAGTTCGACGAGCTCCGCCGCCCGCAGTCTATGGAGAAGACCATTCCGACGTCGTCCGACCACCGCTACCCTCGCCTCGGGTACATGCGTGTTCATCTCGTTGAGCTACACCCATCCCTCTCATCTCCGGCGGTTGTCGTGGCCTCCTCACCGGAGCAACGCCGGCGACAGAGCCGCCACTTTGTTTCCCTCTCTCTCTCTCTCTCTCTCTCTATTAAACCTGACACGGGGTCCCACCCGTCAGTGTCTCTCTTCCTCGTCCGAAGCGGTATGAGTGGAGGCATATTTGAAGAATACGCCTTCGACATGGCGCTTTCTAGATTTTTTTCAAATTTTAGTTAATTTCAGAGATTTGACCCTAACTTTGACCAGCTATATCTTCTAATCCATAAGTCCAAATGAGTTGATTCTTTCTGCAACAGCTTTGTTATGAGCTCTTCTTTCTGCATGAAAATTTTGAATTTTCTTTGCTATAGATATTTTCTAGTGAAATAAAATGCTTTATGTGACAGTTTCTTTTTGGCATTTTATTTATTTTCAGAAGGTTCAGATTGCCTTGAAGAGGACCAGGAGTTCTGTGACCCTCCTCTGAATTAAGGCAAGCCACGACAATCATTTGCAAGGATGGCATTGTAGTAGCAATGATTTCACTTGAACTAAATTCTATTATTGCATTTATTCAATTTAAATGATTTAACTTGTGCTAGTATTTCTTTCATGCTATGCTGTTATAGTAGAATGCTTGGTATCTTGTTTGTGTAGACAGTAGACTTTACTTCATATTCTCGTGCTTAGGATAATGTCTTCATTATTATGATTCGTTGCATGTGCATTTCATGGCATATTATGACTCGAATTTTTCCTTTTCAAGTTAAACATGATTATAATCCAACTTGAACATGCTGTTGATCGAGTCATGGTGCCACTGAATTGAGCTTCCCAGTGCAACCACATTTGCCTATATGGGAAGGCCCTAATGCGGTCTATTGTCATGCCTCTCGCCGGTGCCTCCAACTAGGGAAGGTTATGTGCTTGCGCTGCCCTGGCCCGGGAGGCAGGCATAACCTTGTGTGCCCATTGTTGTATGGTACCATTGTCCCCATTTGGGACCATTTTTGTTTTGCCACGAAGGTGGCAGATGTCCAGAGTGGCATCCAGGGCCACCCATGACTTAGCCCAAAGGGGAGTTTGTCTGAGTGGCCGAGAGAGTGTCTTGCAATAGATTGGTTTTGTCAGAACACCGTTGATCCACCCGAATGGGAGTACGAGGCCATGGATTCTGTGGTGTGGGTACAGTGTACTAACCTCTACAGAGTGTATAATCTATCGATAGT
Source organism: Thinopyrum elongatum (assembly GCA_011799875.1). Lineage (NCBI taxonomy): Eukaryota > Viridiplantae > Streptophyta > Magnoliopsida > Poales > Poaceae > Thinopyrum > Thinopyrum elongatum. The sequence goes on along the minus strand of CM022303.1, from coordinate 489,164,150 downwards.
CGCGTCCTCGGTCATGGACACAGTTCGTACTAGGTTACACTGTGGGTCAACAGGAATAATTAACTTGCACACTAATGATATCATTATGGCACATGCTATGGTTGGTGATTGTGTGATGATCATCGAGCTTCTATCAAATGTGGTCCGGTGGTGATCACCATGGTAAGATTGTGAATGCGGTTACAAGGTAACCGAGATGGTAAGCTGGTCCGAGGGACCATGAGATCTGGTCATGTACACCTCATGAGTAACATGCCATGTTCTTGCATTTAACCTAATTAAATATCATGTTATCGTTTGTCATATTTGCTTTGCTTGTCGTGAGCTTACGAGTACATTCAAAGTACTCACCTAGCATGTCATACCAGTTTTAGGAGAAATTGTACCAGGAATCGAAGTTGATTCGTTCACCGTAGTCTAGGCCATGTCCCAGCAGTGTCCCTGTGAGATGGAGTCCTTCTATGTTGCCGTTCCGCTGCCGCGTAGCTGTATCGTTATCACCGAGGCCCATGATATGTCTACTAAATAATGTACATAAGTGCAGCAGCACCGTGTGTGCCGCTTGACCTCGCTTCCTTATGTATCATAGAACCTGTGTTCCCGCAAGAGATCAATAAAGCGATTCTTTTTCTGTACCAAGTTGTTGTGTATTGCCAGAAGACATGATCTCTGGGCTGGCAATGCAAGGTAAACTGGTTGCTCTGAGCCAGTGTGCCACAGCCAGTGCTATAGGACCTGACATCTCTTTTGCTGTTAGCAAACTGAGCCGATTTGTTTCAAAACCGGGAGATGATCATTGGAAAGCTCTAGAGAGAGTTATGCGTTATTTAAAAGGCACTGCGAATTATGGAATTCACTACACTGGGTACCCAAAGGTGCTTGAAGGGTATAGTGACTCAGACTGGATCTCTGATGCTGATGAGATAAAGGCCACGAGCGGATATGTATTCACTCATGGAGATGGTGCTGTTTCTTGGAAGTCTTGCAAGCAGACCATCTTAACGAGGTTAACAATGGAAGCAGAACTCACAACACTAGATACATCTATGGTCAAAGCAGATTGGCTTCGTCGGCTTTTGAATGACTTGTCGGTAATTGAGAAACATATACCGAGTATCCTTATGAACTGCAACAATCAAAATGTGATCACGAAAGTGAGCAGCTCAAAGGATAACATGAAGTCATCAAGACATGTTCAGAGAAGGTTAAAGTCTGTCAGGAAAATGAGAAACTCCGGAGTTATTGCATTGGATTATATCCAAACGTCTAAAAATCTGGCAGATCCTTTTACTAAGGGTCTATCACATAATGTGATAGATAATGCATCGAAGGAGATGGGTATGAGACCCACAATATGAGTTGTTCACAGTGGTAACCTACTCTATGTGATCGGAGATCTCGTGAATTAGATGTGGAAGACAAGCTGTTGGTCAACTGAGAGGAGAGTATCCTTAGAATTAATAATGCCACTCCATGAAGATGCAATACTCTCCTAATATGCATGACAGGTTGATGTATATCTTAATGTATTATAAGTGGCTTATTTAAGTAGAGATGTTGTCCTGCAGAATATCTTTTGAAGAACACACCTATATGAGTCTAATTATTAAACGTCGCAATCTATGAGAGTAGGGTGCTCTCTAGTAAACACATGAAAGGCCTCGGAGTATGACACATAAGCTCCACCCGCGGGAAGTCCCATGGTAGCCCAGTATCGGTCAAGGCTTTGTGTGAAGCTACATTCGCAGAAAACTTGTAGTTCAAGGCCTAGTCCACTGTTCAAGTTCCTTACTAGTGTAGCATAGAGTTCTAGGTGGAAGTTCAACTTAACAGTCTGCACTGCAGTACCGGTATATAAAACAGTGTTTTGGAACCAAAGGCAAATTTTGCGTGCCTCTGGGATCTGGTGGGGGGTTGCTAGAATTTGGTCTATTTTGGGCTAACCTAGTAGGCATTTTAGAATTCCTAATAAATCCTAGAGGCCCACTTAGCCATTCGTGCAAGGCAAGAGGTGGGACTAAAGTTTAGTCCCACATTGCTAGTTTGGTAGGAGTTGGACCTCCTTATAAGGGAGGATGTTTCCCCATATGTATGAGCTTGAGAACAAGAGAGACATTCACGTGCGCTCCACCTCCGCCGCCCGTCTCGCCATGCCACGCCTCGTCACGACGCGTCGCGGGTTGTGGGAATGAGCCGAGCCGTTGTCTAATTTTTTGTTGTGCATGAATGGTATACGAAAGGTCACACGGAAGCTGAAAGTTTTTATATAGTGGAGATTGAATGTGAACGGTGCATCCCTTTGACTGCTGGTTGTTCGCTTCTATCCCTCTCTTCGTTTCACCTCCCATCGCTACCCGTTCGCCTCCTACTCTTGTGTCTATAAAAGAGAGGTCGGTCCTCTTCAGAGAGACACATCAGAACCACATCTTCCTCTCGCCATCGAGTTCCAAACTCTGAGCTATTGCTAGGTTCTTCCTAATTGCTTGTATCTTCGTTGGTATTTCCCCGAAGAGGAAGGGATGATGCAGCACAGCAACGGTAAGTATTTCCCTCAGTTATGAAACCAACATTATCAATCCAGTAGGAGAATCAATCAACACTATGTAAACATCACATGCGCACAAATAACAAATACTTGCAACCCAACGCATAAGAGGGGTTGTCAATCCCTCCACGGTATTGAGATAGATTAAATTGTATAAGTTTTGATAAATAGATCTAACTAAAACACAACATAAAATAAATAAAGAAAAATTACAGCAAGGTATTTTTGGTTTTAATATGATAGAAAATAGACCCGGGGTCGTAGATTTCACTAGAGGCTTCTCTCAAGAAATAGCATACGATGGGTAAACAAATTACTGTTGGGCAATTGATACAAAAGTGAATAATCATGAAGATATCCAAGGCAATGATCATGTATATAGGCATCATGTCCAAGATTAGTGGACTGAAACGATTCTACATCTACTACTATTACTCCACACATCGACCGCTATCCAGCATACATCTAGTATATTAAGTTCATGGAGAAACGGAGTAATGCAACAAGAACGATGACATAATGTAGACAAGATAAACCCACGTATGAATAAATCCCATCTTGTTACCCTTAATAATAATGATACATGCGTGTCATGTCTCTTTCTGTCACTGAGATTGAGCACCGCAAGATCGAACCCATCACAAAGCACCTCTTCCCATGGCAAAAAAAATTAATATAGTTGGCCAAACCAAACCAAAATTTCGGAGAAGAAATACGAGATTATACAAATCATGCATAAAAGAGTTCAGCAAAGACTCAATTAATATTCATGGATAGAACTGATCATAAACTCACAATTCATCGGATCCCAACAAACACACCGCAAAAAAAGTTACATCAAATAGATCCCCAAGAACATTGAGGAGAACATTATATTGAGGATCAAAAAGAGAGAAGAAGCCATCTAGGTACTACCTACGGACCCATAGGTCTGCGGTAAACTACTCACGCATCATCGGAGGGGCAACAAGGATGATGAAGAACCCCTCCATGATCGTTGACCCCTCCGGCAGAGTGCCGAAAAAAGCCTCTAGATTGGATCTCGTGGTTCTGGAACTTGCGGCGGCAGAAAAAGTGTTTCATCGACTCCACTAGGGTTTCTGGGATCTTAGAGTATTTATAGAGGTGGAAGTCGGTGGAGAAGCTTCCCGTGGGCTCCCCTACCCAATCAGGGTGCGCCTGGGCCCCCTAGCGCGCCCTGGTGCCTAGCGGGCCCCACGGGCCTCCTCCCATGTGCTCCTTTGGCTCCCTCGGTGTCTTCTGGGCAGAAAAAAATCTCCAAAAAGTTTCATGGCATTTGGACTTCGTTTGATATTGATTTTCTGTGAAGTAAAAACCAAGCAAAAAATAGCAACTAGCACTGGGCACTATGTCAATAGGTTAGTCCCAAAAAAGATATAAAGTTGCTCGAAAAAATATATATAACATACAAGATTGATAATATAACAGCATGGAACAATAAAAAATTATAGATACATTGGAGACTTATCACTTCCCCATCCCGGCTTGCGGCGTGCACCGCAGGTCGGCACAGTAGACCTCCGAAACCCCTCCATTTCGAGTCTAGTACGGGAGAAGAGTGATAAGGTTTTTGGGGAGCGCTCTGCACGACTACTGACTTCTTCATCATGGAAGCCACAGACGCCGACGACCACTTCCCCAATGATGATTTCTTCCCCGATGTCGACAACCTCTTCGACGACATGGCCGGCGAGGACATCGACCCCAAAACCAATGCTTCTGCCGTAGCTCCATACGTCTTCATGCTCTTTCTGTTTAAGATCCTGCCACAGTTTCTTGTTCTAGCTTCTGTTCATATGTTCTGTTCATATTCACTACTTCAGATGCCATTTGCATAGTCTCTGTTGGATTGCATGACTTGTCTTATCTCTGCTATGATAGTCATGTTTTATCTACTATTTTTGTTAATAAAAGTATTTCATAAATTGCTCATATTTCCAACAAAATGTAGCAGCTGGACAAGGGGACACTGGGCCGCCATGCTCCACTCAAACTGACTTCATCGACCGCTACCATGCCCTCCACGGGTGGTGCCCCAAGATCTCCCGGCTGCAGGAGGCCTCTGATGGCAAAGACAAGACCAAGCGAAGGTGTGTGCACGAGGAAGAGCAGTACAACTCATAGGTAGGTGTTTGTTTGCATTATTCGCAAAAAAAAGGTGTTTGTTTGCATTGATCAACACAATTAAGGAGGATGAAGGAGAACCATTAGATTATAATAGATGGTAGATTTTAAAGCTACAGTACCCATACAATGACAGCTCAACTGCAGAGGAGCTGAACCCGGCGAACTCATAGTTGCTTCATCATTTGACCTTGAAACATTTTGCACATTCAACAAACACCATACTATCATACATGTCAAAATTTCACCATAGAGAGTGTGGTACAAAATTGATTATGTTTCACAAATTTTGTCACGCAAACTACTTACAAACCGTACCATTTCCGAGTAAGAAATTAGGTTTCGAGAGGGAACGGACCAGGTTTCCACATGAATCGACCACTGCTTTCTCAGATGGCCTTGAAATTTTTCTACACTCAACACACACCATTACATGCATCATGTAAAATTTTCCATTTTTAAGGTCCGTTTGCTATTTAACCAATTAAATGCTTTTGGATTTAAATTACATGTACATGAAATAATTGCCAAAGGGGGGTTTAAAAATCTTGTTGGTGGTATCTATAATACATAAATAGTTGATCCCCACTAAGTCTAATTCTCTCAACATGCAGCCCTCCACATCATCAAATGTGCCACATCATCATCCATTAGAACTATTTTGTAGCACATGCATACCCCAATTTAATTGTTCCATCTCAAATAGTCCAACGTACATGCATACTCTTTGTTCACATATAATTACTTTTCAAAATAATAGCTTTTGATTTAGATCATTTCATTCATATAGAATGTATCCAAAATAAATCTTTCAAATCCCGCAGCAATGCGCGGGGAAATCACCTAGTTTAGTCTATGGTTAGGCCTTATTTAAGGAAAGAAGAGGATTACCAGACACTCGTTGGCCAAGACTTGGGCACTAACATGAAGGTTGTTGGCACTTTTTTTCAAGAATACACACGAGTGTGCATATCATCTATTAATGAAGAAAATGGGTGAAAGAGTCCCCTCCACATTGTAGTGTTACATTAGCGGGGTTGACGGGCGCGGCGCACGCCATGCCCATGTTGTTGCCCGTAATTATTACTTCCTTCGTAAAGAAATATAAGAGCATTTAGATCACTAAAGTAGTGTTCTACACGCTCTTATATTTCTTTAGAGTATTTTGCAGTGTGTGCATGTAGTGGGCAGGTGTCGGTACTTTGTTATTTTGCTTAGCGAGTAGGCACGTCGTCGTATGCATGCATGTGATTTGGGCATGCATGTCACCTTGTTTAATCGGTCCTGTTGTTTGGCATGCATGTATCTACGTTGGTGCAACTTTGCATAGTATTTTTTTGTTTGGGGGGGGGGGGGGGGGTGGGTTGCAGCGTGTTGCTTTGATTGTTCTTTTTTCTGGGGGGGGGGGGTTGCTTTGATTGTTCTTTTTTGATCTATGGGTGGCCCCCCCTTAATTTTTGCATCCATTGAAGAATATACTATATTTTAAGCCTAACTAGTGTTTAAACTAGAGATTAGCCCCCCCTATCCTGTTAATTTGCTCCCCTTCAAGTGATGGCCCCCTCTAGAATTATGCTCAAGCTCCGCCACTGGGTGGATTGCTGAATTTGTCTTGGCCTGGGTCACGGCCTCACGGGTGTGCAGAGGTGGGAGGAAGCATGTATTGATAGCAGTGTGGCATGGAATGGTCCGTGAAGTGGCATGGTCTTCTTCCCAACACGATCACCGAGCTCACTGCGAGAGCACCCAATAGCAGCTGTACATAGAACATCAGGAGCGCATTGCGGTCTGCACGGCTAGAGAGCGTGATCCTTGGCCGTCATCCCCAACAATCTGGGCGTCTCCGGCAGCTGGATCTCACACGACCGCGGCGGACTCCAGCAACTGGGCCTGCCGCCACCACGGCGGTGGTCAGCAGCTGCGGCAGCAAGAAGGTTGTCAGCGAGGTGGCTTTCTCCGTGGATCTGGTTCGCTTCGCAATCGCCTTTGAATAGGTGATTCAGGGCCAGTTCTTTTGGGCGATTCTCCCAGAATCGCCCCCCTCCCCAGCTTCTTTCAGAATCGCCCCTCGATATATTTTTTACAATTCTATCTAGTTAATGTCTAATTAGCTAGGATTGTAAAAAACATATGAAGTGGCGATTCTGGGAGAAGCTCGGGAGGGGGGCGATTCTGGTAGAATCGCCCAAAAGAACTGGCCCTCATTCCCCTAGTCTAATCAGTTAATCAGTTAGTTTGATTTGGTACTTTGTGCCTGGTTTCAATTTATTTCATTTCTGTTTGTGTTTGTTTTCAATTAGCGGATTGGATTTTGGATGAATTAGCAGAGGTCTAACCGAGAGATAAGAATTACTGTTTTTTTATGGACCAGAATGGCGCAGCGACTGGGGATATTTGAATCGATTGTTTCTCTGTTGTCCAGAAATCTCGTCCGAGCATGTATATGCGTCACTACAGGGAATCTGTTTCATAAGCTACAGAGGGTGCTCTTACCTCTCGCCTTCTTGGCAATTCTTGAATGTTTCGCATTGTTTAGAGATGGCATTAGGCAGTATTTTTTTCTTTTGCTCCATTTTACTCTTGATGTTGGTCGCATTGACATATCTACTTTTTTCATCGATAGAACTATTGTCCATTCCATCAAGGAGCACTTGACAGATGTGTATAATCAGAATGCTCACCCTGGTTTGTATCTTGAACCTGGTATATCCACTTTACCCCTGCCTTGGATTTCTTGGCTGGACAGACAACACCTTTGCAGCCTGCCCCACATTGCCAGCTGCGCCAACCCCTCATTCCTAACCAAGATCATTATAACCCAACTACCCAAGCTGCTACCTATCACCTTCGTGCTCACAAATAACGGCCAGAAGACATTCTTCTGGCTTGACTGCTGGCTACAAAATACGCCTCTGGCCAACTCCTTCCCGAGCCTCTACTCCCACTCCACAAATATTCACATCCTTGTGGTACATATCATGCGGTATGGGGTACAAGCAAACCTAACGAACAGGCTAACACGGCTGCCACACACTAGCTTGATCCCTATTTGTTGTTGCAGGACTTTCAACTTACTGATGCTCCGGATGAGCGGTTCTTGATCCATGGCACGGGCTACTCCTCCAGGAAGGCATATCGACTGCTCCTTCATGAAGACATTGAGGACGACCACGCTGCTCTAATTTGGAGGTCCAGAGCCCCTCACAAGCTCAAAATCTTTGCTTGGTTGCTTTTCCGTGGACGGCTGAACACCAAGTGCAACTTGTTTCACAAAACAATTGTCCCCGACGCCTCCTGCCCACGCTGTGGCGGCCCTCTGAAGTTACTGCCCACCTGTTCCTCCTCTGTCCGCATGCTGCTTGGACCTGGGAACGGCTGGGCCTCTCCCCGACTGCAAGATTTCAAGACCTGTGGCTCCTACCAACCCCCGATAATCTGAATGGTCGTGTCTGGCCTGAGGTGTTGCTCATGATACTACCAAAAATATGGGACTCCAGAAACGCTGCCGCTTTCCGTACCGAAACGCACTCTGCTCTCCTCACTGTGAGGAACATTTGTAACGACTTAGAAGTTTGTAATAACCGGTTCAGAGACCCGGCTGACAAGGCAGCTGCTAACTCTTGGCTGCTGTTCTTTACCTCACGGCTTGCCGTGACCTTGTAATCTCCCATGGCCCTTTCTGGTCTGTGAGTAATATACATACAGGTGGGGATCCCCCCCCCCCAGTGATTCCTAAAAAAAAATCTCGAACCTGGTATGTAGCACTTGTCTCTTAGTGTAAATTTATCTGAATTGTGCTGTTAAAACAAAGCAAAAGGAAAAAATATTCTATTTCAATGCTACTTTACTGTATTCATTGTGAATTTTTACATCGATGGTTCTATCCTTGGTATAAGCTACTTCTGGTCATCCAACACTGGCAATATTTGTTGGTACCAAGGGTCATGCCGTAGCATGGATCTAGTGCTTTTGTCTGAAAAGAACAATAGATAGAGCTAATTTTCTGGGTTTCAAAAACAAAACCTGATATTTTAGTGTTTAATGGACCAACAGAGCAGAAAGTTCTATTTTCTTATACTGAACAGAACAGAAGAATACACACATGCATATACAGATACATTGGGTGAAGCGTGCGCGCATCCCTCTGTTCAATGTCTCGACTTGAACGGAATAAGGTGTGTAAACACTTGAGCTGATATATATGGTGACCAAAAACACCAAAATAAACCATCTCAAGTCTAGTTCTGTACAAAAAGACTGACTGACCAAGCAAGCATGACCTCCAAAAAGCCAGTTCTAGCAGGAACCTCCATACTACCAACCAGAAAGAAAATAGAAAAAAAAGGTAAGTAAAAGAACAAAACAACAACAATTCAGAAGCAAACAATTGATCAAAAGAAAAGTTTTCTCCAACCAGGTAATCCCTCTGTAATTACCTATAAAGCATTAATTATTTCTTGTAAACAATATTTGTAGTAACATTTGTTGAGACAGCCTTGGCATCTTCAATTAGTATTTTTAAACCTTGTCGTGATGCCACTCGTGAGACAGTCACATATAATTGTCCAGAAAACACTGGATTTGGAAGATAAACACATAGCTTTGCAAGTGTTTGTCCTTTTTATTAGTGGTCATTTCATAACACAACCAAACTGGAAACAGGCAGCGACTTAGTACTGGTGCATTCAACACAATTCTGGGAATACAGACACAATGTCCCTTATTGGATCCAGTAATGACTTTCCCTTCAAATACTCTCTCACGAACCTTAGTCACGGAAGCTTACCAACGTGTCCGGATGAACAGGTTCATCTTCAGATTACGTACATAACCTAGCAAAAATTTCATTATACCAGGTGATCAATGTCCAGGACAAAATAATTACTATAGAATCCCATTTTCACAATCTGAATACTCCTGTACGTTACTGAACGGAAAAATCAAGAAAAAAAGTCTGCAACCAAATTGTAATCTTTGCACCATGAACTAACAAAGGAAATAACATGTTTCTAAGTGTTTGTCTAAACAAAAACGTCATCCCATTGATGACTATGAAGTAATACTCTTTTTTTTAAGATGGAAAATAATATACAAACCTTTTTCACGGATCTCCTAGTGATTGCGAAGGCGTACGATTCTGTAATAGTACCAAGCACCAAGGAAGCAACGGCAAGTTCAGCCCGGGCCTCTTACCGCTTCTCCGACGAGCGATCGTCGCCTAGTAGTCGACCTTCTGCAAGCACGTCCTAGCAGTTCAGTACAAATCAAAGTAATGACAGAGATAAAAGAGGTCCAGCACAAATCAGAGTAATGACAAAGATAAAAGATAGAGGTCACGTCCTAATGCATTTTCAACCTAGCATAATCAGCACAACAGAAGAGAATATAACCACATACTATTAGGAGAACACGTAGTGCTGCGCGTATGCCTTCTTCTCCAATATATATAAATTATACAATGGTTCATTTATCACCACAGAACAACAATTTAAGGAGCACAAGTCCATTCATTACAACTGTAGATAAGCTCACTACAAACCCTCCTGGCTATTATTGCAATAAACAATCGACAACTCTAACTACGGTGCCAAAGCAAGTTTCTCAACTCTAATAACAAAAGCATGAAAATTGTATAGGTTTGTGTTACACCAGCTTACCCCCACTGTGCGTATTCCGATCGATATCATATGAATTCCTCAAATTTTGAAGTAGCAAAGTATTCCCTCAACTCCTCAAAATTGAAAAGATCAAGGCTTTTGCTGAGCTGGGAGCATTCATATGAAATGTGAGTCTTGAATTTTGATCTCTAACTAAAAAAAGAGCTTGCTGAACTGATAATATGTACTACATGCACAACTGCTGTCACAAAAGTAGTAGTGGTTAAGAAGCATGATCAGCTAGAGCATCATCACTGGAAATTTGACTGACCATCCATATTGATTTTTTAGAGAAAAGGCATACACCCAACTTTATAAATAAAGCCACCAGGCAGAGTACCACACATAACAGCCAAAGTTCACTGAACCACCATACCAGAACAGCCAAAAGGCACAACTCAAAACAGACGACAATTAAAGGCGCGCAGGCCCAACCACACCAAAGCAGAAGATGGCACGCAGGCCAACAACCTACTGCTAGTAGACTACTCGACGCCAAACTAGGTAAATCACACGGAGGCAGGGGAGGACATCATGTTGGCGGACGCCCGGACTTTGTTAATTAGCTCCACCATACCGTCCACGTCCGCAGGTTTAGTCAACAATTTCCACTACTGCAAGAAGATAGACATTTAAAATAGGATGTCAGCCGGCTTGTTAGGAAAAACACCCTTAATGGTGAATTTGTTTCTAATATTCCACAAGGACCAGCAGAGGGCAGCCAACCCGACCCAAAACAATCTCTTAGTCCGACCATAGATGTTGGCAGCCAGTAAACGCAGGTCAGAGAAAGATGAAGGATCCCAAGGCACATTCAACCAAGATCGAACACATCCCCAGGCCAGCCTAGCCAGAGGACATCCGAAGAAAATATGATTTGTATCTTCAACCGCAGAACATAAGGCACAAAAGGCGGAGCCAGGTCCGTCCCTCTTGCGAATTTGATCAGCCGCAGGCAGACGGCCTCTGAAGGCCTGCCAGAGGAAAATCTTAATCTTAGGCGGGATCCTGGCAGCCCGGACTTGTTTGAACTTGGAAGTGGGGGACCCATCAATAAGCCTGGCATAAAGAGACTTGACCGAAAATCTACCAGAAGCCACGTGGGGCCAGGTCACCGAGTCCTCTTCCTCCGAGAGAATAGGGAACAAGGCAGCAAGCCTGTGCCAGCCTCCAACTCCGCAGGAGAGAGTCCTCAGGAGATCCAGATCCCAGCCAACGCGAGAAAGCTCAGAGATTGAGATCTCGGGGTCAGGACAATAAGAGAACAAAACTGGAAAAGAAGCAGCTAAAGGGGCATCCCCTACCCACCAATCCAACCAAAAATGAGTCGAAGCACCATTCCTGACAATAAACTTAACATGGGCACAAAAAACGTCCCTAATCTTAATCAGGTCCCTCCAAAACTGGGACCCATTAGACGCCGAGCCAAACATAGGGCTGCCAGAAGGGAAGTATTTAGTTTTCAAGAGGTTATACCAGAGTGTCCCAGGAGAAACAGACATAATCCTCCACCACCACTTAACAATGAGACATTTGTTCATCACCACCGTATTCAAAATCCCCAGCCCCCAAGGCTTTTAGGCCTACATATGGCCTTCCATTTAACCAACCTATATTTGCGTTTGTTCTCCGAAGAGTTCCAAAAGAAAGCCCCCCTGTGTTTATCAAAACCAGCATGGGTCCCCAGAGAAAGCATGAAGAAGCCCATAATGACCAAAGGCAAGGAAGATAGACACGCATTTATGAGACAAACTTTCCCTGCCTGAGTATTATATCTACTGCGCCAAGGCATAACCCAGTTGCCCACTTTGGCCACTATAGGTTTGAATTCCTTAGCATGAAGATGATATGGAGAGATAGGCATGGCCAGATACTTGAAGGGAAAAGAACCAAGCGAACAATTGAGAAGCTGCACGACCCTAATGGACTCCGCCTCATCAGCCCCAGTCACAATCACCTCACTTTTAGAGGAATTAATCTTGAGCCCCGACAAGGCTTCAAAACATAGCAGGATGAACTTAAGGTTGGAAAGGCAAGCATCGCTCAATTCCACCAGAATAATCGTATCATCAGCGTATTGGAGGTGCGAGATACCCTGCAGGAGAAGGTGTGACACAACAGGAGAAATATGACCTGCAAAGGCCGCGCGCTCCAACATGCAAGACAATGCATCAGCCACAAAGTTAAAGAGAATGGGGGAAGCCGGGTCACCTTGCCGATGGCCACGACCATTGGTGAAGTAATTAGTGATAGCACCATTCACGACCACAGCCGTATGGCCACCAGAGACTAGTTGCATCAGCCTATGCACAAACCCAGCATCGAACCCTTTGGCATGAAGGACCTGACAAAGAAAGCTCCAGCTAACAGAATCATATACCTTTTCGAAATCAAGTTTGAGAATAATTGCACGAGATCCTCTACGCCGGAGATCATGCACAATTTCATGTAAGCAAAGGATACCATCAAGAATGTACCTCCCCTTGATAAAAGTCGTCTGGGTGGGACTAATGGTACGATGGGCAACCGGAGACAACCTATTTGCCAACCCTTTGGAGGGGAACTTAGCGAAGTTATTAATCAAGGCGATGGGGGCAAAATTGGGATATCTATTCAGCACCCTTATCTTTCGGAATGAGAGACAGGATAGCATAATTCAAATGAGAAATGTCGATCTCCCAAGACAGAAGCCTTGGATGACCGCACAGACCAACGGGCGCAACACAGACTAGAAACGGCGGAAGAAAGGAATGGAAAACCCATCAGGGCCCGAGGCCGAGTTAGTGTTTGCAGAGTTTATCACCAATTTGATCTCCTCCACAGAAAGGGGAACCATAAGAGCACTATTTTCCGCCTCAGAGACACGACACTGCACGTTCCAGAGATTAGGAGAGATAACAAAACCAGAGGCAGGCCTAGCAGCAAGGAGCCCAGCAAATAAATCATGCACATGCTCCAAGATAATATTAGGATCGGAAACCCGATTCCCATCAATGATCAAACTGTTGATCGAACATCTACGACGTCGACAATTGGCAATAGTGAAAAAGTAAGCAGTCAATGAGTCCCCTTTCAAGGTCCAGTTAATCGTTCCACGCTGCTTCCAGTACTCCTCTGCCTGACGATGGAGATGCAGAAGATTGGCCTCCAGATCATACCTACGATGCCAACCAGCAGCCGAGAGCCCAGAAGAGTCTGCCTCCGTGTCCAAAGCAGAGACCTACCCCAGCAGCTCACGCTTGCTCTTGAGGGCCTCAGTCGCTCGGTTACGGCCCCAACCTTTTAAAATTTTATGCAGATGGTACGAATAACAGTGCCAGTCATCCATTGGGGCCAAAAGAACAGGTCCTAGGAAGTAAAAAGGAGGAGATCTTCTCTGAGAGCAGCTCATAAAAACCATCAACCAAAAGCAAAGACGCGTCAAATTGAAATCTCGAGGCTTTGGCCGGATGAGACACACCAAGATCAAGGATGAGGGGGGAATGGTCAGAGCCAACATGTGGCAACGCGGAAAGAGAAGCTCGCGGGAACAGCAGATCCCAGGAGACAGAGGAGAACACGCGATCTAAGACAGAGCGAATCGGATAGGTCTGATGATTGTACCAAGTTAACCGCATCCCCGACCTATGGAACTCACGGAGAGCACATTCCGCAATGAATTCGTTGAAGGCATCAGCCAACGGCCATGAAAAGTTAGAGTTACTCTTCTCCGCTGGCATCCTAAGAAGGTTAAAATCACCTCCGATGACCAGCGGAATGTTACAAGAATTAATCTTAGTAGTGAGCTCATCAAGGAAGAGCTGGGACAACGAGTGATCAGCAGGGCCGCACTACTAGGGAAAACCTTATACATAGGAGCTTACCAGTAGCGCTTTTTAAAGGGCAGCGCTGCAACTATTTAGCAGTAGCGCTTGGGCAGAAAGAGCACTGCTACTATGCATATAGTAGTAGCGCTGTAGTTGTAAAACACGCTACTACTATAATTGCCAGACCGTTGCCGACAGGCTAGGTATACTAGTAGCGCTCATATGTGAAAAGTGCTACTGCTATTGTACTTAGCAATAGTGCTTTCCTCCAACCAGCGCTACTGCTAAATTCAGTCCCCTCCTATGACCAAAGTTTAGTCCCACCTCGCTCGGCGAACAGAATGTTTACCACCTTAAATATGGTTCTTCTCAAACTATCACAACCACTTGGTCTTCAATGTACTCTATGTGTAGGATCGATCTGTGGCAATATGAATCTTCGCCGGTTCCTAAACCGGCGAAGATTCATACTGACAACTTAGATTCTACACAAAAAGATCAATGATGAACAATTCTTTTTTTAATTTGATGCTTTTTTTTACATGCTAATGATCATAGCCTTAGTAGTAGCGCTGGTTCCACAAAACGCTACTGCTAATGATCATAGCAGTAGCACTTATTCTCTTAAAGCGCTACTGCTATGGAGCTTAGCAGTAGCGGTGGTTACTAACCAGCGCTACTACTACGGGCACCTTATCCACCCCGGCCCACGCGCGTCCTCACTCTCCCCCTCACACTCTCACTCGCCCACTCCGCCGCGCGCCGTCGCCCCCAAGGTATCTGCCTCACTCCCTCCCTCCTTCTCTCGCTGCCCTCCTCTCTCCTCCCTCTGGCGGTCCTCCTCTCTCCTCCCTCCTCGCGCCGGCGGCCCTCGCTCCTCCCTCCTCCCTCGTCCGACCGCCGCCCTGCTCCATGCTCCCTCCTCCTCTCGCTGCCCTCCTCTCTCCTCCCTCTGGCGGTCCTCCTCTCTCCTCCCTCCTCGCGCCGGCAGCCCTCGCTCCTCCCTCCTCCCTCGTCCGACCGCCGCCCTGCTCCATGCTCCCTCCTCCCACTACCCTCCTCTCTCCTCCCTTCCCCAGCCGCCAAAAGCCCTCACTCCTCCCTCCTCCTCCTCCTCCCACTGCCCTCCTCTCTTTGTATAAAAATTTAGGTATAAAATGTTTTAGTAAAAGAATTTAGTAATAGAAATTTTTAGGTACAGAAATGTATTATGCTATATGAGATTATTTTAGTAAATGTAGGTTTTCTGAATAGAATTGAAAAAAAAAAGTAAATGTAGGTCTTTTGAATAGAATAGGAATTTTTCTAACTTATGTGAAATTAGGGCATTTTTCTATGATTCAAGAAGTAGACAGTAGTTAAAAAACCAGAGCATTTTTCTAGGATTTATGAGGATATATAGATAGATGGATGGATGGACAGATGTTAGGGCTAGAACTAGGGTATTTTTAGTAAATGTATATAGGTCTTTTCAATTTTTAGGGTTAGAACAAGGTATTTTTAATAAATGGTAGGGCTAGAAGTAGGATGTTTTAGACATAGGGTTTCACTAAGTCCTAAGATGAGGATAATATTATTTTTGTTTATATTTTGTTTTTGCAAAAATCAAGTAGCCCCTACATCAGCCCCGCCGTCGTCCCCGTCACCGACCACCTCCGACCTCGAGGTGAGAAAGAGCGCTATCCCCATGTCGATGATGATGTACATGTTTTGATAGTTGTAGTAGAGTAGTTACAAATCATTTGTTAGATCTGATTCAGACACTGTCACGGTCCCAACCCATTCATACCACACCTTCAACCAAACACATCCTAAGACAGTGTCACAGTTTGTACCTAGTATCTAAAAATGTTGCCATCTCATCAGCGGTGCCATTAGAAAATTATTTGGCACCGCTTCAGCAGTTTGTGCAGCCAACTTTGGTCCACACATCCGAGCAGCCAAGTAGTAAAATACTAAATCTTTATGGCATGAAGGAACTAGGCATCGGAGCAACTAGGTGCTTCAGAGTCCGGGTCCTTGATTTTTTTCCGCTACATCGGTTCGCCAGTGCAGGGCACCGGTGCGAGATGTAGCAACAGTTGTCTTTACACCGGTTTTGGCATACATAGTGGACGGCCTTAGTGCTATTAGTTCTATGTTACTAAATTTGTGCATGTACACACCTGTTAGTATCAATTTGCTCTCATCCAAACACTATCGCTATGCTGTTGGAGTTATATTTACCTTCCTCATAAAATGTTCAATTTGTTATTTATAGTACATGAGTAAGAACTTGTAGCGTTGTTGTAGTGAATTATAGCTTCTGATGTTTCAGAATTTGGTTGTTGTCTTAGTAGCAATTAATTCATTTGCACATTGATCTTTTTGAGAAGATATGTCATAATTAACCTGTTTCTTTAGTTTTTCAAAATAAGTATTGGTGATTTTCTATGTTGCTATAAACCCATTTCCCCTACAATTGTTACTGATCTAGTTTTAAATATTATAGGATGAACGGAAGTGTTCTTACTTGGAGTGGGTTGATCAAGAGTGGCCACAGTCTTTGAAGATGTGCCTAGCAAAGCTCTGGAGCATGTATGAGGAAGAGAACAGAGGTAGGCTTAGAGAAAGTGTTGTCAACGCTGAAGAATATTTGAAGATGCGGGATAAAAAGAGGAAGGTGGAGAATGAGCTCAGATTTTTTAAATCAGACTTTGCTAAGATGGTGTTGGCGAAGGAGGAGGCACTTTCCCAATTGGCCAGTGCAAAATAGGTTCTTACTGAACTAAAAGCAGAAGTGGATAAGACGAGCCTGGATGATCTCGATTAGGGAAATGAATATATTGTTCTAATATTGTTCTTATGAAGCTGAACTAGCTATATGCTGTACTGTGCTGTTTTCAGGTAGCTATCGTACTGTGATGTTAAAATATATTTATGTGCCTGATATGAAATTGGCAAACAGCTGTTCAATATGAAATGTGAATTTGCGTAATACTGGAATTATTAATTGTAAACTAATAAACCTGCTAAATGGGTCATGGAACTTTGCAAACGGTTCTAGCAGTAAAAGCGCTTGTGATGGATAGCCCAATGCCACACAGTTTTCTTCATCAAATCGTGTGTGATGTAGTTGAATAAAAGCAAACGGTTAACCAAGGCAGAGCGTGTGTGATAGTTACACCTATCACACACGAGCCTATACATAAAACTGTGTGGGATGTACATACGAACGGAAACGTTTTCCCTGGATTGACTGTGTGGGATGTACACACGAATGTAAACATTTTCCCTGGATTGACTATGTGGGATGTACATAAGAACGGAAACTTATTCCTTGGATTGACTGTGTGGAATGTACATAACAAACGGAAACGTTTGTTTGGGACTGACTGTGTGGGATGTACATACGAACGGAAATGATTTGGTTTCGATGCCTCGCCCGATCGCACACGAACTCATTTTACCCCAGCCTGTGTGCCAGGAGGGCCTATCCCCGACGGTTTCTGGGTCATGTGGGAAGGACCCCCCTATCGCCCACACTCACTTGGCGACGGTTCCAAATGCCGTCGCGGAAAGGGGTTAAAAACAGTTTGTATAGCACCTCGTTGTACCAGTGTTAGGCGAAGCCCTGTGGAGATCACATCACCATCACTGTCACCACGCCATCGTGCTGTCGGAACTCATCCACTACCTCGCCGACTTGCTGGATCAAGAAGGTGTGAACGTTACCGAGCTGAACGTGTGTTGAACGCGGAGGTGTCGTACGTTCGGTACTCGATCGGTTGGATCGCGAAGAAAGTTCGACTACATCAACCGCATTGTGAAACACTTCCGCTTACGGTCTACGAGGGTACGTAGACACACTCTCCCCCTCGCTGCTATGCATCTCCATGGATAGATCATTGCGTGTGCATAGAATTTTTTTTTGTTTTCCATGCAACGTTTCCCAACAGTGGCATCCGAGCCAGGTATATGCGTAGATGATATGCACGAGTAGAACACAAAGAGTTGTGGGCGGTGATAGTCATACTGCTTACCACCAATGTCTTATTTTGATTCGGCGGCATTGTGGGATGAAGCGGCCCGGACCAACCTTACTTGTCCACACACATGAGACCGGTTCCACCGACTAACATGCAACTAGTTTTGCATAAAGGTGGCTGGCGGGTGTCTGTTTCTCCTACTTTAGTTGAATCGAATTTGACTGCGGCCGGTCCTTGAAGAAGGTTAAAACAGCAAACTTGATAAATCACCGTTGTGGTTTTTGCCGTAGGTAAGAACGGTTCTTGCTAGAAACCCGTAGCAGCCACGTAAAACTTGCAACAACAAAGTAGAGGACGTCTAACTTGTTTTTGCAGGGTATGTTGTGATGTGATATGGTCAAGATATGATGTGATATACGTTATTGTATGAGATGATCATGTTTTGTAAGTTATCGGCAACCGCCAGGAGCCTTATGGTTGTCTCTTTATTGTATGAAATGCAAACGCCATGTAATTGCTTTACTTTATCACTATGCGTTAGCGATAGTTATAGAAGCAATAGTTGGCGAGACGACCACGACTCAACGATGGAGATCAAGGTGTCGAGCCGGTGATGATGGAGATCATGACGATGTTTTGGAGATGGAGATCAAAAGCACAAGATAATGATGGCCATATCATGTCACATATTTTGGTTGCATGTGATGTTTATCCTTTATGCATCTTATTTTGCTTAGAACGGCGGTAGCATTATAAGATGATCCCTTCACTAAATTTCAAGGTAAAAGTGTTCTCCCTGAGTATGCACCATTCCTACAGTTCGTCGTTTCGGGACACCACGTGATGATCGGGTGTGATAGACTCTACATTCACATACAACGGGTGTAAGACAGTTTTGCACATGCAGAATACTTGGGTTAAACTTGACGAGCCTAGCATGTACAGACATGGTCTCAGCACACTGGAGACCGAAAGTTCGAACGTGAGTCATATAGTAGATATGATCAACATAGAGATGTTCACCATTGATGACTGCCCCATCTCACGTGATGATCGGACTTGGGTTAGTTGATTTGGATCACGTATCACTTAGATAACTTGAGGGATGTTTATTTAAGTGGGAGTTCTTTAGTAATTTGATTAATTGAACTTAATTTATCATGAACTTAGTCCTATAGTTTTGCATATCTATGTTGTAGATCAATAGCTCGCGATATAGCTCCCTTTTTTTTGATATGTTCCTAGAGAAAAATAAGTTGAAAGATGATAGTAGCAATGATGCAGACTGGGTCCGTGATCTGAGGATTATCCTCATTGCTGCACAGAAGAATTATGTCCTTGATGCACCGCTAGGTGACAGACCTATTGCAGGAGCAGATGCAGACGTTATGAATGTTTGACAAAGCTCGATATGATGACTACTTAATAGTTTAGTGCGCCATGCTTTACGGCTTAGAACTGGGACTTCAAAAACGTTTTGAACACCACGGAGCATATGAGATGTTCCAAGAGCTGAAATTGGTATTTCAGACTCATGCCCGTGTCAAGAGATATGAGACCTCTGACAAGTACTTTGCCTACAAGATGGAGGAGAATAGCTCAACCAGTGAGCATGTGCTCAGAATGTCTGGGTACTACAATCGCTTGAATCAAATGGGAGTTAATCTTCCAGATAAGATAGTGATTGACAGAGTTCTCTAGTCACTATCACCAAGCTACTAGAACTTCGTGATAAACTATAATATGCAAGGGATGACAAAAACGATTCCCGAGCTCTTCGCGATGCTGAAATCGGCGAAGGTAGAAATCAAGAAAGAGCATCAAATGTTGATGGTTAACAAGACCACTAGTTTCAAGAAAAAAGTCAAAAGGGAAAGAAAGGGAACTTCAAAAAGAATGGCAAACAAGTTGCCGCTCCCATGAAGAAACCCAAAGCTAGACCCAAGCCTGAAACTGAGTGCTTCTACTGCAAAGGAAATGGTCACTGGAAGCGGAACTGCCCCAAATACTTGGCGGATAAGAAGGATGGCAAAGTGAACAAAGGTATATTTGATATACATGTTATTGATGTGTACTTTACTAGTGTTCATAGTAGCCCCTGGGCATTTGATACCGGTTCAGTTGATAAGATTAGTAACTCGAAACAGGAGTTGCAAAATGAACAGAGATTAGTTAATGGCGAGGTGACGATGTGTGTTGGAAGTGATTCCAAGGTTGATAAGATCACCATCGCACACTCCCTCTACCTTCGGGATTAGTGTTGGACCTAAATAAATGTTATTTGGTGTTTGCGTTGAGCATGAATATGATTGGATCATGTTTATTGCAATACGGTTATTCATTTAAGTCAGAGAATAATTGTTGTTCTGTATACATGAATAAAACCTTCTATGGTCGTACACCCAATGTAAATGGTTTATTGAATCTCGATCGTAGTGATACACATATTCATAATATTGATGCCGAAAGATGCAAAGTTGATAATGATAGTGCAACATATTTGTGGCACTGCCGTTTAGGTCATATTGGTGTAAAATGCATGAAGAAACTCCATACAGATGGACTTTTGGAATCACTTGATTATGAATCATTTGATACTTGCGAACCATGCCTCATGGGAAAGATGACTAAAACTCCGTTCTCCGGAATAATGGAGCGAGGTAATGACTTATTGGAAATAATACATACGGATGTATGCGGTATGATGAGTGCTGAAGGGTATCGTTATTTTCTCACCTTCACTGATGATTTGAGTAGATATGAGTATATCTACTTGATGAAACACAAGTCTGAAACATTTGAAAAGTTCAAAGAATTTCAGAGTGAAGTTGAGAATCATCGTAACAAGAAAATAAAGTTTCTATGACCTGATCGCGGAGGCGAATATTTGAGTTACGAGTTTGGCCTTCATTTAAAACAATGTGGAATTGTTTCACAACTCACGCCACCTAGAACACCACAGTGTAATGGTGTGTCCGAACGTCATAACGGTGCTTTATTATATATGGTACGTTCTATGATGTCTCTTATCGATTTACCAGTATCGTTTTGGGGTTATGCATTAGAGACAGCTGCATTCATGTTAAATAGGGCACCGTCTAAATCCGTTGAGACGACACCGTATGAACTATGGTTTGGCAAGAAACCTAAGCTGTCATTTCTTAAAGTTTGGGGATGCGACGCTTATGTCAAAAGGCTTCAACCTGATAAGCTCAAATCCAAATCGGAGAAGTGCGTCTTCATAGGATACCCTAAGGAAACTATTGGGTACACCTTCTACCACAGATCCGAAGGCAAGATCTTTGTTGCCAAGAATAGGTCCTTTCTAGAGAAGGAGTTTCTCTCGAAAGAAGTGAGTGGGAGGAAAGTAGAACTTGATGAGGTAATTGTACCTTCTCTCGAATTGGAGAGTAGCACATCACAGAAAACCGTTCCTGTGATGCCTACACCAACCAGAGAGGAAGCAAATGATAATGATCATGAAACTTTAGATCAAGTTACTACAGAACCTCGTACATCGACCAAAGCAAGATTTTCACCAGAGTGGTACGGTAATCCTGTTCTGGAGGTCATGTTATTAGACCAAGGCAAACCTACGAACTATGAAGAAGCTATGATGAGCCCAGATTCTGACAGATGGCTTGAGGCCATAAAATCTGAGATAGGATCCATGTATGAGAACAAAGTGTGGACTTTGGTGGACTTGCCCGATGATCGGTAAGCCATTGAGAATAAATTGATCTTCAAGAGGAAGACGGACGCTGATGGTAATATCACTATCTACAAAGCTTGACTTGTCACAAAAGGTTTTTGACAAGTTCAAGGAGTTGACTACGATGAGACTTTCTCACCCGTAGCGATGCTTAAGTCTCTCCAAATCATGTTAGCAATTGCCACATTTTTTTAGTGGCTCTCATATGCATTACTGATAATCTAACAAAGAGCTCAAATTGCCTTGTCTTCTCCTCTTGAATAAAATGTTTGCAGATCTCAGCTTAGTCCATGGCATTCTTGCACTATAATCATTTTCATATCGTTCGGTCGTGCAAGTGAAAGGCAATAATGACGATATTTGGTGAATCGGCTGTGGCAGACAGAAACGGGTATGAACTCGACTTGTTCTGTTTTTGTAAATATGTTTAACCTAGTATCCATGATTCAGCCTATTATGATCAAACATGTTTGCAATGACAATTAGAGATTATAGTTTCTCATGCCATGCTTAAGTAGCTAGGAGTGGATAATGATTTATCTTGGATGTCAACATTGCGTTAAAATGATTGTGATGTAGTATGATGATATGGTATCCTCCTCTGAATGTTCGAGTGGCCTGACTTGTCACATGTTTATGCATGTAGTTGAATCAAAACCAACATAGCCTCTATGATATTTATGTTCATGGTGTTCATATCCTACTCATGCTAGTATCCAATGTTACTTATGCATAATGCATGTTCATGACCGTTTTTGCTCCCTAGCTGGCCGCTTCTCAACCTATTTGCTAGCCTTCGCCTGTACTAAGCGGGAATACTACTTGTGCATCAAAATCCTAAAACCCAAGTTATTCCAGATGAGTCCACCATACCTACCTATATGCGGTATTACCCTGCCGTCCTAAGTAAATTTGCATGTGCCACCTCTAAAAACTTCAAATAAATATCCTTTTTGTGTGCCTGGATTGTTCATAGAGCGACATGAGGTAGTCAGTATCTTCCATGCTAAGCGGGTTATTCTCATGATGAGTGTTTATTCACTCGTCCTTGCACGAGAGGGGCAGTAATAGTGATTCCCAGTCCCGAAATCAAATTGCAAATAATTAAACAAAACTCCCCCAGGACTGTTGTCGGCATGGACGGTACCCATTGTTTCGGATTAGCCGTGGAGTGTGATTGTTGGTGGAGGGGGAGTAAACCTTTACTTTTATCGCTTGGGAACCGCCACTAATGTGTTTAGCATGGAAGATACCGATAACTCATGGTCGCTAAGTAAACAAGAAGGGTGCATTTCTCAAATTTTCATTTACCTCTGTTTTAAAAACAAGAGCTCTGGCACCGCTGCAAATCATTGCTTCCCTCTGTGAAGGGACTATCTATTTACTTTTATGTTGTGTCATCACCTTCTCAAATAAGCGTCGGATCCTGAGAGCACTATTGTCATCCTCATGCATTGTGTGTAGCTAATGTTGGGTGCATCATGACTGGATCTTTTCTACCATGAATTACAATGTTTAGTCGCTGCTTGAACTTTGTGGGTGCTTTGCATTTATGTTTTGTGGTCTCAGAAAGGGCTAGCGAGATACCACTATTATCATATTATATCATGGTTGCTTTGACAAAGTGTTGTCATTTGCGATATCTTATTATTGCTCGCTAGTTGATTATGCCATTGATATGAGTTAATATAATTTTTAAGAGTTATTGTTGACATGGTTAGTCATGATCTTGGCTGAAAACCTAGCTGCTACTTAAGCTTATTTATGTAAACAAGAGCAAAAGAGTTCGTAGAAGTTTTTCTTTTCCACTTTCAGTTTCTCAACTGAATTGCTTGAGGACAAACAAAGGTTTAAGCTTGGGGGAGTTGATACGTCCCCGTCGTATCTACTTTTCCTAATGCTTTTCCTCTTGTTTTGGACTCTAATTTGCATGATTTGAATGAAACTAACCCAGACTGACGCTGTTTTCAGCAGAACAACCATGGTGTTGTTTTTTGTGCAGAAATAAAAGTTCTCGAATTGGGACGAAACTTTGCGAGGATTTTTTATACAATAAAAGATAATTTATGGAGCCAAGAACCACCGGAGGGGGGCACCTGGGTGCGCACAACCCACCAGGGTGTGCCCCCCTCCTGGCCCGCCCAGGTGGGTTGTCCCCACCTGGTGGCCCCGCAGACCTCAACCCTGACACTATAAATTCACATTTTCGGAGAAAAAAATCAGGGAGAAAGAATTATCACGTTTCGCGTGACGGAGCCGCCGCCACCTCCTGTTCTTCATTGGGAGGCCATATCTGGAGTCCGTTTGGGGCTCCGGAGAGGGGGATCTTTGATCTTCGTCATCACCAACCCTTCTCCATCGCCAATTCCATGATGCTCCCCACCGGGAGTGAGTAATTCCTTCGTAGGCTCGCTGGTCGGTGAGGAGTTGGATGAGATTCATCATGTAATCGAGTTAGTTTTGTTAAGGCTTGATCCCTAGTATCCATTATGTTCTGAGATTGATGTTGCTATGACTTTGCCATGCTTTATGCTTGTCACTTTGGGCCCGGGTGCCATGATTTCAGATCTGAACTGTTTATGTTATCACCATTATATCTATGTTCTAGATCCGATCTTGCAAGTTATAGTCACCTACTACGTGTTATGATCTGGCAACCCCGGAGTGACAGAAGTCGGGACACTTCCCGGTGATGACCGTAATTTGAGGAGTTCATGTATTCATTATGTGTTAATGCTTTGTTCCGGTTCTCTATTAAAAGGAGGCCTTAATATCCCTTAGTTTCCATATGGACCCCGCTGCCACGGGAGGGTAGGACAAAAGATGTAATGCAAGTTCTTTCCATAAGCATGTATGACTATTTACGGAATACATGCCTACATTATATTTATGAACTGGAGCTAGTGCCGTATCGCCCTAGGTTATGATTGTTATATGATGAATATCATCCAACGAATTCACCAATCCAATGCCTATGAATTTCTCTCATATTGTTCTTGCTAAGTTACTACTGCTACCATTACTGTTACACTTGCTACAAAATCATTGCTATCACTGTTACTGTTACTATTGTTGTTGCTACTACTATCAAAACTATCATATTACTTTGCTACTGATCACTTTGCCACAGATAATTAATCTCGAGGTGTGGTTGAATAGACAACTCAACTGCTAATACTTGCAAATATTCTTTGGCTCCCCTTGTGTCGAATCAATAAATTTGGGTTGAATACTCTACCCTCGAAAACTGTTGCGATCCCCTATACTTGTGGGTTATCAAGACCTTTTTCTGGCGCCGTTGCCGAGGAGCATAGCTATATTTGTTGAGTCACTTGGGATTATTGCCAAAGTATCACTATGAAGAATCTAAAGGATGTTAAGACTAAGATTTTTCCCTCTAAGATGAGGGGAGGTAAGGAACTGCCATCCAACTCCGCTTTAGGTTCACCTTCTGTTATAAGTAGACTTGCAACACCACCACATGCTATTAATTCTGATACGTCGCAAGTTATTGATGATGCTACTTCTGCTATGAATGTTACTCATGATGATGCTAGTACCTTGCTTGATGATAATGTCCCACTAGGTGAATTTCTTGATGAACAACTTGCTCTAACTAAAGCTCTTGAGCATGCTGAAACTGATGAAATTATTGAAACTGATGAAGAGCTTGAAACTGAAAATCTTGAAACACCTATTAGGTCTAGTTCTCCTAGATATAAATTTCCTGTGATACCGGAAGGTTATGTTATGGATGAGGAGACAACTAGAGACTTTCTTGCTTGCAATGATAGGGATGATCTTAAGAAATTATTATGCAAACTGAAGGAGAAATCTTTGAATGCTAGAATGAAATGTGATCCTGAGTTTGCCACTTCACCTATCTTTGTTGATGATAAGGATTATGAATTCTCTGTCGACCCAGAGTTAATTACTTTGGTTGAGTCTGATCCTTTTTATGGTTATGAAACTGAAACTGTTGTGGCACACCTTACTAAGTTGAATGACATAGCCACCCTTTTTGCTCATGATGAGAAGATTCACTATTATTATATTCTCAAATTATTTCCATTCTCATTAAAGGGTGATGCCAAGGCTTGGTATAATACTCTTGCTCCTGGTTGTGTGCGTAGTCCCCAGGATATGATTTACTACTTATCAAAAAAAATCCTGCTCATAAGAAACAAGCTGCTTTACAGGAAATATTTAACTTTGTGCAAATTGAAGAAGAGAGTCTCCCACAAGCTTGGGGGAGGCTTCTCGAATTGCTTAATGCTTTTCCTGATCATCCGCTTAAGAAAAATGAAATACTTGATATCTTCTATAATGGACTAACCGATGCTTCTAGGGACTTCCTAGATAGTTGTGCTGGTTGTGTTTCAGGGAACGAACTATTGAACAAGCTGAAGAATTATTGAATAACATATTGAGAAATTATGATGATTGGATCCTTCCTGAACCACCACTTAAACCTACTCCGAAGAAGAGGGGCATTTTATATCTCAGTCCTGAAGATATACAGGAGGCAAAGAAATCTATGAAGGAAAAAGGTATTAAAGCAGAGGATGTTAAAAATTTACCACCTATCAAAGAAATACATGGGCTTGAAAAACCACCACCACCCAAGGTGGTAGAGGTAAATTCTTTATTGAAGTTCGATGAAGGTGATATCCCTTATAATAAACATCCTAGTCAATGCTTATATGAGTTTGATAATTACATTAGAAAGCAAGATCACTTCAATGCAACTGTTATGAAACAATTGAAATATAATTATGATATGATTGCTCGCTTGAGTGACTTGTTATTTAGAATCTCAAATGATGTCAGAGGTGTAGGAAAGCATGCCTCTATGGTTCAAACTCAATTAGAACAAGTTGCTAAATCTCAAAGAGAGTTGCTTGATGAAATGAATAATAATATCAATGATCATGCTGTTAGAGTAATGACTAGAGGAGGTAGAATGACTCAGGAACCACTTTATCCTGAGGGACACCCTAAAAGAATTGAACAAGACTCTCAAAGAGTTAACACTGATGCACCTAGTCCTTCTAAAAAGAAAAAGAAAAAGAAAAATGGTAGGGCTTTGCATGCCTCTAGTGAACCAGAAGTAGAAAAACCTCCTGATAATGATAATGAAGTCTCTATTTCTGATGGTGAAACTCAGTCAGTTAATGAACACTCACCTTCTGATAATGAAAAAGATAATGATGAGGTTCATGAAGATACTCAAACAAATAATAAAGAACCAGACAATGGTGTTGAAATAGAACCAGCTGCTGATCTTGAGAACCCACAACTCAAGAATAAGAGGTATGATAAAAGAGACTTTATTGCTAGAAAACATGGTAAGGAAAGAGAACCATGGGTTAAAAAAACTATGCCCTTTCCACCTAAATCAACTAAGAAGAAAGATGATGAAGAATTTGAACGCTTTGCTGAAATGCTTAGGCCAGTATTTTTGCGTACCCGCTTGACTGATATCCTGAAAATGCCTCCTTATGCAAAATACATGAAAGACATCATCACCAACAACAGAAAAATACCGGAAGCTGAAATCTCCACCATGCTTGCTAATTATACTTTTAAGGATGGAGTACCTAAAAAACTTGGAGATCCGGGAATACCAACTATACCCTGCTCCATCAAAAGAAATTATGTGAAAACTGCTTTGTGTGATTTAGGAGCTAGTGTTAGTGTTATGCCTTTCTCTCTATATAAAAGACTTGACTTGAATAAACTCAGACCTACTGAAATATATTTGCAAATGGCCGACAAATCAACTGCCATACCTATCGGTATTTGTGAGGATGTGCCTGTTGTTGTTGCTAATGTTACTATCTTAACTGACTTTGTTATCCTTGAGATGCCTGAGGACGACAACATGTCGATTATCCTTGGTAGACCCTTCTTGAATACTGCAGGGGCTATTATTGATTGCAATAAAAGCAAGGTCACTTTTCATATGAATGGTAATGAGCATATGGTGCACTTTACAAAGAAACATTTCCAATTGAATAGTTTTAATGTTATTGAAAAATCTCCGACAATCACTATTGGAAGTTTTCAACTACCTCTACCTACTGTCAAAAAGAAATATGAAATGCTTATTGTTGGGGACATTCATATCCCCGTTGAGGTAACTTAGTGTTTTACGAAAGTTCTTCGGTTTCAAGCTAACCGAAGGTGGTTGTTAATTAGACTTGATCAACCTTATTAATGAATCAGTTTTGGGAAGTATGAAGTATATGAATTTAGTGAGCACTGCTTTTTGTCCTGTACTTTTATTTTCTGTTTTTCTTAGTTAAATAAAATAAAATGCCATGCTTAGTCTGTTTTCTGAATTTTCTGTGCAATAAAAAAATGACCCGAAAATAAAAGATCCCAGAATACTCTGAAAATTTAATACGATTTTTTTCTGTTTATTTTAGAATTTTTGGTGCAAATAACATCAGAGAGGGGTGCACCAGGTGGGCACAACCCACCTGGGCGCGCCAACACCCCCAGGCGCGCCCTGGTGGGTTGTGGTCCCCACGTGGGCCCCCTCACTTATCTTTTTAGCCCATGTCATCACCTACCTCCAGAAAAAATCACCATTGCTCTCTCTTTCGTGTTCTTGCTCTCAAACCCGCGGATTTCGATCTCTTTGCTCGAAGCTCCGTTTCCGAAACTGTTTTGGGGGATTGCTACTTGGTATGTGACTCCTCCATTGGTCCAATTAGTTTTTGCTTTAGTGGTTTATATTTTGAATAAATAGCTACTCTTGGTGTTGTTGTACATGAGCTTGCATGTTGAATTCTTAGAGTTCTAAGTAGTTTGAATGCTTGTTATGGCCTCTATGCATCCCTATGAGTAGTTGTTATCAATCTTGTGAAGTTTTGTTGAGAAAATTTTTGTGGACTAAAAATTTCAGAATTTTATTCATAGGAAAAGGATGAATATCTTTAGGAAGTTTGCTTCCAAGAAGAACTCCAAGGGGGTTATTGGGGAGTCATCGGACAATGACCTCCGCACCCGGAGAATCGCGGAGGTGCGGCCGTGCGAATGGCCGCACAACCCATTCATGGATGGAGCTGGAATCCGTCACGAGTTTGCACAATTTGTTGCTAATGTCGGCCTCACCGACTTCATCGCAGCTGAGTGTGAACAGTATCATCTCCTTACAATTTCCTTTGTGCAAAGTTTCCATTTTCTGAGTAGGAATAACCCTCCTGAGGTGTAATTTAATTTGTATGCTGAAACTCATCAGATACCACTTACTGAATTCTGTGACATATGTTTGATTCCCTCCGATGGGGATTTAAGAGAGCCTAGGCCCACGGAATTTGATGGCTTCTACCGCACTCTGTCAGTGGGAGATGAGAGAGGGGCGTCGAGTGTCACCGCCACTAGCTTGCAATTTCCTTTTGTGCATTATTTTGCTCTATTTATTACGAAGTGTTTACTTGCTAGAGAGAAGGTTGGCGCACTTAGTGCCCCTGATTTCGCTGTTTTGCGTCGTGCACTACACGGCGATGACACTTATAGGTTGGGAGCTATTGTGGCACGTCGCCTTCACCTTAACAGGTCCAAGGGTAAAATTCATGGCGGTATTTATGCTACTCGCCTAGCAAGTCACTTTAACATCCAGATACGCCAGCATGACTATCCCTTACCCAAGGTTTATTTAGATCACCAGGTTATGGCACATCATCACTTTATTGATGGCGAGAACATCACTATAGATATTCCCTACAACCTGGTTTTTAGCAAGAACACCCGTGATATTATTCTGTTGCCTGCACCTGCTTTGTTTGATTCTATTGCCAGGGGCGGATACAGGATCATGCCAGATGACATCATCGCCTACCGAAACAACCAGGCCGCAGCAGAGGAGGAGCCTCAGGAGTGGGACCCTCAGGTGCCCGCTCCACAGCACTTCGAGGTGGGACCCGACGGTTACTACGTGTGGTGATTACCAAGCTAGGCCAAAAGCCTAAGCTTGGGGGAGTACATATGCCCACCGACATTACATTCATGTTTACACATTTCATTCCAGTTGTCGGTGTTCACACTTTTTCATTGTATTATCCATGCTAAATTTATTTTCTCGCCTTCTTCTTGTGTGTTTGAAAAAACTTCGAGAAAACAAAAAAAAATGTTTTTTTGTTTCTTTTCGGTTTTTCTTTCTAGTGTAGTTAGTTGTAGTATTAAAAGAAAATCCAAAAAGATTTCCTCATTCTTCTTTTGCTTGTTGGGAGCTCTCCCATGTAAATAGTTTTTCTCGTTTTTGCTTTTCCTTGTCTTTAATTTGCTCTCTTCAAGAAAAAACTAAAAACTCCAAAAACATTTCAGTAAGTTTCCCTGAATTTCTTTTCATTTTATTGAGTCACACCAAGGATAAAGCCACGATGAAAATGTTGAGTGGCTCTCATATGCATTACTGATAATCTAACAAAGAGCTCAAATTGCCTTGTCTTCTCCTCTTGAATAAAATATTTGCACATCTCAGCTTAGTCCATGGCATTCTCGCACTATTATCATTTTCATATCGTTCGGTCGTGCAAGTGAAAGGCAATAATTGTGGCACCCAGGCTCAGAGCAACCGGTTTACCTTGCATTGCCAGCCCAGAGATCTAGTCTTCTGGCAACACACAACCACTTGGTACAGAAAACAACCGCTTTATTGATGCTAGCAGAAACATAGGTTCAATATTACATCAGGTAGCGAGGCCAAGTGGCACACACAGTGTGGCTGAACAGTATGTAAATTATTTAATGAACATGAAGGGGCCCCGATCACGACAACTACGCGGCAGCGGAACGACGACGAAGCGGAACTCCATAGCACAGGGACACCGATGTGGAAACGATCAAGACACGGGTAGCACTCCGATCCGGTAAGACTTTCCTGAAATCTGGCATGACACGCCAGGTCAGTACATTGAATGTACTTGCAAGCTCACAACAAGTAAAAGCATAATGGCAAACAATAATATGACAATTAAGCAGGTTAAATGCAATGCTTCAACATACTACTCATGCAGTGAATCATGTTTGTGCACCGAGTCCCTCGGACTCTCTTACCAAACAGGTTACCTCGTAACCAACATCATCATTTCGGTGATCACTCCCGGATCACAAATGAACCCAACACTTTGGTTCACATAACAACGACCATCTTCATGGTCTCAACAATCTCATCACATAACCAGTGCCAACCATATAACTGTAGTGTGAAGATTAACTTAATCATGTTGATCCATGGTGTGACCTACTTATGAGCTGTGTCCGTAACTGAGGACGCGGCTATTGATAGATTTATTAAACACTCTGCAGAGGTTAGTACACTGTACCCACACCATGGAACCCATGGCCTCTCACTCCCATTCGGGTGGACCAACGGCATTCCGACAAAACCAACCCATTGCCATGACACTCTCTCGGCCACTCCGACCAACTCCCCTCTGGGCTAAGTCCTGGGTGGCCCCGATGTCAACCAATGACATCCAACGGCCACCGTCGTGGCAAAACAATCAACGGTCCCAAACGAGGACAAGGTACCATAACAACAATGAGCACACAAGGTTATGTCTGCTTACCGGGCCAGGGTACCGCACACCCATAACCTTCCCTCGTTGGAGGCACCGACCAGAGGCATGACAACGGACCGAATAAGGGCCTTCCCATAAAGGCAAATGTGGTTGCACTGGGAAGCTTGATTCGGTGGCACCATGACTCGATCAACAATTATGTTCAAGTTGGATTATCATCATGTTTAACTTGAAAATAAAAGAACTCGAGCCATAGTATGCCATGATCATGCAACTATATGACGTGCAACTGTAAGCACATATCACCGAACTGAAACAGATCAACATCATCAAATCATTCTACTTGCACTACTAATCACTTTAACTCACTGGTTCCAACTTCACTGGTTTTCAATCCCATCATTTTTAAGTTATGCCATTAACATAGTAAAATCAATAACTCATATATGAAAATGATACCGATCATAACCAAAACATAGCCATACTACCAAAAATACTTCTACTGCCTCACATTAGTCCATGCACTCAAACACTACTGCAAACTAAGCACTTCAATCATGACAAAGTAATCTAGCATAAGCAATATTTATTAAATGATTAAATGCATGAACTAAATCATATTCAAGTTGGAAAATTCATAATTATTGAAATGACACCATGCAAATATTTGTGTGGCTTGCCTTAACACAGAGGAGGGTCACACTCCTCCTGGTTCTCCTCTAGGCAAGCTTCTCCTTCTGAAAATAAATAAAACAGCAAAAAGAAAACATCAAGAACTCTTATGAAATTCACCAGAAATTCTAGGTAGCAGAGAAAAATCTCAAATTTGGTGTGCTGCTAGAATTTTTTAATACAAACACAATGCAAAAAGAATCAATTCATTTGGACATATGGTTTAGGAGTTAAGACTGGTCAAAGTTTCTGGTCAAAATTTGATTTAAATTCAAATAAAAAGAAAACCAGGGGGTGACGTCGAAGGCGTAATCCCGCGGGGTGCCACCACTTATACCGCTTCGGGCGCAGATGAGTGGCTGACAGTGGGCCCCCGCGGTCAGGTTTAGAGAGAGAGAGAGGAAAAACAAAGGAGGGGCGGCGAATCGCTGGTGATTCTCCCGCAAGGAGAGGCCGGCTGCCGCCGTGGAGGGGGGGATGGATGCGCAAGACTACGGCGAGCCTATACGTACCCGAAACGTGGCTAGGGGTGGATGGAGCATGTTGCGGTGGTCTTCTCCAGAGACGTCGGCGGAGGGAGCTCGTCGGAGTTGGCGATTCACTACTAGGGAAAACCTTATACACAGAACCTTACCAGCAGCGCGGTTCAAAACTAGGCGCTACTGCTACTTATCAGTAGCACGCTTAAAAAAATTGCGCTACTACCATCCTCGTAGCACTAGCGTGTTAGAAAAAACAGCGCTACTACTACAAATGCCATGACGTTGCCGCCGGAGTAGGTTTAGTAGTAGCGCCTGTTTTCTAAGAGTGCTACTACTATTGATCTTAGTAGTAGCGCTTTTCCCTAAAGAGCGCTACTGCTAAGGCAGCGCGGTGTAACACCCCAAAAATCAGGTTATCAATTTTTGTGTTGTTATTCCTTCCAAGCTTTTCTCTCCCGAATTTTTTCCTCTGGAATCTGGTGAGTGACCAGGTGAATCAAGACAATCGTCAACCTTCAGTGCATTTCCATGCTCTTGTGCTAGTCAAGTTTCCGTCAGTAAACCCCGAATCTCACTCAAACCCTAGTTCCAAAATATCGGAACTGGAAATCCTGCCTTTGTGTTTACAAAGGAGCTATCATTTTCCTTGCTTAGTTGATCCTACCAAAATTCCCAGAGATCCTCCTTCACCCATAAACCCTGGATGTGCAAAAATATTGCCAAGTCATATGCAATATTTCTCATCTAGAATTAATTCATGTTTCTGCCTTCCAAAGGAATTAAATCCAGGAAAATATCTATCCATCTCCAAAGTTCATGAAAACTTGTGGAGATATTCTTTGTGATCATATTGAGCTCTCATAAAAATATTGGCCATAATTAAATAGGGGAAATTGCATTTTCCTATTTTAAGCCAATATTTCAATTTGGGGCCTTTCCAAAGGAACTACCATTTTGGTAGTTAGGAAAAATCCCAAATAATTTGTGGAGCTTCTCCTAGATATATCTTCACCATTTCCATAAAAATATCAAGTTCCACCCATTAAATTTTGAGCACAACACCACTTTGCAAATTCTGTCCAGATTTCTAGTTTGCAAAGGAAGTGCTTGATTCCTTGATCTCCTTGGGCTGAAATTTTGCAGGGTGATTCATTATGAGATATTACCCTTGGACACCAAGAATCAGCTCGTTCCATCTAGCTATTTCTCCTTAGTAAATTATCTAAGTTTCTGTTTAGATTGCATCATTGTGAAGGAAGTACCCTCATAGATGATCAATTTGAGCTGAAACTTTTCCAGCTATCTCTAATGACCAACTTTTGCATTTCTGGTCAGATTGGTGCTTTGTGAAGGAAGTACCAGCTAGCCTTGTCCATTTGTGTTGAAATTTTGCCAGCATGACTACCTTAGTAGATGACTCACCCCTGCCCAAGATCATGCCAAGAGGTGCACTGTGGTGGCCACACCACATGTCAAACACCTGCTGCTGGAAAACGTTTGACCTTGGTTCAGTCACATCAGACCCCTCCCGTGCCCTCGAGCTATGCCAGTCAACTACTTGAGATTTGTAGAACCCCTAGACACGATTTGGCATCGAGCGCAGCGTGGCAAGACCATGGCCGCATGGTGACCACGACAATTGCGGGTACAGCGTGCGCTCTGTGCATCGGAGGCTTCGGGAGGCCACCTCTAGTGGGTTCTAGCTTGTCCGGGCGCGCCGGCGAGCTCCCCACCGCACGCGTGGACCTCCTAGAAGCTTTCCCCTTCGTCCCGTCGCTCCTAGCCGCCTCTGCCGACGTCGATTCCCCGTTCGGTTGCCGCCACCTCGACGAGCTCTCGGAGCTTCGGCCGTCGTCGTGTAGCTCTCTTCGCGGCTATAAGAAGCGCCTCCGAGCCCCTCCTTGATCACCAGCAGCCCCAGCCCCCTCCCTTCGAGTTTGCGGAGCTTTTCTCCTCACCCATGGCCGTCTTCTCTGCTGCCGACCGCTCCCGGTCCTGTGGCCTCTCCCCCTCCCTTCCCTCTGTGCCTGGAATCTCGTCCGTGGCTTGCGAAGCCGCTGCCGTCCCCAATTCGACTGGAGGAGCCCGCCATCCTCATCCCCGGACGTGGCTGCGGCGACTGTCCGCCATAGGGCGCACTGTCATTGCCCCAGTCGTCCCCGGCAGCCGCGAGCTAGCTCTACGGGCGCGGCGAGGTCCGGCGGTCCTTCCCCGCTCGCCAGCAAGGGCGGCCACGCGGAGGAGCATCAGCATCGAGCACGGCCCGAGTGGCCATGGCGCCCTCCCTGTAGCCGGTCGGGGGAAAAGGACGACCGTGAGGAGGAGAGAGGGGAGAGATAAGGGGGCCTCACGCGTCAGTGACACATCGCTGACCAACCGGGCCCGTTGACCATTTTAGTGGAAGCGTACTTTGTAAAATACGCCTTCCGCTCTGAGAAGCGTACTCTACCACGGCCTTTTTCTGAAATGCGCTTCCTTCGTGCAGAAGCGTAATTTCTGAAATACGCCTTCAGATCCAGCTCGCGGCCAAAACCACTATATTATGAACGTTCATCAGTTAAGAGCTAAAACGAACAGTTCTTGTTTGTTTTAACGCTTAACGAGCGAACGGCCGTTTCTCCGCGACCGTAACTCTGATTGAGGTAAAACCAACGCCCACGTCTTCAGATCGTCGAGCCCGTTCCGATGGCATCATTTTCATAATGTTTTCACACTGTGAAAATGACCATTTTGCCCTTGCCCTTCGATCAGCCCCTCTGAGAGGGAAACTTTTCCGGCAAATCTTTCCGGAGTTTTATCGCACTTCTTCCCGGTGTATTCATCGACCCCCAAGGCAAGCCAACCTCTTATCATGAGCTCCGGACTTGCGTGATGACTTTGCTTGCACCCTGTGTATTCATCGTAGTACATCTGTATCACCTGTTAGTCTGCACTTGCATACACCTGTTATGTCATCTGTAATAGATGTTAGCATTACTTTTCATCTAATATCATGACTTGTTTTCATGCCATATCTTGCCATGCTAGTAACCATATTTTGAATACCATTATCATGATAGTACCATGATTTGATCTCATGCCATGTTTGTCAATGTTGTCATAATTCTGCTATGCTGATGTTAAGTGATTGTTCACACTTATAATTGTTGAAGTAATGGTGCGATGGTGGAGATGCTGAATTGAAACTTATAAGCTAAACCTAGTCGGTTGATCCAGAGTCACCTGTCCGGGCTTATCCGTGCAGCCACATTTGCCGGTATGGGACGGCCTTGACTTGGTCTAGCTTTGTGCTCTTTCACCGGTACCACCAACTAGGGAAGGTTATGCGTGCGTGCTGCCCTGATCAGGTAGGCGGCGATAACCTTGTGAGCCCAGTTGTATGTTTAGCCCGGTATTCCCCTTTGGGACAATTGTGTTGGCCACGACGGTGGCAGGTGTCAAGAGTGACACAGGGGCCACCCAGAACATGACCCTGGGAGGGTATGATTGTCGGTGGTACGATGGAGGAGTCACGGGTTAGGCAGGTTTCGTTGGAGCAACGCTGGTCCACCCAAATGGGATCACGAGGTCAGGTGCTCCATGGTGTGGGTAATGTGCGCAACCTCTGCAGAGTGTAAAATCTATTCGAATAGCCGTGTCCACGGTATTGGACAGCCCGTCCAGACCTCGCTAGGTGATCAACCGTAATGATGATAATAATGGTGGAAGAACCTGCCCTGTATAGACATCAGATGTTGTCAGGAATATGGTATGTTAGCCATAGGATGGCTATGGAAGAGATGGTCAGATGACCGAAAAACTTGGATTGGCCTGGAATCAGTTTCAAATTGGATCTTGAGAATGTTCGGGATATGGATTGTATACTTAATATGCTTTGCTTTATTGTACTCTACTTCAGTAGTTATCTTGCTAGATAACCCTGTTATGTCATGATGATCATTGCTGCTAGATGTTTAATCATGCCAGATAATCTTACTACGACATGATAATTAATAATGCTAGATAGGTATGCTATGCCATGCTTAATTCATGTTTTTCTGTTAATTCCATGCCATGTTTAGAATAAATTCTTACATAGCATAGGGCTTGCTTCGTCATCTGCTTGTTTGGATGCTATGTATTTGGTTGTCTTGTGAGTACATTCAAAGTACTCACCTGGCCTTGCACGTGGCTAGTTGCAGGAGAAGATCCGTCAGGCTAGATCGTAACCCAGCCAGTCCTGTGAGTTGTGGAGCCCAGTCAGAGACATTGTTGCCGCTGAACCAAGACCTTCGCTGCCATTTTAGTTAGCCTTGGAGCTATGTAATATTGTTGTAAGCAACAGTATTGTAATACTCCATTTCATATAATAAAGCCATTTTTATGCCTGGAATTGCTGTATCATGTCTTTGACGTGCGCCAGGTCTTATCCTGTGGCTGGCGTGCGTTGGCCCTCTATCGGGGTGCCACACGCGGTTCTTCTCCGCCCGGCCGCCCGCCCCTCACACTCCCCTCTCCACTCCCTCCTCCATCCCCTCCTTCACCCCGTCGTCCGCCGCCGCCGCATTGCCGCCAGCTGCTGCCGCCGTCGCCCCTCCCTCCTACATCCCCTCCCTCATCCATCCTGCCACCGTCGCCCCTCCCTCCCTAGCTCCCTACTCCATCCCGCCGCTGTCGCCCCCCCCCCCCCGCCGTCACCGCCACCGAGGTAGCTCCTCCTCCCTCCCCCCTCCTTCCCGCCTCCTCCCTCCTTCCTCCCCCTCCTCCTCCCTCCCCCTCCTTCCCTCCTCCTCCCTCCTTCCTCCCCCTCCTCCCTCCCCCCTCCTTCCCCCTCCTCCCTCCTCTTCCTCCCCCTCCTCCCTCCTCCTTCCTCCTTCCTCCCTCCTTCCTACCCCTCCACCCTCCCTCCCTTGTCTCTGTTCTTGTAGAATGTAGGTAATTTAAATGTAGATTTTAGAATGTAGACATTGTAGAATGTAGGTTTTTTAATAGAATAATTTTGTTAGATTATTTTAGGTGTTTTGAATAGAATAGGATATTTTAGGTCTTTTGATTAGAAATTTTATTTATAGTAAGTGCTTAATATAACTAGTTTATTTATAGTAAGTGCTTAATAGAACTAGTTTATTTATAGTAAGTGCTTAATAGAACTAGTTTATTTGGTAAGTAGTTAATAGAACTAGTTTATTTAGTAAGTGCTTAATAGAACTAGTTTGTTTATGCAGAAATTAAGTATTTGCCCCTGCCTCGTCCCTGCAGTCGTCCCCATCGCCGACCCCTTAAGACCTCTAGGTGAGAATAGCCAAATCCCCATGTTGTTGATATAGATGATAATGTGTTGTAAATGTCGATGATGAAAATGCTAGTGCTAGTCGCCATGTCATTGATGTCGATGATGATGCATTCTGAATATAGATGATGATGCATTACGAGTGGCCTATGTTTTGCCGGAATGTTGATTCGTTTCCGTCTCGGCAAATTTCAGGCGCTCGATATGTCCTGTCTTTAGCAAAGGTCAAGCCGAATTTTTTCATGAATTTTAGCATGACTTGTGCTACAATGTAGTGCATATCGAGTGCTTGTGATTTGCCAGAACGGGAATTCAATGATATTTCGGCAAAACATAGGGCATTTTTTCTATGTCATTGCTCGATATATGGAACGTGTTGACTTTAGGTCTGTTTCGGCTCCTTGTGTGTCTTTCAGTGAGGGAGAGTGTCCACCATATATATATTTGCGAGAGGAAGAATGCCGACTGTTGTCATGGGGGTCGCTTCTCCTTCTTTTCCTTGTGCTAGATATTTGTAATGCACTAGGGAAAGGAGGAGTAGCGACCATCACCGACGGTCGCAATATCAGAGAGGGAGTGCTCACCATATACGTGAGATGAGAGTTTAGGAAGGAAGACTTGACAGACCTAAAGTCAACCCGTTGCATATTGAGTAATAGTGATCTGTGTGTTGAGTTTCCTGGTAGTTGCCTTCGATCAATTTTTGATTAATGTCTCAACTATGAACATAGGAAATGTCTGACGACGAAAAGGATTTCGGTATGTGCGAATACTGTGGAGACGAGCGCGGCCTATGCGACAGAAATTTCTTAGCTGGTGGTAGGCGCTTCAGCATCAAGCTGGATGAGACCTTCGAAGTGGATACAGTAAGTCACAATGACAAGTCTTTTTTCGTAATTAAGCATGACTTCTGCTTCTTTTGCTTCAACTTATAATTTTAATTTTTTACTGTTCTACTAGCGTATCCCCTGCCATGCAAGAATTTATGTCTTGGATAAGATTGGTTTTAGTCCTATGGAAACTATGGAGGTAAAGAGAGTTCACTTGAGGACCGAGCATGGTTATACTTTTGCCGCAAAATTATACAATGCAGACACCTACACCTATTTTGAATGCAAAAATTGGAGATCACTATGCAAGGCTTATGCATTTGAGCCTGATATGCTTATCACCTTTGATATTCGTCCGGAAGATGATATTGAAGGTAATATCGACATCTGGGTCGATGTGCAGACGCCTCCAGTTCTACCATTATGTGAGTTTCTCAACTATATTTATGTCTTGGATATTGTTTATTCAAAAATAGTTGACAACTAATTTCTATTGACAACTTATTTCCATTCAAGCAAACATGTCCGGCGCTTGGTAGACATGACCTACTACTGTCCCGGGGCTGAACTAAACTACGAGGAGATAAGTCATTATGTTTCATGGCTTGAGGATCTTGATACTGTCAAGACAAATTATTTTCCTGGACTTGAAAATCTTAGTACTCAAAACGTGCGACCACTAGCGTGCGTATTGAACTACGGTCACATCTATTTAGGAAAGATGGTAAGATTTTTACTATTTGTCCTCAGTGCATCTTTTGCATACATTATTTTTTAAGATAAACTTCATTGCTAAGTATGTTACTACGATGTTCTTCAACAGGGACTCCCGATGATAGTTGTGCCTCATTGGATCGAGCCTAAAGGTCGCATGGCAATGGTTAGCTTACGGCCAAGACATCCTACATTGCACATGAGTGCATTCAGGATTTCTAAAAGCGAGCAAGTCTTAATAGTCAAAGACTGGAGCAACATCGTGAAGGATTGCAGAGAAGTACTAGGGGGCAGCAATCAGAAGCGCAGCCCACAATTAGGAGACAGGTTCATCTGCATGCTCCAATATGATGAAGCAGGAGTGCTACACATGTTCTATGCTATTTTACCTGAGAGAGAGCAGCAGGAGTGATTAGCTAGCTAGAATGAGTTTGAAGATGATGATGTGCTACACTATGACTATGATGATTAAATAGCTAGTGTTGGTGGTAATGACTATGATGATTATTATTAGCTAGTGTTGGTGGTGATTATATAGCTACACTATGACTATGATGATTAAATAGTGTTGGTGGTAATGACTATGATGATTATTAGCTAGTGTTGTTGGTGATGATATGATGCAAGAGTTTTTATATTAATATGATGATGATGATGATGAGTTATTATATCATTGGGTGAAAGAACCGTGGATTAGTTTCAAGTGGATGGATCCTAAGTGACCAAGTCATGGATTATCAAGATAATCCATGACTTGGTCACTTAGGATCCATCCACTTGAAACTAATCCGCGGTTCTTTCACCTACTGATTAATAACTCATTATAATGTAAAAACAATCTCTAAATTGATACTGTATGAAAACTTGTATAAAG
The DNA here is from genome assembly GCA_011799875.1 of Thinopyrum elongatum. Lineage (NCBI taxonomy): Eukaryota > Viridiplantae > Streptophyta > Magnoliopsida > Poales > Poaceae > Thinopyrum > Thinopyrum elongatum. The sequence goes on along the minus strand of CM022303.1, from coordinate 489,123,943 downwards.
GTGTATGAATACGACATAAAATAAAAAAGAAATAGAATACAGAATAATAGTAGTAGCGCGGGCAGTGAGATGCGGTACTAGTAATTACCAGTAGCGCCTTCTGGAGGAAGCGCTACTACTAAGTGCATATAGCAGTAGCGCGGGTTAACCAACGCTACTGCTAACCTTTAGCTGTAGAGATGTAGCAGTAGCACGGTCACCCACGCTACTGGTAGGCCAAAAACCCGCGCTACTGCTAGGCTTTTCCCTAGTAGTGATTCCGGCGAGGCAGGGCCGGTCCAGCAGCTCCAACAGCACCAACGTGCACTAGGGGTTCACCAGAGACACGCCGGAGGAGTCGGTCGAGCTCAAGAGGCTCTGGAGGAGTGGGAAGCGACAGAGGGGATCGCCGGCGAGTTCGGGTCGGGAACGGCGGCCTGAGGCCTTCCCGGCCGGGATGCGGCTATCTACAGCGTCGTGGTGGTTGTGTGAGTGTGTTGCGATGCTCGGAGAGGCCGGGGAGGGGTTGTATTTATAGGCGGAGGGGAGGGAGTTTCGGGCTCCGCCGGAGCTCTCTGGAAACGGCGCATGGCGACAAAGAGCTCCAGTGAGAGGGGGAGAAGAGGTCAGGGTTCACGCGGCCATTGTGGGAGGGAGGAGACGAGCATAGGGGCTCGGGTGGCGACGAGAACTGTGGCACGGGCGCACTGTATGCTTGGCCGCGTCGTGCCCGTGCTTGCTGCGGCGAGCTCCGGCGTTAGCGAGCGCCAGGGGGAGTTAATGGCTTCGCGACAAGGATGGTGGTGCGGTTTGGCAAGCTGTGGCGAACGGGGAAGCGAGCACGAGCGCCACAGAGGCTCGGGCGCGACGCAGAGCACGTCAGCCATATGCCAGCACGCTTGGATGAACGCGGTCACCGCGTGAACTCTGGCATCACACCGTGCAGTGCATTAAATTCATGTCTGGCGTGTAGTCCTTGCTAGTTTGGGTTGATCCAAGGTCTTGAGTTGATCACAGGTCGACTGTGCTAGAGTGTAGCATCCTGGCAAGTTTCTGGATAGAAACTTGCGAGGTTAAAAGAGAGAAATCTAGAAGGAGTTTAGGGCTAATCTTTGGAGGTTAAGGTTTTCTTAGGAAGGTAATTAGGTCATAAAAATTTCAGCTTCATTGGATCAAGGAAAAATAAACTTCATGTAGAAAGTGCATTTTCTGGCCAAAACAGAAAAGATTTTCTGTAGCAAAAATATTCCAAATAACTATGAAATATTTTTGCACAGGGAGGTGTGCCAAGGTCCAAAGAATATTCAGGATTTTTTTCAGATTTTTGTGGGCAATAAAAATGAGGGTTGCTTTGGAGCATATGTAACTGAAGGGTGGTTTCACAGAAGAAATGAATATTTTTCATTTATGAAAAATATTCCTATGGCAATTTTGTGGAATATCAGAGAGGAAATGATGTGTTTGAGAGGGAGGTGAGTCACTTGGGTGAAAATCAAAGAAATGCCCAAGTGGTTAAGTCCAACTGAGTTGATTCAAAACTCCAAATTCAAACAAAAAGGCAATGAAATCCAGAAAAAGAAAAAGAGCAAAAACCAGGGTGTCACAATAATGACGATATTTGGTGAATCGGCTGTGGCAGACAGAAACGGGTATGAACTCGACTTGTTCTGTTTTTGTAAATATGTTTAACCTAGTATCCATGATTCAGCCTATTATGATCAAACATGTTTGCAATGGTAATTAGAGATTATAGTTTCTCATGCCATGCTTAAGTAGATAGGAGTGGATAATGATTTATCTTGGATGTTAACATTGCGTTAAAATGATTGTGATGTAGTATGATGATACGGTATCCTCCTCTGAATGTTCAAGTGGCTTGACTTGGCACATCTTCATGCATGTAGTTGAATCAAAACCAACATAGCCTCTATGATATTTATGTTCATGGTGTTCATATCCTACTCATGCTAGTATCCAATGTTACTTATGCATAATGCATGTTCATGACCGTTTTCTCTCTCTAGCTAGCCGCTTCTTAACCTATTTACTAGCCTTCGCCTGTACTAAGTGGGAATACTACTTGTGCATCAAAATCCTAAAACCCAAGTTATTCCAGATGAGTCCACCATACCTACCTATATGCGGTATTACCCTGCCGTCCTAAGTAAATTTGCATGTGCCACTTCTAAAACTTCAAAGAAATATCCTTTTTGTGTGCCTGGATTGTTCATACAGCGACAGGAGGTAGTCAGTATCTTCCATGCTAAGCGAGTTATTCTCATGATGAGTGTTTATGCACTCGTCCTTGCACGAGAGGGGCGGTAATAGGGATTCCCAGTCCTGAAATCAAATTGCAAATAATTAAACAAAACTCCCCCAGGACTGTTGTTGGTATGGACGGTACCCGTTGTTTCGGATCAGCCGTGGAGTGTGATTTTTGGTGGAGGGCGAGTAAACATTTACTTTTATCGCTTGGGAACCGCCACTAATGTGTTTAGCATGGAAGATACCGATAACTCATGGTCGCGAAGTAAACAAGAAGGGTGCATTTCTCAAAATTTCATTTACCTCTGTTTTAAAAACTTGAGCTCTGGCACCGCTGCAAATCACTGCTTCCCTCTGCGAAGGGACTATCTATTTACTTTTATGTTGTGTCATCACCTTCTCAAATAAGCGCCAGATCCTGAGAGCACTATTGTCATCCTCATGCATTGTGTGTAGCTAATGTTGGGTGCATCATGACTGGATCTTTTCTACCATGAATTACAATGTTTAGTCACTGCTTGAACTTTGGGGGTGCTCTGCATTTATGTTTTGCGGTCTCAGAAAGGGCTAGCAAGATAACGCTATTATCATATTATATCATGGTAGCTTTGACAAAGTGTTGTCATTTGAGATATCTTATTATTGCTCGCTAGTTGATTATGCCATTGATATGAGTTAATATAATTTTTAAGAGTTATTGTCAACATGGTTAGTCATGATCTTGGCTGAAAACCTGGGTGCTACTTAAGCTTATTTATGTAAACAAGAGAAAAAGAGTTCGTAAAAGTTTTTCTTTTCCACTTTCAGTTTATCAACTGAATTACTTGAGGACAAGCAAAGGTTTAAGCTTGGGGAGTTGATACGTCTCCGTCGTATCTACTTTTCCTAACGCTTTTCCTCTTGTTTTGGACTCTAATTTGCATGATTTGAATGAAACTAACCCAGACTGACGCTGTTTTCAGTAGAACTACCATGGTGTTGTTTTTTGTGCAGAAATAAAAGTTCTCGGATTGGGATGAAACTTTGCGAGGATTTTTTATACAATAAAAGAGAATTTATGGAGCCAAGAACCACCGGAGGGGGGCACCTGGGTGGGCACAACCCACCAGGGCGCGCCCCCCCTCCTAGCGTGCCCAGGTGGGTTGTCCCCACCTGGTGGCCCCGCAGATCTCAACCCTGACACTATAAATTCACATTTTTAGAGAAAAAAATCAGGGAAAAAGAATTATTTTATTTCGCGAGACGGAGCCGCCGCCACCTCCTGTTCTTCATCGGGAGGCCAGATCTGGAGTCCGTTTGGGGATCCGGAGAGGGGGATCTTCGATCTTCGTCATCACCAACCCTTCTCCATTGCCAATTCCATGATGCTCCCCACCGGGAGTGAGTAATTCCTTCGTAGGCTCACTGGTCGATGAGGAGTTGGATGAGATTCATCATGTAATCGAGTTAGTTTTGTTAGGGCTTGATCCCTAGTATCAATTATGTTCTGAGATTGATGTTGCTATGACTTTGCCATGCTTAATGCTTGTCACTTTGGGCCTGGGTGCCATGATTTCAGATCTGAACCGTTTATGTTATCACCATTATATCTATGTTCTAGATCCGATCTTGCAAGTTATAGTCACCTACTACGTGTTATGATCCGGCAACCCCGGAGTGACAGAAGTCGGGACACTTCCCGGTGATGACAGTAGTTTGAGGAGTTCATGTATTCATTGTTTGTTAATGCTTTGTTCCGGTTCTCTATTAAAAGGAGGCCTTAATATCCCTTAGTTTCCAAGTGGACCCCGCTGCCACGGGAGGGTAGGACAAAATATGTCATGCAAGTTCTTTCCATAAGCACGTATGACTATTTACGGAATACATGCCTACATTATATTTATGAACTAGAGCTAGTGCCGTATCGCCCTAAGTTATGAATGTTATATGATGAATATCATCCAACGAATTCACCGATCCAATGCCTACAAATTTCTCTCATATTGTTCTTGCTAAGTTACTACTGCTACCATTACTGTTACACTTGCTACAAAATCATTGCTATCACTGTTACTGTTACTATTGATGTTGCTACTACTATCAAAACTATCATATTACTTTGCTACTGACCACTTTGCCGCAGATAATTAATCTCCAGGTGTGGTTGAATTGACAACTCAACTACTAATACTTGCAAATATTCTTTGGCTCCCCTTGTGTTGAATCAATAAATTTGGGTTGAATACTCTACCCTCGAAAACTATTGCAATCCCTTATACTTGTGGGTTATCAAGAACTTTTTCTGGCGCCGTTGCTGGGGAGCATAGCTATATTTGTTGAGTCACTTGGGATTATTGTCGAAGTATCACTATGAAGAATCTGAAGGATTCTGAGACTAAGTTTTTTCCCTCTAAGACGAGGGGAGGTAAGGAACTGCCATCCAGCTCTGCTTTAGATTCACCTTCTGTTATAAGTAGACTTGCAGCACCACCACATGCTATTAATTCTGATATGTCACAAGTTATTGATGATGCTACTTCTGCTATGAATGTTACTCATGATGATGCTAGTACCTTGCTTGATGATAATGTGCCACTAGGTGAATTTCTTGATGAACAACTTGTAAGAACTAAAGCTCTTGAGAATGCTGAAACTAACGAAATTATTGAAACTGATGAAGAGCTTGAAACTGAAAATCTTGAAACACCTATTAGGTCTAGTTCTCCTAGATATAAATTGCCTGAGATAACGGAAGGTTATGTTAAGGATGAGGAGACAACTAGAGACTTTCTTTCTTGCAATGATAGGGATGATCTTAAGAAATTATTATGCAAATTGAAGAAGAAATCTTTGAATGCTAGAATGAAATGTGATCCTGAGTTTGCTACTTCACCTATCTTTGTTGATGATAAGGATTACGAATTCTCTGTCGACCCAGAGTTAATTAGATTGGTTGAGTCTGATCCTTTTTATGGTTATGAAGCTGAAACTATTGTGGCACACCTTACTAAGTTGAATGACATATCCACCCTTTTTGCTCATGATGAGAAGATTCGCTATTATTATATTCTCAAATTATTTCCGTTCTCATTAAAGGGTGATGCTAAGGCTTGATATAATACTCTTGCTCCTGGTTGTGTGCGTAGTCCCTAGGATATGATTTACTACTTCTCTGAAAAATATTTTCCTGCTCATAAGAAACAAGCTGCTTTACAGGAAATATTTAACTTTGTGCAAATTAAAGAAGAGAGTCTCCCACAAGCTTGGCGGAGGATTCTCGAATTGCTTAATGCTTTGCCTGATCATCCGCTTAAGAAAAATGAAATACTTGATATCTTCTATAATGGACTAACCGATGCTTCTAGGGACTTCCTAGATAGTTGTGCTGGTTGTGTTTTCAGGGAACGAACTATTGGACAAGCTGAAGAATTATTGAATAACATATTGAGAAATTATGATGATTGGATCCTTCCTGAACCACCACTTAAACCTACTCCGAAGAAGAGGGGCATTTTATATCTCAGTCCTGAGGATATGCAAGAGGCAAAGAAATCTATGAAGGAAAAAGGTATTAAAGCAGAGGATGTTAAAAATTTACCACCTATCGAAGAAATAAATGGGCTTGAAAAACCACCACCACCCAATGTGGTAGAGGTAAATTCTTTATTGAAGTTTGATGAAGGTGATATCCCTTATAATAAACATCCTAGTCAATGCTTATATGAGTTTGATAATTACTTTAGAAATCAAGATCACTTCAATGCAACTGTTATGAAACAATTGAAATATAATTCTGATATGATTGCTCGCTTGAGTGACTTGTTATTTAGAATCTCAAATGATGTTAGAGGTGTAGGAAAGCATGCCTCTATGGTTCAAACTCAATTAGAACAAGTTGCTAAATCTCAAAGAGAGTTGCTTGATGAAATGAATAATAATATCAATGATCATGTTATTAGAGTAATGACTAGAGGAGGTAGAATGACTCAGGAACCACTTTATCCTAAGGGACACCCTAAAAGAATTGAACAAGACTCTCAAAGAGTTAACACTGATGCACCTAGTCCTTCTAAAAAGAAAAATAAAAATAAAAATGGTAGGACTTTGCATGCCGCTAGTGAACCTGAAGTAGAAAAACCTCCTGATAATGATAATGAAGTCTCTATTTCTGATGCTGAAACTAAGTCAGGTAATGAACACTCACCTTCTGATAATGAAAAAGATAATGATGAGGTTCATGAAGATACTCAAACAAATAATAAAGAACCAGATAATGGTGTTGAAATAGAACCAGCTGTTGATCTTGATAACCCACAACTCAAGAATAAGAGGTATGATAAAAGAGAATTTGTTGCTAGAAACCATGGTAAGGAAAGAGAACCATGGGTTCAAAAAACTATGCCCTTTCCACCTAAATCAACTAAGAAGAAAGATGATGAAGAATTTGAACGCTTTGCTGAAATGCTTAGGCCAGTCTTTTTGCGTACCCGCTTGACTGATATCCTGAAAATGACTCCTTATGCAAAATACATGAAAGACATCATCACCAACAAGAGAAAAATACCGGAAGCTGAAATCTAAACCATGCTTGATAATTATACTTTTAAGGATGGAGTACCTAAAAAAATTGGAGATCCGGGAATACCAACTATACCCTGCTCCATCAAAAGAAATTATGTGAAAACTACTTTGTGTGATTTAGGAGCTGGTGTTAGTGTTATGCCTTTATCTCTATATAAAAGACTAGACTTGAATAAACTCACACCTACTGAAATATCTTTGAAAATGGCCGACAAATAAACTGCCATACCTATCGGTATTTGTGAGGATGTGCCCGTTGTTGTTGCTAATGTTACAACCTTAACCGACTTTGTTATCCTTGAGATGCCTGAGGACGACAACATGTCGATTATCCTTGGTAGACCCTTCTTGAATACTGCAGGGGCTATTATTGATTGCAATAAAAGCAAGGTCACTTTTCATATCAATGGTAATGAGCATACGGTGCACTTTCCGAAGAAACAATTCCAAGTGAATGGTATTAATGTTATTGAAAAATCTCCGACAATCACTATTGGAAGTTTTCAACTACCTCTACCTACTGTCAAAAAGAAATATGAAATGCTTATTGTTGGGGACATTCATATCCTCGATGAGGTAACTTAGTGTTTTATGAAAGTTCTTCGGTTTCATGCTAACCGAAGGTGGTTCTTAATAAGACTTGATCAACCTTATTAATGAATCATTTTTAGGAAGTATGAAGTTGATGAATTTAGTTAGCACTGCTTTTTTTCCTTTACTTTTATTTTCTGTTTTTCTTAGTGAAATAAAATAAAATGCCATGCTTAGTCTGTTTTCTGGATTTTCCATGCAATAAAAAAATGACCCAAAAATAAAAGATCCCAGAATACTCTGAAAATTTAATACAATTTTTTTCTGTTTATTTAAAAAAAAATTGTGCAAATAACATCAGAGAGGGGTGCACTAGGTGGGCACAACCCACCTGGGCGCGCCAGCACCACCAGGCGCGCCCTGGTGGGTTGTGGTCCCCACCTGGGCCCCCTCACTTATCTTTTTAGCCCATGTCATCACCTACCTCCAGAAAAAATCACCATTGCTCTCTCTTTCATGTTCTTGCTCTCAAACCCACGGATTTCGATATCTTTGCTCGAGGCTCAGTTTCCGAAACTGTTTTGGGGGATTGCTACTTGGTATGTGACTCCTCCATTGCTCCAATTAGTTTTTGCATTAGTGGTTTATATTTTGAATAAATAGCTACTCTTGGTGCAGCTGTAGATGAGCTTGCATGTTGAATTCTTAGAGTTCTAAGTAGTTTGAATGCTTGTTATGGCCTCTATGCATCCCTATGAGTAGTTGCCATCAATCTTGTGAAGTTTTGTTGAGAAAATTTTTGTGGACTAAAAATTTCAGAATTTTATTCATAGGAAAAGGATGAATATCTTTAGGAAGTTTGCTTCCAAGAAGAACTCCAAGGGGGTTATTGGGGAGTCATCGGACAATGACCTTCGCACCCGGAGAATCGCGGAGGTGCGGCCGTGCGAATGCCCGCACAACCCATTCATGGATGGAGCTGGAATCCATCACGAGTTTGCACAATTTGTTGCTAATGTCGGCCTCACCGACTTCGTCGCAGCTGAGTGTGAATAGTATCATCTCCTTACAAATTCCTTTGTGCAAAGTTTCCATTTTCTGAGTAGGAATAACCCTCCTGAGGTGCAATTTAATTTATATGCTGAAACTCATCAGATACCACTTACTGAATTCTGTGACATATGTTTGATTCCCTCTGATGGGGATTTATGAGAGCCTAGGCCCACAGAATTTGATGGCTTCTACCGCACTCTGTCAGTGGGAGATGAGAGAGGGGTGTCGAGTGTCACCGCCACTAGCTTGCAGTTTCCTTCTGTGCATTATTTTGCTCTATTTATTACGAAGTGTTTACTTGCTAGAGAGAAGGTTGGCGCACTTAGTGCCCCTGATTTCTCTGTTTTGTGTCGTGCACTACACGGCGATAACACTTATAGCTTGGGAGCTATTGTGGCACGTCGCCTTCACCTTAACAGGTCCAAGGATAAAATTCATGGCGGTATTTATGCTACTCGCCTAGCAAGTCACTTTAACATCCAGATACGCTAGCATGACTATCCCTTGCCCAAGGTTTATTTAGATAGCCAGGCTATGGCACATCATCACTTTATTGATGGCGAGAACATCATTATAGATATTCCCTACAACCTGGTTTTCAGCGAGAACACCCGTGATATTATTCCGTTGCCTGCACCTGCTTTGTTTGATTCTATTGCCGGGGGAGGATACAGGATCATGCCAGATGACATCATCGCCTACCGAAACAACCAGGCCACAGCAGAGGAGGAGCCTCAGGAGTGGGACCCTCAGGTGCCCGCTCCACAGCACTTCGAGGTGGGACCCGACGGTTACTACGTGTGGTGATTACCAAGCTAGGCCAAAAGCCTAAGCTTGGGGGAGTACGTATGCCCTCCGACATTACATTCATATTTACACATTTCATTCCAGTTGTCGGTGTTCACACTTTTTCATTGTATTATCCATGCTAAATTTATATTCTCTCCTTCTTCTTGTGTGTTTGAAAAAACTTCGAGAAAACAAAAAATATGTTTTTTGTTTCTTTTCGGTTTTTCTTTCTAGTGTAGTTAGTTGTAGTATTAAAAGAAAACCCAAAAAGATTTCCTCGTTCTTCTTTTGCTTGTTGGGAGCTCTCCCGTGTAAATAGTTTTTCTCGTTTTTGCTTTTCCTTGTCTTTAATTTGCTCTCTTCAAGAAAAAACTAAAAACTCCAAAAACATTTCAGTAAGTTTCTCTGAATTTCTTTTCCTTTTATTGAGTCACTCCGAGGAGAAAGCCACGATGAAAATGTTGAGTGACTCTCATATGCATTACTGATAATCTAACAAAGAGCTCAAATTGCCTTGTCTTCTCCTCTTGAATAAAATGTTTGTAGATCTCAGCTTAGTCCATGGCATTCTTGCACTATTATCATTTTCATATCGTTCGGTCGTGCAAGTGAAAGGCAATAATGACGATATTTGGTGAATCGGCTGTGGCAGACAGAAACGGGTATGAACTCGACTTGTTCTATTTTTGTAAATATGTTTAACCTAGTATCCATGATTCAGCCTATTATGATCAAACATGTTTGCAATGATAATTAGATATTATAGTTTCTCATGCCATGCTTAAGTAGCTAGGAGTGGATAATGATTTATCTTGGATGTCAACATTGCGTTAAAATGATTGTGATGTAGTATGATGATATGGTATCCTCCTCTGAATGTTCGAGTGGCTTGACTTGGCACAAGTTCATGCATGTAGTTGAATCAAAACCAATATAGCCTCTATGATATTTATGTTCATGGTGTTCATATCCTACTCATGCTAGTATCCAATGTTACTTATGCATAATGCATGATCATGACCGTTTTCGCTCTCTAGCTGGCCACTTCTCAACCTATTTGCTAGACTTCGCCTGTACTAAGCGGGAATACTGCTTGTGCATCAAAATCCTAAAACCCAAGTTATTCCAGATGAGTCCACCATACCTACCTAAATGCGGTATTACCCTGCCGTCCTAAGTAAATTTGCATGTGCCACCTCTAAAAACTTCAAATAAATATCCTTTTTGTGTGCCTGGATTGTTCATAGAGCGATAGGAGGTAGTCAGTAACTTCCATGCTAAGCGGGTTATTCTCATGATGAGTGTTTATTCACTCGTCCTTGCACGAGAGGGGCGGTAATAGGGATTCCTAGTCCCAAAATCAAATTGCAAATAATTAAACAAAACTCCCCCAGGACTGTTATTGGTATGGACGGGACCCGTTGTTTCGGATCAGCCGTGGAGTATGATTGTTGGTGGAGGGGGAGTAAACATTTACTTTTATCGCTTGGGAACCGCCACTAATGTGTTTAGCATGGAAGATACCGATAACTAATGGTCGCGAAGTTAGCAAGAAGGGTGCATTTCTCAAAATTTCATTTACCTCTGTTTTAAAAACTTGAGCTCTGGCACCGCTGCAAATCACTGCTTCCGTCTACGAAGGGACTATCTATTTACTTTTATGTGTCATCACCTTCTCAAATAAGCGCCGGATCCATAGAGCACTATTGTGATCCTCATGCATTGTGTGTAGCTAATGTTGGGTGCATCATGACTGGATCTTTTCTACCATGAATTACAATGTTTAGTCGCTGCTTGAACTTTGGGGGTGCTCTGCATTTATGTTTTGTGGTCTCAGAAAGGGCTAGCGAGATACCACTATTGTCATATTATATCATGGTTGCTTTGACAAAGTGTTGTCATTTGAGATATCTTATTATTGCTTGCTAGTTGATTATGCCATTGATATGAGTTAATATAATTTTTAAGAGTTATTGTTGACATGGTTAGTCATGATCTTGGCTGAAAACCTGGGTGCTACTTAAGCTTATTTATGTAAACAAGAGCAAAAGAGTTCGTAAAAGTTTTTCTTTTCCACTTTGAGTTTATCAACTGAATTGCTTGAGGACAAGCAAAGGTTTAACCATGGGGCAGTTGATACGTCTCCGTCGTATCTACTTTTCCTAACGCTTTCCTCTTGTTTTGGACTCCAATTTGCATGATTTGAATGAAACTAACCCAGACTGACGCTGTTTTCAGCAGAACTACCATGGTGTTGTTTTTTGTGCAGAAATAAAAGTTCTCGGATTGGGATGAGACTTTGCGAGGATTTTTTTATATAATAAAAGAGAATTTATGGAGCCAAGAACCACCGGAGGGGGGCACCTGGGTGGGCACAACCCACCAGGGCACGCCCCCCCTCCTGGCGCACCCAGGTGGGTTGTCCCCACCTGGTGGCCCCCCAGACCTCAACCCTGACACTATAAATTCACATTTTCGGAGAAAAAAATCAGGGAGACAGAATTATCGCATTTCACGAGATGGAGCCGCCGCCACCTCCTGTTCTTCATCGGGAGGCCAGATCTGGAGTCTGTTTGGGGCTCCAGAGAGGGGGATCTTCGATCTTCGTCTTCACCAACCCTTCTCCATTGCCAATTCCATGATGCTCCCCACCAGGAGTGAGTAATTCCTTCGTAGGCTCGCTGGTCGGAGAGGAGTTGGATGAGATTCATCATGTAATCGATTTAGTTTTGTTAGGGCTTGATCCCTAGTATCCATTATGTTCTGAGATTGATGTTGCTATGACTTTGCCATGCTTAATGCTTGTCACTTTGGGCCCGGGTGCCATGATTTTAGATCTGAACCGTTTATATTATCACCATTATATCTATGTTCTAGATCCGATCTTGCAAGTTATAGTCACCTACTATGTGTTATGATCCGGCAACCCCGGAGTGACAGAAGACGGGACACTTCCCGGTGATGACCGTAGTTTGAGGAGTTCATGTATTCATTATGTGTCAATGCTTTGTTCCGGTTCTCTATTAAAAGGAGGCGTTAATATCCCTTAGTTTCCATATGGACCCCGCTGCCACAGGAGGGTAGGACAAAAGATGTCATGCAAGTTCTTTCCATAAGCATGTATGACTATTTACGGAATACATGCCTACATTATATTTATGAATTGGAGCTAGTGTCGTATCGCCCTAGGTTATGACTGTTATATAATGAATATCATCCAACGAATTCACCGATCCAATGCCTACGAATTTCTCTCATATTGTTTTTGCTAAGTTACTACTACTACCATTACTGTTACACTTGCTACAAAATCATTGCTATCACTGTTACTGTTACTATTGCTGTTGCTACTACTATCAAAACTATCATATTACTTTGCTACTGATCACTTTGCCGCAGATAATTAATCTCCAGGTGTGGTTGAATTGACAACTCAACTGCTAATACTTGCAAATATTCTTTCGCTCCCCTTGTGTCGAATCAATAAATTTGGGTTGAATACTCTACCCTCGAAAACTGTTGCGATCCCCTATACTTGTGGGTTATCAAGGGTACAATGGTGATCCAGGAGTAGATCACTGGACAGCGGTCAAAATTATCCTTAGTTACCTAAGAGGACTAAGGAGATATTTCTCGGTTATGGAGGTGATAAAGAGTTCGTCGTAAAGGGTCACGTTGATGCAAGATTTAACACCGATTCAGATGACTCTGAGTCTCAATATGGATACATATTGAAAGTGGGAGCAATTAGCTAGAGTAGCTCCATACAGAGCATTGTAGACATAGAAACTTGCAAAATACATACGGATCTGAATGTGACAGACCCATTGACTAAACTTCTCTCACAAGCAAAACATGATCACACCTTAGTACTCTTTGGGTGTTAATCACATGGCGATGTGAACTAGATTATTGACTCTTTTAAACTCTTTGGGTGTTGGTCACATGGCGATGTGAACTATGGGTGTTAATCACATGGCGATGTGAACTAGATTATTGACTCTAGTGCAAGTGGGAGACTGAAGGAAATATGCCCTAGAGGCAATAATAAAGTTGTTATTTTATATTTACTTATTCATGATAAAGGTTTATTATTCATGCTAGAATTGTATTGATCGGAAACCTAAATACATGTGTGAATATATAAACAAATACCGTGTCCCTAGTAAGCCTCTACTAGACTAGCTCGTTGATCAAAGATGGTTAAGGTTTCCTAACCATAGACATGTGTTGTCATTTAATAACGGGATCACATCATAGGAGAATGATGTGATGGACAAGACCCATCCGTTAGCTTAGCATAATGATCGTCCAGTTTTATTGCTATTGCTTTCTTCATGTTAAATACATATTCATTCGACTATGAGATTATGCAACTCCCGGATACCGGAGGAATACCTTGTGTTCTATCAAACATCACAACGTAACTGGGTGATCATAAAGATGTTCTACAGGTATCTCCAAAGGTGTTTGTTGAGTTGGCATAGATCGTGATTAGGATTTGTCACTCCGAGTATGAGAGAGGTATCTCTGGGCCCTCTCGGTAATACACATCATAAGCTTGCAAGCAAACGACTAAGGAGTTAGTCACGAGGTGATGTATTACAGAACGAGTAAAGAGACTTGCCGGTAACGAGATTGAACTAGGTATGAAGATACCGACGATCGAATCTCGGGCAAGTAACATACCGATAGACAAAGGGAATTGTGTATGTTGTCATGACGGTTCGACCAATAAAGATCTTCATAGAATATGTAGGAGCCAATATGGGCATCTAGGTTCCGCTATTGGTTATTGACCGGAGAGGTGTCTCGGTCATGTCTACATAGTTTTCGAACCCATAGGGTCCGCACGCTTAACGTTCGTTGACGATTTAGTGTTATATGAGTTATGTGATTTGGTAACCGAATGTTGTTCGGAGTCCCGGATGAGATCACGGACATGATGAGAATTCTTGAAATGGTCGAGAGGTAAAGATTGATATATAGGACGATGGTATTCGGACACCGGAAGAGTTTAGGAGTGCACCGGGTAGTCATCGGGTCACCGGAAGGGGTTCCGGACACCCCCGGTAAGTGTATGGGCCTAATGGGCCAAAGGGGGGGACAGACCAGCCCCTGGTGCGCCCCTTCTTTGGACAGCAGGCCCTAAGGGAAGGAAAGGGGGGGCTAGCCCTCCTTCCTTTCCCTCTCATGGGAGAAAGGAAAGGGGGGCGCCACCCTCCCCTGCCTTTCCCCGCGCTCCAAATAAGGAAAGGGGGGTGCGGCTTGGGAGGGACTCCAAGTAGGATTCCTCCTACTTGGGCACCTCCTTTGGCTGCTCCTCCCTCCCTCCCACCTATATATATGTGGGGAGGGGGCGCCACACAAGGACACAACATTGTCTTAGCCGTGTGCGGTGCCCCCGTCCACCGTTTACTCCCTCGGTCATATTTTCGTAGTGCGTAGGCGAAGCCCTGCGGAGATCACATCACCATCACTGTCACCACGCATGCGGAACTAGATTTTCCTCGTTCCACACAACATCTTCACCACAACCGAACATCAATCATTCTTTTGAGTAGTAGTTCTCCACTACCGATGCTGGGGTGCGACATTCGTGTCATAACCTGTTGATGACTCACCCGCAAAAAAAAGCATGCAGAACTAGATTTTCCTGGTTCCACACAACATCTACATGACAACCGAACAACGAGCATTCTTTTGAGTAGTAGTTCTCCACTAGCTACGCTGTCGTGGTTTTGTCACGGCAGATGTCCTCAAAAAAGGACTTAGTCGTGAGGCCATCGCAACTAGATTGCGGCTTGAACGGGGTTGGTCGAAATCGAGAGACGCGAGTTTTACCTAGGTACGGCCCCTCGCAGTGGACGTAAAAGCCTACATCCTGCTTGATTGATATTGATGATGGTGATGATCTCAATTACAAGGGTGCTATTTCGCTACCTCTCATCTCGAGAGCATATACTTTGATCTTGTCTAAGACTTGTCTGTCTGTCCTGACCTGTCCCTCTTGGGGTGCCTTGCCCCTCCTTATATAAGTTGAAGGGGCCGACATACATGTAGAGTCCTAGTAGGACTACAACTAGTCTCTTTTCTATTACAAGCCAGATACTAGTCCGAGTCTTGCTTCCCTTATCAGGGAACTTTTCCTCTTCTTGGACCTTCTCTGCGAGCCAGCCCTCCAGGCCTTCGTGAGCCGGCCTTCTACCAGGTTGCACACTGGGCCTTAGTCCTTATCTTCTAGGTCGGCCCGGTAAGCAAGGTGACCAATGAGCCGCCAAGTAATGGGATGGGTTATACCTCCTGGCCGGGTCAAACCGTGGGGAATATCCACAACAGACGCCGGGGTGCGGCGTTCGTGTCACAACCCATTGATGATTCACCCACTAAAAGAAACCCATTGATGATTGAATTATAACTTGACGCATTATAGAAGAACATGGACAGAAATGACAATATACTCATTAAAACTTATTTAGGGCAGTACATAGAGGAGGAGTCAGAGTTTCTGAAAGCCTATGGCTAAGCTAAGATCAACCACAGCCGGATTTGCAAATCCCTCCCCTAAACGTCCGCGAACGCACCCGCACACGACCTCGTGTAGAGCCGGACGATCCCTCAAATGTCCTACTGCACCACCAAATCTTCATATGAAAACCCAAACCCATGCAAATCCATGCACGTCGATCATACACGTGAATATCACACTTAAATAACATTTGTTAATAGCAAAAAATATATAATTCAAACATAAAATTTATTGTAAGTGCACAATTCAAACATTAAACTCCTTGAGTTCCATTTTGGGTCAACATATGCTCCACAAGATCATTAAGTAACTGCTCGTGCACCTGTTGATCTTGAATGTTCCGCCAGAAAGTTCAAGCATTCTTGTTCCGGGAGGTGGACTTGTACTCCAGGCTTCTCAAAATTAGGAGTTGGGGCTGCCCCTTCACGCTTATCCTCAAAAATCATATTGTGCAAAATGACACAACATGTCATCATTGCATCTCCACGAACAATACCGCAATGAGCTTGGAACAGTCTAAATACCCTCTCCACATCATTCCTAGCCGCTTCTTGCATTGTTGCAAAGTGGCATTGGTTGTTGCCAAGGGGACCGGATATGGTCTTCACAAACGCCGCTCACTCAGGATAGATATCATCAGCAAGGTAGTATTCACTGTTGTAGTTTTGTCTATTGACGGGGTAGTCCTTAGAGCAGTTGTGCGCCAGCGATGCTATCTCGTTCTAGAACTCTCCTCTCTTAGATCAACCCTTGATGCTCAGAATGTGCTCCATGTTCCTATCCATTTCCTCCAGGATGTTGTTCATCATCATCAACTCAGCATCTTCGTCATTCGAATCCGATGAATCGATGAACTCCTTTTAAATGAATTCATCAATCTTCTTGTTTTGATACTCCTCAAGACGAACCTCACGAATCCATCATTTTACCTGTATGAAGGGAGTGTTGGAAATATGCCCTAGCGGCAATAATAAATGTATTATTAAATTTCCATGGTCATAATTAAATTTATATTTCTATGTTATAATTATACTGGTTCTTGAATATGAGATTAGGAGGAAAAAACAATTACATGTCTGGAAATATAAACACCAATATGATTCCTAGTCATGCCTCTAGGACTAGCTCATGTATTGATGATGTTATTGTTTTCCTGACTATGAGCATTGTTAAAGTAACAAGGATGCTATCAATAATGAGAACACATTGTTATCAAAACAATGATGTTGCATAGACCCAACTTATGTATTACTGAGAGATCACACCGTTATTATGTTGTCAGTATTTTTATATAAAGTGTTAACATTTACTTAGTTCCTTAGACAATGTGAATATCCTACGCCAACATACTGGATGGTTACTTTGGGTTACCGAACGTCACTCCGTAATTGGGTGACAATAAAAGTCACTTACGGGTATATACCGAAAACATGTATCTCGGTATC
Source organism: Thinopyrum elongatum (assembly GCA_011799875.1). Taxonomy (NCBI): domain Eukaryota; kingdom Viridiplantae; phylum Streptophyta; class Magnoliopsida; order Poales; family Poaceae; genus Thinopyrum; species Thinopyrum elongatum. The sequence goes on along the minus strand of CM022303.1, from coordinate 489,106,792 downwards.
ACTAGTCTAAGACTGGGATTTGCTTCTCTGACCATGTGTGTGCTAGGATTTTTATGGTTAATTTGCTAATTCTAAGGCATTAAATGATTTCTAGGTACTTAATGAAGGTAGATGCATTTAATGGTTTCAATATAGATAATGAGCCTGGTGTTTTTTTAATTTTAATATTCGAAATGTAATGGTTTATGTTGAGTGTGGAAAAAGTTTCAAGCCCAACTGAGTAAGCAGCGGTCGCTTCCCATGCCAATGGGCCCCGGAAAATACCTAGAAATATAGTTAATGACTTAAATATAACACACAAACCCCGGGAAATGCAAATTTTAGACATGATAAATGTAATGGTGTGTGTTCAGTGTAGAAAAAATGTAAACCAACTGGCGAAGCAGCAACTTCACATGCAAACCTGGGCCGTTCCATCTCGAAACCTAGTTCCTTGGAGATGATCTGGTTTGTAAGTAGTCTATGTGACAACTTTATCGAAACATTCTTAAATTTTCTCCATGACCTATAGGGGCCATATAGTGACACCATGCCATGTTTCATAATTTTTCGGCTTCGTTGAACTTATTAGAATTAAAAGGCCACCATGTGGACTTCCGTAATTTTAGGACGGTCGTAACACGCGGTATGTGGACTTTGTGGAAGCACCGGAATGCAATCGTGTTCGACGGGGAAACACCAGCCTTACGGCAGGTTATTGCAGGTATGGAGAAGATCATGGACCACCTTGAGGCCTTCTTGGGCGAGCTAGCTAGGTGGGTGAGTGTGAGCAATGGCTAAACAATAGGCGGTGTGTGGCCAGGTGGAGTAGTGTGTATAGGTCATATACATAACAAAACTACAACATGTAGTTTTTCAATTCTTACCGATTTTTTATGAGGTCCCCGATCAACGTGTGGGCGACAACTATTTTTCTATAGTAATAGGTTCGCTACAGTTGTAACCGCCTGCTGGACTTTCGGTTTTTATGGGCCGGTTTGCTGGTTCGCCGCCTATGCGTGTTAGCCTGGTCGATCGTGCGTCTTTGCATGCCATATTGGGACTTGGGTGGTTGTTTTACCAGTTAATGCATGAGCTATTTTATCGCTGAGAGGCCACAGATTCTTCTTCGATCTATTCTAGATCGAACGGGAGAGGGGCAGAGAAAGAGAGAAAGAGGAGGAGTTGGGCGTCCTGCGGCTGGCTGGCCGGCGGCCCATGCCGCCACCATGTTCCCCCTCTGTGACGATCGAACCTTGGGAGGGGATCGATCGCACATAGAATTTGGGATGAGGAGAGCAAGACGACGAGCCGATGTAGGAGAAGGGGACTGGGATTCAGAATGAGAAAGTTAAATTTACTCGCTGCCGTTTACATCCCGGTGGGTGGCTTAAGTACTCACTGTGTCCACTGGGCCACAGGCGGCCCATAGCACTCACTGGGCTCAGCCCACACACACACTCTCTCTAGACCTTCTCCCTAACTAGTCCACTGCTACACATGAGCGGGTGTGACAATTGCCCACCCACCCCCCTTGAGCGCGAGCGTCATCCACGCAACATGATGCGTCGGGGTAGCGCTGATGGAGCATTGTATAGTCTTCCCAAGTGGTAGATTCAGGCGAAAGCCACGTCCATTGCACACGAACCTGCACAATAGAGGAGTTACCTTTCTTGACCATGCGATGATCCAGGATCACTTCAGGTTGCAATGGGGCGCCTGCGAGATTGGGTGTGCGCGGCAGCTGCATGAAGACTGGTGTATAATCTAGAGTGAAAGGCTTCAACTGGGAGACAAGAAATATGTTGTGAATGCGACTATTGGGAGGAAGATCCGATCTGTATGCCATCATGCCAATGCATTGCTCCACTATAAATAGACCAAAAAATTTGTAGGCTAGCTTTGGGCAAGGGCAATTGGCCACTGTAGTTTGATCATACGGCTGGAGTTTGAGCATCACTTGATCGCCCACCTCGAACGATCTGTTCGTCCTGTGCATGTCAACTTTCTACTTGTATCTATTTTGTGCACGAGCCAACTGAACACGCAACCATTCATTGTGTTTGGCCCAGTCCAAGTCAGCGACAGTTCCATCAGTCAAATGCGAAGAGAGTGTGGGAAGGCTTCCAGATTTGGCTCTTGTCCGTAGAGTGCCTTGAATGGAGAGGTACTAAGAGAGGCATGATGTGTAGTGTTGTACCAAAATTCTGCAGTCGGAAGCCATTTGCACCATTGATGCGGGCGATCATGCACTACACAACGAAGATACATTTCCAGACATTGGTTAATGCGTTCAGTTTGATTGTCCGTCTGCGGATGATATGCTGTTGAATAGATGAGCTTAGTTCCTGCTGCTTCAAAAAGAGCATGTCACATTACACTAATAAAGATCCGGTCGCGATAAAAAACGATCAATTGTGGCACTCCATGCAACTTGATGATATTGTCCCAGAATGCTCGTGCCACAGTAGTTGTTGTAAAAGGACGACGAAGAGGAATGAAACAAGCATATTTTGTGAAACGATCCACGACCACCATTATTACCTGATATCCTTCAGAGGTTGCCAAACACTCGACAAAGTCCATAGAGAGATCCCGCCATGGTTGTATAGGTATGGGTAGGGGCTATAATAAACCGGGTGTTTTCAGATGCTCATGTTTGGCATGTTGGCAGACTGAACACTGATGCACAAAGTTCTCCATTGCTTCTCTTAGACCGCTCCACGCGAACAACTTCTTAAGGCATTGATAAGTGGCTGTCACACCTGAGTGTCCCGCAATTGCAGTTGCATGAAAAACACTGATCAACTTAGTCTATAAAGCTGTGTTTGCTCCTATCCACAGTCTCCCATGCAAACGAATCACCCCTTGATGCAGTTCATAGCCTTGATCATCCGGGCTGCTCACCGCCAGGCATTGTAACAAATCTTGGTTGTCAGCGTCTAATTCATAGGAATTGCCAACCTCCTGAAGCCACCAAGGCTGGCAAACCATCAGAGCATCGAGAGCATGCAGATGACCAATGCGGGACAGAATATCCACGACACCATTGTCGGGGCCACGCCGGTATTTGAATAAAAATTGGAACCCACCATCTTTGACATGGCTTTGCGCTATAGCTCTGTTTCCAAATTTTGATCCCCAAGATGACACAGGCTCTTGTGGTCCGTAACAATGAAAATCAGAGCTCTCTACAGATACGGACGCCACTTATCTACGGCCATCATAACCGCAAGAAATTCCTTCTCATAGATGGATAATTGTTGATTCTTTACACCCAAGGCCTGGCTGAGGTAGGCGATTGGGTGGCTGTCCTGCACCAAGACTACGTCCACCCCTGTGTCACATGCATCGGTTTCAATCAAGAACGACTGGCTGAAATTGGGCAGTGCTAATACCGGTGTGCTCGCCATATCCTTCTTCAGCAAATCAAAAGCTGCATGAGCCTATTTAGACCAACAAAAACCTTTCTTGGTGAGGAGCTGGGTAAGTGGCTTCGCAAGAATTCCATACATTGGCACAAATTTATGGTAGTACCCGGCCAGTCCGAGGAAACTGCACAGCTCTGTGGCATTTGTTGGTGTTGGCCACGCGCGCATGGCACTCGTTTTGCTCATGTCTGTTGCCAGACCCTCTTTGGAAACAACATGACCCAAATACTCGATCCCCGTGTGAGCAAACGAACACTTGGACTGCTTCGCGTATAACTGATGCTGACGCAGAGTGGCAAACACTATTCGAAGATGATCTGCATGATCTTGTAAGGAACGGCTGAAAACCAGAATGTCGTCCAGGAATGTGACCACAAATTTACGATTCTGAGGGGCGAAGACTGAGTTCATGACACACTAGAAGGTAGGTGGGCCATTTGTGACACCGAATGGCATGACGCGGAATTGCAAGTGGTCATGATGAGTCTTGAAAGTTATCTTTTCCTCATCACCCTCTCGCATACGTATCTGGCGATAACCCATGCTAAGATCAATTTTGGAGAAGAATGTGGCACCAGCTAGTTCATCCAGTAATTCGTCGATGACGGGAAGAGGAAATTTGTTCTTAATGGTCACCTGATTCAAATGCCTGTAATCGACACAAAAACACCATGTTCTGTCCTTCTTCTTTAACAGGAGAATGGGGGCTGCATATGGGCTCATGCCGTGAGTAATCACACCGGTTTTGAGCATTTCACTGACCTGTCGCTTGATTTCGTCTTTCTGCAAAGGTGAATAATGATAGGGTCAGCAGTTCACATGTGCAGCTCTAGGTTACAAAGTGATCACGTGATCGTACTGACGTTGTGGGGAAAGCTAAGTTGGTTCTTCAAAAATATCATTGAACTCCGCCAGGATGTTCTGAATTGTAGGTGGAATCGGCTCGGCCGAGTCTAAATTGGACGGTGTCAACTGAATGTCCAGCACTACCGCACCCCAGATCTCGTTTCCATCAAGCATCTGCATAGGGTCGTGGCATCTAATGCCATGAGAGCAGGTTGCCCCTCTGATCGAACCCCTATTAAGTGAACGGCCTGCCCTTGGTATGCAAACTGTATGATTTTCAGTTGCAAGTCACATTGCATTGGGCTGTGAAGTGCCAGCCAGTCGACACTTAAAACTGCATCGTAAACCCCAAGGTTAATCACACGCATATCTATACTGAACTAATGATCTTGTATACACCACTGCAGCTGGGGCACTCATGTCTACTACGCAAATTTTGTTCTTGTAGACTTGGTTGGGCCTCCAAGTGCAGAGTTTTGTAGGACAGCAGCAAATTTCCCTCAAGTGGATGACCTAAGGTTTATCTATCTGTGGCAGGCGTAGGATGAAGATGATCTCTCTCAAACAACCCTGCAATGTAATACAAGAAATCTCTTGTGTCCCTAACACACCCAATACAATGGTAAATTTATATGTGCACTAGTTTGGCAAAGAGATGGTGATACAAGTGTAATATGGATAGTAGATATATAGGTTTTTGTAATATGAAATAATAAAAACAGCAAGGTAGCAAGTAACAAAAGTGAGCACAAACGGTATTGCAATGCTTAGAAACAAGGCCTAGGGTTCATACTTTCACTAGTGCAATCTCTCAACAGTGCTAAAATAATTGAATCATATAACAATCCCTCAATGTGCGACAAAGAATCACTCCAAAGTTTCTATCGGAGAACGTAGGAAGAAAACGTGTATCAACCTATGTGCCTAGATTACCCAAATTTCACCACGAGAATCCGCAAGTTGATTACCAAAACATGCATCAAGTAACTCAATAGAACACCCCATTGTCACCGCGTGTATCCACATGCAAGACATATATCAAGTGGTCTCAAATCCAATATTCAGTCCAACATAATGAAACCTCAAAGGAAAAGACTCAATTCATCACAACAAGATAGAGAGGGAAGAACACCATATGATCCAACTATATTAACAAAACCCATGGTTAGATCAAGATCGTGCCAAATCAAGAACACGAGAGAGAGAGAGAGAGAGATATCAAACACATAGCTACCGGTACATTGTTGGGGAACGTTGCATGGAAAACAAAAAAAAATCTACGCACACGCAAGATCTATCCATGGAGATGCATAGCAACGAGAGGGGGAGAGCATCTACATACCCTTGTAGATCGTTAAGCGAAAGCGTTTATCACGCGGTTGATGTAGTTGTACTCTTCGCGATCCGATCACGATGTAACCGATCTAGTGCCGAACGGACGGCACCTCCGAGTTTAGCACATGTGCGGCTCGATGACGTCTCCTCCTTCTTGATCTAGCAAGCGGGAGAGGAGAAGTAGATGGGATCACAACCAACACGATGGCGTGGTGGTGATGGTGGTGGTGGAGCACCGACAGCGCTTCGCTAAGCGTCGCCGGGACGAGGCGGTGGAACTACGGAGTAACGGGAGAGAGAGGGGCACCAAGGGCTTGGTGTGTCCTCTTGGGGCACCCCTCCCCTCTATATATAGGTGGAGGGGCGTGGGAAACAGCCCCTCCAAGCCCTAGGGCGCAGCTAAGGGGGAGAGGACTTGGACTCCAAGTCCAATCCTATTCCTACTAGGACTCCTTCCTTTCTTGCCTTCCCTAGCCACATGGGCTTTTGAGGACTTGGTGCGTGATGTCTACTACGCAACTTGTTCTTGTAGACTTGTGTTGGGCCTCCAAGCGCAGAGTTTTGTAGGACAGTAGCAATTTTCCCTCAAGTGGATGACCTAAGGTTTATCAATCCGTGGGAGGCATAGGATGAAGATGGTCTCTCTCAAACAACCCTGCAACCAAATACAAGAAATCTCTTGTGTCCCCAACACACCCAATACAATGGTAAATTGTATAAGTGCACTAGTTTGGTGAAGAGATAGTGATAAAAGTGTAATATGGATGGTAGAAATATATTTTTATAATCTGAATAAATAAAAATAGCAAGGTAGCAATTGATAAAACGGAGCACAAACGGTATTGCAATACTTGAAAATGAGGCCTAGGATCTGTACTTTCGCTAGTGCAATCTCTCAACAATGCTAATATAATTGGATCATATAACCATCCCTCAAAGTGCGATGAAGAATCACTCCAAAGTTCCTATCTAGCGGAGAACATAAGAAGAAATTGTTTGTAGGGTACGAAACCACCTTAAAGTTATTCTTTCCGTTCGATCTATTCAAGAGTTCGTACTAAAATAACACCATATGATACGCATCAACCAACTCAATGTCACCTAGATACTCCAATGTCACCACAAGTATCCATGAGTTAATTATATGATACGCATCAAACAATTTCAGATTCATAATACTCGATCCAACACAAAGAACCTCAAAGAGTGCCCCAAGATTTCTACCGGAGAAATAAGGACGAAAACGTGCATCAACCCCTATGCATAGATTACCCTAATGTCACCTCGGGAATCCGCGAGTTGAGTGCCAAGACATAGATCAAGTGCTCTCAAATCCATAAAAGTATTTAATCCGATAAAACAAAATCTCAAAGGGAAAACTCAATTCATCACAAGATAGAGAGGGGAAAACACCATATGATCCGACTATATTAACAAAGCCCGCAATACATCAAGATCGTGACATCTCAAGAACACGAGAGAGAGAGATTAAACACATAGCTACTGGTACAAACCCTTAGCCCCGAGGGTGGACTACTCCCTCCTCATCATGGTGGCCGCCGGGATGATGAAGATGGCCACCGGTGATGATTTCACCCTCCGGCAGGGTGCCGGAACAGGGTCTAGATTGGATCTCGTGGATACAGAGGCCTTGCGGCGGCGGAACTTCTGATCTAGGGCTACCCCCAGGGTTTTTGGAATATTTGAGAATTTATAGGGCAAAGAGGCGGTGCGGGAGGCCACTGAGGTGGGCACAACACACCGGGGCGTGCCTTGGGGCCCAGGCGCGCCCTGGTGGGTTGTGCCCCCCTTGGGGCACCCCCCCAAGGTGCTGCTCTGGCCCATTGGATGTCTTCTGGTCCATAAAAAATCCACAAAAAGTTTCGGTGCATTTGGACTCCGTTTGATATTGATTTTCTGTGATGTAAAAAACAAGCAAAAATAGCAACTAGCACTAGGCACTATGTCAATAGGTTTGTCCCAAAAAATGATATAAAGTTGCTATAAAATGATTGTAAAACATCCAAGAATGATAATATAGCAGCATGAATACTTTATAAATTATAGATACATTGGACACGTATCAGCATCCCCAAGCTTAATTCCTACTCGTCCTCGAGTAGGTAAATGATAAAAGAAATGATTTATGAAGTGTGAATGCTAGCAAAGTGCATAAGTTTGATCAATAGTAATTTCAATCACTTTTCCTAGCATCATAACAGCAACTATTTCTCATAAAACTCATCATGTTAAAGTAGCAACCAATTCACATGTTAAGGTTCAAACAATGAATTCTCTTGAAACTCAACAACCTATATTCTTATTCACCAAACAATTGCAATTCAACTTATTCAATAGAGTCTAACTAAGAGCTCCACATACTCAACCATCATATAGCCTTCTATGATTGCTAACACTCACCGCATACACATGAGCAAAACATTTCAATCGGACACATAGAAAGATAGGGGCTTATAATTTCGCCTCCCAACGTATTCACCTCAAGGGTGATGTCAACAATAATAACTCATGCTACCCATATCCAACTGGATATATGTGCCTAGATCTTTCCTCACCACATGATGCTTGCCAAAAGATAAAAATAAAAAGGAATAGATAGAAAAACTTTGACTCTTGCATGAAAGTAAATACATAAAAGTAAAAGATAGGCCCTTCGTAGATGGAAGCAGAGGTTGCCATGCGCTTTTTGTTTGTATGCTCAATCTCTTAGTGCAAAAGAATGTTACGTTATATTGCCCCTTATGATAGCAATCTTTATTATGCAGTCTATCGCTTTTATTCTTTGCCATCACAAGTTTGTACAACGCTCAATTTTCTCTTACACTAAATGATCTAACTCTTTTAGAAGCAATTTTTATTGCCTTATTGCACCGATGACAACTTACTTGAAGTATCTTACTCAATCCTTAGGTAGGTATGGTGGACTCTTCAAACTAAGATTTGGGTTTAAGGGTTTTTGGATGCACAAGTAGTATCTCTACTTGGTGCGGAATTTTTGGCTAGCAAAGATGGGGGGCAAGCACCACATGTTGAAGGATCTATGACAATATAACTTCTATGTGAATATGAACAAACATAAATTATTACGTTGTCTTCCTTGTCCAACGTCAACAATTTTGGCATATAATACTTTGATGGGGGCTCACAATCACAAAAGATTTCCAAGATAGTGTATTTGCATGTGAAAGTTCTTTTCCTTATAGTAATCATTCATGAATTGATTGTATGACCAATATTGTGATTGTCAAGCTTCAAAAGATTTCACTTTCTAAACCCAAAGTGAAGCTACCACTGGGCATGATATGAACATATAATTTCAACTTCATGATATTCAATTCATTCAACAATTTACTCATAGGATATAAGTGAAGCACGAGAGTAAATGACAAACTACTCCAAAAAGATATAAGTGAAGATCGAGCGAGTAGTTAAGTAAAGGGGTAGCTAATTGAGGACTCTCTCTTATTTAAAAACTTTCAGATCTATGTATTTTATTAAAACAGCAAGTAAAACAAAACAAAATGACATTCCAAGAATAGCACAACTCAAGTGAAGAAGCAAAAACTTAGGCTCAACCGATACTAACCGATAATTGTTGATGAAGAAAGGTGGGATGCCTACCGGGGCATCCCCAAGCTTAGATGCTTGAGACTTCTTGAAATATTATCTTGGTATGCCTTGAGCATCCCCAAGCTTGAGCTTTTGCGTCTCCTTAATTCCTTTTATATCACGGTTTCCCTAAATCTTAAAAACTTCAAACACACAAAACTCAACAAGAACTCGTGAGATAAGTTAGTATAAACCAATGCAAAAACCTTATCATTCTCTACTGTAGCAAATCACAAAAAATATTATTCAACATTGCATACTAAATGCCTCTGCACACTTAATACTCCTATCCTCAAATAGAATCATTAAACAAGCAAACATATGCAAACAATGCAAACATAACAGCAATCTGCCAAAACAGTATAGTTTGTAAAGAATGCAAAAGTATCAATACTTCTATAACTCCAAAAATTATGAAAATTTACCAAACTGTAGAAAATTTATCAGATCTTACTGTGCAAAAAATTTCAACATTTTATCACATTCTGACTTTTCTCGGGAATTTTTGCAACATCGGTAAACTTTCTGTTTTGAAACAGCAACTCATATACTTGCAAAATAAGCATGGTAAAGGCTATCCTTGACATTTTTATTGAAAAGAAAGATGTAAAACATTATTCTAAATAACAGCAAGAAAATCCTAACAAGAAAATGACGCTCCAAGCAAAATACATATCATGTGATGAATAAAAATGTAGCTCCAAGTGAGGTTACCGATAATGTTGGAGACGAAAGAGGGGATGCCTTCCGGGGCATCCCCAAGCTTAGTTGCTTGGATCTTCCTTGAATATTACCTTGGGGTGCCTTGGTAATCCCCAAGTTTAGGGTCTTGTCACTCCTTATTCTCCTCATATCGACATCTCACCCAAAACTTGAAAACTTCAATCACACAAAACTTAACGGAACTTCGTGAGATTGGTTAGTATGATAAAGAGCAAACCATTTCACTTTGGTACTGTCAAGGACAAGATTCATAATTGTTTCCACACAATGAATACTGTATCATATCATTTCCACAATTTATATTGAGCAATATAAGCCATAGAAACTAGAAAACAAGCAAACTATGCATTGAAAAAAGAATCTGTCAAAAACAGAACAGTCTGTAGTAATATGTACTCCAACCATACTTATGCTACTCCAAAAATTCTAAAAAATTAGGAAAACGTAGAGAATTTATATATATACAACCTGTAAAAAATTCAGATCAAAATCACGTTCCAGTGAATTTTCAAAATTCCTGGACTGAGCGCAAAAGTTTCTGTTTTTGCACAGATTCGAGCCAACTATCATCCACACTATCCCAAAGGCTTTACTTGGCACTTTATTGAAACAAAAGCAATAAAACATGATTAATACAGTATCATAATTATGTGAACACATAAAAACAGTAGAGGTAAAAGTGTTGGGTTGTCGCCCAACAAGCGCTTTTCTTTAATGCCTTTTAGCTAGGCATGATGATTTCAATGATGCTCGCATAAAAGATAGGAATTGAAACACAAAGAGAGCATCATGAAGCATATGACTAGCGTATTTAAGTCTAACCCACTTCCTATGCATAGGGATTTTGTGAGAAAACAAGTTATGGGAACAAGAATCAACTAGCATAGGAAGGCAAAACAAGTACAACTTCAAAACTTTCACCATAAAGAGAGGAAATTTGATATTATTGCAATATGTAAAAGCATATGTTCCCCTCTCATAATAATTTTCAGTAGCATCATGAATGAATTCAACAATATAAATATCACATAATGCATTCTTTTCATGATCCACAAGCATAGAAATTTTATTGCTCTCCACATAAGTAAATTTATTCTCATGAATAGTAGTGGGAGCAAACTCAACAAAATAACTATCATGGGATTGAAAATTAAAATCATGATGACAAGTTTCATGGTTATCATTATTCTTTATAGCATACATGTCATCACCATAATCATCATATATAGCAACTTTGTTTTCATAATCAATTGAAACCTCTTCCAAAATAGTGGATTCATCACTAAATAAAGTCATGACCTCTCCAAATCCACTTTTATCAAAATTCTGAAAAGATTCAACACCCTCCAAAATAGTGGGATCATTCTTATCTAAAGTTGACACTCTACCAAACCCACTTTCATCAATATAATCATCATAAATAGGAGGCATGCTACCATTATAACAAATTTGCACATCAAAACTTGGGGGACTAAAAATATCATCTTCATCAAACATAGCATCCCCAAGCTTGTAGCTTTGCATATCATTAGCATCATGGATATTCATAGAGTTCATACCGACATCATTGCAATCATGCTCATCATTCAAATATTTTTTGTCAAACATTTTATAGAATTCTTCTTCTATCAATTGAGCACAATTTTCTTTTCCATCATTTTCACGAAAGACATTATAAAGATGAATAATATGATGCAACCTCAATTCCATTTTTTTGTAGTTTTGTTTTTATAAACCAAACTAGTGATAAAACAAGAAACTAAAAGATTCAATTGCAAGATCTAAAGATATACCTTCAAGCACTCACCTGCCCAGCAACGGCGCCAGAAAAGAGCTTGATGTCTACTACGCAACTTGTTCTTGTAGACTTGTGTTGGGCCTCCAAGCGCAGAGTTTTGTAGGACAGTAGCAATTTTCCCTCAAGTGGATGACCTAAGGTTTATCAATCCGTGGGAGGTGTAGGATGAAGATGGTCTCTCTCAAACAACCTTGCAACCAAATACAAGAAATCTCTTGTGTCCCCAACACACCCAATACAATGGCAAATTGTATAGGTGCACTAGTTCGGCGAAGAGATGGTGATAAAAGTGTAATATGGATGGTAGAAATATATTTTTATAATCTGAATAAATAAAAACAGCAAGGTAGCAATTGATAAAACGGAGCACAAACGGTATTGCAATACTTGAAAATGAGGCCTAGGGTCCGTACGTTCGCTAGTGCAATCTCTCAACAATGCTAATATAATTGGATCATATAACCATCCCTCAAAGTGCGATGAAGAATCACTCCAAAGTTCCTATCTAGCGGAGAACATAAGAAGAAATTGTTTGTAGGGTATGAAACCACCTTAAAGTTATTCTTTCCGTTTGATCTATTCAAGAGTTCGTACTAAAATAACACCATATGATACGCATCAACCAACTCAATGTCACCTAGATACTCCAATGTCACCACAAGTATCCATGAGTTAATTATACGATATGCATCAAACAATTTCAGATTCATAATACTCGATCCAACACAAAGAACCTCAAAGAGTGCCCCAAGATTTCTACCAGAGAAATAAGGATGAAAACGTGCATCAACCCCTATGCATAGATTACCCCAATGTCACCTCGGGAATCCGCGAGTTGAGTGCCAAGACATAGATCAAGTGCTCTCAAATCCATAAAAGTATTTAATCCGATAAAACAAAATCTCAAAGGGAAAACTCAATTCATCACAAGATAGAGAGGGGAAAACACCATATGATCCGACTATATTAACAAAGCCCGTGATACATCAAGATCGTGACATCTCAAGAACACGAGAGAGAGAGAGAGAGATTAAACACATAGCTACTGGTACAAACCCTCAGCCCCGAGGGTGGACTACTCCCTCCTCATCATGGTGGCCACCGGGATGATGAAGATGGCCACCGGTGATGATTTCCCCCTCCGGCAGGGTGCCGGAACGGGGTCTAGATTGGATCTTGTGGATACAGAGGCCTTGCGGCGGCGGAACTTCTGATCTAGGGCTACCCCTAGGGTTTTTGGAATATTTGATAATTTATAGGGCGAAGAGGCGGTGCGGGAGGCCATCGAGGTGGGCACAACCCACCGGGGCGTGCCTGGGGGCCCAGGCGCGCCCTGGTGGGTTGTGCCCCCCACGGGGCACCCCCCCAGGTGCTGCTCTGGCCCATTGGATGTCTTCTGGTCCATAAAAAATCCACAAAAAGTTTCGCTGCATTTGGACTCCGTTTGATATTGATTTTCTGCGATGTAAAAAACAAGCAAAAACAGCAACTGGCACTAGGCACTATGTCAATAGGTTAGTCCCAAAAAATGATATAAAGTTGCTATAAAATGATTGTAAAAATCCAAGAATGATAATATAGCAGCATGAATACTTCATAAATTATAGATATGTTGGAGACGTATCAGTGCGCCTAGCCCAATATGGCTAGGGCGCCTCTCCACAGCCCATGCTAGCCCTTGTGTCGTGGTGAACCCACTTGTGGACTTCCGGACCCCTCCGGAATCCTCCGGAACCATCTAGAAGCTTCCCGATACAATACCGAAAAACTGCACCTTTTTCCGGAACCCAAAATATGACTTCCCATATATAAATCTTTACTTCTCGACCATTCCGAGACACCTCGTGATGTCTGGGATCTCATCCAGGACTCCGAACAACATTTTTTTACCACTCATCAAATATCCCAATACTACTCTAGCGTCAACGAACGTTAAGCGTGCGACCCTACGAGTTCGGGAATTATGTAGTCATGACTGAGACACCTCTCCGGTCAATAACCAATAGCGGGACCTGGATGCCAATATTGATTCCTACATATTCCACGAAGATCTTTTATCGGTTGAACCTTTATGACAACATACATAATTCCCTTTGTCTGTCGTTATGTTACTTGCCCGAGATTCGATCGTCGGTATCTCTATACCTAGTTCAATCTCGTTACCGGCAAGTCTCTTTACTCGTTCTGTAATACATCATCTTGCAACTAACTCCTTAGTCACTTTGCTTGCAAGCTTCTTGTGATGTGTATTACCGAGAGGGCCCAGAGATACCTCTCCGGTACACGCAGTGACAAATCCCAATCTCGATTCACACCAACTCAACAGACACCTTCGGATATACCTGTAGAGCATCTTTATGATCACCCAATTATGTTGTGATGTTTGATAGCACACAAGGTATTCCTCCGGTATCCGGGAGTTGCATGATCTCATGGTCTGAGGAACATGTATTTGACATTAAGAAAGCAGTAGCAATAAACTGAACGATCATATGCTATGCTAACGGTTGGGTCTTGTCCATCACATCATTCTCCTAATGATGTGATCCCATTGTCAAATGACAACACATGTCTATGGTTAGGAAACCTTAACCATCTTTGATCAACGAGCTAGTCTAGTAGAGGCATACTAGGGACACGATATTTGTTTATGTATTCACACATGTATTTAAGTTTCCGATCAATACAATTCTAGCATGAATAATAAACCTTTATCATGAATAAGGAAATATAAAATAACAACTTTATTATTGCCTCTAGGGCATATTTCCTTCAACCTCCCACTTGCACTAGAGTCAATAATCTAGTTCACATCACCATGTGATTTAACACCCATAGTTCACATCGCCATGTGACCAACACCCAAAGGGTTTACGAGAGTCAATAATCTAGTTCACATCACCATGTGATTAATACCCAAAGAGTACTAAGATGGGATCATGTTTTGCTTGTGGGAGAAGTTTAGTCAACGGGTCTGCCACATTCAGATCCGTATGTATTTTGCAAATTTCTATGTCTACAATGTTTTGCATGGTGCTACTCTAGCTAATTGCTCCCACTTTCAATACGTATCCAGATTGAGACTCAGAGTCATCTGGATTAGTGTTAAAGCTTGCATCAACGTAACCCTTTACGACGAACTCTTTATTACCTCCATAACCAAGAAATATTTCCTTAGTCCTCTTAGGTAACTAAGGATAATTTTGACCGCTGTTCAGTGATCTACTCCTGGATCACTATTGTACCCCCTTGCCAAACTCATGGCAAGGTACACAATAGGTCTGGTACATAGCATGGCATACTTTATAGAACCTATGGCTTTGGCATAGGGAATGACTTTCATTCTCTCTCTATCTTCTACCGTGGTCGGGTTTTGAGTCTTACTCAACTTCACACCTTGCAACACAGGCAAGAACCCTTTCTTTGACTGATCCATTTTGAAAATTTTCAAAATCTTGTCAAGGTATGTGCTTTGTGAAAGTCCTATTAAGCGTCTCTATCTATCCCTATAGATCTTGATGCCCAATATATAAGTAGCTTCACCGAGGTCTTTTATTGAAAACTCTTATTCAAGTATCCTTTTATGCTATCCAGAAATTCTATATCATTTCCAATCAATAACATGTCATCCACATATAATATCAGAAATGCTACAGAGCTCCCACTCACTTTCTTGTAAATACAGGCTTCACCATAAGTCTGTATAAAACCATATGCTTTGATCACCTTAGCAAAGTGTTGGAAATATGCCCTAGAGGCAATAATGAATTAGTTATTATCATATTTCCCTGTTCATACTTGTTTTTGCAGGGTATGCTATGTGATGTGATATGGCCAAAAGGATATGATGAATTATATATGTGATGTATGAGATTGATCATGTTCTTGTAATAGGAATCACGACTTGCATGTCGATGACTATGACAACCGGCAGGAGCCATAGGAGTTGTCTTAATTTATTGTATGACCTGCGTGTCAATGAAAATGCCATGTAATTACTTTACTTTATTGCTAACCGTTAGCCATAGTAGTAGAAGTAATAGTTGGCGAGACAACTTCATTTAGACACGATGATGGAGATCATGGTGTCATGCCGGTGACGATGGTGATCATGCCGCGCCTCAAAGATGGAGATCAAAAGCGCAAGATGATATTGGCCATATCATGTCACTTTATGATTTTCATGTGATGTTTATCATGTTTACATCTTATTTGCTTAGAACGACGGTAGCATAAATAAGATGATCCCTCACTAAAAATTTCAATAAATGTGTTCCCCCTAAGTGTGCACCGTTGCGAAGGTTCGTTGTTTCGAAGCACCACGTGATGATCGGGTGTGATAGATTCTAACGTTCGCATACAACGGGTGTAAGCCAGATTTACACATGCGAAACACTTAGGTTGACTTGACGAGCCTAGCATGTACAGACATGGCCTCAGAACACGAGAGACCGAAAGGTCGAACATGAGTCATATAGTAGATGCGATCAACATGGAGATGTTCACCGTTGATGACTAGTCCATCTCACGTGATGACCGGACACGGCCTAGTCGATTCGGATCATGTATCACTTAGATGACTAGAGGGATGTCTATCTGAGTGGGAGTTCATTAGATAATTTGATCAGATGAACTTAATTATCATGAACTTAATCTAAAATTGTCTTTACAACCTATCTTGTAGATCCAATGGCCCACGCTAATGTAGCCCTCAACTTCAACGCGTTCCTAGAGAAAACCAAGCTGAAAGACGATGGTAGCAACTATACGGACTGGGTCCGTAACTTGAAGATCATCCTCATAGCTGCCAAGAAAGCATATGTCCTTGAAGAACCGCTAGGTGATGCACCCATTTTCCCAGCAACTCAATACGTTATGAACGCCTGGCAGTCGCATAGTGATGATTACTCCCTGGTTCAGTGCGGCATGCTTTACAGCTTAGAACCGGGGCTCCAAAAGCGTTTTGAGCAACACGGAGCATATGAGATGTTCCAAGAGCTGAAAATGGTTTTCCAAGCTCATGCCCGGGTCAAGAGATATGAAGTCTCCGACAAGTTCTACAGTTCTAAGATGGAGGAAAACAGCTCTGTCAGCGAGCATATACTCAAAATGTCTGGGTTGCACAACCGCTTGTCTCAGCTGGGAGTTAATCTTCTAGATGACTCGGTCATTGACAGGATCCTCCAGTCGCTTCCACCTAGCTACAAGAGCTTTGTGATGAACTACAATATGCAAGGGATGGAGAAATCCATTCCTGAGTAATATTCAATGCTGAAATCAGCGGAGGTGGAGATCAAAAAGGAACATCAAGTGTTGATGGTGAATAAGACCACTAGTTTCAAGAAAGGCAAGGGTAAGAAGAACTTCAAGAAGGATGGCAAGGGAGTTGTCGTGCCCGGTAAGTCAGTTGCCGGGAAGAAGCCAAAGAATGGACCCAAGCCTGAGACTGAGTGCTTTTATTGCAAGGGAAATGGTCACTGGAAGCGGAACTGCCCCAAGTACTTAGCGGATAAGAAGGCCGGCAACGCCAAAGGTATATACGATATACATGTTATTTATGTGTACCTTACCAGCGCTCGTAGTAGCTCCTGGGTATTTGATACCGGTGCGGTTGCTCACATTTGTAACTCAAAATAGGAGCTGCAGAATAAGCGGAGACTGGCGAAGGACGAGGTGACGATGCGCGTCGGGAATGGTTCCAAGGTCGATGTGATCGCCGTCGGCACGCTACCTCTACATTTACCTTCGGGATTAGTTTTAAACCTCAATAATTGTTATTTAGTGCCAGCTTTGAGCATGAACATTGTATCTGGATCTTGTTTAATGCGAGATGGCTACTCATTTAAATCCGAGAATAATGGTTGTTCTATTTATATGAGAGATATGTTTTATGGTCATGCCCCGCTGGTCAATGGTTTATTTTTATTGAATCTCGAACGTGATGTTACACATATTCATAGTGTGAATGCCAAAAGATGTAAGGTTGATAATGATAGTCCCACATACTTGTGGCACTGCCGCCTTGGTCACATTGGTGTCAAACGCATGAAGAAACTCCATGCAGGTGGACTTTTGGAGTCTCTTGATTATGAATCATTTGACACGTGCGAACCATGCCTCATGGGAAAAATGACCACGACTCCGTTCTCCGGAACAATGGAGCGAGCAACCAACTTGTTGGAAATAATACATACTGATGTATGCGGTCCAATGAGCATTGAGGCTCGTGGTGGCTATCGTTATGTTCTCACCCTCACTGATGACTTAAGTAAATATGGGTATGTCTACTTAATGAAACACAAGTCTGAGACCTTTGAAAAGTTCAAGGAATTTCAGAGCGAGGTAGAGAATCAACATGACAGGAAAATAAAGTTCTTACGATCAGATCGTGGAGGAGAATACTTGAGTCACGAGTTTGGCACGCACTTAAGGAAATGTGGAATTGTTTCACAACTCACGCCGCCTGGAACACCTCAGCGTAATGGTGTGTACGAACGTCGTAATCACACTCTATTGGATATGGTGCGATCTATGATGTCTCTTACCGATCTACCACTATCATTTTGGGGTTATGCTTTAGAGACTGCCGCATTCACTTTAAATAGGGCACCGTCTAAATCCGTTGAGATGACACCGTATGAATTATGGTTTGGGAAGAAACCTAAGCTGTCGTTTCTGAAAGTTTGGGGATGCGATGCTTATGTCAAGAAACTTCAACCTGAAAAGCTCGAACCCAAATCGGAAAAATGCGTCTTCATAGGATACCCTAAGGAAACTATTGGGTATACCTTCTACCTCAAATCCGAAGGCAAGATCTTTGTTGCCAAGAATGGATCCTTTCTGGAGAAAGAGTTTCGCTCGAAATAATTAAGTGGGAGGAAAGTAGAACTTGACGAGGTACCCCCTCTTGAACCGGAGAGTAGCGCAGCTCAGGAAGATGTTTCTGTGGTGCCTGCAGCGACTAGAGAGGAAGTTAATGATGATGATCATAAAACTTCGGGTCAAGTTGCTACTGAACTTCGTAGGTCCACGAGGACACGTTCCGCACCAGAGTGGTACGGCAACCCTGTCCTAGAAATCATGTTGTTAGACAACGGTGAACCTTCGAACTATGAAGAAGCGATAGCGGGCCCAGATTCCAACAAATGGCTTGAAGCCATGAAATCTGAGATAGGATCCATGTATGAAAACAAAGTATGGACTTTGACGGACTAGCCCGATGATCGGCAAGCCATAGAGAAAGCATCTCGGAGTTGGAACATTCGCTTTGATGAAATGATCAAAGCGTTTGGGTTTATACAGACTTATGGAGAAGCCTGTATTTACAAGAAATCGAGTGGGAGCTCTGTAGCATTTCTCATATTATATGTGGATGACATACTGTTGATGGGAAATGATATAGAACTTTTGGAAAGCATAAAGGCCTACTTGAATAAGTATTTTTCAATGAAGGACCTTGGAGAAGCTGCTTACATATTAGGCATCAAGATCTATAGAGATAGATCGAGACGCCTCATTGGTCTTTCACAAAGCACATACATTGACAAGATATTGAAGAAGTTCAATATGGATCAGTCCAAGAAGGGGTTCTTGCCTGTATTGCAAGGTGTGAGATTGAGCGCAGCTCAACGCCCGACCTCGGCAGAAGAAAGAGAAAAGATGAGTGTCATCCCCTATGCCTCAGCCATAGGCTCTATTATGTATGCCATGCTGTGTACCAGACCTGATGTGAACCTTGCCATAAGTTTGGTAGGGAGGTACCAAAGTGATCCCGGAATGGAACACTGGACAGCGGTCAAGAATATCCTGAAGTACCTGAAAAGGACTAAGGATATGTTTCTCATTTATGGAGGTGCCGAAGAGCTCGTCGTAAAGGGTTACGTCGATGCTAGCTTTGACACAGATCTGGATGACTCCAAGTCACAAACCGGATACGTGTACATTTTGAATGGTGGGGCAGTCAGCTGGTGCAGTTGCAAGCAAAGCGTCGTGGCGGGATCTACATGTGAAGCGGAGTACATAGCTGCTTCGGAAGTAGCTCAGGAAGGAGTCTGGATGAAGGAGTTTATCACTGACCTAGGAGTGATTCCCAATGCGTCGGGCCCGATGACTCTCTTTTGTGACAACACTGGAGCTATTGCCATTGCCAAGGAGCCCAGGTTTCACAGGAAGACCAAGCACAACAAGCGCCGCTTCAACTCCATTCGTGAATATATTCAAGATGGAGACATAGATATTTGTAAAGTACATACGGATCTGAATGTCGCAGATCCGTTGACTAAACCTCTTCCACGAGCAAAACATGATCAGCACCAGAACTCTATGGGTGTTCGATTCATCACAATGTAACTAGATTATTGACTCTAGTGCAAGTGGGAGACTGTTGGAAATATGCCCTAGAGGCAATAATAAAATGGTTATTATTATATTTCCTTGTTCATGATAATTGTCTATTGTTCATGCTATAATTGTATTAACCGGAAACCGTAATACATATGTGAAAACATAGACCACGACATGTCCCTAGTGAGCCTCTAGTTGACTAGCTCATTGATAAATAGATGGTTGTGGTTTCCTGACCATGGACATTGGATGTCGTTGATAACGGGATCACATCATTAGGAGAATGATGTGATGGACAAGACCCAATCCTAAGCATAGCACTAGATCGTGTAGTTCGTCTGCTAGAGCTTTTCTAATGTCAAGTATCATTTCCTTAGACCATGAGATTGTGCAACTCCCAGATACCATAGGAACGCTTTGGGTGTATCAAACGTCACATCGTAACTGGGTGACCATAAAGGTGCACTACAGGTATCTCTGAATGTGTCTGTTGGGTTGGTACGAATCGAGACTGGGATTTGTCACTCCGTATGACGGAGAGGTATCTCTGGGCCCACTCGGTAATGCATCATCATAATGAGCTCAATGTGACTAAGGAGTTAGCCATGGGATCATGCGTTACAGAATGAGTAAAGAGACTTGCCGATAACGTGATTGAACAAGGTATAGGGATACCGCCGATCGAATTTCGGGCAAGTAACATACCGATGGACAAAGGGAATTGTATACGGGATTAATTGGATCCCCGACATCGTGGTTCATCCGATGAGATCATCGTGGAACATGTGGGAGCCAATATGGGTATCCAGATCCCGCTATTGGTTATTGGTCGAAGAGGTGTCTCGGTCATGTCTGCATGGTTCCCGAACCCGTAGGGTCTACACACTTAAGGTTCGGTGATACTAGAGTTGTAATGGGAATTGTATGTGGTTACCGAAAGTTATTCGGAGTCCCGGATGAGATCCCGGACGTCACAAGGAGTTCCGGAATGGTCCGTAGGTAAATATTTATATATGGTAAGTCCTATTTTGGCCACCGGAAAATGTTCGAGATTTTTCGGTATTGTACCGGGAAGGTTCTAGAAGGTTCCGGAGTGGGGCCCACCTACATGGGGGGACCCCCATGAACGTGGGTAGTGGGGGCAAGGCCCCACACCCCTGGTCAAGGCGCACCAAGATCCCCCCTTAGAAGGAATAAGATCATATCCCGAAGGGATAAGATCAAGTTCCCTAAAAAGGGGGGTTAACAATCGGTGGGGAAGGGAAAGGATGGGATTTCTTTCCTCCCACCTTTGCCAACACCCCAATGGACTTGGAGGGCAAGAAACCAGCCCCCTCCACCCCTATATATAGTGGGGAGGTGCATGGGAGCTGCACCCCTTCCCCTGGCGCAGCCCTTCCCCCCTCCAACTCCTCCTCCTCCTCTGTAGTGCTTGGCGAAGCCCAGCCGGAGAACCGCAAGCTCCACCACCACGCCGTCGTGCTGCCGGAGCTCTCCCTCAACTTCTCCTCTCCCCTTGCTGGATCAAGAAGGAGGAGACGTCCCCGGGCTGTACGTGTGTTGAACGCGGAGGCGCCGTCCATTCGGCGCTTGAATCGGATCTTCCGCGATTTGAATCGACGCGAGTACGACTCCATCAACCGCGTTCTTGTAACGCTTCCGCTTGGCGATCTTCAAGGGTATGAAGATGCACTCCATCTCACTTGTTGCTAGCATCTCCTATATTGATCTTGGTGACACGTAGGAAATTTTTGAATTATTACTACGTTCCCCAACAGCATTGCAATACCGTTTTCGCTCACTTTTGTTACTAGTTACCTTGCTGTTTTTATATTTTCAGATTACAAAAACCTATATCTACCATCCATATTGCACTTGTATCACCATCTCTTCACCGAACTAGTGCACCTATACAATTTATCATTGTATTGGGTGTGTTGGGGACACAAGAGACTCTTTGTTATTTGGTTGTAGGGTTGTTTGAGAGAGACCATCTTCATCCTACGCCTCCCACGGATTGATAAACCTTAGGTCATCCACTTGAGGGAAATTTGCTACTGTCCTACAAAACTCTGCGCTTGGAGGCCCAACACGAGTCTACAAGAAGAAGGTTGCGTAGTAGACATCAAGCTCTTTTCTGGCACCGTTACCGGGGAGGTTAGTGCTTGAAGGTATATCTTTAGATCTTGCAATTGAATCTTTTAGTTTCTTGTTTTATCACTAGTTTAGTCTATAAAAGAAAACTACAAAAAAATGGAATTTAGGTTGCCTCATATGCTTCATCTTTTTAATGTTTTTCGTGAAAATAAGGATTCCGATAATTGTGCCAAAGTGTTAGAAGAAGAATGCAACAAAATGTTTGGCACTAAATCTTTGAATGATGAGCATGATTGCAATGTTGTTAGTATGAATTCTTTGAATATCCATAGTACTAATGATGATTGCCCTAGTCATGATAAAAATGTTTCTTATAAGCATGTCAATTTTTGTGCAGTGCATAGAGTTTGCAATTACACACCAAAAAGGGAAGATAGATTTTGCAAGAGGCATAAGTATTTAGAAACTAAATGGTTGCAAGAGAGGCTAGATGTTTGTGCTGAAAGATTTAATTTTTCTCACCATCCCTGTGAACTTTGCAATGAACGTGGTCATTTTAATTTCCAATGTGAATTATTTCATGATCAAATTGTGATAACCTCATTACCCTTGAGCATCATAATGAACTTAGTCTATTTTTGGGGTATAAAGAAATGAAACATAAAACTAACGATGTTCCAGATTGGGTTCTCATGAAAATAATTGATTTTGATCTAAATGAAATTTATATGTATTTTGCGGTGAATTGCATTGAGAATCCTTATATTGCCAATTACTTGAAGACAAGAAAACAAATAGAAGATGAAGAGAATACTAATGAAGGAGAAGAGGTTTCCCAATATCCTCCTATTTTTTCTTATGATGAATCAGGTAACGAGGAGGAGCTTTTTATTCAACCAATCTCATCAATAAAGAGCTCCAAAAAGGTGATTAAACCCACACATGATGTGGAGAAGAAAAAGAAAAGACGGAGAAGCAAAGGTAAAAAGGTATCCCTCCCAAATGATGTTGCTCCTGTTATTGTTATACCTATTACTCATTGTGATGATAATAACTGCTATACTATTGGTGTTGTTCGTACTATTAATGATGAAAGTGATTATGCTTATGATATGCAAAGGCACAAGCTTGGGGATGCTATGTTTGATGAGAATGACATGCTTGAGAATTTATTTGCTGCAATTAAGGTTTGTCCCAAGCTTGGGGATGCTATGTTTAGTGAAGATGATATTTTTAGTCCCCCAAGTTTTGATGTGCAAATTTATCATGATGATAGCATGCCTCCTATTTACGATGAGTATATTGATGAAAGTGGATTTGGAGAGGTCATGACTTTATTTAGTAATGATTCCACTATTTCAGAAGAGGTTCCAATTGACTATGATGAGAACAAAGTTGCTACTTATGATGATTATTGTGAGGATACTTATGTTATAAAAAGTAGTGATAATTATTGTCATAATTTTTAATATCCTTTTACTGAACATTACTCTTTTAATGTGGAAACAATTTATAGTATTCAAGTTTCATATGATGCTCCCACTACTATTCATGAGAAGAAATTTGCTTATGTGGAGAGTAATAAAATTTCTACGCTTGTGGCTCATGAAAAGAATGCTTTATGTGATAGTTATATTGTTGAATTCATTCATGATGCTACTGAAAATTATTATGAGGGAGGAATATATGCTTGTGGGAATTGCAATAATATCAAGTTTCCTCTCTATGTGCTTAAAATTTTCAAGTTTTGCTTGTTTTACCTTCCTATGCTAGTTGATTCTTGTTCCCATAAGTTGTTTGCTCACAAAATCCCTAGGCATAGGAAGTGGGTTATACTTAAATGTGCTAGTCATATTCTTCATGATGCTCTCTTTATGTTTCAATTATTATCTTTTATGTGAGCATCATTGAAATCATCATGCCTAGCTAAAAAGGCATTAAAGAAAAGCGCTTGTTGGGAGACAACCCAATATTTATACTTACTGTTTTTGTGTGTCCACATGATTAATCTACTGTAGTAATCATGTTTTATAGCTTTTATTTCAATAAAGTGCCAAGTAAAGCCTTTGGGATAGTGTGGATGATAGTTGACTTGATTCTGTGCAAAAACAGAAACTTTTGTGTCCAGTACAGAAATTCCTATATTTCACTGGAATGTGGAAATATTCTGATTTTTTTACAGTTGATTGGTATACAAATTTTCTACGTATTCCTAATTTTTAAGAATATTTTCTGTTACATAAGTATGACCTTAATTCATATCTTTACAGACTGTTCTGTTTTTGACAGATTCTGTTTTCGATGCATAGTTTGCTTGTTTTCTAGTTTCTATGGCTTATATTGCTTAATATAAATTGTAGGAATGATAGGGTACAGTAGGCATCATGTGATAAAAATTATGAATCTTTTCTTGACAGTACCAAAGTGAATGATTTGTTTTATCATACTAACCCATCTCACGAAGTTCCGTTAAATTTTGTGTGATTGAAGTTTTCAAGTTTTGGGTGAGATATCGATATGAGGAGAATAAGGAGTGACAAGACACTAAGATTGGGGATGCCCAAGGCACCCCAAGGTAATATTCAAGGAAGATCCAAGCAACTAAGCTTGGGGATGCTCCGGAAGGCATCCCCTCTTTCGTCTCCAACATTATCGGTAACCTTACTTGGAGCTATATTTTTATTCGTCACATGATATGAGTTTTGCTTGGAGCGTCATTTCATTTTATTAGTATTTGCTTGATGTTATTAGATTAATGTTTTGCATCTTTTATTTCAATAAAAGTGTCAAGTATAGCCTTTACCATGCTTATTTTGCAAGTCTATATGTTGCTGTTTTGAAAACAGAAAGTTTTCTATTGTTGTCTGAATTCTTATGGAAAGTCAGAACATGATAAAATGTTGAAATTTTTACACGTTGAGAAATAACAAATTTTCTACAGTTTGGTAATTTTTCAGAATATATTTTGAGTTAGGGAAGTATGCAATGTTAAATAATAATTTTAGTGATTTTCTACAGTAGAGAATGATAAGGTTTTGCATTTGATTTATACTAACTTATCTCACGAGTTCTTGTTGAGTTTTGTGTGGATGAAGTTTTTAAGATTTAGGGAAACCGTGATATAAAAGGAATTAAGGAGAAACAAAAGCTCAAGCTTGGGGATGCCCAAGGCATCCCTAGTTAATATTTTAAGAAGTCTCAAGCATCTAAGCTTGGTGATGCTCCGGTTGGCATCCCACCTTTCTTCATCAACAATTATCGGTTGAGCCTAAGTTTTTGCTTCTTTACATGATATGTTCTACCCTTAGAATGTCATTTTATTTTGTTTTGCTTGATGTTTGAATGAAGTACTTAAGATCTAAATTTTCTTTATGAGAGAGAGTCTTCACATAGCTACTTAATTATTTGAATACTCATTGATCTTCACTCATATCTTTTGGAGTAGTTTGTCATTTACTCGTGTGCTTCACTTATATCCTATGAGTAAATGGTTGAATGAATTGAATATCATAAATCTGAAATTATATATGCTTCATATGCTTATACCATGGGGAGTAGTGACTTCACATATAAGAAGTAGAGGTAGTAAATTTATTGAAAGTTAGCAAACATAGTATTGGTCACTTGAACAATTCATGAAAGAATATTGAAGGAAGAGAGATTTCACATATAAATATACTATCTTGGACATCTTCTATGATTGTGAGCCCCATTAATTATTTTCAAACTTGAGCAAATTAGTTGAAGTTGGACAAGGAAGACAACATAATGAGTTATGCTTGGTTATATTTGTATAGAAGTTATATTGTTATGGATCCTCCAACATGTGGTGCTTGCTATTTAGAATCTTTTGCTAGCCAAAATTTCTGTACTAAGCGGGAATACTGCTTCTGCATCCAAAACCCTTGAACCAAGTTTCTTCCATGAGTGTCCACCATATCTACCTATATGCGGTATTTACCTGTCGTTCCAAGTAAATTTGCATGTGCCAAACTCTAAACCTTCAAATAATAATCTATTTTGTATGCCCGAATCGCTCATGTAGCGACTAGGGGCTGTCAGTATCTTCCATGCTAGGTGGGTTATTCTCATGATGAGTGTTTATTCACTTGTCATTCATGAGAGAGTGGCTGGTAATTGGGATGCCCAGTCCTATGATCAAAAGATCAAAAACAAAATTTCAAATAATTAAAACAAAACTCCCCCAGGAAAGTTGTTGGTATGGACGGCACCCGTGAATTCGGCTAGCCGTGGAGTGTGATTGTTGGTGGAGGGGAGTAAAAAGCTTTACCTTTCTGTTTGGGAACCGCCTATAATGTATCTAGTATGGAAGATATTGGGAACTCTTGGTTGTTATGTGGACAATGAAAGCATACCTCTCAAAATTATTTTCATCTCTGTTTTAAAAGCTTCGAGCTCTGGCACCTCTGCAAATCCCTGCTTCCCTCTGCGAAGGGCCTATCTTTTACTTTTATACAAGAGTCAGTAATATTCCTTCTCATTCCAACCTACTCTTTAGTTGGCAAGCATCATGTGGTGGGGAAAGATTTAAGCATATATGGCCATTCAAATATATTTGAGCATGAATTATTATTGTTGACAATTATCTATATGATAAATAAGTTGGGAGGCGAAACACTAAGCCCCTATCTTTCTCTGTGTTCAATGGATGCTATTTGTTCTAAAAATATGCTTTGAGTGGTAGCAATCATGGAAGACTATATGATAGTTGAGTATGTGGGATTTGCTAAATCAAAGCTCTTACATAGACCCTTCCTGAAAATAAGATGAATTGCAATTGTTTGATGACTGAGAACCTAGTTTGTTAGTTTTCAAGAAAGTTTATGATCTATGCTTTAACATGTGAATAGTTTACTACTTGATCATGAGAAGTTTTATGATATGAGCTACTATTATGATATATAATGATGCTAGAAAAAGTGATTGAAATTATCATTGATCAAACCTGTGCACTTGCTAGCATTCACACTTCATAAATTATTTCTTTTATCATTTACCTACTCGAGGACGAGCAGGAATTAAGCTTGGGGATGCTGATACGTCTCCAACGTATCTATAATATATGAAGTATTCATGCCATGTTTACAATAATTTTATATGATTTTGGTATGATTTGATTAGAACTAACCCGGACTGACGCTGTTTTCAGCAGAACTACCGTGGTGTTGTTTTTTGTGCAGAAATAAAAGTTCTTGGAACGAGCTGGAAATTTACGGAGAATATTTTTGGAAAATATAAAAAATACTGGAACGAAAAGATATCGAAGAAGAGTCCCGAGGCCACCACAAGGGTGGAGGGCGCCCCCCCTCCTAGGGCGCGCCCCCTGTCCTTGTCATTGCCTCATGGGCCCCCTTGACTTGTCCCCGACGCCAACACCTCTTATAAATCCCAAAAACCCCAGAACAAAACCTAGATCGGGAGTTCCGCCGCCGCAAGCCTCTGTAGCCACCAAAAACCAATTGGGGCCCTGTTCCGGCACCCTGCCGGAGGGGGAATCCATCACCGGTGGCCATCTTCATCATCCCGGCGCTCTCCATGATGAGGAGGGAGTAGTTCACCCTCGGGGCTGAGGGTATGTACCAGTAGCTATGTGTTTGATCTCTCTTTCTTGTGTTCTTGATTTGGCACGATCTTGATGTACCGCGAGCTTTGCTATTATAGTTGGATCATATGATGTTTCTCTCGCTCTACCTTCTTGTAATGAATTGAGTTTTCCCTTTGAGGTTATCTTATCGGATTGAGTCTTTAAGGATTTGAGAACACTTGATGTATGTCTTGCATGTGCTTATCTGTGGTGACAATGGGATATTCATGTGATCCACTTGATGTATGTTTTGGTGATCAACTTGCGGGTTCTGTGACCTTGTGAACTTATGCATAGGGGTTGGCACACGTTTTCGTCTTGATTCTCCAGTAGAAACTTTGGGGCACTCTTTGAAGTTCTTTGTGTTGGTTTGAATAGATGAATCTGATATTGTGTGATGCATATCGTATAATCAAACCCGCGGATACTTGTGGTGACATTGGAGTATCTAGGTGACATTAGGGTTTTGGTTGATGTGTGTATTAAGGTGTTATTTTAGTACGAACTCTAGGGCTATTTGTGACACTTATAGGAATAGCCCAATAGATCGATCAGAAAGAATAACTTTGAGGTGGTTTCGTACCCTACAATAATCTCTTCGTTTATTCTCCGCTATTAGTGACTTTGGAGTGACTCTTTGTTGCACGTTGAGGGATTGTTATATGATCTAATTATGTTATCATTGTTGAGAGAACTTGCACTAGTGAAAGTATGAACCCTAGGCCTTGTTTCGAAGCATTGCAATACCGTTTTCGCTCACTTTTGTTACTAGTTACCTTGCTGATTTTATACTTTCAGATTACAAAAACCTATATCTGCCATTCATATTGCACTTGTATCACCATCTCTTCGCCGAACTAGTGCACCTATACAATTTATCATTGTATTGGGTGTGTTGGGGACACAAGAGACTCTTTGTTATTTGGTTGCAGGGTTGTTTGAGAGAGACCATCTTCATCCTACGCCTCCCACGGATTGATAAACCTTAGGTCATCCACTTGAGGGAAATTTGCTACTGTCCTACAAAACTCTGCGCTTGGAGGCCCAACACGAGTCTACAAGAAGAAGGTTGCATAGTAGACATCACACGGCCGAGGAGCGGCTATGCCCACACCTAGTGGAAGCCCCATGCTCCGCGTTGGTGGATAAACAACTGAGGGCGCCCTAGCGACTGCACCAACCTCAGGATAGCCTCTCGGCTCTTCAATCAGCTACACCCCGCAGCTTTCCCCTGCGAGGTACGCGCGAGGGGGCTGACGGGGGCGACAGCTCAGGCACAGCCTAGAGCGTGCCACCTCACAAGGTACCTAGCACCTGGTCTTCGCGCGTCCCTCTTAGGTGAAAGCTGGCGAGGAAAGGTATGAGGGACTGCTCGTATGTCAAGGGGGACCCCTGAGCATCGCGACTCAGGGGCCTCACTAGTCACGTAGCCCCTCACCCCTTGGTGTCGTCCTGGCGATCCGGATGCCCCAATGGCAGTCGAGGTATGCGCAGGGCTGGGCCCTGCCGACGCAGAGCACAAAGTGTCCTCTCCCCAATACTCCGGACTAACCTTGCTGCCGCCCACGCTCCTTTCACGAGGGCTACTCGTACGTCAAGGGGGACCCCTGAGCATCGCGACTCAGGGGCCTCACTAGTCACGTAGCCCCTCACCCCTTGGTGTCGTCCTGGCAATCCGGACGCCCCAACGGCAGTCAAGGTATGCACGGGACTGGGCCCTGTCGACGCAGAGCATGAAGGGGTACGCCCCAGCGTCCATGTTTCCTTCATGAGGGCTGCCCGTACGTCAAGAGGGACCCCTGAGCACCGTGACTCAAGGGCCTCACTAGTCGCATAGCCCCTCGCCCCTTGGTGTCATCCTGGCAATCCGGACGCCCCAACGGCGGTCGAGGCATGCGCGGGACTGGGCCCTGCCGACGTAGAGCGCAAAAGCAAGCAGGAAGGAAACTAGGCACAATAAGGAAGCCGCGGGGTCCTAAATAAGTTATTACAGACACAGAATGTTCCACAAATTCAAACATAAGTCTTAAGCCTCCACGAGGCATGGTAAATGTTGCAGGATAAAAACTAGGAGGAACACCACCACCACCTTGGCCGTTGCCGCCGCTCGTCCCGGTCGCGGGGAGTCCATCATTGACGTCGCTGCCACCTTCGTCGCCACCGCCGGCCTCCACCGCCGGAGTTTTGTGGTCGGGGATGCAGAGGAACCTCTCCAGCAGCGCGTCTACCCGATGCTTCACCACCTCAGCGGTAGTAGAGAGGGACTCAGGAGCCACCGGGAGAATCACCGCGTCGAAGTCAAAGCTTGGATTCTAGAGGTAGAGCTGGCTGAAGACACGGGTTGCAGCCGCAGTGAAGAGCGCGCGGCACTCCTCCTCTAGGATGGCATCCACCTTAGAGGCTGCACCCTCGAGCGCGTCGGCAAGCTTGAGGGAGAGCCCTGCGAAGCCGTCCTCGGGGGTCGACAGCGGCTCTTTGTACCCTCCCCTGCAGATGGACGTAGCGCCTCGCGAGACCTGAGCTCAAGAGAAGGGAAAGTGTTGCGCTCTGTGGCTGCCTTCCCCTCGGCAGCGGCAAGGGCTCTCTCTCGAGCGTCCAGCCGGTCCGTCGCCTTGGAGACGTGTCACGTGTGGGAGGCCTGGGCCTCCTCCAGCTCTTCCTTTGTCTTGGCCAGGCGCTCATGCTCCGTGGCCTGGTCGGTGCTCACCTGGGCCAGCTTGGCATCGCGATCGGCGAGCTTCGCCTCGCGAACCTTGAGGTCCTCCTCCTGTTGGCAGAGCCATTGTGCGAAAGCGGCCTGCTCCTCCTGAAGGGTTTTCAGCATGGCCTCCGCCTCGTTCTGGCGCTCCTCGGTGGATGCTACCCTAGTCAGCACCGCGTCGCGGGCCCCCTTGGCTTCGGCGGCCTCCTTCCTGTTCTCCACGGCGGCGCCTTCAGCTCGATCCCAGGCCGTCTCAATGGATGTGTTGGCCTGAAGCCACCCCGAGATGAGCCCCATGCGCTCCCTTGCAAGGCACCTATCGGCGCCCTCAAGGTCGGCCCGGACCCGGCCAAGCGCGGCAAAAGCTTCCTCCAGGGCCCCAGGCCTGATGAAGGGGCCACAGTCCGCCAGTGCGAGGGACTGGCGAGGAGGCGGCACAAGCGCATCAACCGTCGCCACAGCCAAGGAAGCGGTGGCATGGACGGCTTGGGGCACCGAAGGCTCCGAGCTCCCTTCAGGCGCGACGAGGGCGAGCGGCTTCGCAGCCTGCTGGCCTGTGGGGGCTGGCTCCTCCTAAGGCTGCATCACCACGTCCACAGGGGCGCGCTCCATCACGAGGGAACAAGGGATCACCTCTTCCGCTCGCACAGGGGCCTTCGCGACCACAATATGGGGCGTTGTCTCCTGAGCCCCGGTGCCCTCGACGAGCGTTCCCCCAGGCGGCGTCGGCAAGGTGCCCGGGGCAGGTGGAGCACCCGAACGCTCGGGCACAGAATCGCCCGAGCGCCCGAAGGCCGTGCCAAGTCGGCCTGGTGCGTTGCCGCGCTCGCCGCGACCGTGACCAAAGGCTGATGGTGCCCTCAAGACGCGAGGGCCCTTCGGCTCTGCACTCTCCTTCCTCTTCTTCATCGCGACGCCCAGCCTGGGTGTCAGGAGGGAAGCGTTGTGGGCACAGAGGCGATTTATGCTTAATTCAAAGGTAAGGCAGATCACTTACTCGTCAGGGGCGATCCACGTCCTCTTCTTCTCCTTAGCCGGGGCCGGGGTGCCCCGCCCATCCTTGGCGCGGCCTTGGTCGTGCTCGGAGAACCAGTGGGACGCTCCTCGGGCGGCCCGGGCGCGGCGCTGCCGCCTGGAGAGGCAGAGGGGTCGTCCTGAGGGGCCACGACCGGCGGCACCACGTCCGCCCCAGCGCCGCCGCGCCCTTCGCCTGCGGGTCGGACAGGGACAGGACCATCTCGGCCGCCCCACCAGGGTGTGGGGCACCCTCTGGAGGGGACGCCGATGTGCCCTTCTTCGGAGTCTCCTGGCCCGGCCCATGCGGAGTCCGAGGAATGGGCCCCGACCTCCTGAGGGCCCTGGTGGAGCGCGGGGAGTTCACGGCCGGAGGCTCGTCGACGTCGTTGTCGAGCCTGCGGAGGAGTTCGCTCTGCGACGGAGGGGACACCTCCTCCATGTTGTCGTCCTGGGTCGCCTCCGAGTTCTCACCGCCGCTATCGCCGGAAGACATCGGCACTGGGGCATTGGGGTGCTTAGGCGGCAGAAGACCCAGCTCATCGAAGGTGGGCATGGCGGCCACCAGGTCCTCCCTGTCGTCGCGCCCGTACAGCGGGACGTAGTCCGCGGGGAGGTCCCCTTGGTCGCCGCCGAGCAGAATGGCCATGGCCTTCTCCAGCTCCTCATCTGTCAGGCCGGTGGGGCAGAGCCTGATGTCGTCATGCGCGCCCTGAAGCTCCCACATGGGCCTCATGTGCGATTGGAGCGGCGCCAGGCGTTGCGTCAGGAATTCCTTCACCAACATGCCTCCCATCAGCCGCTTGGCCTCCAAGTCCAAGTCTATCTTCGCCAAGACGGGCGCCGCTCGGGGGTCGGTGAGCTTGGCATGGCCCCACCTATCGAGCTTCTCAGGCAGCTCCGTCGGCAGCTCCAGCCGCGGATCGAAGCCCTTGTTGTCCAGGAAGACCCAGCGGTGCCGGAAGCCTTCCACCTTCTTCCCGGCCTTCATGAGCACATTGCCCTTGTGGACCGCGATGAAAGACGCGCAGCCGGAGCTTTGAGTCAAGTCGTGCAGTCGCAGGCAAAAGATGTGGCGAAGGAGCGGCACGGAGGGCCTCACACCCACAAAGGCCTCGCAGTAAAAGGCAAAGATGGACAGGAGGAGGATGGAGTTGGGCTGAAGGTGAAGGGCCCTGATGTTGTAGTGGGCGAGGATGGCGCAGAAGAACTTTGAAAGGGGTGGGACGAGCCCCAGGAAGATGATGTGAAGGAAGAAGGGGTAGACCATTTTTAGCAAGGTCCGCTGCTTGGCGAAGCCATCCCAGATGATGGTCTCTCCCCACTCATTGTCCTTGCCCGCCGTCTGCAGGAGCACGGGGGCGAGGTGCCTCGCCTCAGCAATGGAAGATGCGCCCAGTGCTAGCGTAGGAGAGGAGGAGGAGCTTGCGGCCTACGCCATGGGTTTCGACTTCCCAGGCGCCATTCGCGTGGTCGCCGGCATCGGAGCATGAGAAGGAAGAAGGCAGAGTCACGATGGGATCTGGAGGGGCTCTCGGCTGGAGAAGGGGATCTGGAGCAGGATGAGAGGGCAATGATCACTCTGTGGCTGGCGCCAGGCTTTTTGTCAGCCTGGTCGATTGCCGAGGCGACGTGTGGAAGTGGAGGCGTCCGCGCCTTGCCATGCGCCAAGCATCAAGCCTGGCCCACAGGTGATTTGGGGCCCGCGGCACTTCGACCTCGCCCCTTGGCTTCGCCTCGAAGCCATCTCAAGCGCGCCTTGGGCCCGGGGGCTACTGTCGGCGTTCTGGGTTCGGGGGTACCCAAACTTGCCTGCATGCGGCCCAGCGCGTGGGCCCA
This sequence comes from Thinopyrum elongatum, assembly GCA_011799875.1. Classification (NCBI taxonomy): domain Eukaryota; kingdom Viridiplantae; phylum Streptophyta; class Magnoliopsida; order Poales; family Poaceae; genus Thinopyrum; species Thinopyrum elongatum. The sequence continues at coordinate 489,073,451 of CM022303.1, read as the reverse complement.
ACAGCGGCCTGTACGGCCCAACTACAGCACCCCCCAAGTCAAGACCCTCGTGGGGGCCCCCAGCCTCACGAGGCGGGCGACGGCAAGACCTCCAGAGGAGCGGCCTCCCCAGGTTTCCTCCCGAGGAGCGGAGATTCCTATGCAGGTACCCAGCCTCACGAGGCTGCGGTGACGTGAGGCATGACGACAAAGGCCAAGCGGGCGCCAGCAGGCGCAGAGGGAACAGTTTCCTCTTTGGTGCTAAGGAAGCAAGGACGTACGCGGGTTCCCAAGGAATCCCCCAAAGATTTCCCTTCCGGTGCAACAAGACCAAGACCACGAGCTCGACAGGATGGATGTCATCGTCGAGCCCACCTCTGCGTCACGACCAGAAGCTTTGCAGCCGAAGACCACCTTTTGTCAGGATTAGATGTACTTCTTGTCCCCTCTCAAAATTGGCCGTTGTGGGATCCCTTCCCGCCTGATATGAGGGAAGAGGACCAAGGCCACTATAAATATAGGTTAGCCGCCACCATAGGGGGGATCCTTTCCGCCCTCTCGCTAATAGCACTCGCGAGGCTGTTCATCCTCAGTCCCTCGTGAGGCCAATCCACCGCAAAGCAGGAGTAGGGTTTTACACCGCAAGGTGGCCCGACCCTGGGTAAACTGTTGTGTTCATCTTCTTCTTCCCTGCTCGCGCGAGTTCGTCGAGGCTTGGCTGTATGGCGGCGAGCTAGGCTTTGGGTTGGTTGAGATCTTCGCGCACGCCCCAGAGTTTGAACCTTCTTGGGTCTGTGGAGCCCTGAATCCGACAGATGTTTTATATGCAATTATATATCATTTTTTGGGACTAACGTATTAACTTAGTGCCAAGTGTCAGTTGTTGTTTTTTTTTTGCCTATTTTTGGTTTTCTAGGAAATCAATACCAAGCGAAGTCCAAATGCCACGAAACTTTTTGGCGATTTTTTTTCTAGACATAAGAGACAGTAGAAGCTTCGGGAGGAAGTCAGAAGGCGAAGGAGGTGGCCACAAGCCACCAGGGCGCGCCCAGGGGGGTAGGCGTGCCCTGGTGCCTCGTGGGCCCACCTTTGCTCTGTTTGACCTAATTTTGCCTCTATAAATTCTCTAAAATCGGGAAACCAATAGAGAGCCACCCAAATCACTTTTTTCCGCCGCTGCAACTTTCTGTTCTCGCGAGATCCCATCTGGAGGCCTTTTTCGGCACTGTCAGATGGGGAATCGATCACAAAGGGCTTCTACATCAACCTTGCCGCCCCTCCGATGATGTGTGAGTAGTTTACCACAGACCTACGGGTCCATAGCTAGTAGCTAGATGGCTTCTTCTCTCTCTTTGATCTTCAATACAATGTTCTCCTTGATGTTCTTGGAGATCTATTCGATGTAATCCTTTTTTGTGGTGTGTTTGTTAGGATCCGATGAATTGTGAGTTTATGATCAGATTATCCATGAATATTATTTGAGTATTCTCTGAACTCTTTTATGAATGATTATTATAGCTTCGTATTTCTCTCCAATCTATTGATTTGGTTGGCCAACTAGATTGATTTTTCTTGCAATGTGAGAGGTGCTTTATGATGGGTTCAATCTTGCTGTGATCTATATCCCAATGACAGAAAGGGACAAGACACGTATTTGTATTGTTGCCATTAAGGATAAAATGATGGGGTTTATTCATATTTCTTGAGTTTACTTTGTTTACATCATGTCATCTTGTTTAAGGCATTATTCCGTTCTTTATGAACTTAATACTCTAGATGAATGCTGGATAGCGGTCGATGTGTGAAGTAATAATAGTAGATGCAGGCAGGAGTCGGTCTACTTTTCTCGGACGTGATGCCTATATATGTGACCATTGCCTTGGATATCGTCATGATTATTCGCTTTTCTATGAGTTTCCCAACAGTAATTTGTTTACCCACCGTATGCTATCTTCAAGAGAGAAGCCTCTAGTGAAAACTATGGCCCCCGGTCTATTTTTATCATATATTAAAATCCAAAAATACCTTGTTGCAATTTTATTTACTTTATTTTATTTTGTGTTTCTGTTTATCTATCTATCACTACGAGATTTGATCCTTGCAATTAACTGCCAAGGGATTGACAACCCCTTGTTTGCGTTGGGTGCAAGTATTTGTTATTTTGTGTGTAGGTACTGCTAACAAGGTGTTGCGTGGTTCTCCTATAGGATTGATAACATTGGTTCTTAACTGAGGGAAATACTTATCTCTACTGTACTGCATCATCCTCTCCTCTTCGAGTAAATCCCAAAGCAGCTCACAAGTAGCACTGTACAACACAAAATAGGCTAAACAACGATCCAACCAAACACGCGGTGCCTCACCATCGAATCGAGGGAACTAATGCTTGGGCAGACGGGTGTAGTACTCATTGCGAGCGGCTGGCTGCGGTCCCCGCTCCTGCAGTCCAATCTAGTCAGCGGGACGAGGAAGCAGAGGCGGGCCTTCGTTGGTAAGCCGTGCGAACAAGGCCGTGTCGATGATGACTTGAGGAGTTGGCACGGTGCTCGAAGGCGGTGCGGGACGGACCTCCCATGGTGTCAGGGCCTCCCGTGTTACCCCTGGGCGTGGTGTGGAGGCGGAGGGAATGTCGAATTGTGAGTCCGCCGACGGAGCCGAGGAAGCCGACTGGGACGCAACCTTGCGCAAATCATCGACCTCCGCTTGGGTGAGCCTGATATGCTTCAACAAGCTTTGTAGCTCCTGCGAGACCTGAGTATTGAATGATGTCTGCGCCTCTGCCCGCTTGTCCGCGAGCACTTTTTTCTCGGCAAATCTGGAGAGGAACGTCTCCATCAGGGCAGTGAGGTTGCTGGTCTGCTCCCCCATGGCAGCTAGTAGTTTCCGCATCTACGCGGAAGGTCTTGAAGGCACCATGGCTCCTGCCCTGAGCAGATCAAACCCCGCGTAGAATTTCGCGACACCTCATCGGAGTGAAATCGCACCTATGGCGTTGGATGTTATCGATCCGGCCAAGGGGAGTATGGAAGTCACGATGCGAAAAAATTCCAGCGATTTGAAGGCTCTGATTACCAATTGTGATGATCGAACCTTGGGAGGGGATCGATCGCACAGAGAATTTGGGATGAGGAGAGCAAGACGACAAGGCGAGGTAGGAGAAGGGGATTGGGATTCAGAATCAGAGAGTTCAATTTACTCGCTGTTGTTTACATCCTGGTGGGTGGTTTTAAGTACTCACTGTGTCCACTGGGCCACAGGCGGCCCATGGCACTCACTCGGCTCAGCCCACACATGCACTCTCTAGCCCTCACTGGTGCAGAGACATGGTATACAAAAGGTTTTAACCCCCTTTCTGTGATGGAGTTTTAAACCGTTGCCTTGCTAGTGTGTGCGATAGGGGGGTCCTTCCCACACGACCCAGAAACCGTCGGGGATAGGTCCTCCGGTCACACACGATGGGCAAAATGAGCTCATGTGCGATCGGGTGAGGCATCGGAGACAATTATGCAGGCCCAATCATTTTCGTTTGTATGTACATCCCACACAGTGAATCCCAGAAAAACATTTCTGTTCGTATGTATATCACACACGATTTTATGTGCAAACGTTTGTGCAAGGTGGCCTAACGCAAACAGTTCTCTCGCCGAATTCATGTGTGATTCTTCATTGATCCAACACACCTAATTTCTAGAAACCGTGTGGGTTGCCTGAGTTCATCTCCCACGGTGTTGTTTGAGAAACCGTCTGCCATAGAAAACCCCAATAAGCAGGCTAATTGGCCTATTACTGATAATCCATTTAGTAATCAAATTGATATTTCCTATAAAACACACCATATATTTCATATCTGTATTACGGCAACCAGGATTTCATAATTGGATTACATCTGATAGCTTCAGCACTCAGTTACACCATATAGGCATATAGCTAGCTACGCCATTACACAACAGCACCAAATTTCACATGCAACATCGAAAACCTTTGTAAAGTAGCATCATACACGGTAAATAGACAGATTGTCGAGACCGGTTTTCCAGGATATTAATTTCCCAGTAAATGGCCCTTGTGCTCACCAGCCCCAGGATTACTGTTAGCTGATGAGACACCAACTTGATACAGAAATTCCAAGCAAAATACAAAATATGAAGTACAAGACCATTCTGGCCTATGAGTACAACAAATGGTTTCTAGTGGTTGATGGCAGAAGCGGTTTGCGGATCATCAGCGTCTATGGGACTCCATTTCCCACATGAACAGCTGACCTGGATAACTCCTATCTTTGCGTAACTGCTGTCTTCAATGCCTAGGTTCTGGGCTGTCGTCGTTGCACTTCTCTCCAAGCGAGAAATCTGGCCAAGACAATAGCCAGGGACAAGCCAGTGAGTACTTTGAATGTACTCACAAACATTATGAACACAGGTATAATATAACAGATGGTAATCATGCTCTGAAATATTTTCATGATCACTTAGCCAGTCAAGAAGTAAAATTCATGCCGCATGCAAACAGGTTAATAAATATGAAAAGTAATCTAGATAATAAGAATAAAATAAACCGATCGGGTGTCTGAAACGACGCCTCAAAAGGATAAAAATATAAAGCATGCCTCAGTCGGGCGTCTGAGCGACGCCACATAAAGGGCTTGTAAAGGAAATTAAATAATCAGCATGCCACAGTCGGGCGTCTCCGCGACACCACATAAAGGGCTTATAAAGAAATAAATAGCAGGCATGCCACAGTCGGGCGTCTCAGCGACACCACATAAAGGGCGTATAAAGAAATAAATAACAGGCATGCCACAGTCGGGCGTCTCAGCGACACCACATAAAGGGCTTATAAAGAAAGTAAATAACAAACATGCCACAGTCGGGCGTCTGAGCGACACCACATAAAAGGCTTATAAAGGAATTAAATAACAAGCGTGCCATAGTCGGGTGTCTGAGCGACACGACATAAAGGGCTTATATAGGAATAAACACAGTGAGTATCCAGGAGGTAGAACCGTCCCAGGGATACTCAATAATTCAAATAATACAAATGGTTAGTCCATAATAATAATAATCATAATCGTCACATGTCATGATCAATGTTCTGGTTTAGCAGTTTTTCCCCCGAAGACCGACACTAAGACCGACACTTGACCTATCCCAGACTGTAGTCCTTAACCATGGACACGGCTATTCGAATAGATGTAATCTCTGCAGAGAGTGTACTCTTTACCCACGAGTAACGGATTCCTTTAGTCCATCGGGACTAATTCCGTTTACGGTCTTTTACTTGAAAACACACCTGACCCGCACACACCAGCTTAACTTACCGGTGTCTGGAATCACCCACAACACCCGTTAAGCAAAACTCTAAGTGGGGAGGCTACAACCTCGACTAGCATGGGATCACAAAATTTATAACGCGCGCAAACTAGGGGAGCTACCCCCTCGGTTCCAACCGGAAACACCCATGCCCCCGGACCAGGTGGCATGTCTACCGGATGCAGCCGGTATCTTCCACCATGGCCTCTCTGTACGGTGTGTGCTAAGAAAGGGGTTGACAACTTACTGAACCATACCCTACCTAAGGCAGGGACAAGTGGTAGCACGAAGCAAGTATGGGGGTTACTGGCACAAGACTCGATCTATGGTCGTCTCAGGAGGTTTAAGTATTCCCTGCATGATTAGTATAACAAATATATTCCACACCAACAAACAGAATCACCACTCATCATACCTCACCATGCCTTACTGAATATGCTCGTTTCAACGAAATATCAGTATCAAGCTCGTGTCTACCCACGACAGAGACTTTTCCGGATTCCTTCCGGTAGGCATGAAAGACATACGTGGGTGAATACTGTCACAAGTATATCAATTCCAACAGCAAGGAATTTCCATCATGCACACAGGGACATGATCATAACATCACAAGAAATAATGCATGTTCCAATCAGCTTGGTGTTGTAGCTATATCAAAACAACACACGGCAAATATTGTACTAGGGTTTAGAATGCTTGCCTTCCATGTGTATGTGGGTGGGTTGCACTTTTGAAAGTTTTCATCTTCCCTCCAATATCCTATTTTTGAAAAGATTGAATCAACACGCAATTCGAAAACAGTACAAAAAAGTCATTCGGGAAATTTTCAAATAAATATGAAAATAAACTAGATGGAATTTGAGAGACAACAGAAAAAGAATCAAGTCAAATGGAGTTGTATTTTAGAAACTAGAGCCAGTCAAAGTTCAGGTCAAAATCTGTTTTTAATAAAAATCAGAAAAAGAAAACGGTTCGGAGGGCTTACGCTTTCCATTGATGAAAGCGTATTCCGGGGAAATACGTTTCCACTTAAAAACGTTTCGGCGGGGCTGGTTCACTGACAGTGGGTCCATCGGGCCCACTGGTCAGGTTTGACCAGTCACCCCCCGCCTCCTTCCTCCTCTGGCCGAGCGGAGGCGGGGCTCTGGCGATTGCCGCCGACGAACGGCGGCTCCCCACGGGGTTCTGAGGGGGGATGGATCCGCTGGTCCAGGGCGGTCCTCCCGGTGGTCGATAGGCTGGCGGGGATGAAGGGGGTCGCCGGCGGCGAGCTCCTCAGCGGGTGGTGGCTTCTGGTGGATCGGGGTCTCGGCCTACAATGGCTCCCGACAGATCTAGCGGGGTTGGGCGGCTCTATACGGTCTAGGGGAATCGGATGGTGGCGCTGGAAGGACTAGGGAGCTCCGGCTACGGCGAATTTAGCCGAGGGACAGCGACGGCCGAAGTTGCCGGAGGCGGAGAAGACGGCGGTTCCAGATGGATTTGAGTGAGGGGGAGAACTCTACGGCTTGCCTGAGGATGCTCACGAGCTCGAGCGAGGTCTGGGGGGGCCATTTATAGCCGGGGAAGGTCGGTTCGATGGCGGCAGTGGATAAGAACGCCGGCGAACCGCCGCTCTGTTGCTAGCAGGGCGATGTGGCGCTGGTCGGCGCTAACCGACGAGCTCGCGGATGAGCTCGAGCTATTCCAGAGGGTAGCTGGCGCGCGGGGAAGGCTCGGGCGGCGCTGCCAAGGCCGGGGCCTGCTGCGGCCATCCGCTAGCCGCCACGGCCGACCTGACGGTGGCGCTGCGGGGCTCCAGGAGGTGGCCAGAGCGACTCTGCGACGAGAGAGGGGTCGGGCGCGTTGGCTGCGAGTGGAAATGGATCAGGACGGGCGCGGGGAGGCGGCAGCGGGACGCGGTGACTCGGGCGCACGCACGTGCAAAACGCGCGTTCTGCTCGCGCCCAGAGCACGCACGCGAGGTGCTTGGCAAAATGACAATGCCTGCCAGGGGGCTCTAATCCACATGAGGTTTAGCAGGGTGGGGCTATAGACCAATGTAGAGCCATGAGACATACTGGTTAGGCAAAGCAAGCAGGTTCATAATGCAAACTAAAAACTATGCCAACTCTGTCCATGAACACAAGGTGCTCGACAGAATGCAATGGGCATCTAGGCATCTTCTCTGGTGGCCAAAATTCCCAGATCAGAGTCTCTTTGGATGATAAAGAGGGTGGCAAGGTTAGTTTGACAAAAGCAAAAACTTCCTAGTGCAAGTTTTTGAGAAAACCAGATCTGGACAGAAAATATATGCCATTATTGCATGTGCTTAAAAACTTCTAATGGGGCTGATCTCCTGGACTTAAGAGTTTGGTAGGGTGGACTACAAGCAGGAAAAAACCCAAGATTAATAGAGCAAAATAAAAATAGGTTGTAGTGTAAACTACAAACTGAACCAGATTTGAAAACTTGAGGTAGGGCTCAAAATCCCCAAATGACTAAGAGAAGTTTTTGCATAAAAGTGATTTAGGAACATCACATGTCATCCCCAAATTTTGGTGGAATTATTAAATGAATTAATCAAAGGGTTGTAGTGCAAAAAGGGACTCTAACACTTATGAGTAACCATTTTAAAAGAAATAAAACTTAGGAAAAAAATTATAGAAATAATTCCACTGATAAGAGAAATGTTTTTGAGAAGGTATACAAGTCCAACAATATTTTTGAAAAGTTCCATTTGGAGGGAAAAACTCCACAATTCAGAAGAAAGGAGTGATTCTGAAATTAGAAGATAATCCAGAAAATCAAAATTTAATTTCCTGGCAAAAAAATTTAATTAATAAAACATGGTCAAAATTTTTGGGGTGTTACAACACTACCCCCCTTAAGAAAAATCTCGTCCTCGAGATTTGCTGAGAATGGTATAAAAAAATATTACTCCTACTGCCATGCAATAATAACTCGAAGATTAAAATAATCTGCTCACGCGATATGACGAGGCTATAGCGAGAGGGCAGATAATTGGTACAACTACAGTGGGATACTGGTACTGCGTGGAAAAATTCTATGGTAGGGGAAACCGAGAAATTTCTACTATTGGCTAGGGTAAATTTATAATAAATTTCTAAATTTCTAAATTTCGCTGGTCGCACCCGAGTGCATAGTTCTCTCTGGCTGACAAGTGGACCCGGGGCCCACTGTCAGTCTCTTCTTCCTCTTCCGTCTCTCTTCTTCCTTCTCTCTCTCGCGCGCGTCCGCGCTTTCTCCACCTGCGACACCTAGCGAGTAGGGCACCTAGGCCGTACTGCGGTAGTGCGCGGCGCGCTAGCTGCCAGCGCAGCGTGCACTCACCTCGCGGGCCAGTGCGCTGTTGGCACTGCTCGCGGATTCGCCTCTGAACACCAGCGATCGAGCGACGAGCGGCACTGGTGGACTTCGCCCACCGTACACCGATCTCGAGCTATAAAATGGCCGCGGTGCTCCACTCTCCTTCCTCACACCTGGCCTCGCTTCTCCTTCTCCTTCCTTCCCCTCCATTGCTGTCTGCAGGAGCTCGAGACGAGGCTCTAATGGCGGAGGTGATGCCGGATTGGTACATGATCCTGATGTGCGGAGGGTTGGCGGCATTGCTGGGGTTCTCCAGGCTCTTGTGCGCGATGATCCTTGATGATCGTCGTGATGCTGCTGCTCGAGTGTTAGCTCTTCGCGGCGGCGGTGATCATGAGGATTAGGTGCTGGTGTCGGGTGCTAACTGCTGTCAGTGTGCTGGAGGCAATCTACACTAGAATAATTACCCACAAATTTCTCCTTCAGAAACTGTGGTGTGTTAGTGAGGTGATCAGTTAGGTGCAAAATGTGTACGTGGTTTAGCAATTAGTGCCTGTGGTCGAGTGGTAGTGGTTGTGAGCCTGCTGTCGCGGTGCTGCGTGAATTAAAATTTATGTCATGGAGAATTAATTGTTGCAATAACTCAAAGGAAAGTCCCACCTCGGAATTTTCTGAGAGCGAAAACAGTTAATCAAAAATAACAACAGTAAGTAAATTGCTCACATTAATTGAAACCAAACAATTAATTCACCACACAAACTTAGGATACAACGCATAAGCTGCAACACATGCTAGGCTAATAAACACAGAAGTGGCATCTATGACGCAAGCGTAAAATATGCTGGGTCCTGAGAAAAAGTTTCCGGCACTGGGGCACAATCTTCTTCTACCGGGGAAAGCGGATTGACTAGTCGAAGAACGCGCCTCTCCTGGTCTGGCCTCAGTGGTTTGCCAATAGCGATCTGAGGATTCAAATCGGCGAGGCTCTGGAGATAACCCATTACTCGCTGGGCCAAACGCTCTTGAGCGATGACATACTGGGCAAGGTTGGCCAGTACTGGGTCCCTCTCAATTCGCCCACCGAGAAAAGATGCTACTTCTCCGGGTGCTGCACGACTCGGGAAGTAATAATACCCCCTTTCGCTGGCATAGGGTACTGCGAAGCGAAGACGAGTAATCGCTTCGTACGCAGCAGCTTCTATGGCCATTTGGGGAGTCGGCATAGATTTCCCCACGAAGGAAACTTCCGTTGGGTCTTGGTTTGGGTTTGCGGGAGGGATGTGCACTACTGCCCAATATTTCGAGGTGGATGGGGTGATTCTCGATTTGAGCATCTCATACTGGGGTGGATGGCTAGAACTCATGGTACTACAGGTAAAGTCCCACAATATTTTTACAAAACTACCTGGGGTTGCATCTGGAGTTCTCAGATAAATACTAGGGCTCGGCATGGCAAAGAAATGGCTGTGAGAGTTGTGCAAAAAGGGAGGGATGCTTGGTAAGGTCACGGGGTGGCCTCTTATATAGCATCAGGGATGGGTTACCGATAGCGGTATGGGGGCAACTAGTTTGTCGGTTCTGCTCTATGGGGTCGGGGTCAAAGCCACAGATACACATATCTCACAAAAGTGACGTGTTACTGTGGGAGTCGTCGGGGTGGTTTTTGGTAGCTACGCTCGGAATAAAAAAAATGCAACCGCACGCCAACAGGCTTATGCGAGGCTACTAAACAAAACAAAGGCGCACAAGCAGTCTGCATCCATTCAAGGCGAGTACAAGGTCACACTATTACAAGGCGTAGAAATACTAAGACTCGATACTACTCGAGTGGCTTAGTCTACCTCGTTAATATCTAAGCGGGCGTGCCTGGTGGTCGTCGAGGCTTCTCCATGGGCTTCACCATCGTGGTTTGCTGGGCGGGGTTGAGGAGCTGCAGGGTCGGGGTAGCGATGATGACCATCGCGGGGGTTGTTGGCCACAATCCTGTTGGAGCGTGTTCCCAAAAGGCGACGAAACACTTCTGGGGACACCAAAGCATTTCGGTCGATGGCAGGGGCAGACCTCAGGGAGTCGATTGGTTGCCCGAACAGCACAACTGGGTTGTCGGCGTCGGGCTCCTCTTCTCCTCTTGCCGGGGCTCGATGAACAAGCTCTCCACGAGCGGCGATCAGGTCAAGGGTGATCTGATCGAATAGTGCCTCTAGTGCACTTACATAGCGCACCAGATGCAGCAATGCAGGGTCCGTCTCATGGTCTCCGTTGGCAACCTGGGGTGGCCTACCATACCCGTCACGGCTGGGGTAGTAGTAGAACGAGCGGCAGTTAACTCTGGGCGACAGGTGCCGGAGTTGAACTACAGCCTCTCGAGCAGCTAGCTGAATGGCTTGTGGCTCAAAGGAAGTTGTCCTTCCGGTGAACCTGTAGGGGCGTTCTGGCGACATACCCCTACCATAGACGTGCACAGTGGCCCAGAATTGACGGCTCTCACCGCTCATGGGCCCTTGGTACACAACATACTTTGGGGGCTCTTCAAATGCAAGGCACGACGGGTGAGGTTTGCTAGCACGGTCACAAAACCTCCAAGGTCGGTTGCTGTGGTCTCATTGTGAACAATGGGGCCAGGCATCTTGGCTCGGTTTTGGGGTAGAGGCTATGCGGTGCTGGGTTGGGGCTAGCGTTCCCTTTTTATAGAAAAAGAGGACGGAGTCTTCCTTCGCACGCTTGCGAATGAGACAATTTAGGTGTCGGTCACTGGCGCGTGATCGACAGGCTAGGCCGATAGGTTAGGCACCGACTGCCAAAAAAGGTGTCGGGGTCACTGTGTGGCTATCTTACACGAGAAGCTTGACTGGGTTTAGGTTAAGGTCTGGTGGGTTGGTTAACCTAGGTTTATCGACCTGGCTAAGATAGGATTAGCCAATGGTTAGCTTGGCTCTGATACCAAGGTTGTCGGGACCGGTTTTCCAGGATATTAATTTCCCAGTAAATGGCCCTTGTGCTCACCAGCCCCAGGATTACTGTTAGCTGATGAGACACCAACTTGATACAGAAATTCCAAGCAAAATACAAAATATGAAGTACAAGACCATTCTGGCCTATGAGTACAACAAATGGTTTCTAGTGGTTGATGGCGGAAGCGGTTTGCGGATCATCAGCGTCTATGGGACTCCATTTCCCACAGGAACAGCTGATCTGGATAACTCCTATCTTTGCGTAACTGCGGTCTTCGATGCCTAGGTTCCGGGCTGTCGTCGTTGCGCTTCTCTCCAAGCGAGAAATCTGGCCAAGACAATAGACAGGGACAAGCCAGTGAGTACTTTGAATGTACTCACAAACATTATGAACACAGGTATAATATAACAGATGGTAATCATGCTCTGAAATATTTTCATGATCACTTAGCCAGTCACGAAGTAAAATTCATGCCGCATGCAAACAGGTTAATAAATATGAAAAGTAATCTAGATAATAAGAATAAAATAAACCGATCGGGTGTCTAAAACGACGCCTCGAAAGGATAAAAATATAAAGCATGCCTCAGTCGGGCGTCTGAGCGACGCCACATAAAGGGCTTGTAAAGGAAATTAAATAATCAGCATGCCACAGTCGGGCATCTCCGCGACACCACATAAAGGGCTTATAAAGAAATAAATAGCAGGCATGCCACAGTCGGGCGTCTCAGCGACACCACATAAAGGGCTTATAAAGAAATAAATAACAAGCATGCCACAGTCGGGCGTCTCAGCGACACCACATAAAGGGCTTATAAATAAAGTAAATAACAAACGTGCCACAGTCGGGCGTCTGAGCGACACCACATAAAGGGCTTATAAAGGAATTAAATAACAAGCGTGCCACAGTCGGGCGTCTGAGCGACACGACATAAAGGGCTTATATAGGAATAAACACAGTGAGTATCCAGGAGGTAGAACCGTCCCGGGGATACTCAATAATTCAAATAATACAAATGGTTAGTCCATAACAATAATAATCATAATCGTCACATGTCATGATCAATGTTCTGGTTTAGCAGTTTTTCCCCCGAAGACCGACACTAAGACCGACACTTGACCTATCCCAGACTGTAGTCCTTAACCATGGACACGGCTATTCGAATAGATGTAATCTCTGCAGAGAGTGTACTCTTTACCCATGAGTAACGGATTCCTTTAGTCCATCGGGACTAATTCCGTTTACGGTCTTTTACTTGAAAACACACCTGACCCGCACACACCAGCTTAACTTACCGGTGTCTGGAATCACCCACGACACCCATTAAGCAAAACTCTAAGTGGGGAGGCTACAACCTCGACTAGCATGGGATCACAAAATTTATAACGCGCGCAAACTAGGGGAGCTACCCCCTCGGTTCCAACTGGAAACACCCATGCCCCCGGACCAGGTGGCATGTCTACCGGATGCAGCCGGTATCTTCCACCATGGCCTCTCTGTACGGTGTGTGCTAAGAAAGGGGTTGACAACTTACTGAACCGTACCCTACCTAAGGCAGGGACAAGTGGTAGCACAAAGCAAGTATGGGGGTTACTGGCACAAGACTCGATCTATGGTCGTCTTAGGAGGTTTTAGTATTCCCTGCATGATTAGTATAACAAATATATTCCACACCAACAAACAGAATCACCACTCATCATACCTCACCATGCCTTACTGAATATGCTCGTTTCAACGAAATATCAGTATCAAGCTCGTGTCTACCCACGACAGAGACTTTTCCGGATTCCTTCCGGTAGGCATGAAAGACATACGTGGGTGAATACTGTCACAAGTATATCAATTCCAACAGCAAGGAATTTCCATCATGCACACAGGGACATGATCATAACATCACAAGAAATAATGCATGTTCCAATCAGCTTGGTGTTGTAGCTATATCAAAACAACACACGGCAAATATTATACTAGGGTTCAGAATGCTTGCCTTCCATGTGTATGTGGGTGGGGTGCACTTTTGAAAGTTTTCATCTTCCCTCCAATATCCTATTTTTGAAAAGATTGAATCAACACGCAATTCAAAAACAGTACAAAAAAGTCGTTCGGGAAATTTTCAAATAAATATGAAAATAAACTAGATGGAATTTGAGAGACAACAGAAAAAGAATTAAGTCAAATGGAGTTGTATTTTAGAAACTAGAGCCAGTCAAAGTTCAGGTCAAAATCTGTTTTTAATAAAAATCAGAAAAAGAAAACGGTTCGGAGGGCTTACGCTTTCCATTGATGAAAGCGTATTCCGGGGAAATACGTTTCCACTTAAAAACATTTCGGCGGGGCTGGTTCATTGACAGTGGGTCCATCGGGCCCACTGGTCAGGTTTGACCAGTCACCCCCCGCCTCCTTCCTCCTCTGGCCGAGCGGAGGCGGGGCTCCGGCGATTGCCGTCGACGAACGGCGGCTCCCCATGGGGTTCTGAGGGGGGGATGGATCCGCTGGTCCAGGGCGGTCCTCCCGGTGGTCGATAGGCTGGCGGGGATGAAGGGGGTCACCGGCGGCGAGCTCCTCAGCGGGTGGTGGCTTCTGGTGGATCGGGGTCTCGGCCTACAATGGCTCCCGACCGATCTAGCGGGGTTGGGCGGCTCTATACGGTCGAGGGGAATTGGATGGTGGCGCTGGAAGGACTAGGGAGCTCCGGCTATGGCGAATTTAGCCGAGGGACAGCGACGGCCGAAGTTGCCGGAGGCGGAGAAGACGGCGGTTCCAGATGGATTTGAGTGAGGGGGAGAACTCTACGGCTTGCCTGAGGATGCTCACGAGCTCGAGCGAGGTCTGGGGGGGCCATTTATAGCCGGGGAAGGTCGGTTCGACGGCGGCAGTGGATAAGAACGCCGGCGAACCGCCGCTCTGTTGCTAGCAGGGCGATGTGGCGCTGGTCGGCGCTAACCGACGAGCTCGCGGATGAGCTCGAGCTATTCCAGAGGGTAGCTGGCGTGCGGGGAAGGCTCGGGCGGCGCTGCCAAGGTCGGGGCCTGCTGCGGCCGTCCGCTAGCCGCCACAGCCGACCTGACGGTGGCGCTGCGGGGCTCCAAGAGGCGGCCAGAGCGACTCTGCGACGAGAGAGGGGTCGGGCGCGTTGGCTGCGAGTGGAAATGGATCAGGACGGGCGCGGGGAGGCGGCAGCGGGACGCGGTGACTCGGGGGCACGCACGTGCAAAACGCGTGTTCTGCTCGCGCCCAGAGCACGCACGCGAGGTGCTTGGCAAAATGCCAATGCCTGCCAGGGGGCTCTAATCCACATGAGGTTTAGCAGGGTGGGGCTATAGACCAATGTAGAGCCATGAGACATGCTGGTTAGGCAAAGCAAGCAGGTTCATAATGCAAACTAAAAACTATGCCAACTCTGTCCATGAACACAAGGTGCTCGACAGAATGCCATGGGCATCTAGGCATCTCCTCTGGTGGCCAAAATTCCCAGATCAGAGTCTCTTTGGATGATAAAGAGGGTGGCAAGGTTAGTTTGACAAAAGCAAAAACTTCCTAGTGCAAGTTTTTGAGAAAACCAGATCTGGACAGAAAATATATGACATTATTGCATGTGCTTAAAAACTTCTAATGGGGCTGATCTCCTGGACTTAAGAGTTTGGTAGGGTGGACTACAAGCAGGAAAAAACCCAAGATTAATAGAGCAAAATAAAAATAGGTTGTAGTGTAAACTACAAACTGAACCAGATTTGAAAACTTGAGGTAGGGCTCAAAATCCCCAAATGACTAAGAGAAGTTTTTGCATAAAAGTGATTTAGGAACATCACATGTCATCCCCAAATTTTGGTGGAATTATTAAATGAATTAATCAAAGGGTTGTAGTGCAAAAAGGGACTCTAACACTTATGAGTAACCATTTTAAAAGAAATAAAACTTAGGAAAAAAATTATAGAAATAATTCCACTGATAAGAGAAATGTTTTTGAGAAGGTATACAAGTCCAACAATATTTTTGAAAAGTTCCATTTGGAGGGAAAAACTCCACAATTCAGAAGAAAGGAGTGATTCTGAAATTAGAAGATAATCCAGAAAATCAAAATTTAATTTCCTGGCAAAAAATTTTAATTAATAAAACATGGTCAAATTTTTTGGGGTGTTACAAAGATGAATCTCATCTGGGAAACTACAGAAGCGGAAGGCAAATATTGAGCCTTCACTGATGTTTGAATGTCCTTGCAACTTTAGGCTAGTGGCTATATATGGATAATTGCCCGCCCAACCTTCGTCCTCTTGAGGAAGACTTCGATATTGTACCGTGGGTGTTGAATGGATACCTTCCTCGCCTCTTGACCATGCAGGTGGTTTGAGAGGTAATCATCGGTGAACTGCTTTGGAAAGAACTGAAAACAAAGATATGCATAAATAACTGTTCTAAATTTTTGAAATGGCACAAGGGGAAAAAAACAAGGTCAAAGAGTTAGTAATATTCTATAGTTGACTGATGTCTTCTTCATTGTGCAAACAAAGATCTAGCTGTTATTCGTCGCAAGTTTGTTTATCCTAACAATCTTTCTGAATTTCTTGACTTGACTGATATTCATGGACATCTCATTTTCCCATATGCAAAATGGGTCGAACAGTGCGTCTAAACCTCTGAAAGGAGGACCTACATGTGCAAGACCAAATTGTTAGAAACCTAAATATTAGAATGATTCATGCAACTCCACAATAATGTGTTACTAGCCAAAGGACGATGCATGTGCAAACCTCGATGGTAAACCTCATTGCCTCTCATTGTTTCTCTACAACACATATAAGGCAGATCTTGATCAGGTTATCTGAGAGTTGTCATACTATCAGTAGAATATGTTAATGAAAAATAGAAAAATTGTATATTCAATAGATTAACTCGACCTAGACCAACCTTATGCCATTAGCGATGAGGCGTATCATAGAGCAACCAAGCTGCTACACACCAACGCCGAAGACCTCTACAACACTACGAAGACCCAAGGATAACATAGACCTTGCTAAACAATTTGGAAATAGAGCAATTGTATATGTTTCTTGTCTATTTAGTACAGCCAAACTCGATTTATTTCTCACATGCATAACAATACAAACTGTACCCACAACAAATGAACATCAGATTGCAGAATTGAACCAAAGAGTTAACTGGACAGCGGAACAAATGAACCAAACAGTTAACTGAGCACCACATTGCACAAAAAAACATATACTAGAAGATAAGACAGTTAACCAAACCAATAATGCTTGATAACTACTAGGAAATGAAGCAATTGTTGGACCAAACTATTAACTGAACATTATATTTTACAAGATCATATTGCATATTAACATTGCAGAGGACAATTCACTAGAAGGCACCGGCGGTGGCGTCAAGAAAATACTATGAACTGTATTTTTAAGTAGCCAACCGCGTGGCGGCGTCGACGGTGGCATCGAAGGCGAGGTGCTCATCCAAGATCTGGCAGTCGGCACGCATGGCATCCATCGCGACCTCATCCGCGTGTGCGGCCGTGATTTGCTTCTCCACTGCCAGATGCTCCTGAGCTCCTTGCTATACTGCGTGCAAAATGGCTGTGGGCGACACTTATTTGGAGGACGAGGCAATGATTTGGGCGGCAGGTGTCGCGCCATCGGTCGGGGCATGTGGGATGGAGAAGGAGGAGGAGGATGGGGATGGGCTGTGGATTACCTGACTATATCGACAAGTTCGCACAACAAGAAGAAGGGTCACCGGCGAGGAGGCGGCGCTGCAAGTTAGCAGTGATGGTTTGAACTTGGAAAGGAAGGAGGAACAGTGAAAATGTGGCTTCTGGTCGGGGGGAGGGGCGGGGAGCTAGATATTTTCGCGGTTGCCGAAAATTTTCACTCGGTGCCGCGAGAAACTAGCATGAAGTGTGGTTGAAGCGCGGGCGGTGGACTGTAGATGACGAAGCTTCCGACGTAAGCCATACAAGAGGGTGTGCCAAGATATTTTATATCGCATCGCACATGATTCTTGCTAGTAAACTGTTTGTGGTGTACCTGATTTTTTCATTTTGATTTGAAAGACAAAATTGTGTTACGGAGGGCAAGGACGGTGTTTGATTTGCTAGAACATTTATCTATAGTGAACATGCAACTATATGAGTATCGTGTTAAAATTTGAAATTATTCATGGTTGTTTGGCCTTTTTAATACATTAATTGAGTTTCTAGGCATTTAATGTGCATAATTCAAATTTGAACTACAAGCACATGCTCCAGTGCACCAAAATGAGTTGAAAAAACAAATATGTGTCCTTGGGCGAATGTTTAGGTCCCATGCAAGAAATGAAAATGAATTTCAAACACCTCGGCACCGTGGTTCGGCTGGAAACATTGAGATACTTGGTTTTTAAATTCTTGTAAATCAAAAAATCGCCTGAAAACACGAAACTTGGCACGGTATCATGAAATGGCACCAACATGTTGTGGTAAAAAAATTGTCCGATTTGGGACAAGTTTTGGTGTAACCTTCTTACAAAACAGAGCTTCTCTCAAGAAGCCTCATGGTTCCGGGAGGGTACGTGACACCTCTGTGTGCGAAACGACATAGACCGCCTCTTCCCGCCTTGATTTTTTTCAGGGGCAACATAGACCAATAGGAGTATCGTGCTAATTTTAGGAGTTAATGCGGGTTCGTCTAGCCTTTTTATACATTAGCTGAGTTTTATAAGCATTTAATGTGCACAATTCAAATTTGAACTACATGCACATGCTCCAATGCACCAAAGCTGGTTGAAAAATCATATGTGTGTCCTTGAGTGAAATTTTAGGTCCCATGCAAGAAATGGGAATGAATTTCAAACATCTAGGCATCGTAGCTCGGCCGGAAACATTGAGAAACTTAGTTTTTAAATTCCTGTAAATCCAAAACTCGCCCGAAAATCATGAAACTTGGTGTGGTCTCATGACATGGCACCAACATACAGTGGTAAAATTTTCGTCTGATTTGGAACAAGTTTTGGTGTAAGCTTCTTACAAAACGGAGCTTCCCTCAAGAAGCCTCGTGGTTCCGAGAGGGGACATGTCACCTCTGTGTCCGAAACGACGTAGACCGCCCCTCTTCTCGCCTTGATATTTTTTACAAAGGCAACATAGTCCAACAAGAGTTCTGTGGTGAATTTTGAAATTATTCAGGGTTCGTTTTGCCTTTTTATACATTATTTGAGTTTTCTATGCA
Source organism: Thinopyrum elongatum (assembly GCA_011799875.1). NCBI lineage: Eukaryota > Viridiplantae > Streptophyta > Magnoliopsida > Poales > Poaceae > Thinopyrum > Thinopyrum elongatum. Next base: position 489,054,691 of record CM022303.1, on the reverse strand, counting down.
TTTAATGTGCATAATTCAAATTTGAGCTACATGCACATGCTCAAGTGCGCCAAGATGTGTTGAAAAAACATATATGTGTCCTTGGGTGAATGTTTAGGTCTCATGCAAGAAATAAGAATGAATTTTAAACATTTGGGCGTCATGGCTCGACCGGAAACATAGAGAAACTTGGTTTTTAAGTTCCTGTAAATCCAAAACTCGTTTGAAAATCATGAAACTCATCATGTTGCCTTCACATGGTACCAACATGTTGTGGTAAATTTTTTGTCTGATTTATGAAGGCGCACACATTAACAACCAACAAAGTCATTTTGGAACAAGTGATGTCACGTTACAATATTTTTCTTTTGAAGCTCTGTCACACTACAATCGGAAACACACGTATATTATTGAAACCGTGGGCATTCTACTTAGCATTTACGTGCCGCCACGCGTCCCCTTTTTTATTGGCTAGGAGGCGTCGTGCGGGGTAGCTATTTGAGTACGGGAGGCGTGCGGTCCGACCCCTGCGCGTGCTTATCAGGAGGCGAGCCCTTTGACCTCCATCCGCCGCCCACCTCTCTCCCGACGTCTCCATTAATGGCGCCTGAGCCCTTGTTTTATGGCGTGCCTATGTCTTAGTCAACTGAGATTTAAGAGAGAAAAAATAAAATCTGAAAAAAAAATTGCACGGATCTTGATGTAAGATCTGACGGACATACATAGCATCGACTGTGACTTATAGCAAGACTGATATGAATATAAGGACAATGACAGTGGATAATAATTGTCTTACATATTTAGGAAGATAATTAAAAATGCCACATGCGGCAACACCCGAAATACACAAGGGCAAAAGAAGAAGGAAGACGCAGACAACGATCTAGCTCGCTGATCTCTACTTTCTTGATGCGTTGCTGCAGGCCGCGGAGACTAGTTCCCGCGGCAAGCGGCGATGATCTCTTTCATGTCCTCAATACACTGCTTGGTAGCATCCACGGATTCCTCCACCAGCCTTTCACGCTCAATGCGGAGCATGGCATTCTCGTCCATAAGTATCTTGACAATGACGCCCATCCTCTTCAACAAGGCAGTGGTCTCCTCGTGCTCCTTCGCCCTTCCAAGGATCTTCACCCTCAGCAGGTCGCGCTCGGTGCGGAGCTTCGCCTTATCCTCCCCTAGCCCCCGGATGACGTGGGTAGCATTTTCAAATGAGTTATTCATCTCGTCCTCCAGCTCCATCCAGCCGGAGATTCGATCCATTAGGTTATCGAGCATAGCGCGCATGCGGCTATGAGAGTCCTCGCCTGCCCGCGAGACATTTTCCCAGGCCACTGCGGTGCGGGAGGACCTCTTTGCTGCATCTGCGGCCCGACGGGACATCTCTGCTACTTCCGTGGCGCGGCCGGACCAGCCTGCTGCATCGACGGCGCGGCGGGACCTTTGTGCTGCTACGACGACGCGGCGGGACATGTCGGCTGCTTTCGCAGTGAGGCGGGGCATCTCTCGTGCGTCCGCTTCCATGCTCGCCTCTCCCTGGTGGTAATTTCTCGACCCAGAACTCATGCGGGCCATGGTAGACGCAAGGGAACGACGATGAAAGACTTGTTTGTTTTTGTGGATGAGGAGTTGAGGAGGAATGTGCAGTCATCTTGGATTAGGTAGTATTTATAACCGAGTACTAATACGCTCCTAAGTGGGAAACCGTTTAGGTTTTGATCAATGTGAGCAGGTTAGCGTGGTAGTAATTTGGAATGTGACGGGATGCAAGCTCAAAATTTATTGACGATTCTAGTTTCGAAGTGCGGCACAATTCCTGGATGGCGTAACATGGGCACACGTTCCCGGTCACGTACGTGGCGTTTGCACCATAGGGTGCACCACAATAGGCGATGTCAGCACACGACTTCTTCCATCAACCGTGCGCGCTCGTTATTACCATCGCGCATGCTTCTTTTAGTTAGAATGTGTGTCCGTCTAGCGCACACACCTTAATCTGTCTAACTGTTTCTGTTATCCGTGTGATGTGTATGCCGTCAATCGCAGATACCTTGATCTGGCTGACCGTTTCTGTTGTGTTGTCTAATCACAAACAGTTCATTCGAGTGAACTGTATGCCATAATCGCGCACACACCTTGATCTATCCGACCTTTCTGTTGTGTTGCCTAATCACAAACAGTTTATTCGAGTGAACTATATGCCGTATATCGCACACACCTTCATCTGGCTGCCCGTTTCTGTTGTTAAGCTCATCGCAAACAGTTCATTCGAGTGAATTGTATGCCATGCTTTGCACACGCAACTATAATCCGAAATGTGTTTGTTGTCTCCGCCATCGCAAACATTTTGTTTCTTTTTTGATGGTTTTATTACATCACCGTTTGCGATTAATGCATCGCAAACAGTTTCGTCGAAGGGTCTCTGATTGTAGTGTCACGTTTGGACCATCCTACAGTAGTACCTTCTCCCTAAAATAAGCTGCCTCTCTCCAGCACAAAAAATAAGCCGCCTCTTAAATTTTTGTTGAGACTTCTAAATCAGTTATCCCATAACTAGCTTTGAAGCCCCAATACAAAAGAAAGACGGCTTATGAGAAAAGCTAGGGAGGAAGCGGCTTATTTTTTAAGCTGCCAAAAGAACTGGCCCAACTTGTTTGGTTCGGGGGAATTAGAGATGGGGAATGGGAGTTGAGGGGTGAGGAGGTTAAAATTCCACTATTTGATTTGAGGGAATGGGAGTTTAAGTGGCAAGGGAAATGGGAGTTGAGGAAGTCAATTCCCACCTGTTAATTCGTGAGCAGAGTTCTATCCCACGCTAATTTCCGTCATATGCCAAACAAGGAAATGACAGTAAAAATCTACTTTCCATGCCTAATTCCTTCATAAACATCCTTGTGAAAACTCCCATTCCCTTGCCCAAGTATCTACCATTCTTAAGAAGTTGCTCTCCACTACTCCCTATTCTCTCACCATGCACACTGTCCACATCAGCAATGTGCCACGTCGTTGCAAGTTGTCCACGTCATCAAATAGATCCTCACATATACTAAAAAAAATTTCTCCCTATCTCTCGGCCAGGCACAGGCCACACAGCCACGATGTGCGCGTGAAACTGACACAGATCGACGCGGAGAATTAGTGCCAAGCGAGCACGCAATACATCCAAGCACATGCATGTCTACACTTAATTCGTTGTTGTGAGTTACTATTGCCGAAACCCATGCATGCAGTTAATTATGGCTAAATTGGATCATGCCTTCCCTATCTCACACGTAACATTTATTTCTGATTGCGTTATCATCTCCATCCCACTCTCCTTGCATTCCGTCTCCTCTCCTTCCTATTTACTCTTTCTCTTCATCTTCTGCGTCCTGCTCCACTCCCAAAAATAAATCAACCCCTTGGTCTGGATTCACTTCAAAAATATATAGCCATCCATTGTAGATCAACCAAATTGAAACACCTCACCTTTAGGAGCGATGGTGGCGTTGATGGGGAGGTGTCACTGCCGGCCAATCCTTTGTGAGTCGTCGCCGCCAGAGACCCGCGCGTTGTTGCCGACCAAAGCCCATGTAATCTTCGTAGTTGAACCAAGCCCTGCACCGCGTTGCCAATGAATCAAGCCCCGTTGGCTCCGTTGCCCCAAGCCATGCACCCCGGCGTCGACCAGAGATCCAGGTGGGCCAGACGTACCACCGTCGGCGTCCTCCTCCATCGTATGCTGCACCAAAGGTGGGGCTCTCCTTCCTATCTACTCCGTGTCTCCTTAGATATGAGCAAAAAAATTGAGTTCACTTCAGTTTGAAGATCTGTTTGTGTGTCGTACGAACTACTATGAAACCTTATTTTTAGAAGAAAGCTTTGTCCCATCTTTGGCCACCTCCTCCACGTCAGCAAGTCCGGTATTTCTCTCTCACCTATAATCCTCTCTAACTCAAGCACTGCTGGCAAGCATGTGTCAAAATATGATGGATCGTATTCATCTCCCCGATCTGGTTGGTTTTGATTAGAAGCAGTAGATGGTGAAAAAATCGTTTTTGTTTTTTTATCGTTCTTGAAGGAATAAAACAGATGAAACTTACCATGTACTACCTGCAACTATAGTCTGCATCTCTCTCACACGCATATTAGTATAAATCATATTGATATTTTTATTGCATCCTTTGATTGATTTGTAGAATCAGAGCATATGACATAGTGTAGTTCATCGTCAATATGTTCTTTCCTGGCACTATTATTTCAATGACATGAAATCAATCTAATACTCGAGTGGTACCATTATGCATGTGAGTGACATTGTCCTTCTTCTATTGCAGGTGCTCAAAACGGAATGTTTTGTTTGATCGCTGATAGGCATTCGGAGGCACATGCATTGCATCCAAAAGAATGAGGCAAGGAGCTCTAATTATCTGATATGTTTTTTGTTTGGAGATAGATGCTGGAATAGTAACTGATGTTCAGTTTCAAGCATGTGCATGTATAACTACAATCAAATAATCTTCTGTAAGGCTAAGCACTTAGGATATTATGTCTCCAAACCTGTAGCATCTCTTGATATGTGGTTACCTATCACTACATGATTGTTCTGGTTTAATGACACATAGCCTAAAAGGTTTGTCCTTGCTGAGAGTATCAAATATGACCCGTTCTGATCATCATTTGGTTTAATTGTTCTATGATGGCTAGCAGCCTATTGAAAAAGGTGTGACAAAATGGAGTGTATATGTTGTCCTACTCCATTTAAAAAAAGGTTGTCCTACTCACGACCTATGCCATTTTGTACACCTTTGGTTATTCTCTCAAAAATGGATCATGGTGGACATGTTGCAATCTAATACCCATTTGGGTGCATTACATCTGAAGACTCACGAATTAAGATGAAATTTCTTTGTTTTTTTTACTCTGATGCACTTCTAATAGACTATCAAATTATTCTATTCCGTGTTAGCGATGCATTCCAATTAATCAAATGTGGAGAGATACTATGGTAGTACACAAATTGTCTTGAATTTTCTTAGGAATCTGGTTAACCATATCATTCCATAAAGGTTAAGAAAAAGTCAATTTAGTAATGCAAATTCAATTAAAGGTTCTCATACACTAATTTTCATTACAAATTTTATCCATATGCAGTGCTATAAATTCCCGCAGCAACGCGCGGGGTATCATCTAGTTTACCAAACAGGCTGCGACACCCTCCTCCCACTCGAAAAAAAGGCTGTCCCTCCGTCATCTGCTATCCTCCTGCCGCTCCTCCTCTTCCGTTGGGCCACGGGGATGTGCGCCCGCAAACCCTACGCCTTCTCTCACTATCTCTCTTTCACACGGAGAACAAACAATGGCCAACCACGGAGATGCGGCGACGATGGTCCACTCCTCGCTGCCCCCGCCACCCACGAGGTGCATGTCGGGGCTCGGACGTCGCGTCGGTGCCGTGTCCTGTGCCTAGAAGGAGCTCATGGAGCCTGCGGGCATCTACTAATTGATCTATATCCAAGTTTTCCCTTGTATGATGCTTGCTAATTTTATCTGGTAAAACTTTCCCACATCATGAGTGCAGGCCTTCTACCTCTTCGTTTATATGCTTGTGAGGGCTGAACAATTTTTTTTCAAGATTTCTTCTGGTTTTCTAGAGTTTAATCTGTTGTGAATGGAGTTTGCAGGGAGGAGGCAACCGCCTCAAGTTGCTTCCCTCATGGATGGAGTGTCGTGGTTCACCGTCATGTTGCTAGCTGCCCACGCTGCCAACATGAGCCGCATCCACTGGTACCGTTCAATGTGTCACAGGATCAGGATCAAGGATCAGTTAATTGAGTGACTAATAGTAATCACATGTGAAGTTGCAGGTTGCTCTACTCTACTAGCAAAACACCGGTCTGCGGCATCAATCCTAATAAGCTGTACATTTTCTCCTTCAGAATTTCTTGAAGCAGTTCAATAGGTTAGTAGAATCATTTGCTAAGGGGATGGAACTGAGGCCAGCAGTTAAGAAAGTATATATGTGCGAGATGCACTAGCCTATAGTATGATACTACATGCTAAAATAGGATTTAAACAGCTAAAATAATCATTTGTTTCTTTTAGTGCAAAGGTATGTTGTATTTCCTTTCTGATGTAGGCACATTACGATAGATTTTAGCATTGAACTACTCTCTGTAAGTATTGAACAGAAGAGCTGAAAGATGCTCAAAAGTCACTGATAGAGGTATTATTTTTTTCCTCATTTCGACAGTAAGAACTGTCTAAAAAAAGTTTTAAGTCGGTTCCAAGTATTCACTGTATCCTACCACAGTATGGGTAGTAAGTCAAGTTGCTAGATAGATAGATTGATGCTACATAGATGGACTCAATGTCTCACCGGTACGCTAATCTGAGCCAATCAATCTTACTTCTTTTGAACCCCTTTTTGTTACAAGAAACAATCTGAATTAAGGCAAGGACTAATATCATGTCTTTTCGGGGATGTTACCTTTGCTATTAACTTACAAGATAAGTTCTCTTGGATTGTTATTTATGTTATCATATATTTAATATATTTTTCAGAGATTATGAGTTTGTTCCTACATTCGACTAGTTATGGACATCTCAAATTCTGTTTCCAGGATTTTTGTTTCGACTGATCGATGCGACTATTTCTTAGTCAGTCCTCAGATCCCAGCTTTGATTGAAAATAATTTCCCTGAACGCTGGCAACACTCGCATGTGGTCCATAGAGAAATATTTGATGATCTTGCTCGATAGTTTGCCGGCGGGCAGAAAATATGTCATGTTAATACCACTCATGTATCCGCTTTCACAGACCATCTAACATGGCTTCTTATTTTATTTTGCCTACAGGTAAGGAAACATGTATCTTATTTCTGCAAAGACGTGCTCTGTTATCTTATTCCATGAGTATTTTGCATCCCCTATAGAAGCTTACCGAGACTATGCCGGTGTAAGTACACCGGCATAGTCTCTCGAGTACTTCACTCCTGTAGAATTCCCCTCCCATGTTTAAAATCACATGTTTTAGTTTTGATTGCAGTCATATAGTTATTCATGTATAAGATTGTTTGCTTTTAGTTCTGGTTAAATCAATACGGAGGGTCATCGGAGGCGAGGTTGGGATGGCACTCCTCCCCCCCCCCCCTACTCCCCCTCTCTCTTCCCCCTCGCCGCTGCTGGCATGCCGGTGAGCGGCGACCTCAGGCTTCCTTCTTCCCTCTCTCCCTGCCCTCGGTGGTTGCGGTCTCCTCCCCCTCTCCCCTGCGGGTCGGTGCCCCTAGGGTTTCGTCTCCCTCATCTCGTTGCAGCTTTCCCTCAGTGAACAAGTTTTGGGCGCTGGAGTCGGATGGATCTGGGTCGGAGGACAAAGCGGACGCCCCTCGGCTGGCTGCCCTGCCTCCCCCTTCCCCTCCGCGGTCCAAGGTGAGGAAATTTGCTCCGGGGGGCCGTGGTCATGCGGTGTGGTCGCCGGCCGGCGAGCTTGGGTGGTGTGTGGTGCGGCGCCGTGGGCGTGGATCTGGCAAGCATGGCGTGGGTGTGGCCTCGTCTTGTGCGTTGCTGGGCTTGGGTCCTTGTCAAGGAGCCCGAGGGTGTGCACGGCGGCGGAGGTTGTTTCTACCCCTCCAGATTGGCTGTTGGGACGGCAATTTGGGGGGTCGGCCCTGGCTCGTCGCCGGCGGTGGCTGGCGGCGTGCTCAATGGGGGGTCAAACCCTAGGTGTGGTGGTCGTGTGCGGGTCGGGGGATGGGCTGGGACGGGCCGGGGTGGGTGCCGTCGGTGGGTCGGGCAGCGGGCCCAGTGTGGTCTGCCTGTCGGAGTCTGATTCCCCCCGCCCCCTCGGTCGTGTCTGGGCCTGGGTTGCCTGGCTTGGCCCTCGTTGGCCTAGGTGGCCCACCCTCCTTGGCTCGGCCTGCTGGCCCGGTGCGTCTGGTGTATTTATGGATCCGGAAGGGCTCCCTTTCCCCTGACTTAGAGTTTCCGGCTTCCAGTTCTGACGTTCGCCGCTATCCTCTTCGCATCCGCCGTCTAGTGAGAACACAACCTCCTCCTCCTCTCTCGATCTCCTTTGCTGTGGCCGTGGCCATGGACAAATCAAGGGCCTCCTCCTCGGAGGCGCTGTCGGGGAGCAAGCGTGGACGGGAGGATTCGGTGGAGGCGGGCCATTCTCCAGATCTGGAGTACGAGGCGGCTCTGCGCGAGAAGCTGGAGGCGGAGCGGGCTTCTCGGGAGCAGGTGGAGCGGGATCGGGCGGCGTGGGCGGCGGGGCCCGCATGGCTGCAGCGTGAGGAGCGTGCGCGCGAGGAGGCGGCGGCCAAGTCTGTGGGCGTGGATCCTTGGGAGGTCGCGGCATCGGCTCGTCGGTTGCCACGGCGGCTCCCCGTCCTGACGCTCCTCGCGGTCCGGTTGGCCAGGTGACGGTAGGTGGCTGTGGCGGTGTCGCTGGCCCTGGATTTGCGGGGCGTGGTCGTGGTGTTGGGAAACGTTGCATGAAAAACCAAAAAAATTCTACGCACACGCAATGATCTATCCATGGAGATGCATAGCAATGAGGGAGAGAGCGTGTCTACGTACCCTCGTAGACCGTAAGCGGAAGCGTTTCACAACGCGGTTGATGTAGTCGAACTTTCTTCGCGATCCAACCGATCGAGTATCGAATGTACGGCACCTCTGCGTTCAGCACACGTTCAGCTCAGTGACGTCCGCGCCTTCTTGATCCAGCAAGTCGGCGAGGTAGTGGATGAGTTCCAACAGCACGAATAGTTATGTATCTACAAAATATGAACTTTTTATTGAAACAGAGGCAAAAAAAATTGCCTCATCGATTAATTAAGAAGAGAATTGCCCAGTTAATTTATCAAAAATCGGGCTAAAACCGGTACAGTTAGACCATAATTGGACTACTAAGCAATCATTAGACCCCACGAGCACACATGCAACCCGCCAAACCCTCCCAACACGCAGCAACCGTAACTCTCGACGCTTGTACAACATAATGAAACCCGACAAGAACATCTCAACAAAAGATAGTGGACCACAGCAAAACCACAAAGATGACCCTAACCGTGAGGACGAGTTGGCCATGAGGACGAGCCGAGGGGCCGAGAATCGTCCATTAAGCAACCGCGGGTGCCTTACCTATGGTGCCACTCTTCTTGCCTTTGCACCTTAGTGACTTCTCCTTCATTATACCGGTCCGAGGGCAATCACTAGCCTTCTTGCATTTGCCCTTGAATGGTGTTCCTGTCAGGAGGCAAGCAATCGCCCTTCCAGTTCCAGGGCTAACACCCTCCACACGAGCGAGCAAGTCACAAAGCTCTTTTGCAAAGAGAGCATTGGAATTATCCGTCAGCGGGGGTGGAATGGGTACCAAAGCCACATCTGAGCGCCCATGCAAGTTCACCTCACGCAGCTCACATGACTAGGTTGAATATGTCCCTCACACATGGTTGCCTGCATGTCCTCCATCGCATGCTCCACTGATAGAGGCGAATCAGAGCTCGCACATAGCACTTGAAGCTGGGGCATCACCAGCAACACCGGAGGCACAACGGTGGCAATGGTCCCGCCCTCAGCAGTAGATAGCACAGTGGGCAAGGCAGACGACGATGATGAGTTGTCCATAGCTCTAGGGGAGAAACAACCATAGAGCTCCGCACCCCTGTTCTCCACTGAGCCACCAAGACTGACCTCACTAGGAGGACGCGGCATAGGAGTGGACTGCAACACAACCGTCACAAGAGAGAGCTTTCCCAGGGCAGCCTCTTCCCGCTCCAGAAAGCTCCCAACGCGCACCGGCAGCCCAGCCTGGGCTGCTAGAGTGGACTGGAGCAGTACATCGAATGGTGTTGCCGAGTCAGCGTGAGCAGAAACAACCAACGCCCAGGACCTGCGATGAAGCACCTTAGAGGGGAGCAGGGACTCCATCGAACCCCCACAAGGAGCTGGAGCTCGGCAATGCTCGGTGCTGAGGCGAGACAGTGGCGGCATGGCAAGGCATGCAAGTGAGCTAAATGGAAGGCAAGCATTGTGACACCCACGCGATTGAGTGCCCGTTCTCCAAACAGCGGGAGCACCTCAAGGGATCTCTGCAATCAGCCGCTCGATGCCCAGGAACAAGACAGATGCAACACCTACCAAAGAGCCAAGCTGGGATAGGACGAGGGGGCTAATGCCGGTGTTGGCGACGCGGGACGGGGCCGACCGCGCCGAGGCAACACCTCTTGTCATCCTTCACTCGCCTCCGCCTCATGCATCACACACAGCTGAGCCAGCAAAGCTACCGGGAGAGAGAACTTGGGAGTCGCATAAATCTAATTTTCTTCATGAATTAAGGCAATAATAAACATGTTACTATTGCCAAGATTTTAGGTTGAGGGGCTAGCTGAACTTCAAGGTAAAATAAAATACTCTTACGACAGAAGCACCTGGCGCAAGTTAAGGAGAGCAACTGGACCTTTCAGCTGCACTATTGGTTGAGTTTCTGCGCTGTTTCCTTCGGTGCCAAGTTGTCCAAACACATAGATTCCCACTGCCACTGGTTTCCACAGCAATCACCATCTGTCGACCCAAACAAGACCAGAGTTCCCAACCAAAAGAACAAGACACAGCACGTACTACTACTGCAGCAGCATTGATAAGAAAGAGGCACAACAGAGGCAGGCAGCTAAAGTTGCGACAGAGAAATGACAGAGATTGTACTCGTATATCTCGTGACCTTACAGTGCAGCAAGGCACAAGAGTCTAACAACAACAGCACCAACATGTACCGTGCAGATGTGATATGTCCCTTGCCCACAACCACAAGGCCGTGGCCTCCCTATGGCGATGGCGAACATGAAGAAGCCGATCGAAACATGGAAGAAACTAAGAACAAAACTACTTGACAAGTACAGCACACACTGGTATATGTTTATATCCTACTGTATAGGTACATGGAGGACCTGATCAGCCAAGCCTCTTCCATTGCACACCTTTTGAAATCAAATTCGGACAGATCAACCGTGTCTGGTGATCATTGGGACGATGGTCTTGGAGCTGCGTCAAACAAATTAAGAGGAGACGTTAGTAACTTGGTACTTATAGGATGTGTTTGTGCGTGTTCATCTTCATTTGTCAGATGCTGATTGCAGTTGTTGGACATGATCTTAGATTATTGGTTCCTTACCTAGGTTGACGGCCTCGGAGCTCTTCATGAGTCGGATCCGCTTGCAGGACTCGGCGAACATCCTGCATTGACATGATTTGAATCAGATTAGCACATTTGGTCGGGGAAACCTTAAATCTGCAAGAACTATGGCCAGGAGTTTGATTTGCTTACTTCCAGGGGACGTCTCCAACGAGCATCCAGTCGCCGTCCCTGTCCTCGTAGGTGGGCACGTACTCGGCGCCGGTGGCCGCGTCAACGAGCCTGCTCCCGAGCTCGCCTTCGCCACGGACGGCGAGGCACGGGACGAACATGCCGTGGAGCGCACGGAGCAGGGCCTCGTACCCGCCGTGCGCGGCGAGGTCCACCTTGCGCAGGTAGGGGGCGCCGTCCACGGCCACCTTCACGAGCTTGCACGCGCCCTCCTCCCGCAGCGCGTTGCGCCGGTAAGCCCGCACCGGAGGCCACCCCACAGCGCGCGCTCTGTCAGTCAACCACGGCACGCACCAGGTCAGAAACCATCCACAAGACACAAGACTATGCATACATGACCAGCTCGTCGTGCGACGTGCGAGAGACGGGGAAGGTGGAAGAAGGCCGCGTACTTTGGGGAGGGAGGCTTGTCCTGCTCGTCGTGGTGGGCGCGCTTGCGGTCGTCGGCGGAGGAGCCGGGGAGCGCGAGGGTGAGGGCGGTGTCGTCGTAGTCGAGGCCGGACACGGCCGGGGACTCGGCGGAGTTGGTCGAGCTAGTCGACATCGGCGTGTGCGCGTTGCTTGAGCTCCCAAGCTGCTTCGGCCGGGCTCCGGCGATGGTTGGTCGGTTGATGCGCGGTCGCTAGCTAGCTGTCGTCGGCTGGTTGTGCTGTGCGTCGTCGGTCGCTGGTGTGGTGTGCCGTGGGAGAGAAGGAGGATATGAGGAGGAGGAGGATGGGTGGGATGTGGCCGCGCGGATGCTGCCTATAAAGGTGCGCCACTTGCCCACCTGCTGCCGACTTGCCTGTTTCTTCACTCTTCGTTTTCCATATTTCTTTGCATATATATTAGACACAATTATTAGTCGGCTAGATGCTCATGATTTTTCTTTGTGTATGAGTATAATTAATGCATGCCTTGGTGGGTGCAGGTTTCTTGCAGGGTGCATTTCCACCTGTAGTGGTTGATGTTGTCGTCTCTTTTATTGGCTTGAATTTGCTCAACATTTTTGTTGGTTTTCACAGGAAGAAAAGACCTCATTCGAGTAGTAGCATGAAGGGAATCCAGTGAATAAAAGAGACGGTTGTTCAACTAGCAAACGAGTCCGGGAGCGCCGGCTCCTAGCATAGATAAACATCTGCCATCCTTTCGGAAAGTTAACAAATCATCCACACATGTTAATGATTGATCAGGTAAGATATAATTTTTCATACAAAGTTTTGTATTCTTGTGGCCTATGCAAAGAAAACAAACTCAATGAACATGCATTTTTAGCTTTGGATTCTCGTTTACTAGTTCTTTGCACACTTTTTTTTCCAAACCATGCAAGTGAACTGCATTGATCATAGTAGAAGAAGAAAAGAGCAAAGTACAAATCCGCCGATTTTTTTTACGGAACCTTTCAGATGCATAGTTCATGCTAATATCTAAATCCAAGATTTCTTTCGTACTCCCTCTGGTCCTTTTTATTTCGTATATAAGATTTGTCTGAAGTCAAACTTCGTAAAGTTTGACCAAATTTATAGAAAAAAAATCAAAATTCACAATGCGAAATTAATATAATTAGAGGCGTCATAAATTTAATTTTCATATTTTTTTTAACTTTAGTATTGTAGGTATTGATATTTTTTTCATATAAAATGTAGAGTAAAAAACAACCGGAGGGAGTATCTATTTACATTTTTGGACTATTTTTTCAAAAATAAGCGGAGCATATGTGCTCGGGTATAACTATTTTTGCTCGATTGCGACAATATATGACTAATCTCTCTAACGTTAATGATGATGGAGCTGATATGTTCGACAACCTACTTCCCAAAATGTCAATAATGCGCCTTTCTGATGGAACCTTCCCGTAAAATCAAACCCTACTCCATAGGCCTCTTCTTTTGTTCTTTGCGCAAGCCATCTTGGAAGTTTCCAATCCAACCAGCTACTGGTTTTTAATAAGCGCTAGCCAGGTAGGGCAAGTGGAAACCCTAGACAGTGGGCACGAGGAAATGCCCTTCTCCATGCACGAATCACTCCCAACCCCAAGAAGAAAGCCAACGTGAATAGAATAGCCAGGCCACCCACACCAGCGTGGGAGACGAGGTCGATCGAGGGGAGGGGTTTAGGGGATCATGCACGATTTGACCGCCACTAAACTAAGCCAAAGCGCGGCGTTCTTGGCCGAAAGCGTAGGTAAGCATCCAATGGAGGGGAGGGCCCGTGTTCCCCTGCCCACCGTTGTGTGGCACTTTGGCGGATTAGGCAGATACTTTGTCGATATGCCTGTCGGCCGAGAGGGCACCGACGCTGACGGCCACGCGTTCCGTGTAATAGAATTAGGATTAAGAACGTGCATTATAGTTTCCTATATATTGACAATCGAATCTCTTTTGTGAACCGGGCTGAAAAGCATATAATGCTCAGTCAATTAGATAAAACTAGGCGAAAAACATGACTATGTAGTCATCCCTTCGATGTGGGCCCTGTGTGTCATCGACTAAACGTCATAAACTTTCGGCTTTTTTGCGTCGGGTGGGGGTGGGGGTGAAAAAACTTTCGGGAATAAACTAAAGTAATAGTTTCGGGGGAGATCGAGGATTTGATGAAGACCTACAGATGGGGGTACCCGTAGGGTACCTGTGGGGCCCACACCCCTCTCCCCACGTGGCTAGGAGGGACGTCGCACCCCTAGTAGCATGGGACCCACAAGGGGGCGGTTGGCCCCTATTCCTGGTTATATAGTCCTCCTAATCCAAAGTCCTGAAAATTTTGTGTATTTTTCCATGACCAAGACAACCGGCTTCTCTGATTTTCGTTTCAGAGGTTTTTCGTAGGGTTCTTTTCCACCGTCAACGTCACCATGCCTTCTCCATCACTGTTGTCTTGTTTTCTCCATTGACATGTGAGTAATCATGTGTAGGCACATGGGATGAATGAGAATTGAATTATGCCAATAATGTAGTAGTGCTATAATGTTATGGTTTCGATCCATAATTTGAATATTGTTCTTGATATATTGTTGATGCAAATATGCTAAGTTTAATGCTTATTATTAGGGTATGTGTAGTATGTTTCCATATCTAAATTGTTTATGTTATCATGATATTTATGTGTTTGAGTTATATCTGCAAGTTATTTTCTGCTACTATAACTCCAAATGGGGTGCCCTGATGGTGTCAGACTGGGATATATATGGGGAGGAATGTAACTTCAGAATTTTATGTGTTCATGAAGTGTTACTGTTACCTTTAATTTCATGATGATCCCAGTGATATGGGAGGATAGGATAATAGATGTTGGGAAAATTACTTTGCCGGTATGGTCAACTACATATGGAACACAAATCTGAACTGAGGATTGTTTGCTCGTTTAGATGTACTATGCCAGGAGTGATATCGTCCATGCAACGCCCCAATCTTAATTCTAAGGTGTGCCATTTACATATATGGCTCGCATTAATTACTTATTACTTGCAATTCTTGAGTACTAATTACTACTACGCTACTTTACTTGCACCATAGGCCAGTCCAAGTATTTAAGCATCACTCATGCTAATAGATTCTACCTACCAAGTGTTTGTTACAGTTGTGTTTGAGAGTGGCACGTTGGCTGCTAAAGACTTATCAATATTTTCGACTCCCAGAGTTAAATACATATTGGGGTAAAAATGTTGTCAGAATCGCGATTCTATTATACGATTCTACGACTTTACGATCCAAACTAACCCCTATGATTCTACGATTTTAGTTCATAGAATCTACGTTTCTACGATCCTGATAGTGAAGATTCTATGATTTGCGATCCTACCATCGGAGCTCCGATCCGATTCAAAATCGCGATTCTGACAACCTACTTGCCAGCAAAAATTGTCTCGGTCCTCTACCCTTATGGTTATCAATCGTTTTTGTGTCGATTTGCAGACTCGTCTTGTCCTTGCATACATAAGGATTGGGCCACTTGTTGCAATCTCTTGCTTTTGTTACTATTTATCTTTTTATAAATTATCTTGCTATCAACTTTTATACAGCTTTTACAGTGAAACCTTGCTGAAAACTACTTGTCAATTCCTTTTGCTCCTTGTTGAGTTCAACACTCTTACTTATCGAAAAAGGCTACGATAGATCCCCTATACTTGTGGATCATCAACGATTGGTATGTTTAGTAAGGCGGCGGCCGTTATATCACCTATTTTGAGTTATGGACACAGAAGTAAGGCCAAAACATGTGTGCCGAGCGTGCAACCATCAACCTACTAGCTATAGGGGAGAAAATTTAGCCATCACGTTGCAATAAAAAGCATCGATTTGAGGCATCAGCAAAACCCCGGCGTCTTTTCCTAAAACAAAACCTCTTAGCACTCTGGGACGGGAGTGGGGGATGGCCCTACACAAACAGCAGCAACACCAGCTCTAAGAATTCCGAATCGAATATTTTGGTTGGCTTTCCCGTAAATAAGAATTGTTGGACGTGGCGAAGTGAGCGCTTTCTAGCTATTCCACTTGCTTCTTTCTTATTCTGGCGGCTATTATGGCGTTGCTGAAATAAACAAAAAGCGAGATTATTCAAGTCAATTTATGGATGGTGGTGGTGACAGAGGAATTTGTAGACCCCATGAGCTCCAAGGCTATGATTTTGCTACCCGGCCCGATGGCTACTCCCCGACCACCAATGTGGACCCCCAACACGTCCGTTGCTCAATTGAGATGACTCACTTGGGTCCAATTTGAAGCTCACGATAGGCAATCCCGACAAGTCTGGCGTTGAGGGGAGTCTCGGGATGAGGGTGTGTGATGTTGTCGTGGTGATTCAATTTGTTGCACCACCAATTTATGTGGAGGATTTTCTCCGCAAGGTCACATGTGTGGTTCCACGCCCTTTTCTTGGAACACCAACACCCTTGCCACTGGAGAAAGATGATGCCTCTCTTTTAGAGCGATGCGGTGGATGTATCATAAAGAAGAAGAATGCATGCAACATCCCGACGGCCAAGCACGCAGAGCCTAGGTTCTTGGTGGATTTTGATGAGTTGCCAGAAATGAGAAAAGTAGGGGGCACCGAGCTCAAGATGCAAGCCTACCTGTACATGTAAAAAAACCCGCCCTCACCGCAAGCGATCGAGGTGTTGTGTGCTTTGGGGACATCGGGAAATTGAAGGTGGGCCTTGCAGGGTATTCTCAAAAAGATAATGTGGTCCTTGAGGTTTGGATGCATAGGCAGTGGCCAAGATCGGTTTGGTAGAGTCTGTTCGAGTGTGTGGTGGTATTTGGTTGCTCTTGAGCTTCGCCTGATCATCTTGGGCCTTGGTTCTCTTGTTTTTGACAAAGGGAATATATTAATATCACGGAGATACCCATTACACCCAGCCTCTGCTATAACACAATGTCGTAGAGACATTACGGATGCACATGGCCAAAAGACAATAAGAATAAGATGAAAAAAGAAAGATCATGCTACAGTGATCAATTCCTTATAGTTGCAGCACGAACCACCACCTAGACAACCATGCGGCCCCATTTCTCCAAAAGCAACACCCCCAAGAAGGAAACAGTGCAGAAGCACCGTCATCGCCCGATCCTAGATCTTAGGTTTTCACCTTGGAGAAGATCCGCGCTCTCATAACAATGCTTTCAACAAGGTCATTGCCAGTCACAACCAATTAAGGCCAGACCTTGGGCTTTCACCCTGAAAACTAAGACTCTGTACTCCGCCTGTGATGCCGCCCCCACTTGTCGATGCCGCTGCCACGAGTCACGAATCACCAAGCAAAGTTCTCATCGCCACGAAGACTAGATCCGGCATTACAAGGCCTCAGACCTCAGCCAACATTACATTCCCTGTCACTGTCTTCACCATGGAAATCAAAATACCGACGTGTCCCATACTGTCAACAGACAACGAAGCTTCGCGTCACACCCTCTTGGAGCTACTCATGCTGAAATTGGGGCACACGCGGCCGAATCTCATCCGATCCAGAAATCTACAAGCTCAAGCACCCAATGAAGATCTCCAGGGGAGCATTCCGGAACACGTCAACGGTCAGATCCATGAGGGTCAGCAACTGGCAGAACACCATCTTAGAGCAAAAAGAACCCAAGGACTGTGCCACCCGCCGGCTCCCAACAGCAGACTGGAGATCTCAGTGGGCACCACTGCCACCACCCGCACCACGCGGAGATGAGCAGCTAAGCCGCACCGAGCCCCACGAACCAGATGCCATGCCGCCCCTCGCGGCCACAACGACAGTCGAGGTCGTCAGAGAAATCCAGGGCCGCCACCCCGGTGCCCATCTCCGCCGGAAGAACCATGTCATCCAGGGCCGTCATGGAGCTCTAGCCGGCGATCCCGCACCGCGAGAGAGGATGGGGCCCCCGCCGCCATCAGTCACGCGAGGAGGATGAGGACCCGCCACCGCCGTCAGCCTCGCGGCCTTAGACCGGAGGCGTCCTTCGGCGGCGCGGGGGGGGGGGGGGATTGGAGGAGGAAGGGGAGGCGGCTGCACTTGGGATCTGCCTGAGTCGCCCCTCCTGTGAGCGATGCGGGGGCGATCCAGTTTTTTCGGGATCGACAGATGGCACCGGCGTTTGTGCCAAACCATCCTTGTCTGGCTCAGACGATGTTAGTTGATGTTATGTGGGTGTGCTCTTCTAGTCCCTATCCCCAAGCTCTAGTGTCTTTTTTCTGTTTTGACACTTTGTTCTTTGATTTCCTCTTGATGTTTTTACCGGGCTTTGTGGTTTTTGGCCTAGTTTCCCTTATAAATTGTGTCACTTTGTATTTCTTCCTTTTTCTATCTTAATGACATCGACAGAGCTTCTGCCTTGCATTGTCAGAAAAAAGTGTGGCAAGCATTTTGCCTCTTTCAAAAAGGAAAGTGTAACACTACTGTTCTTTAATTTTTTTTTTGAACATCAGTACGGACACAAGCGCTCATATACACGCGCATACACTCACCCCTATGAACGCACACACGCACACCCTACCCCTATGAGCACCTCCGAAAGACTGAGCCGGCATATCATCTTGAGATTTACGAAGTCACGGTAGGCGCCTCGTCGTCGACGGGAACGTCTCCTCCCACTGAATGTGCATCGCCGGAAATCCTGAAATAAATTCAAGAATAAATGCGAGCACCAGGATTTGAACCCTGGTGGGCTGGGGATACCACGGTCCCTCTAACCATCCAACCACAGGTTGGTTCGCTACTGTTCTTTAATTTTGCCGTGTAAAGCTTTGGCAACTTAATTAAGCTTGGACACGTTGTTCGCTTGTCTCCAACATTAGTTTATATTATTATATACTCCCTCCGTCCGGAATTACTTGTCACCAAAATAAATAAAAATGGATGTATCTAAAACTAAAAGATGTCTAGATACATCCATTTCTGTGACAAGTAATTCCGGACGGAGGGAGTATATACTACTATAAGATGCTATGGAGCATGACAAAGACAACTTTTGTCTCAACTATGGTACATGTATGCACTCAATCACTATAGTACGTTAACTCCTGCTTCTAGAAACTAAATGGCGCGGTCGACTTCGATCGGATTTGGAGCATCATCTCTCTCGACCGTATTGCGAGGACACTTCTTGAGCATACATTGCATGTGCAGTGACGACGGTTAACATATCTCCATCAAGCGTGAAGCGCGAATCTCTGCATCCACCATTGATGGATTTCATGAACAATATACTGTGTATATATAATGAACAGGATCGCGAACCACCGGCCTCGGGCGCCTGCCGCCCGTTATAACTGTATCCCGTAGAGATCAAGACACCATGTGAGCTTCTTCCGGCAGCGCCGCAGCTAGCGACCGGCCGCAGATTCGTATTTCAGAGTATATTTCATGCATCATCTAGTAGCAGTTATGAATGCGGTGTGCACAATCAGTAGTAGAGTAGATGCGTATATACGCACGACAGCGCAGACGATCAAACCTACACGTATAGGAACATCTTGCAACCGGATCTAAAAAATTATTCGCCTAGCCCTAGCCCAGATCTTCCGTTGTTAACCAGCTAGCCGCCTATCTAGCTAATCAACCTGCAAACAACTATGGAGTATATCACTTAGTTTTTCTGTTTCATCTCAAGGGTCATATATATGTTGCATGACATTTTTCTTTGGCATCAGAAAATAATGAGGAGGTATTAGTGTTTCCGATCAACAGCTAGCCTGAAAAAAAGAAGATAATGTAGCATCCAAGAAACGATTGTGAGATTCTGCAATTAGAGAGGGGTTTGCCTGTTGTGATATCTACTATAGCCACTAAATCATCGCTTCCCTACCTCACATGCACACCAGACGGGAACAATTGGGTTGATTAGGTTTTGTTAATGCCCCATCATTCTGTCCTCCGATCAAGTATTCCTATACTGTATGCCATTCTAAGGTACATATTGGTCTGTTGTACAGTTTAAGATTCTTCGACACATGCCTTGAGTCCATATATAGGCTCATAGGCAATCTAAGATGCTGCAGCAAAATAATCAAGTTAACCGCCGGAACCTGACAATCTATTATGATATCTCATATCCAAGTTCTATTCATGCAATGTCAGGAGAATTGATATAAGAAAAATTTGACAGGCATCCATGATTGTTTTTTACTCTAAAGCTAGGAATCCGTTTTTCTCACATGGCTCGAGAATCTTAAGAGTGTGTCTTGCGCATCGAGCTTTGTGGTGCAACCGGTGCTCGCAAGCTTGGAGACATACATTATAGCCTGAGGGATTCTTTCCATGAAATATAAGAGCTTTTCACGCGTCTCCCATTTCTTAGGTACCTGAAAACTGCACTCGTGTCAACCGGTTTTCAAACAAAGCTGGAGATGGTGCGACATCTGCGAGCCAGCGACCCGACCCCGGCGACGCCGAGCCAGGACATTGTTGGAAAAGGGGACGATGCTGCGAGTGGCAGCGAGCTGTGACATCCTAGGCAAAGGGGAGGAAGAGGTTGAGTGGTGCCAATCGGGTTGGGGGGGGGGGGGGGGGGGGGTAGAGATAGGGGAGAGGGCTTAGAGGGATGGTCGGGCGGCGACAAACACGGCGATGGGCGACGGTTGAGGGGAGGGTGAGGCGGTGCGCGCTAAAACCCGTTGGCCGGTGGAGGACGGGGATGGGGGCACGCGACATGGGCGGGGTGGGTCGAGGGAACATAAAGAGGATGATGATGAGCAGTAAAGACGGGAAGGAAAATGGTTGGAGGGATCTGACCACTCATTTCTGACCCACCAGCTGCGAGCAAACCAACAGATGCCAAAACAAATTCATACGTATGTTGCATAGGCGATCCCTTTTTTACAACATATATGCCCCCTAATGGCATCTCCAACGCAGTGACTCTGTACGGACCAACTATCCGTCCACGAATGCGTCTGCGGACATGGATTCGGGATATGGCCATCTAACCATGTCCATCAAATGTCCGGACAAATTGCAAGTGAAAATTGAAAAACCGGATGAAAGTCATGAGAACTGGATGAATTTAAAGCCGACACACCATTTTTCATTGATATTCAGACTGCTTTACATACCACAAAAGTAAAACTAGCCTAGTCTACGCTTCGCTGGACGTGGGCGTCCGTCTCCCACGTTCAATGCTCCTCGTCGGACATGGGCACATCCATGTCCCACGTCCTACTCTTCCTTATAGTCCGCCAGCTGGTCGTTGCTTGGTGGTCTACATCGCTGGTGGAGGTGAAGTCGACGATCGAGCCAGACGCACCCTTCTTCCAGTCGTTATGGCCCGGTGCGAATGGCGGCGCGAACGACGCGCAATTGTTGACAGTGGCATTATTTCCATCAACTAGCGCCTACCACGCCATGGCATCCTCCTCTGCCTGTATGTGGCAATGCCACCGCGAGTGTCGGGCGGCATGGGCGCTGCACACTGACTCGAAGAGCGCTTTCTGCTGGTCCACCAAGCTCGGGTTCTCCACGACCATGGCCGCAATGGTGAGCTCGTTGGCCTGCTCGCTGGCAATCTGTTGCTTCACTAGCAAGTGATGCGCTCGGAGGTCGAGGTTGTAGCTCTGCTCCTCCTACAACATCCGGAACGTTGACACCGACGTCGGCGCCTATTCTTGCTCCACCTTTTCCATGAGGGCGCTGTAGTGTGCCTGCGCCTGGCTCGTCTTTGAACGCCTTCTCCATTGTCGGTTCGCCGTCCTCCGAGCTCGCCTCCCGCCTATATGCGGCGTGCCCGCTCGGTATCCCACCCATGGACAAGCTTGGTGATCTCATGCCAACGCCGTGGCAAGAGGCTCTTCCACCACCCTTTGCAGGTCCTGGCAATTGCGTCGAAGGAGGTGGTGTAGGCTGTGCCGTGGACGAACATGTTTATATAGCGGGCCGCACCGGGCAGGCCAAGCAGTGGTTTGAAGGTGGGCGCCCGGAGTGGGCTTTTTGGCCGCCCGCCTATTCAATGCCGGCAAGCGGGCGGATGGTCAACCGACTTAAATGCGGCGGGAATCTGTCCTGTCGCGCCGTCCGATCATGTCGCTCCGAGACGGCATTCAACACGTCACGGAGAGCGAGCGGAGGGGGCGAGCACGGCTGTCGTGGTTTTGCCACGGCGGATGTCCTCGGAAAAAGGACTTAGTCGTGAGGCCATCGCTGCTAGGTGATCGCTTCAACGGGATTGGTCAGAATCGAGAGACGCGAGTTTTACCCAGGTTCAGCCCCTCGCGGTGGAGGTAAAAGCCTACATCCTGCTTGATTGATTTTGATGATGATGATCTCGATTACAAGGCCCTCGGGGGCTATTAGCCGCCGTGCCGCTTCAATGCCGCGCCTTCCAGCCGGCATGCTAGCTGCAAACCGATTGTGTCCGCTCTGGACCAATATGAATGTGACGTCTAGAGCGAAGAACGGTGGGAGAGGATGCGTGGGACAGGGTTTCCGGTGAGACCGCGTAATCAGATGCGTACGTGGCACGAATCTGGACACCAGCAAAGCTCTCCCAAGCTTGATGGCAGACACCATGATCCGGACATGTTGCGGTGATCTGCCGCACGACGTTGGAGATGCCCTAATAACACTCATTTGCCATGTCATAAACTGGTTTGGCATCCCTACTCCCTCCGTTCCATGAGAAATATGGAACGGAGGGAGTGCTTTCTTTTCGTGGGCCTGGCACCTTCATATGCACGTGTTGGGCTGAATTTACCCAATGAGGCTGATGGGCCATGGCCAATTTTTGGGTGAAACACATAAGTGCTTTAGAATTTGATCAATCTACCATATGGCAGATCCAATTTCTCATGTAACGCGGAAAATACCGCGCAAATGCGCACCTCAGGGAACGCAACGATGTAATATGGTCGGCCCATTTAGTGGGTTTTTTTCCCTTAATGGTTTTGGGAAGGTTCTAGAATCTTCTTTAAACCGGTTTTTCATTTTTTTTGTTTTCCTTTGACTTTTTATTTTTATTTTCTGTTTTTTGCTTAACCTTTCCCTTTTTTCAAATCCACGAACACTCTTTCACACTCGTGAACTTTTTTGAAAATCACTAATAATTTTGAAAATTGTCAACCTTTTGCGTGAACTTTTATGAAAATCTCAAACAAATTTTAAAATCATGATTTTTATTCAAATTCGTGAACAATTTTCAAATCTGCCAACAATTTTTCATATCAATAAAGTTTTAAAAATCCATGTAATGTTTAGAAATTGGGTAGATTTTGCAAATTCGTGAACATATTTAAGATTCATGGATATTTTTTGAAATCTGGAGAACATTTTATAAATTCATAGAAAAATTGCATGGGCTTGGGCCTTGGGCCCTCGCTTGTCCCACGTTGGATCCACGCGATATGTGTGACATGGTTTAAGAGGTCATACTCCTGAGAGCTCCTATTTGCCGCGTTCTGCGGCAAATATACGCTCCGTCGCATAGGGGGCGCCGACTAGGCTGCCCCATTCAGTGCACTTCGAATACGAGCATGAAAAAACGCAAAAAAATGGTAGCTCGCGATGGCAAGGAATCGAACACGGGACTTTCTGCTTGCGCGAGCTTGGTGGTAACCACTGCTATAGAACTGGCTTGTCGATCAAAATACAACGGCAATCTAAAAGAAACTAAGTACAGTTCCGGACTTCACTCTGTTTGACAAAATCCTGGTTTTTTTTCCAAATTTTTTGAAGGTACGGTTGTTTTCACAAACGCAAACAAAAATTATGAAAACGAACAAATTTTGAATTTCCCAAACATTTTTTCAAAACATGAAGGTTTTGGAATTTGTGAATTTTTTAAAGCACAAACATTTTTTAATCTTGAGAACAAATTTTGAAATGGAGAACAAATTTCGAAGCGAGAACAATTTTCTAAAGCACGAACATTTTTTGAATTTTGAGAACAAATTTTGAAACGGAGAAATCCCGAACAAATTTGAAAGCGTGATTTTTTTATGAATATGTGAACAAAACATTGAAATCCGGTACATTTTCTGAATTTTGAAAGTTTGAACCTTTTTTGTGTACTGAGAACAAATTTTGAATTTTGAGAACATTTTTTCGAAAACATGAACATTTTGAAATTTGTGAACAATTTTTTAAAGCACGACATTTTTTAATCTTGAGAACAAATTTTGAAATGGTGAACAAATTTCGAAGCGTGAACAATTTTTTAAAGCATGAACATTTGTTGAATTTTGAGAACAATTTTGAAAAATCCCGAACAAATTTGAAAGCGTGAATTTTTTATGAATACATGAATAAAAAATTGAAATCCAGTACATTTTCTGAATTTCAAAAGTTTTGAACTCTTTTGTGTAATGATAACAAGTTTTAAATTTTGAGAACATTTTTTTGAAAACTGAACATTTTTTGGAAACATGAACAAAACTTGAATATTATGAAAAAAATTGAAAAAAAAAGAGAAGAAATTAAGAAACAAAGAAAGAAAATTTGTTGAAAATACAAATTAACTTGAAAAGGAAAACTGAAAGAAAGCAAAAAAGTAACAAAAAAAAGAAAAAAGAACCAAAAAAAGGAAGAAGAAAAAACAGAAAGAGTAAAAAAAGAAAAATAAAAGGAAAAATAAAAAAACGGTTCAGGAACCTTCTAGATGGTTTCCAAAACCAGTAAGAACCGGTTGGGAACGCTCTAGAAGGTTCTCAAAACCGGAATCTGTACGGACGCTACAGATGGGCCGGCTCGCTGGTCGCATCCCCCCTGTGCGATTCGTCGACAGTTTGACGGAATATGCGTCAAATATGTTTTTCCCACACTCCAATGCTCCATGCTGTACTCTTGAAAAAAAAAATACTCCATGCGAAAGAAAATTGTTAAGACGTCACACTCAGTGATAGTACCATGCATGTGCCTTCATTATCGTAGCTGGAAAAAACTTTGACATCCTGTACGCAGGGTCAATACCGAATGTTAGTGTAAGGTGGAATTCTACGCGTAAGAGTGGCCTAACAAAAAAAATGCTGGAAAGTGGTCTAACAAATTAATGCCCGAAGAGAATGTGCCGACAACCCACGAGGGAAATTCGCGCTTGCGATCTCGCCCAGTGTAATCTAGTCTGAAGTTTCCGCATGTGAACGGATATCATATATGTGATGTCGGAGTCGCCTCGGTGTACAGTGCATGGAAATCTCTCCAGCGTTAAGCCTCAGGCCCAGAAGCAGAACCGCTGCCATGAGGGCTAAACGTGTGATGTTCCCGCGCGTCGCCCGCGAAGATCCGTCAAAACAACGACACTTCTCACGGATGCGGAAACTAGCAGCACGCCATTGTTGACTTGCTCCGGACGTACGTGGCATGCAAGCGGCCACCCGCGAACCAACGCACAGCCGCTATAAATTCGGAGAATGTCTAGCATGCATGTCACCCGATCCACTGAGCTGTATTCGATCCACTGAGCTAAGCCATGACGAACGGGTACCTCTACCGGGAGTACATCGGCGCGCAGTTCACCGGCGTCCGGTTCTCCGACGTGCCCGTCAACGCCGGCGTCAGCTTCCACTTCATCCTCGCCTTCGCCATCGACTACCTGGCGAACCAGCAGTCCAAGCCCACGCCGACCAACGGCGTCTTCAAGCCGTTCTGGGACACGGGCAACCTCTCCCCCGCCGCCATGGCCGCCACCAAGGCGGCCCACCCTAACCTGAGCATCATGGTCAGCCTCGGCGGCGACACCGTCCAGAACACCGGCGTCAACGCCACATACGCGCCGACCTCCGTCGACTCGTGGGTGGCCAACGCCGTCTCCTCCCTCTCCACCATGATCAACCAGTACGGGCTGGACGGCGTGGACGTGGACTACGAGCACTTCGGCACCGACGTCAACACGTTCGTGGAGGGCATCGGCCGCCTGCTCACCCAGCTCAAGGCCCGCTTCCCCAACATCCGCACCTCCATCGCGCCCTACGAGGACCCGGTCAACCAGAAGTACTACCAGGCTCTGTGGAGGAAGTACTCCGGGGTCATCGACTACGTCAACTTCCAGTTCTACGGCTACGGCGCCAACACCATCGTTCAGTACTACGTGCAGTTCTACGACGAGCAGGCGCGCAACTACCCCGGCTCCGGCGGCACCAAGTTGCTCGCCAGCTTCAAGACCGGCGACGTCACCGGCCTGCTCTCGCCGGATCAAGGCATCAGCGGGGCCAAGGAGCTCCAGCGGCAGGGCAAGCTGCCGGGGATCTTCATCTTTTCAGCGGATAGCTCTAAGAAGAGCCCCTACGGGTTCAAGTATGAGACCCAGGCGCAGCAGATCGTCGCCAACCACTAAGTGATGGATTCGATCCATGTCTGCGGCGCACAAATAAGACAAGTTTGCTGCATACAGCATATATACGTACGAAGCCATGTATCCCGGATATGTACGGCGACTAAATAAGTGTCGTGTACGTACTCAAGCTTGAATAAGCGGCACCCTGCTTTGGTTTGCTGTACATGATGTGTCTTTCGTGTGAGTGTGAAGTATGGATGTATGTATGGGACTGCCAATACATCAGGCGCCTGTTCAACCTCGGAATCGTTCTCTGAACCGACGCATGTTCTCCACTCCTCCCAGAACCGTCCGACGCAGGCCAGACGCAGGTATCACATACATCTGCTTTTGCTAAAACGTCTGCATCCTCAAACTCTATCGCACAGGGTTATCCCGTAGCATGTGCGATGCACACCCTGACACCCCCACCCCATCTATTGCACAACATCGCAAGGCGACGGTTCTAATCTCTGTTTGCTAAAGGAATTTTTAACCGTGTGAGATGGCCTTAACTGCAGTGGCGGAGCTATGTGCAAGGAAACCCGGGCCGTGGCCCGCTCAGCTTTGCTTAAAAACCAGTAGGCCTAAGGGTAAATCTAGGCAATGTTTACAAGAAAATTTTGGCAGCTTTTAGCTTGGCCCGCCTAAGACTTTGATTCTAGCTCCGCCAGTGCTTAACTGTACTAGCGCTAGTAAACGTTTGGCACATGGAACTCGAAGGGACAGAGTGGGGAAGAAGAGAGGGAAGCAAGAGGAAAGAGAAAGAAAGAAGAGGTTTTGAGGCGGAGGTCATGGTTCTGAAGTCGATGGCATTTGTACTACTATAGATACATACTCCCTCCGTCTTAAAATAAGTGTCTTAAGTTTGTACTAGCTCTAGTACAAAGTTGTACTAAGTTTGAGACACTTATTTTGAGACGGAGGAAGTACTATTAAACCCCTCTCAACTATGTCACATGTTAGCGAGAAATGTGATGATGCTATCACACACACACTGAAAAGAAAGTTGTCTGCCCCAAGTTCAAGCGCATGCAATGGAGAACTCGTTGCACATGATTGGTTAACTCAACTGTGTGCTCTGACATCCATGTGGTTCACAGAACTCACTTGTACACAAGTGCTACATCACACTGATTGAGCGACTTCTACATCACACTGATTGAGCGACTTAACCAAGGACGTACCAAAATGGGGGGTACATGCTATTAGAAGGTATCCATGAAGGCATCCTTGTTCATAATGTTTGCAAACACATTCTAATAGTGTGCAAACTCTTGGATCCAGTCCGTTCGGCTTGTGCTTAAGTTTATTAACCCATTTTCATAAGGAGCTACACACACGGGGAGAGTTTTACGGGATTCACGGGATGGCTTAGTTGGGATCTCTTGATTGGCTAAAAATCAGGGTGAGGGGCCCGCCCCCACTGAAAATCAGGGGGGGGTGGGGAGAAGATTAGTTAGAAGGATAGTCCGTGAAAGGCCCGTAATCACCCCGTGCGTCTAGGATTTTCGTTTTCATAAGTCGTCGTCATGTTTAACATGTTCTTGGACCATACATAATCGTCCATGTTGGAGATTACGTACTAAAGACACATCACACTATTCTCCGGTTATTGTGATTTGCAACAGACATCAGTCTCGTGGTTGAAACATACATTACCACTTCTTTGCCACGGTTTCTCATTTGTGTTTATAGTCAAAGAGAGCATGGTTGAGAATTTACTTTAGTGGGTGAAGTCTTTCTTTTTCCTTTTCATAGAATCAAAGTACTAAGTTTTGCTTTCCTTTCGGCATAAGAGGATCCGGTGGACGCTGCGCAAACATGTGAACAAACCAATATTAACCCACGAAATTGGTTAGGTGCACAATCACAGGGAAATTAATGAAAGCACAATGTAGAAAATGATTTTACATAAGATTGTAGGGCACAAGTATGCAATCCTTGACCTTATGCGCTAGCATGAAACACATGAGGTTGAATATGCCTTTGAGCCTATAAAGGTTGAATATGTTCGAACATTCAATATGGGACGTACACTTGCCAGGCCTTATGAAGTACCATATTTCCTGCAATGAATAGGCTAGACACCTAGAGATTCAGTTCATGGTGAACAGCGAATGAGTCGGTTGCAGCGGTAATGTGAAGTTACCTCCCCCGCAAAAAATAACATGAAGTTACCTAGCTAGTTATGTGATATTACCCTTTGAATTGTACGTTCGTTAGGCGCGTCACACTTGAATAGCCAGATTTCTTCTGCTGGGATTGTTTAACTCTATATTCTTGTCTTCTGTTGCCATCATCAATGGTCGGCTCAGCAATTAAGATCATTGTGTCATACCAATACCAGTGCTTTATGAATCATTGCTTCTCGTTCTCCTCGTATTGTCTTCGCTCCTCATTGATACCAACACCTGTCACCTGGAGGTCACAGATTTGTTGGACAATAAATGCTTACCCATGTAGGTCTATGGATCGTGTTGTCTAGGCTCTTAATTTGGACAACACGCATTGCGCTTACCATGGATAATCAACCTAGTAATCAATCATAAAAGTAATCTCAGAAAATATATCATCATTAGGATTAGGCACAAACGAATCTCACCAATCTCTAAATTTCCCACGCATACGGGAATTACTCGCCTATTAGAAATGGATAACAACCAACACAGAGATCATACGAAAGGATACCATATGAAAATTATTGTAGCTTGGCACAATAAGATGAATGGTTATATAGATCTCGATCTCTGGATCAAAGTACGAATAGAGTTTACAAACCCTAGCCTTACAAGTTGGAATCTCTCTCTAATTGCGGTGTTGTTGATGGGGGAATGAAGGGTGGTGATGCAGAGGCAGTAGGAACCATCCTAAGTGAAGCAATTCTCGTCTAAATATCTCCTCCTCTGCTCTAGTAGATGTTGGTGTGTTCTCCGATGTCATGTTAGCCTTCGTCCAATTATGAAAGTTGCTTCTGTAGATGAGAGGGAAGCGGTGGCATCTAGTTCGAGCACTGATAAGACCGGGCGCGCTCGTACCATACAAAGTGGTCAAATTCCTCCTCAACCATCCAAATATGGCTCCAAATCCTTCCAAAAGTTTTTTTTCATTAGAAGACAAGTGAGGAAACAAGGTTTCTCTATTTTAAATGAATAATCATTAGTGAAACGAGGAAACCAGCAAAACCCTGGGATAAACAAGCAAAATACCCTAGTGTCGGTACTAATTCCGGCATATCTCGAGGTAGGGGCCCTAAGCTAGGCATCTTGGAGCGATGCTAACATGGACACAGGATTTTACCTAGGTTCGGGCTCTCTCGAAGAGATAATACCCTACGCCCTGCTTTTGATTTTACTAATATGGGGTATAGTACAGAGTACAAGTATCTAAGGCGAGATTATTGATCTAAGTTGTAATGTAATGCCCTATTAACTAGTCTGGCATCGGTTTATATAACGCACCAGAGGCTTAGGATAACGGGAGTCCTCGTCTTGTGCGCCAAGTCTTGTAGAAACCTCCTTGTATACGTCATGGGCCGCCCGAAGTGGACCATTGTGAACCGCCATGGGGGTCCTCGGCTCGACCCACCTGGTCGGGAGACGATGTGGTGAGTACCCCCTAATACAGGACTCCATCACCTAGGAGAACCGTACATAAAATGGAGACATCACACGTGACCATGTGTCTTTGTGCCAGACTGTGCACGCTGGACGTAACTACAGTTTCCTCAGGTGAATGCCGATGAAGTTATGGCTTCCACACCCCCTCACCCTCCATCTGCTGCATTGGTGGCGGGTGGAGGGGTGTCTTATGTTTCTCTTCCGTGTTGTTCCAGGTAGGGATGTTGTTTCATTTGGTGGTGCCGGGGCGTGAGGACGGCATCGCGTCTAATAATTTTGCCTCAATTTCTTCCTCACCATGACGATGCTCTTCATGGCGTCGACGTAGAGTCGGCAACTTTGTGATCGTCGTTCTTTCCGGAAGACGGATTAAGTTTGTATGTTCATTGTTGGATGTTACTGCATATTGTGGTGACGCCGGAAGCTGGAGCGATTTGGTGTTCCTGGAGTGGGGATGATGGCTCATAGCCTTCTTTTTAATGCACCACATCGATATGGGCCTTGCTACTCGCAATGGGCCTATTCTTCTGCTCTAAAAGCCTTATAGGATATGGTCCAACCCATTTTGGTGAGGTTGGGCGTCTCGGTGACATTGAAACTTGGTGGCAGCTGATAGATCCCTATAAGCCTTCTTGTAATTTCCTTGTTATTGGAGCATTTTCAACAATGTTTCTAAGACATTTGTTTTTCTCTGGTCCTTGTACTAGTTTCTGTCTACGTATGTTCTTGTAGGTTGTAAGGGCATCTTCAAAATGGACCCTTAAACCGCCCTCATCCGTCTGGACTACATGGTCCGAACGTGTTTTTTCATCCAACGCGGGCCTGTATCTGTTCGCGGGTGGTCCGGGCGTCCATTTTCATGCGAACCGGAAGCAAACCAAGGGGACTTTGTGGAAGTCCGGACCGCAGCCACGCAAGCGTCCGACAACTCTGGCCCACTCAAAACCCCTCTCCCTCGCTAGCGCCCTTTCCCGCGAGAGCGTCAGCACCGCATTCATGCCGGCCTAGAGCGGATGCGACTAGTCAAAGGAGCCGACATTGAAGCGGCGCGTCGGCCGAGAGCGTCGCCCGCTGCACGCCCGTTGTGCACGCCTTCTCTCCACATTGAAACGGCATCCATATGCCCGCCTACCTCCGCTAAACTAGTGCGTGTGCCAAGGAACCTACTCCGGCGTCTCGAGCTCCCCAAGTCCGTCCCTGTGCCGGCCGACATTAAACACCTCTCTGATTGACGACTCGCATCCGCTCACTATTTAAACATGGCTAGGCACCGGGCAAGAACCCCACACCTCCGCTCTCCATATCCTCCTTGCACCACACCCGCCATGGCCTCCGACTCCAAAGCCTTGTGGGACAGCCTCTCTGGCGAGCAGAAGAAGGAGCTCTCCAACATTGCAGCCCGCTAAGTGGCCAGGCGAGCCAGCCAGATACAGGCTGGCTTGCGGGCAAACTCTCCGGAGCCGGTGCCACCACCATGTCCAGGTCGTCCCCGCCCATCCAGGCTGGCCAATGTCGTCTCCCGGGAAATCCGCCGCGAGCGATGGCGGCAACGTGTAGGCGGAGACAGAAGCCATGTTCCCAGAGGTCGACGTGGCAGTGGAGGGATTTGACTGGGGCACCGACGACGACGTCGCCAACTTCACGTCCGCCATGCCCGTCATCGCCACCAATACCGAGGAAAAGTAGACCATGGAAGGCCACTGCTGCTTGGGTCCCAGGAAGGCCACCACCATCACCTCGGCGCCCTACATAGTCGGTGACTTGCCCGCTTCGCTGGGGCGTAGGCCATGGTGACCGTCTTCCCCCGCCCCAAAAACCGGCCCTGATTCGTGCTTCATGGAAACGGAGACTACTCTTTCCCTCCCGCTGAAACATATCCCTCGGGGCTCAGGGCGGTCCGGTAAGCTTGCTGCCGGATATGGGGAAGACATGTCCTGGGAAACGGGATCCGCCTCGGCCGGCGATAGACTAGGTTAGAATAACATAGCCTAGTCCGCTATAGTTTAGTAGAAATATGTCTGAAATGTAAATGTTTTCGCCCGGTTTATATGAAAATCAACCAGTTTGCACGAAATTTGTCCGGTTAGAAATGTATGCGGCTACGGTTGGATGGCCGACTCCCGCACTAGTGTTCGCTAACTGGTCCCTTTTTTTCGCTGACTGGACCCCCTGCAGGATTCGTGGACGGATATTGGAGATGCCCTAACTAGTGTGTTTAACGAAGGCACGGTTACTTCTAAAAAAAAGCCCCCCCCCCCCCCCCCCCAAGCCTAGAACGCTTAGCAGCAGATATGAGCCCTGGACCTGATTCTACCAATCTGGACACTCATACGTGTGGAGTAAAAAGCCACACGAGAGAGATTTGTTGCGCTCGTCACAATCTGGCCTAAGTGATGCTCGTGACTTAGCTTCGAGGAGCCGGCTCCAATCTCGGTGTCCTCTCTCCCTGTCCCTGAATCCTACAGCTTTAATTGTGGCCATCCGTTGCGGATGATGGTGCTCGCAGCCGCAGCGAGCGCACCGTCCCTCCAAGGTGTGCATAATTTCTCATCCCTGTCCCTCTTCTTCTTGCCCTGATTGGACACTGGAAACCAGAATCAGAAGGCTGGGATGAAATCCACGGTCGGCAGTTATTTTCTGATTATTACCCTGGAATCTTCCGTCCGTCTTCTTGGCATTTAGAGCATCTCCAACAGCCGCATAAAAACTGCTCCGCGCGCTAAAATTCGGGTTTTTTTTGCGTCGAACAGCTCCAGCAGAAGCTGTAAAATAGTGCACGCGTAAAAAAGGTTTGGGCACGCGCTAAAAAGCGCTACCAGAAGCTGCAAATTTAGGGCGCCGGATTGCGCGCGCTTCACAATTTGCACTGCGTGTTTTTTTGGCGCGTGTTTTTGGGCATCTGCTAAACCAATGTTAGATCCGGCGCGCTAAAAGTGCTACAGTGGCACGTTAAAACTATTTTAGCGCGCGAAACTTTTGTGCGCCTGTTGGAGATGCTCTTATCTTCCTTTTTTCCGTCACTTTTTGGGCACTTAATTATGCCATGTAATTGCGAATTCAATCATCATGTTGATGTCCTTACATTGGCAGATCATATTTGATCAGGTTGGAAACGCCAGATCTCAGCTGTTACCTGCCAGCATCCACATTCAGTCCCACTCCCACGCACTGTACGTCTTTCACACTGAACCGTCGAAAAATTCAGTTAGTTCCCCATGTATCAGTGACCAACCAGACCTTACATAAATATTGAAGGTGTTCAGAGTATCTGCAACAAAGAATAATGGGAGGAAACGGAGACGCTCCCGGAATCTGTCCAAAGGCCCAGCATTAATCGCCGAAGAAGCTTCTCCGAGCAACGGCGAAAACCCCATCACCATCCTTGATTTCAATGTCGATGGTGATGCTACTAGCGATGAGAAAGCTGCAGGTGCCCCAAGGAGTGCTGTTCTTCAGTCTTGCACTCTCACATCGAGCTTGCTGCTTGCATTAGGTCTCCTTCTTCGTGAGGTAAAACATTGTGTTTTCAGTGGTTCCAAGTCTAGTTTTCTCTGAACAAAATCTCAGCTACTGGAAGCACAAGCCATTCTAGAGCATGCATAATTCAGCACTGTCTAGTGTGGCAGAACATCCTAGTGATCAAAATGCCATACCATCTCTTTTACAGGCATCACACGTTGCATCTTCAAATGGATTGCCATTTGCTGACCCTACGGCCGTATCATGTCAGTTTGCTCCCTGCTCTGTTACGAAATGAAAGAGATGTCATGTAACGGTATTCAGTCAGCTAAACGTCCCCAAGCAAACTGATCCTGTGCTTTTCTGCAGTCAATTTTGAAACCTGGCATCTCGAGTTGGTCGCCGGACTAGTAATATTGATATCATCTACCAGATACATTCTGCTACAGACATGGCCAGATTTCAGAGATTCCAGTGAAGCTGCAAATACACAGGTATGTCCAGTCTTTGAATAAAGTCCCATTTAACTACAAGTGTCTTTGGCAAAGATGCAATACTTTAGGTTAAGATGCAGCATTTGTTCGGGTAAATAATTATGCTTTTTGCATGTTTGCCTAAACATTTCATAAAGGATCTTGTGAATTTGGATGAACTATACAATGAACAACAAGGCTTGTGTTTATTTAAATTTTATTTATATTATTCGATACATGCCTTGCACGTACACAATTACTAGTCACAATCTATGTAGCTTTGTGTAAACTGTCTTATTTTATTATTTTTATCTGCGCTCTTTTCTGATGTCACTTTCAACTTAACTGGGCCTTGTCAAACTTACCTAAAGGTATTAACTAGTGAAAGTCCCCTTATTTCGACACTAACTTTTAATGTTTTATTCTTACCCGTTAGATCCTTACTTCCCTTGAGTCTCTGGATTACATTGTAGTTGCTTGTCTCCCTGGGATAAGCGAGGTCAGCATTTATCTTTCTTTAAAACTTTATTCAAGAATATTTATTTTCTTGAAAACAAAGCTTCATGTCTACTTTCGATATCAGGAGTTCCTGTTTCGAGGGGCATTGATGCCAATTTTTGGATTGAATTGGATAAGTGCTCTAGCAACTGGTGTATTTTTCGGTGTTCTTCACTTGGGCAATGGCAGGAGATATTCATTTGCAATCTGGTAACCGTTCTGCCTGCAGTACTTTCGAAATGTCTAGTAGAATTGAAAAAAAAGTGTAAGGGTTATTTGTTCGCAGTTCTTAAAACATGCCAACTGACACCTTTTATCTTGAGGGAGTTACCAACCAAATTTACCAGTTTGTGCTCTTATATATATGTAAATATCTTTTGTGTTTCCAGGGCAACATTTGTTGGCCTTGCCTATGGTTTAGCAACCATAGCTTCCTCAAGCATCATAGTCCCAATGGCTTCTCACTCCATAAACAATATTATTGGAGGCTTACTTTGGCGCTTCAGGGACAGCTCAGAAAGGGAAATGTAGATTGGACAGTGCTTCCCCTTGAACAGAAGTTTTCATTCGCAACTTCTACTTGTACCACTAGCATAAAATGTTTAGTTCTTACTGGACTCGTTGTTAAATCAGTTAATGCATGTATTATCCGTGGGTAACTAGTCTTCAAATCATTTGGTGGTGAAGTAAGCTAACTAGTGATGACTGTTTTACTTGTGTCATGTTATCTTCCATGCTTTCTGAGCTGCTGGTACTCTGGCATATACCGAACCTAAAATCGTTTGCTATTTAACAAGAATTGCCATGGGTAGGTTTGATATTGCCAGAATCAGATCATGTTGCTTCAAAGTAACAAAAATAATGTGTTATCATGTAGTTGAAACTCAGACTTTCTGATGTATTTACTACAAAACCATGCCGAGACAGCACACCGGAAGTATCTCCTGCCTTGTTCCCAAGATGGAGGAAGTGAAGACTTCATATTACTCGCAGCACTTTTCACAAACAGGTGGAAACCTGTGGATGTTGCAGTAGCAGCAGGCCACACTGCAGTAATTGTTGCAACCTGTAAACAGTATCAGTTCATAGCTGTCATCTCCGCGCATCTATTTCAAGAAAATCAGTAATTTCAGTATGACTTGTAACAAATGTATGTATTCTATGAATGTTCGCAGACTGATGATGCAAAGCAATACATGGCGGCATAATCTCCTAATAGCCAAAAGCATGTCAAAGCTTACATAAGCTGTGGAAAAGCATCATGATAAGAGATTGAGAGTTTAAGCAGATTACCACTGATAACAATGTATCCAGACGTTCGTGCGCTCCTCGAGCTAGCTGCCGGTAGAGGTGGTGCAAGAGATAGAAACCCAAGGGGGAGCAGAATGCAAGAGATGAGAAGTATCCTCATGAAAATGGTCTTGTGGCTAGCAGTAGCAGACATGTTGAGCTTGATTGGTTAAGCTGATAGCAGCAACAAGCTTAAGATGGTGGCTAGTATATATGCGTGGTTGTTCGGTGCCCTTTTTTGGCAGGTGAGTGTTAGGAGGAGGGAGATCAGTAACTCATTCCCTTTGCCAGGCCTGTATAACTTTCTGTCAAGAGGTTTGGATACTCTTGCCAAGTAGAATTGTTAATTTCTGCAAGCAAATTGTGATTGATTGTTTTGGTTTTTAACGGACACAGTAATATTGCAGGTGGCAGGCATGCATGCATCAACACACTGATGAAATGGTGAGAGCAGAACGGTTCAGTTTACAAAGTGCAAAAATGCCAGAACTCCGAAGTAATGTCAACCACTCCCTCTGTTCCATAATATAAGATGTTATTACAACCAATATACAGAGTACGTAGTAATCATCATGTGTTGTGCATCCGAGACCTCCGCCTACCATTGCACCATTTTCTCTAGCGTGGCATCCTATTCATTTTTGCTCGATCAAGACATTACTTGTTCTTTCCCCTAAGGTCTTTATTCTATGAGCAGTTTTAACATGGTCCCTCTTGATCTTTCAAAAAAAAAAAGGACATGGTCCCTCTTACCTCCACTGATCAGATGCAAAAACCAGACCAAATAGAATCTGCAAATCTGTCCATCCACATGATATCTCCTCATCCTGTAAAAGGCCATAAGATAGAGATTACAAAGCCCATCGTGTTTTCTCACTAACTTATTGGCATAGGGTGCTCCATGAGTAATGGGCCTCCTGATTACCTATAGGCTATAGCTCTTGTGTAGCTCAAGCAGAGAACTTAATAGCTCTTGCCCTCGGTTGATCAGGACCTCGTCCCCTGGTGGACCTCGTCCCCTCGTTTCGAAGACAGAACGCAGGGATACTCCTAAGGTTTTCAGAGGAAAGCTACTGCCCGCCTGAGCCATAGCAGCAGCCACCTGATCATTAAGCACAACTCCTAGCTAGATTACTTGAGCACACGGCAAATCGATCGTCGGAAAAGAGGCATACGGCGCATCTACATCAACGGGCCAATGAAAGGGCATTGACCCTTACTTATCCACCACCATGAACTCCATGGAACCAATCCTCGTTTGTCCTCATTAACTTAGGTGACCAGACCCCAACCACCAACAACAACGCCTTGACAAGACATGTTTGGCATCCCGGCACAATAACCTTCACGCGTTGAGCTCCGTTTGACTCAATCTACAAGTCACATGCACGTCTCAGACCCCGCTAGCTTGTGCAGGTCAACAGAGGCAGCGGTATGTTTCCTCGCAAAAAGAAAAAAAAAGAGATAGCAGTATGTTCTGCAAGTCTTTCACAGCAGTACAATATTATAATAGGGATAAGTATACTTTTCGTCCTCGAACTCTTCCGAGAGTTTAGAAATCATCCCTCAACTCTAATCTGGAGAGTTTTCGTCCCTCGACTATCAAAATCGGATAGTTTTCGTCCCTTATGCCGCTTCGAGCGGTTTTCGTCCGACGTGAACAGTAGATCGGTGAACAGTAAATTCGAAAAAAAATAGCACAAAAATCCAAAAAAAACTGAAAAATTGTGGGATCAAAGTTCCTCGGGGACGTAAGGTGCGTGCAAATTTTCATACTGTTTGGACATTTCAGATGCTCATGACAAAGAAAAAACTTTAAATATGTATGCCGGTGAACAGTAAAATAGAAAACAAAGATGCTTAGGTGTGCAAGGTGCGTGCAAATTTTCGTGCTCAAATGACATAAGAGGAGCTCTAGCCAAAAAAAATAAAATAGTGCATTTTTTCAAAGTTTCTTTCCAAGCTAATTTTTTTTTGCCACGAGCTCCCACAATGTCCAAACACCATGAAAACTTTTAGGCACCTTGAGCACCCGAGCATCTTAGATGTCAACAATTTTCATATTTTTTTGAATTTTTTTTTTGATTTTTACTGTTCACCAACGTACATATTTATGGTTTTTCCTTTGTCACGAGCTCCTGGAATGTCCAAACAGTATGAAAAATTGCACGCACCTTGCGCCCCCAAGGAACTTTGATCCCACAATTTTTCAGACTTTTTTTGCTATTTTTTCGAAATTACTGTTCATTGATTTACTGTTCGCGCCGGACGAAAACCGCCCGAATCGGCACGAGGGCGAAAACTATCCGGTTTTGATAGTTGAGGGACGAAAACTATCCGGATTAGAGTTGAGGGACGATTTCTAAACTCTCGGAAGAGTTCGAGGACGAAAAGTATACTTATCCCTACTGTAATATTGTACTGCTGTGAAAGACTTGCAGAACATACTGCTGTCTCTTTTTTTTTTCTTTTTGCGAGGAAACATACCAAGCAAGAAACTTCGATTCCAAAAGCTTGCCAAGCAAGAAAAACTAAACGTTCCTTAATTACTATCTGCAGGCCCATTCATGGACCACCAAAAGGTTGGTCATGTCAACAAAGTCTCGGAGAAACTGTATCTGGAATATGTAAGTCTTAAGGGAATGCATGCGCAAAATAGAGGATCGGATAACATAGTAATCCGGTCGACTTTGTTGTTTGTTGAATCCTAATAAACATGGTTCAATCAAAATCAAACCACATGAAATGTATATCGTTATTATGCCGCTAAGGATCTTAGCCTGGTTCTACGTGCATAGGAATTTGATTGAAAAAGGAAGTCCAAACGAATGTTGGAATTCCTGTGCTTTTCCTTTGATGAAACCGGGATCAAAGCAAATTTTCTCCCATTATTCCTTTGCCCCATTTCTTTGAACCAAGGACATGAATGGTAACATGATAGGAAGAATGCCTACTCCTTTGAACCAGAGGAGCCCTTAGGTGTGCAAGTTCTTGCACAGAAATTGCTTTTCAGATTTTATTATGTCTCAACCCCAATAAAATAAGCTGGGCCCGTCATTGCTCACGTCAAGCTGCCCGCCTGCCTGCTCCAACTACGCAGGCAGGTCAAGGCAAACTCTTAAAAGCATTTAGCAGCCGCACCATCTCAACGCTGGACAGCTCAAGACCCAGGATCTCAAGTTTCAACACGTTTCGGCAAACAAACAACCAGGACAAGAAGAAGCGATTCTCGCATTTTTACAATAATAAAATCAATACAATATACGATCTTAAAGTTCAGTAAGTATAGAACAGGCTGCTCTCAAGGGCTCGTAA
Organism: Thinopyrum elongatum; assembly: GCA_011799875.1. Classification (NCBI taxonomy): domain Eukaryota; kingdom Viridiplantae; phylum Streptophyta; class Magnoliopsida; order Poales; family Poaceae; genus Thinopyrum; species Thinopyrum elongatum. Next base: position 489,016,020 of record CM022303.1, on the reverse strand, counting down.
TATAGACACAGCCCCAGACAGACAGACAGACCCCCAGGTGTGTGTGGGAAGCATTCACTGCCCATCACACTGTAATATAGCTACAAGCTCGATAATTACAACACCCACTCCAGTAACTCAAGATCTTCTTCACGTCGGATGCAGAAGGGAAAGGAAAGAGAAAGAGAAAAAAGTGTGGCAAACAAAGCTTCTTTGTCTTCTCTGCTTCTCATCGCTCTCCTATACCCTTCTTATCTCCTCCACCTTCACACACTTGTTCTATGTATGTATGTATATAATTTGGAGTATCCCACTGTGATTCCATGATGGGATTATAGACATCCATGTACGTATGTGCAATGTGTGATTTCCTTTCCAGTAGAGAACACGTCCGGGTGGCTGCTCCGGGCTTTTACCAAACCGTTCCTGACGAAAATCACCACGACAGAGCCACCGTTTCCTGGGATTTGGCCCCCTTTGGCCGCCACATGGTTCGGGCCTTCACGATGGTAGGTCCTGATTCCAGGCTCAGCAGATGCTCGCAGTGAAGAGTTGTTTCTCCGGACTCGTCGGCGCAGTCGGTGTGCACCGTGGTGTGCGACTGTAGGACGCTGTTCCGGCCACACTCCCTTTTGTAGTCTAGGACTATGCTCGCCAGTTCATGGTTCTCCAGAATGGAGATTGGCGCGCTCTGAGAGGGGGAAAAAGAAATCAGGGTTAAGCTGGGGTGCTGCAAATGTATCGATATTTCGGTATAACATGCACTGATTAAATGTCAATTCTCCTCATTTATTTTATGCTGTTTAATAGGGTTTTTTCACTTGTTTGTGGTTTGCAGGCCAATTACCAAATAATTACTCTTTGTTTCTGAATGTGTAATCCACCAACAAATGGTATGGTTATCACATGACACATGCCATCTCTATTATCAATCAGACACATGGCCATTGTCTTCACGCACAAGTTCTTTGACAGAAAAAACGAAACGAATGACATGCAGACGAGTTATATATATATATATGTATATATAAGGATTCCAGTCAAGATCTTTTACGAAAGCAACACAAGTGAGCAGCATGGTTAGGTACCTAGGTGACCAACCTAACATAGTTAAATCTATCAGATCACAAAATACATTTCTTCTCCAACTTATACTTTGAAAGGCTAGAGAGCTAATGGATAATATTTGCTGAGGTTGGAAATATGTAGGTGCACACGCTAAGTAGTAGCGTAGGCGCATTAGTTCTGGGATATTTGGCCAGATGTTATCTTAGAATTTTTCTACAGTAAGTCTAATTATAGATAGACCGACTGTTTAACTTCTTGAAACAGTTGGCTCCTAAAGTTCTAGCAACAAACACATAGGAAATAAAACGTGATAGATCATTTATTTGGAAAGTGTCGTGCATTAACAGCACTTTGTGTCCACCCACACAACTACACAAGGATATGGTCCACAACATGACAACTTAATTGTGATGGAAATGCCACGTGAAAGAATGCTTGACAGCAGAAAGCAATAGGCAACCTCCATGGAGTGTATACAGATATAAGATTAAATCGAAACAGCTTCTGAATGTAGCATGCTCAACTACAAATAGAGAAGCACATTTGTATGTCTCAGTGATCAATAAAGATGCACATGAAAGGGAAACTTTGTCTTTTACCTCAAGGATCCAGCCAATGTATTTAACATTGTTGACATGCTGATTGATATCAAGATCAGCCCACCGTGGCTGCATCACATATATGATAATAAGTAAATAGCGTAGGAAGATAGAATATACTTGCAATCTTCTATGTGTGCGCAAAACTTACAGTCAGGCCTGTGCGGACATATTTGGCTGAGGTAGCACGGTCATGCTCTGGCAGTTTGGGAAATTTTCGGTGGTCTTGGTCTTCAATAGCAGCATACTCAGAAAAGAACGGCTCTATTTCAGTCCGCACTTCATCAGGAATTCTTGCAAGCTTTCTAGTAAGCTTGTTCATCATAACCCATTTACTGCAAATTTAACGAAAATTAGAATGCATAGATGATAGCGGCATATCAAAATTGTGACTCTGAATATGTGGGGCAGAAGAAAAACAAATCTAATCCACGCAGCATTAGATAATACTGAAAGGACATGTGATTGATGCTATCTCTGAGTGACCAAATTTTGAACCTTGTAGCCTTCAGTACTGTATGGCCCGTCACAGAATCACGTATATGCCAGTCTCGACGCATTCCGTTTTTACCATGAGCACCAACCCAAGTGTTCACCTCAACAGTGTCACCCCTGCAGAGCAATGAAAACCAAATTATAAAACTATAGAAAAGCAACTTCTTATGGAGACATACAACTTTCAGCTAACAAAATTAAACGTTTTTAACATCTGCCAATAAATGTAACACATGACATTATAAAGAGATTCAAAGAAGGCCTCCTCTCTCTATCAAATACTGAAAGTCTGCTGCCTGCACACACCATGACAGGTGGGAATTGCTGACCTAATAATTATGACATAAAGCAGAGTATTATGGAGCATCGCTTTCACATTTACTATTTGTTAAACAACTCGAAAACTCCCCTTAACTGCACCGATTGTTCCAAAGATTATTTTTGTAAAACCTATTCAAGCTCAAATTATATAGGAGAGCAAAAGGGAAAAGGAAATGCTGGCGTGTGAGATATACCAGCATGGATAACGCTCGACGATGGCCTGCATTTGGCTGACAACCCAGAACAAGTTCCGTTTACTCATCTCCGGTGTTGAGCCAAAACCATCTCCTAGCAGCCCAACGACCTTCACATGATTGAGTGCAGTTTCCTGCATCATCAGACCAAGAAATATGTCGGTGCCCGATAACCAGATAGAGCAGTCTTATGACGCCTCGAAATCGCGGCGATTTAACTCACCTGCAGATGGTTCATGAGCGTCTCAATGGACGCCGTCCTGTCAGCCCCAATCTCATAGGACCTGATGGAGAAGTTCTGCCTGAACATGACGCCGTCGTGTACAATCGTGCCGAAACCAAGCGTGTCGACGAGCATGTCGGGCCGCTTGGGCTTCCAGTCGAGCAGCGTCCACTGCTTCTCGGCGGCCAGGAAGATGGTGGTGATGGCCGCGAGGAGCATGCTCCAGTCGGGCAGCTGGTTGTAGAATGTCCTCGGCTGCGCCGCCGAGGACATGGCGTCGTGCTCCGCGTCCGCCAGCGCCGACTTGCCGCCGCCGCCGTTCACCTTGGGGACGGCCGCGTGGACGCGCGTCCTGCCGGCCCTCACGGCGGAGGACGACGAGGCCTGCTTCGCGGCCATGCCGCGGACGTCCAGGCTGTCCGGACGCTCGCCGAGGGCGCTCTTGGGCGGCGGCGCCGGCGCCGGCGACCCCGGGAAGAAGGCCGAGGCCGCGATGGACCCGGCCATGGGAGGCACGGCTAGAAACCGCGCGCCAAATCAAATGGCCCGCGAACCGGCGCACCTCAACCTGAACTTCGCGCAGGAAAAACATCATCAGCAACGATAAAAACAACACGGCTCAAAAACAGCATAAGCACAGTGCAGAGACGCCATGGAAAGCTGGAAACCAACTAGCAACAGTCAGCAGCAGCGCACGAGCAGGAGCCGAGGGTCAAGGCGGACCCGCGCAACAACAGCAAGCCGGAGAAAATTGAGGGGGAAAAATTCAAGCCAAGAAAAAGACGCGCCAAACGGAACGCCCAAATCTCTCGGCGGGACGGGCCGGGCGCGAACTCTCCTAAGCTAAGCTGGAGATCCGGCGAGAGCAGCAGAGATCCTAAACTCCCGCGATTTCCCCGGCTGCAGAGGCAAGCCAGGCGGCGCCGGACCGACAGGCATGTTCCCTCGCGCTCCGGGCGTGTCCGACCAAGAACCGCCCCCCCAACCAATAAAGCCAGCCAGGCGGTAACGAAAGAATGCGGCGGAGGCGAGGACACCAACCTTTCAGGGAGCAGGAGGAGACGGAGGCGGCGACGGCGGCTCACCGCTGTGCCGCTGGCGCCGAGGAGAGAGGGGAGAGGAGGCAGCCGGGGCGGTGGTTTGTATTCTGGCGGCTTCGGTCGCGCTGTGTCGGGGCGGGGCCGGGTACCTCTGTATTGTGTTTTCTCCTCTGTCACAGGGCGCCGCGGATTTTAGAAGGAAACCAGCTTCGTAGGGGGGGTGCCCGCGCGAGTGACCGTTCTGCCCCCGGGCTCCTGGAGTCTGGAGGGCGGACGGGCGGACGGATAGGATGGACAGAGAAAAGAAAGAACAGGAGATGTTGATGTGATCCTACCTGACGACTCCTCGAGTAAACGCTCTGGTGGCTGCTGCGGTGGGCACGCACGGGCACGGGAGAGAAACGTGGGGAATAAGGGCGAGCGGATAGCATGTGGCGACTGCCACCAGGGCCGTTGGATTAAATATTGTTCGGAAACCTTTTATTCGAGAGATATATTGTTCACAAACTTGTGTACGCACCTCACGTTGTTTGTCTCTGGAATTGTCTGCTGGGTGAAGTTTCGTTTTCCACGTATAATCTTGTACGTGTGTGTCCGTGATGTGTTCCTCAAAATAGCAGCCCTCAAGAAAACAAGGTTAAGGCGAAAGTATCCTTCTAATCTCGAGCTCAAATGTTCCTGCTGTGAACAGTAAAAAAATTTATAAAATTTAAGAAATGTTTGGAGTGCATGCAAATTTTCATCGCGAAATCACATTGGAGATAGTCGTGGCAAAAAGAAAAAAAAACAGAGCTCCATAATGCGTTTGAAAGTAACATTTCCAGAGCATTGGTTTTGTTATTTTACCACCCCTTGCACCGATGTGATTTCGTGATATATTTTTGCATGCACTCCAAACATTCCTTAAAGTTTGCCACAAAAAAATCTGAATTTATTGAATTTATTTTTCCATTTTTTTTTAATTTACTGTTCACCCAGGAGCATTTGAGCTCGAGATTAGAAACTCCACGTCCAGGTTAAGGCCTCTTTTGGTTCAAAAGAAAAGTAAAAGAAACACATCATAGAAATAGGAAAGAAAGTTCCATGGTGGGACTATTCAAGCCTTTGCTTCAAAGAAATGTAGCAAGGTAAAAGTGAAGAAAAAATTCTATGGTCTCAGATTTAGAGGAAAAACGTAGGAGTTTTATAATCCACTAGGACCTCTGTTTCAAAATTCTACACACGAAGAATAAGACTGAGATCCTTAGTGACACAATAACATGCTAATTATACATTTTCATGTGGTTTTATTTGATTTGACTGCTTATTGGGATTCCTGTGAATCAAACACCCAAGCCTGCAAAATTTCTATGTTTTTCAATACTCAGTTTTACACAAGCATTCATATCCAATTCTTGTGTTTTTTTTCTTTCTTTCTTTCTTGCATTTTGAGAATCGTGTGAACCAAAAGAGGCCTAATGTTGTCCAACAAACTGAGCCTAGCTCGGATGACTAGGTTTCTTATGGTGAAACCTGTCCACCCAAGTTCAAGTCCTAATTTTTGGCACAAGTGATGACATTTTCCTTGATTTTTTACATGCTTTTTGTTTGCTATTTTTCTGCGGTACGACGTGTCCGTCAACTAAAAGCTACGAAGCACCGATACGGCCAGAAGTTGTGTATCGGCGTACTGCACGCCGCCGATACTCCGATACGCGGGATACGACTCCGATACGCGTATCCCAATTTTTGATTTTAAAAGAAAGAAAATAAACCCGATACGCACTGTGGAGACGACGAGATACGGGCGGGACACGGCAAGACGTTGCCAGCCCCGCGCCCAGTAAAAGCCCACGAGCATAACCCTAACATTTGCTCTCTCCTCTCTGCATCGGGCGGGGGACTGTAGGAGCACGCCGCCGCCGCCGCCGCCGCCTGGAATCGCCTCGAGTCGCCACGCCGCCGACTCGACTGACTCGACTAGAGTCTTCTCCGCCGCCGTAAGAGCTGCTTGTTGTGTGCTTGGCTGACTGCTTGATGTGTGCTTGGCTGATTCCCCCGAGCCCCTGAGTGATGTGTGCTTGCTTCTTGGTATTGCTTGCTTGCTGATGTGTGATGGTACTGCCTACTGCTAGGGAAGCTGCTTGGTATAGTTGCATATCATTGTCTCTATCAAGAACTCCAATCAATATTGTGCTGCCCGTTTAGAAACAAACCCACTCTCAGGCATATTTGTAATTTTGTATAGAACAACAATGCAATTTGGATCCCTATGTGTAGCTAAACTATTGGTTTTAGAAATTTAGCATGAAGATATGTTTTGATCTCATCTCACACATTCTATTATGTTTGTTTTTTTACATGTCATTTTATTAATTATTTATATATACTTACCATATCGCCGTATTGATGTTTTTAGAAATTGCCGTATCCCGCATCGCCGTACCCGTATCACCGTATCGGTGTCGCCGTATCGGTGCTTCTGAGTCTGTACTACTTTTTTAGGAACATAGTACAGACTCAGACGCACGTATACTCACCCCTAAAAAAGTATCAATGTTTTTCTAGAATACGCACAAGCATGCGTATCATATATTGATAGAAGAAGAGGCAAAGAAGCCGGATACAAGCCTTTCGGCCATTACAACGCCAATCACATGGATTAGCAGCCACTTCCACATAACACACCCACCATGCGTACTACAATACATGCTCGACCTAGACCAACCTCATGCCAATGGCGATGAGGCAAATCACAGAGCAACCAAGCCGCTTCACACCAACGCCGAAGACCTCTACAACACTACCAAGACCCAAGGATAACACAGACCAACGTACCCCACCCATTGTGCCAAGAAGTCGGCAAGTGGACGGCAGGGCCCGGGTGATCCTGAAGAAGGTGTAGTCGAGAGAGCGCCGACGATGGAGTACATTGCGCCTCGAAGGCCCATGCCCAAAGCAGTAGCCGACACTGAACCAAGCCGCACCATCGGGACTCCTTGAGCAACTAGACGACGCCTCCAAGAAGGGAACGACGCCATGACGCCGCCGCCGCCTGGTCCATAGGCCGGACCAAGGGTTTCCCCTGAGCACGAGGAAAGGGAGTTCGATCAGGACGAAAACAACGCCTCCAAGGAGGATACGGCGCCCACGGGCGTCGAGATTGCTAGCCTCGATAGACGAAGCAAGGATTTCTCCCAGCCCAAGATCCAAACACCCAAAGTCCACCGGAGCTGCACAATCATGCTGACTGCCGCCGTAGGAGGTGTCGCATCATGCAGCACAGTAGCCGTCACCACCTCCGCCATGACCTCGCATGGAGCCGCCGCCATCCACCACTCCCAACTACCACGAACAACGGCATGACGAATCCACGTGTCGTCATGCCCTGTCCACAAATCGCACCAGCGCCGAAACTGCCAAGAGCAGAACCACACGCCATGCGCCCCCAAGATGTGGCGCCGCCGCACCACCTTCCAGATCCATGGCACACCGCCACCACCATGGATCGACAGCAGCCGGCCGTACCCACCGCGCACCGGCCAGCCTGCCACACGCGGAGGCCCTCCGCGACGAACACGGGCACCGCCGGATTTGGGCGCCAGCCACAGATCCGCGGCCTCCACACGAGAAAGCCACCTGATTTGGATTTGGGCGCCGGCCCCAGATCCGCGACCTCCACACGAGAAAGCCGCCGGTCCGCCGCAACCACCTTGCCACCACGTCTCCGGGGCCGCCGCCCCGGCTTGCCTGCGCCGGCCAGCCGCCGTCACCACCTTGGGCAGAGGACCCCTGAGGAACCAGATCGCCTCCGCCCACCTTGCAAGACGGCTGCCGCGCGCCGCACCAGGACCACCCGCGACGAGGATGCAGCCGCCCCGACGAGGAAGGCAACCGCCCCGATGAGGACAACCGCCCCGGGTGGACCCCTGCTGAGTCCCGAGCCGCCGAACGCGAGCAGCACCATCTGCGAGGGGGGGGGGGGGAAGAGAGCGCCCCGCCGCCACCTTCCCAGGGGCGCGTGCGGGCTTTGCCGGCGTCCCCTCTGGCGGCGGCGCAGCGGGGAGGGTGGTGGGGGTGGGAAAAAGTATTAATGTTGTGCATAACATGTTTTAGTCCTACCATGAAAAGTAATCGGAAATGAAACGACTACAGCTTCAGAAATCGATTTGTATCTTTTGAAATGTAGGATTTCTATCCTTCCAAGCATAGGATTGTGCCGCAGAAATTCCATGTTTGTTTTAAGTTTGAGTTCATATTCTCTATGTCTCTCTAATCTCCCCCTCCATAGAGAAAAATTCTTGTATTTTGGACATGGAATTTCTTAGCTTTCTTGTATTATGGCCGTGGAGTTTCTTAGCTCAAGCTCATATGAGCTCAGGCGAAAAGTAAATTCAGAAAAAATGAAAAAAAGATTCAAATGTTGTAAATGCTTGCAAAAATTTCATAGTGAAATGACACTTGTAGAAGCCGTGGCAATAAAACAAAAACGATACTCCAATAATATTATTTTCAAAAGCATTTTGGAGTGATGATTTTTTTTGCTAAATTTGCAAGCACTCAAAATGTTTATCAGTGTTTGCCACACACACAAAAAACATAATTTTTTACTTTATTTTCATTTTTTTCGGGTTTTACTGTTCATCCTGAAGAGTATATACCTTCATTGTATTTTTTTTCCTATGCAACATTTGATCTAAGGGTCTTGTAAGTAATTCATGTTGTGGGAACTGAGGTATAGTGCTCTCTGAGTTTTCTGTAAGATCCAACAACAAGTCATGGTTGTGTTTTTCTCGTTCTCGATAGAGAAACTTACACATCGACAAACACGTAGTACAAGATGGAGCTGTTCTCTGCGGAAGGACCAGTCTCGCGCTCCAAACATCGGCCTCGTGGTGGTGTTTGGCTCTCAGGATCACGCAAATCAAAGGATCCATGGGGCCAATGGATGATGATCAAACTCTCGTGGGGAAGACCTTATCGTATGCTCACAAATGATGATGAGGTGGTGGTGATGGGACCAATTGGCTTGTTCCATCCACCAAACAGAAACAGTGATCTAGTTCGGAGCTCGACTGATCCGACGGCCATTCGGCGTCCGGCTCCTCGTTTGTCTATCATATGCCACAGTAGTGAAAGCCCTTTCTATCTCAGCTTCTCAAGCCACATTGCGACACTATATTGTATTGTATTGTGTTGTCTTGTCTTGATGCTCCCAGCCCCTTTTTTCGCTTCCTTGTAATTCCTACAAACGCTCTTATATTACAGGACAAAGAGAGTACTCTCTCCGTTCCGAAATGTAGTGCGCCCATGGAAATCGAGATTCAAGTTTGACCATGAATTAGACCAACGAGATCAACTGCGGCGGAAGCAAAAATTATACCACTGAATTCTTATTCGAAAGAAGTTTCAGTGGTATAATTTTTGCTCCCGCCGCAGTCGGTCTCGTTGGTCAAATTTACGGTCAAAGTTATGACACGAAAAACGAGGACGCACTATAAATCGGAACGGAGGAAGTAGTAATCGGTCAACTAATTCTCGTTCGGAGTGGAGGATCCATTGGTGAAACGGCCATTCTACACGTGGGAATACGTAGTGGGCGTACGTACGGAAGGAATTAACCCCATGGAGCGGCCGGCCATTGACGCCGACGACTAACCGGTAACCGCGCCCGCCGCCGTCCGGGCCGCTCCAACGAGCCGCTTCAAGTCAAGCTTGGAAAGCGCCGGTGGTGATCTCGACGGGAATTGAAGCCATGTGGTTGGACCTCTCTTTCTCCGTTCCCTGGCGCACGTTACCTCAAGCCCATGGATGGATCGCTCGCTCGTCCCAGTGGATCGCCGATCAGTCCCCGGCCGGACAGTTCGCGAGGTCCGATCCTGATCTCGCAACTGTTTTGTAGGCCCTGCGGGTACGCACGGGCTGGCTATGAAATTTGCACCTACCATTGAAAAGACGTCAGTCCACGGAATCTTTCAGATATGTCAAAAAGTTTGAGAGGCACTGTTCAGGACGCACCTCCGTGCGAGCGCGAGATGATGAGCGAAACCTTATCGTCAAGTAGTAGGTCGGTAACAAAGGTGAGACATCACCGGAGTCGCCAATCTTAGCTGCCCTATTCAGTGACCGGATGCTGTGGTGGCTGGGCGGCGGCACGGTTGGTCTGGCCGTCCAGGTCCGGGGACGGCGATTACGCTGAAAATCACCGGTACCGGCGCCCCAAACCGCCCAATTAAGTGGCGCCTTTTCAGCGGCGTTCACCTCGCTCATTCGTGTGGACGGCGCAGTAGCCTTTCGAATTTGCCGGCTCTGTTGCTGCAGCTACAGTTCATATTTTTTTTTGACGGGTAATACCTTTATTTCTCATATAATAGCAAGATCGTGTACCATGAAGTAAGACAAAGTCAGGTATGGGGCCTTCCCAATACTCAGTTGAACTATTACAAAGTGAATGTTTTGCAATACTATCAGCAACACCATTAGCCTCCCGGAAGCAGTGAGCCACATCAAATTTTGCTAGATCTTCTCCAATTGTTTTACCTTCTGCTACAACTGCTGCCTCCGGACCCAGGTAATCATCCTGGTTATAGGCTTCAATAGCAACTACAGTTCAGTTAGTTGACTGCTCTACTTGCTGACGAAGGGAGTCCTGGATTAGGGGGTCCTCGGGTGTCCGGTCTATTCGATATGGGCCGGACTGATGGGCCATGAAGATAAAACAGAAGACTGTCCCCCGTGTTCGGGTGGAACTCCTGTATGCGTGGATAGCAAGTTTGGTGTCCGGATGTACTTTTTCCTTCCTTTATAAATCGACTTGGTACAACCCTAGGCCCCTCTGGTGTGTATATAAACCGAAGGGTTTAGTCCGTAGAGATCATCAGAATAATCATAGGCTAGACAGCTAGGGTTTAGCCATTACGATCTCGAGGTAGATCAACGCTTGTATCCCCTATACTCATCGAATACAATCAAGCATGACGTAGAGTTTTACCTCCATTAAGAGGGCCCGAACCTGGGTAAACATCGTGTCCCCATTGTCCTCTGTTACCATTGATCCTTAGACTCACAGCTTGGGCCCCCCTACCCGAGAACTGCCGGTTTTGACACCGACATTGGTGCTTTCATTGAGAGCTCCGCTGTGTAGTCGTGAGAAGCGATCTATGGCTCGCCTTGTCATCAACGACGATATCACCTCTGGAAGGAGCCTAACTTCAGGACAGGTCCTCCAGCTCGGCAGTTTCACCGTGGGTGCCGGCATGGCCATCAAGCCAACAGCGCCCCCCGTGATCGCCAAACATCACCCCCGCATCGGTCTCGAACACTCCGAAAAGATGGATCCGGCGGACGTCTCGTCCTTAAACGAGCTGCTAGATCGCATCGCCGCCCTGGGGCTTTCAACGGATTATGATCGGATCGGGCTCAAACCCGACCAGAGGGAAATTAATTCACCACCGATCACCCACCTGGTAGCGGTCGTCGAGGAACAAGCCGAAAACACTTCTTCCCCCAAACTAAAGACCAGCTATGTTCGGGTCTCCGAACCTCTTGGGTCGGACAACCTCCCTTTGGATGAGACTCCGCATCCCCCGAACTTAGGGTCGGACATTGGGTCCGGGGAGCACTTGGATCTCCCTGGACCCGAACTGGTGACTTCGGAGATTTTACAGGCTCCGGATGCAATCTTGGGTCGGGATTCGAGTTTTTGCCCACCCACCCACCACAATCAATACTCTCCAAGTTATTCAGGCCCTCCAGACATATGTGACCTAATGTATGTACGGCAGCAACCTCGGGAAACGGTCCATCACTTCTGGGCCAGATTACTACTTGTCAAAAATAAGATTAAAGATTGCTGCGACGACGACGCAGTCTCGGTCTTTCATCGCAATTGTACCGACGAGAGAATTCGGAATGCCCTCAACCGCCGTCGCATACAAAGTTTCACGGAGCTATCGCACGTCGTACGGAAGTATTGCGCGATGGAAAGCACTTGGAAGGCACAGAAAACCCAATTGGAACCTGCTGCCTTTAAGCAGTGCATTGCCCGGGCAAAACGGATACACCCTTACGAGGCATCCGACCATAAGCCCGTCGGCAGGAAAAACAAACCCTCTACGGGATACAAGTCCGTTCTTGACAAACTTCTCGACAAGCCCTGTCCGGTACATACGACGCCGAGCACTGACTCAACTCACAGCCTTCGAGCATGTTGGGTACTCCGGCAGGTAGCTAAAAGTGGCGAGGCCATCCTCACCACCGCCACTCCAGAGAAGCATTCTCCGGAGGATGACGATTTTAACGTCCTTACGATCTTCGAGACTTTCTCCTCAAATAATCAGCGTAAGAGGGCACTCCGCGACCTCGCCGAAGTCCACCAAGTAACCGCAGTAAGCCCATGGAACGACGCGGCAATAACCTTCACCGCTGACGATGAACCAAGGGCCCGATCAGTCCGAGCACCCGCCGCTTTAGTCCTAAACCCAATTGTGGACGGCTTTCGACTTACCAAAGTGCTCATGGCCGGCGGCAGCGGGCTTAACCTCATCTACGAGGACACGCTCGAACAAATGCAGATCGATAGAACACGCATCGAGCAAAGCAGTACCACCTTTTGAGGTATCATCCCCAGTCGAGGAGCACGATGCTCGGGGAGAATTAAACTTGACGTAGTATTCGGCATGCCTGAAAATTACAGGTCGGAGGAGCTGCTCTTTCACATCGCTCCCTTCAATAACGGCTACCACGCCCTTCTAGGGCGGGGCGCTTTTTTACGCTTCCAAGCTGTACCCCATTATGGGTACATGAAGCTTAAAATGCCGGGGCCCAATGGAATAATCACAGTTACAAGTGATCCGGATACAACACTCTGCGCCGAAAACAAAACCGCATCCTTGGCCCTTGAGGCACTCTCCGAAGCCCTTGCGGCCGAAGAATTAACCACCCTATGATCTACGGTGGACAAGGATGATGTGATTCTCGATAAGAGACCTAAATCCACCTCTTTCAAGCCAGCAGATGAAATAGTTAAATTTCAAGTGCACCCGACGAATCCTAACAAAACAGCGCCCATCGGAGCACAGCTGGATTCGACGGTAGATGCCGCCTTACGCGCGTTCCTACGTGAAAATTGTGATATCTTCGCCTGGCACCCTTCGGACATGCCCGGTATCCCACGTAGACTGGCCGAACACAGCCTCAACATAATTAAGGGGTTCAAACCAGTCAAGCAAATGCTACGGCGATTTTCCGAACCCAAACGACAAGCTATGGGGGAGGAGCTAGCCAAACTACTCGAGGCCGGGTTCATCAGAGAAATCAAACACCCGGATTGGCTAGCCAACTTGGTCATGGTGCCGAAGAAGGACAAATCTTGGCGCCTTTGTGTCGATTTCAAAGACCTCAATAAGGCTTGCCCTAAAGACCCTTTCCCTTTGCCCCGCATTGACCAAATTATTGATGCAACCGCGGGACATGACTCATTGTGTTTCCTCGACGCTTACTCCGAATACCATCAGATTAAAATGAAGGAGTCTGACCAGGCCGCAACGGCATTCATCACCCCGTATGGGCCTTTCTGTTTCAACACTATGCCTTTCGGGCTTAAAAACGCTGGTGCCACTTACCAACGCATGATTCAAACATGCTTGGAAAAACAAATCGGCAAGACAGTAGAAGCATATGTGGACGACGTGGTCATCAAGACCAAACACATCGAGTCATTGGTGGCCGATCTCCGCCTCACATTTGACAACCTACGAACATACGACATACGGCTCAATCCGGAAAAATGCGTCTTCGGCGTTCCAGACGGAAAGTTATTAGAGTTCGTTGTCTCCCATAGAGGAATTGAAGCAAACCCAGCTAAAATCCGAGCCTTGTCGCAATTGGCTACGCCAACAGACCTAAAACAGGTCCAAAAGCTAGCAGGGTGCGTAGCGGCCTTGAGCCGCTTTATCTCCAGATTAGGAGAAAAAGCATTACCACTTTATAGACTGCTCAGACGCACCGACAACTTTGAATGGACGGAAGCGGCCACAGCCGGATTGGAAGAAATAAAAATCATATTAGCAGGCAATCCAATCCTAGCCGCCCTAAGTGTTGGCGAGCCTATGCTGCTTTATATCTCCGCAACTCACCAGGTAGTGAGCGTCGTACTCGTCGTCGAGCGAGGGGAAGAGGGACATAAATTCCCCATCCAAAAGCCAGTGTATTACGTATCGGAGGTCCTTACACCCTGCAAATCCCGATACCCGCACTACCAAAAGATAGCTTACGCGGTCTTTATGGCATCCGGAAAACTCCGACACTATTTTCAAGAGTGTTCGATCACGGTGGCATCCGAAGTACCACTTAACGACATTATAAATAACAGGGACGCCACTGGCCGCATAGCTAAATGGGCCATTGAGCTCTTACCTTTTGAAATAACATACAAGCCACGCCGAGCTATTAAATCTCAGGTGCTGGCCGACTTCATCGCAGAGTGGACGGAAGCCGAGCTTCCCAAAGAGTACAGTTCCTACTCCAATTGGATCATGTACTTCGACGGCTCTAAAATGCTAGCCGGACTGGGGGCTGGCGTCATCTTGACATCCCCTACGGGGGACACAGTCCGCTACGTGTTGCAAATCATGTATACGGACTCCAATAATGCAACCGAATACGAGGCACTTCTACATGGTCTCCGCATGGCTGTCTCCATGGGCATACAACGCCTAGAGGTGCGCGGCAATTCGAACCTCGCAATATCTCAGGTAAATGGAGAGTTAGATGCAAAAGATCCAAAAATGGCGGCATATCGAAACGCCGTATTAAAAATATCAGCTCGGTTCGAGGGGCTCGAATTTCATCACGTCGCTAGAGACAGTAACCAGGCAGCGGATATACTCGCTTGCATGGGAGCCAAGAGCGACCCCGTCCCGCCTAATACCTTCGTGAAAAGGCTCTTCAAGCCATCCGTGGTATGGCAGGACGAGAGCGGAGACGCAAGTACGGACCTGATCACACCCCCATCAGCCGAACATGATACAGGTATCATCGGGGGTTCGGATACCGGAATAACACCCTCTGCTCATGAGATCATGGCCGTTTATTGCTCCATGGACTGAACCCTTCCTAGCCTACCTTAATAGGCAGGAGCTTCCTGATGATCAAAATGAGGCCCGTCGCATAGTTCGGCGTTCTAAAGCCTACAAAGTTCATGAAGGTGAATTGTACAAGAAAAGCACTACCGGAGTTCTCCAAAGGTGTATCTCCGAAGAGGAGGGACGGCAACTCTTGGCTGAAATACATGCTGGTCTGGGCGGCCATCACGCCGCAGCTCGGGCCCTTGTAAGCAAAGCTTTCCGGACAGGTTTTTTCTGGCCAACGGCCCGAGCAGACGCACAAGCCCTTGTCCAGTGTTGTGTGGGATGTCAGCTTTTCGCCAATCAAAGTCATATGCCTCCCACCGCCTTAAGAACAATCCCCATTACTTGGCTCTTCGCGGTCTGGGGGCTCGATATGGTCGGACCCCTTAAAGGGGGAAGCCATAAAAAGAAATATTTACTGGTTATGGTGGATAAATTCACTAAGTGGATAGAGGCCAAACCAGTAAAAACAGCTGAAGCAGGACCAGTGATTGACTTTATATCCGGCGTGGTACACCGCTATGGTGTCCCGCATAGTATCATCACTGACAATGGCTCCAATTTCACAGCTGATGAGGTGAAAAACTGGTGTGCTAAATTGGGCATTAAACTCGACTATGCATCCGTCTACCACCCTCAAACAAACGGTCAGGTTGAACGGGCCAATGACCTGATAATGAGCGGCATCAAACCCCGACTGGTGCGCTCCCTACGGGAGTCAGATAAACACTGGGTTGAGGAACTCGATTCCATGCTCTGGGGGTTGCGGACTACACCTAACCGAACAACCGGATATACACCTTTCTTCATGGTGTACGGCACGGAAGCTGTCCTGCCCTATGACATTATTCATGACTCACCTCGAGTGCGCATGTATGAAGAGCGAGAAGCCGAGCTCGATCGGCAGGATGACCTAGACGGTCTCGAAGAGGAGCGTGATATTGCACAAGCCCGTTCCGCACTTTATCAACAACAGGCCAGGCGATACCAAAGCAGAGAAGTGCAGGCCAAGACTTATAATGTTGGCGAACTCGTCCTGCATCTCCCGGAGAAGAAGAAGGATAAGCTCAAACCGAGATGGGAGGGCCCCTTCATCATAGATGAAGTTCTCACAGGAGGAGCCTATCGCCTTCGTAACGCATCGGATAATCGCCTTGAGCCAAATCCATGGAACGCTGCTCGGCTCCGACGATTCTACGGATAGTTCGGTCGCATCCTTTTTTTCTTTTTTGATTAGGTTCCTTTTTTCTCCTCTTCTTTTATCCCAGGGTATGTTCGGATCTACTGAACTGTTAGGGGTACACATCTTTAAATGTATACACCCCACTATAACCGGGGGCTTCTTTGACGAAGCTTATTACTGAAAGCTTGTTGCTTACATTGTTTACGTCGTTTGTTCTATACATCTTTTGCCATTATATGCACCACTATGACTTAAGTTTTTGCCAAGCCGGGTTCCCTCGCTCCTGTGTTTATACCCTACGTTCCCGATTGTTCTGCTAGGGTGTAAAGAGAGCACCTCTGCGATTGTTACAACCGGGTACTCCGGATCTGTACCTCAGACGGGTGAAGCTGAAAGCTAGCGTTCTTAAGGGAATAATTGGTCGGCAAGCAACGACAGATTATTTACGTTTGTGTAATTCTTCTAACAAATACGGGATAGGCTGCCCGTAACTCGGATCAAAGCCTAGGCATGCATACTTAAGCGTGCTGACCCAAGGAAAGGAACCCTTAACGGAACTATTTTCCCTGGAAGATATTTCTTACGTTAAAAAGTAATATAACATAACTCCCCGAACAAATTTTGTCTGTTCGAGCAACATGACCGGATTGCCTGGTTTCCGGACATAATGAATGTTTATTACATTCTAACATGGTAACCGGAAACACTCCAACTTCTTGGTTTGGAGGTTGAAGCCGAAGGCCTGCGATGACAAATTTTGACAAGTTCGGTTGGAGATAAGTTCGATGATAAAGTACATTGATACATTGAATCAAATGCCTACTCTTTATCTATGTCATCTATAAGACTGCTTAAGCTACAGTCTTCTTGCGAATATTTCGCAGCTATCATCACTTGGTCATATACCAAGTTCACGGGAATCTCTTTTCCGTCCGGTCCCTGCGGTCCAACTCGGGCCATACGATTCGGATCAAGCCCGGTGTAGCGCGTCTTCACCATTGCCCATGCCTCTCGTGCACCTTCCCGGCATGCTGACGTCTTCCATAGCTCAAAACGGCGCCAGGCACCTTTGAACAGGTTTGCCAACCCCTCCATACTTTCTGGAGGGGCATCGGATGTCCATAAGGCCTTGGCCATACTTCTCATGGCTTTCCGGGCCCGCTCATGCACTACGGACAGCTCTTTTAAAATGTCGCCTCGGAATCCGGATACTTCTTCTTCATGACGCCCGGTTAACAGACCTGTAAGAGCAGCATTATAACACTCTGAATTACCGGATAATATGAGTAACTTGGATGGTTCAAAGGTCATACTGAATATGCCGCCTTTTAACTTTTTATTATCTTTTTTAGCATCCGATAATTGAGCCTTTAAGCTCTTTATCTCTTTGGCTTGCTTATCATTTTCCTCCTCCAGTTTGTTCTTTTGATCAACGGTCATCATGACCTTCTTCAGTTCTTCTAGCTCTGTGTTGGCAGCGTTTAGCTTTGTCCGGCTCGTTTCAAGCTCCTGGGACAGTGCGTTGTTCTTCTCTTTGAGGACCTGCGGTCATAACGATCCTTAAATCGGTTGGCCTAAACCGCTTCAAGTCTCGGGGGCTACTGGCATATATCTATTAAATTTACACATACCATTACCTGCATATCTTTTGAAAACAGGTGGGCAGCTCTAGCAAGTCCGTCCCGGGCGGCTCGGATATATGCATCCACGGTGCTGAGGGCATTAAATTCTTGCTCCATAAAAACTGGAGTGCGCATGGTCTCTTTCAGTCGTCGATGATTCATCACGCTCTCTACTTCGGAATTTGTGATGGATACGTCATCCGAATCTTCATGAGGCGGATGAGTTGGCGCTGCATCCGTATTGGCTCTTCTCCTGGTTGATGAGCCCGGCGCCGGATTAGCTGATGATCGGCTAACAGGGATTTTGGACACGGTTCGCCGTGTGCTCCTCCTGGAATAAGATGGGAGGAGAAATATGACAATCTGGTTTTATGCCTAGGCATATATTAAAGGTTATACCTCTTTGATGAAGGAGGGGGTTCGACGGCGCTCCCGATTTCCTTTCGTTTTGAAAGCTCACCCTGCACAGATGCTACCTTCCTAGGGGCCGCCCTCGATGGAGTACGGCTCACTGAGAGCCGATCCTATAAAGCACGATTCAGTGTGATGGGTGAGGTGCAAGTGGGGACTCCTCTTTCTGAGGATGATTTTTGAATACTTACCTTAGAGAAAGGGAGAAGGCCGGGGTAGTCGGCTGTAATGGCCACTTCCGAACCGTCAAGGCTTGCTTGATAAAATACTCCATCATCAAACTCTGTAAATATATCCGGATCCTCGCAGAGGCCGGGATCTTCGTGGTGAGTATAGTCCTCTAGTTGTTGGGAGGGGCAGTGCACATTTTCGACGACCTTCCTCCATGTCTGTTTTAAAGACAACCAGAACAATTCGATTAGTATGCCTCGATAATGAGGTAGGACAATGCCGATAATCAAAAAACTCACCCATTCAATTGGGTTATACATGGAGAAACCTTCCCGACAATTTAAACAGAGGAATTCTTCTTTCTCCCCCTTATAAAGATCTGCCAGAATGGCGGCCAGAGCGGCGGGGGTATCCGAGCCCTCGCGCCTATAGCGAGATGCGTTGTCCTCTCCGTTGTAACACCATAAAGGGGTCACTCTGGACTGAAGGGGCTGGATGCATCGCTTTATCACGATAGCCATGACTTCGATTATCGAGAGTCCGGAATGGCCAAGTAACCTGACCTTGCTGACCAACCTCTTTACTTCTGCACTGTCTTCTTCTTTGGGGCTCCGGGGGCGCTAGTTGAGGCGTTTCTTTAAAGGAGCACTAGAGAATTCGGGAAGTCCACGTCGAACTGGGTCCGGAAGGGGAACATCCTTGATATAAAACCATTCCGAAGCCCATTCTTCGGATGCCTTCTTGGGAGTTCCGACGAGGTAACCTGATCCGGCTATGCGCCATACTTCGGCGCCGCCCACTTTAAATATAGAACCCCCTTGATGACGAGGGACGAGGCAAAAAAACTTTCTCCATAGTTCGAAATGAGCCTCGCAGCCTAAGAATAGTTTGCAGAGAGCGACAAAACTAGAAATGTGCAGAATAGAACCTGGTGTGAGGTTGTGTAGCTGGATCCCATAGAATTCCAATAGACCTCTGAGGAAGGGGTGGATCAGGAATCCTAAGCCCCTCAGAAGAAACGAGACGAAGCACACCCTCTCCTCCTTGTTGGCATTGGGGAAGTTCTCTGCTAGCACATCATTGCCAATCGAGGCCAATCCCGCCCGCACGGAGACTAGATCTGCGGGAGGGAGATATCCCTGTGTTTGAAGTCGATTCAGCTGAAGGTGAGACACTGAGTAGCTTCGCCAATCACCCGTTTGAGGGCCATGAGGGCGCGAGGAAGAGCCAGGAGCGCTCGCCATGTTTTGATTTTTCGTGGTTTGCTTTGATGCTCTTTGCGCGATATGGGATGGCATTAGGAGATCTAACCTCCTTATATAGATACCCCCTTGCATGATAAGGGGCTTATTTGTAAAAAATTATGGACTGTTCACATTCACCCAACATGTGGAAATCGAGGCGACGACAGGGAGGAATCATAAAGGCAGAACATGGAGGTCAAAACCGGACTGTCGTCAATCTGGAGTATGATGAAGAACCCACCTTGCAAAGCCGAAGACATAAGCCGGATACTATATCGTCATTGAAGGCAAGTTCGGGGGCTACTGAGGTAGTCCTGGATTAGGGGGTCCTCGGGTGTCCGGTCTATTCGATATGGGCCGGAATGATGGGCCATGAAGATAAAGCAGAAGACTGTCCCCCGTGTCCGGGTGGGACTCCTGTATGCGTGGATGGCAAGTTTGGTGTCCGGATGTACTCTTTCCTTCCTTTGTAAACCGACTTGGTACAACCCTAGGCCCCTCCGGTGTGTATATAAACCAGAGGGTTTAGTCCGTAGAGATCATCAGAATAATCATAGGCTAGACAGCTAGGGTTTAGCCATTATGATCTCGAGGTAGATCAACTCTTGTATCCCCTATACTCATCAAATACAATCAAGCAGGACGTAGGGTTTTACCTCCATTAAGAGGGCCCGAACCTGGGTAAACATCGTGTCCCCATTGTCCCCTGTTACCATTGATCCTTAGACTCACAGCTTGGGCCCCCCTACCCGAGATCTGCCGGTTTTGACACCGACACTGACCTCGCGTAGCCGGGGGACACCCTGTGTTCTGTCTCGCTGGCCTGGTGGCTGGTCCTGACGCAAGCGTGGCCTCCACTCGACTCGAGCTTCTTGGGCCACTTCCAACACTTGTTTGCTTTTTGGCATAGTAAATTCTAGCTAGCCCTTGTGAATCCAAAAAGAAGAAACGAAGCACCTCACCTGGCTCCTCAGAGCTCAGGCACTTTCGGTAGTCGGATCGAATTCCTAATGCGTTTTTGGCCGTCAGATCTCGCTCCTAGATGGCCCCGGGCGTCGGATGAAAATCAAACATTCTCGCAATGAATAGTGGCTGAAAACGCGTGCCACCGCGCGTAATTTCGCTGCCCCGCCGAGGCATTTTCGTTGTTTCGCACGTAGGAGTATAAAAGGCAGCCGCTACCGTGGAGATGACCTAGCCGCCTCCTTCCTCCCGCACTCGCGCCTCCCCCGCGCCTAGCTCCTCCCTCCTCGCCTCTCTCTCTCTCCCTCCAAACCCTAGAACCTCACCCGCGCCTCCCAGCCCCGCCGCCGTCGAGGTCCAGCCCCACGCCGCCGTCATCTTCTTCGCCCAGCCGGCCGCCGCCGCACCGTACGCTCGTGCGCAGGGGCGAGAAGGAGAACCACCGCCCGCCCCCGGAGCGCGAGGAGGACGACGCTGACGTCGAGATCGCGCGCCTCTCCTCCCGCTTCCTCCACCTCCGCGTCTTTCGGGGCCATGACGCGCAGCCGGCGGGGCCGCGGGTGAGGGGGCTCAGCCTCGCCCCCCTCGATCTAGATGTCGTCGTCTCCGTGGTTTTGCCCCCTTCGTTTCCTCTATCCAGCCGTGTGACTCGAGCCGGCAAGATCCAGCCATGGCGGCCAACTCTGCCTTCCCGAGCCCGACGAGAAGGGGTTGCGCGGCTATCCCTCCCCATGTGGTGATGGAAAAAGGGGGTGCAGAGGTGAGTCGCCGCTAGCCTCAACCCTTCTCCTCACGCGCCCCTTTCTATGTCACCAAGCTCATGTTGCTGCTCTGGTCGACTTTTTCCTCCTGGTGCTCAACAGGTGAAGCACAAACAGCTCCCATCCTAGCCGTATTTGGCCCTCTCAAGCAGGTGCACACACTCTTGTCCTCTTCCTGCTTATTTCCTCCTTCCAGTGCACTGCAACCAAAAATTCTCATTTTGTTTTTGCAGATTTTGTTTCTGTACGCCTACAAGATGTTCGATGAAAGTCCCAGAAGGCTGTAGGGAAGGAGTGATCTGTGTAAGACATGTGATTCCATTCTTCAAAAAATTAGTTCCAGTCAATCATAACAAGATGATTTTCATGGCCTATAATCTCAAAATGATCCTCATATGATGTACTTGAATGAC
Organism: Thinopyrum elongatum; assembly: GCA_011799875.1. Classification (NCBI taxonomy): domain Eukaryota; kingdom Viridiplantae; phylum Streptophyta; class Magnoliopsida; order Poales; family Poaceae; genus Thinopyrum; species Thinopyrum elongatum. The sequence continues at coordinate 488,994,225 of CM022303.1, read as the reverse complement.
TACTTATATCTTACCTTAGGACTTTTATTCAATCTTGGTATATTTACAATATCCAGTTTGATTAGTTGTTTCAGACCAACAACAATGATTTATCGTGTTCTTATTCCTGATTTAGTAGTACACCTGATTGGTGCTTTCTCTGTAGATAATAAAAAGTACTGGTAGGTGAACCAATGTGTTAAATGTGCTCATGCTTGCCCATGCTAAATGCTCTCCTCTCGGTAATACTACGATTGCTTTGTTCTTAGGTATCTTGGTTAGCATCACTACTACTTTCAGAATTCAAGGTGCATGATGGATGCAAGGTCTTTTTTTTGCTCTGCTTTTTTATTATAAATAATGGGGCTACTATGACTACCTTGCTATTTGAATATTCACTGTGTATTAGATGTGAGTGATATATGGTCACATTCTTGCATCAGATCGCGCCCTTTTTTATTCTATTTTTCATGTTTTTATCCCTAACTTTGTTTTGGTACACCTCAGCCTGCTCACTCGTCTTTCTGTTGTTGTCTTCCTGATCCAGATTATGCCCAGATCTCTGCTGCCATCGACGCTCCATCTCCGAAGTCATCCTAGTATTTTACTTTGCATGCTTCTTTTCTATGGCTCTGTTCTGTTTATGATGTTCTCTGCTTGGATTAATGCTAATTATGTTATGCATTTTTGCATATCTAGCTCCTGATGGGAGCCACATTTTATTCCCCTTTCAGTGTCGTGAATGCTTGTGGTTGTAGATTGACATTATTGAAGCAAGGACCCTGTGTAAATAAATGTTACAGGTGACCACATGTGGGTAGGCTTGTTGATTAGGAATTACGTAGCCTTGGTACCCTAGACCAATATATTCAGTTAATTGTTTTGAATCTGGATACGTCAAGCAAAATTATATATGCTAGCTTAGTTGTGTATAAATTTGTTTTTTATAATAGTCAGATCCAACCTTTGTATTTCCTTTGCTTGTTGTACTTTAATTAGAAGCAAATAATGTGATGTTGTCCTGTTGTGATATCCACACTGTCAATATCAAAGTGTACAGGTCTATTCCTTTCTTATCATTTTTACTTAATCTTCCTTGTCCAGTTCATTTTTGGAACTGAGTATTGTATGAGGTCCTACACTCTTCCAACTTGCTATATTTGCTAAACACATACTGCAATGGTGGGTGATTACTTTAGTTTCATATTTTGACAAGATATTCTTTCTGTATGTCAAGTAAAATCATGGAAAAATGACTGATGGGGAAGAGTTGTTGTGTTTTAGGAGCAAATGATCATGCCTTAAGAATCTGCATTCATAGTTTTTTGATTATATCATGTTTGCTTCTCTTTTTCTACTCAGTTACACCAGGCAGATCAAATGATTTTTGTCTTTGCCTTGAGTTTTAATCATTCTGTCACTACCCAGCCGTTGTTATGTTCGTTTCTCCAACCCATGGTTGATATCTAAGATTTCGAAAGCAATGGAAGAGATAGGAGGGAGGAAGTATCCATTTGAGTGACAAGCAAGTCGGGACGTAGGGAGTATTTGTTTATAAGTTCCATTGCTATTTTCCCTTGAGTATCGTGGATGCTTCATGTTTTACATTATTGTTATAGATCAATGAAGAAATCTTTTTTATTATTAATGTTGTATGCTTCGTGCAGATGTAGTTGCTCTTGGCTGATAGAGCAAAACAGACTTTTGCGGGCATTATTCAGGTCAAGAATTCATGGTAATACGCAATGATCTACTTTGTACTCCATGCCAAATTATTCAGTTAATCAGTTGTTAACATGGATGCACAGAGCCAAATTATATAAGATGAGCCTGTTGTATATATGTATGTTTTTTATAATCATCAGATCCAACCTTTGCGCTTGCTTTGCCTATTGTAGTTTGCTTAGTAGAAAATAATGTGTTTAAGGTCTTTTGATGCCCGTTCATCATCTAAAGGCTACTTTACAAGCCATATTTGGTGTTCTATTTTCTTATTTATGTAATAGGATTTTAGTGCAGATGGTCATGGGACAGCTAAAACCAAAAATGTTTAAACCTTTTTTGGGCATTATAATTGAAAAGTAACCTAAAATCCTTAATTTCATCAAGCTTGCTATCTAAAAAAATGCTTAGCACTATTGCTAATATACCATCCTACGGGTGCTTAAAGATCTACTTATGAATCAGCTGCATTTTCCAGTAGGCCAGCTCCTAATCTACGGCTGTTTCGGCCATCGGATAAGATATATTTAGTACAGAGTAACCGCACAGGATAAATGTGTACAGAGCATACAGATTAAATATACATTATAAACGAATATGGGGTAAGCAACGTCGGTTAGGTAATACTCCACTCTTGCCCACTGTTTCGCTCCCCCAAAATTTATACATGCTCATCCTTTTTGTTCTATTTGTTCCTGGTCCGCTATAAGCGATGTGAGCTTATGAAATAAATTGTTGATGCATGAACTTTTTGTGTATGATATTATCTGGACATTGCTTTTTTGTCTCTTATTAAATAATAGGATTACTGTCTCCCTTGCTACAAAAATTGTATTCTATACAAGTTTATACACAAAATATTTGTAAACCATGAGCTATTCCGCAATAGCTCGCTTCGCTCATTTCTGCTTGTTATCTCTAAGCACCAGCAGACTAAACACTTTTTACCGCAGAAGAAATAACAATGGCAGAAAGTGAAAACCTCTTTCTTTGCATATTTCACTAGCTCGACGGCTAACCCAAAGCAATGACTTTCCTGTCCGCCATGAACTAGACCAAATTGATATAGGAACCTCTGTTAACAAATATGATAAAAGGGGCCTATCACTACAACAATCTGATCGGAATTAATTATCATGTAAAAGAAGTACGGATGCTTGGGGTTTATTCAATTGGTTTCAAGCAAGTATGTACAGTAATTGTGTTGCTTGCACTGTGGTTGGGGTACTATGTAGACATTCATTGTATTTGTTATGTACCTGGTTGCTTAATAATCATTCTGTCAGTTACTGTTACTTTGAAATCCTTCTCTTAATAATCATTCTGTTCGACAGGTGCACGAGCTTTCAGATCTAAGGTTCACCGGCACACAAGGTATGTCCTAAGCCATTAATCGGTCCTACTCTACTGTAGATCTTTGCTATTGTTGTTCAGTGTCTTGCTTGCAATACGAATGGGTGCCTCCATATAGGAACATATGTAGTTTCTTGATTTACTGACATGTGTGTGGATCCCAATGCGCATATTCTTGATGAAAACTATCCTTTAACCCTGTAGCGTCCTGTGGCTTTATCAAAGTCAGACCATTAATTGGATTTTTAACAAAACACATTCCATTTGACTTACAAATATATCTGCAGTGACATACTATTATTACTGGTCATCTAAATATTCTACAGGTCCAGTGATAGATGAACTGCTCTATCAAATATGCGTTGCTTTTTGTATTACCTAGCCCTGCTTCGATTACATTGTTTTGTTATACTACATGTTTATTCGCCCGTTGTCATAGCATATCTGATTGTTTATATTGTTTGTCATGTATTCCGTGCACAGAGTCACTTGGTCGTTTGATACGTTCGTGCTCGTCGGTGGGACGGTGCAAGGCGCAACTCCGACGCAGTTCCTCGCCGGTTGGACGGTGTTTAGGCGCAACCCCGGTGCCCACTTGAGTACTGCCTCGGCTACAACCTCCCTCGGTTTGCTCCATCTTCCTCCTTCTCCTCTGCTTCGGCTACTGTATGGGACATGGCCGTGGCTATATTGATGTGGTGCTCATCTGGTTGATGGTATATGCCCTACTCATGCATCGGTTCCTACTTGAGCTCTGTAGTTGTGGATCCATGCTATTTTAGGGTTTGCAGGCTGTTGTTCATGTTTAGTTGCTATCATAGGAGCTCATGTGATGCTCCGGTTTACATGTGAATGCCCTGGTCCTATAGCTATGCTCCTGGATTTGCTAGATTGATCAGTGGCATTCCTGCCAGGGCTATGATGCTTAACCGTGGCTAAAATAAGTGTGCCTTTGAGCAATCCAGGCACTTCTGGGTATCAAGTTGGATCCTCCCTCTTGTCTCTAGAATCCTTTTTGATCCTGTGATACTTGTTGTTCTGTCCTAGGATGGCCATTCTTGTTGAGTGATAACCAGGGCAGCTCCACTGTATAAACAGATTGATTTGGTGATAAGAGATGACGGGGGTGGGTTATATGATCGAGGAAAGGCGAATCTGAACCCACTATGCAATGAACCCTGAACCCTTTTTATTTGTATATAAAGGTGTTTCTTATTTATGTTCCAGTGTTTACAACCGTCTTATGTGGTTTACATGTGGATGCCTTGGTCCTATAGCTATGCTCCCGGATTTGCTATATTGATCAGTGGCGTTCGTGCTAGGGCGATGATGATTAACCGTGGTTGAAATAAGTGTGCCTTTGAGCAATCCGGGCACCTGTGGGTATCAAGTTGGATCCTCCCTCTTGTCTCTAGAATCCTTTTTGATCCTGTGATACTTGTTGTTCTGTCCTTGGATGGTCATTCTTGTTGAGTGATAACCAGGACATCTCCACTGTATAAACAGATTGATCTGGTGATAAGAGATGACGGGGTAGGTTATATAATCGAGGAAAGGCGGATCTGAGCCCACTATGCAATGAACCCTGGACCCTTTTTATTTGTATTTAAAGGTGTTGCTTATTTATGCTCCAGTGTTTATAGCCGTCTTATGTAAAGATTTCTTCTCTCTCGTACCTTTATTGCATATGAGTTGTTCTTGATCTTTTATTGTTTGTTGTTGGTCCTTGATTTAATTTGGGTAAGAGTGAGCTGCACTTTGTTATACTAGAAAGACTCGCTACCGGCAAGTTATCGGTTGAATGTCTTCTTTTAATTCGTTGTGATACTATTACTTCTATTTTGTTGTTAACTTTTTTTTAGTTCAGGGCCTCTCTTGCTGCCTTAAGTTTGTAATATGGTAAAGTATGCATCATGTGTGCCTCTGTTTTGTTTCCCTCTTGTATTCCTATGTCTTGCTTCACATATCATGGCACTTGATATATGCAATGACATGATACCAGGAGATGCCATCAACGCTATTTTAGTTGCTGGAAAGAAAAAGTAACCACGTGAGTTTCCAGTATGGAAGGTTGGTTTTAGGATGATTTATAGTATCTAAACTGCTAAACTGTTATCTTGATAGTGATTACATGGTGTGGAGGAACCCACAGTTCACTAATTGATGCTCTATAATTGGGTGTCATAAGCTTTGTGTCGCTGTATTGTCAGCATTTTTTTTAATTATCAACCTTACCTCGGTACATTGGTAAACTATTTTTCATTATTTTTCTTCGGGTGATTTGTTGAGACCGAGAAAAAATGTGTGCCTGTGGTATTTTTCTATATCTACATTATGGTCGAGAGTAACCTAGGAAATTTCTGTCCAACCAGAGAACAGGCATAATTGTGTAGGCCTACTATTGAATACAAGCAATATGGTTGATTGGTCCTTTTTCTAGACTGAACAACATATTTCAGTAGAATGGATATCTAAAAGGACACAAGAAAAGGGACCTGTGCTATTAGTTTTTAAGACTTGAATATTCTGTTAGAGTGAACTGAGTTGTCAGAACCTTTAGTTTATTGGCGACCGGACGCCACCACCATCGAGTCGGCCCAAAAGGGAAACACCGCTGGCCACAGCGCTGCTGGGGTCCTTGTTGGCGACCGGACGGCACCATCGCCGCCGATTCCATCGTGGGTCTTGCCGCCAGCAAACATTAAGTAAGTCGTGGCCTTCTCTTTTTTTGCTCGGTGATATGTGCATGGTTGCAACTACTCTACTGACTACAAAAGAAACATGAGCATGTCAGATGTTGATTACAAAAGGTTTCTTCATTTTTTCATGTTGGAGTCAGTGGCAGTACCTTGCTAGTTAAATTACCTTCTTTCCTATTAGAAAGTAGTGTATACTCTCTAGATACTTAATGTTTTCTTTCTTGGCTGTAGTTTATTTTCTATTTGTAGCTTCAAAATGATATGTCAAACATGCTCTAAATTTTTTTATGCCATTAGAGATTTCAGCTCATATTACTTCCTTTATGTTTATGGTTGGATAGTGGTGCTTTACTGATTAGGTATTCTCAATCATGTCTCATATCTATTGTCACAAATATTTGTTCTGTTATATTTACCCACTTGTGTACTTTTGACCCAATTTCCGGCTTTGGATGTGAGAATGTGTTTCACATTGCATGTCGAAGCAGTTGGACATCCTTTAAAAATTTATCAAAAACAAGTTTGGTTGAGCCCAGCCCATAATATATACTTGAACAATTAGGCGTTCTTGATGACACCCTGTTTTTTATTTGTCATGTATTTTCTTTGTTGTTACAACTATTGTGTGTGTGCATGTGTTGTCTTAGCTGACAATCTGTTTTTTTTTCTTAGGCAATTATGACCATGCTTGTGGGACGAAACACTGAAGTGACAATGCTGCTTGGACTGCTCCCGGTGTAGAGGACTTCGATGGCAGTGTCAGGCAATTCCAAGGCCCATCCGAGTTTCTCCTTTTAGTGATGTTTGCTGGTGACCTTCTGCTTTTTGTTTTTATGCTGAAAGTATTAAAGCGAGTGACGTTCGTATCTTTTTGGGGGGATTTGTAGGCACTCGAGTGATGGCCGGTGATGCTCTTCTTCTTGGAATATTTGATGCATTGCCGTTTGGCGTGGAACCGTTCACTAATGTAATGTTTTGTAGCTATTAGTAAGTGTCTACTACCTACTGCTTTTTGACATGTTTCCTTTGTAGTGAATTTGCTTTTGGTATAAATTTAGCTTGTAATGGGTAGCTGCCTTGCTTATAGATAGATATGTTGCAAACTTTGTTTAAGATTAGTACTTCCTCTCATGTTTGCGCTCTTAAACCTGAACTTAATGTTTAAGTGGTTATCTTTTGATGTCTTGCTTCATTACAAGTTAATGTTTCTTCTTTTTTTATTTTGTTTTCTTTTTTAATACATATGCTAAATGAGGATTCTTACTAACTTAAGCATTATTTGCTCGACCAAAACGTTGGGACCGGCACCCTCGCGCCAAGGCGCGATCCCGATCTAGTTGTGATTGATTCTGAGCTTTTCAGAGATTCTCCAATAGCATGTGTATATTTGAATGTCTATATGTCTATAAAGATTCCCTGATATACACGTTCAAATTTACAGCAGAACGGCTAGATACAGAAGTTCTATGTCCTCTCTTCTATATTTTATATTATTTTGTAACTACCAATTCAACTGCCATTTTAACATAATTCAAATGATTTATAATTGCAGTGCTAACATCTATTTTTCAAACGACTATATTTCCAACAGCTAGTTTTCACATGGCTATATTTTCAACAATTCATCCTCTTGACCGCGTCCACGCGATGGTGGCGTGCCTCTTCCTGGTCTCGGCAGGAAGGAAAAACCTGGCCTTCGGTTAGGTTTTGGATGACGCCTTCACATCGTCCACCCGTGGACGTCGTCGAGGCTGATTTGGACGCCGGTTTTTGGGTCTCATCGTGCAAAACAGATATACACGTCCGTTTAGACGTGCTATTCTAGTTGCTCTCACCGACAATTTTTTTGCCTCTGTTTTGAAAATAAAATGAATATGTGTGTGACATTTTTTGTAGATGCGTACTTCAGAATATTGTCTGGGTACCAAAATAGCTATACTATTAATTTCATGTGATGAGGCTTCCGGTCGACATTGTTTGGGTGGCAACATTGTCCCGCTAGGACGGTGCAATTATCGGCTCGGTCGATGCATCCCGGAGGGTGCTAGTCCGACTATGTCGAGGCGGAGGCCCCGATGTGTTGGCGCGACGACAACATGAGCAGCCTGCTAACTATATGAGCATGCATTATGTAATGAGGGGGCCGCTGCCATAAATTCATCGTGGCGATAATATGATCAGCCTGATAACTACAAAAACTAGAAGAACGCCCGTGCGTTGCAACGGGGCCACATTAACTTTAAGAGTTCAATATTAATATTCTCATACATATCAAGTGACATTGGCGACCTTTTTTACCATCAAATCCTCACACACACACTCTCTCCCTCCCTCTTCCTCACTCTCTCTCCCCCTCTCCCTCTCTCTCTCTAACACACACACATATCCATCTTATTGGGTACGGGACCATAATCCATCTATTTCACACACACAAGCTAGTGCATAACAATATGGATTATGTGTATTATATTTACCACCATAACTGAGGGAATTAATTTCATGTAAATCGGCCAGCCACAGCTCCAAGAATACGGGGAGGAGGTGGCCCGGGTCGGCGTCGGCGCCGTCCGGCGCGGGCCACGGGCCCGCTTCCAAGTGCGTCTGCGCGCCGGCCACCCACGCCGGGTCCTTCAAGTGCCGCTTCCACCGCACCAACTCCCAGGGCCACGGCCACGGCCAGGGCCAGGGAAGCCGCCCTTCTTCGCCCCCTTCACCGGCCGCGACCAACGCGGTGCCGCGGCACCCGGCCTCGCCGTCCTCGTCCTCCGGCACTGTCGCGACCCAGTGACGCAGCCCAAGCATCGGCCTCGAGAATCAAGAACGCTCGACAACGGAGAGGTAAGGGAAGATCATATACATGTCATAAGAAAGAGAGTTTATTTACTGCTCCCTCGATGTATTGTTTCCTTTGTTTGGAGATTGATTACCATCCGTGAGTTAAGGTAAGGTTAATGTGATTGAGCGATTTTTTTGAAAATCAATTAATGTGATTGAGTGATTTAAGGTAAGGTTAATTAATTTAGATTTGATCTTTAGAGATTGTTCGTGATTGATTCTACATTACTAAATATAACTTGCACCAGTATGGAAAGTTCTGATCTGTTCAGATTTCTTTCGTTGTGTGAGAGGGTGACGCGAAAATAAACCGATGAAGTGGGGGGAGGGGACGAAAAAAATCTACGAAAAAAAACCAGCGAAGGTGGGAGGAGGTAAAAAAAAAACCATGAGAGGTGGGACGAAAAAAAACCTGGAAGCGAGACTACCAACTGCTCCATTAGGAGTAGAGATTAAAATAGTTTGTAGCTAAAAATTGGACTGCAGATACATATATGCTCATGTTGTCAGCATGACAGCTACAAAATTCAAAATATATTTTTAACCACTATTTTCGCCGGACGAACACTCATTACATACATGCATTAAATTTTTGGCACCATCACTCATTATATGCATGCATTAAGCGCTCTCCTCAATTTAAAAAATTCAAGATAGGTTCGAGCTCAAATCGTTGATCCAATTAAAAATCCATTTTCATCATTAATTTCGTCACGACAAGATCTTGAAAAATAGATCCATGTTGCTATATTCCGGCGACTTTTTTTAGATTAAACATTATCAAGCTGCAGTATGTAAGTTATCAACACTTGTACACCGTAGTTATCAGGCATGAAAACAAAAACGTTTTCACAAAGTTTCAATGTTTTTTTTAGGTTATTCTCAAAAAAATTGTTTTTAGGTTAGAAGTTATGACCCGGTATTATAAGAGTTACCCATAATATTCATATATTGATATCACACAATATTATGTGGGTTTTTTATCTATTCTAAAACTAAATCACGACGTAACCACCCACGTAACTACATCACTACTATGATGGTGACTGTGACCTAGCACGCTGGACAATTGTAACATCGGCATCTGATAAATATAGTTATCTCATGCTGGTAACTATAAAATGAACGCCCTAGTAACTTTAGCTTAGCGTGAACAGTTGGTAATTACAGCATACTAGTAAAACGTTCGTGCGTTGCCATGGGCTACAATGCATATAAATGAATCAAAGAAACGATTAAAGTTGTCTCTAAAGTCGAAACTCATTTCTTCTTCATATGTCCAGACTTGTTCGGACATCAAACGGGTGCCAGCGGGCTCCCCCAAATCGAACCATCTGAATACTTTGGGCTCACCCAAATCCAACTCATATGTGGGGGAGAAATGTGGTTGTATGGACTATCGGCCATATTATCTCCAACATGCGATCCCGAAACAAAACCACACGCCACGACACGGCCTTCCCATTTTCTGTCAGACCCTCCCCTGCTGGCTTGGTTTTCCATTGTAGCGGAATATTTCTGGCTGGAGCCCTCTTCTTTAAAATTGGATGATGCCCACCTTATGTTTGCCATGATGTCATCTCTCCTTCACACTGTACTTCCCCAAGAACCACCAAGAAGGAGTCCCCTGTCAACCGCCCCGCTCTCCACCCTGATCGCCCCCTTGTTAATGTCGATCTGCCACCGCCATTAAGGGGGACGAGGCGTGCGCCGCCCGTGACGCGCCGCGAGCCAAGAAGACAAATCTGATGTCTCCTGACTGATTGCCCCGTTGTAACATACATTGAATGTTGTGTATTATCATGTAACAAAAATATAATGTCAGTTGTTGTGCATGTAACTGATACGCAATTATGTCCGTGATTAACTCTCAAAACAACCAACAAATGCATTTACCCTTTTATGCTAACCAAAATACTATACGACTTGATGAAAAGATATATGAACTGCTCGCTCGTGCAGTTTGTTGCAAAGCCATCCTTAATGAAATGTAATTTGCCATATTTTCTAAAGTACGGAAATAATTCCGCTCAGACAGCCATAACTGAACAGACCAACTCCAATCCCTATCCCGCTCACTCTCGACCTTCACACTTACCACAAAATCCACTTAACTCGTGTTCTAAGTGAGCCAGTGATCGCCGCAGTTGTGGCAGGACAGCAGCAAGGGCCAAGAGCGGCAACCGCCTTCCCATCTTAGTGCTAGTACCTCATGGTTCTATACTGGACCTACTCGTCATCCCGGACTCAACCACAACGGCGCTACGCTCAGCGTTGCCATGGAAATATAAAGCTATGAATAGAAATGTTCGTCCAAAGCATGAAAAATGTCAATGTGTCTCTCCTCTTCCCGCCCTCACGCGTGCATGCCTCATTCGTGGTACAAATTTATTTATCCTTTAGAGAAGAGCAAAAAAAGTTTCCCCTCACTTTTCGGCTTCTATAGTTAATTGCATGTGCGTTGCAACGGGGGCACACATAGTCTGATATTCTCGATTAATCTTTTTTCCCATTAAATCACTCTTGTTCCATCCATTATCTTTATCTCTCCACCTCCCCGGTCCAAACTCGCCACCTCTGTCCCTCACACAAACATTTTGAAATTTGAACCCATAATGGTGCAGATGCGGTAAATTTCACAGCTTGTGTTAGTAAAGTGTGCCTGCTGTTTTGGACACCTTTGTCACTCGCACAAACACTTCCAATTTCAAACCCAAAATGATGCATATGTGGTATATTTCACAGCTTGTATTTATCATGTTTCTATTGCACTTTCACATGAGTTGCAAAAATAATATATGGATATCAGTCATGAGCTTCAGGTCACATGAATCAGTTCGTCCATTGGCACAATTACAAACACGGAAACTTCAATTGTCCAAAATACAAGGTAAAGTTGTATCTTTGCCGTCAGTCATTGTTCACAATATCGGCCGACATATTAGTTAACGGGACAATTAAGGTCACCAAGTAGCCAATTAACATATTAGTATCATCTTCAAAATAAATTACTCAACATGACGAAAATATATGCGTAAAGCATTCGGCTTTATCTTAGTAGATGCTGAAGACAATTAGTATTCACGACATGAAAGCAGCAAGATATTGTAATGAGCGAGTCTGGTGAAACATAATGTAGCAGTGTACAATGTACCATTATTTCTGTTTACGAAGATATTCATGAGAAGTACATCAAACTTCGTATAAAAATATTTGAACCAAATAGAGCGGAAACTCCGTATGGGTCGTACTACCATGTGATCATATTATCTTACCCATTGGTCCTTCTTGGGATGTGAGCGTATGCAGGTATCTGACGCCATGCAGACCGCATTTATTTGTGGCCTCAAACCCTGGTCTTCTACGGTCCCTTTGTTTGCCCTTTTTCATTGTCTAGTTGTGCTCGACCTGGACTGATTTTGACTCGTGTGGGGGAAGCAAGAATAGGGATCGTACATTCCAGCAATTAGCTAATCACATACATTAACAAAGTGTTTTCCGTAACCACATAGCAAAAGTACACACAATTCATGCCATGCTGATTATTTCTACTCTGGGCTAGCATCCACACAAATATTTTTGATACATCAGTACCATGGACAACCTAGGACATGTAACTACCTTACTGAACACCAAATCAAACATTACTTACGTCTTAATCCACCTAGCAGCCCTCGGATCTGCCTTCACAGTGGATTCCCCTGACTCCGCGCGCCCATTGTCGTTGTAAATCGCAGCCCTTCCTCCAGTCAGTCCCTGCCTACAAGCTCCCACGGACGACTATATACTCTAGCGCCAACTCCTCTCTATGGATTCCCACCTCGCTCATGCGGTCCAGATCCGGTGGCGTTTGCTGCACATCATCCTGGAATATAGGCAATCTTCCGCGCCGCCACCACGCAGATCAGCACCCACCCGTGAGGGGATAAATGAAGTCAACAGGCAAAAGCAAGCCACTTACCTGAACACGGCTCCACCGGGAACTCCCGGCGAACCATCTATGAGGAAACCTGAACACGGCTCCACCAGGAACTCCCGGCGAACCATCTAAGAGGAAACGGTGGGGTGTGGGGTGGGGCGGCGCGTTTATTGCATGGTGGGACTGGGAGAAAATTTTGTACAACAATTTTTTTGTCAAGTTTTTACTTCAAAAGAAATGTTGCATCGTTAGAAAAAAAAACAGAAATCATTGTTCTTCTTACAGAGCTCCCACAGACAATCCGCTGCGTCGTCTTCCTTTTATCAGGGTTTAGCCGGCTCTTCCCGTACCTGATCCCAAATCCATGCTCCCATGAATAAAAATTGTAAAAGTCATAAGCTCCCATCAACGAGTTATGTGTTCCCAGTTCTGGTTTGACTACATCTTCACCGTCTCTTTCCGCAAATCCACGTAGCAACTTCTCTAGGGCACCCATCCTACCAGGGCACAGTCTCCTCTCTATTCGGTTTGTACCCACACGGACCCTGCAACCAAATCCAAAACCCCCACACGAGAGTCAAAATTGCATTATCCAAGATTAGCATTCACATCCTTTTTTTCTTTTTGCAAGAACTATCATGAATTCGCTGAACTAAACATTCAGATTTATAGCTATACATCTCCTTGCACCAAAACGCATATCAAATACTATTGTGCTCCTAAATTTTCACCCATCTTTAAAAAAAATGCATAAATTTATGCACACCGTTTTCCCATACAAAACAGGCACATGATTTTTGGCAACATTCAAATATCATGATGTCTTGGTTTTAACTTCACCTTCAGATTAAAATTATATATTTTTCAGCGAACTGTCCCCTTTTTTTTTCAAAATCCTAGATGAGCTATATTTTTCTAACTACAAAATTCAAAGCCTAAAATTAGGTACGTCAGTTTTGACATGAATATCACCTGACTACACAACAGAAATCTGTATGGCCAAATTGGCACGTCCAACCAAAAAAAAAAATCGTTGTTTTTTATTTTTGGCAGATGCACCTGCGTACAACACATAGATGCTCCAAGGAATGGCTTTTAAAAATTATTTATAAATTCTTATGTACATATTTTTTAGAACAAAATCCATATGGCTTTCCCATGGATCCACCATTAGGGATTCCAGCCAGCAAATTTTCGCTATCCTCACAGAAAAAAATCTTCTAATCAGCAACCAAGAACAGCATCAACTACTGCAAATTAAATGCAATTTACCACACAGAACAAAGTGATAATGGGGTGGGGTGGGGCCGGTGGGTCTGGGGGTAGGTAGGTGGAGAAATACCTTCTAACCCACCCGGCGCCTTCGGATCTGGCTTGACCGCGGACTCGCCGAACTCTGCTGGCGCGCTATCTCTGCATCCCTCGCCATATGGGTCGCGTCGTGAGTAGACACCGACGAATCTCGCACTCCGCCACCCACCCAGCCTTCGACCTTGCAACCTTCATCATGAACGGCGGCGTGTGACGACGAGCCCGGCCAGAATATTGTCAAGCTGCGAAGATTGAGAGCACACAAGTTATTGTTAGCCTCGCAGAGACGAACAGGGGCGATGAACGTGGTGGTCGACCTGCACACAGGATCCAGAAGGAAATCTCCGGCGGCGCAAGTGGCCGGCGCCGCCGAACCAATCGCCTCAGCCTCCATCCGCCTCCCCCGGGGATCTAACCTTTTGACCTCGCCGCCCCTCTCCACCTAACTTTTTCTCTTTTCCCAACTTGTTATTTTTTTCTCTCGGGGGTGATTTTCCCCTTTTCTTCTTATTTTTTCACCCCCATGGAAAGTTCTGACCCGTTCAGTTTGGGTTTGGAAAGCAAAATCAGAATCCAGAATGGATCGGGAAGGAGGTCGAGGTGGATTAGAAAAGAATCACTCCCTGCCCGTTTGTAAAGTGTCTGGTTAGGAAAGTTTAAAAATATTAGGAAAGTTTTTATTGGGAGGGTGAGAAAACCATTGTGAGAAGATGGTGGTGGGAAGTGAGACGAAAATAAGCCAGACGAAAAAAAATAGCGAAAAAAAAACAGACGAAGTGGGAGGTGGGACGAAGATAAACCTGGAACGGAGACTACCAACTGCTCCATTAGGAGTAGAGATACGGCTCGGTAACCATGCATGCTCTTGTCCAAAGTGTATGTATAGGCGGAGAGTGTGTGCATTGTCCTGCGTTGAATATATTGTATGCGTGTATATTGTGTCTTGGGCCCACCTCCTAGTTCTCCTGTATGTATAGTTGAGGTTGTGGCCCTATCATGTACATCATATATACGTGTCTGGTGCACCGATCAATACAATTATGTTGCACGGTCTATTCTAGTCTTCTACATGGTATCTATCGCAGGTCGTTCCTAGACCTAGCCGCCGCCGCACCTCCATCGCGCCGCCGCCGCTTCTTCCCCTCGTCGCCGCCGCTTCTTCCCCTCGCCGCCGCCACCCACCGCCGCCGCGGCTTCCTCCTTAGCCGCCGCCGCCGGTCGCCGCCGCGCCCTCTCGCTTTCGCACCCCTTCCAACCGCGTCGCACCCTCCCCACCACCCTCCCACCCGCGCCGCACTTCCCCAACCCGCGCCGAACCCTAACCCTAGCCGCTCAACCCGCGCCGCACCTTCCCACTTCCTCCCCGCTGTGCCATGAGTTCCTCCTCCTCCACCGTCTCCAACCCCTTTGCCGATCCCGATGTCACCGTCGTCCGTGATCTCAACATCCACGAGCGTGTTCCGGTGGTGCTTGATCAATCCACCGTGTCCTACTCCGCTTGGAAGCGGTACTTCTCCTTGGTGTTTCGCGAGTACCTGCTCCACGGCCACGTCGATGGCACCGTGGACTCGAGCCTCATGATTCACGACGAGGAGTGGATGATCCTCGACGCCATCATCATCCGCTGGTTCTACCTCATCATCTCCAAGGACCTCTTCCACACGGTGGTGGATGATGACGATGACGCCTACGCCATCTGGACCAAGCTCAACGGCCTCTTCACCGACAACAAACTGCAGCGCAAGGTCCTCCTCCACGGCGAGTTTTACGGGTGCCAGCAGCTTGACTCGTCCATCGACGATTTTTGCATGCGCCTCAAAAAGCTTGCCGATGAGCTTCGTGATCTCGGTGAGACGGTCGGTGACGAGCTCCTCATCAGCACCCTCACCGCCGGTGTCAACGAGGACTTTGGGAACGCCGCCTCCATCCTTACCCTCATCCCGAAGCCCACCTTTGTCAAGGTGGTGGCGTATCTCAAGTTGGAGGAGCGACGGATAAAGATGGCCCGGACTCGGGCGATCCACACCGCCCTCGTCGCCGGCACCCGCGGGGGCTCGGCGCCACCTCCGCCGCGTCCCGCGCCGGTCCCATCGGCCGCGCCGGCCTATCCCCAGGCGCCGGCCGCCCCCTTCCCGCCACCCCCGCCCGCAGCTAACGGGGGTCGCCGCGGTGGCTACCGCGGTGGCCGCAAGCAGCAGCAGGGTGCCGGGACTCAGGGAGGAGCCGCCCGCCCCCAACAGCAGTATCAGCCGGCCCCGTGGTACACCGGCCATAACCCGTGGACCGGCGTTGTGCACGCCTACTCCATGCCGGTTCCCCGTGCCCCTGCCCCGGGTATCCTCGGTGCGCGGCCTCCCTCTCATCAGGCATTTTACGCCGCGCCGCAGCCCTACGGGCCCCTCTCCTATGGACAGCCGCCGCAGCCAGGAGGGCTGCCACTACTGCCACTACTGCCCCTGACGGCGCCGCCTCAGCAGCCTGCCCTCCCACCAGCGCCGTGGGAACCGACGCTCCTGGCGGCCCTGCACTCCGCTCCCTCTCCGTCCACCTACACCGGCGGCGGTGACTGGTATATGGACACTGGAGCTACCACGCATATGGCTGCTCATCTCGGTAACCTCCACACCTCCTATTCAGTCCACACCTCCGCTCGCATCACCGTCATTGACAGTTCCTCCCTTCCCATTACTCATATAGGACATGCATCTTTCCCATCCACATCTACTCCGTTGTCATTATCTAACATCTTAGTTTCTCCTGATCTTATTAAAAATCTTGTCTCTGTTCGTTCTTTTACACGTGAAAATCTTGTTACCGTTGAGTTTGACGAGTGTGGCTTTTCTATTAAGGACGCTCGTACCCGGATGGTACTCCACCGATGTGACAGCCCCGACGAGCTCTACCCGGTCCACTCCACCGCCTCCACCACCTCCGCCGCCCCTGTCGCCCTCGCCACCGGTGTGGATCTCTGGCACGCTCGCTTGGGTCATCCCAACCCCGCCACCCTTCATCATATACTTCGGAGTTTTTCTTTCACGTGTAATAAGATCGATGATCACTCGTGTCATGCATGTAGCCTCGGCAAACATGCTCGTCTTCCTTTTAGGGCGTCTTCTCATGTTGCATCGTACCCGTTTGAGTTAATTCATAGTGATGTCTGGACCTCTCCAGTTGCAAGTAATACGGGCTATCTTTATTACCTTGTCATTCTTGATGATTTTTCGCACTATGTGTGAACCTTCCCGTTGCGGCGTAAGTCCGATATTATCTCCACTCTCGCCGCATTTTACTCCTATGTTCTCACGCAATTTGGTCGTCCCATCCTTGCGTTTCAGACAGATAACGGGAAGGAGTTCGGCAACTTAGCTGTTCATACTCTCCTCACCACACATGGCACGACTTTTTGTCTCACATGCCCGTACACTTCGCAACAGAACGGTCGCACTGAGCGCGTCCTCCGCACTCTTAATGACTGCGTTCGGACGCTTCTCTTTCATGCCAATGTGCCCCCGCGCTTTTGGCCTGACGCTCTCGCCACCGCATCACTCCACATTAACATCCGCCCCTGTCGTACTCGCGGGAACTTTGCACCTCATCATCTTCTCTTCGGTGCACCACCCTCTTATGATGAGCTTCGCATTTTCGGCTGTCTCTGCTATCCTAGCATCGCCGCCACTGCGCCACATAAGCTTGCACCCCGCTCCGTCGCAAGCATCTTCCTCGGCTACCCACCTAACACTAAAGGCTACCACTGCTACGACCCGGTCTCCCATCGAGTTTTCACCTCCCGACACGTTTACTTTGATGAGAAGGTTTTTCCTTTTCAACAGCAGGTACCTCTCGTCGCCCCATCGCCGCTGGCCACTGCCGGCCCTTAGGCGACCCCGTCAGGTGGATGGCCCCGCTCGGCTCTCGGACCGCCTCCGGGCTTTGGCGGTCCCCGCGCCGTGGGACGAGCTGCGCTTCGCACCCCCACGCCACCTTCGCCGTCACCACCGGCCTCGCCGTCGGCGCCTTCCCCGGCTGCCTCGGGCGCCGCCCCTTCGCCGGCCGCCTCGCCGGCGCCCTCGCCGGCGTCCTCGCCGGTCGCCTCACCGGCCTCGGCAGCCCCCTCGGGCCTCGTCCCGGAGTTGCTGTCTCGCCCCCTCACTCGGGCTCGAGCCGGCGTTCACCGCCCGAGTCTGCGGTACTCCAGCGACGAGTATCTCCTCGCTGCCTCCACCACCGAGCCGTCCCCGATTCCTGTGTCCGCCAGAGCAGCCCTACGTGATCCTCACTGGCTTGCTGCGATGCAGGAAGAGTTCGACGCTCTTCAGCGGAACCGTACCTGGACACTGGTTCCCCAGCCTTCTCGTGCCAACGTTATCAGCGGCAAGTGGGTATTTCGTCATAAGACCCGCTCGGATGGTACACTTGAGCGCTACAAGGCTTGCTGGATGGTCCGTGGGTTTCGGCAGCATGCTGGCATCGACTTCACTGAGACGTTTGCACCGGTTGTCAAACCGGGCACGATCCACACCGTCCTCCAGCTGGCGGTCTCCCGAGGCCGGCCGGTTCATCAGATGGATGTCTCCAACGCCTTCCTTCATGGCCATCTTGAGGAGCAGGTTTACTGTGAGCAGCCCACTGGTTTCGTCGACGCCTCTCATCCTGGGCATGTGTGCTTGCTGTCCCGGTCTCTATATGGTCTCAAGCAAGCACCTCGCGCCTGGTACCAGCGTATCGCTGGGTTTCTTCAGACACTGGGCTTCAGCGTCACTCGCTCGGATGCCTCGTTGTTTGTCTATCACCGCAGCGACACGACTGCCTATTTGCTCCTCTACGTCGACGACATCATCCTGACGGCCTCCTCCGCAACCCTTCTTCAGCAGATCACTCTCCGGCTGCATGACGAGTTTGCTATCAAGGATTTGGGGCTCTCCATTATTTCCTTGGCATTGAGGTCGTTCGGTGACCCGACGGCTTCTTTCTTCATCAGCAGAAGTATGCACATGAGCTACTTGAGCGTGCCGGCATGCTCAACTGTCACCCTGTTGCTACTCCTGTTGACATGAAGGCCAAGGTTTCTGCTCTCGAGGGCTCGCCCGCGTCGGATGCTCCGTTCTACCGGTCCATCGTCGGTGCTCTTCAGTATCTGACTCTCACCCGGCCAGATCTACAGTATGCTGTTCAGCAGGTGTGTCTCCACATGCATGCCCCTCGTGACTCTCATTGGACACTCGTCAAACGGATTCTCCGATACATCCGTGGCACGATGTCTCTTGGACGCACTCTCACGGCGTCCACTTCCCTGGAGATGGTAGCTTATTCCGATGCTGACTGGGCTGGCTGCCCTGACACACGTCGCTCCACCTCTGGCTACTGCGTCTACCTCGGTCCTTCACTCGTCTCGTGGTCGTCCAAGCAACAACCCATGGATATCACGTTCTCGCTAATCAATCATGCGGTTGAGGCTACTTCGGACTTCATGACTCTTTCTTGCGAGACGCGGTTAGGGCTTCATTGTCGCCGGCCGCCGGGCGCTGCGCCGTCATCGCTTGGTGATTAGCAAAGCTACCGGCCGGCCGGCTGCCGCTTGCCGCGCATCAGTCGAGTACCGGAGTACGAGTCTACGGAGTATGGACTATGACCAGCCCAGCCGGCCAGTCGGGCGGCAACGCCACACGCCCACACCCAATTTCTAACTTGATCATATGAATCAGAAACGAAGGTATTATTTTCTACAGATTGATACTATTGTAGTTGTCACATGTCATTCAATTTGATTACACAAATCACTTGTTAGTAGTTAGTATATTTTGTCACTTGTCAGATCAATTACATATTACAATATTTGTTTTGTACTCATATTAGAATTTCATAGGTCATGAAGAGAAAGACACCACAGATAAGTAATTTTTTCAAGCCAATTGCTCTAAACTCTAACTCTATAATTAAAAATGGAAATCCAACTGGGGAGGTAGATGTCATAGAGCAACCTACTGGATATAATGTTCCCCAATCCCAGTTCAGTTGATATGCAAACCCTCGAGCAAAATATTGAGGCCTCTGTAGAAGTTCTACAACAACATAGAATCGGAAGCACACCATATGAGCGAGATAGTAAAAAATGCCAACAAATTTCAATCTATTCCGTCTCCTGTGTTATGTCTTCTGTGTACTTCAATGTGGTCTTCGCCCCCCCCCCCCCCCCCCCCCCCCTCCTCCTATGGTCAAATCCTGGCTCCGCCCCTGGTACCGAGCCGTGGCTAACGCCGTCGCCGAGTGCACCTGGCTACGACAGCCACTTCAGGAGTTGCATCATGATGTCTCCCAGGCTACGGTTGTCTACTATGACAACGTCTCTGCGGTGTACCTTTCCTTCAACCCCGTTCATCATCGCCGGACCAAGCACATTGAGCTGGACATTCACTTTGTGCGTGAGCAGGTGGCCCTTGGACGCATTCGGGTCCTTCATGTTCCGACCGCACAACAGTTCGCCGATGTGATGACTAAGGGACTGCCTACTTCCACCTTCGAAGAGTTTCGCTCCAGTCTCTGCGTCTCTGGCGACGTTTCGACTGCGGGGGGTGTTGAATATATTAGGCCCACCTCCTAGTTCTTCTGTATAGTTGAGGTTGTGACCCCATCCTATACATCATATATACATGCCTGATGCACCGATCAATGCAATTGTGTTCCACGGTCTTTCTAGTCTTCTACATCCTGGAACACGATCCAGGACCATGTCCTCGTGTGCCAACATTAAGAACCGATCCCGCTGCTAGGCACCTACTGGACCGATCGACCAGAAACCGGATGGTCCTGATCCCAGACAAAAAGTGAAGACGATAAAAGAATTTCATACTAGTAGGCAACTAATTGTCCATGTCCGAGACAAAAATGCTACAGGTGTACTGCTCCGTCACAAGCAAGGCTAGTAGTAGTAGAGTAGACAAAAAGGGCAGTACGTAATCATGTTGAGGAAACCGTAGGGCGCCGTCCTGTTGCGGCCTCGCGCTGTCTGCCGCGTAACAAGCAAGAAGACAGAGGCCTCAGAGCGAAACAACAACGGCGACAGAGCACGGGGCCGCGCGCACGGCACGCTCTCGGCGTGGGCTGGGCACAGACGGAGAACCTGCGCACGTCCAAGAGTTTGGACCCGGCACGGTGGATCGGCGGGCCGCGGGTCGGGCGCGATCCTGTCGGCGCCGGTGTGCGTCGCCGTCGCGGGACGAGGCCGGTCGATGTTTGCCCCGGCCGGCCGGGAGGTTTCGTGCGGATCGATCTCGATGGTGTCGCGCGCTGATTCGGTTGTGCGTCACGCACGCACGCGTGCTTTTTTGCTGTATCAGGTGGTAGTTGCAACTGCATCGGAGCCATGACCGGACCGACCGTGGCGATTTGGCACGCAGTGATGCAGAGCGTGGCCGATGGAATGGCACACGGCAACATACGTTACAGGTTATGTACGTAGTCGCGAACCAACCTGTGATTTGATGGTTAGAGGGACTGTGGTATACTCAGTCCATCAGGGTTCAAATCCTGATGCTCGCATTTATTTCTGGATTTATTTCTGGATTTTCGGCGATGCGCATTCAGTGGAAGGAGACGTTTCCCTCGACGACGAGGTGCCTACGGCGACTTCGTAAATTTCAAGATGATATGCCGGCTTAGTTTTTCGGAGATACTTATAGGGGTAAGATGTGCGTATGTGTTCATAGAAGTGAGTGTATGCGCGTGTATATGAGCGCTTGCGTCTGTACTGTGTTAAAAAAAAGGTTACGTACGCAGTCGGCGGCAACCACGCGTGAGCCGTGCACCCACCAATAAAAGCTGTCCGGCGAATATACCTCCGTGTATTTAACCGGAGTATAGATAAACTCTATTTTTATTCACAGGTTGAAACACACCTGCCACTTTCAACCAGATTCTTTCTTCAAGCTGCTGCTATGTGAATCGACCGTAGCCCGTATGGTTAGTTTATGGTGGAACTACCCAGTATGCTCCAGGAAAATACGAAGGACAACCTGGGTACCAGCGCATCCTATATGCAAAAAATTAGTAATTCAAAGAGAGTTAAAAAAAATCCAATTTTTTTTTGATATTAAACATGATTAAGTATTGTAGTCGTATAAAAAGATTCATCAGAGAATGCCTTTCGTTGCATCCTGGGTCGAAGATTTGGCAAAAAAAGCTATATACAAGTATTGTACACGCTATTTTGTCGTCATAAACTTGTCTTTTTTGCTCGGAAGTCAATAGGAATCATTTCTTCTCCATACTTTTTATACGAGTACAATACCTGATCATCTTTGATTCCAAACAAGATTTCAAATATTTTAAACTTTTTTCAAATTACTATTTTTTTTGCGCATATAGGGTGCGCGGTTACCCGAGAGCACCAAGTTCCCGTCCGTATAGTCCAAGTCCTAAACTTCACACTGGTGCTCGTGTTTTTCTGGATTTAGTTCAGACGCATGTTCAATCTCCAATGTGCTCGTAGGGGTCGGATGTGCCTATATGTCTTCATTCCTGGACATTCTTTTTCTACACACAACCTCAAAGCCCAGCCCAACCAGGTAGACAGCGCGTTCTGCGTCAAGTGTTTAATGTCTGGACATGCCCGCCCGACCTGTACAAATATGATTAAGTGCAGGCCTGCAAGCGATGGGGGCACATTGCAATGTACTGCTACTCCATGGGCCGGCCCAATGTGAGTCCGGAACCCCAATCACCGCCTCCTATTTTAGGAACGAAATCGCTGCCACGCTACGAGCAGAGGATCAACGGCACAGTTCCCTCTAGTCAATTTTCCAGGCCTGCAGTCAGTGCAATTCTCCAGCAAAATCCGGTCGCACCACCCGCTCTTCCTCCTCTGCGGGTTGGTACATGCCTAACGCTGCCTCTGCACCTTCCAACACTAGCCTTCTCTGCTCCACTCTGCCCGAGCTGTCACTTCGCCCACTGCAAGCAACCCCATCATCGCCGGCCATTGACACAATCCAACCCACGATGGCGACGTTCCCATTCGATCTAACCCCTTTCATTCCCCCAAATCATCAGGTTATCGAGGTTGAAGGCCGTCCTACTAGGGTTCGGGTGGTGGCCGGTGTTGTTGCCAAGACTCATGAGGATTGGGCCATTGCCATGATTCTCCCCATACCAAATCTTCCGGTCGCCTTCAAAACTGTCCGTGAGGTACTTGCTAATTTTCTCACAGAGGTCAAACATTTGGGTTTCTCAGAGATTTGTCCCTGCCCATTCGGCCAGGCACATGTCAAGCTTAATAGTGTTTTTGACCGGGATGAACTAGTGCTAAATAGCCCACATGCATTCACTGATGTCCATGTCATCTTTCAAAGGCATAATGATGGTCTGAATTGGAGTAAGTTTGTTCGTAATAGAGATGCGTGGCTTCTGTAGTGTGGCTTCCCTTTTGATAGAAGGAATATCTTTGACATAGCTAATGTTGCGAGGGGATTTGGTAAACTTCTTGCTTCGGACAGAGTTAAGAGTACTAAGGCTAATCAGATGGTTAAGGTCAGAGTGGAAGAACTTAGAGATATACCTGCTAGTGTGGTTTTGGGAGAAGGAGATGATTTCAACTCAAACTCTTCAACTGTTCCTGTAGTTATCCTCCAGCAGGAAATCTTGGGGGTGGAACCACCTGATGAAGACCCAATCCATCCTTATGGCAATCCACATCTAGTTCATCAGCAAGCTCACTTCCATGCTAATCAACATAATCATTTTGTTGGACCTCTTCAGCATCATGAACATGATGATGTGCATCAGGAACATATACCGGATCTGAATCTCAACAATGAACATCTTAACCTCCAGTTGGTATTAACCAACATCAGCAACAAGAGTTAGAGGAGGATGAGGAGGAGCTCCCTGGTAGGGGGTATTGGGCTCTGCCACAAGATCAGATGGAGATTGATCAAGAACTTCACCATGGGGAATTTCTGGAGCTAAATGATCTCATGGCTCCATTTCAAGATGATTTAAATCATGTGGTTCAAGATGATCTGCCTGAAGTGGATAATAACGGTGGCTTGACACTCTCTCTTGTTGGATCTCATAACAGTTGCTAGTAATGAGTCTGCTAATGGGCATGTTAATAAAGTACACATGCTGGAGGGAATTCCAGATTTAATATGATAGATGGGCTAGATAACCACCATAATGGACCTGCATAGCCCCAACAAGCCCATATTGTTGTCCAGGCTGGACATGTAGTGCCTGAGAATGGAGGTGGGCCACTTCCTGATAATAACTTGATGTTATCCTGGCCAAATAGAACCTGAGAATACCTTTCTATTTGTGGATCCCATGCAACAGAAGTTGTTAGCTATTTCCACTTCTATAGGTTCTCAGATCAAGAATACTGTTGTGAATTCTCAGATAAATGTGGAGGTGGACTATGCGAATAACACAACTCCAACTGATCAGACAAAGACACTCTGTAACAATAATGATATCATAAGAGAAGCAGATGTGCCACAACAAGAGAAGACTGATGAGAAGATCTCTGGTCTACAGGGTGATACTGCTAGTATTGACTCTGATGCCCCCCACCTGGTTTTCCTGTCCCACAATACATAGATCACAATCAAAATCTGCTTGTTGGTTTTGTGCACCTGCCTACTTTGTCTGCAGATCCTGTCATTATGGAGACAGAAAATAACACTTGTACCTCTCCAATAGATGAAGATGAAGCATTACTGGGGAAGGATGGAGCACTGATATGGAAGAAGCACTTTGCTCTGCAGATAGCAAGGAGATCCAGCACATGAGCAATGTGGAGAAAGCTGATGCATCTACACCCACTTGTACTGCTACTTCTGGTACTACACCTACTGCCACATCTACCACTGTTATGCACATGAAGAGGAAAAGGAAGGACAAGATCCCTCTGGTAGAAACTGAGGTAAGGAGGAGCTGTAAACTCCAAGCTCTTAATAAAGGATTCAAAAAACAGTCAGTTCTGGTAGAAATTGCATGGCCTGTAATGCTGTTCGACCTTCTTTACCTTCAAAGGTGATTAAAAATCTCAGTAATTCTTTCTGCAAGGTAATTCAAGTGGCTGCAGAGAAGGGACTGAAGCAAGGGAACAAGAAACCCGAGAACAGTGGATATTAGTCTGGGACCAAGAGCTCCAAGGCTAGGAGCAGCTCACAGGAATAGAGACTCGACTCTTAGAGCTACTGTTCTAGTATCTTTAAATCAATCCTAGTTCCAGTTTGTCCTGGCCTCATATCACAAGTTGTAATAATGATTGCACCTATGTTGGCACTGGTTGATATTATGTTTCTCGGACTTGTGTACTGTGAGAATCTAGTTGCTTTTGCTATGGAATGCAATGTTGTTTCATCTAGAATTTTCAGTGCTCCAGCCCATATCTTATCACATGGCTAGATCTTGGAATGTCCTAAACTGGAATATTCGAGGCATTAATGATGATAGTAAGTGGAATGCCCTTTCAAACAAAATTACTGAAGCTGACTGCTCCATTCTGTGTCTTCAAGAAACAAAAAAAAACAACATTTTGACAGTTAGTACATCAAGAAATTTTGTCCCAGAAACCTTAGTAAATTTG
Source organism: Thinopyrum elongatum (assembly GCA_011799875.1). Taxonomy (NCBI): domain Eukaryota; kingdom Viridiplantae; phylum Streptophyta; class Magnoliopsida; order Poales; family Poaceae; genus Thinopyrum; species Thinopyrum elongatum. The sequence continues at coordinate 488,968,823 of CM022303.1, read as the reverse complement.
ATTTCCTTCCATCTAATGGAGATTCTGGTGGACTGCTAATAGTATGGAATGATCATCTCTTCTCAGGACACACTATCCACAAAAATGAGCTCTCCATTATTGTTCAGTTTACATCTAGACACTCTAATGAACAACAGCTTCTCACTAATATTTATGGTCCATGTCAAGGTGCATCCAGAACTCAATTCATTAATTGGTTTCAGGATATTCAGGTGTCTGATGACACTAATTGGATGATTTTGGGAGACTTTAATTACACCAGGTATCCCCAAAATAAAAACACGGCAGGAGGCAACTTGCAAGATATGTTTTTATTCCATGAAGCCATTGGGAAACTTGCACTGGTGGAAATACCTCTTAAAGGCAGGAGTTTCACAACATGCATAATGCACCCCTCCTAGAGAAATTAGACTGGTGTTTTACCTCTGAATGCTGGACTCTATCCTATCCAAATACTTTGGCTTTACCACTTGCTAGAACTATGTCAGATCATGTTCCTGTGGTTATCAAAATTGGCACTTCCATTCCTAGGTCAAAGATTTTCAGATTTGAATTTTTGGCTAGAGCATCCTCAACCCAGAGATGTAGTCAGATCAAGTTGGGAACAACAGGTGCTGAACAGGATCATGCTAAATTCAAGAGACTGAGAAAGGGACTGAAAATTTGGGCCAGAAATATCTCTGATCTTAGGAACATCACTGATAACACCAATTCAGTTATTCTATTCTACGACACCATTGAGGAATTCAGACAGTTAACTTCTGAAGAAGATAGCAACAGAACCAAGATATGGGGCCATCTGGAGCTTGGTTATGACACCATCTGGATTTGGTTACGACACCATGGTCCCTCTCTAATTTCCTGGGATAAAGTATGTCTCCCCAAAAGCCATGGAGATGGAGGTATGGGAATCTTGAATGTACTCACTCATAACCAAGCTCTACTTATGAAGTTCATCTACAAATTCCTTAACAGAGAGGAGATTCCATGGGTCAAAATCATTTGGAGACTCACTATTCTTATTCCATGCCAGGGGAGAGAATGGTGGGCTCATTCTGGTGGAAGACAGTTCTTAAACTTCTCCCTCTGTTTAAACAACACTCAACTTGCAAGGCAGGTGAGGGAGTCATGGACTAAGCGGTCCTCGGGGCGACGGCCCATTGTACATGGGCTGGACTGGTGGAGCCGTATAATGATAGGAGATCTACGAAGCCGTGGTGTACCCTCCAAGTCAAGAAGGCGCAGGATCTCTTTAAATTCCTTATTGTAACCTAACTTCGGTAACCCTAACCCTACCGGTGTCTATATAAACCGAGGGTTTTTAGTCTTTAGGGCTAGAGCTACATTCATCACCTCATCTCCTTAGGTTTTAGCTCATGCTGATCTCGAGGTAGATGTACTCCGTAAACCACATTATACATCCAATACAATCAAGCAGGACGTAGGGTATTACCTCTTTGAGAGGGCCTGAACCTGGGTAAACACTGTGTTCATCGTCCCTTGTTCCCCATCGATCCTAGATCCACAGCTCGGGACCCCCTACCCCGAGGTATGCCGGTTTTGACACCGACATTGGTGCTTTCATTGAGAGTTCCGCTGTGGGATTACCCTAGGAATCGATGGCTCAATCGGTCGTTGGAGACCACACCCGCGTCGAGGGCTTACCCGCCCCTGGTCATCTCTTCATCTTCGGCGGCATATTAGTGCGCATCGATCCCACTAGTCGCCTCGACCAGATCGAAGGCTTCACCCCCGGTGAAGGGTTCATTGGTTCAGGGGCATCGACCCTAGGACCGGCAGACTCACAAAAATCTAGTATCTCTCAGAGTCCAGCCCTGAAGCCCGACCCCGACAGACCGCCCACAAGATCTCCCGTCGAATCGCTGAAGTGTCCGGCACCCCCATGTGGCCAGCCGGTAGACCACTTGGCGAGTCTTTTCCATGCAATGGGAATCTCTGTTATCAGGCCTACGACCTACGATCGGATCGGGCTTAAACCTGACGACCGAGAAATCAACACCCTCCGGTCACGGACCTCATCGCCACGGTCGAAGAGGCCCAGGAGGGGCCACAGCCCTACAAGCTAAGAACGGTGTACACTCGAATCTCCAGCTCAGAGTTGGACACCAACTCAGATGTATGTCCGGACTCGAGCCCCAACGCTAGATCCGGCCTCGAGCCGATCCAGCCGCACACTAGTCCGGATCCAAGCCCTGCACGACCAGAACCGGACATGACTCAACAACCCATCAAGGATAGTCTGGGTCCGCGGCAGGAGGGAATTCTCGAAATTTTCCCACCCACCCACCACACGGAATACTCTCCGGAATCGGGAAACCCAGACATATGGGACCTCATGTATGTCAAACAGCTGCCAAACGAGACAGTCCACAATTATTGGGCTAGATTTCTCCTGGTAAAGAACAGGATGGCACCTTGCTGTGACAAAGAAATAATTAAAGCCTTCCAGTTTAACTGCAGGGACGAGGGCCTCTTAAACGCCCTCGCGCGTCGCCGAATTCAAAACTTCACCGAACTATCAGACATGGTACGATAATATTGCGCCATGGAGGACACGTGGAGGGCGCAACAGATGAACATGGGGCCACAACCCGCCGTGCATCACGGAAAGCCTCGCTTTAAGCGAGCTTACACAAATCGGTCGCCGGAGCGCGAGCCTAATGAAAAGAAAACTAGGCCCAGATCGGTGTTAGACGAGTTGCTGGATAAATCATGCCCAATACACTCAGTCTTGCTAGACGCAAACCCAACCCACAGACTTCGGGCCTGTTGGGTGGTAAGATAAGTGGCCAAATATGGCGAGCCAATCTTGGGCCTTACACCCCCAGATAAACAGTCCTCGGCTTCACCACAGGACCACAATGTCCTTACGGTATATGAGACGTTCGCCTCAAACAATAAAAGGAAAAGGCTCTTCGAGAGCTCAATCAAATATATCAAGTGACGGCCGCACAGCCATGGGCAGCCACGCCTATCACCTTCAACGAGAAGGACGAGCCAAGCCCCCGTAACAACCACACACCGGCCGCACTGGTCCTCGACCCCATCGTCGACGGTTTCCGCCTGACTAAAGTGCTGATGGACGGAGGCAGCGGCCTCAACCTCATTTATGAGGACACTCTAGACAAGATGCAGTTCAACAGGTCTCGCATCGAACGCAGTCATACCACATTCCGAGGTATAATACCTGGTAGGGAGGCACACTGCTCGGGACGCGTAACCTTGGATGTTGTGTTCGGCACACCCGATAACTATAGATCCGAACCCTTACTATTTCATATTGTGCCCTTCCATAGCAGATACCACGCCCTTCTAGGACGTGAGGCATTCTCAAGATTTCAGGCCATACCACATTACGGGTATATGAAACTCAAGATGCCAGGGCCCAACGGGGTGACCTCTCTTAAAAGCGACCCGAGCAAAGCCTTGCGAGCCGAAAACAAGAGGGCATCCCTCGCCCTAGAGGCACTATCCGAAGCCCTCATGGCCGAAGAGTTGACAGCGCTAAGCACTATAGTCGACAGGGATGATGTGGTTCTCAGTAAAAGACAAAAACCCACATCATTCAAGCCAGTAGGCGAAATAGTAAAATTTCAAGTACACCCAACAGATCCCAACAAAACGGCATCCATAGGAGCACAGCTAGACCCCGCAGTCGACAAGGCGCTAAGGACATTCCTGCGTGAAAACTGGGAAATATTCGCCTGGCACCCATCTGATATGCCAGGAATCCTACGCAGGCTAGCAGAGCACAACCTCAACATTTTAAAAGGCTTCAAGCCAGTGAAACAAACCCTGCGCCGATTTTCCGAACCCAAACGACAGGCCATGAGCGAAGAACTTGCAAAACTACTAGAGGCCAGATTCATCCGCGAGATCAAGCACCCCGAGTGGTTAGTAAATCTGGTTATAGTACCCAAGAAGGATAAGTCCTGGCGGCTCTGTGTTGACTTTAAAGACCTCAACAAGGCCTGCCCTAAGGATCCATTCCCCCTGCCAAGGATAGACCATATCATCAACGCCACCACCGGACACGACTCATTATGCTTCCTCAACGCATACTCCGGATACCACCAGATTAAGATGAAGGAGTCCGATCAGGCAGCAACTGCATTCATCACCCCTTACGGGCCTTTCTGCTTCAACACCATGCCGTTCGGACTAAAAAACGCGGGAGCCACATACCAGCGCATGATTCAAACATGCCTCGAAAACCAAATTGGCAGAACAATTGAGGCATACGTGGACGATGTGGTCGTCAAAACCAAACACATCGACCAACTGATAGACGACCTACGCCAAACCTTTGACAACTTGCGGGCCTACGACATACGGCTCAACCCGGAGAAATGCGTCTTCGGGGTCCCTGCCGGAAAGCTACTCGGATTCATAGTTTCCCATAGAGGAATCAAAGCCAATCCGGCCAAAATTAGAGCGTTGTCTCAGCTCGCAATACCAACAGAGCTTAAGCATGTCCAGAAGCTAGCGGGATGCGTGGCCGCCTTGAGCCGCTTCATATCTCGCCTCGGAGAAAAGGCATTGCCACTGTACAAACTGCTCAAAAAGACCAAGAACTTCCAGTGGACAGATGAAACAACCATGGCACTCGAGGAGATTAAAACACTCCTCGCCGGCAACCCTATCTTGACCGCACCCGGCGTCGGCAAACCCATGCTACTATACATTTCAGCCACCAATCAGGTGGTCAGCGCGGTGCTCGTCGTGGAGCGGTAATCTGAGGGCCACAAGTTCCAAGTCCAGAAGCCGGTCTACTACGTGTCCGAGGTGCTTACGCCATGCAAATCACGATACCCGCACTATCAAAAGATAGCCTACACGGTTTTCATGGCATCTCGAAAGCTACGTCACTACTTTCAAGAATGTTCAGTCACAGTGGCATTAGAGGTCCCCTTAAATGACATAATCAATAATAGGGACGCATCGCCAAATGGGCCATCGAGCTTCTCCCCTTCGAGATAACATACAAGCCACGCTGAGCCATTAAATCTCAGGTGCTGGCAGATTTCATAGCCGAATGGACCGAGGCCGAACTACCCCGGGAGTATTCTACATACTCGCACTGGACAATGTACTTCAACGGCTCAAAGATGTTAGCCGGACTGGGGGCTGGGGTCATCCTAATCTCCTCCACCGGCGACACTGTTCGGTATGTCCTCCAAATAATGTACACGGACTCCAACAACGCAGCCGAGTACGAAGCACTACTACATGGTCTTCGTATGGCCACATCAATGGGCGTGCAGCTCCTCGAGGTAAGAGGAGATTCAAACTTGGCGATCTCTCAAGTCAACGACGAATTTGACACTAAAGACCCCAAGATGGCGGCGTATAGAAACGCGGTCCTCTGGATATCAGCCCGATTTGAGGGCCTAGAATTTCACCATGTCGCTAGAGACAGCAATAAAGCAGCCGACGTCCTCGCCCACATGGGCGCCAAGCGCGATCCGGTTCCCAAAAACACCTTCCTCGGGCGGCTCTTTAAGCCCTCCGTGGTGTGGCAGGACGACGTCACCAGTGCACTATCCAACGAGCCCGCCCACAATGCCTCGCCCGAAAATGAACAAGACGATCACATCATCGGCGGCTCCGCACTCGAGGAAACACCTTCCGCACACGAAGTAATGGCCGTAATCCCACCCTGGACAGAGCCCCTTCTAGCCTACCTCACACAACATCAGCTTCCAGAGGATCAAACCGAAGCACGACGCATAGTTTGCCGCTCTAAAGCATACAAGGTCCATGAGGGTGAACTCTATAAGAAGAGTACCACAGGAGTTTTACAAAGGTGCATCTCCGAAGAAGAGGGGCAGCAGCTCTTGACAGAGATACACGCGGGCATGGGCGGACACCACGCGGCAGCTCGGGCTTTGGTCAGCAAGGCTTTCTGAGCAGGTTTTTTCTGGCCTACCGCCTGTGAAGATGCCCGGACATTAGTCCAACATTGCGTCGGATGCCAGCTGTTCGCAAATCAAAGCCACATGCCCCCCACAGCTCTTCGGACGATACCGATCACATGGCCTTTTGCGGTCTGGGGTCTCGACATGGTTGGGCCAATCAAAGGGGGGACAAACAAAAAGAAGTACCTATTGGTCATGGTCGACAAATTCACCAAGTGGATCGAAGCAAGACCCGTCACTTCGGCAAAATCCGGACAAGTCGTCGACTTCTTATCCGATGTCATACACCGTTATGGTGCCCCCCATAGCATAATTACTGATAATGGTACCAACTTCACCGCCCAGGAAGTTAAAGACTGGTGCGGTAAAATGGGCATTAAGCTTGATTACACCTCGGTGTACCATCCACAGACCAACGGACAAGTCGAACGAGCCAACGGACTCATTATGAGCGGCATTAAGCCGTGCCTAGTTCGATCCCTTAAACAATTAGACTGCCATTGGGTCGAGGAACTCGATTCCGTACTATGGGGGATGCGCACTACTCCTAATCGGTGAACCGGATACACACCATTTTTTATGGTATACGGTGCGGAAGCAGTTCTTCCATGCGACCTTATCCATGACGCGCCTAGAGTGCGCATGTACGAAGAAAAGGAAGTTGAGCTCGATCGGCAGGACGATCTGGATGCTCTAGAAGAAGAACGGGACATAGCTCGAGCTCGGTCCGCGTTCTATCAGCAGCAAGCGTGACGTTACCACAATCGTGAAGTCCGGGCGAAGACATATAACATGGGAGACCTCGTCCTCCGACTCCCCGAGAAACAGAAGAATAAACTATCACCCAAATGGGAGGGACCATACATCATCGATGAAGTACTCATTGGAGGAGCATATTGTCTTCGCCGCCCGTCCGACGACTGCCTCGAGCCGAAACCGTGGAACACAGCCCGGCTGCGGCGTTTTTACGCCTGAGCTTGACATACATCTCCACCTTTTCCTTCTTTTATTTTCCCTTCTTCTCTCTTTTCGACATGCTGCTAGTTTGGCTAAACCGAACCATTCCAAGCTCGTTTTATATACATCACTGAATGTAACACCCAGCTGTGCATGGGGCTCCCTTAGAAGAGCCGAATAAATGTATAAATTACATTCGTACGGATTGCGTCCTTCTCACACATGTTAAGCCAACATATGCACTTGTTCGACTTAAGATCTTTGCCAAGCTGGGTTGCCTGGCTCCTGTGCTTACCCCTACGTTCCCGATTGTTCGGCTAGGGCGTAAAGGGAGCACCTCTGCGATTGTAATGACCGGGTCATCCGGGACCATACCTCAGACGGGTGAAGCCGAAAGCTAGCATTCTTACAGAATACAACAAGTCGACCTAAGAGAAGTGAATATAGCCTCGAGCTTACTACCAGGGTTCTTTTTCAAAGCCATTGGTGTCCGTTGATCTACATATCCGGACTATAATTTTACCCGATGAAAGGAACCCTTGGAGGAACTATTTTCATCAGAAGATGTTTCTTACGTAAAACAGTAATATAACATAGCTCTCCGCATATGTTTCGTCTGTTTAAACCAGAGGGCCAGATTGTTTGGTTCCCGAATTGTTGCCTTGTTTCCCATAGCACACAGTACGGAACACTCCCCGATCTCTGATCGGGGAGGCAGAAGCTGATGGCCGGTTAAGACAACATTCTTTCAAAAAATAACAATAAGAACGCGGATTGAGCACGGTTAACGTAAAGTACATAGATACATAGAATTGACAAGATTACTCATTCTCGACAGTGTCTATCAATTGTTCTAAAGCACAATCCTTTTAAGAATAGCGAGCGGCTGGCATCACCTCATGGTACAACAAGCTCAGTGGTATCTCTCGGCCGTCAGGACCCATGGGACTAACTCGGGCCATATGCACCGGGTCTAGCTTGGTGAAACGGGTCTTTACCATAGCCCACACCTCGCATGCTCCTTCTCGATAGGCCGAGATCTTCCATAATTCGAACCTTCGCCGAGCCCCTTTAAAGTGACTGGCTAGTTCAGCCATACTCTCTGGCGGCACATCTGACGGCCATAATGCCTTCACCATGCTCTTCATGGCTTTCCGGGCCTTTTCATAGGTCTTCGATAACTCCTTTACAAGATTCCCATCATAGGCGCTGACTTCTTCCTCGGGCCGGCTGTCGTAGTTCTAAATCTGACAGTAGAATAGGGGGTAGGTATGAGGAGGCAAGATCCTAGCTACGGTGAGGTTGTGCACGCAAGATTTACGAGTTCAGGCCCTTCTCGGAGGAAGTAACAGCCCTACGTCTCGGTGCCCGGAGGCTCGGTCGATTGGATTATGCGTGAAGTTACAGGGGGTGCGAACCCTTGTGCCTGAGGAGGGGGGTGGCTTATATAGAGTTCGCCAGACCCCTCCAGCCCTCAGTTACACAGGATTCAATGTACATAAAGAGGGGACGTTACTGGTAACGCCAGCAATAAAGGCATATAAATGATCATTAAGACTTCGGAGTGAACGCCTGACCGTTGCCGTTCTGAGTGACTTTAGATCTTCTGTCTTCCGAGTGATTTTTGATGTGGTCGAGTGAGGACACTCCGGTCGAATGGAATTGGGTTTTCCGAGTGGAATGCTTCTGGTCGAGTGAATGGTATTGTCCTTGAATATCCCTGACTTAAAGGTAATGTCCTTGGGAAGGGTGTCTAGGTCAGGCCTATTACCCTACCCTAGGTACATGTCATCGTCATTAGCCCCCGAATGGTTCAGGGTTCGAGTGACAAAAGGAGTTGAAGATGGTTCCGACCCAGTTTTCACGCTTCGGGAGCGTTTTGCTTAGATTAATGAACCACGTAACGACTTCGACTTCATTTTCAGTCGCCTTGATCCATTCCTAAATTGTCGAGTGAATTTTGTTGATAAGCTTCAATTGTGGACATGGTATGAGATCTTTGGCGCGATTGACTGCACTGTCGTTCCCGGATCTCACGGGATTCGAAATTTGGAGAAGCGCGCGGGACGGATAGGCCCGCAGTAAACGGAACAGATTTGGCAGGGATGCCTCGATCCTCGCGCCACCTTTCTCGCCACGTACCGAGTGCGCGACTGCTGCGGGATTCGATGGGACTGCTTGGGCCCACAAGTCAGTCACTCGGTAACAAGTCCATATAAGGCGTCCGGGCCGGTGCGTTTGGCACTGTGCTCTTTATCCCCTTCTTCTTCCTCTGTTTCTCCACCGCATTCGCCACCACCTTTGACGCCGCCGCCCCGTCCAAGCGCAGCCTGCTGCGATGGGAAAGGAGAAAACGGCAGCCCTGGAGCGAGTGAAGAAGGTGACGGCGGCAGCGAAGGGCAAGAAGACGAGTCGGGGCGGGTCGTCATCTAGGTCCGGCCTGTCGCCTGGCTGGATCCAGGGCGACTGGATCAGATCCACGATCCAATAGGAAGACATGGAGGATCTGGTCGAAGGGGGCTTGATTGCCCACCAGTCCTGGCGATTGCCGGGGAACGAGACCGAGCCGCAGCCGCAAGAGGGTGAGTGCGTCCTCCTCGCGACTCATGTCGACCGTGGTTTCTCCTTGCCTCCACATCCCTTTTTCTGGGCTTTCTTGAATTTCTTTGGAGCTCAACTTCATCACTTTTCCCCCAACACCATCTCCTATCTTGCTGCATATGTTTCCCTGTGTGAGAATTTCTTGGGCTGTCGACCGCACTGGGGTCTTTTCAAACATATATTCACATGCCGCTCTCAAGCCGTAAAAAAGTCCAATCCGAGTGATGAGAGAACACATGTGATCCAGATGTGCGGGGGTCTGGGAATTCAGATGAGGGGTAGGAGCACTTTTCCGGCTATGACGCTCCCCGATTCAGTTAGAGGGTGGCAGTCGACCTGGTTCTATTGCAAAGACCAGCCGACCCCTGGTCAGTCGACTGGGCTTCCTCCCTTTTCCATGGATCGAGTCCAGCCGCCCTCTACTTTGAAAGTGAACCCAGAGGAGCGAGCAGAAGTGAATATGCTAGTTGACCGAGTAGTCCAGTTAGTCCGCGATGGGGTGACTGGTATGGACTTGCTTGAAATATTTCTTAGTTGACGCATCCAGCCACTCCAGGCTCGTGATCATCCCATGTGGATGTACTCAGGTATTGATGACACCACTCGGATCCACCCGGAGGAGGTCACCGGGGAGGTAGTGGAGCGGTGGCTGCAAGGCATCACTGGTAACAAAGATAACCCCAGGGGGTCCAAGAGGGTCCCACCATTCGACAAGACCAACGAACCGGATAAGGTACAATCTTCAGTGCCGAATGTCCTTTGCTCTGATTTCCTATTTAGGCTTCAATCCGATTGATATTTGTATGATTCTTTGCTCTGCAGATATATACTGAGATGTACTCGATGCCCAACGGGGAGAAGATCCAGGAAGGAGAGGAGAGTGGAGGCGACAACGGCGATTGGAACTCTGATGACGAGAGTGATGAAGAGCGCGAAGACTCGAGCAGTGGTGAGGAGGTCGATTCTCCACCTCGCGTGGAAAAGTGTTCCAAGCAGAAGCACGACCCAGCAAGTATCCGGGGTAAAGTGGCGGCACCGACTGGACAAACTTCAAAGTGCACTCGGACATCTTCTCCGGTGCCGATTGAGAAGGCTCCCGAAGTAGCTCAAGACTGCGCCGTCAAAGCCACGGAAGGCCTTGCCCAAGATCAAGGTTGATGTTCCCGTCATCTCTGCGTAAGTGTTTCGTTTTCACCCTTTGCTCCAAGAATCTTATATCAGTCGTCGACCCATTCTCTTGCTTGACCGAGTGAACCTTGAAATTTGCAGTGCTGCTACCTCTGGGACTTCTGCTTACAAAGATGATGACGACGAGGAGATGGAGGACGCGGTCACATCCAATGCGGGTATGACTCCTGTTATCTTGTCTTTCCTTTGCTAACCACTTCTACAGTTGACTGAACTCTTGTGGTCGATTCTTTTGCAGCTCCGCAAAATGTTATTGAACTTCCAGATGACGATGAAGATGTGCCACAGCAGCTTGTGGGAAAGAGGAGCAGGACCTTGGGCAAAAAGGCACCAGCTAGCAAGACGCCTCAGTCGACGCCGGCGGCAGAACCAGCTAGCCAGCAGACCGGGGACCTCAACCGTGCTTCTGTTACTTTTGCGATTCCCTTGTCAAGTGGTCGTCCTTCAGCGTCGACTGCACAGGCCCCTGCTTCATCTGTGCAACTTCATGCCTCAAGCTCTCAAGCTGCTGCAGCTGATCCACCGTCTCCACTTTTCACCGCCCATCACGTCCCAGAGGACCAAGTGAGTGCTGCCAAGGAAGCCATACGCCAGGCAGGCATTATGATGGATCAGATGAAAGTGATACGCGAGGCTAGTCAAGCTGCCTATGATGCTAGCTCAGCACTCCAGGCTAATGTCCAGGTTAACTTACTTCCGACTGCACTCCATCTTGACGCTTGTTCTGTTAGGATATGATATTTAGAAACTGCTGCTTTATTATCTGCAAGACGTCCGTGGATGAGCGTTTTGGAACCTTAATTGCACACCCATTGTTAGTCTGTACACCCACTGGGTGTTTTAATTTCTGTTGAGTAGTTTTTCCACTTGAGTCAACTAGGTTGCGTCGATTGAATCTCTGAACCAGTGGGGGCACGCTGAGTGCACCCACTGGGTGTAGTCCCCGAGACCACCGTCGAATGTTTGATTCAGTGGGGGTCTTTGAACAGAACTTTTCCACTCGGTCTAAGCAGATCATGTCGAGTGGAACCTGGACCAGTGGGGGCACGATGAGTGCACCCACTGGGTGTAGTCCCCAAGACCGTAGTCAACTGCGGGCAGTCAGCTATGGTCTGAGTTTTTTTTTTCTTGACTGGACGGACCAAGTCAATTGAAAAATCGAACCAGTGGGGGCACGCTGAGTGCACTACTGGGTGTAGTCCCCGAGACTATTGTTGAATGTTTGATTCGGCAGTAGTCTTAGAACTCTTTGAACTTGTTACTTTATTGCTCGGAAGCAACCAATCTTTGTGTCTGCCGACTGACTATCTTCTAAACACAGATATCTTGTGATCTTGGAGCCCGGTTCGCTGACTTAGAGCAGAAGCAGATCCAGCTCAATCTTGATCTGGAGTTGGCTCAGAATAACTTGTAGAAGGCTAAGGATGACGCTGCTGGTAAGGAAAGCTTGTTAACTGGTTCTCATGCCATCTTTTCTCCTCTTCTTTCTGATTCGAATGTTATTCTTTCTAGAAACAATGAGACGGGCTTTGGAGAAGAAGGACCTTGACCTTGCAGCTGCGAAGAAAACAACAGAAGAAAAAACGGCACTCGCTGACCAAAAGCTGGCCTCAGTCGGAAAGTTGGAGGAAGAGAATACCAAGCTGAAGACTGCTCTTGATGACGCCAACAAAGAGGTAACTCGACTGAAGAAGGATAAAGGGACCCTGACTGACAAAGTGGAAGACATCACCCGCAAGAGGAATGAGCTAGAGAATTATCTGGGGGGACTCACCAAGAAGTTATTCCTCATGCTTGAAGGTACTTTTCCCTGTCCGATTGATTTGCTTTCGTTGACTCGTCATATAACTGTCGACTCATTATTTCTCTGTGAGTGCAGAATTCTGTCAAAACTTCGAGGAAGAGACTGGACGAGTCGAGAGAAGCTTGGACCCCATCAACTCCCTTGTTAAAGATGAAGCTGCCATGAACGTGCTCCGACTGGAGTCTCGCCTTGCCAGCGCCATAAATTACCTTGCTCGACTGAAGGTTGCGGTGTCGCGGATCGACACGGTGCTCTGGCCAAGGGAAACGCTCCAAAATGATCTCGAGTCTTTGATGACTTGACTCAATGAGATTCCTGGTCGAGTGCAGGAATGGAAGAAGTCCTCTGCTCGATGCGGTGCCGACGTAGCTCTGTCCCTGGTTCATGTTCATTGAAAGGAAGCCAAAGAAGAGAAGCTAGTAGCAATCAAGGTTGCCAATACCAAGAAACTTGACTTCCAGTCCTTCATGGAGACTTTTATTGGTGTTGCTACTCGAATTGCAGATGGAATCGACCTGGATGAGTTCGTCGAGCCTGTCAGCCCTCTTGCGGAGTGAACAAAAATTTTATGATCCGATTAAATTTGCCTCGGTATGCCGAGTGGTTTTGTAACCGTTAAATTTCTTCGGGCCTGATGCCCGAGTACTTTAATCTGCGGTCCGGAACCTCATGGGGATTTGTCCGAACTTAGTTTTCCCTTAAATATGCTTGTTTTTATTTCCGAGTGGAACTTGTATCTTCACTCGGAACAGACTTTTGTTCTTGTGATGCAATTCTGAGGAGAGGATCGCGGACGACCTGCACCTCGTCATTCTTGCAGATCAAGATGGAGCACACATTGTACTTGTGGCGTAACTCCGAAGAGAAGGTCGCAGTCGACCTGCACTTCATTGTCCTGATGGATCAGGATGGAGCGTGTTTTAACTTAGGCGAGTACAGGACTGCAGCTAAGCCCCCGAGTGAGAGGGTTGCTCACCACTCGGTAGGATTTTACAAACTTAGGCGAGTACAAGACTGCAGCTAAGCCCCCGAGTGAGAGGGTTGCTCTTCACTCGGTGGGATTTTATAAACTTTGGCGAGTACAGGACTGCAGCTAAGCCTCCGAGTGAGAGGGTTGCTCATCACTCGGTAGGATTTTACAAACTTAGGCGAGTACAGGACTACAGCTAAGCCCCCGAGTGAGAGGGTTGCTCTTCACTCGGTGGGATTTTTCAAACTTAGGCGAGTACAGGACTGCAGCTAAGTCCCCGAGTGAAAGGGTTGCTCTTCACTCAGTGGGATTTTTCAAACTTAGGCGAGTACAGGACTGCAGCTAAGCCCCCGAGTGAGAGGGTTGCTCATCACTCGGTAGGATTTTTTTAAACTTAGGCGAGTACAGGACTGCAGCTAAGCCTCCGAGTGAGAGGGCTGCTCATCACTCGGTAGGATTTTACAAACTTAGGCGAGTACAGGACTGCAGCTAAGCCCCCGAGTGAGAGGGTTGCTCTTCACTCGGTGGGATTTTTCAAACTTAGGCGAGTACAGGACTGCAGCTAAGTCCCCGAGTGAAAGGGTTGCTCTTCACTCGGTGGGATTTTTCAAACTTAGGCGAGTATAGGACTGCAGCTAAGCCCCCGAGTGAGAGGGTTGCTTATCACTCGGTAGGATTTTTTTAAACTTAGGCGAGTACAGGACTGCAGCTAAGCCCCCGAGTGAGAGGGTTGCTCATCACTCGGTAGGATTTTTTTAAACTTAGGCGAATCGGATTCGCGGCTAAGCCACCCACTGGGGGATTTTGGACACATGCATTAGTGACAACAATCATTTAGGAGACTGTAAAACCATGTCTTTGATAAACGAACTGAAAGGTACTCCTTATTACATCTCATCAGTCTGAACACTTAAGTATAAAAACGGCGGAGTAGCTCCGGATTCCAAGCGCGTGGCTCGTCTTTATTCTGCTCCACATTGTAGAGGTGATACGCTCCGTTGTGGAGCACCTTGGTGATGATGAAGGGACCTCCCCAAGCGGGGGCAAGTTTGTGACGCCGTTGCTGGTCCACTCGGAGCACAAGGTCCCCTTCCTGAAATGCTCGACCCTTCACATTTCTGGCATATAATCGACGAAGGTCTTGCTGATAAATGGTCGATCGGATCAAGGCCATCTCTCTTTCTTCTTCCAGAAGATCAACAGCGTCTTCTCGAGCCTGTTCTGCTTCGGCTTCTGAAAAAAGTTCTACTCATGGTGCATTGTGAAGCAAGTCACTCGGCAGCACAGCCTCAGCCCCATAGACCATGAAGAAGGGGGGTTCGACCGGTCGACCGATTTGGTGTTGTTCTTAATCCCCAAAGGACTGACGGTAGCTCATCTACCCAAGCGCCAGCTGCATGCTTGAGGTCGCGCATCAATCGAGGTTTCAGCCCTTTGAGAATCAAACCGTTCGCTCTTTCTGCTTGTCCATTCGACTGAGGGTGGGCGACTGAAGCATAGTCAACCCGAGTACCTTGGGAAGCGCAGAAAGCTCGGAACTCATCTGAATCAAAGTTTGACCCATTATCCGTGATGATGCTGTGCGGAACTCCATATCTAAATGTTAACCCTCTGATGAAGCTGACAGCAGTAGTTGCTTCCAGGTTTTTGATAGGTTTAGCTTCAATCCATTTAGTGAACTTGTCGACTGCTACAAGCACATGGGTGAAGCCACTCCTGCCAGTCCTCAGAGGTCCGACCATATCTAATCCCCAAACAGCAAATGGCCAGGCGAGTGGAATAGTCTTCAAGGCTGAAGCAGGTTTGTGGGACATGTTGGAGTAGAACTGACATCCCTCGTACTTGTCAACTATTTCCTTTGCCATCTCATTTTCCCGTGGCCAGTAAAACCCTGCTCGGTATACTTTGGCCACGATGGTCCGAGAGGACGCATGGTGACCACAGGTCCCTGAGTGGATATCATTGAGGATCACTCGGCCTTCTTCTGGAGTGATGCATTTCTGAACGACCCCAGTAACACTCTCTCTGTAGAGCTGTCCACCCATTACCGTGAAGGCTTTGGATCGACGGACAATTTGATGAGCCACTTCTTCATCCTCTGGAAGCTCTTTCCTGAGAATATATGCAATATATGGCACTGTCCAATCAGGAATGACGACCAAAACCTCCATGATTAAGTCGACCACAGCTGGGATTTCAACTTCAGTCGGATCAGTGGAGCTCTTAGGCTGTGGGGGCTCTTCAGTGAAGGGATCTTCTTAAACTGATGGTGCATGAATATGCTCCAAAAACACATTGCTGGGAATAGGCTCCCGCTTGGAACCTATTTTCGCCAAGTCATCAGCTGCTTGATTCTTCAGTCGGGGTATATGGTGGAGCTCTAGCCCTTCAAACTTCTTTTCTAACTTTCTCACTGCATTGCAATAACCAGTCATAGCTGGGCTCCTGACGTCCCACTCCTTCATCACTTGATTAACCACTAAATCTGAGTCGCCGTAAACCATTAGGCGACGGACGCCGAGTGAAATGGCCATACGCAACCCGTACAGGAGTGCCTCATATTCAGCTTCATTGTTGGAGGAATCAAAGTGAATCTGGAGAACATATCTAAGGTTGTCGCCTCGTGGAGATACCAGGACTACTCCAGCGCCTGAACCATTCAACATCTTGGACCCGTCGAAGAACATAGTCCAATGTTCCGACTGTATCTGGGTCGGTAGCTGCTGTTCAATCCACTCGACGAGGAAATCTGCTATTGCTTGAGATTTGATCGCTTTCTTTGCCTCAAACTTGATATCCAGCGGAAGGAGTTCAATCGCCCACTTTGCCACTCGACCAGTTGCATCTCTGTTGTTCAAAATTTCTTACAACGGAGCGTCGCTGACAACTGTAATCGAATGATCTGAGAAGTAACGTGCAACCTTCTTTGTGGTCAAGTAAATTCCATAGACAAGCTTCTGATAATGTGGATATCTCTGCTTGGATGGGGTTAAGACTTCAGAAATATAGTACACTGGGCGTTGAACCTTGTAGGTTTTACCTTCTTCTTCCCGCTCGACCGTGAGTACTGTACTGACAACCTGTCCAGTGGCTGCTATATAAAGCAGTAAAGGCTCTTTGCTGATTGGAGCAGCAAGCACCGGCTGGGTGGAAAGAAGGGCTTTGAGCTCTGCAAACGCTGCGTCAGCTTCAGGAGTCCACTCGAACTTATCAGATTTCTTCATCAGTCGGTAAAGAGGCAATGCCTTTTCACCGAGACGAGAGATGAATCGACTCAAAGCGGCCAAACAACCAGTAAGCTTCTGAACGTCGTGTACACGCACAGGGCGTTTCATTCAGAGGATTGCACCAACTTTCTCTGGGTTTGCATCGATCCCACGTTCGAAAACGAGGAAACCGAGTAACTTTCCACCTGGAACTCCAAATGTACACTTCGACGGATTAAGCTTGATATCATATCTTCTCAAATTGGCAAAGGTTTCAGCAAGGTCAGTCAGCAGGTCAGAACCTTTTCGCGACTTAACCACGATGTCATCCATGTATGCTTCCACATTCCGACTGATTTGAGTTAGCAGGCACTTCTGTATCATGCGCATGAATGTGGCACCAGCATTCTTGAGACCAAAGGGCATGGTAACGTACAAAAGCACCCGAATGGGGTGATAAAAGCTGTTTTTATTTCATCAGGTCCATACAGTCGGATTTGATGGTACCCGGAATATGCATCCAGGAAGGACAATCGCTCACATCCCGCAGTCGAGTTGACTATCTGATCGATGCGGGGGAGAGGAAAATGATCTTTCGGGCAGGCCCGATTGATATGCTTGAAATCAATGCACATACGAAGTGAATCGTCCTTCTTGGGAACCATGACAACATTGGCGAGCCACTCGGAGTGGTAAATTTCGCGGATGAACTCAGCCGCCAGAAGCCGAGCCACCTCTTCGCCGATTGCCTTTCTCTTCTCCACAGCGGACCGACGGAGATGCTCTTTCACGGGTTTTGCCTTTGGATCGACTCACAAACGGTGCTCAGCCAGTCCCCTGGGTACACCCGGCATGTCAAACGGCTTCCATGCAAAGATGTCCCAGTTCTCACGGAGGAACTGGATGAGCGCTTCTTCCTATTTGCTGTCGAGTGTTGTTGAGATATGAGTCGGAGCAGCACTGGGATCGGTCGGGTGAATGTGAACAATCTTTGTTTCACCGGACGACTGAAATGCAGACTCCGAAGCAGGCTTCTTAGCATGCAACAAATCACTCGGATCTGCAGTCTTCTTATATTCTTCCATTTCTACTGCTGCCATCTGTTCATCGGCTATCTTAGAGCCCTTTTGGAGGCACTCTTCTGCTCGTTGCCGATTACCAGTGACTGTGATCACGCCCCTGGGGCCAGGCATCTTCAGCTTGAGGTACACGTAACACGGTCGAGCCATGAAACGGGCATATGCAGTTCTGCCCAGAATAGCATGATAGGCATTGTGAAAATCCACAACTTCAAATGTCAACTTCTCCTTACGGTAATTCTTTGAATCACCAAAAACCACGTCAAGAGCGATCTGGCCGAGTGAATCAGCTTTCTTTCCTGGAATGACACCGTGGAATCGCATGTTGCTCTCACTGAGCTTGGACATCGGAATGCCCATCCCACGGAGGGTCTCAGCATACAAAATGTTCAAGCCGCTGCCACCATCCATCAGGACTTTGGTCAGTCGGGTGCCCCCAACGAATGGATCGACCACCAACGCTTGCCTCCCGGGGGTGGCAACGTGCGGTGGGTGGTCAGATTGGTCGAATGTAATGGGAGTCTTTGACCATTTCAAATATGTCATCGTTGCCGGAGCAACCATGTTTACTTCTCTGTTGATGACTTTCAGTCGACTTTTGCTTTCAATGTCAGCGAAAATCACCAAAGTGGAATTGACATTAGGAAAACCGTCATCATCTTCTTCCTTGTCCTCATCCTTGTCAGACTCTTTTTCCTTCTCATTGGGTTGTTTCTCTCGGAACTGCTGGATTAGGAGCCGACATTGTCGAGTGGTATGTTTGGGATAAATCAGATTACCCTCTTCATCCTTCTTGGTGTGAATGTGACATGGCAAATCCAACACATCATTCCCTGCTTGATCTTTCACCTTCTTGGGGATCCAGGGCCCTTTGGGCTTCCCCTTGAATTTTCCTTGAGTTACAACTGCAGCTTCACCAGGACCTGCTGGCTCGGCTTTGCGTTTCTGCTTCCGACCTCCTCCGATGTCTTGGGCGACTGGCTTGCCCTTTCCACTGTGGAGTCGATCCTCTTCTTCACCATTAGCATACCGAGTGGCTATTTCCATCATTCGGGTCAGAGACATATCTCCTGTCCGACCGAATTTCAAGTTAAGCTCTCGATACTGAACGCCCTCCTTGAAGGCGCAAACTGCTTGGTGTTGGGATACATTTTCTACTGTGTGATGTAAAGTGGTCCATCTTTGGATGTAATCCCTCAGAGTTTCATTCGGCTTCTGTACACAATGTTGCAATTCTATCAACCCTGCAGGTCGTTTGCATGTGCCCTCGAATGTCCTGACAAACACTCGAGCTAACTCTTCCCAGCTGAATATACTGCCTGGAGCCAACTGATTCAGCCATGCTCTGGCCGATCCTTCCAACATGAGAGGAAGATGTTTCATAGCTACCTCATCATTTCCACCACCAATCTGAACAGCTACCCGGTAATCTTCCAGCCAAGTGTCAGGCTTCGACTCACCGGTGAACTTACTAACCCCAGTCGCCAACCTGAAGTTGGGGGGGATCTCAGCAGCTCTGATGGCTCTGCTAAAACACTCGGGGCCGTAAACATGTACTCTGCTTCCACTCGGGCGATCTCTGTCTTGCCCTTCTCTATGTGCTCGGTTCCTGTCAACCAAACCTTGCACCAAAATTGACCTCGCATCAAACCCTGGCTCTCTTGGGTCGACTGGCACCCTCCGCTCTTCGTTGTACGGGAGCCTGTCATCATAACGCCGGGGCACATATGATCCGCCTCTCAGAGGGGGCGTAGGCCCTCGACGGTGGCCACCATGGCCGAGCCGATGATCGTACTGCTTGTGGTTCCGACCCAAGTACTGCTCTTGGCGATGCCCACGTCCCTCACGTCGCGGAGGCGATCTTGGGCTGTGAGCCGATTGGACTGTGTCGGCCACCACATATCTGCTATGGATTCTGTTACGCAACTGAGATACTGCAGTGTTTTGCTCTCCTGCTGCCCGGAGCAGAGCCCGGATCTGCATCAAACCTCGTCCAGCCTCCGACTGGGATGGTTGGATGGACTCTGCTATACGAGCTGCGGCCGTAAGATTCTGAATAGGAGTGCGGTATACCTGAGGTTGAGGCGGGAACAATTGGCGCCGTCGACTGGACTCAGGAATCTGCTGCCGAGCATGTTCGTCGAGTGCATGCTGAAGGTTCTCCAGTCGAGTGCGTTCAGCCAAAGTGGCCAAGCGCGCTGCCTCCAAGGCCCGAGCCTCAGAGGTCTCTCCGACGATGGGCGTGTGGGGTGCCTCCTCGGTGCGGCGGTGGAGTTCCTCCCTCCGCTGCGAAGAGAGGGTTTCGGGGTGATATTCCTTGTGAACATGCGACGGATCGCCACCGCCGTCGTCGCCACTGTTGTGACGCATGCCAGGTGGACTGCGCGGTGTGTCGACCATCAGGACCTCTGCTGCAGGGTCGCTGCTGTCGCACTCGGACAGGGTCTCGACGGAGCCAGTCGACAGATCGAACAGGCCGTAGAGAGATTCATCGGGCTCGATTGCCGCGACTTGAGGGGTGGCCGACTGACATGCCACCGCATGCTTCACCCACCGCTGAAGCCGCGATCGACCGGATCGCTTGCGATGGCGAACGGCAGGGAACGAAGTTACTGCGGGAGCTAACCGACACTAGGTCGACGGCTGCCGCAGAAGGACGCCGCGGACACACGCGCGAAAGTGCGTTGCCCCGCGGACGGGGAGCGTCTCGACGTCGAGGGGGGCTTCCTGGAGCCAGGCGGAGTCGTCGGCGATGAAGACGAGCGCGCCGAGACAGATCTCGCGGCCCTCAGCCGAACCTCCACCAGAAACCATGATGATGGGAATCGGAAAAAATTGCAACCTCACCGGAAAGTCGCTAAGACACCGTGCCCCATGGTGGGCGCCAACTGTCGTAGTTCTAAGTCTGACAGTAGAATACGGGGTAGGTATGAGGAGGCAAGATCCTAGCTACGGTGAGGTTGTGCACGCAAGATTTACGAGTTCAGGCCCTTCTCGGAGGAAGTAACAACCCTATGTCTCGGTGCCCGGAGGCTCGGTCGATTGGATTATGCGTGAAGTTACAGGGGGTGCGAACCCTTGTGCCTGAGGAGGGGGTGGCTTATATAGAGTTCGCCAGACCCCTCCAGCCCTCAGTTACACGGGATTCAATGTACATAAAGAGGGGACGTTACTGGTAACGCCAGCAATAAAGGCATATAAATGATCATTAAGACTTCGGAGTGAACGCCTGACCGTTGCCGTTCTGAGTGACTTTAGATCTTCTGTCTTCCGAGTGATTTCTGATGTGGTCGAGTGAGGACACTCTGGTCAAATGGAATTGGGTTTTCCGAGTGGAATGCTTCTGGTCGAGTGAATGGTATTGTCCTTGAATATCCCTGACTTTAAGGTAATGTCCTTGGGAAGGGTGTCTAGGTCAGGCCTATTACCCTACCCCAGGTACATGTCATCGTCACCGCCCAGTCAGGAGACCTATCAAGCAGGTGTTCCATATCGTCGTTACAACGCCAATGACACTGGACCACCATACCGGTCAGAGCAGTACTTACCAAATATGCCACCTTTTAGCTTCTGGTTCTCCTCCAAGGCTTGCGCCAGCTGGGTTCTTAAGCTTTCAATTTCCTCGGTTTTTCGCCGGTACTCTTCCTTGAGCTCATTTTTCTCCTCCTGACTTCGTGTCAGCACCCGTTTGCCAGCCTCTAGCTCCCTCCGCAGCTCGCTTGCAGCTCCCGCGACTATACAGAGAATACGGTGTTAATGCATAAAATACAACATATACCTGTGCAACAAGTCTTTTCTACTTACCGGACAACTCACTGCTGGCTTTTCGAGCCGCATCTAGTTCGGCCTTGGTTTCGACCAACTGTGTCCGACTCACTTTAAGGTCCTCGGACAACTTTTCGTTCTGCTCTCTTGCGGCCTACAAAAATAATATCATTAGACACCCTTAACTCGGCCATCCCGCCCAAATTAAGGCTTGGGGGCTAGGTGGTTAGTGAACATGATCTGCTTTTAAGCTATATACCTGCACCTTGGCGGCAAAAAGACCGGCGATCCCTTCAAGACCCATCCGAGCCGCTCCAAGGTACGCATCCACCGAATTAAAAGCACTAAATTCCTGTTCGGCAAAGGTAGTATGACGTAACGTCTCCCTCCGGTGGGCGATGATTCATTATGCTCTCGACTTCGGAGTTGGTGACTGAAACATCGTCGGAGTCCGCCGGAGGCACACCGGCCGCCGTGTGTTCAGGGGAGGCTCTGGCTTGTGCCAAAGACTTGGGACCGGAGTTGCGATTTGGCGCACCCGGGGAATCTTCGGATTGGTGTAGAGGCATATGCCTTCTGCAAAAGTTGAGCAAGTTTTAGTAAAAGAGTGCTAAAATCAACCCTCGCTGCAATTCTAAAATACGTTACCTCTGGGCTGAGGGGGCAGGTGCTTCCGCTTCGGCGGGGGCTTTCCGCTTTGATCTCCCATTAGGGGCCGAAGTTGGCGTGGTCCGCACTCCTCCCAAAACGGTCTGACGCGTAGTGCGGCGACCCTTGGGAGCAGAAGTCAGCACGTGGGGAATAGCGCGAGATGAGCGCCCTGTTCGGGTAAAGGTCTTCTTTTCACTTACTGTGGAGGAGGGAAGTGTTGGGGATCGGTGCAGAAATTAAAAAAATTTCTACGCATCACCAAGATCAACCTATGGAGAGACTAGCAACGAGAGAGAGAGAGAGGGGAGTGCATCTTCATACCCTTGAAGATCGCGATGCGGAAGCGTTGCAAGAACGCGGTTGGAGGAGTCGTACACGCAGCGATTCAGATCGCGGTCGATTCCGATCTAAG
Source organism: Thinopyrum elongatum (assembly GCA_011799875.1). Taxonomy (NCBI): domain Eukaryota; kingdom Viridiplantae; phylum Streptophyta; class Magnoliopsida; order Poales; family Poaceae; genus Thinopyrum; species Thinopyrum elongatum. The sequence continues at coordinate 488,946,251 of CM022303.1, read as the reverse complement.
CGCCGAACAACGGCGCCTCCGCGTTCAACACACGTGCAGCCCGGTGACGTCTCCCGTGCCTTGATCCAGCAAGGAGGAGGGAGAGGTTGGGGAAGACAACTCCGGCAGCACGACGGCGTGGTGGTGGAGCTTGCAGTTCTCCGGCAGGGCTTCGCCAAGCTCAACGGAGGAGGAGGGGGTGTTGGAGAGGGGGAGGGCTGCGCCTTGGATCAGGTCCTGCTGCCCTCCCTCCTCCCCTCTATTTATAGGGCGAAGGAGGAAGGGGGCCGGCCCCTCTAGATGAGATCTAGAGGGGGGGCGGCGGCCAAGGGGAGGGGGCTTGCCCCCCAAGCCAAGGGGGGCGCCCCCTTTAGGGTTTCCCCCCAACCCTAGGCGCATGGGCCCTAAGGGGGGATGGCGCCCAGCCCACTTAGGGGCTGGTTCCCTTCCACATACAACCCATAGGGCCCTCCGGGGCAGGTGGACCCCCGGAACCCCTTCGGTGGTCCGGTACAATACCGGCAAACCCCCGAATACTTCCGGTGACCGTATGATGACTTCCCATATATAAATCTTCACCTCCGGACCATTCCGGAACTCCTCGTGACGTCCGGGATCTCATCCGGGACTCCAAACAACATTCGGCAACCACATACTATTTCCCATAACTACTCTAGCATCACCGAACCTTAAGTGTGTAGACCCTACGGGTTCGGGAACCATGCAGACATGACCGAGACATCTCTCCGGCCAATAACCAACAGCGGGATCTAGATACCCATGTTGGCTCCCACATGTTCCATGATGATCTCATCGGATGAACCACGATGTCGAGGATTCAATCAATCCCGTACGCAATTCCCTTTGTCCATCGGTATGTTACTTGCCCGAGATTCGATCGTCGGTATCCTTATACCTTGTTCAATCTCGTTACCGGCAAGTCTCTTTACTCGTTCCATAACGCATGATCCCGTGGCTAACTCCTTAGTCACATTGAGCTCAATACGATGATGCATTACCGAGTGGGCCCAGAGATACCTCTCCGTCATACGGAGTGAAGTCTCGATTCGTGCCAACTCAACAGACACTTTCGGAGATACCTGTAGTGCACCTTTATAGTCACCCAGTTACGTTGTGACGTTTGATACACCCAAAGCATTCCTACGGTATCCGGGAGTTGCACAATCTCATGGTCTAAGGAAATGATACTTGACATTAGAAAAGCTCTAGCGAACGAACTATTCGATCTTGTGCTATGCTTAGGATTGGGTCTTGTCCATCACATCATTCTCCTAATGATGTGATCCCGTTATCAATGACATCCAATGTCCATGGTCAGGAAACCATAACCATCTATTGATCAATGAGCTAGTCAACTAGAGGCTTACTAGGGACATGTTGTGGTCTATGTATTCACACATGTATTACGATTTTCGGATAACACAATTATAGCATGAACAATAGACAATTATCACGAACAAGGAAATATAATAATAACCACTTTATTATTGCCTCTAGGGCATATTTCCAATAGGAAGAGCCCCGGGGTGATCATCACAGCAACCTTGATGCTGTCAAGGCTCTCCTGGTAGAACACCCCATCTTCAAAATCAATCGACGTCTCCGGGTCGTCATGATACCCTGGATCGTCATCACGGGAATGGTCCTCTGGCTGAGGAGGAGGGCAATTAATGGATGCAACATGACGCCTCCATCCCTGTTCAGTTACGATCAGTTAGAATTTGAGCATAGTATGTGAGTTCAAAATAATGGACTGCGGCTTACCCAGTCCGCCGGATTGTATCCGGAGCAGCCTTCCCGAATACTCATACGAGCGAACTCCACTTCCTCTCCCTTGAAGAGATCGACCAATATTTTGGCCAGAGCCGCTTTGTTGTCTGGCCCTTGTCATTGGTAACGGGTTACGTCGTTGGTACCGTTGTAGCACCATAAAGGATGACCCCACTGCTGGAGGGGTTGCACGCATCGGGTAATAACAATGGCCATTACTTCAACCAGGGTGAGCTTGCTGCTGGTTAACAGCCTGATCTTGGCTGCCAGCGCACAGACCTCCTCACTGTCCTGTTGGGAAGGGCCTCTGGGCTGCCAGTTGAACCGCTTTATAGGCAGGTCATTTGAGTATTCGGGCAACCCTTGCCGAATTGGATCGGTGAGGGGAACATCATCGATATAGAACCACTCCGAAGTCCATCCTTCGGGATCCTTCTGAGGGGTCCCAGTTGGGTACCCTGTCCCAGCTATCCGCCATACGTCGGCGCCACCCACCTCGAATATAGATCCCTCCCGGAGGTGAGGGACAAGGCAGAAATACTTCCTCCACAAGTCAAAGTGGGCCTCGCAAGTCAAAAATATCTCGCACAAGGCTACAAAGCCGGAGATGTGCAAGATGGACCCTGGGGTGAGGTTGTGAAGCTGAATCCCGTAGAACTCCAACAGACTCCGTAGAAAGGGATGAATAGGGAAGCCCAAGCCTCTTAGAAGGAAGGGCACGAGACATACCCTCTCCTCCTTACTTGGGGTGGGAGAGTTCTCAGGAAGGGCGCAGCCATCGACGGAGATGAGTACGGCGTGGACGGAGACCAAATCAGCCGGAGGGAGGAAGCACTGCGTCTGCAAGCGCCTCAGATGGAGGTGTGAAATTGAGCAGCTCGATCAATCGCCTGGGAGTGGGCTGTGAGGGCGCGAGGATGAACCTGGAAGGTCAGCCATGGCGTTGGAGAATTTTTTCAGTGTTGTTTTTTGCGAAGGGGGGGGAGGTAACTATTCCGAGCACTTTTGGATCTATAAATAAGCATCCCAGCGTGAATCCAGAAGGACAGGTTCGTGGAAAGACGGTGTTGGGCCGCACGCCCTCTGAAAAAGTGTGCGAAGCCCTTGCCCCGAGGAACGACATTAAACTCTGATGGACCCACCTTGGCCTCGAGATGTCTTCGGAGCCCGGAGTCTTAAAACTGTCCGGGCCTGAAGCACATTAGTCCGGGTTCCGGATAGGATTCGGCGAAAGTAATCTGGCTCCCAACCGAATAGAGGAATGGAAGAACTCGTCTCACAAGCCGACGATCTGAAGATTCCGGAGGATAATCCCCGGCGTTGGAGGCAAGTTCGGGGGCTACTGAGGGAGTCATGGACTAAGGGGTCCTCGGGGCGACGACCCATTGTACATGGGCTGAACTGGTGGAGCCGTATAATGATAGGAGATCTACGAAGCCGTGCTGTACCCTCCAAGTCAAGAAGGCGCGGGATCTCTTTAAATTCCTTATTGTAATCTATCTTCGGTAACCCTAACCCTACCGGTGCCTATATAAATCGAGGGTTTTTAGTCTTTAGGGCTAGATCTACATTCATCACCTCATCTCCTTAGGGTTTAGCTCATGCTGATCTCGAGGTAGATCTACTCTGTAAACCACATTATACATCCAATACAATCAAGCAGGACGTAGGGTATTACCTCTTCGAGAGGGCCTGAACCTGGGTAAACACTGTGTTCGTCGTCCCTTGTTCCCCATCGATCCTAGATCCACAGCTCAGGACCCCCTACCCCGAGGTCTGCCGGTTTTGACACTGACAGTAGGTAAAGGAGATACTGTCCAGTTTTGTGAAGATAATTGGGACAACCAAAGATTAAATGCAGCCTATCCTGAACTTCACTCCTTTACCACAAAGACAGACATCTCCCTCAAGCAAGTGCTGGAAATGCAAGATCTAAAAGACCTTTTTTCACATGCCACTATCTTCCCAAGCATTTGAACAATTCAACCTCCTACATGCCACTCTCATCGGAAGACAGAACATTGATCAACATGATTCATGGACTTTTAGTAGGAAGACACCCAAGTATTCTTCTATGAAGATGTACAGAGCACTGATTGGACCCGGTAGAGCACACCACATCTACAGAACCATTTGGAGTTGCTCATCAAGACTCAGGCACAAAATCTTCTTTTGGCTCCTCCTTCATGATAGAGTTAATACCAGGAACTTATTACACAGAAAATCCATGCACCTAAACTCCTATGAGTGTGCCCTATGTGCAGAACAAGTGGAAGAAACTCTCACTACAAGAAATATGTCAACTTTTGACCTTCTATCAGTGACCCTGGAAGAATTGGTCATAAATCTATGACCATTTGAGACCAATTGGTCATAAGCTATTCGCGGGGCTCCAAACCGTAAACCATAACGACCATTTTCGTCAGAAAGGTCGTAATTTCCTTACACAAAATCATCGTAAAGCAAACAACACTGGTCCACTGCCTTATTTCTAGCTGATCACGACCAATATAGATGGTCATAGCCTTGTAAATTGTGTTGCATTGCTATGACTAGGCGCCACCTCATCAGTTTTGCTTGTGTCAATTTTTGCCCTCGGTTGTGAAGCAACCTATATTTCTGTCATTCCCAAAATTCCCAAAAAAATTGGGCATTCTTTACTATCCAAATCATTGCCTCATGAAAAAATTCAGCTCCATTTGCCTAGTAAATCTTCCTCGGCAAATTTCCAAAGTTTTTGTTCAGCTAGAACCGTTGTGAAGGAAGTACTAGGTAGGCATATCCTAATGAGCTGAATTTTTGCCACATCTTCTATATTCCCAAATCATAGCTCTCCACAAAATTTGAGCCCCATCTAACAATCCATGTGATCTCACCATCCAATAGTTGTTTTTGGTAATATTTTCAGTTTGTGAAGCAACTATATTTTATGTTAATTTATAATTCCTGAAAATTTACCAGGACATGACCCTGCCCATAGAACCTCCCTCCAACAAATTTTAGCTCATTTAATCTAGCCAACTTGCCTCAACAATTTTCCCAATTTTCTGTTCAGTGGAGAGCACTGTGAAGGAAGTACCATTTTTATTTATCTAAATGGTATGAAATCTTTACAGTGCCTTTATATGCCCAAATTATCATCCTCCTCCAAATTTCAGATCAATCCATTCATTCATTTGAGTCCAGCTTCAACATTCATATTTTTGTCCAGTGTGGTACTTTGCAAAGCAAGTGACACCTAGGCTCCTCCATTTGAGCTGCAAATTTTCCAAGCCAGTGTCCTTAGTATATGATCATCCTTGGCCAAAACTCTGGCCCATTGGCCATGTGCATTTTCCCCACCACTAATCAAACACTTGGCTGCTAATTCATGTTTGAGCTTAGTTCAGTCTCCTCGTGACATTCTTCCATTTCCTTCTTCTTACTAACACCTACCGGGGGAGTGCCCAACCCACTAGACATGCCTAGGACGCCCAGAACGCGTGGTAACACCACGGTCACACGGTGACCATGCAGCGGGCATGCGAGTTTATGAGCTCTGGAGTTGGGGCCCTCGGCCACCGTGCAAACCTTGACGTATCGCCACAAAACCATGTATTTCTGATTAAATAGATACTTATGTACCTAGAAATGATTTTTTGAAAAAATAAAGAGCAAACTATAAGGCAGTTGCAGTTCAAATTTGACCCGCTTCCTGCTGAATCGGCGGAAATTTGTCTTTTTCACAAGAGGTGGATCAAAGCTTTTGACGCCCAAGCATTTTGTCAATTGTACATTAAATATGGCCTAATATTTCAGAAAATTGATTTGGTCCAATTTTGCAACAAATATATGGTAGGTCCTTCACAAAAAAACTCATTTTGGGCACTCGGAAAATGGAAAATGAAATTTCCGTCCAAAGAAAATGAAAACTTCCTTAGGCAACATTGTTTGCCATTCCAAGATGCACCCTTGTGCACAATATGAGACCATTTAAACAAACTATGCCATGAATGCTACCATAACATTGATCATTTGGCTTGAAAGCCATTGATCTTCACACATGATAGCTCGTTTCTGAGAACACTTTTTTAAAATAATTACCGTATTACAAGTTTATTATTTTCCTGGTAACTTGGCCACATATAATGACACAATGTGAAGGTTTTCCAATTTTTTGATTTTTTTTTGAATTTTTCATGCCCATTTCAAAGTGCGGTCAAAACGGCGGGCATGACCGTTCCTAGCTAGTGGTTGAATCTTGGAAAACTCTTGGTGTTTCTCTGATTAAATAGATAATTTTGTACCTAGAAATGTTTTTTGGAAAAAATCATGAGCAAACTATGAGGCAGCTGCAGTTCAAATCTGACCCGCTTCCAACTGAATCGGCCGAAATTTGTCTTTTTCACGAGAGGTGGATCAAAACTTTTGACACCCAACCATTTGGTCAATTGTGCATTAAATATGGCCTAATATTTTAGAAAATTAATTTGGTCCAATTTTGCAACAAATATATGGTAGGTCCTTCACAAAAAAACTCATTTTGGGCATTCAAAAAATGAAAAATGATTTTTTTCGTCCAAAGAAAATGAAAACTTCCTTAGGAAACATTGATTGCCATTCCAAGATGCACCCTTGTGCACAATATGAGATCATTTGAACAAACTATGCCATGAATGTGGCCATAAAATTGATCATATGACTTGAAAGCCATGAATCTTCACACATGATAGCTCATTTCTGAGAACACTTTTTTAAAATAATTACCATATTACAAGTTTATTATTTTTCCTGACAACTTGGTCACATATAATGACACAATGTGAAGATTTTCAAATTTTTTGATTTTTTTGAATTTTTCATGCTCGTTTCAAAATGCGGTCAAAACGGCGGGCATGACCGTTCCTAGCTAGTGGTTGAATCTTGGAAAAATTTTGGTGTTTCTCTGATTAAATAGATACTTATGTACCTATAAATGAATTTTGGAAAAAAATAAAGAGCAAACTATAAGGCAACTGCAGTTCAAATTTGACCCGCTTCCAACTGAATCGGCGGAAATTTATCTTTTTCATGAGAGGTGGATCAAAACTTTTGACACCCAAAAATTTGGTCAATTGTGCATTAAATATGGCCTAATATTTTAGAAAAATGATTTGGTCCAATTTTGCAACAAATATATGGTAGGTCCTTCACAAAAAACTCATTTTGGGCACTCGAAAAATGGAAAATGAATTTTTCGTCCAAAGAAAATGAAAACTTCCATAGGAAACATTGTTTGCCATTCCAAGATGCACCCTTGTGCACAATATGAGATCATTTGAACAAACTATGCCATGAATGTGGCCAGAAGATTGATCATTTGACTTGAAAGCCATGAATCTTCACACATGATAGCTCGTTTCTGGGAACACTTTTTAAAAATAATTTTCGTATTACAAGTTTATTATTTTTCTTGGTAACTTGATCACATATAATGAGATAATGCAAAGGTTTTCCAATTTTTTTTAATTTTTCATGCCCGTTTCAAAATGCGGTCAAAACGGCGGGCATGACCGTTCCTAGCTAGTGGTTGAATCTTGGAAATATTTTGATGTTTCTCTGATTAAATAGATACTTATGTACCTATAAATGATTTTTGGAAAAAAAATAAAGAGCAAACTATAAGGCAACTACAGTTTTGACCCGCTTCCAGCTAAATCGGCGGAAATTTGTCTTTTTCACGAGAGGTGGATCAAAACTTCTAGCACCCAACCATTTGGTCAATTGTATATTAAATATGGCCTAATATTTTATAAAATTGATTTGGTCTAATTTTGCAACAAATATATGATAGGTCCTTCACAAAAAAACTCATTTTGGGCACTAAAAAATGAAAAATGAATTTTTCGTTATTCGAGGGAATAACACTACTACTTATTAGGAAACTTAACAAGCATTGTCATAAAAAGAGAAGGAAACTTACCACCGAGCGTCGTGATGTTGCGTTGGAGCTCACACTGCAATGGAGCTTCGCCGGGCGTCGTGGTGTTGCGTTGGAGCTCTTGGCGTGCCGTTGAGAGCTGCAACGGAGGTTCATGGGGATGTCATCGGTGATGCGCTGAAGCTTTTTCACGCTCGATGCTGTCATGACATATTCATGTGATCAAACGATCAGCAATGCACAGATCGGGCAGCCGCTAGGTGGATGATTTCTAGACAAAATCAACTGGCTGACTGGTAGCGCCTATTGTTAATCTATTACGACCAATTTAGATGGTCATAACGTCATCAAAGCCTATACTTTGTTCTGATTGGTCTATGGGCATATCACGCGGATCAAGCATCAGAGACCGCCGGATACAGCCAGATCCAACGACCCACACCCCCTCACCCTCTCACCCACCCACCGCGAGCTACCCTAAGAAAAACCCCACCGCGAGCTCCTCTCTCTCCCCCGCGCAGCGAACCCTAGCCCCTCTCTCCCCCGCACACCACTCCTCCCTTCCAGATCGCAGCCGCCACCTCCTCCCTTCCAGTTCGCCGCCGCCACCTCCCTCCGGCGAAGCTCCCCGCACACACTCTTCCTCCTCCCCATCCCCACCGCCGCTCTCCTCTGCCCCGACCCCGCCACCGGCGTCCTCCTCTCCCTGCAGCGCTGCTACTCCAACCCCTCACATTCTCTCTCTCAAGGGAGGGAAGGGAAGGAAAGGACCTTCTCTCCCAAGGGAGCGAAGGGAAGGGGAGGGAAGGCCCCAGATCGAGCACCCAGATCTGCACAGGCATCGGCATCGGCATCGGCGCGCCGTCGTCGACCTGATTCGCGACCGTCTTCGAGGTCGGCCATTGAGGTCCGACCAGGGAGCAACCATGGACGGAGATGCTCGAAACCCTAGAATGGCGACCAAGCCAAAGGAAGGAGGTGCTGCACCGGATCCCTATCCTCTTCCTTCTTCCATGGATTTCTCCTCTGCTCTCTCTCTCTCTCTCACACACACACCATGGCTGCATCTCTGTAGGAGATAAGGAGGTGCCAGCGACCAGGACGATGCCATGGAAGCTGCAGCAGGCCATCTACGGCGAGCTCATCCACGGATCTCCGACTCCGAACACGGTGCGTGGGCGCCCGCGCATGAAGCCCTCCTTCCCTTGCCTTCTCGGTTTCTTCATCTCCCCTCCTCGTGATTCCTTCCTTTGGTTTGTGTTGCAGGTTGCCTCTGCTGGGCCATGCTCTGCCTCTGCCGCTTTGGCTGCACCAACCCGTGTGCCATCCATGCCAAGCATGTGACCATCATGCCCAAGGACATTCAGCTGGCTAGGAGGATCCGTGGCGAGAGGGCTTAAGGTGCTTGCTTTGCCTGTGGGAATGGCTCTGGTGGGCATCTGTGTCTGCTTTTGCTGCTGAACACTTATCATGTGTCGTGAACTACAAATACTGGTCGTGTGTAGTAATATGTCAGTACCGTACTCTATGCCATACTATGTTTGTAGAGCTGGATCATTTGTTCGCGTTGGTCATCCTAAATCATCCACCTGGTGGGTGCTTATCTAGGTCTTATCAGAAACTTGCATTTTATGTCTGAAAATTAGTGATTGTGTGAACTATTATTATGCTCTTGTGTCTTGTTTTATTTGTATCTCTGCCATCCAAGTTTGAATTGGGATGCATCTGTGCTAGTAGCGTGAGTTGTTATTAGTTAGGTTGCTAGCAAGTGAAATTTCTATTCACCGATGGTGTTTGCAATCCCTGTTCATCTATGTTGGTAGCCATCTTTGTTTAGCTAACCATAGACCTGAAGTTGTGCCAGCCAAAAGACCAAGTTGTGGGAGTACCTCCTACAATTTCGCTATGGAAATTAGATTGCTCTATAATATGTTTGGAAATTAGAAAATGTTCAGGGAAATGACAAAATATGCTGATACCAGTGAGGAGAGTAAAAAAAGCATCGAGTCTCACTTCTGGAGTGGTTTAACGGAGGCCAAATATTTCCAGCCTCTAATGAGAGGAAACATATAAAAAGTGAGGGAATGGTTGGTAGGAGGGCCATGTATATATACTTTAGGTAGGTGGCGTGCATTTCTACGAAGTGAGACGGTGCTCCATACGCCACCGCAAGGCAGTCATAGCAAGTTTTCATTCCCATACCTGACTTTGAGTGGTGGCCCGTTTGGAAAGCTCGCATTTACTTTGGTCCAGCATGAATGAATCATGAAATCTCTTGTTATGTTTTATTTCTAAGTCAATTCATTCCGTAATTCAAGTTATAGGTTCTATAAAAATCTTTTTATCAAATTCTTCTATGGTTTGACCCTGCTTGTATGGATTTATTCACTCATCAAGGTGGGTTTTGTTGACCATGGTACCTAAATTGCCTTTCCATCCTACAGACTACAGTCCGAGGCTCCTATCCCTGTAGGCTGTAAGAGGAGGAAATAGGATCTGCACATTCCTAAGGCATGATCATGACATGTTTTTCTTTGTGATTCTTTGTGTTTGGTAAATTTGCATATACTATATTTATTACGGTGTTGGATGAACATCTCGGCAAAGCTTCAGGAACTGAACCTGCTTGCTGGAGCACTCCTTTAAACTTGCTTTTTATAGTTATTTTCTCCCTACTAATCCCTGGGTGCTATATGTACGGAATGTCGAGTTATAGGTTCTAAAAATAATTAGAGTATTAAATTCTTCTAGGGTTTGACCGTGCTCTTAAGAATCTACCAGTTGAGCTGCCTTTTGTTGAAGATGAACATAATTTATACAGTTATACATTTTATTGTGCTAAAGTTCTTCGTGTTATCGATGAACGCAATAATTAAAGAGAACCAAACTGCTTCTGTTGATTTCTGCTACCTTGCCATAGATGGCTACAGTGCTACCTTACAGCCCAGGATTCTGCTGCTTTCTTCTATAATTTTTCACCTTCCATTGCCCTATTCTAGTCTAAGCCCAACAATTACTTGTTCAATACAACAGTCTTTCTCTGCTCTTAACACATCACTTGATTGGAGTGAACTGAATTGTGACAACTTTTCTTGGCAGATGGGAGACTCTTCCGTTGAGGTGATCGAGGATCTGGCTGGATTTGTGCGTCCCCGATCTGATGCGTTTGTGCGTGCATGTGTTGAACAGTGTCCTCGGATCTGGTGAAGGGCGCCAAGGAGAAGCAGCTCAAGGTCAAGGGCCCCGTCAGGATGCCCACCAAGGTGCTCAACATCACCACCAGGAAGTCCCCCTGTGGAGAAGCTAGCCACCTCCCTCTCTTTGCCCTTCCGCTCGATCCCATTTGCTTGGTAGCTCTGCATAGTATCTGGTCCTTGACATGCTCACAGTAGCTCATCGGTGATGTGGGTCGCTATGTTTTTGTGGATAGCTGACTGTTTAGGGAATTTCTGTGACGATGATGATGTCGTGCTGGGCAGAGGATGTGAAACATTTAGACCGTTGCGGCCTTTCCGGTCTTTGATGATCTAAAATTGAGCTTTTTAAAACTGATGCCTAGCATGCCATCAACGTGTTTTTGTTCCTCATCTAGAGATGTAGCTCTGTGTGTTGGTGTGATATAATGTAGAGGATTTGCATGTGAATCGTTTGTCAGCTGAGCATATGATGTTAGAGGGAGATGCTATTGAGATTTTACATCGTTGAAGTATCTTAAACCGAGCTTTTTAAAACTGATGCTTGGTTGATCTAGTTCTAGTATATTAGTTGGGTGAGAGTCTACTGTTGTTGGTGCTGTGTAGTCATTTCTTTTTACGTTGTTGAAGAATAAAAAAGATGAGCATTTCTCCAGCCAATGTCTGAAGTAGTTGTTGTTGTGTAGTCGGCTGGACCTATGCATTTCATCAGAAGTCAGATATAGCTTGGACTATACTTCTGAATAGAATGAAACATTTCTCTTTCGTTTATCTGCCTTCAATTCTTTGGATCGAATGGCTCTCTTGAACACATGTACGTTAGTGTGGTGATGGTTAAACAACTACAGTAGATCGGCGTTTTTTGCATTTCTCAACCTTGGATATTTTGCCAAAAATAAACCCTTAGATTCATTGCCATTCCTTTGATAATAGTTCGTTGTGGCTGTTAAGTATTTTTTAGCAGTAATAAACCTGGCTCTTCCATGTTGCAACCCAACAGCAGCACCCCTGTTTGTCTGCGTACTACACATATTTGCTCTGCTGCTCTTAGTTTTAACTAGCCAAGGCAAGGATGACGCCCACCATCGCTGTTAGATTTATTATCCATGTTGGATTTTTTTTGTTTATGCTTGCCCACACTCTAAATGTCTGCTCGTGGCATTCTTTATCGAACAAGGGATTGCCGCCTGTCCCCGACTTAACTGAGTTAGGCTTCGGTTTGCACGCCTCTTTCAACTTGCGGGATTAGTGTTGCTGCAAGTAATCCACTTTCTTTGTAATGGATGGTGGCGAAATTATTTAAGCCATTGTAGAGTTTCTGATAGGGTTAAACATTTGGAAAGATAGATTCATTTAACCTTGCAGTACCAGTGTCTGCAAGCATTAGCTATTGTTAGTAAAATGTTGAGTTCTTCCTTTATATCATTGTCTTATTGCTATCCTTTTTTCAAGGCTGATGCAGTACCTTGTTCTTTTCACTCAGACTTGCCTCCTGTTTGTTTCCTTTATATCATTGTCTTATTGCTATCCTTTTTTCAAGGCTGATGCAGTACCTTGTTCTTTTCACTCAGACTTGCCTATTGTTTGTTAATTTTGCTGTGATATAATCTTCTGTTATAATTGGGTAATATTAACTCCCTTATAGTAGAATGGATGGTCATGGTAGTAGAATAGTACTCCCTCTGTAAACTAATATAAGAGTGTTTAGATCATTAAAGTAGTGATCTAAATGCTCTTATATTAGTTTACAGAGGGATTACTTTTCTTCAGGTGAATGTGTTACAGTGCCGTTCATTGCATGACCTGCACTTGTACCAATATACCATGCTGGTACCTGTAGGTTAGTGTTGTTGGTGCCTAATATGAGCTTGAATGTTGTAGTTGAAGTGTAGAACAACAGCAGGTTAACGTGTTTTATTTGCCCTATGCAAGTCTGTTGTTTTATTTGCCCTTTCTAGTATTGTACAAACTGATGCATTCCTGGCATAAACAAATTATTCTATAAGATTTGTAAAAGCAAACATTTCACTATGCAAGTCTGTTGTTTTATTTGCCCTTTCTAGTATTGTGTGATAGTGTCCAAATTCAGGACGGGAAAGGTGAAGCTGGAACGTCCTAGTGGGTAGATCTGCTTTGCTGCTTACATTAGTGTTTCCATTGCATTTGTTTGGTTCTAGCCTCAACAGCAGTACACTAATGCTGGTAGCCTTTGTGTTCACTCTTTTACAGGAGCACCAGGACAAATTTGAAGTGCAAAGCCATGAAGCCAAGTGCAAAGCCGTGATGCATTGTGATAGACTGTAGAGATTGTGACATTGGAACAAATTTACTATTATTTGTGATCACTTGCCAGAGATTTGATTGCTCTGTTTGACTGTAATAGACTGTAGAGATTGTGACATTGGAACAGATTTAGACTGTAGAGATTGTGGCATTGGAACAGATTTACTGTTATTTGATGAATTATGTTTGTTCTGTTTTGTTTGAAATAGTGATTTAAAAATATGTGAAATGGAAACCTGACTAGTGGGATCCACATATCAAAATAATCTGATCGATGTTGAAATATCTGACGTGTGGGACCAATGTATGAGATTATGACATGTGGGACCTGGCTGACTAGTGGTACCAGCTCCAATATATAATGGCCGAAACTAGAAAATCAATGGACTAAAATAGCCACGACCCAAAAATAAAAAGGCTGCAATGTTGGGCTTGGCCCATGAAGTCGACCAAAAATTGACAAGAAAAAAATATATAGAAAGGCTGAATTGTTGGGCTCGGCCCATGTAAAACATCAAATTGGACCGGGCTGATTCTAATCAATGACCTTATCATTTGGTCGCAATTTTGCCATGTTAGCTTGCCACGTTGGATCCGACGTGGCCTAGGCAGGCAACCAGCAACCAAAACAATTCGTTGTAGGACCAACGACCTTTTGTTTTGGTCGTTGCCTTCTACGACCATATCACAGAGAAGGTCGTTAAGTTTCATTAAAGACGGTCAGCTTTTGACCAATTGTTTTTGGTCATAAAAAGGTCACAAATGAAAAACAATGACCATTCAGTGACCAATAGTGATGGTCGCAAGTTGACATATTTCTTGTAGTGTCTCATGCACCTTTTTTGGGACTATCATTTGCACCAAACTGTTGGAATCACATCCTCCCAACTAGAAATCATGGTATCTCAAGATTGGATGAAATCTGCATCAAGATTCAAGAAATCAACAATGAGATCGCCTTGGATATCATCATTATGAGCTATTGGAGCATATAGTCTGTTAGGAACAATAAAATCTTCCGACAAGCACCAGTGCACCTCAATGAATGGATCTTTTATCTAAAGGAGGGAATGCAGGCAATGGAATACAGAGCTAAGCCACTCAAGGCATAGAAAATCAAAACATGGACTGGACAGTAGTTTCTGAACTAATTCTTTCAAGATGTTTCATAAAACACACATAGCTAGGCTGATTCATACATTTGTTGCACCTTTTTTTGTTACTTTTTCTTGGATGTACATACTTATATATTAATGAAAATATACCATAGAACTATTGTTCTACGGTCACGGGGTCAAAACATGTCTTCATAAGGGTGAGTGTATGTGTGTAGTACGTGAACATATGTGTTTATTATTAAAAAAGCTAGCTGGCCATGTTGGACATGTCTGAGTTGACATGAGAAATCTCAAGGAGGGAATGCTACATTGCCCTTACGTTGGTGGACTGCACTATCGCCGGCACGACATGGCGTAGTTTTGTGTTTGGCTGCGCACTGATGACCCCGCTAGGATCCCTCGCCGGCGCATCCTGGTGGTGGAGGAGCCGGACCAGCGGGCGCTGCGGCAGGATGACGGGGCCGCTGACGCCCTCTGGTACCTTGTCGACATTTTCCAAGAGGCGCTGATACGTCTGCAACAAATCTATAATTTTTGATTGTTCCATGCTATTATATTATCTATTTTCGATGTTTTATATGCATTATTTTGCTATTTTATATTATTTTTTGGACTAACCTATTAACCTAGAGTCCAGTGCCAGTTTCTGTTTTTTCCTTGTTTTTGAGTTTCGCAGAAAAGGAATACCAAACGGAGTCCAAACGGAATAAAACTTTCGCGATGATTTTTCTTGGACCAGAAGACACCCCGGAGACTTGGAGTTCAAGTCAGAAGAGCCACGAGGCGGCGACAAGGGGGGAGGGCACGCCCAGGGGGGTAGGGCGCGCCCCCTACCATGTGGGCGCCACATGACTCCACCAACCTACTTCTTCGTCCTATATATTCACATATATTCCAAAACCCTCAGAAGCATCCACGAAAAGACTTTTCCACCGCCACAACTTTCTGTACCCGTGAGATCACATCTAGGGACCTTTTCCGGCACCCTGCCGGAGGGGGATTCGATCACAGAGGGCTTCTACATCAACTCTATTGCCCTTCTGATGAAGCGTGAGTAGTTTACCTCAGACCTACGGGTCCATAGCTAGTAGCTAGATGGCTTCTTCTCTCTCTTTGATTCTCAATACCATGTTCTCCTCGTTGTTCTTGGAGATCTATCCGATGTAATATTCTTTTGCGGTGTGTTTGTCGAGATCCGATGAATTGTGGATTTATGATCAGCTTATCTATGAATATTATTTGAATCTTCTCTGAATTCTTATATGCATGATTTGATATCTTTGTAATTCTCTTCGAATTATCGGTTTGGTTTGGCCAACTAGATTGGTTTTTCTTGCAATGGGAGAAGTGCTTAGCTTTGGGTTCAATCTTGCGGTGTCCTTTCCCAGTGATAGTAGGGGCAGCAAGGCATGTATTGTATTGTTGCCATCGAGGATAAAAAGATGGGGTTTACATCATATTGCTTGGGTTTATTCCTCTACATCATGTCATCTTACTTAATGCGTTACTCTGTTCTTCATGAACTTAATACTCTAGATGCAGGCAGGAGTCGGTCGATGCGTGGAGTAATAGTAGTAGATGCAGAATCGTTTCGGTCTACTTGACACGGACGTGATGCCTATATTTCATAATCATTGCCTTGGATATCGTTATAACTTTGCGCTTTTCTATCAATTGCTCTTCAGTAATTTGTTCACCCACCATAATATTTGCTATCTTGAGAGAAGCCTCTAGTGAAACCTATGGCCCCCGGGTCTATTTTCCATCATATAAGTTTCCGATCTACTATTTTCCATCATATAAGTTTCCGATCTACTATTTTCCATCATATTACTTTCTGATCTACTATTTTGCAATCTTTTATTTTCAGATCTATAAACCAAAAACCCCAAAAATATTTACTTTATCTTTTGTTTAGTTTTACCTATCTCTATCAGATCCCACTTTTGCAAGTAACCGTGAAGGGATTGACAACCCCTTTATCGTGTTGGGTGCAAGTTGTTTGATTGTTTGTGCAGGTGCTAGGTGATTTGTGTGTTGTCTCCTACTGGATTGATACCTTGGTTCTCTAACTGAGGGAAATACTTATCTCTACTTTGCTGCATCACCCTTTCCTCTTCAAGGGAAAAACCAACGCAAGCTCAAGAAGTAGCAGGAAGAATTTCTGGCGCCGTTGCCGGGGAGACCTACGCCAAGTCAAGACATACCAAGTACCCATCATAAAACTCTCATCCCTTGCATTACATTATTCGCCATTTGCCTCTCGTTTTCCTCTCCCCCACTTCTAAAACAATTTTCGAAAAGATTTGCCTCTTTATTCGCCCTTCTTCCGTTCATCTTTTTCGTTTGCTTTTTGTGTGCTCGTTTGCTTTTTGTGTTGGATTGCTTGCTTTGCCACGATGGCTCAAGAGAATACCAAATTGTGTGATTTTTCCAACACTAATAACAATGATTTTATTAGTACTCCGATTGCTCCCGCCACTAGTGTGGAATCTTATGAAATTAATGCCGCTTTGCTGAATCTTGTTATGAAAGATCAATTTTTCAACCTTCCTAGTGAAGATGCCGCATCCCATCTGAATAATTTCGTTGAGTTGTGCAATGTGCAAAAGAAAAAAGATGTGGATAATGATATTGTTAAATTAAAGCTATTTCCGTTCTCACTTCGAGATCGTGCTAAAACTTGATTTTCATCTTTGCCTAAAAATAGTATTGATTCATGGAATAAGTGTAAAGATTCTTTTATTTCCAAGTATTTTCCTCCCGCTAAGATCATCTCCCTTAGGAATGATATTATGAATTTTAAGCAACTTAATCAGGAACATGTTGCACAATCTTGGGAGAGGATGAAATTGATGATACGAAATTGCCCTACTCATGGTTTGAAATTGTGGATGATTATACAAATTTTTTATGCCGGATTGAATTTTGCCTCTAGAAATCTTTTAGATTCGGCCGCGGGAGGTACTTTTATGTAAATTACTCTAGGAGAAGCTACTAAACTTCTAGATAATATTATGGTTAATTATTCTCAATGGCATACCGAAAGATCTTCCACTAGTAAAAAAGTGCATGCAATTGAAGAGATTAATGTTTTGAGTGGAAAGATGGATGAACTTATGAAATTATTTGCTAGCAAGAGTGTTCCTATTGATCCTAATGATATGCCTTTGTCTACTTTGATTGAGAATAATAATGAATCTATGGATGTGAATTTTGTTGGTAGGAACAATTTTGGTAATAACGCGTATAGATGTAATTTTAATCCTAGGCCGTTTCCTAGTAATTCCTCTAATAATTATGGTAATTCCTACAACAATTCTTATGAAAATTATAATAAGATGTCCTCTGATTTTGAGAATAGTTTTAAAGAATTTATGATTTCGCAAAAGAGTTTCAATGGTTTGATTGAAAAAAAATTTGCTTAAGATTGATGATTTGGTTAGGAACATGGATAGAATTTCTCTTGATGTTGATTCTTTGAAAATTAGATCTATTCCACCCAAGCATGATATTAATGAGTCTCTCAAAGCTATGAGAATTTCCATTGATGAGTGCAAAGAAAGAACCGTTAAGATGCGTGCTAAACGAGATTGGTTTGTAAAAACGTGTGATTCTAGTTTCCGTGAAAATAAAGATGAAGATCTTAAAGTGATTGATATGACTCCTATTGAATCTTTGTTTTCCAATATAAATCTTGATAAAGATGGGACTGGAGATGAGTCAACTTTAGTTAAAAGGCATCCCAATAATTCGGAGTTTTTAGATCTTGATGCAAAAATTGATAAAAGTGGGATTGGAGAGGTCAAAACTTTAAGTAGCAACGAACCCACTCTTTTGAATTTCAAGTGATTTAATTATGATAATTGTTCTTTAATAGATTGTATTTCCTTGTTGCAATCCATGTTGAATTCTCCTCATGCTTATAATCAAAACAAAGCTTTTACTAAACATATCGTTGATGCTATGATGCAATCTTTTGAAGAAAAGCTTGAATTGGAAGTTTCTATCCCTAGAAAACTTTATGATGAGTGGGAACCTGCTATTAAAATTAAGATTAAAGATTATGACTGCCATGCTTTGTGTGATTTGGGTGCTAGTGTTTCCACGATTCCAAATACTTTATGTGATGTGTTAGGTTTCCGTGAATTTGATGATTGTTCCTTAAATTTGCATCTTGCGGATTACACTATTAAGAAACCTATGGGAAGGATTAATGATGTTCTTATTGTTGCAAATAGGAATTATGTGCCCGTAGATTTCATTGTTCTTGATATAGATTGCAATCCTACATGTCCTATTATTCTTGGTAGACCTTTCCTTAGAACGATTGGTGCAATTATTGATATGAAAGAAGGAAACATCAGATTTCAATTTCCTTTAAGGAAGGGCATGGAACACTTTCCAATAAAGAAAATTAAATTGCCATATGAATCATTATGAGAGCTACTTATGGATTGCATACCAAAGATGACAATGCCTAGATCTACTCATGTTTTTATGCCTAGCTAAGGGCGTTAAACAATAGCGCTTGTTGGGAGGCAACCCAATTTTATTTTTGTTTTTGCTTTTTTGTTCCTGTTTTGCTTTGAATAATTCACCTAGCCTCTGGTTAGATGTGGTTTTGTGTTTTAATTAGTGTTTGTGCCAAGTAAAACCTTTGGGATGGCTTACGGTGATAGTTGATTTGGTCTTGCTGAAAAACAGAAACTTTTGTGTCCAGTCACATAATTTCAGTAATTCACTAGGGAGCTTAAAAACCCTTAATTTTTTATAAGATATTTATATATAAATTACCTATGTTGTCCTAATTTTTCAGAATTTTTTGAGTTACATAAGTATTAGAACAATTCGGATCTTCGCAGACTGTTCTGTTTTTGACAGATTCTGTTTTCTTTGTGTTGTTTGCTTATTTTGATGAATCTATGGGTAGTATCGGGGGGTATGAACCATGGAGAAGTTGGAATACAGTAGATATTACACCAATATAAATAAAGAATGAGTTCACATTAGTACCAAAAGTGGTGATTTATTTTCTTATACTAACGGAGCTTATGAGATTTTCTGTTGAGTTTTGTGTTGTGAAGTTTTCAAGTTTTGGGTAAGGATTTGATGGACTATGGAATAAGGAGTGGAAAGAGCCTAAGCTTGGGGATGCCCAAGGCACCCCAAGGTAATATTCACGGACAACCAAGAGCCTAAGCTTGGGGATGCCCCGGAAGGCATCCCCTCTTTCGTCTTCGTCTATCGGTAACTTTACTTGAGGCTATATTTTTATTCACCACATGATATGTGTTTTGCTTGGAGCATGAGGGAGTGCTGGATTAGGGGGTCCTCGGGTGTCCGGTCTATTCGATATGGGCCGGACTGATGGGCCATGAAGATAAAGCAGAAGACTATCCCCCGTGTCCGGGTGGGACTCCTGTATGCGTGGATGGCAAGTTTGGTGTCCGGATGTACTCTTTCCTTCCTGTGTAAACCGACTTTGTATGACCCTGGGCCCCTCCGGTGTGTATATAAACCGAAGGGTTTAGTCCGTAGAGGCCATCAAAATAATCATAGGCTAGACAGCTAGGGTTTAGCCATTACGATCTCGAGGTAGATCAACTCTTGTAACCCCTATACTTATCGAATACAATCAAGCAGGACGTAGGGTTTTACCTCCATTAAGAGGGCCCGAACCTGGGTAAACATCGTGTCCCCATCGTCCATTGTTACCATCGATCCTTAGATGCACAGCTTGGGCCCCCCTACCCGAGATCTGCCGGTTTTGACACCGACATTGGTGCTTTCATTGAGAGCTCCGTTGTGTAGTCGCGAGAAGCGATCTATGGCTCGCCTTGTCATCAATGATGATATCACCTCTGGAAGGAGCCTAACTTCAGGACAGGTCCTCCAGCTCGGCAGTTTTATCGTGGGTGCTGGCATGGCCATGAAGCCTACAGCGCCCCCCGTGATCGCCAAACATCACCCCCGCATCGGTCTCGAATACTCCCAAAGGATGGATCCGGCGGACGTCTCGTCCTTAAACGAGCTGCTAGATCGCATCGCCGCCCTGGGGCTTTCAACAGATTATGATCGGATCGGGCTCAAACCCGACCAGAGGGAAATTAATTCCCCGCCGATCACCCACCTGGCAGCGGTCATCGAGGAACGAGCCGAAAACAATTCTTCCCCTAAACTAAAGACCAGCTATGTTCGGGTCTCCGAACTTCTTGGCTCGGACACCCTCCCTTTGGATGAGACTTCGCGTCCCCAGAACTCAGGGTCGGACATTGGGTCCGGGGAGCACTTGGATCTCCCTGGACCCGAACTGGTGACTTCGGAGATTTTACAGGCTCCGGATGCAATCCTGGGTCGGGACTCGAGTTTTTGCCCGCCCACCCACCACAATCAATACTCTCCAAGCAATTCCGGCCCTCCAGACATATGTGACCTAATGTATGTACGGCAGCAACCTCGGGAAATGGTCCATCACTTCTGGGCCAGATTCCTACTTGTCAAAAACAAGATTAAAGATTGTTGCGACGACGACGCAGTCTCGGTCTTTCATCGCAATTGTACCGACAAGGGAATTCGGAATGCCCTCAACCGCCGTCGCATACAGAGTTTCACGGAGCTATCACACATAGTACGGAAGTATTGCGCGATGGAAAGCACTTGGAAAGCACAGAAAACCGAATTGGAACCGACTGCCTTTAAGCAGTGCATTGCCCAGGCAAAACAGATATACCCTTACGAGGCATCCGACCATAAGCCCGTCGGCAAGAAAAAACCTTCTACAGGATACAGGTCCATTCTTGACAAACTCCTCGACAAGCCCTGTCCAGTACATACAACGCCGAGCACTGACTCAACCCACAGCCTTCGAGCATGTTGGGTACTCCGGCAGGTAGCTAAAAGTCCTAAACCCAATTGTGGACGGCTTTCGACTTATCAAAGTACTCATGGACGGCGGCAGCGGGCTTAACCTCATCTACGAGGACACGCTCGACAAAATGCAGATCTATAGAACACGCATCGAGCAAAGCAGTACCGCCTTTCGAGATATCATCCACAGTCGAGGAGCACGATGCTCGGGGAGAATTAAACTTGACGTAGTATTCGGCACGCCTGAAAATTATAGGTCGGAGGAGCTGCTCTTTCACATCGCTCCCTTCAATAGCGGATACCACGCCCTTCTAGGGCGGGGCGCTTTTTTACGCTTCCAAGCCGTACCCCATTATGGGTACATGAAGCTTAAAGTGCCGGGGCCCAATGGAATAATCACAGTTACAAGTGATCCGGATACAGCACTCCGCGCCAAAAACAAAACCGCATCCTTGGCCCTTGATGCACTCTCCGAAGCCCTTGCGGCCGAAGAGTTAACCACCCTACGATCCACGGTGGACAGGGATGATGTGCTTCTCGATAAGAGACCTAAATCCACCTCTTTCAAGCCAGCAGATGAAATAGTTAAATTTCAAGTGCACCCGACGGATCCTAACAAAACATCGTCCATCGGAGCACAGCTGGATTCGACGGTAGATGCCGCCTTACGCGCTTTCCTACGTGAAAATTGGGATATCTTCGCCTGGCATCCTTCGAACATGCCTGGTATCCCACGTAGACGGGCCGAACTCAGCCTCAACATAATTAAGGGGTTCAAACCAGTCAAGCAAATGCTACGGCAATTTTCCGAACCCAAACGACAAGCTATGGGGGAGGAGCTAGCCAAACTACTCATAGTCGGGTTCATCAGAGAAATAAAACACCCGGATTGGCTAGCCAACTTGGTCATGGTGCCGAAGAAGGACAAGTCTTGGTGCCTTTGTGTCGATTTCAAAGACCTCAATAAGGCTTGCCCTAAAGACCCTTTCCCATTGCCCCGCATTGACCAGATTATTGATGCGACCGCGGGACATGACTCATTGTGTTTTCTCGACGCTTACTCTGGATACCATCAAATTAAAATGAAGGAGTCCGACCAGGCCGCAACGGCATTCATCACCCCGTATGGGCCTTTCTGTTTCAACACTATGCATTTTGGGCTCAAAAACGCTGGTGCCACTTACCAACGCATGATTCAAACATGCTTGAAAAAACAAATTGGCAATACGGTAGAAGCATATGTGGATGACGTGGTCATCAAGACCAAGCACGTCGAATCATTGGTGGACGATCTCCGCCTCACATTTGACAACCTCCAAGCATACGACATATAGCTCAATCCAGAAAAATGCGTCTTCGGCGTTCCAACTGGAAATCTATTAGGGTTCATTGTCTCCCATAGAGGAATTTAAGAAAACCCAACCAAAATCCGAGCCTTGTCACAATTGGCTACGCCAACAGACCTAAAACAGGTCCAAAAGCTAGCAGGGTGCGTAGTGGCCTTGAGCCGCTTTATCTCCAGATTAGGAGAAAAAGCATTACCACTTTATAGACAGCTCAGACGCATCGACAACTTTGAATGGACGGAAGCGGCCACAGCCAGATTGGAAGAAATAAAAACCATATTAGCAGGCAATCCAATCCTAGCCGCCCCAAGTGTTGGCGAGCCTATGCTACTTTATATCTCCGCAACTCACCAGGTAGTGAGCACCATACTCATCGTCGAGCGAGGGGAAGAGGGACATAAATTCCCCATCCAAAAGCCAGTGTATTACGTATCAGAGGTCCTTATACCCTGCAAATCCCGATACCCTCACTACCAAAAGATAGCTTACGCGGTCTTTATGGCATCCCGAAAACTCTGACACTATTTTCAAGAGTGTTCGATCACGGTGGCATCCGAAGTACCACTTAACGACATTATAAATAACAGGGATGCCACTGGCCGCATAACTAAATGGGCCATTGAGCTCTTACCGTTTGAAATAACATACAAGCCACGCCGAGCTATTAAATCTCAGGTGCTGGCCGACTTCATCGCAGAGTGGACGGAAGCCGAGCTCCCGAAAGAGTACAGTTCCTACTCCAACTGGATCATGTACTTCGACGGTTCTAAAATGTTAGCCGGACTGGGGGCTGGCGTCATCTTGACAACCCCTATGGGGGACACAGTCCGCTACGTGTTGCAAATCATGTATACGGACTCCAATAACGCAGCCGAATACGAGGTACTTCTACATGGCTGTCTCCATGGGCATACAACGCCTAGAGGTGCGCGGCGATTCGAACCTCGCAATGTCCCGGGTAAATGGAGAGTTCGATGCAAAAGATCCAAAAATGGCGGCATATCGAAACGCCGTATTAAAAATATCAGCTCGGTTCGAGGGGCTCGAATTTCATCATGTCGCTAGAGACAGTAACCAGGCAGCGGATATACTGGCTCACATGGGCGCCAAGCGCGACCCTGTCCCGCCTAATACCTTCATGGAAAGGCTCTTCAAGCCATCCGCGGTATGGCAAGACAAGAGCTGAGACGCAAGTATGGATCTGATCACACCCCCATCAGCCGAACATGATACAGGTATCATCGGGGGTTCGGATACCGAAATAACACCCTCTGCTCATGAGATCATGGCCGTTATTGCTCCATGGACTGAACCCTTCCTAGCCTACCTTAATAGGCAGGAGCTTCCTGATGATCAAAATGAGGCCCGTCGCATAGTTCGGCATTCTAAAGCCTATAAAGTTCACGAAGGTGAACTGTACAAGAAAAGCACTACCGGAGTTCTCCAAAGGTGTATCTCTGAAGAGGAGGGACGACAACTCTTGGCTGAAATACATGCTGCTATGGACGGACATCATGCCGCAGCTCGGGCCCTCGTAAGCAAAGCATTCCGGATAGGTTTTTCTGGCCAACAGCCCGAGCAGACGCACAATCCCTTGTCCAGCGTTGTGTGGGATGTCAGCTTTTCGCTAATCAAAGTCATATGCCTCCCACCGCCTTAAGAACAATCCCCATTACTTGGCCCTTTGCGGTCTGGGGGCTCGATATGGTCGGACCCCTTAAAGGGGGAAGTCATAAAAAGAAATATTTACTGGTTATGGTGGATAAATTCACTAAGTGGATAGAGGTCAAACCAGTAAAAATGGCTGAAGCAGGACCAGTGATTGACTTTATATCCGGCGTGGTACACCGTTATGGTGTCCCGCATAGTGTCATCACTCACAATGGCTCCAATTTCACAGCTGATGAGGTGAAAAACTGGTGTGCTAATTTGGGCATTAAACTCGACTATGCATCCGTCTACCACCCTCAAACAAACGGTCAGGTTGAACGGGCCAATGGCCTGATAATGAGCGGCATCAAACCCCGACCGGTGCGCTCCCTACAGGAGTCAGATAAACACTGGGTTGAGGAACTCGATTTCGTGCTCTGGGGGCTGCAGACTACACCTAACCGGACAACCGGATACACACCTTTCTTCATGGTGTATGGCGCGGAAGCTGTTCTGCCCTGCGACATCATTCATGACTCACCTCGAGTGCGCATGTACAAAGAGCGAGAAGCCGAGCTCGATCTGCAGGATGACCTAGACGGTCTCGAAGAGGAGCATGACATTGCACAAGGCCGTTTCACACTTTATCAACAGCAGGCCAGGCGATACCAAAGCAGAGAACTGCGGGCCAAGACTTATAACGTTGGTGAACTCATCTTGCGTCTCCTGGAGAAGAAGGATAAGCTCAAACCAAGATGGGAGGGCCCCTTCATCATCGATGAAGTTCTCACAGGAGGAGCCTACCGCCTTCGTAACGCATCGGATAATCGCCTTGAGCCAAATCCATGGAACGCTGCTCGGCTCCGACGATTCTACGGATAGTTCGGTCGCATCTTTTTTTTTCTTTGATTAGGTTCCTTTTTTTTCTCCTCTTCTTTTTTATTTTTTTCCTTCTTTTATCCCAGGGTATGTTCGGATCTACCGAACTGTTAGGGGTACACATCTTTAAATGTATACACCCCATTATAACTTGGGGCTTCTTTGACGAAGCTTATTACTGAAAGCTTGTTGCTTACATTGTTTACGTCGTTTGTTCTATACATCTTTTTGCCATTATATGCACCACTATGACTTAAGTTTTTGCCAAGCCGGGTTGCCTCGCTCCTGTGTTTATACCCTACGTTCCCGATTTTTCGGCTAGGGTGTAAAGGGAGCACCTCTGCGATTGTTACAACCGGGTACTCCGGGTCTGTACCTCGGATGGGTGAAGCCGAAAGCAAGTGTTCTTAAGGGAATAATTGGTCGGCAAACAATGACAGATTATTTACATTTGTGTAATTCTTCTAACAAACACGGGATAGGCTGCCCGTAACTCGGATCAAAGCCTAGGCATGCATACTTAAGCGTGCCGACCCAAGGAAAGGAACCCTTAACGGAACTATTTTCCCTGGAAGATGTTTCTTACGTTAAAAGTAATATAACATAACTCCCAGAACAAATTTTGTCTGTTCGAGCAACATGACCGGGTTGCCTGGTTTTCGGACATAGTGAATGTTTATTACATTCTAACATGGTATCCGGAAACACTCCTACTTCTTGGTTTGGAGGTTGAAGCCGAAGGCCTGCGATGACAAATTTTGACAAGGTCGGTTGGAGATAAGTTTGATGATAAAGTACATTGATACATTGAATCGAACGCCTACTCTTTATCTATGTCATCTATAAGACTGCTTAAGCTACAGTCTTCTTGCGAATATTTCGCAGCTATCATCACTTGGTCATATACCAAGTTCACGGGAATCTCTTTTCCGTCTGGTCCCTGCGGTCCAACTCGGGCCATACGATTCGGATCAAGCCTGGTGTAGCACATCTTCACCATTGCCCATGCCTCTCGTGCACCTTCCCGACATGCTGACGTCTTCCATAGCTCAAAACGGCACCGGGCACCTTTGAACAGGTTTGCCAACCCCTCCATACTTTCTGGAGGGGCATTGGATGGCCACAAGGCCTTGGCCATACTTCTCATGGCTTTCCAGGCTCGCTCATGCACTACGGATAGCTCTTTTAAAGCGTCGCCTCGGAATCCAGATACTTCTTCTTCATGACGCCCGGTTAATAGACCTGCACGAGCAACATTACACTCCGAATTACGGGATAATATGAGCAACTTGGATGGTTCAAAGGTCATACTAAACATGCCGCCTTTTAACTTTTTATTATCTTTTTGAGCGTCCGATAATTGAGCCTTTAAGCTCTTTATCTCTTCGGCTTGCTTATCATTTTTCTCCTCCAGTTTGTTCTTTTTATCAACGGTCATCGTGACCTTCTTCAGTTCTTCTAGCTCTGTGTTGGCGGCGTCTAGCTTTGTCCAGCTCGCTTCAAGCTCCTGGGACAGTGCGTTGTTCTTCTCTTTGAGGACCTGCGGTCATAACGATCCTTAAATCGGTTGCCTAAGCCACTTCAAGTCTCGGGGGCTACTGGCATATATCTATTAAATTTACACAAACGATTACCTGCATATCTTTTGAAAACAGGTGGGCAACACCAGCAAGTCCATCCCGGGCGGCCCGGATATATGCATCCACGGTGCTGAGGGCATTAAATTCTTGCTTCGTAAAAGCTGGAGTGCGCATGGTCTCTTTCAGCCCTCGATGATTCATCACGCTCTCTACTTCAGAATTTGTGACGGATACGTCATCCGAATCTTCATGAGGCGGATGAGTTGGCGCTGCATCCGTATTGGCTCTTGTCCTAGTTGATGAGCCCGGCGTCGGATTAGCTGATGATCGGCTAACAGGGATTTTGGACACGGTTCGCCGTGTGCTCCTCCTGGAATAAGATGGGAGGAGAAATATGACAATCTGGTTTTACGCCTAGTCATATATTAAAGGTTATACCTCTTTGATGAAGGAGGGGGGTCGACGGCGCTCCCGGCTTCCTTTCGTTTTAAAGGCTCACCCTGCGCAGATGCTACCTTCCTAGGGGCCGCCCTCGATGGAGTACGGCTCGCCGAGCACCGATCCTATAAAGCACGATTCAGTGTGATGGGTGAGGTGCAAGTGGGGACTCCTCTTTCTGAGGATGATTTCCGAATACTTACCTTAGAGAAAGGGAGGAGGCTGGGGTAGTCAGCTATAATGGCCACTTCCGAACCGTCATGGCTTGCTTGATAAAAGACTCCGTCATCAAACTCTATAAATATATCCGGATCCTCGTAGAGGCCGGGATCTTCGTGGCGAGCATAGTCCTCTGGTTGTGGAGAGGGGCAGTGCACATTTTCGACAACCTTCCTCCATGTCTGTTTTAATGATGACCAGAACAATTCGATTAGTATGCCTCGATAATGAGGTAGGACAATGCTGATAATCAGAAAACTCACCCATTCAATGGGGTTATACATGGAGAAACCTTCCCGACAATTTAAACGGAGGAATTCTTCTTTCTCCCCCTTATAAAGATCTGCCAGAATGGCGGCCTATAGCGAGATGCATCGTCCTCCCCGTTATAACACCATAAAGGGGTCACTCTGGACTGGAGGGGCTGGATGCATCGCTTTATCGCTATAGCCATGACTTCGATTATCGAGAGTCCGGAATGGGCAAGTAACCTGACCTTGCCGACCAACCTCTTTACTTCCGCACTGTCTTCTTATTTGGGCTCCAGGGGCGCCAGTTGAGGTGTTTCTTCAAAGGAGCACTGGAGAATTCGGGGAGTCCACGTCGAACTGGGTCCGGAAGGGGAACATCCGTGATATAAAACCATTCCGAAGCCCATTCTTCGGATGCCTTCTTGGGAGTTCCGACGAGGTAACCTGATCTGGCTATGCGCCATACTTCGGCGCCGCCCACTTCAAATATAGAACCCCCTTTATGACGGGGGGCGAGGCAAAAGAACTTTCTCCATAGTTCAAAATGAGCCTCGCAGCCTAAGAATAGTTTGCAGAGAGCGACAAAACCAGAAATGTGCAGAATAGAACCTGGTGTGAGGTTGTGCAGCTGGATCCCATAGAATTCCAATAGACCTCTAAGGAAGGGGTGGATTGGGAATCCTAAGCCCCTCAGAAGAAACGAGACGAAGCACACCCTCTCCTCCTTGTTGGGATTGGGGAAGTTCTCTACTAGCACGTCGTGGCCAATCGAAGCCAATCCCGCCCGCATGGAGACTAAATCTGCGGGAGCGAGATATCCCTGCGTCTGAAGTTGATTCAGCTGAGGGTGAGACACTGAGCAGCTTCGCCAATCACCCGTTTGAGGGCGCGAGGAAGAACCAGGAGCGCTCGGCATGTTTTGATTTTTCGTGGTTTGCTTTGATGCTCTTTGCGCGATATGGGATGACATTAGGAGATTTAACCTCCTTATATAGATACCGCCCTTGCATGATAAGGGGCTTATTTGTAAAAAATTATGGACTGTTCACATTCGCCCGACGTGTGGAAATCGAGGCGACGACAGGGAGGAATCATAAAGGCAGAACATGGAGGTCAAAGTCGGACTGTCGTCTATCCGGAGTATGATGAAGAACCCACCTTGCAAAGCCGAAGACATAAGCCGGATACTATATCGTCATTGAAGGCAAGTTCGGGGGCTACTGAGGGAGTCCTGGATTAGGGGGTCCTCGGGTGTCCGGTCTATTCGATATGGGCCGTGAAGATAAAGCAGAAGACTATCCCCCGTGTCTGGGTGGGACTCCTGTATGCGTGGATGGCAAGTTTGGTGTCCGGATGTACTCTTTCCTTCCTCTGTAAACCGACTTTGTACGACCCTGGGCCCCTCTAGTGTGTTTATAAACCGAAGGGTTTAGTCCGTAGAGGCCATCAGAATAATCATAGGCTAGACAGCTAGGGTTTAGCCATTACGATCTCGAGTTAGATCAACTCTTGTAACCCTTATACTCATCGAATACAATCAAGCAGGACGTAGGGTTTTACCTCCATTAAGAGGGCCCGAACCAGGGTAAACATCGTGTCCCCATCGTCCATTGTTACCATCGATCCTTAGACGCACAGCTTGGGCCCCCCTACCCGAGATCTGCCGGTTTTGACACCGACAGAGCGTCTTGTATGATTTGAGTCTTTGCTTTTTAGTTTGCCACAATCATCCTTGTTGTACACAACTTTTGAGAGAGACACGCATGAATCGTGATTTATTAGAGTACTCTATGTTCTTCACTTATATCTTTTGAGCTAGGCAATTTTGCTCTAGTGCTTCACTTATATCTTTTTAGAGCACGGCGGTGGTTTTATTTTATAGAAATTATTGAACTCTCATGCTTCACTTATATTATTTTGAGATTCTCTAAACAACATGGTAATTTGCTTTGGTTATGAATTTAGTCCTAATATGATAGACATCCAAGAGGGATATAATAAAAACTTTCATATAAAGTGCATTGAGTACTATGAGAAGTTTGATTCCTTATGGTTGTTTTGAGATATAAAGATGGTGGCATTAGAGTCATGCTAGTGAGTAATTGTGAATTGGAGAAATACTTGTGTTAAGGTTTGTGAGTCCCGTAGCATGCACGTATGGTGAACCGTTATGTAACAAAGTTGGAGAATGAGATATTTTTTGATTGTCTTCCTTATGAGTGGCTGTCGGGGACGAGCGATGGTCTTTTCCTACCAATCTATCCCCCTAGGAGCATGCGCGCAGTACTTTGTTTTGATGACTAATAGATTTTTGCAATAAGTATGTGAGTTCTTTATGACTAATGTTGAGTCCATGGATTATACACACTCTCGCTAGCCTCTCCAGTGCCGCGCAACTTTCGCCGATACCATACACCCACCATATACCTTCCTCAAAACAGCCACCATACCTACCTATTATGGCATTTCCATTACCATTCCGAGATATATTGCCATGCAACTTTCCATCGTTCTGTTTTATTATGACACACTTCATCATTGTCATATTGCTTTGCATGATCATGTAGTTGACATCGTATTTGTGGCAATGCCACCTTTCATAATTCTTTCATACATGTCACTCTTGATTCATTGCACATCCCGGTACACCGCCGGAGGCATTCATATAGAGTCATATTTTGTTCTAAGTATCGAGTTGTAATTCTTGAGTTGTAAGTAAATAAAAGTGTGGTGATCTTCATTATTAGAGCATTGTTCCATGTGAGGAAATAAAAAAAAGAGGCCAAAAGGCCAAGCCAAAAAAAAAGAAAAAAAAAGAGAGAAAAAGAGAGAAAAGACAATGCTACTATCCTTTTGCCACACTTGTGCTTCAAAGTAGGACCATGATCTTCATGATAGAGAGTATCCTATTTTATCACTTTCATATACTAGTGGGAAATTTTCATTATAGAACTTGGCTTGTATATTCCAAGGATGGGCTTCCTCAAACTACCCTAGGTCTTCATGAGCAAGCAAGTTGGAAGCACACCCACTTAGTTTTCTTTTGAGCTTTCATACACTTATAGCTCTAGTGCATCCGTTGCATGGCAATCCCTACTCACTCACATTGATATCTATTGATGGGCATCTCCATAGCCCGTTAATATGCCTAGTTGATGTGAGACTATCTCGTTCTTTTTTGTCTTCTCCACAACCACCATATTCTATTCCACCTATAGTGCTATGTCCATGGCTCACGCTCATGTATTGCGTGAAAGTTGAAAAGGGTTGAGAACACTCAAAGTATGAAACAATTGCTTGGCTTGTCATCGGGGTTGTGCATGATTTGAATATTTTGTTTGATGAAGATGGAGCATAGCCAGACTATATGATTTTGTAGGGATAAGCTTTCTTTGGCCATGTTATTTTAAGAAGACATAATTGCCTTGTTAGTATGCTTGAAGTATTATTGTTTTTATGTCAATATTAAACTTTTGTTTTGAATCTTATGGATCTGAACATTCATGCCACAATAAAGAAAATTACATGGATAAATATGTTAGGTAGCATTCCACATCAAAAATTCTGTTTTTATCATTTACCTACTCGAGGATGAGCAGGAATTAAGCTTGGGGATGCTTGATACGTCTCCAACGTATCTATAATTTTTGATTGTTCCATGCTATTATATTATCTGTTTTGGATGTTTTATATGCATTATTATGCTATTTTATATTATTTTTGGGACTAACCTATTAACCTAGAGCTCAGTGCCATTTTCTGTTTTTTTTCTTATTTTTGAGTTTCGCAGAAAAGGAATACCAAACGGAGTCCAAACGGAATAAAACTTTCGCGATGATTTTTCTTGGACCAGAAGACACCCCGGAGACTTGGAGTTCAAGTCAGAAGAGCCACGAGGCGGCGACAAGGGGGGAGGGCGCGCCTAGGGGGGTAGGGCGCGCTCCCTGCCTTGTGGGCCCCACGTGACTCCACCGACCTACTTCTTCGTCCTATATATTCACATATATTCCAAAACCCTCAGAAGCATCAACGAAAAGACTTTTCCACCACCGCAACCTTCTGTACCCGTGAGATCCCATCTAGGGACCTTTTCCGTCACCCTGCCGGAGGGGGATTCGATCATGGAGGGCTTCTACATCAACTCTATTGCCCTTCCGATGAAGCGTGAGTAGTTTGCCTCAGACCTACGGATCCATAGCTAGTAGCTAGATGGCTTCTTCTCTCTCTTTGATTCTCAATATCATGTTCTCCTTGTTGTTCTTGGAGATCTATCCGATGTAATATTCTTTTGCGGTGTGTTTGTCGAGATCCGATGAATTGTGGATTTATGATCAGCTTATCTATGAATATTATTTGAATCTTCTCTGAATTCGTATATGCATGATTCGATATCTTTGTAATTATTTTCGAATTATCGGTTTGGTTTGGCCAAATAGATTGGTTTTTCTTGCAATGGGAGAAGTGCTTAGCTTTGGGTTCAATCTTGCGGTGTCCTTTCCCAGTGACAGTAGGGGCAGCAAGGCACGTATTGTCTTATTGCCATTGAGGATAAAAAGATGGGGTTTACATCATATTGCTTGAGTTTATTCCTCTACATCATGTCATCTTACTTAATGCGTTACTCTGTTCTTTATGAACTTAATACTCTAGATGCAGGCAGGAGTCGGTCGATGTGTGGAGTAATAGTAGTAGATGCAGAATCGTTTCGGTCTACTTGACACGGACGTGATGCCTATATTTCATAATCATTGCCTTGGATATCGTCATAACTTTGCGCTTTTCTATCAATTGCTCGACAGTAATTTGTTCACCCACCGTAATATTTGCTATCTTGAGAGAAGCCTCTAGTGAAACCTATGGCCCCTGGGTCTATTTTCCATCATATAAGTTTCCAATCTACTATTTTCCCTCATATAAGTTTCCGATCTACTATTTTCCATCATATTACTTTCCGATCTACTATTTTGCAATCTTTTATTTTCAGCTCTATAAACCAAAAAACCCAAAAATATTTACTTTATCTTTTGTTTAGTTTTATCTATCTCTATCAGATCTCACTTTTGCAAGTAACCGTGAAGGGATTGACAACCCCTTTATCGCGTTGGGTGTAAGTTGTTTGATTGTTTGTGCAGGTGCTAGGTGATTTGTGCGTTGTCTCCTACTGGATTGATTCCTTGGTTCTCTAACTGAGGGAAATACTTATCTCTACTTTGCTGCATCACCCTTTCTTCTTCAAGGGAAAAATCAACGCAAGCTCAAGAAGTAGCAGGCGCCGCCAATTGCTCCCAGGCTCGCGCCGCCGCCGTCAGATGGTGCGGACTCGGAGGATGGCACTGGCCGTTGCGGGAGATGTGGCCGCTCGCGGACAAGAGACCGGCGGCGCAGTGGCTCTAGGAGGGATCGTGGGCCTGGGCGCGCGTCGTCGCCGGCGCGCTCGTCGGCCGGCTCCGCTCCGCTGGCGTGGTAGCATGGAATTCAAACCAGGCAGGTTGACGGTACGATGGACCAGGTGGGGCCGCAGCCTATGAGTGGGCTGGCTGCCACCGCAGAAAGCGCTTGTGGATGGATCGTGATGTGATGCATGGCTGGTGGTCAGACGCCGTTGGAAGACTAGTCGCCGCGCAGGCTGGGATACGGTCGCGCTACCCAATCGCATGTGGTTTCGTCATCTGTTTATGTACCGTAGGTGGGCCAATCGACGGCTGGGGAGCGGACTCCTATGGATGCGGGATCTAATGCTTCTTTTAGCCAATGGTTGGAAAGCGCGGCTACGGCCAATGCGGATGGCACAGAAGAGATGGACGTCCAGACCCCTGAGCCGCTACTAGGGAGCAGGATCAACAATGATTCCCCGAGGAGCATGCGCATTGGGTCCTGTGATCTGATGCTGCAGGCCAGCCCGGGCCATGTCCCCACACTGCAGAGCAATCCGATCCATGACCCCATGCGCCTGCTGCCCGCAGACCAATTCAAGGACGAAGGAGATTCTTACAGCCTAGGATGCCTATCCAGCGACAACCCTACCTTGCGGTTCGTGGAAGACGCACCGGTGAACACACGCCCTGAGGGCCCCATGCATGCATGCACGAGGGAGGGGACTACGTGCTTGGTTAGCCTTTCGGTGGCGCCCAGCGATTGTAGCCCACGCCAACTGGGGGCCAACGGATTGGCTCTGCTTCCGCACGACTCGTTGCAGGCGCATGCGTCGTTTGTTCAGGAGCAAGTTGGCCGCTTTTGCGATGAGGTTCGCCGCGCGCTCACCCCCATCCTCTCGTGGCGACAAGCCGTGCACCTCCAGCCCCCATGAGAAGACCGCGGAGAAAAAGGTTGCCCGTCTCGAACCCGAGGAGGAGTGCGCGCCTGGCCAGGGGCGTCGGCAAGGGGTCCGTAGCAACTAAGCAACAGTGGGTGTTGATGCGCAAGCTATGCTTGGCAAACAAGTGTGAGGAGATATCAGATGAAACCCTACTCATGTACGCGGAGCTCTTCTCCAAGACACTCACGAGTGAGTAGATCGCCGTGATCCTAGCCCTCTTCGGTTGGGATGCATCCATCTTGCCGATGCAAGAGGACGAGACAGAGGTGGAGGCGGGGCACTGATTGCCTCGCATGGGTGGTTTCGTGGGCCTTATCTATGGCTACACAACCATCCAAGTTGTTGGTGTGGAATGTCCGGGGATTGAACTCCGCGGCACGGTGGAACGCTATTTTCCAAGTCGTAGCAAGTGTGAGCCCGTCCATTGTATGCTTCCAAGAAACGAAAATGGAAGTTGTATCCCCTAAAATCATTAGGCATTGCCTGGGTAATAGACTTGAGAGCTTCTTCTACCTTCCGGCCATGGGCACACGAGGGGGGGATCTTGATACCTTGGGACGCCACGGTGGTGGCGGTATCCAACCCGCACGGGACTACGAACACGCACTGGTACAGCGAGGTGCTATACAAACTATTTTTAACCCCTTTCCGCGATGGTGTTTTGAACCGTCGCCAAGTGAGTGATTGTGATACGGGAGGTCCTTCCCACATGACCCAGAAACCGTCGGGGATAGGGAGCCTTGATGCATACAGTTGTCCCTATAAAACTGTTTCTGATGTCTCGAATATCCCGAACGCTTCATCCTTGCTACTTGTTTGTGCTCGCATTGCCATCGCAGTCGGTATTCTGTGGTGCTACGTTTACGATGCGCGGCCCATCACAAACGGTTCACGATTATAGAACATGTATGATAAGCAGACAATCACACAGATTCACTTTTCCCGAACCGTATGCGATAACTAATTAAGAAGATTAGCTAATCATCGTACGAGTGTCGGATAGGATTACGAAACATCGGACCGTCGTAACATCATCGTACATGATAACTATCGCACACGCTATTCTGTGGTGCAACATTTACGATGCGTACCACATCATAAATAGTTCATGGTTGTGAATCGTGTATAATAAGGCAACTATCACAAACGTTTAGTTTGCCCGCACCATTTGTGATATTGTCTGAAATCACACACGGTTTGCAAACGGCAACTATGTGCATTCTCGCACATGTTTCCTCTCTGTGAACCGTGTCAGATTATGGTGTATATCACAAATGTTTGTGTTTTACCAACCGTGTGTGCCGTAACGACCTGCAGAGCATAATTTCACCGTAATTTAATTGCCGATATTTCAAATTGTACCGGATTTGAATTTGAAAGTATGCTATAACTTTATTCATTTCCATCGGGTTCAAACAACCAATGCATTATTCGATTCACGGGTACATATGTTCAAGAATTACATAAGCACCAAATAAAGAATGATGAACCACAGTTGTATACTTGTACTGTTAAAGACGGTAAAGAAAGAGGCGAAATACATTCTGATTGCTGAACAAGGTGAAGCGGAATGCCCATATTGTGCCCTCCTCCATGCAAAAGGCATGCACGACTCTAGTCCAACCCCTTGTGATGGCCGACCGCCCATCCTTCACTGTCTTTATGAAAACATCTAGATAATCATCGTGTTCTGGTAGAAATACTTTAACCTTTGCATGCCCACCAATCATGTAGTTTGAGAGGTAATCTTGAGTAAACTGCTTTGGGAACCACTGCAAAGGAAAAAGATTCAGACATTGTCATCTAACACAACTCATTATGGGCAGTAAAAAGAAGGCTGCCGAGTTCTTACTTACCATCCTGCAGTTCGCTATTGTCTTGGATAAAGTGTAAACAAATAGTTTAATTGCCATCTTTTGACCCATTTTACTAACAATCTTTATCAGCTTCCTCACTTGATGCTGGTTCATCAATATCTCATTGCCCCATACGCAGAAAGGGTCGAAGCGCGGATCTTTACCAATGACATATGTACCTAAAAGCACCAAGTTAATATTAGAAGCTAAACAACAATTGCACAATGATATAGTACAACACTCCCTCCGTCCCATTATATAATATCTTATAACATCCAATATACTCACATATTGGATGAATTAACATCTTATATTATGGGCCGGAGGGAGTTTATCGAATTTTTACAAATTATGGGCTGATTAACTGCTGCTGTGTCGTTGTTGTTGTTCCTGTTGCTCTTCTACGTATATCTAGACATCATCAGAACATTAAGGTAACACTCTTCCTTGTTGCTATGTAGCCTAGGATTGCATATTTAGACATTCAGTATAGTGCATGTTGCTATGTAGCCTCAGATATATTACATATGGCCCTAGTTAATCTAACGATAAATGGGTTACAGATATATTCAGTTAAAAGTCCGATTCATCGATTAGTCCCTTATCAGCCCCCGGCCTATATCTATATCTATACCCCTATATAGTGTGTGAATAACTTTGAAAGATGATCGTTGGATGAAGCCAATCAGACGGTGTAGAGATGGCAAATCCGAGCACTACTGGCCGTTGGATATCATTTACATTCCACCAGATTCCGCCACATGTACAATCTAGAAGACTCCATGGTTGAACTTAAGCATAATGCACAAACCTCAAAACACAAGCAGTTCTCCTTTGTTCTAGAATCTTCCATATCATAATTGCCCAAACTTTTTTTTCTAGATGAATTGCCATTATTTGTTTTTACTTTATGCTTTACAACGCACAATTCCATGAATCTTAAAATAGATTAACTTTTTTTATAAAACTAATTGATTTTGAATGAGATGAACTATAAGAATTAAACGAACGTCTACATCATGCATATATGACTCAAAGCTTACATACTATAGTGTGGTATTTATTCATAATTTGGTTGCCAAATCTCATAAGTGCAATACACGTGTACCTTACTAGTGGCATCAGCTACCGATATCCTGAACAGTGAGTATATATAAGCCATGGGATGAAACTAACCTCGATGGAAAACAGCAGTCGTTCCCAAAATTGTGCTGTGTAAGTACATCGAGAGGCATGTTAAGCACAACAGGCTAAACATCAACCAAATATATCCATGGCAGACAAAATAATCTCCAAAAGATAGCTTCAGTGTGCAGGTTTAAGCACGCTAATTAAGCAAAACAAGTGGAAAGGTGTGTTAACTGCAACATGCCTAACATTTAACAACAAGCAAACAGAGTCATTCAAACTGGTATTGTGCCGGTCTAATACACTGGTTATTGTTAAATAAAAATGGAAAGGCGTGTTAACTACAACATGCAGCAACCAAATGTAGTCATTCATAGTGGTATTGTTGAAACTGGTATTGATGAAATTGAACTGCACAGTTCATACATATAGAACATCACATTGTGAATAACTGAAATAAACAAGGCATAATACGAACAACCAAAGATAGCGTTTGAAACTGGACATATGCTAACTACAAACGACCGAACAACTAAAAAACTTTAAAAGAGGCATATGCTAGCTATAACAGGCTTAACAGCAAGCAAATATATGCATTCCTATTAGTATGTTTAAAACTGGTATTGATGAAAATGTACTGCACAGTAAATAGTTGCACATATAGAGCATCACATTGTGAACAACTGAAATAAACAAGGCATACTGCAAACAACCAAATATAGCAATTAAAACTGGACATATTCTCACTATACTACAAAAGGGACTCGACAAAACAAATCATGGGTTCCCCCCTGTGAAGAGGCATGGCAAAACAAATCATGGGTTTCCTCACTTGTCACAGATGGGCTCGTTCCCGTGGGAAGAGCACGAACCCTGGGTGCGCTCCATGTTGTCGCAGATAGGCTCCTTCCCCTTGGAAGAGCACAACTGTAGGGTGCCCTCCTTGATGTTGCAGACGGGCTCTTTCCCCTTGGAAGAGCCGAAGAGGGTGCCCTCCTCGTGGTCGCCGTCGATGAGGTCTTACTTGGAAGCTGTGGATCCCAAGCCAGCGTTGCAGAACGTGTCCTTCAGAAATGACAAAAGGGGCTCGATGGCGATGTAGGATGGCAAATTCTTGACAGTGAGCCAGAGGAGATCAGTGGCGGGGCCATGGATGAGATCGAAGGCGGTTGAACCCGAGGGGTTGGGGGTGGGCCACTTAACCTATGACATAGCCCGCGTCAGTCCGTCGCTGTCGATGACCTCGATGTCGTAGCCGACGTCCGCGACATACCCGCATACTCTAGCCCGCTGATTGAGTGCATGTGGCCAGTAATGGTCGTCAGCTTCCTCGGGGGCCACCTCGGCGATGTCGTGCGAAGAGGCCGCGATACACCTCTTTTGGGCTAGTCGCTCCTCGAGCTCCACGAGAAGGGTAGCCGGGCTTAGGCTGCGACGCTCTGGAGTGGGGGATGGGGATCTGTGGGAAAGGGGGCGTTTGGCAGGCGTCATCTAAGAAACTCAGAGCGGCTTGGGTATGGAGATCGGTGGGTAAGCTGCACGGGCAAACCGGCAGATGTTGACAATGGAGGCCTTGCGGCGGCAGCGACCTTACTAGGGTTTCGAGTGAGGGAGGGGTTGTGGTGGTGGTGGGGGGGGGTGTGCGCGAGCGCGGGCGCCCGAGGAACTTTTGGGGTGTGTGTGTGGAGTATATCTAGTGTGGAGGGGGGTGTGTTTGAGGAAATGACACGGGTACTGAAAATTTTACTACGCAGGAGTGAAATGCCGGGGCTATTGAAAATTTGGATGATGGTGCATTGCACACGGTCTGGAAATAACAACCATGTGTTATGAAACAGAAAAACCCTCGAGCCGGGCAGATATTTTCGAGGGATGCAGGCGGGAGCGGGAACAACAAACATCACACACAGTCGAAAGATAATAGCCGTGTGCTATCAAACAGAAAAAACCTGCAGACGGGTAGATATTTTTGAGAGGGGAAGCCTCGTGGAGCCCAATGTACTATGATGATGTGCGTGACAGAGGCACCGGTGTGGCACACGGTTAGTGTGAGTGAACCGTGTCTGTTGCGTCATCCGACTTGTCTAATGTTCATAAATTTGGTGAAAATGACGCGGGAAAGGGTTAGAATACAAACACACTTGCATGTGGACGAAATATATGTATGAAAAGGGTGGTTTGATGTTCAAATACCAAAAGCAACTTCGATGTGGCACCTATCTCGCAAAGCGCACGGTATTGCTTGTCCCCCCTCGTGTCGGCAGGACGGGAATCCTAAGCTATGAACGCATGCCCGCCCCCATGGAGGTTCACCTAGCAAAGTGCGAAGTAGCAGTCCCACCCCCCCATCACACACACACACACGCACACACACACACACACACACACACACTTTTAGTAGGCGGGAGAGGGCATCTCACCAAGATTTATCGTAAAACGGACCAAGAATAATCCACCTTGGTCGTACAACATCTCTCTTGTTGTTGGTCAAAGTGATGGCCGTCCATGCGACCCCAGAGATGGGCTAGCTCGCCAATAATCACGCAAGTAGCTAGTCCCCGAAGACAACCACTGCCTGCGTGTGGCCCAAACATATGTATCTTGGTGTTGATGTTTGAATACATAATGGAACAACTTTGATGTGGCACTGTGCTTTAGAACCAGAAATCCCCACACGAAGCGAGGGTTAGTTGATGATGCATATGTATGTCATGCCACACTTCGAGCCGATGATGGGGATTCATGCATGCATGCATAGTATGCGCTCAAACTTAATTAGGTCTGAATCTCACCATGACCTACTACGATAACTCGAACCAAAGGAAGAATCCGCCATGGTAACCTATATATCTTGTTGTCGGTCAAAGTGATCATGGATGTCCATGCGGGCCCACGAATATATAGGCTTGTCGCCGATAACCACGCGAGGGAGTGTACCATTCGAAGACAACCACTACATGCATATGTATGTATGGAGGTGATGCGTGCAAGCATGTTTGAATACCATTCACAACATGCATTGATGTGGCGTGTACGTCGAAAATCATACAGCCCCCACACAAAGCGAGATCGGTTCATGACGTGTCATGGTACTGGCCACTTCGACTCGATGGGAGGGATTCATGCGTACACATGCATGAATCCCTCAAATTGTATCGTGTCATCCCAGGGCATGACCTATATACCGTAATACAAACCAAAAAATCCCCTCCTAAGTCAAATTAACCTCTCTCGTTGTCAGGCAAAGTAGTGATGGACCAAGTGGGCCCACAG
The DNA here is from genome assembly GCA_011799875.1 of Thinopyrum elongatum. NCBI lineage: Eukaryota > Viridiplantae > Streptophyta > Magnoliopsida > Poales > Poaceae > Thinopyrum > Thinopyrum elongatum. The sequence continues at coordinate 488,906,181 of CM022303.1, read as the reverse complement.
ATGGAAAGCATCGATATCACTGATAACCGCGTGAGGGGTGTGAGAGGACAACCACCATCGCTTTGCATGTGGGCCAAACATATGTTGAATACCCAAAACGCACAACTTTGATGTGGCATATGCCTCGAACACCGTAAAGTCCCCACACAGAGTGAGGTTCATGAAGCATACTGCATATGCTGGTCCCCTTCCCCCTCTTCGACGCATACTATATGCTCCTACCATAATACAACCCAAAAAGAATCCTCTTTGATGGTGAAATTAATTAACCTCTCTCTCGATGCAGGTCAAAGTGATGCATGCATCGACGATATTGACCTCACGGGCCCACAGATGGAAGCGTCACACGTGAGTGTGCTAGGATAACAACCGCCTGCATGCATGTGGCCCAAAGAGGTGTTGTGTGATGTTTGAATAGCCAATGCACAACTTTGATGTGGCACATGCCTCAAAAACCAAAACGTCCCGACACTGAGTGAGGTGTACGTGTTCACGGACGCGTACGTAGTATATATATGCTAGTCCCCTCCCACCTCTTCGACACGTACTATATACTCCCACCATAACACAAACAAAAAAGATTCTAACCTTGCTGGTCAAATTAACCTCTCTCCCGGCTGTTGGTTGCTACTTCTTGAGCTTGCGTTGGTTTTTCCCTTGAAGAGGAAAGGGTGATGCAGAAAAGTAGAGTAAGTATTTCCCTTAGTTTTGAGAACTAAGGTATCAATCCAGTAGGAGACAACACGCAAGTCACCTAATACCTGCACAAACAAACACCAAACTTGCACCCAACGCGATAAGGGGTTGTCAATCCCTTCACTGTTACTTGCAAAAGTGAGATCTGATAAAGATAAATAAACGGTAAAGTAAATATTTTTGGTATTTTTGTTTTATAGATTGGAAAGTAAAATATTGCAAAATAGTAGATCAGAAACTCGTAGATTGGAAAGTAGAAGATTGTATGATGGAAAATAGACCCGGGGGCCATAGGTTTCACTAGATGCTTCTCTCAAGATAGAAAATAATACGGTGGGTGAACAAATTACTGCCGAGCAATTGATAGAAAAGTGCAAAGTTATGACGATATCTAAGGCAATGATCATGAATATAGGCATCACGTCCGTGTCAAGTAGACCGAAACGATTCTGCATCTACTACTATTACTCCACACACCGACCGACTCCTGCCTGCATCTAGAGTATTAAGTTCATGAAGAACAGAGTAACGCATTAAGAAAGATGACATGATGTAGAGGAATTAACTCAAGCAATATGATGAAAACCCCATCTTTTTATCCTCGATGGCAACAATACAATACATGCCTTGCTGCCCCTACTGTCACTGGGAAAGGACACCGCAAGATTGAACCCAAAGCTAAGCACTTCTCCCATTGCAAGAAAAACCAATCTAGTTGGCCAAACCAAACCGATAGTTCGAAGAGACTTGCAAAGATATCAAATCATGCATAAAAGAATTCAGAGAAGATTCAAATAATATTCATAGATAAGATGATCATAAATCCACAATTCATCGGATCTCGGCAAGCACACCGCAAAAAAGTATTACATCGAATAGATCTCCAAGAACATCGAGGAGAACGTGGTATTGAGAATCAAAGAGAGAGAAGAAGCCATCTAGCTACTAGCTATGGACCCGTAGGTCTGAGGTAAACTACTCACGCTTCATCGGAAGGGCAATGGTGTTGATGTAGAAGCCCTCCGTGATCGAATCCCCCTCCGGCAGGACGCCGGAAAAGGCCCCTAGATGGGATCTCATGGGTACAGAAGGTTGCGGCGGTGGAAAAGTCTTTTCGTGGATGCTTCTGGTGGTTTGGGCATATAAGAGTATATATAGGCGAAAGAATTAGGTCAGGAGACGCACGAGGGGCGCACAAGGGTGGGGGGCGCGCCCTCCGTCCTTGTGGTCACCTCGTGGCTTCTCTGACTTGCACTCCAAGTCCTCTGGTTTCCTTTTGGTCCAAGAAAGATCATCGCGAAAGTTTTATTCCGTTTGGACTCCGTTTGATATTCCTTTTCTGTAAAACTCAAAAACAAGGAAAAAACAGAAACGGGCACTGGGCTCTAGGTTAATAGGCTAGTCCCAAAAATAATATAAAATAGCATATTAATGCATATGAAACATCCAAAACAGATAATATAATAGCATGGAACTTTAAAAAATTATAGATATGTTAGAGACATATCAAGCATCCCCAAGCTTAATTCCTGCTTATCCTTGAGTAGGTAAATGATAAAAACAGAATTTTTGATGTGGAATGCTACCTAACATATTTATTCATGTAATTTCTTTATTGTGGCATGAATGTTCAGATCCATATGATTCAAAACAAAAGTTTAATATTGACATAAAAACAATAATACTTCAAGCATACTAACAAGATAATTATGTCTTCTCAAAATAACATGGCTAAAGAAAGCTTATCCCTACAAAATCATATAGTCTGGCTATGCTCCATCTTCATCACACAAAATACTCAAATCATGCACAACCCCGGTTTTAGCCAAGCAATTGTTTCATACTTTAGTATTCTCAAACTTTTTCAACTTTCACGCAATACATGAGCGTGAGCCATGGACATAGCACTCTAGGTGGAATAGAAGGTGGTTGTGCAGAAGACAAAAAGAGGGAGATAGTCTCACATCAACTAGGCGTATCAACGGGCTATGGAGATGCCCATCAATAGATATCAATGTGAGTGAGTAGGGATTGCCATGCAACAGATACACTAGAGCTATATGTTTATGAAAGATCAAAAAGAAAACTAAGTGGGTGTGCATCCAACTTGCTTGCTCATGAAGACCTAGGGAAATTTGAGGAAGCCCATCGTTGGAATATACAAGCCAAGTTCTATAATGAAAAATTCCCACTAGTATATGAAAGTGACAACATAGGAGACTCTCTATCATGAAGATCATGGTGCTACTTTGAAGCACAAGTATGGAAAAATGATAGTAACATTGCCCCTTCTCTCTTTTTCTCTCATTTTTTCTTTCTTTTTTCTTTTATTTTTTTCTTTTCTCTTTTTTCTTTTTTTTCTTTCTTCTCCCCTTTTTTTTCTTTTTTCTTTTTTTCTCACATGGGACAATGCTCTAATAATGAAAATCATCATACTTCTATTAACTTACAACTCACAAATTACAACTCGATACTAGAACAAAATATGACTCTACATGAATGCCTCCGGCGGTGTACCGGGATGTGCAATGAATCAAAAGTGACATGTATGAAAGAATTATGAATGGTGGCTTTGCCACAAATACGATGTCAACTACATGATCATGCAAAGCAATATGACAATGATGATGCGTGTCATAATAAACGGAACGGTGGAAAGCTGCATGGCAATATATCTCGGAATGGCTATGGAAATGCCATAATAGGTAGGTATGGTGGCTTTTTTGAGGAAGGTATATGGTGGGTTTATGGTACCGGCGAAAATTGCGCGGCACTAGAGAGGCTAGCAAAGGTGGAAGGGTGAGAGTGCGTATAATCCATGGACTCAACATTAGTCATAAAGAACTCACATACTTATTGCAAAAATCTGTTAGTCATCGAAACAAAGTACTAGACGCATGCTCCTTGGGGAATAGTTGGTAGGAGTTAACCATCACGCGATCCCGACCTCCACACAAAGGATGACAATCAAAAAATATCTCATGATCCGACTTCGTTACATAACGGTTCACCATACGTGCATGCTACGGGACTCACAAACCTTAACACAAGTATTTCTCAAATTCACAACTACTCACTAGCATGACTCTAATATCACCATCTTTATATCTCAAAACAATCATAAGGAATCAAACTTCTCATAGTATTCAATGCACTTTATATGAATGTTTTTATTATATCCCTCTTGGATGCCTATCATATTAGGACTAAATTTATAACCAAAGAAAATTACCATGCTGTTTTAAAGACTCTCAAAATAATATAAGTGAAGCATGAGAGTTCATCAATTTCTATAAAATAAAGCCACCGCCGTGCTCTAAAAAGATGTAAGTGAAGCACTAGAGCAAAATTGCCTAGCTCAAAAGATATAAGTGAAGCACAAAGAGTATTCTAATAAATCACGATTCATGCGTGTCTCTCTCAAAAGGTGTGTACAGCAAGGATGATGGTGGCAAACTAAAAAGCAAAGACTCAAATCATACAAGACGCTCCAAGCAAAACACATATCATGTGGTGAATAAAAATATAGCCTCAAGTAAAGTTACCGATTGACGAAGACGAAAGAGGGGATGCCTTCCGGGGCATCCCCAAGATTAGGCTCTTGGTTGTCCTTGAATATTACCTTGGGGTGCCTTGGAAATCCCCAAGCTTAGGCTCTTGCCACTCCTTATTCCATAGTCCATCAAATCCTTACCCAAAACTTGAAAACTTCACAACACAAAACTCAACAGAAAATCTTATAAGCTCCGTTAGTATAAGAAAATAAATCACCACTTTTGATACTGTTGTGAACTCATTATTTATTTATATTGGTGTAATATATACTTTATTCTAACTTTTCCATGGTTCATACCCCCCGATATTACCCATAGATTCATCAAAATAAGCCAACAACACATAGAAAACAGAATCTGTCAAAAACAGAACAGTCTGTAGCAATCTGGAAATCTCGAATACTTCTGTAATTCCAAAAATTCTGAAAAATTAGGACGACCTAAGAAATTTGTTTATTAATCTTATGCAAAAATAATCAACTCAAAATCACTCTTCTTTGAATTATATAAATTATTTTCCTGGGCACAAAAGTTTCTGTTTTTCAGCAAGATCAAATCAACTATCACCATAAGCCATCCCAAAGGTCTTACTTGGCACAAACACTAATTAAAACATAAAACCACATCTAACCAGAGGCTAGATAAAAAATTTATTGAAATATATCAAGGAAAAATATTGGGTTGTCTCCCAACAAGCGCTTTTCTTTAAAGCCTTTTAGATAGGCGTTGATAATTTTGATGATGCTCACATGAGAGATAGCAATTGAAACACGAAAAGAGCATCATGTAGCATGTGAAAAACACATCTAAGTCTAACATACTTCCTATGCATAGTCATCTTATAGGCAAACAAATTATCAAGGAAAGCAAAAACTAGCATATGCAAGGAAGAAGAAAGAAACAATAGCAATCTTAACATAACGAGAGGCAATTTAGTGACATGAAAATTTCTACATCCATATTTTCCTCTCTCATAATAATTACATGTAGGATCATAATCAAATTCAACAATATAGCTATCACATAAAATATTCTCTACATGATCCACATGCATGCAAAGTTGACAATCTTCCAAAATAGTGGGATTAACATTAACTAAAGTCATGACCTCTCCAAACCCACTTTTATCAAAAATTTCATAAGATTGAATATTCTCCAAATATGTGGGATCTAATGTTGACACTCTTCCAAATCCACTTTCAATATTATTGCAAACATTATTACCAATTTCATATTCATCATGGGGCTTAAATAAAATTTCAAGATCATAAGAAGAATCACCCCAATCATGATCATTAAAACAAGTAGTAGACATACAAAATTAGCATCCCCAAGCTTAGGGTTTTGCATATCGTTAGCACAATTGACATTAATTGAATTTATAATAGAACCATTGCAATCATGCTTTTCATCCAAGGAGCTATCATGAAACACTTTATAAATTTCTTCTTTTAGCACTTCATCACAATTTTTAGATTCACGAATTTCAAGCAAAACCTCATAAAGATAATCTAGTGCACTCAACTCACTAGCAATAGGTTCATCATAATTGGATCTCTTAAAAAGATTAGCAAGTGGATGAGGATCCATAAACCTTTAGCAAGTGAAGATGCAAGCAAAAAGAAGGCACATGGTAACACAAGCAAACAAAAGAGCGAACGGAAGAAGGGCGAATAAAAAGGCAAATCTTTTTGAAAAGCGTTTTAGAAGTGGGGGAGAGGAAAACGAGAGGTAAATGGCGAATAATGTAATGCAAGAGATGAGAGTTTTATTATGGGTACTTGGTATGTCTCGACTTGGCGTAGATCTCCCCGGCAACGGCGCCAGAAATTCTTCCTGCTACTTCTTGAGCTTGCGTTGGTTTTTCCCTTGAAGAGGAAAGGGTGATGCAGCAAAGTAGAGTAAGTATTTCCCTCAGTTTTGAGAACCAAGGTATCAATCCAGTAGGAGACAACACGCAAGTCACCGAATACCTGCACAAACAAACACCAAACTTGCACCCAACGCGATAAGGGGTTGTCAATGTAACACCCCTTGTATTAAGCTACAATAATCACCTTTTGATTATGCCAAGTCATCATGATCAACAGTGCTTAAACCTCATTTGGATCATGTCTTATTTCAAACTCAAATTCAAAATGGAAATTCAAACTGAAAGTGGAAAATAAAAGTTGTTTGGCATAGAAACTAAAATGTTCAGTAAATAACAAATATTACAGAGACTATTCTAAAATTATAACCAACAATTAATAAATTAATTAAGAGACTCTAACAGTAGCAAAACAAAACTATTTAATCCTTTTTCAATTAAATAAAATTCTAACAAAAAGATATGAACACCAAACCAATTCCTAGTAGTGACTGATAATGCGCTGTTATTATATGGGCCAGTCTCATGTTTTACAAAAGTGGTTTGAAATAAAAACAAAAGACAAAAGACAAAACAGAAAAGAAAAGAAAAAAAAACAGAGAAAGAGAATGGAAGAAAATGGGAAAAGGCCCTAGCTACTGTGCCCGTGGGCTCTAGTCGCTACAGGCGCCGGCCCGACCCACCAGGTGGTTATCCCCATCCTCCTGCTCACTCCTCTCGCTGTCGACCACAGATGCACCCACGCGCACTGGCCCCCCTCCTCGCCGCTCGACACCGCGCCCCGCCGCTCGCCCCGGTGGGTAAGGACCCGCCGAGCCCTTCCCCCTGGTCGCCTCGCCACTCTACTTCCTCCCTCTCGCGCACGCGCCCGCTCTCTTCTCTCTCTCCCGAGCGCTACCCTCGCCGCCTCGCCGTCGTTTGCACGGCCAGGAGCCACCCCGAGCCACGAAAGGTTGACCAGGAGCTGCGCCTCATCATCGTCGTCATCTACGCCCAACCCAACGAGCTAGAACGCCTCTGAGCCGTCGCCTTCGAGCTCATCTTCGTCCTCAGCACCGTCGTCCGCCTCCGGTCGATTCGCGTCGTCGAGGGCCTCCCCGAGCGCCGACCATCTCTGCGACCCCACTGTGAGCTCCCGAGTTTTTCCCCTCTCTTCCAGGCCGCGTTCGAGCCCGCTAGCTGCTGCCGCCATGGGTGTCCGAGCTCGCCGCCGCCGTCCGTATCACCGCCGTGGCCACCGCTGCTCATGCTCGCGTCCGAGCACAGCGATGTGCTCCTGGGTCTCCCAGGAGTCCAACACGAGCGCCTGCGCCTCCGCTCGTGCCCTCTTTCGCCATCCCCGTTGAGCCCGTGCTCCAGCCGCCACCCTCACCGCTCGCCGCCGTCACTGCAGGCGCGCTCCGGCCAAGCCACCACCGCAGTCGGATGCGCGAGAGCCCCGCGGTGCCGTAGGTTTAAACCGCGGCCGAAACGGGCCCCTGAGGCCATTTTCCGGCCGGTTCCAGCGCGTCGCCACCGCTAGTTTGGTCGCCGGCGCACGCCGGAGTTCAAAACTCCGGTGGGTCCCGCGCGCCAGATAATTAGCGCCTGACCCCGCCCTAATAGACGCTGACGAGTGGGCCCGTTACTGTAGCATTAGGATTAGTACTAATTAACCCACTGTTAGTTGTATCACTGACAGACTGGGCCCACTAGCTAACTAGACTAATTAGATTAAACTAAATGCTGTTAATAAGACCAGAGGCTGACCACTGGGTCTCGCTGGACCCAGTTGACCAGTCAAATGCTGACTGGGCTGGACCCAGTCAATGACATGTGGGTCCAGTGGACCCCTTTTGACTAGTCAAGCCCCCAGTTGACTGCTGACTGGGCAGTCAACTGGGGGCCACTGTTAGCCACACCAGCACTCTGCTGGGTGCACCAGTGGGTACCCATAGCATTTTCATTTTTTTAAATAATTTGAAATATTATTAAATAGAAAATTCAGAATATTGCTAAAACTTTGATAAATCATATCTTTTAATCCGTAACTCCGATGAAAATAATTTATATATGAAAAATGCTCAAAATTTCGAGACGAATCCGAATACGCGGTCCGTTCGTCCGTCACACGTCTCTAACTACCTGAACATGGGACATTCCCCCTCCGGATCGCCTGTCCAAAAATGCAAACTTCGAGAAAACTTTCCCGGATGTTATTCCCCCTTCACCTATGTCGTGTAGCACTACGATAGGTCACCCCTAGCACCGTGTATCTTATTGTCATGCATCTGTTTGCTTGTATTTACTATTTCTTCCCCCTCTTCCTACTCGCTAGACCCCGAGACTGCTGACGATGTCCTAAAGATCGACGACCCCATTGACAACCTTGCCGTTGCCGCCGAGCAACCAGGCAAGCCCCCCCGTTTGATCATCCTGATATCGCCCATTCTATTTTCTCATGCTTGCATTAGAATTGCTGCTGCTACTGCTTTACCTATTCTGATGCATAGCCTGTTTATTGTAACCTGTTGTTGATAATTACCTGCATATCCTAAACTGCTTAGTTTAGGCTGGGAGAGACCTATCAGTGACCCCACTTATCCCGATTGCCCTGCTGGATTATCCGAAGACCCGATCAATGGGAATTGAAGACCAGGCCCCGACACCGCACATCACCCCCCCCCCTTAGTTGTAACGACACTGCAGCATTACTATCAAGTGCCGAGGGTGAAACCTCTTGTAGCACTTCTGATGTTAACTTTGTAGAGTAGCTATTTGGTCGTGGTCATCGAGGGTGATTCCTCCTTCAGCGCTTCCGATAACGACGCTGTCGTGCAACACATCAAGTGTGAACCCATCGAGGGTGATTCCTCCGAGTTCACCTTGACGGATACATCGAGTGGGAATTCAACGAGGGTGATACCTCGGATTCCTCTGATGTTATGGACTCACGGATACTTGGACTTTACACTGTTACTTGGATAGGCGGGTCGACCCTGAGGGGTACCCGCGTGCGCCTAAGTGGCGAGTGTTGTGAAGACGGGTTGCCTGTATGGTGCCCGAGTGATGAATATGAGGCGCGGCCGTGCATTCTTAACCCTTGCAGCAAGTCCTTGAGGCGGGGCGACGGGGTCACATCTTTCGTGAGTCTCTGCTCGTTACCGCAAGCCCAAGGTACTAACGATTTGGATATTTGATCCGAGCAGGCCTCTGGCCTGATAGCACTAACCATCACGTGGGAAGAGTTATGGGCACTCTGCATCGTATGCATCAGCCGAAAGCTTTGTCAGACGTCCAGTTCAGCCTCGTGGCCAGGCCGGGCTAGTACCATCTAGGACTGAGGTGGTGCTCATCCCGACCCTGCACACACCGACCCGGAGTGCACAAGGCGATGGCCCAAGACCCCTGAGCGCTTAGGATATAGACCGACGGGGACCTCTCTGCTGAGCTGTAGGTAGGGTTGCGGTGTATCGTTTGGCCGAGGCCGGGCATGACCCGGAAAAGTGTGTCCGGTCGGAGTTAAGCGAGCGTGGTGGATAAGTTGGTGCACCCCTACAGGGAAGAACACTTCTATCGATAGCCGGTCCTATGGTAAAGGACACTCGGAGTTGTATCCTGATCGATACAGCTAGAACATGAGATGAGACTTGGATATATGGCTCTGGGATTGCTTCTCGCAGGGAGTCGAGAAGGGATCTCAGGACGAGGTTGATGACTGTATGGCTCTAGGATTGCTTTCTCGCAGGGAGTCGAGAAAGGATCTCTGGGTGAGGTTGAGACTTAATGATACTGCTACATTATATTGTACTTGTCTACACTCTTCTAATGCTGCAAGACCTCTGAAGATGCTAGTCTTCGATAGGACTAGGCCTCCTCTCTATTCTGGCATTTCTGCAGCCCAGTCCACATATACAACCTCCCTTTGAAAATGTTGCATATGTAGTGTAGATCCTTGCTTGCTGAGTACTTCTGAGTACTCACGGTTGCTTTGTTTTCCTTTTCTCCCCATATCAGTTTAACGTGACCAAGATGACGGAGCCCCTGAGAGAGATGCCCCATCGATCGACTACTACTACTACCCAGAGGATGGTTACTGCTACGAGTTGACTGACGACCAGGAGTAGGATCGGAGGGTCCCAGGCAGGAGGCCTACGCCTTTCGATCGTAGTGTTTTATTTTGCCCCGCCTTTCTAAAGGCCTTTCTGTTTCTGTTTCATATCTGTACTCAGATATCTGATGCTTTCGATGACGCTTGTACGCAAGCTTATGTATTCGAGCCCTCGAGGCCCCTGGCTTGTAATATAAAGCTTGTATGACTTTATTTATGTTTTAGAGTTGTGTTGTGATATCTTCCCGTGAGTCCTTAGGCTTGATCGTGTGCATTTGCGTGTATGATTAGTGCACGATTGAGCTGGGGGCGTCACAGTCAATCCCTTCACGGTTACTTGCAAAAGTGAGATCTGATAAAGATAAATAAACGGTAAAGTAAATTTTTTTGGTATTTTTGTTTTATAGATTGGAAAGTAAAAGATTGCAAAATAGTAGATCGGAAACTCGTAGATTGGAAAGAAGAAGATTGTATGATGGAAAATAGACCCGGGGGCCATAGGTTTCACTAGAGGCTTCTCTCAAGATAGAAAATAATACGGTGGGTGAACAAATTACTGCCGAGCAATTGATAGAAAAGCGCAAAGTTATGACAATATCTAAGGCAATGATCATGAATATAGGCATCACATCCGTGTCAAGTAGACCGAAACGATTCTGCATCTACTACTATTACTCCACACATCGACCGACTCCTGCCTGCATCTAGAGTATTAAGTTCATGAAGAACAGAGTAACGCATTAAGAAAGATGACATGATGTAGAGGAATTAACTCAAGCAATATGATGAAAACCCCATCTTTTTATCCTCGATGGCAACAATACAATACGTGCCTTGCTGCCCCTACTGTCACTGGGAAAGGACACCGCAAGATTGAACCCAAAGATAAGCACTTCTCCCATTGCAAGAAAAACCAATCTAGTTGGCCAAACCAAATCGATAGTTCGAAGAGACTTGCAAAGATATCAAATCATGCATAAAAGAATTCAGAGAAGATTCAAATAATATTCATAGATAAGATGATCATAAATCCACAATTCATCAGATCTCGGCAAACACACCGCAAAAAAGTATTACATCGAATAGATCTCCAAGAACATCGAGGAGAACGTGGTATTGAGAATCAAAGAGAGAGAAGAAGCCATCTAGCTACTAGCTATGGACCCGTAGGTCTGAGGTAAACTACTCACGCTTCATCGGAAGGGCAATGGTGTTGATGTAGAAGCCCTCCGTGATCGAATCCCCCTCCGGCAGGACGCCGGAAAAGGCCCCTAGATGGGATCTCACGGGTACAGAAGGTTGCGGCGGTGGAAAAGTCTTTTCGTGGATGCTTCTGGTGGTTTGGGAATATAAGAGTATATATAGGCGAAAGAATTAGGTCAGGAGACGCACGAGGGGCCCACAAGGGGGGGGGGGGGACGCGCCCTCCGTCCTTGTGGCCACCTCGTGGCTTCTCTGACTTGCACTCCAAGTCCTCTAGTTTCCTTTTGGTCCAAGAAAGATCATCGCGAAACTTTTATTCCGTTTGGACTCCGTTTGGTATTCCTTTTCTATGAAACTCAAAAACAGGGAAAAAACAGGAACTGGCACTGGGCTCTAGGTTAATAGGTTAGTCCCAAAAATAATATAAAATAGCATATTAATGCATATAAAACATCCAAAATAGATAGTATAATAGCATGGAACAAGAAAAAATTATAGATACGTTGGAGACGTATCATTGGTCAAAGTGATGGACGACGACCTCGCGGGCCCACAGAAAGCGTCACACACGAGTGAGTGTCATGTAGGACAACCACCGACTGCATGTGGCGAAAACCTGTATGTATCAAAGGGTTGTGTAATGTTTTAAATAACGAATTCACGACTCTGATGTGGCACCTGCATCACAAAATGGCCAACCCACACGGTGGCTGACGACTCATAGTGTACGGCCAGCCACCGCCCCCCAGATGCGCGCGCGCACACACACACACACCGCGCATCCACCGCATCTAGCCAAGGAGGGACGTTCTAGATTTGAAAAAAAAACCCAGAGATCATTAAGACGTTTTAGTACATTGATTGATTTTCTAGGGGTATAATGTGCAAAAATCAAATTTGAGCCACATGCTCACGTGACAGTGCACCTAAATGGATTGGAAAAACATATGTGTCTCACTAGGTGCATGTTTACTCCCCGTGCAAGAAATTTCAAACATTGAGAATCTTGATTTTTAAAATCTAGTACATCCAAAGCTTATTTGAAATTCATGAAACTTATCGTGTTGTCATATGGACACCAATACACAGTGGCATTATACTTTTTTTTGTCAAATTTGAGACAAGTTTTGATGTAATCTTTATCTTCTTACAAACAGGAGATTATTAATAATTGGGAACCAATATCGCAAACGGATTATTTATTCGAACCGTGGGCGTTAGACCAACAATGGATATGTGCCATGCTTCGGTTAAGCAATAAAGCGGCAACATTAATCATCAAAATAGAAAAATAATATACATGACGCCACACGACCCGTGTGGCGTGCGAGCAGGCGTGAGTTGACAGGACGCATGCGAGTAGTCCGCCGCGCAGGTAGACCGGGAGGTGTGCGTGCAGGTGTGTGAACTGACGGGAGGCGTGCTCGCTGCACAGTGTCATCGGGAGGCATGCGAGTAGCTGTGTGAAATGACGGTAGGCATGCTAGCAGTCCGGTGCACAGGCCCACCGGGAGGCGAGCGAGCGGTTTGACCACCGCCCGCCTCTCTCCCACTACTCCATATTAATGGGGCGCCCGAGCAGCCGGACCCCCATCCTCGCCACACACATAATCCTCTCTCTCAGCTTGCATCCTCGACGCCGCTCTCAGTCCTCAAAGCCGTCAGTGTATGAGGATGCCGCCGAAGCGCCCCATCGGAGGGAGTGGCGACGCAGGGGCTGCTGAAGCACTGGAGCACGACGTGGAGATGGAGACAGAGGTTACTGTCGCCGCCGGCGAGGTATCGCTGCACCTTGACGTCATCGACGATGTCGTGCTTCCATAGCCGGAGCCGGAGGTCCACACCGACTCCGGTGATGACTCGGGCGACGATTCCGACGATGACGGAGAACCGGTTAGTCATCTATACCCATTGATGTGTCAAATACATCCTAGGGTTTCTCTGGTTACTCCTGCGTCCTGACTCCCCCTTTTTGGAATAGAAATCCTATGGTTATGTTCTCCTAATCGATGAAATCTGAGTAAGTTTTGTTAGATCCGTGTAGTGTATTGATTGTTTGAATGGTACAAGTGATAAGTGATTAGTTGTTTCATCTTTGCAAATGATTTCTGCTAATAATCTGACTAGGGTTAGTGTTCGTGCTAATAATTTCTAGCCAGGTCTTGACAATTGATTTTGAATGACCTACATATATGTTTGTGCCATTATTTTCTTCAAGATTGGTCTATACATAGACGATTGTGCTTAAAAAACGAACCATAATCTCTGGATATGTCTGGCTATGTATGGCTATGTAGTGTCTTAATTATAAATGCACTTGAGTATGCTTAATGATGGTTGAACTATGTACTTATGGTTGAACTATGCTTGTGTACGCTTATTATCTATGTCTGAGTATGTTTAATCTATGTTTATTTATGTCTAAATGTAGGATATGGATGCAATCAGTTCGGTTGATGGAATCTACCTTCGTGCTGGTTTATTGGTCCCCTTTGTAATTTGTGTTAAATTTTGACGAAAGATTTAACTGACAAATTGTTAGTGTAGGTCAGCAAAAATTATATAGTTGGATGCGTATTTGAACATAGTGTTCAATGATATAATTTTGGTGACATGCATAAACATTTGTTAGTTAAATATTTGGTCAAAATTTGGCACAAATTACAAAGGGGGCCAATTAACCAGGACAGAGGTAGTACGTCAATCACACACGATTCCCAAAATTGGAACAGTGTGCAATGACTTTCATTTTTCCTGTTATGTACATCACACATGGTTAGCTCTAGCAAAACGTTGCCTCCGAAACTCTTTGTGGGACAGAAAACCCTCACCACCCAATTCAGAAAACAAAAAAGAAAACCCTCACCATCCCCACGTCACAAAAACCCTCACCCCGCCCGCCACCCCTCCGGTCCCCATTCACACCTGCACAAGCTCCTCCGCTTCTATGCATGGCACCGCCTATCGCCGCGGCAGCCACTTAGCTCGACGCCTGTCGCCGCCGCCAGGCTGCCGACAAACCCCACCGCATTTCGCCACTTCCGCTTGCCGCCGCCTATCGCCATCGACTTTCTCGACGCTGCTCGCAGTCGACCCAGCTCCGCCCGGTTGGGGAATCCATCGTATTGAGGTTTTTTTTCTCATGGACAACAAGGTAACTAATTTAATGAGATATTATCTCATCTCTTATCCCAGTTCATCTGCCTCCTTTAATCACCCGACCGAAATCGCCGTGAATTCATTTTTATTCGAGCTGATTTGAGGATTTTCTTTCATTCATAGAGTGTACAGTGCGCGGACACATCAGAACTTTGCGGCCTCGGCCAGACATCCATGGAGTTCCATCTCACCGTACCAGATGACTTGAGGATGCGCACGGTATGTTCAATCTCACCCTAAATCGGTTGGCATGGCCTACTTTCCTGAACATATACTATATATTGCTGCATTTGGATAAAAGGTGCCACACGCAGCATATACGTCAAAGGGGATTTTTCCTCTTCTTTCTATATTAGGCAAAATAATGATGTATTGTTATTTTGATTACTCTCATATTTCCATGACATTATGGTTACCCTATCTGTTTAATTATAGATTTGTGTCCTTTGATTTCAACTGATGTACAGTTCTATCAATTTCGCCCATATTTGCATGTTACCATATTCTTTAGCAATCCTACCATTTTCTGCAGCGCGTCCCTTGCTATGCAACAGAATCTGTAGTACACAATCTTTCCCTTTACATGAATCAAGACTGCAGGGACGTCATACTGAACACAAACCATGGATTTACAATCATTGCTACTATAAGACTTGATGAACGTGGTGACTGCTATTTTGGCAGGGGCCTTTGGACAGAAATTTCTAAGTTTTATGTACTGAAAGTTGGCACTAAAATTGCACTGCACATAAAAGAGCCTGGTCATGAGATATATGCTAACTTCCCTGATGATATCATCTGTCCAGACTTTGTTTGAAGTAAGTGTTCTTTTCAAATATCTGCATGTTGACTTACACAGCAATATCAAAGGAATTGTGTAGTATTTAAGCAACCAATTGTTATTCCATTTTCTTACTCTATTCCTACCTACTAACTTCTAGTTACCAATACACTTTTCTATTGCCCCATTTTAACTAAATATTCCCTGTACTCCCACTTCTATCAGAAAGCGCCGCTGACGAGGAGACTCCGGAGGTGGAGAACGGGGCTGCCAACAAGCGGAGGCGGGTCGAGCAAGAACCGCAAGCGACTCCAGGAGGCCTAGACTTCATCAGCAGCCTCCCTGATGATATGTTGACAGTCATCATCTCCCTCCTCCCAATCAAATATGGGGCGCGGACAACAGTCCTTTCCCGGCGGTGGCGCCCCCTATGGCACTCCACCCCTCTCGACCTCATCAACACCCACGAGCTCTACCATGGCTATCGCAAAAGCTTGGATGCGTTCTCCCAGATCCTTGGTAGTCACAATGGCCCAACCAGAGGCCTTAGAATGGGCAAGTTCCATTCCAACGACAAGGACCGATCCAAGCTTGACGAGTGGTTCCGATCCCCCGCCCTAGATCATCTCGAGGAGCTCACTTTTGATGATGGGCATATGCGCTCGCTGCCAACGTCCGCGCTCCACCTCGCGCCCACGCTGCGTGTCGCCAAGTTCATGAACTACCATTTCCCCACCCTTAATGATGCGCCCGCTCTTATTCTACCACGACTGAAGCACCTCAAGCTCGTCACCGTCTACCTCCCAAACAGTGACATGGAGCCCCTGCTCTGCGGCTGTACTGCACTCGAGTACCTTCATCTTCAGGCGATCAATGGGTTGAGTAGCTTCCACATCACCTCCATGACTCTCCGGACTATTTATGTGTGTTGCTGGTGCTGCAAGAAGACATCACAAAATGTGTACCATGGTATGGTCATTGAGGACACACTTTCACTAGAGAGATTACTTGTAGTTGATCAAGAAGGTCCAACAAGAATCAATGTAATTTCTGTGCCGAAATTGACAGTGGTGGGCTACTCGTCTGAGAAATACTCCGAACTTGTTATTGGATCCACACCCGTTCAGGTACAATAGCCGCCTTCTACCTCTCCTTCTAGAAATTCACATTATTTCTAATTTTGAAGATGTATGTTCGTATGTCATCCAAAAAATGATTCTGACAAGCTTGACCTCAAAACTACGCAAAGTGAAGGTCTTGGCACTAGAATCTATCGGCCTCAACCTGGACCAAGTTGTCAGTTTCCTGAGATGCTTTCCGTGCCTCGAGAAGCTATATATTGAGGTGATGTTCCTTTCCTGTTAAATGTTAACCATAAGGGAGTTCAATTTTGACACCTTTTTCCAAGTTTACAATGGCAATGTACTATGATTTCTGAAGGATTTTTGGAGGATTTCAGTACATACATGTTCCCCCCCCCATATTGGTTGCTTGATCCATATGGTTACAATCCATAAGCATTTCTTCTTTGGATTCATCTGTACTAGTTTTCTTAGGGAACTTTTCATCCACTCCAACCTCTTGTGAAGAAGGCTACATTTTTCTAGATTGTAATCAAATCCCCATGTTAATCATGTCGGATCGAAGATGGCACGTTAGTGCATTTTACAAATCCTGCAAACCGAATACGCCTGTAGTAGTGTTCAAAACTGCATGTAGGCACTAACACGTTTTCTTCTTTTGCAGATAAGATTAGGCCCGGTGGTGGATAATGTGATACAATATAACAATCACATCGAATGCCTAGATCTGCATCTCTCAGAAATTACTTTGAACTCCTACCGAGAGACCTTACCGGAGATTATATTCGCCAGGTTCTTTGTTGTCAGAGCAAGGGTGCTGAAGGTAATGAGGTTTGCTATACATTTATTTCGCAAAAATGAATGGTTTGTTGATCAGCGTCGGCGGCTGCGGCAGAATGGAACAGGCTCCGAAAAAGCTGAATTTCATTTTGGAACTTCAGATGACAGAGTAATCGGAAGTCATCGTGTCAACCCCATACATGACTTCTCAGTGGCTGACCCCTTTGCAAAAATTATGTGGTTTCGAAACCAGCCTTACAAGTGGTAATATTAGTTTGAACCTCTCTTATATCCATGTTCAGCGGATCAGCGTGGGCGTTTGCAACAGATGAGCTGAATTTCATTTCTAATATCAGTTTGAACCTTGTAATCTTCGAATTTGAGCCATATAACTCTGGAATTTGAACCTTGTAATATTTCGAGCTTTTGTGGTACAATCATTGAAATGGCATCGTATGAGACTCGTATATTGGTAGCACTATTTTGACCTTAATATGCAATGGACTTAGATTTTATTAACCATTCTCGAATGTGTCTACCTCGTCGATCTCATAGCACACGATCTGTATAGCTAACTCGACTGCGATCTTCGACATTATTGCACATAGTTGGTTTCTTCAACCATGTGCCCTGTAGAGCGCAGAATTAATTATCACACTCGAGTGTCCATCATCACCCTTCTGTGTAACTTTGACCTCATCACCCATGGGTAAACTTATGACCGAAGTCATTCCACACACTTCGTTTTTACAAAGCTTTTTGCCAATAAACGCCCATGATTTGTCCCTCTTCTAGCAGACGCGTGGCCAAACTAGCCGGACGGGAAGCTTGCGCGGTTGCGCGGGAACAGGCTCACCAACGATACATTTGGCGCCTCTTCGTGCCCATGCGTGGTCAAACTAAACGCGTGCGGTGTTCTCATGCGTGCACTGGAATCCTCCGCTATGAACACGGTGACAAGACGTGACAATTACAGGCCGGCCGGCCCCCATTTATTACAGTGGCCATTTAACCCTTGTGTCTCTTCAACCTTTTGATCGCGCCCCACTATTGCAAGAAGCACACCCACCACGACAAATTCTTAGAGGGTTTCCTGCGCGGCTCCAATGGCGCTCCGAGCGGCTGCCGATGACGAGCAGCAGTTACCATGCATGCCGTGGTGGACACCCACAGAAGGTTCATGGAGCTCTCGGTGGTGTACACCAACAACCCGGTCTGGGTGGAGCACTGCATCCACATCATGGAGCTGTTGCTTGCTGAGGAGAAGTACAAGGTGGTCGGGTTCGACCTCGAGTACACCCTTGCTCGTGTCGGGTCTCGTCCCAAGGTCGCCGTCGCCCAGATGTGTGTGCGCAATCATGTCCTCATCTACCACTACTGCCTGGCCACAAGGCCTTGCGAGTGTTTCGCCCGGTTTGTCAACAACCCCACTACATGTTCGCTACGTTGGACATCACCAACGATGTAAAGGTGCTCAAGAATTCGGGCATCGCCTGCCCGAATCTTGTCGACATCCAGGGCCAATACAAGATCTAGGGCAGCAACGAGCATGAGAAGGACTCACTGGTTCACCTCGCCGAGGCCATCATCGACCCCTACTACAGAGACATGAAGGATTCCTGCAACAAGGACAAGCATGCCTGGCACTCGGCCTGGATGGAGAAACTCGACAAAGCTCACGTTGTGTACGCGGCCAAGGAGGCGTACATGAGCTACGAGATGTACATGCGGATCGTTGACATGAGGAAGTGCCCCTTTCCCCAAAACGGCCAGGGATCCAGCCGGAAGCAGAGCAATGGCAAGCGTTGTCGCAACAAGAAGTAGATGATTAGATCCTCGTTTCTCCTAGTTTAGTATGCATGTAATTGCTTACTTTGGTGTGTGGAAATGTTATGTGTGTAGTCACTTGTGTAATTGTATGCTTAATTTGGTTATGCAATGCTTTCTTTTTAAGTATATATGTTGATGCTCTGTAGACAGAGCGTAGATGTTGTTTGTGCGGACAGAGCAAATCACATCGCACACGGACAGGACAATGGAACCCGTCGGTGATGTTTTCATCAATCACTCACAATTGCATACTAGCAATCATTTGCTCACAACACACACGGCTTGTTAACAGGAATCGTCTGTGTTGTTATCGGTCTTCCCACACATTTCCGATTGCAGACCTGTTTGCCGCGTATCACACACATCTTGTTAAGTTGAACCGTTTCTGTTCTCTTGGCTCAACACAAACAATTCATCCAAGTGAACTGTATGCCGCATATCGCACACACATTCATCGGGCTTACCGTTTCTTTTGTGTTGCCTAATCACAAATAGTTCATCTGAGTGAACTATATGCCGTATATCGCACACACCTTCATCTGGCTGCCCATTTCTGTTGTTTCGCCTCATCACAGACGGTTTATCAGGGTGAACTGTATGCCGTATATTGCACACACCTTGATCTGGCTGCCCATTTCTGTTGTTTGTATCATCACAAACAATTCGTAGGGATCAATTGTATGCCCAGCATCGCACACACATCTAAAATCTGAACCATGTTTGATGTATCCACCATCGCAAACGTTTTGCATCTTTTTTGATGGTTTTTTTACATCACCGTTTGCGATTAATGCATCGCACACAGTTTCGTCGAAGGGTCTCTAATTGTAGTGTCGCGTTAGCAGCATCCTGCAGTAGTGACGCTGACGGCATTGGCGAAGCCCGTCGAGGGGACCGAGTGGTGGCTCACCGGGGTCTATGGGCCTTAGGGCATTGACGCTAAGGTGGAGTTCATGCAAGAGTTGCTCGATATCCGAGACTTACATATCGGCTCCTGGACGGAGGTCAGGGATTTTAATCTCTTAGTCAACCCCGAGGACAAGAGCAATGATGCGGTGAATCATAGGATGATGGCCAGGTTTAGGTCCAAGATCAATCGTCTTGAGCTTCAAGAGCTATACTTAAATGGGAGGAGATACACATGGTCAAATGAGCGACAGAGGCCCACGCTCGAAAAGATCGACAGCGTGTTTGCTTCTAGTTGCTGGGAGGACCTCCACCCGGTGTGCCTCCTCACGGCCATGAGGTTGGCAGTTTTAGACCATTGCCCCCTCTTAGTGGTCTTACACGCGGATATTGCGATGGGCAAGCGGTTACGATTTGAGGCATTCTGGCCCAAGGCGGAGGGGTTTCTAGAGACCGTCGAGGCGGCTTGGCACTTGGTTACCGGGACAGGGAACACTTTTGTAGCGTTGGACAATAAACTGCAGGCCACCGCCAAGGCCCTACAAGGTGGAGTGACCAGTGGATCGGCAACACTAAGTTGCAAACCTGGATCGCCCTCGAGGTCATTGTGAGGCTGGATCAAGCCATGGACAATAGAGTGCTCTCGAGGGAGGAACATGGCCTGCGCAAACTATTGAAGAAGAAGTTGCTTGGGCTCGCATCGCTATAGCGCATGATAGCGCGACAGAGATCGCGGATGCTCCAGTTAAAGGATGGGGAGGCAAACACGGCGTACTTCCACAGACAGGCATGCCATAGGCAGAGGAAGAATGCCATTCTGACACTGCAGGCTGATGGCCGTGTGCTGACTAGCCAGGATGAGATCGCAACGGAAGTGGATTCGTACTACTCCAGGTTGTTTGGGTTGGCCCCGGAGCAGGAATTTGCGCTAAACATGGACACTTCGGGGCTGAGATAACCCACAAGTATAGGAGATCGTTTGTAGCCCTTTTCGATAAATAGGAGTGTCAAACCCAATAAGTAGCTAAAGGTAGAACAAATATTCCCTCAAGTTCTATCGACCACCGATACAACTCTACGCACGCTTAACGTTTGCTTTACCTAGAACAAGAATAAAACTAGAAGTACTTTGTAGGTATGAAGGGATAAGTTTGCAAGGTAATAAAGAACATAAAAATAAAAAGTAGGTGATGTTCTAATTGAAGTACAATTAAATTAGTATAGCGAGTGTGGATTAATAGTGGTAGGATTTGCGGAATTTTCCCTAGGCAATTGACTACGTTACTAGACCGATAGCAAGTTTTTATGTGGGAGAGGCCACTGCTAGCATGTCATCCCTTACTTGGAATTCTTATGATTGAAACTATTAGCAAGCATCAGCAACTACTAACATTCATTAAGGTAAAACCCCAACCATAGCATTAAGATATATATATTGGTCCCCCTTCAATCCCGTATGCATCAATTTCTATGGTAGGAAGAAGCTTCTGTCACCCTTGCCCTCCAATGCATAGTCCTATCAACATGCAACTAACCCTATGGTGTGATTCACACACACTCTCATGTGATGGGCACCAAAGGACAGCAACATAACCACAAGCAAATTAAACCAATCATAGCAATTCACCAATTACTGGTAGGACAACAAAAATCTACACAAGGATCATAGGATGGCAACATATCATTGGATAATAATATGAAGCATAAAGCACCATGTTCAAGTAGAGGGTACAGTGGGTTGCGGGAGAGTGGACCGCTGTAGATAGATGGGGGAAGGTGATGAAGATGTTGGTGAAGATGACGGAGTTGTCGGAGTAGATCGTCGTCACACGATGATTGCCCCGGCGGTGTTCCGGCGCCACCGGGAGAGAGGGGGAGAGAGCCCCCTCCTCCTTCTTCTTCCTTGACCTCCCCCTAGATGGGAGGAGAGTTCCCCCTCTGTTTCATGGCCTCCATGGCGGCGGAGGGGCAGGAGCCCCTCCGAGATTGGATCTCCCTCTCTGTTCTCTTCTGTTTCAGGTTCCTGTTTTCTGGCCCTTCACGTTTCTTAAATTCCTGGAGATCCGTAACTCCGATCGGGCTGAAATTTTTGCACGATTTTCCCCCATAAATTATGTTTCTTGCGGCGAAAGAAGGGCAACAACCACCTTACGAGGTGGCCACCACCCACCACCGCGCGCCTGGGGGTGCTGGCGCGCCCAGGTGTCTTGTGGAGGCCGTGGGCCTCCGTTTGCGTTGATTCCACCTCCCAAAAATCACATATATTCCAAAATAATTCTCCGTAAATTTTTATCGCGTTTGGACTTTGTTTGATATGGATATTCTGTGAAACAAAAACATGCAACAAACAGGAACTAGCACTGGGCACTGGATCAATATGTTAGTCCAATAAATCATATAAATGTTGCCAAAAATATGTGAAAGTTGTATAATATTGGTACGATGGAGACGTATCAGCATCCCCAAGCTTAATTCCCGCTCGTCCTCGAGTAGGTAAATGATAAAAAAGATAATTTTGATAATTTTTGATGTGGAATGCTACCTAGCACAATCTTGATCATATATCTAATCATGGCATGAATATTAAGACATGAGTGATTCAAAGCAATAGTCTATAATTTGACATAAAGACATTAGTACTCAGGCATGCCAACAAACAATCATGTCTTTCAAAATATCAACGCTAAAGAAAGCTTTTCCTACAAAATCATATAGTCTTGTCATGCTCCATCTTCTTAACACAAAGTATTTATTATGCACAGCCCCGATGACAAGCTGAGCAATTGGTTCATACTTTTTAACGCGCTTCAGCTTTTTCAACCCTCACGCAATACATGAGCGCAAGCCATGGACATAGCACTATGGGTGGAATAGAGTATGATGATAGGAGTAAACATAGAGAAGACAAAAAGGTAAGAAAGTCTCACATCGACGTGGCTGATCAACGGGCTATGGAGATTCCCATAAATTGATATCAATGTGAGGAGTAGGGATTGCCATGCAACGGATGCACTAAGAGCTATAAGTGTATGAAAGCTCAAACTAAAAACTAAGTGGGTGTGCACCTAACTCTATAATGAAAAATTCTCACTAGTATATGAAAGTGACAACATAGGAGACTCTCTATATGAAAAACATGGTGCTACTTTGAAGCACAAGTGTGGAATTAGCCTGCCCCTTCTCTCTTTTCTCTCATTTTTTTCCTTTTTTCTTGGGCTCTTTTTGGCCTCACTTTTTTTTCTTTTTTTATATTTGCCCGGAGCCTCATCCCGACTTGTGGGGGAATCATAGTTTCCATCATCCTTTCCTCACTGGGACATGCTCTAATAATGAATAATGATGATCATCACACTTCTATTTACTTACAACTCAATATTACAACTCGATACCTAGAATGAAGTATCACTCTATATGAATGCCTCTGGCAGTGTACCAGGATGTGCAACGATCTAGCATAGCAAAGATATCAAAAACGGACAAGCCATGGAAATATCATGCTAGCTATCTTATGATCATGCAAAGCAATATGACAATGAATGCTCAAGTCATCAAAACGGAAGCTGTGGAAGTTGCATGGCAATATATCTCGGAATGGCTATGGAAATGCCATAATAGGTAGGTATGGTGGCTGTTTTGAGGAAGTTATAATAAGGCTTATGTGTGATAGAGCGTATCATATCACGGGGTTTGGATGCACCGGCGAAGTTTTCACTGACTCTTGAGGTGAGAAAGGGCAATGCACGGTACCATAGAGGCTAGCAAATTGCAGAAAGGTAAGAGTGCGTATAATTCATGGACTCACATTAGTCATAAAGAACTCATGTACTTATTGTGAAATTTTATTAGCCCTCAAAGCAAAGTACTACTATGCATGCCCCTAGGGGGATAGATTGGTAGGAAAAGACCATCGCTCATCCCCGACCGCCACTCATAAGGAAGACAATCAATAATAAATCATGCTCCAACTTCATAGCATAACGAGAGACTATACGTGCTTGCTTCGGGAATCACAAACCTTAACACCAATATTCCTACTAACCACAACCATTTACTAGTACCTCCCACATATTATCATCTCTATATCGCAAAACTATTGCAAGGAATCAAACATATCATATTCGGTGATCCATAAGTTTTATGTAGGATTTTATGACTAACCATGCAAATGACCAATTCCCGTTGACTCTCTAAATAGATATAAGTGAAGCAAGAGATTTTAATTCTTTCTATAAAATACCATGCTCTAATAAATATAAGTGAAGCAGAAGAGCATTCTACCAATAACGGTTTTCTATATGAAGAGAAACAGGCAATCCAAACTTCAAATGATATACGTGAAGCACATGAAGCATTCTATAAAGCCATACTCAAAAGATATAAGTGAAGTGCAATAAGCATTCTATAAATCAACCAAGGACCATCTCATACCAGCATGGTACATAAAAGAAAAGTGAAAACTAAACACAAAAGACGCTACAAAATTTACACCTATCACATGAACGAAATGAAAACGAAAACATACCGATACTTGTTGAAAAAAAGATGGGATGCCTTCTGGGGCATCCCCATGCTAAGACCCTTGAGTCTCCTTGGATATTTACTTGGGGTGCCTTGGGCATCCCCAAGCATGAACTCTTGTGTAACACCCCCAGTGGTTAACTACAGTAATCACCCTTTTGATAATGCCAAGTCAGCATGATTAACAATGCATAATCATCTTTAACATCATATTGCTTTTCAACTCCTAAGTCAAAACCCAAATTTAAGTGAAAGTGGAAAATAAAAGTTGCCTGAACCTGAAAATTAAAATGTGCATCATGTTGCAAATATTCCCATAGCATTTATAAAAATGATTGCAACATTTGTTGGAATTGTAAAAGGACTCAAACAACAAGGAACAGCAGCAACATAACACTGTTTAATCCTTTTTCAATTTAAATAAAATCCAAACAAAAAGATATGGACCCCAAACCAATTTCTAGCAGTGACAGATAATGCACTGTAAATAAGGAAGCAAAGTCTCTATTTTACAAAAGTCTTTTGGAATAAAAATAAAAGAGAAAAAAGAAAAGGAAAATAAATAATATAAAAAAAAAGGAAAAAGGAAAAGCCCCCCCCCCACTGGGCCGTGGCCCAGCTGGGCCGGCAGGCCAACAGGCCGGCCCACCAGCGCCCATAACCCCCCCTCACCCCCAAACCCTAACCCCGAACACCCCCACTATCCCCCCCCACCCGATTCCCCACCTCTCCTCCCTCTCGCCCGCGCGCCTGACGGCGCCGCCCGACGCCGCGCCGCCTGGCCGCACGCCGTCCCGTCGCCGCCCTACGTCGCCTCCTCGACCCCGATGCGCCGCCTCCCCGCCGTCGCGTTCCCCTGCATCGGGCCTCCCCTTCAACGCGGGTGAGCAAACCCCCGTCGTGACCTCGCCGTTGTCGCGCCGCCCGCCGTGGTCCCGCTCGCCGGCCGTCCTCAGCGCGCGCCCACAAGCCGCGTCCACTCCCCGCGCCGCTCGCGCGCTGCTTCGCCCCGCGCCGCGCCTCCGCTCGCGCCGCCCGCTGTGTGCTGCCGCTCGCCCCCGCCTCCCCCTGCCGCGCCGCGTCACGCCGCGCTGCCCCGCCTCCGGCCACCGCCCCGCGCGCGCTGCTCGCGGCCCCGCTGCCGCCGCCCGCGCGCCCGTCGCCGCCCACCCCCGCGTCGCCGCGCCCCTGCCGGTGCTCGGGCACGCGCCCGTCGGGCGACGCCGCGCCCGCACCCGTCGCCCACGCCCGCTAACGTCCCTGGGCCACTGACCACGGGGCCCCACGCCCCTTTTTCCTAAATAATAAAAAGGGAAAATATTAACTAAATAAAAATAAAAATAATTAGTTAATTAAATAATTAATTAGTGAATTAATTAATTTAATTAATTAGTCTAATTAATTAGTGAATTAATTAATTTAATTAATTAGTCTAATTAATTAGTTAGTTTAATTAAGCAGTAATTAATTAACTTAACCCTAATGACTGCTGACATCAGCATGATGTCATGCTGATGTCATCAGTTACTATTCTGGATAATTCGAAATTAAATAATAAAAATAAATTCAGAAAATTAATAAAATCTTTAGAAAATCATATAAAATAATCCGTAGCTCAGATCGAAAAACTTTGAACATGAAAGTTGCTCAGAACGACGAGACGAATCTGAAAACGCGGTCCGTTTGTCCGCCACACGTCTCTAACTATCCGAACATGGAACCGTTCCCCTCCGGTCATCTGTTTGACAAATGCCCGGATCCGGGAAAACATTCCCGGATGGATTCCTCCTTCCTTAGTGACATACAACCATATGTTAGGACACACCCGGCACTGCGTATTATCATGTCGTACTTTGTGTTGCTCAAGTTTGCTCTATATTTATACTGTTTCCTCCCCCTCTTCTCTCTCGGTAGACCCTGACACCGACGTCGTCCCCGAGATCGACGCAACTCAGGAGCCCGACGCCATCGTTGACGATCCCTCTCTCTCTTGCCAGAGCAACCAGGCAAGCCCCCCTTTGATCATCCCGATATCGCCCATTCTATATTCTCATGCTTGCATTAGAATTTGCTACTGTTACTGTTTGCTCCTATTCTGATGCATAGCCTGTTTATTGTAACCTGCCATTGATACTTACCTGCTTATCCTAAACTGCTTAGTATAGGATGGGTAGAGACCCACTAGAGGACCCCACTTTGATCCTTGTTGCCCCGCTGGATTATCAGAAGACCCGATCAACGGGATTGAAGACCTGTGACTTTACTGCTGAACCTTGATAGAGACGGGTCGGCCCCGAAGGGGGGCCCGAGGAAGTTACTTTTACTACAGGACTGAAGGGACAGGCGGTACCACCCAGTAGAGGTGGACCTGAGTTCCCGACAGTCTTTTACGAGACGGGTTGACCTGGATGGTGCCCGAGTGATGAATACGAGGCGCGGCCGGGCATTCTTAGCCCTTGCAGCAAGTCCTCGAGACGGGGCGACGGGGTCACATCTTTCGTGAGTCTCTGCTCGTTTTCCGCAAGCCCCTAGGCCACTTACGATTTGGATATTTGATCCGAGCAGGCCTCTGGTCTGATAGCACTAACCATCACGTGGGCTTAGTATGGGCGTTTTGCATCGTAGCATCAGCCGAAAGTTCTGTCAGACATCCAGTTCAGCATTGCGGCCGGGACGGACCGGCGCCCCCCTGGTGCCTGGCTTCCCCCTGCACGCAACGACTCGGAGTGCACAGGGCGATGGCCCAAGACCTCTGAGCGCTTAGGATGTAGACCGACGGGGACCTCTCTGCTGAGCTGTAGGTCGGGTTGCGATGTGTTGTTTGGCCGAGGCCGGGCATGACCCAGGAAAGTGTGTCCGGCCGGAGTTAAGCGAGCGTGATGGGTAAGTTGGTGCACCCCTGCAGGGAAGAACACTTCTATCGATAGCCGGTCCTACGGTAAAGGACACTCGGAGTTGTATCCCGATCGGTACAACTAGAACTGGTTACCCGTGATGATACCTGGATATGTGGCTCTGGGATTGCTTCTCGTAGGGAGTCGAGAAGGGATCTCAGGACGAGGTTTGATGACTTTATGGCTCTGGGATTGCTTTCTCGCAGGGAGTCGAGAAAGGATCTCTGGGTGAGGTTGATAGTATTACTGCTACATTATATGGTATTGTTCTACTCTCTCCTATTGCTGCAAGACCGTTGAAGATGCTAGTCTTCGATAGGACTAGGCCCTCCTCTCTATTCTGGCATTTCTGCAGCCCAGTCCACATATACAGCCTCCCTTTGATAATGTTGCATATGTAGTGTAGATCCTTGCTTGCTGAGTACTTCAGAGTACTCACGGTTGCTTTGCTTTCTTTTTCCCCCATGTCAGTTCGTCGTGACCAGATGACGGAGCCGCTGAGACAGCTACCCCCGCCGACGTTCGACTACTACTACTACCCCGAGGATGGCTTCTGCTACGAGTTGGCTGTCGACCAGGAGTAGGTTCGGAGGGTCCCAGGCAGGAGGCCTACGCCTTTCGATCGTAGTGTTTTATTTTGCCCCGCCTTTCTAAAGGCCTTTCTGTTTCTCTTTTATATCTGTACTCAGATATCTGATGCTTCCGCTGACGCTTGTATGCCATCGAGCTATGTATTCGAGCCCTCGAGGCCCTGGCTTGTAATATAAAGCTTGTATGACTTTATTTATGTTTTAGAGTTGTGTTGTGATATCTTCCCGTGAGTCCTTAGGCTTGATCGTGTGCATTTGCGTGTATGATTAGCGCGCGATCGGGCCGGGGGCGTCACAAGTTGGTATCAGAGCCGACTGCCTGTAGGAATCCCCTTTCCAACTCCTTGGCCGAAGTTGAGTCTAGAAACCGGAAAACTGTTTTACTAACTTGGCTGTGTGGCTTACGGGCCCACGTCGCCAATTGGGTGGTATTAGGATCTTTTACTCCTCGACCTTTACTCTGGGACTCTGACCTCTCTTCTATTCGGGTTAAATGATTTTACTAACTCCAACATTAGGCTCTCGTGATCACATCCACCCGGAGTTCTGAAAATATCCCCCCTTGCTTCAAGATTTTGGGCCAGGTTCTGCATACAGGATCCTTTTATCGAGGGCACCCTGTGTTGTCACTTGCAGATTCCTCGCTCCATCAGTTTTCTCCGACGTTGATGTAGCCTTTGCTATGTCTCGTTGTGTACTTCCTTACCGTGTGCCTGCGCGCCGCCTAGTTGTCTAGCCTTCTCTTCTCAGCTGTCGTAATGCCGGTTCGTAATCGAGACTATGTGTGGATTTGAATGTCTGGTGTGACTATGATGAAGTATCTATTGCACTTCCTTCTGTCGTGCGTGTTACTTCATGAATAATTCCATACATATGCAGTTTTACTTGCTAAACTGCCCCTGTTGATTTGGCAGGATGGCTGACGATCCTCCACCTTCACCTTATATTGCCGCAATGATGCAGCAGTTTGAACTGAACCGTCAGGTTATGGCCGGGATATTGGCTCAGTTCCCAACTCAGAATGCTCCAATAACTCTGCCAGAATTCGTGCGCCTCAACCCGTCTGTTTTCCGCAGCTCCACCAATCCTATGGATGCTGATGATTGGCTTCGTGACATCATGTTTGAAATGGAGTCAGCTGATGTTGCCCCTGACAGTTACGTCACCTTTGCGACATTCCACCTGAAGGGTCCAGCTGCTCAATGGTGGGAAAGTCACAAGAGTATTATGCCTGCTGAATCTGTACTCACTTGGCAAGAAGTCCAATCAGCTTTTCGTGCACGGTACATTCCTCAAGGTCTGATGGACCAGAAGAAACAGGAGTTCCGCAAACTCTCTCAGGGTAAAATGACTGTGGATGAATATCAGAGGAAATTTCTCGAATTGTCCCGCTATGCTGAAGATGACGTCTGCACTGAAGCCCGCAAGCAGGATAAATTCCGTGAAGGACTCCGTACTGACATAAAACTCGCACTTGCAGTCCTTGATTGCACAGACTTCGCAATGCTTGTCAGCAAATCTTTCCAAATTGAAACAGCTCTGACTGAATGCCAGGAGTCGCTCAAACGCACTCGTGAAGTAGGCTCATCTTCGGGTCAGCCTGTTCAGAAACGTCGAGTCTCGATCCCACACAATGTTTACCACCGACCTGCTCCAACCCCAAGGCCGTCATATGTTGCACCTCGCCTGCCTTCACCGCCGAGACAACTAACGGTTCATGATGGACCGCCTAATGTTATGGCTTCTCCTCAGGATGCACCATGTCCCCCTGATGGTCGTACGAAGGGCCATCGAACCCATCGATGCAGAAATCGTAAGGCCAGGATGTCTGCTATGGACCGAGGCCAGGTCACTCACGTCAAAATGGGAGAAGCTCGTGAGTCTCCAAAAATCGTGATGGGAACTCTGTCAGTTAATTCAGTTACAGCTTCTGTTCTCTTTGATTCCGGGGCATCACATTCCTTTGTGTCTCAACAATTTGCTCAGCGACATGAGCTACCTCTAGAGTTATTGCCCACACCATTAGAGATTATCACTCCCCGTTCCAGGTGGCAAACCAAGATGGTAAGTCACAACAATCAGATAAAAATTGAAGGGTTGATGTTCTCTGCTTCCCTTATTGCTCTTGGACCTTCCGACATAGACATCATTCTCGGTATGGACTGGTTGACCGCCCACAATGCTTTGATTGACTGTGCCACTAAGAAAGTCTAGCTCACTCACCCTTCTGGCCAGACAGTCAAATACTCAGCCCGAATAGCTCAAGATGCTGAGAGCCAGATTTATGTTCTGAATGCATTGAATGCCTCACCTCTTGAAGGCATCGAGGACGTTCCAGTTGTTCGTGATTTTCAAGACGTCTTTCCAGAAGAGCTTCCAGGAATACCCCCTGCTAGAGCTGTTGAGTTTGTCATTGACTTGAAACCAGGCACTACTCCTATTGCGAAGCGTCCTTATAAGATGCCTCCGCATCATCTTCTCGAGCTTAAGGAAGAAATCGACACATCACTTAAGAAAGGTTTCATCCGCCCCAGTTCCTCTGCTTGGGGAGCACCTTCACTCTTCGTTAAGAAGAAGGATGGAACTAACCGATTGGTTCAGGATTATCGGCCCATTAACCAAGCCACCATTCAGAATAAATATCCGCTTCCTCGGATCAATGATTTGTATGATCAACTTACTGGATCATCGGTATTCTCTAAACTTGATTTGAGGTTGGGTTACCATCAGATCCGTGTTCGTGAAGAGGATATTCCGAAGACTGCATTTGTTACTCGCTATGGTTCTTATGAGTACACTGTCATGTCATTTGGCTTAACAAATGCTCCAGCCACATTCTCCCGTCTAATGAATTATATCTTCATGGATTATCTCGACAAATTCGTCGTGGTATATCTGGATGATATTCTGGTTTATTCGAAGAATAAAGGAGAACATGCTGAACACCTCCGACTTGTACTGGAAAGGCTCCGAGAACACCAGTTGTATGCCAAGTATTCCAAATGTGAATTTTGGCTTTCTGAAGTAACTTACCTCGGCCATGTGATTTCCAAGGATGGCATTGCCGCTAACCCAGAACGAGTTCAGGCTATTCTGGACTGGACTCCTCCGAAGAACGTCAAGGAAGTGAGAAGTTTTCTCGGCCTCGCAAGCTATTGCCGTCGTTTTGTCGAGAATTTCTCAAAGATTGCTAAGCCTTTGACTGATCTGCTTCACAAGGGCGTTAAGTTTGAATGGACAGAAAAATGTCAGGAAAGTTTTCAAACACTCAAAGACAAGCTAACTTCTGCTCCAGTTCTTGCTCCTCCAGATTCTCGCAAAGACTTCGTGATCTATTGTGACGCATCCCGTGAAGGATTAGGCTGTATCCTAATGCAAGAGCGTAAAGTGATTGCTTATGGCTCTCGTCAATTGCGCCCACATGAAGAGAATTATCCGGTACATGATCTAGAACTAGCTGCTGTCATCTATGCACTGCAGTTGTGGCGACATTACCTTCTCGGTAATCGTTGCGAGATATACACGGATCATAAAAGTCTGAAGTACTTGTTCACTCAGCCATCTCTGAACCTCCGTCAGCAAAGATGGATGGAGACCATTGCAGACTATGATTTGGGTATTTCTTATACCCCTGGCAAAGCTAATGTAATGGCTGATGCCTTAAGCCGCAAGTCCTATTGCGACAACCTCATGGTTAGGCGAGCTCAACCTCGTCTTTTTTGAAGAACTGTGCAAGATGAATCTGCGTATTGTTCCACAGGGTTCTCTTAATAACCTTGTGATACAACCTGATCTTGAGAAAGCTGTTAAGAATGCGCAAGCTAGAGATGCTGAAGTTGATCTGATGAAGAAAGATCTTCACCTTGAAAAGTACAGGGATTTCTCGCTGTCTGAAGATGGAACCCTGTATTTCAGAAACCGCATTGTCATACCTCGCTTCGAGCTTATGACTGACAAAGTCATGAAGGAAGCACATGATACCCCGTTGTCTATTCATCCGGGTAGCACCAAAATGTATCGTGATCTCCGTCAAAGGTACTGGTGGTCTAGAATGAAGCAGGACATTGCTCGTTATGTTGCTGAATGTGATGTGTGTCGTCGCGTTAAAGCAGAACATCAGAAGCCTGCTGGAATCCTGCAACCGTTGCCTATTCCTCTATGGAAATGGGATAAGGTTCAGATGGATTTCATTACAGGACTTCCCAGGTCACAGAAGGGTCACGACGCTATTCTTGTCGTCGTCGACCAACTCTCCAAAGCAACAAATTCTTCAATTTGTTCAATATCATAGTAATTATAAACACCCTTAGCATAAGAAGATACGATTCCATGATCACTAAACTCACATTGGAAGGGAAGGTGTTTCTTAGGGTCTTCAGAACAACAAGTAAAATCATGTATTTCACATAAATTCCAAGCATAGCATTGCAAACAACTAATTTGATGCTGTAAAAGTTTCCCTTTTTGAGATAAGCGGTGTCGCACAAAATGAGCATGCTCATTTAATGATTTTCCCTCAACTAAGCTAGTTGGGTTTTCAGCACGAGCACATAGGGATCGAAGATGATCCAAGTAGAAAGCTTCAGCAGTATGATAGATTTTGGGTGGTTCTTCAACCATTGGTTTAGTAGGTACAACTATTTTTTTTGGTATTTTGTGTTTCCTACCCATAACTAGAGATAGAAAACAACTTAGAATAGAAAATAAAAACTACTAAGTGATAAAGCAAACAAGCACACACGAGAATATTCACCCTACGCTATTGCTCCCCGGCAACAGCGCCAGAAAAAGGTCTTGATAACCCACAAGTATAGGGGATCGTTTGTAGCCCTTTTCGATAAATAAGAGTGTCGAACCCAACGAGGAGCTAAAGGTAGAACAAATATTCCCTCAAGTTATATCGACCACCGATACAACTCTACGCATGCTTAACGTTTGCTTTACCTAGAACAAGAATAAAACTAGAAGTACTTTGTAGGTATGAAGGGATAAGTTTGCAAGATGATAAAGAACGTAAAAATAAAAAGTAGGTGTTGTTCTAATTAAAGTACAATTAAATTAGTATAGCGAGTGTGGATTAGTAGTGGTTGGATTTGCAGAATTGTTCCAAAGCAAGTGACTACATTACTAGACCGGTAGCAAGTTTTTATGTGGGAGAGGCCACTGCTAGCATGTCATCCAATACTTGGAATCTATGCACTTATGATTGAAACTATTAGCAAGCATCCGCAACTACTCATGTTCATTAAGGTAAAACCCAACCATAGCATTAAGATATATATATTGGTCCCCCTTCAATCCCGTATGCATCAATTTCTATGGTAGGAAGAAGCTTCTGTCACCCTTGCCCTCCAATGCATAGTCCTATCAACATACAACTAACCCTATGGTGTGATCCACATGCGCGCTTATATGATGGGCACCAAAGGATAGCAACATAACCACAAGCAAATTAAACCAATCATAGCAATTCACCAATTACCGGTAGGACAACAAAAATCTACTCAAGCATCATAGGATGGCAACATATCATTGGATAATAATATGAAGCATAAAGCACCGATGACCCACAAGTATAGGGGATCAATCATAGTCCTTTCGATAAGTAAGTGTCGAACCCAACGAGGAGCAGAAGGAAATGACAAGTGGTTTTCAGCAAGGTATTTGCTGCAAGCATTGAAATAGTCGGTAATAGGTAGTTTGATAGCAAGATAATTTGTAACAGAGAAATAATGATAAAGGTAGATAAAGTGCAGCAAGGTAGCCCAATCCTTTTGTGACATAGGACATGCCAAAATGGTCTCTTATAATAAGCAAAGCGTTCTTGAGGGCACACGGGAATTTCACCATGTCACATTCATCATGTTGGTTTGATTCGTGTTCGCTACTTTGATAATTTGATATGTGGGTGGACCGATGCTTAGGTGCTGTTCTTACTTGAACAAACCTCCTATTTATGATTAACTCCCTCGCAAGCATCCGCAACTATGAGAAAAGTATTAAGATAAAATCTAACCATAGCATTAAACTTTTGGATCCAAATCGGTCCCTTACGAAGTAGCACATAAACTAGGGTTTAAGTTTCTATCACTCTAGAAACCCATCATCTAATAACTACTCCACAATGCATTCCCTTAGGCCCAAATATGGTGAAGTGCCATGTAGTCGATGTTCACATGACACCACTAAGGGAATCACATCATACATATCATCAAAATATTGAACACATATCAAGTTCACATGATTACTTGCAACATGACTTCTCTCGTGACCTCAAGAACAAAAGTAACTACTCACAAATGATAATCATGCTCAAGATCAGAGGGGTATTAAATAGCATAATGGATCTAAACATATAATCTTCCACCAAATAAATCATATAGTAATCAACTACAAGAAGTAATCAACACTACTAGTCACCCGCAGGTACCAATCTGAGGTTCCGGTACAAAGATTGAACACAAGAGACGAACTAGGGTTTGAGAGGAGATGGTGCTGTTGAAGATGTTGATGGAGATTTCCCGCCCAAAGATGGGAGAGTTGTTGGTGATGACGATGGCGATGATTTCCCCTCCGGAAGGGAAGTTCCCCTGGCTGAATCGCTCCGCCAGAGGGCAAAAGTGCTCCTGCCCAAGTTTCGCCTCGAGACGGCAGCGCTTCGTCCCGAAAGTCCTCTCATTTTTTCTAGGTCAAAATGACCTATATACCAGAAGATGGGCACCGGAGGTGGGCCAAGGAGGGCACAACCCACCAGGGCGCGCCTGGGGGCCCAGGCGCGCCCTGGTGTCTTGTGCTCAGCAAGGTGGCCCCCTCCGGTAGTTATTTGCTCCAGTATTTTTTATATATTCCACAATTCTCCGTAAATTTTCAGCGCATTTGGAGATGTGCAGAATAGGTAACTCTGACGTAGCTTTTTCAGGTCCAGAATTCCAGCTGCTGGCATTCTCCCTCTTTGTGTAAACCTTGCATATTATGAGAGAAAAGGCATTAGAAATACTCCAAAACACATTATTATGCATAAAAACATTATAAATAATAGTAGGAAATCATGATGCAAAATGGACATATCAACTCCCCCAAGCTTAGACCTCGCTTGTCCTCAAGCGAAGAACCGATATCGAAAAACATGTCCACATGCTTAGAGAGAGAGAGGTGTCGATAAAAACAAAATACGGACATAGAAGCATCATGATTATTATTATTATAGCAGCAAAGAGCTCTAACATAAAACTTTATCACACAACTTTTATCATATAACTTCTCATGAACAAGTAACAATTCATCACAAAATTGAAGTATAAAGCATAAATTCTATTGAAAACCAACAAACTATGTTCTCAGTCTAGTTTGCAACTACAATTCATCATAATTTCAGGAAGGGTCACGTATCGGAGCCTTTTGGCAAGTCCACATACTCAACCATCATATAATTTTCTATGATTGCCATCACTCATAGCATACCCATGAACAAAAGGTTTCAACTGGACACATAGAAAGATAGGGGCTTATAGTTTCGCCTCCCAACGTATTCACCTCAAGGGTGATGTCAACAATAATAACTCATGCCTACTCATATCCAAATGGATATATGTTCCTAGATCTTTCCTCACCACATGATGCTTGGGAAAAGAGAAAATAAAAAGGAATAGGGAAGAAAACTTTGACTCTTACATAAAAGTAAATGCATAAAAGTAAAAGATAGGCCCTTCGCAGAGGAAAGCAGAGGTTGTCATGCGCTTATTTGTTTGCGTGCCAAATCCCTTAATGCAAAAGAACGTCACGTTATATTGCCCCTTATGATGACAACCTTTATTATGCAGTCTGTTGCCTTTATTACTTTGCCATCACAAGTTCGTACAACGCACAATTTTCTCTTACACTAAATGATCCAACGCATTTAGAAGCAATATTTATTGCCTTATTGCACCGATGATAACTTACTTGAAGTTTCTTACTCAATCCATAGGTAGGTATGGTGGACTCTCAAAATAAGATTTTGGGTTTAAGGGTTTTTGGATGCATAAGTAGTATCTCTACTTAGTGCGGAATTTTTGGCTAGCAAAGATATTAAGCAAGAACCACATGTTGAAGGATATATGACAATATAACTTCTATGTGAATACGAACAAAAATAAATCATTCCGTTGTCTTCCTTGTCCAACGTCAACAATTTTGACATATAATATTTAATGGGGGCTCACAATCATAAAAGATGTCCAAGATAGTGTATTTGCATGTGAATCTTCTCTTCCCTTATTAATTCTTTCATGAGTTGCATCATTGACCAATGCTATGTTTGTCAATCTCCAACAAGTTTTACTACTTATACTTTTCCTTATGTGATGTCATTACTTACCATAAGATTAGCATATGATCTTTTCCATTTATTTCCCTTTCTTTTTATTGGAACATAAGAGTAAAGAAACAAAACTCAAACTACACTTTATTATATATCTCGCAACACGATTACATTGATAGGTAGATCACTAAGCAAGCACTCAAAAAGAAAGGATCAAACTAAACTTTTATTCAACTAAATCACAGGATAACTAAAGATCGAACTAAAATAGATAAAGGCAAAGATAGTGGTGGTGATACGATACCGGGGCACCACCCCCAAGCTTGGCACAAGCCAAGGGGAGTGCCCATACCATGAACTTAAGTCTCCTTTGGTGGTGAAGATGATGATGGTGGTGGTGATGAGGTAGTAAGGAGCTTATCCTCCGGTTTCCATGGTAGCGGTTCACCATCATAAGAGGAAGCGTAAGTCTCGTGAGTCCTGCAACTGGCAGCCAAACTCATACCTTTAATTCTTGCCTCATATTCAAAGACTTGATTTTGGAGATCATAGATTTGGCTTTGCAAAAAGTTGATTTGCTCATTGAGGGTGAAGACAACGTCCTTCATGGACCGGCCATCCACCTTATGATCACGGGTAAAATCCGTAATCATGAGGTGATTGGCATTGAGTCCATACTCCACCATCCCCTTGCACTTGAAGACCTCCTGCTCCACGGCCTCGAGCCTCACCTCCATGGTTCCCTTTCCCTTGGGCCCTTGGACATCTCGGATGTGGAGCATCCCCTCATGCATCTCGATGGTTTGAGGGTGCTTCATCACCTCTGGCAAGTAAGGGTTGATTACCCTTTCGAAGAACTTGTCCGTGGAGGAATTGGGAGCGGCCATGGCGATCTAGATATGTCAGAAAACAGCAAGAAAGAAGAACAGAAGATTTCTCCACGATACGGTGGTCAATATGTTCAGGGAGTATATAAAGATTTTTTATCTTGGGAAACAAGCAAACGGTAGGAAAACAGAGTCGGGAAAGTTCCCGAGGTGGGCACAACCTACCTGGGCGCGCCAGGGGGCCCAGGCGCGCCCTGGTGTCTTGTGCCCTCCTCAGTTGCCTTCCTGATTGTTTCTTATTTTCCTAATTTTTGTAATATTCCAAAACTGACAAAAAACATTTTTGCGGATTTTTCGGAGTCCGTTTACTTACCGTATCACGTACCTCCTCTTTTTTAGTATTCTGGAGTGTTCCGGAAGGTTTCTTTTATGTGTTCCTCCGGTGTCATGGTTTGAATAATATTGCTTTCAACATTAATAGGCGTACCTAAGATATAGTGCTTAATTCTTTGCCCATTGACTACCTTCGGGTTAGTACCTTCGGCATTATTGATCTTGATGGCTCCAGAACGATAAACCTCCTCGATGATATATGGTCCCTCCCATTTAGAGAGAAGTTTCCCTGCAAAGAATCTAAAACGAGAGTTGTATAAGAGAACATGTTCTCCCACTTTGAATTCCCGCTTTTGGATTCTTTTTGTCATGCCATCTTTTAACTTTTTCTTTAAATAGTTTTGCATTTTCATAAGCTTGGGTTCTCCATTCATCTAATGAGCTAATATCAAATAACCTCTTTTCACCGGCAAGTTTGAAATCATAGTTGAGTTCTTTAATTGCCCAATATGCTTTATGTTCCAACTCAAGAGGCAAATGACAAGCTTTTCCATAAACCATTTTATAGGGAGACATACCCATAGGATTTTATATGCTGTTCTGTAGGCCCAAAGTGCATCATCCAATTTCTTAGACCAATTCTTTCGGGACCTATTGACAGTTTTTTGTAATATCAGTTTTATTTCTCTATTGCTAAGTTCAACTTGACCACTAGATTGAGGGTGATAAGATGATGCAATTCTATGGTTAACATCATATTTAGCAAGCATTTTACGGAAAGCACCATGAATAAAGTGTGAACCACAATCAGTCATTAAATATCTAAGGACTCCAAACCTGGGGAAAATAACTTCCTTAAGCATTTTAATAGAGGTGTTGTGATCAGCACTACTAGTTGGAATAGCTTCTACCCACTTAGTAACATAATCCACAGCAACCAAAATATGAGTATATCCGTTAGAGGAAGGAAATGGTCCCATGTAATCAAAACCCCAAACATCAAATGGTTCAACAGCAAGTGAATAATTCATAGGCATTTCTTGACGCTTACCAATATTACCAATTCTTTGACATTTGTCACAAGATAAAACAAACTTACGGGCATCCTTGAAGAGAGTAGGCCAATAGAAACCATATTGCAATACCTTGTGAGCAGTTCTGTCTCCCGCATGATGTCCTCCATAAGCTTCGGAGTGACATTTCCGTAGGATTTGTTCCTGTTCATGCTCAGGTACACAACGTCTAATAATACCATCTACTCCTTTATAAAGATGTGGGTCATCCCAAAAGTAATGTCTTAAATCATAGAAGAATTTTTTCTTTTGTTGGTAAGTAAATCTAGGCGGCATGTATTTAGCAACAATGTAATTAGCATAGTCAGCATACCAAGGAGTATTATGAGAAACATTTATTGCAGCTAGTTGTTCATGAGGAAAGCTATCATCAATAGGTAGTGGGTCATCAAGAATATTCTCTAACCTAGACAAGTTATCAGCTACTGGGTTCCCATCTCCTTTCCTATCAGTGATATGCAAATCAAATTCTTGTAGCAAGAGAACCCACCTAATGAGTCTAGGTTTAGCATCTTTCTTTTCCATAAGATATTTTATAGCAGCATGATCAGTGTGAACAATTACTTTAGAATCAACAATGTAGGATCAAAAATTTTCACAGCCAAACACAACTGCTAAAAATACTTTTTCAGTAGTAGCATAATTTCTTTGGGCACTGTCTAGAGTTTTGCTAGCATAATGGATAACATTTAATTTCTTATCAACTCTTTGTCCTAGAACAACACTGCTACTTCTTGAGCTTGCGTTGATTTTTCCCTTGAAGAGGAAAGGGTGATGCCGCAAAGTAGAGATAAGTCTTTCCCTCAGTTAAGAACCAAGGTATCAATCCAGTAGGAGGCACAAGCAAGTCTCCAATCTATGCACCTGCACAAACTAACAAACACTTGCACTCAACACAAAAAGGGGGTTGTCAATCCCTTCACGGTCTCGAACAAGAGTGAGATCTAATAGAAATAGGTATAAAAGATAAATAAAAAGGCAAACTCAAGTAAATCTAAATAAATTGCAGCAAGGTATTTTTGGGTTTTTTGGTTTATAGATCTGAAAAATATATGATGGAAAATAGACCCGGGGGCCATAGGTTTCACTAGAGGCTTCTCTCTTGAAAGAAAACATACGGTGGGTAAACAAATTACCGTCGAGCAATTGATAGAAAAGCGCAAAGTTATGACGATATCCAAGGCAATGATTATGAATATAGGCATCACGTCCGTGTCAAGTAGACCGACTCCTGCCTGCATCTACTACTATTACTCCACACATCGACCGCTATCCAGCATGCATCTAGAGTACTAAGTTCATAAGAACGGAGTAACACCTTAAGTAAGATGACATGATGTAGAGGGATAAACTCAAGCAATATGATGAAAACCCCATCTTTTTACCCTTGATGGCAACAATACAATACGTGCCTCGCTACCCCTACTATGTCACTGGGTGAGGACACCGCAAGATTGAACCCAAAACTAAGCACCACTCCCATTGCAAGAAATACCAATCTAGTTGGCCAAACCAAACCGATAATTCGAAGAGAAATATAAAGATATTTAATCATGCATAAAAGAGTTCAAAAAAGATTCAAATAATATTCATAGATAATCTGATCATAAATCCACAATTCATCGGATCTCGACAAACACACCGCAAAAGAATATTACATCGGATAAAACTCCAAGAACATCAAGGAGAACATTGTATTGAAGATCAAAGAGAGAGAAGAAGCCATCTAGCTACTAGCTATGGACCCGTAGGTCTATGGTAAACTACTCACGCTTCATCGAAAGGGCAATAGAGTTGATGTAGATGCTCTCCATGATCAAATCCCCCTCCGGCAGGATGCCGGAAAAGCCCCAAGATGGGATCTCACGGGAACAGAGGCTTGCGGCGGCGGAAAAGTAATTTGGTGGACGCCCCTGTTGGTTTGGGAATATTTAGGTATTTATGGAGCAAGAATTAGGGTTGGAGGAGTCCCGAGGGGCCCACAAGCCCTCAGGGCGCCCCCCTGGGGCGCGCCTAGGAGGCTTGTGGCCTCCTTGGTCATCTTTTGACCCCCTCTCCAAGTTCCGTGGATGTCTTTTGGTCCAAGAAAAATCATCGCGAAAGTTTTATTCCGTTTGGACTCCGTTTGATATTCCTTTTCTATAAAATTCAAAAACAAGGAAAAAACAGAAACTGGCACTAGGCTCTAGGTTAATAGGTTAGTCCCAAAAAATAATATAAAATAGCATATTAATGCATATAAAACATCCAAAACAGATAATATAATAGCACAGAACAATAAAAATTATAGATACGTTGGAGACGTATCAAGCATCCCCAAGCTTAATTCCAGCTCGTCCTCGAGTAGGTAAATGATAAAAACAATTTTTTTGATGTGGAATGCTACCTAACATATTTATCTATGTAATCTTCTTTATTGTGGCCTGAATATTCAGATCCATAAGATTCAAAACAAAAGTTTAATGTTGACATAAAAACAATAATACATCAAGCATACTAATAAAGCAATCATGTCTTCTCAAAATAACATGGCCAAAGAAAGTTATCCCTACAAAATCATATAGTCTGGCTATGCTCCATCTTCATCACACAAAGTATTAAATCATGCACAACAAGATGACAAGCCAAACAATTGTTTCAAACTTTTGATGTTCTCAAACCTTTTCAACTTTCACGCAATACATGAGCGTGAGCCATGGATATAGCACTATAGGTGGAATAGAATATGGCGGTTGTGGAGAAGACAAAAAGAAGGATATAGTCTCACATCAACTAGGCGTATCAATGGGCTATGAAGATGCCCATCAATAGATATCAGTGTGAGTGAGTAGGGATTGCCATGCAACAGATGCACTAGAGCTACAAGTGCATGAAAGCTCAAAATGAACCTAAGTGGGTGTGCATCCAACTCGCTTGCTCACAAAGACCTAGGGCAATTTGAGGAAGCCCATCATTGGAATATACAATTCAAGTTCTATAATGAAATATTCCCACTAGTATATGAAAGTGACAACATAGGAGACTCTCTATCATGAAGATCATGGTGCTACTTTGAAGCACAAGTGTGGTAAAAGGATAGTAGCATTGCCCCTTCTCTCTTTTCTCTCTTTTTTTCAGGCTTCTTTTTGCCTCTTTTATTTTTTTGTAAAGTCCGGAGACTCATCCCAACTTGTGAGGGAATCATAGCTTCCGTCATCCTTTCTTCACATGGGGCAATGCTCTAATAATGATGATCATCACACTTTTATTTACTTACAACTCAAGAATTACAACTTGATTCTAGATCAAAATATGACTCTATATGAATGCCTCTGGCGGTGTACCGGGATGTGCAATGATCAAGAGTGACATGTATGAAAAATATGAACGGTGGCCTTGCCACAAATACTATGCCAACAACATGATCATGCAAAGCAATATGACAATGATGAAGCGTGTCATAATAAACAGAACGGTGGAAGTTGCATGGCAATATATCTCGGAATGGCTATGGAAATGCCATAATAGGTAGGTATGGTGGCTGTTTTGAGGAAGGTATATGGTGGGTTTAATACACCGGCGAGAATTGCACGGTACTAGAGAGGCTAGCAATGGTGGAAGGGTGAGAGTGCGTATAATCCATGGACTCAACATTAGTCATAAAGAACTCACATACTTATTGCAAAAGTCTATTAGCTATCGAAACAAAGTACTACATGGATGCTCCAAGGGGGATAGATTGGTAGGAAAAGACCATCGCTCGTCCCCGACTGCCACTCATAAGGAAGACAATCAAAGAATAAATCATGCTCCGACTTTATCACATAACGGTTCACCATACGTGCATGCTACGGGAATCACAAACTTTAACACAAGTATTTCTACCAATCCACAATTACTCACTAGCATGACTCCAATATCACCATCTTTATATCTCAAAACAATCATAAGGAATCAAACTTCTCATAGTATTCAATGCTCTTTATATGAAAGTTTTTATTATATCCCTCTTGGATGCCCATCATATTAGGACTAAATTCACAACCTAAGCAAATTACCATGCTGTTTAGAGACTCTCAAAATAATATAAGTGAAGCATGAGTGTTCAATAATTTCTATAAAATAAAACCACCACCATGCTCTAAAAAGATATAAGTGAAGCACTAGAGCAAATTGCCTAGCTCAAAAAATATAAGTGAAGCACATAGAGCATTCTAATAAATTGACGATTCATGCGTGTCCCTCTCAAAAAGTGTGTACAGCAAAGATGATTGTGGCAAACTAAAAAACAAAGACTCATATCATACAAGACGCTCCAAGCAAATGACATATCATGTGGTGAATAAAAATATAGCCTCAAGTAAATTTACCGATGGAAAGAAGACGAAAGAGGGGATGCCATCCGGGGCATCCCCAAGCTTAGATGCTTGGTTGTCCTTGAATATTACCTTGGGGTGCCTTGGGCATCCCCAAGATTAGGTTCTTGCCACTCCTTATTCCATAGTCTATCAAATCTTTACCACAAACTTGAAAACTTCACAACACAAAACTCAACAGAAAACTCATGAGATCCGTTAGTATAATAAAATAAATCACCACTTTTGGTACTGTTGTGAACTCATTCTAAATTTATATTGGTGTAATATCTAATGTATTCCAACTTCTCCATGGTTCATACCCCCCGATACTACCCATAGATTCATCAAAATAAGCAAACAACACATAGAAAACATAATCTGTCAAAAACATAATAGTCTGTAGCAATCTAAAAACTTGTATACTTCTGTAACTCCAAAAATTCTGAAACATTAGGAAAATATGGGAAATTTGTATATCAATATTTTGTAAAAAATTCAGATCAAAATCACGCTTCTGTGATTTTTTAAAAATCTGGCAATGAGAGCAGAAGTTTCTGTTTTTCAGCAAGATCAAATCAACTATCACCATAGACCATCCCAAAGGTCTTGCTTGGCTCAAACACTAATTAAAACTCCAAAACACAATTATGACAGAGGTAATAATGTCTATTTATTCAAGAACAGAACCAAAAACAAAAAACCTAAAAATAAAATTGGGTTGCCTCCCAACAAAAGCTATTGTTTAACGCTCTTAGCTAGGCATAAAACATAGATCTAGGTATTGTCATCCTTGGTATTAAATCCATATGTAGCCCTCATAATAGATTCATATGGCAACTTAATTTTCTTTCTTGGGAAGTGTTCCATGCCCTTCCTTAATGGAAATTGAAATCTAGTGTTTCCTTCTTTCATATCAATAATTGCACCAATCGTTCTAAGGAAAGGTCTACCAAGAATAATAGGACATGTAGGATTGCAATCTATATTAAGCACAATGAAATCTACGGGCACATATTCCTATTTGCAACACTAAGAACATCATTAATCCTTCCCATAGGTTTCTTAATAGTGGAATCCGCTAGATGCAAATTCAAAGAACAATCATCAAGTTTATGGAAACCTAGCACATCACATAAAGTTTTCGGAATAGTGGAAACACTAGCACCCAAATCACACAAAGCATTGCACTCATAATATTTAATTTTAATCTTAATAGTTGGTTCCCACTCATCATAAAGTTTTTCTTCAAAAGATTTCATCATAGCATCAACGATATGTTTAGTAAAAGCTTTATTTTGATTATAAGCATGTGGTGAATTCAACATGGATTGCAACAAGGAAATACAATCTATCAAAGAACAATTATCATAATTAAAATCCTTGAAATCCAAAAGAGTGGGTTGATCGCTACATAAAGTTTTGACCTCTCCAATACCACTTTTATCAATTTTTTCATTAAGATCTATAAACTCCGAATCATTGGGATGCCTCCTAGCTAAAGTTGACTCATCTCCAGTCCCATATTTATCAAGATTTATATTAGTAAACAAGATTCAATAGGAGTCACACCAATCACTTTAAGATATTCATCATTATTTTCACACGAACTAGAAGAACACGCTTTTACAAACCAATCTCGCTTAGCACGCATCCTAGCGGTTCTTTCTTTGCACTCATCAATAGAAATTTTAATAGCTTTAAGAGATTCATTAATATCATGCTTGGGTGGCATAGATCTAATTTTCAAAGAATAAATCTCAAGAGAAATTTTATCAACGTTCCGAACCAAATCATCAATCTTGAGCAATTTTTCTTCAACCATAGCATTGAATTTTTTTTAGAATTAATGAAATCTTTAATATTGTTCTCAAGATCAGAGGGTATTTTATTATAATTTCCATAGGAATTGTTGTAGGAATTACCATAATTATTAGAGGAATTACTAGGAAACGGCCTAGGGTTGAAATTACCTCTATACGCGTTTTTACCAAAATTGTTCCTACCAACAAAATTCACATTCATAGATTCATTATTGTTCTCAATCAAAGTGGACAAAGGCATATCATTAGGATCAATAGGAGCACTCTTACTAGTAATCAATTTCATAAGTTCATCCATCTTTACACTCAA
The DNA here is from genome assembly GCA_011799875.1 of Thinopyrum elongatum. Classification (NCBI taxonomy): domain Eukaryota; kingdom Viridiplantae; phylum Streptophyta; class Magnoliopsida; order Poales; family Poaceae; genus Thinopyrum; species Thinopyrum elongatum. Next base: position 488,861,229 of record CM022303.1, on the reverse strand, counting down.
AGTATTAATTTCTTCAATCGCATGCACTTTTTTACTAGTAGAAGATCTTTCGGTATGCCATTGAGAGTAATTAGCCATAATATTATCTAGGAGTTTAGTAGCTTCTCCTAATGTAATTTCCATAAAAGTACCTCCCGCGGCGGCATCTAAAAGATTTCTAGATGCAAAATTCAATCCGGCATAAAAATTTTGTATGATCATCCATAAACTTAAACCATGAGTAGGGCAATTTCTTATCATCAATTTCATCCTCTCCCAAGATTGTGCAACATGTTCATGATCAAGTTGCTTAAAATTCATTGTATTGTTCCTAAGGGAGATGATCTTCACGGGAGGAAAATACTTGGAAATAAAAGCATCTTTATACTTGTTCCATGAATCAATACTATTTTTAGGCAAAGTTGAAAACCAAGTTTTAGCACGATCTCGTAATGAGAACGGAAATAACTTCAATTTAACAATATCATTATCCTCATCTTTTTTTTTTGCATATCACACAACTCAACGAAAGTATTTAGATGGGATGCGACATCTTCACTAGGAAGGACGGAAAATTGCTCTTTCATAACAAGATTCAACAAAGCGACATCAATTTCATAAGATTCCGCACTAGTGGCGGGAGCAATCGGAGTACTAATAAAATCATTATTATTAGTATTGGAAAAATCACACAATTTGGTGTTTTCTTGAGACATCGTGACAAACCAAGCAATCTAACACACAAGCAACCAAAAGGCAAACGAAAAGGCGAACGAATGAAGGGCGAATAAAAAGGCAAATATTTTTGTGTTTTTCTAAAAAAAAAATTAGAAGTGGGGGAGAGGAAAACGAGAGGCAAATGGAAAATAATGTAATGCAAGAGATGAGAGTTTATGATGGGTACTTGGTAGGTTTGATGTAGAACCTCCCCGGCAACGGCGCCAGAAATTCTTCCTGCTACTTCTTGAGCTTGCGTTGATTTTTCCCTTGAAGAGGAAAGGGTGATGCAGCAAAGTATAGATAAGTATTTCCCTCAGTTAAGAACCAAGGTATCAATCCAGTAGGAGGCACAATCAAGTCTCCAATCTATGCACCTGCACAAACTAACAAACACTTGCACTCAACGCGAAAAAGGGGTTGTCAATCCCTTCACGGTCTCGAACAAGAGTGAGATCTAATAGAAATAGGTATAAAAGATAAATAAAAAGGCAAACTAAAGTAAATCTAAATAAATTGCAGCAAGGTATTTTTGGGTTTTTTGGTTTATAGATCTGAAAATATATGATGGAAAATAGACCCGGGGGCCATATGTTTCACTAGAGGCTTCTCTCTTGAAAGAAAACATACGGTGGGTAAACAAATTACTGTCGAGCAATTGATAGAAAAGGGCAAAGTTATGACGATGTCCAAGGCAATGATTATGAATATAGGCATCACGTCTCTGTCAAATAGACTGATTCCTGCCTGCATCTACTACTATTACTCCACACATCGACCGCTATCCAGCATGCATCTAGAGTATTAAGTTCATAAGAAAGGAGTAACGCCTTAAGTAAGATGACATGATGTAGAGGGATAAACTCAAGCAATATGATGAAAACCCCATCTTTTTACCCTTCAAGGCAATAATACAATACGTGCCTCACTACCCCTACTATGTCACTTGGTGAGGACACCGCAAGATTGAACCCAAAACTAAGCACCTCTCCCATTGCAAGAAATACCAATCTAGTTGGCCAAACCAAACCGATAATTCGAAGAGAAATACAAAGATATTTAATCATGTATAAAAGAGTTCAAAAAAGACTCAAATAATATTCATAGATAATCTGATCATAAATCCATAATTCATCGGATCTCGACAAACACACCGCAGAAGAATATTACATCGGATAGAACTCCAAGAACATCGAGGAGAACATTGTATTAAAGATCAAAGAGAGAGAAGAAGCCATCTAGCTACTAGCTATGGACCCATAGGTCTGTAGTAAACTACTCACACTTCATCGGAAGGGCAATAGAGTTGATATAGATGCCCTCCGTGATCGAATCCCCCTCGAGCAGGATGCCGGAAAAGACCCCGAGAAGGGATCTCACGGGAACAAAGGCTTGCGGCAGCGGAAAAGTATTTTGGTGGACGCCCCTGTTGGTTTGGGAATATTTGGGTATTTATGGAGCAAGAATTAGGGTTGGAGGAGTCCCGAGGGGCCCACAAGCCCTCAGGGCGCCCCCCTGAGGCGCGCTTAGGAGGCTTGTGGCCTCCTCGGTCATCTTCTGACCCCCTCTCCAAGTTCCGTGGATGTCTTCTGGTCCAAGAAAAATCATCGCGAAAGTTGTATTCCGTTTGGACTCCGTTTGATATTCCTTTTCTGTAAAACTCAAAAACAAGGAAAAAACAGAAACGGGCACTGGGCTCTAGGTTAATAGGTTAGTCCCAAAAATAATATAAAATAGCATATTAATGCATATAAAACATCCAAAACAGATAATATAATAGCCTGGAACAATCAAAAATTATAGATACGTTGGAGACGTATCAAGCACCAACAGCATAATCACTAGCATCACACATAATTTCAAAAGGCAAGTTCCAATCAGGTGGTTGAACAATAGGTGAAGTGGTTAAGGCTTTCTTAAGTGTTTCAAAGGCTTCTACACAATCATCATAAAAAACAAAAGGAACAACCTTTTGTAAAAGATTTGTAAGAGGCCTAGAAATTTTAGAGAAGCCTTTAATAAACCTCTTATAGAAACCAGCATGACCAAGGAAACTATGAATACCTTTGATATCTTTAGGACATGGCATTTTCTCAATTGCATCAACTTTAGCTTTATCCACCTCAATACCTCGTTCAGAAATTTTATGCCCCAAGACAATACCTTCATTAACCATAAACTGGCACTTCTCCCAATTCAAGACAAGATTAGTTTGCTCACATCTCTGCAAAACTCGATCAAGGATGCTCAAGCAATCATCAAAAGAAGTTCCGAAAACAGAAAAATCATCCATGAAAACCTCAACAATCTTTTCACAAAAATTAGAGAATATAGCTGTCATACATCTTTGAAAGGTAGCAGGTGCATTGCATAAACCAAAAGGCATATGTCGATAAGCATAAGTTCCAAAAGGGCAAGTAAAGGTAGATTTCTCTTGATCAGGTTGTGAAACATGTATTTGAGTAAAACCAGATATCCATCAAGGAAGCAAAAGTGTGTGTGCTTAGATAATCTTTCCAACATTTGATCAATAAAAGGCAGAGGGTAATGATCTTTTCTAATAGCTTTATTAAGTTTTCTAAAATCAATTACCATTCTATAGCCAGTAACAATTCTTTGTGTAATAAGTTCATTTTTATCATTAGGAACAACAGTAACACCTCCTTTCTTAGGGACACAATGAATAGGACTTACCCATCTACTATCACCTATGGGATAGATTATACCTGCTTCTAGAAGCTTTAGTATTTCAGTTCTTACCACTTCTTTCATCTTAGGATTCAGTCGCCGTTGATGATCAACAACGGGTTTGGCATCAGGCTCCATATTAATCTTGGGCTGACAGAGAGTGGGACTAATGCCCTTAAGATCATCAAGAGTATATCCAATAGCATCACGGTGCTTCCTCAGAGTTTTTAATAATCTTTCTATTTCATGCTCTGAAAGGTTAGCACTAATAATAACAGGATATATCTTTTCTCATCGAGATAAGCATATTTCAAAGTGTCAGGCAATTGTTTTAATTCGAACACAGGGTCTACTTTAGGTGGAGGAGGACCTCCTAGAGTTTCAATAGGCAAATTGTGTTTAAGCAGAGGTTGTTGTTCAAAGAATTTTTTATCTATTTCATTTCTTTCATGCATATGCATATCATTTTCATGGTCTAGCAAATATTGTTCTAGTGGATCAGTAGGAGGCACGGCAATAGAAGCAAGACCAATTATTTCATCCTTACTGGGTAATTCTTTCTTATGTGGTTGTCTATTAAACTTGGAGAAATTAAAGTCATGAGACTCATCACCAAAGCTAACACTGACAGTTTGTTTATGACAATCTATAGTAGCATTGACAGTGTTCAGAAAAGGTCTACCAAAGACAATGGGACAAAAGTCATCTTGTGGAGAACCAAGAACTAGAAAATCAATAGGATATTTTGTTTTCCCACACAAGACTTCAACATCTCTAACAATCCCAAGTGGTGTGATGGTGTCTCTGTTAGCAAGTTTAATAGTAATATCTATGTCTTCTATTTCAGCGGGTGCTATGTCATTCATAATTTCTTGGTATAAGGTAAAAGGAATAGCACTCACGCTAGCACCTAAGTTACATAAACCATGATAACAATGATCTCCTATTTTAACTAACACGACAGGCATGCCAACAACAGGTCTATGTTTATCTTTTTCATCGGGTTTGGCAATTCTAGCAGCTTCGTCACAGAAGTAAATAACATGCCCATCAACATTCTCTACTAGAAGATCTTTAATCATAGCAACACTAGGTTCTACTTTAATTTGTTCAGCAGGTTTAGGTGCTCTAATATTACTTTTGCGAACCACAGTTGAAACCTTAGTGTGTTCCTTTATCCTAACAAGGAAAGGTGGGTTTTCAATATAAGTAGTAGGCACAACTAGGTCAATATTGTAAACAACAGTTTCATATTTTACTAGGACCGGATCTTTAATTTCTTCTTTACTAGGTGGATGATATTTAAACCACTTCTTCTTAGGGAGATCAACATGAGTAGCAAATGATTCACAGAAAGAGGCTACTATCTCAGAGTCAAGTCCATATTTAGTGCTAAACTTCTGAAAAGCATCGGTATTCATAAAATATTTAACACAATCAAACTTAAGCTTAATACCTGACTCTTTACCTTCGTCAAGTTCTCAATCTTCAGAGTTGCGTTTAATTCTTTCTAAAATATCCCACCTGAATTCAATAGTCTTCTACATAAAAGAACCAGTACAAGAAGTATCAAGCATGGATTGATCATTACGAGAAAGCCAAGCATAAAAATTCTGAATAATAATTTCTCTTGAGAGCTCATGATTGGGGCATGAATATAACATTGACTTAAGCCTCCCCCAAGCTAGAGCAATACTTTCTCCTTCATGAGGACAAAAAATATATATATAATTCTGATCACGATGAACTAGATGCATATGATAATTTTTTTGGTAAATCCCAATTTCAAGCGGTTCCAGTTCCAAGATCCAATATCATCGCATAGCCTATACCATGTCAATCCTTTTCCCTTCAAACATAAAGGGAAAACCTTCTTCTTAGCTTCATCTCTGGGTAAACCTGCAAGCTTAAATAATCCACACATTTCATCCTCATAGATTAAGTGCATATCAGGATGTTCGGTTCCATCTCCTGCATAAGGATTAGCTAGCAGTTGTTCTATCATACCCGAAGGAATTTCATAACCAATATTTTCAATAGGTGCAGTAGGTTGAGGGGCAACTAATTTTGGTTCCGGTCGAGGTGAAGATACCCCGAACAAACCCCTCAAAGGATTGTTTTCCATAGTAGCAAGTGACAATAAATTTTAGCACGTAGTAATAATTTTTCCTTACCAAGAGCGCTTCACTCCCCGGCAACGGCGCCAGAAAAGAGCCTTGATGACCCACAAGTATAGGGGATCAATCGTAGTCCTTTCGATAAGTAAGAGTGTCGGACCCAACGAGGAGCAGAAGGAAATGACAAGTGGTTTTCAGCGAGGTATTTTCTGCAAGCACTGAAATAGTCGGTAACAGGTAGTTTGATAGCAAGATATTTTGTAACGGACAAATAATGATAAAGGTAGATAAAGTGCAGCAAGGTAGCCCAATCCTTTTGTGACAAAAGACTGGCCAAAACGGTCTCTTATAATAAGCAAAGCGTTCTTGAGGGCACACGGGAATTTTACCATGTCACTTTCATCATGTTGGTTTGATTCGTGTTCGCTACTTTGATAATTTGATATGTGGGTGGACCGGTGCTTAGGTGCTATTCTTACTTGAACAAACCTCCTACTTATGATTAACCCTCTCGCAAGCATCCGCAACTACGAGAAAAGTATTAAGATAAAATCTAACCATAGCATTAAACTTTTGGATCCAGATCGGTCCCTTACGAAGTAGCGCATAAACTAGGGTTTAAGCTTCTGTCACTCTAGCAATCCATCATCTAATAACTACTCCACAATGCATTTCCTTAGGCCCAAATATGGTGAAGTGCCATGTAGTCGACGTTCACATGACACCACTAAGGGAATCACAACATACATATCATCAAAATATCGAACACATATCAAGTTCACATAATTACATGCAACATGACTTCTCCCGTGACCTCAGAAACCAAAGTAACTACTCACAAATGATAATCATGCTCAAGATCAGAGGGGTATTAAATAGCATAATGGATCTGAACATATAATCTTCCACCAAATAAACCATATAGTAATCAACTACAAGAAGTAATCAACACTACTAGTCACCCGCATGTACCAATCTGAGGTTCCGATACAAAGATTGAACACAAGAGATGAACTAGGGTTTGAGAGGAGATGGTGCTATTGAAGATGTTGATGGAGATTTCCCTCCCAAAGATGGGCGATTTGTTGGTGATGACGATGGCGATGATTTCCCCCTCCGGGAGGAAAGTTCCCCCGGCGGAATCGCTCCGCCGGAGGGCAAAAGTGCTCCTGCCCAAGTTCCGCCTCGAGACGGCGGCGCTTCGACCCGAAAGTCCTCTCCTTATTTTTTCTAGATCAAAATGACCTATATACCAGAAGATGGGCACCGGAGGTGGGCCGAGGAGGTCACAACCCACCAGGGCGCGCTTGGGGGCCCAGGCGCGCCCTGGTGTCTTGTGCTCATCAGGGTGGCCCCCTTCGGTAGTTATTTGCTCCAGTATTTTTTATATATTCCAAAACAATTCTCCGTAAATTTTCAGTTCATTTGGAGATGTGCAGAATAGGTAACTCTGACGTAGCTTTTTCAGGTCCAGAATTCCAGCTGCCGGCATTCTCCCTCTTTGTGTAAACCTTGCATATTATAAGATAAAAGGCATTAGAAATACTCCAAAAAGCATTATTATGCATAAAAACATTATAAATAACAGTAGGAAATCATGATGCATAATGGACATATCAAGCACCATGTTCAATTAGAGGGTACATCGGGTTGCGGGAGAGTGGACCGCTATAGATAGATGGGGGAAGGTGATGAAGATGTTGCTGAAGATGACGGAGTTGTTGGAGTAGATCACCGTCACACGATGATTGCCCCGGCGGCGTTCCGGCGCCACCGGGAGAGAGGGGGAGAGAGCCTCCCTCCTTCTTCTTCTTCCTTTGCCTCCCCCCTAGATGGGAGGAGAGTTCCCCCTCTGGTCCATGGCCTCCATGGCGGCGGAGGGGCAGGAGCCCCTCCGAGATTGGATCTCCCTCTCTGTTCTCTTCTGTTTCGCGTTCCTGTTTTCTCCTTCATGTTTCTTAAATTCCTGGAGATCCGTAACTCTGATCGGGCTGAAATTTTTACACGATTTTTTTCCATAAATTATCTTTCTTGCGGCGAAAGAAGGGTAGCAACCGCCTTACGAGGTGGCCACCACCCACCACCGCGCGCCTGGGGGGGCGGGGGGGGCTGGCGCGCCTAGGTGTCTTGTGGAGGCCGTGGGCCTCCGTTTGCGTTGATTCCACCTCCCAAAAATCACATATATTCCAAAATAATTCTTCGTAAATTTTTATCGCGTTTGGACTTTGTTTGATATGGATATTCCGCGAAACAAAAAAACATGCAGCAAACAGGAACTGGCACTATGCACTGGATCAATAAGTTAGTCCAATAAATCATATAAAATGTTGCCAAAAATATGTGAAAGTTGTATAATATTGGCATGGAACAATAAAAAATTATAGATACGACAGAGACGTATCAGACTGCCTGTGCGTGACCTTGCACACCTCGAGGCCCCCTTCTTGTATGAGGAAGTTGAGAAAGTTTTGAAAGGGATGCCACTCGACAAAGCGCTGGGGTCTGACGGATTTATGGGGCATTTCTATGCCTCATGTTAGCATATCATTAAGGATGACTTCATGCGGGCATTGGAGCACTTCTTCCGTGGCGACATGCGCGGACTACCTTCAATTAATAAGGCGGTCGTTTCTCTCCTACCCAAGAAGATGGGGGCGGTGGAACTCAAGGATTATAGGCTCGTGAGCCTCATCCACAGCGCAATCAAGATTTTCGAGAAGGTGTTGGCAACTCGGTTAGCGGCGGAGCTACCACATCTAGTGGGGAACCACCAAAGTGCTTTTGTGGGCAGGCGGTCTCTCCACGACAACTTCATGCTTGTGCGGTGCACGAGACACCATCTGCATGCACTGAGGGAGCCCACAGTTCTTTTGAAGCTCGATATATCCAAGGCGTTTGACACCATTCAGTGGTCGTTTCTTCTTGAGGTGTTGGAGCACATGGGATTTGGAGCGCGGTGGATAGCTTGGATATGTGGCATCCTGTCAACGTCGACCACGAGGATTGCGGTGAATGGAATACCCGGGGAAACGATCTTCAATTGCTGCGGACTACGACAGGGGGACCCGATCTCCCCAATGTTGTTCATCTTATGCATGAAGCCACTCCACAGACTGTTTCATAAGGCTACAATGGCGGGCATCCTCACACCCCTTGCACGTTCTGGGCTACGGCAGCGGCTCTCAATGTTTGCGGACGGCATCACTATCTTCATCAAGACAGAGCGGAGGGACTTGGTAACCTGCGAGTCCATCCTTCGCATCTTTGGGCAGGCTTCGGGATTGCAAGTTAATATGGCCAAGAGTGTGGCGCTTCCGATCCGCTGCTCTCAGGAGGAGATGGCCCGAGTCTGCGACACCCTTGGCTGCTCGAACTCTACATTCCCATGCAAATATCTAGGCCTCCCTTTATCCCTCAGGAAACTCACGGCGGCGCAGCTCCGGCCTCCGGGGCCTTGTTGATTAGTTGGCCGCGTGCCTCCCCCATTGGAAGGCGACGACCCTTCCTAAGAGCAGCCGAGCACTCCTAGTACAGTTGGTCCTTTGTGCGATTCCGATTCACTCCATGTTGGCACTAGAATTACCACCAAAGACCATCTCCGCCATGATCAAGATTTGCCGCGGATTCCTCTGGGCGGAAAGGCGGAGGCGGGAGGTGGCCCTTGCCAAGTGTCCTGGGATCGAGTGTGAACACCCAAGTGGGCCGGCGGCCTCGGCATCCCTGACTTAAAGTGGACGAATGTGGCCCTTCAGGCCAGGTGGCTATGGTTACAACAGGTCGATCGTAATAGACCCTGGTCGGAGTTCACGTTCTTCGTGCCGAAGGAGTCCAGGCATCTATTCCAAGCGGCGGCTAGAGCAGGCGTTGGTGATGGGCGAGGCACGTTGTTTTGGGAAGATCGCTGGCTCAATGGCTACCGCATGCAGGAGCTAGCACCGCGGGCATATGACATGGTTCCAGCGCGGACGAGGAGAACGAAGACTGTTTTCGAGGCCATCGCGCAGGGTGGATGGGCTAGGGACATCGGGCCTATCATCAACATGGACGGCCTTGCGGAGTACATGAGCGTCTGGCCCACTCTAGCGGCGGTGCAGCTTCAGGACGGAGCCGCGGATACTATCACGTGGTCATGGGAGAAAGATGGCGAGTTCTCGGCCAGATCGGCATACGTGGCCAAGTTTGCAGGACGGCAGGTATCACCCACCGCGGCATTCACATGGAGCTCGCGGACCCCGCTGCGTTGTAGATTCTTCGCATGGCTAGCAATCATGAACATGTGCTGGACCTCTGACAGATTGGCACGACGAGGGCTGCCACACCAGGATGCATTCCCTTTCTGCGACCAACACGACAAGACGATCGGCCATTTGCTCATCGAGTGTGTGCTTGGGCGGGAAGTTTGGGCCCGGGTGTTCACGACATTAGGAATCCCGCATGGCGCACCGCGTGCGGGGCGAGACACTACATGATTGGTGCACCAGGCAGAGCATACGCGGGCGGCAAGCGAAGACGATTCGCACCATTTGCCTTCTTACCATGTGGGAGTTGTGGAAGCACAGGAACGCCATCGTCTTCGATGGGGTGTCGGTCTGTCTTGCACGACTTCTGGACCGGATCGCGAGCGAAAGCAAGGTTTGGATGCAGGCGGGTGTATTGCGAGGAGATTTGGTTGCAGCCTTCATGGCGGCGCAGGATTGGGCAAACGGCGAGTAGTCCGATTAGCTCATAGGTGGACGGCGGCGGAACGCCTTGTAATCCGCGTTGTAACATAACTGTGGAGGGCTCTTCACCCTTTCTTCTATAATATATAAGTCGCACACTCGTGTGTATTCGAGAGAATAAAAACATCACTCTTACGTGTGGGGTCATCACGTATGAACCACTTCAAGTGCTAACACGTGGTTCAAGGGTAAACTAGGTGCTTTTCAAAATCTTGTTCAAAGCCCGTGCCGAAAATAATTCACGTATCAGCATGTACTGCATCACAGGTGTCGAGCATACGTGGTTCAAATCGATTTTTTCGAAATTTATACTCTAATCTGTACTCCTTACATGGAGCCTTAGCTTCTAGCCATGCAGGTGTTAAGTTAGACGCCGAGAGAAGCTTCACAGCAGAAGCACCCGAGCGAGCACGCCCCGATTGACCCCATGCAATGCATGGATGCGTGGACCGCGGTGGCGCCTCTAGAGTCAGTCACCTCACCCGCGACTAGTAGCAGTACTCATCAACCTGCCGACGGATTATTCGCCTGATGGACTGGAGATCGAGCGTCGTTCGTCCACGTACGTCCGCGCGCGAAGCAGCGCGGATCCCGGAGGCACATACGTCTTTGCTTCGAGGGTGGCCCGTGGACATCACGCAGCTCCATTCCAGCTGACCCCGGAGACCGGGCTACAGCGACTCGATCGGGCCAAGTGGAGACAGGCACGGCTACCAACCAACCAACCTCCCCAACTAGACTCATCGGCCGTGCCGCGCGTGGCGGCAACGACGACGGCCCGCCCTGCCAGCCCGGCCGCCCCCATTGAGGGCTGGTTAGAGCGTCGTTGGCCTGCACGCTGTGGCTAAACTGATCGACGTACGTCAGTGACGACGCGCGGTTAATCAAATCGACGGCGCCGCGCGACGGCGACGTCCGCCAGCCGCGGCGAGACGGGCGGGCGGGTTGACCGTCGGGGGCGGGGGGTGATGCGTGGTTAAAAAATACTCCGATGTACGTAGCACGCGCGGTGTGCGGGGACGCAGGTAGCGATTTGATCTGAACTCCAAAGTCATGGGGAAGGGGTCATATGCTTGCTAAACTTCTAGTAATATCTGGTTTGTTGTTGGTTTTCCGAGGGGCGCTGCTATCTCGCGCGCGCGCGCTGGAACGCTGCTTAGGTAAGATCGTTTCGTTTGCACGTATGTTGCGTGAACTACTTCATTACGTACTCGTCACACGTAACAAGGCAAAACGAGAAGCCACATTGCCCATTGCCTTCTGCAGGTTCTTATAAGTCAGACTGAGAGAGCCGAGCGACAGAGACAAGCGAAGGTGGAGGAAGTTTTCTCAGGAAGCCCAACTCAATAATCACGTCCCGCTGTTCAAATAAATAAATAATAATAATCACGTCCCCGAAAAAAAAAACTCAATAATCACGAGCATGCACGGTAAGCAGCACTTGCACATTCGTGGGCTCAAAAAACAAATCTTGCACATTTGCGCGATGGCTTCGAAGGCCCAACAGCTTTCAAGGCCCAGCAACCAGCATTTTGCCCACGCCGCACCCACGCGTGCCGGCGTGCTGCGGCGGCACCCTTCACCTTCACCGGCGTCTCCTTCGTCCCCACCGCGCCCAAAACCCCCAAATCCTCGAACCCTACCACGGACCCCACCACCTAGGCCTCCGCTCCGCCACCGCCGCGGCCGCCGCCCTCCAGCCTCTGCACCGCCTCACTCCGACGTCACCGAGGTGAGCTCTCCGAGAAACCCGCATTGCGCACCCACGCGCCGTTTTCCTCGCCGAGCAGTTCGTTGGCTTGGCGTGGTAGCGCAACCCTAGCTAGCTCCCTTCCGCCATGGATTGGTCTCACCTTTCGGCGCGTGCGTGTGTCTGGAGTCTGCAGCAGCGCGATGGAGCTCACGAAGCAGGGGCGGGCGCCACAGCCGCAATTGCCTTCGGCTGCGCACCGGTCCGCGCAGGTCCCGTACCCCGCTGGCAACTGGGGCGCGCCCGCGCCTGCCAGCTCCTACTTGATCGTGCCCATGAGCCAGCACCCGGCGCAGGTTGGCGTGCCCATGCCCAGCGCGGACCTCACCAGGGCGAGGCCTTTGAGCAGGGTGTCGTTGAGGCCGCCACAACAGGTGCTGCGTGTTCAAGCGGGTCATCCTGAGATGGTTGCGTCGCAGCCGCCGCCGCCCTCGGTGGTCAAGAAGATGGCGATGTCGCCGAAGGTCCAGATGCTCACGTCGCTACCGTCGCAGTTGTCTGCTGGCAAGCGTTCTGTTCAGAAGGAACTGCCGCCGAAGGCTCATCCGCAGTTGTCTGAGTCTGTGAGATCGAAATTCAGGGAGGCTCTGGCTGCTGCCTTGAGTACAGATTCTGACCAGCAATCTTCTGGAAATGTGTCACTTGTGGGATCAGCTGGTGACAACAGGCAGGCAGACGGTGGTAGAATGCAAGGAATCACAGCCGTATTCCGGGATGCAGGTAAATATGATGATGATGATGATAATGTCACAAAGGTTGCTGCTATCAGAAGCGAACATGGTGGCATGTTATGTAGCAATTTGGGATCAAACATGACAATGCAGGTACAAACAGAACATGTTCCCCTGGGAAACAAAGTATTGGGCAATAGTGCTGTTTCTTTAGATGATATTTTGCAAGGTGATGGGCTTTGCTGGGCCCCCCACATTGTTCTTGGAGCTTCTGAATCCATGTTACAACCCAATCCAAAAAGGGCCAGGATGTCTGATGTTCAAACTGGGGTTAATTTATCTCAAATTGGCCCGGAGTCTAAAAGAGGAACTACCATGGATGAGGTAATAGAAGAAAAGAAGGTCAGGATTCATAAGGCCCAAAGGTTAGCATTCATAATTGAAGAGGAGATGTTCAAATTATTTGAGGGAGTTAATAAGAAATACAAGGAGAAAGGTAGATCACTTCTGTTTAATCTGAAAGATAAAAACAATCCTGGGCTGAGGGAACGAGTCTTGTCTGGAGAAATAACACCTAAATGCCTATGTGCGATGACCATTGAAGAACTTGCTTCAAAGGAGCTTTCAGAGTGGCGGATGGCTAAAGCTGAAGAGCTTGCAAAAATGGTTGTTCTTCCTGATAGAGAAGTGGATGTTAGACGCTTGGTGAGGAAAACACACAAGGGAGAATTTCAAGTTGAGGTGGAAGAAACTGATGTTTTCCCGGTAGAAGTTGGGCTTGGTGGTGATTCACTTTCTTATGTTCCATCAGAACCTGTTGCAGGTCAAACCAAATCTGACGATAAAGCAAGTGTACACTGGGAGATCAAGGAATCGGACAACAGTGTGCAAGATGTAGTTGGGACATGGAACAACAACACATCAAGCAATTTAGAATATTCAGCAAATGAGAAAAATGATCTCATGCTAGAACCAATGGTTGATGACTTGAAGGTTATGGAGAATCTTCCACTGATCATTTCACTGCATGAATTCACGCAGGTCCTTGATTCAGAACCACATTCTAAAGATCAGTCCATTGAAGCCCTGCAAGATGATCCTAATACTAACAAAGCTGGCAAAGCTAAGTCAGCAAATTTTCCCATAACCATGGATAAAGCCGCCGTATCAGAATTCCAATTTCATTCTGATGTGCCATCTCAAAGAGGTTATTATGAATCCAAGTTAGATTCACCCATAGACAAACCAGTTCGAGTTTTGGATCCAGTTGAAGAACCAAAGGGAGATGTGTTAGTCAAATCCCCCCCTGAAGAGGTGGATGCTGAAAAAGATACTGTTAACGTCTCGATTCCTGAATCTACGATGCAGTGTAAGATAACTCCTGATGCTGCGCTGACACATGGCATTATATGGGAGGGAACAATTGAGCTTAGTTTGTGTTCACTCACAAATATTGTTGCTATCTTCAAAAGGTTTGTTTCATCTACCTTGCTTATGATACTCATGCATGATTAACCTTTTTTTGAGATGCCCAGTTAACTACAAGAAGTACTTTCATCTGTAATTTCAACAATTTTAACAAACAACAGACCATTTCATTATGTAGAGCATCACATGTCCTAGCATGCATCTCAATGTTTTGGCGGCATCCTTATTTCATTGTCATGTTGCTTTTCTTTTGCAGTGGTAAAAAGCCATCTACAAATGAGTGGCGCCGCTTTCTTGAAATCAAGGGAAGAGTGAGACTCAGTGCTTTTGAAGAATTTCTTGAACAGCTTCCTAAATCCAGGAGCCGTACTATAACGGTAACTATTATTTCTGTGTGGTTTCATATATGTTATTGTTGGTTAGTTTGATGACTATGTTGTTAATTAAAATTGGCAATTGGATTATACCCTTTCTGTTACTGGCATATACACATTCTTGCACTTGTTGCCTTGCAAACAGTTGTGTTTATCGCTTTGACAGGATAATAATTGATTGTAAGGACCCAGCGAAAACATGTTCTCTTGAGTGTGTTTCGTTGTGGTTACATCATAGCTGCATAAACTGAATTTTCTGTATCATGTGAACTCACAGTGTACCCGTTCACAGTCTAGGCCCTGGGATGCCATAAAATGGAAGATTAAATGCCACCGTTAGTTAGTGCGTTTGAAGCCAACGTGGCAGACCGTGAAGGGATGGCCCTGTGGCCTAGTGGTGGGAGCGAGATTGTTCGTTCCAACCCACCTGGGTTCAGCCCTTAGGATTGACAGGGTGTGCCGTATTTATTCAGGGTGCATCCTCATGTTATATGGGATAGCGCATGCCAGCATGTGTGGGAGACCCACACTTGTGTGTAGGTGTGGTGGTGTGAATGGTTGTGTGCGTATATCTTGTACCCTCACAAAAAAATATCATATACTACTAGGAAGCACTTTTCTGTCATGATCCATGTAGGGATTTTTTTCTCAACATATGTTGCAGTTGTAGTATTGTCAGGTACTGCGAATTTCATAATCTTTTCGTATGATAAGCCGTGGACTTCATAGTGTACACAACTGAGTTTCCTGCAACAGATCAATAGAAGCAAGCCATGGATAGACCTAGTCACCTAGTCATCATATAGTTAGTTAATAGTTCGATACTTCTACATTGTGACATTTGGTACATTTACTGTTACATCAGTGTTATATTGAACCATTTACTTTCTTGAAGGTCACCTGTGTACGGTTAACAAAGGTGCAGATAGATTTTTATATAGTAAAACAAATAGATTGCTTTGAGCTTTGACATACTGAACTTGAGCATCTTCGTACGATACTGTTAGGGTGCTCTTACCAACAGTATGATATTGCAAAGCGACCGGGAGAATAAACATTGGACAAGAAAAGAAAGGAAAGGGAAGGCCCTGATAAGAATATTTATGCATGTTTAGCATTACTCTTGAAGTGTATCGTGGTGCATGCAATGTGATCTTGCGCTCTTCCAATATGGTAGTTTATCATGTCAACTGCAACTGTACGCAGGACCGCGTATTTGAATTATAATTCTATTGCGTGAGGCAAACTCGTGCCTTCACAGGCTTTCTGTGATCGCTCCCAAATCCGTCAGATTTGATATTTGTGTTATTTTGCACCACATGCAACATAATTATTCATCATAGTATCATGATTTTCTCTTAGTGAACAACTGAACATACTTAAGCACTAAATTGAAAAAGAATAAAATCACACAGATTGCACACATGCTGTAAGCCTTGTGCTACTGTAAGTAACTGAATAACTGAAATGCCGCTGCAAAACAGACACTCCCTATTTTATCACCACTTCTTAAAATTGTACTGTTTTTGCTAGGGCCGTGGACAGCTGCAAATGCCTATTATTATACTATCATTTGTTATAGATAGACTACTCTTAGATATAATTTGCTAGTTTTATAGGTAGATAGACTATTTTTCTCTGAGATTGAGATCTAGGTAATCTATCTCTAAACAATAACAAACTCTATAGTGTAACTACTTACCGATATCCTAATGATAACCAAACTTGGGTATTTTCATGTTGTACTTCTTCATAATACCCATCTCTTCCTCATCTTCTTTTTGACGAAAACGCTATTTGTTGGCCCCTCTTTTTGATGCCACACCAAACCAAAATTTTCTTTCTTCCTCAGTCGGCACCATACCGTGCCACAGGCTCTGTCAGTGTTTGGCTATCCGCTCTCCTGGGCCCGATCTAGCCATGCTAGCGGTACATGGCAGGCCTCGCATCTCACTGAACCTTGTTGAAGCTGTTACCACCCTCCTACATGTTGTTCTTTCATTGTTCACCCCCTTGCTGCAATACCATTGCCGATAGCATCACCGAGACCTTCCCTACCCTTATTGACGCCAAATAAACATTCCTTGCTGCTTGCCCTTCTCGCCATTCTGCCAAGCCTTGCCATTGCTATGCTTCAGCCTCGTGTCATCTCTTCTCTCTCCTTATGAGGTCCTGCCTCTTGGCATTCAAGCAGCCAAGAGACCTTCCTCATGCTCCCACCAACTGGAGTTTGCCGCTGCATCGCCAGACTATGGTCCTAGTCTGCCATGCCATACAGAAGACAACATGAGCTTGGGCTGCTATAGCTAGTTGGTTGGGTGGAGGCAGTCTGATCAGAGCCGCAGCCCGGGCATTGATGCTGCTTTGGCGGAGATTTGATGAGTAGGCATGGATCAGTGAAAGAGAAGGGGAGATAAGATTGGGATAGTTAGGAAGAGGTTAGCTGACTGGTGGCCCACGGCTGACAGAACATGCTGATATGTGGGCCATATTAGACCAGTTCTTTTGTGACGAAGGGCAAATGATCGTTGCTTACCTGTCACAGCTAGCTCATGAAGTTTGGTCAACAGTGGCAATAGGGTAAGCTTATTAAAATAGTGTCATATGAATTTTACGGCCCTAAACTGGAATCTTTTTTTTTTGAACAAAGGAACTGGAATCTGTACGCTCATATTATCATCCATATTTTGTGTGAATTTGAATAACAAATAAACTACTAGTACTATTTAGACTTTTGGTAGACTGCCCTGTTCACATTGTACTGAATTCAAATATCGAATATTTCGGGTAATCTGTACCTATTTCACACCTTTCTGGCTACTCTTGAGTTTTGCTCCTGAAAATATTGTTTTTTCTTACATTGAGTATCTGTCACTTGTTTTACAGGTAATTGAGTTACGTTGGAAGGAGGGCTCTCTTGAGAGTGGTCGACATCATCTCTTAAAGGTTCCTCCCTACTATCTCTCAAGTATTTGCTCTTGAGTCAAAGCTTAGCATTGTCACACAGCTCCTGATTTGCTAACAATCTACCGTTCTTCTGCAGACTATTGACTCATATATAGCAGATGAGAGAGTAGGGCTAGTGAAGCCTTCTGAAGGGGTGGAGTTGTACCTCTGTCCTTCTCAAGGGAAGGCAGCTCAGATACTTGCTGACCACCTGCCAAAGGAGCACTCAGGTAGTTTTACTGTGCCTGGAACATCTATCATCGGCGTCGTCGTGTGGCGAAGACCCCATGCCTCATCTAGGGTGCCCAACAGGCAAGATGACTCCAAGAGGCAGGCTGACACTTCTGGTTCAGCTATGCCCATGATCTCCCAGCCATCATCTCGCTCTTCCAATGCTTCTCATCAGGAAGTTGTAACCGCCGATGTTCCTCCTGGCTTTGGTTCTGGTGTTGTTAGGGATGATGATGACCTACCTGAATACAATTTCGTTAGCGTCTCAAACTCGGCTGCCAATGTGACAGTGCCACAGAGTTACAGGAGCCATCAGCATCTACCGCACACTTCTCCCCAGACAGACCGAATGAGAGAATTGATTCGCAAGTATGGTAACAGATCTGCTGCAGCCCAACCCTGGAACAGCGATGGCGACGACGATGACTTACCAGAATGGGATCCGTGTTCTCAAGGTAACCTCCAGCAAGCGTGGATTCCACAGCCACATTACCCTTATCAACATCATGAGCAGCTGCAATACCATTCCTTGCTTCAGCAATCGCAAAGCTCACTGTCCCAGGCATACCCCCAGCAGCACCAGCATGTTGCCATGCCCGTGCATGCTCAGCCGCTGACCTACAGCCACCCAACGCAGCCTGCTCAGCAATCCTACTTCGGTGTACCGGACGATGGCAGTGGGTCCTACGTCAGTGGTGTAACCCATGGGACCGGGAAGGCGGGAGTCAATGGATGATGGCATGGAATCCACGGTAGTTTTGTGCGTTCTCTGCAAAGCATCCGTTCTAATCGTTTGCAAGGATCCTGCGGTAGTATCGTGTCTGTGTTTGGTCCGCCTATCGTAAGTGTCTGCTCAATGCTCATTATGTTGGTGTAAGAATCATCCATCTTGATGGTATGGTCTCGTATCTTATTTGCTACTGGTGATTCCTGTGCTATCATTCTGATGTTATTATGAATGCTTTTTAAAATGAGTATAGTAATCAGTACAAGAGCTCCTCTGCTTTCCTTTTTCGCTAGATTTGATCAACAGATAGACAGATTGTGTATGGATGAAGCTCAGAAAGATCTTGCTTCGTGTCCTCCTGAGCAACTCGTGAAAACCAATTCAATCTTCAAAAAACAAGCAGCGAGCGTCTACACCAGGGCTGCATTTGAAAATATTCCAAATGGGCTTGAATCGCTGCATCACTATGCTGTTAAGGTCCAGGACAGCCCTCGTGAAGCCAAGTACTATGTCGAAAGAGGTGGTGATCCTCCTACCAGGCGCACTGTTGCCTACAATGTTGCCGAGAAGAAGGCTGTTTGCTTTCTCGGCTATATTATGCAGACATGTGCTGGGAGTATTCATCTTAGCTGACATTTTTGACAAGCGATGGACGAAAATGGCAAAGGCAGGGTCAGTGTTTGTTGGACGCATCCTTGAAGATGAAAACGCAGATTCTGTGACTTGGAGGTCCAATGATCTCGTTGGTGACCCGGTGAGGCGTGGAGAGAAGGGAGCTCTATCAGCAGGCTCCTTCAAATTTGCAAAAGAAGTACCGCGCAAAGCCTATAGAGAAACAGTCTTGCTAAGTCTCAGTCGACTAAGACTTCGTTAAGTCTCAGTCCATGCTATATCCATAAGATTTTACATTGAGATCCGTGTAAAATTTTCTTTTTTCTTCTTGCATGTTATATCGCTTGACTTAGACTTGGTTAAATCTCAGCCGACCGAGACCTAACCACACCCATAGAGAAATAGACAAACTGACCAAGGCTGGTGCAGCAAGTCGGTAACAAATAGCATCGATGGCCTTCAACATTGCCAACAAAGGCTAAAAACTTGGCCTATTTCTGCTCTTCTACCATAAGAAAGAGCTTCGTCACCACTGTGGAGATGTTCGTTAGGTGTCGCCGCCGTCTTGACGATGAGCTCGCCAAGATCGGTGAGGAGTGGTTACTTAGCGACTCCTCCGCCAATGCCGACAAGGGCAAGGCCGCCGCCAGAGCTCCTTGTGTGCCGTCGGCATTGGCCGCGACAGCCCTCCACACCGTGGAGGAGGAAGCGAAGCAGCTCCTCTGTGAGTGCCAGGCTGCGACCGGACAAGGCTGCCGCGGCCCACCGGCGCCCTACAGCTGCCGGAGGGACGGCGACGCGACATTGACGGGGACGGCGGTGCGGCCGGGCAAGATGGCCACGCGTATGAAGTGGTCGTTTGGTACAAATTATAGCTTTTTTTTCTTAGTTTTCAGTTAAATGGCCGAACTATCGGTCGTATATTTAAATTATGTCTTAACTTGAAATCTGACATGTTTGCTTATATTTGTCTGGTTATTTTAAATCTTGTTTGAAATATATGTGGATAGCTTTGAATGACCGGCTCATCAGTGTTCGCGGACTAGTCCTTTCTGTCTGTGGATGGATGCCGTGTCCAATTTGCAGGTCATCTTGGAGATGCCCTTAGGCTGCAGTGCAAAGAACAAATCGACTGAAACATGTTTATGTGAGTCGACTGACGCAAAAATTAAAATCAACCAACTTGCACGTAGTTGATCCCATACAAGTATTACGAGCAATGCTACACGCACGGGATGTCTTTTACGGATTCAACGGGTGTCATGCGTGGAGGTTTAGGATTGGATGTAAGGGGTGGGAAGGGGCCCACCCCCTGAAAATCAAGGGGGGGGGGGGGGGGGGGGGGGGGGGGGGGGGGGGGGGAGTGTTATAGTTAGGAACATGCTTTGTAAAAGGCCCATGTGTACTATATTTTAGGCCCGCCATAGGGACGGAAACGTTTGGTTCCTGGGTGTATATACATCCTATATGAAAAAAGAAATTAGCAATTTAACAAAAAGTCAAAAAAAATTGAAAATATTTTTGAAATAAACTTGACCTTCTATTATACTTGTGAGAACAATTTCACAAAAATAAACTCACCCTTTGACTTCTTTTCAAAAAGACAAATTTTCGATCAAAATAGTGTGAATAGTGACCTATAATAGCAAATAAATTTTGTCTTTTATGCCCTGAAGTCAATGTTGGTTTTTTTCCGTGAAAATTTATGTACTAGTGCAAAACAAAGTCAAGTTTAATCAAAAATACTTTTGAACTATTTTAACTTTTCGTTTAATTATTAAAAAAAAATCCCCATATAGGATGTATATACAACCAGAAACCAAAGTGTATTTTCGCCGCCATAGCTACTTCTCACCGCTGTCTCAGGGGGGGGGGGGGGGGGGGGGGCGCAGCCCTCGTCGTACGCATGCATATGTGCCATTCTTAGCTTGCTCTTAATCTGAACCTCTTCTTCTTGCTACCACCGCGAGAAAGCAGCTGAGGCGCTTCCTCTCTCCTTTAAATTTGGACCTTTCCTGCGTCCCATTCTCCAAACCAGCACCTCATACTCTTCGTTGCTTTCGTAACTTCGGTTCACTCCTGGGAGAAACTAACCATCACCTCATACTCCGCCGATGCCTCCTTCGTCGCCTCTTGCGCCCGTCCACAAAGAAGCATGAACTACACCGGGAGCGCCCTCTCCCTGCTCGCGCCAAAAGCCACCAAGGACATGTCCCGCCTGCACCAAGGCTACGACCGTGGCTAGCTCTATAGCTACTACCCCCCGTAGTAGTATACTGTTTCGATCCAGTCTCGTTGTGAGTAGATAGTTTTCCACATCGACCAGCCATGAAGGAAGGGGGTCAGAAGAAGAACATCCTGGCCAAGACGCTCCAGAAGTGCCGGTCGCTGGGCCACCGGAGGCAGCCGGCGGCCTACGGCGGTGGCGGCGCTGGCAGCAGCGCCAGTGCCCCGGCCTCGCCACGCGCGGCCGATGGCAGGGCGGCGGCGTGGGCCGTGCCGGCGGGGTACTTCGCCGTGCTCGTGGGGCCAGAGAAGGAGCGGTTCGCGGTGCGCGCCAGGTGCGCAAACCACCCCCTGTTCCGGGCGCTGCTGGACGAGGCCGAGACGGAGTACGGCTTCGCCGGCTGCGTCGGCCCGCTCGAGCTGCCATGTGCCGTCGATGATTTCATGGAAGTCATGTGGGAGATGGAGCAGGGGGGCGGCGTCGCGTCGTCGCCCAGCCGCGCTCGCTTCGCCGGCAGGGGCCACCACCACCAACAACAGCGCCACGGGTACCACATGTTGAGTCCGGGCACGTTCCTCGTCGCCGGCCGATCGTGATCACCATGCACGTGCTTGCTCTTCGCCAACGACGGTCTAAGTGGACCGTGGTAAGAAACCTTGCACGGTCGATCGTTATAATCTTCTTTTTCTTCCTCTTTTTCTTTAGGCGGTAGGTTGTTGATGGCGCATGCATGTAGTAGAAGTTAATTCTTCATCGCCTGCTTGCTGGATTGCTAGCTTAGGGTGTTGATGTGATAAGTTGCCAACGTTTCTTGGTCCATCAGTTGGTGTATTTCGTGTGTTCTCCATGTGAACCAGATATGTACATGGTGTTCATTGTAAACTATGGACAGAAGATGCTTCTTTTTTGTTCTGGACGAAGTGGAGACGAGATCCACCTAAGAGCACTCCGGAACCGTGATCCAAGTCTTTTTCCGGGTTTTTCCGGGCAACTGTTTTGTGAACCTGTTATAGGCTAAGGATGCTCAGAGCGGAAATGACAAACAAATTTTTTTTTTAGAAAAGGAGGATGTACCCTCGGCCTCTGCATCTGGATGATGCATGCAGCCATATTATTAATTATTCACAAAGACCATACAAGATGATACATCAATAAGCCTGAAGCCACCATCTTGACAACGATGTTGCTTCTCCTATCCCCTTGATGAAGGTGTGCCGAATGTCCGGGCCTAATACCAAACAGACATCGCACTAAAGCCTAACATCTATAGCCGGGTGTCTCATCCAAGCCACTACATGGATTGGGCCCCACACCGGTCCGGCACACTCCCAGTGAGCACCGCACGCTGCAAGGGCCGTCGCCTCCATCTTCCATCGGTCCATCCTCAGAGCAGAACTGATGCACCGACCTTGCCAGGCCTCTCTGCCATCAACGCCACCATGACGCCAGACAACTTCCTCCTCCTGTGCGAGTCCATCTCCGCGCATCAGACGTCGAGTCTCCACTGCGCCATGCCGCCGAGACCCACCGTCGACGATACGGTTGATGCCACACCGCTCCACCTACATGCCATCTCGCGTCGACTCCGAACTACCAACAACTCCACCACCCTGAGCAGTCCCCAGCCGACGCCTTCAGTAAGGAACACGACACCAAAGTGCCATCGTCGCCCAAATAGAGGAACAGAGGCTTTTGCCTGCGCTCATGGCAGAGGTGGGGGGCGTAGGATCCACACCGAAGCCTCCAGGAAGGGAATCGGCGCCGAGGACGTCGACTTTGGTGCGGCCGCCACGCCGGCCTAGAGTTTCCCCCAGATCCATGCCCACCCGCCAGATCCGTCCAGGCAGTATTGGCGTCGACCGTAGTCGCTACCATAGCCCGCACGAATCGGAGTAGATCGAGTCAGAGACGACGCCTCCCATGGAACTCCGGTCGGCCATCGAGGAGCCGCCGTAGCGCCGCCGCCTCCACATCGCCCACGCAGCCGTGGAAGGCCCCCATCTGCACCCGTGGGTGCCGCCCGCCAGGCAGGCCGCACCGCTCGCCACCGATCGAGGCCGCCGCCCCGAGATCCGATCTGCCAGCCGCCGCCGCGCCATGAGAGCCAGATCCCCACGCCTGCGTCCGCGCACCGCACGCGCTCCCGCGCGTCGTACACACACGCCACGCAGCCCCAGCGCAAGCTCGCCACAGGGACCACGCGCTCCCACGGCGGACGCCCCGCAACGCTCGAGCACCGTGAGAGGGAGAACCGGAGTGCCCCGCCGCCGCCGCCGCTGCGCGGGCTTTGCCCGGCGGCGGCGAGGGAAGGGAGATCTGGCAAGGAGGGAGCTCGCCTGGCGGCTAGGGTTCCGCCCGGGTCACCCGCGGGGTGGGCGACACGGGGCCGATCAGCAAGTGACATAAACAATAACATGCATGTCTCATAAGCAAAAAATATGATCGGGCAAATAATGAAAAAAGATGCAAATGAAGTAATATAATATGTCATCATCACATAACGGTTCTCAATATAAAATGATTCTACAAAGTAATAATCAAAACTTTATATAAATATATGCATGACAAGGTATAAACTATTCTCAAGTCCAAACGATCCAACTCGCGAGTCACTTGCGACCACAACCAGCACTAGAAAAACCATTCATCGACAACTCAAAGGGACGGCAAGGCTATTCTAGACGCCATTTAAAAAAAAAGGCTAATCTAAACGCAAGTTGAATACTACTCCTACACATCCAGATAACCACCCCTCGTGGCAACTGAGCCGAGCTTCGTCAGGCTCGGATTTTTCTGACCTGCCACTTGCAGTCCTAATTCGTAAAAAAATAAAAATGTGTCGTGATCCTAAGCCTGTGATGTCAACACACACAATTATTGTCATTATAGTAAAAATACACAATATATAAATATAAACATGACATAGGCTACCGTCCCAAAATAGAGAAATATCATCATCTCACCACTAGCAAGCCATATCGTCACATATGGAAGAAAATCTTGAGAAAGCTTCCATAAAATGAGAAACAAAGCACATTCTTATTTTCTCGGCTCTCGTGATCAATAGATGTTGCATGGCTTGTCTTATTGATTACTCCATCCGGCCCATAATGTAAGACGTTTTTTGACTTGTGTCAAATGTGTATTATGGGGTGGAAGGAGTATATTATTTGCCATGCTCTAGCCATATTGTCATCAATACATCAAAAAGGGAGAGATTGAAAGTGCATATGACACATAATTGTATTTTGGTGTGATGACAATATGGTTAGTGGAACTAATAACATATGCTAAAGTTTATCTCAGGTTATTGGTTCCTTGGAAGTTTAATGTGGAGATGATTGCCCCCCCCCCCCCCTTCTCATATCGAAAGGGTGAAAGGCTTCCGGTGACTCAAAGGATTTCGTTTTGGTTCGATTTGAGTCGTAGGACAACCACACTATTAAGAGGGGTCCTCATGGATTGATTTTGTGTGGGTACACTCTAAAATATGTACACCAATGTTCCTACACCTACCACTTTAAAGTACCTTGTTTGTGCTTTTATGGAGGTATCCATGGGGATGAAACAGAAAGTTTCTGGACACCATGTGCGCACGGGGTAGCTGACAACTATCTGTGAGTCCAACGGGTAGAAAATCCCCATCCCTCACTTGCACTATAAAAGGCACCCTTCTTCCACCTCCAACCCTAATCCTTTTGCCTTGTTGAGCTCCACCATTGCCAAACCTTGTTTTGCTCAAGACACTTAATCCCTTCATCAAAACTTGTAGAAAATTTGGGACTAAGGGAGTGCCTGAACTACATTTTGACCAAACCAATTTGTGTTCCCCACAAGATTTTTTCACCATTGAGTTGTTACTCTTGGAGCTTGGCTCCTAGGTGGTTAGGATTCCTCCGGAAGCTTCATTGCTTGTGGTGTGCTCTGTAGATGTATGTAAAGGTGTGGTGGTCGCCTTCAAGACCAACCTCGCATGATTCGAGGATCATCCATTGTGGGTGACATGAGGAGATACGGTGAGACTTGTGTGGCGTTCCGGAAGCTTTGGTTTCGGCACCGGTTCAACAAAGATTAGCTCTTCCCCAAGGAAGAGTGAACTTCGAGATAAAATCTACGTCATTGACGCACTTGTGGTTAATCCTTTCCCACACCTTGTTGTGCTTTATATGCTTATTGGCTTGCTATCTGGATTGTTCCCTAGCATATCTTGCCTTAAGTTTTCTTGCCATATAGGTTGTGTTCATCTAGTTACATTTCTAGTGAACCTTATTTATCCGCTTAACCTAAAGTTGGCAACTAAGTTTAAAATATGTAGTCTTATATTCACCTCTCCCCCCTCTAGTCGACTGTATTGATCCTTTCAGTTATCATGAACACAAGGAATATGTGTAGCCACGTCCTATCATTATCACCTGCAATGTGGCCTCTCTCCAACATAGATGGTCCACCATCCAAGAAACACTACATCGAATATTATTCAGCTTTCTCTTGAATGTGTGTGTATGTGGAAATAACCAAGTACTGATCACAAGAGCTCAAAAGAGACAACATATGGGTCCATAGTACTTAAGCTTAAGCCACTTCAAAACCCATGCATGATCATTTCTTTGGCATGATCCCGTCACCGGACAACAAAAGTTCCAGCAAACAATGACCGAAGTAAGTGCTTGAGAGCCTTGACTTGAGAACGTTAGTGGACAATGATGAGAAACTCTATATCTTGACTTTTTGTCAACTCTCTATGTTCAAGTTTGTTTAAAAAAGAAAAACAACAAAAAGAAATGAATAAGCTATCAAGTAAGAGGATCCAAGTATTTTGTTTTCATGCTAGATTAAACTTTGACAAGGAGCATAGAAATTTTACTGAAGCTCTAGTGGTTTGGTTATCAAAATGTATATATCTTACCTAGTTGTGCATGTGCTACCTTGTACAAATATGATCCATCTTGCTTATAGCTTGCAGATAAGATAAGATACACCTATGTGCAACAATCTTTATTGATGAGCTAGATGGATAACTTTGATTTATCAACCTTCTTGCTTGCGGCCGAGCAAGGTTTAAGCTTGGGGAAGTTGATGAGTGGATTTTATGCATACTTTTCATAGTATATTTTAGTGCCAAAATCCCTCATAACATATCCATCTAGCAATTATACATGTCTTGAATGCATAGTTTTCGGTGTTTACTCCTTTTACCAAGTTCGTGTGCCGAGATCTGCCATATAAGGTCCAAGCCATAGCAAGTTGCACTTGGCACATCAAAAGAACCAAGTTGGGAGTCAAACCGGAGAAGTTCCAGGCACCGGATGAAGGACTATTTAGTATTTGATGTTTTGAAATTAATTAAAGTGTCCAAAATGAAGATCCAAGGCCTCTGGCGCATCGGTCATTTCGCTAGCAATCCAACTAGCCCAAGAACATAAAATTCGGAGTTCGTACGAAGAAATGGCAACCAAAATATGAAACAGCTCCCGAAGTCCACAATGAACGACAGCCTTCCATATGAGCATAGCCGCTCGTATGGATGCTCATATGATATGCAAACAACTTTGTAAATTGGCCAGAACTTTCCCGATCTTGCTCCAATTTTGTCCCGGTTTATTGCTACGGGATCCTTGGCAGATAAGACATCCTCCGGGCGTGGATGTGACTTCCTTAGAGCCATTGGATGAAAGGGAGGAGGCTACATCAACGGAGGAGAACCGAGGAGGCCTCCTATAAGAAGACCTCCAACCCTAGCCGCAAGAGATCATCATCCTCATCCTCATTCCACCACAAGTCCACGCGGCCGCCGGGAGGCCTCTCACATCTCATCTAGGTGGCGGCCTCTCCCTCCATCACCATCACCATGAAGGCCATGCAAGAGGAGGAGAAGGAGGCGCCGCCGCCATCACTGGGTGCCGGCCATAGGTCGGGCGCACCGGTGCCGATCTCCATCCTCGCACTGTATTTTGTAGATGAACATGTTGATGCGCAGGGCCGGGCCGGCCAAATCCGGGGCCGTGTGCGAAACTAAAAAATGGGGCCCTATTGTGACGCCCCCGGCCCGATCGTGCACTAATCATACACGCAAATGCACACGATCAAGCCTAAGGACTCACGGGAAGATATCACAACACAACTCTAAAACATAAATAAAGTCATACAAGCTTTATATTACAAGCCAGGGGCCTCGAGGGCTCGAATACATAAGCTTGCGTACAAGCGTCAGCGGAAGCATCAGATATCTGAGTACAGATATGAAACAGAAACAGAAAGGCCTTTAGGAAGGCGGGACAAAAGAAAACACTACGATCGAAAGGCGTAGGCCTCCTGCCTGGGACCCTCCGATCCTACTCCTGGTCGTCAGTCAACTCATAGCAGAATCCATCCTCTGGGTAGTAGTAGTAGTGATCGTCGGCAGGGCAGCTGTCTCAAGGGCTCCGTCATCTTGATACGACAAACTGATATGGGGAGAAAAGGAAAACAAAGCAACCGTGAGTACTCAGAAGTACTCAGCAAGCAAGGATCTACACTACATATGCAACATTTTCAAAGGGAGGCTGTATATGTGGACTGGGCTGCAGAAATGCCAGAATAGAGAGAAGGCCTAGTCCTATCGAAGACTAGCATCTTCAGAGGTCTTGCAGCAGTAGAAGAGAGTAGAACAGTACAATATAATGTAGCAGTATCATTAAGTCTCAACCTCACCCAGAGATCCTTTCTCGACTCCCTGCGAGAAAGCAATCCCAGAGCCATACAGTCATCAACCTCATCCTGAGATCCCTTCTCGACTCCCTGCGAGAAGCAATCCCAGAGCCATACATACAGGTCTCATCACAGGTATCCAGTTCTAGTTGTATCGATCGGGATACAACTCCGAGTGTCCTTTACCGTAGGACCGGCTATCGATAGAAATGTTCTTCCCTGCAGGGGTGCACCAACTTACCCATCACGCTCGCTTAACTCCGGCCGGACACACTTTCCTGGGTCATGCCCGGCCTCGGCCAAACAACACACCGCAACCCTACCTACAGCTCAGCAGAGAGGTCCCCGTCGGTCTATATCCTAAGCGCTAAGGGGTCATGGGCCATCGCCCTGTGCACTCCGGGTCGTTGCGAGCAGAGCGAATCTCGGTACCACCCCTCAGGATGGCGCCGGCCCAGCCCGGCCGCAGTGCTGAACTGGACGTCTGACAGAGCTTTCGGCTGATGCATACGATGCAGAACGCCCATACTATGCCCACGTGATGGTTAGTGCTATCAGGCCAGAGGCCTGCTCGGATCAAATATCCAAATCGTAGTGGACTAGGGGCTTGCGGTAACGAGCAGAGACTCACGAAAGATGTGACCCCGTCGCCCCGTCTCGAGGACTTGCTGCAAGGGTTAAGAGTGCCCGGCCGCGCCTCGTATTCATCACTCGGGCACCATACAGGCACCCGTCTTCACAACACTCGCCTCTCAGGCGCACGCGGGTACCCCTCAGGGCCGACCCGCCTTTCTAAGTAACAGTGTAAAGTCCAAGTATCCGTGAGTCCATAACATCAGGGGAATCCGAGGTATCACCCTCGTTGGATTCCTACTCGATGTAATCGTCAAGGTGAACTCGGAGGAATCACCCTCGTTTGGTTCACACTTGAGGTGTTGTACGACGGCGTCATTATCGGAAGCGGTGAAGGAGGAATCACCCTCGATGACCACGACCGAATAGCTACTCTACAGAGTTAACATCAGAAGTGCTACACGAGGTATCACCCTCGGCACTCGATAGTAACGCTGCAGTGTCGTTACAACAAAGGGGGGGGTGATGTGCGGTGTCGGGGCCTGGTCTTCAATCCCGTTGATCGGGTCTTCTGACGATCCAGCGCGGCAGTCGGGATAAGTGGGGTCACTGATAGGTCTCTACCCAGCCTATACTAAGCAGTTTAGGATATGCAGGTAATTATCAACAGCAGGTTACAATGAACAGGCTATGCATCAGAATAGGTAAAGCAGCAGAAGCAGCAATTTTAATGCAAGCATGGGAAATTAGAATGGGCGATATCGGGATAATCAAAAGGGGGGCTTGCCTGGTTGCTCGGCAAGAAGGAGGGGTCGTCGGTGACGTAGTCGATCACAGCGGCATCAGCAGCGGTCTCGGGGTCTACCGGAGAGAAGAGGGGGAAGAAACAGTAAATACTAAGCAAACAGGAGCATGACAAATACGATACACGGTGCTAGGGGTAGTCTAACGCAGTACTACACGTATCAGACGGAGCAGGAGAATATCTGACGATATTTCCCAGGTCTTTGGAATTATCGGACAGACGATAAGAGGGGAACAGTTGCACGTTCGGATAGTTAGGGACGCGTGACGGACGAACGGACCGCGTCTCCGAATTCGTCTCGTCGTTCTGAGCAACTTTCATGTACAAAGTTTTTCCATCGGAGTTACGGATTATATTATATTAATTTTCTAAAGTTTTTATTAATTTCTGGAATTTATTTAATTATTTAAATTAACATTATCCGAAACAGTGCTTGCTGACGTCAGCATGACATCAGCAGTCTGTTAAGATTAATTAGGGTTTAATTAAGTTAATCACAGATTAATTAGGCTAATTAATTAATTAGATTAATTAAACAGAATTAATTAAGTTATTTATTTAATTAATTAATATTTATTTATTTTTAATAATTTTTTTACTTTCATTTTTTTTAGGGGCTGGGCCCCAGTGGTCAGCGGCTATAGCCGGACATGTCCGCGGTGTGCCTGTCCGGGGCCGGACATGTCCGGGCCAGCGCGCGCGCGTGCACCAGAGGCGAGGCCAAGGCCGGAGCGCGGCACGGCGAGGCCGGTCGGGCGGGCCTCGTCGGGCAGCGACGAGCGGGAGGGAGGAGCGGGCGCGCGGGCGGAGCAGCGGGCACGGGCGGCGGCAGCCGCGGGCGGGCGCGAGGGGAGGCGCAGCGAGCGCGGGCGCGAGCGGCGGGGCCAGGCGGCGGAGCAGGGCAAGCGAGGCGAGCGGCAGCAGCGCTGGCGAGGTCACGGCACGGCGAGCAGCAGCACGGGGGCGGGCGCGGTCGCGCGGCGGCGACGACAGAGATGGAGGGAGAGGGGAAACGGGGTCCTCACAGAGGAGCTGCAGGGGATGGCCGTGGGCTCGGGGAGGCAGACGGGCGTCGGCGGTGTGGACGGGGCGGCGTCCGAGCCGCCGGCGACGAGGGCGGCGGGGCGATGGCGCGCGACGGCAGCGGGGCGTCGGGGGCGGCGGTTGCCCCCGATCCAGATGACGGGGAGGGGAGACGAGGGGGATCGGGGGAAGTGGGGTAGTGGGCTTAGGGTTTCATGGGAGTGGGGGGTTAGGTAGGAGGGGAGGTGGGCCGACCGGCTGGGCTTTGGCCCAGTTGGGCCGGGGGGTTTTCTCCCTTTTTCTTTTTCTGTTTTCTTCTGTCTTTTTCTTTTATTTATTTTCTTTTCTGAGTTAGCAAATTGTTAGGCCACATTTTGAATTTTGCAAAACACAGGGACTGCTCCAACAAATACTAGGTATCCTCAACTACTACCAAAATTTAGTTTGGAGACAATTTGAGTTCACACCACTTTTATAATAATTAAAATGCATTAAACCTTACTGTTTTAATTATGTTAGAGCCACCTAAGTATTTTATTATTTATTGGTTTCAATTTTATACTAGCCTCTGCAATATTTGTCATTTATCGAACATTTTAGTTTTTATGCTGGACAACTTTTATATTTCACTTTCATTTAAATTTGAATTTAACTTAGGAGTTGAAATGCAATATGATGCTAATGATGATCATGCACTGTTAAACATGATGACTTGTCATTATCAAAAGGGTGATTACTGTAGTTAACCACCGGGGGTGTTACAAATCTCCTCTACTAACAAGAATTCTCGTCCCGAGAATTAAGAGGTAGAAGGAAAAAGTTTGGGGTATTCCGCACGAAGATTATCCTCGCGTTCCCAAGTGGCTTCATCTTCAGTATGATTTGACCACTGCACTTTGAGGAACTTGGTAACCTTCTGAGGGGTCCGACGTTCAGCTTCATCGAGAATGCGGATCGGATGTTCCTTATAAGATAGATCATCATGCAGTTCGAGCATCTCGTGATCCACTGCTCGGTGCGGAGATTCCTTGAAGCATTGACGAAGTTGCGACACATGGAAGACGTCGTGGATATGAGAGAATTGCGGCGGCAACTCCAATTTATATGCCACCTGACCACATCTAGCAATAATGCGGAAAGGACCAATGTAGCGCGGAGCTAGCTTGCCCTTGATTCCAAAACGGTGAGTGCCCTTCATAGGAGTGACACGAAGATAAGCTTGATCACCAGGTTGATAAGTCAAACCCCATCGTTTGCGATCGTAGTTGCTCTTCTGGCGGTCCTGAGCCGCCTTGAGATTTTTCCGGACAATACGAACTTGTTCTTCGGCGTGTTGACTAATATCCGGACCCACGAGCGGTCGTTACCCAGTTTCTGACCAATTCAGAGGGGTTCGACACTTACGTCCATAGAGTACTTCGAAGAGGGCCATTTTCAAGCTGGCTTGATAGCTGTTGTTATAAGAGAACTCGGCATACGGGAGAGATTCTTCCCATTTCTTGCCGAAAGAAATAACACAAGCTCGTAGCATGTCTTCAAGCACTTGGTTGACTCGCTCGACTTGGCCTTGAGACTGGGGGTGATATGCTGAACTCCAAGTAATATGAGTTCCCATAGCTTTTTGGAAACTTTCCCAGAAATGACCAGTGAATATGCTACCACGGTCTGAACTGATCTCTTTCGGAATACCGTGGAGTGATACGATTCTGGAGATATACAACTCTGCTAACTGTCTAGCAGTGATAGTCTCCTTGACAGGCAGAAAGTGTGCAACTTTGGAAAGTTGGTCGACGACGACAAGAATAGCATCGTGACCCTTCTGTGACTTGGGAAGGCCAGTAATGAAATCCATTTGAACCTTGTCCCATTTCCATAGAGGAATAGGAAGCGGTTGCAGAATTCCAGCAGGCTTCTGATGTTCTGCTTTAACGCGTCGACACACATCACATTCAGCAACATAACGAGCAATGTCCTGCTTCATTCTAGACCACCAGTACCTTTGACGGAGATCACGACACATCTTGGTGCTACCCGGATGAATAGACAATGGTGTGTCATGTGCTTCCTTCATGACCTTATCAGTCATAAGCTCGAAGCGAGGTACCACAATGCGGTCTCTGAAATACAAGGTTCCATCTTCAGGCAGCGAGAAATCCCTGTATTTTTCAAGGTCAAGATCTTTCTTCATCAGATCAACTTCAGCATCTTTAGCTTGTGCACTCTTAACAGCTTTCTCAAGGTCTGGTTCAACAACCAAGGTTTTTAAGTATCCTTGAGGAACTATCTCGAGATTTAGCCTTCGAAGCTCTTCATACAGGAGTGGTTGCTCTAGCTGGACTTCAAGTTCACAGCAATAGGATTTGCGACTCAACGCATCAGCCATTACATTAGCCTTGCCAGGGGTATAAGAAATACCCAAATCATAGTCCGCAATAGTCTCCATCCATCTTTGCTGACGGAGGTTTAGAGATGGCTGAGTAAACAAGTACTTCAGACTTTTATGATCCGTGTATATCTCGCAACAATTACCGAGGAGGTAATGTCGCCACAACTGCAGTGCATAAATGACAGCAGCTAGTTCTAGATCATGTACCGGATAATTCTCTTCATGTGGGCGCAACTGACGAGAGCCGTAAGCAATCACTTTACGCTCTTGCATTAGGACACAGCCTAATCCTTCATGGGATGCGTCACAATAAATCACAAAGTCTTTGCGGGTATCTGGAGGAGATAGTACTGGGGCAGATGTCAGCTTGTCTTTGAGTGCTTGAAAACTTTCATGACATTTCTCTGTCCATTCAAATTTAACGCCCTTGTGAAGCAGATCAGTCAAGGGCTTAGCAATCTTGGAAAAGTTCTCGACAAATCGACGACAATAGCTTGCAAGGCCGAGAAAACTTCTCACTTGCTTGACATTCTTCGGAGGAGTCCAGTCTAGAATAGCCTGAACTCGTTCTGGGTTAACGGCAATGCCTTCTCTCGAAATCACATGGCCGAGATATGTCACTTCAGACAACCAGAATTCACATTTAGAATATTTGGCATACAGTTGGTGTTCACGCAGCTTCTCCAGTACAAGGCGAAGATGTTCGGCATGTTCTTCTTCATTCTTCGAATATACCAGAATATCATCCAGATATACCACGACGAATTTATCAAGGTAATCCATGAAGATGTAGTTCATTAACCGGGAGAAGGTTGCTGGAGCATTTGTTAAGCCAAATGACATGACTATGTACTCATAAGAACCATAGCGAGTAACGAATGCTGTCTTCAGAATATCCTCTTCTCGAACTCGAATCTGGTGGTATCCCAATCTCAAATCAAGCTTAGAGAATACTGAGGAACCAGCAAGTTGATCATACAAATCGTTGATTCTGGGAAGCGGATACTTATTCTGGATTGTAGCTTGGTTAATGGGCCGATAATCTTGAACCAACCGATTAGTTCCATCCTTCTTCTTAACGAAGAGTGAAGGTGCTCCCCAAGCAGAGGAACTGGGGCGGATGAAACTTTTCTTAAGTGATGTGTCGATTTCTTCCTTAAGCTCGAGAAGGTGGTGCGGAGGCATCTTATAGGGTCGCTTTGCAATAGGGGTAGTGCCAGGTTTCAAGTCGATGACAAACTCAACAGCTCTAGCAGGGGGTATTCCTGGAAGTTCTTCTGGAAACACATCTTGAAAATCACGAACAACTGGAACGTTCTCGATGCCTTCAAGAGGTGAAGCATTCAATGCATTTAGAACATATATCTGATTCTCGGCATCCTGAGCTGCTCGGACTGAGTATTGTACTGTTTGGCCAGAAGGATGTGTGAGCTGGACTGTCTTAGTAGCACAGTCAATCAAAGCTTTATGGGCGGTCAACCAATCCATGCCAAGAATAATGTCTATGTCGGAAGGTCCTAGAGCAATAAGGGAAGCAGAGAACATCAACCCTTCAATTCTGATCTGATTGTTGTGACTTATCATCTGAGTTTGCCACCTGGAACGGGGAGTGATGATTTCTAAAGGAGTGGGTAATGAGCTCATAGCTAACCCATGCAATTGTGCAAACTGCTGGGAAACAAAGGAATGTGATGCACCTGAATAAAAAAGAACATAAGCTGCTACTGAATTAACTGGAAGGGTACCCATCACGATTTTAGGGGACTGTCGAGTTTCTTCCATTTTGACATGAGTGACTCGACCACAATTCATAGTAGGCGGCGTGACACCATAGCTTCTGTTGCGATGGTTTCGACGGCCCTTCTTATGGCCAACAGGACGACGTGATGAATTCTGTGGCTGACCCTGAGGACAGTTGAAAGCACGGTGCCCTGGCTGTCCACACTTGCGGCATAACCCATCATTATGGGGAGGAGCTACAGCATTGGACTGTCCACCCTGAGTCATTAGCTGGCCCGGGGGCGGAGGCAGACGAGGCGCAACATATGACGGCCTTGGTGTTCGGGCAGGTCGGTGATGAACATTGTGTGGGATCCAGACTCGACGTTTCTGAACAGGCTGACCCGGGGATGAGCCAGCTTCATGAGTGTGCTTGAGCGACTCCTGGCATTCAGTCAGAGCTGTTTCAATTTGGAAAGATTTGCTGACAAGCGTTGCGAAGTCTGTGCAATCAAGGACTGCAAGTGCGAGTTTTATGTCAGTACGGAGTCCTTCACGGAATTTACCCTGCTTGCGGGCGTCAGTGCAGACGTCATCTTCAGCATAGCGGGATAGTTCGAGAAATTTCCTCTGATATTCATCCACAGTCATTTTGCCTTGTGAGAGTTTGCGGAACTCCTGCTTCTTCTGATCCATCAGACCTTGAGGAATGTACCGTGCACGGAAAACTGACTGAAATCCCTGCCAAGTGGTTACTGTCTCTGCAGGCAACATACTCTTGTGGCTTTCCCACCATTGAGCAGCTGAACCCTTTAGGTGATACGTCGCATAGGTGACGTAACTATCAGGGATAACATTAGCTGACTTCAACTGAAAGGCAATGTCACGGAGCCAATCATCAGCATCCATTGGATCAGTCGAGCTGCGAAAAGTGGACGGATTGAGGCGCACAAATTCTGGCAGAGTTATTGGAGCAGACTGTTGCTGAGCATTTTGAGTTGGGAACTGAGCCAATACTCCGGTCATAAACTGACGGTTGAGTTCAAACTGCTCCATCATTGCGGCAATATAAGGTGGAGGTGGGGAATCGTCAGCCATCCTGCCAAATCAACAAGGGCAGTTCAACAAGTAGAAATGCAGATGTATGGAATTATTCATGAAGTAGCACGCACGACAGAAGGAAGTGCAATAGATACTTCATCATAGTCACACCAGACATTCAAATCCACACCTAGTCTCGATTACGAACCGGCATTACGACAGCTTAAAGGAGAAGGCTAGACAACTAGGCGGCGCGCAGGCACGCGGTAAGGAAGTACACAACGAGACATAGCAAAGGCTACATCAACGTCGGAGAAAACTGACGGAGCGAGGAATCTGCAAGTGACAACACAGGGTGCCCTCGATAAAAGGATCCTGTAAGCAGAACCTGGCCCACAATGTTGAAGCAAGGGGGGATATTTTCAGAACTCCGGGTGGATGTGAGCACGAGAGCCTAATGTTGGAGTTAGTAAAATTTTAACCCGAATAGGAGAGAGATCAGAGTCCCAGATTAAAGGTCGAGGAGTAAAAGATCCTAATACCACCCAATTGGCGACGTGGGCCGTAAGCCACACAACCAAGTTAGTAAAACAGTTTTCGGTTACTAGACTCAACTTCGGCCAAGGAGTTGGAAAGGGTGTTCCTACAGTCAGTCGGCTCTGATACCAACTTGTGACGCCCCCGGCCCGATCGTGCACTAATCATACACGCAAATGCATACGATCAAGCCTAAGGACTCACGGGAAGATATCACAACACAACTCTAAAACATAAATAAAGTCATACAAGCTTTATATTACAAGCCAGGGGCCTCGAGGGCTCGAATACATAAGCTTGCGTACAAGCGTCAGCGGAAGCATCAGATATCTGAGTACAGATATGAAACAGAAACAGAAAGGCCTTTAGGAAGGCGGGACAAAAGAAAACACTACGATCGAAAGGCGTAGGCCTCCTGCCTGGGACCCTCCGATCCTACTCCTGGTCGTCAGTCAACTCATAGCAGAATCCATCCTCTGGGTAGTAGTAGTAGCGATCGTTGGTAGGGCAGCTGTCTCAGGGGCTCCGTCATCTTGATACGACAAACTGATATGGGGAGAAAAGGAAAACAAAGCAACCGTGAGTACTCAGAAGTACTCAGCAAGCAAGGATCTACACTACATATGCAACATTTTCAAAGGGAGGCTGTATATGTGGACTGGGCTGCAGAAATGCCAGAATAGAGAGAAGGCCTAGTCCTATCGAAGACTAGCATCTTCAGAGGTCTTGCAGCAGTAGAAGAGAGTAGAACAGTACAATATAATGTAGCAGTATCATTAAGTCTCAACCTCACCCAGAGATCCTTTCTCGACTCCCTGCGAGAAAGCAATCCCAGAGCCATACAGTCATCAACCTCGTCCTGAGATCCCTTCTCGACTCCCTGCGAGAAGCAATCCCAGAGCCATACATACAGGTCTCATCACAGGTATCCAGTTCTAGTTGTATCGATCGGGATACAACTCCGAGTGTCCTTTACCGTAGGACCGGCTATCGATAGAAATGTTCTTCCCTGCAGGGGTGCACCAACTTACCCATCACGCTCGCTTAACTCCGGCCGGACACACTTTCCTGGGTCATGCCCGGCCTCGGCCAAACAACACACCGCAACCCTACCTACAGCTCAGCAGAGAGGTCCCCGTCGGTCTATATCCTAAGCGCTAAGGGGTCATGGGCCATCGCCCTGTGCACTCCGGGTCGTTGCGAGCAGAGCGAATCTCGGTACCACCCCTCAGGATGGCGCCGGCCCAGCCCGGCCGCAGTGCTGAACTGGACGTCTGACAGAGCTTTCGGCTGATGCATACGATGCAGAACGCCCATACTATGCCCACGTGATGGTTAGTGCTATCAGGCCAGAGGCCTGCTCGGATCAAATATCCAAATCGTAGTGGACTAGGGGCTTGCGGTAACGAGCAGAGACTCACGAAAGATGTGACCCCGTCGCCCCGTCTCGAGGACTTGCTGCAAGGGTTAAGAGTGCCCGGCCGCGCCTCGTATTCATCACTCGGGCACCATACAGGCACCCGTCTTCACAACACTCGCCTCTCAGGCGCACGCGGGTACCCCTCAGGGCCGACCCGCCTTTCTAAGTAACAGTGTAAAGTCCAAGTATCCGTGAGTCCATAACATCAGGGGAATCCGAGGTATCACCCTCGTTGGATTCCTACTCGATGTAATCGTCAAGGTGAACTCGGAGGAATCACCCTCGTTTGGTTCACACTTGAGGTGTTGTACGACGGCGTCATTATCGGAAGCGGTGAAGGAGGAATCACCCTCGATGACCACGACCGAATAGCTACTCTACAGAGTTAACATCAGAAGTGCTACACGAGGTATCACCCTCGGCACTCGATAGTAACGCTGCAGTGTCGTTACAACAAAGGGGGGGGTGATGTGCGGTGTCGGGGCCTGGTCTTCAATCCCGTTGATCGGGTCTTCTGACGATCCAGCGCGGCAGTCGGGATAAGTGGGGTCACTGATAGGTCTCTACCCAGCCTATACTAAGCAGTTTAGGATATGCAGGTAATTATCAACAGCAGGTTACAATGAACAGGCTATGCATCAGAATAGGTAAAGCAGCAGAAGCAGCAATTCTAATGCAAGCATGGGAAATTAGAATGGGCGATATCGGGATAATCAAAAGGGGGGCTTGCCTGGTTGCTCGGCAAGAAGGAGGGGTCGTCGGTGACGTAGTCGATCACAGCGGCATCAGCAGCGGTCTCGGGGTCTACCGGAGAGAAGAGGGGGAAGAAACAGTAAATACTAAGCAAACAGGAGCATGACAAATACGATACACGGTGCTAGGGGTAGTCTAACGCAGTACTACACGTATCAGACGGAGCAGGAGAATATCTGACGATATTTCCCAGGTCTTTGGAATTATCGGACAGACGATAAGAGGGGAACAGTTGCACGTTCGGATAGTTAGGGACGCGTGACGGACGAACGGACCGCGTCTCCGAATTCGTCTCGTCGTTCTGAGCAACTTTCATGTACAAAGTTTTTCCATCGGAGTTACGGATTATATTATATTAATTTTCTAAAGTTTTTATTAATTTCTGGAATTTATTTAATTATTTAAATTAACATTATCCGAAACAGTGCTTGCTGACGTCAGCATGACATCAGCAGTCTGTTAAGATTAATTAGGGTTTAATTAAGTTAATCACAGATTAATTAGGCTAATTAATTAATTAGATTAATTAAACAGAATTAATTAAGTTAATTATTTAATTAATTAATATTTATTTATTTTTAATAATTTTTTTACTTTCATTTTTTTAGGGGCTGGGCCCCAGTGGTCAGCGGCTATAGCCGGACATGTCCGCGGTGTGCCTGTCCGGGGCCGGACATGTCCGGGCCAGCGCGCGCGTGCACCAGAGGCGAGGCCAAGGCCGGAGCGCGGCACGGCGAGGCCGGTCGGGCGGGCCTCGTCGGGCAGCGACGAGCGGGAGGGAGGAGCGGGCGCGCGGGCGGAGCAGCGGGCACGGGCGGCGGCAGCCGCGGGCGGGCGCGAGGGGAGGCGCAGCGAGCGCGGGCGCGAGCGGCGGGGCCAGGCGGCGGAGCAGGGCAAGCGAGGCGAGCGGCAGCAGCGCTGGCGAGGTCACGGCACGGCGAGCAGCAGCACGGGGGCGGGCGCGGTCGCGCGGCGGCGACGACAGAGATGGAGGGAGAGGGGAAATGGGGTCCTCACAGAGGAGCTGCAGGGGATGGCCGTGGGCTCGGGGAGGCAGATGGGCGCCGGCGGTGTGGACGGGGCGGCGTCCGAGCCGCCGGCGACGAGGGCGGCGGGGCGATGGCGCGCGACGGCGGCGGGGCGTCGGGGGCGGCGGTTGCCCCCGATCCAGATGACGGGGAGGGGAGACGAGGGGGATCGGGGGAAGTGGGGTAGTGGGCTTAGGGTTTCATGGGAGTGGGGGGTTAGGTAGGAGGGGAGGTGGGCCGGCCGGCTGGGCTTTGGCCCAGTTGGGCCGGGGGGGTTTCTCCCTTTTTCTTTTTCTGTTTTCTTCTGTCTTTTTCTTTTATTTATTTTCTTTTCTCAGTTAGCAAATTGTTAGGCCACATTTTGAATTTTGCAAAACACAGGGACTGCTCCAACAAATACTAGGTATCCTCAACTCCTATCAAAATTTAGTTTGGAGACAATTTGAGTTCACACCACTTTTATAATAATTAAAATGCATTAAACCTTACTGTTTTAATTATGTTAGAGCCACCTAAGTATTTTATTATTTATTGGTTTCAATTTTAGACTAGCCTCTGCAATATTTGTCATTTATCGAACATTTTAGTTTTTATGCTGGACAACTTTTATATTTCACTTTCATTTAAATTTGAATTTGACTTAGGAGTTGAAATGCAATATGATGCTAATGATGATCATGCACTGTTAAACATGATGACTTGTCATTATCAAAAGGGTGATTACTGTAGTTAACCACCGGGGGTGTTACACCTATCTCACTAGATAAAATGAAGCAGATACCAATTGGAGATTATGCGTCAATGTTTGCCAATTAGACGAACCGTCTAACTCACCTAGTCGTGTGTCCTGTCCGGTTGAACTACTATGCTTTGATCTTTAATCGAGGAGGCAAGCAGTGGCGGAGCCAGGATTGAAGCAAACCCCAGGCCATTTTATTTCCGGCAACATAGATAATTTTTGGCAAGTTGTTACAACCCAAAAATACCACTAACATTCCCAAAAAATACCCCATTCTAAAACATACAAAATAAAGCTCAGTTGCTCAATAAATCTAGAGTTTAAACTCAATGGGTAATGATCCAAAAAATAGTAAACATGGAAAATTGCAAATAATAATAAAGGGATGAAAAGAGTACCAAATCAATTGTTTAATTCATCCATAGCTCCCATAACCAGATCAACAGTAAAAGAAGAACCAACACCTTCAAGGCATCAAAAGTATAATTTCATAAGAAAATGCATAATCATCAAGTGAAATAATTATCATTGATATAAATTGAAATACTTACCATCAGGTTGATATAAAAACCATTTGCGTGACGTTTAAGGTTG
Organism: Thinopyrum elongatum; assembly: GCA_011799875.1. NCBI lineage: Eukaryota > Viridiplantae > Streptophyta > Magnoliopsida > Poales > Poaceae > Thinopyrum > Thinopyrum elongatum. The sequence goes on along the minus strand of CM022303.1, from coordinate 488,820,736 downwards.
TATGATTTCAGGTTAAAATGTATGCATCTGTTCAAGCATTGTCATTTCGGAATCAGTTATATATTTATTAATGTTCACTCTTCAAATATAAGTGCCAATATCCTAATTTTTCAGTGTCATTGTTGACTAGAAACTTACAGTTTACCTATTTATTCAGCCTAATATGCATCTGCTGACCACCACAACACCACTCAATTAACTCTGCATCTGCATGTACTGTAATGCCTTGGCTTTCCATCATTCTTGTAATGGATCCAAATCGACCTATCTTCAAGCACACATCTCCTTGGGAATTTCCTTCGAAAAACAACTAGTTCCCATACTGTTGAAGATCATCTTCTGCACAAGGGAACGTGAAGGCATAGGCAGGGGCCACCGGCGGCCTCGGCTGGGGCGGATGGGAGCACGACGGCAGCAGGGCGAAGCGGAGGTTGGGCTCGTCGGCTCGTCGCATCAGTGGTGGACGGCCGTGGGTCGGAGCGCAACCGCAGCAGCACGGCCAGGGCATGGTTGATGGGTTGGGAGGGGGGCGACCGGGGAGCGGGAAGACGTCTCTGGCGGCTGGCGGCGGACTGGCAGGAGCAGGTCGCCTCGCCTCCATCCCATCCTCAAGTCCAGTGCGTTAGGTTTTTTTAGGGCTTCCAGTGCGTTAGGTCATTTAGTGTGTACCTTCTGCATTAGGAGTAGCAGGGCGGCTTGGCCTGGGCTGTATGTTGGGCCGCTGAAGCCAGCGCCATCCGCGGCCCAGCTCCCAGGACCGTGGATGTATAGGGTGGGAGCTCCTACTGGACGCTCGTTGCGTCCAACAGGGCGCCGACGCACAGGGGGCGACGCGACTTTCGCACAGGCACGTCGCTGCGGTGCGCCGATTGGGCCGGCCCATTGGAGTGCGCTGCAAATACAAGATGATAATTTGCAAAAAATAGCAGGGCATGATGGCTGGGAATCGAACACAGCACTGCCGACTTGCACTCGCACCCTAGTAGCCACTAGGATGGAAGCGCTCAGTTGACCAAACTACAGCGGAAACCTACAAGAACTAAAGAAAGTATAAGACTGTTTGAAAAACATCCTTTACGATTTTCCAAATAGCAAAAACAAAACATGAATGTTTTATCAAACGCGAACATTTTTTTTTTCAAATTTTGTGAAAACTCAAACATCTTTCAACACACAAACGAATTTTGGAGACGCGAACATATTTTTTAGAACGGAAACATTTTTTAAACTACCCAAAAAACTGAACAGGAACAATTTTTCAAATTTCAAAACAAAATTTGGAAACACAAACAACTTTTGAATTTCCCAAACATTTTTGGAATTTGTGACATTTCTTTAAAGCACAAACATTTTCTGAATCTTGAGAACAAATTTTGAAACAGAGAACAAATTTGGAAGCACGGACAATGTTTTAAAGCACAAACATTTTTTGAATCTTTAGAACAAATTTGGAAATGGAGAACAAATTTGGAAGTGCGAACAATTTTTAAAGCACGAACATTTTTTGAATCTTGAGAACAAATTTTGAAAACTCCCGAACAAATTTGGAAGCGCAAACAATTTTTTAAAGCACGAACATTTTTTGAATCTCGAGGACAAATTTTGAAATAGAGAACAATTTTGAAAAATCCTGAACAAATTTGGAAGCGTGAACAATTTTTTAAAGCACAAACATTTTTTTGAATCTTGAGAACAAATTTTGAAATAGAGAACAATTTTGAAAAATCCCGAACAAATTTGGAAGCGCGAACATTTTATGAAATCCGGTATATTTTCTGCATTTCGAAAGTTTTGAACTTTTTTTGTAACGGGAACAAATTTTGAATTGGAGAACATTTTTTCGAAAACTGATTTTTTTTAAAAATACAAACAAAATTTGAATATTTTGAATTTCTTTTGAGAAAAAGAGAAGAAAAAGAAATAAAACAAACAAAAAAACAGAAACATTTTTCAAAATTGTGAACAAAATTTTGTAAATGTGAACACTATTTCAGAAATATGAACAATTTTTGACAAAAAGAACATTTTTGGAAATTCTGAACCATATTTGAACTTTTCAAAAAGCTTACAAAGAAAAAGAAAAAAAAACAGAATAAGACAAAGAAAACGAGAAAAAAGAAAGTCAGAATAAGACTGAAGAAAAAACAGTAGGAAGAACAAATGGTTTTTTCCTCGTTTTTAGTTTCTTTAAGTTTAGCATTGCTATTCTTACAGATCCACGAGCCAGTCGCGGTGGCTAGCGCGGTGTGTTCCGCTACTGGAGGTCGTAGGTTCGATCCCTAGCGCGATCGTTTTTTGCGGTTCATCTCGCGAGGTGAAACCACTCCAAATGGGCCGACCCAGGGGGAGCTGCGTCCTGTGCGAAGCGGCGACTACTTGCCGCAGTAAGCGGCGAATAGGGAATTCCGTATAGGGTTGCCTATACATAGTCACAGGCCTATACAAAAATTTGGGGCCCTGTGCGGGCCTGCACAACTATGGGCCTGCCCTGTTGATGCGTGCAATGAATCATTCCTCTTTGTGTGTATATTCATCTATGTTTGAGTAATTGATCCAGTTCTGGGTTGACGTATGATCTAGTACGCATAACTGGTCTTCATGGATTCATTTAGTATTTACTCTCTTTCGCGTTGCATGTATGGCACTTGCACATACACGGAGTAGATAGATGAACTTTGTGATCCTTTGGTCCCGTTGTGTATTATTGACAGTCACATGTGACTATGACGCGATGTTATATCTAGTACACCTAGGACTGACAGAACGCGGAATACTTGTATGCCACTGGGGCGCTCCTCTACTACTCCCTCCGTTTTAAATTACTTGACCCATATTTATCTAGACACGAATGTATCTAGACACTAAACAAGTATAGATACATCCGTATTTAGACAAATTCAAGTCAACTAATTTGTAACGGAGGGAGTAGTAGTGAGACCAAAATCCTGCCATATACCGCCCTTTGCTCTATTCAATCCTATAAGTACAACCCCTTTTACTTTGTGTTCTAGTTTAGCATATTTTTTGTCCTAGTTTGTAGTCTATTAAACCCCCGTTTATTATCATTTCGTTAGCAACCAACGAATAGACTATTTCCAGATAACGCTCTTGGTGTGAACGTAGCCAACTAAGTGACGAAGTATCTGCGGGGTTCGTAGTTACCTGTTCAACCGCTCCCTATGGGATCAACATGCTCTACTTACCACGAATTACAATATCCCTGTGCCCTTGCAGATCATCAGCTATCACATATGTCCCCAACATCATCTTGAACCTGAACGGCTGAGCTGGCCACGCAACCAAGATGTTCACTCCGGGTGCCAGGAGGTCCGGTTTCATGATCCCCTCCACCTCCTACCCTGCGAAAATTGGAGTCGGATTGTCGCTGGTGTTCGTGTCGCTAGCCAAGGCGAGAGACGCCGTCGGGTATGCGGTCGACGCCATGTACGCTTCAGTGTAGGCAAGGATGATATTACGTTATAACCCAAATTCACATATAAAGATAAAGGCTAACTTCTAATGAGCGAAACGGAGCTACGGTCCATCACTAGGAGACTTGGGCCAGAGTGGCTACCCCTACCAGGGACACCTCAGGGGTGCAGGGGGACGAAGCCCGATTGATTTCGTTGTTCTTCGTTTTGCATGTACTGGACCGCCTCAGCGAACCACTCTAGGCCGTCTCGCCATCCAACTTGCGGCAGACGACAATCCCGCCCATCACCTTGTCGGTGGTTAGGTCCTCCAGCTCGCTGTAGTGGCTCTTGACGAGCGCGGCGCTCCTCCTGCTGTCGGCCCTCGCGTTGTACAATGACTGGACAATGAGCACCGGTCCATTGCTGAGGTTGAGCTTCACTGGGAACATGTGGTCCACGGTGGCAGTGCCGACCATGGTCACCCACGACGCACGTTGGTGACCGTCGACGGCCGCGTGCCGCTATTGCCATAGGGGACAACGAGAAAGATGCCCCGCTGCTCGGCGCGAACGAGGGCCACGATGACAACGTCGTACATTTTTGTTTTCGAGGAAATTGAGGCCATTTAACTAACACACATGCATGTACCTGTTCAGAAATTCTAGCTGGGCGCCCTAAACTCGTCCTGTCACTGATCGATCATGAAAATTTGACAACTGATCGGCATCTCTCATATGCAGTCTAAATATAAGGCAGATATGGGGATGCCTGAGCACGTCCGACATGTCAACCCAGCTCACCCCGACCCCACTCCATCCCCACAAATATCCCTAATTCGAAAATCCTACCTTACTCCACCTTTTATTCTCCTCTCTGATTTCTCCGATTTGATCCAGTCCGACGACTCCGGCGACCATGCCGAGCTCCAGCAGTCGCTCCGACTCCGACCTTGACGAGGAGCTGACCCTCCACATTGCCCTCGAGAGGTCCAAGGTGGACACGGGTGGCAGTTTCGGATCGGACGCCTCGCCTCTCCCCTGCTGGTGCAGCGAGGACGCCGGCGCTGGCTCCTCCCAGCCCGCGCTTTGCTCCGCGTGGGCTGCGCAGTCCGCGCCTTCCCCACGCCATCCCTTGCCCCTGCCGGCTGCTGCTCCCTCACGCGGGCAGCGGTGGGTGCTTGTGTCTGCCCCGCTGGCCCGAATGTGCACCCCGGAGTCGTAGGCGCGCGCTGCCCGCCGCGACAGGCAACGGGCAAGGGAGAGGGACACGACGGAGAGCTCTATCCACCGCCACTGTGGGTTACCAGCGGAGCCCAACGAGGACGAACGGCTCCTCGCATGGGTCTACCGCCGGAAGAACGCGAAGGCTCTCCGGCTGGCCATTGAGCAGCCCGAGCGCGAGGCCAAGGAGAAGGCGTCGAGGCAGCTCGGCTGGCGTAGCTCAAGCGCCAGCAGGACCGGGCCGTTCGGCGCCTCAAGGGCCTCATCATCGTCTCCTCCTCCTCGTCCGACGACGGCTCCTCCTCCGATGAATCGAACGATCCTCCACCAACCGCCGATGGCTATAGCTGCGCCGTCGACAAGAAGGGGGAAGGGTCGGCCCGCAAGTGGTGAAGATCCGCTTTCTTCAATTTAATTTCAAGTTTTAGATGTAGTTTGAAGTTGTTTGTTGTTTATATGAACTTTGGTGGTCCTTTGAACATCCGGTCGTGATCTTTTGGTGAACGTATTGTGCTTCCCGGCGTCCGTTTCTATGTCCTTTGCTGATCTACGTAGTTTGATCGTCATTGCATGCTTTAGTATGGATATAGGGGGTCGGATTTGAGATATACGGATGTGGACAACGCGATTTGAGGAGTGACCGGTCAGTGCCCATGGGTGCGTCCGGGCGCGTCCGCGGGCTTTTGAGGGCCCAGATTTGCCTAGTCGGGCTGTGGATGCTCTTATCGCATTAGGTCACTGCTACTTCTGAGATGCGTTGGGATTTCCTCGAAGAGGAGATGATGAAGCAGTATAGTAGAGATAAGTATTTCCCTCAGTTAAGAACCAAGGTTATCAATCCGGTAGGAAAACCCACATAGAACCTCGTTAGCAGCACCTGCACGCACAAAAACAAATACTTGCACCCAACGCAAACAAGGGGTTGTTAATCCCCTCGGAGGTTACTTGCAAGGATGAAATCTCGTAGTGGTAGGTAATAATATAAATTGCAAACAATATAAAAGAAATAAAATTGCAGCAAGATATTTTTGTGTTTTTATATATGATAAAAGTAGACCCGGGGGCCATAGTTTTCACTAAAGGCTTCTCTCTCGAGCACATAACATACGTGGGTGAACAAATTACTGTTGGGTAATTGATAGAAAAGCGCATAGTTATGATGATATCCAAGGCAATGATCATGTATATGGGCATCATGTCCGAGACAAGTAGACCGACTCCCGTCTGCACCTACTACTATTACTCCACCCATCAAGCGCTATCCAGCATGCATCTAGGGTATTAAGTTCATGACAAACAGAGTAACGCCTTAAGTAAGATGACATGATGTAGACAAATTAAACCCAATTAATATGAATAAACACCATTGTTTTATCCTTAATGGCAACAATACAAATACGTGTCTTGTCCCTTTCTTTCGTTGGGATATAGAACACCTCAAGATTGAACCCATTACAGAGCACCTCTCCCATTGCAAGATAAATCAATCCAGTTGGCCAAACTAAACGGATAGATTGATGAGAAATACAAAGCTATAATAATCATGCATAAAAGAGTTTAGAGAAGACTCAAATAATATTCATAGATAATCTGATCATAAACCCAAAGTTCATCGGATCCCAACAAACATGCCGCAAAAGAATATTACATCGAATAGAACTCCAAGAAGACCGAGGAGAACATTGTATTGAAGATCAAAGTGAGAGAAGAGGCCATCTAGCTACTAGCTATGGACCCATAGGTCTGTGGTAAACTACTCACGCATCATCGGAAGGTAGCAAGGATGATGAAGAAGCCCTCCGTGATCAATTCCCCCTCCGGCAGAGTACCGGTAAAGGCCACCAGATGGGATCACGGAAGAACAGAAACTTGTGGTGGGAAAAATTGTTTGGGGTAGCTCTTTGTTGGTTTCCCAATTTTAGAGAATTTATAGAGATGGAATTAGGTCAGATGGAGCCACGTGGGGCCCACAAGGCATCAAGGCGCGCCTACCCCCCCGGGGCACGCCCTGTTGCCTTTGCCGTCTCCTCGCTCTCCTCCCAAAGCTTCTAGGGTCTCTCTTGTCCAAAAAAACCGTCAAAAAGTTTCGTAGCATTTGGACTCCGTTTGGTACTGATTTCCTGGAAAATAAAAAACAAGCAGAAAACAGCAACTGGCACTTGGCACTGCGTTAATAGGCTAGGCCCCAAAAATTATATAAATGTGACGCCCCCGACTTAATCGTGCACTAATCATACACACAAATGCGCACGATCAACACCAGAGACTTGCGGGAAGATATCACAACACAACTCTAGACACAAATAAAATAATACAAGCTAGGGGCCTCGAGGGCTCGAATACATAAGCTCGAGTACACAAGAGTCAGCGGAAGCAACAATATCTGAGTACAGACATAAGTAAACAAGTTTGCCTTAAGAAGGCTGATTAAAACAACGGCATCTAGATCGAAAAGGCGCAGGCCTCCTACCTGGGAGCCTCCTAACTACTCCTGGTCGTCGGCGGTCTGCACGTAGTAGTAGGCCCCATCAGGGTAGTAGTAGTCGTCAGCGGGATCAGCTGACTCCTGGGCTCCGTCATCTGGTTGCATCAATCGGGTAAAGGGAAAAAATATAGCAAAGCAACCGTGAGTACTCATCCGAAGTACTCACAAGACTTACATAAGATCTATGCTAAGTATGCATCGGTATTTATGGGAAGGGGCTATATCTGTGGACTATACTGCAGAATTGCCAGAACAGAGGGGTAGGCCTAGCCTATCGAAGACTAGCATCTTGCAGCAATAGAAGAGAGTAGAGTAACATAACATATAGTAGCAAGTATATTTAAGTAACGGCCAGAGATCCTTCCATGACTGATACGTATCCAACGTATCTATATTTTTTGATTATTCCATGCTGTTATATTATCAATCTTGGATGTTTATATATATTTACTAGCAACTTTATATCATTTTTTGGGACTAACCTATTGACATAGTGCCCAGTGCCAGTTGCTGTTTTTTACTTTGCAGAATATCAATACCAAACGAAATCCAAATGCCACGAAACTTTTTGGAGATTTTTTTCTGGTAGGAAGACACCCAGGAAGCTTCTGGAGGGCACGAGGGGACGCTCGTGGGGCCCACTAGGCACCAGGGCACGCAAGGGGACTCCTGCGTGCCCTGGTGGGTAGTGGGGCCCACGGGCACCCCCTTGACCTATCTCCGCCTCTATAAATACTCTAAAATCCCAAAAACACTAGGGGAGTCGACGAAATACTTTTTACGGTGCCGCAAGTTTCAGAACCATGAGATCCAATCTAGAGGCCTATTCCGGCACTCTGCCGGAGGGGGCAACGATCACGGAGGGGTTCTTCATCATCCTTGTTGCCAATCCGATGATGCGTGAGTAGTTTACCACAGACCTACGGGTCCGTAGTTAGTAGCTAGATGGCTTCTTCTTTTCTTTTTGATCCTCAATACAATGTTCTCCTCGATGTTCTTGGAGATCTATTTGATGTAACTCTTTTTTGTGGTGTGTTTGTTGGGATCCGATGAATTGTGAGTTTATGATCAGTTCTAACCATGAATATTATTTGAGTCTTTGCTGAACTCTTTTATGCATGATTGTTATAGCCTCGTATTTCTTGTCCGATTTATTGGTTTGGTTTGGCCAACTAGATTGATTTATCTTGCCATGGGAAGATGTGCTTTCTGATGGGTTCGATCTTGCGGTGCTCAATCTCAGTGATAGAAAGAGACATGACACGCATGTATCGTTGCTATTAAGGGTAACAAGATGGGGTTTATTCATACGTGAGTTTATCTTGTCTACATCATGTCATTGTTCTTATTGCATTACTCCGTTTTTCCATGAACTTAATACACTAGATGCATGCTGGATAGCAGTCGATGTGTGGAGTAACAGTAGTAGATGCAGGCAGGAGTTGGTCTACTAATCTTGGACGTGATGCCTTGATGCGGCTTGAAATTGCGTTGGTATTTCCCCAAAGTGGAAGGGATGATGCAGTATAGCTACGGTAGGTATTTCCCTCAGTTATGAAACCAAGGTTATCAATCCAGTAGGAGAACCAAGCAACACTATCTACATGATACCTGCACACAAAGAACAAATACTTACAACCCGACGCGTAAGAGGGGTTGTCAATCCCTCCACGGTAAAAAGATAGATTAAATTGTATGGGACTGGATAAATAGATCTAGCAAGAACACAAAATAAAATAAGTAAAGAAAAAGTGCAGCAAGGTATTTTTGGGTTTTTGGAAATATAGATCTGAAAACAATATGATAAAAGATAGACCAAGGGGTCGTAGATTTCACTAGTGGCTTCTCTCAAGAAAATAGCATATTGTGCGTAAACAAATTACTGTTGGGCAATTGATAGAAGATCAAATAATTATGACGATATCCAAGGCAATGATTGTTGGGAAACGTAGCATGCAATTTCAAAATATTTCCTACGCTCACGCAAGATCTATCTAGGAGATGCATAGGAACGAGGGGGAGGGTGTGTCTATGTACCCTCATAGACCGTAAGCGGAAGCGTTTCACAACGCGGTTGATGTAGTCAAACTTTCTTCGCGCTCCACCGATCGAGTACCAAACGTACGGCACCTCCGAGTTCTGCACATGTTCAGCTCGGTGATGTCCCTCGCCTTCTTGATCCAGTAAGGTGTCGAGGTAGTAGATGAGTTCCGTCAGCACGATGGCGTGGTGAAAGTGATGGTGAAGTGATTCTCGCAAGGCTTCGCCCAAGCACCACGAAACTATGACCGAGGGTGTAAACTGTGGAAGGGGGGCGCCGCACACGGCTAACAGTTGATCTTGTGTGTTCTAGGCGCCCCCTCCCCACATATATATAGGTGGGAGGGGAGGAGAGGCAGCCAGGGCGCGCCCCAATTAGGATCCGAATCCTACTTGGGGTTTCCCAAGTGGTGCGCCCCTCCCTTCCTTATTTGCCGGAGGGGGAAGGAAAGAGAGGGGAAGAGGGAAGGAAGGGGGAATCCTATTCCCTCTCTTTCCTTTCCCTTCCCCTCTTTCGTTCTACTTCTTGGCCGGCCCATATGGGGGGTGCACCAGCTCCTTGTGGCTGGTGCGTTTCCACTCTTGGCCCGTAAGGCCCATATCTTTTGCCGGGGGTGTCCGGAACCCCTTTCGATGACCCAATATGTACCCGGTACCCTCCGGAACACTTCCGGTGTCCGAATACCATCGTCCTATATATCAATCTTTACCTCTCAACCATTTCGAGACTCCTCGTCATGTCCGTGATCTCATCCGGGACTCTGAACAACATTCGGTCACAAAATCACATAACTCATATAATACTATATCGTCATCAAACGTTAAGCGTGCGGACCCTACGGGTTCGAGAACTATGTAGACATGACCGAGACACCTCTCCGGTCAATAACCAATAGCGGAACCTGGATGCTCATATTGGCTCCTACATATTCTACGAAGATCTTTATCGGTCGAACCGTTATGACAACATACGTTATTCCCTTTGTCCATCGGTATGTTACTTGCCCGAGATTCGATCGTCGGTATCTTCATACCTAGTTCAATCTCGTTACCGGCAAGTCTCTTCACTCGTTCCGTAATACATCATCCTGCAACTAACTCATTAGTCACTTTGCTTGCAAGGCTTCTTATGATGTGTATTACCGAGAGGGCCCAGAGATACCTCTCCGATACTCGGAGTGGCAAATCCTAATCTCGATCTATGCCAACCCAACAAACACCTTCGGAGATACCTGTAGAGCATCTTTATAATCACCCAGTTATGTTGTGACGTTTGATAGCACACAAGGCATTCCTCCGGTATCCGGGAGTTGCATAATCTCATAGTCAAAGGAATATGTATTTGACATGAAGAAAGCAATAGCAATAAAACTGAACGATCATTATGCTAAGCTAACGGATGGGTCTTGTCCATCACATCATTCTCCTAATGATGTGACCCCGTTATCAAATGACAACTCATGTCCATGGTCAGGAAACCTTAACCATCTTTGATCAACGAGCTAGTCTAGTAGAGGCTCACTAGGGACACGTTGTTTGTTTATGTATTCACACATGTATTAAGGTTTCCGATCAATACAATTCTAGCATGAATAATAAACCTTTATCATGTTTTAGGAAATATAATAATAACCATTTTATTATTGCCTCTAGGGCATATTTCCATCAGTCTCCCACTTGCACTAGAGTCAATAATCTAGTTCACATCACCATGTGATTTAACACCTATAGTTCACATCGCCATGTGACCAACACCCAAAGAGTTTACTAGAGTCAATAATCTAGTTCACATCGCCATGTGATTAACACCCAAAGAGTACTAAGGTGTGATCATGTTTTGCTTGTGAGAGAAGTTTAGTCAACGGGTCTGTCACATCAGATCCGTATGTATTTTGCAAATTTATATGTCTACAAAGCTCTGCATGGAGCTACTCTAGCTAATTGCTCCCACTTTCAATACGTATCCGGAATGAGACTCAGAGTCATCTGAATCGGTGTCAAAGCTTGCATCGACGTGACCCTTTACGATGAACTCTTTATCACCTCCATAACCGAGAAACATTTCCTTAGTCCTCTTAGGTAACTAAGGATAATTTTGACCGTTGTCCAGTGATCTACTCCTGGATCACTATTGTACCCCCTTGCCAAACTCATGGCAAGGTACACAATAGGTCTGGTACACAGCATGGCATACTTTATAGAACCTATGGCTGAGGCATAGGGAATGACTTTCATTCTCTCTCTATCTTCCGCCGTGGTCGGGTTCTGAGTCTTACTCAACTTCACACCTTGTAATAAAGGCAAGAACCCCTTCTTGGACTGAACCATTTTGAACTTCTTCAAATCTTATCAAGGTATGTGTTTTGTGAAAGTTCTATTAAGCGTCTTGATCTATCCCTATAGATCTTGATGCTCAATATGTAAGTAGCTTCACCGAGGTCTTTCATTGAAAAATTCTTATTTAAGTACCCTTTTATGCTATCCAGAAATTCTATATTATTTCCAATCAATAATATGTCATCCACATATAATATCAAAAATGCTATAGAGCTCCCACTCACTTTCTTGTAAATACAGGCTTCACCATAAGTCTGTATAAAACCATATGCTTTGATCACCTCATCAAACCGTATATTCCAGCTCCGAGATGCTTGCACCAGTCCATAGATGGAGCGCTGGAGCTTGCACACTTTGTCAGCACCTTTAGGATCGACAAAACCTTCTGGTTGCATCATATACAACTCTTCTTTAAGATATCCATTAAGGAATGCAGTTTTGATGTCCATTTGCCAGATTTCATAATCATAAAATGTGGCAATTGCTAACATGATTCGGACAGACTTAAGCATCGCTACGGGTGAGAAAGTCTCATCATAGTCAACTCCTTGAACTTGTCAAAAACCTTTTCGCAACAAGTCGAGCTTTGTAGACAGTAACATTACCATCAGCGCCAGTCTTCTTCTTGAAGATCCATTTATTCTCTATGGCTTGCCAATCATCGGGCAAGTCCACCAAAGTCCACACTTTGTTCTCATACATGGATCCTATCTCAGATTTCATGGCCTCAAGCCATTTGTCGGAATCTGGGCTCATCATAGTTTCTTCATAGTTCTTAGGTTCGCCATGGTCTAGTAACATGACTTCCAGAACAGGATTACCGTACCACTCTGGTGCGGATCGTGCTCTGGTTGACCTACGAGGTTCAGTAGTAACTTGATCTGAAGTTTCATGATCATCATCATTAGCTTCCTCTCTAGTTGGTGTAGGCATCACGGGAACGGTTTTCTGTGATGAGCTACTTTCTAATTCGAGAGAAGGTACAATTACCTCATCAAGTTCTACTTTCCTCCCACGTACTTCTTTCGAGAGAAACTCCTTCTCTAGAAAGGTTCCATTCTTGGCAACAAAGATCTTGTCTTCGGATCTGTGGTAGAAGGTGTACCCAATTGTTTCCTTAGGGTATCCTATGAAGACGCACTTCTCCGATTTGGGTTCGAGCTTATCAGGCTGAAGCCTTTTGACATAAGTGTCGTAACCCCAAACTTTAAGAAATGACAGCTTAGGTTTCTTGCCAAACCATAGTTCATACGGTGTCGTCTCAACGGATTTAGATGGTGCCCTATTTAACGTGAATGCAGCTGTCTCTAATGCATAACCCCAAAACGATAGTGGTAAATCGGTAAGAGACATCATAGAACGCACCATATCCAATAAAGTACGGTTACAACGTTCGGACACACCATTACGCTGTGGTGTTCCAGGTGGCGTGAATTGTGAAACTATTCCACATTGTTTTAAATGAAGGCCAAACTCGTAACTCAAATATTTGCCTCCGCGATCAGATCGTAGAAACTTTATTTTCTTGTTACGATGGTTCTACACTTCACTCTGAAATTCTTTGAACTTTTCAAATGTTTCAGACTTGTGTTTCATCAAGTAGATATATCCATACCTACTTAAATCATCTGTGAAGGTCAGAAAATAACGATACCTGCCGCGTGCTTCAACACTCATCGGGCCGCATACATCGGTATGTATTATTTCCAATAAGTCATTAGCTCACTCCATTGTTCCAGAGAACAGAGTTTTAGTCATCTTGCCCATGAGGCATGGTTCGCAAGTATCAAATGATTCATAATCAAGTGATTCTAAAAGCCCATCTGCATGGAGTTTCTTCATGCGCTTTACACCAATATGACCTAAACGGCAGTGCCACAAATATGTTGCATTATCATTATCAACTTTGCATCTTTTGGCATCAATACTATGAATATGTGTATCACTACGATCGAGATTCAATAAACCATTTACATTGAGTGTATGACCATAGAAGGTTTTATTCATGTAAACAGAACAACAATTATTCTCTGACTTAAATGAATAACCGTATCGCAATAAACATGATCCAATCATATTCATGCTCAACGCAAACACCAAATACTTATTTATTTAGGTCCAACACTAATCCCGAAGGTAGAGGGAGTGTGCGATGGTGATCTTATCAACCTTGGAATCACTTCCAACACACATCGTCACCTCGTCATTAACTAGTCTCTGTTCATATTGCAACTCCCGTTTCGAGTTACTAATCTTAGCAACTGAACCGGTATCAATTACCCAGGGGCTACTATGAACACTAGTAAAATGCACATCAATAACATGTATATCAAATATACCTTTGTTCACTTTGCCATCCTTCTTATCCGCCAAGTATTTCGGGTAGTTCCGCTTCCAGTAACCATTTCCTTTGTAGTAGAAGCAATCAGTTTCAGGCTTGGGTCCAGCTTTGGGCTTCTTCATGGGAGCGACAACTTGCTTGCCATTCTTCTTGAAGTTCACTTTCTTTCCCTCGCCCTTTTTCTTGAAACTAGTGGTCTTGTCAACCATCAACACTTGATGCTCTTTCTTGATTTCTACCTTCGCCGATTTCAGTATCGCGAAGAGCTTGGGAATCGTTTTCGTCATCCCTTGCATATTATAGTTCATCACAAAGTTCTAGTAGCTTGGTGATAGTGACTAGAAAACTTTGTCAATCACTATCTTATCTGGAAGATTAACTCCCACTTGATTCAAGCGATTGTAGTACCCAGACATTCTGAGCACATGCTGACTGGCTGAGCTATTCTCCTCCATCTTGTAGGCAAAGTACTTGTCAGAGGTCTCGTACCTCTCGACACGGGCATGAGTTTGAAATACCAATTTCAGCTCTTTGGAACATCTCATATGCTCCGTGGCGTTCAAAACATTTTTTGAAGTCCCGGTTCTAAGCCGTAAAGCATGGCGCACTAAACTATCAAGTAGTCATCATATCGAGCTTGCCAAACGTTCATAACGTCTGCATCTGCTCCTGCAATAGGTCTATTACCTAGCGGTGCATGAAGGACATAATTCTTCTGAGCAACAATGAGGATAATCCTTAGATCACGGACCCAGTCCGCATCATTGCTACTATCATCTTTCAACTTAGTTTTCTCTAGGAACATATCAAAAAACATAGGGGAGCTACAACGCGAGCTATTAATCTACAACATAAATATGCAAATACTATCAGGACTAAGTTCATGATAAATTAAGTTCAATTAATCAAATTACTTAAGAACTCCCACTTAGATAGACATTCCTCAAGTCATCTAAATGATACATGGTCCAAATCAACTAACCCATGTCCGATCATCACGTGAGATGGGGTAGTCATCAATGGTGAACATCTTTATGTTGATCATATCTACTATATGATTCACGTTCGACCTTTCGGTCTCCAGTGTTCCGAGGCCATGTCTGTACATGCTAGGCTCGTCAAGTTTAACCCGAGTATCCCGCATGTGCAAAACTGTCTTGCTCCCGTTGTATGTGAACGTAGAGTCTATCACACCTGATCATCACGTGGTGTCTCAACACGACGAACTGTCGCAACGGTGCATACTCAGGGAGAACACTTATACCTTGAAATTTAATGAAGGGATCATCTTATAATGCTACCGCCGTACTAAGCAAAATAAGATGCATAAAAGATAAACATCACATGCAATCAAAATATGTGACATGATATGGCCATCATCTGTGGCGCCCCCGGTTCAATCGTACACTAGTCATACACGCAAACGTGTACGATCAAGCCCAGGGACTCACGGGAAGATATCACAACACAACTCTAAACACAAATAAACGGAGGTCCACAATATTACAGACCAGGGATCCGAAGATCCGAATACATAAGTCAGTCATACAAATAATATCTGGGTACAGACATAGTTAGACAAGTTCTGCCTTAAGAAGGCTAGCACAAACAGCGACACTAGATCGAAAGGCGTTGGCCTCCTGCCTGGGAGCCTCTGATCCTACTCCTGGTCAGCTGGCTCGATCCAGTAGTACGTGCCCTCTGGACCCGCCTGGTAGTAGGCTCCGGTGGTGGCGTCTGGCTCCTGGACTCCATCGTCTGGTGTATCATCAAGGTGGGGTATATGGGGGAAAGGAGAAAATAAAGAAACCGTGAGTACTCATCCGAAGTACTCAGCAAGCAAGGATCTATACTACATATGCAACATTATCAATGGAGAAAAGGCTGTATATGTGGACTGGGCTGCAGAAATGCCAGAATAGAGAGAAAGGCCTAGTCCTATCGAAGACTAGCATCTTCAAACATCTTCTCAAAGCCATCATCTTGCAGCAGTAGAAGAGAGTAGAATAGCATTTTATTTAGCAAACATGTTGAAGTACAGCTCAAAGATCCTTCCTCGACTCCCAGCGAGAAAGTAATCCCGAAGCTTCAATTAAGTAACAAGTATCCAGTTTAAGTAGTAGATCGGGATACACAAACTGAGCGTCCTTTACCGTAGGACCGGCTATCGATAGAAGATTCATCCCTGCAGGGGTGCACTACTGTTACCCAACACGCTCGATCAACTCTGGCCGGACATACTTGATGGGTAATGCCCGTCCTCGGCAAATCAACACGAAGCAGCGCTCTACCTAGGCTCAGCAGAGAGGTCAGCACGCCGGACTAACCTATGCACCCAGGGGTCTCGGGCCATCGCCCTGGGCACCCTGCGCGTTGCGTGGCTGGCCGGGGTGCAGGCGCGACACTGAACTCGCCAGTGAAGTATCCAGCCCAATCCCGACGATCAGCCCGCACGGTGAATCGTGACGTCTGATAAGCTTTCGGAGAAACGTACATCGCAGAGGGCCCCATAACCATAATCCCGCGTGGTGGTAGTGCGTATAGGGCACGTCGACCCACTCAGATCACACACCCAAATCCGATCAGCTCATTTAGTAACAAGCGGAAACATTCAGAGTTTCTGAAGCTCCGCCACAGTACCACACTCGAGTGCCCTTCCGGCACACTCGACAACATAGATCCCCAGCGGGTACCCACCAGGGTGGACCCGCCTGTGACAAAGGTCAAGTAACCGTGTGGTCATAATCATCAGGGTGAACGTATGAGGTATCACCCTCGAGGTTCACACTGAGGGGTTGCACGACAGAGTCGTATCGAACATGGAGAAGGAGGAATCACCCTCGATGACCACGACCGAACAGCTATGCTGCAGAGTATTCATCAGGAGTGCGTTACGAGGTATCACCCTCGGCACTCGATAGTAACTAAGCAGAGTCGTACAACTAAGGGGGATGTGAAGTGAGGCGTCTGTCTCTGATCGACGATCACGTTGATCGAGTCGTCGATGAACAAGCAGGGGCGACAAAGTAAGGTGGTGGGGTCACAGATGGTTCATACCAACCTATACTAAACAGTTTATCATAGGCAGGTAAGGTAGCAATGAACAGGTTACAACAGCAGGCTATGCATCAGAATAGGAGCATACATTAACAGTAGCGAAATCTAATGCAAGCAGGAGAATAGAATGGGCGATATCTGGAATGCTCAAGGGGGGGCTTGCCTGGTTGCTCTGGCAAGAGAGGGAGGTCGTCAACGGGCTGCTCGTCGGTAGAGTAGTCGTAACCTGGTGCAGCGTCGTCGGTCTCGGCGTCTATCGAGAGAGAAGGAGGGGGAGAGAAACAATAAATTTCACGGCAATAATGCAAACAATATGTATGACATGCCTAAATGATATGCCGGGGTGTTCTACTGCCTAACTAAATGATTTAGTTAATTTAGGAATTTATTCGGATTTATTTAATTAGGGTTGGACACTATTCATCTATCGAATTCGGTCTAATTGTTCAACGTTCTTATAGTTGCGGGCGTCTGACGGGAATACAGAGGGCGTATCCGGGTTCGTATCGTCGTTCTGAGCAAGTTTCATGTATAAAATATTTTCATCGGAGTTACGGTTTATTTAATATGATTTTCTAAAGTTTTTATTAATTTCTGAAATTTAATTAATTATTTAATTCAACATTATCCGAAACAGTGCTGATGATGACATCAGCATGACCTCATGCTGATGTCAGCGGTTAATTAAGTTAATTACTAATTACTGTTTAATTAACACTAATTAGTTAATTAGATTAACCTAATCAGGACTAATTAACTAATTAATTATTTAATTATTTTAATTATTTATTTTTATTTCTTTTTATTTCTTTTTTTTTTTGAAACGTTTTAGGGCGGGGCCCGTTGTCAGTGGCTAGGGGTTCGGGGCCCAGCGGGCAGTGGCCCAAGGCCACAGGCGCGGGCGACGGGCGCGCGGTGCGCGCGGGCGCTGGGGCGCGAGGCGGGCTCCTCGGTGCGCTGGCGTGTGCGCGGCGCGCGGGCGCGTGCGGGCCGAGCGCGGGCGAGCCGGGGCGGAGCTTGGCGAGCGGCGCGATGAGGGGAGGGGAGAGGAGAGGCCGGGGGCCTCACCGGGGTTCGTAGGGAGCGGGGCAGCGGGCTCGAGCTTGAGGGGGACGGCGACGGAGGAGAAGCAGGCCGGCGTCGGTGTCGAGCGCGTCGAGGGCGCGGGGCCGAGCGAGCCGTTGGGGGGGCGGGATCGGGGCGCCGGGCGTCGAGCGCGAGGAGGGGTCGGGGTGGAGGTCGGAGACGAAGGCGGTGACGAGAGGCGGGGTCGGGGCGCGGGGTCGGTGCGAGCGGCGAGGCGCGGTCGTCGAGGCGCGGGGGGGGGGGGGGGGGGACGAGCGGGCGTCGGTCGGACGGGATCGGGGGATCCGATCCAGATCCAGTGAGGGGGGGGGGGGAACGAGGCGAGTGGGGGGGGTGGTCGGGAGGGTTCGGCGCGCTGGGGGGGTAGGTATAGGCCAGGGGGGGCGCAGGTGGGCCGGCCGGCTGGGCTTCGGCCCAGTGGGCCGTGGGGGGGGGGGTGGGTTGCTCTTTTTTTCTTCTTCTTGTTTTCTTTCTTTTCCTTTTCTTTTCTTATTTATTCCTTTACTCTGCTAGTAGATAGCTAGGCCTCAAAATGGTTTTTGTAAAACATGAGACCTAGTTCATAAATACCAGTGCATTATTCCCTAACACCTAAAATTAGTTTGGACAAAATATAATTCCATATTTATTTCAGATTTAATAAATGGTTATTAAATATTATCTTTATCCACTGTTTGAGGTTGTTCGAGTCACTTATCCAATTCCAATGATGTTGGTTTCAATTTTAGAATAGCCTCTGGAATATTTGTTATTTATCTGACACTTTAGTTTCTATGTTGGACAACTTTTATATTCCACTTTCGTTTAAATTTGAATTTGACTTAGGAGTTGAAATGCAATATGATGCTAATGATGATTATGCACTATTAAGCTTGCTGACATGTCATTATCAAAAGTGATTACTGTTGCTAATCACCGGGGGTGTTACATCATCATCTTGTGCTTTTGATCTCCATCTCCAAAGCATCGTCATGATCTCCATTGTCACCAGCTCGACACCTTGATCTCCATCGTTGCGTCGTGGTCATCTCACCAACTATTGCTTCTACAACTATCGCTAACGCATAGTGATAAAGTAAAGCAATTACATGGCATTTGCATTTCATACAATAAAGCGACAACCATAAGGCTCCTTCCAGTTGCCGATAGCTTACAAAACATAATCATCTCATACAACAACGTATATCACATCATGTCTTGACCATATCACATCACAACATGCCCTGCAAAAACAAGTTAGACATCCTCTACTTTGTTGTTGCAAGTTTTACGTGGCTGCTACGGGCTTCTAGCAAGAACCGTTCTTACCTACGCACAAAACCACAACGGTGTTTCGTCAAGTTTGTTGTTTTAACCTTCTTCAAGGACCGGCCGTAGTCAAATTCGATTCAACTAAAGTAGGAGAAACAGACACCCGCCAGCCACCTTTATGCAAAACTAGTTGCATGTCTGTCGGTGGAACCGGTCTCATGTACGTGGACATGTAAGGTTGGTCCGGGCCGCTTCATCCCACAATACCGCCGAATCAAAATAAGACGTTGGTGGTAAGCAGTATGACTATCACCGGCCACAACTCTTTGTGTTCTACTCGTGCATATCATCTACGCATAGACCTGGCTCGGATGCCACTATTGAGAAACGTAGCACGCATAGACCTTTGCTGAACTCTTTTATGCATGATTGTTATAGCCTCGTATTTCTTCTCCGATTTATTGGTTTGGTTTGGCCAACTAGATTGATTTATCTTGCCGTGGGAAGATGTGCTTTCTGATGGGTTCGATCTTGCGGTGCTCAATCTCAGTGACAGAAAGAGACATGACACGCATGTATCATTGCTATTAAGGGTAACAAGATGGGGTTTATTCATACGTGAGTTTATCTTGTCTACATCATGTCATTGTTCTTATTGCATTACTCCGTTTTTCCATGAACTTAATACACTAGATGCATGCTGGATAGCAGTCAATGTGTGGAGTAACAGTAGTAGATGCAGGCAGGAGTTGGTCTACTAATCTTGGACGTGATGCCTTGATGCGGCTTGAAACTGCGTTGGTATTTCCCCAAAGTGGAAGGGATGATGCAGTATAGCTACGGTAGGTATTTCCCTCAGTTATGAAACCAAGGTTATCAATCCAGTAGGAGAACCAAGCAACACTATCTACATGGTACCTGCACACAAAGAACAAATACTTACAACCCGACGCATAAGAGGGGTTGTCAATCCCTCCATGGAAAAAAGAAGATTAAATTGTATGAGACTGGATAAATAGATCTAGCAAGAACACAAAATAAAATAAGTAAAGAAAAGTGCAGCAAGGTATTTTTGGGTTTTTGGAAATATAGATCTGAAAACAATATGATAGAAGATAGACCCAGGGGTCGTAGATTTCACTAGTGGCTTCTCTCAAGAAAATAGCATATTGTGCGTAAACAAATTACTGTTGGGCAATTGATAGAAGATCAAATAATTATGATGATATCCAAGGCAATGATTGTTGGGAAACGTCGCATGCAATTTCAAAATATTTCCTACGCTCACGCAAGATCTATCTAGGAGATGCATAGCAACGAGGGGGAGAGTGTGTCTATGTACCCTCGTAGACCGTAAGCGGAAGCGTTTCACAACGTGGTTGATGTAGTCAAACTTTCTTCGCGCTCCACCGATCGACTATCGAACGTACGACACCTCCGAGTTCTGCACATGTTCAGCTCGGTGACGTCCCTCGCCTTATTGATCCAGCAAGGTGTCGAGGTAGTAGATGAGTTCCATCAGCACGACGGCATGGTGACGGTGATGGTGAAGTGATTCTCGCAAGGCTTCGCCCAAGCACCGCGAAACTATGACCGAGGGTGTAAACTGTGGAGGGGTGGCGCCGCACACGGCAAACAGTTGATCTTGTGTGTTCTAGGCGCCCCCTCCCCACATATATATAGGTGGGAGGGGAGGAGAGGCAGCCAGAGGGCGCCCCAAGTAGGATCCGAATCCTACTTGGGGTTTCCCAAGTGGTGCACCCCTCCCTTCCTTATTTGCCGGAGGGGGAAGGAAAGAGAGGGGGAGAGGGAAGGAAGGGGGAATCCTATTCCCTCTCTTTCCTTTCCCTTCCCCTCTTTCCTTCTACTTCTTGGCCGACCCATATGGGGGGCGCACCAGCCCCTTGTGGCTGGTGCGTTTCCACTCTTGGCCCATAAGGCCCATATCTTTTGTCGGGGGTGTCCGGAACCCCTTCCGGTGACCCGATATGTACCCGGTACCCTCCGGAACACTTCCGGTGTCCGAATACCATCGTCCTATATATCAATCTTTACCTCTCAACCATTTCGAGACTCCTCGTCATGTCCGTGATCTCATCCGGGACTCCGAACAACATTCGGTCACCAAATCACATAACTCATATAATATTATATCGTCATCGAACGTTAAGCGTGCGGACCCTACGGGTTTGAGAACTATGTAGACATGACCGAGACACCTCTCCAGTCAATAAACAATAGAGGAACCTGGATGCTCATATTGGCTCCTACATATTCTATGAAGATCTTTATCGGTCGAACCGTTATGACAACATACGTTATTCCCTTTGTCCATCGGTATGTTACTTGCCCGATATTCGATCGTCGATATCTTCATACCTAGTTCAATCTCGTTACCGGCAAGTCTCTTCACTCATTCCGTAATACATCATCCTGCAACTAACTCATTAGTCACTTTGCTTGCAAGGCTTCTTATGATGTGTATTACCGAGAGGGCCCAGAGATACCTCTCCGATACTCGGAGTGACAAATCCTAATCTCGATCTATGCCAACCCAACAAACACATTCGGAGATACCTGTAGAGCATCTTTATAATCACCCAGTTACGTTGTGACGTTTGATAGCACACAAGGCATTCCTCCGGTATCCGGGAGTTGCATAATCTCATAGTCGAAGGAATATGTATTTGACATGAAAAAAGCAATAGCAATAAAACTTAACGATCATTATGCTAAGCTAACTGATGGGTCTTGTCCATCACATCATTCTCCTAATGATGTGATCCCGTTATCAAATGACAACTCATGTCCATGGTCAGGAAACCTTAACCATCTTTGATCAACGAGCTAGTCTAGTAGAGGCTCACTAGGGACACGTTATTTGTTTATGTATTCACACATGTATTAAGGTTTCCAATCAATACAATTCTAGCATGAATAATAAACCTTTATCATGATTTAGGAAATATAATAATAACCATTTTATTATTGCCTCTAGGGCATATTATCCAACATGCATCTAGTGTATTAAGTTCATGGTGAAACGGAGTAATGCAATAAGAACGATGGCATGATGTAGACAAGATCTATTCATGTAGGAATAGACCCCATCTTTTTATCCTTAATAGCAATGATCAATATGTTCCTCGCTACCCCTTCTGTCACTGGGTGAGGACACCGCAAGATCGAACCCATCACAAAGCACCTCTTCCCATTGCAAGAAAATTCGATCTAGTCGACCTAACTAAACCAAAGATTCGGAGAAGAAATACGAGGCTATAATAACCATGCATATAAGAGATCAAAGAAAACTCAAACAATATTCATGGATAGGTCTGATCATAAACTCGAACTTCATCAGATCCCAACAAACACACCGCAAAAACTCATTACACCAAATAGATCTCCAAGAACATCGAGGAGAACATTGTATTGAGAATCAAAAAGAGAGAAGAAGCCATCTACGTACTGCCTACGGACCCGTAGGTCTATGGTGAACTACTCACACATCATCGGAGGAGCACCAATGACGATGATGAACCCCTCCGTGATCGTGTTCCCCTCCGGCAGAGTGCCGGAATAGGGCTCTAGATTGGATCTCGTGGTTTTGGAACTTGCAGCGGCTGGAATTGTGTTTCGATCGCTCCCCTAGGGTTTCTGGAATATTATGGTATTTATAGAGCTGAGAGGCGGTGCAACGGAGCTCCATGGGCCCCACCACCTATCAGGGTGCGCCTGGGCCTCCTTGCGCACCCTGGTGGGTTGTGGGCCCCACGGGCCTTCCCTCGTCCACTTGGCTCCCAAGTTTCCTTATGGTCCAAAAAAAATCTCCAAAAAGTTTCATGGCATTTGGACTTCGTTTGGTACTGATATTCTGTGAAGTAAAAAAGAAGCAAAAAAACCACAACTGGCACTGCGCTCTATGTCAATAGGTTAGTCCCAAAAAATGATATAAAGTTGCTATAAAATGATTGTAAAACATCCAAGAATGATAATATAACAGCATGGAACAATCAAAAATTATAGATACGTTGGAGATGTATCAGCATCCCCAAGCTTAATTCCTGCTCGTCCTCGAGTAGGTAAATGATAAAAACAGAATTTTTGATTGTTCCATGAGCGGTACGGGCACACAAAAAGGAAATTCATTTTGAAAATTAGAGTTGGCACATATAAATTTACTCAGAACGGCACGGAAATACCGCATATAGGTAGGTATGGTGGACTCATATGTCATAACTGGTTTAAGGATTTTGGATGCACAAGTAGTATTCCCACTTAATGCAAATGGAGGCTAGCAAATAGATTGAGAAGCAACCAACCAAGAAACAAAAATTCTCATAAACGAGCGTTAAGCATAACTAACACCGAATAATGCACCACAAGTAGGATGTAATTCATTGCATAACTATTGACTTTCGTGCTTGCATAGGGAATCACAAACCTTAACACCAATATTCTTACTAAAGCATAATTACTCACCAACATGACTCACATATTACTCTCATCATATCTCAAAACTATTACAAAGAATCAAGTTTATTTTGTCCAATGATCTTCATGAAAGTTTTTATTATATCCCTCTTTAATATCTATCACTTTGGGACTAATTTCATATGTTGCAATTGCTTTTGACAAGCTCAAACAAATTTAATTGAAGAACATGAGCATAAAAAAATTCATCTCTCAAAAATAATATAAGTGAAGCATGATAGAATTTCTTCAAAAAATTACTAACTCTCAAATTAATCTAAGTGAAGCATGAGAGAGTATTTCTTCAAAAATTAAAAGCACATCGTGCTCAAAAAGATATAGGTGAAGCACTAAAGCAATTCCATAGCTCAAAATATTTAAGTGAAGCACATAGAGCAATTCTAACAAATCATACCATAATTATGGCTCTCTCAAATTTGTGTGTCCAGCAAGGATAATTGTGACAAACTAAAAAGCAAAACAAGCAAAGACTCATATAATACAAGACGCTCCAAGCAAAACTCATGATATGTGACGAATAAAAATATAGCTCCAAGTAAAATCACCGATGGTTGTTAGACGAAAGAGGGGATGCCTTCCAGGGCATCCCCAAGCTTAGTTGCTTGGTTATCCTTGAATAGAGTGAAGTATATTTTAAACCCTGAGGACATAGAGCACGACGCAAATGAACCCCGACGTCTAAATCCCTGAAGTCCATACCCTGAAGTTTTCCATCCCGGTTGTAATCACCCTTACACCCGTTTAGAACTGGATTTGCTGACATGGCACCCTGGGATGGTGGGATTGCAAATTAAAGACAGGCACGTAGGATGGGGCTGTGCATGCCCTCGAAGCCTGCCGACACCGCTGATCCAGCTACTCTCCGCCGCCACCGCCTCCCTACGCTCCTCTCGGCCGACACAACGCGCAGGTTCTTCGCGGAGGCGCGGATTACGGGCGTGCCGCACGCTGTTCGCCGTTGGCCCCGCTGGCCGCCGCCGTTCGGCTTGGAGTGCGCTGCTGCTCACACCGGGTGGCGACAGAAGGCGAGCTGGAGAGCGGCATGTCGGAGGAGCAATTGCTCCACGTGAAACTAGCTCTTGTTGCAATCAAATCGGACATGTTCGTGTGTGTTGCGTACGTATCCGACCGGAATCAATCAGCTCCGTAGGTTTGAAGCTATCTTGTACGTGCGTCTTGTCTAACACAGCAGCGACTAAGCATTTCGTCGAACAGCTTGGCTGCGACGACAGAGTTCGATAAGGCATGCAGGATGCTGGCCTCGACCGCGAGCGCGCCAGCTTTTGGCTATGCGCGTGCTGCGATGTGCTGGACCAAACATGGTGGCTGCATGTCCTGGACCAGAAGCAACTTGCAACCCCGTTGAGATGGATGCTGCCGGCTTCCATCTGCAGACATTGTCGTGCCATGACGGAACAACGACGTCGACGAGATGGTCGGGGTCCCTGCTGCCGCTTCTGCAGCCCCGTCCACGCTGAGGTGCGCATGCGCAATGTCTTTAACAGTGTCACGTTGGGGTACACGTAGGCTGTGAGCCTGTGACGAGCCTCCGTAAGGAGCTGCATCGTCGTGGACGCGCCATCGGACACCAAGTGGTGCCCGAGCCTCCTCTTCTCGAGCAGCGGCGATCGGAGGCTTTGGCACCAGCTTGATGGCTGGCCTTGCACTATGGCGGAGGCGCCTTGTCGTTGGTTGAAGTTGCTCCCGCTTGAGTGCTCGAGGTCACCGGCGGCACATCCAGAGGATAGACGACAGTGACATACATAGAGGGCATGCGCTGGGTGCGGGAGCATGCAGAGCAAGCCAGGCGACCATGAGACCCACCTGCAGGTAGATGACTCACCTTGATCCCGTCTGTTCTCTGGCCAGGTAGAAATCCCCCTGTTTGGATAGAACCTAAAGGTCAAAAACGACCAGGATCAGGGAGGTCGGGGTATGGATTTCAGGGATTTGAACGTCGGGGTTTATTTACGCCGTGCTCTACATTCTCAGGGTTTAAAATAGACTTCACTGCCTTGAATATTAACTTGGGGTGCCATGGGCATCCCCAAGCTTAGGCTCTTTTCACTCCTTATTCCTTCACCCATCGTGATCTCACCAAAAACTTGAAAACTTCGAGGACACAAAACTCAACAAAACCTTCGTGAGACCCGTTAGTATAATAAAGCAAATCACCACTTTAAGTACTGTTGCAAACCCATTCATATTTTATTATTGCATTATACCTACTGTATTCCAACTTTACCATGGCTTATACCCCCCGATACAATCCATAGATTCATCAAAATAAGCACACAATGCAACGAAAATGGAATCTGTCAAAAACAGAACAGTCTGTAGTAATCTAGTCTTCGACCATACTTCTGAAACTCCAAAAATTCTGAAAAATTAGGAAACGTAGGAAATTTGTATATTAATCTTGTGTAAAAAAATTCAGAATGTTATCACACTTCTGTGATTTTTAACAATTCTGCGACTGGGCGCAAAAGTTTCTGTTTTTCAACAAGATCAAATCAACTATCACCCAACATGATCCCAAAGGATTTACTTGGCACAAACACTAATTAAAACATAAAAAACACAATCATAACAGTAGCATAATTGTGCAAACACTCAATATCAGAAATAAAAAGGCAAAAAAAATATATTATTCATTGGGTTGCCTCCCAACAAGCGCTATCGTTTTATGCCCCTAGCTAGGCATAATGCATAGATTCAAGTATTGTCATCTTTGGTTTTTGCCCCATAGGTTGCCCTCATGATTGATTCATATGGTGGCTTAATTCTTGTTCTAGGGAAGTGTTCCATACCCTTCCTTAGTGGAAATTGAAATTTCATATTCCCTCCTTTCATATCAATCACGACACCTATAGTTCGTAAAAAGGTCTACCAAGTATGATGGGACAAGACGGATTGCAATCAATATCAAGAACAATAAAATCTATGGGCACATAGTTCCTATTTGCAAGAATAAGAACATCATTAAATCTTCCCAAAGGCTTTTTAATAGTAGAATCCGCCAAGTGCAAATTGAGAGAACACTCTTCAATATTGGTAAGACCAAGCACATCACATAGAGATTTTGGAATTGTGGAAACACCAGCAGCCAAATTCATAAAGCAAAGCACTCATAATTTTTAATCTTAACTTTAATGGTAGGTTCCCATTCATCTTATAATTTTCTAGGAATTGAAATCTCCAATTCCAACTTTTCTTCTAAAGCTTTCATCATTGCTTCTACAATATGTTTAGTAAAAGCCTTATTTTGTTCATAGGAATTGGGTGAATTTATCATGGATTGCAACAAATAAATACATTAAATCAAAGAGCAACTATCATAATTAAAGTCTTTGTAATCCAAAAGAGTGGGCACATCACTAGTTATAGTTTTGACCTCTCCAAACCCACTTTTATCAATTTTTTCAACAAGATTTTCACCCTCCGAATTATGAGGACGCCCTCTATCTAAAGTTGAGTCTTCTTTAGTCCTCTTTTCATCAAGTTTAACATTACTAAACAAGGAATCAATATAAGAAACACCAATCATTTTAAGATCTTCATCATTGTTATGAAAGCAATTGGTAGAAAACGCTCTTTCTAAAAATTCTCTTTTAGCTCTAAGCACAGCGGTTCTTTTCTTACTTTCATCCATAGAAACATATAAAGCTTTAATTGATTCATTGACATCAACCTTAGGTGGAAAAATTTTAATCTTGGGATTTTCTACATCATGAGAACTTCTATCAATGCTTCTAGACATATCATCAATCTCTTATTCAACTTTTCTTCTATCGTAGTATTGAAAACTTTTTGAGCATTGATAAATTATTTAATATTACTCTCAAGATCAGAGGGGTTCCTATTATTATTGTAAGAAGAATTACCATATGAATTGCCATTTAGAGGAATTTCCAGGGAAAGGCCTAGGATTAAAATTACCTCTATAAGCATGGTTATTAAAATTGTTTCGCGAGACAAAATTCACGTCTATGACATCACTATTTTGCTCAATCAAAGTAGACAAAGGTACATCATTAGGTTTAATAGGAGCATTTTTACTAGCAACCAATTTCATAAGAGCATCAACTTTTTCACTCAAAGTACTAATTTCTTCAACCGAATTAACCTTTTTACTAGTAGGTGCTCTTTCGGTATGCCATTGTGAATAATTTGCCATAATATTATCTAGCAATTTAGTAGCTTCACCCAAAGTAATTTTCATAAAAGTACCACCCGCGGCGGAATCCAAAAGATTTCTAGAAACAAAATTCAATGCCGCATAAAAAATTTGTATGATCACCCAAAGATTTAAACCATGAGTAGGGAAGTTTCTTAGCATCAATTTCATTCTTTCCCAAGATTGTGCAACATGTTCATGCTCAAGTTGCTTAAAATTCATGATCCGAGTTCTAAGGGAAATAATTTTTGTGGGCGGAAAATACTTAGTAATAAAAGCATCTTTGCACTTATCCCAAGAATCGATACTATTGCGAGGCAAAGAAGAAAACGAAAATTTTGCACGATTCCACAAGGAGAAAGGAAACAATTTTAATTTCATGATATCATTGTCCACATCTTTTTTCTTTTGCATATCACACAATTCTACGAGTATGTTTAGATGGGACGCGACATCCTCATTAGGAGTACCGGAAAATTGCTCTTTCATAACAAGATTCAACAAAGCGGCATTAATATCACAAGACTCCGCACTAGTGGCGGGAGGAGCAATCGGAGTACTAATAAAATAATTATTATTAGTGTTGGAAAAATCACACAATTTGGTATTTTCTTGAGACATCGTGACTACGCAAACAAGATTGCAAGCAAACAATAGATCTGACGAGAAAAAGGCGAAAAAGAGGGCGAATAAAATGACAATTTTTTTGTGAAGCGGGGGAGATGAAAATGAGAGGCAAATGGCAAATAATGTAAATTGCAAGGATATGAGGTTTGTGATTAAGAACCTGATAGATGTTGATGATGTCTCCCCGGCAACGGCGCCAGAAATTCCTTTTGATGCGGCTTGAAACTGCGTCGGTATTTCCCCAAAGAGGAAGGGATGATGCAATACAGCTATGGAAGGTATTTCCCTCAGTTATGAAAACAAGGTTATCAACCTAGTAGGAGAACCAAGCAACACTATGTAAACAGTACCTACACACAAAGAACAAATACTTGCAACCCGACGCGTAAGAGGGGTTGTCAATCTCCCCATGATAAAAATATAGATTAAATTGTATGAGATTGGATAAATAGATCTAGCAAGAACACAAAATAAAATAAGTAAAGAAAAAGTGCAGCAAGGTATTTTTGGGTTTTTGGAAATATAGATCTGAAAACAATATGATAAAAGATCGACCCTGGGGCCGTAGATATCACTAGTGGCTGTTCTCGAGAAAATAGCATACGGTGGGTAAACAAATTACTGTTGGTTAATTGATAGAAGATCAAATAATTATGACGATATCCAAGGCAATGATCATGTATATAGGCATCACGTCCAAGATTAGTAGACCGACTCCTGCCTGCATCTAAAACTATTACTCCACACATCAACCGCTATCCAGCATGCATCTAGTGTATTAAGTTCATGGAGAAACGGAGTAATGCAATAAGAACGATGACATGATGTAGACAAGATCTATTCATGTAGGAATAGATCCCATCTTTTTATCCTTAATAGCAATGATCAATACGTGCCTCGCTACCCCTTCTGTCACAGGGTGAGGACACCGCAAGATCGAACCCATCACAAAGCACCTTTTCCCATTGCAAGAAAAATTGATCTAGTCGGCCTAACTAAACCAAAGATTCGGAGAAGAAATACGAGACTATAATAATCATGCATATAAGAGATCAAAGAAAACTCAAATAATATTCATGGATAGATCTGATCATAAACTCGAACTTCATCGGATCCCAACAAACACACCGCAAAGTCATTACATCAAATAGATCTCTAAGAATATCGAGGAGAACATTGTATTGAGAATCAAAAAGAGAGAAGAAGCCATCTAGCTACTGCCTACGGACCCGTAGGTCTATAGTGAACTACTCACACATCATCAGGGGAGCACCAATGAGGATGATGAACCCCTCCGTGGTCGTGTTCCCCTCCGGCAGAGTGCCGAAATGGAGCTCTAGATTGGATCTCGTGGTTCTGGAACTTGTGGCGGCTGGAATTGTGTTTCGATCCCTCCCCTAGGGTTTCTGGAATATTGGGGTATTTATAGAGCTGAGAGGCGGTACAACGGAGCTTCATGGGCCCCATCACCCATCAGGGCGCACCTGGGCCTCCTTGTGCACCCTGGTGGGTTGTGGGCCCCACGGGCTTTCCCTCTTCCGCTTGGCTCCCAAGTTTCCTTCTGGTCCAAAAAATTCTCCAAAAAGTTTTGTGGCATTTGGACTTTGTTTGGTACTGATATTCTGCGAAGTAAAAAAGAAGCAAAAAACAGCAACTGGCACTGGGCTCTATGTCAATAGGTTAGTCCCAAAAAATGATATAAAGTTGCTATAAAATGATTGTAAAACATCCAAGAATGATAATATAACAGCATGGAACAATAAAAAATTATAGATACGTTGGAGACGTATCATGCCTATATACATGATCACTGCCTTGGATATCATCATAATTATTTGCTTTTCTATTAATTGCCCAACAGTAATTTGTTTACCCACCGTATGCTATTTTCTTGAGAGAAGCCTCTAGTGAAAACTATGGTCCCCGGGCCTGTTTCCTATCATATATTAAATCCAAAATACCTTGTTGCAATTTTTCTTTATTTATTTTATTTTGTATTTTTGTTAGATCTATTTATCAAAACCTATACAACTTAATCTATCTATCTCAATACCGTTAAGGGATTGACAACCCCTCTTATGCGTTGGGTTGCAAGTATTTGTTGTTTGTGTGCAGGTGCTGTTTACATAGTGTTGCTTGGTTCTCCTACTGGATTGATAACCTTGGCTTCATAACTGAGGGAAATACTTACCTCTGTTGTGCTGCATCATCCTCTCCTCTTTGGGGAAATACCAACGCAGATTACAAGCATCAGTAAGAATTTGTGGCCCCGTTGCCGGGGAGACATCATCAATATCTATCAAGTACCTACGCATAAACTCTCATCTCCTTGCAATTACTTATTTGCCATTTGCCTCTCATTTTCATCTCCCCCACTTCTAAAAAGTTTTTGCACAAATACAAAAATATTTTTTTCATTTGCCTTTTTCTTGTTTGATCTTTTGTTTGCTTGTGATCTTGCGTGTGTAGTCTTAATGTCTCAAATAAAGTAGTATGATGTTCCCTATCCCAACATCTTGATTGAGATTGAGAAAAATACCAAAGAATACATGACTATGCAATATGAGCATAATAATTTTTTTACCGAAGAGCTTAAAGAACACCCTGTTTTGTAACATGCTATAACAAAACAACTTGATCATGTCAGCAAAGAAGTTGCTAATCTCCAATCTCAGTATGCTCATACTAAAAATTTACTCAGAAAAATATCCGATGCACAAGCTACATTAGTAAATCAAATGGCAGCTAAGCCGAAATCTCTAGAAGGTAGTAATGATGAGGATGTTAAAATGATTGGTGTTTCTTCTATTGATTCCTTGTTTAGTAATATTAAACTTGATGATAAGGGGGCTGAAGAAGAGTCAACTTTAGCTAGAAGGCGTCCTCATAATTCGAAGGGTGAAAATCTTGTTGAAAAAATTGATAAAAGTGGGTTTGGAGAGGTAAAAACTTTAACTAGTGATGTGCCCACTCTTTTGGATTACAAAGACTTTAATTATGATAGTTGTTCTTTGATTGAATGCATTTCTTTGTTGCAATCATGCTAAATTCATCCAATGCATATGAACAAAATAAAGCTTTTACTAAATATATTGTAGAAGCAATGATGAAAGCTTTATAAGAAAAGCTAGAATTAGAGATTTCAATTCTAAGAAAATTAATGATGAATGGAAACTGATGTCGCTTGAACTACGTCGGTATTTCCCCAAAGAGGAAGGGATGATGTAGTACAGCTACGGTAGGTATTTCCCTCAGTTATGAAACCAAGGTATCAATCCAGTAGGAGAACTAAGCAACACTATGTAAACGGTACCTGCACACAAAGAACAAATACTTGCAACTCGACGCTTATGAGGGGTTGTCAATCCCTCTACGGATAACGGCGCCAGAAATTGTCAAGTTGACGGGATAAAATTTGTGTAGATTGGATAAATAGATCTCGATAAAACAGGAAATAAAATAAGTAATAAAAAAATGTAGCAAGGTATTTTTGGGTTTTTAGAATAATAGACCTGAAAATAAAAGCGAATAAAAATATATCTCAAAGCAAATATGATAAAGAATAGACCCGGGGATCATAGATTTCACTAGTGGCTTCTCTCAAGAAAATAGCACACAGTGGGTAAACAAATTACTGTTGGACAATTGATGGAAGATTGAATAATTATGACGATATCCAAGGCAATGATCAATATATAAGCATCACGCCCAAGATTAGTAGACCAACTCTTGCCTACATCTACTACTATGACTCCACACATCGACCGCTATCCAGCATGCATCTAGGGTATTAAGTTCATGGAGAAACGAAGTAATGCAATAAGAATGATGACATGATGTAGACGAGATCTATTCATGTAGGAATAGCCCCCATCTTGTTATCCTTAATAGCAATGATACATGCGTGTCTTGCTGCCCCTTCTGTCACTGGGAAAGAACACCGCACGATCGAACCCATCACAAAGCACCTCTTCCCATGGCAAGAAAAAATCGATCTAGTTGGCCTAACTAAACCAAAGATTCAAAGAAGAAATACGAGGCTATAAATAATCATGCACATCAGAGATCAAAAGAAGACTCAGATAATATTCATGGATATAGATCTGATCATAAAATCAAAGTTCATCGGATCCCAACAAACACACTGCAAAAAAAGAGTTACATCAAATAGGTCTCCAAGAGACCATTGTATTAAGAATCAAAAGAGAGAAGAAGCCATCTAGCTACTGCCTACGGACCCATAGGTCTATGATGAACTACTCACACATCATTGGAGAGGCACCAATGAGGATGATGAACCCCTCCGTGATGGTGTCTAGATTGGATCTCATGGTTCTGGAACTTGCGACGGCTGGAATTGTGTTTCGTCGACTCCCCTAGGGTTTATGGAATATTTGGGTATTTATAAGGCGAAGAAGCGGTGTGGGAGGTCACCGAGGGGGGCACAACCCCCCTGGGCGCGCCCTGGTGGGCTGTGCCCACCTCGGGCCTCCCCTCTGGTACTTCTTTGGCCCATGTGGTGTCTTCTGGTCCAAAAAAAAATCTCCAAAAAGTTTCATTGCGTTTGGACTCCGTTTGGTATTGATATTCTGCGAAGTAAAAAACAAGCAAATGGCACTGGGCACTATGTCAATAGGTTAGTCCCAAAAAATGATATAAAGTTGCTATAAAATGATTGTAAAACATCCAAGAATGATAATATAACAGCATGGAACAAGCAAAAATTATAGATACGTTGGAGACGTATCAAAAACCCACCATTAAAGTCAAGATAAAAAATTATGAGTGCAATGCTTTATGTGATTTGGATGCTAGTGTTTCCACAATTCCGAAATCTCTATGTGATGTGCTAGATTTTACCAAGTTGGAAGAACATTCTCTTAATTCACACTTGGTGGATTCTACTATTAAAAAGCCTTTGGGAAGAATTAATGATGTTCTTATTCATGCAAATAGGAACTATGTGCCCACAGATTTTATTGTTCTTGATATTGATTGCAATCTATCTTGTCCCATAATACTTGGTAGACCGTTTTTACGAACTATAGGTGCCGTGATTGATATGAAAGAAGGGAATATTAAATTTCATTTTCCGTTGAGAAAGGGTATGGAACACTTTCCTAGAACTAGAATTAAGCCATCATATGAGTCAATCATGAGAGTAACCTATGGAGCAAAAACTAAAGATGACAATACTTGAATCTACGCATTATACCTAGCTAGGGGCATAAAACAATAGCGCTTGTTGGGAGGCAACCCAATGAATAAAATATTTTTTCACTTTTTTTTCCTCTTCTTGTGTGTTTACACAAGTATAGTTCTGTTATGATTGTGTTTTCATGTTTCAATTAGTGTTTGTGCCAAGTAATGCCTTTAGGATGGTTTGGGTGATAGTTGATTTGATCCTGTTGGAAAATAGAAACTTATACGTCCAGTAGCAGAATTTTTAAAAATCACAGAAGTGACAAAAAATTCTGAATTTTTACAAAAGATTGATATACAAATTGCCTACGTTATCCTAATTTTTCAGAATTTTTGGAGTTACAGAAGTATGGTTAAAGTACACATTACTACAGACTATTCTATTTTTGACAAATTCTGTTTTTGTTGCATTGTGTGCTTATTTTGGTGAATCTATGGATTGTATCGGGGGGTGGTATAAGCCATGGTAAAGTTAGAATATAGTAGGTATAATGCAATAATAAAATATGAATGGGTTTGCAACAGTACTTAAAGTGGTAATTTGCTTTATTATACTAACGGATCTCACGAAGGTTTTGTTAAGTTTTGTGTGATTGAAGTTTTCAAGTTTTGGGTGAGATCACGATGGACGAAGGAATAAGGAGTGAAAAGAGACTAAGCTTGGGGATGACCATGGCACCACAAGGTAATATTCAAGGAGTACCGAGCAACTAAGCTTGGGGATGCCCCGGAAGGCATCCCCTCTTTCTTCTAACGACCATTGATAATTTTACTTGGAGCTATATTTTTATTTGTCACATATCATGAGTTTTGCTTGGAGTGTCTTGTATTATATGAGTCTTTGCTTGTTTTGATTTTTAGTTTGTCACAATCATGCTTGCTGGCCACACCTATTTGAGAGAGCCATAATGATGCTATGATTTGTTAGAATTACTCTATGTGCTTCACTTAAAAAAATTGAGCTAGGGAATTGCTCTAGTACTTCACTTGTATCTTTTTGGGCATGGTGGTGCTTTAATTTTTGAAGAAATGCTCTCATGCTTCACTTAGATTATTTTGAGAGTTAGTAGTTTTTTGAAGAAATGCTCTCATGCTTCACTTAGATTATTTTGAGAGTTAGTAAATTTTGAAGAAATATGCTCTCATGCTTCGCTTAGATTATTTTGAGAGTTGAAAAAGGAAATTATTTTGAAGAAATTTATGCTCTTGTGCTTCACTTAAATTTATTTGAGAGCTTGTTTGTAGCAATGGTAATATATGAATTTAGTCCCAAAGTGATAGATATTCAAGGGGGATATAATAAAAACTTTCATGAAGATCATTGGATATTATAAACTTGATTCCTTGTAATAGTTTTGAGATATGGAGATAGTAATATGTGAGTCATGTTGGTGAGTAATTATGCTTTAGTAAGAATATTGGTGCTAAGGTTTGTGATTCCCTATGCAAGCATGAAAGTCAATAGTTATGCAACGAAGTTACATCCTACTTGTGGTGCATTATTCAGTGTTAGTTATGTTTAATGCTTGTTTATGATTGTTTTTGTTTCTTGGTTGGTCGCTTCTCAATCTATTTGCTAGCCTTCATTTGTACTAAGCGGGAATACTGCTTGTGCATCCAATTCCTTAAACCAAGTTGTGCCAAATGAGTCCACCATACCTAACTATATGCAGTATTTCCATGCCATTCCAAGTAAATTTGTATGTGCCAACTCTAATTTTCAAAATAAATTTCCTTTTTTTGTGCCCGTACCGCTCATGAAGCGGCAGGGGGTGGCCAATATTTTCCATGCTAGGTAGCTTATTCTCAAGATGAGTGTTTATTCACTTGTCATTGCACAAGAGTGGCAGGTAATAGGGATGCCCAGTACAAAAATGATTTTTTTTACTTATGTTGTTCATAATAAATTCCTTGGGAAGTGTTGGTATGGAAGGCACCCGTGGATACAGCTAGCCATGGATTGTGAAAGAATGGTGGAAAAGGAAATAAACTTTATTTTGTGTTTGGGAATTCTCGGTAGTTTTTGTTGACAGGAAAAGCACGCCTCTCAAAATAATTTTATCTCGCAATTTAAGCTATGAGCTCTATCACCTCTACAAATCTCTGCTTCCCTCTGCGAAGGGCCTATCTATTTACTTTTATGCAATTTTTATTTTTATTGAGTCTCCATCTTCTCTTATAAAGCACCAATTAGGGAAAACAATTATCATACTTGTGGATTGGATATAGCTAATATTTGAGTGTGTTTCATGAATGGATCAATGATTGAGCATAATGGGCTAGGGATAGCTTTCTTTAGCGTTGATATTTTGAAAGACATGGTTGCTTGTTGATATGCTTGAGTATTGATGTCCTCATGTCAATTATAGACTATTGCTTTGAAACTTCTAAAGTCCAAATATCCATTCTACAAAATAAAAGAATATGTGATGAACATGTTAGGCAGCATTCCACATCAAAAATTCTGTTTTTATCATTTACCTACTCGAGGACGAGCAGGAATTAAGCTTGGGGATGCTGATACATCTCCAATGTATCTATAATTTTTTATTGTTCCTTGCTGTTATATTATCAATCTTGGATGTTTTACATACATTTACTAGCAACTTTATATTATTTTTTGAGACTAACCTATTGACATAGTTCCCAGTGCTAGTTGCTGTTTTTTGCTTGTTTTTTACTTTGCATAATATCAATACCAAACGAAGTCCAAAATGCCACGAAACTTTTTGAAGATTTTTTTTCTGGCAGGAAGACACCCAGGAAGCTTCTGGAGGGCACGAGGGGACGCTTGTGGGGCCAACTAGGCACCAGGGCGCGCCAGGCGCCTCCGGCATGCCCTGGTGGGTAGTGGGGCCCACGGGCACCCCCTTGACCTACCTCCGCCTCTATAAATACTCTAAAATCCCCAAAACCCTAGGGGTGTCGATGAAATACTTTTTCCGCTGCCAGAAGTTCCAGAACCACGAGATCCAATCTAGAGGCCTTTTCCGGCACTCTGCCGGAGGGGGTAACGATCACGAAGGGGTTCTTCATCATCCTTGTTTCTCCTCCAATGATGCGTGAGTAGTTTACCACAGACCTAGGGTCCGTAGTTAGTAGCTAGATGGCTTCTTCTCTCTTTTTGATCTTCAATACAATGTTCTCCTTGATTTTCTTGGAGATCTATTTGATGTAACTCTTTTTTGCGGTGTGTTTGTTGGGATCCGATGAATTGTGAGTTTATGATCAATTCTATCGATGAATATTATCTGAGTCTTTGCTGAACTCTTTTATGCATGATTGTTGTAGCCTCGTATTTCTTCTCTGATTTATTGGTTTGGTTTGGCCAACTAGATTGATTTATCTTGCCATGGGAAGATGTGCTTTGTGATGGGTTCGACCTTGTGGTGCTCAATCTCAGTGACAGAAAGAGACATGACATGCACATTCGTTGCTATTAAGGGTAACAAGTTGGAGTCTATTCATATGTTAGTTTATCTTGTCTACATTATGTCATCGTTCTTATTGCATTACTCTGTTTTTCCATGAACTTAATACACTAGATGCATGCTGGATAGTGGTCGATGTGTGGAGTAATAGTAGTAGATGCAGGCAGGAGTCGGTCTACTAATCTTGGACGTGATACATGGTCATTGCCTCGGATATCGTCATAATTATTTGCTTTTCTATCAATTGCCCAACAGTAGTTTGTTTACCCACTGTATGTTATTTTCTTGAGAGAAGCCTCTAGTGAAAACTATGGCCCCCGGGTCTATTTCTTATCATATATTAAATCGAAAATACCTTGCTGCAATTTTTTTATTTTTTTATTTTGTATTTTTGTTAGATCTATTTGTCAAAACCTATACAATTCAATCTATCACAATACCGTTGAGGGATTGACAACCCCTTTTACGTGTTGGGTTGCAAGTATTTGTTGTTTGTGTGCAGGTGTTGTTTACATAGCGTTGCTTGGTTCTCCTACTGGATTGATAACCTTGGTTTCATAACTCAGGGAAATACTTACCTCTGTTGTGCTGCATCATCCTCTCCTCTTCGGGGAAATACCAATGCAGATTACAAGCATCAGCGATTCCCTGAGAGAAAGTGATCCCGGAGCCATCATATCCATTTAGTGTCTCCAGTATCCAGTTCTAGTTGTAATAGATTAGGATACAACTCCGAGCATCTGTTACCGTGGACACAGCTATTCGAATAGATATACTTCCCTGCAAGGGTGCACCAACTTACCCAACACGCTCGATTAACTCTGGCCGGACACACTTTTCAGGTCATGCACGGCCTCGGTTGATTGACACACCGTAGTCCTACCTAGGCTCAACAGAGAGGCCAGCACGCCGGTCTACATCCTAAGTGCTCAGAGGTCTTGGGCCCATCGCCCTTTGCACTACTGCATGTTGCGTACGCGGCCTGGAACAGACCCTTCCCCTAATACAAGTGCAGGTGGTCACCGTCCAACCGGGCGCACGCCGCTCAATCGCTGACGTCTGAA
Organism: Thinopyrum elongatum; assembly: GCA_011799875.1. NCBI lineage: Eukaryota > Viridiplantae > Streptophyta > Magnoliopsida > Poales > Poaceae > Thinopyrum > Thinopyrum elongatum. Next base: position 488,782,511 of record CM022303.1, on the reverse strand, counting down.
GAGCTTTCGGAGAATCACACGACGCCGAGTGCCCATACTTATTCATGCGTGGTGGTCAGTGCGAAAAGGCCAGAGACCTACTCAGATCACATATCCAAACCCGTTAGTGTCTTGGGAGCGCACGGGGACGATCAATGATCCACGATCCATGGTCTCGTCGCCCCATCTCGCGGACTTACGACAAGGGCTAAGAATGCCCGGCCGTGCCGCGTAATTATCTTGCGGGTACCCTCACGGTCAACCTGACTGTAGTAACTCTCGCGGGTACCCCTCAGGGCCGACCCAACTTCATCAAGGTTCTGAGGTAAAGTCAAGGTAACCGCGTGTCCATAACATCAATGGGGAATCCGAGGAATCACCCTCTATGGATTCCCACTCGGTGTAACCTTCAATTCAACCTTGGAGGAATCACCCTCGAGGGTTCACACTTGAGGTGTTGTACGACAGGGTCGTTATCGGGAGTGGTGAAGGAGGAATCACCCTCCATAATCCACGACCGATTAGCTACACTACATAGATATCATCAGGAATGCGTTACGAGGTATCACCCTCGGCACTCGATAGTAGCTCTGCAGAGTCGTACAACTAAGGGGGTGCGCGGTGATGTGTCGGTCTTTGCACCTCGATCACGTTGATTGAGTCATCCGGTAATTAAGCGGGGGCAACAGAGACAAGGTGAGGGGTCACTGATGGATCACTAACCAACCTATACTAAGCATATAGGATAACAGGTAAAGTACAATAGCAGGTTACAAAAGCAGGCTATGCATCAGAATAGGAGCCATCGAACAATAGTAGCAAAATCTAATGCAAGCATGAGAGAGAAGGAATGGGCGATATAGGAATGATCAAGGGGGTTTTGCTTGCCTGGAAGCTCTGCTGAAAGGGGCTGATCGTCAGGAGTGTAGTCAAACTCGGGAGCAGCGTCGGTCTCAGGGTCTACCGGAGAGAGGAGGGGGAAGGAACAGTAAATATAAAGCAATCAAATGCATCACGATGCATGACATGGCAATATGCGGTGCTAGGGGTGACCTAATGCATTGCTAAACATTAGAGACGGATCCTGGAAAATATCTATGGATATTTTCCCGGCTTTAGGCAGTTATCAGACAGACGATCTGGAGGGGAAGGTTCCATTTTGTCGTGTTGGAGTCATGTGATAGGTATGTGATAGCATATTCGGATTCGTCTTATTTTCATCCGAGTTACGGTTTTTTTCTATTAATTTTCAAAGTTTTATCAATATTCAAGAATTTTTGGAATTATTATATTGAATCAATCCGAATTGACAAAGTCAATTTGACTGGTCAAAGTGAACAGTGTTGGGGGTCCCACATGTCAGAGTTTTATTAAATTTCAAAATGATTTTTTTACCTAATCTAATTAAAGTGGGACCCGCATGTCATTGACATAGATTTTAATTATATGTTTAGTTAGCAGAAGGGCCCCACATGTAATAGACTTATTAGCAGGGGTTAGTTTAATGGGGGTTTAGCACCTAATCTAACTAGTAGACTGCCCGTGCGTTGCCACGGGCCAAAAATTAAATTTATAAACAATGCTCATATTTCTCTTCCTGAATGAAGACATTGCACGCAATGTTCAACCACAACACAAACGCAAGTATCTTCTCTCTATTTCAACAAACGCCATGCACCCCTCTAGCCTCTCATTTCTGTTGAAGTTGTTCTCCCTAGCCCTCTTTGTCCATACATCAACCATCCTCTCAATCTATTGCCCCTTGGCTCTGCATGTGGCTTCTATGTCGCTACTTTGTTGTCTCGCTCTACTATGTATGTCGTGCAACATGGAACATGATCAACAAAGGATGAGATACAAGGCACCTCACCTTAGTACAAATCATAAGAAAATGTGGCATATGAACATGAGAACATTATTTCCACCACATGTTCATTCACAAACTAATAATGCTCTGTTTAACTGGGCTCTGCTTTCATCTCCACCTAAGATGCATCTCCGTCACTTTATCTCAACAATACTTATTTTCCTATGGACCTCAAATATACATACAAGAATCACATGACAAGGTTGCATCATTGTCATTCCATCTCTTCTTTCACTTCAGCTCTTTTGGTCATTGCAACACCAGTCTGCTCCATCGTCACCCTACTCCAAATCTGCCCATGTTTCCATCCAGCTCCAAATATGGCCATTTTTTCTCCAAGTCTTTCATCTCGTATCAAGTTTGTACTTTCAACCTCAGAATTTTCATTGTTCAGAATGAAGAGGGTTTTCAGAGTTCACTTCTCTGAGAGAGAACACAACACATATTGATACAGATTAGTGATGAACAAAAATTTCTTTGTGTTATTTATAACGATGAATACCAACACATGGTATGTTATTCAATGGAGTAGCTAAGTTGTTGTGTTTGGAAAAAATAAGTCTAACGTGCATATATTGAAGTGAATCCCTGAATTAACAAACGCAAGAGGAAAAGATGACTACTCCCTAGTTTAGGAAAAGATAACAACACGAAAACTATATGTTTAGGAATTTTATCCGAATACGAATTCAGTGTCTATTGCCCCCACTCTAGTCATTCCAATCATTGCCCCCCTTACATCATATCACTTACTCCTTTTTCCCTCTCCCCCACCTCTCTCTCTCTCTCCCATTGCATCTCATCCTAACATTGTCCCCTACAACCATCCATCCACTAACATCGTCTCCGACAATGGGCGAGGGCTATGGTGCCTCTACTTGCACGAGGAAAACCCCGGGTGGGCACGAAAATGTATCCTACACACCTATGTTGCACCTCCTATTTAGGCGCCGTCTCCTGCTCCTCCCTCTCCTACTTCGGGGAGTTCGGAGACAAGCCAGTTGCAATGCGAGCGATGTGCCATGCCTGGACCCCGTGCGTTGCAACGGGGGCATAGATATTCTATTGGTTCAACATCAATCTTGTCCGACATATACCTTACATCCACCATATTCTAGATTTTGATAACATTTAATTTGATTATATTATGATAAGAGAAGGCAAGGAAAGTTTTGATTCAGTTAAAATTCTGGTAAGATTGATTTGATATGATTGAGTTAATGCAGGACACGGTTATGGAAACATATCGATTTCGTTTAGATTATTCCAATTTACTATATTTATGTTGGTTTTTATTTTGTGCCGCATCGGTTGGAGATACCAAAAACCAACAGGAAACCAAAGAGGGGAGGGGAACGTGGGGAGGAAAAAACCGAGAATGGGGGGAGGCGACGGAACAAAGTCCCCTTTAAGAGTAGAGATATCATACATTTCGCTTCCATAGGTGTAAATTAATTCTCTAAAAAAAATATTTTGTTTCAAATCTTGATAATCCTTGCTTCTGGAACTTTAGTTTCCTTCCTATGGTTTTTCACTTCCTTTTTTTATGGTAAAAAAAATTATTTCCGATCAAATTACTTCTATGGCACTATTTCATTATCTCAACTCATTTTATGACTTCGAGGATATGAGAATAATCTAACATGTAAAATAATTCTCTCAGGTTCCAAATAAGTCACCAGTAGGTTAAAAATAGAGGTTGAGGTGAAACCTTGCCAGGCAGGCAGACACACAACAACAGCCGATGATTGCCGCTTAAGGTCCAATGAAAATAACATAAGTAGTGGAAAACAGAATTGTCAACTCTCTATGCTAGTTTTGCGGACTCTGTACATTAAATTTAGATACATTTTACTTATCTTCCGTTATCTGTCATCGTTCGGGCGAACACCGCGCTCCGGCAGCGCCGTCGTCCAGGTGGATGCGGCCCTCTGCGAGACGATGGGGATGACATCATGTGCGCCACCACCCGGAAGAACGTTGTGGACCGGCAGGAGGCCGCCCTGCATGAGCACGTACATCATCCTCGGTGTGGCCACCGCCGAGTTGTCGTTGTGGTCGAGTGCGTGGACCACGCCGTCGCGAGAAAGCTGATGTCAACACAGATGGATCTCAACCATGGTAGCAAGCACATCAAACAAACACACATCAGCAAGCAAGCACACATACCTCCATCTTGGGGTCCGGCCGCCTAACATTGACTTACCCGTTGGGACAATCTGGTCGCTGCCATGCTCACTGTAGCCGAATCCACTATCCCCGGCCAGGCAACCATGACCTCACCCATGTCCATGTACCTCACGAGCACAAAACCTCACCCATACCATGCCCACGGGCCCGAAATCCCACCCATACCAAAACCCACCGGGTACCCATACAGGTGGGTACCCATTGGGCAACTCGACAATATGCGATATTACACCATCAACAATGGCAAATTAAGCAGAAAACAATGATTTTAATTCACAGTTGACAAGCTCACAATCACAACCACAACCACATATAAATAGCCTGACCATAGTAAATAACACGTTTACATGTGTAACCAAGGGGCAAATAGCAACCGAAAATTATTTAGAACAAAGTACAGCTCCAAGTCTCCAAACATGATTTTAGTAAATAACAAGTGCACTGTCCACACAACCGCCAACCAGTAGCTCCAAGTCTTCATTCTCGAGTGATGACTGAAGTAGGTTCATCCTACACGCGGTACAGACCAAAAGTACATGATTTAATTAATTACGCAGAGAATCTTACAATTTAAACGAAAAATATTTGAAGTGCAAACAACAAGGTTGTAATTTTTTTTACCATTTGTTCTTTGTCGTCCTCTAGAACACTCTGAAATTCTGCAAAGCGAGTGGAATTCCAATCACCTAATGTCTAACCAACAATTATTATATAAATAACAAGGTATTTGCACAATAAAAATAAGAGGCAAGTGCAAATATTGAGTACCTAACAGATCCGCAGGAGACCAATCTTGCGTACACTTGAGAGCTTCTGAAACATTAGGAGGAAGACTTGAGATTCAGACGCTGGAGTGACTTGAGATTCAGACGCTCCATCTTGAGAAGCCAGTCAACCTTTCCTTATCACAGCTGAGCCTTGCACTCCATCTTGAGAAGCCAGTGAGCTGTACATAATACACAACAAATAAGTTTAAGAATTGTATAGAAAATAGTATTCAATTTTAGTAAAAGTGAACCAAATACGTAGAATGTAAAACTCGAATTATGGTGATCCCACGGCAGTCTTCACAATCATAGGTACCAAACCAGTCACTAATTAATTTTTTTTCAAGCAAACATGCAACACCTGAATCTTAATTGAAGATGATAGTAATCGATTAATTAACAAAACATGCACACATGGATAGATCCTCGGACTTGCATACAGTAGTACAGGAATAAGATCCCTCAAAAAGTAGTACATGAATATGAATCTGTACTACTATGTATTGATATTACAGGAATATAAGCAAGAATTATGCCTTGAATGAAGCCTGGTCCTTGATGCGGCCATGCTCTCCGCCATGGTACATGCTCCCAGCCTGCCTTGTCGTCGCTGAACCCTTGTACCTCGCTTGCCGTCGCAGCCGTTAACTTCTTCATGACCGTGAATGGTGATCTATGGGGGGGTATCTATAGATGGCTGGCAATCAGAGGAGAAGGATTCGAGGAGACAAGGAGAGGAGAATTGAGATTAGGAGAAGATACGGTGGACTAATAATGGAATAATTGACGGTGGGGTAATTTACTTTCCACTTTTTAATAAAAAACATATGATGGGATATGGAAAGTTAAGATTTTTGCCATAATTTTTTTGTGATTTGCGAGCATGGCCCACAACCACGCTTGATTGTTAGAAAATCAGTAAGACAGAGATCTTTATTCTAAGAAGGAAAGAATCGTACATAATGAGGAAATACCATTGCCAAGATGGAAAAATGAAAGGAAGGGTTATGGGAATTGATATGGTTTTTAATGGGAAGGGTGGTGGGATGTGAGACGAAAATAAACCGGACGAAAATAAAAACGGAGTACGCACACACTCACAGGAGGCCGGCGGCGGCCTTGGCCCTGGCCGCACGAGGAGGCAGCGGGCGTGGGGTGCTTTGGCGCAGGGCATGCGTAGGCGAGCGCGAGCAGGGCCACGGGCGTGGGTTGCTGCGGCGGCTGCAGGCAGCAGCAGTGGCGGCCATAGGCAGTAGCAGGCGCGGCTATAGTAGAAGCAGCAGCGACAGCAGAGCAGCAGAAATAGCGGTACTAGCGGCGGCGGTAGCTGCGGCAGTAGCTGTGCAACAGAGCAGCAGGGTGCGCGGGCGCGGTGGACAGGGGCAGCGGCGGCAGCTGGTGAGCGCGGCCAGTCACGGCGGGTGGGTGCAGGATGGCAATGGCAACAACAAGCGGCAATGACAGCGGACGAAGCAGGTGCTCGGCTATGGCGGCTACGGCGATGGATCAAGCGGGGAAAGGAGGGGGATCAGAAGAGATGTTCACCCCGGAGCTCGTGGGTGTGTCGGGGAAGCCGGGGGAGGCCGGAGTGGCACAAATCGAATGGCAGATGACGGTGAACATGGACGAAGGTGACGGCTTGATCTAGCAATGCAGAGGCGGTGAGCTTGAACCGATCCACATGGGAGACGTAGTCGACGACGATGAAGGTGCTGGACATCCTCGGGCGGCAGGGGGTGTCTTCGGAGTACGACAGCGGCGATGATGCGGTGGCGAAGGCGTCGGGCGTGGGTGAGAGAGAGTGAAGCGGCGCGAGGGAGGGGAATAAAGAGGGCTAGGGTTACCGGGGGAGGGCAGGGTGATGCTCTTAACCTACGGGGAGGGCTGCGGATGGCCGGGGAGTGGCCATGGCCGTAGGATGGCTGCCACGCCCTCCCCTGTCTTCTGTAGCGCTAGGAGGGGATGGGGTGAGGTGGGCTGGGCCGCCCAGCCCCACTTGGGCCTCTCTTTTTTTTTTAGTTTTGTTTACCTATTCTTTTTCTGCTTTCTTTTCTATTTTATTTAATTCACCACTATTTTGCATTTCATTTAAATACCAATTGAATTTTGTTCATCATGAAACCTATCACTTAAATACTTCAAAATATTTTTGGAATGACACATAAAGTTTGAGGTCAATTGGAATTGTATAAATATTTGCTTATTTTGAAAAGGCTATTTTATTTGTTGTTGGACCACTTTATAAATTCCTAGGGATTAATTGGTGGGTCAAATAAGGTTGGGTTCAACATGACAAATGATCAGGGGATTCATAGAATAATGCGAACATTTTAGTTTTATTGTTTGAAGAAATAAATGTTTGACTTGCAATACGAATTTCAATTTAACTAATTTTTATCAAGTGGCACTTAAGCTTGCTAAACATGATGACATGGTATCATTAGAGGGGAGATTACTGTAGCATGATAGTTGGGGTGTTACAAATCTCCTCCACTACAAGAAATCTCGTTCCGAGCTTTAAGAGGTAGAGTTAAGGGGAAATAATTGGTTACGAAAGTTCTAACGAGTCTTGTTTGCTCTTCCCGAAGAGGTCGATCCATTATGTTGACGCCTTCATTTTCTCCTGCAGTCTGGCGTCATGTTGAACTTGGCACCTTTTCTTTGCAACTTCATCGTACTTACGAATAGGGTAAGAGGGGACGGGAAACTATAAGGACGAAGGTGTGCAAGGACTGATATCCGGTAAATATCTAAGGTAATGAGGCACGCGGTATCTCTCGAGATGAACAAAAGAAACACATCGAGAGCAAAGGAAGAAGGTATAATAAGAAGTTTCAAGCGGGTAGGCAATCGTTCGATGCCTAAACCAGAGTGTGAAAAGGGTTCATAGCAACAGGGAATACGTATTGCATCTGATACCAGAAGAAATCATCTCTCGGAAGGTGGCTCGTGAATTACATAGGAAGCCAAGCATGAGATATAACTTTGGAAACAGGGATGTACAGGAGATTCAGGTATCGATCATGTGGAACTGTGGTTAGCGTGGATTAAGAGTAGGAAGGACGATGACATCTTGCACGGTCATGATAACAAGGCATGTGAGAGGATAGCATGTCTGTTATGTTGGCAACAACGTCGGTACCAAGGGCGGGGGACGAAGAGAACCATTTTTCTGCTCGTTGAAACAAGACAGACCAATAGGCAGAGTTCTCGTCCATCGGTGGTTACCGGAGTGTCATCAATAATAGTAACAGGGTCTTGCGGACAGAGTTGTACAACCGAGCTGTTGTCATAAGGAGGGAATTACTACTGCTTAAATCATATAAATCACAAGAAAGGTTAAACAAACCAATGGAAAGAAAATGTGATTATCAGATTAAACAGATCAATGGAAAGGAAAATGTGTTTATACCCGAGTATCAAGAGTATATTTTCCCAAGGAAAAGCAGAACATGATATACATGATAGGACTCCAAGTATGTAACCATTTAGAAAAAGGGGCAGGAATTTATGATGTTTACCTATACAATGGTGTTTGGATAATTGATCAAGAAACATACAACGTGGCGCTCCCAATGTTCCTGTAGATGTTTGGTATACCACAGTCATGCTTCGGGGTAGCATCGACATGGCCATCAGGTAAAGGTCGGAGTTTGGAAACACAATGATCCATCAGGATCAACTTCTGGAATAAGTCTTACAATTTCCTCATGGAAGAATGGCTAACCTTGCTAAAGAAGATACTATAACAGTAGGTCCTCCGGCCAGGTGTGCTAGACATGACATCACCTTACTGGGTTACATAAAGACCAAGGTTATAATTCTTGGAAAATGTTCCAACCATCACATATGCCCGAGATTCAGATCTGATTGGTGTCAGGATACCTCAGACACAGGATACTTGAGAATAAAAGGGTGCAACACAAATTGATGAGATGACATTGCAACATTCTCGGGAAATGAACTATGGAAGCAAGTTTCGAAACATGAGCTGGATTGCAAGACACACATGAGCACATTGTCGGTGTCAAAATCGGCAGATCTTGGGTAGGGGGTCCCGAGGTGTAGATCTTGGATCAATGGGTAGCAAGGAGCATAGAGACAGTGTTTACCCAGGTTCGTGCCCTCTCAAAGAGGTAAAACCCTATGTCCTGCTTGATTGTATTAATGTGTTCGTATGACAATTACAGAGTTGATCTACTACGATATCAGATGAACTAAACCCTAGGTTGGTATGATAATGATGGTTCTCCCTTCTACGGGCTCAACCCTCTGGTTTATATAGACACCAGGGGTACCTAGGGTTACATTTGTCGGTCACCATCAAGGGATAAACATGACGATCATGCTAAACAAGACTTGGAGGATACGCCAAGTCTTCAAAGGTTTCCTTCTGGAGCATGGGGTCGTCTGTAGCCCGGTCTTCCTTCGGCGAACCAAAAGCAGCCCATCAGTCCGACCCATGAGAGATAGGCCGGCAGCCCGAGGACCCCTTAGTCCGGGACACCCTCAGTAGCCCTCGAACTAGCCTCCAACGCCGAAGTCGATAATCTCCATTAGCTCCGTGCTTCTTAAAGTCTTCGGCTTGAGGGGCGATTTCCTCCCGTCTCCTATATCCGGCTGATGATAGCTCAGCTGCCCACGACACTCCGGTCATTGAGGTATTGCGGGGCTCGTCGCATCATCTTCTTCATTCAGTATTAATGACACCCCTCGATTTCTGTGCGCCAGAGGAAAGCAAATGGCCCAACAGTCTTTTACAGAAATGCCCCTTACTGGCCAGGGGGAGATGCCTATTTAACAGGCTAAAGGTGCGAAAGTCGTCACACCTCGATCCCAAATCACTGAAAAGCCAGAGTTAAGCAAGCCTTGAACAATGGTGAGCCCTCCAGGCTCCTGTTCGTGTCCCCACGGCCCCCTCCAAGGTGACTGAGTGAGCTGCTCCGTTTCTCGACTGAGGTTGAGCAACCTTGAGACACAGGGATATACCCGCATCAGATCTAGCCTCCACCTGCCCCGGATTGACTTCTGCGAATGGCGAGGCTTTTGTGGAAAACTTCCCCGTCTCACACGGGGAAGAGAGGGTATGCTTTGTGCCCTTTCTCTTACGAGGTCTAGGCTTCCCCATTCATCCCTTTCTCAGGGGTTTACAAGAGATCTATGGGATCCAACTCCACCATTTTACCCCGGGATCAATTCTACACATCTCGGGCTACGTCGCCCTCTGCGAGATGTTCCTGGGCTATGAGGCACACTTCGATTTGCGGAGGAAATTCTTTTGTCTTGTCCCTCGCACCCGAGGAGGGGCAATTTACGAGGTCGGCGGAGCTGAAGTATGGCGCATCACCGGGACAGGGTATCCGGTAGGGACTCCCAAAAAGGATGCCGAGGAGTGGACCTTAGAGTGGTTTTATATTGAGGACGTCCCCCTAATTGATCCAACTCGAAGGGGGCTACCCGAATTCTCCCTTGTTTCTCCGAAGAAGCGGTTCAACTGGCGACCAAAGAGTCCTTCCCAAAAGGAAAGTGCCAAAGTATCACACCTAGCCGCTCAAGTGAGGTGGCTATTCCACAACGGCTTAACCATCATCGACGTGATGGCCGCAACCATTGCTCGGTGTGTCCAACTTCTCCAACAAAGGATACACCCCCTATGGTGCTACAATGGGGTGAATGAATCAACCCGTTCCACATGGAAAGGACCTAATGATCAGGCGGCAATGGCTGCCGTCTAGCCAATCTCTTCAAAGGAGAAGAGCAAGACTTTGCTCGATTGAAGCCCAAGGAGAGTTTCTCGAGCTATAAACCCGTCGAAACGGTGAGTCTTACTGCACTCTATAGTTCGGATAGTATGTTAATCTTTCTTACTCGGGTATCTAATCTATCCGAGCAGAGCTGGAGGGGCTGGATCGAGATAGTGAGCCGCCCTGCTCCTCAACCATAGAATTACTCTCACGCCGATGACCCTGGGTTTCACGACGACCCGAAACGTCGATTGATTTCGAGGAGGGAGTCTTCTACCAGGAGAGCCTCAATGGCTCTAAAGTGGCCCTTTTGGCCGATCACCCCGGGACGCTTCCGTCCTCCGTGGTAAGTGACAAAAAGGTTTCTTCCCGAAAAAGACGCTCAACTCCTGCCGCTCCGAGTACGCTGACTTCTTATCCCAAGGGCCGCTGCAGAACGCGCCGAAGATTGGCGAGAGCGGCACCAGTTGCTTTAGAGTTGAATGGCCACAGGGCATCCTAACTTGTGGCGGCAGCGGGAGTTACCTCGACCGTGCCTGCAGCTAAGAGGTAATATGTTCACTGTACCTTCAGCATTTTTGGTCCTCGACAACCACTGTGAATACCCATAATTTTCTTTGCTGCGACCTGTAGGTGATATGTAGAACCACATGCGTTCGAGGATGTTGAAGAGGTGCAAGGGGTGATCCAAGACCGAGATCTCCGGCTATGGCCGACGCTAATTTGGAGGTCCCTGCCGAGGCCCAACATCTAGGAGGCCCCAAGGATGTCTCGGTTACCAATTCCGATGTCGAAAGTGTGATGAATCACCGATGGCGGAAGGAGTCACTGCGGCACTCCGCGTTTTCCGATCAGGCGTTTAACGCTCTTAGTTTGGTAGATGCGCATCTTGGAGCGGCCCGAGTAGGGCTCGAGGGAGTCGCGAACCTTCTATCGACCAACCTGCAGGTATGCTATTGGTTTTCATAACCAGACACATAACCCAACCCAGTAGCCCCCGAGCCTTAATGCTGGCGGAATGGCCGATTTAAGGGTCTGAATGTGTATAATACCGTCTTATGGTGCAGATTATGAGGGAATAGAAGAAAAAGTTGTCTGAAGACCTCGGGCTAACCCGAAGACAGTTGAAAGCTGTGGAGGCTGAGCTGGATGAGGTCAAGAAATTTACTAGAGAAGCACATGGTAAGTGAAAGACTTGATATGTCGAACGAACAGTTGTTTGGGACACGTTTTCTAATGAAAGATTGTCTCGTAGCAGCCGAGTCGATAAATCAGCTGCAGAAGGATCTGGACGCAGCCAGAGAAGCTCAAAAGTATGCGGAGTCGTAGCAAGAGGCTGGCTACCATGTACTGACCTGAAGTCACAAGGAAAGGAATAAGCTTAAGGCGGAAAACCAACAACAAGCCCAAGAAATTAAGCTCTTAAAAACTCAACTGGCACTATCCCAGGAAGAGAACCAGAGACTGAAAGCTGGCATGTTCGGTGAGTGCAACCTAGCTTTTCAATATATAGATTGTATGCATTATACGACTGTATGAACAATGCCACATCTCTTGTTAGTTCTCCTTACCGGACATCCCGAAGAGGAGGCCAACTCATTCGAAGGGAACCTGCTAAAGGAACTATCTGCCGTGCTTGAGCGGGCCTGAAAAGCTATGAAGAGCATGTTCAAAGCGTTGTGGCCAGACGAGGTGGCTCCGTAGGGGATGGCCGAGCTAGCTAACCGATTTAAAGGAGCTCGGTGCCGCTTTGAGCTATGGAAGATATCAGCCTATCGAGAGGCAGTGCGGGAGGCTTGGGCGATGGTGAAGACCCATTTTACCAAGCTGAATCTGGAGCATTTAGCTCGGGTTGGGCCTGTAGGGCTGGATGGGCAGGAAGTGCCACTACATTTGGTATATGACCAAGTGATGCCTGCTGATCGGACTTCCCAAGAAGATTGTGCCCTGGAGACCATAATAGATGGCCTTGACCGAGAACATGGTGTTTGTTTCTATGTATATATGTACTTTACATCAATAATTCTCTGAATAGTGCTTTAAACATTGGTGCATAGACATGCTATACAAATAGTTTTTAACCCCTTTCTGCGATGGAGTTTTAAACCGTTGCCTAGTGAGTGTGTGCGATAGGGGGGTCCTTCCCACATGACCCAGAAATTGTTGGGGATAGGCCCTCCGGTCGCACACGCGGGGCAAAATGAGCTCGTGTGCAATCGGGCGAGGCATCAGAGACAATTATACATGGCCAATCGTTTCCGTTCGTATGTACATCCCACACAGTGAATCCCAGAAAAACATTTCCATACGTATGTATATCACACACAATTTTTTATGTGGAAACATTTGTGCAAGGTGGCCTAATGCAAACAGTTCTCTGGCGGAAGCCGTGTGTGATTGTTAATTGATCCAACACGCCTAATTTCTTGAAACCGTGCAGGTTGTATGAGTTCATCGCCCACGGTGTTGTTAAAGAAACCATCTGCAATAGAAAACCCCAATAAGCACGGTAATTGGCCTATTATTGATAATCCATGTAGTAATCAAATTGACATTTCTTATAAAACACACCATATATTTCATATCCGTATAACGGCAACCAGGTTTTCATAATCGAATTACATCAGATAGCTTCAACACTCATTTACACCATATAGGGATATAGCTAGCTACGCCATTACACAGCAGCACCAAGTTTCACATGCAATATCGAAAACCTTTGGAAAGTAGCATCATACACGGTAAATAGACAGATGAATCTCATCTGGGAAACTGCAGAAGCGGAAGGCGAATATTGAGCCTTCAGTGATGTTGAATGTCCTTGCAACTTTAGGCCAGTGGCTATGGATAATTGCCCTCCCAACCTTCGTCCTCTTGAGGAAGACTTCAATATTGTACCGTGGGTGTTGAATGAATACCTTCCTCGCCTCTTGACCATGTAAGTGGTTTGAGAGGTAATCATCGGTGAACGGCTTTGGAAAGTACTGAAAACAAAGATATGCATAAATCACTGTTATAAATTTTGAAATGGCACAAGGGGAAAAAACAAGGTAAAAGAGTTAGTACCATCCTATAGTTGACTGATGTCTTCTTCATTGTGCAAACAAAGATCTTGATGTTATTCGTCGCAAGTTTCTTTATCCTAACAATCTTTCTGAGTTTCTTGACTTGACTGATATTCATGGACATCTCATTTCCCCATATGCAAAATGGGTCGAACAGTGGGTCTAAGCCTCTGACAGCAGGACCTACATGTGCAAGACAAAATTGTAAGAAACCTAAATATTAGAATGATTCCTGCAACTGCACAATAATGTGCTATTAGCAAAAGGATCATCCATGAGCAAACCTCAATGGTAAACCGCAATGCCTCCCATTGTTTCCCTGCAACACATATAAGGAAGATCTTGATCAGGTAAACTGAGAGTTGCCATACTATCAGTACAATATATTAATGAAAAATAAAAAAATTGCAGATCCAACAGATTAACTCGAGACGCATGGAAAAGCCAGTTAACCTAACCAAGCATGCTAAACAACTTGGAAATAGAGCAATATATGTTTTCCGTGTATTGAGTACAACCAAATTCGATTTATTTCTCACATGCATAGTGATACGTCTCCAACGTATCTATAATTTATGAAGTATTCATGCCATGTTTACAATAATTTTATATGGTTTTGGTATGATTTTATTAGAACTAACCCGGACTGACGCTATTTTTAGCTGAACTTCCGTGGTGTCGTTTTTTGTGCACAAATAGAAGTTCTCGGAATGGGATGAAAATTTATGCTGATTTTTTATGGACCAAAAGAGACCCCCGAAGCACTGGAGCTGGGCCAGGAAGTGACCGAGGTGGCCACAAGCCACCAGGGCGCGCCCTAGGAGGTAGGGCGCGCCCCTACGGCTTGTGGGGCCCTCGGGCACTCCCTTGACGTGAGACCGACGCCAAAAAATCTTATAAATACCCAAACCTTCGAAAAGAACCCTAGATCGGAAGTTCCGTAGCCATAAGCCTCTATAGCCACGAAAAACCAATCGGGAGCCCGTTTCGGTACCCTGCCGGAGGGGGAAACCATCACCGGAGGCCATCTTCATCATCCCGGCGGTCTCCATGACGAGGAGGGAGTAGTTCACCCTCAGGGCTGAGGGTATGTACCAGTAGCTATGTGTTTGATCTCTCTCTCTCTCTCTCGTGTTCTTGATTTGGCACGATCTTGATGTACCACGAGCTTTGTTACTATAGTTGAATCATACGGTGTTTCTCCCCCTCTACCTTCTTGTGATGAATTGAGTCTTACTCTTTGAGGTTTCATTATGTTGGATTCAGTATTGGATTTGAGAACACTTGATGTATGTCTTGCGATGGGATATCTGTGGTGACAGTGGGATGTTCTATTGATTCACTTGATGTATGTTTTGGCACTCAACTCGGGGATTCCCGAGGTGACATTGGGGTAATCTATGCATAGGGTTGATGCATGTTTTCGTCCTACGTTCTCCGATAGAAAATTTGGAGTGATTCTTTGTTGCACGTTGAGGGATTGTTATATGATCCAATTATGTTTTCATTGTTGAGAGAATTTGCACTACTGAAAGTATGAACCCCAGGCCTTGTTTTCAAGCATTGCAATACCGCTTTTGCTCACTTTTACTACTTGCTATCTTGCTGTTTTTATATTTTCAGATTACAAAAACCTTTATCTACTATCCATATTACACTTGTATAACCATCTCTTCGCCGAACTAGTGCACCTATACAATTTACCATTGTATTGGGTGTGTTGGGGACACAAAAGACTCTTTGTTATTTGGTTGCAGGGTTGTTTGAGAGAGACCATCTTCATCCTACGCCTCCCACGGATTAATAAACCTTAGGTCATCCACTTGAGGGAAAATTGTTACTGTCCTACAAAATTCTGCGCTTGGAGGCCCAACACGAGTCTACAAGAAGAAAGTTGCATAATAGACATCACATAATAATACAAAATTGTACTCACAACAAATGAAAATCAAATTGCAGAAATGAACCAAACAGTTAACTGGACAGCAGAACAAATGAACCAAAATAGTTAATTGAGCACGACATTGCAGAATAGAACATATACTAGAAGCTCTTTTCTGGCAACGTTGCCGGGGAGGTGAGTGCTTGAAGGTATATGTTTAGACCTTGCAATTGAATCTTTTAGTTTCTTGTTTTATCACTAGTTTAGTCTATGAAAGAAAACTACAAAAAATGGAATTGAGGTTGCCTCATATGCTTCATCTTTATAATGTCTTTCATGAAAATGATGGAAAGGAAAATTGTGCTCAATTGATAGAAGAAGAAGTCAATAAAATGTTTGGCATAAAAATTGTGAATGATGAGCATGATTACAATGTTGTTAGTATGAATTCTTTGAATATCCATGATTCTAATGATATGCAAAGCCTTAAGCTTGGGTATGCTATGTTTGATGAAGATGATATTTTTAGTCCCCCAAGTTTTGATGAGAAAATTTATTATGATGATAGCATGCCTCCTATTTATGATGATTATGTTGATGAAAGTGGGTTTGGAAGAGTGTCAACTCTAGGAAATAATGATCCCACTATTTTGGAGGGTGATGAATCTTTTCACAATATTGATAAAAGTGGATTTGGAGAGGTCATGACTTTATTTAGTGATGAATCCACTATTTTGGAAGAGGTTCCAATAGATTATGAGAACAAAGTTGCTATCTATGATGATTATTGTGATGACATGTATACTATAAAGAATAATGATAACCATGAAACTTGTCATCATGATTTTAATTTTCAATTGGATTACACCTCACATGATAGTTATTTTGTTGAGTTTGCTCCCACTACTATTCAAGAGAATAAATATGCTTATGTGGAGAGTAATAAAATTTATATGCTTGTGGATCATGAAAAGAATGCTTTATGTGATAGATATATTGTTGAATTCATTCATGATGCTACTAAAAATTATTATGAGGGAGGATCATATGCTTGTAGGCTTCTCAATAATATCAAGTTTCCTCTCTATGTGTTGAAAGTTTTGAAGTTATGCTTGTTTTGCCTTCCTATGCAAGTTGATTCTTGTTCCCATAAGTTGTTTGCTCATAAAATCCCTATGCATAGGAAGTGAGTTAGGCTTAAATGTGCTAGTCATATGCTTCATGATGCTTCCGTTATGTTTCAATTCTTATCTTTTATGTGAGCATTATTGAAATCATCATGCCTAGCTAAAAAGGCATTAAAGAAAATCGCTTGTTGGGAGATAACCCAATATTTACCCCTACTGTTTTTGTGTGTTCACATGATTAAGATACTGTAGTAATCATGTTTTATAGCTTTTTTTCAATAAAGTGCCAAGTAAAGCCTTTGGGATAGTGTGGTTGATAGTTGATTTGATTCTGTGCAAAAACAGAAACTTTTGCGTCCAGTAACATAATTGCTAAAATTTACTGGAATGTGGAAAAACTCCGAATTTTTTACATAGGATTTATGTAAAAATTTCCTACGTTGTCCTAATTTTCTGAATTTTTGGAGTAACAGAAGTATGAGCTTAATTCAGATCTTTACAGACTATTCTGTTTTTGACAGATTCTGTTTTCAATGCATAGTTTGCTTGTTTTCTAGTTTCTATGGCTTATATTGCTCAATATAAATTGTAGAAATGATAGGGTACAGTAGGTATCATGTGAGAAAAAAATTCAATCTTGTCTTGACAGTACCAA
This sequence comes from Thinopyrum elongatum, assembly GCA_011799875.1. NCBI lineage: Eukaryota > Viridiplantae > Streptophyta > Magnoliopsida > Poales > Poaceae > Thinopyrum > Thinopyrum elongatum. Next base: position 488,765,235 of record CM022303.1, on the reverse strand, counting down.
AGTGAATGATTTTGTTTTATCATACTAACCCATCTCACGAAGTTTCGTTAAGTTTTGTGTGATTGAAGTTTTCAAGTTTTGGCTGAGATATCGATATGAGGAGAATAAGGAGTGACAAGACCCTAAGCTTGGGGATTCCCAAGGCACCTCCAAGATAATATTCAAGGAAGATACAAGCAATTAAGCTTGGGGATGCCCCGGAAGGAATCTCCTCTTTCGTCTCCAACATTATCAGTAACCTTACTTGAAGCTATATTTTTATTCGTCACATGATATGAGTTTTGCTTGGAGCGCTATTTTATTTTATTAGGATTTTCTTGCTGTTATTTAGAGTAATGTTTTGTATCTTTTATTTCAATAAAAGTGTCAAGTATAGCCTTTACCATGCTTATTTTGCAAGTCTATATGTTGCTGTTTGAAAACAGAAAGTTTGCTGTTATGTTTTGAATATTTGTGAATAGTCAAAACATGATAAAATCTTCAAAAAAATTCACAATAAGCTACAAAAAATTATATACAGTGTGGTCATTTTTCAGAATTTTTGGAGTTAGGGAAGTATTAGTACAATTGCACTCTTTATAGACTGTCCTGTTTTGATAGATTGATGTTATGTTTGCATTGTTTGCATATGTTTGCTTGTTTAATGATTCTATTTGAAGATAGGAGTATTAAATATGCAGAGGCATTTAGTATGAAATGTCAAATAATAATTTTAGTGATTTTCTATAGTAGAGAATGATAAGGTGTTGCATTGATTCATACTAACTTTTCTCACGAGTCCTTGTTGAGTTTTGTGTGGATGAAGTTTTTAAGATTTAGGGAAACCGTGATATAAAAGGAATTAAGGAGACACAAAAGCACAAGCTTGGGGATTCCCAAGGCCTTCCAAGATAATATTTCAAGAAGCCTCAAGCATCTAAGCTTGGGGATGCCCCGGTTGGCATCTCGCCTTTCTTCTTCAACAATGATCGGTCAGTTTTGGTTGAGCCTAAGTTTTTGCTTCTTCACATGATATGTGCTATCCTTTGAATGTCATTTTATTTTGTTTTGTTTGCTATTTGAATAAAATATTAAGATCTAAAATTTTAAATGAGAGAGAGTCCTCACATAGCTACATAATTATTTGACTACTCATTGATCTTCACTTATATCTTTTTGGAGTAGTTTGTCAGTTGCTCTAGTGCTTCACTTATATCTTTTTAGAGCACGGCGGTGGTTTTATTTTATAGAAATTGATGAACTCTCATGCTTCACTTATATTATTTTGAGAGTCTTTAAACAGCATGGTTATTTTCTTAGGTTATGAATTTAGTCCTAATATGATGGGTATTCAAGAGGGATACAATAAAAACCTTCATAAAGAGCATTGAATATATGAGAAGTTTGATTCCTTGCATTTGTTTTGAGATATAAAGACGGTGATATTAGAGTCATGCTAGTGAGTAATTATGTATTGTTAGAAATACTTGTGTTAAGGTTTGTGATTCCCGAAGCATGCACGTATGGTGAACCGTTATGTGATGAAGTCAGAGCATGATTTATTTTTTGATTGTCTTCCTTATGAGTGGCGGTCGGGGACGAGTGATGGTCTTTTCCTACCAATCTATCCCCCTAGGAGCATGCATGTAGTACTTTGTTTTGATGGCTAATAAATTTTTGCAATAAGTATGTGAGTTCTTTATGACTAATGTTGAGTCCATGGATTATACGCACTCTCACCCTTCCACCATTGCTAGCCTCTCTAGTACCGCGCAACTTTCGCCGGTGCATTAAACCCACCATATACCTTCCTCGAAACAGCCACCATACCTACCTATTATGGCATTTCCATAGCCATTCCGAGATATATTGCCATACAACTTCCACCGTTCCGTTTATTATGACACGCTTCATCATTGTCATATTGCTTTGCATGATCATGTAGTTGACATAGTATTTGTGGCAAGGCCACCGTTTATATTTTTTATAAATGTCTCTCTTGATCATTGCACATCCCGGTACACTGCTGGAGGCATTCATATAGAGTCATATTTTGTCTAGAATCGAGTTGTAATTCTTGAGTTGTAAGTAAATAAAAGTGTGGTGATCATCATTATTAGAGCATTGTCCCATGTGAGGAAAGGATGATGGAAGCTATGATTCCCTCACAAGTTGGGATGAGTCTCCGGACTTTGAAAAAAATAAAAGAGGCCAAAAGAAGCCCAAAAAAATGAGAGAAAAGAGAGAAGGGGCAATGCTACTATCCTTTTACCACACTTGTGCTTCAAAGTAGCACCATGATCTTCACTATAGAGAGTCTCCTATGTTGTCACTTTCATATACTAGTGGGAATTTTTCATTATAAGAACTTGGCTTGTATATCCCAATGATGGGCTTCCTCAAATTGCCCTAGGTCTTCGTGAGCAAGCAAGTTGGATGCACACCCACTTAGTTTCTTTTTGAGCTTTCATACACATATAGCTCTAGTGCATCCGTTGCATGGCAATCCCTCTCACTCACATTGATATCTATTGATGGGCATCTCCATAGCCCATTAATATGCCTAGTTGATGTGAGACTTTCCCCTTCTTTTTGTCTTCTCCACAACCACCACATTCTATTCCACCTATAGTGCTATATCCATGGCTCACGCTCATGTATTGCGTGAAAGTTGAAAAGTATTGAGAACATCAAAAGTATGAAACAATTGCTTGGCTTGTCATCGGGGTTGTGCATGATGAAATATTTTGTGTGGTGAAGATAGAGCATAGCCAGACTATATGATTTTGTAGGGATAACTTTCTCTGGCCATGATATTTTGAGAAGACAAGATTGCTTTATTAGTATGCTTGAAGTATTATTGTTTTTATGTCAATATTAAACTTTTGTTTTGAATCTTATGGATCTGAACATTCATGCCACAATAAAGAAGATTACATTGACAAATATGTTAGGTAGCATTTACACTTCATAAATTCTTTCTTTTATCATTTACCTACTCGAGGACGAGCAGGAATTATGCTTGGGGATGCTGATACGTCTCCAATGTATCTATAATTTATGAAGTATTCATGCCATGTTTACAACAATTTTATATGGTTTTGGTATGATTTTATTAATACTAACCCGGACTGACGCTGTTTTCAGTAGAACTACCGTGGTGTCGTTTTTTGTGCAGAAATAAAAGTTCTCGGAATGGGTTGAAAATTTACGGTGATTTTTTTATGGACCAAAAGAGACCCCCGAAGCACCGGAGCTGGGCCAGGAAGTGACCAAGGTGGCCACAAGCCGCCAGGGCGCTCCCTGGGAGGTAGGGCGCGCCCCTACCACTTGTGGGCCCCTCGAGCACTCCCTTGATGTGAGACTGACACCAAAAATTCTTATAAATACCCAAACCTACGAAAAGAACCCTAGATCAGAAGTTCCACCGCCGTAAGCCTGTGTAGCCATGAAAAACCAATCGGGAGCCCGTTCCGGCACCCTGCCAGAGGGGGAAACCATCACCGGAGGCCATCTTCATCATCCCGGCGGTCTCCATGACGAGGAGGGTGTAGTTCACCCTCGGGGATGAGGGTATGTACCAGTAGCTATGTGTTTGATCTCTCTCTCTCTCTCTCTCGTGTTCTTGATTTGGCACGATCTTGATGTACCGCGAGCTTTGTTACTATAGTTGAATCATATGGTGTTTCTCCCCCTCTACCTTCTTGTGATGAATTGACTCTTGCTCTTTGAGGTTTCGTTATGTTGGATTGAGTATTGGATTTGAGAACACTTGATGTATGTCTTGCGATGGGATATCTGTGGTGAAAATGGGATGTTCTATTAATTCACTTGATGTATGTTTTGGCATTCAACTCGCGGATTCCCTAGGTGACATTGGGGTAATCTATGCATAGGGGTTGATGCATGTTTTCGTCCTACGTTCTCTGATAGAAACTTTGGAGTGATTCTTTGTTGCATGTTGAGGGATTGTTATATGATCCAATTATGTTTTCATTGTTGAGAGAATTTGCACTAGTGAAAGTATGAACCCTAGGCCTTGTTTTCAAGCATTGCAATACTGCTTTTGCTCACTTTTACTACTTGCTACCTTGCTTTTTTTATATTTTTAGATTACAAAAACCTATATCTACTATCCATATTACACTTGTATCACCATCTCTTCACCGAACTAGTGCACCTATACAATTTACCATTATATTGGGTGTGTTGGGGACACAAGAGACTCTTTGTTATTTGGTTGCAGGTTTGTTTGAGAGAGACCATCTTCATCCTACGCCTCCCACGGATTGATAAACCTTAGGTCATCCACTTGAGGGAAAATTGCTACTGTCCTACAAAACTCTGCGCTTGGAGGCCCAACACGAGTCTACAAGAAGAAGGTTGTGAAGTAGACATCACATAACAATACAAAATTGTACTCACAACAAATGAAAATTAAATTGCAGAATTGAACCAAACAGTTAACTGGATAGCAGAACAAATGAACCAAAACAGTTAGCAGAACATTGCAGAATAGAACATATACTAGAAGATAAGACAGTTAACGAAACCAATAATGCTTGAGAACTACTACGAAATGTAGCAATTTTTGGACCAAACTGTTAACTGAGCATTACATTTCAGAATATCAGATTGCGTATTAACATTACATAGTACAAATCACTAGAAGGCACTGGTGGTGGCCTCGAGAAAATAGCATGAACTATATTTTAAAGTAGATAACCGCGTGCGGTGTCGACGGTGGCCTCGAAGATGAGGTGCTCCTCCAAGATCTGGTGGTCGGCATGCATGGCAGCCATCGCGACCTCATCTGCGCGTACGGCCGCGATTTGCTTATCCGCTGCCAGGTGCTACTGAGCTCCCGCTATATTGCATGCAAAATGGCCATGGGCGGCGCTTAATTGGGGGACGGGGTAGTGATTTGGGAGAAAGGTGTCGCGCCATCGGTCGGGGCATGTGGGATGGGGAAGGCGGAGGATGGTGTGGGTGGGGTGTGGATTACCTGACCATATCGACAAGGCCGCGCAGCAAGAAGAAGGGTCACCGGTGAGGAGGAGGCGCAACAAGAAGAAGAGTCACCGGCGAGGAGGTGGTGCTGCAAGAAGAAGGGTCGCCGGCGAGGAGGCGGCGTTGCCAGTAAGCAGCAGTGAAGGTTTGAACTTGGAAAGCAAGGAGGAACAATGGAAATGTGGCTTTTGACGGGGGTGCGGGGAGATAGATATTTCTGTGGTGGCAGAATTTTTTTCGCTCGGTGCCGCGAGAAACTGGCGTGCAAGTGTGGTTCAAGTGTGGGCGGTGGACTGTAGACGATGAAGCTTCCTGCGTAAGCCAGACAAGATGGTGCGCCAAGATATTTTATATCGCATCCCACACGATTCTTGCTAGTAAACTATTTGTGGTATACCTCATTTTTTCATTCTGTTTTGAAAGACAAAATGGTGTTACGGAGGGAAAGGATGGTGTTTGAATTGCTAGAACATTTATCTGCAGTGAACATGCAACTATATGGGTGTCGTGTTAAAATTTGGAATTATTCCTGGTTCGTTTGGTCTTTTTTATGCATTAATTGAGTTTCTAGGCATTTAATGTGCATAATTCAAATTTGAACTGCAAGCACATGCTCCAGTGCACCAAAGTTTTTTGAAAAATCACATGTGTGTCTTTGGGTGAATTTATAGGTCCCTTGCAAGAAATGGGAATGAAATTCAAACATCTGGGCGTCGTTGCTCGGCCGGAAACATTGAGAAACTTGGTTTTTAAATTCCTGTAAATCCAAAACTTGCTTGAAACTCATGAAACTAGGCATGGTGTCATGAGATGGCACCAACATGTTGTGGTAAAATTTTTGGCCGAATTGGGACAAGTTTTGGTATAAGATTCTTGCAAACCGGAGCTTCTCTCAAGAAGGATCGTGGTTCCGAGAGGGAAACATGTCACCTTTGTGTGCGAAACGACATACGCCGCTGCCCCCCCTCTTGATTTTTTTACAGAGCCAACATAGAACTATATGAGTGTCGTGTTAAAATTTGGAATTATTCCTGGTTTGTTTGGCCTTTTTTATGCATTAACTGAGTTTCTGGGCATTTAATGTGCATAATTAAAATTTGAACTGCAAGCACATGCTCCAGTGCACCAAAGTTTGTTGAAAAATCACATGTGTGTCTTTGGGTGAATTTATAGATCCCTTGCAAGAAATGGTATTGATATTCAAACATCTGGGCATCGTGGCTCGGCCGGAAACATTGAGAAACTTGGTTTTTATATTCCTGTAAATCCAAAACTTGCCTGGAAATCATGAAACTTGGCATGGTGTTATGTCATGGCACCAACATGTTGTGGTAAATTTTTTGGCCGAATTGGGACAAGTTTTGGTATAAGCTTCTTGCAAACCGGAGCTTCTCTCAAGAAGGCTCGTCGTTCCGAGAGGGAAACTATCTCCTTTGTGTGCGAAATGACATACGCTGCCCCCCCTCTTGATTTTTTTACAAAGCCAACATAGAACTATATGAGTGTCGTGTTAAAATTTGGAATTATTCCGGGTTCGTTTGTCCTTTTTTATGCATTAATTAAGTTTCTGGGCATTTAATGTGCATAATTCAAATTTGAATTGCAAGCACTTGCTCCAGTGCACCAAAGTTTGTTAAAAAATCACATGTGTGTCTTTGGGTGAATTTATAGGTCCCTTGCAAGAAATGGGAATGAAATTCAAGCATCTGAGCATCGTGGCTCGGCTGGAAACATTGAGAAACTTGGTTTTTAAATTCCTATAAATCCAAAACATGCATGAAAATCATGAAACTTGGCATGGTGTCATGACATGGCACCAACATGCTGTGGTAACTTTTTTGGTCGAATTGGGACAAGCTTTGGTATAAGATTCTTTCAAATCGGAGCTTCTCTCAAGAAGGCTCGTGGTTCTGAGAGGGAACATGTCACCTTCGTGTGCGAAACAACATACACTGCCTTTTCCCGCCTTGATTTTTTTACAGAGGCAACATAGACCAATAGGAGTTTCGTGCTAAATTTTGGAATTATTCTGGGTTCGTTTGGCCTTTTTATACATTAATTGAGTTTCTGGGCATTTAATGCGCATAATTCAAATTTGCACTACAAGCACATGCTCCAGTGCGCCAAAGTTGGTTAAAAAATCATTTATGTGTACTTGGGTGAATTTCTAGGTCCCATGCAAGAAATAGGAATGGAATTCAAACATCTGGGCGTCGTGGTTCGGCCGGAAACATCAAGAAACTTCATTTTTAAATTCATGTAAATCCAAAACTCGCCTGAAAATCATGAAACTTGGCATGGTGTCATGACATGGCACCAACATGTTGAGGTAAATTTTTTGTCCGATTTGCGAAGGCGCACACATTAACAACCAACAAAGTCATTTTGGAACAAGTGTTGTTATGTTACAATCGAAAAAACAAGTATTATTGAAACCGTGGGCGTTCTACTTACCATTTACGTGCTGCCACATGTCCCCCCTTTTTTATTGGCTAGGTGGCACCGTGCGGGGTAGCTCTTTGAGTACGGGAGGCATGCGATCAGACCCCTGCGCGTGCTTATCGGGAGGAGAGCCCTTTGACCACCATCCGCCGCCCACCTCTCTCCCAACGTCTCCATTAATGGCGCCTGAGCCCCTGTTTTATGGCATGGCTATGTCTCACTCGACTGCGATTTAAGGAGAAAAAAGAAAATCTGAAAAGAAAATTTTGCATGGATATTGATGTAAGATCTGACGGACATATATAGCATCGGCTGCGACTTATAGCAAGACTGATATGAATATATAAGGACAATGACAGTGGATAATAATTGTCTTACATATAGGAAGATAATTAAAAATGCCACATGCGGCAACGCCCAAAATACACAAGGGCAAAAGAAGAAGGAAGACGCAGACAATGATCTGGCTCGTTGATCTCTACTTTCTTGATGTGTTGCTGCAGGCCGGTCAGACTAGTTCTCGCGACGAGCGGTGATGAGCTCTTTCGTGTCCTCAATACGCTGCTTGAGAGCACCCACAGATTCCTCCACCAGTCTTTGGCGCTTGATGCGGAGCATGGCATTCTCGTCCATAAGTTTCTTGACGATGACGCCCGTCCTCTTCAACAAGGCAGTGGTCTTCTCGCGCTGCTTCATCATTCCGGCGATCTTCGCTCTCAGCAGGTCGCGCTGTGTGCGGAGCTTCGCCTTGTCCTCCCCTAGTCCCCGGATGACGCTGGTAGCATTTTCAAACGAGGCATTCATCTCGTCCTGCAGCTTCATCCAGCCGGAGATCCGATCCATGAGGTCATCGAGCATAGCGCGCTCGCGCCTGTGAGAGTCCTCGCCTGCTCGCGAGACATTTTCCCAGGCCGCCGCGATGCGGGAGGACCTCTGTGCTGCATTCGCAGTGCAGTGGGACATCTCTGCTGCTTCCGCGGCACAGCCGGACCAGTCTGCTACATCCACGGCACGGCAGGACCTCTGTGCTGCTTCGGCGGCACGGCAGGACCTTTGTGCTGCTACGGCGGCGCGGCGGGACATGTTGGTTGCTTTTGCAGTGAGGCGAAACATCTCTCATGCTTCCACTTCCATGCTCGCCTCTCCCTGGTAGTAATCTCTTGACCCAGAACTCATGCGGCCCATGGAAGACGCAAGGGAACGATGATGAAAGACTTGTTTGTTTTTGTGGATGAGGAGTTGAGGAGGAATGTGTAGTCATATTGGAGTAGGTAGTATTTATAACCGAGTACTAATATGCTCCTAAGTGGGAAACCGTTTAGGTTTTTATCGGTGTGAACAGGTTTGCAATTAAATATAGCATGGTAGTAATTTGGAATGTGATGGGATGCAAGCTCAAAATTTATTGACAGTTCTAGTTTCGAAGTGCAGCACTATTCCCGGATGGCGTAACGTGGGCACGCGTTCTCGGCCGTGTACGTGGCGTTTGCACAATAGGGTGCGACACAATAGGCGATGTCAGCACATGTCTTGTTCCATCACCGTGCGCGCTCATTATTACTGATAACCCACAAGTATAGGGGATCAATTGTAGCCTCTTTCGATAAGTAAGAGTGTTGAACCCAACGAGGAGCTAAAGGTAGAACAAATATTCCCTCAAGTTCTATTGACCACAGATACAACTCTACGCACACTTTACGTTTGCTTTACCTAGAACAAGTATGAAACTAGAAGTACTTTGTAGGTGTAAAGGGATAGGTTTGCAAGATAATAAAGAACAAATAAATAAAAGCTAGGGGCTGTTTAGATAAAGAAACAATTAAGTTAGTTTTAGTAGAAAGCTTTTTGTCACAAGAAAGTTATTTGTCCCTAAGCAATCGATAACTAGACCGGTAATCATTATTGAAATTTTATATGAGGGAGAGGCATAAGCTAACATACTTTATCTACTTGGATCATATGCACTTATGATTGGAACTCTAGCAAGCATCCACAACTACTAAAGATCATTAAGGTAAAATCCAACCATAGCATTAAAGTATCAAGTCCTCTTTACTCCCATACGCAAACAACCTACTTACTCGGGTATGTGCTTCTGTCACTGACGCCAACCACCATAAGCGAATCATGAACATATTGCAAACCCTACAGCGGGGATCCCTCATGCTTGCGTGACACGGAGAGCACCATAGGACAACACCAATAATAAAACATACAACTCAAACCAATCACGATCATCAATCGACCCATAGGACAAAACGGATCTACTCAAACATCACAGGATAGACATACATCATTGGGAAATAATATTGTCGGCGTTCTGGGATCGGGGGTACCTAGATCTGCCTGCCTGCGGCCCAGTGTGTGGCCCCATCGATGGCCCTGTACGGCCCATGTACAACAACTCCAAGGCAAGACCCTCGTGAGGACCCAAGCCTCGCGAGGCTAACAACACCAAGACCTCCAGAAGAGCGGCCTCCCCAGGCCGCCTCCCGAGGGGCGGAGACTTCTATGCGGGTACCCAGCCTCACAAGGCTGTGATGACGTGAGCCATGATGACCAAGGCCAGGCGGGCGCCAGCGGGCGCAGAGGGGATAGTTTCCTCTTCGGTGCTAAGGGAGCAAGGGCAGGCGCAGGTTCCCGAGGAAGGCCCCAAAGCTTTCGTTTCCGGTGCAACGAGACCAAGGCCACGAGCTCGGCAGGATGAATGTCATCGCCGAGCCCACCGCTCCGTCATGGCCAGAAGCTTTGCAGGCAAAGACCACCTTTTGTCAGGATAAGATGTACTCCTTGTCCCCCTTCAAAGTTGGCCGTTCTAGAATCCCTTCCCGCCTAAGCTATGAGGGAAGAGGACCAAGGCCACTATAAATATGGGCTAGCCATCACGATAGAAGGGGATCCCGGTTCAGACCCTTGACCAATCCACCCTCACCACTCGAGCCCTCGCGAGGCAGCTCATCCACTGTACCAGTTCATCCTCTACCTTCTCGTGAGGCCAATCCACCAAAAGTAGGAGTAGGATTTTACACCACAAGGTGGCCCGAACCTGGGTAAATCTCTGTGTTGTTCCCTTCTGCACGATCCAGCGTACTCGTCGAGATTGGGTCATGGGTATGGCAAGCTAGCATTGTTGGAGAGTGAGATCCTTCATTCACGCCCATGAGTTCGAACCTTCTTGGGTCCGCGGAGCCCTGAATCCGACATTTGGCACGCCAGGTAGGGGGTGTATCGAAGCTCCTCATCTTCACCAACCACGCTCCGCCCTCGCCTCGTTGCTTCCATGGCGGACGTTGTCCTGTAGGTCTGGCCACCCGAAGCCTATAGGAGCATTGCGGGCTGCCCGGCCTTCACCCCCGGCCTGCGCCGGGTGCGGTGGCCCGCGAAGTTCGGGCCAGCACTGCCCCCGCGGTATGATGGCGCTATGAACCCCGAGGAGTTCCTCCAGCTGTACGCGCAGGCCGTCCAAGTGGCAGGCGGCGACAACATAGCAAACTAGCTCCCCCTGGCCCTCACGGAGGCCCCCTCGGTCTTGGCTCCGTGGCCTCCCGGCCGCCTCGATCTCTTCTTGGGAAGAGGTCCACGGCCAGTTCGTCGCGCGCTTCGCGGCACCGGCGCACCACGCAGTTGCATGCATCATCGGCGGGTCGCAAGCGCCTGCCTCTGGCCGCCATGTCAAGCAGTTTTTCCACCGGGCAAGTGGAACTCGGCCTTGGCATGAGGCTCTGCGGGGCCACACAAGGCCTGAGACCGACATCACCTTCGACTCCAGGGATCATCCAAAGATAGCGGCCGCTGCGGGTGCACTCCCCATGCTGTGCACGCCCACCATCAGCAATGTCGCGATCACCAAGACCCTCATCGACGGTGGCGCCAGCCTCAACGTCCTCTCCCTGGAGACCTTCAACATGCTCCAGGTGCCTTACGACCAGCTCGCGCCCACCAAGCCCTTCTCGGGGGTGACCAAGGGCTCCGCCACCGCCTTGGGATAGGTGCGCCTTCCCGTCACCTTCGGCAAGCACGACAATTACTGCACCGAGCTGATCGACTTTGATGTGGCCCGCATCGGCCTCCCGTACAACGCCATCCTGGGGTACCCAGCTCTCGCCAAGTTCATGGCGACGATCCATCCGGGGTACAACATCATCAAGATGCCAGGTAGTAGAGGCGTCATCACGGTGGCCGGGGACACGAAGGACGCGGTCCGGGCCCTCAAGCTCGCCTACGGGGCCGCGGCGGCCTCTTGCCCCGGCGTCGGGGACGCCCTGGAGGCCCTGGGGGCCGTGCCCACGAAGAAAAAGCAGATGTTCTCTCAGGACCGGGCCGAGACAAAACAGGTGCCTGTCCTCGACGGGGGCTCCGGCCCCACCTTCACCATAGGTGCCGGCCTTCCCTCGGAGTAGGAGGAGGCATTGATTGGCTTCCTCTTGGCGAACAAGGACGTGTTCGCTTGGGAGGCGTCAGACCTGGTCTGCGTCCCGAGGAAGGTGATCGAGCACCACCTGATGGTATGCCGCGGAGCACGCCCGATGAAGCAAAAGGCACGGTGTCAAGCACAAGAGAAGCAAGCATTCATCATCCAAGAGGTCCACAAGTTGCAAGAAGCCGGCGTTCTTCGAGAGGTGCAGCACTCGGATTGGTTGGCCAACCCAGTAATTATCCCCAAAAAGGGGGGAGGAGCGTATGTGCGTCGACTTCACGAGCCTCAACAAGGCTTGCCCTCAGGACCCCTTCTCGCTTCCATGCATTGACCAGATCGTGGACTCCATCACCGAGTGCGATCTGTTGTGCTTTTTGGACGCTTTCTCAGGATATCATCAGATCAAGTTGGCGACAGAGGACGTCGAGAAAACGGCCTTCATCTCCCCATGTGGCGTGTATTGCTACACCCGCATGCCCTTCGGGCTGCGGAACGCCGGTGCAACCTTTAAGTGGCTGATGCACATCGCGTTGGGGCCGCAGCTGGGGAGAAATGCGTAGGCATATGTCGATGACATCATAGTCAAGTCGCGGGAGGCAAGGACCCACATTGAAGACCTGGTAGAAACGTTCACCAACCAGCACCAAGTGTACCTAAAGCTCAACCCGGAAAAGTGCGTGTTCAGCGTCCCGTCCGGTAAGTTGCTGGGTTTCCTTGTATCACACCGAGGGATCGAGGCTAACCCCGAGAAGATCAAGGCAATTGAAAAGATGCGCCCGCCGCAGTCCCTCAAGGAAATGCAAAAGCTCACAGGCTGCGTGACCTCCCTGGGGCACTTCATCTCCAAGCTCGGCGAGCGTGCCCTCCCTTTCTTCAAGCTGATGAAGAGGAAGGGCCCTTTCGAGTGGACTCCAGAGGCTGAGGCGGCTTTTGAGGACCTCAAGAGGTACGTCACGAGCCCACCTGTCATGGTGGCTCCTCGTCCTCTCGAGCCCCTGGTGCTCTACTTGGCGGCCAACCCCACTCGGCCAACGCAGCGCTCGTGGCAGTCAGGGAGGAGCATGCCGGCGCGGGCGCAAAGCAAGGCTACCCACGAGGGGTTGCGCAACGTCTGCCACCTCAGGACGGCGCCCCTAAAGCTCTCATCACTTCACCAGCCTGCGAGGCTCCCGAGTCCCTCTCGCCCCAGGCAGAGAAAGGCGCCGTTGATACCTCGCCCCTCATTGAGCACCCGGTGTAGTTCATCAGCACAGTGATGCGGGATGCGCGCGCGCTACCCCATGCAGCAGAAGCTCCTGCTCGCACTCCTCGTTGCCTCCGGGAAGCTGTGTCATTATTTCCAGGGCCACCCCATCAAGGTCGTCTCCGCATACCCCCTGGAGAAGGTGTTGTGCAGCCCCAACACCGCTGGAAGGGTTGCAGAGTGGAACATCGAGCTACAGGCCTTCCAGCTGGAGTTCAGCACCACCAGGGTCATCAAGGGTGCGGCCCTCGCTGATTTCGTGGCGGAGTGGACGGACGCTCCCGACCGGGGGCTGGACGAGGGCCAATCCCTCACACCTAGCAACGAGGCACCCGACGGCTGGGTCATGCACTTCGATGGTGCCTTCGCGCGGCGGGGCGCGGGGGGCTGGAGCTGTACTCATCTCACTGACCAAGGACAAGCTCTACTATGTCGTGCAGCTCTGCTTTCAGCATGGTGAGAAGGTCTCCAACAACATAGCGGAATACGAGGGCCTGATTGCCGGCCTCAGGGCCGCGGCCTCCCTGGGGATCAAGCGTCTCACCATCAAGGGCGACTCCCAGCTTCTTGTCAACTTATCCAACAAGGAATACAAACCAAAGGACGAGCACATGGAGGCATACGTGGAAGAGGTACATAAAATTGAAAAGCGCTTCTTGTGCTTGGAATTGCAACACGTTCCGCACGGCACGAACAAGGAAGTAGACGACATCGCCAAGAGGGCATCTCACCGCGAGCCCTAGAAGCCTGGCATCTTCGAGGAAAGGCTCTTCAAGCCATCGGCGGCGCCCCCCGACGCAGGCCCAGCACTGCTCCGAGAAGAGCCGCCTCCGGCCTCATCCTCGGGTGCCCGGTGTAAGTGCATCTAGTGCGCCTTAGTGATTTTGGTGTATTGAAGACTTATAGGTTAAGGGACTAATGCGTTTGTGAGTGTACACAGGTCTATAAGTCTATGAGGAGTTTGTTGTTTACGATGAATGTCGACCCCTAAAAATGAATGTCTTCAACTGAAGACTTTGAAAGTGAAGAAATTGGTGTGACCCTGAAGACTTGATATTCATGCGAGGATTATGAAGCGTGAAGACTTTTGTTTTCGTAATTTCATTTTCTTCTTCTTGAGTGATAGGAAACACCGTACTGTTAAAGGGGGTCGAGGTAAAACTAAGGAAAAGTTTCCAAGTGATGCTCAACTCAAAATCCTACACCTACCCAATCCTTTCGAGTGAAGCCATTGGAAATCTCATGCAGTTTAGTCAAGTTCTTCAGTGACAGAGACGAAGTTCTTCTGTTCTCTGAGGAATTTGTTCTGACTGAGGAGTTAGGAATTCGCCAGTGCGAATTACCTACAAGTGAGGAACATGATAGCCCTGAGGAATTTGATACTCAAATATCCGACCGTTGCTGTGCTGTGCGCCAGCTGTCCAAATATCCTACCCACCTAACGGTCATATCATTGAAGGGCATTTATGTCTTATCATGTCGGGCTGCTCCCTAGGCTATAAATAGCCGCCCCCTACAACCACTAGCTGGTTGGCTGCTCCGAGAGATAGATTGACACTTGTCATTTAGAGCATCCCATCCTCCGAGGACTTTGAGCGAAAATCATCAAGTGAGGAAAAACCCAAAAACCCAAACACCTACAAAACCAAAGTGATGGAGCATCACTGAAGAGATTTTTCCTGTGTGGAACCGACGCTTGTTACCTTTGAGGACTGTGCATCCTCCAGACGGTTAGGCGTCATGGTCTAGAGCATCCAAGAGGAAATTGTGGATTGCCGAGTGACCGAGTATGTGAAGGTTTGGAAGTCACCTGAAGACTTACCATGAGTGATTGGGCGAGGTCTGTGTGACCTTAGCTCAAGGAGAATACGGTGAGGACTGTGTGTCCTCAGGTTTAAATACCTAGCCGCTCTAACCAGACGTACAACTGTCACAGCAGTTGGAACTGGTCTACCAAATCATTGTCTTCTCCGAGCTACTGGTTCTATTTCCTCAACCCTTTCATTTCCTCGCATACTTGCTATGTATTTGATCATTACTGTTTGAAGACTTTGACTGAAGACTTTCTCAATTTCCTTAGTTCAATTTCTTCAGTCAGTTTGTCTTCAGCCTGCTTATCCTGTGTTTACGCTACTTGTACTCTGCGCTTGTTTTCATTTCATCATGATGACTGTGCTACTGCTCTGTTATGTTTGCATCTGAGTACTTATTCTGCTGCTAAGTAGTTCATCGCTTAGGAATTTCCTCACCTTGAAATTCCTCAGTGATGAATTTGTAAAAATCGCCTATTCACCCCCCTCTAGGTGATATAATGCACTTTCAATTGGTATCAGAGCGAGGTACTCCCTTGTTCTGTGTGTTCAGAAAATTCCTCATTGTGCAAATTCTTCAAATTTTCAAATTCTTCAACTTTGCAAAATCTTCACTCTTTCCGACTGTGTTCTTCATTGAATATATATATATTTGAGTTTTCTGTCCTCTACAGCATTCACTTATTGCTAATTCTTCAAGTTGTTTTTCTTCTAAGTGAATGTGATCGGACCCTTTCCCCCTCTATGCTAATCTCAACCCAGTCTGTTCACAAATTCCTCATGTGCGTTCTATTTGAAACCCGTTCAAAGTCTTCACTGTGTCCTTGACAGCTGAAGAATTTGCGAACGAAACATTAAAATATTCTTATCTGAATTTTTGGCTTTTGCCGCTCAAACCGTTGCATATCCCTCGATAAGATTTATCTATTCACCCACGATCTAACACGATCTCCACTTCACAGTACGTGGGTGACACATGTCGTTAGGATAAGAAGGGTCAGGGGCACGTTCGTCCATTTTCTTCGGACGAGCGGTTCTTTCACCTCGGCTATAAATACCCATCGCCCTCCTCAGATCTCATTTACCTCGCTCGATCTTACTCCCTCGCTCGAGCTCTCAGACCTAGCGCTGCCGCTACATTCCATCGTCGCCGGTGAGGAAGAGCTTCACTGCCTCGACCTCGTCGCCGTCGTACTCACGCCGGCCGCGGAAATCTTCACTCCGCCGCCGCCGTAGCTGTTTTCCATCGCCAAGTTAGGGCGTGGAAGATCTGAACGGACGAACATCTCCACTGCCACTCTCAGTTCGTCGTGTTCTTCGTCAAGGGTAAATAAAATTTATTTTTACTGCCCTTGTTGATTCTGATGATTTCCATAAAATCTTCAAAAGGTGTTTATTCTTCAACTTTCATGTTCTTAAACACCAACCTGCTTCTGTCCTTGATCAGTTTCTCTAAGCAACGTTTTTCTTCAAGATTCCTCAATTGTGTGGATTTTCAATCTACACAACTCTGGAACCTAAGTCAAAATGCTTAGTGAAATTCCTCAAGACACCCCTGGTCTTCTTCCTCAAACTTGATACTTTTGAAAATCTTCTGAGAACGCATATGACCTCTCCAAAACTCTTCGCACCTATATTCTGTTCACAGGTACACATGTCCGCTGCTGAATCTCTAGGTTCTCATCAACTTAACTCATTTGCAGCGTTCCTTGAAGAAAAATTGCATACCTCATCAGAAAATTTGATTGTTCAAAATCCTCAAGTGAAGAAAATGGCTGATGGTAAAAGACCTCAGAAGGGAGGAAAGAGGCCAGAAACAAATACTGCTTTTGAGATCCCTGATGACATCTATGATGAATATTGTACTCCTGATGAAGCAACTCATGGCAAGGAGAACAAAAATCAGCGCAAAGTGCGCATTCAGAAGATTGAGAGGAGATGGGCAAGAGAATGGAGGGAATATCGCTATGTCACTCCCAAGTACATGAAGAAATTTGCTGTTAACCCTCCATGTCCAAGACCTCCATTGGCTCCTGGCCAAGAAGCTGATCCTACTAGCATCAGAAGAGGTGAGGAATTTCCTCAGGAGTGGGCTAAGCGTCAAGCCAAGCTGGCCAATGTGGCTAAAGAGGCAGTGAAGAAATTCAATGAAGATTCTGTTGCTGCCGCCGCTGAGGCCTCTGCTATCAAGCCTAAGAAGGCTATGCTGAAGAAATCAGCTGTCAAGACAAGTTCCTCAGCTGCAATGCCCTCACGGCCAAGCTCTTCAAAGCCCTCACGGCCTGTTCCTCAAGCAAATTCCTCAAAAGCAGCTCCAACTCCCTCAGTTGCAAAATCCTCAGCTACTCCTGCAAAGTCCTCAGCACCTGTGCATCTTGCCACATGCCAAAGGACTACTAGAATCTCAATTGCTTCAGGAGTCTCTGCAAGTTCTTCAGCTCCACCTCAGTCTTCAACAACTCCGACCTTGCTGAAAAAAAAGGCCACTGCTGGACGAGGCACAAGGCCAAGTCCTCACAAGAAGCAAGTCGCCTTTCAGGTTCCGTCAAGCGAAGACGAAGCTGATGATGAAGAATTAGCTGAGATCATCAGAGATCGACAACAAAGGGCCTCTAGTGCAAAAGGCAGTGCTGTGCCCCTCATGCTGGATCCAAGGAAGATCCTTGATTTCATCGATCTATGGCACAAGGATCCAAATACACCTTTGCCTGAATTAAACCTCACTCCTGGTCAAAGTCACATGTTGACGGCCTTCATTAATGAAGAGAAATGGAAATTTGAAAAGGCCAGGCAGGTGAAGAAGGCTCAGTACAAGAAGGAGCGTTTTCTGAAGAACAATGTTGTAAAAATGTCTCCTGAAGAACTTGTGACTATGCAGGCTGAGATCAAAGCACTCAGTGATGAATTTCATGCATTCCGTGCAGATTGGCTAGGTGCCAAAGTCAGATTCGTCAGAATGGCAAAAGGATTTACTCCAAGTGTTGCAGCTTCATCGCAACCCAAATTTCCTCCGACTGGAACATCTGTTCAGTCTGCTGAAGAAAATGAAAGCGCCAGAGCTGATGAAGAAATTCCAGTCTCTGAAGAAAATGCCAGGGCAACCTCCAATATTGCGCCTGAAGAGCAATCCAGGCCAGTTGAAGCATCTGCTATTGTGCCTGAGGAATCTGAACAAGCCAGGGCAACTGCATCAGTTGTGCCTGAAGAAATTCAACCAATTTCCTCTGCTCCTCCTACACCGATGACAAGCATCAACCTTCCTTCTGCAACAGAAGCGAAGAAAACCAAGGCTGTGGAGCGAGCAGCTGTGAAGAAAAGGAAAGCATCTGCCTCCTCAGAGTCTTCAGCTCCCAAGAAAGTGAAGACTTTGACGAGTTCATCTGAAAACCCAATTGATGCTATTCCAATATCAAGCATGCCATCAAAGGAGATCATTCCCTTTGGTGAGGGATATGAAATTCCAAGTAAATCTGATGAAGATGATCCTTCTGCTGCTTTGACAGAGCAGATGGATGAAGAAATTGAAGTGGATACTTTCCCTTCAACCCCACTGGTATCATCGCCCATGCCTCAGTTCACAGCTGAAGAGGCAGGCGTCGAAGGAATTGAAGAAGATGAGGATGTGGATATTGGGTCTACAACACCTATTCTAAATGATGACTTTTGGGAAAGTCATCACCCCAATTCACCTCTGACAACCCCTCTACATCATGTTCCTCAGTCCCCTGTGCCAACTGAAGAAATTCATATGGGCTCTGATGAACGTCAAGCTTCACTTCATTCTATTCCTGAAGAAGTTCCAGTCACTAGCGCTGATGTACATATGTCTGAAGAAATGGAGGCCAAGGCTGCTGCTGAAATTCCTCAGCCTGTGGCTCCAGTGGCTATACCTCAAGAGGCTGTAAATTCTTCAACTGTTAATCTTCAGCCCAAGCCACAGAACCCTCACTCCAAGAAGCAGAAGTTTAATGCTGAGGATTTCTTCAATGAGCACATATTCTTCACTGACTACAATCCCTATGACACTGCTCGACTTCGTCGCAAGCGCTTCTGGACTGCAAGCCAGATGAACTTCTACTCCTCATTGTTGTTTGATAAGGATAAGATCTTTGAACATGAGCAAATTCCTCATGTAGATATGGAATCGCTGCCCTGCTTCACCCCAGTCCTCAGTGTTCTTCATGACGCTGGGTTACTCAATTTCTGCACTGACATCTGCGATTGGAATGAAGAACTCATTCTTTAATTCTTCGCCACGCTGCACATTACTGGAAATGTTGATGATGTCAATTCATGGGTATTGGACTGGATGACCGATAATACTCATTTCAAAGCACCGGCCTCTGAATTGCTTCATGCCGTCCCAGTCAGTCCTCCCACTGAAGGTGCAAGGCTTCTCTATGTTGAACCTGAACTGTCTGATCATCTGATGCAAGTGCTGATGAAGCCTTTGAAGCCTGGCCAAGCTCCAAGGACCAAATTCCTCGTCAAGGAATTGCTCTATGTGCCAAGGACAGTCTATCGCATATTGACCAAAACCCTCAGTCCAATCAAGGGCCACAACTCTGATGATGAAGAAGTTGTTGGCATTATGAAGAATCTGCTGTTCAATATCATTCACGGTATTCCTATCAACTACCACGATTTCTTCATGAGGACTTTAGCCAATGCTGCTCTGTCACCTTTTGAGTTGAAGCCTTATGCTCCCTGGATCATGAAGTTCATTAGATCAAGGTCTTCAATTCATTATAAGGCTGATTTTCAAAATCATCTCAGCTATTTGCCCCCTATCGAAGTCCTCAAACGGACTATTTCCTCAGCTGACGAGAAGGGCAAGGCTGCTGTTATTGATGAAGGTACTCGTCCATTGGATGGACAGTTTCGCAAAGCTACTTCCTATTCCACCAATGATGACTCTGCAACTCAAGATTCTGCCGCCAAAGCTTCAGAACATCATCCTCAAGCCACAGCTCCGCGTGTGATGACTGATCGTGAACTTCTCCTTAGTCTTCATCAGAAAGTTGATCGAAATCACAAGTGGGTCAAGCGTCAGTTTGGTGCAATTCTTCAGAACATGACAGTCACTCAAAATACTGTGAAGAAGAATCACTACTACTTGCATGAAGTTTTTGACCGCACTTCGGCCATTCTGTCTAATCTTCATAGTGCTGAAGAACTCAAGGAGATGGGATTCCAACAGGACTTTGACTGGTCTCAGCCACCTTCGAAGAAATTAAAGAAAGTCAAAGTTCCTTAGCTTGTTGCCAGTTCATATTCTTCATCGCGCGAGACGGATGAAGCTGAAGACTTGAACGACACTGCGGCAGGCCCTACCTCAACAGACGACCCCAACAATGCTGCCGCTCCTCCATCGACATCATGATGATATTCTTCAGGGGCGTTAGTCCTCATTTTTCGTCCCTTTTTGTCATTCGATGACAAAGGGGGAGAAATTTGAGTTAGTCTTCAAGCGGGTCTTATATATGGGCTATATTTCTGTTAAGTTTCAACTCTTGCTTTTCTGAGGTGTTTGCTCTGATGAGTTGTAAACTTAAGTCCTATGGTGGTCTGATACTTTTGCTCTGTTTTTCTGCATGCTATTTCCTCAATACCATAATGCACGCATGCTGAATTTCGTCAGACACCATATTTCATCATGCATTTCAAATTCTTCATATCATATGTTAAATGCATGTATGAATTTCAAGATATAGGAGGAGATCTCCATGATATTACTCAACAATGTGCATTTGCTATTTCAGGGGGAGTTCTTCTATATCTTGCAATCAAATTCCTCAATATCAGTATTTACACTTCATATGTTTATCCCCATTGAAAACTTAACCTATATTGTCATCAATCACCAAAAAGGGGGAGATTGTAAGTGCATCTAGTGCCCCTTAGTGATTTTGGTGTATTGAAGACTTATAGGTTAAGGGACTAATGCGTTTGTGAGTGTACACAGGTCTATAAGTCTATGAGGAGTTTGTTATTTACGATGAATGTCGACCCCTAAAAATGAATGTCTTCAACTGAAGACTTTGGTTTTCTTGAAGACTTTGAAAGTGAAGAAATTGGTGTGACCCTGAAGACTTGATATTCATGCGAGGATTATGAAGCGTGAAGACTTTTGTTTTCGTAATTTCATTTTCTTCTTCTTGAGTGATAGGAAACACCGTACTGTTAAAGGGGGTCGAGGTAAAACTAAGGAAAAGTTTCCATGTGATGCTCAACTCAAAATCCTACACCTACCCAATCCTTTCGAGTGAAGCCATTGGAAATCTCATGCAGTTTAGTCAAGTTCTTCAGTAACAGAGACAAAGTTCTTCTGTTCTCTGAGGAATTTGTTCTGACTAAGGAGTTTGGAATTCGCCAGTGCGAATTACCTACAAGTGAGGAACATGATAGCCCTGAGGAATTTGATACTCAAATATCCGACCGTTGCTGTGCTGCGCGCCAGCTGTCCAAATATCCTACCCACCTAACGGTCATATCATTGAAGGGCATTTATGTCTTATCATGTCGGGCTGCTCCCTAGGCTATAAATAGCCGCCCCCTACAACCACTAGCTGGTTGGCTGCTCCGAGAGATAGATTGACACTTGTCATTTAGAGCATCCCATCCTCCGAGGACTTTGAGCAAAAATCATCAAGTGAGGAAAAACCCAAAAACCCAAACACCTACAAAACCAAAGTGATTGAGCATCACTGAAGAGATTGTTCCTGTGTGGAACCGACGCTTGTTACCTTTGAGGACTGTGCATCCTCCAGACGGTTAGGCGTCATGGTCTAGAGCATCCAAGAGGAAATTGTGGATTGCCGAGTGACCGAGTATGTGAAGGTTTGGAAGTCACCTAAAGACTTACCACGAGTGATTGGGCGAGGTCTGTGTGACCTTAGCTCAAGGAGAATACGGTGAGGACTGTGTGTCCTCAGGTTTAAATACCTAGCCGCTCTAACCAGACGTACAACTGTCACAGCAGTTGGAACTGGTCTACCAAATCATTGTCTTCTCCGAGCTACTGGTTCTATTTCCTCAACCCTTTCATTTCCTCGCATACTTGCTATGTATTTGATCATTACTGTTTGAAGACTTTGACTGAAGACTTTCTCAATTTCCTCAGTTCAATTTCTTCAGTCAGTTTGTCTTCAGCCTGCTTATCCTGTGTTTACGCTACTTGTACTCTGCGCTTGTTTTCATTTCATCATGATGACTGTGCTACTGCTCTGTTATGTTTGCATCTGAGTACTTATTCCGCTGCTAAGTAGTTCGTCGCTTAGGAATTTCCTCACCTTGAAATTCCTCAATGACGAATTTGTAAAAATCGCCTATTCACCCCCCCTCTAGTCGATATAACGCACTTTCACCCGGCCTATGGCCCGACCTCAGGAGCCCGCCTAATCCTGGCGTTGGAACCTCAGGAAGCCTGCTGGACCAAGGAGTTCAAGGCGTACTTGCTCCGTGGGCCAGAGAAAGGGGAGGACGCGGAACGTGTGGCTCGCCAGGCCACTACTTATTGCTTCCAGGACAATGAGCTATACCGAAGACGCCCCAACAATATCTCGCTACGATGCATATCCGAAGAACAGGGGTGCGAGCTGTTGGCCGACATCCACGGTGGGGACTGCGGGCACCACTCCTCATCGCGCACCCTCATGGGCAAGGTGTTCCGCAGCGGGTTCTACTGGCCTACGGCGCTCCACAACGCCATCGAGCTGGTGCAATCCTGCGAGGCCTGCCAATTCCATGCCAAGAAGATTCACCAGCCTGCGCAAGGTCTCCAGACCATCCCGCTCTCCTGGCCCTTCACGGTCAGGGGGCTGGGTATCCTGGGCCCATTTCCTCGGGCGGCCAAAGGTTACCACTACCTCTATGTCGCCATCGAAAAGTTCACTAAGTGAGCTAAGGTGGAGCCCATGCGCACCATTCCCGCCGGCTCAGCCGTCAAGTTCATCAAGGGCCTCATGAGCCATTTCGGAGTCCCCAACCATATCATTGCTGACAATTGCTCCAAATTCACAAGCAACTCTTCAGGACATATTGTGCTAACCTTGGAACGCAGATATGTTACGCTTCGGTGGCGCACCCACAGAGCAATGGTTAGGCTGAGCGCGCCAACGCGGAGGTCCTGAGGGGCCTCAATACAAGGAGCTTCAAGAAGAAGCTTGAGGCAAGCGGCAGGGGTTGGCTCCCTGAGCTTCAGTCCGTGTTGTGGTCCATCTGCACCATCGCGACTAAGCCCACCGGCGAGACCCCGTTCTTCCTCGTCTACGGGGCTGAGGCAGTCCTCCAACATGAGGTCAGGCTTCGCTCCCCGCGGGTCTTGGCATTCGAAAAGGCACGTCAGGATGCCTCGCGGGGAACAGACCTCGTGCTCGGGAAGGAAGCCCGTCGCCAAGCCTCGCTCCGCGCCGCGAGGTACCAGCAGGCGCTGCGGCGCTACCATTGCCGTAGCATCTGCTCCCGGATGCTCGAGGTTGGAGACCTCGTCCTGAGACGGGTCCTCTCCAGGGAGGGCCTCCACAAGCTCTCGCCCATGTGGGAGGGCCCGTTCAGGGTTACCCGTGTCTCCAGGCCTGGCGCCGCACGCCTGGAGACGCAGGACGGGGTCCCCATCCAGAATGCTTGGAACATCCAGCATCTCCGCAAATTCTACCCGTGACACTCTCACGTAATAATGAGTGGGGCTGTACACGCCCCGGAGTCTCCCGGTACGCTGCCCCTCGGCCCCGCAGGGGCTCCCGCCCACGCCCAAGTGGAAGCCCCTTGCTCCGCGCTGGCGGACGACACGGTCTTACAGCGACTATGCCCACGCCTAGTGGAGGCCCCATGCTCCGCGCTGGTGGGAAGACTAGCATAGGCGCCGGACGCGGATTTTTCTTTTGCTTGCTCTTGTAACCAGTTTGCCACTTTCTGGAATGAATTATGAAGTTCTCGCATATTTATTTCAAAAGGGGTGGGACTTTCTTTTTCCTCCTTCCAGTGTTTTTCTCTCCTTGAATCTAGTTTTAGGAGGAGGAGGAGGCGCTTGCCCGTTGCTCCCTCCCGCACGTCCCGCAAGCGGGGGCTAGGCACGGTGTTACGCTCGGGCTAGCGTCGGCAACGTTGGAGCCCCAGGCCACAATGGCTGCGGGTCTGCCTGCACGCACACCTCGCCAAAGCCTTGGCGTCTGAATCCTCGCGCGGCGCTCTCGAGCGAGCCAACTTGCATGTACCGCTTTCGGCCCTGGCCTCAGGAGAGCTTATCTCCTGGCCTTGTCGGGCATCGTGACCCGGCATACCAGTGATGATCGCCCCTCGCTCGGGGGCTCCGGACGCAAGATGGGTGCCAAGGAAGGGTGGCTGGAGAAATAGCAGCCACGGTCTGGCTCATTATTGAGGAACCCCACGTCAAGTGCTCTTTACATCTCCGCAAGACCCAATGCCCGGCGGAGGCATCCCCGGAGGCTTTGTAATCTCGCAAGCCCCCCAGGGACCTTGCGGGCTGCGAGCCCCTCGAGACCCCAGAGCAACCTGGTCCATAAGGAGGGAGCCTCGTCGGGACCCCAGGGGCATACCTAGGATCAAGGCTCCGGAGGAATGCGCCCCGCGACACAGCAACCCGCCAAGGGTCAAGAGCGCACCAAGCTAAGTTATTCTAATCGCACCAGGCAGGAACTTTCAATTGATAGCAATATAAGTACTAGAACGTGAACGGGAAACACTCACATAAAGGCGCAAGCGCCGCAGTTCATTACACGCCCCCCCCCCCCAGGGGGCTCTTCATGGTTCTTAATGCAGGAAATAAAAAAACAAAGAAGCGGCCTCCCGAGGACCGCTGCTCCTGAGGCCTCGCTCCGACGCCGCGCACACTCAGTCGGAGTCCTCCTCCTCCTTGACGGGGGCGTGGCGACATGGCGGCTCGGCGTCCTCCTGGGCAGGAGCACGGCGGCCCAGCCTCCTCCTTGGTCTGGGCGCGGCGACGTGGCGGCTCTTCGTAGTCGTCGTCGCTCAAGCTTTCCCCGGGGGAGACGCACTGCTTCCGGAGGTGTCATGGCCGTCGCCAAGGGCAAGTTCACCGCGGAGGACGCAGCCGCCGTGATGTTCGTCGTCGTCGGAGAGATGGTCGCTGTCGCTGCCATCGCCCTCGGGGCAGCACTCCAAGCGCCTGCCGTCCTCCCCGAAGACCTTGACGAAGAGCGTCGCCGCCCCATCATAATTAAGGTGGAGGGTACGTCTCCCCTGCAGGCCGCGGGCGCGGGCGAATGTCTGCCACCCGCTGTTCAGGAACACATTGCTTGCGGGGGTGACCTCGACCTCCATCCACGAGGCCTTGTTGCAGCAGCCGTCGGCCTGCAGCAATAGGCCAGCAAGCCCTCCGGCCGACAGGGCCTCCACGAAGAAGCACGGAAGCTAGAGCCAGGTGCCCTCCGGCCTTTCCACCCACACAACAAACTCTTGGGTCGTGTCTGCCGTGTGGGATCGCGGGCGCGGTGGCCGGATGGCCGCCGTAGGCCTTCCACCCCGACCACGGCCGCCACGGCTTCCGCGGCCGTTCCCGCGGGAGGGACCCTTCCCACGGTCGTCGGAGGCAATGCGGACCCCCGTGGGGGTGCGCTCGCACCCCTGGGAAACCGTCACCGGTGTCGCGGTGGACTTGCGAGGGCGGCCGCGCCCCCTCTTGAGCGGCGGCGCCTCCGGCCCCTCCTTGGGGGCCTTGCCCTTCTCTTCAGCGATGAACCTCCTCATTGGCGCCATGGTTGCCTCGGCAAGGTGGTGGCTGCGGTGAAGATAGGAGAAGAGAGGGCGAGGAGACAAAGGTGGGATGGGGCGCTGCCCCCTCGCCCTTTTATAGGCAATCATGGGCCAACCGGCGTCCCTCCACCTTCATGCAATGATGGCCTCGCAGCATGCACGTCCAAGACTTTCATCAGTCGGGGCAGTTGCCGAGGCGACGTGGGGAAGCGGAGGCGTCCACGTCCCGTCATGCGCCACATGTCGAGCCTGGCCCGCAGGCAATTGGGGGCCCACGGCGTTTAGCCCTTCGCTCCTTGCCTTCACCTCGAAGCCAGGCCGGGCACGCCTTGGGCCCGGGGGCTACTATCGGCATTCTAGGATCGGGGTACCCAGATCTGCCTGCCTGCGGCCCAGCATGTGGGCCCATCGACGTCCCTGTACAGCCCAGCTACAACAACTCCAAGGCAAGGCCCTTGCGAGGACCCAAGCCTCGCGAGGCGAACAACACCAAGACCTCCAGAGGAGTGGCCTCCCCAGGCTGCCTCCCGAGGGGCGGAGACTTCTATGCGGGTACCCAGCCTCACGAGGCTGTGATGACATGAGCCATGACTACCAAGGCCAGGCGGGCGCCAGCGGGCGCAGAGGGGACAGTTTCCTCTTCGGTGCTAAGGGAGCAAGGGCAGGCGCATGTTCCCGAGGAAGGCCCCAAAGATTTCCTTTCCGGTGCAACGAGACCAAGGCCACGAGCTCGGCAGGACGGATGTCATCGCCGAGCCCACCGCTGCATCATGGCCAGAAGCTTTGCAGGCGAAGACCACCTTACGTCAGGATAAGATGTACTCCTTGTCCCCCTTCAAAATTGCCGTTGTGGAATCCCTTCCCGCCTAAGCTATGAGGGAAGAGGACCAAGGCCACTATAAATATGGGCTAGCCATTACGGTAGAAGGGGATCTCGGATCGGACCCTTGACCAATCCACCCTCACCACTCGAACCCTCGCGAGGCAGCTCATCCACTGTACCAGTTCATCCTCTACCTCCTCGTGAGGCCAATCCACCAAAAGCAGGTGTAGGGTTTTACACCGCAAGGTGGCCCGAACCTGGGTAAATCTCTGTGTTGTTCCATTCCACACAATCCAATGTACTCGTCGAGATCGAGTCATGGCCATGGCGAGCTAGCATTGTTGGAGAGTGAGATCCTTCATTCACGCCCCTGAGTTTGAACCTTCTTGGGTCCGCAGAGCCCTGAATCCGACAAATATATAGCATTGAGCACCATGTTTAAGTAGATATTACAGCGGGTAAAAGAGAGGTTACACCGCTGCATAGAGGCGGAGAGAGTTTGTGATGATGGCGGTGAAGTTGTTGGTGTAGATCGCCGTCACGATGATGGCCCCGGCGGTGTTCCAGCGCCACCGGGAGAGAGGGGGAGAGAGCCCCCCTCCTTCTTCTTCTTCCTTGACCTCCCCCCTAGATGGGAGGAGGGTTTCCCCTCTGGTCCTTGGCCTCCATAGCGGCGGATGGGCAGGAACCCCTCCGAGATTGGATCTATCTCTATATTTCTCTTCGTTTCGCGTCCCTGTTTTCTGGCCTTTCACCGTTTCCACTTACCAATTTCCTTACCGATTTCCACTTACCAAGAGCGCTTCACTCCCCGGCAACGGCGCCAGAAAATAGCCTTGATGACCCATAAGTATAGGGGATCAATCATAGTCCTTTCGATAAGTAAGAGTGTCGAACCGAATGAGGAGCAGAAGGAAATGACAAGTGGTTTTCAGCAAGGTATTTTCTGCAAGCACTGAAATAGTCGGTAACAAGTAGTTTGATAGTAAGATAATTTGTAATGATTAAGTAACGGTAAATAAAGTGCAACAAGGTAGCCCAATCCTTTTGTGGCAAAGGACAGGCCAAAACTATCTCTTATGATAAGCAAAGCGTTCTTGAGGGTACACGGGAATTTCATCATATCACTTTCATCATGTTGGTTTGATTTGTGTTCGCTACTTTGATAATTTGATATGCGGGTGGACCGGTGCTTAGATGATGTTCTTACTTGAACAAACCTCCTACTTATGATTAACCCCCTCGCAAGCATCCGCAACTACGAGAAAAGTATTAAGATAAAATCTAACCATAGCATTAAACTTTTGGATCCAAATCAGTCCCTTACGAAGTAGCGCATAAACTAGGGTTTAAGCTTCTGTCACTCTAGCAACCCATCATCTAGTAACTACTCCACAATGCATTCCCTTAGGCCCAAATATGGTGAAGTGCCATGTAGTCAACGTTCACATGACACCACTAAGGGAATCACATCATACATATCATCAAAATATCAAACACATATCAAGTTCACATGATTACTTGCAACATGACTTCTCCCGTGACCTCAAGAACAAAAGTAACTACTCACAAATAATAATCATGCTCAAGATCAGAGGGCTATTAAATAGCATAATGGATCTCAACATATAATCTTCCACCAAATAAACCATATAGTAATAACCTACAAGATGTAATCAACACTACTAGTCACCCACAAGTACCAATCTAAGATTCCGGTACAAAGATTGAACACAAGAGATGAACTAGGGTTTGAGAGGAGATGGTGCTGTTGAAGATGTTGATGGAGATGGCCCTCCCGAAGATGGGAGAGTTGTTGGTGATGATGATGATGATGATTTCCCCCTCCGGGAGGGAAGTTCCCCCTGCGGAATCGCTCCGCCGGAGGGCAAAACTGCTCCTGCCCAAGTTCCGACTTGAGACGGCGGTGCTTCATCCCGAAAGTCTTCCCCTTATTTTTTTTCTAGGTCAAAATGACTTATATACCAGAAGAGGGGCACCGGAGGTGGGCCGAGGAGGGCACAACCCACCAGGGCGTGCCCTGGGCTCCCTGGCGCGCCCAGGTGGTTGTGCCCACCTGGTGGGCCCCCTCTGGTAGTTATTTGCTCCAATAATTCTTAAATAATCCATAAAAAAACTCCGTGAAGTTTCAACTTATTTGGAGTTGTGCAGAATAGGTAGCTCTAACGTGCTTTTTCAGGTCCAGAATTCCAACTGCCGGTATTCTCCCTCTTTGTGTAAACCTTGCATATTATGAGAGAAAAGGCATTAGAATTACTCCCAAAATCATTATTATGCATAAAAATATTATAAATAATAGTAGGTAAACATGATGCAAAATGGACGTATCAACTCCCCCAAGCTTAGACCTCGCTTGTCCTCAAGCGAAAACCGAAATAAAAAAACATGTCCACATGCTTAGAGAGAGAGGTGTCGATAAAAACAAAATACGGACATAGAAGCATCATGCATATTATTTTAACAACAAAGAACTTTAACATAAAACTATATCAAATAACTTTTGTCATATAACTTCTCATGAGCAAGTAACAATTCATCACAACATTGAAGTATAAAGCATAAACCTTATTGAAAACCAACAAACTATGTTCTCAGTTAACTTTGCAACTACAATTCATCATATTTTTAGGAAGGGTCACGTAGTAGAGCCTTTGGGCAAGTCCACATACTCAACCATCATTTGACTGCTAACACTCACAGCATACCCATGAACAAAAAGTTTCAACCGGACACATAGAAAGATAGGGGCTTATAGTTTCACCTCCCAACGTATTCATCTCAAGGGTGATGTCAACAATAATAACTCATGCCCACTCATATTCAACTGGATATATGTGCCTAGATCTTTCCTCACCACATGATGCTTGCAAAAAGAGAAAATAAAAAGGAATAGGGAAGAAAACTTTGACTCTTCATAAAAGTAAATGCATAAAAGTAAAAGATAGGCCCTTCGCAGAGGGAAGTAGAGGTTGTCATGCGCTTATTTGTTTGTATGCCAAATCCCTTAATGCAAAAGAATGTCACGTTACATTGCCCCTTATGATGGCAACCTTTATTATGCAGTCTGTCGCTTTTATTATTTTGCCATCACAAGTTCGTGCAACGCTCAATTTTCTCTTACACTAAATGACCCAACACATTTAGAAGCAATTTTTCTTGCCTTTTTGTACCGATGACAACTTACTTGAAGGATCGTACTCAATCCATATGTAGGTATGGTGGACTCTCAAGATAAGATTTGGGTTAACGATTTCAGATGCACAAGTAGTATCTCTACTTAGTGCGGAATATTTGGCTAGAAAAGATATTGAGCAAGCACCACATGTTAAAGGATCTATGACAATATAACTTCTATGTGAATATGAACAAACATAAATCATTACGTTGTCTTCCTTGTCCAACGTCAACTATTTTGACACAAAATATTTAATGGGGGCTCACAATCATAAAAGATGTCCAAGATAGTGTATTTGCATGTGAATCTTCTCTTCCCTTATTAATTCTTTCATGAATTGCATCATTGACCAATGCTATGTTTGTCAATCTCCAACAAATTTTACCACTTATACTTTTCCTTATGTGATGTCATTATTTACCATAAGATTAGCATATGATCTTGTTCATTTATTTTCCTTTCTTTTTATTGCAACATTAAAGTAAAGAAACAAAACTCAACTACTCTTTATTATATATATCGAACACGATTACATCGATAGATAGATCACTAAGCAAACACTCGAAAAGAAAGGATCGAACTAAACTTTTATTCAACTAAATCATAGGAAAACTAAGGATCGAACTAAAATAGATGAAAGCAAAGATAGTGGTGGTGATACGATATCGGGACACCTCCCCCAAGCTTGGCTCAAGCCAAGGGGAGAGTCCATACCATGAACTCAAGTCTCCTTTGGTGGTGAAGAAGGTGGTGGTGGTGAAGTAGTAGCGATCTTATCTTCTGGTTTCCATGGCAATGGCTCACCATCATAAGAGGAGGAGCGAGTCTCACGAGTCCTGCAACTAGCAGCCAAACTCATACCTTTAAATCTTGCCTCATATTCAAAGACTTGGTTTTGGAGATCATAGATTTGACTTTGCAGAAAGTTGATTTGCTCATTGAAGGTGAAGACGATGTCCTTCATGGATTTGCCGTCCACCTTGAGATCACGGGTGTAATCCGCGATCATGAGGTGATTGGCATTGAGTCCACGTTCCATCATCCCCTTGCACTTGAAGACCTCCTGCTCCATAGCTTCGAGCCGAGCATCCATGGTCCCCGTCCCCTTGGGGCCCTGGATGTCCTGGATGTGGAGCACCCCCTCACGCATCTCAATGGCTTGAGGGTGCTGCATCACCTCCCACAGATACGGGTTGATGACATTCTCGAAGAACTTGTCATTGGAGGAGCTCGAAGCGGCCATGGCGATCTAGATCTGTCAGAAAACTGCAAGAAAGAAGAACAGAAGATTTTCTCCGTGATACGGTGGTCAATAGGTTCGGGGGGTATATAAAGATTTTTTATCTTGGGAAACAAGTAAATGAGAGAAAAACGGAGTCTAGAAGGTACCCGAGGTGGGCACAACCCACCTGGGAGCGCCTGGCAAGCCAGGCGTGCCCTGGTGTCTTGTGCCCACCAGGGTTGCCTTCCTGGTTGTTTCTTATTTTCATAATTTTTGTTATATTTCAAAACTGACAGAAAATATTTTTGCGGATTTTTCGAGTCCGTTTACTTACCGTATCACGTACCTCATCTTTTTTAGTTATTCTGGAGTGTTCCGGAAGGTCTATTTTATGTGTTCCTCAGGTGTCATGGTTTGAATAATATTGCTTTCAACATTAATGGGCGTACCTGAGATATAGTGTTTAATTCTTTGCCCATTAACCACCTTCGGGCTAGTACCTTCGGCATTATATATTTTGATAGCTCTAGAATGATAAACTTCTTCGATAACATAAGGTCCTTCCCATTTAGAAAGAAGCTTCCCTGCAAAGAATCTGAAACGAGAGTTGTACAAAAGAACATATTCTCCCACTTTGAATTCCCGCTTTTGGATTCTTTTGTCATGCCATCTTTTAACTTTTTGTTTAATAACTTGGCATTTTCATAAGCTTGGGTTCTCCATTCATCTAATGAGCTAATATCAAATAACCTCTTTTCACTGGCAAGTTTGAAATCATAGTTGAGTTCTTTAATTGCCCAATATGCTTTATGTTCTAACTCAAGAGGCAAATGACAAGCTTTGCCATAAACCATTTTATAGGGAGACATACCCATAGGATTTTTGTATGTTGTTCTGTAGGCCCAAAGTGCATCATCCAATTTCTTAGACCAATTCTTTCGAGACCTATTAACAGTTTTCTGTAGAATTAATTTTATTTCTCTATTGCTAAGTTCAACTTGACCTCTACATTGAGGATGATAGGGTGATGCAATTCTATAATTAACATCATACTTAGCAAGCATTTTACGGAAAGCACCATGAATAAAGTGTGAACCACCATCAGTCATTAAATATCTAGGGATTCCAAACCTTGGGAAAATAACTTCTTTAAGTATTTTAATAGAGGTGTTGTGATCAGCACCACTAGTTGGAATAGCTTCTACCCACTTAGTAACATAATCAACAGCAACCAAAATATGTGTATACCCATTAGAGGAAGGAAAAGGTCCCATATAATCAAAACCCCAAACATCAAATGGTTCAACAGCAAGTGAATAATTCATAGGCATTTCTTGACGCTTACCAATATTACCAATTCATTGACATTCATCACAAGATAAAAACAAACTTACGGGCATCCTTGAAGAGAGTAGGCCAATAAAAACCAGATTGTAAAACCTTGTGAGCAGTTCTATCTCCCGCATGATGTCCTCCATAAGCTTCGGAGTGACATTTCCATAGGATTTGTTCCTGTTCATGCTCAGGTACACAACGTCTAATAATACCATCTACTCCTTCTTTATAAAGACGTGGGTCATCCCTAAAGTAATGTCTTAAATCGTAGAAGAATTTTTTTTCTTTTGTTGGTATGTGAAACTAGGTGGTATATATTTAGCAACAATATAATTAGCATAGTCAGCATACAAAAGAGTATTATGAGAAACATTTGTTGCAGCTAATTGTTCATCAGGAAAGCTATCATCAATAGGTAGTGGGTCATCACGAATATTTTCTAACCTAGATAAGTTATCAACTACGGGGTTCTCAGCTCCTTTTCTATCAGTTATATGTAAATCAAATTCTTGTAGCAAGAGAACCCACCTAATGAGTCTAGGTTTAGCATCTTTCTTTTCCATGAGGTATTTTATAGCAACATGATCAGTGTGAACAATAACTTTAGAATCAACAATGTAAGATATGAATTTGTCACAAGAAAACACAACTGCTAAAAATTCTTTTTCAGTAGTAGCATAGTTTCGTTGAGCACTGTCTAGAGTTTTACTAGCATAATGGATGAAATTTAGTTTCTTATCAACTCTTTGCCCTAGAACAGCACCAACGGCATAATCACTAGCATCACACATAATTTCAAAAGGCAAGTTCCAATCAGGTGGTTGAACAATAGGTGCAGAAGTTAAGGCTTTCTTAAGTGTTTCAAAGGCTTCTACACAATCATCATCAAAAACAAATGGAACATCCTTTTGTAAAAGATTTGTAAGAGGCCTAGAAATTTTATAGAAGTCTTTAATAAACCTCCTATAGAAAGCAGCATGACCGAGGAAACTACAAATACCTTTAATATCCTTTGGACATGGCATTTTTCTCAATTGCATCAACTTTAGCTTTAACCACTTCAATACCTCGTTCAGAAATTTTATGCCCCAAGACAATACCTTCACTAACCATAAAGTGGCACTTCTCCCAATTCAAGACAAGATTAGTTTGCTCACATCTCTGCAAAACTCGATCAAGGTTGCTTAAGCAATCATCAAAAGAAGATCCATATACAGAAAAATCATCCATGAAACCCTCAACAATCTTTTCACAAAAATCAGAGAATATAGCAGTCATACATCTTTAAAAGGTAGCAGGTGCATTGCATAAACCAAAAGGCATACGTCTATAAACATAAGTTCCAAAAGGGCTAGTAAAAGTGGTTTTCTCTTGATCAGGTTGTGAAACAGGTATTTGAGAAAAACTAGAATATCCATCAAGAAAAAAATTTATGTGTGCTTTGATAATCTTTCTAGCATTTGATCAATAAAAGGCAAAGGGTAATGATCTTTTCTAGTTGCTTTATTCAATTTTCAAAAATCAATTATCATTCTATAGCCATTAACAAATCTTTGTGGAATGAGTTCATTTTATCATTGGGAACAATGGTAATACCTCCTTTCTTAGGGACACAATGAACGGGACTCACCCATCTACTATCAGCTATGGGATAGATTATACATGCTTCCAGAAGCTTTAGTATTTTAGTTCTTACCACTTCTTTCATCTTAGGATTCAAACGTCGTTGATGATCAACAACAGGTTTAGCATCAGGTTCCATATTAATTTTGTGCTGATAGAGAGTGGGACTAATGCCCTTAAGATCATCAAGAGTATATCCAATAGCAGCTCGGTGCTTCTACAGAATTTTCAATAATCTTTCTTCTTCGTGTTCTGAAAGGTTAGCACTAATAATAACAGGATATATCTTTTTCTCATCAAGATAAGCATATTTCAAAGTGTCTGGCAATTGTTTTAATTCAAACATAGGATCACCTTTAGGTGGAGGAGGACCTCCTAGAGTTTCAATTGGCAATTTATGTTTAAGCAGAGGTCATTGTTCAAAGAAAATCTTATCTATCTCATTTCTTTCATGCATATGCACATCATTTTCGTGGTCTAGCAAATATTGTTCTAGTGAGTCAGTAGGAGGCACGGCAATAGAAGAAAGACCAATTATTACATCCTTACTAGGTAATTCTTTCTTGTGAGGTTGTCTATTAAACTTGGAAAAATTAAACTCATGAGATTCATCACCAAAGCTAACACTGACAGTTTGTTTATGGCAATCTATAGTAGCATTGACAGTGTTCAGAAAGGGTCTACCAAAGATAATGGGACATAAGTCATCTTGTGGGGAACCAAGAACTAGAAAATCAGTAGGGTATTTTATTTTCACACACAAGACTTCAACATCTCTAACAATCCCAAGTGGTGTGATGGTGTCTCTATTAGCAAGTTTAATAGTAACATCTATATCTTCTATTTCAGCGGGTGCTATGTCATGCATAATTTCTTGGTATAAGGTAAAAGGAATAGCACTCACTCTAGCTCCTAAATTACATAAACCATGGTAACAATGATCTCCTATTTTAACTGAGACAACAGGCATGCCAACAACAGGTCTATGTTTATCTTTTTCATCGGGTTTGGCAATTCTAGCAGCTTCATCACAGAAGTAAATAACATGCCCATCAATATTTTCTACCAAGAGATCTTTAACCATAGCAACACTAGGTTCTACTTTAATTTGTTCAGCAGGTTTAGGTGCTCTAATATTACTTTTGCAAACCACAGTTGAAATCTTAGCATGTTCCTTTATCCTAACAGGGACGGGTGGTTTTTCAATATAAGCAGTAGGAACAACTGGATCAACATTATAAATAATAGTTTCTTCCTTAGCTATGACCGGTTCTTTAATTTCTTCTTTAATAGGTGGGTGATATTTAAACCACTTCTCCTTAGGGAGATCAACATGAGTAGCAAATGATTCACAAAAGGAGGCTACTATCTCAGAGTCAAGTCCATATTTAGTGCTAAACTTTTGAAAAGCATCGATATTCATAAAAGATTTAACACAATCAAATTAAAGCTTTATACCTGACTCTTTACCTTCGTCGAGTTCCCAATCTTTAGAGTTGTGTTTAATTCTTTCTAAAAGTTCCCACCTGAATTCAATAGTCTTCTTCATAAAAGAACCAGTACAAGAAGTATCGAGCATGGATTGATCATCACGAGAAAGCCGAGCATAAAAATTCTGAATAATAATTTCTCTTGAGAGCTCATGGTTGGGGCATGAATATAACATTGACTTAAGCCTCCCCCAAGCTAGAGCGATAGTTTCTCCTTCACGAGGCCAAAAATTATATATATAATTCCGATCACGATGAACTAGATGCATAGGATAATTTTTTTGGTGAAATTCCAATTTCAATCGATTCCAATTCCAAGATCCAATATCATCGCATAGCCTATACCATGCCAATGCTTTTCCCTTCAAAGATAAAGTGAAAACCTTCTTCTTAGCTTCATCTCTGGGCAAACCTGCAAGCTTAAATAATCCACAAATTTCATCCACATATATCAAGTGCATATCAGTATGCTCAGTTCCATCTCCTGCATAAGGATTAGCTAGCAGTTGTTCTATCATACCCGAAGGAATTTCATAACCAATATTTTCAGTAGGTTGAGGGACAACTAATTGTGGTTCCGGTCGAGGTGAAGATACCCTCAATAAACACCTCAAAGGATGATTCTCCATAGTAACAAGTGACAATAAATTTCAGCACGTAGTAATAATTTTTCCTTACCAATTTCCACTTACCAAGAGCGCTTCACTCCCCAGCAACGGCACCAGAAAAGAGCCTTGATGACCCACAAGTATAGGGGATCAATTGTAGTCCTTTTGATAAGTAAGAGTGTCGAACCCAACGCGGAGCAGAAGGAAATGACAAGTGGTTTTCAGCAAGGTATTTTCTGCAAGCACTGAAATAGTCGGTAACAAGTAGTTTGATAGTAAGATAATTTGTAACGATTAAGTAACGGTAAATAAAGTGCAGCAAGGTAGCCCAATCCTTTTGTGGCAAAGGACAGGCCAAAACTGTCTCTTATGATAAGCAAAGCGTTCTTGAGGGTACACGGGAATTTCATCATATCACTTTCATCATGTTGGTTTGATTTGTGTTCGCTACTTTGATAATTTGATATGCGGGTGGACCGGTGCTTAGGTGCTGTTCTTACTTGAACAAACCTCCTACTTATTATTAACCCCCTCGCAAGCATCCGCAACTACGAGAAAAGTATTAAGATAAAATCTAACCATAGCATTAAACTTTTGGGTCCAAATCAGTCCCTTACGAAGTAGCGCATAAACTAGGGTTTAAGCTTCTGTCACTCTAGCAACCCATCATCTAATAACTACTCCACAATGCATTCCCTTAGGCCCAAATATGGTGAAGTGCCATGTAGTCGATGTTCACATGACACCACTAAGGGAATCACAACATACATATCATCAAAATATCGAACACATATCAAGTTCACATGATTACTTGCAACATGACTTCTCCCGTGACCTCAAGAACAAAAGTAACTACTCACAAATAATAATCATGCTCAAGATCAGAGGGGTATTAAATAGCATAATGGATCTGAACATATAATCTTCCACCAAATAAACCATATAGTAATCAACAACAAGATGTAATCAACACTACTAGTCACCCACAAGTACCAATCTAAGGTTCCGGTACAAAGATTGAACACAAGAGATGAACTAGGGTTTGAGAGGAGATGCTGCTGTTGAAGATGTTGATGGGGATGGCCCTCCCGAAGATGGGAGAGTTGTTGGTGATGATGATGACGATGATTTCCCCCTCCGGGAGGGAAGTTCCCCCGGCGGAATCGCTCCGCCGGAGGGCAAAAGTGCTCCTGCCAAAGTTCCGCCTCGAGACGGCGGCACTTCATCCCGAAAGTCCTCCCCTTATTTTTTTTCCAGGTCAAAATGACTTATATACCAAAAGAGGGGCATCGGAGGTGGGCTGAGGAGGGCACAACCCACCAGGGCGCACTTGGGCTCCCTGGCGTGCCCAGGTGGGTTGTGCCCACCTGGTGGGCCCCCTTTGGTAGTTATTTGCTCCAATAATTCTTAAATAATCCATAAAAAATCTCTGTGAAGTTTTAGCTTATTTGGAGTTGTGCAACATAGGTAGCTCTGATGTGCATTTTCAGGTCCAGAATTCCAGCTGCCGGTATTCTCCCTCTTTGTGTAAACCTTGCATATTATCAGAGAAAAGGCATTAGAATTACTCCCGAAAGCATTATTATGCATAAAAACATTATAAATAACAATAGGTAAACATGATGTAAAATGGACGTATCAGATGCCCATTAATCGATATCAATGCGAGGAGTAGGGATTGCTATGCAACGGATGCACTAAGAGCTATAAGTGTATGAAAGCTCAAACTAAAAACAAAGTGGGTGTGCATCCAACTTGCTTGCTCATGAAGACCTCGGGCATTTGAAGAAGCCCATCATCAGAATACACAAGCCATGTTCTATAATGAAAAATTCCCACTAGTATATGAAAGTGATAACTCAAGAGACTCTCTATATGAAGAACATGGTGCTACTCTGAAGCACAAGTGTGGTAAAAGGATAGTAACATTGCCCCTTCTCTCTTTTTCTCTCATTTTTTTATTTTTTTTCCTGTTTTGGGCTCTTTGGCCTCTTTTTTTTTATTTTGGGCTCTTTGGCCTCTTTTTATTTTTCTAAGTCCGGAGTCTCATCTTGACTTGTGAGGGAATCATAGTCTCCATCATCCTTTCCTCACTGGGGCAATGCTCTAATAATGATGATCATCACACTTTTATTTACTTACAACTTGATATTACAACTCGATAAAACTAATACATGATAAGTCTATATGAATGCCTCCGGCAGTGTAACAGGATGTGCAATGATCTAGCATAGCAAAGATATCAAAAACGGACAAACCATGAAAATATCATGCTAGCTATCTTACGATCATGCAAAGCAATATGACAATGAACGCTCAAGTCATGTATATGAAGATGATGGAAGTTGCATGGCAATATATCTCGGAATGGCTATGGAAATGCCATGATAGGTAGGTATGGTGGCTGTTTTGAGGAAGATATAAGGAGGGTTTATGCACCGGCGAAAGTTGCGTGGTACTAGAGAGGCTAGCAATGGTGGAAGGGTGAGAGTGCGTATAATCCATGGACTCAACACTAGTCATAAAGAACTCATATACTTATTGTGAATGTTTTATTAGCCCTCGAAGCAAAGTACTACTCGCATGCCCCTAGGGGGAAGGTTGGTAGGAGTTAACCATCGTGAAACCCCGATTCAAACAGCACAGAAGGATTTCAATCAAGGATAAATTATGCTCCGACCTCACCGCTAATGTCAGCGGCCACCACTTTACATGCGTGAGGATTTACTTGCGTAAAGACTTACTTCCCTTGACAACATTATTAATACTCAACTTTAATTCTTTTACTAGCATGCACCCATATTACTACCTCAATATCTCAAAACTATTGCAAGGAATCAAACATATCATATTTAGTGATCTACAAGGTTTATGTAGGATTTTATGATTAACCATGTGAATGACCAATTCCCGTTGACTCTCTAAATAGATATAAGTGAAGCATGAGAGTTTAATTCTTTCTACAAAAGACTTGCCCAAGCTCTAACAAATATAAGTGAAGCAAAAGAGCATTCTACAAATAACGGTTTTCTATGTAGAGAAAGAGGCATCCAACTTCAAATGATATAAGTGAAGCACATGAAGTATTCTATAAAGCCATACTCAAAAGATATAAGTGAAGTGCATAGAGCATTCTATAAATCAACCAAGGACTATCTCATACCAGCATGGTGCATAAAAGAAAAAGGAAAAATAAAGACAAAAGACGCTCTAAGAATTTGCGCATATCATGTGACGAATAAAAATATAGCTCCAAGTAAAATTACCGATGGTCGTTAGAAGAAAGAGGGGGATGCCTTCCGGGGCATCCCCAAGATTAGTTGCTTGGGAGTCCTTGAATATTACCTTGGGGTGCCTCAGGCATCCCCAAGCTTAGGCTCTTGCCACTCCTTACTCCTAAATCCATCGTGATCTCACCCAGAACTTGAAAATTTCAATCACACAAAACTTAACAAAACCCTAGTGAGATCCGTTAGTATAATAAAGCAAATCACTACTTTAAGTACTGTTGCAAACCCATTCATATTTTATTTTGTAATTATACCTACTGTACTCTAACTTCACCACGGCTTATATCACCGATACAATCCATAGATTCATCAAAAACGCAAAACAATGCATCAAAAACTGAATTTGTCAAAAACAGAACAGTCTGTAGCAATCTGAACATTGACCATACTTATGTAATTCCAAACATTCTGAAAAATTAGGACAAAATAAAAAAAATGTATATAAGTGCTGTGTAAAAATTTCAGAAACTTTTGAGGTTACAGTAGAAAAAAGGTAAATTCACGCACTACAGCCAAAGTTTCTATTTTTGCACTGCACAAACCAAACAAGCAATCTAATCATCCTAAAGGCAAATCTTGGCACATTATTTTTATAATACAATGGATTTGTACTAGGGGATAATTATTTTTGTTGAAAAGTTTATGTAATCAAGGTTCACAAAGTTTCCATGGGCATGAACAAAGTTCAAGGCTAGCTCACACTTTAACAATGCTCGTCTTTCTCACTTTCGCTTTTCTTTTTGAAAAGTTTTTGGTTCCCCTCTATATTTTTTGTTTTTAAAGTTTATAAAAGCACACAACAGAATAAAATGACTCTCTAAAACTTTCGGGTTGTCTCCCTGGCAGCGCTTTCTTTAATTAACAATGATTTATAATTTAGTATTGAGCACAAAGCAACATATATCCTGCAACAACGAAGTCTAACTCTCTTCCTATGCATCGGCATGTCATAAAAGAACAATTCATGCACACCAAGTAAAGACCAATGCATAGTATAAACAGTTTCTTGCAATTTTATCATATTTGAAACATAGAGAGGCAGAGATGTGGGTCCTCTCTCATAATAATTGCAAGTAGGAGCAGCAAGCACATGCATATTATATTCATCAAAATCAGCATGGGTAGTAGTAAAACTCAACCCGTCGATATAATCCTTAATAAGCGCAAACTTCTTCGGTGTAGTGTAATTTGGAGAATTCAAAAAGATAATAGGACTATCATGTTTGGGTGCAATAGCAACAATTTCATTCTTAACATAAGGAACTATATCAAGTTCATCTCCATAAGCATAATTCATATTGGCATCTTGGCCACAAGCATAGCAAGCATCAATTTCATCAAAAAGGGATATTTCAAACGAATTCAAGGGATCATAGCAATTATCATAGCATTCATCCTCCGGTAAGCACAAAGGGAAATTAAAAAATGTATGAGTTGAAGAGTTACTCTCATCGGAAGGTGGGCACGGGTAGCTAATCTTCTCTTCCTCCCTTTGTTCTTTGCTCTCCTCATCATCTTTTTCATCCAATGAGCTCACAGTGTCATCAATTTCTTCTTCCATAGATTCCTGCAAAATATTAGTCTCTTCTTGGACAGCGGAGACTTTCTCAATAAACTCATTAATATCAGCATTATACTCATAATTCTCATAACAATATTTAAGTATAGCATAATTTTCAGTTCTGTAAACAACATCATCATAATTTTCACACTTTTCGAACAAAGATTCAATTTCATAAGCACCCTTAAAAGCAACAAATTCTTCTATTCGTTCCACATCATAGTAATCATATATACCATTAGAAGCCAAGGTTTCATTATCACTAAATTTACATGAAAAGGGAAGGTGTGGAGCCTTCATCCTAGAGCAACAAGTATAACCATATCTCAAGCATAAATTCCAAGCATACCAATGCAACATTTCAATTTGATCCCATAAGAGTTTCCCTTTTTGAGTCAAGCGATAATCCCTAAAGTATTCACGTTGATCCAACATGTATCCTATTGTCAAGTTGAATGGGGTTTTCTCAGGATTATCAAAGTAGTGTTTAATATTTTTCACATAACGAGCATCGAGGGATTTAGGAGGTTCCCCATCTCCATGAATAGCAAGTATACCTTTTTTTTGGTATTTCGTGTTCCATATCCATAACTAAAGATAGAGAACAACTTAGAACAGAAAATAAAATCTACTTAGTGATAAAGCAAACAAGCACACATGAGAATATTCACCCCATGCTATTGCTCCCCGACAATGGCACCAGAAAAAGGTCTTGATAACCCATAAGTATAGGGGATCAATTGTAGCCTCTTTCGATAAGTAAGAGTGTCGAACCCAATGAGGAGCTAAAGGTAGAACAAATATTCCCTCAAGTTCTATCGACCACAGATACAACTCTACGCACACTTTACGTTTACTTTACCTAGAACAAGTATGAAACTAGAAGTACTTTGTAGGTGTAAAGGGATAGGTTTGCAAGATAATAAAGAACATGTAAATAAAAGCTAGGAGCTGTTTAGATAAAAAAACAATTAAGTTAGTTTTAGTAGAGAGCTTTTTGTCACAAGAAAGTTATTTATCCCTAGGCAACCGATAACTAGACTGGTAATCATTATTGCAATTTTATATGAGGGAGAGGCATAAGCTAACATACTTTATCTACCTGGATCATATGCACTTATGATTTGTAACATCCCAAATTTTCAATTTGGAATGTCATACATAGGTCATCATATGCATATCATATCTTATTTGCATTTTGTTTGTGACCCTAAAAATCCTAAGCAACTCAAGGACCCACGGAGAGAGTTGGGGATTTTATTATTTTCATATTTGAATTTTCTCAAATATTGAAAAGAGGATCATTTTGGTTTTATTTATTTTTCTCTCCAAAATATTTCATATTAAAAACATATGAGAGGAGATAATATGACTTCTCCAAAATAAAAGAAATATTGGAGGAAAATGTTAAAATCAAATAAATAATTTTATTTGGATTTTATTGCTATTTTATTTGAATTAGAAAATATGCATTTTTCAAAATTGCATTTTTAGGCCAAGAAAATGTTCACTTTGTTCTAAATATTCTATTTAGACGGTAAAAATTGTTTTTGGCATTTTTATATATTTTTTAGGATTTTTATTTGCTTCGGCAGAATCTTATTTAAAAAAAAGTTTCGGACCGAGCCGGGCCGAAGCTCAGCCGGCCCAACCGAGCC
The DNA here is from genome assembly GCA_011799875.1 of Thinopyrum elongatum. Taxonomy (NCBI): domain Eukaryota; kingdom Viridiplantae; phylum Streptophyta; class Magnoliopsida; order Poales; family Poaceae; genus Thinopyrum; species Thinopyrum elongatum. Next base: position 488,722,793 of record CM022303.1, on the reverse strand, counting down.
GCCGCCTTCCTCCCGTGCGGACGCCGGACTCCGGCGAGGAGGAGTCCGGGTCGGCCTCCCGCGCCCCCTCCCGCACGCCAGCGCCGCCCCTCCCCTCCTTATAAGCCGCGGCCCCCCTCGTCCCCCCACACCACCGCTGCCGCCGCAGTCCGCCACCTCGCCGAGCCACGCCACCGCCGTCGCCGCTGCTGCTGCCGCCGCTGCTCCACCCCTCTCGCGCCGCGCCGCCGCCCCGCCCGCGCCGCCGCCGCAGCCCCGCAGTCGCCGGAGCCGCGCCGCCGCCGCCGGATCTCGTCGCCGCCGCCACCGGTTTTTTTTTCTTTCCCCAAACCGGTATAAACCGTCGAAAACCGCCCCGTTTTTTTTTAGTTTTGGTTTTTCATTTTAGATCGGTTTTATTTTTTTATTATTTCGTTATTTAGCGAACGTTTTCTGTTTAGGAAGTTTTAGTGAACGTTTTCGTTATGTAGATCTGTTTAGCGAATGTTCGTTCATTAGGTTTTTCTTTTTTCTGTTCTAGTTTTAGGCCAGGGACCTATCCACGATTATTTTTATCACAGATTAGCCCCTGATCTTCAAACCCTCGCCGTTTCTAAACCGTTCGTCCAAATCCAGTGAAACCAACGCCAAAATCTTCGTCTCGAACCCCTCTTTCTGTTTAATCAACTTGAACATGAGTTTGACAATTTAAAATTTGGTTTCAAGAAGATTTGTTTTCGAAGTTCTTTTGACCGTAGTTTCAGTTTCGTAGCTCCGATTCGATTGATTCTTTTTGCAGATCGAATCTCTTCAGTTGAAATTTCAGATTTCATCTTCTTATTTGAGTTTTACCCTTGCATCTATGCTTGATTGCTTATGTATGCTATTGTTTGTTTGCGATAGAATTCCCGGAGTGCGAAGCGTGCTACTACGAGTCTCTAGGGTTTGCAGATCGTCAGCAAGGCAAGTAACACATTGATCATACTCTTTTCATACCCAGTTTTTATGCATTAGATTCAATCCTCAAACACTGCATGATTAGGATGTGATTAACTTGTGGGTTTTGGGAAGTAGATGATGAGGTAGAACCTATTGCCCTTTATTATCAAACCCTTGGGAGTTTCTTCTACGTTATGCTTATATTGTCATGCTATGCTCGTAGACGTGGATTGGGTTTTGAGTGTATCCATGACAGATGTGAGATTGTTAATTAATGGTTAACTTAAGGTGGCTACTTAAATACACATCTGGGTGGATTGGTTGTAGGCACCTGGGGATATACCAGTGTTGTCTTTTTGGTTCGCCACCCAGGCTCAAAGGGATCATAAGATTATTCATGCTAGAAACTTCCGTGTGCAGCCACAAGCTATTATGGGCTCTAGCATAGTTGAGTATGTTGCATGACCTCTTTCAGTGGTAGGCTAGCAGATGTAGGGGAATGTAGGTGTAACTGTCTACCCAGAGTAAAGAGTAAATGCTTCTGAAAGACTGTGTCTCGGTCATCCGTTTCTCAAACACCATGTAGTGCGAGAAATCCAACGGAGGAGATCGAGTCTTGTGGGGAAAAGTGCACAAACCTCTGCAGAGTGTATAAACTAATCATGATTAGCCGTGTCCCCGGTTATGGACATCTTGAGTATCTGGTACTTGAATTATTGATTTGATCTCATCACTCTAAATTAATTTGTTGGGTTTAATGATTACTTTTAATTGGGATTGAGATGGGGATTTACCTTCTCAATGTTTAACAACTACCATGATAGTTAAATAAAACATATTCCTTTGATGTAGGGAAAAATTGGATTTTCGCAAAACAATATAACCCTAGAGCTTTCCACCAGCCATATATGCATGTAGTGATAGCAATTATCTGTTCCTTGCTCTATTGTGTTATATTGCCAGCATATTCCATGTGCTGACCCGTTTCGGGCTGCAACATATCATGTTGCAGACTTTTCAGACGAAGAGTAAGGTGCGCTAGGTCGTTGTCATGCACTCAACTATGCCGTTGGAGTTGATGGACTCACTTTACCTTCCAAGCCTTCCGCTGTTATCTTATATAGATGGCCTTAAGCCATATTTATTGTAATAAGTTCTCTTTTGAGACATTCGATGTAATAAGTGTGTGATTGCACTCTATTATAAATCCTTCGAGTACTGTGTGTGTCAGCATTACCGATCCAGGGATGACACTTGAACACAGAGATTTGACCATCTGAGGTCGGATCGCTATAAGATGGTATCAGAGCACACGCTGATTGTAGGACACGACCACTAAGAAAAGCCATAGGTCACTCTTCTCTACTCATTTCTGACTCTCTCCATCTTCTACTCTCTAGGATGGCGGACTCAAGGAACAAGTTTGTACAACCGGATGAAGACACAGCCTTTGGGAGACACTTGAAGGAAATCACTAAGTACCTGAACATCGAAATACCAAGCTTCACCGGGACCTACACCGCCACTTTACCAGAAGAGGAGCGTTGGATGATTCGAGTTCAAGTTCCAGGAAGGACGTTCATGCCAGTTACCGAGTCCATAGAGTTTTCCTTTGATGCACCAACCTGGAGTCTAGGTAAGAGCATGGCAGCCCACATCGCCATGGGACACATCGGTGAAGTTTATCACAAAGATCTTAAGGACACCATCTACCAGATATGTGGGCGCCGAGATGAGCAATGGAAGATGATCAGCACCAGGAGAAACATGTCCATTGCAGCTTTCATCCAGGAGTTAAACCAGCACATTCGTCAACAGGAGAACCAGATGTGCGCAAGCATGATAGATTTGAAGAAGGTGATGACCAGGAACATGGAGCTAGAAGAGGAACTCAAGTCTACACGCGACGGATACGAGGAGGAAATCGCAGTGCTAGTGGAGAAAAATGACGACCTGATAAGGAAGCTAGGAGTATTCATGGGAGACCCCGCGCCAAGAGGAGATGACAACCATCCCGAGGACTACATCATCATCGACGACACCGACTCCGACCCCGACAGTAGTGATGATGACTATGAAGACGAAGCTGGAGAGGATATCATGGAGTCTTCCATCGATCAAAATTTCTAGATGACCACCATATGATTAGTAGTATTTCCCCATGTAAATAGTAGTAGTCCAAGCACTTTTGTAATGATAGTTAGATCGATTGTATGCCCCTGCTTGAATTGATTTTGGTGTGATATGAATGTGTTTGTCTCTTGTGCATATGGGTAGTGCTTTCTCATTAGACCTCACTCTATTCTAATCTCTCCCCTCTAAACCCATCAGATGCCTCCGAGACGCGACACCGGATTTGTCTTCCCACCGGAGATCACACAATTGATCCAGCAGCAGAATGCCTTGATGCAGATACTAGTTCAGAACCAAGGCAACAACAACAACAACCCACCGCCCCCACCTCCAGTTGACAACCTAGCCCATTTTCTGAGGTTGCAGCCACCGGTGTTTTCCAGTAGCACCGAGCCAATAGTTGCTGATGACTGGCTACACAGGATTGGAAGGGAGTTGACCACCATAGGATGCACAGATGCTGAGAAGGTGCGTTTTGCCGCACATCAATTGGATGGACCCGCAGCCTCATGGTGGGAGAATTACACAACCACATTCCCTATAGCCAATGTCACCTGGGATCAGTTTCAGCAAGCATTCCGCACTGCACATGTCTCAACTGGAGCTATGAGCATGAAGAAGCGTGAGTTTCGCAACTTGCGCCAGGGAAACCGTACTGTGGGGCAGTACGTGGATGAGTTCAGTAAGTTAGCTCGCTATGCCCCGGATGATGTGGCCACTGATGCCGCAAAGCAGGAGAAGTTTATGGAAGGGTTGAATGATGAGATGAGCATGCAGCTGATGGTAGCAACATTCGCTAACTACCAGGAGTTGGTAGACCGGGCTCTTATGATTGAAGGGAAGCAGCAACAGATTGAGAGCCGCAAAAGGAAGTATGGACAAGGGAAGTACAATTCAGGAGCTCAGCAGAAGCCTCATTTTACCCCGAACTCGGGAGGATATACACATAACCATGGAGGCCATACTCACAATGGAGGAAGTTCGCATAACCACAGTGGCCCCAAGAATGGAAACGGGAATGGAGCAGGCAGCAATCAGAACCGCTCTAACCCAGCCACACCCGCCAAGAAGGATCAAAGTCACATTACTTGTTTCAAGTGCGGGAAGACTGGACACTATGCCAATGAGTGTCCTGAACCGAAGAATGGTAATGGCAATGGAAGCTCTGGGAAGAAGCCCAACCCTTTCAACAGGGGACAAGTGAACCACGTTAACGTGGAGGAGGTTGAAGAGCAGCCAGATGCAGTTATAGGTAAGTTTTTGGTTAAGTCATTTACTGCAATCGTTCTTTTTGATACTGGTGCATCGCATTCATACATTTCAAGGGGATTTGTGGATAAGTATAAGTTGCCCACTAAAGTTCTTAGGACACCTATGTTAGTAACCTCACCAGGAGCGGAGTATATGGCAAGTCAAGGATGTTTTCAGATGCCATTGACCATAGGTAGGCACGTGTTCCCCTCAGACTTAATAATTTTGGAGTCACAAGGATTGGATGTGATACTAGGCATGGATTGGCTGTCGATGTATGGAGGAAACATCGATTGCGCCAGTAAGTCAATTCTGCTCACCACCCCTGAGGGAAAAAGGATCAAGTATGTATCCAGGCATGCGTCAAGGAGAACCCAAATAAATTCCCTCTCAGGAGTTGTTCAGGAGGAAGTGCCAGTAGTGAAGGATTACCCAGATGTATTTCCAGAGGAGTTACCAGGCATGCCGCTGGATCGAGACATTGAGTTTTTGATAGAGTTGTTGCCAGGCACCGGACCGATATCGAAGAGACCATACCGGATGCCCGCAAATGATCTGGAGGAGATTAAGAAGCAGATCAAGGAGTTATTGGAGAAAGGTTACATTCGACGAAGTTCATCACCGTGGGGAGCCCCAGTGCTCTTGGTTGAGAAGAAGGATGGATCATTGAGAATGGTTGTTGATTATCGTGCATTGAATGAAGTGACGATCAAGAACAAGTACCCACTGCCGATGATCAATGATTTGTTTGATCAGTTGCAAGGAGCTAAAGTGTTCTCCAAGATCGATCTGAGATCAGGATACCACCAGTTGAAGATCCGAGAACAGGATATACCTAAGACAGCCTTCACCACAAGGTATGGGCTATATGAGTATACGGTTATGTCATTTGGATTAACTAATGCCCCTGCCTATTTTATGAGTATGATGAATAAAGTGTTCATGGAGTTCTTGGATAAGTTTGTCGTGGTGTTCATTGATGATATCTTGGTGTACTCGAAGAATGAAGAGGAACACAAGGAGCATTTGCGTTTAGTTCTCGAGAAGCTCAGGGAACATCAGTTGTATGCCAAGTTCAGCAAATGTGAGTTTTGGTTGAAGGAAGTTGGATTTCTTGGACATGTTATATTAGGAGAAGGTATAGCAGTAGACCCCACCAAGGTTCAGTCAGTCACTGAGTGGTTGGCACCCACCTCAGTTGGAGAGATCCGCAGCTTTCTTGGACTAGCAGGATATTATCGGAGATTTATTGAGAATTTTTCGAAGATCGCGAAGCCTATGACGGAGTTACTGAAGAAGGACACCAAGTTCAAATGGACAGATGAATGTGAGGCAAGTTTTCAGGAGCTGAAGAAACATTTGGTTACAGCCCCAGTACTGATTCTGCCGGATATACGCAAGGATTTCCAAGTGTATTGCGACGCTTCTCGCTTAGGACTTGGAGGTGTACTTATGCAGGACGGAAGAGTTGTCTCATATGCCTCACATCAGCTTCGACCGCATGAGTTGAATTATGCCACGCATGATTTGGAGTTAGCAGCTGTAGTTCATGCACTCAAGACCTGGAGACATTTTCTTATTGGGAACCTTTGTGATGTGTACACGGATCATAAGAGTTTGAAGTACATTTTCACACAGAAGGAGCTGAATCTCAGGCAGAGGAGATGGTTGGAGCTTATAAAGGATTATGATATGAAGTTGCATTATCACCCAGGAAAGGCCAATGTCGTAGCAGACGCTTTGAGCCGGAAGAGTTATGTCAATACCCTCATAAGCGGAGGATTACCAAAGGAGTTAGCCGAAGATCTCAGGGAGCTTCATTTGGAGATAGTCCCTAGAGGTTTTGTCGCAGCAATGGAGGTAACGTCAACATTATTGGGAAAGATTCGAGCAGCTCAGAACGATGATAAGGAAATTGCTGAGATAAAGGAGAGGATGAGCAAAGGAAAAGCCAAAGGTTTTCGTGAGGATGAGCACGACACTTTGTGGTTTGAGGACCGTGTTTATGTACCCAATAATGCGGAGATCAGGAAGTTGATACTACAGGAAGCTCATGACTCGCCATACTCGATACACCCCGGAAACACCAAGATGTATTTGGATCTGAAGGAGCGTTTCTGGTGGACTGGTATGAAGAAGGACATTGCCGAGTATGTAGCTGTATGTGATGTATGTCAGAGAGTGAAAGCAGAACATCAGAAGCCAGCAGGATTACTGCAGCCTATGCCGATACCCGAATGGAAGTGGGATAAGCTTGGCATGGATTTCATCACCGGATTACCCAGGACCCGATCAGGATATGATTCTATCTGGGTAGTAGTGGATCGTTTGACCAAAGTGGCTCACTTTATCCCAGTGAAAACCACCTATACGAGTGCAAAGTTGGCCAAGATATATATGACCAGGATCGTATGCCTGCATGGAGTTCCGAGGACCATCGTATCAGATAGAGGAACACAGTTTACTTCAAAGTTTGGGCACCAGCTGCACCAGACCTTGGGAACCAGGCTAGAGTTCAGTACAGCCTTTCATCCGCAGACCGATGGACAGACCGAGAGAGTCAACCAGATTCTGGAGGACATGTTGAGAGCTTGTGCACTAGATTACGGATCTAGTTGGGATGATAATTTGCCCTACGCGGAGTTCTCATACAACAACAGCTACCAAGCCAGTTTGAAGATGGCCCCTTTTGAAGCTTTGTATGGAAGGAGGTGAAGAACACCGTTGATGTGGGATGAAGTTGGAGACCGTCAGCTGTTTGGACCAGATTGGATTAAAGAGTCTGAAGAGAAGGTTAAGTTGATTCGGGATAGACTGAAGGTAGCTCAGTCCAGACAGAAGAGTTATGCCGATACCAAGCGCAAGGAGGTAGTATATGAAATCAGAGACAGAGCATATCTTCGTGTGTCACCTTTGCGAGGAGTTAAACACTTTGGAGTCAAGGGAAAGTTAGCCCCGAGATTTGTAGGACCATACCGACTTTTGGAACGTATGGGAGAGGTGGCCTACAAGTTGGAGTTACCCGACGGACTATCAGGAGTACATGATGTGTCTCATGTTTCCCAGTTGAAGAAGTGCCATGCTGAGATGGCCGATATTCCTCTGAGAGATACAGTACCCCTGGAAGCAATTCAGTTGGATAGTGATCTGACCTACGAGGAGAAACCCGTCAAGATTCTCGAGTTTGCCAGCAGAGTTACACGCAGCAAGGTTATCAAGTTTTGCAAAGTTCAATGGAGCCACCATACCGAGGATGAAGCCACCTGGGAACGAGAGGAAGACCTGCGGAAAGACCACCCACACCTATTCTCTAGCCAACCTGAATCTCGAGGACAAGATTCATCTTAAGGGGGGTAGGTTTGTAACATCCCAAATTTTCAATTTGGAATGTTATACATAGGTCATCATATGCATATCATATCTTATTTGCATTTTGTTTATGACCCTAAAAATCCTAAGCAACTCAAGGACCCACGGAGAGAGTTGGGGATTTTATTATTTTCATATTTGAATTTTCTCAAATATTGAAACGAGGATCATTTTGGTTTTATTTATTTTTCTCTCCAAAATATTTCATATTAAAAACATATGAGAGGAGATAATATGACTTCTCCAAAATAAAAGAAATATTGGAGGAAAAATGTTTAAATCAAATAAATAATTTTATTTGGATTTTATTGCTATTTTATTTGAATTAGAAAATATGCATTTTTCAAAATTGCATTTTTAGGTCAAGAAAATGTTCACTTTGTTCTAAATATTCTATTTAGACGATGAAAATTGTTTCTGGCATTTTTAGATTTTATTTTATATTTTATTTAGGTTTTTTTTCGTTTCGGCGGAATCTTATTTAAAAAAAGTTTCGGACCGAGCCGGGCCGAGCCCAACCGAGCCGCCGCCTTCCTCCCGTGTGGACGCCGGACTCCGGCGAGGAGGAGTCCGGGTCGGCCTCCCCCGCCCCCTCCCGCACGCCAGCGCCGCCCCTCCCCTCCTTATAAGCCGCCCCCCTCGTCCCCCCACACCACCACCGCCGCCGCAGCCCGCCATCTCGCCGAGCCGCGCCGCCGCCGCCGTCGCTGCTGCTGCCGCCGTTGCTCCGCCCCGCCCGCGTCGCCGCCGCAGCCCCGCAGCCGCCGGAGCCGCGCCGCCGCCGCCGGATCTCGTCGCCGCCGCCGCCGGTTTTTTTTTCTTTCACCGAACCGGTATAAACCGTCGAAAACCGCCCCGGTTTTTTTTAGTTTTGGTTTTTGTTTTAGATCGGTTTTATTTTTTTATTATTTCGTTATTTAGCGAACGTTTTCTGTTTAGGAAGTTTTAGTGAACATTTTCGTTCTGTAGATCTGTTTAGCGAACGTTCGTTCGTTAGGTTTTTCTTTTTTCTGTTCTAGTTTTAGGCCAGGGACCTATCCGCGATTATTTTTATCACAGATTAGCCCCTGATCTTCAAACCCTCGCCGTTTCAAAACCGTTCGTCCAAATCCAGTGAAACCAACGCCAAAATCTTCGTCTCGAACCCCTCTTTCTGTTTAATCAACTTGAACATGAGTTTGAAAATTTAAAATTTGGTTTCAAGCAGATTTGTTTTCGAAGTTCTTTTGACCGTAGTTTCAGTTTCGTAGCTCCGATTCGATTGATTCTTTTTGCAGATCGAATATCTTCAGTTGAACTTTCAGATTTCATCTTCTTATTTGAGTTTTACCCTTGCATCTATGCTTGATTGTTTATGTATGCTATTGTTTGTTTGCGATAGAATTCCCGGAGTGCGAAGCGTGCTACTACGAGTCTCTAGGGTTTGCAGATCGTCAGCAAGGCAAGTAACACATTGATCATACTCTTTTCATACCCGGTTTTTATGCATTAGATTCAATCCTCAAACACTGCATGATTAGGATGTGATTAACTTGTGGGTTTTGGGAAGTAGATGATGAGGTAGAACCTATTGCCCTTTATTATCAAACCCTTGGGAGTTTCTTCTACGTTATGCTTATATTGTCATGCTATGCTCGTAGACGTGGATTGGGTTTTGAGTGTATCCATGACAGACGTGAGATTGTTAATTAATGGTTAACTTAAGGTGGCTACTTAAATACACATCTGGGTGGATTGGTTGTAGGCACCTGGGGATGTACCAGTGTTGTCTTTTTGGTTCGCCACCCAGGCTCAAAGGGATCATAAGATAATTCATGCTAGAAACTTCCGTGTGCAGCCACAAGCTATTATGGGCTCTAGCATAGTTGAGTATGTTGCATGACCTCTTTCAGTGGTAGGCTAGCAGATGTAGGGGAATGTAGGTGTAACTGTCTACCCAGAGTAAAGAGTAAATGCTTCTGAAAGACTGTGTCTCGGTCATCCGTTTCTCAAACACCATGTAGTGCGAGAAATCCAACGGAGGAGATCGAGTCTTGTGGGGAAAAGTGCACAAACCTCTGCAGAGTGTATAAACTAATCATGATTAGCCGTGTCCCCGGTTATGGACATCTTGAGTATCTGGTACTTGAATTATTGATTTGATCTCATCACTCTAAATTAATTTGTTGGGTTTAATTATTACTTTTAATTGGGATTGAGATGGGGATTTACCTTCTCAATGTTTAACAACTACCATGATAGTTAAATAAAACATATTCCTTTGATGTAGGGAAAAATTGGCTTTTCGCAAAACAATATAACCCTAGAGCTTTCCACCAGCCATATATGCATGTAGTGATAGCAATTATCTGTTCCTTGCTCTATTGTGTTATATTGCCAGCATATTCCATGTGCTGACCCGTTTCGGGCTACAACATATCATGTTGTAGACTTTTCAGACGAAGAGTAAGGTGCGCTAGGTCATTGTCATGCACTCAGCTATGCCGTTGGAGTTGATGGACTCACTTTATCTTCTAAGCCTTCCGCTGTTATCTTATATAGATGGCCTTAAGCCATATTTATTGTAATAAGTTCTCTTTTGAGACATTCGATGTAATAAGTGTGTGATTGCACTCTGTTATAAATCCTTCGAGTACTGTGTGTGTCAGCATTACCGATCCAGGGATGACACTTGAACACAGAGATTTGACCATCTGAGGTCGGATCGCTACATGATTGGAACTCTAGCAAGCATCCGCAACTACTAAAGATCATTAAGATAAAACCTAACAGGACAAATGCATTTTTGCCCCTAGTTGGAACCTACCCACGGGTTTTCCCCTTACTTTTGACCTTGCTCAATTTTGCCCTTAGATTTGGCTCCGAGGTCGCCCGAATGCCCTTTGACCGTTTGACCAATACTTTGAAAATTCGTAACAAATTCATATGAACTCAGAAAGATGCAAATAAGATATCAAAATGTTCAGATAAACATTACCTTTATGTGCATGTCATTTGCATTTAGGAAAAAAGTATCATTTAAACTACTCAAGGTTATTAATGTTATTAACATTATTAAAAATAAAAGGCATAAAATATTACTTTTTCAAGAATAAAAATTACATGCAAATGTAGGTGATGTTTTCTGAACATCCTAATATCTTATTCGCATTTTTCCGAGTTATCACCTTGTGATGAAGTTTCAAAATAATGGTCAAAGTTGTTTGAACATTCATAACAAGTTGATATGAACTAAAAAAATTCAAATAAGATATCAGGATGTTCAGAAAACATCACCTACATTTGCATGTAATTTTTATTCATGAAAAGTATATTGTTTATACTTTTTTATTTTTAATTATGTTAATAACATTAATAACCTCGGGTAGTTTAAACTGTGCTTTTGTCCTAAAGGCAAATGACATGCACATAAAGGTAATGTTTATCTGAACATTTTGATATCTTATTTGCATTTTTCTGAGTTCATATGAATTTTCAAAGTATTGGTCAAACGGTCAAAGGGTATTCGGGCGACCTCGGGGGAAAATCTAAGGGCAAAACTGAGTAGAGTCGAAAAGTAAGGGCAAAACCCATGGGTAGGATCCAACTAGGGGCAAAAATGCAATTGTCCCAAACCAAACCATAGCATTAAAGTATCAAGTCCTATTTACTCCCATACGCAAACAACCTACTTACTCGGGTCTGTGCTTCTGTCACTCACGCCACCCACCGTAAGCGAACCATGAACATATTGCAAACCCTACAGTGGGGACCCCTCACGCTTGTGAGACACGAAGAGCACCATAGGACAGGACCAATAATAAAACATACAACTCAAACCAATCAAGATCATCAATCAACCCATAGGACAAAATGGATCTACTCAAACATCATAGGATAGCCATACATCATTGGGAAATAATATATAGCGTTCAGCACCATGGTTAAGTAGATATTACAGCGGGTAAAAGAGAGGTTACACCGCTGCATAGAGGGCGAGAGAGTTGGTGATGACGGCGGCGAAGTTCTTGGTGTAGACTGCCGTGATGATGATGGCCCCGGTGGCGTTCCAACGCCACCGGGAGAGAGGGGGAGAGAGACCCCCTCCTTCTTCTTCTTCCTTGACCTCCCCCCTAGATGGGAGGAGGGTTTCCCCTATGGTCCTTGGCCTCCATGGCAGCGGAGGGGCGGGAACCCCTCCGAGATTGGATCTATCTCTCTGTTTCTCTTCAATTTCGCGTCCCTGTTTTCTGTCCTTTCACCATTTCTTAAATTCCTGGAGATCCATAACTCCGATTGGGCTGAAATCTTAACACGAATTTTATTCGGATATAAGCTTCCTTGCGACCGAAGGACACCTCCAAACAACCTTCGGGGTGGCCACAACCCTGCCAGGTGTGCCCTGGGTAGGGGGCGCGCCCCTAGGGCTTGTGGTCCCCTCGGGCATCGTCTCGTGTTGATTCCGCTTCCCAAAAATCACATATATTCCAAAAAAATCTCCGTAAATTTTTATCACGTGTGGACTTCATTTGATATGGATTTTCGATGAAACAAAAACATGCAACAAATAGGAACTGGCACTAGGCACTGGATCAATATGTTAGTCCCAAAAATAATATAAATAGTTGCCAAAAGTATGTGAAAGTTGTAGAATATTAGCATGAAACAATCAAAAATTATAGATACGACAGAGACGTATCAATTACCAACGCGCATGCTTCTTTTAATTAGAATGTGTGCCCGTCTAGCGCACACACCTTGATCTGTCTAACTGTTTCTATTTGTCAGTTCATCCATGTGAAGTGTATGCCGTCAATCGCAGACACCTTGATCTGGCTGACCATTTTTGTTGTGTTGCCTAATCGCATACAGTTCATCCGAGTGAACTCTATGCCGTCAATCGCACACACACCTTGATCTACCCGACCGTTTCTGTTGTGTTGCCTAATCGCAAATAGTTCATCCGATTGAACGGTATGCCATACATCGCACACACCTTCATCTGGCTGCCCGTTTCTGTTGTTAAGCTCATCGCAAACAGTTCATTCGAGTAAACCGTATGCCACGCATCGCACACGCAACTATAATCTGAACCGTACTTGATGTCTCCGCCGTCGCAAATGTATCACATCATTTTTAACGGTTTTATTACATCACCATTTTTGATTAATGCATCGCACACAGTTCCATCGAAGGGTCTCTGATTGTAGTGTCGTGTTAGCAGCATCCTGCAGTAGACGTTGTCTTAACCGGCCTTCAGCTTCTACCTCCCCCGCCATCGGTCGGGGAGTGTTTCCTACTATGTAATCCGAGATCATCAGAAAATCACTTCGGAGAACCAGGCAATCCGGCCATTTGGTGCAAACAGACAAAACACGCTCGGGGAGTTATGCTATATTATTGTTTAACATAGGAAACGTCTTCCAAAGAAAATAGTTCCTCCATGGGTTCCTTTCCTCGGTTTGTCATGTTAACCATGGACGTATAACTGAATACCCGAAATATATAGGTAATGGTTACTTCGGGAAAATAAGCCCGGAATTTGGTGATAATACCAATTATTTTCACTTCCCTCGTGGCCGACCAATTATATTCTTAAGAACGCTAGCTTTCGGCTTCACCCGTCTGAGGTATGTACCCGGGTAATTCAGACGTAACAAGTGTAGAGGTGCTCCCTTTACTCCCTAGCCAAACAATTGGGAACGTAGGGGGTAAGCATAGGAGCAAGGCAACCCAGCTTGGCCAAATGTTAAGTCAAATTGGTGCATATAGTGGCTTTAAAACGATACTGGAAGGGTGCAAACATGACAAAGATTAATGAGTGCACAGTGGATGTATTTATCGGCTTCGTAAAAGAAGCCCCCAGGTATAACCGTGTGGTACATTTGAAGATGTTTGCCGAGAAAAACTTAATGTAGCTCAGCTTAACCGAACACAACCTCAGAAATACTAACCAAATAAGAAAGGAAAATATAAATCCAAGAAAGAAAGACTAAAAAGGGTGATGACACCGGTCTAGCCGTAGAAGCGCTGAAGCCGAGCTGCGTTCCATGGGTTTGGTTCGAGGCGATTATCCGTTGGGTCGCGGAGACGATACGCTCCCCCTGCGAGCACTTGATCAATTATGAAGGGACCCTCCCATTTGGGTGAGAGTTTATTCTTCTGCTTCTCTGGGAGGTGTAGGACGAGTTCGCCCATGTTATATGCCTTCGCCTGAACTTCCCTACTCTGGTAGCATCGGGCATGCTGCTGGTAAAAAGTAGAGCGAGCCCGAGTTATGTCGCGCTCTTCTTCCAAGGCGTCCAGGTCATCTTGCCAATCCAGCTCGGCCTCCTTTTCTTCATACATGCGCACTCTAGGTGCGTCATGGATAAGGTCACTGGGGAGGACCGCCTCTGCCCCGTACACCATAAAAAATGGTGTGTAGCCCGTGGATCAATTAGGAGTAGTGTGCAGACCCCATAATACGGAGTCGAGCTCCTCCACCCAGTGGCAGTCGAACTCTTACAAGGAATGGACCAGGCGGGGCTTAATGCCGCTCAAGATTAGTCCATTGGCTCGCTCGACATGTCCATTGGACTATGGGTGATATACAGAGGCACAGTCAAGCTTAATGCCCAATTTAGCGCACCAATCCTTTACTTCCTGGGCAGTGAAAGTGGGTCCATTGTCCGTTATTATACTATGGGGAACACCATAATGGTGAACCACGCCGGATATAAAGTCGATGACCAGCCCTGACTTGGCTGAAGTTACAGGCTTCGCTTCAATCCATTTTGCGAATTTGTGGACCATAACGAGTAGATACTTCTTTTTCTTGGTCGCCCCTTTAAGTGGTCCGACCATGTCCAGCCCCCAGACCGCAAAGGGCCAGGTGTATAGTCCGAAGAGCCGTGGGGGCATGTAACTTTGATTTGCAAAGAGTTGGCATCCAACGCAATGTTGGACCAGTGTGAGGGCATCAGTGCGAGCAGTGGGCCAAAAGAACCCAGCTCGAATTGCTGACCAGGGCCCGAGCTACTGCGTGGTAACCACCCATGCCAGCATGTATTTCGGCCAAGAGCTGCCTCCCCTCCTCTTCGGATATACATCTTTGGAGGACTCCGGTGGTGCTTTTCTTGTATAGTTCACCCTCGTGGACCTTATTGGCTTTAGATTGCCGGATTATGCGCCTTGCCTCGGTCTGGTCATCGGGTAGCTCTTGGCGGAGGAGATAGGCGAGGAAGGGCTTGGTCCATGGCACGGTTACTGCCATAACTTCGTGGGTCGAAGACGTTTCTTTGAGTGCAGAGCCCCCAATAATTCCTTCGTCTGGTTCGGTGATTGAAGGGATAGTATTTCCTAAATCCTTGGCATCAGCGTCCCTGTCGTCATCTTGCCACACCACGGACGGCTTGAAAATCCGTTCCAAGGTGTTCTGGGGAACAGGGTCGTGCTTAGCGCCCATTCGTGCAAGGACATCGGCAGCTTGATTGCTGTCTCTGGAGACATGATGAAATTCCAGCCCCTCAAACCAGGCGGATATTTTTAGGATGACATTACGATATGCTGTCATTTTTGGGTCTTTTGCGTCGAATTCACCGTTGACTTGAGAGATGGTGAGATTAGAGTCTCCACGCACCTCGAGCCGCTGTACACCCATTGACACTGCCATCCGAAGTCCATGCAATAGAGCCTCGTATTCAGCTGTGTTGTTTGGCTCGGTGTACGGAATCTGTAGTACATACCAGATATTATCGCCGGTGGGAGATGTGAGAATAACCCCAGCCCCCAGTCCGGCAAGCATTTTGGAGCCATCAAAGTACATCGTCCAATACGAGTACATACTGTACTCCCTAGGGAGCTCGGCTTCCGTCCATTCAGCCACAAAATCCGCCAACACCTGAGATTTAATAGCTCGGCGTGGTCGGTATATGATTTCGAAAGGGAGGAGCTCAATTGCCCATTTGGCTATGCGGCCTGTGGCATCCCTGTTGTTAATTATATCATTCAGTGGTACTTCGGATGACACCGTAATCGAACACTCTTGAAAATAGTGTCGGAGCTTTTCGGGATGACATGAAAACTGCATAGGCTATCTTTTGGTAATGTGGATACCTTGTTTTACACAGGGTGAGCACCTCGAATACATAGTAGACTGGCTTTTGCACTGGGAGCTTGTGACCCTCTGCCTCTCGTTCAACGACGAGAACTGCACTGACCACCTAGTTTGTGGCCGAGATGTATAGTAGCATTGGCTCACCAAAGCTGGGTGCTGCTAAGATGGGATTGCTAGCCAATAACATTTTAATTTCCTCTAATGCATCTGCTGCCTCGTCAGTCCATACGAAGTTTTTGGTCCGTTTAAGCAGCCTGTAGAGTGGTAAGGCCTTTTCATCGAGGCGTGAAATAAAACGGCTTAGGGTCGCTACACAGCCGACCAATTTTTGGACATGTTTCAGTTCGGTAGGAACCGCTAGGTGGGAGAGGGCTTGGATTTTGGCCGGATTAGCCTCTATTCCTCTATGGGATACAATAAATACGAGCAGCTTGCGTGCGGGAACTCCGAAGACACATTTGTCCAGATTGAGCCGTATATCGTAAGCCCGCAGACTGTCGAAGGTTTGGCGGAGGTCGTCCCCCAGCTGACTGACGTGCTTGGTCTTGATGACCATATCGTCCACGTATGCCTCGACTGTTTTGTCAATTTGCTTTTCCAGGCATGCCTGGATCATGCGCTGGTATGTAGCCCCTACGTTTTTTAATCTGAAGGGCATTGTGTTGAACCAGAATGGCCCATAGGGGGTGATGAAGGCTATGGCCGCTTGGTCGGACTCCTTCATTTTAATTTGATGGTATCCAGAGTAGGCATCGAGGAAATACAGTGAGTCGTGTCCAGTGGTGGCGTCAATAATCTGGTCTATGCACGGCAGGGGAAAAGGATCCTTGGGGCAGGCTTTATTTAGGTCCTTGAAATCGACACACACCGGCCAGGTTTTGTCTTTCTTAGGCACCATGACCAGATTAGCCAGCCACTCAGGATGTTTGATTTCTCGGATGAATCCGGCTTTGAGCAATTTTGCTAGTTCTTCGCACATGGCGTGACGCTTGGGTTTAGAGAATCAGCATAGCGCCTGTTTGACTGGCTTGAAGCCTTTAATTATGTTCAGGCTATGCTCGGCTAGGTTTCATGGGATCGCAGGCATATCTGAAGGGTGCCAGGCAAAGATGTACCAGTTTTCGCATAAAAATTCACGCAATGCTTCATTAACCACGGGTCCAGCTGAGCTCCAATGGACGCTGTCTTGTTAGGGTCTGTCGGATGCACTTGAAACTTGACGATTTCGTCTGGTGGTTTGAAAGATGTAGATTTGGGCCTTTTGCCGAGGATTACATCATCCTTATCCACCATTGAATGGAGTGTGGTTAGTTCCTCCGCTGTGAGGGCCTTGGATAGTGCTTCGAGGGCGAGGTATGCTGTTTTGTTCTCGACCTGAAGAGCTTTGTCCGGATGACTTGTTACTATGATCATGCAGTTGGGCCCTGGCATCTTGAGTTTCATATACCCGTAATGTGGTATAGCATGGAATCGTGCGAATGCGTCACGCCCCAATAAGGCATGGTAGCTGATACGTCTCCATCGTATCTATAATTTTTGATTGTTTCATGCCAATATTCTACAACTTTTATATACTTTTGGTAACATTTTATATTATTTTTGGACTAACATATTGATCCAGTGCCTAGTGTCAGTTCCTGTTTGTTGCATGTTTTTTTGTTTAGCAGAATATCCATATCAAACGAATTCCAAATGCGATGAAAATTTACAGAGATTTATTTTGGAATAAATGTGAATTTTTTGAAGAAGAATCAATGCAAGACGTTGCTCGAGGGGCACACTAGGCATCAGGGCACGCCATGGTACCTATTGAGCTCCTCATAAGGCGGTTGCTTCCCTTCTTTCGCCGCAAGAAAGATAATTTATGGATAAAAATCCCCTCAAAATTTCATCCCAATTGGAGTTACTAATCTCCAGTAATTTAAGAAATAGTGAAGGGCCAGAAAACAGGAACGTGAAACAGAAGAGAACAGAGAGAGAGAGAGAGAGAGAGAGAGAGAGAGAGATCCAATCTCGGAGGGGCTTCTGGCCCTCCGCTGCGATGGCGGCCATGGACCAGAGGGGGAACTCTCCTCCCATCTAGGGGGGAAGGCCAAGGAATAATAAGAAGGAGGGGGCTCTCTCCCCCTCTCTCCCGGTGGCGCCGGAACGTCGCCGGGGCAATCATCGTGACGGCGATCTACACCAACAACTTCGCCGCCATCACCACCAACTCTCTCCCCCTCTACACAGCAGTGTAACACCTCTTCTCCCCGCTGTAATCTCTACTTAAACATGGTGCTTTATGCCACATTTATTATCCAATGATGTGTTGCCATCCTATGATGTTTGAGTAGATTCATTTTGTCTTATGGGTTAATTGATGATCGTGATTGGTTTGAGCTGTATGTTTTATTTTTAGTGATGTCCTATGGTGCCCTCCGTGTCGCGCAAGCGTGTGGGATTCCCGCTATAGGGTTTTGCAAAATGTTCATGATTTTCTTATGGTGGGTGGCGTGAGTGACTGAAACACATACCCGAGTAAGTGGGTTGTTGCGTATGGGATAAAGAGGACTTGATACTTAATGCTATGGTTGGATTTTACCTTAATGATCTTTGGTAGTTGCGGATGCTTGCTAGATTTCCAATCATAAGTGCATATGATCCAAGTACAGAAAGTATGTTAGCTCATGCCTCTCCCTCATATAAAATTGCAATAATGATTACCGATCTAGTTATCGATTGCCTAGGGACAAATAACTTTCTTGTGTGACAAAAACCTTTCTACTAAACAACTAACTTTTATTATCTTGCAAATTACTCCTAGTTTTATTTCTGCTAAGTACATCTAGTTTTATCCTTGCAAAACTTATCATATCACCTACA
The DNA here is from genome assembly GCA_011799875.1 of Thinopyrum elongatum. Taxonomy (NCBI): domain Eukaryota; kingdom Viridiplantae; phylum Streptophyta; class Magnoliopsida; order Poales; family Poaceae; genus Thinopyrum; species Thinopyrum elongatum. The sequence continues at coordinate 488,704,180 of CM022303.1, read as the reverse complement.
AAATAGTTTCATACTTGTTCTAGGTAAAGCAAACGTTAAGTGTGCATAGAGTTGTATCGGTGGTCTATAGAACTTGTAGGGAATATAAATCCTACCTTTAGCTCCTCATTGGGTTCGACACTCTTATTTATCGAAAAAGGCTACAAATGATGCCCTATACTTGTTGGTTATCAAGACCTTTTTCTGGCGCCATTACCGGGGAGCAATAGCGTGAGGTGAATATTCTCGTGTGTGTTTGTTTGCTTTATCACCGAGTAGTTTTTATTTTGTGCTCTTGTTTTCTATCTTTAGTTATGGGTAGGAAACATAAAATACCAAAAAATTAGTTGTACCTGCTAAACAAATGGTTGAAGAACCACCCAAAATCTATCATACTGTTGAAGCTTTCTACTTGGATCATCTTCGATCCCTATGTGCTCGTGCTGAAAACCCAACTAGCTTAGTTGAGGGAAAATCATTAGATGAGCATGCTTATTTTGTGTGACACAACTTATCTCAAAAAGGGAAACTTTTATAGCATCATATTAATACTATGCATTGGTATGCTTGGAATTTATGTGAAATATATGATTTTACTTGTTGTTCTAAAGACCCTAAGAAACACCTTCCCTACCAATGTGAGTTTAGTGATAATGGAATCGTATCATCTTATGCTAAAGTTGTTTATAATTACTATGATATTGAACAAATTGAAGAATTTGTTGCTTTTAAGGGTGCTTATGAAATTGCTTCTTTGATTGAAAAGTATGATGCTACTCTATACAAATCTGAAAATTGCCTATGTTAAACCATATATTGAGGATCCTCCGCTGTCCAGGAAGAGAATAATATTTTGCAGGAATCTATGGAAGAAGAAATTGCTGAAACTGTGAGCTCATTAGATGAAAAAGATGATGAGGAGAGCGAAGAACAAAAGGAGGAAGAGCGGATTAGCTACCCATTCCCACCTTCTAATGAGAGTAACTCTTCAACTCATACATTATTTAATTTCCCTTCGTGATTACCGAAGGATGAATGCTATGATAATCGCCATGATCCTGTTGATTCATTTGAAATATCCCTTTTTGATGAAATTGATGCTTGCTATGCTTGTGGCCATGATGCCAATATGAATGATGTTTATGGAGATGAACTTGCTATATTCCTTACGTTAAACATGAAATTGTTGCTATTGCACCCAAACATGATAGTCCTATTATCTTTTTGAATTCTCCAAACTACACTATATCGTAGAAGTTTGCTCTTATTAAGGATTATATTGATGGGTTGCGTTTTACCACTACACATGATGATTTGAATGAATATAACATGCATGTGTTTGCTGCTCCTACTTGCAATTATTATGAAAGAGGAACTACATCTCCGCCTCTCTATGTTTCCAATACAATAAAATTGCAAGAAACTATTTATACTATGCATTGGCATTTACTTGATATGCATGAATTGTTCTTTTATGACATGTCGATGCATAGGAAGAGAGTTAGGCTCCGTTGTTATGTGTTATATGTTAGTTTGTTCTCACTACTAAAATACAAATCATCCTTAATTAAAATTGGCTTTGATATACCTTAAGATCTAGGTGGATCAGTTACTTGAGCACTTTATGCCTAGCTTAATTGCTTTAAAGAAAGCACTGCCAGGGAGACAATCTGGAAGTTTTAGAGAGTCATTTTATTCTATTGTGTGCTTTAAAAAGGTTTAGAAACAAAAAAACATAGGGGGGAATTCCTTGAACTTTGTTCATGCCCATGGAAAATTTGTGAATCTTGAATTACAAAAACTTTTCAACAAAAATAATTATCCCCTAGTACAAATCCATTGTATTATAAAAATAATGTGCCAAGATTTGCCTTTAGGATGTTTAGATTGCTTGTTTGGTATGTGTGGTGCAAAAACAGGAACTTTGGTTGTAGTGCGTGAATTTACATTTTTTACTGGAGTGTCAAAAGTTTCTGAAATGTTTACACAGTACTGCTATACAAATTGTTTATGTATTCCTATTTTTTTCAGAATTTTTGGAGTTACATAAGTATAGTCAATATTCAGATTACTATAGACTGTTCTATTTTTGACAGATTCTATTTTTGATGCATTGTTTTGCTTGTTTTGATGGGACTATGGATTGTATCGGGTGGTATAAGCCATGGAGAAGTTACAATACAGTAGGTATAATGCAAAAATAAAATATGAATGGGTTTGTAACAGTACTTAAAGTAGTGATTTGTTTTATTATGCTAACGTATCTCACGGAGGTTTTGTTAAGTCTTGTGTGGATGAAGTGTTCGAAGATCGAGGAGGTCTCGATATGAGGAGAAGGAGGAGAGGCAAAAGTTCAAGCTTGGGGATGCCTAAGGCACCCCAAGTAAATATTCAAGGAGACTCAAGCATCTAAGCTTGGGGATGCCCCGGAAGGCATTGATGACCCACAAGTGTAGGGGATCAATCATAGTCCTTTCGATAAGTAAGAGTGTCAAACCCAACAAGGAGCAGAAGGAAATGACAAGTGGTTTTCAGCAAGGTATTTTCTGCAAGCACTGAAATATTCAGTAACAGGTAGTTTGATAGCAAGATAATTTGTAACGAGCAATTAACGATAACGGTAAATAAAGTGCAGCAAGGCATCCCAATCCTATTGTGGCAAAGGACGGGCCAAAATGGTCTCTTATGATAATCAAAGCGTTCTTGAAGGTGCACGGGAATTTCACCATGTCACTTTGATCATGTTGGCTTGATTCATGTTCGCTACTTTGATAGTTTGATATGTGGGTGGACCGGTGCTTAGGTGTTGTTCTTACTTGAACAAACCTCCTACTTATGATTAACCCCCTTGCAAGCATCCGCAACTACGAGAAAAGTACTAAGATAAAATCTAACCATAGCATTAAACTTTTGGATCCAAATCGGTCCCTTACGAAGTAGCGCATAAACTAGGGTTTAAGTTTCTGTCACTCTAGCAACCCATCATCTAATAACTACTCCGCAATGCATTCCCTTAGGCCCAAATATGGTGAAGTTCAATGTAGTCGACGTTCACATGACACCACTAAGGGAATCACAACATACATATCATCAAAATATCGAACACATATCAAGTTCACATGACTACTTGCAACATGACTTCTCCCGTGACCTCAAGAACAAAAGTAACTACTCACAAATGATAATCATGCTCAAGATCAAAGGGGTATTAAATAGCATAATGGATCTGAACATATAATCTTCCACCAAATAAACCATATAGTAATCAACTACAAGATGTAATCAACACTACTAGTCACCCACAGGTACCAATATGAGGTTCCGGTACAAAGATTGAACACAAGAGATGAACTAGGGTTTGAGAGGAGATGGTGTTGTTGAAGATGTTGACGGATATTGCCCTCCCAAATATGAGAGAGTTGTTGGTGATGACGATGGCGATGATTTCCCCCTCCGGGAGGGAAGTTCCCCCGGCGGGATCGCTCCACCGGAGGGCAAAAGTGCTCCTGCCCAAGTTCCGCCTCGAGACGGCGGCGCTTTGTCCTGAAAGTCCCCTCCTAATTTTTTCTAGGTCAAAATGACCTATATACCAGAAGATGGGCACCGAAGGTGGGCTGGGCTGAGCACAACCCACCAGCGCGTGCCTGGGGGGCCTGGCGTGCCCTAGTGTGTATTCTCACCAGGTGGCCCCCCTCTGGGACTTATTTGCTCCAGTATTTTTTATATATTCCAAAATAATTCTCCGTAAATTTTCAGCTCATTTGGAGATGTGCAGAATAGGTAACTCTGACGTAGCTTTTTCAGGCCCAGAATTCCAGCTGCCGGCATTCTCCCTCTTTGTGCAAACCTTGCATATTATGAGCGAAAAGGCATTGGAATTACTCCATAAAACATTATTATGCATAAAAACATTATAAATAACAGTAGGAAAACATGATGCAAAATGGACGTATCAACTCCCAAAGCTTAGACCTCGCTTGTCCTCAAGCGAAAAACCAAAATCGAAAAACATGCCCACATGCTTAGAGAGAGAGGTGTCGATAAAAACAAAATAGGGACAAAGAAGCATCATGCTTATTATTATAACAGCAAAGAACTTTAACATAAAACTTTATCACACAACTTTTATCATATAACTTCTTATGAACAAGTAACAATTCATCACAACATTGATGTATAAAGCATAAACCTTATTGAAAACCAACAAACTATGTTCTCAGTCAACTTTGTAACTACAATTCATCATATTTTCAGGAAGGGTCATGTGTCGGAGCCTTTAGGCAAGTTGATACGTCCATTTTGCATCATGCTTTTATATCAATATTTATAGCATTATGGGCTGTTGTTACACATTATATCACAATACTTATGCCTTTTTTCTCTTATTTTACAAGGTTTACATGAAGAGGGAGAATGCCGGCAGCTAGAATTCTGGGCTGGAAAAGGAGCAAATATTAGAGACCTATTCTGCACAAGTCCAAAAGTCCTGAAACTTCACGGAGAGTCATTTTGGAATATATAAAAAATATTGGGCAAAGAAAGCACCAGAGGGGGGCCACCAGCCATCCACAAGGGTGGGGGGCGCGCCCTACCCCCTGGGCACGCCCCCTGCCTTGTGGGCCACCTGGCAGGCCCCCGATACCCATCTTCTGCTATATGGTGTGTTTTAACCTGGAAAAAATCAAAAGGAAGCTTTCGGGACGAAGCGCCGCCGTCTCTAGGTAGAACTTGGGCGGAACCAATCTAGGGCTCCGGAGGAGCTGTTCTGCCAGGGAAACTTCCCTTCGGTAGGGGGAAATCGAAGCCATCGTCATCACCAACGATCCTCTCATTGAGAGGGGGTCAATCTCCATCAACATCTTCACCAGCATCATCTCCTCTCAATCCCTAGTTCATCTCTCGTATCCGATCTTTGTCTCAAAACCTCAGATTGGTACCTGTGGGTTGCTAGAAGTGTTGATTACTCCTTGTAGTTGATGCTAGTTGGTTTATTCGGTGGAAGATCATATGTTCAGATCCTTAATGATAATTAATACTCCTATGATTTTGAACATGAATATGCTTTGTGAGTAGTTACGTTTGTTCCTGAGGACATGGGAGAAGTCTTGTTATAAGTAACCATGTGAATTTGGTATTCGTTCGATATTTTGATGAGATGTATGTTGTCTTTCCTCTAGTGGTGTTATGTGAACGTCGACTACATGAAACTTCACCATGATTTGGGCCTAGGGGAAGGCATTGGGAAGTAATAAGTAGATGATGGGTTGCTAGAGTGACAGAAGCTTAAACCCTAGTTTATGCGTTGCTTCGCAAGGGGCTGATTTGGATCCATATGTTTCATGCTATGGTTAGATTTATCTTAATTCTTCTTTCGTAGTTGCGGATGCTTGCGAGAGGGGTTAATCATAAGTGGGAGGCTTGTCCAAGGAAGGGCATCACCCAAGCACCGGTCCACCCACATATCAAATTATCAAAGTAACGAACGCAAATCATATGAGCATGATGAAAACTAACTTGACAATAATTCCCATGTGTCCTCGGGAGTGCTTTGCTTTATATAGGAGTTCATCCAGGCTTGTCCTTTGCTACAAAAAGGATTGGGCCACCTTGCTGCACCTTAGTTACTTTTGTTACTTGTTACTCGTTACGAATTATCTTATCATACAACTATCTATTACCGATAACTTCAGTGCTTGCAGAGAATACCTTGCTGAAAACCGCTTGTCATTTCCTTCTTCTCCTCGTTGGGTTTGACACTCTTACTTATTGAAAGGACTACGATAGATCCCCTATACTTGTGGGTCATCAAGACTCTTTTCTGGCGCCGTTGCCGGGGAGTGAAGCACCTTTGGTAAGTGGAATTTGGTAAGGAAACATTTATATAGTGTGCTGAAATTTACTGTCACTTGTCACTATGGAAAATAATCCTTTGAGGGGCTTGTTCGGGGTATATTCACCTCGACTGGAAGAGCAAAGAGTTGCTCCTCAACCTACTGCACCTACTAAAAATATTTATTATAAAATTCCTTCAGGTATGATAGAGAAACTGCTAGCTAATCCTTATGCAGGAGACGAAACATTACATCCTCATATGCACCTAATCTATGTGGATGAAGTTTGTGGATTATTTAAGCTTGCAGGTTTGCCCAAGGATGATGTCAAGAGGAAGGTCTTCCCTTTATCTTTGAAGGGAAAGGCATTGACATGGTATAGGCTATGTGATGATATTGGATCCTGGAACTACAACCGATTGAAATTGGAATTTCATCAAAAGTTTTATCCTATGCATCTGGTTCATCGTGATCGGAACTATATATATAATTTTTGGCCTCGTGAAGGAGAAAGTATCACTCAAGCTTGGGGGAGGCTTAAGTCAATGTTATATTCAGGCCCCAATCATGAGCTCTCAAGAGAAATTATTATTCATAATTTTTATGCTCGGCTTTCTTGTAATGATCAATCCATGCTCGATACTTCTTGTACTGGTTCTTTTATGAAGAAGGATATTGAATTCAAATGGGATTTATTGGAAAGAATTAAATGCAACTATGAAGATTGGGAACTCGACGAAGGTAAGGAGTCGGGTATAAACCTTAAGTTTGATTGTGTTAAATCTTTCATGGATACCGATGTTTTTCGTGATTTTAGCACTAAATATGGACTTGACTCAGAGATAGTAGCTTCTTTCTGTGAATCTTTTGCTACTCATGTTGATCTCCCTAAGGATAAGTGGTTTAAATATCATCCTCCCATTGAAATGAAAGTAGTAGAACCTATTAAAGTTGAAGAAGAAACTATTACTTATAATGTTGATCCTATTGTTCCTACTGCTTATATTGAGAAACCATCTTTTCCTGTTAGAATAAAGGATCATGCTAAAGCTTCAACTGTGGTTCGTAAGAGTTATACTAGAACACCTACACCCTCTGAGCAAATTAAAGTTGAACCTAGTATTGCTTTGGTTAAAGATCTCTTGGTTGATAATATTGATGGGCATGTTATTTATTTCTATGATGAAGCTGCTAGGATTGCTAAACCAGATATTAAAGATAAACATAGACCCGTTGTTGTCATGCCTATTGTTTCTGTTAAAATAGGAGATCACTGTTATCATGGCTTATGTGATGTGGGTGCTAGTGTGAGTGCAATTCCTTATACCTTATACCAAGAAATTATGAATGATATTGCACCTACTAAGATAGAAGATATTGATGTTACTATTAAGCTTGCCAATAGAGATACTATATCACCAATTGGGATTGTTAGAGATGTTGAAGCCTTGTGTGGGAAAATAAAATACCCTACTGATTTTCTTGTTCTTGGTTCCCCACAAGATGATTTTTGTCCAATTATATTTGGTAGACCTTTCTTGAACACTGTTAATGCTAAGATAGATTGCAAAAAGGATATTGTTACTGTCGGCTTTGGGGATGTGTCTCATGATTTTAGTTTCTCTAAGTTTCGTAGACAACCCCATGATAAAGAATTGCCTAGTAAGGATGAAATTATTGGTCTTGCTTCTATTGCCGTGCCTCCTACTAATCCTTTAGAACAATATTTGCTAGACCATGAAAATGATATGTTTATGAATGAAAGAAGGGAAATAGATGAAATATTCTTTAATCAAGGGCCTATTTTGAAACACAATTTGCCTGTTGAAATCCTTGGGGATCCTCCTCCACCCAAGGGTGATCCCGTGTTTGAGCTTAAGCAATTACCTGATACTCTGAAATATGCTTATCTCGATGAAAAGAAGATATATCCTGTTATTATTAGTGCTAACCTTTCAGAGCATGAAGAAAAGAAATTATTGAAAACTCTGAGGAAGCACCGTGCAGCTATTGGATATACTCTTGATGATCTTAAGGGCATTAGTCCCACTCTATGTCAGCACAAAATTAATATGGAGCCTGATGCTAAACCAGTTGTTGATCACCAACGAAGGCTGAATCCTAAGATGAAGGAAGTGGTAAGAAATGAAATACTAAAGCTTCTGGAGGTAGGTATAATTTATCCTATTGCTGATAGTAGATGGGTAAGTCATGTTCATTGTGTCCCTAAGAAGGGAGGTATTACTGTTGTTCCTAATGATAAGAATGAATTGATTACACAAAGAATTGTTATAGGTTATAGAATGGTAATTGATTTTCGTAAATTAAACAAAGCTACTAGAAAAGATCATTACCCTCTACCTTTTATTGATCAAATGCTAGAAAGATTATCCAAACATACACATTTTTGCTTTCTAGATGGTTACTCTGGTTTTTCTCAAATACCTGTGTCAAAAGAGGATCAAGAAAAGACCACTTTTACTTGCCCTTTCGATACTTCTGCTTATAGACGTATGCCTTTTGGTTTATGCAATGCACCTGCTACCTTTCAAAGATGTATGGCTACTATATTCTCTGACTTTTGTGAAAAGATTGTTGAGGTTTTCATGGATGATTTCTCCGTTTACGGAACTTCTTTTGATGATTGCTTAAGCAACCTTGATCAAGTTCTGCAGAGATGTGAAGAAACTAATCTTGTTTTGAATTGGGAGAAGTGCCACTTTATGGTTAATGAAGGTATTGTCTTGGGGCATAAAATTTCTGAAAGAGGTATTGAAGTTGATAACGCTAAAGTAGATGCTATTGAAAAGATGTCGTGTCCTAAAGATATCAAAGGTATAAGAAGCTTCCTTGGTCATGCTGGTTTCTATAGGAGGCTTATTAAAGACTTCTCTAAAATTTCTAGGCCTCTCACTAATCTCTTGCAAAAAGATGTTCCTTTTGTTTTTGATGATGATTGTGTAGAAGCATTTGAAATACTTAAGAAAGCCTTGATTTCTGCACCTATTGTTCAACCACCTGATTGGAATTTACCCTTTCAAATTATGTGTAATGCTAGTGATTATGCTGTTGGTGCTGTTCTAGGGCAAAGAGTTGATAAGAAATTGAATGTTATTCATTATGCTAGTAAAACTCTAGACAGTGCCCAGAGAAATTATGCTACTACTGAAAAAGAATTTCTAGCAGTTGTATTTTCCTGTGATAAGTTCAGATCTTATATTCTTGATTCCAAAGTAACTGTTCACACTGATCATGCTGCTATTAAATATCTTATGGAAAAGAAAGATGCTAAACCTAGACTTATTAGATGGGTTCTCTTGTTACAAGAATTTGATTTGCATATTATTGACAGAAAGGGAGCTGAGAACCCCGTAGCAGACAACTTGTCTAGGTTAGAAAATGTTCTTGATGACCCACTGCCTATTGATGATAGTTTTCCTAATGAGCAATTAGCTGTCATAAATGCTTCTCGTAATACTCCATGGTATGTTGATTATGCTAATTACATTGTTGCTAAATTTATACCACCTAGTTTCACATACCAGCAAAAGAAAAAGTTTTTCTATGATTTAAGACATTACTTTTGGGATGACCCACACCTTTATAAAGAAGGTGTAGATGGTGTTATTAGACATTGTGTACCTGAGCATGAACAGGAATAGATCCTACGCAACTGCCACTCCGAAGCTTACGGAGGACACCATGCTGGAGATAGAACTGCACACAAGGTTAATCCGGTTTTTATTGGCCTATTCTCTTCAAGGATGCCCGTAAGTTTGTCTTGTCTTGTGATGAATGCCAGAGAATTGGCAATATTAGTAGACGTCAGGAAATGCCTATGAATTATTCACTTGTTATTGAACCATTTGATGTTTGGGGCTTTGATTATATGGGACCTTTTCCTTCCTCTAATGGGTATACACATATTTTAGTTGCTATTGATTACGTTACTAAGTGGGTAGAAGCTATTCCAACTAGTAGAGCGGATCATAACACTTCTATTAAGATGCTTAAAGAAGTTATTTTTCTGAGGTTTGGAGTCCCTAGATATTTAATGACTGATGGTGGTTCACATTTTATTCATGGTGCTTTCCATAAAATGCTTGCTAAATATGATGTTAACCATAGAATTGCATCTCCATATCACCCTCAGTCTAGTGGTCAAGTAGAATTGAGCGATAGAGAGATTAAATTGATTTTGCAAAAGACTGTTAATAGGTCTAGAAAGAATTGGTCTAAGAAACTTGATGATGCATTATGGGCTTATAGAACTGCTTATAAAAACCCTATGGGTATGTCTCCGTATAAAATGGTTTATGGAAAAGCATGTCACTTACCTCTTGAACTAGAACATAAAGCTTATTGGGCTATTAAAGAGCTCAACTATGATTTCAAACTTGCCAGTGAGAAGAGGTTATTTGACATTAGCTCGCTTGATGAATGGAGAACCCAAGCCTATGAGAATGCCAAGTTGTTTAAAGAAAAAGTTAAAAGATGGCATGACAAGAGGATACAAAAGCGTGTGTTTAATGTAGGTGATCATGTTTTGCTATACAACTCTCGTTTAGGATGTTTTGCAGGAAAGATTCTCTCTAAATGGGAAGGTCCTTACATTATCGAGGAGGTCTATCGTTCCGGTGCCATTAAGATCAACAACGTTGAAGGTAGAAATCCAAAGGTGGTAAACGGTCAAAGAATCAAACATTATATCTCAGGTACTCCCATAAATGTTGAGACCAATATAATTAATACCATAACACCGGAGGAGTACATAAGGGATACTTTCCAGAACATTTCAGACTCCGGAAAGGAATAGGTATGTGGTACGGTAAGTAAACCAACTCCAAAACGTTTCCAATGGCAATTTTTTCTCCGTTTTGGAATATTTAAAAAATTAGAAAAATTAAAAGTAGTCCGAAGAGCGCACGAGGCATCCACAAGGGTGGAGGGCACGCCCTACCCCCCTAGGCACGCCCCCCTGCCTTGTGGCCACCTCGTGTGCCCTCCAGACTCCGTTTTCTTGCACAATACTTCTTTTGGTTGGTAAAAATTCATTATATAATCTCCCGAAGGTTTTGACCACCGTTCCACGGCAATATCTCCTGTCTTTGTTTCGAGCTGTTTTTCTGACAGATCCAGATCGCCATGACGTCTCCAAGCGCCCCCAAGGACAAGTTTTTCGAGAAGGTCATCAACCCTTATCTCGCGGAGGTGTTGCAATACACTCAAACCGTTGAGATGCGTGAGGGGGTGCTGCACATCCGCGATGCTGAAGGGCCAAAGAAGACCGGAAGCGTGGAGACAAGGCTCGAAGAAGTGGAGCGGCAAATCTTCAAGTGCCAAGGGATGGTGGAACGCGGACTCAATGCCAACTACATGATGATCCCTGAATTTACTAGTGGTCACAAGCTGGATGCCGAGAACATTGGGGAGTCCATCTTCAAGCTTCATGAGAAAATCGAGCATCTCCAAGCCCAGATCTATGACCTGCAAAACCAAAACTGTGAGTATGAATACAGATTTAAAAGGATGAGTTTGGCTGCAGATTTGAGGATCCCGGAGACTCGTTCATCTTTTTACGATGGTGAACCTATGCCTTGGAAGATGGAGGATAAAATTCTTTCATCATCAACAACTCCATCATCACCACCTCCGAAGAAAGAGTCATAAATACATGGGTATGTGCACTCCCCTTGGCAACTGCCAAGCTTGGGGGAGGTGCCCCGGTATCGTATCACCATCACACCTTTACTTTTATCGTTTTTTTTCTTAGTTCGATCCTTTTGGTTATATCTTGATCTAGTAGAATAAAGTTTTAGTATGATTTAGCTTTGAGTTTTGTTTCGAGATCTATCTATGTAATCGAGTCCGTGAGTTATATATAATAAAGAGTAGTTTTGAGTTGAGGGCTTTGTGTGACGCCCCCGGCTCAATCGTGCACTAATCATACACGCAAATGCACACAATCAAGCCTAAGGACTCACGGGAAGATAACACAACACAACTCTAAAACATAAATAAAGTCATACAAGCTTTATATTACAAGCCAGGGGCCTCGAGGGCTCGAATACATAAGCTCGCATACAAGCGTCAGCGGAAGCATCAGATATCTGAGTACAGATATAAAAGAAAACACAGATAGGCCCTTAGAAGGCAGGGCAAAAGAAAACACTACGATCAAAAGGCGAAGGCCTCCTGCCTGGGACCCTCCGAACCTACTCCTAGTCGTCGGCCAGCTCGTAGTAGTATCCACCATCAGGGTAGTAGTAGCGATCGTCGGCGGGGCAGCTGTCTCAGGGGCTCCGTCATCTGGTTGCATCAAAAGGGTATGGGGAGAAAAAGAAAGCAAAGCAACCGTGACTACTCATCCGAAGTACTCAGCAAGCAAGGATCTACACTACATATGCAACATTATCAAAGAGTGGCTGTATATGTGGACTGGGCTGCAGAAATGCCAGAATAGAGAGGAAAACCTAGTCCTATCGAAGACTAGCATCTTCAGAGGTCTTGCAGCATTAGAAGAGTGTAGATCAGCACAGTATAATGTAGTAGTATTATTAAGTCTCAACCTCACCCAGAGATCCTTTCTCGACTCCCTGCGAGAAAGCAATCCCAGAGCCATATAGTCATCAACCTCCTCCCGAGATCCCTTCTCGACTCCCTGCGAGAAACAATCCCAGAGCCATAGTATCCAATTCTAGTTGTATCGATCGGGATACAACTCCGAGTGTCCGTTACCGAGGATCCAGCTATGCATAGATTAGTTCTTCCCTGCAGGGGTGCACCAACTTACCCACCACGCTCGCTTAACTCCGGCCGGACACACTTTTCTGGGTCATGCCCGGCCTCGGCCAAACGACACACCGCAACCCTACCTAGAGCTTAGCAGAGAGGTCCCCGCCGGTCTACATCCTAAGCGCAAGGGGGTCTTGGCCATCGCCCCTCGCCCTCCGGGTCGTTGTGCACACGGTGAAGCCAGGCACCAACACTACAGGATGGCGCCGGTCCGTCCATGCCGCCATGCTGAACTAGACGTCTGACAAAGCTTTCGGCTGATGCATACGATGCAGAGTACCCATATTTATTCCCGCGTGATGGTTAGTGCTATTGGGCCAGAGGCCCACTCAGATCACATATCCAAACCGTTAGTACCTTTGGGTTGCGGTAACGAGCAGAGACTCACGATCGATGTGACCCCGTCGCCCCGTCTCGAGGACTTACTGCAAGGGCTAAGAATGCCCGGCCGCGCCTCGTATTCATCACTCGGGCACCATACAGGTCAACCCGTCTCCACAACACTCGCCACTTAGGCTCACGCGGGTACCCCTCAGGGTCGACCCGCCTTTCCAAGTAACAGTGTAAAGTCCAGGTATCCATGTGTCCATAACATCAGGGGAATCCGAGGTATCACCCTCGTTGGATTCCTACTCGATGTATCCGTCAAGGTGAACTCGGAGGAATCACCCTCGATGGGTTCACACTTGATGTGTTGCACGACAGCGTCGTTATCGGAAGTGGAGAAGGAGGAATCACCCTCGATGACCATGACCAAATAGCTACTCTACAGAGTTAACATCTAAAGTGCTACACGAGGTATCACCCTCGACACTCGATAGTAACGTTGCAGTGTCGTTACAACTAAGGGGGTGATGTGCGGTGCCGGGGCCTGGTCTTCAATCCCGTCAATCGGGTCTTCTGATAATCCAGCGGGGCAGTCGGGACAAGTGGGGTCACTGATAGGTCTCTACCAAGCCTATACTAAGCAGTTTAGGATATGCAGGTAATTATCAACAGCAGGTTACAATTAACAGGCTATGCATCAGAATAGGTAAAGCAGTAGTAGCAACAATTCTAATGCAAGCATGAGAGAGAAAGAATAGGCGATATCGGTATGCTCAAGGGGGGGTGCTTGCCTGGTTGCTCGGCGGCAAGGGCAAGGTCGTCAACGGTGGCGTTGGGCTCCGGAGCTGCGTCGGTACCGGGAACTGCGTCGGGGTCTAACGAGAGAGAAGAGGGGGAGGAAACAGTATAAATACACAGCAAACAAGTGCAGCACAAAGCATAACATGGCAATACGCGGTGACAGAGGTGATCTAACGCAGTGCCGGGTGATACTGGCGAAGGGGGAATTCATCCGGGAAAGTATTCCCGGTTCCGGACAAATGTCGGACAGGTGACCGAAGGGGAACAGTTCCATGTTTGGATAATTAGGGACATGTGACGGACGAACGGACCACGTAGTCGGATTCGTCTCAAAATTCTGAGCAACTTTCATATATAAATTATTTTCATCGGAGTTACGGTTTAAAAGATATGATTTTCTAAAGTTTTTATTAATTTCTGGAATTTATTTATTTATTTTAAATCAACATTATCCAGAATAGTGTCTGATGACATCAGCATGACATCACCATGACGCCAGCAGGTCAAACCCGGCTGACCAGGGTCAAACCTGACATGTGGGGCCCACATGTCATACACAGTGGGTTTAAACAGAGTTAAAACTAATCTAAATCTACTTAATTAAACTACTGGGCCCACACGTCAGTGTGTAATTAGGTTAAACTAATTAACTTAATCAATCTAATTAATTAACAGGGTGTGGGCCCCATATGTCAGCGACTGGGCCAGCCCAGTCAGCAGGGTTGGCTTGGTCAACCCAGTCAACCGGACCCCACCGGGCCCACAGTCAGCGGCGCAGGGGCCGGCCACGTCGGCGCCAGGTCAGCGGCGCCGGCGGCTCAACGCCGGCGACCAATTTGCGCGGCGGCGCGCGTCGGACGTCGCCGGAAATCGTGCTCCGGCCACCAAATCGCGCGCGGAGTAGCTCTACGGGACCCTGGCGCTCGTGCGCATCTAGTGGTGGTGGTTGCAGGTGAAGTGGTGGTCGGCAGGGGCACCTGCGATGAGCCATGGCGGCGGCGAGGATCGGGCGTGGACAGGGGCGAGGCTGGAGCAGGCTGGAGGGCGAGCTAGGGGCTCGGCGCGGTGTCGCGCGCGCCCTGGAGCGCGCCAGTGGCTCGCGCGCGGTCGGGAGCGCGCACAGCGCGCAGTCGGCGGCCATGGCGGCCGGCGGAGCCCTGTTTCACGGGGACGGCGACGGTGCATGCTAGAGCGCAGAAGAGAGAGAAGGGAAGCGGGCGCGTGTGCTCACAGCTTTGACGAGGAGGCCCGGGGACGCCGGAGGAGCTCGAGGTGGCGCGGATCGACGGCGAGGCCGCGGTGGCCGTAGATGAAGGAGAAGGTCGACGCGGGCGAGGCAGGGGCTCCCAGCTCCGCCAAGCGGCACTGGCTGATGCAGCGATCAGCGGCGGAGCAGATGGACACGGAGAGGCGTCGAGGGGACGATGGTGGCCGCGGCTAGGACGGGGCCATGGCGACGGGCGCGATCGGGATCTGGGGGAAACAGAAAGAGAGCGAAGGGAGAGTGAGAGGGAGAGACCAGGGGCGAGGGGGGGCTGCCCCTTATCCACCGCGAGCGAGCGCGGGCGCGCTGTCGAGCTGCGGAGAGGGGGGGCAGGCAGGCGAGCGCGCGCGGGGCGACAGCGGCTCGGCGATGAACAGAGAGAGGTAGGGGACGAGCTAGATGGGCTGGGCCGCACTGTAGCTCACTTGGGCCCAGGCGCTACGGCCTTTTCTTTTTCTTCTTTCTTTTCTTCTGTTTTCCTTTTATTTTCTGGTTTTGTAAAATGTGTGGCACCCAAATGAATTTTGTAAAATATATGACCTGGACCATAAATCACAGTGCAACATACCCTATCACCAAAAATTAGTTTGGGGTATTTATCATTTCATATTTATATTATATTAATTAATAGGTTATTAAATATTGTTTTCAGCCACTGTTTGAGGATGTTTAAGTCACTTATCCAATTCCAATGAGGTTGGTTTCAATTTTAGAATTGTCTCCAAATTATTTGCTATTTAATGAACATTTTAGTTTCTGGGTTTGGACAACTTTTATTTGCACTTTCAGTTTGAATTTCCATTTGAATTTGAATTTGAAAAGGGATATGTTACTAATGATGATTAAGCACTGTTGATCATGATGACTTGGCATAATCAAAAGGGGATTACTGTAGCTAACCACTGGGGGTGTTACACTTTGCTTCCTTGCTATGATCTTGAGGGAATTAAATAAAAGAAAGGAATAATAAAAAGAAATAAAAAGATCATATATTGATCTTATGGAGAGTAATGACTTCACATATAAAGAGTATGATGAATAAAATTTGTTGAGAGTTGGCAAACATAGTTTGGTTCATTGTTGCAATTAATAGGAAGTAATAAAGAAAGAGAGGCTTCACATATAAATATACTATCTTGGACATCCTTTGTAATTGTGAGCACTCATTAAAATATGACATGCTAAAAAGTTGATGTTGGACAAGAAAGACAACATAATGAGTTATGTTTGCTTATATCTGAATAGAAGTTATATTGTCATGGACCCTCCAACATGTTGAGCTTGCCTTTCCCTCTCATGCTAGCAAAATTCTTTGCACCAAGTAGAGATACTACGTGTACTTCCAAACATCCCTTAAACCAGTTTTGCCATGAGAGTCCACCATACCTACCTATGGATTGAGTAAGATCCTTCAAATAAGTTGTCATCGGTGCAAGCAATAAAAATTGCTCTCTAAATATGTATGATCTATTAGTGTGAAGAAAATAAGTTTTATACGAACTTGCAAAATGGAAGAAATAAAAGCGACAGACTGCATAATAAAGTTCTTTATCACAAACGGCAATATAAAGTGACGTTCTTTTACATTAAGATTTTGTGCATCCAACCATAAAAGCGCATGACAACCTCTGCTTCCCTCTGCGAAGGGCCTATCTTTTACTTTTATCTTCTACCCTTATACAAGAGTCGTGATCTTCACCTTTCCTTTTTACACTTTTTTCTTTTGGCAAGCACTATGTGTTGGAGAGATCCAGATATATATATCCACCCGGATGTAGTTTATCATAAAGTATTATTGTTGGCATTACCCTTGAGGTAAAAGGTTGGGAGGCGAAACTATAAGCCCCTATCTTTCTCTGTGTCCGATTGAAGCTTTGAACTCATAAGTATTGCGTGAGTGTTAGCAATTGTGAAAGACTAAATGATAGTTGAGTATGTGGACTTGCTGAAAAGCTCTTGAATTGACTCTTTCCGATGTTATGATAAATTGCAATTGCTTCAATGACTGAGATCATAGTTTGTTAGTTTTCAATGAAGTTTCTAATTTATACTCTACCTTGTGAATGAATTGTTACTCTAGCATAAGAAATTATATGACAACATATGTTGCTGTCCTAAAGATGATCATGATGACCTCATGTCCGTATTTTATTTTATCGACACCTCTATCTCTAAACATGTGGACATATTTTTCGATTTCGGCTTTCGCTTGAGGACAAGCGAGGTCTAAGCTTGGGGGAGTTGATACGTCAATTTTGCATCATGCTTTTATATTGATATTTATTGCATTATAGGCTGTTGTTACACATTATATCACAATACTTATGCCTTTTTCTCTTATTTTACAAGGTTTACATGAAGAGGGAGAATGCCGGCAACTGGAATTCTGGGCTGTAAAAGGAGCAAATATTAGAGACCTATTCTGCACAACTCCAAAAGTCCTGAAACTTCACGGAGAGTCATTTTGGAATAAATAAAAAATATTGGGCGAAGAAAGCACCAGAGGGGGGCCACCAGCCATCCACAAGGGTGGGGGGCGCGCCCTACCCCCTAGACGCGCCCCCTACTTTGTGGGCCACCTGGCAGGCCCCCGATGCCCATCTTCTGCTAGATGGTGTGTTTTGACCTGGAAAAAATTAGAATGAAGCTTTCCGGACGAAGTGCCATCGTCTTGAGGCGGAACCAATCTAGGGCTCCGGCGGAGCTGTTCTTCCAGGGAAACTTCCCTCCGGTAGGGGGAAATCGAAGCCATCGTCATCACCAACGATCCTCTCATTGAGAGGGGGTCAATATCCATCAACATCTTCACCAACATCATCTCCTCTCAAACCCTAGTTCATCTCTCGTATCCAATCTTTGTCTCAAAACCTCAGATTGGTACATGTGGGTTGCTAGTAGTGTTGATTACTCCTTGTAGTTGATGCTAGCTGGTTTATTCGGTGGAAGATCATATGTTCAGATCCTTAATGAAATTAATACTCCTCTGATTTTGAACATGAATATGCTTTGTGAGTAGTTACGTTTGTTCCTGAGGACATGGGAGAAGTCTTGTTATAAGTAATCATGTGAATTTGGTATTCGTTCGATATTTTGATGAGATGTATGTTGTCTTTCCTCTAGTGGTGTTATGTGAATGTCGACTACATGACACTTCACCATGATTTGGGCCTAGGGGAAGGAATTGGGAAGTAATAAGTAGATGATGGGTTGCTAGAGTGACAGAAGCTTAAACCCTAGTTTATGTGTTGCTTCGCAAGGGGCTGATTTGGATCCATATGTTTCATGCTATGGTTAGATTTATATTAATTCTTCTTTTGTAGTTGTGGATGCTTGCGATAGGGGTTAATCAAAAGTGGGAGGCTTGTCCAAGGAAGGGCAGCACCCAAGCACCGGTCCACCCACATATCAAATTATCAAAGTAACGAACGCAAATCATATGAGCATGATGAAAACTAACTTGAGAACAATTCCCATCTGTCCTCGGGAGCACTTTGCTTTATATAGGAGTTCATCCAGGCTTGTCCTTTGCTCCAAAAAGGATTGGGCCACCTTGCTGCACCTTGGTTACTTTTGTTACTTGTTACTCGTTACGAATTATCTTATCATACAACTATCTGTTACCGATAATTTCAGTGCTTGCAGAGAATACCTTCCTGAAAACCGCTTGTCATTTCCTTCTGCTCCTCGTTGGGTTCGACACTCTTACTTATCGAAAGGACTACAATAGATCCCCTATACTTGTGGGTCATCACAAGTCCATATACTCAACCATCATTTAAACTTCTATGATTGCTAACACTCACAGCCTACCCATGAACAAAAAGTTTCAACCGGACACATAGAAAGATAGGGGCTTATAGTTTCGCCTCCCAACGTATTCACCTCAGGGGTGATGTCAACAATAATAACTCATGCTCACTGATATCCAACTGAATATATGTGCCTAGATCTTTTCTCACCACATGTTGCTTGAAAAAAGACAAAAATAAAAGGGAATAGGGAAGCATACTTTGACTCTTCCATAAAAGTAAATACATAAAGGTAAAAGATAGGCCCTTCGCAGAGGGAAGCAGAGGTTGCCATGCGCTTTTTGTTTGTATGACAAATCCCTTAATGCAAAAGAACGTCACGTTGTATTGCCCCTTATGATAGCAACCTTTATTATGCAGTATGTCGCTTTTATTATTTTGCCATCACAAGTTCGTACAACGCTCAATTTTCTCTTACAGTAAATGATCCAACACATTTAGAAGCAATTTTTATTGCCTTATTGCACCGATGACAACTTACTTGAAGGATCTTACTCAATCCATAGGTAGGTATGGTGGACTCTAAAAATAAGATTTTGGGTTTAAGGGTTTTTGGATGCACAAGTAGTATCTCTACTTAGTGCGGAGTTTTTGGCTAGTAAAGATATTGAGCTAGCACCACATGTTGAAGGATCTATGACAATATAACTTCTATGTGAATATGAACAAGCATAAATCATTACGTTGTCTTCCTTGTCCAACATCAACAATTTTGACATATAATATTTAATGGGGGCTCACAATCATAAACGATGTCCAACATAGTGTATTTGCATGTGAATCTTCTCTTCCCTTATTAATTCTTTCATGAATTGCATTATTGACCAATGCTATGTTTGTCAATCTCCAACAAATTTTACCACTTATACTTTTCCTTATGTGATGTCATTACTTACCATAAGATTAGCATATGATCCTTTTCATTTATTTTCCTTTCTTTTTATTAAAACATAAGAGTAAAGAAACAAAACTCAAACTACTCTTTATTATATATCTTGCACGTGATTACATAGATAGATAGATCACTAAGCAAGCACTCAAAAACAGATCAAACTAAACTTTTATTCAACTAAATCATAGGATAACTAAACATCAAACTAAAATAGATAAAGGCAAAGATAGTGGTGGTGATACGATACCGGGGCACCTTCCCCCAAGCTTGGCACAAGCCAAGGGGAGTGCCCATACCATGAACTCAAATCTCTTTTGGTGGGGAAGATGATGATGATGGAGGTGATGAGGTAGCGTCACACTTCAAGCTCAGGAGGTACTCCAATCTACGAATGATGCTCCGGAGGGCGATGACATGCTCTTGCAACAAAATATTTTCACGAGTGAGATATTTATTTTGCACATGAACCATTTCAATGATCCTAAAAGATTCAATTTTAGTAGGGGTAAGATGATCGTAGTATGGTTGAAGGATGTCTTCTTCTTCTGCTATTGGAACGGCCTGCCCCACTACTGGAACTTGATTTCCCATGACTTTCTTGACCTTATCACCCATGATGGTTTTCTCTGGTTCCTCTCTCTTTAGCTCTATCTTCATCAGCCAAGCATCCTCTTCTACTTTGTTGGAGGAGGGAGAAGATATGATGCCTGGCTTGACAGATCTAACAGAAAACAGCAAGAAAGAAGAATAGAAGATTTCTCCGCGATATGGTGGTCAATACGTTCGGGGGGTATATAAAGATTTTTTATCTTGGGAAACAAGCAAACGAGAGGAAAATGGAGTCGGGAAGGTTCCCGAGGTGGGCACAACCCACCTGGGCGCGCCAGGCAAGGCAGGCGCGCCCTGGTGTCGTGTTCCCTCCTTGGTTGCCTTCCTGGGTATTTCTTATTTTCCTAATTTTTGTAATATTCAAAACTGACAAAAAATATTTTTGCGGATTTTTCGGAGTCCATTTACTTACCGTATAACGTACCTCCTCTTTTTCAAGATTCTGGAGTGTTTCGGAAGGTTTCTTTTATGTGTTCCTCCGGTGTCATGGTTTGAGTAATATTGCTTTCAACATTAATAGGCGTACCTGAGATATAGTGTTTAATTCTTTGCCCATTGACCACCTTCGGGTTAGTACCTTCGGCATTATTAATCTTGATAGCTCCATAGCGATAAACCTCCTCTATAATATATGGTCCTTCCCATCTAGAGAGAAGTTTTCCTGCAAAGAATCTAAAGCGAGAGTTGTACAAAAGAACATATTCTCCAACTTTGAATTCCCGCTTTTGGATTCTTTTGTCATGCCATCTTTTAACTTTTTCTTTAAATAATTTGGCATTTTCATAAGCTTGGGTTCTCCATTCATCTAGTGAGCTAATATCTAATAATCTCTTTTCACCGGCAAGTTTGTAATCATAGTTGAGTTCTTTAATTGCCCAATAAGCTTTATGTTCTAACTCTAGAGGCAAATGGCAAGCTTTTCCATAAACCATTTTATAGGGAGACATACCCATAGGATTTTTATATGCTGTTCTGTAGACCCAAAGTGCATCATCCAATTTCTTAGACCAATTCTTTCAAGACCTATTAACAGTTTTTTGTAATATTAGTTTTATTTCTCTATTGCTAAGTTCAACTTGACCACTAGATTGAGGATGATAGGGTGATGCAATTCTATGGTTAACATCATATTTAGCAAGCATTTTACGAAAAGCACCATGAATAAAGCGTGAACCACCATCAGTCATTAAATATCTAGGGACTCCAAACCTTGGGAAAATGACTTCTTTAAGCATTTTAATGGAAGTGTTATGATCAACACTACTAGCTGGAATAGCTTCTACCCACTTAGTAACATAATCAACAGCAACCAAAAATATGTGTATACCCATTAGGGGAAGGAAAAGGTCCCATATAATCAAGACCCCAAACATCAAATGGTTCAACAACAAGTGAATAATTCATAGGCATTTCTTGACGCTCACTGTACCAATTCGTTGACATTCATCACAAGATAAAACAAACTTACGGGCATCCTTGAAGAGAGTAGGCCAATAAAAACCAGATTGCAATACCTTGTGAGCAGTTCTATCTCCCGCATGATGCCCTCCATAAGCTTCGGAGTGACATTTCCGTAGGATTTGTTCCTGTTCATGCTCAGGTACACAACATCTAATAATACCATCTACTCCTTCTTTATAAAGATATGGGTCATCCCAGAAGTAATGTCTTAAACCATAGAAGAATTTTTTTTGTTGGTATGTGAAACTAGGTGGTATATATTTAGCAATAATTTAATTAGCATAGTCAGCATACCAAGGAGTATTATGAGAAACATTTATTGCAGCTAGTTGTTCATCAGGAAAGCTATCATCAATAGGTAGTGGGTCATCAAGAATATTCTCTAACCTAGACAAGTTATCAGCTACGGTGTTCTCAGCTCCTTTTCTATTAGTAATATGTAAATCAAATTCTTATAGCAAGAGAACCCACCTAATGAGTCTAGGTTTAGCATCTTTCTTTTCCATAAGATATTTAATAGCAGCATGATCAGTGCGAATAATTACTTTGGAATCAACAATGTAAGATCTGAATTTGTCACAAGCAAACACAACTGCTAAAAATTCTTTTTCAATAGTAGCATAATTTCTTTGGGCACTGTCTAGAGTTTTGCTAGCATAATGAATAACATTCAATTTCTTATCAACTCTTTGTCCTAGAACAGTACCAACAGCATAATCACTAGCATCACACATAATTTCAAAAGGCAAGTTCCAATCAGGTGGTTGAACAATAGGTGCAGAAGTTAAGGCTTTCTTAAGTGTTTCAAAGGCTTCTACACAATCATCATCAAAAACAAATGGAACATCCTTTTGTAAAAGATTTGTAAGGGGCCTAGAAATTTTAGAGAAGTCTTTAATAAATCTCCTATAGAAACCAGCATGACCTAGGAAACTATGAATACCTTTAATATCCTTAGGACATGGCATTTTCTCGATTGCATCAACTTTAGCTTTATCCACCTCAATACCTCGTTCAGAAATTTTATGCCCCAAGACAATTCCTTTATTAACCCTAAAGTGGCACTTCTCCCAATTCAAGACAAGATTAGTTTGCTCACATCTCTACAAAACTCGATCAAGGTTGCTAAAGCAATCATCAAAAGAAGTTCCATAAACAGAAAAATCATCCATGAAAAGCTCAACAATATTTTCACAAAAATCAGAGAATATAGCAGTCATGCATCTTTGAAAGGTAGCAGGTGCATTGCATAAACCAAAAGGCATACATCTATAAGCATAAGTTCCAAAAGGGCAAGTAAAGGTGGTTTTCTCTTGATCAAGTTGTGAAACAGGTATTTGAGAAAAACCAGAATATCCATCAAGAAAACAAAAGTGTGTATGCTTAGATAATCTTTCCAACATTTGATCAATAAAAGGCAAAGGGTAATGGTCTTTTCTAGTTGCTTTATTTAACTTCCTGAAATCAATTACCATTCTATAGCCAGTAACAATTCTTTGTGGAATAAGGTCATTTTTATCATTAGGAACAATAGTAATACCTCCCTTCTTAGGGACACAATGAACGGGACTTACCCATCTACTATCAGCTATGGGATAGATTATACCTGCTTCCAGAAGTTCTAGTATTTCAGTTCTTACCACTTCCTTCATCTTAGGATTCAAACGTCGTTGATGATCAACAACAGGTTTAGCATCAGGTTCCATATTAATCTTGTGTTGACAGAGAGTGGGACTAATGCCCTTAAGATCATCAAGAGTATATCCAATGGCAGCACGGTGCTTCTTCAGAATTTTCAACAATCTTTCTTCTTCATGTTCTGAAAGGTTAGCACTAGTAATAACAGGATATATCTTTTTCTCATCAAGATAAGCATATTTCAAAGTCTCAGGCAACTGTTTTAATTCAAACACAGGATCACCTTTAGGTGGAGGAGGACCTCCTAGTGTTTCAATAGGCCAATTGTGTTTGAGCAGGGGTCGTTGTTCAAAGAAAAATTTATCTATTTCATTTCTTTCATGCATATGCATATCATTTTCATGGTCTAGCAAATATTGTTCTAATGGATCAGTAGGAGGCACGGCAATAGAAGCAAGACCAATTATTTCATCCTTACTAGGTAATTCTTTCTTAAGAGGTTGTCTACTAAACTTGGAGAAATTAAACTCATGAGACTCATCACCAAAGCTAACACCGACAGTTTGTTTTTCACAATCTATTTTAGCATTAACGGTGTTCAAGAAAGGTCTACCAAAGATAATGGGACAAAAGTCATCTTGTGGGGAACCAAGAACTAGAAAATCAGTAGGGTATTTTATTTTCCCACACAAAACTTTAACATCTCTAACAATCTCAAGTGTTGTGATGGTGTCTCTATTAGCAAGTTTAATAGTAACATCTATGTCTTCTATTTCAGCGGGTGCTATGTCATTCATAATTTCTTAGTATAAGGTAAGAGTAAAAGCACTCACGCTAGCACCTAAGTCACATAAACCATGATAAGAATGATCCCCTATTTTAACTGAGACAACATGCATGCCAACAACAGCTCTATGTTTATCTTTTTCATCAGGTTTAGCAATTCTCGCAGCTTCATCACAGAAGTAAATAACTTGCCCATCAATATTTTGTATCAAGAGATCTTTAACCATAGCAACACTAGGTTCTACTTTAATTTGTTCAGCAGGTCTAGGTGCTTTAATATTACTTTCGCGAACCATAGTTGAAACCTTAGCATGTTCCTTTATCCTAACAGGGAAAGGTGGTTTTTCAATATAAGCAGTAGGCACAACTGGATCAACATTGTAAATAATAGTTTCATCTTTAACTATGACTGGTTCTTTAATTTATTTAATAGGGGTATGATATTTAAACCACTTCTATTTAGGGAGATCAGCATGAGTAGCAAATGATTCACAAAAAGAGGCTACTATCTCAGAGGCAAGTCCATATTTAGTGATAACCTTGTGAAAAGCATTGGTATTCATAAAAGATTTAACACAATCAAACCCAAGCTTAATACCTGACTCTTTACCTTCATTGAGTTCCCAATCTCAAGAGTTGCGTTTAATTCTTTCTAAAAGATCCCACCTGAATTCAATAGTCTTCTTCATAAAAGAACCAGTACAAGAAGTATCGAGCATGGATCGATCATCATGAGAAAGTCGAGCATAAAAATTTTGAACAATAATTTCTCTAGAGAGCTCATGATTGGGGCATGAATATAACATTGACTTAAGCCTCCCCCAAGCTAGAGCGATAGTTTCTCCTTCACGAGGCCAAAAATTATATATATAATTCCGATCACGATGAACTAGGTGCATAGGATAATTTTTTTGGTGAAATTCCAATTTCAATCGATTCCAGTTCCAAGATCAAATATCATCGCATAGCCTATACCATTTCAATGCTTTTACCTTCAAAGATAAAGGGAAAACCTTCTTCTTAGCTTCATCTCCAGATAAACCAGCAAGCTTAAATAATCCACAAATTTCATCCACATATATCAAGTGCTTATCAGGATGTTTAGTTCCATCTCCTGCATAAGGATTAGCTAGTAGTTGTTCTATCATACCCCAAGGAATTTCATAACCAATACTTTCAGTAGGTGCAGTATGTTGAGGGGCAACTAATTGTGCTTCTGGTCGATGTGAAGATACCTCGAACAAACCCCTCAAAGGATGGTTCTCCATAGTAACAAGTGACAATAAATTTCAGCATGTAGTAATAATTTTCCTTACCAATTTCCACTTACCATGAGCGCTTCACTCCCCGGCAACGGCACCAGAAAAGAGTCTTGTTGACCCACAAGTATAGGGGATCAATCGTAGTCCTTTTGATAAGTAAGAGTGTCGAACCCAACGAGGAGCAGAAGGAAATGACAAGTGGTTTTCAGCAAGGTATTTTCTGCAAGCACTGAAATAGTCGGTAACAGGTAGTTTGATAGCAAGATAATTTGTAACAAGCAAGTAACAATAATGGTAAATAAAGTGCAGCAAGGTAGCCCAATCCTTTTGTGGCAAAGGACAGGCCAAAACGGTCTCTTATGATAAGCAAAGCGTTCTTGAGGGTGCACGGGAATTTCACCATGTCACTTTCATCATGTTGGCTTGATGCATGTTCGCTACTTTGATAATTTGATATGTGGGTGGACTGGTGCTTAGGTGTTGTTATTCATTGAACAAACCTCCTACTTATGATTAACCCGCTCGCAAGCATCCGCAACTACGACAAAAGTATTAAGATAAAATCTAACCATAGCATTAAACTTTTGGATCCAAATCGGTCCCTTACAAAATAGCGCATAAACTAGGGTTTAAGCTTATGTCACTCTAGCAACCCATCGTCTAATAACTACTCCAAAATGCATTCCCTTAGGCCCAAATATGATGAAGTGCCATGTAGTCGACGTTCACATGACACCACTAAGGGAATCACAACATACATATCATCAAAATATCGAACACAAATCAAGTTCACATGACTACTTGCGACATGACTTCTCCCGTGACCTCAAGACAAAAGTAACTACTCACAAATGATAATCATGCTCAAGATCAGAGGGGTATTAAATAGCATAATGGATCTGAACATATAATCTTCCACCAAATAAACCATATATTAATCAACTACAAGATGTAATCAACACTACTAGTCACCCACAGGTACCAATCTGAGGTTCCGGTACAAAGATTGAACACAAGAGATGAACTAGGGTTTTAGAGGAGATGGTGCTGTTGAAGATGTTGGTGGAGATTGCCCTCCCAAAGATGTGAGAGTTGTTGGTGATGACGATGGCAATGATTTCCCCCTCCGGGAGGGAAGTTCCCCCGGCAGAATCGCTCCACCGGAGGGAAAAAGTGCTCCTGCCCAAGTTCCACCTCGAGACGGCGGCGCTTCATCCCGAAAGTCCCCTCCTGATTTTTTCTAGGTCAAAATGACCTATATACCAGAAGATGGGCACCGGAGGTGGGCTGGGCTGAGCACAACCCACCAGGGCGCGCCTGGCACGCTCTGGTGTCTTTTGCTCACCAGGTGGCCCCCCTCCGGTAGTTATTTGCTCCAGTATTTTTTCTATATTCCAAAATAATTCTCTGTAAATTTTCAGCTCATTTGGATATGTGCAGAATAGGTAACTCTTACGTAGCTTTTTCAGGCCCAGAATTCCAGCTGCCGACATTCTCCCTCTTTGTGCAAACTTGCATATTATGAGAGAAAAGGCATTAGAATTACTCCATAAAGCATTATTATGCATAAAAACATTTTAAATAACAGTAGGAAAACATGATGCAAAATGGACGTATCAGGCATCTCATCTTTCTTCAACAAGTATCGGTATGTTTCAGTTTTTGTTTTGTTCACGTGATATGCGTAAATCTTGGAGCGCCGTGTGCTTTTTATTTTTCTTTTAATAATGCACCATAATGGTATAAGATAGTACTTGATTGATTTATAGAATGCTCTATTCACTTCATTTATATCTTTTGAGTATGGCTTTATAGAATACTTCATGTGCTTCACTTATATCGTTTGAAGTTTGGATTGCCTGTTTCTCTACATATAGAAACCGTTATTTGTAGAATGCTCTTTTGCTTCACTTATATTTATTAGAGCATGGTATTTTGTAGAAAGAATTAAACTCTCTTGCTTCACTTATATCTATTTACAGAGTCAATAAGAATTGGTCATTTGCATGGTTAGTCATAAAATCCTACATATAACTTGTAGATCACTGAATATGATATGTTTGACTCCTTGCAATAGTTTTGCGATATAGAGATTGTAATATGTGGGAGGTACTAGTGAATTATTGTGGTTTAGTAAGAATATTGGTGATAAGGTTTGTGATTTCCGAAGCATGCACGTATAGTCTCTCGTTATGCTAAGAAGTTTGAGCATGATTTATTATTGATTGTCTTCCTTATGAGTGTCGGTCGGGGATGAGCGATGGTTTTTTCCTACCAGTCTATCCCCATAGGGGGTGATGAAGGCTGTGGCCGCTTGGTCGGACTCCTTCATTTTAATTTGACAGTATCCGGAGTAGGCATCAAGGAAACAGTGAGTCGTGTCCGGTGGTGGCGTCAATAATCTGGTCTATGCGGGGCAGGCTTTATTTAGGTCCTTGAAATCGATGCACAACCGCCAGGATTTTTCTTTCTTGGGCACCATGACCAAATTACCCAGCCACTCGGGATCTTTGATTTCTCGGATGAATCCGGCTTTGAGCAATTTTTCTAGTTCTTCGCCCATGGCCTGACGCTTGGGTTCAGAGAATCGGCGTAGCGCCTGTTTGACTGGCTTGAATCCTTTAATTATGTTCAGGCTATGCTCGGCTAGGTTTCGTGGGATGCCAGTCATATCTGAAGGGTGCCAGGCAAAGATGTCCCAGTTTTTGCGTAAAAAATCACGCAGTGCTTCATCAACCGCGAGTCCAGCTGAGCTCCAATGGACGTTGTCTTGTTAGGGTCTGTCGGATGCACTGGAAATTTGACGATTTCGTATGCTGGTTTGAAAGATGTAGATTTAGGCCTTTTGTCGAGGATTACATCATCCTTATCCACCATTGAACGAAGCATGGTTAGTTCCTCGGCTGTGAGGGCCTCGAATAGTGCTTCGAGGGCGACCTATGCTATTTTGTTCTCGGCCCGAAGAGCTCTGTCCGGATCACTTGTTACTGTGATCATGCCGTTAGGCCCTGGCATCTTGAGTTTCATATACCCGTAATGTGGTATAGCATGGAATCGTGCGAATGCGTCACGCCCCAATAAGGCGTGGTAGCTGATACATCTCCGTCGTATCTATAATTTTTGATTCTTTCATGCCAATATTCTACAACTTTTATATACATTTGGCAACATTTTATATTATTTTTGGGACTAACATATTGATCCAGTGCCTAGTGCCAGTTCCTTTTTGTTGCGTGTTTTTTGTTACGCATAATATCCATATCAAATGAAGTCCAAACGTGATAAAAATTTATGGAGATTTATTTTGGAATATATGTGAATTTTTGGAAGAAGAATCAACACAATACGATGCTCGAGGGGCCCACTAGGCATCAGGGCGCGTCTAGGGGGTAGGGCACGATGTGGTACATAGTGAGCACCTCGTAAGGCGGTTGTTGCCCTTCTTTCGTCGCAAAAAATATAATTTATGGATAAAAATCCCCTCAAAATTTCAGCCCAATCAGGCTTACGGATCTCCGAGAATTTAAGAAACGGTGAAGGTCCAGAAAACAGGAATGTGAGACAGAAGAGAACAAAGAGAGAGAGATCCAATCTCGGAGGGGCTCCTGCCCCTCCGCCGCCATGGCGGCCATGGACTAGAGGGGGAACTCTCCTCCCATCTAGGAGGAGGCCATGGAAGAAAAAGAAGAAGGAGGGGGGCTCTCTCCCCTGTCTCCCACTGGCATCGGAATGCCGCCGGGGCAATCATCGTGACGACGATCTACACCAACAACTTCGCCGATGTCACCACCAACTCTCTCCCCCTCTATGCAGTGGTGTAACACCTCTTCTCCCTGCTGTAATCTCTTCTTAAACATAGTGCTTTATGCCACATATTATTATCCAATGATGTGTTGCCATCCTATGATGTTTGAGTAGATTCGTTTTGTCCTATGGGTTGATTGATGATCGTGATTGGTTTGAGTTGTATGTTTTATTTTTTGCGTTGTCCTATGCACTACCAAAAAAACACTTCCATGATGATACGTGTTTGTCACAGTAGGTCACATTTTCTGTCATGCAGGTACATCCATGACGATTTTATGACAGAATCAAGATAGTCATACATGCACTGCCATAGAAGTGTTCCATGACAATACTAAAATTATCATCACGGAAGTGTCCACTTCCATGACGATAAATGGTGCGTCATGGAAGTGCTTTCGTCAAGGGTAACCGACATGTGGCATCCACCGTAACGGGTCGCCATTAAGCTATCAGGTTTCGGTTTGGATCCGATAACCCATTAACAGCCCGGACCAACGGGGATTTTCCACATGTAAAATTCTCATTGGTCGTAGCAACAATGTGTCAGCTCCGCGTTGAGACAGATGTCAACTGCCCAATGGACAGGAGGCGCCTATGATACGTCGACATGTGGCAAGGCCCAACAGCGGCCCATTTAGGTTAAAAAGGCCGGTCCAGTCAAAATTAGCGGGCTGGCCCATTAACGGCCTGCTTGCAGACGGCCCATCCGTAGTTAAGGCCCATAGGAATAGTGTCAAATTGGTCCGTCAACATCCCATTCTAGATTTCTCATCATTGCGGCCCATGGTCACTTCTGATCTGTTAATAGTCCGCTAAGTATTTGGACTGAATTACGGCCCAGTGTGTTTCCGACCTGTTAAAGGTCCTGCTACATTTGGGCCCATTTATTGCCCAATGAAACTTTTGGCCCATAAAAAACCGTGAAGGAATTGGGTCATATTCGGCCATGTCTGACATTCGGCCTGTTAGCGGCCCACTATAGATTTGGGCCACTTCCAGCCTGTTGTGTTTTTTGGCCTGTTAACGTCGGACAAAATCCATGGGCCATATGTGGCCCAACGTCACATTGGGCCTATTAACGGCCCATATAATCACCGATACAAATCAAGCCTGACCACAATTCCGGCCTTGTAAAGGCCCGTGTAGTAGGTCGGCGCATTTACGGCCCATCTGAATTTCGGCCTGTGAACGATCTGCATTGTAAATGGGCCACCATGAGCTAAGATACATTTCGGCCTGCTAATGACCAGTGGTTTATTTGGCACATTTCAGGCCCAATCATCTTTTCGCCTCCTAAAAGCTATGGCATAATCAGGCCCAATTAGGGCCCAATCTGAATTTTGGCCTATTAAAGACCCATGTTATTTATAGGCCATATTAGGCCTGCGAGATATTTACACATGTTAACAGCATGTTCTTACTACGGGCCCAAATTATGTTTAGGCTTGTTAAATGCCCACTGTGGGCACAACCCTATCAAAAATAAGAAAGCTTATGCTGATTTAGGCCCAGATATTTTTAGTGGGCTACATGTCCATTACGACCCATAACTGTTTTTAGCCCAATTGGAATTATGGGCCCGACGAATGTTGGCCCGTTGGGCTCTACGATGCTTTCGGCCGAAAGGAGATCGATGATGCCGAATACATTACTAACATAAACCTACACTATACAAAAATAGCCTCTTAATTTATACGGCCTTTGGCAGCACGATAAATGCTACTCCCTCCGTCCCAAAATAAGTGTCTTGAGCTTAGTACAAATTTGTACTAGAGCTAGTACAAAGTTAAGACACTTATTTTGAGATGGAGGGAGTATATCATAACAAAATAAATTACAACCATACAACAAAAGTCCTGTAGGCATAAAAGTTTACAGTCCTTGCAGATAAATGCACCATCAGATGTATAGAAGCACAATTCATTTGACCTGAGTGCTAATGTTTCAGGCTGTAGAATCTGATGGAGCAGTATGACCTTCCCCTTTTTTCCGCCATTGCTCTTGAACAACAAAGCAAATGTCTGATAGTCTGGTTTCAAAACCATTCATATCTTGACGACATTTGTCAACCACTATTCTTGTTTCAGAAACGACCTCCATTACGGATTGGACTTGTGTCTGGAGCACAGATATATCACTCTGTCTAGCTGGAAGATTTTGTTCAGTAGGCGATTTGGACAAGGTTACCTTGACAACCAACCCAGAATTACGCCTGAAGGTGCTTTTTGCACTGTTAGTGGAGAGATACTGACACACTGCAACAAGAGGTGACATTGTGCCTATGGTAGCCTCGTCACCTTCAGGTGGTTGTGGCTGTTCAATCATTTGTTCCATAGCTTGCTAAAAGTTTGAATTTGTAGATTAGTGTACCAGATAAGTTACTAATGAGATAGAAACAAACAAAATAGGTTTCACGTTTATACATAACTTATTTTGGTGAACTACTGTAATACATTAGCATGTATTGTAGTGCCAACTACATAATAAAATCACTTTCGGAACATATGTCCATGTAGCATGCCTACTGTATTGTCTATTTCCTCGCATTCATTGACATCTAAGGATAAAGAGACATGATTTAAACTAGGATGACCATAGTATGGCATCATTCGTATCACGGGCAAACATATATCAAACAAACAGGCTATTGTATCATTTTGTGAGCACGTGAACATCACAACTAGATTACAAATCAAGACCAAAAGAATATCCTTCCTCTTTTTTAAACCGTGTAAGGTGAAATGATACGTTAAGACAACTGTGTATAAAAGTGAACAGAGTAACTGACATTGGCTGCAAACCAAGCAGTTAAATGAACACGTCACAGTAACAAGCAGTTCAAAGGCATGAGGATTAAGGACTTACAACAGCGGCTTAAACTGGTGTGCTCATGCACTTCATCTTGCTAGTGTGGCAATCCTTGAAGATTTGCACTGCATTCGGTTCAGGTTCTTTTTGGTCCGCACGGGCTTTCCTCTATATTTGGAACAAGTCAATATAGATATGATAATATGGCACAGAAAAAAGAAGGAACTAGCAGCTATTTACAAGAGCCTCGCAGTGTGCAATATAGCTACGAGATCCTGTTGTCTGTTGGAATTTCACTTTAGAACGGTTGGTCTTGTTCTTCAAATAGTTAGCCTAGAAGAAGATAGACTTGTAAGGCACATACGTAAATACGAGTTCAATATGTGATCTGATCAAATACATATACCCTACCTGATACTTTACATCAGGCCAGTGTTTAACAAGGGTTGTCCAGTCCTCGTCCGTAATATATTCCACTGGAGATGTTTGGGCGATTTCATTGTTAGCCTTGCCTTCAAAGTGAGTTTTTATAAGGTGATACCGATTATGTCGCAGAGCAGGCTGAAAAACATGAGTGCATGCTTGTTTAGTTGCATCATCTTTCGGATCCAACTTGAACCTCATCTGTTGAAAAAAGAATGTGAGTCTCATTAGGAGGAAGCTAGAAATTATGGGACAGAGCAAGACAATATTACAAATTGCGATGAAAAACATTACTTACAGATAAATGGCCAAGGAAGGTGTTAAACTGGGTATCATCTTTCTCATTCATGTACTGGATCCACGTTGGGAGGATACATGCATGACACCTAACGGCAACCACGGCTGCCTCTGATACTAACTTGGCTGACTCTGTAGCATCACGTGGCCTTTTAAACCTGCCTCAAAATGGATCTCCATTCTTCCTCTAGATTTTGTTAATCTGTCAAGCATTGTCCCTGATGTCTGTTTCTGCTTGCGCCTTGGTGCTAGTTCAACAACGAATATGGAAAGTGTTAGTGCACATCAAACTGTGAGAGTACATATAAAGGAGCATGCAACTGCAACTTGACTCAGTCAGGTACCGTCTTGGTATTGATGCTCATGAGGTCTTCCCAAGTCCTGTTGTGTCAGCAGTGCTTCGGAAGCAGTGTTAGGTGTGAAGGCAGCTTGGGAACATGCCACTTGCGAAACAAACGAATGAGTAACTCATTGAGATGTCGGTACAGTTGAAGGAGATGATGCAGCTGGTGGAGCAGGTGATACTGTGTTTGTAGATTTAGCGGGTGGACTTGGACATTCTATTGCACTATAAGTACCAACAGAATCTCGAGGGAAGATCCTTTTCCATTGCACCTGACAAGTAACACCATTCCCTACTATACTATTTTCCTTGCTTTTTTTTACTTTGCCATGTCAAGCCGTACCCACAACACAAAAGAATAAAATCGCTCTTCAGAACTCATTGATGCATGATACAGACAAGCAATACTTTGATGTAAGATAACCGTATGAAGAGGATGGAATATGTAAGAAAAACAGGATGGCATGACATATTCACACCTACGATGTGTAAACTAAGCAGAAGGATTTTCAAGAAATTAGAAGTAATGCAAGCTAGACACCATATGAAAGATGCAACCAATATCACTCTGCCAACTTAAAAGTGTCTTGTCATAAGTGGCATTTCAAAAAATTAGAAGCAGTACAACCTAGAAATCAATGCAAGATGCAACCACTATCACAGTGCCAAGTTAAAAGCGTCCAATCATAAGTGATTGATGCAGGATACACAACATCATTACTTTGATATAAGAACATGGTACGATAGATAGATGCAGTGTATTCTAGACACAGAAAGGCATGTCATATGCACTTGTATAACGTATAAACTCAGCAGGTGCAATTTAATCAAATTAGAAGAAATACAAGCTAGACAACATATGCAACATGAAACCAATTATCACACTGTCAACTTAGAAAAAAGCTCCTCCTCGTTACCTGATTCATCATAAGAAAAAATAGGAGGATATTGGGAAACCTCTTCCCCTTCATTAGTATTCTCTTCATCTTCTATTTGTTTTCTTGTCTTCAAGTAATTGGCAATATAAGGATTCTCAATGCAATTCACCGCACAATACATACAAATTTCATCTAGATCAAAATAAATCATTTTCATGAGAACCCAATCAGGAACATCGTTAGTTTTATGTTTCATTTCTTCATACCCCAAAAATAGACTAAGTTCATTATGATGCTCAAGGGTAATGAGGTTATCACAATTTTTCAACACCATTCGATCATGAAATAATTCACATTGGAAATTAAAATGACCACGTTCATTGCAAAGTTCATAAGGATGGCGAGAAAAATTAAGTCTTTCAGCACAAACATCTAGCCTCTCTTGCAACCATTTAGTTTCTAAATACTTATGCCTCTTGCAAAATATATCTTCCCTTTTTGGTGTGTATTTGCAAACTCTATGCACTCCACAAAAATTGACATGCTTATAAGAGATATTTTCATCATGACTAGTGCAATCATCATTAGTACTATGGATATTCATAGAATTCAAACTAACAACATTGCAATCATGCTCATCATTCAAAGATTGTATGCCAAACATTTTATTGAATTCTTCTTCTAGCACTTGAGCACAATTTTCCTTTCCATCATTTTCACGGAAGACATTATAAAGATGAAGTAAATGAGGCAACCTCAATTCCATTTTTTTTTGTAGTTTTCTTTTATAAACTAAACTAGTGATAAAACAAGAAACTAAAAGATTCAATTGCAAGATCTAAAGATATACCTTCAAGCACTCACCTCCCCAGCAACGGCGCCAAAGAGCTTCATTGACGGGATGTGAGTGCCGCTTACCTAGCCTCCCCGGCAACGGCGCCAGAAAAGAGCTTGATGTCTACTACGCAAACTTCTTCTTGTAGACGTTGTTGGGCCTCCAAGTGCAGAGGTTTGTAGGACAGTAGAAAATTTCCCTCAAGTGGATGACCTAAGGTTTATCAATCCGTGGGAGGCTTAGGATGAAGATGGTCTCTCTCAAACAACCCTGCAACCAAATAACAAAGAGTCTCTTGTGTCCCCAACACACCCAATACAATGGTAAATTGTATAGGTGCAATAGTTCGGTGAAGAGATGGTGATACAAGTGCAATATGGATGGTAGATATAGGTTTTTGTAATCTAAAATATAAAAACAGCAAGGTAGCAAGTAACAAAAGTGAGCGAAAACGGTATTGCAATGCTTTGAAACAAGGCCTAGGGTTTATAATTTCACTAGTGCAAGTTCTCTCAACAATGATAACATAATTAGATCATATAACAATCCCTCAACATGCAACAAAGAGTCACTCCAAAGTCACTATTAGCGGAGAACAAACGAAGAGATTATTGTAGGGTACGAAACCACCTCAAAGTTATTCTTTCTGATCGATCTATTGGGCTATTCCTATAAGTGTCACAAACAGCCCTAGAGTTCGTACTAAAATAACACCTTAAGACACACATCAACCAAAACCCTTATGTCACCTAGATACTCCAATGTCACCACAAGTATCCGCGGGTTTGATTATACGATATGCATCACACAATCTCAGATTCATCTATTCAAACCAACACAAAGAACTTCCAAGAGTGCCCCAAAGTTTCTACCGGAGAGTCAAGACGAAAACGTGTGCCAACCCCTATGCATAAGTTCACAAGGTCACAGAACCCGCAAGTTGATCACCAAAACATACATCAAGTGGATCACATGAATATCCCATTGTCACCACAAATAAGCACATGCAAGACATACATCAAGTGTTCTCAAATCCTTAAAGACTCAATCCGATAAGATAACTTCAAAGGGAAAACTCAATCCATTACAAGAAGGTAGAGGGGAAGAAACATCATCAGATCCAACTATAATAGCAAAGCTCGCGGTACATCAAGATCGTGCCAAATCAAGAACACGAGAGAGAGAGAGAGATCAAACACATAGCTACTGGTACATACCCTCAGCCCCGAGGGTGAACTACTCCCTCCTCATCATGGAGACCGCCGGGATGATGAAGATGGCCACCGGTGATGATTTCCCCCTCCGGCAGGGTGCCGGAACAGGGTCCCGATTGGTTTTTGGTGGCTACAGAGGCTTGCGGCGGCGGAACTCCCGATCTAGATTTTGTTCTGGAGGTTTGGGGATATATAAGAGGTGTTGGCGTCGGGAACAAGTTAGGGGGACCCACGAGGCAGCCACAAGGTAGGGGGGCGCGCCCTCCACCCTTGTGGTGGCCTCGGGACTCCTCTTCGATAACTTTTCATTCCAGTATTTTTTATATTTTCCAAAAATATTCTCCGTGGATTTTCAGGTCAATTGGACTCCGTTTGATATTCCTTTTCTGCGAAGCTCAAAAACAAGGAAAAAACAGAAACTGGCACTGGGCTCTAGGTTAATAGGTTAGTCCCAAAAATCATATAAAATAGCATATAAATGCATATAAAACATCCAAGATGGATAATATAATAGCATGGAACAATAAAAAATTATAGATACGTTGGAGACGTATCAAGCATCCCTAAGCTTAATTCCTGCTCGTCCTCGAGTAGGTAAATGATAAAAACAAAATTTTTGATGTGGAATGCTACCTAACATATTTATCCATGTAATCTTCTTTATTGTGGCAAGAATATTCAGATCCATAAGATTCAAAACTAAAGTTTAATATTGACATAAAAACGATAATACTTCAAGCATACTAATAAAGCAATCATGTCTTCTCAAAATAACATGGCCAAAGAAAGCTTATCCCTACAAAATCATATAGTCTGGCTATGCTCCATCTTCATCACACAAAATACTCAAATCATGCACAACCCTGGTTTCAGCCAAGCAATTGTTTCATACTTTAGTATTCTCAAACCTTTTCAACTTTCACGCAATACATGAGCGTGAGCCATGGACATAGCACTATAGGTGGAATAGAAGGTGGTTGTGGAGAAGACAAAAAGAGGGAGATAGTCTCACATCAACTAGGCGTATCAACGGGCTATGGAGATGCCCATCAATAGATATTAATGTGAGTGAGAAGGGATTGCCATGCAACGGATGCACTAGAGCTATAAGTTTATGAAAGCTCAAAAAGAAAACTAAGTGGGTGTGCATCCAACTTGCTTGCTCATGAAGACCTAGGGCAATTTGAGGAAGCCCATCGTTAGAATATACAAGCCAAGTTCTATAATGAAAAATTCCCACTAGTATATGAAAGTGACAACATAGGAGACTCTCTATCATGAAGATCATGGTGCTACTTTGAAGCACAAGTATGGAAAAAGGGTAGTAACATTGCCCCTTCTCTCTTTTTCTCTCATTTTTTTCTTTCCTTTTTTTTCTTTTCTCTTTTATTTTTCTTCTTCTCTTTTTGTCTTTCTTTCTTTTTTTTCTCACACGGGACAATGCTCTAATAATGAAAATCATCATACTTCTATTTACTTACAACTCAAAAATTACAACTCGATACTAGAACAAAATATGACTCTATATGAATGCCTCCGGTGGTGTACCAGGATGTGCAATGAATCAAGAGTGAAATGTGTGAAAGAATTATGAACGGTGGCTTTGCCACAAATACGATGTCAACTACATGATCATGCAAAGCAATATGACAATGATGATGCGTGTCATAATAAACGGAACGGTGGAAAGTTGCATGGAAATATATCTCGGAATGGCTATGGAAATGCCATAATAGGTAGGTATGGTGGCTGTTTTGAGGAAGGTATATGGTGGGTTTATGGTACCGGCGAAAATTGCACGGCACTAGAGAGGCTAGCAAAGGTGGAAGGGTGAGAGTGCGTATAATCCATGGACTCAACATTAGTCATAAAGAACTCACATACTTATTGCAAAAATCTATTAGTCATCGAAACAAAGTACTAGACGCATGCTCCTAGGGGAAGGGTTGGTAGGAGTTAACCATCGCGCGATCCCGACCTCCACACAAAGGATGACAATCAAAAAATATCTCATGCTCCAACTTTGTTACATAACGGTTCACCATACGTGCATGCTACGGGACTCACAAACCTTAACACAAGTACTTCTCAAATTCAAAACTACTCACTAGCATGACTCTAATATCACCATCTTCATATCTCAAAACAATCATAAGGAATCAAACTTCTCATAGTATTCAATGCACTTTATATGAAAGTTTTTATTATATCCCTCTTGGATGCCCATCATACTAGGACTAAATTCATAACCTAAACAAATTACCATGCTGTTTAAGACTCTCAAAATGATATAAGTGAAGCATGATAGTTCATCAATTTCTTCAAAATAAAACCACCGTCGTGCTCTAAAAAGATATAAGTGAAGCACTAGAGCAACTGACAAACTACTCCAAAAAGATATAAGTGAAGATCAATGAGTTGTCGAATAATTATGTAACTATGTGAAGACTCTCTAACATTTAAATATTTCAGATCTTGGGATATTATTCAAACAGCAAGAAGAAAAAATAAGATAAAATGACACTCCAAGCAAAACACATATCATGTGGCGAATAAAAATATAGCTCCAAGTAAGGTTACCGATGAACGAAGACGAAAGAGGGGATGCCATCCGGGGCATCCCCAAGCTTAGGCTCTTGGTTGTCCTTGAATATTACCTTGGGGTACCTTGGGCATCCCCAAGCTTAGGCTCTTGCCACTCTTTATTCCGTAGTCCATCAAAACTTTACCATAAACTTGAAAACTTCACAACACAAAAGTTAACAGAAAACTCGTAAGCTCCGTTAGTATAATAAAACAAATCATTGACTTTGGTACTGTCAAGACAAGATTCATAATTTTTCTCACATGATGCCTACTGTACCCTATCATTTCTATAATTTATATTAAGCAATATAAGCCATAGAGACTAGAAACAAGCAAACTATGCATCGAAAACAGAATCTATCAAAAACAGAACAGTCTGCAAAGATCTGAATTGAAATCATACTTATGTAACTCTAAAAAATCAGAAAAATTAGGACAACGTATAAAATTTGTACATAAATCTTGTGTAAAAAATTCAGATCAAAATCACGTTCCAGTGAATTTTAGAAATTCCTGGACTGGGCGCAAAAGTTTCTGTTTTTGCACAGAATCAAGTCAACTATCATCCACACTATCCCAAAGGCTTTACTTGGCACTTTATTCAAACAAAAGCTATAAAACATGATTACTATCATGTGAACACACAAAAACAGTAGGGGTAAATATTGGGTTGTCTCCCAACAAGCGCTTTTCTTTAATGCCTTTTTAGCTAGGCATGATGATGTCAATGATGCTCACATAAAAGATAAGAATTGAAACACAAAGAGAGCATCATGAAGAATATGACTAGCACATTTAAGTCTAACCCACTTCCTATTCCAAGGGATTTTGTGAGCAAACAACTTATGGGAACAAGAATCAACTAGCATAGGAAGGTAAAACAAGCAAAACTTCAAGATTTTAAGCACATAGAGAGGAAACTTGATATTATTGCAATTCCTACAAGCATATACTCCTCGCTCATAATAATTTTCAGTAGCATCATGAATGAATTCAACAATATAACCATCACATAAAGTATTCTTTTCATGAGCCACAAGCATAGAAATTTTATTACTCTCCACATAAGCAAATTTCTTCTCATGAATAGTAGTGGGAGCATCATATGAAACTTGAATACTATAAATTGTTTCCACATTAAAAGAGTAATGTTCATTAAAAGGATATTCAAAATTATGACAATAATTATCACTACTTTTTATAACATAAGTATCACAATAATCATCATAAGTAGCAACTTTGTTCTCATCATAGTCAATTGATACCTCTTCCGAAATAGTGGAATCATTACTAAATAAAGTCATGACCTCTCCAAATCCACTTTTATCATTATAATAAGATTCAACACCCTCCAAAATAGTGGGATCACTACTTCCTAAAGTTGACACTCTTCCAAACCCACTTTCATCAATATAATCATCGTAAATAGGAGGCATGCTATCATCATGATAAATTTGCACATCAATACTTGGGGGACTAAACATAGCATCCCCAAGCTTGGGACAAACATTAATTGCAGCAAATAAATTCTCAAGCATGTCATTCTCATCAAACACAGCATCCCCAAGCTTGTGCCTTTGCATATCATAAGCATAATCACTTTCATCATTAATAGTACAAATAGCACCAATAGTATAGCAATTATTATCATCACAATGAGTAATAGGCATAACAATTATAGGAGCAACATCATTTGAGAGAGATACCTTTTTACCTTTGCTTCTCCATCTTTTCTTTTTCTTCTTCACATCAAGTGTGGGTTTAATCACCTTTTTGGAGCTCCTTATTGATGAGATTGGTTGAATAAAAAGCTCCTCCTCGTTACCTGATTGATCATAAGAAAAAATAGGAGGATATTGGGAAACCTCTTCCCCTTCATTAGTATTCTCTTCATCTTCTATTTGTTTTCTTGTCTTCAAGTAATTGGCAATATAAGGATTCCCAATGCAATTCACCGCACAATACATATAAATTTCATCTAGATCAAAATCAATCATTTTCATGAGAACCCAATCAGGAACATTGTTAGTTTTATGTTTCATTTCTTCATACCCCAAAAATAGACTAAGTTCATTATGATGCTCAAGGGTAATGAGGTTATCACAATTTTTGGACACAATTCAATCATGGAATAATTCACATTGGAAATTAAGATGACCATGTTCATTGCAAAGTTCACAAGGATGGCGAGAAAAGTTAAGTCTTTCAGCACAAACATCTAGCCTCTCTTGCAACCATTTAGTTTCTAAATACTTATGCCTCCTGCAAAATCTATCTTCCCTTTTTGACATGCTTATAAGAGATATTTTCATCATGACTAGTGCAATCATCATTAGTACTATGGATATTCATAGAATTCATACTAACAACATTGCAATCATGCTCATCATTCAAAGATTGTATGCCAAACATTTTATTGAATTCTTCTTCTAGCACTTGAGCACAATTTTCCTTTCCATCATTTTCACGGAAGACATTATAAAGATGAAGTAAATGAGGCAACCTCAATTCCATTTTTTTTTGTAGTTTTCTTTTATAAACTAAACTAGTGATAAAACAAGAAACTAAAAGATTCAATTGCAAGATCTAAAGATATACCTTCAAGCACTCACCTCCCTAGCAACGGTGCCAAAGAGCTTCGTTGACGGGATGTGAGTGTCGCTTACCTAGCCTCCCCGGCAACGGCGTCAGAAAAGAGCTTGATGTCTACTACACAACCTTCTTCTTGTAGACGTTGTTGGGCCTCCAAGTGCAGAGGTTTGTAGGATAGTAGAAAATTTCCCTCAAGTGGATGACCTAAGGTTTATCAATCTGTGGGAGGCGTAGAATGAAGATGGTCTCTCTCAATCAACCTTGCAACCAAATAACAAAGAGTCTCTTGTGTCCCTAACACACCCAATACAATGGTAAATTGTATAGGTGCACTAGTTCGGCGAAGAGATGGTGATACAAGTGCAATATGGATGGTAGATATAGGTTTTTGTAATCTAAAATATAAAAACAGCAAGGTAGCAAGTAACAAAAGTGAGCGAAAACGGTATTGCAATGCTTCGAAACAAGGCCTAGGGTTCATACTTTCACTAGTGCAAGTTCTCTCAACAATGATAACATAATTAGATCATATAACAATCCCTCAACATGCAACAAAGAGTCACTCCAAAGTCACTAATAGCGGACAACAAACGAAGAGATTATTGTAGGGTACGAAACCACCTCAAAGTTATTCTTTCTGATCAATCTATTGGGCTATTCCTATAAGTGTCACAAACAGCCCTAGAGTTCGTACTAAAATAACACCTTATGACACACATCAACCAAAAGCCTAATGTCACCTAGATACTCCAATGTCACCACAAGTATCCGCGAGTTTGATTATACGATATGCATCACACAATCTTAGATTCATCTATTCAAACCAACACAAAGAACTTCCAAGAGTGCCCCAAAGTTTCTACCGGAGAGTCAAGACGAAAAGGTGTGCCAACCCCTATGCATAAGTTCACAAGGTCACAGAACCCGCAAGTTGATCACCAAAGCATACATCAAGTGGATCACGTGAATATCCCATTGTCACCACAGATAAGCACCTGCAAGACATACATCAAGTGTTCTCAAATCCTTAAAGACTCAATCCGATAAGATAACATCAAAGGGAAAACTCATTCCATTACAAGAAGGTAGAGGGGGAGAAACATCATAAGATCCAACTATAATAGCAAAGCTCGCGGTACATCAAGATCGTGCCAAATCAAGAACACGGGAGAGAGAGAGAGATCAAACACTTAGCTACTGGTACATACCCTCAGCCCCGAGGATGAACTACTCCCTCCTCATCATGGAGACCGCCGGGATGATGAAGATGGCCATCGGTGATGATTTTCCCCTCTGGCAGGGTGCCGGAACAGGGTCCCGATTGGTTTTTGGTGGCTACAGAGGCTTGCGGCGGCGAAACTCCCGATCTAGGTTTTGTTCTGGAGGTTTGGGGATATATAAGAGGTGTTGGCGTCGGGAACAAGTCAGGGGGACCCAGGAGGCAGCCACAAGGTATGGGGGCGTGCCCTCCACCCATGTGGTGACCTCGGGACTCCTCTCCGATAACTTTTCGTTCCAGTATTTTTTATATTTTCCAAAAATATTCTCCGTGGATTTTCAGGTCAATTGGACTCCGTTTGATATTCCTTTTCTGCGAAGCTCAAAAACAAGGAAAAAACAGAAACTGGCACTGGGCTCTAGGTTAATAGGTTAGTCCCAAAAATCATATAAAATAGCATATAAATGCATATAAAACATCCAATATGGATAATATAATAGCATGGAACAATAAAAAATTATAGATACGTTGGAGACGTATCAAGCATCCCCAAGCTTAATTCCTGCTCGTCCTCGAGTAGGTAAATGATAAAAACAGAATTTTTGATGTGGAATGCTACCTAACATATTTATCCATGTAATCTTGTTTATTGTGGCAAGAATATTCAGATCCATAAGATTCAAAACTAAAGTTTAATATTGACATAAAAACGATAATACTTCAAGCATACTAATAAAGCAATCATGTCTTCTCAAAATAACATGGCCAAAGAAAGCTTATCCCTACAAAATCATATAGTCTGGCTATGCTCCATCTTCATCACACAAAATACTCAAATCATGCACAACCCTGGTTTCAGCCAAGCAATTGTTTCATACTTTAGTATTCTCAAACCTTTTTAACTTTCACGCAATACATGAGCGTGAGCCATGGACATAGCACTATAGGTGGAATAGAAGGTGGTTGTGGAGAAGACAAAAAGAGGGAGATAGTCTCACATCAACTAGGCGTATCAACGGGCTATG
The DNA here is from genome assembly GCA_011799875.1 of Thinopyrum elongatum. Taxonomy (NCBI): domain Eukaryota; kingdom Viridiplantae; phylum Streptophyta; class Magnoliopsida; order Poales; family Poaceae; genus Thinopyrum; species Thinopyrum elongatum. The sequence continues at coordinate 488,660,699 of CM022303.1, read as the reverse complement.
GAGATGCCCATCAATAGATATTAATGTGAGTGAGAAGGGATTGCCATGCAACGGATGCACTAGAGCTATAAGTTTATGAAAGCTCAAAAAGAAAACTAAGTGGGTGTGCATCCAACTTGCTTGCTCATGAAGACCTAGGGCAATTTGAGGAAGCCCATCGTTAGAATATACAAGCCAAGTTCTATAATGAAAAATTCCCACTAGTATATGAAAGTGACAACATAGGAGACTCTCTATCATGAAGATCATGGTGCTACTTTGAAGCACAAGTATGGAAAAAGGGTAGTAACATTGCCCCTTCTCTCTTTTTCTCTCATTTTTTTCTTTCCTTTTTTTTCTTTTCTCTTTTATTTTTTTTCTTCTCTTTTTGTCTTTCTTTCTTTTTTTTCTCACACGGGACAATGCTCTAATAATGAAAATCATCATACTTCTATTTACTTACAACTCAAAAATTACAACTCGATACTAGAACAAAATATGACTCTATATGAATGCCTCCGGTGGTGTACCAGGATGTGCAATGAATCAAGAGTGAAATGTGTGAAAGAATTATGAACGGTGGCTTTGCCACAAATACGATGTCAACTACATGATCATGCAAAGCAATATGACAATGATGATGCGTGTCATAATAAACGGAACGGTGGAAAGTTGCATGGAAATATATCTCGGAATGGCTATGGAAATGCCATAATAGGTAGGTATGGTGGTTGTTTTGAGGAAGGTATATGGTGGGTTTATGGTACCGGCAAAAATTGCGCGGCACTAGAGAGGCTAGCAAAGGTGGAAGGGTGAGAGTGCGTATAATCCATGGACTCAACATTAGTCATAAAGAACTCACATACTTATTGCAAAAATCTATTAGTCATCGAAACAAAGTACTAGACGCATGCTCCTAGGGGAAGGGTTGGTAGGGCGCAACCAGGGCGAGGTAGGGGCACGGACAGGGCGCAGGAGCGCGCGCGGGAGCGGTGCTCCTTCCATGGCGACCGAAGGCAAGGGCGGCGATGAGCAGCGGCAGCAAATCGAGCACGGGGAGAGGAGTTTTGACGCGGTGCTCACCGAGGAGCACAAGGGGGCTCATTGGGCGGCTTAGTAGCAGCAGGGGTAGCAGATCGACGCGGCGAAGCTCTGGCGACCGAAGACGAGGACGAGCTCAATCCAGTCGAGGCGGGGGTATCCGGTTTGATCCGATGCGCGTGGTCGACGAAGAAGAACTCGCCAGGGTTCCTGGACACCACGGAACAGCAAGCAGTGGCCGGTGGCCGCGGGATCGATGGAGACGCTCTCGGGTGCGTGCTCGAGGTGGAAGAAAACGGCGAGGGGGAGGAGGAAAATGGCCTAGGGTTCGTCAACGGGGTCCTGGTGTCACTCTTATCCCCTCGAGGAGTCGCGGGATGGCCGACACGGTGGTCATGGTGGCCGGGATGGCCGCCACGCCATGCATCTGCCTCCTATGTACAGAGGGAGGAAAAGGCCGTTGGTGGGCTGGGTTGTGCACTGTAGCAGTGGGCTACAAGTGCACAGTGCAGTTCTTCTTTTCTTTTCTGTTTTATTTATTCCTTAGCTTCTGTTTGCATTTTCTTTTAGCACCAATGGACTTTTGTAAAATATGCCATTTGTCCCATAATTATCATTGCACTATCAGGTACTGCCTCAAAAAGTTTGGTGACAATATCATTACATTTGAATTTTGATTAAATGGAGAAGGAATAATTTAGGACTGTTCTAGTACTGTCTTTGGATGTTGGGGTCAAATTTGGAATTCAATTAATGTTGTTTTCCTTAACAAATAAATGTTATGAAATATTTGCTAGAAGATGAACATTTTTCCAGCAACTTTTGAGCAACTTCAAATTTCACTTGTGATTTGAATTTGAATTCAGAGAAAGAATTTGAAAGGAGATATTAATCCAACATGATTAATTATTGCAAATCGCAGTAGCTTAGCATTAACATGATGGATTACTGTAGCTCATTACAGAGAGGTGTTACAATTCTCCTCCTCTAAAAGAAATTCTTGTCCCGAGAATTCAGGAGGTAGAAGGAAAGAGGTCGGGATATTCCTCCCGAAGATGATCCTCGCGTTCCCAAGTTGCTTCCTCTTCAGTATGGTTTGACCATTGCACTTTCAGGAACTTGGTAACCTTCTGACGGGTCCAACGTTCAGCTTGATCGAGAATGCGGATCGGTTGCTCTTTATAAGATAGATCATCTTGCAATTCGAGCAATTCATGGTCCACTGCTTGGTGCGGAGATTCCTTGAAGCAACGACGAAGTTGTGACACATGGAAGACGTCATGGATATGAGAGAACTGTGGTGGCAACTCCAATTTATATGCCACCTGACCACGTCTGGCGAGAATGCGAAAGGGACCAATGTAGCGTGGAGCTGACTTACCCTTGATTCCAAAGCGGTGAGTGCCCTTCATAGGAGTGACTCGTAAATAAGCTTGATCGCCAGGTTGATAGATCAAACCCCATCGTTTGCGATCGTAATTGCTCTTCTGGCGGTCCTGAGCCGCCTTGAGGTTTTCACGGACAATACAAAATTGCTCTTCTGCGTGTTGGATAATATTCGGGCCAATGAGCGGTCGTTCCCCAGTTTCTGACCAGTTCAGAGGGGTTCGACACTTACGTCCATAAAGCACTTCGAAGGGGGCCATTTTCAAGCTGGCTTGATAGCTGTTATTATACGAGAACTCAGCATACGGGAGAGATTCTTCCCACTTCTTGCCAAAGGAGATAACACAAGCTTGAAGCATGTCTTCAAGCACTTGATTCACTCGCTCGACTTGGCCTTGGGACTAGGGGTGATATGCTGAACTCCAGGTGATATGAGTTCCCATAGCTTCTTGGAAACTTTCCCAGAACTTTGAGGTGAAAAGACCGCCATGGTCCGAACTAATCTCCTTCGGAATACCATGTAGTGAAACAATTCTGGAGATATACAACTCTGCTAACTGACTAGCAGTGATAGTCTCCTTGACAGGCAGAAAGTGTGCAACTTTAGAGAGTTGGTCGATGACGACAAGAATAGCATCGTGACCCTTCTGTGACTTAGGTAGGCCAGTAATGAAATACATCTGAACCTTATCCCATTTCCATAGAGGAATAGGAAGGGATTGCAGAATTCCAGCAGGCTTCTGATGTTCTGCTTTAACGCGACGACACACATCACATTCAGCAACATATCGAGCAATATCCTGCTTCATTCTAGACCACTAGTACCTTTGTCGGAGATCACGATACATCTTGGTACTACCCGGATGAATTGACATCGGTGTATCATGTGCCTCCTTCATGACCTTGTCAGTCATAAGCTCGAAGCAAGGTATGACAATGCGGTCTCTGAAATACAAGGTTCCATCTTCAAACAGCGAGAAATCCCTGTACTTTTCAAGGTGAAGATCTTTCTTCATCAGATCAACTTCAGCATCTTTAGCTTGCGCACTCTTAATAGCCTTCTCAAGGTCTGGTTCAACAACCATGGTATTTAGGTATCCTTGAGGAACTATCTCGAGATTTAGCTTTCGAAGCTCTTCATACAGGAGTGGTTGCTGTAGCTGGACTTCAAGTTCACAGCAGTAGGATTTACGGCTCAAAGCATCAGCCATTATATTAGCCTTGCCAGGTGTATAAGAAATACCCAAATCATAGTCCGTAATGGTCTCCATCCATCTTTGCTGATGGAGGTTCAGAGATGGCTGAGTGAACAAGTACTTCAGACTCTTATGATCCATGTAGATCTCGCAACGATTACCGAGGAGGTAATGTCGCCACAACTTCAATGCATAGATGACAACAGCTAGTTCTAGATCATGGACAGGGTAGTTCTCTTCATGAGGACGCAACTGTCGAGAGCCATAAGCAATCACCTTACGCTCTTGCATTAGGACACAGCCTAAACCTTCACGGGATGCGTCACAATAAATTACGAAGTCTTTGCGGAAATCTGGAGGAGTAAGTACTGGGGCAGATGTCAGCTTGTCATTAAGTGTTTGAAAACTTTCCTGACATTTTTCTGTCCACTCAAACTTAACGCCTTTGTGAAGCAGATCAGTCAAAGGCTTAGCAATCTTTGAGAAATTCTCGACAAAGCGACGGCAATAGCTTGCAAGGCCGAGAAAACTTCTGACTTGCTTGACATTCTTCGGTGGAGTCCATTCAAGAATAGCCTGAACTCGTTCCGGGTTAACAGCTATGCCATCCTTGGAAATTACATGACCAAGGTAGGTTACTTCAGAAAGCCAGAATTCACATTTGGACTATTTGGCATACAACTGGTGTTCTCGAAGCTTTTCCAGAACAAGGCGAAGGTGTTCAGCATGTTCTTCCTCATTCTTCGAATATACCAGAATATCATCTAGATAAACCACGACAAAATTTGTCGAGATAATCCATGAAGATGTAGTTCATTAACCGGGATAAGGTAGCTGGAGCATTGGTTAAGCCGAAGGACATGACAGTGTACTCATAAGAGCCATAACGGGTAACAAAGGCAGTCTTCGGAATATCCTCTTCGCGAAAACGGATCTGATGATAACCCAACCTCAAGTCGAGTTTAGAGAACACCGATGATCCAGCAAGTTGATCATATAGATCATTGATCCGAGGAAGTGGATACTTATTCTGTATGGTTGCCTGGTTGATAGGACGGTAATCTTGAACCCACCGATTCATACCATCCTTCTTCTTGACAAAGAGGGAAGGTGCTCCCAAGCAGATGAACTGGGACAGATGAAACCCTTTCTAAGTGACTTGTCGATTTCCTACTTAAGTTCAAGGAGTTCATGCGGCGGCATCTTATAAGGACGCTTCGCAATAGGAGCAGTGCCCGGCTTCAAGTCTATGATGAATTCAACAGCTCTAGCAGGGGGTATTCCTGGAAGTTCTTCTGGAAAGACATCTTGAAAATCACGAACAGCTGGAACGTTCTCGATGCCTTCAAGAGGTGAAGCATTCAATGCATTCAGAACATATATCTGATTCTCGGCATTCTGAACTGTTCGAGCTGAGTATTTGACTGTCTGGCCAGAAGGGTGAGTGAGCTGGACTGTCTTAGTAGCACAGTCAATCAAAGCATTATGGGCTGTCAACCAATCCATACCAAGAATGACGTCTATGTTGGAAGGTCCGAGTACAATGAGAGAAGCCGGAAAAAGTAGACCTCCAATCTCGATTCGGTTGAGAGGGCTTACCATTGAGGTTTGCCACTTGGACCCCGGGGATTGAACCGTAAAAGGAGCGGGCAATTTTTCCAGGTATAACTCATGTGACTGAGCAAATTGTTGGGACACAAAAGCATGCGATGCTCCAGAATCAAAGAGAACAGAAGCTGGCACTGAATTAACGTAAAGGGTTCCCATCACAATTTTTGGGGACTCCCGAGCTTCTTCAATCTTGACATGGGTAACTTGACCACTACTCATAGCGGGTGGTCCGGCACGACAACTTCCGGTATGATGGGTTCGACGGCCCTTCTTACGACCAACAGGAGGACATGAAGCATTGTGCGGCTGAACTGGGTGACAGTTGAGAGCAAGGTGCCCTGGATGTCCACACTTGCGGCATAAATGATCATTATGGAGAGGAGCTACAGCATTGGACTGTCCACCCTGAGTCGTTAGCTGTCTCGGGGGCGGAGGCAGGCGAGGTGCAACATAAGACGGCCTTGGTGTTGGAGCAGGTCGGTGATGAACATTATGGGGAATCCAGACTCGACATTTCTGAGTAGGCTGACTCGAGGATGGGCCAGCATCTTGAATATGCTTGAGCGACTCCTGGTACTTAGGCAGACCAGTTTCAGCTCGGAAGGCTTGGCTGACAAGCGTTGCAAAGTCCGCATAATCAAGGACAACAGGTGCGAGGTTTATATCAGTACGCAGTCCTTCACGAAATTTCTCCTACTTGCGAGCGTCAGTGCAGACGTCATCATCAGCATAGCAGGACAATTCGAGAAATTTCCTCTGATATTCATCCACAGTCATTTTTCCCTGGGTGAGTTTGCGGAATTCCTGCTTCTTCTGGTCCTTCAGACCTTGAGGAATGTACCGTGCACGAAAGGCTGACTGAAATTCCTGCCAAGTGGTTAAAGTTTCAGCAGGCAACATACCTTTGTGGCTTTCCCACCATTGAGCAGCTGGACCCTTAAAGTGAAATGTCGCAAAGGTGACGTAATTGTTAGGAGCAACATTAGCTGATTCCATCTCAAACAGGATGTCTCGGAGCCAGTCATCAGCATCCATAGGATTGGTGGAGTTGCGGAAAACAGACGGGTTGAGGTGCACGAAATCTTGAAGCGATATCGGACCAGGCTCCTGACGAGCATCGTTGCGTTCCAAACGGTTCACCAAACTCTCGTTGAGCTGACGGCTCAATTCAAACTGCTGCATCATTGCGGCAATATAAGGTGGAGGTGGAGGATCGTCAGCCATCCTGCCAAATCAACAAGGGCAGCTTAGCAAGAAAAACTGCATGTGTAAGAGGTCATTCACGATGTAACATGAGTAATGAACAAGAAGGGCATTAGATATATGATAGTAGTCATTAAAGACATACCAATCCATGCACCGAGTTAGATTCAAATGGATAGTACGAGCTCGAGAACGCTCGCAGCTAGACAAACTAGGCGGCGCGCAGGCACGCGGTGAGGAATACAACAACATGACCTAGCAAAGGCTACATCATGTCGGAGAAAACTGTTGGAGCGAGGAATCTGCAAGTGACAACACAGGGTGCCCTCGATAAAAGGATCCTGCAAGCAGAACCTGGCCCAGAATCTTGAAGAAAGGGGGGGTAATTCCAGAACTCCGGGTGGATGTGATCACGAGAACCTAATGTTGGAGTTAGTAAAATTTTAACCCGAAAGGAAGAGAGATCAGAGTCCCAGAGTATTGACGAGGAATAAAAGATCCTAATACCACCCAATTGGCGACGTGGGCCTGTAAGCCACACAGCCATGTTAGTAAAACGGTTTTCACGACTAGACTCAACTTCGGCCAAGGAGTTGGAAAGGGGGATCCTATAGGCAGTCGGTTCTGATACCAACCTGTGACGCCCCCGGCTTAATTGTGCACTAATCATACATGCAAATGCACACGATCAAGCCTAAGGACTCACTTGAAGGAATCACAACACAACTCTAAAACATAAATAAAGGCATACAAACATTATATTACAAGCCAGGGCCTCGAGGGCTCGAATACATAAGCTTGATGTCAACAAGCATCAGCGGAAGCGTTAGATATCTGAGTACAGATATAAAAAAAGAAAGACAGATAGGCCTTTAAAAGGCGTGGCAAAAGAAAACACTACGATAAAAAAGGCGCAGGCCTCCTGCCTGGGACCCTCTGAACCTACTCCTGGTCGTCAACCAACTCGTAGTAGTAACCACCCTCGGGGTAGTAGTAGCAGTCGTCGATGGGGGCAGTTGCCTCAGGGGCTCCATCATCTGGTTGCATCAAACGGATATGGGGAAAAAGAGGAAGCAAAGCAACCGTGAGTACTCATCCGAAGTACTCAGCAAGCAAGGATCTACACTACATATGCAACATTATCAAAGAAAGGCTGTATATGTGGACTGGGCTGCAGAAATGCCAGAATAGAGAGAAGGCCTAGTCCTATCGAAGACTAGCATCTTCAGCGGTCTTGCAGCATTAGAAGAGTGTAGATTAGCACAATATGTAGTAACAGTATTAATAAGCCTCAACCTCACCCAGAGATCCTTTCTCGACTCCCTGCGAGAAAGCAATCCCAGAGCCATACTATCCATTTCTCAACTCAACATTATGTTCTAGTTGTATCGATCGGGATAGAACTCCGAGCGTCCGTTACCGAGGATCCGGCTATGCGTAGATTAGTTCTTCCCTGTAGGGGTGCACCAACTTACCCACCACGCTCGCTTAACTCCGGCCGGACACACTTTTCTGGGTCATGCCCGGCCTCGGCCAAACGACACACCGCAGCACTACCTAAAGCTCAGCAGAGAGGTCTCCGCGGTCTACATCCTAAGCACTCAGGGGTCTTAGGCCATCGCCCCGTGCACTTCGGGTCATTGCGTGCAGGGCGATCCAGGCCACCTCCACTGGGGCGCCGACCAGGCCGTGCCGCAATGCTGAACTGGACGTCTGACAGAGCTTTCGGCTGATGCATACGACGCAGAGTACCCATATTTATTCCCGCGTGATGGTTAGTGCTATCGGGCCAAAGGCCCACTCAGATCAAATATCCAAATCGTTAGTGTATTGGGGGTGTGCGGTAACGAGCAGAGACTCACGATCGATGTGACCCCGTCGCCCCGTCTCGAGGACTTGCGGCAAGGGCTAAGAATGCCCGGCCACGCCTCGTATTTATCTCTCGGGTACCCTCCAGGTCAACCCGACTTTCCATCACTCGCGGGTACCCCTCAGGGTCGACCCGCCTTTCCAAGTAATATTTGTAAAGTCCAAGTATCCGTGTGTCCATAACATCAGGGAATCCGAGGTATCACCCTCGTTGGATTCCTACTCGATGTATCCATCAAGGTGAACTTAGGTGGAATCACCCTCGAGGTTCACACTTGAGGTGTTGCACGACGGCGTCGTTATCGGAAGTGGTGAAGAAGGAATCACCCTCGATGACCACGACCGAATAGCTACTCTACAGAGTTAACATCAGAAGTGTTAAACGAGGTATCACCCTCGGCACTCGATGGTAACGCTGCAGTGTCGTACAACAAAGGGGGTGATGTGCGGTGCCGGGGCCTGGTTGTCGATCACGTTGATCGAGCCATCTGATAATCTAGCGGGGGCAACTGGGTCAAAGTGGTGTCTCTGGTGGGTCTCTATCCAGCCTATACTAAGCAGTTTAGGATAAGCAGGTAAGGTATCAATAGCAAGTTACAATAGACAGGCTATGCATCAGAATAGGATAACTCAAAGCAGTAGCAAATTCTAATGCAAGCAGGAGGGAGAAAGAATAGGCGATATAGGCATGTTCAAAAGGGGGGCTGCTTGCCTGGAAGCTCTGCGGCAAAGGTCTGGTCGTCGGTAGTGTAGCCAATCACCGGAGCTGCGTCGGTCTCGGGGACTACGTCGGTACCGGGATCTACCGAGAGAGAAGAGGGGGAAGAAACAGATAAATACACAGCAAACTTAAGCAACACAGAGCATGCTATGCTAACGTGCAGTGCAGGGTTGCCTAAAAGCATGTCTAAGTCATATTAGTTATTTTAGGATTTAAGTTGGATTTATTAACCGGTATATATGCACTATTCACCTACCGGAAACAGGCTAAAAGTTGCAGGTTCACCTTCGTAGAGGGCCCCGACAAGGAAACAGATGGCACGGTTGGATTCGTCTCGTCGTTCTGAGCAACTTCCATATATAAAGTTTTTCGATCCGAGCTACAGATTATTTTCTACGAATTTTCCCAAGTTTTAATAGTTTTCTAGAATTTCTGAAATTCTACAAGTCTTAGAATCTGTTTATTGACTGGCCAATTTGTGAGGGCTATAATGGGTTATTCATAGCTCTAATAGGGATGATTCATATAGATGATTTACTCTACTCCAAGAGTACTACCGATCCATGCCATCTGATGGCATGAACAGTGCACGTAGCTAGTCCAAATACAGCCCCAAACTAGCTTAGTTAGTAATCTGTTTCTTCACTTTTCTCTGTTAACAGAAGATGCACTTTTGTCATTTTTGTAGCAATTAATCCATGCACCTAATGGACTTGTTCCAGTGAGATGAAATGGAGTTGGTCAAGTGTACTAACTATTCCAATCATTTTTATTTATTTTCGAAGTGATTTGCTGTCTGTTTTGTTGATGCGAAAAGGGCTAGTCAGTAAGCAGCGGCAGTACAAAGCTAGCTACTGCTTCAGTAACTGAATGTAGCTGTAGCAGCACTGCACTAGTAGCAGCAGGCAGCGAGCGACGCAGTAGCATGAGCAGCTAGCAGCAGCGGGCGGTGCTCACCGAGGAGTTTTGACGCGGTGCTCACCGAGGAGCACAAGTGGGCTCGTTGGGCGGCTTAGTAGCAGCAGGGTAGCAGATCGACACGGCGAAGCTCTGGCGACCGAAGACGAGGACGAGCTCGATCCAGTCGAGACGGGGGTCTCCGGTTTGATCCGATGCGCGTGGTCGACGAAGAAGAACTCGCCAGGGCTCCTGGACACCTTAGAACAGCAAGCAGTGGCCGGTGGCCGCGGGATCGATGGCGACGCTCTCGGGTGCGTGCTCGAGGTGGAAGAAAACGGCAAGAGGAAGGGAGAAAATGGCCTAGGGTTCGTCAACGGGGTCCTGGCGTCGCTCTTATCCCCTCGGGGAGTCGCGGGATGGCCGACATGGCGGCCATGGTGGCCGGGATGGCCGCCACGCCATGCCTCTGCCTCCTCTGTACAGAGGGAGGAAAAGGCCGTTGGTGGGCTGGGATGTGCACTGTAGCAGTGGGCAACAAGTGCACAGTGCGGTTCTTCTTTTCTTTTCTGTTTTATTTATTCCTTAGCTTCTGTTTGCATTTTCTTTTAGCACCAATGGACTTTTGTAAAATATGCCATTTGTCCCATAATTATCATTGCACTATCAGGTACTGCCTCAAAAAGTTTGGTGACAATATCATTACATTTGAATTTTGATTAAATGGAGAAGGAATAATTTAGGATTGTTCTAGTACTGTCTTTGGATGTTGGGGTCAAATTTGGAATTCAATTAATGTTGTTTTCCTTAACAAATAAATGTTATGAAATATTTGCTAGAAGATGAACATTTTTCTAGCAACTTTTGAGCAACTTCAAATTTCACTTGTGATTTGAATTTGAATTCAGAGAAAGAATTTGAAAGGAGATATTAATCCAACATGATTAATTATTGCAAATCACAGTAGCTTAGCATTAACATGATGGATTACTGTAGCTCATTACAGAGAGGTGTTACATGATAGACAGATTTATTATGTTCTAGAAACAAGAACACGTGTCATATTGACAGGTATAAGTTGTAAGCTACGCAGATGCAATTCAACAGAATTAGAAGCAATACAAACTACACATCATACAGAACATGCAACCATATATAACAGTGCCAAGTTAGAGCAAGTACCTGTGATGGTGGAGTAGGGGAGATGTGCTCATCATCTACATGGCTACGTTGACTGCCCAGCCTTGTGTTGTCTTGTGAATCTTGTTGGGGGGATGGCGGAGTAGAATCTGTAGAGACCCTCTATTTGAGTTGCTCCGAAGGACCACCATCATCCACTGTCATACTAATTTCCTTCCGTTGTATTGATTTTGCATTGTGAAGTGAAACCGATAAGAAAAATTAATAAATTTTTCTCTTCAGAACTCATTCATGCATGATACTGTCGAACACTACTCGGATGAAAGGCAAACACATGATATGAGGATGGAATATGTACGAAAAACAGGACGGTGTGACATATTCACACCTATGATGTGGTAACTAAGCAGAAGGCATTTCAACAAATTAGAAGCACTGCAAGCTAGACACCGTATGAAAGATGCAACCAATATCACTCTGCCAAGTTCAAATTGCCTGGCATTTCAACAAATTAGAAGCAGTACATGCTAGAAATCATATGCAAGACGCAACCAATATCACAATGGCGACTTAAAGGTGCCTCATCATAAGTGACTGATGCGGGATACGCAAGAACAATAGTCTGATGTAAGAAAATGGTGTGATCAGATATAGTATGTTCTAGAAACAGGAACACATTTTATATTCACATGTATGATGTGTAAAGTAAGCAGATGCAATACAACAAAGTTAGAAGCAATACAAGCTAGACATCATACGCAACATGCAACCACAGATAATAGTGCCAAGTTAGAGCAAACACCTGTGATGATGGAGTAGGGGAGATGTGCTCATCATCTACACAGCTACATTGACTGTCTAGCCTTGCGTTGTCTTACGAATCTTGTTGGGAGGATGGCGGAGTAGAATCTGTAGAGACCCTCCATTTCAGTTGCTCGGAAGGACCACCATCATCCAATGCCTTACCAATTTCCTTCCGCTTTATTGATTTTGCATTGTGAGGTCAAGCCGACAAGAAAAAAGGAATAAAATTCGCTCTTCAGAACTCATTCATGCATGATACTGATGAACACTACTCTGATGAAAAGCAAACTCATGATACGAGAATGGAATATGTACGAAAAACTGGACGGCATGACATATTCACACCTATGATGTGGAAACTAAGCAGAAGGCACTTCAATAAATTAGAAGCACTTCATGCTAGACACCATATGGAAGGTGCAACCAATATCACACTGCCAAGTTAAAACTGTCTCGTCATAGGTGGCGTTCATCAAATTAAAAGCACTACATGCTAGAAATCATATTCAAGATGCAACCAATATCACACTGCCAACTTAAAGGTGTCTCATCATAAGTGACTGATGCAGGATACACAAGAACAGTAGTTTCATGTAAGAACATGGTGTGGTAGACAGATATAGTATGTACCAAAAACAGGAAGGCATGTCATATTCACACGTATAATGTGTAAGCTAAGCAGATACAGTTTACACTAATTAGAAGCAATACAAGCTAGACACCATATGCATCATGCAACTAGATATCACACTGCCGAGTTAGAGCAAGCACCTGGGATGGAGTAGAGGAGCGGAGACTTGGAACTTGTAATGCACTAGCGGTACGAGGAGAATCCGTAAATATGCTCCGTTTACGTTGTTGCAGAGGACCATCATCATCGCCTTCCTTACTCTTTTCCGTCCTCTTTTTTGATTTTGCCTTGTCAAGTCAAACCCACAAGAAAAAGGAATAAAATTTGCTCTTCAGAACTCATTGATGCATGATGCTGACGAGCACTACTTTCATGTAAGGCAACCGCATGATAAGAGAATGAAATATGTATGAAAAATAGGACGACATGACATATTGACATGTATGATGTGTAAAGTGTAAACTAAGCACAAGGTGTTTGAACTAATTAGAAGCAATGCAAGCTAGACACCATATGAAAGATGAAACCAATATCACTCTGCCAAATTAAAAGGATGGCCTCATAAATGTATTTGAACAAATTAGAAGCAATACATGGCAACATGCTAGAAATCATATGCAATATGCAACGAATAAAGGTGTCTCATCGTAAGTGATTGATGCAGGATACACAAGAGCGGTAGTTTCATGTAAAAACATGGTTAACAGATAGATGTAGTATGTACCAAAAATAGGAAGGCATGTCATATTCACAGGTATAATGTGTGAACTAAGCAGATGCAATTTACCCTAATTATAAGCATTACAAGCTAGACACCATATGCAACATGCAACACATATCACACTGCGAAGTTAGAGCAATCACCTGCGATGATGGTGTAGGGAAAATGCGGTCTTCAAGTACAGAGCTGTGTTGAATATCTTCATTTAGACTTGCTATTTCTTGAGAATCATGTGGGGAGAATGAAACTGTACTCTTTATAAGAGTGGCGCGTCTCATACTAACCCACGGGCGTGACTGTCTCATCATAAATGATAGATGAAAGATACACAAGAACTGTAGTTTAATGTAAGAACATGGTGTGATAGGCAGATGTAGTACGTACGAAAAACAGGAAGGCGTGTCATATTCACATGTATAATGTGTAACCTAAGGAGATGCAATCTATCTTCTATTATATACTTAAAACGATAGAAAACGAACGGTGATGATTTAACACTCTAAAAACTAAGATGTATTAACGGTGAAGATTAGGCAAGGGCACCGATCTGTAGTATTGCACGTGATTTCGGTAGCAATCGGTTTATACTGTATTAGGGCATGACATATACTATTGCACGCATATACAAACTGAGAAGCACACGAGTCGGTTTCCTGCCGTAGTACGAGTATACAAGCTAAATAAATTAAGTGACAACATGCATGCGCTTGGGGACGCGCTTGAATTGCTTCGGTGGTCTATTCTTAAAATTAACTGCACCGAGTTATCTCCATGCATGGGTTTAGACCACGAGAAGTTGCGTGCTTGTGTCGCGTCGACTTGTGTCGTTCGCGCATACTAACTCATTGATTGCACGCGCACGCATCCAGATCAGGACTGTGTGGCCACTGCCTGGCTAATCAATTAGACTGATTGGCTGCTCTTTGCAAACTTAGACATGGCATAAATCTGATGTGAACAGCGTGCATGTTAAAAGAATAAGAAGAAATGAGGAGCAACTTCTTAAGAATGGTAGATATGGATGTGTAGAAAGCTTGGTCCTGGTAGCAATAGTATATTAGGCAAGGACACGTGCATATACTATTGCACGTACACACGTAGTACAAACTAAGAAGCACAAGGATTCGATTCTCAAAAAAAATACCTTACAGATTAGTTACCAACGTACACTCATCCGTGCCCAATGCGAAGTCAGTAATCTTTGGACTATATAAAGGTTGGCACCCCCACAAGAGAGGCATACACAACAGAACACCCAGGGAATCAACACACGCACACGTCACACCATTCGTACCACAGATTAAATGCAGATCCACACAACAACACACATCGAGAACCATCAACTGCACCAGGAAGGAGCAAGACGCCACACGTTTAAAGGAGCAGCAGGACGCACAGCACATCGAAGGCCGGAAGAAGAAACGACAAAAATATCATCAACTTTGGGTAATATAACTGAAATCTTGATCTTGGTTTAGATTTTCACAACCCAGCATGTCCTTACAACTTCCTGACGAATACCCTATTTTCATGTTCATTGTCCATTAGTTAGAACACTTTTTCCGAACCAAATTTCATTATAAAGCACTCTTTTAAAAAATTGTTTGAAGGCAATTCTATGGCGTACAAGAACTAATCTAGATATACCTGAGACTTGGGAACTTCTTGGCAAGTAATGCATCAGAACTCTTCTAAGATATGATGTTGTAGAAGCCTCCAAGACCTACAGATGTATTTGACATATTTCCATGGGTGACTGCATAATCTTTAAAGCGCTATATTTTCTTCATCGACTAACAGTCTAACAGGACTTTGTGTTCACAACAACAGCTAGAATGGTTACAAGAAAATATTCAATGGTGGTACATGTCATGCTATGTTTGCAACAAAATTGCTCTGAAAGAATCACATAATTATTATTGCAAGAACTGTGATACGTATCCAGAAGGTGTAACACCTAGGTAAGACCCACGAGAGGAAAGACATTCTCCAGATTTTTTTTGAGTCAGTAGTTTATCCACAAAAGTAAGCCGGAGTATATGGTTATAAGAAAGGAGTAGCTATTGTTTATGTTTTGAAGTTTGTAAATACAACACATTAAAACTGTGAAGTATCGGAGAATGGAAATATTTAGTGCATCTTCATATATGATTGATATGTATGAACAATATGACATTTTGTTTTAAAACAATTCAAGTATTGTATACCATTCAGAAGAAACAATGAGTGGTGCATTCATTTGTTCTTAATCAATTTAAGTGTTCAATAACATTCAGAAGAATTAGCATGCATTTGTGTGCTTGGTGAAAGCTCTTTGCTAAGACTACAATCTACTAGCATCACCTAGAACATATGATAACAAATGCTCAGCATGATTTCAAAAGATTGAGATGGAAATCTGTTTGGAATACTATGAATAATTAAAACAACGCAAAACATAGGTTGACACTGAGTTGATCCATAGAAAGCCACAATCAAATTTTAAACGCCCTAAACAAGGATTGAGCTGTTCTCCACGGCATTAATATTATTATATCACGAACAAGCATATGATGGTGACTCACAGACCAAAAGCATAATTTATTTTTCTCACTAACCCTCAACCAATCCAACCAAAATTAATGTTTACTCCAGGTGCATAGCATCAATCTACTTTATCTGTCAAATTTCTAGAACTATGTTCACAATGTATTTGTGCCAGATGCATAGCTAGCTGAAACTAGGTCCTGGACTAAGGCAGCAGAGTTGGGGCAAACCTCTGCTGCTACCTGTGGCACTAATGCACCCAACTTCTGCTCCTCAGTGCTTGACGCGCTGTGTTGCTCCACGCAGGCCGCCGGCTACTCAGTTCACCTCACAGACTGCTTGGCATATTCAACATGGGAGGCACTGTGTGAAGATATGCAATACAAAAGAAGGATTATTCTAAACTTTCAAACTCTTCAGCTCACCAACACACGGAGAAAAGCATATGGTATGATTGAGATTGAAAAACGGACGAGGCAAGTAGGAAAGTCACTAAAGGACTATCCAGCCAAAGAACTACCAAATGCAGCATCGCTAGACAAACTTAGGAACAAACTAATAAACAAAGAGGTCAACTACGACATGGACAAACTCAAGGATGAGCACAAAACCATACAAAAAAAAATCTTAACCAAGAGCAGAAAAAAGCCTATGATGCAATAGCGGAATTAGTCGACAAAGCGCTAGGAAAGCAGATATTTGTCGAAGGCTACGCGTGGCACAAGAAAAACCTATCTATGGAAAGCAATAACGACAAAGCTAAGATTAGAGGGGAAGATAGTGCTTGCTGTAGCATCATGTGGCATTGTGACATTGCTTCTCCAAGGTGGAAGAACAACACAGTCAAGGTTCTGCATTCCACTTAATACTACTGAAGAATCAACATGTGAAATAAAACAAGGCTCACATTCTGAACTGCTAAAGAAGACCTCACTTATATTGTGGGACAAAGTTCCAATGGAAAACAAACACTGCTTCGAGGCACTAGACAAATGCCTTGGAGTTATTCTCAGGTTCACTAACGAAAACAGCAACGAAAAACCATTTGGTGAAATGACATTTTTCTAACCAAAGGAAGGAGAGAGCAGATAGTTAATGCTTCAATAAAAAGGTCATATTTGTGGAAATAGTTTCAGATATTTGAGTTAACACAAAACATGCAGCTGAAGTGTTTGTCAGATGATCCAATACAAAAGAAAAAAGTCGCTGAATTTGATGAGTGGATACTACAAATTGGTGATGGAAAAACAGCATCAAATGAAGGAGAGGATTGGATAAAAATACCAAAAGACCTACTGCTATAGAAAGGAGAAAGTCGTAAAGTAAAAAATCGTCAAAATCATATGCTGCAAAAATACCATGAGTGGGATTACCTACAAGAAAGAGCAATACACATAGAGTCAAAGACAACCTTACCATACGTCCTGAACAACAAATGTACCTGGCGGACGTGTTCGTTTTACATAGCTAATCCAAAGATATATATGTTTGATATTTCCACAAAATATTACCTTTTTTGTTTATCAACTATTTATCCCTGAATTGTTTTACATGCCAAATATCGTAGATCAAACAATGTAGTCACCAATGGATTCCACCTAAAATAAGTTTCCATAATCTCTCTCATGCTATAGAACTATAGAAGCCACCATCGACAACGCTATCATCTATTCACGAATAATCTCAAAATCCAAATCTCTCTTCTATCGTCTTTAAAAAACTGAAGCATGGAAATTTTTAGATAGCTACTTACATATATATTTGATCGTTCTAGAGAAAGTTCACCAATGCATTCCACCTAAATGGCCGTTACTAATCTCTCTCACACTAACACTCTTATCTCTCTCACGATTAGTATCCATCTACATATCTCCTCTATTGTGTCTCTAAAAAACTAGGCATCAACGTAGCCTCCTCAACCAAATAAATGTATGTGTACATATGTATCTTTATAATCTTTCAACAAAAAACACCGTTCATCAATTCTGTATCAGTAAACTAAATCTATAGTGTTTCTATAGATAACTTTTTTCTACATTAATACATGAGAAATAATTTTTGAGGAAATAATAGAGATAGTATTAATTTTCCTTTTTGTGACGGATATCAAATCTATTGAATCTACCCTCATCTCTCGCATATTAGAGACTTCCAGAATATATGATTCCCAACTCTAATCCCTCTAATGAATAGTCCCCAGATCTCAATCTCTATTCTAACAGCTCTTTGAAAAAGTGGCCGCAGCATGTAGATTTTAATATCTTCTTTACTAAATCTTGAGCATGGTTGTGGCATGAAGATTCTACCCATCAATTTCTAATCTGGGGTGAAATCTAGCTCACGTGAGATGGAGACAAAATTAGGGATTGGATACCTGCGCATGCTCCACCAAATCCATTTGACAAAGGAGCTCGGAGCTGACGCTGCGACGTACGCCTTCCCTCCGCTTAAGGTATGGTCGGCAGAGTATGCCGCTGCGAGTAGCGAGCGACGGCGCATGCGCTGGTGCTGCCTGAGACAAGCAGGGGAGAAGAGCTGCGCTGGAGGCCGCCCCTGAGAAAAATGCTTGGTTGGCCATTTACAAAGAGAATAAAAAAAAATAGAGAGAGAGGCCATTTACAAAATTAAGACTTGAAACGTCTACGTCAAAATAGCAAGGCCAAAGCGCACAGAATTTGGTCCAATCTAGAAATTAAGTACGCATGAAATACAACTTCGAATAGCGTATGTTTCGTTCTGTGTCCTACAAAAACAAAACATTACTTAAACACTTAAAAAAATCATTTACCCGCAAAAAACTCACAAATACATTAGATCTTTTTTTGCGCAACAAATAAATTAAATCTATTATACATAAATTTCATGTAATGTAAAACATGAGGGCACAAAAATAGAGAAAACATTTCATGTCAATATATTTTATGATTACTAAAATATCACGTGATAATATTAAAAGCCCTAACTAAGTCAAGTGTCAAAATAAAGCAAATCATAAATAAAAAAACTTAAGCCGCGCAAATAGGCGGGTCGCACAAACACAACTTTGAATGGCCATATGTTTCGTTCTGAGCGAACCAACCCGTGGTTGGATGGTTATGCCCCAGCCCACCAGAGTTTAAGTCTCGGTGCTCGCATTTATCCTCAGTTTATTTCAGGATTTCCGGCGATGCGCGTTCAGCGGGAGGAGACGTTCCCATCGACTATGAGGCGTCTATGCTGACTTCGTAAAATCTCAAGATAATATGTCGGACCAGTCTCTCAGAGGTGCTTATAGAGGAGATGCTCATAGAGATAGGCTGTACGTGTGTGCGTTCATAGAGGTGAGTGTATGTGCGTCTATATGAGCGCTTGCGTCTGTATTGTGTTAAAGAAAAATCTAAAAAAGGCAATACTTAAACGCTTCTAAAAAATACCTTAAAAGTATTTACAATAAATCTATCATACATAATTTTCAAAGTAATAGAAAAAGAACACATAAATAGAAAAAGAAAGTTCATGCCAATATCTTTTATGATTGCTAAATATCACATGATAATGATAAATGCTCAAATTAAGTCAAGTCTAGCCGCGCAAATGTGTGGGTCGCTCCGCTAGTTTAACAAATTAGAAGCAATACAAGCTAGGCACCATATGCCACATGCAACCAGATACCACACTGCCATGTTAGAGCAAGCACCTGGGGTTGTGAAGAAGGGGAGATGAGATTTGGAACTTGCACTGCAGTAGGAGTAGGAGGAGAATCTGCAAAGATCATCTGTTTCGGTTGCTCCAGAGGACCACCATCATCCCGCGCGTTCATCCTTTTAGATTTTGCCTTGTCAAGTCAAACACACAAGAAAAAGGAATGAATTCGCTCTTCCAAATTCGTTCATGCATGATACTGATGAACACAATTTTATGTAAGGCAACCACATATAAGGTATTTCAACAAGTTGGAAGCAATGCAAGCTAGACACCATATGAAAGATCCAACCAAAATCACTCTATCAAGTTAGAAATGTCTCATCATAAGTGAGATTTCAACAAATTAGAGGTAGTACATGCTTGAAATGATATGCAAGATGCAACCAATATCACACTGTCAATTTGATGGTGTCTCGTCAGAAATGATTGATGATGGGATACACAAGAAAAGTAGTTTGATGTAAGAACATGGTTAATAGAAAGACGTAGTATGTACCAAAAACAGGAAGGCATGTCATATTCACAAGCATAATGTGTTAACTAAGCAGATGCAATTTACCCTAATTAGAAGCAACACAAGGTAGACACCATATGCAACATGCAACCACATATCACATTGCCAAGTAAGAGCAAGCACCTGCGATGGTGGTGTAGGGGAATTGCGGTCATCAACTACAGAGCTACGTTGACTATCTTCATTTAGCCTTGTTGTTTCTTGAAAATCATGTGGGGAGGATGACACTACACTCTTTAGAAGAGCAGCGCCTCTCACAGTAACCCACTGAAGTGACTGTCTCATCATAAGTGATTGATGATGGATACACAAGAGCATTAGTTTTATGTAAGAACATGGTTAATAGACAGATGTAGTATGTATCAAAAACAGGAAGGCATGTCATTATCAAAGGTATAATGTGTAAAGTAAGCAGATGTAATTTAACCAAATTGGAAGAAATACAAGCTAGACACCATATGCAACGTGCAACCACATTTGACAACGTGAAGTTAAAGCAAGCACCTGGGATATTTGTGTGTGGCAATTGAGATAATCAACTGCAGAGCTACGTTTAATGTCTCCATCTGCTGGCACTTCACCCTTTAGAGAGCTGAAACGCTTAGTGCTTATCCTCGAATTAGACTGGAGCGACTTGATACGTCCATTTTGCATCATGTTTTCCTACTGTTATTTATATTGTTTTTAGGTATAATAATGCTTTTTGGAGTAATTCTAATGCCTTTTCTCTCATAATATGCAAGGTACACACAAAGAGGGAGAATACCGGCAGCTGGAATTCTGGACCTGAAAAAGCTACGTCAGGCCACCTATTCTGCACAACTCCAAATGAGCTGAAATTTCACAGAGAATTTTTATGGAATATATAAGAATTATTGGAGCAAATAAGTACCAGAGGGGGCCCACCAGGTGGGCACAACCCACCTGGGCGTGCCAGTGAGCCCAGGCGCGCCCTGGTGGGTTGTGCCCTCCTCGGCCCACCTCCGGTGCCCCTCTTCTGGTATATAGGTCAAGTTGACCTAGAAAAAAAATAAGGAGAGGACTTTCGGGATGAAGCGCCGCCGTCTCGAGGCGAAACTTGGGCAGGAGCACTTTTGCCCTCCGGCGGAGCGATTCCGCCGGGGGAACTTCCCTCCCGGAGGGGGAAATCATCGTCATCATCATCACCAACAACTCTCCCATCTTGGGGAGGGAAATCTCCATCAACATCTTCAAAAATTAGGAAAATAAGAAACAGCCAGGCGCGCCCTGGTGTCTTGTGCCCACCTCGGGTACCTTCCGGACTCCATTTTTCTTCCGTTTGCTTGTTTCCCAAGATAAAAAATCTTTATATACCCCCCGAACCTATTGACCACCGTATCGTGGAGAAATCTTCTGTTTTCTTTTCCTTGCTGTTTTCTGACAGATCTAATTCACCATGGCCGCTTCGAGCTCCTCCAAGGACAAGTTCTTCGAGAACGTCATCAACCCATATCTGCGGGAGGTGATGCAGCACCCTCAAGCTATCGAGATGCGTGAGGGGGTGCTTCACATCCGCAATGTGCAAGGCCCCAAAGGGACGGGATCCGTGGAGGCTAGGCTTGAAGCTATGGAGTAGGAGGTTTTCCGGTGCAAGGGGATGGTGGAACGTGGACTCAATGCCAATCACCTTATGATCGCGGATTATACCCGTGATCTTAAGGTGGATGGCAAGTCCATGAAGGACATCGTTTTCACCTTCAACGAGCAAATCAACTTTCTCCAAAGCCAGATATATGATCTCCAAAACCAAGTCTTTGAATATGAGGCAAGGTTTAAAGGTATGAGTTTGGCTGCCAGTTGCAGGACCCGCGAGACTCACTCCTCCTCTTATGATGGTGAGCCCTTGCCATGGAAACCTGAGGATAAGATTGCTACTACTCCATCAACACCACCTCCTTCTTCATCACCAAAGGAAACCTGAGTATCGGGTATGGGCACTCCCCTTGGCTTGTGCCAAGCTTGGGGGAGGTGCCCCGGTATCGTATCACCTCCACTATCTTTTGCCTTTACTTATCTTAGTTCGATCCATAGTTATCTTTTGCTTTAGATGAATAAAAGTTTAGTTCTATCCTATTCTTTTCCGAGTGTTTGCTTAGTGATCTATCCTTGTAATCGTGTGCGAGATATATAATAAAGTTAGTTTGAGTTTTGTTTTCTTTTTCTTTCATGTTCAATAAAAAGAAAGGAAATAAATGAAAAAGATCATATGCTAATCCTATGGTAAGTAATGACATCACATAAGGAAGAGTATAAGTAGAAAATTTTATTGGAGACTTACAAACATAGCATTGGTCAATGATGCAATTCATGAAAGAATTAATAAGGTAAGAGAAGATTCACATGCAAATACACTATCTTGGACATCTTTTGTGATTGTGAGCCCCCATCAAAATATTATATGCCAAAATTATTGACGTTGGACAAGGAAGACAACGTAATGATTTATGTTTGTTCATATTCACATAGAAGTTATATTGTCATAGATCCTTTAACATGTGGTGCTTGCCCCCCATCTTTGCTAGCCAAAAATTCCGCACTAAGTAGAGATACTACTTGTGCATCCAAAACCCTTAAACCCAAACCTTGTTTTGAGAGTCCACCATACCTACCTATGGATTGAGTAAGATCCTTCAAGTAAGTTGTCATCGATGCAAAAAGGCAATAAAAATTGCTTCTAAAAGTGTTGGATCATTTAGTGTAAGATAAAATTGAGCGTTGTACGAACTTGTGATGGCAAAGAATAAAAGTGACAGACTGCATAATAAAGGTTGCTATCATAAGGGGCAATATAACGTGACGTTCTTTTGCACTAAGAGATTGAGCATACAAACGAAAAGCGCATGGCAACCTCTGCTTCCCTCTGCGAAGGGCCTATCTTTTACTTTTATGTATTTACTTTTATGCAAGAGTCAAAGTATTTCTCTCTATTCCCTTTTATTTTTCTCTTTTGGCAAGCATCATGTGGTGAGGAAAGATCTAGGCACATATATCCAGTTGGATATGGGTAGCATAAGTTATTATTGTTGACATCACCCTTGCGGTGAATATGTTGGGTGGCGGAAACTATAAGCCCCTATATTTCTATGTGTCCGGTTGAAACTTTTTGCTCATGTGTATGCGGTGAGTGTTAGCAATCATAGAAGACTATATGATGGTTGAGTATGTGGACTTTCCAAAAAGGCTCCGATATGTGACCCTTCCTGAAAAGATGATGAATTGTAGTTGCAAAGTTGACTGAGAACATAGTTTGTTGGTTTTCAATAGAGTTTATGCTTTATACTTCGAAGTTGTGATGAATTGTTACTTGTTCATGAGAAGTCTATGATAGAAGTTATATGATAAAAGTTCTATGATAAAGTTTTACGTTAAAGTTTGTTGCTGTTAAAATAATATACATGATGCTTCTATGTCCGTATTTTTGTTTTTATCGACACCTCTCTCTCTAAGCATGTGGACATGTTTTTCGATTTCGGTTTTCGCTTGAGGACAAGCGAGGTCTAAGCTTGGGGGAGTTGATACGTCCATTTTGCATCATGTTTTCCTACTGTTATTTATATTATTTTTAGGTATAATAATGCTTTTTGGAGTAATTCTAATGCCTTTTCTCTCATAATATGCAAGGTACACACAAAGAGGGAGAATACCGGCAGCTGGAATTCTGGACCTGAAAAAGCTACGTCAAGCCACCTATTCTGCACAACTCCAAATGAGCTGAAATTTTGACAGAGAATTTTTATGGAATATATAAGAATTATTGGAGCAAATAAGTACCAGAGGGGGCCCACCAGGTGGGCACAACCCACCTTGGCACGCCAGGGAGCCCAGGCGTGCCCTGGTGGGTTGTGCCCTCCTCGGCCCACCTCTGGTGCCCCTCTTCTGGTATATAAGTCATTTTGACCTAGAAAAAAATAAGGAGAGGACTTTCGGGACGAAGCACCGCCGTCTCGAGGCAGAACTTGGGCAGGAGCACTTTTGCCCTCCGGCAGAGCGATTCTGCCGGGGGAACTTCCCTCCCGGAGGGGGAAATCATCGTCATCATCATCACCAACAACTCTCCCATCTTGGGGAGGGCAATCTCCATCAACATCTTCAACAACACCATCTCCTCTCAAACCCTAGTTCATCTCTTGTGTTCAATCTTTATACCGGAACCTTAGATTGTTACTTGTGGGTGACTAGTAGTGTTGATTACATCTTGTAGTTGATTACTATATGGTTTATTTGGTGGAAGATTATATGTTCAGATCCATTATGCTATTTAATACCCCTCTGATCTTGAGCATGATTATCATTTGTGAGTAGTTACTTTTGTTCTTGAGGTCACGGGAGAAATCTTGTTGCAAGTAATCATGTGAACTTGATATGTGTTCGATATTTTGATGGTATGTATGTTGTGATTCCCTTAGTGGTGTCATGTGAACGTCGACTACATGACACTTCACCATATTTGGGACTAAAGGAATGCATTGTGGAGTAGTTATTAGATGATGGGTTGCGAGAGTGACAGAAGATTAAACCCTAGTTTATGCGCTATTCCATAAGGGACCGATTTGGATCCAAAAGTTTAATGCTATGGTTAGATTTATTCTTAATACTTTTCTCGTAGTTGCGGATGCTTGGAAAGGGGTTAATCATAAGTAGGAGGCTTGTTCAAGTAAGAACAACACCTAAGCACCGGTCCACCCACATATCAAATTATCAAAGTAGCGAACACAAATCGAACCAACATGATGAAAGGGACTAGATGAAATTCCTGTGTACCCTCAAGAACGCTTTGCTTATCATAAGAGACCGTTTTGGCCTGTCCTTTGCCTCAAAAGGATTGGGCTACCTTGCTTCACTTTTGTTACCGTTACCATTGCTTGCTTGTTACAAATTACCTTGCTATCAAACTACTCACTAGTTATAATTTCAGTGCTTGCAGAGAATACCTTGCTGAAAACTACTTGTCATTTCCTTCTGCTCCTCGTTGGGTTCGACACTCTTACTTACCGAAAGGACTACGATTAATCCCCTATACTTGTGGGTCATCACGACTTCTGTCTTTTCTTTTGTGAATTTATCAATAGTGCGTCAGAGTCTGAAATACCCATGCATAAAAAACAATAGTGTGAGTATGGGTGAAGTGTGTGCACAAGTAGTACACTATAAAAGTAGCAGATAGCATGTGGGTGAGAAATAAATGACGGGAGACATATGATAGCTCTACAACATGCATGGCGCACGAAATTAGATTCTAGGACTTTGAGATATGAGCACAAGGATGGCTGGGAAATGCAGATACTCCTCCAGCACACCACAAGCTGTGGTCCTATGAAAATAACAGTCGACTGAAAAAAATAGGCCAGTCCATTTATTCTGCAGCATCCGATGTACAAAGAACGGGCAGATCGCCTTCATCTACCTCCAACCAGTCATTGTTTATGATCTTCCTCGAAACGCTAGCGACCACCGACCCAGTCCCCTGCCTCCGCCCTCCCCTCGACCTCACCGCACCGCCGTGCTAGGCACCGCCCCTGGCCATCCCTTTAAGCCCCGCTGACCTCTAGATCGGACGAAAGCAGCTCCTACGCCCCACACCCCTATGATAGACACCGATGCGTCGCTTCCCCGGCGAACAGGCGGACTAGGTGCCCCGCGCGCCTAAGCGGGTGCTGCTTCTTTTGATTGTGAATCAACTGACCCTGAATTGAAATCCAGGCGGGCGACTAACCTCTAGCTAAGGTGAAATAGTAAATGGGGGAAACCTCGTGCATTTAGTATCACAAAGAAGGTGCAGTAAGAAGCGCTCAACTAGTTTCTTTCGTGGGATGAATACAGTGTGAGTAGAGACGTAAGATTTGCACGCATAAGGAAGAGGACTACCTCTTTCTGCTGGCAGTGTTGTGTCCTCCTTCTGTTTTTCCAACGATCTTCTTGTGGTTCACTGGAAACAAGATGTTGTGGAGGACGGTGGATCCTTGGACGAACCCATGGCCAAGTTGTTGAGTGTGGTGCGGTGGTCGTCTGTCGGCGGCGGGGAAGCAGATCCGAGGCGGCGAACGACGGCGTAGTGGGAAAAACACCGGTGCAGTGGACGATTGCGACCGTGGAGCGGCAGCGGTGAGGCGCAGGACAGCATGGCCAAAGTGGTTTCGATATGGCACACATCGGCGTCGGCGTCGTGGAGGCAACTCTGCCTCGGCTTCAGCTGCTAAGTCCTTGAGGGCGTTGCGGTTGCGGTTGCGTTGGACGACGACGTCGGGGTACCGGCTCTCGCGTGATGGACGAGGGTGGCGGTGGATTGGGCGCGATGGGGTGGAGGACGAAGGAGGCTGGGGTTTCGCGGCTGGTGGAGAGGGCGTTTTGGCGCCCATGGAGTATGAATGGGAAACGGAGGGAGGGGAGCTAAGGGGGAACAATGTTTCAGTTTGGGACGCACTTGTTTGAAATTGGGGGAAAGTTATAAACTTTGCCCCAATCTAAAATTTCGGACATATTGCGGGTCGGGGGTAGGACGGTAATCTCAGGTCTCCCAAATCGTGTGCGGGATAAATTTCGGCTGAGCGCATGGGTGTTTAGGCGCCCACGGTGTATGAATGCTTCTCGGAGGCTGTTGACTGGCGTCTTGGTGAAGTTACAAACCTACCCCGGTTTAGACCTTTGGACATCGGGCCGATAGGCTACACGGGTCAGAGTCAGGACAGTACTTTCCTACCACCAAACATTGGTCTCGGTTTCGGCTGACCAGAGGCTTTTTTGGTCTCTGTGAATACCAGCCATTGTGTCTGTGTGTATATACTATCGACGAACTAGCCCCCGGGCTTATATAACATACTCGGGGCCTAGGGTTACAAATCATAGTAGACACTTCATCAGTGGGGATAGAGTCCTCCACGACTCTGGTAGCTTCGTCTTGTACGCCGAGTCCTCCATGGGTCTTTGTATAACGCGTCTCGGTCCAACCTATGTGGTGCAGGACGGAACCGACCTATGAGTCCTCACGTCGACCCACCACAACTAGAAATGATGTGCCCACCACACCCCACACACCATCGACCACTAAGAAAATAAGCATATACAATAGTACAAAGTTATACATGAAAGTTAATTGCATGGTGCATCCAATGATATTTGTTCCGTATTGTGAATGTTTATATTTTGTCCAAAAAGTTAGTCACGGTAAAGAGAAATGAAGGGCATATCTCTCTTTATCTCCACCGCACACCCCCTCTCTCTACACCACTTTCACGTACGCACACAAACTATCTCTCGGGCCTCTAAAAGTATGCCCCTGAGACATTCACGCGTGACGGTCACTATATTTCAAGCGAAAGCACTATACGATCACTGGACTTCAGAATATGCTCATTACGATCACCGTATACATTCTTGTGGTGATCATACAGTCTCTAGCTCACCGTACGTCTCCGTATTTTGTTGATGACACTGACGGTCATTGTATTTGAAGCGTGCTCTGTATTTTGTTAATGACACTTATGGTCATTGTATCTGAAGCGACAACACGATATGGTCACTGGACTTCAGAACAAGCTCATTACGGTCACCATATACATTTTGTGGTGCGAACTAATCTATGGTTGGATGGTTAGGAGGACAGTGGTATCCCCAGCCCACCAGGGTTAAATCCTGGTGCTCGCATTTATCTTGGATTGATTTCTGTATTTTCGGTGTTGTGCGTTCAATGGAAGGAGACGTTCCCCTCGACTACGAGGCGCCTACGGGGACTTCATAAAATCTCAAGATGATATGCCGACTCACTCTCTCGAAGGTGCTCATAGGGGATAGGGTGTGCGTGTGTGCGTTCATAGGGATGAGTGTATGCGCATATATATGAGCGCTTGCGTCTGTACTGTGTTAAAAAAATACATGTGGTGACTATATGGTCACTGGCTCACTGTACATCTCCGTAATTTGTTGATGACACAATCAATTGACCAGTCAAATGGTCCACGTGGCGCAACTAGTGTTGCACCATGAGCGCACGTTACCGTGGGGCCCTCCCGTCAGCGCGTATATGAAAGAAAGAAACGGTAGCTTGCGTCTGTACTGTGTTACTGAAATACATTTTGTGGTGATCATACAGTCATTGGCTCACCATACAGCTCCGTAATTTGTTGATGACACGATCAATTGACCAGTCAAACGGTCCACGTTCATCAGCGCACATTACTGTAGGGCCCAACTGTCAGCACGTATATGAAAGACAGAACTGGTGATAAATTAGTGGTCGGTGGGGATTCGAAGTCGTGAGACCTGAGGTTGGCAGCCCGCGCGCCCTAACACAACGGACAAGGTCGCCTTGTGATGATATGCTGAGCCAACCATTTTAATTGCACGGACGCACGCACGCACGAGCTACTATGGTGAATACAAACACATCACACATGCGCCCAAACACGCCCGCAACGCCCGCATGCATGCATGCAATACTCACACTCGCACGAACACACTCACGCATGCAACACTCGCACGAACACACGCACGCATGCAGGCATGCAACACTGACACGTACACATGCACGCACAAACACACACACGCACGCATGCAACACTGAAACGTACACACGCACGGAACACTCACTCGTACACATGCACACACGCAACACTCACGCGCCTGCATGCACACAACACATGACGCAAGAAAAACGCTCAACCTATACGTGCATGCACCATTTATTAAGGACATGGATTGTTACGAGTATTAATCAATCTTATCTGTGATAAGCAGAACATTGATGTTTGCAGCGCTCTTTATGAATCACAAAGTATCGAACGGGCTATCAACGTATGTATGAAAAATTAAAATTCTATTACATTATATAGTAGGTCTATCAATCTACATGAATTAGATGATGTCACACTCAATGAACAATCATCAGTTTATGAAATGCCCACTTCTCATCGTCCTGGCCCACCAAAAACCCCTCCCACCTCCCGCGCGTGATTCCCGCCCAGCGCCAGCTGCCCGCATTCATGCGGAACCGGCTCCTCTGTCGTGCGCTGCCTGCGTTGGGTCGCTAACATGCAGGCCAGGTACCCAACGGGCCTGCACGTCAGTGGAACAATGGCACGGTGTCGTACATCAGACGATCTGGTCGAGGGTGCCGCCCGCTGCATGCCCGGCTGAACATGCCTCCTTGCCGCGTTCAAACGCCTCCATGAAACCCATGTGGAAGTCGAGAAACCCACTCCGGCCACATGTTCGTTTATGACCGGCATTAAACGCAACGCCGGCCGAGCTCCTCCCATCCGCCCTCTATTTAATCTCCTATTTAAACGAGGCCCGACGCCGGCCAAGAATCGCACACCTCCGCCGCTCCCCTATCTCCTCCTTCTCCATTTTCTCCACTCTTACAATGGCTTACGAAGAGTAGTTATCCGGCATACAAGCCGGCTGGGTGGCCCGCCGAACCCGGCGGATACGAGCTATGCAGCTCGCTGATCCACCTGCCTCTCCTCGCCCGACAGAGCCAGTTGCCGCCCCAAGCCGACGCGTGGTTCAGCAACTCGCCGCTGCAGGCCAGCTCGACAAGGAGCAGCAACTTGCTCCACGCTGGCATGGCGAGGAGCACGGGCGTCATCACTGCCGTCCACGACGCCGCCTCGTACCACACCTCCTGTGTCTATGGCTGCGACTCCCGTGCCTGCGGCCGCACCTTGCAGGCAGAGACAGAAGCTGGGTGCACGGAGAGCGACGAGCCGGTGGCCAGCGCCTCCGCGTCCGCCGCCATCATCGAGGAGAAGTAGAACACAGGAGGCCACCGCCGCTTGCGTCCATTGACGGCCACCACCGAGGCGACGCCGGTGTACATAGTAGGTGTCTTGCCGGGTCCTTCCATTGTGAGGACCTTCGTCGACCCCGCTTGGGCTCCACGGAAGTGGAGAAGCCCCCTTTGACTCCATCTTAGGCATCAGCAAAGTATTTCACTCAGTTGAGCGGTGGGGAAATGAGTCGTCCTTTGCACTGAAGCATATACCTCTAGGGCTCCCAGCAGTCCGATGATCGTGCTGCTGGACATGAGGAAGACAAAGGGATCCGCGGGCGACCATTTAGGCTAGGTATTATTATACCTTTGCAGTTCAGGAGTAGCACCTCTTAGTTGATTTATAAATGTAATGAAATCTGTCATGTTTATATGAAAATCTGGTATTTTCTATGAATTCCGTCATTGTTTATATGAAATATCGCCGTGTTTGCACGAATTTCGTCCGGTTGGTTGAGTTGTTGTCAGAATATGTGCGGCTACGGTTGGATTGCATGATTTGCGGGTCGCCGTTGGAGATGTGCCCTTCGGTCTGCGACCGGCTCGGGCGGCGAGGTGGGACAAATAAAAAACTAGCTCGTGCGAGCTCGTCTCCGACGCGCGCGCTGGAGGAGGAGCACTCGAGCTCTAACTCATTCATCGATGGGAAAGGCACGGGTGGACATAAGGCTCGCCAATATTTTGGCTACCCCGGGCAAGATCCAAACAGCCCCTTCCAGCCCCATCCCTCCCAGCACATTCAAATCCCTCGTTCGCCGTGAACTTTTGCCATGTGTTGTTGTTTTTAGGGATATTTTGCTATGTGAAAACAAATTTAAATATGAATGAATAATTGGTGTTCGCGGTATTCTGCCGGGACACAGTTGGATGGCCTCATAGTAGTAGTAGTGTAGAGTAGTAGTAAAGTGGTAGGAGTAGTACAGTGTAGAGTAGTACGAGTCTCATTTGACACCAATTTCCTTGGAGTCCGTGCTACAGCAAGCTACCCTAGGTTATGTTACTAGTAGTAGTGCCTCCATAGTGGGTATGTAGTAACTCTGTAAAATCAGATTTTCCCAAAACTAAGTCGCTCAACCTTACTTATTTGCTTGTTTCCCTTCCTGCCTCGTTGTTCTTCCCCATGCAACCAGGAAAAACGAGGTCATGTGAATAGCAATTGATTGCTCATGTTGATTTTTTTGCGAAATGATTACTCGTGTTGATGGCTGCATGTTTCTAGGCCAATGCATGCACTTTTTGCTTGGTGCTCGTTGGGCAATCCGAGCAGAAAAAAGCAGGGAGTACTACTACGGCGTACCGGATTGACCTTGTGGGGGTACCTCCGTCCTGATTTATCGTTCCACATCGTATTTTGTGCCAATTTTGACCATGTATTTAACTAACAAAATGTTAATGCATGTCACAAAAAAATATATCATTGAAAACTATGTTCGAATATGAATCCAACGATATAATTTTTGTTGACATGCACTAACATTTTGTCAATTAAATCTTTGATCAAAATTTAGCACAAATTACAAAGGGGACCAATAAACCAATACTCAACACCATGCGCGCTAGTTGTAGTGATCTGAAAGGGCCAACTTCAAAAAACTAACAAAGAAAGAAAGGGCCCAATACACATTCAAGCATTTCATCACATCTTTCTCTCGCTCTATCTGTCGAACAGACTATGGCAAACTCCCCTGCCTACCGCGCGGGAAAAGACCCGCCCTCGCCTTTTTAGTCAGGGTTTGTATTGATGGATTGCGCGAAGCAGCAAAAACCAAGCCGTGTCTTGTACTCCTCCGTCGTACTAAGAGTGGAGACGCTTGCTTTCATAAATATTCTACTTCCTCTCGCTGACATGTGGGACATATAGCAACCGGGTCCACGTGTCATGCACCAAATAACAGTGTAGAACAGCAGGGGGACTCACCCCAGTCGTAGCGCCGCAGTAGTAGTAATGAGCAATGAGACGTCAAATCACAAAGCCGCACCTTTCCCGCAGATGGACGAAGCAACCATTATTTCACACTTCGCTGAATCCGCTTCTCCATCATCTCCTTCAAGAAAACCACGTATTGCTTCTGCCATTGTTTTGCCTCAAGAGGGACGCGCATCGGCTTGGTACATCATGACACATGGGACCGCATGATAGGCCATGCTCCCCCCCCCCCCACCGCTCGGTAAAATCACCTCATTTTTACTAATCTGGATACTATCTTTAGATCAATATAGTCGGGATTCACCAAGGAGCAAAAGCAAGTGGGCCATCCATCGTGTTGTTCCACGTGCGATGCACCAAATTACAGTTCAGAGCAGTTGTTGGACTTGGAGGCACCTGATACGTCTCCAACGTATCTATAATTTTTGCTTGTTCCATGCTGTTATATTACCATTCTTGGATGTTTTACAATCATTTTATAGCAACTTTATATCATTTCTTGGGACTAACCTATTGACATAGTGCCCAGTGCCAGTTGCTGTTTTTGGCTTATGTTTTACTTCACAGAATATCAGTACCAAACGGAGTCCAAACGCAGCGAAACTTTTTGGAGATTTTTTCTGGACCAGAAGACACCTATTGGGCCAAAGAAGTACCAGAGGGGGGGCTCCGAGGGGAGCATAACCCACCTGGGCGCGCCTGGGACCCCAGGCGCGCCCTGGTGGGTTGTGCCCACCTCGGCCGCCTCCCGCACCGCCTCTTTGCTCTATAAATACCCCGAAAATCCAAAAACCCTATGGGAGTCGACGAAACACAATTCCAGCCGCCGCAACTTCCAGAACCACCAGATCCAATCTAGACACCATCACGAAGGGGTTCATCATTCTCATTGGTGCCTCTCAGATGATGCGTGAGTAGTTCATTGTAGACCTACGGGTCCGTAGTTAGTAGCTAGATGACTTCCTCTCTCTCTTTTGATTCTCAATATAATGGTCTCTTGGAGATCTATTTGATGTAACTCTTTTTGCGGTGTGTTTGTTGGGATCCGATGAACTTTGAGTTTATGATCAGATCTATGTATCCATGAAAGTTATTTGAGTTTCTTTGATCTCTTATATGCATGATTACTTATAGCCTCGTATTTGTTCTTCGAATCTTTGGTTTAGCTAGGCCAACTAGATCGATTTTTCTTGCCATGGGAAGAGGTGCTTTGTGATGGGTTCGGTCGTGTAGTGTTCTTTCCCAGTGACAGAAGGGGAAGCAAGACACGTATTGATCGTTGCTATTAAGGATAACAAGATGGGGTCTATTCCTACATGAATAGATCTTGTCTATATCATGTCATCGTTCTTATTGCATTACGCCATTTTTCCATGAACTTAATACACTAGATGCATGTTGGATAGCGGTCGATGTGTGGAGTAATAGTAGTAGATGCAGGCAGGAGTCGGTCTACTAATCTTGGACGTGATGCCTATATAATGATCATTGCCTGGATATCGTCATAATTATTTGAAGTTCTATTAATTGCCCAACAGTAATTTGTTTACCCGTCGTATGCTATTTTTATCGAGAGAAGCCACTAGTGAAATCTACGGCCCCCGGGTCTATTCTTTATCATATTTGCCTTGAGATCTATTTTTATTTGCTTTTGTTTTCAGATCTATTATTCTAAAAAACCCAAAAATACCTTGCTGCATTTTTTCTTTATTTATTTTATTTTGTTCTATCGCGAGATCTATTTACCCAAAATCATACAAACCAATCTATCTTTTACCCGAGAGGGATTGACAACCCCTCTTATGCGTCGGGTTGCAAGTATTTGTTCTTTGTGTGCAGGTACTATTTACATAGTTTTGCTTGGTTCTCCTACTGGTTCGATAACCTTGGTTTCATCACTGAGGGAAATACCTACCATAGCTGTGCTGCATCATCCCTTCCTCTTCGGGGAAAAACTGACGCGGACACGAGCCATCAAGAAAGGATTTCTGGCGCCGTTGCCGGGGAGACATCATCAACATCTATCAGGTTCCTAATCACAAATCTCATCTCCTTGCAATTTACATTATTTTCTATTTGCCTCTCGTTTTCATCTCCCCCACTTCACAAAAATTTGCCGTTTTATTCGCCCTCTTTTTCGTTCGTCGTTTTCTAGTCAGATCTCTTATTTGCTTGAGCTTGTCACCATGAGTGACTTTGGTATGGCAGAAACAGATGATGGCCTTACTCCTAAAATTGGACGATCTAGCAATCTGGACGCTAAAACCTTTGTTTTGGGGCAAGGGAACGTTATGGGAAAAGAACATATCCAAGAATTTTTCAATTGTGTTGGAAATTTGACTCTTAATGATGCTCTTCTACTTAAAAGAACTAAATCTTATGCGGAAGCTATTTCAGCACTAGTTCTGAAACTTGAAAATAGATTTATCCGTACTCACCCTACCTTGCAAAGATTGTTTTATTATCTACCATCTATAAAAGATCCTAAGGCTAAAAAGATAGCTACCCAAGTTCTCATGAATGAATTTGATCACATAGTACGGGAAGCTAGGGAAATTTTGGATTTTTATGGCATGAGCCGAGAAAAAACGGTAATAGATGAGATCCTTTACAATAGTGATTACATGTTGAGACATTTGCTTGGTAATAACCAATTTTTTTATGAGAATCTCAAAATGGAAATCCCCGCTTTATATATAATCCAACAAGTTTTCAATGATGTTAATCAACAATATTCTTGGATTGTTGCCGGAAATCAAAGGGGATACGTAGATGTGCAATTGGATAATGCTAACATTTCTATGGATAATGTGTTTCAAGTTATTTTTGTAAAACCTCCCGACAAGAACACATCTACGGAAAATAAGAAGAAAGATGACAATACTTGAATCTATGCTTTATGCCTAGCTAGGGGCGTAAAACGATAGCGCTTGTTGGGAGGCAACCCAATGAATAAAATTTATTTTTGCCTTTTTCTTTCTATTCTTGGGTGTTTGCAAAATTATGCCTCTGTTATGATTGTGTTTTTATGTTTTAATTAGTGTTTGTGCCAAGTAAAGCCTTTGGGATAGCTTTGGTAATAGTTGATTTGATCCTGCTGAAAAACAGAAACTTTTGCGTCCAGTAAAATAATTGTCTAAATTCACAGAAGCAACAAAAAATATGATTTTTTTACAAAAGATTGATATACAAATTTCTTATGTTTTCCTAATGTTTCAGATTTTTTGGAGTTACAGAAGTATGAGTAAAATTCGAGTCTTTACAAACTGTTCTGTTTTTGATAGATTTTGTTTTCTTTGCATTGTGTGCTTATTTTGATGAATCTATGGTCTGTATCGGGGGGTATAAGCCATGGAAAAGTTAGAATACAGTAGATATAATGCAATAACAAAATTTGAATGGGTTTTCTACAGTACTTAAAGTAAGGATTGGTTTTCTTATACTAACGGATCTCACGAAGGTTTTGTTAAGTTTTGTGTGATTTAAATTTTCAAGTTTTGGGTGAGATCACGATGGATGAAGGAATAAGGAGTAAGAAGAGTCTAAGCTTGGGGATTCCCCATGGCACCCCAAGGAAATATTCAAGGAGAAACAAGCAACTAAGCTTGGGGATGCCCCGAGTGGCATCCCCTCTTTCTTCTAATGACCATCGGTATTTTACTTGGAGCTATATTTTTATTCGTCACATATCATGAGTTTTGCTTGGAGCGTCTTGTATTATATGAGTCTTTGCTTATTTTGCTTTTTAGTTTGTCACAAGTATCCTTGCTGGACACACCTATTTGAGAGAGCCAAAATTATGTTATGATTTGTTAGAATTGCTCGTTATGCTTCACTAAATTTTTTGAGCTATGGAATTGCTCTAGTGCTTCACTTATATCTTTTTGAGCACGGTGTGCTTTAATATTTTTGAAGAATTGCTCTCATGCTTCACTTAGATTTATTTGAGAGTTAGTAATTTTGAATAAATTCTCTCATGCTCACTTATATTATTTTGAGAGATGAAAACTTTTGTGCTCATGTTCTTCACTTAAATTTGTTTGAGCTTGCCAAAAGAAATTGCAACATATGAAACTAGTCCCAAAGTTATAGATATTCAAGAGGGATATAATAAAAACTTTCATGAAGATCATTGGACAAAATAAACTTGATTCTTTGTAATAGTTTTGAGATATGATGATAGTGATATGTGAGTCATGTTGGTGAGTAATTGTGCTTTAGTAAGAATATTGGTCTTAAGGTTTGTGATTCCCTATGCAAGCACGGAAATCAATAGTGATGCAATGAAATTACATCCTACTTGTGGTGCATTATTCGGTGTTAGTTATGCTCAATGCTCGCTTATGAGATTTTTTGTTTCTTGGTTGGATGCTTATCAATCTTTTTGCTAGCCTTCACTTGTACTAAGTAGGAATACTACTTGTGCATCCAAAATCCTTAAACCTAGTTTTGCCATATGAGTCCACCATACCTACCTATATGCGGTATTCTCGTGCCGTTCTAAGCAAATTTGTATGTGCCATCTCTAATTTTCAAAATAATTTCCCTTTTGTGTGCTCGTACCGCTCATGAAACGGTAGGGGGTGGCTGATATTTTCCATGCTAGATGTGTTATTCTCAAGATGAGTGTTTATTCACTTGTCATTGCACGAGAGTACGACAAAGGTATTAGGGATGCCCTGTCCCGAAATGAAAAATGAATTTACTTTATTTTGTCAAATAATAAATTCCTTGGAAAGTGTTGGTATGGACGACACTCGTGGTTACGGCTAGCCATGGAATGTGAAAGTATGGTGGAAAAAGGAATAAACTTTATTTTCTGTTTGGGAACCGCCTATGATATATCTAGCATGGAAAGTATTGGGAACTACTCGATCGTTTTCGTTGACAGGAAAAGCATGCCACCCAAAATGTTTTATCTCTATTTTTTCGCTTTGAGCTCTAGCACCTCTACAAATCCCTACTTTCCTCTGTGAAGGGACTTTCTATTTACTTTATGCAATTTATATTTTTATTTGAGTCTCCATCTTCTCTTATAAAGCACCAACTAAGGGGCACTATGATCGTACTTGAGCATTGGGTGTAGCTAATATGCGAGTGTGTTTCATGAATGGATCAATGATTGAGCATGATGGGCTAGGGATAACTTGCTTTAGTGTTGATATTTTGAAAGACATGGTTGCTTGTTGATATGCTTGAGTATTGAAATCTTCATGTCAAAACTAAACTATTGCTTTGAATCATATAAAAGTCCAAATGTCCATGCTACAAAAGAAAAGAATATGTGATGAACATGTTAGGCAACATTCCACATCAAAAATTCTGTTTTTATCATTTACCTACTCGAGGACGAGTAGGAATTAAGCTTGGGGATGCTGATACGTCTCCAACGCATCTATAATTTTTGCTTGTTCCATGCTGTTATATTATCATTCTTGGATGTTTTACAATCATTTTATAGCAACTTTATGTCATTTTTTGGGACTAACCTATTGACATAGTGCCTAGTGCCAGTTGTTGTTTTTTGCTTGTTTTTTACTTCGCAGAATATCAGTACCAAACGAAGTCCAAACGCAGCGAAACTTTTTGGAGATTTTTTCTGGACCAGAAGACACCTGTTGGGCCAAAGAAGTACCAGAGTGGGGCTCCGAGGGGAGCACAACCCACGTGGGCGCGCCTGTGGGTTGTGCCCACCTCGGCCGCCTCCCGGACCGCCTCTTTGCTCTATAAATACCCCAAAAATCCAAAAACCCAAGGGGAGTCGACGAAACACAACTCCAGCCGCCGCAAGTTCTAGAACCACCAGATCCAATCTAGACACCATCACAGAGGGGTTCATCATCCTCATTGGTGCCTCTCCGATGATGCGTGAGTAGTTCATTGTAGACCTACGGGTCCGTAGTTAGTAGCTAGATGGCTTCCTCTCTCTCTGTCTTTTGATTCTCAATACAATGGTCTCTTGGAGATCTATTTGATGTAACTCTTTTTGCGGTGCGTTTGTTGGGATCCGATGAACTTTGAGTTTATGGTCAGATCTATTTATCCATGAAAGTTATTTGAGTTTCTTTGATCTCTTATATGCATGATTACTTATAGCCTCGTATTTCTTCTTCGAATCTTTGGTTTAGTTAGGCCAACTAGATCGATTTTTCTTGCCATGTGAAGAGGTGCTTTGTGGTGGGTTCGGCCGTGCGGTGTCCTTTCCCAATGATAGAAGGGGCAGCAAGACACTTATTGATCGTTGCTATTAAGGATAACAAGATGGGGTCTATTCCTACATGAATAGATCTTGTCTACATCATGTCATCGTTCTTGTTGCATTACTCCGTTTTTCCATGAACTTAATACACTAGATGCATGTTGGATATCGGTCGATGTGTGGAGTAATAGTAGTAGATGCAGGCAGGAGTCGGTCTACTAATCTTAGACATGATGCCTATATAATGATCATTGCCTGGATATCGTCATAATTATTTGAAGTTCTATCAATTGCCCAACAGTAATTTGTTTACCCGCCGTATGCTATTTTTCTCGAGGGAAGCCACTAGTGAAATCTACGAACCCCGGGTCTATTCTTTATCATATTTGCCTTGAGATCTATTTTTATTTGCTTTTGTTTTCAGATCTATTATTCTAAAAAACCCAAAAATACCTTGCTGCATTTTTTCTTTATTTATTTTATTTTGTTCTACCACGAGATCTATTTACCCAAAATCATACAAACCAATCTATCTTTTACCCGAGAGGGATTGACAACCCCTCTTACGCGTCGGGTTGCAAGTATTTGTTCTTTGTGTGCAGGTACCGTTTACATAGTGTTGCTTGGTTCTCCTACTGGTTCGATAATCTTGGTTTCATCACTGAGGGAAATACCTACCGTAGCTGTGCTGCATCAACCCTTCCTCTTCGGGGAAAAACTGACGAGGACACGAGCCATCAGCACCCCAGTCGTAACGCCGCAGTAGTAGTAAATGAGCGATGAGGGGTCAAATCACAAAGCTAGATGGACGAAGCAACCATCATTTCACTCTAGGGCGGAAGGGCATAAAGAAAAAAGAAAACCAATGATGCGTGCGGCAGCTACCTAGGGTGCCCTAGGGTAGGAGCCTCCACTACAAATTCGCTTCTCCCTCGTCCTCTTGAAGAAAACCGATCATGCGTGTGGCGGGTAGGGTTTCTAGTAGCACTACGGTGTGCAGGGCCCATGCCGTAGTAAATGGGAGAGGGATTGAGTTGGAGTCGACGCCTTAATACGGGTGGGCTGCTCGGTTTTACGGGAACGAGGCAGAATTTTGGGTTTGGGGAGCAGTGGAGATATACGTACAAAAATTTGTGGACGTAGGTTCGATCGAAAGGCAATGACGCATGGGCCCCGCATTTTGATATACCCGCGGCCGCGTGAAATTTGCTACTCAAAATAATGCATAAAAGTTCCTCCAAAAACATTTATAACTAATGGGAAGTGAATGTATGCTTAAAATGAAAATAAAATAAAAAGGTAATAAAAGAGAAAAAATGAATTGCAGTTAAAATAATGACATTTCTAACAAAAATGTGAATGTGAACTACATATGTGTGCACATGACCAACACATATATTGTCAATACAAAATCTAATGCAAAAAATAACTTATGAGTAA
The DNA here is from genome assembly GCA_011799875.1 of Thinopyrum elongatum. Classification (NCBI taxonomy): domain Eukaryota; kingdom Viridiplantae; phylum Streptophyta; class Magnoliopsida; order Poales; family Poaceae; genus Thinopyrum; species Thinopyrum elongatum. Next base: position 488,621,423 of record CM022303.1, on the reverse strand, counting down.
CATGCACGAATTGATGGTGTGGTGCTTGCATGCATAGAGTACAAAAACAATGTGATTTATGACTTGCATGCATGACGTGTTCATGTGCCATAGTTGCATGTCCAGGAAAAAAGCTAGTGGGTTGTACTAGCTATTTAGGAATAGAAGATGTATATATGGAAGTTGTAGGGAAAGAGATGACATGCATCTCAATTCCTATGTGTAGGGATTGGAAAAGAGATGTCATTTGGTTCACATCATAGGAACTTTTCTATTGAATCTAGAGATGACATGTATCTCGATTCCTATGGGTAGGGATTGGAAAAGAGATGTCATTTGGTTCACATGATAGGAACTTTTCCATTGAATCTAGGCTAATGTCTATTTAATTTGAAATTGTGGGAGTATAGGAATCCATTCATATGAACCAAGTGGCTCTAAAGCTATAAAAATCATACCATGTTTATTTTCCTTTGAAATGTGGAGTATAGGAATCTATTCCCATGAACCAATTGGCTCTAAAGGAAAAATTCCTATAAAAATCATATCATATAGAGTTCCCATGATATTCCACCACACCAAAGGATGGTTGAAATTGCTGCAGGTGATACGACGGTCTTTCTCTGTACACTCCTCCCCCATCTCTATAGTTACCTCTTGATGATGAATGAAATGATATATACTGGGTATTCTATATGTGCATTTCGAATTTTCAATAAAGCTATCTGCACTACATTTTCGAATGGGATGGAGGGAGGAGCATACGGCAGTTGCTAACACTCACGTGGAAGATTCGTGTGTCGGAGGAGTGGCTGTTCTGTCAAATGCCATGGCAAAATTGACACTGTCGGATGCCGATCTGACGATTCTTTCGGCGTTCGTCAGGAAGCGGATTGTGGCGAACGTTTGTCAGATATGATTTACGGACACATGCATTGCATTGATACGTGCCCCCTCTCTCTCACGCACGCACGCACGCACCCACACGAGTCACGACTCTCCCGAGTCCTCTCGCACCCACCATCTATCTGTAGGTAGACGTCACACACATATGTGCTCTTCACACCCTACCCTAAGAACTTCTAAAAAATAAAAGATGTCGCACACCTTTTTTTTTAACTCACACGTCACACACTTATACTACTACTCTTGTGGCGAACGTTCTTTGGGCGTAGTATATTGTACTCTCACAAATAGAAGCGGTGCGCGCACACACTAGTTCTCTCACACCCACGCGCGGGTACACGTAGGAGCGCATTTTTTTGAAGCTAGGAGCGCATTTGTTTACAAAGAGTGTCAGTGCAACAAACCTTCACGTATGTTTCCCGGACCGTACACAGGCTCAAATGGCAGAAATGCAAGCAACACCAAGCATTCAAGACAGAACCAAGCCAGAGAGAGAGCTCTTTGAGGAATCAAAGGGCGGATTAAGAAGACCAAGACAAGCCAAGACAGCAAGATATCACTAAGGAAAAACCTTCCTTGCCGGGCAGGCGAGCCTGGTCAGGTCGAGGCCACCCCAAAGACAAGTCCCAAAGACTTCCCCGGCAAGGATTGTCAGGGCCACTGGCGGCCTACATCCCCGCCAAGGCTCCACCGCTCCACCACATCGCAACGCAAGTCACCCATCGGTGCGGTGTCGAGCCCCCAGATAACTAAGTGGCTGTCATTTGGAACGTGGCGGCCATTTAGGAGGAATATCACCTCCATATGACACCCGTCCAGAGGCGTGTCAAGCAGACAGGTGGAAGATGACTAAAGCGGCGCGGCAGGCCTACCGGGCCGCATCCACAGCATGGCACATGGCAGTGCATTTAATGCACTTTGTCTTAACTGCCAGAGTTAGGTACAATAGCACTGTTAGCTATCTAATCACTGGATAATGGCCGTTTTGCCATTGTGGTAACCCCTTAGCCTATAAAAGGAGGACCGTGGCAACCTTAGAAAGGATTCGGGCCCTCGTGTACTCATACGCATGTAGCTGCTCTTCCCGAGGCTACCTTGCCAGGCTCAAGCGTTCTTCACGGTCTCTCCATCAATCCACCAAAGCAGGAGTAGGGTTTTACACTTCTCAGCGGCCCGAGCCTGGATAAAAACCACCAGTGTCACAACTGTCGTGCTGTCCCACGGCCTCCGCTCTTTGTGCAACGCATCCTCCCCCCTGCCGAACCACAAAGGGGCCGATGGCCTCATAGGTGGCCGTGTTCTACCACGGCATCTTTGGCACGCCAGGTAGGGGGAGCGCTTGTGCGAGCCCAAGGTCGTAAACAGCGCGTCAGTCTTCATCATCATCTTCTTCATCATTGGCTTCATCATCCATGGCGCTGAAGAAGAAGTCCGGCGCAACTGCTCATCCTTCCACCTCGAAGGCCCCCTCACATGCAGCCACCGATGCTGTGGGGGTTGCAGCGGCGTCGAGGGACGCGAACGCCGTGGGGAACATGACCAACGCAGGCGGCGCTGTCGTCGTTCCCCCCGCGACTGAAGCGGGAGCAGAAAACACCGGAGGAGGGTAGCAGCAACAGCACTCCGACGGCCATGCTCCACAACGCACGGGTGGGGAGAACGCTCAGTCTCCATCCCCCACCGTGCCAAAGAGCGTAGCCACAGCGACAACGCTCGCTTCGGTGTGAACCGCGGCCCCCTGGTTGCCCCTGCAACAGACGCAACAGCGGGGCAAGCACCTCCCTCGGGGCGGGGTAACCAAGACGAAGCTCTGAACGGGGCCATCAACCCCCAGGCGCACCCTTCTCGCCATCGTACCACCGTGGTGGCTGGCTCACGGCGACGAGAGCACGGTGCCGCCGCCGCTGGTACTGGCAGGAGCCGGGCGATGTCGCGGTCTGTGTCGTCGTCCATGCCAAGCACTGCTTCGGAAGCCATGGCGCGAGCCCAACTCCTGTTGAGATTCCCACCAGCGGCCGATCAGATGGTGAGTGGAGAGCTACCATCCAAAGTTTGATCGGTTTTGCTGAAGTAGGGGGGTCGCAGCGGGCGGATCCGCCACGGCTCCCGCAAGCGCCAGCCATGGCCCGAGCTGCTGACCGTGCTGAGGGGGCCACTCCAACGGTACAATCCCCTCCGCGATGGCCTGCGCAAGGACCACAACCAGAACCACGCAACCAGGAGCCCGACGAGGTATCGATGGCCTCGTCTGACCCTCGGGCCCATCGAGATCAGCGACAGGTCCTGGAGGATCGGCGAAGGGAAGACGCGCGCATCACCATAGAACGACGCCGCGAAACCCGCCACCAATCCGACAGGCGCAATGGCCTAGACGCCGACAAACCCGCGCCCAGTGAGGGCGGGTACCTACCTTTCGAGGTTGGGTGCCCTGCCTTCACTCGCGAGCTGCGGCACGTCCGTTGGCCATCTGCCCGTGTTTTCAAGCCAGAGATACCAGAGAAGTGTGATGGAAGGTTGAACTCGGCAGAGTTCTTGAGCATCTACACCATCGTTGTTCAAGCTGCCAGAGGAAGAGATGAGAAGGTGTTCGCCAATTACTTCCCTTTGGCGCTCAAGCCAAACATGAGGTCATGGCTGATGCACCTTCCGGAGAATTCCATCTCATCATGGGCTGACCTGTGCCATGAGTTCGTTGGCGCCTTCACGGGCGGCCATCAAGAACCAGGACGGCCCAGCGATCTGCAGCTCCTTCCACAAAAGGAAGGGGAGAGCTTGCGGAAGTACATGCAGAGATTTAGCTGGGTGCACAGAAACATTCCAGACATCCACCCGGCAGCTGTGATTGCCGCGTTCCAGTCCAACGTGCGCAACAGGAGGATACGTTCCAAGATGAACGTTCGGTTGCCCAAGACTGTGAATGAGCTGTACACTTTGGCGGATAAGTGTGCCAGAACAGAGGAAGGGGGCGACTCCCCGGAGAAGAGGACGGCATCAAAGTCGACTCAGAAGATGACGACGATGCTGCCGACCCGAAGAGGAAGAACAAGAAACGCAATAAGAAGCGCAAGGAAAAAGCAGTATTGGCTGTCGAGGGCTCTGGCACTCCTAGTACCGGCAAGAAGGCCAAGACTGAAGTCCCCGGCAAGGAAGTTGCCGCGTGCACTGATTGTCGGGAGGCTGCGGCGGCCGAAAAGGCCGGGAAGGCTGACGGGCCATACTACAAGATCCACCGGACCAAGGGCCATGATCTCCAAGAGTGTCACCAAGTTGAGCAACTTGTCAAAAAGCAGAGAGCTGAGTACGAGAAGTGTGACAAGGAAAGAGACCAAGAAGGTGCTGACGGGAAGGGCCGAGGCGGCAGAGGGGGCCGCCGCAGCAAGGTTCCCCAGCATCCAGAGAGGCCCGTAGGGGGGCGTAAGAAGAAAGAAGGCTAAGACGAAAGTAATGAAGGGGATGAAGAGGAAACCAGTGAGCAAGAGTTCCAGAAAGCCACTGAGGCCCTGTGCGTTGACGGAGGTGCATCTTTGCACTCCTCTCATCGCCAGCTTAAATAGTGGGCGCGTGAGGTCAATGCCGTAGAGCCAGCAGTGCACTCCCGGAAACCGCTCAAATGGTCCCGCACGCCCATCATCTTCGACGAAGAGGATCACTCTGGCCGCACCATCGCAGTAGGGTGCTTGCCGTTGTTGGTTTCACCAACAATCCGCAACCTCAAGGTCACGAAGATGTTGGTTGACGGTGGGGCTGGGTTGAATCTGATTTCCCCCAAGGTGCTCAGCAAGCTTCAAATAGCAGATGAAGCGCTCAAGATTACTGGCACTTTCCAAGGGATCAACCCCGGCAGGAGTCGTCCTAAGGGAAAGATCACACTGCTAGTGACGTTTGGAGGAGAATTGAACTACCAGACCGAGAAGGTTGTGTTTGATGTGGTTGATCTCCCCCTACCGTACAATGGAATCCTTTGTCGTCCAGCCCTGGCAAAATTTATGGGGGCATCTCACTATGCCTACAACACACTGAAGATGCCAGGGCCGATGGGCGTCATTTCCATTCTGTCAGACAAGAAGGACGCAATCATATGCATGGATAAGATGTACCGAGACGCAGTCATCGCTGAGGCCGCGAAAGCTGCAGCTCTCGCCAAGGAAAGTAAGAAAGGGAAGAAAGCTAGCAAGGATACCGGCAAGGAATCCGGGAAGCACACCTCTTCGGAGTGTGCTGCACCCGTCGATGATTTGCCAGAAAGCTCCACTAGCAAGAAGCCCAAAGTTACCTCACCTGCAGTGAAGAAGGTCCCGGCAGGGCTGGATGGCGTTGGTGGTACGTTCACCATCAGATCCACCCTTGATGATAAATAGGAAAGCGCGCTCGTTGCCTTCCTGCGGGCGAATGTAGATGTGTTTGCCTGGCAACCATCTGACATCCCCGGTGTTCCTAGGGAGGTAATCAAGCACCACCTAGCTGTCTGCCCTCATGCCCGGCCCGTCAAGCAGAAAGTCGGGAAGAAAGCTTTGGAACGGCAATAGTTTATTGCCGAGGAGATCAAGAAACTTGAAGTAGCTGGTTTGGTCAGAGGAGTATTGCACCCAACATGGTTGGCGAACCCAGTGGTGGTGTGCAAGGAGAACGGGAAATGGAGGCTTTGCATAGACTTCACGGATCTGAATAAGGCATGCCCGAAGGACCCGTTCCCCTTGCCGCACATTGACCAGATCGTAGGTTCCACTTCCGGGTGTGATCTGCTTTCCTTCTTGGATGCATACTCTGGGTACCATCAGATCTTCATGTCCAAGGAGGACGAGGAGAAGGCCACGTTCATAACCTCGTGTGACACGTACTGCTTTGTGCGGATGCCTTTCGGGTTAAAGAGCGCTGGATCCACTTTTGCAAGGGCAGTGCAAATTGGTTTCGAGCCTCAATTGCACAGGAATATTGAAGCTTACATGGATGACATAGTAGTCAAGACCAAGGACAAATCAACTCTCATCCAGGACTTGGAAGAGGCCTTTGTAAATCTGTGCAAAATCAACTTAAGGTTAAACCCTGAGAAGTGTGTGTTTGGCGTTCCCTCCGGCAAGCTACTTGGTTTCTTTGTATCCCATCAGGGGATAGAGGCCAACCCTGACAAGATCAAGGCGATCGAGCATATTCAAGCACCCAAGACAGTTAAAGACGTGAGGTGCCTGACCGGATGTGTTACCACATTGAGTAGGTTCATTTCCAAGTCTGCCGAGCGTGCCTTGCCGTTCTTCAAAATTCTGAAGAAGGCAGGGCCAATGAAGTGGACCCTGGAGGCAGAAGCAGCGCTGCAAGACTTGAAGACCTATCTTTCCTCTGCTCCCACCTTGGTCGCTCCTAAACCACAAGAGTCATTGCTGCTGTACCTAGCGGCAACCAATCAAGTGGTTAGTGCAGCGTTGGTGGCGCAGCGGGAAGTGGATGAAGGAGCAGCCGCAGCTACTGTCTCCTCCGGAGAGGAAAGTGAACCTATCCCGGCAAGGTCCGGTGTGGATCAGGAGAAACAAGAGCAGGATAATGGAGACGATTCCAAGACCGCGACAAAGAAGGTGGTGCAGCGGCCAGTGTACTTTGTTAGCTCCCTATTGTAGGGGGCTAGATCAAGGTACTCTGGCGTGCAAAAGTTGATCTTTGGCCTCATCATGGCCTCAAGGAAACTACGCCACTACTTCCAAGCCCACGAGATCACAGTTGTCACCCACTTCCCTTTGCAACGCATACTGAGGAACCCGGAGGCCATTGGCAGAATAGTAGAATGGGCTTTGGAATTGTCAAGCTTTGGTCTGAAGTATGAGAGTACATCAACTATCCAGAGTAGAGCATTGGCGGAGTTCATCACGGAATGGACGCCAACCCCAGACAAAGAAACACCAGAAACAGTTACCCCCGGCAAGGAGGCCCCCCAAGAGTGGATCATGTACTTTGATGGCGCCTTCTCACTGCAAGGTGCAGGGGCTAGCGTGCTCCTTGTCGCACCCACCGGAGAACACCTCAAGTACGTGGTCCAAATGCATTTTCCCCATGAAAAAGCTACCAACAACAATGCAGAGTATGAAGGGCTCCTTGCCAGGCTCAGGATCGCCACAGAATTGGGAATTAAGAAGTTGATCATTCGTGGAGACTCGCAGCTTGTGGTGAGGCAAGTGAACAAGGATTACCAGAGTCCATTGATGGAGGCATACATCGAAGAGGTGAGGAAGTTGGAGGAGCGTTTTGACGGATTGCAAACAAAGCACGTGCCACGTGCTGAAAACGGCATTGCTGATCATCTGTCAAAATGCGCTGCTGATACGTCTCCAACGTATCTATAATTTTTGATTGTTCCATGCTATTATATTATCTGTTTTGGATGTTTTATATGCATTAATATGCTATTTTATATTATTTTTGGGACTAACCTATTAACCTAAAGCCCAGTGCCAGTTTCTGTTTTTTCCTTGTTTTTGAGTTTCGCAAAAAAGGAATACCAAACGGAATAAAACTTTCGCGATGATCTTCTTGGACCAGAAGGAAACTAGGAGACTTGGAGATGAAGTCGGAGGAGCCACGAGGCGGCCACAAGGACGGAGGGCGCGCCCCCCACCCTTGTGGGCCCCTCGTGCACCTCCTGACCTAATTCTTTCGCCTATATATACTCTTATATGCCCAAACCACCAGAGGCATCCACGAGAATACTTTTCCACCGCCGCAACCTTCTGTACCCGTGAGATCCCATCTAGGGGCCTTTTCCGGCGTCCTGCCGGAGGGGGATTCGATCACGGATGGCTTCTACATCAACACCATTGCCCTTTCGATGAAGCGTGAGTAGTTTACCTCAGACCTACGGGTCCATAGCTAGTAGCTAGATGGCTTCTTCTCTCTCTTTGATTCTCAATACCATGTTCTCCTCGATGTTCTTGGAGATCTATTCGATGTAATACTTTTTTGCGGTGTGTTTGCCGAGATCCGATGAATTGTGGATTTATAAGCAGCTTATCTATGAATATTATTTGAATCTTCTCTGAATTCTTTTATGCATGATTTGATATCTTTGTAATTCTCTTCGAACTATCGGTTTGGTTTGGCCAACTAGATTGGTTTTTCTTGCAATGGGAGAAGTGCTTAGCTTTGGGTTCAATCTTGCGGTGTCCTTTCCTAGTGACAGTAGGGGCAGCAAGGCACGTATTGTATTGTTGCCATCGAGGATAAAAAGATGGGGTTTTCATCATATTGCTTGAGTTAATTCCTCTACATCATGTCATCTTACTTAATGCGTTACTCCGTTCTTTATGAACTTAATACTCTAGATGCATGCTGGATAGCGGTCGATGTGTGGAGTAATAGTAGTAGATGCAGAATCATTTCGGTCTACTTGACACGGACGTGATGCCTATATTCATGATCATTGCCTTAGATATCGTCATAACTTTGCGCTTCTCTATCAATTGCTCGGCAGTAATTTGTTCACCCACCGTAATATTTTCTATCTTGAGAGAAGCCTCTAGTGAAACCTATGGCCCCCGGGTCTATTTTCCATCATATTACTTTCCGATCTACTATTTTGCAATCTTTTATTTTCAGATCTATAAACCAAAAAACCCAAAAATATTTACTTTATCTTTTGTTTAGTTTTACCAATCTCTATCAGATCTCACTTTTGCAAATAACAGTGAAGGGATTGACAACCCCTTTATCGTGTTGGGTGCAAGTTGTTTGATTGTTTGTGCAGGTATTCGGTGATTTGTGCGTTGTCTCCTACTGGATTGATACCTTGGTTCTCAAACTGAGGGAAATACTGATCTCTACTTTGCTACATCACCCTTTCCTCTTCAAGGAAAAAACCAATGCAAGCTCAAGAAGTAGCAGCTGCACAGAAGCTTCCTGTGGAACCAGGGACTTTTGTTCTCCACCTGACTCAACCTTCAGTATCCCCGACAACAATGGCCAGAAAGAGGAGGAAACTGGACTCCGACAAGCCTCTCCCGGCAGAGCTTCCCAAAGCCCCTGGCAGAGAGGTTGGCGGGAACAACTCCACTTCGCTTGGTGAGCAGCACCCTCCCGCCGAACCACCAGTTCTTGCGATTGAGTTATGCGCTCCCACGAACGAGGAGGTGTTGTTGATCCTTGTTGTCGAGCCCCAGGCTCCAACTTGGGCATGGCACATAGTCCATTACCTTCAAATAGGAGAACTTCCCGAAGAGCAAGAAGAAGCTGAAAGAGTAGCCCGGAGGGCCAGTATGTATCAGTTTGTCTACAACATGCTATACAGAAGGAGGCCCAACGGTGTGAAATTGAAGTGCATTTGCCGGGAAGAGGGGAAGGAACTGTTGGCAGAGATACACAAAGGCATGTGCGGCTCCCATATTGGATCAAGGGCCTTGGTTGGGAAAGCTTTCCAGCAAGGTTTCTACTGGCCCACGGCCCTTCAAGATGCAATCGATCTAGTCACCAGATGTGAAGCCTGCCAGTTCCACTCCAAGAATATCCATCAACCCGCTCAAGCTCTCCAGACGATCCCTTTGTCATGGCCATTTTCGGTCGATAGTGGCTTCTATAGTTCTATAGCATGAGAGAGATTATGGAAACTTATTTTAGGTGGAACCCATTGGTGACTACATTGTTTGATCTACGATATTTGGCATGTAAAACAATTCAGGGATAAATAGTTGATAAACAAAAAAGGTAATATTTTGTGGAAATATCAAACATATATATCTTTGGATTAGCTATGTAAAATGAACACGTCCACCAGTTACATTTGTTGTTCAGGACGTATGGTAAGGTTGTCTTTGACTCTATGTGTATTGCTCTTTCTTATAGGTAATCCCACTCATGGTATTTTTGCAGCATATGATTTTGATGATTTTTTACTTTACGATTTTCTCCTTTCTATAGTAGTAGGTCTTTTGGTATTTTTATCCAATCCTCTCCTTCATTTGATGCTGTTTTTCCATCACCAATTTGTAGTATCCACTCGTCAAATTCAGCGACTTTTTTCTTTTGTATTGGATCATCTGACAAACACTTCAGCTGCATGTTTTGTGTTAACTCAAATATCTGAAACTATTTCCACAAATATGACCTTTTTATTGAAGCATTAACTATCTGCTCTCTCCTTCCTTTGGTTAGAAAAATGTCATTTGACCAAATGGATTTTCGTCGCTGTTTTCGTTAGTGAACCTGAGAATAACTCCAAGGCATTTGTCTAGTGCCTCGAAGCAGTGTTTGTTTTCCATTGGAACTTTGTCCCACGATATAAGTGAGGTCTTCTTTAGCAGTTCAGAATGTGAGCCTTGTTTTATTTCACATGTTGATTCTTCAGTAATATTAAGTGGAATGCAGAACCTTGACTGTGTTGTTCTTCCACCTTGGAGAAGCAATGTCACAATGCCACATGATGCTACAGCAAGCACTATCTTCCCCTCTAATCTTAGCTTTGTCGTTATTGCTTTCCATAGATAGGTTTTTCTTGTGCCATGCGTAGCCTTCGACAAATATCTGCTTTCCTAGCGCTTTGTCGACTAATTCCACTATTGCATCATAGGCTTTTTTCTGCTCTTGGTTAAGATTTTTTTTGTATGGTTTTGTGCTCATCCTTGAGTTTGTCCATGTCGTAGTTGACCTCTTTGTTTATTAGTTTGTTCCTAAGTTTGTCTAGCGATGCGGCATTTGGTAGTTCTATGGCTGGATAGTCCTTTAGTGACTTTCCTACTTGCCTCGTCAGTTTTTCAATCTCAATCATACCATATGCTTTTCTCCGTGTGTTGGTGAGCTGAAGAGTTTGAAAGTTTAGAATAATCCTTCTTTTGTATTGCATATCTTCACACAGTGCCTCCCATGTTGAATATGCCAAGCAGTCTGTGAGGTGAACTGAGTAGCCGGCGGCCTGCGTGGAGCAACACAGCGCGCCAAGCACTGAGGAGCAGAAGTTGGGTGCATTAGGGCCACAGGTAGCAGCAGAGGTTTGCCCCAACTTTGCTGCCTTAGTCCAGGACCTAGTTTCAGCTAGCTATGCATCTGGCACAAATACATTGTGAACATAGTTCTAGAAATTTGACCGATAAAGTAGATTGATGCTATGCACCTGGAGTAAACATTAATTTTGGTTGGATTGGTTGAGGGTTAGTGAGAAAAATAAATATGCTTTTGGTCTGTGAGTCACCATCATATGCTTGTTCGTGATATAATAATATATATGCCGTGGAGAACAGCTCAATCCTTGTTTAGGGTGTTTAAAATTTGATTGTGGCTTTCGTATGGATCAACTCAGAGTTAACCTATGTTTTGCATTGTTTTAATTATTCATAGTATTCCAAACAGATTCCCATCTCAATCTTTTGAAATCCTGCTGAGCATTTGTTATCATATGTTCTAGGTGATGCTAGTAGATTGTAGTCTTAGCAAAGAGCTTTCACCAAGCACACAAATGCATGCTAATTCTTCTGAATGTTATTGAACACTTAAATTGATTAAGAACAAATGAATGCACCACTCATTGTTTCTTCTGAATGGTATACAATACTTGAATTGTTTTAAAACAAAATGTCATATTGTTCATACATATCAATCATATATGAAGATGCACTAAATATTTCCATTCTCCGATACTTCACAGTTTTAATATGTTGTATTTACAAACTTCAAAACATAAACAATAGCTACTCCTTTCTTATAACCATATACTCCGGCTTACTTTTGTGGATAAACTACTGACTCAAAAAAATATCTGTAGAATGTCTTTCCTCTCGTGGGTCTTACCTAGGTGTTACACCTTCTGGATACGTATCACAGTTCTTGCAATAATAATTATGTGATTCTTTCAGAGCAATTTTGTTGCAAACATAGCATGACATGTACCACAATTGAATATTTTCTTGTAACCATTCTAGCTGTTGTTGTGAACACAAAGTCCTGTTAGACTGTTAGTTGATGAAGAAAATATAGCGCTTTACAGATTATGCAGTCACTCATGGAAATATGTCAAATACATCTGTAGGTCTTGGAGGCTTCTACAACATCATATCTTATAAGAGTTCTGATCGGAAAAGCAATTCGGCTCCCGGGGCCAATTTTTTTTTTTCAAATGTCGAAAAAATTGAGACAAAAATTTTTGTCATCTTTGTCACATACAAATGCTACCTGTAAATTTTGAGACAAAAATGTTAAGCATTTTGGCCTACGCAAAAAAAAAAAAACAAATCAAAGACCAAATGTCACCCCAAAATGTCAACCAAAATTTGTTTTTTTCACCGACGAAACACCGCTGCTCCGTTTCGCATGAAAATTGTCAAGCATGCTTGAGACACCAACATGATCATTTACAAATTTTTTCAGAATTTTTTGGAAACATTTAATATATTTTTTCGCGGTACTGTTCATCCGGGTGCAAATGCACCCGGGAGCCAAAACGCCTCCCCCGGCGCATTACTTGCCAAGAAGTTCCCAAGTCTCAAGTATATCTAGATTGGTATATCTAGATTAGTTCTTGTACGCCATAGAATTGCCTTCAAACAATTTTTTAAAAGAGTGGTTTATAATGAAATTTGGTTCGGAAAAAGTGTTCTAACTAATGGACAATGAACATGAAAATAGGGTATTCATAAAGAAGTTGTAAGGACATGCTGGGTTGTGAAAATCTAAACCAAGATCAAGATTTCAGTTATATTACCCAAAGTTGATGATATTTTTGTCGTTTTTCTTCCGGCCTTCGATGTGTTGTGCGTCCTGCTGCTCCTTTAAACGTGTGGCGTCTTGCTCCTTCCTGGTGCAGTTGATGGTTCTCGATGTGTGTTGTTGTGTGGATCTGCATTTAATCTGTGGTACGAATGGTGTGACGTGTGCGTGTGTTGATTCCCTGGGTGTTCTGTTGTGTATGCCTCTCTTGTGGGGGTGCCAACCTTTATATAGTCCAAAGATTACTGACTTCGCATTGGGCACGGATGAGTGTACGTTGGTAACTAATCTGTAAGGTATTTTTTTTTAGAATCCAATCCTTGTGCTTCTTAGTTTGTACTACGTGTGTACGTGCAATAGTATATGCACGTGTCCTTGCCTAATATACTATTGCTACCAGGACCAAACTTTCTACACATCCATATTTGTTTAGCTTGTATACTCGTACTAGGGCAGGAAGCCGTACTACGACAGGAAACCAACGCGTGTGCTTCTCAGTTTGTATATGCCTGCAATAGTATATGTCGTGCCCTTGCTTAATATAAACCGATTGCTACCGAAATCACGTGCAATACTACAGATCGGTGCCCTTGCCTAATCTTCACCATTAATACATCTTAGTTTTTAGAGTGTTAAATCATCACCGTTCGTTTTCTATCGTTTTAAGTATATAATAGAAGATAGATCATTGAGATGTATAAATTTGTTGAACTTATGCTTTTCAAGTATTTTATGAAGCCGAGTTTAATGTGAATGTTTCACATGAATGCTGGAGTAGCATGTGAACATTTGGAATTTATATTGTGGCCTCAGTTAACTGCATGAACCACTGTAACAAGATACCTAGTTGCTTGTATGTCAGACAACAGAGTATTGATTGTTAGTTGGTCTAGTGTTGAAGCGAGCTGAGCCAATGTGCCGTGTTTTGCACAACTGCTTACAAGTGGGGTAGCACCAACAGTGTTTACAAGTATTTAACCAGCCTTACGTACCCTATGTATACGTCGGCACACAGTTGTCGAACAAGTACTCTATTTCATCAAACACACACTGCTCGTATGATAAACCATGACAACTTATGTCTTATCATGCCATATTACCTTCTCACATGATTCACGGGCACACAAAAGTAGCAGTAGTTATTCAAACAGAGTACTACCCCCAGAGGGCTCGATAATACGCAAGGTTCGGGTAATTAAACACAATCCAAACTACTTTGAAACACTAGCTGGGCCAAATAGTTCATGCCATCGATCTAATTTGCGATGGACACAAGACGGACCTTGCCATGAACATCGTCGAGAACGTCTGGCAGGAGCTCAATCCTGTCAACCTTCTTGAAGATAACCTTGTGGCCTTGCCACTCATAAACTTGTTTGTCGAGGCATGCCACGTCATCTTCCTGCGTAAGCTTGACAAGAACAGTATGCCTCACAAACGAAGGAGTACCTTTGAACTTCTTGTGCTTCAGTACACCCTAGACAACACGCCTGACAATAGTGTGGCTGGAATACATCTCATCTTTGGTATAAGTGCAACTGGCTTCCAGGATCGAACAGCCTAAGAACTTTGTTTTCCCAGTGCGTATATTCAGGTCATCCGCCTCATAGCGAGTGACATATACAACCACACGATCCTTGTCTGCATCAGGGCCCTAATTGAAACAGAAACGAATTCTGAATTACTTTCCAATATAAAAAACACACGTTATTTAAGGGCCCTAATTGAAACAGAGTCAAAAGTATGCATGATAGGGAAGGTAGCATGGAATCGGAGCTAATAAAATATTGCATTATTTATCACCACATACTTAGATGAAAAACTACAATCAAGATCGGCAAAGAAGAAAATCACCTTGGGCAGCTCAGCGCGCGCGCGGGGGGGTGGGTGGGGGTGGACACATCCTCGAAGGGGGGAAACTGCTCCTGCAGGGCCACGGGGGCTGTAACCTCAAACGTGGTGTTGACCATCTCAGTAGTAGACGTGAGCGTATATGGTGCCCTTCGTGTCGCGCAAGCATGTGGGATTCCCGCTGTAGGGTGTTGCAATACATTCATGATTTGCTTATGGTGGGTGGCGTGAGTGACTAAAACACATACCCGAGTAAGTGGGTTGTTGCGTATGGGGTAAAGAGGACTTGATACTTAATGCTATGGTTGGGCTTTACCTTAATGATCTTTGGTAGTTGCGGATGCTTGCTAGAGTTCCAATCATAAGTGCATATGATCCAAGTACAGAAAGTATGTTAGCTCATGCCTCTCCCTCATGTAAAATTGCAATAATGATTACCGGTCTAGTTATCGATTGCCTAGGGACAAATAACTTTCTTGTGTGACAAAAACCTTTCTACTAAACAACTAAATTTCATTATCTTGCAAATTACTCCTAGTTTTATTTCCGCTAAGTACCTCTAGTTTTATCCTTGCAAAACTTATCCTATCACCTACAAAATAGTTTCATACTTGTTCTAGGTAAAGCGAACGTTAAGTGTGCGTAGAGTTGTATCGGTGTCGATAGAACTTGAAGGGAATATAAATCCTACCTTTAGCTCCTCCTTGGGTTCGACACTCTTATTTATCGAAAAAGGCTACAAACAATCCCCTATACTTGTGGGTTATCAGTAGCCATTGTGGAAGGGCACAATGTGGAAGAGTAATTCCTCGGATCGATAGTTGTCGGGAGTTTTGAATACTACATCGAGAGTAACTTGTCCAGTGAAACGTCCCTCTTTTCCGAGGATGATCCCTGAAAAGGTGGTGTGACTTTGTTCGAGGCGAGAAATATCAAACTGCATTTTGCCCAGGGTGTCTTCGTAAATGAGGTTTAACCTGCTACCACCGTCCATTAGCACCTTGTGGAGCTAGAATCCGTCCACTATGGGGTCGAGGACAAGAGCAGCAGGTGCTTGAATAGGGCGAGACCTCGGCTCGTCTTCTTCACTGAAGGTGATGGGTGTGTCTGTCCATGAATTCGTCGCTGCCATGTGGTGGATTTGACCGAGCTCTCAAAAGACTCTCTACCTCTGATTTTTTGAGGAATACATCTCGTAGATCGTTAGGATCTCGGCGTCATCATCCGGGGGCATTGGTGGACATTTGTTTGAGTGCGGGCCTCCAAGGATGGCTTCTCCGCTCTTGGCAACTTGCCTGCCCACCCAGCAAGCTTGAAGGCTGTGTGTTGGGTTTGTATTAAGTAGGACAGAGTGTATAGGGTACGGCTGGTCCAGTAGTTCATTGAGGACCGTTCTGGATCCTACCAAGGGTTTCTTCTTCTCGGACGACTCATATTCAGCTGACCGGCGCGAGTGTGCGCGCTTCGCCCGAGCTCTTCTGGGTTCATCGGCATGGATTGACTCCGTTTGCACTTGCTGAGCCTGCCAGGCATCTTCCATGGCGCAGTATTGCGCACCAGGTCTGATAGCTCAGAGAAGTTTCGAATGTGACAGCGGGCGAGGGCGTTTAGGATGCCTTCGTCTTGGCAGTTATGCCGGAAAGTCGCCAGAATTTCCTGGCTGCAGCAGTCCGCTATCTTGTTTTTAACGAGGAGGAATCTAGTCCAGAATTGCCGGACTGTTTCTCTGGGCCGTTGTTTCACGTACATTAGATCCCATATGTCGGGCCGCCCCGAGTTACTTGGAGAGTACTCGATGTGGGGGTGGGTGGGATAAAATTTTGTATCCCAACAGGATGCGAGTCCGGAGTTTTTGTGGTAGTGTCCTGCGCCGTCATGGAACCCGACGTGCCGGGCTCAGGATCTGGATTATCAGCCGGGCACAGTTGCGTAGACTCGAGGTTGTGTACTGAATCGGAGCTCGACTTTGGACTCTTTCCGGGATGAAGTTCGGATTCCGAACTAGGCAACAGAGCTTGATGATCGGAGACTTGTACACAATCTGTTCTTGGCTCCGGAGGTCGTAGGGGCGAATCCTCGGCCAGGTCTTCGACAGTGGCGACTAAGTGGGTGATAGGTGGGACGTAGATTTCCCTGTCGTCGGTTTTAAGCCCGATCTGATTGTAAACTAAGGACTGGCCATCGGTAATCCCCATTGCTTGGATCCAGTCTAGTAACACGTTTAATAGCGAGAGATCTGTCAGGTCCTTGGTCTGGCAGTGCTCGGGGCCGATTCGCAATGCTGTCGCACTAGGAGCGTTCGAGATCATCCTGAGGTAGTGTTCAGCCTAGGTTGACCCTGGGCCGTCGGGTGGAGATTGGATCTGAGCTCAAGGCTGGATCTGGAGTGGCGGCCGACCCGGCAGCGGGGTACACCGTGCCCGAAGTTAAAGCCTTGGGGTTCGCAGCTCTTTAGGCGAAACTGAGAACCCTGTGAGAATAAGATCTCCCCGGGAGTCACTTACGAACTCTAGGTTTCCAAACCTGATCTTCTGATCGGGGGTGAAGCTACAGACCCGTCCAAGGTGGTTAGTCGAACCAGCGTGTAGCACGATGCTGCCGAATACGAAGACCTGGCCGGGAATGAAGACATTCCCATTGCAAATGCTGTCACTGATGACTAAGCGAGCCATTTATCCTTTGACGATACCACAACGAAACTCTCAATGAAAGCACCAATGTCAGTGTCAAAACTGGCAGATCTCTGGTAGGGGGTCCTGAGCTGTAGATCTTGGATTGATGGGTAACAATGAGCATAGAGACAGTGTTTACCTAGGTTCCGGCCCTCTCAACGAGGTAAAACCCTATGTCCTGCTTGATTGTATTGATGTGTTTGTATGACAATTATAGAGTTGATCTACCATGAGATCGGATGAACTAAACCCGTGGTGGATATGACAATGTGATGTCTACTATGCAACTTTATTCTTGTAGACACGTGTTGGGCCTCCAAGTGTAGAGTTTTGTAGGACAGTAGCAATTTTCCCTCAAGTGGATGACCTAAGGTTTATCAATCCGTGGGAGGCGTAGAATGAAGATGGTCTCTTTCAAACAACCCTGCAACCAAATGACAAAGAGTCTCTTGTGTCCCCAACACACCAAATACAATGGTAAATTGTATAGGTGCACTATTCGGTGAAGAGATGGTGATACAAGTGTAGTAATGATAGTAGATATTGAATTTTGTTATAGGAACAATACAAAATAGCAAGGTAGCAAGTAACAAAAGTGAGCACAAACGGTATTGCAATGCTTGAAAATAAGGCCTAGGGTCCATACTTTCGCTAGTGCAATCTCTCAACAATGCTAATATAATTGGATCACATAACCATCCCTCAACGTGCGATGAAGAAGCACTCCAAAGTTCTTATCTAGCGGAGAATGATATGTCCATTTTGCATCATGCTTTTATATCAATATTTATTGCATTATGGGCTGTTATTACACATTATGGCACAATACTTATGCCTTT
This sequence comes from Thinopyrum elongatum, assembly GCA_011799875.1. Taxonomy (NCBI): domain Eukaryota; kingdom Viridiplantae; phylum Streptophyta; class Magnoliopsida; order Poales; family Poaceae; genus Thinopyrum; species Thinopyrum elongatum. The sequence goes on along the minus strand of CM022303.1, from coordinate 488,603,506 downwards.
TCTCTCTTATTTTACAAGGTTTACATGAAGAGGGAGAATGCCGGCAGCTGGAATTCTGGGCTGGAAAAGGAGCAAATATTAGAGACCTATTCTGCACAACTCCAAAAGTCCTGAAACTTCACGGAGAGTCATTTTGGATTTAATAAAAAATATTGGGCGAAGATAGTACCAGAGGGGGGCCACCTGCCATCCACAAGGGTGGAGGGCGTGCCCTACCCCCCTGAGCGCGCCCCCCGTCCTTGTGGGCCACCTGGCAGGCCCCCGACGCCCATCTTCTGCTATATGGTGTGTTTTGACCTAGAAAAAATAAGAAGGAAGCTTTCGGGACGAAGCGCCACCGTCTCGAGGTGGAACCTGGGCAGAACCAATCTAGGGCTCTGGCGGAGCTGTTCTGCCGGGGAAACATCCCTCCGGGAGGGGGAAATCATCGCCATCGTCATCACCATCGATCCTCTCATTGAGAGGGGGTCAATCTCCATCAACATCTTCACCAGCACCATCTCCTCTCAAACCCTAGTTCATCTCTTGTATCCGATCTTTGTCTCAAAACCTCAGATTGGTACCTGTGGGTTGCTAGTAGTGTTGATTACTCCTTGTAGTTGATGCTAGTTGGTTTATTTGGTGGAAGATCATTTGTTTAGATCCTTAATGATAATTAATACTCCTCTGATTATGAACATGAATATGCTTTGTGAGTAGTTACATTTGTTTCTGAGGACATGGGAGAAGTCTTGTTATAAGTAATCATGTGAATTTGGTATTCGTTCGATATTTTGATGAGATGTATGTTGTCTTTCCTCTAGTGGTGTTATGTGAACGTCGACTACATGACACTTCACCATGATTTGGGCCTAGGGGAAGGCATTGGGAAGTAATAAGTAGATGATGGGTTGCTAGAGTGACAGAAGCTTAAACCCTAGTTTATGCGTTGCTTCGTAAGGGGCTGATTTGGATCCATATGTTTCATGCTATGGTTAGATCTATCTTAATTCTTCTTTCGTAGTTGCGGATGCTTGCGAGAGGGGTTAATCATAAGTGGGAGGCTTGTCCAAGGAAGGGCAGCACCCAAGCACCGGTCCACCCACATATCAAATTATCAAAGTAACGAACGCGAATCATATGAGCATGATGAAAACTAACTTGACAACAATTCCCATGTGTCCTCGGGAGCGCTTTGCTTTATATAAGAGTTTGTCTAGGCTTGTCCTTTGCTACAAAAAGGATTGGGCCACCTTGCTGCACCTTAGTTACTTTTGTTACTTGTTACCCGTTACGAATTATCTTATCACACAACTATCTGTTACCGATAATTTCAGTGCTTGCAGAGAATACCTTGCTGAAAACAGCTTGTCATTTCCTTCTGCTCCTCGTTGGGTTCGACACTCTTACTTATCGAAAGGACTACGATAGATCCCCTATACTTGTGGGTCATCAAGACTCTTTTCTGGCGCCGTTGCCGGGGAGTGAAGCGCCTTTGGTAAGGAAACATTTATATAGTGTGCTAAAATTTACTGTCACTTGTTACTATGGAAAGTAATCCTTTGAGGGCTTGTTCGGGGTATCTTCACCTTGACCGGAAGAGCAAAGAGTTGCCCCTCAACCTAGTGCACCTACTGAAAATAGTTATTATGAAATTCCTTCGGGTATGATAGAGAAACTGCTAGCTCATCCTTACACAGGAGATGGAACATTACATCCTGATATGCATCTAATCTATGTGGATGAAGTTTGTCGATTATTTAAGCTTGCAGGTTTGCCCGAGGATGAAGTCAAGAAGAAGGTCTTCCCTTTATCTTTGAAGGAGAAGGCATTGACATGGTATAGGCTATGTGATGATATTGGATCATGGAACTACAACCGATTGAAATTGGAATTTCATCAGAAGTTTTATCCTATGCATCTGGTTCATCGTGATCGGAATTATATATATAATTTTTGGCCTCGTGAAGGAGAAAGTATCGCTCAAGCTTGGGGGAGGCTTAAGTCAATGTTAAATTCATGCCTCAATCATGAGCTCCCAAGAGAAATTATTATTCAAAAAATTTATGCTCGGCTTTCTCATAATGATCGATCCATGCTCGATACTTCTTGTACTGGTTATTTTATGAAGAAGACTATTGAATTCAAATGGGATTTATTGGAAAGAATTAAACGCAACTCTAAAGATTGGGAACCACCTTTTCCTGTTAGAATAAAGGATCATGCTAAAGCTTCAACAGTGGTTCGTAAGAGTTATAACACCCCCTGAGCAAATTAAAGTTGAACCTAGTTTTTCTATGGTTAAAGATCTTTTGGTTGATAATATTGATGGGCATGTTATTTATTTCTGTGATGAAGCTGCTATAATTGCTAAACCCGATAGTAAAGATAAACATAGACCCGTTGTTGGCATGCCTGTTGTTTCAGTTAAAATAGGAGATCATTGTTATCATGGTTTATGTGATATGGGTGCTAGTGTGAGTGCAATTCCTTTTTCCTTATATAAAGAAATTATGAATGATATTGCACCTGCTAAGATAGAAGATATAGATGTTACTATTAAGCTTGCTAATACAGATACTATTTCACCAATTGGGATTGTTAGAGATGTTGAAGTCTTGTGTGGGAAAATAAAATACCCTACTGATTTTCTTGTTCTTGCTTCCCCACAAGATGACTTTTGTCCCATTATATTTGGTAGACCTTTCTTGAATACTGTTAATGCTAAGATAGATTGCGAGAAAGATATTGTTACTATCGGTTTAGGGGATATGTCTCATGATTTTAATTTCTCTAAATTTCGTAGACAACCCCATGATAAAGAATTGCCTAGTAAGGATGAAATTATTGGTCTTGCTTCTATTGCCGTGCCTCCTACTGATCCCTTAGAACAATATTTGCTAGACCATGAGAATGATATGTTTATGATGAAAGAAGGGAAATAGACGAGATATTCTTTAATCAAGGGCCTATTTTGAAACACAATTTGCCTGTTGAAATCCTTGGGGATCCTCCTCCACCCAAGGGTGATCCCGTGTTTGAGCTTAAACAATTACCGAATACTTTGAAATATGCTTATCTCGATGAAAAGAAGATATATCCTATTATTATTAGTGCTAACCTTTCAGAGCGTGAAGAAAAGAAATTATTGAAAACTCTGAGGAAGCACTGTGCCGCTATTGGATATACTCTTGATGATCTTAAGGGCATTAGCCCCACTCTATGTCAGCACAAAATTAACTTGGAGAATGATGCTAAACCAGTTGTTGATCACCAACGACGGTTAAATCCTAAGATGAAAGAAGTGGTAAGAAATGAAATACTAAAGCTTCTGGAGGCAGGTATAATTTATCCTATTGCTGATAGTAAGTGGGTAAGTCCTGTTCATTGTGTCCCTAAGAAGGGAGGTATTACTGTTGTTCCTAATGATAAGAATGAATTGATCCCACAAAGAATTGTTACAGGTTATAGAATGGTAAATGATTTTCGCAAATTAAATAAAGCTACTTGAAAAGATCATTACCCTCTACCTTTTATTGATCAAATGCTAGAAAGATTATCCAAACATACACATTTTCGCTTTCTAGATGGTTATTCTGGTTTTTCTCAAATACCTGTGTTAAAAGATGATCAGGAAAAGACCACTTTTACGTGCCCTTTTGGTGCCTTTGCTTATAGACATATGCCTTTTGGTTTATGCAATGCACCTGCTACCTTTCAAAGATGTATGACTGCTATATTCTCTGATTTTTGTGAAAAGATTGTTGAGGTTTTCATGGATGATTTCTCCGTTTACGGAACTTCTTTTGATGATTGCTTAAGCAACCTTGATCGAGTTTTGCAGAGATGTGAAGAAACTAATCTTGTCTTGAATTGGGAGAAGTGCCACTTTATGGTTAATGAAGGTATTGTCTTGGGACATAAAATTTCTGAAAGAGGTATTGAAGTTGATAAAGCTAAAGTAGATGCTATTGAAAAGATGCCATGTCCTAAAGATATCAAAGGTATAAGAAGTTTCCTTGGTCATGCTGGTTTCTATAGGAGGTTTATTAAAGACTTCTCTAAAATTTCTAGGGCTCTCACTAATCTCTTGCAAAAAGATGTTCCTTTTGTTTTTGATGATGATTGTGTAGAAGCATTTGAAATACTTAAGAAAGCCTTGATTTCTGCACCTATTGTTCAGCCACCTGATTGGAATTTACCCTTTGAAATTATGTGTGATGCTAGTGATTATGCTGTTCGTGCTGTTCTAGGGCAAAGAGTTGATAAGAAATTGAATGTTATTCATTATGCTAGTAAAACTCTAGACAGTGCCCAGAGAAATTATGCTACTACTGAAAAAGAATTTTTAGCAGTTGTTTTTGCTTGTGATAAGTTCAGATCCTATATTGTTGATTCCAAAGTAATTGTTCACACTGATCATGCTGCTATTAAATATCTTATGGAAAAGAAAGATGCTAAACCTAGACTTATTAGATGGGTTCTCTTGCTACCAGAATTTGATTTGCATATTATTGATAGAAAGGGAGCTGAGAACCCCGTTGCAGACAACTTGTCTAGGTTAGAAAATGTTCTTGATGACACACTGCCTATTGATGATAGCTTTCCTGATGAACAATTAGCTGTCATAAATGCTGCTCGTAATACTCCATGGTATGCTGATTATGCTAATTACATTGTTGCTAAATTTATACCACCTAGTTTCACATACCAGCAAAAGAAAAAGTTTTTCTATGATTTAAGACATTACTTTTGGGATGACCCACACCTTTATAAAGAAGGAGTAGATGGTGTTATTAGACGTTGTGTACCTGAGTATGAACAGGAACAGATCCTACGCAAGTGCCACTCCGAGTCTAACGGAGGACACCACGCTGGAGATAGAACTGCACATAAGGTATTGCAATCTGGTTTTTATTGGCCTACTCTCTTCAAGGATGCTCGTAAGTTTGTATTGTCTTGTGATGAATGCCAGAGAATTGGTAATATTAGTAGACGTCAAGAAATGCCTATGAATTATTCACTTGTTATTGAACCATTCGATGTTTGGGGCTTTGATTATATGGGACCTTTTCCTTCCTCTAATGGGTATACACATATTTTAGTTGCTGTTGATTACGTTACTAAGTGGGTAGAAGCTATTCCAACTAGTAGTGCTGATCATAATTGAAAGCACAAGTGCTCCCTGGGTGATTTTGGTAATTAATGTCAACATATCTCTTGTTGGACTAATATTTTCATCTAGTATATTTTAGATGAGTTCAACAGTGGAGTGGCAGGACAGGAGGATGTGGAACCCCTTCAAGATGCTAAGGACACATATTGGCAAAAGCCCAAGACTCTTCATTTTCATTTTAGTGATCCAAGATCACATTGAGTCCATAGGAAAAGCCAATACTATTAAAAGGGGATGAGGTGTTGCTTAATGGTCTACTTGCTCAAAATGCTTAGTGATATGCTCCAAAAGCCCTCAACCACTTTCTCATTTCCACATATGTCCTAAACCTAAAGTCAAACTCGGCCCCACCGATTTGATTCATCCGGCGCCACTGAGTTCACTTGACATAGCCACTGCCAGAAACCCTAATCAGTTCGGTCTCACTGATGGGATCTCGGTCTCACTGAAATGGCCCTGCAAACTCTCTGTTACCTATTGCAGTTACTTCGGTCTCACCGAGATAAGCTGTCGGTACCATCGAGTTTGCTTGACCAAGTCTCTGTTTGCTTATTGCTGAAATCGGTCTCACCGAGTTCATGCAATCGGTCTCACCGAGATGAGGTTTCGCCCTAACCCTAGCGCATCGGTCTCACCGAGTTGGTATTGTCGGTCCCACCAAAAAGCCTAACGTTCACATTTTGAACCAGGTCGGTCTCACCGAGTTTCACTATTCGGTCCCACCGAGTTTGGTCAATTGTGTGTAACGGTTAGATTTTGTGTGGAGGCTATAAATACCCCTCCACCCCCTTCTCCATTTGAGAGAAAGCCATCAGAACGTGCCTACACTTCCACTACTCATTTTCTGAGAAAGAACCACCTACTCATGTGTTGAGACCAAGACATTCCAATCCAACCACAAGAATCTTGATCTCTAGCCTTCCCCAAGTTGCTTTCCACTCAAATCATCTTTCTACCATATCCAAATCTGTGAGAGAGAGTTGAGTGTTGGGGAGACTATCATTTGAAGCACAAGAGCAAGGAGTTCATCATCAACACACCATCTATTACCTTTTGGAGAGTGGTGTCTCCTAGATTGGTTAGGTGTCACTTGGGAGCCTCCGTCATGATTGTGGAGTTGAACCAAGGAGTTTGTAAGGGCAAGGAGATCGCCTACTTCGTGAAGATCTACCCAAGTGAGGCAAGTCCTTCGTGGGCGATGGCCATGGTGGGATAGACAAGGTTGCTTCTTCGTGGACCCTTTGTGGGTGGAGCCCTCCGTGGACTCGCGCAACCGTTACCCTTCGTGGGTTGAAGTCTCCATCAACGTGGATGTACGATAGCACCACCTATCGGAACCACACCAAAAATCTCCGTGTCTCCTATTGCGTTTGCACACTCCAATCCCATCCTTTTACTTTCTTGCAACTTGCATGCTTTACTTTCCGCTGCTCATATACTCTTGCCATGCTTGCTTGAAATATATTGTGAATGTTTAAACTTGTGCTAAAACTCCACCTTAACTTGAAGAAATTAAAAACTGCTACTTTTCTTTGTTGAGGGTCTAATCACCCCCCCTCTAGACACCTCTTCTCGATCCTTTCAATAATACTTCTATTAAGATGCTTAAAGAAGTTATTTTTCCGAGGTTTGGAGTCCCTAGATATTTGATGACTGATGGTGGTTCACATTTTATTCATGGTGCTTTCCGTAAAATGCTTGCTAAGTATGATGTTAACCATAGAATTGCATCTCCTTATCATCCTCAGTCTAGTGGTCAAGTAGAATTGAGCAATAGAGAGATTAAATTGATTTTGCAAAAGACTGTTAATAGATCTAGAAAGAATTGGTCTAAGAAACTTGATGATGCATTATGGGCTTATAGAACTGCTTATAAAAACCCTATGGGTATGTCTCCATATAAAATGGTTTATGGAAAGGCTTGTCACTTACCTCTTGAACTAGAACATAAAGCTTATTGGGCAATTAAAGAGCTCAACTATGATTTCAAACTTGCCGGTGAGAAGAGGTTATTTGACATAAGCTCGCTTGATGAATGGAGAACCCAAGCCTATGAGAATGCCAAGTTGTTTAAAGAAAAAGTTAAAAGATGGCATGACAAAAGGATACAAAAGCATGAGTTTAATGTAGGTGATCATGTTTTTCTATACAACTCTCATTTAAGATTTTTTGCAGGAAAGCTTCTCTCTAAATGGGAAGGTCCTTACATTATCGAGGAGGTCTATCGTTTTGGTGCCATAAAAATCAACAACGCCGAAGGCACAAATCCGAAGGTGGTAAACGGTCAAAGAAGCAAACATTATATCTCAGGTACTCCCATAAATGTTAAGACCAATATAATTGATACCATAACACCGGAGGAGTACATAAGGAACACTTTCCAGAATGTTTCAGACTCCGAAAAGGAATAGGTATGTGGTACGGTGACGATGCTTGGCTGATGAAGATAGAGATGAAGAGAGAAGAACTTGGGGAAACTAACAAGGACGATAAGATCAAGAAGGCTGAGGGAGATCAAGTTCCGACAGCAGAAGAAGAAGACATCCTTCAACCTTACTACAATCAGCTTACCCCTACTGAAATTGAAGCTTTCAAGATTATTGAATTAGTTCGTGTGCAAAATAAATATCTCACTCGCGAAAATATTCTGTTGCAAGAGTACATCACCGCACTCAAGGGCATTATTCGTAAACTGGAGCATCTCCTATGCTCGATGTGTGGCACTACTTCATCAACAACTCCATCATCACCACCTCCGAAGAAAGAGACATAAATACATGGGTATGGACACTCCCCTTGGCAACTGCCAAGCTTGGGGGAGGTGCCCCGGTATCGTATCTCCATCACACCTTTACTTTTATCATTTTTCTTAGTTCGATCCTTTTGGTTATATCTTGATCTAGTAGAATAAAGTTTTAGTATGATCTAGCTTTGAGTTTTGATTTGATCTCTAGCTATGTAATCGAGTCCGTGAGTTATATAATAAAGAGTAGTTTTGAGTTGAGGGCTTTGTTTTCTTGCTATGATCTTGAGGGAATAAAATAATAAAAATAAATAAAAAGATCATATATTGATCTTATGGAGAGTAATGACTTCACATATAAAGAGTATGATGAATAAAATTTGTTGGGAGTTGACGAACATAGTTTTGGTCATTGTTGCAATTAATAGGAAGTAGTAAAGAAAGAGAGGCTTTACATATAAATATACTATCTTGGACATCTTTTGTAATTGTGAGCACTCATTAAAATATGACATGCTAAAAGGTTGATGTTAATAGGAAGCAATACTTATGCCTTTTCTCTCTTATTTTACAAGGTTTACATGAAGAGGGAGAATGCCGGCAGCTGGAATTCTGGGCTGGAAAAGGAGCAAATATTAGAGACCTATTCTGCACAACTCCAAAAGTCCTGAAACTTCACGGAGAGTCATTTTGGATTTAATAAAAAATATTGGGTGAAGAAAGTACCAGAGGGGGCCACCTGCCATCCACAAGGGTGGAGCGTGCGCCCTTCCCCCTGGGCATGCCCCCCGTCCTTGTGGGCCACCTGGCAGGCCCCCGACGCCCATCTTCTGCTATATGGTGTGTTTTGACCTAGAAAAAATAAGAAGGAAGCTTTCGGGACGAAGCGCCGCCGTCTCGAGGCGGAACCTGGCAGAACCAATCTAGGGCTCCGGCGGAGCTGTTCTGCTGGGGAAACATCCCTCCGGGAGGGGGAAATCATCGCCATCGTCATCACCATCGATCCTCTCATCGAGAGGGGGTCAATCTCCATCAACATCTTCACCAGAACCATCTCCTCTCAAACCCTAGTTCATCTCTTGTATCCGATCTTTGTCTCAAAACCTCAGATTGGTACCTGTGGGTTGCTAGTAGTGTTGATTACTCCTTGTAGTTGATGCTAGTTGGTTTATTTGGTGGAAGATCATTTGTTCAGATCCTTAATGATAATTAATACTCCTCTGATTATGAACATGAATATGCTTTGTGAGTAGTTACGTTTGTTCCTGAGGACATGGGAGAAGTCTTGTTATAAGTAATCATGTGAATTTGGTATTCGTTCGATATTTTGATGAGATGTATGTTGTCTTTCCTCTAGTGGTGTTATGTGAACGTCGACTACATGACACTTCACCATGATTTGGGCCTAGGGGAAGGCATTGGGAAGTAATAAGTAGATGATGGGTTGCTAGAGTGATAGAAGCTTAAACCCTAGTTTATGTGTTGCTTCGTAAGGGGATGATTTGGATCCATATGTTTCATGCTATGGTTAGATTTATCTTAATTCTTCTTTCGTAGTTGCGGATGCTTGCGATAGGGGTTAATCATAAGTGGGAGGCTTGTCCAAGGAAGGGCAGCACCCAAGCACCGGTCCACCCACATATCAAATTATCAAAGTAACGAACGCGAATCATATGAGCATGATGAAAACTAACTTGACAACAATTCCCATGTGTCCTCGTGAGCGCTTTGCTTTATATAAGACTTTGTCCAGGCTTGTCCTTTGGTACAAAAAGGATTGGGCCACCTTGCTGCACCTTAGTTACTTTTGTTACTTGTTACCCGTTACGAATTATCTTATCACACAACTATCTGTTACCGATAATTTCAGTGCTTGCAGAGAATACCTTGCTGAAAACCGCTTGTCATTTCCTTCTGCTCCTCGTTGGGTTCGACACTCTTACTTATCGAAAGGACTACGATAGATCCCCTATACTTGTGGGTCATCAGAGAACATAAGACAAAATTGTTTGTAGGGTACAAAACCACCTCAAAGTTATCCTTTTCGATCGATCTATCCAAGAGTTCGTACTAAAATAACACAAAGTTATCCTTTCTGATCGATCTATCTAAGAGTTCGTACTAAAATAACACCATATGATACACATCAACCAACTCTAATGTCACCTAGATACTCCAATGTCACCGCGAGAACCCATGAGTTGATTATACGATTTGCATCAAACAATTTCAGATTCATAATACTCAATCCAACACAAAGAACCGGAAAGAGTGCCCCAAGATTTCTACCGGAGAAACAAGGACGAAAACATGCATCAACCCCTATGCTTAGATTACCCCAATGTCACCTCGGGAATCCGCGAGTTGAGTGCCAAAACATATGTCAAGTAATTAGTATGATACCCCATTGTCACCACGGGTATTCATAGCAAGACATACATCAAGTGCTCTCAAATCCATAAAAGTATTCAATCCGATAATGACGAAATCTCAAAGGGAAAACTCAATTCATCACAAAAAGATAGAGAGGGGAAAACACCATATGCTCCAACTATATTAACAAAGCTCACGATACATCAAGATCGTGCCAAATCAAGAACACGAGAGAGAGAGAGAGAGATTAAACACATAGCTACTGGTACAAACCCTCAGCCCCGAGGGTGGACTACTCCCTCCTCATCATGGTGGCCGCCGGGATGATAAAGATGGCCATCGGTGATGATTTCCCCTCCAGCAGGGTGCCGGAACAGGGTCCAGATTGGTTTTTCGTGGCTACAGAGGATTGCGGCGGCGGAACTTCTGATCTAGGGTTATTTCTGGGGGTTTCTGTATATATAGGAATTTTCAGCGTTGGAATCACGCGAAGATGGGCCTCAGGGGGCCCACTACCCACCAGGGCGCACCAGGGGGTGGCGCGCCCTGGTGCCTTGTGGGAAGCAGGGCCCCCCTTGTGGTGGTTCTTTGCTCCATTATTTTTCTTTTCTTCCAAAAAAATCGTCAAAAAGTTTCAGTGCATTTGGAGAACTTTGATTTCTGCACAAAAGACAACACCACGGTAGTTCTACTGAAAACAGCGTCAGTCCAGGTTAGTTCCATTCAAATCATACCAAAACCATATAAAATTGTTGTAAACATGGCATGAATACTTCATAAATTATAGATACATTGGAGACGTATCAGCATCCCCAAGCTTAATTCCTACTCGTCCTCGAGTAGGTGAATGATAAAAGGAATAATTTATGAAGTGTGAATGCTAGCATGGTGCATAAGTTTGATCAATGATAATTTCAATCACTTTTCCTAGCATCATAGTAGCAACTCTTTCTCATAAAACTCATCGTGATAAAGTAGCAAATCAATTCACTTGTTACGGTTCAAAAAATGCCTTCTGTTGAAACTTAACAACCTATATTCTTAGTCACCAAACAATTACAATTCAACTTATTCTACAAAGTCTAAGTATGAGCTCCACATACTCAATCATCATATAGTCTTCTATGATTTCTAGTACTCAAAGCATATTTTTAGAACAAACAGCATCCATTTAACACAAAGAAAGATAGGGGCTTAATGTTTCGCCTCCCAACTCATTTATCATAGAGATAATTGTCAACAATAATAATTCATGATCAAATATATTTGGCTGGTCATATGTGCCTAGATCTTTCCCCACCACATGATGCTTGCCAACTAGAGAATAATTGAGGTTGAAATGAGAATGCATACTATTGACCATTGTTACAGATATCGGCCAGTTAACTGCAATTGCAGTTAACTGCTATTCGGGCCCCTTCCGATACGAGAAAGGCCTATTCGGCCCAATAACTGGGAGGCCCAGTTAATCGGTCTGACAAGCCGATTTATTGGTTGTCAGGCCGAATTATCGGCTGGGCCGATTAACTGGGCGCCATATTTTTGGCTCAAATCTGGCCCGTTCCCTCCCTTTCTCTCCCTACTACTTATAGTTTTTCACAACCCGTTAGGTTTAGGTCACTCCTCTCTCCCGCTCGATCTGTTTGCTCTCTCCCGCTCCTGGAGAAGCAGCCGCCGGCCCTCTACAGGCAGAATCCGCCGGTGGTGTCCCCTCCACGAGCAGCCCCCGCCGGCCCTGACCATCCCCTCCTCGAGCAGCAGCAGGTTCCCTTGTCCCCTCAACGAGCAGCAGTGATTGGAGCCATCCTTCCCTGAGCAGCAGCCGTCGGCACCTTCCCTGTCCATGGCGTCCTCAGGCAGCAAGGTATACTCTATCCAGACCTCTCTCTCCTCTATCAGAGCTTCTAAATTGTCGTTGTTCTGCTGCTGCTGCTCTGCTGCTGCTGTATTAGTATATTAGGTTAGATGTAGTGATGTTTGCTGTTGTACTAGATTAGATTAGATATTTAGATGTAGTGATGTACTGCTGTATTAGTCTATTAGATTAGATGTACTGATGTGCTACTGCCAATTGGCTACTGCTGTATTCTAGATCAGCTGTTGCTTTGCTATTGCTTAGCTGCTATTGGCCTAAGATTGCATATTTACATATTCAGTAGCCTAACTGACTAAGTATATATAGCTATGGCCCTAGTTCTCCTGACCGATAAATGGGTTACCGATATATTCAGTTAAATGGCCGATTCGCCGATTAATCCCTTCTCAGCCCCCGACCGATATGTTACCAGTTACCGATATCCAAAACATTGCTATTGACTCTTGCATAAAAGTGAATACTGAAAAGTAAAATATATGCCCTTCGCAGAGGGAAGCAGAGGTTGTCATGCGCTTTTTATTTTTGGATGCACAATCTCTTCATGCAAAGGAACGTCACGTTATATTGCCCCTTATGATAGCAACCTTTATTATGTACTCCGTCGCTTCTATTACTTTGCCATCACAAGTTTGTACAACACTTATTTTCCCTTACAATAAAAGATCAAACATATTTAGGAGCAATTTTTATTGCTTTATACACCGATGACTACTTACTTGAAGGATCTTATTCAATCCATAGGTAGGTATGGTGGACACTCGTGGAAAGAAACTGGGTTTAAGGGTTTTTGGATGCACAAGTAGTATCTCTACTTAGTACGAATTTTTGGCTAGCAAAAGATCCTAAGCAAACACCACATGTTGGAGGATCCATAACAATATAACTTCTATGCAAATATACACAACCATAACTCATTACGTTGTCTTCCTTGTCCAACTTCAACTAATTTGCTCAAGTTCGAAAATAATTAATGGGTATTCACAATCATAGAAGATGTCCAAGATAATATATTTGTATGTGAAAGTTCTCTTCCTTATACTAATCATTTATGAATTGCTTGTATGCCCAATATTGTGATTGTCAAGCTTCAATAGATTTCACTTTATAAACCCAATGTGAAGCCACTACTAGGCATGATATGAACATATAATTTCAACTTCATGATATTCAATTCATTCAACAATTTACTCATAGGATATAAGTGAAGCACAAGAGTAAATAGCAAACTACTCCAAGAAGATATAAGTGAAGATCAAGTGAGTAGTTAAGTAAATGGGTAGCTATTTGAGGACTCTCTCTTATTTAAAAACTTTCAATCCAAGTATTTTATTAAAACAACAAGCAAAACAAAATAAAATTACATTCCAAGAATAGCACATATCATGTGAAGAAGCAAAAACTTAGGCTCAACCAATACTAACCGATAATTGTTGATGAAGAAAGGTGGGATGCCTAACGGGTCATCCCCAAGCTTAGATGCTTGAGACTTATTGAAATATTATCTTGGGATGCCTTGGGCATCCCCGAGCTTGAGCTTTTGTGTCTTCTTAATTCCTTTTATATCAAGGTTTCCCTAAATCTTAAAAACTTCATCCACACAAAACTCAACAAGAACTTGTGTGATAAGTTAGTATAAATCAATGCAAAAACCTTATCATTGTATACTGTAGCAAATCACTAAAATTAGTATTTAACATTGCATACTAAATGCTGTTGGAAATATGCCCTAGAGGCAATAATAAAGTGGTTATTATTATATTTCCTTAATCATGATAAGGGTTTATTATACATGCTAGAATTGTATTGACCGGAAACTTAAATACATGTGTGGATACATAAACAAATACCGTGTCCGTAGTGAGCCTCTACTAGACTAGCTCGTTGATCAAAAGATGGTTAAGGTTTCCTAACCATAGACATGTGTTGTTACTTGATAATGGGATCACATCATTAGGAGAATGATGTGATGGACAAGACCCATCGGTTAGCATAACATATGATCGTTCAGTTTTTGCTGCTGCTTTCTTAATGTCAAATACATATTCCTTCGACCATGAGATCATGTAACTCCCAGATACCGGAGGAATACCTTGTGTGCTATCAAATATCACAATGTAACTGGGTGATCATAAAGGTGCTCTACAGGTATCTCCGAAGGTGTCTATTGAGTTGGCATGAATCGAGATTGGGATTTGTCACTCCGTATGACGGAGAGGTATCTCTGGGCCCTCTCGGTAATACAGCATCACAAGAAGCTTGCAAGCAAAGTGACTAAGGAGTTAGTTACGAGATGATGTATTACGGAACGAGTAAAGAGACTTGCCGGTAACGAGATTGAACTAGGTATGGAGATACCGACGATCGAATCTCGGGCAAGTAGCATACCGACAGACAAAGGGAACTACGTATGTTGTCATAAAGGTTCGACCAATGAAGATCTTCCTAGAATATGTAGGAACCAATATGGGCATCCAGGTCCCGCTATTGGTTGTTGACCGGAGAAGCTTCTCGGTCATATCTACATCATTCTCGAACCCATAGGGTCTGCATGCTTAACATTCATTGACGATATAATATTATATGAGTTATGTGAGTTGGTGACCGAATGTTGTTTGGAGTCCCGGATGAGATCACGGACATGACGAGGAGCTCCGGAATGGTCCGGAGGTTAAGATCGATATATAGGACGATACTATTTGGTCTTCGAAAAGGTTTCAGAATGCACCGAATATTTGTCGGATCACCGGAATGGGTTCCGAGAAGGCCACGGGAGTTATTGGGCCTAAATGGGCCAAGGGGAGGGAGCACACAAGCCCACAAGCCGTGTGCATCGCCTCCTCTCCCTCTAGTTCTAGTTCCTCCTCCGTCCACGTCCGTTGTGCTTGGCGAAGCCCTGTGGAATAGTTTCACCACCACCGTCACCACATCGTCGTGCTGCGAGAACTCATCTACTACTTTGCCTCTCTTGCTGGATCGAGAAGGCGAGGACGTCATTGAGCTGAACGTGTGCTGAACGCGAAGGTGTCGTACGTTCTCTACTTGATTTGGACGGATCGTGAAGGTGTACGACTACATCAACAGCGTTGATAAACGCTTCCACTTAGAGATCTACAAGGGTATGTAGATGCTCACCCCCTCTCGTGGCTATGCATCTCCATAGATAGATCTTGCGTGTGCGTAGATTTTTTTGTTTTCCATGCAACGTTCCCCAATAATGGCATCATGAGCCAGGTCTATGCGTAGATGATATGCACGAGTAGAACACAAAGGAGTTGTGGGCGGTGATGTTCATATTGCTTCCCAGCAATGTCTTATTTTGAATCGGCGGCATTGTGGGATGAAGCGGCCCGGACCAACCTTACATGTCCACACACATGAGACCAGTTCCACCAACTGACATGCAAGTTGTTTTGCATAAAGGTGGCTGGTGGGTGTCTGTTTCTCCTACTTTAGTTGAATCGGATTTGACTACGGTGGTCCCTGCAGAAGGTTAAATAGCAACTTGATAATCACCATTGTGGTTTTGCGTAGGTAAGAGCGGTTCTTGCTAGTTGCCCGTAGCAGCCACATAAAACTTGCAACAACAAAGTAGAGAACGTCTAACTTGTTTTTGTAGGGCATGTCGTGATATGGTATGGTCAAGATGTGATATGATATATGTTGATGTATGAGATGATCATGTTTTGTAATAAGTTCACGACTTGCATGTCGATGAGTACAACAACCAGCAGGAGCCTTAGGGTTGTCTTTAATTATTGTATGACCTGCATGTCAATCACTTAGCGCCATGTAATTGCTTTACTTTATCGCTATGCATTAGCAATAGTTGTATAAGCAATAGTTGGCGAGACGACCCCGACGCAATGATGGAGATCAAGGTGTCGTGCCGGTGACAATGGAGATCATGCCGATGCTTTGGAGATGGAAATCAAAAGCACAAGATGATGATGGCCATATCATGTCACATATTTGATTGCATGTGATGTTTATCCTTTATGCATCTTATTTTGCTTAGAACGACGGTAGCATTATAAGATGATTCCTTCACTTAATTTCAAGATAAAAACGTTCTCCCCGAGTATGCACCATTACCAAAGTTCGTTGTTTTGAAGCACCTCGTGATGATCGTGTGTGACAGATTCTATGTTCACATACAACGGGTGTAAGCCAGTTTTGCACATGCAGAATACTTGGGTTAAACTTGACAAGCCTAGCATGTACAGACATGGTCTCAGAACACTTGAGACCGAAAGGTTGAACGTGAGTCATATAGTAGATATGATCAACATAGAGATGTTCACCATTGAAGACTACCACATCTCACGTGATGATCGAACATGGGTTAGTTGATTTGGATCATGTATCACTTAGACAACTTGAGGGATGTTGATTTAAGTGGGAGTTCATTAGTAATTTGATTATTTGAACAAAAAATTATCATGAACTTAGTCTTAATAGTTTTTGCATATCTATGTTGTAGATCAATGGCCCGTGCTACCGCTCCCTTGAATTTTAATGCGTTCCTAGAGAAAGCTAAGTTGAAAGATGATGGTAGCAAGTACACAGACTGGGTCCGTAACTTGAGGATTATCCTCATTGCTGCACAGAAGAATTATGTCCTTGATGCACCGCTAGGTGATAGACCTACTGTAGGAGTTGATGTAGACGTTATGAACGCCTGGCAGGCTCGATCTGATGACTACTCGATAGATCAGTGTGCCATGCTTTACGGCTTAGAACCGGGACTTCAAAAGCATTTTGAACGCCACAGAGCATATGAGATGTTCCAAGAGCTAAAGTTAATATTTCAAGAAAATGCCCGGGTTGAGAGATATGAAGTCTCCAACAAGTTCTTTAGCTGTAAGATGGAGGAGAACAGTTCTGTCAGTGAACACATACTCAAAATATCTGGGTATCATAACCACTTGACTCAGCTGGGAATTGATCTTCCAGTTGAGAGTGTTATTGACAGAGTTCTTCAGTCACTGCCACCAAGCTACAAAGGCTTTGTGATGAACTATAATATGCAAGGGATGACGAAAACGATTCCCGAGCTCTTCGCGATGCTGAAATCGGTGGAGGTAGAAATCAAGGAGTATCAAGTGTTGATGGTTAACAAGACCACTAGTTTCAAGAAAAAGGGCAAGGGAATGAAAGGGAACTTCAAGAAGAATGGCAAGCAAGTTGCCGCTCCCGTGAAGAAGCCCAAAGCTGGACCTAAGCCTGAAACTGAGTGCTTCTACTGCAAGGGAAATGGTCACTAGAAGCGGAACTGCCCCAAATACTTGGCAGATAAGAAGGATGGCAAAGTGAACAAAGGTATATTTGATTTACATGTTGTTGATGTGTACCTTACTAATGCTCGTAGTAGTGCCTGGGTATTTGATACTGGTTTAGTTGCTCATATTTGTAACTCAAAACGGGAGGTATGGAATAAACAAAGATTGGCTAAGGACGAGGTGACGATGCGCGTCGGGAATGGTTCCAAGGTTGATGTGACTGCCATCGGCACGCTACCTCTACATCTACCTTCGGGATTAGTTTTAAACCTGAATAATTGTTATTTGGTGCCAGTGTTGAGCATGAACATTATATCTGGATCTTGTTTATTGCGAGACGGTTATTCATTTAAGTCAGAGATAGTTATTCTATATATATGAGTAATATCTTTTATGGTCATGCACCTTTGAAGAATGGTCTATTCTTGTTGAATCGCGATCGTAGTGATACACATATTCATAATATTGATGCCAAAAGATGCAAAGTTGATAATGATAGTGCAACATACGTGTGGCACTGCCATTTAGGTCATTGTTAGTGTCAAAACCGGCAGACCTCGGGGTAGGGGGTCCCGAGCTGTGGATCTAGGGTCGATGGGGAACAAGGGACGATGAACATGGTGTTTACCCAGGTTCGGGCCCTCTCGAAGAGGTAATACCCTACGTCCTGCTTGATTGTATTAGATGTATAGTATGGTTATAGAGTAGATCTACCTTGAGATTAGCATGAGCTAAACCCTAAGGTGATGAGGTGATAAATATAGCTCCCCCCTGAAAACTACAACCCTCGGTTTATAGACACCAGTAGGGTTAGGGTTACTGAAGATAGATTACAATAAGGAGAAAAGAGATCATGTCTATCCTTGACTTGGAGGGCACACCACGGCTTCATAGATCTCCTGTCGCTATGTGGCTTCACTAGTACGGCCCATATTCGATGGGCCGGCTCCCCGAGGACCCCTTAGTCGATGACTCCCTCAGTAGCCCCCGAACTTGCCTCCAATGCCAAGGCTTATATCCAGCATCCGCTCACCCAATAGTATTCGGCTTGCGAGGCAAGTTCTTCAGTATTCTTTGTTCATGTTCGGAGCCAAGTGATGTCCGGAATCTGAAACGACAGTTTACTTAACAACGAAGGCAAAAACAAAAAACCATTCAAGTGTAAACAATCCTTCATCTAACAACTTTTTCTCTTTCAACGAAGAGTCGCCTCCGGCCATAATGCCGAGTGGTTGGTATTTCTCGGGGCATGGCTCGAGGCCCACCCGCGCTTGACACGTCCCATCAAGGTGAGGATCGTGCCCCACCTTTCAGGAGATATGATCAATGATTTCGATTATCCACCCTGCACATAACGTTACGAGCGTATCGGGAAGTGGAGAAGCCAACAACGTGAAAAAAGGAACTCGTGGCTTGTCAACAGCCTATAAAGGGGGAGCTACAATAGTCAGCATCCCATGCCTTCTTCCACCTTCCGCTCACGCAGATCTTCAGAGCTCCAGCGCCCCTTTTCCTTGCTTCCACAACAAATCCCACCCCGTCCCCTTCAGCCATGGCCGGATCCGGTGCCAACAGGAAGTGGGATGCCTCGATTGTCACAGATAGCGACATCATGAAGTTGAAGGAGGCCAGCTACTTGTCGGCCAACATTGCTCATCGGGCCCCCGAAGCAGGCCAGATTGTCCCCACGCCCAGGGCGGGCGAAAGGGTCGTATTGCTCCCCCATTTCCTTAGGGGGCTTGGATTTCCCCTGCATCCCTTTGTGAGGGGGTTGATGTTCTACTATGGGCTAGACTTCCATGATCTAGCCCCCAACTCCCTACTCCACATCTTATCCTTTATTGTCTTCTGCGAGGCTCTCCTCCGAGTCCAGCCGCACTTTGGCCTATGGCTGAAGGTGTTCAACGTCAAGCCCAAGGTAGTTGGTGGCGCACACGCGGACTGCGGCAGGGCCATTATCAGTAAACTGACGCGGGTCCTGTGGCCGGAGGGCAAGTTCATAGACACCGTCAAGGTGTGGCAAAAGGAATGGTTCTACATCACTGAGCCAAGGGGAGCCGACTGGGCGGCAGCTCCCGCATTCAGATCCAAACCCCCTACCAAACTAGCCTCATGGACCACCAAGAGCCTGGACTGGGGGTCCGTTGACGACTTGAAGGCGCTGCAGAAGTGCGTCGTCAGCATAATGGAGACCGGCGCGAAGCTGGTCAATGTGATCCAGATCATGCTCCAGCATCGGTTCCTCCCCTGCCAGGAGAGGGCCAAGCCAATGTGGGAGTTCGACCCCGAAGACCCGGCCACCGTGCAACATCTCTTCGGCACGACCCACAAGAAAGTGTGGGTTCTTCTATTCAAGCTGCAGAAGGACTGGCCGGTCGAGGGGGAGGACATCGGCCTCGATGCTGCGACCCCTCCAAAGAAGGTGAGCGGCACTTGTCTTAACATGAGTTCGAATATTCGCATCGTATGATTTGATCCGAACCTCTTTTTGTGGATTTTACAGGGCTGGCTTGCCAAGGCCGAGAAGATCAGCGGCCCGGTGCCACTGCCAGAAGAGCCCCTATTCGAACAGCTAGAGAAGCTATTGGTTGTGGTGCCGTACAAGGCGCCCGACAAGAAGGGCAAGAAGGCGGAGGTACCGAAGGCCAGGGCAGGCCTCCGTCATAGAGCCCGTCTGGACAGCTGGTCCGGGGACACTGCGGCCCCATCCGTACAGAAGGGGGACGAGGAGGAAAGCACCTCCTCGCACTCTAAGAAGAGGGCGGCGTCCAGCGACGTCGAGGAGGTTCAACCTCCTCAGGACCGGAAGAGACAGTGCCGGCCTAAGCTGTCCCTGTCCGACAGCTCGGACTCCGACGAGGAGTCCAAAGCGTCTGAAAAGGTTCCGGAGAAGGAACCCAGGGTCAAGCCCCATCCGGCCAGGTACATATTGCGACATTTTCAATCGCTTTATCCTTTTAGTAGTCCCTGGTAGAACGTAGATTGATTGTTTTTTGGTGGTGCAGCCCTCCATGTGGCCACCCTGCCGAGGAGACCTCTTCGGGGATGTCCTTGCCGGCTGAACTGGCGGACAGTGGCTCATGTTCTGCACCTCCTCTAATCCCCGAAGAAGTTGGGGAGGTGGTGTCACGAAAGACCCCTCCTCCTCTGAACACAGGGGAGGAGGTCGATGCCACCATGGCCGAGGCCGACGCCTTGGTCGTTGGAGACCAGGGGGACACATCCCTCCTGGCTACCGCGGGGAGGGGATCCGGATCATTCGAACCCCTACTGAATTCGGCTCCCGAGCCCCCAAGGGAGCCAATACCTCCTTTCGATGGGGAAGGTGTTGGGGGCCCGACGCCCATGCCGAACACCTCCACTCGGGCGGCGGTGGGCTGGCCGGACATGCTGGCGGAGTTGGTGAACAACTCTGCCGTCGTCGACAAGCACCACACTCTTATGAGTGCGGTTGTACAGGGTGTTCGGTCCCTTCATTCTGGACTAAACAACGCTATTCAAGGCCTACTAACAGGCTTTGAGGTAAGTCAAGTAATGCTCTTTTCTCATAAATTGAATTTAGTCCTTAGTTTAAGTATGCCATATCTGCAGTAGCCCCCGAGACTCTGCAAGGTTTGCGAAGAAAACCTGCGGAGGATCTCATTCTACAGGCCATTATCTGAAATGGTGTGAATTTTTTAATGTCACAGGCGTCTTCTCTGGCTGCAACTGCTAATGCTGCGGCGCTAGAGGAGATGGATCGGAAGCTCAAGCATTCCGATAAAGAGCTTGACCTTGTCAACAAACGGCTTGACGAGGCGCAAGGTAAGCCCTTTGATAAGATGTACGACTGCTTGATGCCGGATATTGACGATCCGGACTGTATGCTGATCTTTAATTGTGATGATCTTGCAGCTGCCACCGCCGAAGTCGAGGGCTTGAGGGAGGCCTTGAAGAAAGCCGAGGAGGAGGTGGCTACCAAGAAGACGGCCGCTGACAAGGCGGTGGCCGAGCTCAAGCAGGCCAAGCTTGCTGGTGAGCAACACGAGGCTCGGGTAACTGAGGTGCAAGTGGAGCTCCAGGATGCCATCAAGAGCTTGAAGTCATTGAGAAGGAACAAGGGGAGTGATCCTCCCAGCTGTCCAAGGTGGAGAAGTAGCTCCAGGAGGCAAGGACTGAAGCGCGAGGTGTCCAGGAAGAGCTCCGCCAAGTCGGGCAAATTGCAAATGGTAAGAAATACTTACTGCAGAGTGTGTTTGGAGGCAACAGGTTCGCCCTGCTGACGCGGGTCTGGTGCTCCGCAGGCGTCTTCGCCGAGCTTCCGAAGAATGTGGCGGCCGCCAAGGAGCATTATGCCGCTCACGAGGAGGACTCCACGCAGCGGCTCTTCTGGTCACAGTTTCCGGATTCCGAGCGTCCTCCCCTCCTCAGCGATCAAATGAAGCAGCTGATGGAGATGCATCGGATGTCCAAGCTGGCCATGAAGGACCTCTGTGTCAGTCTGTGGCCCACCGAGCCCATTCCGGACACCTACTTCGGCCTTGTGCAGAAGCTGTGGGAGGCGCCGCTCTGGATTGACACCATGAAGCGCTCAACGTGCCTTGAAGGGGCGAGGCTTGTGTTTGCGAAGACCATGGTGCATTGGCCGAAGATTAATCCAATGGACATGGCCACTGGTCCTCCGCCCAAGGGAAAAGAGCATCACCGCCCTAAGCAATACTTTGCGCAGGTGATGAATGGCACGCGGGTGATAGAGGGCCAGTGTTCAAAAGATGTAATGCTTGAATGACTGTATTAAGTTTTTACCGATTGGACCTTATGCTTTATGATGCATCCGCCTGACTTATTTTATATTGTCATGATTTTAATTTTGACTCCTATTCGGCCGTATGTTTATTCTGAAAGCTACCAGTCGTCAGCTTCAGCCCCCAGGTGAATGTCATGAGGGGTGTTTTGTCTCCGTGCTATTACCCTTCGCCAACATCTTGGTACCCGGAGGCGGTAGCGCGTGAGCAAAACTAGGCAATCAGACTATTCGGTTTTATTGCTTTCACTTAGCCTTAGGAGCTTGATGGTGGGGGCTAAGGACTAGCCCCCTGTGTTTTGTGATGTACTTGGGGGCAAATGCCCACCCTTTCCGATCACGTGGTTTGTGTTAAGACGAACCCTTCGTGTGACACGGCAAAATCGCCAACATTTTTTAGAGTCAAACCTCGTCGTCAGATCGCTGATCAAGTCGCGCTTACTATGACAGTCAGTTTTTGGCTTTCTCCTCCTGAGGTACTTGACCAGGCGAGCCAGAAGTACAATCGCAGGGGTTCTACCTTTGCCCTCTTAGCCGAACGTGCGGAACATAAGGGGCAAGCACAGGAGCCGGGCAACCCAACTATTGACCTAAGACATAGTTCGGAACTCGATGCATATAGTGTAATATCCGAGACGCCGAACACTCTGCGAAAAGCAGTGTCGGACTTGGGGTACCGAGCTGATAGGGAAATCGAGCTCTAGGTTAGTTAACCGATCATATTTCCATGCCGGGCTGTTCGAAGAGCGAGGGGAGAATCAAAAAAGGAAATAGACAATCGCAAGATGCGGATAACTGAACACCATAAAGGGCATTTTTATTATTTCTCGTAGGCTCAAGACGTCTAACCGTACAATTCGAACTGTGAAGGCATTATTTGTAAAAAGGAAAAAGTTTTACAGAGTAAAGGTTTACGCAGGGCCTTGACGCGTGAGTCGAAGCCTCCACTTTGCCTCGCTGCACGTCTGCGCCTTTGCTTCTGAGAGGTGGGGGTTGGGACCTTCGATGAGACCTTGAGGGGCGAGGACCCTACCGATGAAGCTTTGTGGGGGGGGGGGGGTTCCGGAATTGGCCCCTGGGTCGTTCGAAGACAAGGTAATTCCGAAGTTTGGGTTAGCCGAACATATGCTTCAGATTTATTTATATATGCCTCACGGCTGCCCATGGTATTTTGAGTGCGAAATTGTGCTGACGAGGCACGTGTAGCGCGAAGAATGTGGGCGTGCCGTGGGGCGTGCATCCCTATTTGCGGCAAACGCATGCGGGTTCCCATGATGGGGAACGGGTTCGAACCCGTTTACTGTTGTCACCGGCCTTTACGGCGGGTTGGCATCGGGACCTGTATGGGCCGGTTTGGTCTTCGGCCGCGAGGGCCGCAGTGTGCTCTTCGGTCCGAAGTGAGCGTTATGTATTGTCATTGATAGTTATGATGCCCAAAGGACCGAGCATCTTTAATTTGAGGTACGCGTAATGCGGGACGACATTGAATTTAGCGAACGCCATTCGGCTGAGGAGGGCATGATAGCCGCTGCGAAAAGGTGCAATCTAGAAGATCAAGTCCTCGCTTTGGAAGTTGTCCGGAGAGCCGAACACTACTTCAAGTGTCACAACGCCTGTGCAGCGGGCCTACACTCCCGGAATTACCCCCTTGAAGGTGGTGTTACTGGGTTTGATCCTTGACGGATCGATCCCCATCTTCCTCACTGTGTCTTCATATATCAGATTAAGGCTGCTACCTCCATCCATTAGTACTCTAGTGAGGTGGAATCCATTGATTGTGGGGTCGAGCACTAAGGCTGCGGACCCTCCGTGGCGTATGCTGGTCGGGTGATCCCTGCGATCAAAAGTGATCGGGCAGGCTGACCATGGATTGAACTTTGGCGCTACGGGCTCGACGGAATATACGTCTTGCATCGCTCGCTTCCTCTCCTTCTTTGGTATATGGTTTGCATAGATCATGTTCACTGTCTTGACCTCGGAAGGGAAGGGTTTCTGGCCTCCACTATTCGGCCTGCGGGGGTCGTCATCGTCCTTGCTTCGTGGGCTTTTGCCCGGATCTTCGGCTGTGAGTTTGCTGGCCTGTTTGATCACCCAACAGTTATGGTTGGAGTGGTTGGCAGGCTTCTCTGATGTGCCGTGGATCTGGCAAGGGCTGTCCAGAATTGTGTCTAGTCTGGACGAGCCGTCACTGTTGCCCCTAGGGGCCTTCTTTCGTGGTCCGGACTTTTGGTTTCGGAATCCGGCATTTACTGCTGTATCCTCGCCCTCGCCGTCATTGTGGCGACGTTTACTCTTGCTACGTCGGGGCTTTCCATTTCCGTCCTGAACCTCGGAGGTACCGGGTGTGTTGGGGTTGGCATTTTTACGAGCGAGGCAACTGTCTTCGCCCACGCAAAAGCGGGTCATGAGAGAAGTAAGGGCTGCCATAGTTCTTGGCTTGTCCTGGCCGAGCTGTCTTACGAGCCATTCGTCCTTCACACTATTCTTGAAAGCGGCCAAGGCTTCGGCATCCGGACAGTCGACAATCTGGTTTTTCTTGGTCAGGAATCGGTTCCAAAATTACCGGGCAGATTCTCCTGGCTGTTGTGTGATGCGATTTAGGTCGTCAGCATCCGGAGGTCGGACATAGGTGCCCTGAAAGTTCACTCGAAAAGCGTCCTCAAGGTCTTCCCAACAGCCTATAGAGTCTTCAGGAAGGCTATTCAACCAGTGTCGAGCCGGACCTTTAAGCTTTAGTGGCAGATATTTGATGGCGTGAAGGTCATCTCCTTGCGCCTTGTGAATGTGGAGGAGGAAGTCTTCTATCCATACGGCCGGGTCTGTGGTTCCATCGTATGATTCAATGTTCACAGGCTTGAAGCCTTCCGGGAATTGGTGTTGCATTACCCTCTCTGTGAAGCACAGGGGGTGTGCGGCGCCCCGAACTCGGGCTACATCGCATCGGAGGTCTATCATTTTGGTTTAGCCGATCATAGTATCCTTCCTGGTAAGCGGGCGGGTCTTCTCTGGGTCCGTAGATGGACCTGGTACGGCCTCCTCGAGCGTCTAGGTCATGGTGGATGTCATACTCGTAGGTGGGCTGCACTTGATCCTTGCCGTAACAGCGAGGTGGGGTGGCTGGGTGCTCGGCCTCGTCAGCTTCTCTGTCCCGCCCTCTAGGGGGCGGTCCGGCTGTTCGGCGCGTGTGGGCTCTACGGCCTCGTCATCAAATTGTGGCAGCAATCTTCGCTTGGGATAACTTTTGATTAGCTGTTCGCGGCCGTACCCTTCTTCGGCAGCTAGGACTCTGGTCCATCGATCGTTGAGGGTGTCCTATCCGGCCTTGATCCCGCATTTCTATTTCTTCAGACTGCGGGTGGTGGCTAGAAGCCTCCGTTTAAACCGCTCCTGCTCCAGCGGGTCTTCGGGGACGATGAAATCTTCATCCTCGAGACTGGCCTCCTCTTCGAAGGATGGGAGATAGTTGCTGTCTTTGGAGTCATCGGGGTTTTCTGGGTTGAACGGGTCCTCCTGCTCCGCGGGGTCATCCTGATGATGTTCGTTAGCTGCGGCTCCGGCGAGTTCATCCGTATTATTCACGGTGCCGTTCTCCGCGGAGTCCATGTTGCTCGCATGGCTGCGATGTGGCTTTGATCGACGACGCTGTCTTCGGCATTTGGGCGGCTCATCTCCGGGCTTGTCTCGGTCCTGATTGGGAGTGCCATCGCCGTCCTTGGGGGTGTCCACCATGTAAATATCGTATGTGGACGTGGCCGACCAGCGGTCGGTGACCGGGGGGGGGGGGGGGGGGGGCAACGTCGGTACTAGTCGTGGCTCCACCATCCTCGTCCATGTATTCAGCATTTTCCGAATTATAATCTAGCATATCGGTTAAATCATCGATAGTGGCTACCAAGTGGGTGGTGTGTGGGGTGTCAAATTCCCTATGGTACGCCTCGAAGGGTTGATGATTGTGGGCGGAGGGCAGGTCCTCCTGGATGGTCATTTTCTGGATTCGGTCTAGGGCCTTGTTTAACATAGCGAGGGTTGCCGATTTCAAGGGCTCTAGGCCAAATTCCGTTGTAACGGTGTGGGGGGAAGTCAGTGCCCTGGCCGGTCCTTGGTTTCCATAGGGCGAGCTAAACTCGGGGTGCGGTGCCGAATCCTTGAGGGGGTCTGGATCATCACCGGTGATCAAGGATAGGCCTTGGTTTTTGTGTGTGGTTTCCACGCCGAGGTTCGAGATCGAGCTGCTTCGGGCCGGGGGTGACCCCTGGCCATCGGCTGCCGCTTTGTCGTAAGGGCTCAAGGCCAGAGGAGCGTTGTGAGGGGAAGGTTCGGCCGAGATTGACTCTTGGCTTCCGCCTCCTGATTCTGCCTCGAAGGCCGAGGACAGGCCCTCCACAGACATGACAGACCCCACCAAAGGTGGAGTCTGGCCCTCGCCTGAAGCAGAGCCCTCCTGGCTCGAAGCTGTTCGGAGGGCGGGGGCCGATCTATAGATCGGATCGGAGGGGGACTCCAGAGCGGGCATGGCGAGGCCTGTGAGGGTGCGTAAGGGGACGGTGAATCCGGCAAAGACCAGATCGCCCCGCGTGTCCGCAATGTATTCTAGATTGCCGAATCGAATTCGGTGTTCGGGAGCGAAGTTGTCGATCTGTCCCAAATGGCCAGTCGGGTCGGCATGCAGCATGATGCTGCCGAATGCGAAGAGTTGATCGGGGACAAAGAATTCCCCGGATTCGATGCCTGTTCCTACGATCAGGCGAGCCACCGATCCTTTGGGCGACCCCATAGCGGAACTCTCAATGAAAGCACCAATGTCGGTGTCAAAACCGGCAGACCTCGGGGTAGGGGGTCCCGAGCTGTGGATCTAGGGTCGATGGGGAACAAGGGACGATGAACATGGTGTTTACCCAGGTTCGGGCCCTCTCGAAGAGGTAATACCCTACGTCCTGCTTGATTGTATTAGATGTATAGTATGGTTACAGAGTAGATCTACCTTGAGATCAGCATGAGCTAAACCCTAAGGTGATGAGGTGATAAATATAGCTCCCCCCTGAAGACTACAACCCTCGGTTTATATAGACACCGTTAGGCTTAGGGTTACCGGAGATAGATTACAATAAGGAGAAAACAGATCATGTCTATCCTTGACTTGGAGGGCACACCACGGCTTCATAGATCTCCTATCGCTATGCGGCTTCACCAGTCCGGCCCATATTCGACGGGCCGGCGCCCCGAGGACCCCTTAGTTCATCACTCCCTCAGTCATATTGGTGTAAAACGCATGAAGAAACTCCATGCAGATGGACTTTTGGAATCACTTGATTATGAATCATTTGATACTTGCGAACCATGCCTCATGGGTAAGATGACTAAAACTCTATTCTCTGGAACAATGGAGCAAGCTAATGACTTATTGGAAATAAGACATACCGATGTATGCGGTCCGATGAGTGTTGAAGCACGCGGCGGGTATCGTTATTTTCTAACCTGCACAGATGATTTAAGTAGGTATGGGTATATCTACTTGATGAAACACAAGTCTGAAACATTTGAAAAGTTCAAAGAATTTCAGAGTGAAGTGGAGAATCATCGTAAGAAGAAAATAAAGTTTCTACGATCAGATCGCGGAGGTGAATATTTGAGTTACTAGTTTGGCCTTCATTTAAAACAATGTGGAATTGTTTCACAACTCATGCGACCTGGAACACCACATCGTAATGGTGTGTCCGAACATTGTAACCGTACTTTATTAGATATGGTGCGTTCTATGATGTCTCTTACCGATTTGCCTTTATCGTTTTGCGATTATGCATTAGAGATAGCTGCATTCACGTTAAATAGGGCACCATCTAAATCCGTTGAGACGGCAGCATATGAACTATGGTTTGGCAAGAAACCTAAGCTGTCATTTCTTAAAGTTTGGGGATGCGACACTTATATCAAAAGGCTTCAGCCTGATAAGCTCGAACCCAAAGCGGAGAAGTGTGTCTTCATAGGATACCCTAAAGAAACTATTGGGTATACCTTCTACCACAGATCCGAAGGCAAGATCTTTGTTGCTAAGAATGGGTCATTTCTAGAGAAGGAGTTTCTCTCGAAAGAAGTGAGTGGGAGGAAAGTAGAACTTGATGAGGTAATTGTACCTTCTCTCGAATTGGAAAGTAGCACATCAGAGAAAACCGTTCCCATGATGCCTACACCAACTAGAGAGGAAGCTAATGACGATGATCATGAAACTTCAGATCAAGTTACTACTGAACCTCGTAGGTCGACTAGAACGCATACCGCACCAGAGTGGTACGGTAATCCTGTCCTGGAAGTCATGTTGTTAGACAACGACGAACCTACGAACTATGAAGAAGCTATGACGAGCCCAGATTCCGACAAATGGCTTGAGGCCATGAAATCTGAGATAGGATCCATGTATGAGAACAAAGTATGGACTTTGGTGGACCTGCTCGATGATCGGCAAGCCATTGAAAATAAATGGATCTTCAAGAAGAAGACGGACGTTGATGGTAATATCACTGTCTACAAAGCTCGACTTGTCGCAAAAGGTTTTCGACAAGTTCAAGGGGTTGACTACGATGAGACTTTGTCACCCGTAGCGATGCTTAAGTCTGTCCGAATCATGTTAGCAATTACCGCATTTTATGACTATGAAATCAGGCAAATGGACGTCAAAACAACATTCCTTAACGAGTTTCTTAAAGAAGAGATGTATATGATGCAACCAGAAGGTTTTGTCGATCCTAAAGGTGCTAACAAAGTGTGCAAGCTCCAGCGATCCATCTATGGACTGGTGCAAGCATCTCGCAGTTGGAATATACGCTTTGATGATGTGATCAAGGCATTTGGTTTTATACAGACTTACGGTGAAGCCTGTATTTATAAGAAAGTGAGTGGGAGCTCTGTAGCATTTCTG
The DNA here is from genome assembly GCA_011799875.1 of Thinopyrum elongatum. Lineage (NCBI taxonomy): Eukaryota > Viridiplantae > Streptophyta > Magnoliopsida > Poales > Poaceae > Thinopyrum > Thinopyrum elongatum. The sequence goes on along the minus strand of CM022303.1, from coordinate 488,574,384 downwards.
ATATTTTATGTGGATGACATATTGTTGATTGGAAATAATATAGAATTTCTAGATAGCATAAAAGGATACTTGAATAAGAATTTTTCAATGAAAGACCTCGGTGAAGCTGCTTATATATTGGGAATCAAGATCTATAGGGATAGATCAAGACGCTTTATAGGACTTTCACAAAGCACATACCTTGACAAAGTTCTGAAGAAGTTCAAAATGGACCAGACAAAGAAAGGGTTCTTGCCTATGTTGCAAGGTGTGAAATTGAGTCAGACTCAAAGTCTGACCACGACAGAAGATAGAGAGAAAATGAAAGTCATTCCCTATGCCTCGGCCATAGGTTCTATTATGTATGCCATGCTGTGTACCAGACTTGATGTGTGCCTTGGCATAAGTTTGGCAGGGAGGTACCAAAGTGATCCAGGAGTGGATCACTGGACAGTGGTTAACAATATCTTGAAGTACCTGAAAAGGACCAAGGATTTGTGATACGTCTCCAACTTATCTATAATTTTTGCTTGTTCCATGTTGTTATATTATCATTCTTGGATTTTTATAATCATTTTATAGCAACTTTATATCATTTTTTGGGACTAACCTATTGACATAGTGCCCGGTGCCAGTTGCTATTTTTTGCTTGTTTTTACTTCACAGAATATCAGTACCAAACGGAGTCCAAATGCAGCGAAATTTTTTGGAGATTTTTTCTGGACCAGAAAACACCCAGTGGGCCAAGAAAGTACCAGAGGGGAGGCCCGTGGTGGGCACAACCCACCAGGGCGTGCCTAGGAGCCCAGGCGCGCCCAGGGGGGGTTGTGCCCTCCACGGAGACCTCCCGCACGGCCTCTTCGCCTTATAAATTCCCAAATATTCCAGAAACCCTTGGGGAGTCGACAAAACACAATTCCAGCCGCCACAAGTTCCATAACCATGAGATCCAATCTAGACACCATCACGGAGGGGTTCATCATCCTCATTGGTGCCTCTCCGATGATGCGTGAGTAGTCCACCATAGACCTAAGGGTCTGTCGTGGACTTAACACGGCAGATGCCCTAGCGAAAGGACTTAGGTGTGGAGCCATCGCAACTAGGTTAGCTTGAAGGGGTTGAACGGGACAAAGGACACAGAGAGTTTACCCAGGTTTGGCCCCTTTCAATGAGGTAAAAGCCTACGTCATGTTTTCAGTTGTATTGCTGGAGTTTCGATTACAAGGGAGCGAATACGCTTGGCCTAGCTCTCGATCGATTGTTTCTTGAGTTAAGCCGCAACCGGGTCACCCCTTTATATACACAGGTTGATACCCGGCGACTTACAGAGTCCCAGCCGGCTCATACACAACGTGTCCGGCTCGGTGACTAACTAAGCTTGCCTTACAACACAAGTTAATCATATGGCGGTTCATCCTCTTGGGCCTCAAGTCGCCTCTGGGTCTTGGGCCTTCAATAGGCTTGCTTCATGACCCGCCATCTTCATCTTTAAGTCGCCAGTGGTATGACCCGGCCCCTCCTGGGCGGGTCATACCCAATAGTTATATCCCCAACATTAGGCCCCAGGTTAATTTGAACTTGTTCACATCAATCTTCAGTACCTGACTTAGCAGAATCTTCCATCATCAACTTTTATGAACTTGCTATAACCCGCCATGACGTCAGTTCACAGAACCACGGTAACCCGCCATGACATCAGGCGCATTAATTACACGCAAACCCAGAATATCTCAACAAATCTTTATCTTTAATGGACCTCCTGAAAATCGAGGCGTCTTTGTAGCCACATAATCATTTTTTTAGCCTCCTCGATTCCCGCGCATGCCATTTATCCACCTCCTTATAAATAGGGACAGGGGTCCTTTTCATTTTTCCCCCTTGCCTCCTCGTCTTCGTCTTCTTCCTCGCAACACCCATGCGCGCCCGAGCTCCGCCGCCGTCGACCTCGTCAACTACCTCAACTCTGGCCGCTGCATCACCCTGAACGAACCAGAGCACCGCGACACGCCGCCGCTGTCCAGCAGCATCAGTAAGCACTTCTTCTCCCACATAGCAGATCTCCATTAGGGTTTGTCCAGTTCGTCGGAGTTCTTCTCTGTTCTTCTTTAGATCGAGTAGTTTTGATCTGAATATGATACCAAACTTGTGCGGTAGCAGTTTAGCACTCATTTTCAATATCAGAATACATCCCCTCTATAGAAGATCTCATCTGAGCACACGAACTTTTCTGCTACCGCCACCTTAGGTTTAGAATTTATTTCATTTTCTGAACTGCTGCAGATCCAAAATTATAGCGCCAATCTATGAAATCTGTTTAGTCCATTACTTAGCAAATCCTCACTTGTAAATCTGAAGTGTAGCAACTGTCCGGGCGGCTTAACTGATAAACCGTGACCCGCCATATATCATTAGTCCCCTTTTAAGCTGCCAATATATTTATCTTTATAACTCAGTGTTACCTTCCGGCTTAATGGCTCTTTATAGCACTTACTTTTGAATCAATGACCGGCTTATCTCAAACCGGCAATATTTTCTTCTTAGATCTTTCTTCGCAAAAAAATGACCAAGGCTGTCACTTCATGCAACTGGGTCGTCTACCGGGTTACCGAGGAAATGTTGAACGAGTATGTCCAAACGGGCGTCTTAGCCAAAAAAGATGTCATCCATTGGAGGGTCCCAGGCACAGAAACCCCTCCTAGACCCAAAGAAGGCGAAGTAGTTGTCTTTACTGATCATCTGCTCCGGGGTTTTACCCCTCCCGGCTCAAAATTCTTCCGCGATGTGCTGCACTTTTTCAAGCTCCATCCTCAAGATATCGGGCCCAATTCCATTTCAAACATCTGCAATTTTCAAGTGTTTTGTGAAGTATACCTTCAACAGGAGCCCACTGTAGAATTGTTCAGAGAATTCTATTACTTAAACCGGCATACTGAGTTCACAGACGGGCCCATCCTAGAGTTAGGTGGCATTTCGATTCAGAGGCAGAAAGAAGCCACCTTCCCAGCCGCCAAGCTGCCCAGTCATCCTAAGGACTGGAACCAAACTTGGTATTATTGTCAAGATACCTCTCCAGATGGGGAAAACCTTCTACCGGGTTACCGTGAGAGCCGGCTTAGCAACAGGCACCCCCTCCCCGATCGAATCAGCACAGCAGAGCGGGCCAAATATATGCCCGTCTTTTCAAAGATTAGAGCCTTAATGGCCAATGGTTTGACCGGAATCGACCTGGTTCGATGCTGGGTCGCCTGGAGAATTATGCCATTAAGCCGCTGCTCCGGTTTGATGTGCGAGTACACCTGCGACTTAAAAGATCCGCAACGCCACTGCCAGATACAGCTGACTGATGCTGATATCAATGAGATGACCAAGTCTCTTCTGAATGAGAGTTTGGAAGATTGCAGCAAAACTGGACTGAATCCCTTCTTCGCTCTTAACAAGCCGCCAGCTGTAAGCTTTAAATAATTTCTGGTTTAATCATTTCTTTATTAAAACTGTCATCTTATACCCATTTGATTTCTGCAGGCCGATTCTCCTTTTTGGAATAGGAAGCTGCAGGATAAGCCGGCCAAGAAAACCCGGGCGAAAACTAAGGCTCAGAAAAAGCCTACCAAGAAGAAGGCCACCCCCTCCGAGTTATTTAACTTGGATGACGATGAGTCGGAGGTAAAAATTGATTCGCTTGGCTAATTTTTTGTACATCTTATTGACAATGATCACTATCAGGATGACGCGGAAGGCAGCCACGCAGATGGTGAAGAGGTAACTATCCTTTCCTCCGACTCAGAACCTCTGCCAAGACAGAAAATTCGTCAAGCAAGACGGAAAGTAAGGTTTTCTCACCCTTTAGCTTACTTGGATCCCAACTTTATTTTGAAGAAGCAGCAGCATGAAGCTCGCCGCACAACCCGGAACAGTGGTGGCGGGATTCTTTCTTCCGGCTTACCAAACACGCCGGCTCCTCGCAAGCATCGTCCAGAGGTTTCACATATTTCAGACTTAGCTTACCCCAAGGCGGGTCTTTTTTGCCAACCTCTTGACCCATCTGATTCAAACTATCAGGGGCCTCTCATTCTTCCTCTGGCGACTCAACTGGGACTCAAGTTCCCTTGTTCAAAACTGTCCCTAGTAAGAAACACTTAAGCCTCTTTGCCTTAATACCTTACTCCATTAATACACTAATCTCATCATGAGTTGTTATTGTCAGTGCCATGGCCAAGCCCAGCAAAAAGCTTAAAATTAACAAGCCGGCTGAAGATCCCAAGGTTGTTGACCCGGAGAAGCCGACCGTGTCTGAATCCATGCATCGAACTTCAGAAATGGCTATGGATGACCCGCCACCAGAAGAGCCCCTTGTCACTATGGACACCATGAATGTTGATCCAGAAATTGCTAAGCCGCCCAGCCCCGCTCAGCCGGCTCAAGAGACTGAAGATGTCATAGTCACTGGGACGGCTTATGCAGCACCAGGTAATCCCACTGTCTTATCCAAGCACAGCGCCAAAGAAGAATTTTCTGCTGTTGATAAGGGTAAGTGAAAAGTGGACTTGGAAGATTATGCTCAATTCAATACACAGGAGCTTCACGCAGGCTACCTGAACCACCTCTACACCAACCGTGACTTTGAAGCCGACTTGGTTAAATTAATGAAAGAGCGTTTTGAGGTAAACACTATCATCTTTTCCATATATCTCCGCCAGCCGCCAAGTCTACTGGATATGATAGAATTGAATATACTATAGACTTCAGATAGCCTCTTGAATCTTTCGTTACTGTCATAGCGTCTTGGAGTTGCAGAATCAAAACGAGTAGCCCTCAAGGGCTGGCTTAAGCTGCATAGCTAAAACCGGGACTTCAAATTGTAGTTCTCAACTTCGCATATGTGGCCTTCAAGGGCCGGCTTAAACTGACAAGTTAAGACGGGACTTCAAATTGTAGTACTCAGTTTCGCATGTAGCCCCCATGAGTCGGCTATAGTTATAACAGTGTAGCCGGGTCATCACATAATTGTCTTCAAGAAAAGAGCAATGTGCATTAGCCCCCAAGTGCCAAGTAAAATACTTGTATTATGCTTGGGACTTAAAATAAGATGATCATCAGAACGTCATACTGCCTGCCTTTTTATGTGACAGGCTGAATTGAACATGAAGGAATCTCAAGTCAGTGATCTGAGGCAAAACATTCAGACCCAGCAATCTGAGACTTCCAAGGCGAAATCAGAACTGAAGATCACTTTGGAAAATATTGAAAAACTGAAAAAGGACTTCAGTGCTGAGAGAAACGGCTGGGAAACCGAGAAGGCAGCTTTGCAAAAAAGAGCAGAAGATGCTGAGGCTGCCCTTAAGCCGGTTACTAACGAGTTATCCGGCTTAAAACATCAAATCAATAGCATGACAACCGCCATCTTTGGTAAGCGATAATATATTTCAATCTTTCATCATCCATGCCTTGAACAATCATTCAGCCGGCTTATCAATCTCTTTGGCAACACAGGCTCCAGAATCTCCCACTTTGGCTCAGACATGCGCATGAAGCTGAAAGCTGCCTACACTCTTATAGAGCAATTATACACTGGCGCTCAACGAGCTATCTCTGCCTCCACCCATAAGAAGCAACCGCCTTCCCTCATCAAGGAAACGTTGGAGAAGCTATCTGTGCTGCCACAAAGAGTTGAAGAATTGAAACGATCAGCCACCAGAGCTGGTGCCATCACGGCTTTGAGCCGGGCAAAGGCGTGGCAAGCAGAGCTTGACCCGGCAGAACTAGCCACCGGCTGCCCGAGCTTAAAAGAAGATGGGTCTCCCTTCAGTGCCGAGGACTTCACAAAAATAGTAAGGGAGATGCGTCCCTTTGCAAGCAAATTGGCCCAAGAGACTGATCTCTCCAAATATCATCCGGTTTATGATGCTGAAAATGCCAAAGTGAAGGCGCCGGTGTATGAGTCCGTGGACCTTATCCCGCCAACGCGTAAGCACACCTTCGCTCCTGACATTGACCCGTCAACCCTTATAGATGATGAAGCTGTTTTCAAAGCTTTGACTGGGATCGATTGGTCATCGCCTAGCTTCCAGACGACAGAGGAGGAAGAAGAATCGGCGCAGGATGACCCGGAAGCCTCAACCCGCCAAGACCAAAACAACTGATGCAAAAGCCGGTTTACCATCCACATCATTGGATGCTGTGAGCATAAAAAACACTTAATTCTTTTGGGCCGTCCAATGCCTTGTAATAGGTAGTTGAAAACAATGATCTGTCATGCCATCTTGCATGTTTATGTAGAATACTTTTGAGCCGCCGATCCGATGTTGAAGATCTGCCACTTATACTCATAATATCATCAATCATGCAGATCATGTTTATCATATTGCCTGCACACAAACAGATGACATGTGCCCTGGCGGTTTACCCCAGGGTGGGTCATAATACCCCACAGAAAATCCACTGGTGACTGTATAGTCCATAACCAGGGTGGGATTATACAAACCTCATACACTCATAACAAGTAAATATCATACCTGTGATATTTGTTCATACTGCCGGCTTACCATGCCATATGCAGTAAGGGTAACATCCCAAGGACTTAGAGCGCAGAACTCCAAGCGTATAATCAAAACACACTGGCGACTTATCGTCCAAAGCCAGGCCGGGTTATCAAAACTTCGGATATACTCAAACATGAGTTATAAGGATCAAGGCTACATGGCCTGAACCAATTTTTAAACCATATATCAATATGGTACAAAAGATGAACCCAAAAAATGTTCAAAGCAAAGATAAATCAGATAAAACAAGGCCTTCATAGGCTGCCAAGCCTCAATATCAAGTGCTATTCAAGGGCCGCACAGCCACTGAGGTAATCCTTCATTCAAACCTGTAAACCGGGCCTCACATGACCAATCGCCGTTTTAACTTTGACAAGTTCAGGGTCTTTATAAGATTGACTGTCAAGAGTACGTCGAGTCATTCCAGGATTACCTGGTTGGAGTGGCAGGTATACAAAGGCAGGATAACCTGGATTTTTGGTGAATACACCTGGCGTCGAAGCCTATTACAAGGGACAACAAAGCTCTGTTTCATTAAACAAAAAGCCCCCAAGTAATTTTTCAATCCAGGCATACAAGCTGGATAAATAGGGTAGTCACAGCTATGCTCAATGAGTAGGAAGCCCCCAAGTTATTTGTAACAAGGCGTGCAAGCCGGATCAAGAGGGTAATCATAGCTATGCTCAGTGAGCAGGAAGCCCCCAAGTGATCTTATGAATTGACAATAAAGACTCAGATTCTCAGAAATGAAATGACAGAGGCCCTGAATTATCAGGGATGCCGGCTTTATTATACTAATCATAATATATACATTGGTAGAAGTATGTACATCACAAGAGCCGGTGGCTCAGGTGTAATAGGGCCGAAGATGAGCAATGTTCCACGGCCGGCGGGTCTCCTCCTCCGACGTGCATGAGTCCTTGTGGTTTCGAACATCGATAAGGTAGTATGACCCGTTGTTCAGATTTTTGCTGACCACAAAGGGCCCTTCCCAAGGTGGGGATAACTTGTGCATGTCAGTTTGATCCTGGATGAGCCGGAGCACCAAGTCACCTTCTTGAAAGGTCCGGGTTTTAACCCGGCGGCTATGATAACGATGCAGGTCTTGCTGGTAAATCGCTGAATGAGCCGCCGCAAGGTCACGTTCCTCATCCAGAAGGTCAAGAGCATCCTGACGTGCTTTTTCATTATCAGCTTCAACATAAGCCGCCACACGGGGCGAGTCATGACGGATGTCACTAGGGAGAACCGCTTCTGCTCCGTAAACCATGAAGAAAGGCATGTAACCCATAGATCTGTTGGGGGTAGTATTGATACTCCATAGCACTAAAGGCAACTCCTCAACCCAACAACCCGGTGTCCTTTGCAAAGGACCATAAGCCGGGGTTTTATTCCTCTCAAGATTTCTTGATTGGCTCTTTCAGCTTGACCATTGGACTGGGGGTGGGCCACAGATGAAACGTCAAGATGAATATGCTCTTGTTGACAAAATTCTTTCATAGCACCCTTAGACAGATTAGTACCATTATCAGTGATGATACTATGAGGGTATCCAAAACGAAAGATCACCTTTTTGATGAATTGAACCGCCGTCACTACATCACACTTGCTGACCGGCTCAGCCTCAACCCACTTTGTAAACTTGTCAACTGCCACCAGGAGGTGAGCCTTTTTATCCTTGGATCTTTTAAAAGGCCCCACCATGTCCAACCCCCAAACTGCAAACGGCTAAGTAATTGGAATCATCCTCAATTCTTGAGCCGGCACGTGAGCTCGTCTTGAATTTTTTTTACAACCATCGCACTTGCTAACCAAATCCTCTGCATCAGCATGAGCCGTCAGCCAATAAAACCCATGACGAAAAGCCTTAGCCACAAGAGACTTAAAGCCGGCATGATGGCAATAATCTCCTTCATGAATCTCTCATAGAATCTCATAGCCCTCCTCAGGAGAAACACAACACTGAAACACCCCTGTAACACTGCATCGGTGCAACTCACCATTGACAATAGTCATTGACTTAGACCGCCGGGTTATCTGCCTGGCCAAAGTTTCATCTTCAGGTAACTCGCCCTAGGTCATATAAGCCAAATATGGAACTGTCCAATCAGGAATAGCATGAAGAGCTGCCACCAACTGTGCCTCCGGGTCAGGAATTGCAAGATCTTCCTCCGTAGGCAATTTAACAAAAGGATTATGCAAGATATCAAGGAAGATATTAGGTGGTACCGGCTTACGCTGGGACTTAAGCCGGCTTAAAGCATCAGCAGCCTCATTTTTCCTGCGATCAACATGCTCCACTTGATAACCCTTGAAATGACCAGCAATAACATCAACCTCTCGGCGATAAGCCGCCATGAGTGGGTCCTTGGAATCCCAAGTGCCTGAAACTTGCTGAGCCACCAAGTCTGAGTCGCCAAAACACCTCACCCGGCTTAGATTCATCTCTTTAGCCATCCGAAGACCATGGAGCAAGGCTTCATACTCAGCTGCATTATTAGTACAAGGGAACATCAACCTTAGAACATAAAAAAATTTATCACCTCATGGGGAAGTCAAAATAACTCCAGCCCCCGAGCCTTCCAACTGCCTGGATCCATCAAAGTGAATAGTCCAATATGTGCTATCCGGCTTTTCTTCAGGCATCTGCAACTCTGTCCAGTCATTAATGAAATCCACAAGTGCTTGAGACTTGATAGCTGTCCGAGGCACATACTTCAAACCATGGGGTCCAAGCTCAATGGCCCACTTGGCTACCCGACCTGTGGCTTCTCTGTTTTGAATAATATCTCCCAAGGGAGCAGAACTGACCACAGTGATGGGATGACCAAGGAAATACTGCTTCAACTTACGACTAGCCTTGAACACGCCATAGACTAGCTTCTGCCAATGTGGGTTTCTCTGCTTGGATTCAATGAGTACCTCGCTGACATAATAAACCGGTCGCTGAACTGGATATTCCTTGCCTGATTCCTTTCTTTCCATAACAATTGCCACACTGACGGCTCGGCTATTAGCAGTCACATATAACAACAAGGGCTCCTTATCAATAGGAGCTGCAAGGATTGGCGGCTCAGCCAACTACTTTTTCAATGCCTCAAATGCCTGATTAGCAGCATCACTCCAGACAAAATGATATGTTTTCTTCATCATCTCATACAGAGGGATAACCTTTTTTCCCAAACGGCTTATAAACTGGCTTAAGGCCGCAATATGACCCGCCAGATGCTGGACGTCATTAATACATGCCGGCTTAGCCAAAGAAGTGATAGCTTTGATTTTTTCCGGGTTAGCCTCAATGCCTCTTTCAGAAATCAAAAAACCCAAGAGCTTACCTGCTGGCACACCAAAGACACACTTAGCTGGGTTAAGCATCATCTTGTAGACCCGGAGATTTTCAAAGGTCTCCTTCAAATCATCTATCAAAGTCTGTTTCTTCCTGGATTTCACAACAATATCATCCACATAAGCATGAACATTGCGTCCAATCTGGTCATGGAGGCAATTTTGAACACACTGCTGATAAGTCGCCTGGGCACTCTTGAGACCAAAAGGCATAGACACATAGCAGAAGGCTCCAGAGGGAGTGATGAAAGCTGTCTTCTCCTGGTCCTTAACCGCCATCTTGATATGATGATAACCAGAATAAGCATCCAGAAAGCTCAAACGCTCACAACCTGCCGTAGCATCGATGATCTGATCAATACGAGGGAGAGCAAAAGGGTCAGCCGGACAGGCCTTGTTAAGGTCTGTGTAATCCACACACATACGCCAAGTGCCATTGTTTTTAAGTACCAGCACCGGGTTAGCCAACCACTCGAGATGAAAAACTTCAACAATAAACCCAGCCGCTAAGAGCCGGGCCACGTCCTCACCAATGGCCTTGCGCCTCTCTTCATTAAAACGACGAAGGAATTGCTTGACCGGTTTAAACTTTGGATCAACATTGAGAGTGTGCTCAGCGAGTTCCCTTGGTACACCTGGCATGTCTGAAGGTTTCCATGCAAAGATGTCCCGGTTCTCATGGATGAACTCGATGAGCGCGCCTTCCTATTTCGGATCCATATTAGCACTGATACTGAACTGCCTGGATGAATCGCCAGGAACAAAATCAACCAACTTAGTGTCATCTGCCGACTTAAACTTCAATAAGGGATCATGCTCCGTGGTTTGCTTTTTCAAGGAGATCATATATGCCGGGTCAATGTTGCCTTTGTAGAATTTAAGTTCCTCTGTTGCACAAACAGACTCAGCATAAGCAGCATCGCCCTCTTCACACTCCAAAGCTATCTTCCTGTCACCGTGCATCGTGATGGTGCCCTTGCGACCCGGCATTTTAAGCTGTAAATAAACATAACAAGGCCGTGCCATAAACTTAGCATAAGCCGGCCGCCCAAACAAGGCATGATAAGGGCTCTTGATCTTAACCACTTCGAAAGTTAGCTTTTCAACCCTGTAATCGTGATCATCGCCAAAAGCTACCTCCAAAGTTATCTTACCCACCGGATACGCCGACTTACTAGGCACCACCCCATGAAAGACAGTAGAAGACAGCTTAAGATCTTTGTCAGTTAAATTCATACGGCGAAAAGTATCATAGTAAAGGATATTGATACTACTGCCTCCATCCATAAGCACTTAAGTAAACTTGTACCCTCCAACCTGAGGCGCAACCACCAAAGCCAATTGACCCAGATTGTCAACCCGGGGCGGGTGATCCTCATGACTCCACACAATAGGCTGTTCAGACCGTCGCAAGTAGCGAGGAACTGCCGGCTCAACCGCGTTCACTGCTCGCTTATGAAGTTTTTGATCTTGCTTGCATAAGCTCGTGGTGAACACATGATATTGATCACTATTCAACTGCTTTGGATTACTTTGATAACCAGACTGTTGCTGCTGATTCCCTTGACCAGATTGCTGATTAAAACCACCTTGATTGCCTTGGCCCTGAAAGCCGGAGCTTGAGCCGCCATGCCCAAAACCAGGTCCGTGAGAGCCGGATCCTGACCCGCCATGCGGGCCATGGTTGTCCTGGAAAAAACTGGAATTTCTATATTCCCTCATGATGAAGCAATCTTTCCATAGATGGCTGGTCGGCTTATCCTGCGTATCGTGCTTTGGTCAAGGCTGATTCATCATCGCCTCAATGTTGAACTTTGGCCCGCCAAACCGGGGCACTGATGACTTCCCCTTGCGGCGCTGATTATTATTCTGTGTATTGGTGTTCGGCACAAAATCTGAACCACCGTCCAACTGCTTGCGCTTACCATTGTTACCTTGACCCGCCGGACTATGCTGCTGTCCCTTTGCATTGCCATTCTTCTTCCCCTTCCCAACTTTCTCCTCATCGGACTCGGGGTCCTTAGTGCTATCAGAATTAGCATATTTGACGAGAGCCGCCATGAGCTCTCCCATATCATTGTAGTGGCGCTTAAGCCGCCCCAGCTTCTGCTTAAGGGGGAGGAAACGGTAATTCTTTTCCAACATCAGGACGGCTGAACCGGCATTGATACTATCCGACGAGTGAATAATAGTTGATATCCGGCGCACCCAATTGGTGGTTGACTCGCCCTCACCCTGGACGCAAGAGTCTAAATCAAGAATCGACATAGGTTGCTTGCACGTGTCTTTGAAATTTTGGATAAAATGCATCTTCAACTCAGCCCATGACCTGATGGAGTTACGAGGCAATTCTTTCAGCCAAGTGCGCGCCGGTCCATCCAACATCATAGTGAAGTACTTAGCACACGCAACATCACTAACATCCAACATCTCCATGGCCATCTCATAACTCTCAATCCAAGCCTCTGGGGGCTGATCCACCGTGTAATTAGGCACCTTGCGAGGGCCCTTAAAATCCTTGGGCAGGTGCTCATTACGTAAAGCCGGCACTAAGCATGGCACACCAAGGGTTCTAGAGGTCACTCCTGCCTCCACGTACACCGATGGGTAAACCGGAGATTGTTGATGAGCTGTCAACTGAGCCGCCAGCTCAGCCTCCCGACGTGCCCTGCCCTGATCTACCAAAGTCTGAGCATTGTTACCAGCACGCGGCGGGTCCTGCCTACGAGGCTGGTTATGGTATTGCTCACTGCTTGAAACTGCTGGCGAGTCAATATGCCTGCTGTAACTCGGGCTTGGCCGCGGGGTTGAATGAATCCGTTCCCGACTATATGAATAAGCCGCCTGCTGTGCCACCGCTGTCTGAAGAAGCTCTCCGGCTCTCCGTATTTCCCTCGCGGCTGGTGACTCGCCTTCAATAGGAAGAGCCGCCAATCGCGTAGCTGCCGCAATCATATTGTCCAAGGGGTTAGAATAATGACCCGGCGGTGTTGGGACATGCCGAGGCGGGGTCAAATTCAAACGGGGCGGGTCTGCAGCACGTGGTTGAGCCATCGCTCCAGTACCGGTTGCCTCAACAACTCGGTTCACCACGGGCGGGTTACTAGTTCCAGCCCCAGGTGTGTTGAAAAGATTCCTTGCATCGTACTCCGGAGGTAGACGACTCTGGTGCCTCCTTCGTAGAACGGCGTTAGATGCATTCTGATCCAGGCTTAACCGGAAATTCTCTGCTTGAATTCGTTGAGACGCAGGGTCTAGGGCGGCTCGTTCTGTTGCCATCCTAGTATTTTCAGCATTAAACTCCTCCTTGGCTTGAGCTATCTCATCTCGCAGCTTCGCGACATCCACCTTATACTGTGCTTGATTCTCCGTTGTTACCTCTGCAGCTAATAAGGTCGTCAAAGCCTCCAAGAGCTCAGATAAAACTTGAGCCGGCGGGCGCGCAGAGTTACTCGCCCCGGCCATTGCCGCGGCCGTTGAACCGGAAGTCATGGCTGCAGCAGTTGATGAATTGAGCACCGGTTGAGTGCCGGCCATGAAGATCGCGACTCTGTTCGGCGGCTCATCGGGGTCCGGAATACTATCACCATCGGAATAGCCCCCAAGCCGGCCGTCTTGTAACTGATACATTGAATTGGTCTCGCTGGTTGAGGACTCATCACCAGAGTAGATGGCCGTCTCTCCACCGGATACAGTTCCTTCCTCAAGATCCGCCCCTTGGATGCAACCAACAAAGGCACGCTTTATGGCGGGTTGAAACTTGGCGGGTCATGCGCGCTAAGCTGTCTCGACGATGTCGGTGCAGATGTCCGGCTCAGGCTCCGACTCACCGATCTTGCCAATGAAGACATGGATTCCGCCAAAGGGGACCCGGTATCCGTACTCGATTGAGCCGGCCTTGGGGCCCCAGCCTGCGTCGTCGATGTAGAGCTTTCCGCGACGACTCTTGGTCATCCGGCCCACAGCGTATCCCTTGATCCCTGCGAAGTTGCCCTTCAAGAACTCGAAACCACCGTGCGCTGGCCCCACGATGGGCGCCAACTATCATGGACTTAACACGGCAGATGCCCTAGCGCAAGGACTTAGGTGTGGAGCCATCAGAACTAGGTTAGCTTGAAGGGGTTGAACGGGACAAAGGACACAGAGAGTTTACCCAGGTTCGGCCCCTTTCAATGAGGTAAAAGCGTACGTCTTGTTTTCAGTTGTATTGCTGGAGTTTCAATTACAAGGGAGCAAATACGCTTGACCTAGCTCTCGATCGATTGTTTCTTGAGTTAAGCCGCCGCCGGGTCACCCCTTTATATACACAGGTTGATGCCCGGCGGCTTACAGAGTCCCAGCCGGCTCATACACAACGTGTCCGGCTCGGTGACTAACTAAGCTTGCCTTACAACACAAGTTAATCATATGGCAGTTCATCCACTTGGGCCTCAAGTCGCCTCTGGGTCTTGGGCCTTCAATAGGCTTGCTTCATGACCCGCCATCTTCATCTTTAAGTCGCCAGTGGTATGACCCGGCCCCTCCTGGGCGGGTCATACCCAGTAGTTATATCCCCAACAGGGTCTGTAGGCAGTAGCTAGATGGCTTCCTCTCTCTCTTTTGATTCTCAATACAATGGTCTCTTGGAGATCTATTTGATGTAACTCTTTTTGCGGTTTGTTTGTTGGGATCCGATGAACTTTGAGTTTATGATCAGATCTATATCCATGAATATTATTTGACTTTTCTTTGATCTCTTGTATGCATGATTATTTATAGCCTCGTATTTCTTCTTCGAATCTTTGGTTTAGTTAGGCCAACTAGATCGATTTTTCTTGCCATGGGAAGAGGTGCTTTGTGATGGGTTCGATCTTGCGGTGCTCTTTCCCAGTGACAGAAGGGGCAGCAAGACACACATGTATCGTTGCTATTAAGGATAACAAGATGGGGGCTATTCCTACATGAATAGATCTCGTCTACATCATGTCATCGTTCTTATTGCATTAGTCCATTTCTCTATGAACTTAATACACTAGATGCATGCTGGATAGCGGTCGATGTGTCGAGTAATAGTATTAGATGCAAGCAGGAGTCGGTCTACTAATCTTGGACGTGATGCCTATATATTGATCATTGCCTTGGATATTGTCATAATTATTTGATCTTTTATCAATTGCCCAACAGTAATTTGTTTACCCACCGTGTGCTATTTCTCGAGAGAAGCCACTAGTGAAATCTACGGCCTCCGGGTCTATTCTTTATCATATTTGCTTTGAGATCTATTTTTATTCGCTTTTATTTCCAGATGTATTATTCCAAAAACCCAAAAATACCTTGCTGCACTTTTTTATTACTTATTTTATTTCACGTTTTATCGAGAGCTATTTATCCAATCTACCACAAATTTATCTATCTTTTTACCGTGGAGGGATTGACAACCCCTCTTACGTGTCGGGTTGCGAGTATTTGTTCTTTGTGTGCAGGTACTGTTTACATAGTGTTGCTTGGTTCTCCTACTGGATTGATACCTTGGTTTCACAACTGAGGGAAATACCTACCGTAGTTGTACTGCATCATCCCTTCCTCTTTGGGGAAATACTGACGCAATTTCAAGCGACATCAATATGTTTCTCGTTTATGGAGGTGACGAAGAGCTCATCGTAAAGGGTTATGTCGATGCTAGATTCGACACAAATCTAGATGACTCTAAGTCACAAACCGGATACGTATTTATATTGAATGGTGGAGCTGTCAGTTGGTGCAGTTCCAAGCAGAGCATCATGGCGGGATCTACGTGTGAAGCGGAGTACATAGCTGCTTCAGAAGCAGCGCATGATGGAGTCTAGATGAAGGAGTTCATATCCGATCTGGGTGTAATACCTAGTGCATCGGGTCCAGTGACAATCTTTTGTGACAACACTGGAGCAATTGCCTTAGCGAAGGAATCCAGGTTTCACAAGAGAACCAAACATATCAAGAGACACTTTCAACTCCATTCGTGAAAAGGTCAAGGATGGAGACATAGAAATTTGTAAAGTACATACGGATCTGAATGTGGCAGACCCGTTGACTAAACCTCTTCCACGGGCAAAACATGATCAACACCAAGACTCCATGGGTGTTATATTCATTACTATGTAATCTAGATTATTTACTCTAGTGCAAGTGGGAGACTGTTGGAAATATGCCCTAGAGGCAATAATAAAGTGGTTATTATTATATTTCCTTAATCATGATAAAGGTTTATTATTCATGCTAGAATTGTATTGACCGGAAACTTAAATACATGTGTGGATACATAAACAAATACCGTGTCCCTAGTGAGCCTCTAATAGACTAGCTCATTGATCAAAAGATGGTTAAGGTTTCCTAACCATAGACATGTGTTGTCACTTGATAACGGGATCACATCATTAGGACAATGATGTGATGGACAAGACCCATCCGTTAGTATAGCATATGATTGTTCAGTTTTTGCTACTGCTTTCTTAATTTCAAATACATATTCCTTCGACCATGAGATCATGCAACTCCCGGATACCGGAGGAACACCTTGTGTGCTATCAAACGTCACAACGTAACTGGGTGATCATAAAGGTGCTCTACAAGTATCTCCGAAGGTGTCTGTTGAGTTGGCATGAACCGAGATTGGGATTTGTCACTCCGTATGACGGAGAGGTATCTTTGGGCCCTCTCGGTAATACAACATCACAAGAAGCTTGCAAGCAAAGTGACTAAGGAGTTAGTTACGAGATGATGTATTACGGAACAAGTACAGAGACTTGCGGGTAACGAGATTGAACTAGGTATGGAGATACCGACGATTGAATCTCAGGCAAGTAACATACCAACAGACAAAGGGAACTACGTATGTTGTCATAAAGGTTCGACCGATAAAGATCTTCATAGAATATGTAGGAACCAATATGGGCATCTAGGTCCCGCTATTGGTTATTGACCGGAGAAGCATCTCGGTCATGTCTACATCATTCTCCAACCCGTTGGGTCCGCACGCTTAACGTTCGTTGACGATATAGTATCATATGAGTTATGTGAGTTGGTTACCGAATGTTGTTCGGAGTCCCGGATGAGATCGCAGACATGACGAGGAGCTCCGGAATGGTCCGGAGGTAAAGATCGATATATAGGACGATACTATTTGGTCTCCGGAAAGGTTTCGGAATGCACCGAATTTTTGTCGGATCACCGGAAGGGGTTCCGGGAAGGCCACGGGAGTTATTGGGCCTAAACGGGCCAAGGGGAGGGAGTGCCCCACCCCACAAGGGGGCTGGCGTGCCCCCATCCTGGCCACCGGCCCTAGGGGAAGGAAAGAGGAGGGGATAGCTCCTCCTGCCTTTCTCCTCGCTCAAGGAAAGGAAAGGGGGGCGCCTCCCCTGCTGCCCTTCTCCCACGCGCCTCCCCTGCTGCCCTTCTCCCACGAGCCTAGGAAGGAAGGGGAGGGGCGCCTATGGCAGGCGCCCTAGGGCTGGCCGCCGGCCCCTTGGGGGCGCCCTAGGCAGCCTCCTATCCCCCCTCCACCTATATATATGTGAGGAGGGGAGGGGGCAACACACACCACGATCCCCAAGCCGTGTGCAGCGCCCCCTCTCCCTCTAGTTCTAGTTCCTCCTTCGTCCATGTCCGTTGTGCTTGGCGAAGCCCTTCGGAATAGTTTCATCACCACCGTCACCACGCCGTCGTGCTGCCGAAACTCATCTACTACTTCGCCTCTCTTGCTGGATCGAGAAGGCGAGGACGTCATTGAGCTGAACGTGTGCTGAACGCAGAAGTGACGTACGTTCGGTACCTGATTGGGACGGACCGTGAACGTGTACGACTACATCAACCACGTTGATAAACGCTTCCACTTAGCGATCTACAAGGGTATGTAGATGCTCTCCCCCTCTCGTAGCTATGCATCTCCATAGATAGATCTTGCGTGTGCGTAGAATTTTTTTGTTTTCCATGCAACGTTCCCCAACAAATGCCTCTGCATATTTAATACTCCTATCCTCAAATAGAATCATTAAACAAGCAAATATATGCAAACATAACAGCAATCTGTCAAAACAGGATAGTCTGTAAAGAATGCAAGAAGATTCATACTTATTTAACTCAAAGAAATTTGAAAATTTACCACACTGTAGAAAATTTATCATATCTTATTGTGCAAAAAAAATTCAACATTTTATCACATTCTGACTTTTCTCAAGAATTTACGCACTAGCGTGCAACTTTCTGTTTTCAAACAGCCACATAGAGACTTGCAAAATAAGCATAGTAAAGGCTATAGTTGACATTTTTATTGAAATAAAAGATACAAAACAATATTCTAAATAGCAGCAAGTAAATACAAACAGAATAAAATGACGCTCCAATCAAAACACATATCATGTGACGAATAAAATTATAGCCTCAAGTAAGGTTACCGATAATGTTGGAGACGAAAGAGGGGATGCCTTCTGGGGCATCCCCGAGCTTAGTTGCTTGGGTCTTCCTTGAATATTACCTTGGGGTAACATGGGCATCCCCAAGCTTATGGTCTTGCCACTCCTTATTCTCCTCATATCGATATCTCACCCAAAACTTGAAAACTTCAATCACACAAAACTTAACGGAACTTCGAGAGATAGGTTAGTATGATAAAGAGCAAACCATTCACTTTGGTACTGTCAAGACAAGATTCATAATTGTTCTCACACAATTCCTACTGCACCTTATCATTTCCATAATTTATATTGAGCAATATAAGCCATAGAAACTAGAAAACAAGCAAACTATGCATTGAAAATAGAATCTGTCAAAAACAGAAATGTCTTTAATAATCTGGACAATGACCATACTTCTGTTACTCTAAAAATTCTGAAAAATTAGGACAACGTAGGCAATTTATAAATAAATCATCTGTAACCAATGATGTCTACTACACAACTTGTTCTTGTAGACTCGTGTTGGGCCTCCAAGCGCAGACTTTTGTAGGACAGTAGCAAATTTCCCTCAAGTGGATGACCTAAGGTTTATCAATCCGTGGGAGGCGTAGGATGAAGATGGTCTCTCTCAAACAACCCTGCAACCAAATAATAAAAAGTCTCTTGTGTCCCCAACACACCCAATACAATGGCAAATTGTATAGGTGCACTAGTTCGGCGAAGAGATGGTGATAAAAGTGTAATATGGATGGTAGAAATATATTTTTGTAATCTGAAAATAAAAAAAACAGCAAGGTAGCAATTGGTAAAACGGAGCACAAAAGGTATTGCAATGCTTGAAAATGAGGCCTAGGGTCTGTACTTTCGCTAGTGCAATCTCTCAACAATGCTAATCTAATTGGATCCACTGTTCAAGAATTCATCCGATTAATCAGTTAACGGGCCATTTAATTGCTACTCATAGGGTGGCCGAATCGAATAACACCTATTCATCGTGTTAACTTGTCAGGCCGATTAATTGGCCTGTCAGACCGATTAATAGGTTGTTAGGCTGATTAATCGTTGTCGGTCCATTAACTTGTGGGCAAACAAAGCCCAAAAATTTGGCCCATAACCCATCCCATCACCCTCTCACTCCTCAATAGCTAGGGTTCGACCAAACAGTAGCATATTTTGGTATATTACATAGCTGAGAGCATGAGAGTATGGTATAATACATGAAAAACTAGATATATGTTGGGTAGTTCCTATTTAATCTACCGATTAGTGGTCGACCGGTTAATCCAGTTAATAGGCCGATTCATCGATTAATCGCTACTCCCAAGCAGGCCGAGCAGCTACCAGTTACCGATTTCTTGAACAATGATTGGATCACATAACCATCCCTCAACGTGCGATGAAGAATCACTCCAAAATATCTATCTAGCGGAGAACATAAGAAGAAATTGTTTGTAGCTATTCTTTCCGATCGATCTATAGAGTGTTCGTACTAAAATAACACCAAAGCAAATTCAGATTCATAATACTCAATCCAACACAAAGAACCTCAAAGAGTGCCCCAAGGTTTCTACTGGAGAAACAAAAGATGAGAACATGCATCAACCCCTATGCATAGATTACCCCAATGTCACCTCGGGAATCCGCGAGTTGAGTGCCAAAACATATCTCAAGTGAATCAATATAATACCCCATTGTCACCACGGGTATTCATATGCAAGACATATATCAAGTGCTCTCAAATCCATAAAAGTATTCAATCCGATAAAACAAAATCTCAAAGGGAAAACTCAATTCATCACAACAAGATAGAGAGGGAGAAACACCATATGATTCAACTATATAAACAAAGCCCGCGATACATCAAGATCGTGCCATCTCAAGAACACGAGAGAGAGAGAGAGAGAGAGATTAAACACATAGCTACTGGTACAAACCCTCAGCCCCGAGGGTGGACTACTCCCTCCTCATCATGGTGGCCGTCGGGATGATGAAGATGGCCACCAGTGATGATTTCCCCCTTCGGCGGAGTGCCGGAACGGGGTCTAGATTGGTTTTTCATCGCTACAGAGGATTGCGGCGGCGGAACTTCTCATCTAGGGTTACCCCGAGGGTTTTTGGAATATTTGGCAATTTATAGGGCGAAGAGGTGGTGCGGGAGGCCACCGAGGTGGGCATAACCCACCTGGGCGTGCCTGGGCCCCCAGGTGCACCCTGGTGGGTTGTGCTCTCCTCGGAGCTCCCCTCTGGTACTTCTTTGGCCCACCGGGTGTCTTCTGGTCTAGAAAAAAATCTCCAAAATTTTTTGCTGCATTTGGACTCCATTTGGTATTGATTTTCTGCGATGTAAAAAACAAGCAAAAAATAGCAACTGGCACTGCGCACTATGTCAATAGGTTAGTCCCAAAAAATGATATAAAGTTGCTATAAAATGATTGTAAAACATCCAAGAATGATAATATAACATCATGAATACTTCATAATTTATAGATACATTGGAGACATATCAACCAATTCAGAATTTTATCACATTCCAGCAAATTTAAACAATTCTGCTACCAGACGCAAAAGTTTCTGTTTTTGCACAAAATCAAGTTAACTATCATCCACACTTTCCCAAAGGCTTTACTTGGCACTTTACTGAAACAAAAGCTATAAAACATGATTAATACAGTAGCTTAATCATGTGAACACACAAAAAAAGTAGGTATAAATGTTGGGTTGTCTCCCAACAAGCGTTTTTCTTTAATGCCTTTTTAGCTAGGCATGATGATTTCAATGATGCTCGCATAAAAGATAAGAATTGAAACACAATGAGAGCATCATGAAACACATGGGAAGCACATTTAAGCCTAACCCACTTCCTATGCATAGGGATTTTTTGAGCAAACAATTCATGGGAGCAAGAATCAACTAGCATAGGAAGGCAAAACAAACATAACTTCAAAACTTTCAACACATGGAGAGGAAACTTGATATTATTGAGATATATAAAAGCATATGTTCATCTATCATAATAGTTTTCAGTAGCATCATGAATGGATTCAACAATATAGCCATCACATAAAGCATTCTTTTCATGATCCACATGCATAAAAAATTATTACTCTCCACATAAGCAAATGTATTCTCATCAATAGTAGTGGGAGCAAACTCAACAAAATAACTATCACATGATACTTGATTGGAATAATCAAATTGAAAATTAAAATCATGATGAAAAGTTTCATGGTTATCATTATTCTTTATAGCATACATGTCATCACCATAATCATCATAGATAGGAACTTTGTTGTCACAATCAATTGAAACCTCTTCCAACATAGTGGAATCATCATTAAATAAAATCATGACCTCTCCAAATCCACTTTCATAATTATCACAATAAGATTCAACACCCTCCAAAATAGTGGGATCATCATTACATAAAGTTGACACTCTTCCAAACCCACTTTCATCAATATAATCATCATAAATAGGAGGCATGCTTTCATCATAATAAATATTCTCATCAAAACTTGGGGGACTGAAAATCTCATCTTCATCAAACATAGCATCCCCAAGCTTATGTCTTTGCATATCATTAGCATCATGGATATTCAAATAATTCATACTAACAACATTGCAATGATGCTCATCATTCAAAGATTCTATGCCAAACATTTTATTGAATTCTTCTTCTATCAATTAAGCACAATTTTCCTTTCCATCATTTTCAAGAAAGACATGATAAAGACGAATAATATGAGGCCACCTCAATTCCATTTTTTTAATTTTCTTTTATAAAACAAACTAGTGATAAAACAAGAAACTAAAAGAGTGAATTGCAAGATCTAAAGATATACCTTCAAGCACTCACCTCCCCGGCAACAGCGCCAGAAAAGAGCTTGATGTCTACTACTCAACTTTATTCTTGTAGACTCATGTTGGGCCTCCAAGCACAGAGTTTTGTAGGACAGTAGCAATTTTCCCTCAAGTGGATGACCTAAGGTTTATCAATCCGTGGGAGGCGTAGGATGAAGATGGTCTCTCTCAAACAACCCTGAAACCAAATAACAAAGAGTCTCTTGTGTCCTCAACACACCAAATACAATGGTAAATTGTATAGGTGCACTAGTTCGGCGAAGAGACGATGATACAAGTGTAGTAGTGATAGTTGATATTGATTTTTTGTAATAGGAACAATAAAGAACAGCAAGGTAGCAAGTAACAAAAGTAAGCACAAATGGTATTGCAATGCTTAAAAATGAGGCCTAGGGTCTGTACTTTCGCTAGTGCAATCTCTCAACAATGCTAATATAATTGGATCATATAACCATCCCTCAACGTGCGATGAAGAATCACTCCAAATTTCTTATCTAGCGGTGAACATAAGACGAATTTTTTTGTAGGGTACGAAACCACCTCAAAGTTATCCTTTCTGATCGATCTATCCAAGAGTTCGTACTAAAATAACACCAAGTTATCCTTTCCGATCGATCTATCTAAGAGTTCGTACTAAAATAACACCATATGATACACATCAACCAACTCTAATGTCACCTAGATACTCCAATGTCACCGCGAGTATCCGTGAGTTGATTATATGATATGCATCAAACAATTTCAGATTCATAATACTCAATCTAATACAAAGAACCTCAAAGAGTGCCCCAAGATTTCCACCGGAGAAACAAGGACGAAAACATGTATCAACCCCTATGCATAGATTACCCCAATGTCACCTCGGGAATCCACGAGTTGAGTGCCAAAACATATATCAAGTGAATATGATACCCCATTGTCACCACGGGTATTCATAGTAAGACATACATCAAGTGCTCTCAAATCCATAAAAGTATTCAATCTGATAATAACAAAATCTCAAAGGGAAAACTCAATTCATCACAATAAGATAGAGAGGGGAAAACACCATATGATCCAACTATATTAATAAAGCTCGTGATAAATCAAGATCGTGCCAAATCAAGAACACAAGAGAGAGAGAGAGAGAGATTAAACACATAGCTACTGGTACAAACCCTCAGCCCCGAGGGTGGACTACTCCCTCCTCATCATGGTGGCCGCCGGGATGATGAAGATGTCCACCGGTGATGATTTCCCCCTCCGGCAGGGTGCCGAAACAGGGTCCAGATTGGTTTTTCGTGGCTACAGAGCTTGCAGCGGTGGAACTTCTGATCTAGGGTTATTTCTGGGGGTTTCTATATATATAGGATTTTTCAGCATTGGAATCACGCGAAGATGGGCCTCAGGGGGCCCACTACCCACCAGGGCGCGCCAGGGGGTGGCGCGCCCTGGTGCCTTGTGGGTAGCAGGAGGCCCCCCTCTGGTGGTTCTTTGCTCCATTATTTTTCTTTTCTTCCAAAAAAATCATCAAAAAGTTTCGCTGCATTTGAAGAACTTTGATTTCTGCACAAAAAATAACACCACAGTAGTTCTGCTAAAAACAGCGCCAGTCCAGGTTAGTTCCATTCAAATCATACCAAAACCATACAAAATTGTTGTAAACATGGCATGAATACTTCATAAATTATATATACATTGGAGACGTATCATAATGATGGTTCTCCCTTCTACGGGCTAAACCCTCTGGTTTATATAGACAACAGGGGTACCTAGGGTTACATATGTTGGTCACAATCAAGAGATAAACATGTTGATCACGCTAAACAAGACTTGGAGGACACGCCAAGTCTTCAGAGGTTTCCTTCTGGAGCACAGGGTCGTCTATAGTCCGGTCTTCCTTCGGCAAACCAAAAGCAGCCCATCAGTCCGGCCCATGATAGATAGACCGGCAGCCTGAGGACCCCTTAGTCCAGGACACCCTCACACACTGCCCAAGACAATTGTGACCACAGGGAAATCTTACAGCGAAAAGGCAATCGAGTTCTGGTTAGGAACCATCATCAAGGATATCAAAGTCCATGTGTAAGTCTGGATTAGCTCTTACGAATGAACTCCTTTTCCTCGAACAAATCAATTAGTGGCTTGGTGTGCTAGGAAATACGTATGGAATGGGTAGCAAATCTATCAAACCACAGAATACTTCGCACATGCATGAATGAATTTGGGATGATTCCAGAGGAAGCGAAACAACTTTTCTCATATTCACGACAGTAACTTGCATCCAATGCACGCGAACTGAGAGAAGATACTTCTTGCATCAAACATATACTTCATGAGCTAGGCTCAACGACAATGCTTTCAGAAGTTTCCAACATTAGCTTACATGCTCATCATGAACCATAGAGAAGATGAGGATGTGACTGATGGGTTCACAACAATTCATCGAGATTTCCTTAAATATGGATTTCCATAATTAGGTGAACAAGATAATAGCATTGGTCAGACCAAATGATATAATAACGTATGCCCAAGGAAATCATCCACAATTAAACATTGATCAAAAAGTGCACTCGGAAATATGGATTAGGTAGCATGATCAATGTAGAAGGTTGGTTCAGCAACCAACACACTAAGATTGAAATTATTGTTCATTAAATTCAAGGCAATAGGGTGAAGTATTGAAGTCACACATTAGAGTTCACTTGTCAGTATTCCGGTTAGAAACAACACAGGGACTAGGAAAAGAATGGTGATGGCAATAAGTATCAATTGTATCAAGAATTCTTAAGAGGTGGTGAAATTCCCACGACATTCTTGACATCAAAGATGGTAATACTCCAAGGTAGAACATAACATAAGCTGGATAGCAAGGAGATCCATAACAAGAACAAGTTTGTGTTGGAAGGAATGCAAGGATGTTGTTGAGGACAACTCAAATTATCAAGGGGCAAGGATGGTGCTTCTCATCATGAATTCGATGCAAAACTTGGAAGAAGCAAATTGTTGACTATGATTACGACACATTTTGTTGAGAGGTTTCATGAAGATGTAGTCGATCGATGACGACATCAAGCCAAGGGGATGGTGAAGCAAAATGTTATTATAACCATAGAAAAGATGCAAATCTCAGAACCAGAGTTGCCTCTCAAGACAAACAATATGATGTTGAAAGCTCGATGTAAGCTTAGCGCACTGTCGGGAATGTGTCTAGGGGATGAAGGACATAGGTAGCATGGTCAAGCTTTAGCATGATGATGATGATGTCGCCAATCGGCTGGGAATGACATGATTGAGTACAAACTCATAAGCAATGAAGATTACTAAGAGTTGTTGAATCGCAGTGCAGACTCGATTCAGTTATCAGTGTCCTTGAGTGTCTAACAACTCAGAACCCGAGGAAATTTGGAATCGGTGAGAAATAATAGTTGATGAAGTTATGTATTTCCATGATATTTTCGAGATACCATAGGGTAAAACTCGAAGGTAGATCAGAATAGAGGTTAGACTAGTGTATTGATCTATGGAAGACAAGCACTCTAACTTGTCTGAGAAATGGAATAAAAAAAGAACAACATGGTCGAAACCACGGTTGCAAAGGGCCAAATCATAGTTACAAGTTCAAATTATACCAAGGGAATAATTATTGTTTTGAGTAGCTTCCATGATAAGATCTACATCGCTTCCATGGGCATGGGCACAAGGTCAAGGTCGACTCCCACTTCTTCAATGCATAACCTTCCATTCACTTCTTGTTTTCGAAGAAGTTGTAGTGTTGAAAATTATCTGGTGTAACACCAGCAGAGTATGACCCGTAGAAGTTCCCGGGTTCACACAGAATTAGGAAGGCATTGGTTCAACCCATCGGGGCATCTTAGGAACATATACCACAAACTTCAAAAGTAAATAACACAAGCTCGATAGTAGAGCATGGTTGACAAAGGTAGATGATACAATTTACCAAAGGCATTATGTATCAGGGGAGAATTCACAAGGTGATTGAATATGAAGGACACTGTCGCATAATAATCCAACAAAGGATCTGATGTGAGTATCGGTACTCAATAGAAGAAGAAAGAATGCAAAGCATCAGATATAAAAACATCTAGATACTCTGTAGTATATTATATACAAAGCGATTGCAATTTCTAAATCGGGGATCAGAAACAGACGCTCTATCAGAGATGGATAAGTTGAATAGACTTAGAGGCACAACCGATCAAAACTTGATTGGTCAAGATTTATCTTATATTCGGAATGACGCCTTAGCCGGAAGGACGAACTCTTGGAATTAACTGATGATTACGAGCATTCGCATAAATATTGAACCAAAGGCTCAAAATGACGATGACAAAGGATGCTAATGAATATTGGTAGACATATGGAGTTAACCATAATGCATGCACACAAGAGTCCTAAGAGCAACAGGCTACAGAGGATTTTTTGGAAGATCGAATAGCATTTTGAAGAATTTTGCTAAACATATCAATAACTGGGGATGAACGAATCCCTGGTAAGTGTGAGGAATTATTCTTAGGTGTAATCACGAGACAAGGAACTGCAAGGCAGTAGGCATAAAGGATTCTCGGAACATCGGAGAGTATTTCATGGCATCTCGTAATAACAAGAGAAACTGGGGATGAATGTATGAACGGCAAATGTAGATAGTTATCCATAAGGACTTATCGGTGGTAGGGAATTGCAAAGACGGTGGGCACAAGGGCCTCGGGAAAACATCAAAGAGTTTCTTCAGAGTCTTCTGGAGAATCAAGCGACCATCTGGAATGAGGGGCTCTTCGGGAGGAAGTGGTTACCAGATCCTAGAGTCAGATTTAGTAAAATCTTTAAACCAAATAAAAAAGAGATTAGGATCCCAGAGTAAAGACGAGGAATAAAATATCCTAATCCCATACATTTGCGATGCGGCCCGTAAGACACACAAGAATGTTAGTAAAATAATTTTTTAAGTCTATACTCAACTTCGGCCAAGGAGTTGGAAAGGGGCTTCCTACAGGCAGTCAGCTATGATACCAACTTGTGACGCCCCCAACTTACTCGTGCACTAATCATACACGCAAATGCACATGATCAAGATCAGAGACTCACAGGAAGATATCACAACACAACTCTAGACACAAAAAAAATAATACAAGCTTTATATTACAAGCCAGGGGCCTCGAGGGCTCGAATACATAAGCTCGAATACACAAGAGTCAGCGGAAGCAACAATATTTGAGTACATAAGTAAACAAGTTTGCCTTAAGAAGGCTGAGCAAAAAAATGACATCTAGATCGAAAAGGCGCAGGCCTCCTGCCTGGGAGCCTCCGAACTACTCCTGGTCATTGGTGGTCTCCACATAGTAGTAGGCCCCGTCAGGGTAGTAGTAGTCGTTAGCAGGATCAGCTGGCTCCTAGGCTCTGTCATCTGGTCGCATCAATTGGGTAAAGGGGGAAAAGGTAGCAGAGCAACCGTGAGTACTCATCCGAAGTACTCGCAAGACTTACATCAAATCTATGCTAAGTATGCACCGGTATCAATGGGTAGGGGCTGTATCTGTGGACTATACTGCAGAATTGCCAGAACAGAGTGGAAGGCCTAGCCTATCGTAGACTAGCATCTTGCAACAATAGAAGAGAGTAGAGTAATTTAACATATAGTAGCAAGTATATTTAAGTAACGCCCAGAGATCTTTCCGCGACTCCCTGTGAGAACGTGATCCTGGAGCCATCATATCCATTTAGTGTCTCCAGTATCCAGTTCTAGTTGTAATAGATTAGGATACAACTCTGAGTGTCCGTTACCGTGGACACGGCTATTCGAATAGATATACTTTCCTACAGGGGTGCACCAACTTACCCAACACGCTCAATTAACTCCGGCCGGACACACTTTTCAGGTCATGCCCGCCTCGGCTGATCGACACATTGTAGTCCTACCTAGGCTCAACAGAGAGGCTAGCACGCCGGTCTACATCCTAAGTGCTCAGGGGTCTTGGGCCCATTAACCTTTGCACACCTGCGTGTTGCGTACGCGGCCTAGAGCAGACCCACCCCCTAATACAAGCGCAGGTGGTTACTGTCCAACCAGACGCGCACCACTCAATCGCTGACGTCTGAAGAGCTTTCAAAGAATGATACGTCTCCATCGTATCTACTTTTCCTAACGCTTTTCCTCTTGTTTTGGACTCTAATTTGCATGATTTGAATGAAACTAACCCGGACTGACGCTGTTTTCAGCAGAACTACCTTGGTGTTGTTTTTTGTGCAGAAATAAAAGTTCTCGGATTGGAGCGAAACTTTGCGAGGATTTTTTATATAATAAAAGAGAATTACTGGAGCCAAGAACCACCGAAGGGGGGCACCTGGGTGGGCACAACCCACCAGGGCGCGCCCCCCTCCTAGCGCGCCCAGGTGGGTTGTCTCCACCTGGTGGCCCCGCAGACCCTAACTCCGACGCTATAAAATCACATTTTTGGAGAAAAAATAAGGGAGAAAGAATTATCGCGTTTTGAGGGACGGAGCCACCGCCACCTCCTGTTCTTCATCGGGAGGCCAGATTTGGAGTCCGTTTGGGGCTCCGGAGAGGGGGATCTTCGATCTTCGTCATCACCAACCCTTCTCCATCGCCAATTCCATGATGCTCCCCACCGGGAGTGAGTAATTCCTTCGTAGGCTCGCTGGTCGGTGAGGAGTTGGATGAGATTCATCATGTAATCAAGTTAGTTTTGTTAGGGCTTGATCCCTAGTATCCATTATGTTCTGAGATTGATGTTGCTATGACTTTGCCATGCTTAATGCTTGTCACTTTGGGCCTGGGTGCCATGATTTCAGATCTGAACCATTTATGTTATCACCATTATATCTATGTTCTAGATCCGATCTTGCAAGTTATAGTCACCTACTACGTGTTATGATCCGGCAACCCCAGAGTGACAGAAGTCGGGACACTTCCCGGTGATGACCGTAGTTTGAGGAGTTCATGTATTCACTATGTGTTAATGCTTTGTTCCGATTCTCTATTAAAAGGAGGCCTTAATATCCCTTAGTTTCCATATGGACCCCGCTGCCACGGGAAGGTAGGACAAAAGATGTCATGCAAGTTCTTTCCATAAGCACGTATGACTATTTACGGAATACATGCCTACATTATATTTATGAACTGGAGCTAGTGCCGTATCGCCCTAGGTTATGACTGTTATATGATGAATATCATCCAACGAATTCACCAATCCAATGCCTACGAATTTCTCTCATATTGTTCTTGCTAAGTTACTACTACTATCGTTATTGTTACACTTGCTACAAAATCATTGCTGTCACTGTTATTGTTACTATTGCTGTTGCTACTACTATCAAAACTATCATATTACTTTGCTACTGATCACTTTGCTGCAGATAATTAATCTACATGTGTGGTTGAATTGACAACTCAACTGCTAATACTTGCAAATATTCTTTGGCTCCCCTTGTGTCGAATCAATAAATTTGGGTTGAATACTCTACCCGCGAAAACTGTTGCGATCCCCTATACTGTGGGTTATCAAGACCTTTTTCTGGCGCCGTTGCCGGGGAGCATAGCTATATTTGTTGAGTCACTTGGGATTATTATCAAATTATCACTATGAAGAATCTGAAGGACGCTAAGACTAAGATTTTCCCTCTAATACGAGGGGAGGTAAGGAACTGCCATCTAGCTCCGCACTTGATTCACCTTCTGTTATAAGTAGACTTGCAACACCACCACATGCTATTAATTCTGATATGTCGCAAGTTATTAATGATGCTACATCTGCTATGAATGATACTCATGATGATGCTAGTACCCTGCTTGATGATAATGTGCCACTAGGTGAATTTCTTGATGAACAACTTGCTAGAACTAAAGCTTTTGAGAATGCTGAAACTGATGAAATTGTTGAAACTGATGAAGAGCTTGAAACTGAAAATCTTGAAACACCTATTAAATCTAGTTCTCCTAGATATGAATTGCCTAAGATACAACAAGGCTATGTTATGGATGAGGAGATAACTAGAGACTTTCTTGCTTGCAATGATTGGGATGATCTTAAGAAATTATTATGCAAACTGAAAGAAAAATCTTTGAATGCTAGAATGAAATATGATCCTAAGTTTGCTACTTCACCTATCCTTGTTGATGATAAGGATTATGAATCCTCTGTCGACCCAGAGTTAATTACTTTGCTCGAATCTGATCCTTTCCATGGTTATGAAACTGAAACTGTTGTGCCACACCTTACTAAGTTGAATGACATAGCCACCCTTTTTGCTCATGATGAGAAAAATCGCTATTACTATATTCTCAAATTATTTCCATTCTCATTGAAGGGTGATGCTAAGACTTGGTATAATACTCTTGCTCCTTGTTGTGTGCGAAGTCCCCAGGATATGATTTATTACTTCTCTGGAAAATATTTTCCTGCTCATAAGAAACAAGCTGCCTTACAGGAAATATTTAACTTTGTGCAAATTGAAGAAGAGAGTCTCCCACAAGCTTGGGGGAGGCTTCTCCAATTGCTTAATGCTTTGCCTGATCATCCTCTTAAGAAAAATGAAATACTTGATATCTTCTATAATGGACTAACCGATGCTTCTAGGGATTTCCTAGATAGTTGTGCTGGTTGTGTTTTCAGGGAATGAACTGTTGAACAAGCTGAAGAATTATTGAATAACATATTGAAAAATTATGATGATTGGATCCTTCCTGAACCACCACTTAAACCTACTCTAAAGAAGAGGGGTATCTTATATCTCAGTCTTGAAGATATGCAAGAGGCAAAGAAATCTATGAAGGAAAAAGGTATTAAAGTAGAGGATGTTAAAAATTTACCTCCTATTGAAGAAATACATGGGCTTGAAACACCACCACCACCTAAGGTGGTAGAGGTAAATTCTTTACTAAAGTTCGATGAAGGTGATATTCCTTATAACAAACATCCTAGTCAATGGTTATATGAGTTTGATAATTACATTAGAAAGCAAGATCACTTCAATGCAAATGTTATGAAACAATTGAAATACAATTCTAATATGATAGCTCGCTTGAGTGACTTGCTATTTAGAATTACCAATGATGTTAGAGGTATAGGAAAACATGCATCTATGGTTCAAACTCAATTAGAACAAGTTGCTAAATCTCAAAGAGAGTTGTTAGATGAAATGAACAATAATATCAATGATCATGCTGTTAGAGTGATGACTAGAGGAGGTAGAATGACTCAGGAACCACTTTATCCTGAGGGACACCCTAAAATAATTGAACAAGACTCTCAAAGAGTCAGCACTGATGCACCTAGTCCTTCTAAAAGAAAAAGAAGAAGAAGGATGGTAGGACTTTGCATGTCTCTAGTGAACCTGAAGTACAAAAACCTCCTATTAATGATAATGAAGTCTCTATTTCTGATGCTGAAATTCAATCTGGTAATGAACACTCACCTTCTGATAATGAAAAATATAATGATGAGGTTCATGAAGACACTCCAACAAATGACAAAGAACCAGACAATGATGTTGAAATAGAACCAACTGTTGATCTCGATAACCCACAAGTCAAGAATAAAAGATATGATAAAAGATACTTTGTTGCTAGAAAACATGGTAAGGAAAGAGAACCTTGGGTTCAAAAACCTATGCCCTTTCCACCTAAATCAATTAAGAAGAAAGATGATGAAGAATTTGAACGCTTTTCTGAAATGCTTAAGCCAGTCTTTTTGCGTACACGCTTGACTGATATCTTAAAAATGTCTCCTTATGCAAAATACATGAAAGATATCATCACCAACAAGAGAAAAATACCAGAAGCTGAAATCTCCACCATGCTTGCTAATTATACTTTTAAGGATGGAGTACCTAAAAAACTTGGAGATCCGGGAATACCAACTATACCTTGCTCCATCAAAAGAAATTATGTGAAAACCGCTTTGTGTGATTTAGGAGCTGGTGTTAGTGTTATGCCTTTCTCTCTATGTAAAAGACTTGACTTGAATAAAATCACACCTACTGAAATATCTTTGCAAATGGCTGACAAATCAACTTCCATACCTATCGGTATTTGTGAGGATGTGCCCGTTGTTGTTGCTAATGTTACTATCTTAACTAACTTTGTTATACTTGAGATGCCCGAGGACGAGAACATGTCGATTATCCTTGGTAGACCCTTTTTGAATACTGCAGGGGCTGTTATTGACTGCAATAAAAGCAAGGTCACTTTTCATATCAATGGTAATGAGCATACGGTGCACTTTCCGAAGAAACAATTCCAAGTGAATGGTATTAATGTTATTGAAAAATCTTCGACAATCACTATTGGAAGTTTTCAACTACCTCTACCTACTACCAAAAAGAAATATGAAATGCTTATTGTTGGGGACGTTCATATACCCATTGAGGCAACTTAGTGTTTTACGAAAGTTCTTCGGTTTCATGCTAATCGATGGTGGTTGTTAATAAGACTTGATCAACCTTATTAATGAATCATTTTTGAGAGGTATGAAGTTGATGAATTTAGTGAGCACTACCTTCTGTCCTTTAGTTTTACTTCCTGTTTTTCTTAGTTAAATAATATGCCATGCTTAGTATGTTTTTTGAATTTTCCGTGCAATAAAAAATGACCCAAAAATAAAAGTTCTCAGAATGCTCTGAAAATTTAATACGATTTTTTTCTGATTATTTAAGAATTTTTGGTGCAAATAACTTCAGAGGGGGGCGCACCAGGTGGGCACAACCCACCTGGGCGCGCCAGCACCCCCAGGCGCGCCCTGGTGGGTTGTGGTCCCCACGTGGGCCCCCTCACTTACATTTTTAGCCCATGTCACCACCTACCTCCAGAAAAAAATCACCATTGCTCTCTCTCTCTCTCGTGTTCTTGCTCTCAAACCCGTGGATTTCGATCTCTTTGCTCGAAGCTCCGTTTCCGAAACTGTTTTGGGGGATTGCTACTTGGTATGTGACTCCTCCATTGGTCCAATTAGTTTTTGCTTTAGTGGTTTATATTTTGAATAAATAGCTACTCTTGGTGCTGCTGTAGATGAGCTTGCATGTTGAATTCTTAGAGTTCTAAGTAGTTTGAATGCTTGATATGGCCTCTATGCATCCTTATGAGTAGCTGCTACCAATCTTGTGAAGTTTTGTTGAGCAAATTTTTGTGGACTAAAAATTTCAGAATTTTATTCATAGGAAAAGATGAATATCTTTAGGAAGTTTGCTTCCAAGAAGAACTCCAAGGGCGTTATTGGGGAGTCATCGGACAATGATCTCCGCACCCGCGGAATGGCGGAGGTGCGGCCGTGCAAATGGCCGCATAACCCATTCATGGATGGAGCCAGAATCCACCAAGAGTTTGCACAATTTGCTGCTAAAGCCGGCCTCACCGACTTCATCGCAGCTGAGTATGAACAGTATCCTCTCCTCACAAATTCCTTTGTGTAAAGTTTCCATTTCTTGAGTAGGAATAACCCTCCTGAGGTGGAGTTTAATCTTTATTCTGAACCCCATCAAATACCACTTACTGAATTTTGTGACATATGCTTGATCCCTTCTGACGAGGAAATAAGGGAGCCTAGGCTTGCCGAGTTCGAGGACTTTTATCGTACTCTGTCAGTGGGAGATGAGAGAGGGGTGTCGAGTGTCATCGCCACTAGCTTGCAGTTTCCTTCTATGCATTATTTTGCTCTATTTATTATGAAGTGTTTACTTGCTAGAGAGAAGGTTGGCACACTTAGTGCCCCCGATTTTGCTGTTTTACATCGTGCACTGCACGACAATGACATTTATAGCTTGGGAGCTATTGTGGTGTGTCGCCTTCACCTTAACAGGTCCAAGGGTAAAATTCATGGCGGTATTTATGCTACTCGCTTAGCAAGTCACTTTAACGTCCAGATATGCCAGCATGACTATCCCTTGCCCAAGGTTTATTTAGATCGCCAGGCTATGGCACATCATCACTTTATTGATGGCGAGAACATCACTATAGATATTCCCTACAACCTGGTTTTCAGCGAGAACACCCGTGATATTATTCCGTTGCCTGCACCTGCTTTGTTTGATTCTATTGCCAGGGGCGGATACAGGATCATGCCAGATGACATCATCGCCTACCGAAACAACCAGGCCACAGCAGAGGAGGAGCCTCAGTAGTGGGACGCTCGGGTGCCCGCTCCACAGCACTTCGAGGTGGGACCCGACGGTTACTACTTGTGGTGATTACCAAGCTAGGCCAAAAGCCTAAGCTTGGGGGAGTACGTATGCCCACCGACATTACATTCATGTTCACACATTTCATTCCAGTTGTCGGTGTTCACACTTTTTCATTGTATTATCCATGCTAGATTCATTTTCTCGCTTTCTTCTTGTGCGTTTGAAAAACTTTGAGAAAATCAAAAAATATTTCCTGCTTCTTTTCGGTTTTCCTTCTAGTTTAATTAGTTGTAGTGTTAAAAATAAAACCCAAAAATATTTCCTTGTTCTTCTTTTGTTTGTTGGGAGTTCTCCCGTGTAAATAATATTTCTCGTTTTTGTTTTTCCCTTAATTTGCTCTCTTCAAGAAAAACTAAAAACTCCAAAAATATTTCTGTGAGTTTCTCTGAATTTCTTTTCCTCTTATTGAGTCATACCGAGGAGAAGACCACGATGAAAATGTTGAGTGGCTCTCATATGCATTATTGTTGATCTAACGAAGAGCTCAAATTACCTTGTCTTCTCCTTTTGAATAAAATGTTTGCAGATTCCAGCCTGGTCCACGGTACTCTTGCACTATTATCATTTTCATATCGTTCGGTCGTGCAAGTGAAAGGCAATAATAACGATATTTGGTGAACTGGCTGTGGCAGAGAGAAACGGGTATGAACTCGACTTGTTCTATTTTTGTAAATATGTTTAACCTAGTATCCATGATTCAGCCTATTATGATCAAACATGTTTGCAATGACAATTAGAGATTATAGTTTCTCATGCCAACATATGCTTAAGTAGCTAGGAGTGGATAATGATTTATCTTGGATGCCAACATTGCGTTAAAATGATTGTGATGTAGTATGATGATATTGTATCCAACTCTGAATGTTCGAGTGGCTTGACTTGGCACATGTTCATGCATGTAGTTGAATCAAAACCAACATAGCCTCTATGATATTTATGTTCATGGTGTTCATATCCTACTCATGCTAGTATCCAATGTTACTTATGCATAACGCATGTTCATGACCATTTTCGCTCTCTAGCTGGCCGCTTCTCAACCTAATTGCTAGCCTTCACCTGTACTAAGCGGGAACACTGCTTGTGCATCAAAATCCTGAAACCCAAGTTATCCCAGATGATTCCACCATACCTACCTATATGCGATATTACCCTACCATCCTAAGTAAATTTGCATGTGCCACCACTAAAAACTTCAAATAAATATCCTTTTTTGTGTGCCTGGATTATTCATAGAGCGACAGGAGGTAGTCAGTATCTTCCATGCTAAGCGGGTTATTCTCATGATGAGTGTTTATTCACTCGTCCTTGCACGAGAGGGGCGGTAATAGGGATTCCCAGTCCCGAATTCAAAATTGCAAATAATTAAACAAAACTCCCCCAGGACTGTTGTTGGTATGGACGATACCCGTTGCTTCGGACCAGCCGTGGAGTGTGATTGTTCGTGGAGGGGGAGTGAACCTTTACTTTTATCACTTGGGAACCGCCACTAATGTGTTTAGCATGAAAGATACAGATAACTAATGGTCGTGAAGTAAACAAGAAGGGTGCACTTCTCAAAATTTCATTTACCTCTGTTTTAAAAACTTGAGCTCTTGCACCGCTGCAAATCACTGCTTCCCTCTATGAAGGGACTATCTATTTACTTTTATGTTGTGTCATCACCTTCTCAAATAAGAGCCCGATCCTGAGAGCACTATTGTCATCCTCATGCATTGTGTGTAGCTAATGTTGGGTGCATCATGACTGGATCTTTTCTACCATGAATTACAATGTTTAGTCGCTGCTTGAACTTTGGAGGTGCTCTGCATTTATGTTTTGAGGTCTCAGAAAGGGCTAGCGAGATACCACTATTGTCATATTATATCATGGTTGCTTTGACAAAGTGTTGTCATTTGAGATATCTTATTATTGCTCGCTAGTTGATTATGCCATTGATATGAGTTAATATAATTTTTAAGAGTTAATGTCGACATGGTTAGTCATGATCTTGGCGGAAAACCTGGGTGCTACTTAAGTTTATAGGAAATGAGATGACATGTATCTCAAATCCTATAAGTAGGAATAGGAAAGAGATGTCATTTGGTTCACATCATAGGAATTTTTCCATTGAGTCTAGGCTCATGTTTATTTTTCTTTGAAATGTGGAGGATAGGAACCAATCCTATGTAGGAATAGGAACCCATTTCTATGAACCAAAGGGCTCTAAAGGAAAAAATCCTATAAGAACCATATCCTATAAAATTCCTCCAAACCAAAGGAGGCCAAAATAGCTACAACCCACTAGATATTTTTCCTAGACATGCAACTATGCCACATGAACATGTCATGCATGCAAGTCATAAATTACATTGTTTTTGTACTCTATGCATGCAAGCACCACATCATCAATTCGTGCATGTTACTCGTAAGTTATTTTTTGCATTAGATTTTGTATTGACAAGATATC
The DNA here is from genome assembly GCA_011799875.1 of Thinopyrum elongatum. Lineage (NCBI taxonomy): Eukaryota > Viridiplantae > Streptophyta > Magnoliopsida > Poales > Poaceae > Thinopyrum > Thinopyrum elongatum. Next base: position 488,537,614 of record CM022303.1, on the reverse strand, counting down.
TGTTGGTCACTTGAACACATGTCTGCGTGTGTTCGTGCGAGTGTTGCGTGCATGAATGTGTAGGGGTGAGTGTTGCATGTGTGCATGTGTATGGGTGAGTGTTGCATGCATGCATGCATGTGTACATGTGAGTGTTGCATGCATGCATGTGTGTGTGTGTTCATGTGTGCATGTGTACATGTCAGTGTTGCATGCCTGCATGTGTGCGTGTGTTCGTGCGAGTGTTGTGTGCGTGCATGTGTACGTGTGAGTATTGCATGCATGCGGGCGTTGCGGGCGTGTTTGTGCGCATCTGCGATGTGTGTGTATTCACCACAGTAGCTCATGTGTATTGAAAGGGCCGGCTCAGCATATCATCACTAGGCAACCTTGTCCGCATTTGGTTAAGGCATGCAGGCTGCCAACCCGAGGTCTCGACTTTGAACCCCCACCTAGCACTAATTTATTACCATTTCTTTCTTTACCCGCTGACAGGTGGGCCCTATGGTGATGTGCGCTGATGGTGCAACGCTGGTTGCGCCACATGGACTATTTGACTGGTCAATTGATCGTGTCATCAACAAAATACGGAGCTGTACGGTGAGCCAGTGACCGTATAATCACCATAAAATGTATATGGTGACCGTAATGAGCTTATTCTGAAGTCTAGTGACCATATCATGCATTCTCTTCAAATACAATGACGGTCAGTGTCATCAACAAAATACAGAGCAGGCTTCAAATACAACGACCGTCAGTGTCATCAACAAAACACTGGTACAGCGAGCTGCTATACAAACGGTTTTTAACCCCTTTCCGCGACAACATTTTAAACCGTCGCCAGGCGAGTGTGGGCGATAGGGGAGTCCTTCCAACACGACCCAGAAACCGTTGGGGATAGGGAGCCATCATGCATATAGTTGTCCCTATAAAACAGTTTCTGATATCTCGAATATCCCAAACGCTCCATCCTTGCTACTCGTTTGTGCTCGCATTGCCATCGCAGTCAGTATTCTGGGGTGCTACGTTTATGATGCGCGACCCATCACAAACAGTTCACGGTTATAGAACGTGTACGATAAGCAGACAATCACACACATTTACTTTTTCTCGACCGTATGCAATTCGATGTTAGAGTGCATACAGTTGTCCCTATAAAACTATATGAAAAAGCTTGAATATATCCCACATGATTCATCTGTCGTACCCGCGTCAGATGAAGACCTATCGCACGTGTTCTTCTATGACCAAACGTTTGTGATGCGCACAACATCATAACCAGTCCATAATTTCCAAGCATGTGTGATAAGGTGACTTTCGCAAACATTTAATAAGAAGGAACTGTGTGCGATGCGGTTGTTAATCTCACATGTTTTTTCTTGGCTGATCGTGTGTGTAGTAGAGATTAATCGCACACGTAGTGGATCCGAGAAATGTGTTTGACCTCCACGTTTATCGCAGAAGTTTTGCTTTCGCAAACCGTGTGTAGTGTAATCCCTAATTTAATCCCTGCATTTAAAAATCACAGATTTTGAATTTGAAAGTAGGCAATCACTTATTTCATATCGAACCATGTTTATTACAATTATAGGTTCAAGCATGAATGCATAATTCGATGCACAGGTACATATACTGAAGAACTACAGAAGCACCAAGTAAAGAATGCTGAACCACAGTTGTACTAAAGACTATAAAGAGAGAGGCGAAAGACATTCTGGTTGCTGGAGAAGGTGAAGCGGAATGCCCATATTGTGCCCTCCTCCATGCGTAATGCATGCATGACTCTAGGCCAACCCCTTGTGATGGTTTCCCGCCCATCCTTCACTGTCTTCATTAGGACTTCTCGATGCTCATTGTAGTCTGGATGAAATACTTTAACCTTCATTGCGTGTCCACCAATCATGTACTTTTCGAGGTAACCTTGAGTACACTGCTTTGGGAACCACTTCAAACGAAAAAGATTCAGACATTGTTGTCTAACAACTCATTATGGGCAGTAAAAAGTGAAGGCTGCAGAGTTTGAAGTAACCACCTTATAGCTCATTGTCGTGTTGGATAGAGCGTAAACAAATAATTTGCTTGCCATCGTTCGTATTTTTTCGCTAATAATCCTTATCAGTTTCCTCACTTGATGCTTGTTCGTGAATATCTCATTGCCCCATACGCAAAAAGGGTTGATGCGTGGATCTTTGCCAAGGGCATATGTACCTACAAGCAACAAGTCAATATTAGAAGCTAACAAGTGTCCAGGCCTGGATCTATATGCACTACATTATGGAACGATGTGGGGAGTACAAGCCGAGGGATGAAACTAACCTCGGCGGAAAATGCTGGCCACTCCCGTTGTTGTCCTGTATAAGTAGTGGAAAGGCATGATAAGTACAACAACCTTAACATAAAAAAAATATAGCCAAGGTAAACAACATCTTCTCCAAATGATAGCTTGAATGTATTGGTTTCAGCATGCTGTTAAAGCGGATATAAAATGGAAGGGAATGTTACCTACAACAGGCTTAACAACCATCAAATATTGCAATTCAAACTTGTATTGTTGAAAATGAATAGAACGTAGCTCATGCTTAAACATCACACTGGATAAATGTGTAAAACTGAAATAAAGGGCATGTCTTAACTACACCAGGCATAACTGGAACCAAATATAGCCGTTCAAACTGGTATTGATGAAATCGAGCGGCACAGTTCCGACTTGCACAAAATGAACATCACATTGTGAATGACTGAAATAAGCAAGGCATAAATGATAAGTATAACAACCAAATATAGCCATTGAAAACTGGACAGAGTCTCACAGCAACCAACCTAACAAGCAAATACAGATAAATAGGGCATATGCTTGAAAACTGGATAAATGCTCACTGCAACCAACCTAACAAGCAAATACAGATAAATAAGGCATCTACTTGAAAACTGGACAAATGCTCACTGCAACCAATGTAACAACCAAATACAGATAAACAAGGCATCTGCTTGATAACTGGACAAATGCTCACTGCAACCAACCTAACAACCAAATACAGATAAATAAGGCATCTGCTTGATAACTAGACAAATGCTCATTGCAACCAACCTAACAACCAAATACAGATAAACAAGGCATCTACTCGCTATAAACAACCAAATATAGCCATTCGTGAAACTGAAGTGGACAATTCATACTTAAACATCACATAGCCCTATTGAACATTACATTTTTGCATAACTGAAATAATTAAACACGGCACAGTTAAAACACCACATGGCAAAAGCTAGTATAACAAAGGGTATGGGTTGGCAAGCTAGAAAAGGTAAGATTTGCTGATAGGATGTTGCCTCACATGTCATGGACGGGATCCTTCCAGTTGGAAGAGCACAGACCCATGGTGCGCTCTCTGATGTCGCAGATGGGTTGTTTCACCTTGGAAGAACCTTTCTGGGTGCCCTCCTTGTGGTCGTGGTCGATGAGACCTGACTTGGCAATTGAGGATCCCAATCCGCCGCAGTAGAACGTGTCCTTCAGAAATGACAAAATGGGCTCGATGGCGTACAAGGATCGCAAATCCTTGATCGTGTGGCGGAGGAGATCAGCGTGAAGGTCGTCAAAGAGATCGATGGTGGTTGAACCACAGGGGTTGGGGATGGACCACTTAACGTGTGACATGGCCCACGTGAAGCTGTCGCTGTCGATGAGCTTGATGTCATAGCCAGCTTTCCCGAGATACAGTAATACGTTAGCCCGCTGACGTGAAGCCTTCGGCATGGCAACATGGTCAACGTCCTTGCCGACTTCCGCGGTGAGGTGTTGCTCCGGGATCGACAGGTCGGGATGAACGGCGGCCACCTCGCCAACGTCCACTGGAGAGGCCATGACAAACCTCTTTTTGGCCGAACGCTCGTCAGGCTCCCCGGGATACGTGGTCGGGTGATACGTCTCCAACGTATCTATAATTTTTGATTGTTCCATGCTATTATATTATCTGTTTTGGATGTTTTATATGCGTTAATATGCTATTTTATATTATTTTTGGAACTAACTTATTAACCTAGAGCACAGTGCCAGTTTCTGTTTTTTCCTTGTTTTTGAGTTTTACAGAAAAGGAATACCAAACGGAGTCCAAATGGAATAAAACTTTCGCGATGATTTTTCTTGGACCAGAAGACACACGTAGGACTTGGAGATGAAGTCAGAGGAGTCCCAAGGCGGCCACAAGCCACAGGGGCGCCCTGAGAGCTTGTGGGCCCCTCGGAGCTCCTCTAACCCTAATTCTTGGCCTATACATTCAGAAATATTCCCAAACGACCAGAAGCATCCATCAAAATACTTTTCCTCCGCCGTAACCTTCTGTACCTGTGAGGTCCCATCTCGGGGCCTTTTCCGGCATCCTGCCGGAGGGGGATTCGATCACGGAGGGCTTCTACATCAACTCTATTGCCCTTCCGATGAAGCGTGAGTAGTTTACCACAGACCTACGGGTCCATAGCTAGTAGCTAGATGGCTTCTTCTCTCTCTTTGATCCTCAATACCATGTTCTCCTCAAATTTCTTGGAGATCTATCCGATGTAATATTCTTTTGCGGTGTGTTTGTCGAGATCCGATGAATTATGGATCTATGATCAGTTTATCTATGAATATTATTTGAATCTTCTCTGAATTCTTATATGCATGATTTGATATCTTTGTATTTCTCTTCGAATTATCGGTTTGGTTTGGCCAAATAGATTGGTTGTTCTTGCAATGGGAGAGGTACTTAGTTTTGGGTTCAATCTTGTGGTGTCCTCACCTAGTGACAAAGTAGGGGTAGCAAGGCACGTATTGTATTGTTGCCATCAAGGGTAAAAAGATGGGGTTTTCATCATATTGCTTGAGTTTATCCCTCTACATCATGTCATCTTACTTAAGGCGTTACTCTGTTCTTATGAACTTAATACTCTAGATGCATGATGGATAGCGGTCGATGTGTGGAGTAATAATAGTAAATGCAGGCAGGAGTCAGTCTACTTGACATGGACGTGATGCCTATATTCATAATCATTGCCTTGGATATCGTCATAACTTTACGCTTTTCTATCAATTGCTCGACAGTAATTTGTTCACCCACCGTATTATTTGCCTTCAAGAGAGAAGCCTCTAGTGAAACCTATGGCCCCCGGGTCTATTTTCCATCATTTATTTTCAGATCTATAAACCAAAAAACCCAAAAATACCTTGCTGCAATTTATTTACTTTTACTTTGTTTTATGTTTTAGTAAGCTTTTATATCTATCTCTATCAGATTTCATCCTTGCAAGTGACCGTGAAGGGATTGACAACCCCTTTATCGTGTTGGGTGCAAGTGTTTGATTGTTTGTGCAGATGCATAGATTGGAGACTTGTGTGTATCTCCTACTGAATTGATACCTTGGTTCTTAACTGAGGGAAATACTTATCTCTACTTTGCTGCATCACCCTTTCCTCTTCAAGGGAAAAACCAATGCAAGCTCAAGAAGTAGCAGCGGGGTTGCTCTGCCCCTGTTCAGAGTCAGAGGAGCAGAACTTGCCGGCGCAATGAGCTCATCGGTGGGACTGAGACCTCTGGCGGGATTGAGCTTGACGAAGAAATTGGGCTCGACGAAGGGCTGGGATCCACTCCTACGACCGCCCGTCGCTTGGTGGGTGGAGTCTTGGCCTGGGTAAGGCGGGAGGATTGGCAGCGTGACACATCTTGCTTGTCGCCCCTGGTGGTTGTCTTCTTCACCCTCTGGCTACTCCGCGAGGGGGCAGGAACCACTGGCTCCTGATTGGCCCGCTTGCGGAGGCGCCGACCTGGCTCCGGGGTTTGAGGACCCATTTCAAGCCCTTCTTCTTCCACCTCTACCTCCACCCCTTCTGGAGTTCCTGCTGCTGGGGGATGGGAAGTTCCAACCCTGGCAAGTTCAAGCTTGGCAGTCTCCTCTGCGGCACTTTCCTCACTCCCCTTGTCGGAAGAACCTTAGCCTTCAGCACCTTCCTCCTCCTCCTCCCCTCCGGGCCCCATTTCCTTGGCGGCCCTGAGCGCCCTATCCTCCGCAATCCTGGTTGCAATGAACGCTGCTTCCGCCTTGGTGGTGCGCTTGGTGAGGTCATCTTCTACCCTAGAGGGCCTTTCCTCCAAACAAGAGAACCAGTCCATCTCGGCATCCAGGGTGGACAGTTCCCAATCAGCTTTGACCCCGAATGCGTTGCAATCAGGCATCCATTGCAGGATCTGGCCTAGGGCAGAATTGAGGTGCAGGGGAACAACCTTTGCCAGCAGATGAAATGGCCCAAGGTTGCCAAAAAGCTATTTGCACAGCTAGCCATGGCCATGCACTGTCAAGTTGTTGACAGGGCCTGGGTATAGTCGCATCCTGTCGGAAGAATTCTTGTACTCCCAAGAAAACCTATCCCTCTTCTGCAGCGGCGCATTACGGCGCTGGAGGAAGTCGGCCCCCACATGCTCGATGGTTAACCCGACAGCTTTGAGGCGGGTGATCCCGTTCAATGCCGGGCGGAGCCTATCATTAGTGAGGCCCAGCTTGCCCCAGCCACTTCCGCGCGTGACACATTCAGTCCGCGTCGAGCAGAATTCGGGGGCCTTCTCATCCTTGATCCAGCACCAGTCACCTCTCCATTCCTCCCACTTGTCACGCTGCTGATCGGGAAGATAATCCCAGTCTTCCTTCTTGCCCCGGGGATCCAGCTTATGTTTCCCAAGCGATGAGATTTGTCTTCTATCCGTGGGGTAAAGAAGTGCCTAAACAAATCCACGTTGGTGGCAACTCCGATGAAGTTCTCGCACAAGTGGGCAAAGATTGCCATGCACGCCATGGCATTGGGCATGAAATCCAGAAGATGGAATCCATACACCGTCATCATAGCATAGAAGAAATCGGAGAAGGGAGAAGAGAGGCCACAGAGGAAGTATGCGCAAAAGAAGCGGTACGAATCTGAAGGAACCTTTTTCCCCTCCAACAGCACTTCAGGCGCTCCATGCCCATTCTTAGTGTCCCTCCCCCACATGTATGCATACCTCGCGATTAAGGTATTGCCATCCAGATTCGATGGGGAGAACACCACATCCTCCTTCGACGCATGTCCAGCTCCTCTACTTCCTCTTCCTCTCCTTCACCGCGGGATCCGCGGGAGCAGCCGCCTGCTTCCCCTTCATGGCGCCTATCTTTCGCCCCATCTCTTGGACTCACGGAGGGAACGAAAGATCGAGCAGAGCTTCTCTGGGGCAGGCGATGACGGCGGAGGCGGTTTTTGGCTTGAGGAAGAAGATGAAGGAGGAAGAAATGGACGCGAATGAGCAGCGGCCCTTCGCATTGCCCTTTTATTGGAAACACGCGCGGGGGCTGGCTCTTCGCTATCTTTTTTCGAGAAGTTACCATTTTTGCAGGCGCATTACTCACTAATGGCTACTGTTCCACGACCCCACGACCTGCCATAATTACGCGGAGTGGACGTGGGATTGACAGGTCATCATAACCAAAACTTCATGGTCAGCACTTCTTCGACGCGTGTTCGTGCACTGTTTGGGGCCTAACCCAATGCTGCCCAGCGACACGTTTGGCTCAGGCCCAGGGGCTTCTATTGGGGTACACAAAGAGGGGTGTTTATTCCCCCTGACTTGTGCACGGACAAAAAGCCTCCGCCCCGATGGCCAGGGCTTGCCGGGGGGTAGCTACTTCAAGGTAGCTGAGCCCGCCGATGCAAGATCAAGTCAAGTCCACGCAAGGCCGAGCCAGAGAAACCGCTCTTCGTGAGGTCAAGGAGCGGATCAAGAAGACCAAGCCAACGTATAGGCAAGGATTCCAAGAGAAGGTATCCTCTGTTGGTTAGGCGAGGCCGGCAAGGTCGATACAGAAAACAAGGGCAAAGCCAAACCATGCAAGCTGCGCCTCCGGGGCGACCGGAGACCGAAGCGCACACCCCTCCAAGAAGGCCCGGCAGGCCCTGCCCCCGGCAGGCACAGATCAAAATCACCGCCAAGGCACCACCGCTAAACCGCGCCTCGACGCTAGTCACTTATTGATGCGGTGTCGAGCACCCCAAGTGATTAAGTGGCACCCATTAAGCACGTGGTAGCTTGCTAGTAGACGGATCACACTCGATTGACACCCGTCCAGAGGCGTGTCAAGATGATAAGCAGAAGGTGGCTAAGCGGCTGCGTAAGCTTGCCGGGGATGCACCCCAGCATGCCACCTAAGGTAGCATTTATGACATTTTGTCCCAAGTGCCAGAGTTAGGTATGATAGCACTGTTAGCTATCTAGTCACAAGATAATGACTGTTTTGCCACTGTGGTTACCCCTTGGGCTATAAAAGGAGGTCCAAGGAAACCTAGAGAAGGATTCAGACCATTTCATACTTGTATGCGCGTGGGAGCTCTCCCCAAGGCCACCTTGCCGGGCTTGAGCGTCGCGTGTTCTTCGTGTTCCTCCATCTAATCCACCAAAGTAGGAGTAGGGTTTTATGCTTCTCAGCGGCCCAAACCTGGGTAAAAACCACCAGAGTCACATCATTGTGCTGCCTCATGGCCTCCGCTCTTTGTGCAACGTGATCTCCCCCCTGCTGAACCACAAAGGGGCTCGTGGCCCCATAGATGATCATGTTCACCCACGATAGGGAGGGGGCAGGTGGGGGACTGTGGAGGGAGGGGGTGGTGTTTGAGGATACGCCGCGGCTACTGAAATTTTTAGTAATGGCGGGTGGAGATGGTGGTGGACGAGGGAGGGCGACGGTTCAAATGCCTCGGCTACTGCAACTTTACTATAAGGTCGGTGCTGGAGGAGTGGGGCGACGGTTGAAGTACCACGGCTACTAAAATTTGGGTAAAGGAATTGATGCGGGGCGGGAGCACCCAAGATCGCACACGGTCCAATAAGAATATGCGTGTATGATAATAAGGAAAATCGGCGAAACCGCTGATTTTTGCTCAAGGCGGGTAGTTTGTTTTTAGATTTCTAGCTAGCTGGTCTATTACACACGGTTCGTCATAATTTTCAGACACAGACGTGGAATTCATCCTAAATAAATTATCCGCCTTTAGCTTGCCTAGGTGGTGATTTTACAGCGCACTAGCATCACACACGGTTAAGCCAGTACCTCCACCCTTGCTCGGGCTTGCGCAGTCGTGGTGATTTCACAACGCACTTGCATCGCACACGGTTAAGCCACTACCTCCACCTTTTCTCGCGCTTGCGCAGTCGTGGTGATTCACATCGCACTTGCATCGCACACGGTTTAGCCACTACCTCCACCCCTACTCGCGCTTGCGCAGTCGTGGTGATTTCATAGCCCACTAGCATTGCACACGGTTATTCCACTACCTACACCCTTGATCGCGCTTGCATAGTCGTGGTGATTTCACAGCGCACTTGCATCACTCACGGTTAAGCCAGTACACTCGTGTCCGTCGAGCGTCATCCGAGTCTTCGTAGCAAAAAAAAACATGAGAGAGGGTCAAAAGACATCCACACTAGCATGTGGCCCAAATATATATGAATGAAAAGGGTGGTCTGTGATGTTCAAAATTCCAATGCACAATTTTGACCGCGCCGGCCCACGGTTGGGCGCTTCATCGAAGATCGATGAGAGGGGCCAGAAGTGAAGAAACACCAGGAAGTGGCCAAATATATGTAGGAATATAGGGTGTGATGATTAAAACTTTAAATACACAATGCACAACTTTGGTGGCACCTGCCTCGCAAACCGGAAAGCCCCCTTGAATATATCTATAATGACATAATGTCATAGCTACCTAGCTAGGGTGCTTGACCCACCTCCCACTTTGTGTCGGCGGGGCGGATCCACGTACTAATACTTTGGTCATACATGCATGTTGATACGTCTCCATCGTATCTACGTTTCCAAACTCTTTTGTCCTTGTTCTAGACTCTAATTTGCATGATTTGAATGGAACTAACCTGGACTGACGTTGTTTTCAGCAAAATTGCCATGGTGTTATTTTTGTGCAGAAATCAGAGTTCTCGGATTGACCTGAAAATTTACGGAGAATTTTTGTGGAATATATAAAAAATACTGGCGGAAAAAGATACCAGAGGGGGGCACCCAGAGGCCACAACCCCCCAGGGTGCGCCTACCCCCCAAGGCGCGCCTCCCAGGCTTGTGGGCCCCCTGGAACATCTCCGACCCTAATTCCAACGCTATATATACCTATTCGCGGAGAAAAAAAATTAGAGAGAAGGATTCATCACGTTTTACAATATGGAGCCGCCGCCGCCTCCTGTTCTTCATCGGGAGGGCTGATCTGGAGTCCGTTCGGGGCTCCGGAGAGGGGAATCCGTTGCCATCATCATCATCAACCTTCCTCCATCATGAATTTCATGATGCTCACCGCCGGGAGTGAGTAATTCCATCATAGGCTTGCTGGACGGTGATGGATTGGATGAGATTTATCATGTAATCGAGTTAGTTTTGTTAGGGTTTAATCCCTAGTATCCACTATGTTCTGAGATTGATGTTGCTATGACTTTGGTATGCTTAATGCTTGTCACTAGGGCCCGAGTGCCATGATTTCAGATCTGAACCTATTATGTTTTCATGAATATATATGTGTTCTTGATCCTATCTTGAAAGTTGTAGACACCTAATACATGTTACGATCCGCATACCCCAAGGTGACAATAATTGGGATTCTTTCCGGTGATTACCGTAGTTTGAGGAGTTCATGTATTCACTAAGTGCTAATGCTTTGGTCCGGTTCTGTATTAAAAGGAGGACTTAATATCCCTTAGTATCCTTTTGGACCCCGCGGCCATGGGAGGGTAGGACAAAAGATGCCATGCAAGTTCTTTTCCATAACACGTATGACTATATACGGAATGCATGCCTACATTATATTGATGAATTGGAGCTAGTTCTGTGTCGCCCTAGGTTATAACTGCTACATGATGACTATTATCCAACACAATTATCATTGCCGATCCAATGCCTACGAGCTTTTCACATATTGATCTTTTCCAAGTTACTTTCGTTGCTACTGCTGTTACAATCACTACAAATTGCTACTATTACTTTTGCCACCATTACGGTTACTGTCATACTGCTTTGCTACTAAATACTTTGCTGCAGATATTAAGTCTTTTAGGTGTGGTTGAATTGACAACTCAACTACTAATACTCGTGAATATTGTTTGTCTCCCCTTGTGTTGAATCAATAAATTTGGGTTGAATACTCTACCCTCGAAAACTGTTGCGATCCCCTATACTTGTGGGTTGTCGAGACATTATTCTGGCGCCTTTGCCGAGGAGCATAGCTATATTTGCTGAGTCACTTGGGATTTATATCTGTTGATCACTATGAGGAATTTGAAAGATACATAAACCAAGTTTTTTCCCTCTACTACGAGGGGAGGTAAGGAACTGCCATCTAGCTCTGCACTTGACTCACCTTCTGTTTTGAGTAAGATTGCGACACCTACACCTGCTATTAATTCTGATATGTCACAAGTAATTGATGATGCTACTTCTGCTATGAATGATGCTACTAGTACTATGCTTGATACAACTGTGCCACTGGGTGAATTTCTTGATGAACAACTTGCTAGAGCTAAAGATTTTGGAGAATGCTAAAACTGATGATATTTCTGAAACTAATGAAATTATTGAAACTGGAAACTTTGAAACACCCATTAGACCTAGCACTCCTAGATATGAATTGCCTGTTATACCTAAAGGTTATGTTATGGATGGAGAGGTAGCTAGGGACTTTCTTGCTTGTAGGGATAGAGAGGATCTTAAAAAATTACTAGTCAAGTTGAAACAAAAATCTTTGAATGCTAGAATGTAATATGATCCTAAGTTTGCTACTTCACCTATCTTTGTTACTGATAAGGATTATGAATTCTCTATCGATCCTGAGTTAATTACTTTGGTTGAATCTAATCCTTTCCATGGCTATGAATCCGAAACTATCGTGGCACATCTTACTAAACTGAATGATATAGCCACCCTATTTGCTCATGAGGAAAAAATTCGTTACTACTATATTCTTAACTTGTTTCCTTTCTCATTAAAGGGTGATGCTAAGATATGGTTTAATTCTCTTGCTCCTGGTTGTGTGCGTACTCCCCAGGATATGATATATTACTTCTCTGAAAAATATTTCCTTGCTCATAAGAAACAAGCTACTTTACAGGAAATATTTAACTTCATGCAAATTGAAGAAGAGAGTCTCCCACAAGCTTGGTGGGAGGCTTATCCAATTACTTAATGTTTTGCCTGATCATCCTCTCAAGAAAAATGAAATACTTGATATCTTTTATTATGGACTAACTGATGCTTCTTGGGACCACCTAGGTAGTTGTGCTGGTTGTGTTTTCAGGGAACAAACTGTTGAGCAAGTTGAAGTACTATTGAATAATATATTGAGTAATGATAATGATTGGACTCTTCCCGACCCACCACCTAAGCCAACTCCAAAGAAGAGAGGTATTCTACTTCTTAGTCCTAAAGATATGCAAGAGGCAAAGAAATCTATGAAAGAAAAAGGTATTAAAGCTGAAGATGTTAAGAATTTACCACCTATTAAAGAAATACATGGTCTTAATGCCCCGACACAAGTAGTAGAGGAAAATTCTCTCTATAGATTTGATGAAGGTGATATTCCTTATAATAAATCTTCTAGTCAATGCTTGGATGAATTTGATAACTTTATTGTTAAACAAGAAAACTTCAATGCATATGTTAGTAGACAATTGAAATGAAATGCTTATATGATTGAACGCTTGGGTGACTATTTGTTTAGAACTGTTAATGATCTCAAGTTTGTTAGTAAACATGCTTCCATGGTAAAAACCCAAGTATAACAAGTTCTCAAAGCACAAAATGATTTGCATAATGAGATGAATAATAAGATGAATGATCATGCTATTAGAGTTGTGACTAGAGGTGGTAAAATGACTCAGGAACCTTTGTATCCTGAGGGCCATCCTAAGAGAATTGAGCAAGATTCTTAGAGAGTTAATGCTGATGCACCTAGTCCATCTAGAAATAAAAAGAAAGATGATAGGACTTTGCATGCTTCTAGTGAACCTATTATAGACACACCTGAGAATCCAAATGATATTTCTATTTCTGATGCTGAGACACAATCTGGTGATGAACATGAACCTAGTAATAATGATAATGATGATGTTCATATTGATGCTCAACCTAGTAATGATAAAGATGTGGAGATAGAACCTGCTGTTGATCTTGATAACCCACAACCTAAGAATAAAACATATGATAAGAGAGACTTCATTGCTAGGAAACATGGTAAATAAAGAGAACCATGGGTTCAGAAACCCATGCCATTTCTTCCTAAACCATCCAAGAAAAAGGATGATGAAGAATTTGAGCGCTTTGTTGAAATGCTTAGACCTGTCTTTTTGCGCTTACGTTTGACTGATATTATGAAAATGTCTCCTTATGCTAAGTATATGAAAGATATTGTTACAAATAAAAGAAAGATACCAGAAGCTGAAATTTCCACCATGCTTGCTAATTATACATTTAAAGGTGGAATAGCAAAGAAACTAGGAGATCCAGGAATACCCACTATACCTTGCTCCATTAAAAGAAACTATGTTAAAACTGCTTTATGTGATCTAGGAGCCGGTGTTAGTGTTATGCCTTTCTCTTTATATCGTAGACTTGATTTGAATAAGTTGACGCCAACTAAAATCTCTTTGCAAATGGCTGATGAAACAACTGCTATACCCATCGGTATTTGTGAGGATGTGCCTCTCGTAGTTGCAAATGTTACTATCTTAACGGACTTTGTTATTCTTGATATACTCGAGGACGACAGTATGTCGATCATCCTTGGTAGACCATTTTTTAATACTGCAGGGGCTGTTATTGATTGCAATAAAGGCAATGTCACTTTTCATGTTAATGGTAATGAGCATACGGTACACTTTCCGAAGAAACAACCTCAAGTGAATAGTATCAATTCTATTGGAAAAATTTCAACATTTACTATTGGAGATTTTGAATTCCCTATCCCTTCTGTCAAAAGGAAATATGATATCCTTATTGTTGGGGACATGCACTTCCCCGTCGAGGTAACCTAGTGCTATACGAAGATTCTCTGGTTTCATGTCATTCGGAAGAAGTTTGTTAATTAGACTTGATCAACCTTGTTAATGGATTCCTTTTGACGGTCATGAGATGGATGAATTTAGTAAACACAACTCTCTGTACCCACTTTTTACTTTCTGTTATTTAGAGTTAATAATGTAGAAATGCTATTATTTTACTATTTTTTGAATTATCCGTGCTATAAAAAATGACGAGAAAATAAAAGTTCTCCAAATGCCATGAAAATTTAGTATGATTTTTATGCAATATTTAAGAATTTTTGGCACTGAACACACCCCAGGGGGTGTACCTGTGAGCCACAAGCCCACAGGGCGCGCCCACCCCCTGGGCGCGCCTAGGTGGCTTGTGGGGCCCACATGGGGCCCCTCACTTATTCCAGCCACACATCCGCTTTGTCTTCCTCCAGAAAAAATCACACCATTGCTCAAACCCGTGTTCTTGCTCATCTTGCTGCCATTTTAAATCTCTTTGCTCGGAGCTCCGTTTCCGAAACTGTTTTGGGGGATTGTTCTCCGTTATGTGACTCCTCCGTTGGTCCAATTAGTTTTTGCTATAGTGCTTTATATATTGCTGTCGGGGTACGACACCTATGGGATCCCGAGAGACCCCTTTACGATTCGGCGGGGGGAGAGGTATACGCAAAGAGCAGAACCAACGATCGATGCGGGAAGTTTTTACCCAGGTTCGGGCCGCTGATCAGCGTAAAACCCTACTCCCGCTTTGGGTTCTTATTAATGTTCTTCAGCCCAACCTTCAGGAGCGCTCGCTGTGAACAGTTCGTTCAAAGAGCAGCTACGCATGCAGAATGGGCCGGAAGTTCTTCCTCCTCTGTAGCAGTTTCCTTGGGCCTCCTTTTATATGCTCAAAGGGGTCACCACAGTGGCAAAATGTACATACATTGAGGTGTAAAGTAGCTACAGGGTATCATACCTAACCCCTGACGGATTAGGACAAGCGCATTTAATGCACCGTGAGGTGTCCGTTTAGGTGTCCTCACTTTCTTGGGGATGGAAAAAGGGGCCATCCCATCAGCACCGCTTAAGCTCTCTTCCATTGGCGCATCGCCACGCGTCCAGAGAAGGACCCAGAATGTCGGGTTTGTCGCAGTGCTAGAGCAGCGGCACAGCAACAAAACCTTGCCGGGCGCCGAAGCTTGCCGGGCACCAAGCCTTGCCGGGCGCCAATCCTTGCCGGGCGCCACAGGCCACCCCGGCAAGATCTTGCCGAGGAAGCTGGCCTTCGGATTCCAGCTCTTCTTATCTGCTGATCCTCAGATCTCTAACTTGATGATTTCTTTGGTGGCTTGAATCGACCTCGAACCGTTCCCTGGCAAGCCTTGCCGCGAGGATGGCTACAACTGCCCGTGCACAAGTACGGGGTACTAGTGGCCCAATACTTAGTACACCGACAGGAGCCCCGGGCCTAGGCCATACACGAGTGCGAGGCGTTGTTGGGCTAGGCCCAAACAGTGCACGGACACGCGTGGCAGGGGATTAACTGCTCGTAAATATCTCGTTTTATTGTGCCCCCCCCCACTACACGCACCGAGCGCGCGACGTGAGAAGCGTGCTTCAAAGGCTGCAACAACCACACGCCTATAGAGGCGCATTCACACTGGGGAATAAAAGAGGCGGCCCCGCTCCTTCCCCATAAAAAGGAGAAGCCGCAGAGGCACAAGCCTATTTACCCCCCTCTTCTTCTCAATCTGGCCGTCGCCATCGCCTTCCTCCTCTCGAGCTCAGAGCGAAGCTTTTTCCTCTTCCGCCCGCCGCTTCCACGCTCGCTCCACCCCCGGCTTCCGCCCTCACAGCCACCATGCCGCCCAGGGCCAGCAAAGGCAAGGGCAAGGAAGCGAAAGCCGACGTCCCGGAGAGCGAACTGGTGAAGATGCGGAAGAAGTATGCCGTCTTCCCCCCATCGCTCGATGCTGAAGCTCTGAAGGGGCGATACCAGTGCATGTGGGCGAAGGAGACGCAAGCTCACCCCGCCACACGCGTGATTCCAGGTGCTTGTTCCAAAAGTGGATCGGACAGATACCCTTTCTTCACTGCGTATTTCTATTGCGGGCTCTGTCCCCCATTTTCCGACTTCTTCAATGACATCATGTACACATATGGCTTTCATCTTCTCGATTTCACGCCGAATGCGGTACTATGCATGTCCATCTTTGCCCATCTTTGTGAAAACTTTGCCGGCGTGATTCCCAACTCTACTCTTTTTCGCCATTACTTCTTCCCCCGCATCCAAAAGGGAGAGGCCCTCTCTGGTTCTATTGCCTGGATTCCAAGAGCTTGGAATAAGGAAATATATCCAGAAGGAGTTTACCGCGAAAAGTGGGACGAATGGCGGGCTGAATGGTGCTGGATCAAGGAAGCAGATCCCCATCCGTTTTGTCTTCCCCGGCAACAGAAGGTGGTCCGTGGCAAGGACTGGAGCGATCTCGCCGCGGAGGACGAGAGGCTCACAATGGCCACCACCAGGATCCTTCGCCTGAAGGCTGCCGGGCTGACAATGGAGATGATTGGCTTCGACTTTCTCCGCCGCCGCATCGCCCCCTTGCAGAACAGGGGAAGGCCAGCTTGGGAATACAAAAACGTGGCAGATATCATGAGATTGCGCCCCGGGCTGAATAATAATCTGACCGCTATGCAGCTTGGCGCTCTCCGTCAAAAACTAGTCCAGCGCGAAGACAAACATCGGCTGCCGGCAAGGATCGTCCCTTTGTGCAACAACTCCGCCTTGGGGTCAATCATCGCCTTCATGCCGATGTTCAACGCCCACGGTCTTGACGCGACTTGGGCCGAGCCAACCGAGGAGGAAGCACAGAAGTTTTTTGACAACTTGACAGAGAGACCCGTCCGGCAAGAGGCAGATTTCATCCGAGCCACCACCGACCAAGAAGTAGCTTACATTGCTACTAGGGTGGAGGAGGCAAATCTTGCCGCGGAGGCCGGCAGCGTTGGCTTCATAGAATGGGAAGCCAGCGACGCAGAGGTAGTAGTGGAGGTAAAACCTACCTGGAAGGACAAAGCTGCCGGGGAACAGAGCAGCGCAGCCGCCGAGAGCTCGTCCGACGAGGACACGGCCGAAGAAGAACCGCAAAAAGATCTCCCAGCCCCGAAGAAGACGAAGCGTGTTCTTCGGAAGGCTGCATCTGGCATCCCGGCAAGCCAGCCTTCTTTGAGCAGCGAGGCTCCCGGCAAGAAAGTGGCCGGCAAGACTGCACCGCGGCAAGGGGCTCGTCAACAACCTGCGCGGCGCGCGAGACCCACACCAGCGGCCACTGCAGGGGCGGCAGGAGTGTCTCGCACTACCGCACTGGAAGCTGCCTCGACGCCTGCCACAGCCAAGCGGCCTAGGACCCCTCCTCCGCCTCCCCACT
This sequence comes from Thinopyrum elongatum, assembly GCA_011799875.1. Lineage (NCBI taxonomy): Eukaryota > Viridiplantae > Streptophyta > Magnoliopsida > Poales > Poaceae > Thinopyrum > Thinopyrum elongatum. Next base: position 488,520,147 of record CM022303.1, on the reverse strand, counting down.
CAGACATTGCAGCGGAGGTCGATTTCGACATCTCCGGCTTTAGTCCGGAGCAAGAGGAAGAACAGTGAGTACCTTGCCACAGCCTTTATATTTCAATCTTGGATCGATCTTACTAACTTGCTCGTATTGTCTCTGCAGTGATGCAGAAACCTTGCTGGAGAGGATGGCGAAGAGGACAAAGACTTCCATGGGCGACGAGCCCCTGGCAGGCTCCACGAGCGTGCCAGAAACCGTCGTCGTCAGCCCGGAGCCCAGTCCTCAACGCAGCCCCCAGCACAGCCCCCAGCGCAGCCCCCAGCGTAAGTTCACTGTTCTTTTTCCGCTGGCGGGCGCTGAGGCTTCCATTCTTGCCGCTGATATCCTTGGGCTCACAGGAGAAGAACGGCAACAAGGGGAGTTGTTGGAAGACATCCCCGTCGTGCCACCTTCATCAACCACGCCGCCCACAAGCACGTCCCCGGCAAGAGTTCCTACCGACGAGCCCATCTTAATTGAGGAGGAGCCGGCAAGCACGGACTCCGGCAACCCACCCCCGGCAACCGAAGTTGCCGGGAGGGGCGAGGCCACCTCCCAATGGCTCGAGCAGGTAATCGATTGCCTCAGAGTGCTTGTTACTCTTTCCCTTATCTCTCTGTCTTTAGTCGCTTCAAACTTCAATCTTGATCTTATTCTGTTCTCCTCCTTTGTCCTTCAGAGTTCCTTGTGACGGAACACATGGACGTCGATGTTGTCATCGAGGAGACCGCCAGGGATGCTGCTGCCGAAGCAGACAGGATCGCTGCCAGCGAGGCCACCAAGGATGACACTGTCGAGGCTGGTGGTGCTCTTGACGGGGAGGCCGCCAAGACTGCACAAGAGGAACCCGCCAAGGAACCTACTGAAGGGGGCGACAGGGAGGCTGATGACCGTACTGACGGCATTCCTGCCGCAGGAGCGCCAGGCGCTGCACCGGCCACGGAGCCCCCTGCCACTGGTGAGGCGGTCGCTGAAGACCAACCGTCAACATCTGAAGGCCCCTCATCCAACAAATACCTCAAGGTTGGCGAGAACCTGTTCGTCAACTTGTCGGGGATGGCAAGCATTGGGGCACCAGCCGAAGGAGAAGTTTTTGACGAAGAAATCATCGCTGCTGCCGGGCTCGAGGTTGTCGACGATCCCGGTGCTAGCAGCGGCAAATCTGAAGAGGATCAGCTCCTTCAGGCCATGGGCGAGAATTTCCGCAAGCTCCAGGCTCTCCACCGCGCCCGGAAAGATAAGGCGGACTCCAGAATGGCAGTCATCGAGGAGGACGAGGCAGATTTTCAAAGGCGCGTCGAACAAATGCAAGTCTGGCACGCCGAGGCCCTCCAAGAGTTGGTTGCCGGCCGGGAACAAGTGATCCAGCAGTGGACAGAAATCCTCCTGAAGCAATCTGATATGGAGAAGGCGCAGGATGAAACTGCTCAAAGGATTGCCGCTGAAGATGCCCTCCTGATGGGGCGCCATGTTGCTCTTGATGCTCATGAGGAAGATCTCACCGCACGTGAGTAGGCGCTCGCCGCCAAGCTTCGCAGCAAAGATGAAGATATCGAGAAGCTTGTCGCGCGGCGGACCCAGGAGCTGGAGCAAAAACATAAAGAGGCGCTCGAAGCTCTGACTGCAAGTCACGCCGGCAAGCTCAAGGAGGCCGTCGATGCTGCCGAAGCTGCAGAGGCCGCCAAGAACGAGCTGAGCGACAAGGTAAAGAAACTGGAAACAGATCTCGAAGAGCACGGCAAGGAGCTCTCGATGCTCAAAGGTGATAGGGAAAAAACCCTCCACTCCTTGGCGGAGATGCAAGTTGCCCTGTCCAACAAAACCAAGCAGCTCTCCTCTGCGGCTGATGACATTGCAGTCCTGGAATTGAAGCTGACCACATTGCAGAAGTCTCTCGAGGCCGGCAGGGCCCGTGAGAAGGCTCTACTCAAGGATCTCCAAGGAGAGAGGAACCTTCTCAAGAGCGCTGCCGCCGCCCAAACCGATTACGAGAAGGGGGTGGAGATCTGGACTGGACGTCTCATCGCCACCGCGGAGAAGCTTACTGCAGAACTGTCAACCATGGGCCTGTCGAACTTCAGGTATTCTTCCGAGGAAAGAATATCTCCAAGTGCCAGGTTGACAATGTTCTTTGAAAGCATCATCAACGCCTTGAGGGTGCTCCAGTCTAGCCGGGCGACCCAATTGGCCAACGAGACTCGCCGGCTTTGCCGGGCCGTCCTCCGCAAGGTGCTTATCAAGGTGGTGCACAGCAATCCCCGCATCGACCTCTCCAACGCGCTCGCCCATCTGCCAAGGGACGCAAATGTTGAGGCGCTTGAAGAATGCATCGCGCCTATCCTTGAGAAGGTGGACTCCATCAAAAGGATTGAAGGCCAGCGCAGGGATTAAGTGCTCCCCCTTTTCTTGCCGTCATCATTCCATGTAAAAGACAATTAAGTCTCAAGTTAGAATTGCGGCAGCTCATAAATGTAACATAACTCGCCTATGTTTAAGTTCATGCTTGTTATTTTCCTTGTCTGATTCCTTTATGTATGGGGTTCACCCTACGTTTACTGAAAAACTCACCGGCGCGCAACCTGCCGCGAGCGCTGGGTGCGGGACTTTAGCAGCCTGCTGGAGGCGCAGCGGCCGGCAAGACTCCTTGGCGTTCTCAGTGCAGCCACTTAAATCATTGAGCGGGCTCGAAACAAAATAAGGGCGCAACTGATTACAACAAGGGTTCCTTCGCGTGCAGATTTTCCATACAAGAGTTGGAATCGTCCAAGGAAATAACTTTGTAATAAAAGAAACTTGCTCTAAGTTTTTAGAACTTAGCTTTCTGTCACTGTCCTTCCTCCGGCAAGCGTCGATTCCGAACGTCGCCAACTGGTACTCATATCTCCCTTCCCCCGGCAAATGTGCACGCGAGGAATCCTTCTGTCTTTTAAAAAGAAAGAAGAGAAAATAAAGACATGAAACCTTGGCGGTTCGTTAGAACTTACCAGGAGTAGGTGTTATACAACATCTTAGACAAACATGCATATATAAATATGAACATGGGAATCAATAAGGGAATGTACAACACTTAAATTTATTCATCTGCGCTCAGGGTCTGCGCCTGGCTTTGTACAAAGGATCACATGCCTTGCCGGCAAGACTTGTACAAGAGGGTGGTTGCCGGGAGCCCCCGGCAACCGCGCCTTATGGATAGAACTTGCGAAGATGTTCGATATTCCAGGAATTGCTCACTGGAATGCCATCTTCGGTCTCCAGGCGGACAGCGCCAGGCCTGGTGACTCGTACTACCCGATAAGGGCCTTCCCACTTTGGCGTCAACTTGTTTGAATTCTTGGCGGACTGAATCCGCCGAAGAACAAGGTCGCCTTCCTCAAGGCTTCGGGCATGAACTTTGCGGCTATGGTAGCGGCGCAAAGCTTGCTGGTAGCGTGCAGCTCGCACAGCAGCCTGAAGACGATTCTCCTCAAGGAGCACAGCGTCATCTTGCCGCAGTTGCTCTTGCTCAAGCTCATCATAAGCGAGCACTCGAGGTGATCCGTACGTGAGTTCCATGGGAAGAACTGCTTCCGCTTCGTAGACCAGAGCGAAGGGCGTCTGGCCGGTGGCTCGATTTGGTGTCGTTCTGATTGACCAAAGAACCGCCGGCAACTCATCAATCCAGCGTCTTCCGCACTTTCTCAGTCCGTCAAAAGTCCTGGTCCTGAGACCGCGCAGCACTTCAGCATTTGCCCTTTCTGCTTGGCCGTTGCTTCTTGGGTGAGCAACAGAGGCAAAACAAATCTTGCCACCAAAGTCTTGGATGTACTGCATGAAGGTGCGACTTGTGAACTGCGTGTCATTGTCGGTGATGATCCTGTTGGGTACACCGAAACGGCAAACTATCCCTTTAAAGAACTTGACGGCTGATTGTGCTGTCACCTTCCTCACTGCTTCCACCTCCGACCACTTTGTGAACTTGTCGATAGCAACGTACAAGTACTCAAAGCCCCCGGTAGCAAAGGGGAAAGGGCCCAGTTTGTCGAGCCCCCAGACCGAAAATGGCCAGGAGAGAGGGATTGTCTGAAGAGCTTGAGCTGGTTGATGTGATTTCTTCGAATGAAACTGGCACGCTTCACACTTGGTTACTAGTGCAGTTGCATCCTGGAGAGCAGTGGGCCAAAAGAAACCTTGCCGGAATGCTTTCCCGACAAGTGCTCTTGACCCTATGTGAGAGCCACATATGCCTCCATGTATCTCTGCCAACAGCTCTAGTCCATCCTCCCGAGGAATGCACTTCAATTTCACACCGTTTGGCCTCTTTCTGTATAGGATGTCATCGACGAACTTGTACATAACAGACCGACGGGCTACTCTTTCTGCTTCTTCCTATTCCTCCGGGAGTTCTCCTGTCTGAAGGAAATGGACAATGTGCTGCGCCCATGCTGGAGCCTGAGGCTCGACAGCTAGGACTAAAGGCATCTCCTCCGCCGGGGGAACATTTGTCTCGACAGCAAGGGCCCGAGGCCCTGCCGGAGCCTGTTGCCCGGCAGGCATGTCGATCCCGGCAACTTCCTTGCCGGCGGCTCCGGGGAGCTCTGCCGGGAAGTACTGGCCAGAGTTCAACTTTCTTCTCTTTTCTTGCCGCATCGACGGCACCACGGATGGTTGAGTCAATTGGAGCACAAAAGTTCCTGGTTCCACAGGCAACTTGAGGGCGGCACGCTTTGACAGGTCATCAGCAACACTGTTCTCGGCACGAGGAACGTGCTCCATTTGCAGACCGTCAAAGCGCTCTTCCATTTTCCTCACTTCATCCATGTAGGCTTGCATCAATGGACTTTGATAACTCTTGTTGACTTGCCTGATGACAAGTTGTGAATCGCCTTTGATGACGAGTTTTTTGATACCAAGGTCTGCCGCGATCCTGAGACCGGCAAGCAAACCCTTGTATTCTGCAGTGTTGTTTGTCGAACTCTCCCGGGGAAAATGCATCTAGATTACATACTTGAGGTGCTCTCCGGTGGGTGCGACAAGCAGCACGCCAGCACCGGCGCCTTGCAGCGAGAAAGCCCCGTCAAAGTACATAACCCATTGTTGATCGATTTCCTTACCGGGAAGAGTTGTTTCCTGAGCCTCTTCATCTGGCGTTGGGGTCCACCCCGCAATGAACTCCGCCAAGGCCCTGCTCTGAATCGTCGAAGTGCTTTCAAACTTGAGGCCAAAGCTCGACAACTCCAACGCCCACTCCACGATCCTACCGGTTGCTTCTGGATTTTGCAAAATCCGTTGCAACGGAAAGCGAGTGACGACGGTGATTTCATGTGCTTGAAAATAATGGCGCAGCTTCCTCGAGGCCATAAGAAGGCCGAAAAGCAACTTCTGCACACCAGAATATCTTGACCTAGCTCCTTGTAAAAGAGAGCTAACAAAATAAACTGGGCGCTGCACCACCTTCTTCTTCTGCACTGATTCTTCTGTTTGCGCAGATCCTGTCTTGCCGGGATCAACACTTGCCAGGGAAGATCTTGCCGCGTCACCTGGCGGTCCTGCCGCTGGTGTTGCTTCCTCATCAGCCTCTCTCTGCGCCACTAGCGCAGCACTAATCACTTGATTTGTTACCGCCAGATATAGCAGCAACGGCTCTTGTGGTTTAGGCGCGACTAGCGTCGGCGGAGAGGAAAGGTATTTCTTCAAATCTTGCAGCGCAGCCTCCACCTCCGAAGTCCATTTCATTGGACCTGCCTTCTTCAAAATTTTGAAGAAGGTCAGGGCGCGCTCAGCAGATTTGGAAATAAACCTGCTTAGAGCAGCAACACAGCCGGCAAGACGGCGCACATCTTTGACGCGTCTCGGCGCTTCAATTTGCTCAATAGCTTTGATCTTGTCGGGGTTTGCTTCGATCCCCCGGCAAAATACAAAGAATCCGAGGAGCTTGCCGGAAGGAACACCGAACACACACTTCTCAGGATTGAGCTTCAAGTTGATCTTGCGCAGATTTGCAAATGTTTCTTCTAAATCTTGAATGAGTGTTGCTTTGTCTTTGGTTTTGACCACTATATCATCCATATACGCCTCCATATTTCTATGGAGTTGAGGCTCAAAACCAATTTGGATTGCTCTCGCAAATGTCGAACCGGCACTTTTCAACCTGAAAGGCATTCGTATAAAACAATACATACCACATGGGGTGATAAATACGGTCTTCTCTTCGTCTTCTTTTGCCATAAAAATCTGATGATACCCTGAATAGGGATCAAGGAAGGACAGGAGATCACAACCAGCGGTGGAATCCACAATCTGGTCGATGCACGGCAAGGGAAAGGGATCTTTTGGATAGGCTTTATTGATATCTGTATAATCGATACAAAGCCTCCATTTCCCATTCGCTTTCCGCACTACAACCGGATTGGCCAACCAGGTTGGATGAAGCACTCCTTTGACCAATCCTGCCGCCTCCAGCTTTCTGATTTCTTCGGCAATGAATTCTTGCCACTCCAAGGCTTGCCTCCTGACCCTTTGCTTGACGGGCCGCGCATGAGGACAGACAGCAAGGTGGTGCTCAATTACCTTCCTGGGAACACCGGGGATGTCAGACGGTTGCCATGCAAACACGTCGACATTCGCCTGCAGGAAAGCAACAAGCGCGCTTTCCTATTTGTCATCTAGGGTGGAACTTATGGTGAAAGTTCCCCCCGTTCCGTCCTCCCTGACGGGCACCTTCTTGGTCTCCGGCGGAGCAGCCTTGGATTTCTTGTTCTTGCCGGTGGAACTCTCTGGTGCGTCCTCGACGGAAGCGCAGCACTCCGAGGAGGTGCGCTTGCCGGAGTTTGCGCCAAGGTTCTTGCCGGTCTTCTTCTTCCCCCCGGGAGTTCCAGCGGCAGGAGCAGGTGCCTTGACGGCAGGTGCTGCAACTGCTTCCCGGTAAAGTTGGTCGGCACAGATGAGCGCATCCTTCTTATCAGAATGGATAGTGATGACGCCCAACGGCCCAGGCATCTTCAAAACATTATACGCGTAGTGTGATGCCGCCATGAACTTAGCCAGTGCTGGCCGACCAAGGATCCCATTATATGACATGGGGATCTTGGCGACATCAAACACCACCTTCTCGGTCTTGTAGTTTAGCTCGCTACCAAATGTCACCGGCAGCGTAATCTTGCCCTTGGGCTGGGTTCTTCCTGGATTGACCCCTTGAAACGTACCCGTTTCTTCGAGGTCCTCGTCGGGAATTTGGAGCTTTTTGAGCACATCCAGTGAGATTAAGTTTAGGCCGGCCCCACCGTTAACTAGCATTTTCGTCACCTTGAGGTTGCAAATCATTGGCGAGACCAACAATGGCAAGCACCCGACCGCAGTTGTGTGATCAGGGTGATCCTCGGCGTCGAAAATGATAGGCGTGTTGGACCACTTCAGGGGCCTACATGCATCTGGGGATGGCTCTGTTGCATTGACTTCCCGCACCCACTGTTTGAGTTGACGGTGGGAAGAATGCAGCGAGGCACCTCCATCGATACACATGGCCTCCGTAGCCTTCTGGAATTCTTGCTCACTGGACTCATCATCATCTTCTTCTTTGTCTCGGCCCCGAGCGGGCCTATCCTTTTGTTGCTTGGCCTTGCCGCGGCGCCCCCCTCGGCCACCGTGCTTCTTGCCGGATCCGTCAGCACCATCTTGGGCCTTCTCCTTATCTCGCCTCTCATATTCGGCCCTCTGTTTCTCGGCAAGCTGTTCAACTTGCCGGCAGTTCTGGAGATCGTGGCCCTTGGTGCGATGGATCTTGCAATACTGCTTGCCGGAGTTTTTTGACTTGTCGGCAGCCGCCAAGGCCTGATAGGAAGGGCACCCGGCAAGATCCTTGCCGGGGTCACCAACCTTGGTCTTCTTGGCAGCGCCGGGGTTGCCGGATTCCTCGACAGCAAGCATGGCCTTGCCTCCGCGTTTCCTATTCCGCCGCCGGCCTTTCCTGGATGGGGCCGCGGCATCTTCTTCTTCGGATTAGCCCGCCGCGCCAACAGCTTCGCCAGGGAGTTTCCTCCCCTCTTTAGCTCGAGCGCATTTATCAGCTAGAGCGTAAAGCTCGGCAATACTCCTGACTTTGTTCATTGCCAGCTCTTCCCACATTCTGCGGTTACGCACGTTCTGGTGAAACGCGCTAATGACAGCGGCAGGGTGAACGTCAGGAATATTGTACTGCACCCGGTTGAACCTCTGCATAAACTTGCGCAGGGACTCGCCCTCCTTCTGAGGGATGATATGCAAATCACTCTCTTGGCCAGGAGCTTGGTGGCCTCCGACAAAGGCGCCAACAAACTGATGGCACAGATCTGACCAAGAAGAAATAGAATTCTCCGGCAGATGCATCAACCACAACCTAACGTTGGGCTTGAGCACCAACGGGAAGTAGTTGGCAAGTATCTTGTCATCTCGGCCCCCGGCAGCCTGCACCGCAATGGTGTAGATGCTCAGGAACTCCGAGGGATGGGTCTTACCATCATATTTCTCCGGGACCTCCGGCTTGAAGGTTCGGGAATTGGGCCACCGGACTTGCCGCAGCTCACGGGTAAACGCTGGAGTCCCTACCTCATAAGGCAAGTCTCCTACGTCACCTGGCGCAGGCTCGTCATCAGCCGGCCCCGCGCGCTTATCAGATTGATAGCGCGCTTCCCGTCGCCACTCGATGGTAGTTCGAGCGTCCTCCTTGCCTCGTTCCTGGAGAACTTGACGCTGATCGCGGCGCATCCGTGGATTGGATGACGCCGTGGAAACTTCTTCATGGCGGTCGACCTGTTGGGTTGTCGGTCGCCGCTGGTGCCGCGGAGGGGAGTGCACTGTGGTTGCACCACCCCCGGTTTTCTCCACATCGGCTCGCGGCGGATCGATGGGCCTTCGCTGCGAGGGCCCTGCCTCTTGCGGTCCATCTTTGTTGGCGAAGCCGATAAGGCTCTGGATAGTAGCTCGCCACTCCTCCATCTTCTCCGGGGCAGGAGGAAAATCGAGGAGCAGCTGCGCACGTGCCAAGGCTTCCGCTGGCGTAGGCGGCGGTGACAGGTGCGAGGTACGTGATGTGCTCTGACTCCTAACCATATTAGAAGGAGCACCACCACGATCACGCGGCCGCGTGCCACCCCCGCCAGCAGCTCGGTGTGCATGCTGGTCCCGCGCATCTTGGGATTGATGCGCAGAAATCTTTTCATGGGGACGCCCTGAACCACCGGCGCCATGACGTCGCTCATCGTGCACGACCTGGGTAGGTCGTGAGGCTTGCGCCGGCGCGGGAGCTCCAGCAGGCGCCCTCCGATCTCTGGAGTTCGTTGCGCCACCCGTAGGCAACACAGCGCCGTCTCTAGATCCAGCGGGGTGCAGGTTACCACTGCCACTACGAACGATGCCGCTCGCCTGGCTCGGATCACCAGAACGCCGTGGGGGTTCTAGTCCTCTTCCTTCTGCACCCACGCCGTCGCCGGTACGCGAAGGCGTAGGCAAAACGGACGTGGGCGGTTGCGCCATCGCGGCACTCTTCTTCTTGGGCGGCATGATGATGAAGAAACTAAGGCGCTGATCACTAGATCAGGTTCACGCAACCTTCAATCCCCCTACCTGGCGTGCCAAAGATGTCGGGGTACGACACCTATGGGATCCCGAGAGACCCCTTTACGATTCGGCGGGGGGAGAGGTATACGCAAAGAGCAGAACAAACGATCGACGCGGGAAGTTTTTACCCAGGTTCGGGCCGCTGATCAGCGTAAAACCCTACTCCTGCTTTGGGTTCTTATTAATGTTCTTGAGCCCAACCTTCAGGAGCGCTCGCTGTGAACAGTTCGTTCAAAGAGCAGCTACGCATGCCGAATGGGCCGGAAGTTCTTCCTCCTCTGTAGCGGTTGCCTTGGGCCTCCTTTTATATGCTCAAAGGGGTCACCACAATGGCAAAATGTACATACATTGAGGTGTAAATTAGCTACAGGGTATCATACCTAACCCCTGACGGATTAGGACAAGCGCGTTTAATGCACCGTGAGGTGTCCGTTTAGGTGTCCTCACTTTCTTGGGGATGGAAAAAGGGGCCATCCCATCAGCACCGCTTAAGCTCTCTTCCATTGGCGCGTCGCCACGCGTCCAGAGAAGGACCCAGAATGTCGGGTTTGTCGCAGTGCTAGAGCAGCGGCACAGCAACAAAACCTTGCCGGGCGCCGAAGCTTGCCGGGCACCAAGCCTTGCCGGGCTCCAAGCCTTGCCGGGCGCCACAGGCCACCCCGGCAAGATCTTGCCGGGGAAGCTGGCCTTCGGATTCCAGCTCTTCTTATCTGCTGATCCTCAGATCTCTGACTTGATGATTTCTTTGGTGGCTTGAATCGACCTCGAACCGTTCCCCGGCAAGCCTTGCCGCGAGGATGGCTACAACTACCCGTGCACAAGTACGGGGTACTAGTGGCCCAATACTTAGTACACCGACAATTGCATATTTTTTCTGCTGTGGTGACCTTGTTCTTGAGCTTGCATGTCAAATTTATATGGTCCAAAGTAGTTTTGTTGCATGATATAGCCTCTAGACACTTGTAGGAGTAGTTGCTATTAGTTTTGTTGACTTTGGGTCACTTTTATTTTGAGTCACTAATTTTTTAAAAAAAATTCAGAGGAAAGAAGAAACCATGAAGAGGTGGTTAAGAGGCTCGTCAAGCCGTAATGTGGGGGAAACTTCGGAGGAAACTCCGGTAGAGAAGCCCAAGTACAATCTTCCGCATGCAGCGGAGGTTCGGCCGTGTGAATGGCCAAGTGATACATTCTTGAAGGAGGTAGGAGATTTTGATGACTTCTATTATTTGGCGGAGAATGCCGGCATTATCCCCTTCCTCCAAGATAAGTGTGACCAATACCTCCTACTCACTAATACCTTCGTGCAAAATTTTTGCTTTCATTCTAGGAAGGATCCTCCCTTGGTAGAACTTCACTTATATGGTGAGCCTAAGGAAATGACACTATATGATTTTTTTCAATATTTGCAAAATACCTTATGATGGCCGCATCATTGAGCCACGTCCTAGAGACATGGCAGATTTCATCGCTAACACTACTGTGGGGGAAGAGAGAGGAGTGTCAGAAGCTAGAGTTGCTAGTTTACATTTTTCCCGTTTTACATTACTATGCATTATTTGCCGGGAGATGTCTGACTGGTCGAGGGGAGAGTGGAACCCCTGTTTTAAAAGCTTCGAGCTCTGGCACCTCTGCAAATCCCTACTTCCTCTGCGAAGGGCCTATCTATTTACTTTTATTGTCGAGTCATCATCCTCTTATAAAAGCACTAGCTGGAAAGCACTTCTGTCATTTATATGCCTTGTTTTTATTCGATATTGAGTATGAGTGTGTCTGGATCTCTTTTGCCATGAATTACAATGTCCAGTCAGTCCTTGATCTTCAGGGGTGCTCTGCATTTATGTTTTGCGGTCTCAGAAAGCGCTAGCGAGATACCATTATGCCATATTATATCATGATTTTTTTGAAATAGTGTTGTCATCCGAGATATCTTATTATTACTCGCTAGTTGATTATGCCATTGATATGAGTAAATGTGAGACCTAAGTGTTATTTTGAATATGGTAAGTTCATAATCTTTGCTGAAAACCTGAATATTGGCTAGACATATTTGTAACAACAAGATCAAACAGAGTTTGTAAAAGTTTTTCTTTGTTACTTTCAGTTTGTCAACTGGATTGCTTGAGGACAAGCAATGGGTTAGGCTTGGGGGAGTTGATACGTCTCCATCGTATCTACTTTTCCAAACTCTTTTGCCCTTGTTTTGGACTCTATAATTTGCATGATTTTAATGGAACTAACCCGGACTGACGTTGTTTTCAGTAGAATTGCCATGGTTTTATTTTTGTGCAGAAATCAAAGTTCTCGGATTGACCTGAAAATTTACGAAGAATTTTTGTGGAATATATAAAAAATACTAGCGGAAAAAGATACCAGAGGGGGCCACCCAGAGGCCACAAGCCCTGGGGGCACGCCTCCCAGGCTTGTGGGCCCCCTGGACTATCTCTGACCCTAATTCCAATGCTATATATACCTATTCACGGAGAAAATAATCAGAGAGAAGGATTCATCGTGTTTTACGATACGAAGCCGCCGCCGCCTCCTGTTCTTCATCGGGAGGGCTGATCTGGAGTCCGTTCGGGGCTCCGGAGAGGGGAATCCGTCACCATCATCATCATCAACCTTCCTCCATCACCAATTTCATGATGCTCACCGCCGGGAGTGAGTGATTCCATTGTAGACTTGCTAGACGGTGATGGGTTGGATGAGATTTATCATGTAATCGAGTTAGTATTGTTAGGGTTTGATCCCTAGTATCCACTATGTTCTGAGATTGATGTTGCTACGACTTTGCTATGCTTAATGCTTGTCACTAGGGCCCGAGTGCCATGATTTCAGATCTGAACCTATTATGTTTTCATGAATATATGTGTGTTCTTGATCTTATCTTGCAAGTTGTAGACACCTATTATGTGTTATGATCCGCATACCCCAAGGTGACAATAATTGGGATTCTTTTCAGTGATTAGCGTAGTTTGAGGAGTTCATGTATTCACTAAGTGCTAATGCTTTGGTCCGGTTTTGTATTAAAAGGAGGCCTTAATATCCCTTAGTATCCTTTTGGACCCCGCTGCCACGAGAGGGTAGGACAAAAGATGTCATGCAAGTTCTTTTCCATAAGCACGTATGACTATATACGGAATACATGCCTACATTATATTGATGAATTGGAGCTAGTTCTGTGTCGCCCTAGGTTATAACTGCTACATGATGAATATTATCCAACACAATTATCATTGTCGATCCAATGCATATGAGCTTTTCACATATTGATCTTTGCCAAGTTACTTTCGTTGCTACTACTGTTACAATCACTACCAATTGCTACTGTTAGTTTTGCCACTATTACCGTTACTATCATACTACTTTGCTACTAAATACTTTGCTGCAGATATTAAGTCTTTCAGGTGTGGTTGAATTGACAACTCAATTGCTAATACTCGTGAATATTCTTTGGCTCCCCTTGTGTTGAATCAATAAATTTGAGTTGAAGACTCTACCCTCGAACACGGTTGCGATCCCCTATACTTGTGGGTTATCACATGTCTCCATGACCTACCATAAGGCGGACCAGTGAATCTATTGCTTGGTCAAACGACAACTGTTGTTGTCGATCAAAAATGGATAGAATATATATATTAACCGCTTGGGCTAATAGATTGAACCATCATCAAAAATCGCACATGAGGGACCACAAAACTAGCACCGCCTACAAGGGCCCAAAATGATGTACGTTGGAAGGGGTGATGTGTTTTCAATATCGAATAACGTACAATTTAGATGTGGCGCCTGCCTCTCGATACAGACAACCACCATGAAAACTAGGTAATTAAGGACGAGATATGCAGAGTATGGTGTCGGTCCAACCCACCAATCCGCGCGTGTGGGAGGGACTCCTAACAACGCATGAGCTCAAACTTTGCTCGAACGACATGTGACGGTGACCGGCCCTAACATGAACTAGGAGGAATCCATTCATGGCCAACCATACCCCTCGTTATAGGTCAAAGGGATGATATATATACACCCGGGGAGCCACAGATATGCGTGTCGTCACAAAAAACCGCACAAGGGAGACGTGGTCGATCAGAAGACCCCCTATACACTGCATGCGGCCCAAAAATATCTATGGGTGGTGTGTCATGTGTTCAAATTCCCCATGCACAACTTCGATGGGGCACAAACTACATTACAAACCGAACACCGTACCTGAGCCCAAGCCAGGTTCAATACGTACGATGTTGATCGGTTCCCCAACTTTGAGGTGGGGGTGTTGTCCAGCGCATGCGCTCAAACTTTATTTGGTCTAACATGGCACACATAGCAATAGGAAACCATCATGGTCAAACCCTTCTCGTATGTTGGGTCAAAGGGATAGGTTGTGTGGGCCCCCCTCGTTATCGGTCAAGGATGATATATATATAGACCTTGGGGAGCCCACAGATATGTGCGGCGTCTATAAACCGCACAAGGGAGACGTGCTCGATCAGAATACCCCCTATACCCAGCATGCGGCCCGAAAAAAATGTATGGGTCTGGTGTGTGATTTGTTCAAATCCCGAATGCACAACTTTGATGGGGCACCAACTACATTAGGAACATTACAAACTGAACATCATACCCCCCAGCCAGGTTAATGACGTACGATGTTGGTTCCGCAACTTCGAGGCGGGTGGGGGTAGGGGGTGTCGTCCAACGCATGTACTGAAACTTGATTTGCTCTAACATAGCACACAGAGGGATAGTTTGTGTGGGCCTACAGATGTCGATCATTCTTTGATTTTTTAGAACAAGAAATAACCAATAAAAAACATATTCTACAAATTACCAAATAAAGGATCCCAAGGTTTATATAATTGTCATGACAGGTCACTACAGATACATTTCGATGATAAATGTCTATAATGACCGTATCATGGCGCTTTAATGAAGCTTGAGATATGCAACTTCCCACTGGGTCACCCATCCTTAGACTACTCCAGCCCCAGCACGCTTAAGTTAGCGGATGGGAAGCCACCCCTTGCTGATAAGAATTGCCTCATTGCCTTTAAGGCGTTTCACGCTGGTTACCCTATGGGACCTACTCCCTACTATCACACATGTTTGTGCTTTTAGAAACTGTGTGCAATATTTACATGGCCGGAGTGTCACCGCCTAGCCTTCTATGAGCACTGACACTGGCAGCAGGAAAACGATGGGAGAAGAGGCAGGAAACCGATGGGATGAGTGGCGGGAAACGATAGCGTGTTTGGATATCTGACAACATTAATATGGAAAACTTAGTAAAGAAGGAAGCGTGAGCTAGCATGATGCATGCGCATAATGCTTACCCACGAGTGACAGACGGTTGACCAGAACTGCTTTAAATATTCAGGGTTCGTTTGGCCTTTTTTATACATTATAATTATGTTTTATAAGCATTAATTTAATGTGCATAATTCAAATTAGTGCACCAAAATGGCTATAAAAATCATACATGTGTCCTTGGATGCATGTTTAGGTCCCATGCAAAGAATGGGAATGAATTACAACCGTCTCGGCGTCTGGCTCGGCCTCGGACATTGAGAATCTCGGTTTTTAAATCCCCGTATATCCAAAACTCACCCGAAAATCGTGAAAATTGGCATGGTGTCACGACATGGCACATATATGTCGTGGGATTTTTTTGTCCATTTTGGGGCAAGTTTTATTACAAGCCTCTTACAAACCGGAGCTTCTCTCAAGAAGCCTCGTGGTTCCGATAGGGAAACGTGTCCCCCTTGTGGGCGAAACGATAATCGCTGCCTCTTTCGCATTGTATTTTTTTCTACAGGCAACATGGAACGACAGGATATCCGTGCTGAAATTTAAAATTATTCAGGGTTTGTTTGGCCTTTTTATACATTAATCGAGTTTCCTAGGCATTTAATGTCCATAATTCAAATATGAACTACAAATACATGCTCCAGTTCACCAAAATGGCTAGAAAAATCATACATGTGTCCTTGGGTGCATGTTTAGGTCTCATGCAGGGAATGGGAATGAATTACAACCATATTGGCGTCCTGGCTCGTCCTCAAACATTTGGAATCTCGGTTTTTAAATCCCCGTATATCCAAAACTCACCAGAAAATCATGAAAGTTGGCATGGTGTCACAATTTGGGCCAAGCTTTATTACAAACCTTTTACAAACCGAAGCCTCTCGCAAGAACCCTCGTGGTTTCGATACGGAAACGTGTCCCCTTGTGGGCGAAACGATAATCGCTCCCTCTTCTCGCCTTGTATTTTCTTCTATACGCAACATGGAACAATGGGAGATTCACGCTGAGCTTTGAAATTAGTCAGGGTTCATTTGACCTTTTTTATACATTAATTGAGTTTTCTATGCATTTAATGTCCATAATTCAAATCCGAACTACAAATACATTTTCCAGTGCACCAAAATGGCTAGAAAAATTGTACATCTGTCCTTGGATGCATGTTTAGGTCCCATGGAAGGAATGGGAATGAATTCAACCATCTCGGCATCCTGGCTCGGCCTCAAACATTGCGAATCTCGGTTTTTAAATCTCCGTAAATCCAAAACTCACCAGAAAATCATGAAACTTGGCATGGTGTCACGACATGGCACATATATGGCATGGTAAAAAAATTCCAATTTGGGCCAAGCTATATTAAAAGCTCTTACAAACCGAAGTTTCTCGCAACCCTCATGGTTCTGGTAGGGAAACATGCCCCTCTTGTGGGCGAAACGATAATCGCTGCCTCTTCTCGCCTTGTATTTTGTTTTCTACAGGCAACATAAAATAACATGAGTGTCGTGCTGAAATTTGAAAGTGTTCAGGGTTTGTTTGGCCATTTTATATATTAATTGAGTTTTCTAGGCATTTAATGTAGTCCACAATTCAAATTTGAACAACAAGCACATGCTCTAGTGAAGCAAAATGGGTGGAAAATCGTACATGTGTCATTGGGTGCATGTTTAGGTCTCATCGAAGGAATGGAAATGAATTACAGATGTCTCGTCGTCTTGAAACGTTGAGAATCTCGGTTTTTAAATCCCAGTAAATCAATAACTCACCCAAAAAACATGAAACTTGGCATGGTTTCATGACATGGCACATATATGTCATGATAAAAAAATCATCCAGTTTGAGACAAGGCGCACACATTAATATCCAACAAAGTCCTTTTGAAACAAATAGCTGACACGTTAATATCGCAAACGGTTGTATTATATGAACCATGTGTGTACCCGTAACCATTTATGTGCGGCCACGCGTCCCTCTTTTCTTATGGGATAGTACTACCTCGGTCCTCGTTCATTGGTCATCTTTGTATTTTGTGCCAAAATTTAACCATACTCGGTGCCGTGCGTGCAGCTGTTTGATTAGACGGGACGAGCGCGAGAAGTCCACCGTGCAGGCTCGACGGGACGCGTGCGAGCAGTCCACCGCACAGGCTCGATGGGACGCGTGCGACTTGTCCACCTCGCAGGCTCGACGGGACACGTGCAAGCAGCCAAGGCCGCGCATCCTCACCGGGAAGCGAGCTCTTTGATCTCCATCCAATAGCCGCCCGCCTCACTCACAACTTCTCCATTAATGGTGGCTGAGCCGCTGTTTAACATGCAGTTAATTAAAGCACCTGGACGGAGGGTGTTTGCTTGTGATACCATGCCCCAGCTCAACGTTAGCATTTTCTTTGTTCGTGTTTTCAACTCATATTCCGGATAATTTAAAATGCCACATAGGGCAACGGATAATACGACGAAAAATAAAATGGCACAGATAATACGACGACAAATTTACAATTGCGTGGATAATAATTGTCTTACATATTCTAGATAATTTAAAATGCCACATGTGGCAAAGCCCGGAAGATACGGAGCAAGAGAAGAAGGAAATCGCAGACAACGATCTGGGTCACTATTGTCTCTACTCCTCGATGGATCGCCGGGCGACGAGATCCTCCAGCTCCTTCTTCAATTCCTCATGACTTTGGTTGACAGCAGCCACGGATTCCTCCACCTCCTGCTCGCGCTCGATCCGGAGCTTCCTCAAGTCACCCATCAGTTCCTCGACGATCACTTTCAGCGTCATCCCCGAGGCACTGCTCTGCTCATGCAGCTTCTTCTAGCTGGCAGCCTCCTCCTCCATCTCGGCGAGTGCCTTGAGGAGCTTTGCATTGTCACCCATGAGTTGCTCGACGAGGCCGGTCTGTTGGGAAACGTAGCATTCAATTTCAAAAATTTCCTACGCTCATGCAAGATCTATCCATGGAGATGCATAGCAACGAGAGGGGGAGAGTATGTCTACGTACCCTCGTAGACCGAAAGCGGAAGCATTTGACAACGCGTTGATGTAGTCGTACACCTTCACAATCCGTCCCGATCAAGTACCGAAGATACGGCACCTCCGCGTTCAGCACATATTCAGCTCGATGACGTCCTCGCCTTCTTGATCCAGCAAGAGGGGCGAAGTAGTAGATGAGTTCCGGCAGCACGACGGTGTGGTGACGGTGTTGGTGAAGAACAATCTCCGCAGGGCTTCGCCAAGCACAACGGAAACTATGACGGAGGATAAACTAGAGGGACGGGGTTGCCGGCACACGGCTTGGTGTTTCTTGATGTCTCCTAGGTGCTAGCCCTGCCCCTCTATTTATATGTTGAGCCTTGGGGTCGAAACTTGGAGTAAAAGCCTCCTCAAAGTCGGTTTTGCCCGCAAGGAAGAGTCCTTCTCGGACTTCCACGACCAGACGCCATAGTCCTTGGCGTCTGGCCCAGACGCCATGGGCCTCGGCGTTTGGCCCAGGGCCAGATGCCAGGGTCTCCGGTGTTTGGCCCCCTGGCCTCCGCAAAACTCCTTTTGCACCGACCTAAAGCCCCGTGGGCTTTACCCCTTGGCCGAACCATATCATCCTATATATCAATCTTTACCTCCGGACCATTCCGGAGCTCCTCGTCATGTACGTGATCTCATCCGGGACTCCGAATAACATTCGGTCACCAACATACATAACTCATATAGTACTATATCATCAACGAACGTTAAGCGTGCGGACCCTACGGGTTCGAGAACTATGTAGACATGACCGAGACACCTCTCTGGTCAATAACCAATAGCGGAACCTGGATGCCCATATTGGCTCCCACATATTATACGAAGATCTTTATTGGTCGACCCTTATGACAACATACATAATTCCCTTTGTCTATCGGTATGTTACTTGCCCGAGATTCGATCGTCGGTATCTTCATACCTAGTTCAATCTCGTTACCGGCAACTCTCTTTACTCGTTCCGTAATACATCATCTCGTGACTAACTCCTTAGTCGTTTGCTTGCAAGCTTATGATGTGTATTACCGAGAGGGCCCAGAGATACCTCTCCGATACTCGGAGTGACAAATCCTAATCTCGATCTATACCAACCCAACAAACACCTTCGGAGATACCTGTAGAGCATCTTTATAATCACCCAGTTACGTTGTGACGTTTGATAGCACACAAGGTATTCCTTCGGTATCCGGGAGTTGCATAATCTCATAGTCGAAGGAATATGTATTTGACATGAAGAAAGCAAAAGCAACAAAACTGAACGATCATTATGCTAAGCTAACAGATGGGTCTTGTCCATAACATCATTCTCCTAATGATTTGATCCCGTTATCAAATGACAACTCATGTCCATGGTTAGGAAACCTTAACTATCTTTGATCAACGAGCTAGTCACGTAGAGGCTCACTAGGGACACGGTATTTGTTTATGTATTCACACATGTATTTAGGTTTCCGATCAATACAATTCTAGCATGAATAATAAACATTTATCATGAATAAGGAAATATAAAATAACAACTTTATTATTGCCTCTAGGGCATATTTCCTTCACGGTCGCCTTCTCAACCGAGGCATCGCTAATCTCGAGCAGCTTCATCAAGCTGTTGACCAGCTCCTGCTGCTTAATTAGGCCAGCGAGAATGTCGTTGTCGCTGGCCAATGACTTCTACACCGCCAGCTCATCGTGATCGCCGACGCGGTGAGTGTGCTTGTGAGATCCCTCGCATGCTGGTGAGAGCTCGTTCAAGGGCTCCGCGGCGCGCCAGGACATCTCTGCTGCCGCGTAGCGGCGGGACCTCTCTAGTGCTTCTGCGGCCTTGGTCTTTGCTCTCTGGTTATATGTCGACCCGAAACTCCTCCTACCGGTCATGGCGGAATGACTTGACAGGAAAGACCTGTTTTGTGGGTGATGTGGAGAGGAACTGTGAAGTAATTTTTGAGTGGGTAGTTTTTATAGCCCAGTGCTAAGTGTGGACACATTTAGGTTTGATCGGTGTGAACAAATTTGCAATTACTTATTGCGTGGTAATCTGGAATATGACGAGAAACAAGGTCAAAATTTATTGATGGTTCTGGGCTCGAAGCCCAAACCACACCTTCATATGGCTGCCCATTTCTATTGTTCTGGCTCATCACAAACAGTTCCTATGGATCAACCATATGCCACGCATCGGAAGCCCGAAATAGTTCCCGGATGGCGTACGTGGGCCCGCGTTCTCGGATGTACGTGTACGTGTCTACCCACTATCACACACGGTCCAGATATCACCATCGTGTCCGATGGATGCACCGTCCCGCCCCCCACGGGGTGCCAGAAAGTTGACCAGAATTGCAATATGCAAGTGTGGTTGCTCGCCCTTGAGGCGGGCCGCGGCATGCTCTGCTCGTTGTTGAGGTGGCCGCGGCGTGCTCTGCTCGTGTCTGTCCGTGGGTTTTGCTCGCCATTGAGGCGGCCGTGACGCGCTCCACTCTGGCATCCCTGCGCGCGCTCTGCTCGCCGTTGAGGCAAATTTACAATGGTAACGGTTAATAATTATCTTACATATTCAGGATAATTTAAAATGCCACATGCGGCAATGCCCAAAACACTCATGACCTACATATGCTTAGTTAATTAAAATGTCGATATGCGTCATTTGCATACAATTATAATAAAATATAGTCTAAAAGGCTGAGCTGGCGGCCTTTCGACTACGGTCTTCTCGGACTCCATGATCAGCATAGCACCCTTGCGGCCATTCATTCCAAGTGTCCCGACCCACGACCACGGTACCCGTCTCCGCCTATGGAGTTGCTGGCGCTGGGAGGCTCTTGGGGTTGTTGGGCCTCTTCTAGTAGAGCTTGACAGTGTGCAATCGTGCACATGACATGCCCGCGGAACCGCTCCATTTCCATGTCTCTGCCCTGGTAGCAAATTCCATCCATCACCTGCATCCTCAAGATACCACGTTGGTGATGTTCTACTTCGTCGGTGACGTCAACTCCGCCAAGGGTGCGCTCGAGCCTGGCCCCCACATCATCGGGATCGAGGTTGACACGGCCGCCGTCGGCAATGATGAAGCCACAGACTGGCTGTCTCATAACTGAATTGCAGAGGTCCTGTGCCCATTCCTGGCGGGGCATCAGGCCATAGATGAGCACCAGTGACGGCGGCTCTTCGAGTGGGTCATCGATCATGCCGCCTAGCAGCTCTGGATATTTTGCACGATGGATGGCAAACTGCTCATCACACTTCCTATGCAGTATGTCCATTGTGTGCCCAAGGACTGTCACGACAATATCGCTGCCGATGGGCCATGGTGCCTACACCGGCTGATGAAGCTCTTGCTCCCCGACCTGCTCCGGCTCGTTCTCCTCGCCGAAGATGTAATGCGGGTAGGGGTCAACGTCGAAGCTTTGGTCGTTGCCTGGCATGCTTGGAATAACTAATAGTAGATGGGTGAGGACTAGATCTGCGCACAATGTCGTGATGGTGCGTTGCCGCCTAGGTCATATGCAGCAAGCCATTAGCTGTTGGTAGGAAACCGATGAGGGAAGAGGCTGGGATTTTACAATTCACCCATGTGGAACGCGGGAAGCCTTCGCTGGAGCACGGAAGCCTTCCCTGGAGCGCGGGAAGACTAAGTGGAGCACACAAACCGACAACCCTATGCGGTGTCACGTGTTATCTATCACACACGTGTTAACATAAGGAAATGCATGTGTAACTTACTAATCATCACACAAGAGTACTCGCAGACGCATCGTGTGCGATACTCCTAGCCACCGCAAGCAACTAGTTTGTATTTTTCAAAGTTTTTTGTACACACAGAATCGCACACGAATTAACTATAGTAACCGTCTGTGTTATATTTTCTCATCGCAAACAGTTCATCCGAGTGGGCTATTTGCCGCGTATCACACACATCTTGTTTACATGAATAGTTTGTGTTCTTTTGGCTCATCACAAATAGTTCATCTATGTGAACTGTATGCCGCATATCACACACATCCTGTTAAGCTGAACCATTTCTGTTGTATTCCCTAATCGAAAATAGTTCGTCCGAGTGAACCGTATGCCGTATATCACACACACCTTGATCTGGCTAACCGTTTCTGTTGCATTCCCTAATAGCAAACAGTTCATCCGAGCGAACTGTATGTCGTATATCCCACTCACCTTTATATAGCCGCCCGTTTCTGTTGTTCTGCCACATCGCAAACAGTTCTTATGGATTAGCCATTTGTCACGCATCGCACACGCAACTGTAATTTGAATCGTGTTTGATGTATCCGCCATCGCAAATGTTTTAGATCTTTTTTGATATTTTTTTACATCATCGTTTGCGATTAATGCATCGCACATAGTTTCGTCAAAGGGTCTCTGATTGTAGTGTCGCGTTAGCAGCATCCTGCAGTAGTGAAATACTGAGCGATACAGTGAGTTAGAGACCGTATAATCACCACAAAATGTATACCATCACCGTAATGAGCATATTCTGAAGTTCGGTGATTGTATTGTGCTTTCGCTTGAAATACAATGACTGTCACACGTGAATGTGTCCAGGGCGTACTTTTAGAGGGCCGAGAGATAGTTTGTGTGCGTACGTGAAAGTGGTGTATAGTGAGGGGCGTGCGGTGGATATATATATATATGACATTCGTTTTTCTTTACCGTGACTACTTCTATAGGAGAAAAATATAAACATTCACAATACAGAACAAATATCATTGGATGCACCATGCAATTAACTTTCATGTATAACTTTGTAGTATTGTATATGTTTATTTTCTTAAATAATTTTATTGTCACACTCTTTGTAGTTTTGATTCAAAACAAATCTTGTATGCATAGTAAAAGTGAACGTATGCCTTTTGCTAGATCATTGGGAGCACATGATAATAAGATGTAACATACGTGAATGTGTGGTTGACGTATTTTGGACTTTTGGAGGGCCTGGACATGGTATGTGTACGTATTTGAGAAAGCCATGCATAGAGGGGTGTGTGCGATGAGAGAAATAGAAAGCACGAGAGATGTGAGAGAGAGAGAGAGGAGGAAGAGAAAGAGATGAATAGGATGTCTCAACGAGATATGGTGAGTGTGTGTATGTAGAGCAAAAGGGGAGAGTGGCATGAGCAGAAATTGTGTGTGTGTTGTTATGTGTGGGTGCGAGAAGATAGTGAGATCTAGTGTGGTAGAGGGTGTGTGAGGTGTGGTGGGCGTATCATTTCTAGGTGTGGTGGGTCGAGGTGAGGACTCCTAGGTCATTGCCGTCCTTCACCACATAGGTCAGCCCAAGACGCATTATACGAACACCCATGGAGGACTCGACGTACAAGACAAAGATACCAGAGTCATGGAGGACTCTATCTCCAATGACGAGAAGCCGACTATGATTTGTAACCCTAGGCCCCGGCTATGTTATATAATCCCGGGGGCTAGTTCGTTGATAGTATATATACACACAATCCCTTGGTATTCATGTGTACTTTGTACACACCCCAATCACAAATATACACTACCAGGAGTAGGGTATTTCCTCGACTGCAAGGGCCTGTACTTGGATAAATCTTTGCCTCTTATTACCAACCAGCCTAACTGTCAGGGATATCCTACCGAATGATCTGATGGAATCATATCCGACAACCAGTAAGAGAGGGCGAGACAATGCGTGCGAGAGAGGCCTAGAGAGAGTGTGCATGCGGGAGACACATAGGCACATATATGTATAGAGAGAGGGCTAGTAGAGACCGTGTGTGCCTATGCATGTGAGAGAAATAGTGTTTCCAACTGATATTAGTGAAAAGAGTCGTAGATAGTAGTAAGAGAGAGAGGAAGATATATAGAGCGTGAGTGCGTGAGATACCCCAGGAAAGAGTGTGAGCATGTTTGATAGAGAAAGTCCAACGTATATAAAGTGTGTGTGCTTATACGTCAGATAGAAGGATAGCGCATGTGTGAGGAGGGCCGAGGCATAGTGCATCTAGGCGTAAAAGACTGTTCTACACATTAAATTAAAATATAAATTGTATTAAAAAAATTGGATGGTATCATGAAATTTGCAATTCGCGTATGAACGAACATTGGTCTATCAAACACCCATACTCTAACGAATTCGAGCATGTGTATGGTATTATTTCACATTATTGATCCATAGAGTGAGAGAGTGGTTTGAAATCCAGACAATGCATGGCTTTTGCAATTCATATATAGACGCGAGTACACTCTGTGTTGTCAGTGTCAAGCAAATTATATGTACCAAAAATACATGGTATGCATTCGAAATTGCTAGCTACGAACAAGAATACATTTTGATTTCAACATAAAAGTGGTTTCAAAGATTCGAATTCATAGAAAGTGCATTCAACTATTTGAAGCCGAGATAATGGTGTTTGGAAATCACATATAAAAGGGGGGCTCAATCTTTGTTGTGCTTTTGAACATGCTATATATTCATACACATTTCTAACTTGTTTTTTTGCAACCAAGAAGATTATCTAGAACCATGCATGAATTGAGCTAAGCTGCAAAAAAATCAATATATACTCATGTACAAAGTAGATTCAAATTTACCCCCTCCATTCCAAAATAATCGTAGTCTTAGGATTATCAAGAGTCAAGAATTTTAAAGTTAGACAAATCCTAAAAGTTCAATTGAAGATAACTGTAAATGTGAATGCTTCTGCTCCCAAATATTGAACGAAGCGCCAAATAAGCCTCTCGTCACCCGAACCGCACGAGACCAATGTTTGGTGGAAGGAAATTACTATCCTAACTCTGACTCGTGTAGCCTATCGGCCTGATGTCCAAAGGTCTAAACCGGGGTAGGTTTGTAACTTCACCAAGACGCTAGTCAACCACCTCCGAAAAACATTCATACACCATGGGCACCTAAACTCCCATGCGCTCGGCTGAAATCACTCCCGCCCACTATTTGGGACATCTGGGATTGCGATCCTACCTGTGACCCGCAACATGTCTGAAATTTTAGATGGGGGCAAAGTTTGTAACTTTCCCCAAATTTCAAATAAGCGTGTCCCAAACTATAACATGGTTCCCCCTTAGGTCCCCCTCCCTCCGTTTCCCCATTCATACTCCAAGGGGGCCAAAACACCCTTTCCACCAGCCGTGAAACCCCATCCACCCCATCGCACCTGATCCACCGCCGCCCTCCTCCATCACACCGGAGCCGATACCCCAACATCGTCGTCCACCGCAACCGCAATGCCCTCAAGGACTTAGCAGCTGAAGCCGAGGCAGAACTGCCTCCACGAAGCCGACCTGCGCCATACCTGAGCCACTTCGACCACGCCATCCTGTGCCTCACCGCTGCCGCTCCACTGTTTCAACCGTCCACCACACCGGAGCTATTCCCGCTACACCATCGTTCATAGCCTCTGGTCTACTTCCTTGCCACTGACAGACGACCACCGCACCACACTCAACAACTTGGCTATGGGTTCGTCCAAGGCTCCACCGTCCTCCACAACAACTTGTTTCTAGTGAACGACAAGAAGATTGTCATAAAAACAGAAGGAGGACATAGCACTGCTAGTCGAAAGTGGTACTCCTCTTCCCTTATTCGTCCAAATCTTGCATCTCTGCTCACACGGTATTCATCCCATGAAAGAAACTAGTTTACCGCTTCTTACTGCACCTTCTTCCTGATACTAAATGTTAGAAGTAACTCACCATGCACAAGGTTTCCACGCATTTACTATTTCATCTTAGCTAGAGGTTTGTCGCCCGCCTGGATTTCAATTCAGGGTCAGTTGATTCCCAATTAAAGGAAGCGGCACCTGTGGAGGCACGAAGAGCACCTAGTCTGCCTGTTCGTCGAGGAAGCACCGCATCGGTGTCTATCTTAGGGGTGTGGGGTGCAGGAGCTGCAGGCGCCCGATCTGGAGGTCAACGGGGCACAAAGGAATGGCCAAGGCCGGTGCCAAGAACGATTGTGGGGTGAGGTCGAGGGGAGGGCGGAGGCAGGGGACTAGGCCGATGGTTGATGTGGTCACCTATTATAGGTAGGGTCATGGACCCATCATCTGGAACCCACATGGGGCCCATCACCATCATAGGTAGGTCTCTGGACCGTGTCAGTATTCGGATGATACATCAGGAGGATCACTCAGACGGCTCTGCAGCACTCGGACAACCACACATCACTCGGCGGACGAACTACCACTCTGACGTACAGGACAGGAAGGCGTCGTGGGAGCTGCAATGGTCGAGGAATCCTAAGTCATCCACTAAATAGAGTTATAGCTACCGTTACTTGTAACTGCTATAGTATAGGCTCATTACACTAGTAACTGCCTCATTCAATGGCATTAATTGCCCCGGCGGCATGGGAGACATGGGGCTGCAGCGCACTCTATATAAGCCGCACCCCTCTCCATAGCCGGGCATGTTCAACTCTCTGTAACCATATCCATCAACTCAAAGCAAGCCTCAGGGCATGAGACGTAGGGCTTTTACCTCCACCGAGTGAGGGGCCTGAACTCGTTAAACACCGAGTGTTACACCTGCACCATAGCTAGTCTCTACCCCTTATTCGTACCCCTAGTACTCATTATCAGGATCATAACCGCGATAGTTGGCGCCCACCGTGGGGCTAGGCGTCTACCAAATTTTCACGGTGTAGGTGGATTTCATCATCATCATCATCATGTTAGTCGGCGGCGAAATCCGCTTCGGGACGGTCTCCTTCATCGCCGACGACTCAGCGTGGCTACGCGAGGCCCCGCTTGACGTGGAAGCATTGCCCATCCGTAGTGCGACGCACTTCCGAGCCTCTTCCTATGGAGTCCTCCTCCGACAGCCCTCGACTCCATACCGAGTGGTTGCCCATCCCACCGTTGTGCGCCTTCGCAAGCGTTCCGGGCGTTCGCGATTGCAACGCTGGATCAAGCGCACTGTCGCCACTCAGGCAGCAGCGGAACAAGTGGCGGCTATCGAGTTCGATGAGCTTACCCTCGACCTCTCGAACGGATCACTCGACGATTCCTCAGAGGAGTCCAAATCCGAGAGCATCGAGTCGACTGCCGAGATTCTTATGGCGGATAACTCCGAGCACCGCATGCCCCGGGTTACACGGAGCCCAAAGACGACCACGTGGGTGCATCCCACGTCAACACCAATGGCGGCTTACCGGACACGAGTCATATGTGCCTCAGGCTCTCACTCGGGAGCAGCGAGACGAGCTCCATTGCTGGAACGACCAGCTCCAGAACACTCCCATCACTAGAACGACTCCCGAGGCACTAGCCATGGAGTCGACTCGCCTGGCTACTTTGGCCGAGCACGATCGCCTCGAACGGCTTCAGAGGGAGCTGGACGAATGTGAGCGCCGTCAACCCAGCTCTAGTCGGCACAAGCGCCGGCTCTACTCGAGTGATCAACCTCGTAAGTATCAAGTCCTTAGTACTCCGTTGCAAAATCTAGCGGCCGCCACTCGGATCGCGGATTCCATTTAGCCCTATGGCTCTTCGGCCGGAGAAGGGATCCGTCAGATCTAGGCGCTCCTCAAGACAGCGCTATCACAGAATGCGGTGGTGTCCTAGTCCAGAGACCGGATCCATAGCGCATCCGTGCGTGCGGAGACCGTCCAGTCGGCTCATAGCCCACTTGGCTCGGGCAGGCGCCGAGCCACTTCTTCATCCAGAGATTGTCACGAAGATCGGAGACGCGATCGAGTCGTGTCGCCCTGGCGTAACGACAATTATGATCATGCACTAATGCCTCCACCCTGGGATGTCGCATACGGGCGCCAGCCATACGACGATAGACGGGCGCAATGCGGCGACCGCAGGCCGAGTCCTACTCATCCTCCGAGGGACACTTGAAACCCGCTGTGCAACGCGAGATCCGTTCTTGCTCAGAACCTAGTCGACAGAGGCCGAGCCTTGCGAGAGGGTCAAGATCACGATGTACCGAGTGGTTCCGTACCATCAGGTCCCGAGTGCTTCAGCCGTTACATACGAGCAGCTGAGATTCCCAACAACTTCAGGTTGGCCACGGGGATCAGCAAGTTCACCGGCAAATCCAAGCCCGAAATTTGGCTAGAAGATTACCGAGTGGCAGTCCAGATCGGCGGCGGCAATGATAATGTGGCCATGAAGCACTTGCCGCTGATACTAGAAGGCTCCACTCGGGCTTGGCTAACCTAGCTCCCGCCGGGTAGCATTTTTTCCTGGGATGACCTGGCGAAGGTGTTCGTCAAGACCTTTGAAGGCACGTACAAGAGAGCGGGAGGTTTGACCGCTTGCAGCACTGTATGCAGAACCAGAATGAGACTCTTCGAGAGTATATCCAGCGGTGGACCACTCTGCACAATACGATGGAGAACGTCACCGAGCACCAGACAATCTATGCCTTCAAGGCCGGAGTTAGGTACCGGGAACTGAACATGAAGTTCGGCCGAACTGAAACCCCGACTCTCAGACGAGCGATGGAGATAGCCAACCGGTATGCTAATGGTGAAGAGGAAGTCTGACTGAGGAGCGGTAAGAGCCGAGCAGGCGACGCGCATTAGTTGGAGAACAAGGGCAAGAAGCACAAGCAGAAATCAGATGCCGGAGGGAATGCCGAGGCCGCAGCTCTGGCTAGCCAAGGCAAAAAGAACTCCCAAAAGAAGAAGAAGGATTGGAAAGGAAAAAAGCAAGTCACCATGAAGAGTGACATCCTCGACCAACCTTGCCAGATCCACACAAAGAAAGATGAGGAGGGAAACTTGATCTTGCCCAAACACACCACTCGGGAGTGTCGACTCCTGAAGCAAGAGATGCAGCAGGATTCTTCTGGAGAAAAAGATGATGACGACAACGACGGAGGCAGAGGTACTTCCGGGTCCCCCAACGTTGAAAACGTCCTCATGATTTTTGCTGACATCGAAAGCAAGAGTCACCTCAAGGTAATCAACCGAGAGGTCAACATGGCAGTTCCGACTGTCACCAAATATCTCGACTGGGCCAAGATACCGGTAACCTTTGATCAGTTAGACCATCCGGCTCACATACCGAGCACCGGGCGGAAGGCCTTTTGTGGTAGATCCAGTCGTGGGAGGAGTCCAATTGCGCAAAGTCCTAATGGACGGGGGCAGCGAGCTTAACATCATTTACGCCGACACCTTAGAGGCGATGGGCATCTCGATGACCCGGCTCAGCAAGAGCAACATGCAGTTCCACGGGGTAATCCCTGGGAAGAAGGCCAAATCACTTGGCCAGATCACCCTCGACATCGTATTCGGCGAGGAGAAGAATTTCCGAAAGGAACGGCTGACTTTCGAAGTGGTGGACTTCAGAAGCGCTTACCACGCCATCCTGGGTAGGCCTGCCTACGCACGTTTCATGGCCCGTCCATGTTACGTGTATCTTAAACTCAGGATGCCAGGGCCGAAAGGTGTGATCACCATCATAGGCAATCGGAAGTTGGCTGAAGAGTGCCTCCAGAAGGGCTCCCAGATCACTAATGAACAGATTGCGATGGCCCAGCTGGACGAATACAAGAAGCCGCTAGATCCAAGCGAGCTATTGAAGTCCAAGAAGCCGACTGTGGATTCTGCTTTCCAGTCGGCAGGAGAGACGAAGCCGGCTCACATCCACCCTGAGGACCCGAATGCTGCCCCAACCAACATCTCCACCACACCGGACAACAAATAGGAAGCCGTGCTCGTCTAGTTCCTCTGTGAGAACTGGGACATCTTCACATGAAAACCTTCTGACATGTCGGGTGTTCCCAGGGAACTGGCCGAGCACAGACTCCGTGTCGATTCAGCAATGAAGCCTGTCAAGGAGTACATTCGGTGATCTTCAACCAAGAAGCACAAGGCGATCGGTGAGGAGATAGCAAGCCGTATTCATCCGAGAGGTGTACCACTCCGAGTGGCTCGCCAACGTCGTCATGGTGCTGAAGAAAGATAAGACTCTTCGAATGTGTGTAGATTTTAGGCACATCAATCGGGCCTTCCTGAAAGATCATTTTCCTCTCCCTCGCATAGATCAGATAGTAGATTCTACTGCTGGATGTGAGCGGTTGTCATTTGTGGATGCGTACTCCGGGTACCATCAAATCCGACTGTACGGCCCTGATGAAATAAAAACATCGTTCATCACCCCATTCGGGTGCTTCTTCTATATCACGATGCCATTTGGGTTAAAAAATGCTGGGGCCACATTCCAGCGTATGATCCATAAGTGCTTATGGAAGTAGATCAGTCAGAACGTAGAAGCTTATATGGATGACATTGTGATTAAGTCCAGGAAAGGTTCCGACCTCCTGACTAACCTCGCTGAGACTTTCGCGAATTTGCGAGCTTTCGGCATCAAGCTCAACCCGACCAAGTGTACATTCGGTGTACCAGCAGGCAAGTTACTCAGTTTCCTCGTTTCTGAATGAGGGATCGATGCCAATCCTGAGAAGATAGGAGCAATCGTCCGAATGAAACAACCAGAACGTCTACCCGACGTGCAACGCCTCACAGGCTGCCGAGCGGCCCTGAGTAGGTTCATTTCACAACTCGATGAAAAAGCCATGATGCTTTACCGATTGATGAAGAAGTCTGACAGGTTCGAGTGGACTCCTGAAGCGCAGGCTGCATTCCAGGAACTTAAAGCCTTGCTTTCCACCCAACCGGTGCTAGCTGCTCCGAGCAGCAAGGAACCCTTGCTCTTAGACATCGTGGCCACGAGCCAAGTGGTTAGCACGGTCCTCACCGTGGAACGGGAAGAACAAGGCAAAGCCTTCAAGCTCCAGCGACCGGTCTACTACATCTCTAAAGTCCTCACGCCTTCCAAGCAAAGGTATCCACATTATCAGAAGCTAGTATACGGAATTTATCTAACTGCAAAGAAGGTGGCCCATTATTTTCAAGAACACTCAATCACGGTGATAAGTGACGCCCCTCCATCTGAGATCATGAACAATAGAGATGCCACTGGCCAAGTGGCCAAGTGGGCCATTGAGCTCCTCCCGCTGGACATCAGGTTTGAAGCCAAGAAGGCCATCAAGTTACAGGCCCTGGCAGATTTCCTGGCCGAATAGATTGAACAAGAGCAGCCTATCTCGAGTGTTCCCGAACACTGGATGATGTTCTTTGACGGGTCCAAGATGCTCTATGGCTCCGGCGCCGGAGTGGTATTGGTGTCTCCTAAAGGCGATTGTCTCAGCTACGTACTTCAGATCCACTTCGACTCCTCCAACAATGAAGCTGAGTACAAAGCTCTCTTGTATGGACTGCGGATGGCAATTTCTCTGGGAATTCGCCGATTGATGGTCTATGGCGATTCAGATCTAGTGGTGAATCAAGTCATGAAAGAATAGGATATCCGAAGCCCAGCGATGATCGGCTATTGCAATGTCATCAGAAAATTAGAGAAACACTTTGAAGGGCTAGAGCTTCATCACGTGCCACGCCTCAAGAATCAAGCGGCTGACGACCTGGCCAAGATGGGCTCCACTCGGAAGCCAGTACCCAGGAATATGTTCCTAGAACACTTGCACTAGCCCATGATCAAGGAAGATCCTTTTGTGGAAGAGCCCCCGCAGCCAGTCGGACCTTCCAATCCGACCGAAGTAGACATCCCCGCTGTAATTGATCTGGTCCAAGAGATACTGGTTATCACTCCCGAGTGGACCGAGCTGTATCTGGTATACTTGCTCCGGAAAGAGCTCCCATAGGACGAGCCAGATCGTTCGCCGGTCCAAAGCTTTCATCATCATGGGAGATCAACTGTACAAGAAAAGTACGACTGGAGTCACTTAGCGATGTATATCCCCAAAGGAAGGACAACAAATACTACAAGAGATTCACTCGGGAACATGAGAGCATCATGTATCCTCCTAGACCTTGGTCGCCAAAGCATTCAGAGCCGAATTCTATTGGCCCCGAGCTAATGAGGCCGCCCGAGACATAGTGGACCAGTGTGTCGGATGCCAGTTCTATGCAAACCAGTCACACAAGCCAGCGTCCGCCCTGAAGACTATCCCTATCACTTGGCCATTTGCCATCTGGGGACTCGACATGGTCGGCCCTCTCCGGACTGGGGCGAGTGGCTTCACACACCTATTGGTAGCAGTAGACAAGTTCACCAAGTGGATCGAGGCCAAACCCATAAAGAAACTGGATTCAACCACCGTGATTCAGTTCATCAAGGAGATCATCTTCAGGTTCGGAGTCCCACACAATATAATCACCGACAACGGGTCTAACTTTGACTCAGATGAGTTCCGTGAGTTCTGTTACACCCAGGGCACTCGGGTCGATTACGCCTCTGTGGCGCACCCGCAGTCGAATGGACAAGCTGAGAGAGCAAATGGGCTCATACTTCAAGGATTGAAACCTCACCTCATGCATGATCTGACTCACGCAGCAGGTGCCTGGGTGACCGAACTACCGTCAGTCCTCTGGGGCCTGCGAATGACCCCGAATCGATCCACGAACCCCACCCCATTCTTCATTGTGTACGGGTCAGAAGCGGTCTTGCCGAGTGAACTGCTCCACAACTCTCCCCGAGTGGATCTTTACTCGAAAGTTGAAGCCGAGGAAGCAAGGCAGGATGGCTTAGACCTTTTGGAGGAAGAACATGAGCTAGCGCTTATAAGATCAACATTGTACCAACAAGACTTACGTCGCTACCACGATAGACACGTCAGAGGATGTGACTTCCAAGAAGGAGACCTGGTCCTCCGAGTGGATCAACATAAACCTCACAAGCTAGCACCCCCCTGGGAGGGACCATTCGCCATCTCCAAGGTCTTGCACAATGGAGCATACAGACTGTATAACTTCACCAAAGGAATAGAAGAGCCCAGAGCTTGGAATGCAGATTTGCTCCGCAAGTTTTATACTTAGAATAAAATTTCTCCCTTGTAATAGTTAGTCCGAATGAACTTAGATGAATAAAAGTCTCGCTTTTTCCATGTATCGTCTAGTTCGACCTACAGTCGCGTCTCACTCAGGTGATTAATCACATTTGAAAACTAACACACCTCCAGTGGGTGAAGAGGTGAGAAAGCTTAGCTGTGAACCAGCTTTCGCCTAAGTTAAAAAACAATCCGAGCGAGGATCCGCTCCACGCTCGGAGGCTTAGCTGCGAACCAGCTTTCGCCTAAGTTTAAAAAACAATCCGAGTGAGGATCCGCACTTGGAGGCTTAGCTGTGAACCAGCTTTCGCCTAAGTTAAAAAACAATCCGAGTGAGGATCCACTCCGCACTCGGAGGTTTAGCTGCGAACCAGCTTTCGCCTAAGTTAAAAAATAATCCAAGTGAGGATCCGCTCCACACTCGGGGGCTTAGCCGTGAACCAGCTTTCGCCTAAGTTAAAAAACAATCCGAGTGAGGATCCGCTCCACACTCGGGGGCTTAGCTATGAATCAGCTTTTGCCTAAGTACAAAAACAATCCGAGTGAGGACCTGCTCCACACTCGGGGGCTTAGCTGCGAACCAGCTTTCACCTAAGTTCAAAAACAATCCGAGTGGGGATCTGGTCCACACTCGGGGGCTTGGATGCGAGCCAGCTTTCGCCTAAAAGTCAAACAAAACACCAGAAGCAAATAGAAGTGCAAAAGGTTTCAAATTAAAGATTCGGTCCATTCGAATGTCTCCGAGATAAAACAAGCCCAAGGCTCGGCGAAGTATTTCATTACATCAACTACCCGGCATTCCGGGGCAAATTCAATCGAATGTTTTTAAGCCTCAGGCGGAGGGCTAGCTGGGTCGACGAAGGTCTCCAGATCAATCCCATCGGTGATACGAGTGGCAGCTTCAGCGAAGGTCTCCATGAAATCCTCAAACATGAGGTTCTTCTTGTTCACCACTCGGAGGTTCTTCAGCTTCTCCTCATCCATGTTCTTGTAATGAACGTGGACGAGTGACGG
Source organism: Thinopyrum elongatum (assembly GCA_011799875.1). Taxonomy (NCBI): domain Eukaryota; kingdom Viridiplantae; phylum Streptophyta; class Magnoliopsida; order Poales; family Poaceae; genus Thinopyrum; species Thinopyrum elongatum. Next base: position 488,486,388 of record CM022303.1, on the reverse strand, counting down.
CGCCACATCAGCTCCACTCCGGGCAGTAGACTTCTTCCAAGCTTTCACCCGAGCGGGACTTCATTCAGCCTCTTCATCACTGACTCCAGGTCCATCTGAGTCTCTTCACCTGGTTGCAATTCCTTGTCAATCCGACCCAATGCACCTCAGGTGCGAGTGATATAGCCCAACGCATTCTCCAGATGATCCTCCAACCGAAGGATGGCAAGTGCCGCTTTGTCGGCGACGAGTGACCGGGCAGGGTTCAAATCCCTCTCTATTCTCTGCAATTCCAGCTCCTTGTTGTAGCAATGCTCTGGTTGGAATAAGACAGTGCATGAGCGAATGACTGAGAAAGATTTGCTCGCATACGGGATTCACTCGGCTAAGGAAGAACTTACCAGAGAGCTTCTCGCTAAACTCCTCAGAAACCTCCTCCATATGTGCCTCCAAGGCATCCTTCTTTTCAGTCAACTTGGTGACCTTCTCCTCCAGCTTGACCTTCTCCTGAGTGAAGACATCGGCAGCAGCCTTGAGGTTCTTGATCTCCTCCTCCAACCTGCCGACTGAAGCTAGCTTCTCGTCGGCAAGTTTGGCCTTGGTCCTTGCTTTGTTCTGGGCCAGTGCCAGATCTTTATCCTTGTTCTCCAGCGCCTGCTTCATAGTTTCTAAAGAATAGAAGTCCTGAGCCTCATTACCAGTTGGGTGTTCTTGCTACGAACATCTGTCGGAGCGAAATGATTTGGATCAAAGTTGAAAAAACAGTATGTTGCCATCAGTCGGAGGAAATGGCTTACCTCCCAGGGCCTTCTTCTCCTGCTACAGTCGGGTACTCTTAAGTCTCTCAACTTCTAGATCAAGTCGAAGGGAGGTCACCTCCTTCTCCATTGTGGCATAGTGGGACCCCATCTCACAAGTCCTCTGCAACATACAAAAAATAGTCAGTCGGAAGATCCTGAAGGGAAACCAAAAGCAGTAACCCACAAGCATCCGGGTAGGCACCGTTGGAAGGAACAAATTAGACCAGTACCAGATCCTGAAGTACACTCGAACTACTAAGTGGACTACTCACTCGGTCATACTCCCCCCCCCCCCCCCAAGGAGGAACAAACTTGACCAGTACCAAATTCTCAAGTACGTTTTGGTTACCGAGTTGACCATGCACTACCGAGTGGAACAAGCTCGATCAATACCAGATCCCGAAGTACCCTCTGATCTATCATCACTCGGCTAACCCCTGAGTCAGCAATGAAGAAGATAGAGGACAACAACACAAAATGACATGCTTCACTCAGCTGACTTCCAAGTCAGTAACGAGGAAAGTTCTACCTATTACCTCACCAGCGCATGAGTGTCGTAGGGCACCCCCGAACACCTAATGACAAGTTCTAAAGGCTACCACCAATCGCCAGCAATCAATGGCAGCCTCGGGGACTACACCCAGTAGGTGCACTCAACGTGCCCCCACTAGAAAGTGACTCATCGAAGAGCCAAAAAAACACACAAGTTCTAAGACTACCGCCAACTGTCCCAGTTGATGGTAGCCTCGGGGACTACACCCAGTGGGTGCACTCAGCGTGCCCCCACTGGATCATGTCCACTTGGCTACGCTCCGGCTAGACTCCGAGTGGATACAAAAAAAGGGGTAAACAAAAAAGTTCAAAGACTCCTGCCGACTGACTCCAATCGGCAGGAGCCTCAGGGACTACACCCAGTGGGTGCACTCAGTGTGCCCCCACTGGATCATGTACACCCACTAGGTGTGCCCTGCGCAAACACACTGACAGAAATCCTACTACAAGAGAAGAAGAAATTTTCACTGAAAATCATACTCACAATGGTACTTACTCGGACATTGGTCTGCAGCGCTGTGCTAGCGTCGTAAGCCTCCTTCAGCCGGTCGCACATCAGCCCCACCTAGATCAGAGCCTCCTTGCTTGCCCCCACCTGATCCTCAGGGACATGGTACAGGGGGAAAGAGGTAGCTGGCATTGACGGAGTCGCAGGCGTCGGCCTCGGGGCCGAAACCACCGCTGTTTCACTAGGAGGGGGCTGAGTAAACCCTGGAGGCGGCACCACCGCTGACGAGGACACTGAGCCACCTTGAGCCAGAGGACTCGGCCCCACAGTCTTGGCAGTAGCCTTCGACGGAGAGACACGGGTCACTCGGCAAGGGGAAGCGTCTGGCATGGGCGTGTCGGCACTCAGTGCCCCTTCCTTGACGGCATCTGGATTGGGCGGGTCGGCCCCCTCATCATCGTCCAACTGGATAACTTCGGGTGGAGCTACATGAATTTATGAACCAAGGAGATCGTTAGAATTCTGTCATAGAAGGCTTGACCATCAGAATCATGCAGTGTAACGTACCCTTGGAAGTGGCAGCGTCCGCTGCATAAGTGTCATTCGGACCTGGCTTGCGGGCGTGCGGGTCCGCTGAAGTCGTCGAGGTGTCATTGCTGTGGAGGTCAGAGAACACTCGGTCAGCAACCGAATTGGCACAAAAATAAACAAGGGATTGACTGGAACACTCACGTCGAGGCCACGGGCACCGCCACCTTGATCCGAGGCACCACGGCTTTTCGGGGCCTGGAAGATATCTGCTTGGGCAACTTGGGCTGCTTCTCCGCTGATCTCTCGGCCTGGGCACGAGCACGCTTCGAGCTCCGAGTCGCCTGACCAGAGACAGTCAGCTGCTGAGCCACATTTGCCTTCCTCTTGGGGTCATGCAGCACCTTGGAGCGGGGTTCCTTGGGAGCCTCATAGGATGGAGAGGATTCTGCCTCCTCTCCCTCCTTGGAGCTCTCCTCCTCATCACTCTCGTCATCGTCGGGCCCCTCTGAGTACCATTGCTCGGTGTCACTCATCACGTCTTTGGGCGACTGGTCCACCACCGAGATCTTGGAGATCATCTTCGAGAAATCCTGAAAGGCAGATTCATCACAACAATTAAATTCAGGAACACATGAAAGGATGCACGCGTAGGCCGATTGAGCATCATGAACATACCTCTAGGGGCTGCAAGTCCTTGGAATATGGAGGAACCCTCCTAGTCCCCCTCGGGTTGTCCCGAGCATAGGTGATAGCCTTAATCTTGGCCCCCACACCCGTCTCAGCAAGCTCCTCAGGGTGCACTCGGGTAGGATCACTCGGCCCCTCCTACATCCACATCGGATGAGCCCTAGCCTGCAGCGGCTGGATCCGCTGAGTGAGAAACACCTCCAGCAAGTCCATTCCATTGACGCCGGCGTTCACGACGCTGACAAGGGCAGTGGACAAGATGTCGACCTCTGCCTTCTCCTCCCTCGCCACAGAGAGCGATGGGGGAGCCCTTACTCTATCCGAGGAGTATGGTGGGAGGCCCGACCGAGTACTGGTGCTGGGAACATCCCTGTAGTAGAACCAAGTACCTTGCCACCCTTTGACGGAGTCAGGGAAGCTCATCTTCGGAAAAGATCTTCCACCATGTACGTGGATGCCCAAGCCCCCACATAGCTGGGTGACATGGGTCTTCTCTCCACTCGACGAGTCTTTCTTCACGGCCATCGATCGACATGTGAAGATATACTTGAAAAGACCCCAATGAGGTGGGCAACCCAAGAAGTTCTCAAGGAGAGAGACAAAGGCTAAAAGGTAGATGATGGCATTAGGAGGAAGATGGTGAAGTTGCGCTCCAAAATAATCAAGGAATGCCCGAAAGAAAGGATGGGAAGGCATGGAAAACCCCGCTCGATATGGGTGATGAGCAGGACGCGCTTGTTGTCCTGGGGCGCCGGCTCGACCTCCCTCTTACCTGGACGACACCATCCCTCGAGAGGAATCATCCCCTCCTCCGCCAGCTCTCCAACCACCAAGCGGTGACGCGCGACGGGAGCCAATCCGCCGCCGTGCCGCCGGCCGCCGCACTGGAGCCGGAGGAGGTGGCCTTCCTCGCCCTCTTTGCCTTCTCTGCCTTGGCTATGGATTCCCTCGCCATCGCCGCACACTCGGGTGGAAGAGAGAAACAGAGGAGTCGGGAGGAGAGAAAGGGGATCTGAGAACCAGAGCTCTGTCGTCGAACCTTTTATACCACCAAACAAAATCTTTGAGCGGATCTCACACCGTGAATCCCTGGATCAACGGTCCGCGCGGCAAGGCTTTGCACAGGACAGGAGCGGCACGTGGCAGAGATCGTGCGTGCAAATCGAGGAGACACGCCTTCCACTTTCCCACCAACGCACGATGTTACCGCTTTAGCGCGCGAACGCACGAATTCAAATCCCGAGATTCCCAAGACAAATCAATCCGATTGATTACCAGTGATACATCTCCAACATATCTATAACTTTTTATTGTTCCATGCTGTTATATTATCATTCTTGGATGTTTTACAATCATTTTATAGCAACTTTATATCATTTTTTGGGACTAACCTATTGACATAGTGCCCAGTGCCAGTTGTTGTTTTTTGCTTGTTTTTCACTTCACAGGAAATCAATACCAAACAGAGTCCAAATGCAGCGAAACTTTTTGGTGATTTTTTCTGCACCAGAAGACACCTGTTGGGCCAAAGAAGTACCAGAGGGGGGCTCCGAGGGGAGCACAACCCACCAGGGCGCGCCTGGGAGCCCAGGCGTGCCCAGGTGGGTTGTGCCCACCTCGGCAACCTCCTGCACCGCCTCTTTGCTCTATAAATACCCCAATATTCCAGAAACCCTAGGGGAGTCGACGAAAATCAATTCCAGCGGCCGCAAGTTCCAGAAACCACAGATCCAATCTAGACACCATCACGGAGGGGTTCATCATCCTCATTGGTGCCTCTCCGATGATGCGTGAGTAGTTCATTGTAGACCTACGGGTCCGTAGGCAGTAGCTAGATGGCTTCCTCTCTCTCTCTTTTGATTCTCAATACAATGGTCTCTTGGAGATCTATTTGATGTAACTCTTTTTTTTGCGGTGTGTTTGTTGGGATCCGATGAACTTTGAGTTTATGATCAGATCTATGTTTTTATCCATGAAAGTTATTTGAGTCTTTTGATCTCTTATTTGCATGATTGATTATAGCCTCATATTTCTTCTTCGAATCTTTGGTTTAGTTAGGCCAACTAGATCGATTTTTCTTGCCGTGGGAAGAGGTGCTTTGTGATGGGTTCGATCTTACGGTGCTTGATCCCAGTGACAGAAGGGGAACCAATGTCGGGGGTTGGATGCGACATATGCCAAGGGATGGCATATCATGGTGGGAGCTAGTAGAACGTTGCCGGTGCCTGGAAGCGGGATGAGGCGTAGACACGAACGCCGGCGTACTTTACCCAGGTTCGGGGCTGTCCTAGGAGATAACACCCCTAGTCCTGCTCTGCGGGGTCTCCGCATGATCACTAAGGCACTAGTGAGTACAAGGTGCTCCTTGAGCTGTATGCCAGAGGTAGAAGAGAGCAGGGCCGACTCTCTCCTCACTCTGAATGAGTCTAGGTTTCACAGGTCCCGAACCCTTTGCATGGGTGCCCTGGGGGGTTTATATAGGCCTACCCCCCAGGGGTACAATAGTCATCTGGCCAGGTGTAGGGTCCGGCGGTCAGCGTCCCTGGCCGCCGGCTTCTCTGTCAGCTGCTGGGGCCCGCCGCCTGGTGGGCCCCGCCGACTGGTCTGCCTCGGAGCCGACAGGCCGCTCCCGCCACTTGCGGGTCTCATCGGCTGCTTGTTGCTATAGCCGTAAAGCAGATGACGCGTGCTTGGTCGGGGGGGCGTGGCTACAGTCCCGCCGTCGGGTGGGAGATCACTGTAGCCACATCGTGTCTTTTCTGGTTTAATGGCGCGCGGACTTCGAGGGAGCAGGGGCCGCTTGCTAGAGGCCGGCCTCCCACCGGTCCGACTGGTCAGGCTCTGCCGCCCTCCAATCTCTCGCTGCCTGGTAGGGCCTGCCACCTGCAGGCCATACCGACAGGCCGTCGTGGGAACAGGGCTTTGCCTGATAGGAATGACGTCAAGGGTGGGGTGGCCACAGTGCCACGTCGTGAGGAGATCTCTGCCCGTACGGAGCACTGTGGCCGCGCCGTGCCCTGGATATGGGGGAATGGGCTATACTGTAGCCACATCCTGTCTTGTCTTCTTAATGGGGGCGTAGACTTTGAGGGCGTCGTGGGCCGCCTGTTCTAGGAGCCGGCCTCTCTGGAGGCCGCCTGCTATGAGTCGGCCCGTCTTGGGGCCGTCTTCCGGTGCTTGGCCGTCCTCTGGCATCCGGCCTCATGAGCCAGCCGGCCACCAGAAGGCGGCGCTTCATCCTTGATGCTTTAGGGGCACAGCCGGACCAATGTCTTGAAATGCTCAGGGACCCGGGTTAGGCTACCCGTGGCCCATTACTCCGACAGTAGTCCCCGAAGCTGGTGAGGCGTCGTGGCCGATAAGTCGAGAGGCCTCAGCAGCTTCCTTCTCCGAATGCTCTTGCTGAATGCTTCGTCCGCCTCCTGGTGTGTCGCCTGCTGGGAGTCGGTCGCGACCAGGCGGCCTCGCCTGATAACTTCCAAACGCTGAGGCGGGAACCAGGTGGCGGGCCGGTCGAGCCTCTAGGCACGCCGCCCGCAGCAAGCACGCCACGCGGCGCTAGCTAGCCGGGCCAGCCCGCCAGTCACGCGCGTGATGGGACGTGGCAGCAAGCCGGGCCCACCACTACTGGGCCTCGGCGCGCGGGTGGATCCGCTGCGGTCGAGGTAGATGGTCGCGATTCCGTGCGGGGTCACTGCGCAGTAACCCGCGCGATAACCGCGGGGCCGTGGGGTCGTGGGTGCAGTTAATCCCACGATCCCACGCCCCGCCCCCTCGGCTTCGTAGCCTAGGGGTTATAAGTAGGGGGAGGAGGGGAGCGGCGGAGCACTTGCGCCCTCCTCTCCCTTCGCCATTTTCATCTTTCTCCTTTCCTTGCTGCCGCCGCACCTCCGCGCTCCATCGAGGCGCCGCCGCAGCTCGCCGCCGTCGGTCCCCTTCGCCCCAAGCCTCTTGCTCCGCCACGGCCCTCGCCTCCGCCGCAGCGCCATTTCTCCGTCTAGCTCGGTCCCCATGGCGCGCGAGAAGGGAGGGGACAGGGACGGCTCGGTCGTGATCGAGGACCACCTTGCCTTCCTTCGTGCCACACGGCGGCTGCCCGGCGCGGGCTTCGTCAAGGTGCGCGTGCCGCCGGAGAGGGAGATTTCGCCGGCGCCACAAGGAGGCGAGCGGGTCAACTTCCGCTCGCACTTCCTCCGCGGCTTCGGCCTGCCGGCGAGTGGATTCCTCCGTTCCTTCCTCGACTTCTACCATCTTCAGCCGCATCATCTGACGCCCAACACCGTGACGCTGCTGTCCGCCTTCGTCATGATGTGCGAGGGCTATCTTGGCATCCTCCCCACCATCGAGTTGTGGGGAGCATTCTTCTACACCAAGCTGGGCACCTCCGCCAGGGAGAGGGCGGCTCAGTGCGGTGCCTTCGTCGCGGTGCGCCGTCCGTCGGGGAAGAATGCCTTCCCCGCCATCAAGCTATCACAGTCGGTCAAACTGTGGCAGAAATCATATATTTACGTGGAGAACGTCGACTCGGCAATCGACTTCATCAACTTGCCGCCCTATGAAGCCGGCCCTCCAGCCGAGCCTCAGGCCAACTGGGGCTACAAGCCGAGACCCTTGTCGGCCAATGCCACCGCCGCCATCAACCGGCTCCGGGTGCTGACGGGCGTGGAAGGCCTCAAGGCGTCCGACCTACTGGTCGCCTTTGTCGAGCGCCGGGTTCTCCCGCTCCAAGGCCGGCCTCATCTGATCTGTCGGATGAGCGGGCACCATGACCCGAGCCAGATGTGCACGAGGGACATGCCGGCTGCCGAAGTTGCCCATATGGTGAACAAGATCTCCGACCTCAAGCTGTCGGAAGGGTCCTGGCGGTTCGGCAAGCGGCCATACTCCTGCGCCGACCCGTCGCCTGCTCCGGCGGCGGCCGCCGTGGTGGGGCCGGGTGAAGGCTATCAGCCGGACCGGGAAGTGAGCGACATGGACGACCCTGACTTGGGGGTGGCCGCCCTTGAAGACGACGCCGCGGGCGGCGGCGACGTAGCAGGCGGCTCCGAAGAAGGAGGCAGTCTTGAGACTTGGCCTGACGACGATGACGAGGAGGACGAGCCGCGCCATGCGCAAGGCGCTGACAAGGCGGACGTGGGCCCTTCTGCCGGGCCGGCTGCTCGAGGCGGTACGCGCAAGCGCAAACCAGGTGTCATCTTGTTCGGTAGCGTGCCGAAGAAGGCCAAGAACCCGACCGCGGCGACTAAGTGGAAGGAGGCCGCCGCAAAGGCGACCAGGTTCCAGAAGCTTCCGAAGGTGCCTCCTATGGTGTCGGCGTAAGTGTCTTTTCCTTGTGCTTTCTTTTCTTGTTGGTTCCGTCTGAGCTTCTTTGCTTAATTTTCCTTGACTTAGGGCTCCGCTCTCCCTTGAGAAGTCGGCCGCCGCCTCCGTCATCGGGTCGGTGGAGACCTCTACCACCACCCGGCGAATCGACCCAGCAGCCGACCTCCGGGAGGCGCAGGAACGAAACGCGCGGGAGGCACGCGAGGAGCGGGAAGCCGCCCGCATGGAGAAGGCGGAGGCGGACAGGGCGGAAGCCGCCGCGTTGAAGAGGCTGGCGGAGGCTGAAGCCGATGCCGCGGAGAAGAGGCTGGGTGAAGGAGCCGCGCGCTGTCAGGCGCCGCTACTCGTCACTCCCTTGAGCTTCGCGCCACCACCACCAGAGTTTACGACGCCGACTGGGGGAGCCGGCGTCGAATAGCTGGTCATGGGGAGAGAAGGCGGCGATGTCGTCATGCCGGAGGTAGTCGTGCCTCCATCGCCGCCATCTGGAGGAGCGCGGGACAAACAGCCGGCTGCCCCGCCGGCACCGCCAGCCGGAAACGAGGTAGTGACGGGCCCAATTCCTGAGGCCCGCACACCATCGCGCCGCCGAGGCGCGAAGGCGGCTTCGGCACCGCGACCGCTAGAAGCCGGCACTGCGAGCTCGTCCGTCCCAGATGCCGAAGCCACCAGCCCCGCGCCCACCGAGTGCGTGCGTGGAGGCGGGACCGGCGCCTTAAACCAGGCGATCCTAGACGTCCAGGCCAAACTCCGAGCTGAGGCCACCTCTCTTCGACAGTGCAACAGTGCGTTCTTGGATTCGCGAGCGGCCATTCGGGTACGTCCTTTATTTCTTGGTCTTTGATTCTTGTATTCTCTCTATGGGGGTGCACCAGCGCACCCACTGGGTGTAGCCCCCGAGTTTCGGGCCGGCTGCTGAGCAGGCGGCTCGGAACTTTAATTGGCAAACTCCGAGTGCTAATTTTATCTACTATCTTCTTTATAGGACTATCATAACCTTCGCGCGATCACCTTCAACTTCAACATCCGAGAGCTGGACCGGCGGACCGCCGACTTGTCGGAAAGCCGGAGTAAGTCTTTGTTTTCTTTCTCTGCGGGGGCGCGCCAGCGCACCCGCGGGCTGTAGCCCCCGAGATTCGGGCCGACTGCTGAGCAGTCGGGCCGGATCTCCTTGGCAGCCGTACCTCTTTTTTGTTGATGGTTGATATTTTTTCCTTCTTCTGCTCTTGCAGAGGCCAACGCTACTTTGCAGCAGCAGCTGGGTGAGGCCAACATCGCATTGCGTGCCAAGGAGGCAGAGTGCAATGAGCTGGCCCAAGAGCGTGACCGAATGGCCAAGCAACTATCAGAGCAGGTGGAGCTTCTCCAGAAAGCCCAGAAGGAGGCGGAGGTAAAAGAGTCCAGTCTCCTCGCCAAGTTCGAGACCGAACGCTCCGCCTGGACTGACAGGGAGGCGCTGCTGAAATCCGGTTTCGGCAGGATTGAAGACATAGTTGATGGTAAGTTGTCTTCTTTTTCTTTCTTTGAGCTGTCGGTTGCCGATCGAGCCGGCGTCTAGCTTCTGACTGCTGATTTCTGATTTCTTTGCTTTCTTCCTGAGCAGACTTCTTTCCTGGCCACTCTGATGCCGCCAACCAGGCTATTGAGGCGTATCGTAGAGAACGGAGAGCGGAAGGCGTGCAAATCGCTGCCAACGCCCCCCGGACTCTTAGCGAACAGCTCCTCAGCATCCAGGCCCGCCTCCGGCCGGCTCATCGGATGCTGCGCCGTCTTCAGCGTGTCGGGGCCCAAGCGGTCTCCGCCCTTTGGCCGGACATGCCGGCTCCGCGCACTCCCAGTCGGACTGCCGACTGGCTGGAGGTGGCGGCTGGCCCACTTGAGGCTTGGAAGGGTTCCTCAGCTCGGGCTGGCGCACGCCGGGCCTTGGAATTCGTCAAGGCGTGGTACCCTAGGCTAAGTCTAGCCCAGTTGACCATGTTTCGGTAGGAGGCCCAAGAGGAGCTGGTGGCAGTGGAGCGCGATCTTGTCAGACGGGCAGCGGCGATCGTCGAGTACACCAACACCAACATCTTTGTTCCCGAGCTGGCTGAGGACGGTGCCGAGGCACCACCGGAGTGGTTCGGGCTGAACCCGGAGGACGACGAAGACTCGGTCGAGATGATCGACTCCAGCGACGGGGGGGAAGGCGAGGAGGACGGGGAGAGCGAAGAAGATATGCCAGAGGTCGGGGCGGACGACCAGTCTCAGCTTGATCATGCCTCAAACAACGAGCCGCGCTCGAGTGCACCGCCTGCTGCTGGAGGCGACCAAGCGGAGACTGACCAGCCGTCCGCTCCACCAATCGGCACTACCGACTCAGCCAACCAGTCAGACCCCTCTGCTGCTCCCTAGGCCACCGACTTGTCTTTTATTTTTCCTGTTTTATCAGTCTCGACAAACTTTGTTAAATTCGCACAATTCCACCCACTGGGTGTATTTCAAACTCTGTTGAATGCTGGCCAAGGGCCTATTGACATGCAGATACTCTTCTACATAAGTTGCGCTCTTGCCGAGCTCTGACTTTCCTTGCTTTCTGCTCCTTGGCTTTTTTCCTTTGCCGCCCTCCCTTGGCTGCTGTCTTGCCAGCCAAACAGCCGCTCTGCGGACTGCGGCTGGGTCAAGTACTTAGCTACTTTCGGGAGAGCAAGTACTTAGCCGACTAGAGCGTTAGTAAGATAAGTAGAAGCCGGCCGCCCGGCTGCTCCGCAGCCGGTCAACAAGGCGGAAGCCGGCCTGAACTATGTGCATGCTTTGGGTCCTTAGCCATTTTTCATGCGGACACCTTTTCTGCCTTTAACTCCTGCCCACCGGACAGTCGCTCTGCGAACTGTGGCTTTGGCAGGAGAAAGTTGAGGCGCCAACGCATTACTTGTCCGGCTGCAGGAAGCACCACATAGTACAAGGCGGCGAGCCCCCGGGCCGACTGGTCGAACCCGATGCCAGGCGGAATAATGAAATGACACATTTATAGGCGTAATACTCATTACGCAGATAAAAGAGGGTAGCCCCCGAGTTCTTCTCGGGGAACCCGGAGTCTTCGTACTTAATACAAAGGGTAGCGTGATACATACTGTATCAACTGTAAAATCTTCGAAGGAGGTTTGCGTTCCACGGCCGCTCTGTCTCCTTGCCGGAGTCGTCTCTCTTGCGTGCTCTGGGCTTCTGAGCATCGATCAGGTAGTAGGAGTCGTTGCCCAAAACTTTGCTGATGATGAAGGGGCCTTCCCAAGGTGCCGAGAGCTTGTGCTGGACGGCTGTTCGCTGGATCAGCCGGAGCACAAGGTCTCCCTCTTGGAAAGATCTTGGCTTGACCTTCTGATTGTAGTATCGGCGTAGATTCTGCTGGTAGATGGCGGACCGGCTGAGTGCCAACAGCCGGCCCTCTTCCAGCAGATCGACGCCGTCTTGTCGTGCTTCTTTTACCTCCTCCTCAGTGTACATGGTGACTCGAGGGGAGTTGAATTCTATGTCCGTCGGGATGACGGCTTCAGCACTGTAGACGAGGAAGAAGGGCGTGAAGCCGGTTGACTTGTTTGGAGTTGTATGCAGGCTCCAGAGGACGGCTGGCAGCTCATCGAGCCAATAGCCGGCTGAACGCTCCAGGGGCTCGATCAGTCGGGGCTTGATGCCGGACAAAATGAGGCCATTTGCTCGCTCCACCTGGCCGTTTGACTGCGGATGGGCAACGGACACTAAGTCCAGTCGGATGCCCTGCGTCGCGCAAAAACGAGCCAAGGCGCCCTTGGCGAAGTTTGTGACGTTGTCGGTGATGATGCTGTGTGGTATGCCATACCGGGTGGTGATGTCTGCGATGAAAGTCACAGCGGTCGGACCATTCAACTTCTTGATTGGTTTGGCCTCTATCCACTTGGTGAACTTATCCATGATGACAAGTAGATGAGTCATGTCGCCGCGCGCTGTCTTGAATGGTCCCACCATGTCCAGCCTCTAGACGGCAAAGGGCCAGGCAATGGGGATGGTCTTAAGTGCAAAAGCCGGCGAATGTGGCTTGGAGCGGAACTTCTGACACCCCTTACATTTCTGGACCAAATCTTTGGCGTCTTCTAGAGCAGTTGGCCAGAAGAAACCATGGCGGAAAGCTTTGGCAACAAGTGATCTTGAAGCCGCGTGGTGACCACACTCGCCTTGGTGGATATCTTTGAGGATTGCTTGGCCTTTCTCCGGCTCCACGCAGCGCTGGTACACGCCAGTGACACTACGACTCACAAGTTCTCTGTTAAGAATGGTGTATGCTCCTGCCCGACGTTGCACTTGTCGGGCCGAGATTTCATCAGTCGGCAGCTCCTTGTTCACCAGAAAGTTGAGGACGGGCTGCGCCCATGAAGGTGCTGCTATTTCTTCGACTGCCAGAACTGCTATTTACACGAGGGCAGTTGGGAGGGGAGGCGGCGGGGTGGAGCCAATGGCGTCTTGCTGTGTTGTTGAAGTCCCCGAGACGACTGCTGCGGCCCCCGGGCCGGGTTGTGGAGTCCCCGGGCTGGGTGCGACTGCTGCAGTCCCCGGGCCGCTTGGTGAAGTCCCCGAGATAGCTGCTGCAGCCCCCGGGCTGGGTTGTGGAGTCCCCGGGCCTGGTGCGACTGCTGCAGTCCCCAGGCCGCTTGGTGAAGTCCCCGAGACGGTTGCCTCGGGGGGAGTCGGCACGAAGATGGAGTCTGATTCTGGTGACGGCTTAATAGACGGCTTGAGGAGGCGTTGCAGGGCGACGCCGGCTGGTACTGCTTGCCGGGTGGAGCCGATCTGTGCCAAGGCATCGGATTGCTCATTGTCGTTTCTCGGCACATGGAGGAACTTGCACCCTTCAAAGTATCCACTGAGTTGCTGGGCGAGGAAGCGGTAGCTTGCCATGTTTGCATCCTTGGCGTCCCAGTCGCCTGACGACTGCTGGACCACTAAGTCGGAGTCACCGTAGCACAGGATCCGGCGAATGCCGAGTTCCTTGGCAAGCCGGAGCCTGTGTAAGAGTGCTTCGTACTCGGCCACGTTGTTGGAGGCGGCAAAGTGGATTTGCAGCGCGTATCTGAGCTTGTCGCCTTTGGGAGAGGTGAGGACGATGCCGGCTCCCAGATCGGTGCGCATCTTCGAGCCATCGAAGTGCATCCGCCAATGAGTGGAGTCTGGAGCTACGGCAGGTACTGGGTCTCGGCCCAGTCGACGAGGAAGTCGGCCAGCGCCTGGGATTTGATGGCAGTGCGAGGTTGGTAGAAGATGGTGTAGGGGGCCAGCTCGATGGCCCACTTGGCCACTCGGCCCGATGCATCTCTGCTGCCTATGATCTCCGCAAGCGGGGCGGTGCAAACAACTGTGATTGGATGCTCTTGGAAGTATGGCTTCAGCTTCTTGGCGGCGAAATGCACGCCATAACACAACTTTTGATAGTGGGGGTAGTTCTGCTTGGAGGCTGACAACACCTCGCTCAATTAGTACACCGGTCTCTGGACCGGCTGTGCCTTGCCGTCTTCTTTGTGTTCCACAACTATGACTGTGCTGACCACCCGGCTGGTGGCGGTGATGTAGAGAAGCATCGGCTCCTTAGCAGTCGGAGCCGCTAGGACAGGCGGAGTGGTCAACACCTTTTTGAGCAGGAGAAAAGCTTCATCCGCCTTATCATTCCACTCGAAAAATGTGGTTTTCTTCATAAGCTGGTACAGAGGAAGAGCCTTCTCGCCCAGCCGACTAATGAAACGGCTGATCGATGCCAAGCAGCCGGTGAATTTTTGAACATCCAGTAGTCGGGTGGGCACCTCCATCCTCTCGATGGCCTTGATCTTCACAAGATTGCACTCGATGCCGCGTTCTAAGACCAGGAAACCAAGAAGCTGGCCGGCTGGTACTCCAAAGACACATTTCTCTGGGTTGAGCTTGATTTGAAAACGACGCAAGTTTTCAAAGGTTTCCTTAAGGTCCTCTAGCAGGGTGCCACGCTTCTCCGTCTTCACCACAATATCGTCCACATAGACATGGGCGTTCCTGCCGAGTTGCTTGAGGAGACACTTCTGAATGCAATGCTGAAACGTGGCGCCGACATTCCTCAAGCCGAACGTCATGGTCAGGTAGCAGAAGGCTCCGAATGGTGTGATGAAGGCGGTCTTCAGCCTGTCGGCTGGGTTCAGTTTGATCTGGTGGTACCCTGAGTATGCATCCAAAAAACTCAACAGCTCGCATCCGGCTGTGGAGTCTATCACTTGGTCAATTCTTGGCAAAGCAAATGGATCTTTGGGGCAAGCTTTGTTGAGGCTGGTATAATCAATACACATGCGCCACTTCTTATTCTTTTTCAGCACAAGGACTGGGTTGGCTAACCACTCTGGGAAGAATACTTCCATAATGAAGCCCGCTGCTAGAAGCCGGGCTATTTCTTCTCCAAGGACTCCTCTCTTTTCTTTCGACAGGCGGCGCAAGGGCTGCCTGACTGGCTTGACACCAGGTCGGACATGTAACTTGTGCTCGGCGAAATCCGTCGGAACACCCGGCATGTCTTTAGGAGACCATGCAAAGATGTCCCGATTCTCACGGAGGAAATCGGCGAGCTCGCTTTCCTATTTGCTGTCAAGGTTTGCACCAATGACAACATACCTCTCTGGGTGCTCCGGGTCCAGGGGTATCTTCTTTGTTTCTTTCGCCGGCTTGAACGAGCCCTCAGCTTCTGGCTCCTTAGGTTCTGACGACATTTCCGGCTGCTTGCCTGCCATTGCCACAACCCGGTCAAGGAGCCTCCTCTCGGCAGCAATCACGAGGGACTCGGCCAGCCGACTGCTGGCAGCGGCACAGGCGACAAACTTCTGGTAGTCACCAGCCACGGTGATGATGCCCTTGGTGCTCGGCATCTTCATCTTGAGATAGGCGTAGTGGGGGACCGCCATGAACTTGGCCAGGGCGGGCGGCTAAGCAACGCGTGGTAGGGGCTTTCGAGATCAACCACCTCGAACCAGATTGGCTCTCGACGGAAGTGATCCTTCTATCCGGAAAGGACATCTATCTTGATCTTGCCGATCGGCGAGCAGGACAGGCCAGGCACAATGCCATGGAAGACAGTCCGGCTGGGCTGGAGCTGTTTCTCTTTGATGTCCAACTTCTCCATGGTGTCATGGTAGAGGATGTTGATGCTGCTGCCGCCATCTATCAGAACTCGGGAGAAACGAGCAGCCCGCCTCTCCGTAGCGAAGGTGGCATCCAGCACCAGGGCATAAGAACCCGGAGCAGGCATCACCTCCGGGTGGTCAGATCGGCTCCAACTGATCGGCCTCTCCGACCAGTGCATGAATTCCGGAGCTTTAGAAGCGATAACGTTCACTTCCCGGCGCTGTTGACGCTGGCTGCGCCTGTCGTCAGTCACGCTGGTGAAGACGACGTAAGCTCCGTGCTCTTCAGGGAACTCGTCTTGGATCGCTTCGACTGGCCGAACCGCCGGCTGCTGGGGCGGCGGAGGCGGCGGGCCAGCAGGTGGAGGAGGCAGGAGTCCGTCGCCCTTGGCGATCCTGGTGACCCAGTGGAACTTCCGAGTGGTGTGGTTGGACGGCTTCGCGCCGCTGTGAAACTTGCAGGGTGCATCGAGAGTCTGCTCGTATGAGAAGGCGGGCAACCAGTTGGGCTTGCCGCCCTTCTGACGCTTGGGAGGAGGCTGTCCTTCCGGCTGCTGGTCTTCGACTGTCGCCACCTGCCGGCTTGTAGAAGCCGGTTGTGGCGCCTTGCGCTTGTTGTCGTTTTGCTGCTGCCGCCGACTGGCGTCACCAGCCGGGGTCCGAGGAGCTTGAGGAGCCACTTTCCCAGATGCATCAACTTGAATCTCCGCCTTCATGGAGGAGTCGGCCGTGGCGTACTTGTCCGCTATGATCAGCAACTCGTCGAGGGTGGCCAGCTCGTCGTAGAGGAGTTTGTGCTTGAGCAGAGTGCCCTCTCTGCATCCGGCTGTGAAATACTCAATGGCCTGCACCTCGTGCACGCCTTCGCAGGAGTTGCGCAGCTCGGCCCAGCGCGTGAGGTAGTCGCGAGTCGACTCGTCGGGGCCTTGGACGCACAAGGAGAGCTGGCGAGGCTTGGGTGGCCGCTTGTACGTGCTGGTGAAGTTGCGGTTGAAGGCTTCGGTGAAATCAACCCAGCTGTTGATGCTGCAGGGCTTCAGGCTATTCAGCCATGTCTGGGCGGTGCCTTGGAGCATGAGCGGAACATACTTCACGGCAACGCGCTTGTTGCCATTTGCGATGCTGACGGCCGTGGAGTAGTCGACCAGCCAGTCTTCCGGCTTCACAGAGCCGGTGTACTTGGGCGTATCTCTTGGGAGAGTGAACCCTTTGGGGAAGGGCTCGTCACGGATGCGGGGGCCAAAGCAAGGCGGACCCAATGCGTCTTCTTCTTCTAGCGCCAGGGACCGGTTGAGGTGGTCGATCCGATGGTGGGCATCGTTCTCCCCGACTCCTTCTCGGCGGCCAAGGCGGTCGCCGAGTGTCAGGTGGTCAACAGGCGGCGGGGAAGCGTGTCTCTCCCTGCGCGGGGGAGGCGGACGACCGTCCCGCCGTTCCACCGCTCGTGGGCGGCCGTCTTGGCCGCGCTCGATGGAGATGCGGGTGCGGCTGCGGCTTGCAACCGGCTCTGGGTCTCTTCCGTCGCGGGCGCCGTCTGTTGGCGTCCGGGAGGTCGTGCCGTGCTCTCGGCGAGGGGGAAGGTTCCCGGCCTGTAAGCCGGGTTCCATCATGCGGCGGCCAGCTTCCTGCTGCGCGGCGGCCGCGTCGATGAGCTGTTGGACGCGCTCCGTCATGCAGCGATGCTCGCCGCCCTCCAGGCGGTCCAGTTCTTCTGCCGCCGCCTAGGCGGCGCGCAAGTTCTCCATCGGCGTGGCGTAGACTGGGCTGTCGGCCCCCAACATGCTGGCGATGGCTGCGCCACGCTGTCGAACCGTGCCCGCGCGGCTGGGCTCGCCAGCAGCCGACGTGCCGCAGACGGCGCGATCGATCTCGCGGTGGTAAGCCTCGGTGAGGCGTCTCATGGCCGCCAACTTGTTGGCGCTGTCGAGAAGCGCGATACGGCATGCTTCCAGCATTTCACCGTTCGCACCGGGTGCTATGGGCGCGGACAGGTCCCGCATTGCCGCCTGTAGCGGATCCTGGCCACCTCCGCCAGAGTGCTCGCCATGCTTGATGACAAGCACCTCCGTGACGGTGCCTCCACCACTGTTCGCGTGAGGGAGCGGTTCGTCGTAGACCACCACGCTGGTGGGGAATGTGTCGAGCGACGCCGTGTCGGAATCGACAAGCATCGGGTCGGTGGAGCCAATCGACTCCAAGTCTGCAGCAGGCTCGCTGCCGACGTGGAGCTGGTCGAGGAGGCCGACGAGGCGGCTCTCGGGGTCATCTGTGCCCGCGTCAGATACGGGCTTGTCGGGAAGGCGAATCTCGCCAACAAGATCGGCGAGGCAACTTGCCGCGCAGACGACCTCCACGCCGCGCAGCGCATCGGCGCAGGCGCCGTCTAGCGTGCCGGGCTGGCTGCGCTCGCCAGGAAGGAACATGGTTCCCGTCCAGAACAGGTCTCCGGACGGCGGTGCACCTAGCCCCACGGTGGGCGCCAAATGTCGGGGGTTGGATGCGACATATGCCAAGGGATGGTTTATCATGGTGGGAACTAGTAGAACGTCGCCGGTGCCTGGAAGCGGGATGAGGCGTAGACACGAACGCCGGCGTACTTTACCCAGGTTCGGGGCTCTCCTAGGAGATAACACCCCTAGTCCTGCTCTGCGGGGTCTCCGCATGATCACTAAGACACTAGTGAGTACAAGGTGCTCCTTGAGCTGTATGCCAGAGGTAGAAGAGAGCAGGGCCGACTCTCTCCTCACTCTGAATGAGTCTAGGTTTCACAGGTGCCGAACCCTTTGCATGGCTGCCCTGGGGGGTTTATATAGGCCTACCCCCCAGGGGTACAATAGTCATCTGGCCGGGTGTAGGGTCCGGCGGTCAGCGTCTCTGGCCGTCGGCTTCTCTGTCAGCTGCTGGGGCCCGCCGCCTGGTGGGCCCCCCGACTGGTCTGGCTCGGAGCCGACAGGCCGCTCCCGCCACTTGCGGGTCTCATCGGCTGCTTGTTGCTGTAGCCGTAATGCAGATGACGCATGCTTGGTCGGGGGGGCGTGGCTACAGTCCCGCCGTCGGGTGGGAGATCATTGTAGCCACATCGTGTCTTTTCTGGTTTAATGGCGCGCGGACTTCGAGGGAGGAGGGGCCACTTGCTAGAGGCCGGCCTCCCACCGGTCCGAATGGTCAGGCTCTGCCGCCCTCCAATCTCTTGCTGCCTGGTAGGGCCTGCCGCTTGTAGGCCGTACCGACAGGCCGTCGTGGGAACAGGGCTTCGCCTGATAGGAATGACGTCAAGGGTGGGGTGGCCACAGTGCCACGTCGTGAGGAGATCTCTGCCCGTACGGAGCACTGTGGCCGCACCGTGCCCTGGATATGGGGGAATGGGCTATACTGTAGCCACATCCTGTCTTGTCTTCTTAATGGGGGCGTAGACTTTGAGGGCGTCGTGGGCCGCCTGTTCTAGGAGCCGGCCTCTCTGCAGGCCGCCTGCTATGAGTCGGCCCGTCTTGGGGCCGTCTTCCGGTGCTTGGCTGTCCTCTGGCATCCGGCCTCATGAGACAGCCGGCCACCAGAAGGCGGTGCTTCATCCTTGATGCTTGAGGGGCGCAGCCGCCCCAATGTCTTGAAATGCTCAGGGACCCGGGTTAGGCTACCCGTGGCCCATTACTCCGACAACCGACACGTATGTATCATTGCTATTAAGGATAACAAGATGGGGTCTATTTCTACATAAATAGATCTTGTCTACATCATGTCATCATTCTTATTGCATTACTCCGTTTCTCCATGAACTTAATACACTAGATGCATGCTGGATAGCGGTCGATGTGTGGAGTAATAGTAGTAGATGCAGGCAGGAGTCGGTCTACTAATCTTGGACGTGATGCCTATATAATGATCATTGCCTGGATATAGTCATAATTATTTGAAGTTCTATCAATTGCCCAACAGTAATTTGTTTACCCACCGTATGCTATTTTTCTCGAGAGAAGCCACTAGTGAAATCTACGGCCCCCGGGTCTATTTTCTCATCATATATTTTCAAATCTATTTTTGCTATTTGCCTTTTTATTTATTTGCCACTTTTATTTTCAGATCTATATTTCCAAAAACCCAAAAATACCTTGCTGAATTTTATTTGCTTTCATTTGCATCTATCAATCTACTACAATTTATCTCACGTCCGTTTGCCAATTTCTGGCACCGTTACCCGAAAGGGATTGACAACCCCTTTAACACGTCGGGTTGCAAGTATTTGTTCTTTGTGTGCAGGTGTTGTTTACGTAGTGTTGCTTGGTTCTCCTACTGGTTCGATAACCTTGGTCTCATCACTGAGGGAAATACCTACCGTTGCTGTGCTGCATCATCCCTTCCTCTTTGGGGAAATACCGACGTAGTTCAAGCCAACATCAAAAGGAATTTCCGGCGCCATTGTCGGGAGACATCGTCAACATGTACCAGGTTCCTAATCACAAATCTCATCTCCTTGCAATTTACATTATTTGCCATTTGCCTCTCGTTTTCCTCTCCCCCACTTCACAAAAATTTGCCGTTTTATTCGCCCTCTTATTCGTTCGCCATTTTCTCGTCAGTTCTGTTCTTGAGTGCAATCTTGTTGCGTAGTCACGATGACTCAAGAGAACACCAAGTTGTGCGATTTCTCCAATACCAACAACAATGATTTTATTAGCACTCCAATTGCTCCTCCCGCCACTAGTGCGGAGTCTTGTGATATTAATGCCGCTTTATTGAATCTTGTTATGAAAGATCAATTTTTCGGTACTCCTAGTGAGGATGCCGCATCCCATCTTAACACATTCATGGAATTATGCAATATGCAAAAGAAAAAAGATGTGGACAATGATATTGTGAAGTTGAAACTATTCCCGTTTTCTTTGCGAGATAGTGCAAAAATTTGGTTTTCTTCTTTGCCTCGCAATAGTATCAATTCTTGGGATAAGTGCAAAGATGCTTTTATTACTAAGTATTTTCCGCCGGTGAAAATTATTTCCCTTAGGACGCAAATCATGAATTTTAAGCAACTTGAGCATGAACATGTTGCACAATCTTGTGAAAGAATGAAATTAATGCTAAGAAATTGTCCTACACATGGTTTAAATCTTTGGATGATCATACAAAATTTTTATGTGGGATTGAATTTTGTTTCTAGAAATCTTTTAGATTCCGCCGTGGGTGGTACTTTTATGGAAATTACTTTGTTTGAAGCTACTAAATTGCTAGACAATATTATGGCAAATTATTCACAATGGCATACCGAAAAGAGCTCCTACTAGTAAAAAGGTTAATTCGGTAGAAGAAATTTCTTCTTTGAGTGAAAAACTTGATGCTCTTATGAAATTGGTTGCTAATAAAAGTGCTCCTATTGATTTTAATGATGTGCCTTTGTCTACTTTGATTGAGAAAAATAGTGATGCCGTAGATGTGAATTTTATCTCTCGAAACAATTTCAATAACAATGCTTATAGAGGTAATTTTAATCCTAGGCCTTTTCCTAGTAATTCCTCTAATAATTATGGTAATTCCTATGGCAATCCTTCTTATAATAATAATAGGAACACCTCTGATTTTGAGAATAATATTAAAGAATTTATCAATGCTCAAAAGAATTTTAATACTACGATGGAAGAAAAATTGAGTAAGATTGATGATTTGTCTAGAAGCGTTGATAGAATTTCTCATGATGTAGAAAATCTCAAGATGAAAATTTTTGTGCCTAAGGTTGAAGAATCAATTAAAGCTTTATATGTTTCTATGGATGAAAGTAAGAAAAGAACTGCTATGCTTAGAGCTAGAAGTGAATTTTTAGAAAAAGCGTTTTTCAGTGATTGCTTTCATAAAAATGATGAAGATCTTAAAGTGATTGGTGTTTCTTCTATTGATTCCTTGTTTAGTAAAATTAAAATTTATGAAGAAGGGACTGAAGAAGAGTCAACTTTAGCAAGAAGGCGTCCTGATAATTTGGAGGGTGAAAATCGTGTTGAGAAAATTGACAAAAGTGGGTTTGGAGAGGTCAAAACTTTAACTAGTGATGTGCCCACTCTTTTGGATTAAAAAGACTTTAATTATGATAATTGCTCTTTGATTGATTGTATTTCTTTGTTGCAATCCATGATAAATTCACCCCATGCCTATGAACAAAATAAAGCTTTTACTAAACATATTGTTGATGCTATGATGAAAGCTTTGGAAGAAAAGTTGGAATTGGAGATTTCAATTCCTAGAAAATTACATGATGAATGGGAACCTACTATCAAAGTCAAGATTAAAAATTATGAGTGTTTTGCTTTATGTGATTTGGGTGCTAGTGTTTCTACAATTCTGAAATCTTTATGTGATGTGCTTGGTCTTACCGATATTGAAGAATGTTCTTTAAATTTGCACTTGGACGATTCTACTATTAAAAAGCCTATGGGAAGAATTAATGATGTTCTTATTCTTGCAAATAGGAATTATGTGCCCATAGATGTTATTTTTCTTGATATTGATTGCAATCCGTCTTGTCCAATTATTCTTGGTAGACCGTTTTTGCGCACTATAGGCGCCGTGATTGATATGAAAGAAGGGAACATCAAATTCCAATTCCCTTTGAGAAAGGGTATGGAACACTTCCCTAGAACAAGAATTAAGCCACCATATGAATCAATCATGAGGGCATCTTATGGATCTAGAAACAAAGATGACAATACTTAGATCTTTGCATTATGCCTAGCTAAGGGCGTAAAACGATAGCGCTTGTTGGGAGGCAACCCAATGAATAAAATTTATTTTTGTCTTTTTCTTTATGTTCTTGAGTGTTTGCATAATTATGCTACTGTTATGATTGTGTTTTAATTAGTGTTTGTGCCAAGTAAAGCCTTTGGGATAGCTTTGGTGATAGTTGATTTGATCTTGTTGGAAAACAGAAATTTTTGCGTCCAGTAAAAAAATTCTAAAAATTCACAGAAGGGACGAAAAATTCTGAAGTTTTTACACAAGATTTATATACAAATTTCCACTATTTTCCTAATTTTTAAGAATTTCTTGAGTTATATAAGTATGATAACAATTCTCATCTTTACAGACTGTTCTGTTTTTGACAGATTCTGTTTTCTTTGCATTGTGTGCTTATTTTGATGAATCTATGGTTTTTATCGGGGGGTATGAGCCATGGTAAAGTTAGAATAGAGTAGATATAATGCAAGAACAAAATTTGAATGGGTTTTCTACAGTACTTAAAGTAAAGATTGGTTTTCTTATACTAACGGATCTCACGAAGGTTTTGTTAAGTTTTGTGTGATTGAAGTTTTCAAGTTTTGGGTGAGATTACGGTGGATGAAGGAATAAGGAATAAGAAGAGCCTAATCTTGGGGATGCCCATGGCACCCCAAGCCATTATCCAAAGAGAAGCAAGCAACTAAGCTTGGGGATGTCCGAGTGGCATCCCCTCTTTCTTCTAACGACCATCGGTAGTTTACTTGGAGCTATATTTTTATTCGTCACATATCATGAATTTTGCTTGGAGCGTCTTGTATGATATGAGTCTTTGCTTGTTTTTCTTTTTATTTTTAGTCATGAATCCTTGCTGGACACACCTATTTGAGAGAGCCAAAATTATGCTATGACTTGTTAGAATTGCTCTCTATGCTTCACTTAAATCCTTATGAGCTATGGAATTGCTCTAGTGCTTCACTTATATCTTTTTGAGCACGGTGTGCTTTAGTATTTTTGAAGAAATGCTCTCATGCTTCACTTAGATTTATTTGAGAGTTAGTAATTTTTTTTAGAAATTCTCTCTTGCTTCACTTAAATTATTTTGAGAGAAGAAATTTTTTATGCTCATGTTCTTCACTTAGATTTGTTTGAGCTATCAAAAGCAACACATTAAACTAGTCCCAAAGTGATAGATATTCAAGAGGGATATAATAAAAACTTTCATGAAGATCAGTGGACAAAATAAACTTGATTCCTTGTACTAGTTTTGCGATATGTTGATATAATATGTGAGCCATGTTGGTGAGTAATTATACTTTAGTAAGAATATTGGTGTTAAGGTTTGTGATTCCCTATGCAAGCACGAAAGTCAATAGTTATGCAATGAAATTACATCCTACTTGTGGTGCATTATTCGGTGTTAGTTATGCTTAATGCTCGCTTATGAGATTTTTCGTTTCTTGGCTGGATGCTTCTCAATCTTTTGTTAGCCTTCATTTGCACTAAGTATGATCACTACTTGTGCATCCAAAATCCTTAAACCAGTTTTGCCATATGAGTCCACTATACCTACCTATATGCAGTATTTCCGTGCCGTTCCAAGCAAATTTGTATATGCCATCTCTAATTTCAAAATAAATTTCTATTTTGTGTGCTCGTACCACTCATGAAACGGTAGGGGGTGGCTGATATATTTCCATGCTAGATGTGTTATTCTCAAGATGAGTGTTTATTCACTTGTCATTGCACGAGAGTACGGCAAAGGTATTAGGGATGCCCAGTCCCGAAATGAAAAATGAATTTACTTTATGTTGTCAAATAATAAATTCCTTGGAAAGTGTTGGTATGGAGGGCACCCGTGGATACGGCTAGCCATGGAAAGTGAAAGTATGGTGGAAAAAGGAATAAACTTTATTTTCTGTTTGGGAACCGCCTATGATATATCTAGCATGGAAAGTATTGGGAACTACTCAATCGTTTTCGTTGACAGGAAAAGCATGCCACCCAAAATGTTTTATCTCTACTTTTTTCGCTTTGAGCTCTGGCACCTCTACAAATCCCTACTTCCCTCTGCGAAGGGCCTTTCTTTTACTTTATGCAATTTTTATTTTGAGTCTCCATCTTCTCTTATAAAGCACCAACTAAGGGGCACTATGATCGTACTTGAGCATTGGGTGTAGCTAATATGCGAGTGTGTTTCATGAATGGATCAATGATTGAGCATAATGGGCTAGGGATAACTTGCTTTAGTGTTGATATTTTCAAAGACATGGTTGCTTGTTGATATGCTTGAGTATTGAAATCTTCATGTCAAAACTAGACTATTGCTTTGAATCATATAAAAGTCCCAATGTCCATGCTACAAAGAAAAGAATATGTGATGAACATGTTAGGCAGCATTCCACATCAAAAATTCTGTTTTTATCATTTACCTACTCGAGGACGAGCAGGAATTAAGCTTGGGGATGCTGATACGTCTCCAACGTATCTATAATTTTTTATTGTTCCATGCTGTTATATTATCATTCTTGGATGTTTTACAATCATTTTATAGCAACTTTATATCATTTTTTGGGACTAACCTATTGACATAGTGCCCAGTGCCAGTTGCTGTTTTTTGCTTGTTTTTTACTTCTTAGGAAATCAATACCAAACGGAGTCCAAACGCAGTGAAACTTTTTGGTGATTTTTTCTAGACCAGAAGACACCTGTTGGGCCAAAGAAGTACCAGAGGGAGGATCCGAGGGGAGCACCACCAACAGGGCGCGCCTGGGGTCCCAGGCGCACCCAGGTGGGTTGTGCCCACCTTGGCCACCTCCCGCACCGCCTCTTTGCTCTATAAATACCCCAATATTCCAGAAACCCTAGGGGAGTCGACGAAAATCAATTCCAACCGTCGCAAGTTCCAGAAACCACATATCCAATCTAGACACCATCACGAAGGGGTTCATCATCCTAATGGGTGCCTCTCCGATGATGCGTGAGTAGTTCATTGTAGACCTACGGGTCCGTAGGCAGTAGCTAGATGGCTTCCTCTCTCTTTTGATTCTCAATACAATGGTCTCTATGAGATCTATTTGATGTAACTCTTTTTTTGCAGTGTGTTTGTTGGGATCTGACGAACTTTGAGTTTATGATCAGATCTATGTTTTTATCCATGAAAGTTATTTGAGTTTTTTGATCTCTTATATGCATGATTGCTTATAGCCTCATATTTCTTCTTCGAATCTTTGGTTTAGTTAGGCCAACTAGATCAATTTTTCTTGCCATGGGAAGAGGTGCTTTGTGATGGGTTCGATCTTATGGTGCTTGATCCCAATGACAGAAGGGGAACCGACACGTATGTATCGTTGCTATTAAGGATAACAAGATGGGGTCTATTTCTACATAAATAGATCTTGTCTACATCATATCATTGTTCTTATTGCATTACTCCATTTCTCCATGAACTTAACACACTAGATGCATGCTGGATAGCGGTCGATGTGTGGAGTAATAGTAGTAGATGCAGGCAGGAGTCGGTCTACTAATCTTCGACGTGATGCCTATATAATGATCATTGCCTGGATATCGTCATAATTATTTGAAGTTCTATCAATTGCCCAACAGTAATTTGTTTACCCACCGTATGCTATTTTTCTCGAGAGAAGCCACTAGTGAAGTCTACGGCCCCCGGGTCTATTTTCTCATCATATATTTTTAGATCCTTTTTGCTATTTGCCTTTTTATTTATTTGCCACTTTTATTTTCAGATCTATATTTCCAAAAACCCAAAAATACCTTGCTGAATTTTATTTGCTTTTATTTGCATCTATCAATCTACTACAATTTATCTCACGTCCGTTTGCCAATTTCTGGCACCGTTACCCGAAAGGGATTGACAACCCCTTTAACACGTCGGGTTGCAAGTATTTGTTCTTTGTGTGCAGGTGTTGTTTATGTAGTGTTGCTTGGTTCTCCTACTGGTTCGATAACCTTGGTCTCATCACTGAGGGAAATACCTACCGTTGTTGTGCTGCATCATCCCTTCCTCTTTGGGGAAATACCAACGTAGTTCAAGCCAACATCAACCAGCGATCCCTTTCCTAAAGGGCGCACGTCAGTCCGACTGACCACCCTCCGCGGGGACCCATGCACTCGGCCACATTAAACACCCAACTGAAGTCCTCTTCAAGATCATTATGTGACGAGCTTGACGCCCCCCTGCGGGTTCACTTGGCCCTCTCGGTAGGCTCCAAGGCGCATGACTCGTAAACCTGGACTCGTAGGAGGCCTGCGCTAGCGTTCCCCTGGGATAAGGAGTGGTGTCTGTCTGGAGAGTCCGACCACGCGCCGGCGTCACCACTCGAGTTGTCAGGGCATGCCCTCAATCGGGCCCCTAGTCTATCTCCTCCGAGAGACAAAACGAATGCCACTGGGTTTTTCTCGACGATCAGCAGCACCCGGTCATCCGGGTAAAGCTAAAGTCCAGAATATGTTGTGATTTCATCCAAGGAACAACAAATCATAGTCTGGAAACATATTCCGAGTGTCCCTGTGGCACTTGGACCCAACCGAAAGATTGGTTTGTTTGTCCTACGAAATC
Source organism: Thinopyrum elongatum (assembly GCA_011799875.1). Taxonomy (NCBI): domain Eukaryota; kingdom Viridiplantae; phylum Streptophyta; class Magnoliopsida; order Poales; family Poaceae; genus Thinopyrum; species Thinopyrum elongatum. Next base: position 488,459,652 of record CM022303.1, on the reverse strand, counting down.
CCATCATTTGGGACCCACAGGGGGCCCATCACCATCATAGGTAGGTCTCTAGACCATGTCAGCATTCGGATGATACATCAGGAGGATCACTCGGACGGCTCTGCAGCACTCGGACAACCACACGTCACTCGACGGACGAACTACCACTCGGACGTACAGGACAGGAAGGCGTCGTGGGAGCTGCAACGATCGAGGAATCCTAAGGCATCCACTAAATAGAGTTATAGCTACCGTTACCTGTAACTACTGTAGTATAGGCTCATTACACTAGTAACTGCCTCATTCAATGGCATTAATTGCCCCGGCGGCATGGGACACATGGGGCTGCAGTGCACTCTATATAAGCCGCACCCCTCTCCATAGCCGGGCACATTCAACTCTCTGTAACCATATCCATCAAATCAAAGCAAGCCTCAGGGCACGAAACGTAGGGCTTTTACCTCCACCGAGTGAGGGGCCTGAACTCGTTAAACACCGAGTGTTACACCTACGCCGTAGCTAGTCTCTGCCCCTTATTCGTACCCCTAGTACTCATTGTCAGGATCATAACCCCGACAGTGGTCGCTGGCAATTCGAAGAAGATTGTCAACATTGACTGGCTGGAGGTAGATGAAGGCCACCTGCCCGTTCTCTGTACATCGGACGATGCAGAAAAAATGGGCTGACCTATTTGCTTTCAGTCCACTATTATTTTCATAGGACCACACTTGGTGCCTTGTCGGAGGATTACCTGCACTTCCAAACCATCCATGTGCTCATATTACAAAATTCTAGAATCTAATTTCGTGTGCCATTGATTTCTAGAGCCATCATATGTCTGTCGTCATTTATTTTTGACCCACCTACTATCTGCTACTTTTATAGTGTACTACTTGTGCACACACTATGGCACCCCGGCTCAGAGAAGACCGGGACGCCCCGTATTCTAGCCCAGGGACAAGTCTTCTGGAATACAGCACTATTGGCATAGAACAAATCAACTCTTTATTACAATGGATATGGCTACAAAGGGTATAAGAATTACATCGGCACGGCGATACTACGCCTGCCTGGGGTAGCTCTATGCTAACAGCGGAGTAACTCTCTCGGCAGCGGAACAGCGACGACGGTGATGGACTCCACTCTGCAGGGACTCTGGCTAGAACGCGTATCCTAGCTCGCAAACTCAGGATCCTCGACAAGCAAGCAATCATGGCATGACCTGCAAACTGGCATGACACGCCATGTGAGTAGTTGGAATGTACTCGCAAGCTCACAACAAACATCAGCATTAAGGCAAGACAACATCATAGCAAGATAGCTACTGAAGTAGATGCAGAAAGGTAAAGCATATTTAACCATACTCCGAATAATCTCAGGATCCAATCTGAATCTGTTCCAAATCCAATCCAAATCATGTGGTCATCCGACCACTCATCACATAGCCATCCCATGGCTAACATATCATATTCCTGATACCATCTGCACTACAAGTCTGACAAACTTACTCTCTGCCAGGTTGCCTCATAACCTTCAGAATACTCACGATCCACCGAGTACTTCCGATCTTACGACGAGTTCTTCCATCATTATCACTACTATGGTTGACCACCTAGTGAGGTCTGGACGGACTGTCCAATATTGTGGACGCGGCTATTCGAATAGATTTTACACTCTGCAGAGGTTGCTCACTTTACCCACACCATGGAGCACCTGACCTCGTGATCACATTCGGGTGGACCAGCATTGCTCCAATGAAACCTACATGACCCGTGACTCTCCCATCGTACCACCGGCAATCATCCTCCCCCGGAGTCCTGCCCTGGGTGGCCCATGTGTCACCGCGTGACACCTGCCACCGTTGTGGCTAACAAACTGTCCCAAACGGGGACCTGGTACCATATAACTCAACAGGGCTCACAAGGTTATCGCCGCCTACCGGGCCAGGGTAGCGCGCACGCATAACCTTCCCTGTCGGACGGTACCGGTGAAAGAGCATGCGATCAGACCAAGTCAAGGCCGTCCCATACCGAAAAATGTGGCTGCACGGATAAGTCCGGACAGGTGACTCTGGATCAACCATGAAGTATCCTATCTCCGAATAATATCTCTGTCATCGCTGACACTCCGATATCACAGTAATCCAAGCCAAAACATTAACCAACTAGTAATCCAATAGCCACTATGTCCAAGCTACAGCTATTAACTCATCTCCAGAAATTGCCGGACAAAATCCAAAATCATCATAGATGGTAATCTCAACATCATGGTATGAACGAGTGAGTAAACTACTAGTCACTAACAATCCGGTACTCAACATGGTAGTCACCTATTCAAGAATTTACTCAAGCATGGCATAATCTAATTCATTTTACAAATACTTCATACTTGCTAATTTAACTATGATATTGCAATGCAATTATGCAAATGAGAGTTGTGGCTTGCCTGGGGATGAAGGAGCCATCGGGAAGAAGTGCGGAGAGTCCGCGGAAATGATTGCCGGAAACAGTTCTCTCTCGGATGAGGCTGTTTATGGGCAAGGGCAAAATGGTCATTTTCATAGTGTCAAAACATTATGAAAATGGTACCAGCATGACGGGCTCGAAGAGACGAAGAAGTGGGCTTTGGATTCACCTCGATCGGAGTTGCGGAGGAAAAGTTATGAATATGTGAAGATCAAGGACCCATCTGTAAAGATTTTATTTGCAGACAAGCCCCTGGCGGCTGAAAACAGAAAGCACCTTCGGGGAGAATACGCTTCCTATACAGAGAAACACATTTTGAGCTGAAGAAGAACCAGAGTACACTTTCACTAAATGAAAGCATATTTTGGTAAAATGCGTTTCCACTTAAACTGGCAGCGGGCCCGGGGCGGGGTCAACGCCCAGAGGCTGACATGTGGGTCCCGCGCTGACCCTCTCTCTCTCTCTCTCTCTCCCAGCTCCCTTCTTCTTCCCCCTTCAGCGCCCGATGGAGGCAGAGCAAGGGCGCGCACCGGCGAGGCCTCCCGGCGGCACAGGCCATCTTCGGCCGAGGTCCGGCCACCGGCGTGACCAGGGCGATGAGCCGCTTACATCCCGGTAGGAGGCAGAGCTTGGGGAGGACGGAGGCGAGCGCGCCTACTGCCGCGGCAGACGACCGGCTTGGCCAAAGCTAGGCTCGCTGTCGCGGCCACCGGAGAGGGAGAGGAAGGGCGGAGGAGGGTCGCCGGAGCTCGTGGGCTACACTGGTGGTGGTGGAACGGCGAAAGAGACTCGGGGTAGCTCGAATTTGAGCAGAGCTCCGCGGCGGCCATGGCGATGGTGGATGGCGAGGAAGAGCTCTGGGGCTTGGGCGAGAGGTTGGGGAGGGGTAGTGGTGGGTGGTGGGGGCAATGAGATGCTCGGGGGCCGCAAGGAGGGCCTATAAATAGCCGGGCGACGGCGAGGTGATAAGGACGGCCACGGCGGTGATCTTATCGGCGCACTGGAGCGCGGGGTGGCGTGGCTGTCCATTTCCGACATCGGGACGCTTCGCAGGGAGGTGGAGAGAGCTCAGGCGAGGTCGGGAAGGCTCGCGGGCGATCGGACGCGGCGGTGGCAGAGACGGCCACGTCGCGGGTGCGGCTGCCGCACCGTGTAGGAGGTGACCTGAGAGGGGGAGAGTGATCCAGAGCAAAGGCGACGACAAGGCGAAGCCCTAGACATGGCTAGGTGTCGAGGGAGAGGAGGAACGCGACGAAACAGAGGGAGTCCATCGCCAGAGCGCGCTCGCTGGCATTTCATCCGCGTGGTCACCGCGTGAATTGCGCACGTGGTGCACCCTGGCATGCAGCGTCTTGTCTAGTGGGTAGTCCCTCCAAAGTACAGTCTCAGGGAGGTGATGGATCAGCAAAAGAGACCAAGAGTGGATGTGAGGCTTCACTGGAAGTTTGTTGTAGCAAACTTGTCTGCACCTCTGTGATCCACAGGAAGGTGATAAGAACCAAAGGTGATGTCTTGGAGGTTTAGGTTAGGAAGGACTACAATCCTATGAAGTTTGGAGAGGAATGGACCAAGGTTTAGTATAGTTGCTTTGCAACTGACCAATCTGGTACAGAAAACAAATCTTGATGTGGCACTCACATATATTGTTGCCTAGGGCTTAAAATGGGTATGGCTTGATGATTTGGTCATATGAGAGTGCCATAAAAATTTCATGCCATTTAGACAAGCCAAAATGGTACTTCTTCACAAAGAACCTCTCTGACCAGAATCTTACAAAAATTCTAGGGAATTATTGGGAAGATGAAATGAGCCCAAATTTTGTGGAGATAAGTTATATGGGTAGGAGAATGCTCTGGTAAATTTTCAGCAATTATGGAGCAGTATAAAATATAGTTGCTTCACAATGTGAAAATCTGACCAGAAACCAAGATTTGAGGTTGTGCTCACATAGTTGATTGGATAGGGTTGAAACTTGGTGGAGTGTCAAGATTTGAGCATATGAAGAATCTTGCGAAATTTCAACTCATTTGGATACTCCTAGCTAGCACTTGCTTCACAAAGCTTCCAGTTGACCAGAAACTTTGGAAATTAGCCAAGGGAGATTTAATAGCCAAATGAAGTTGAATTTTGGCATGTGGCAATGATATGGATAGGAGAGAATGCCCAAAACGTTTGAGACCAAGCAAGCAAATATAAAGAGTACTTGCTTCTCAACTGGACAGCTAGGGCAAAATCAGAAAAGGAATATTTGTGAAATATTTTTGAACATGTCAAGGAAGGGTTTTGACATATTTCTGGAAGATCTGACACAAACAATTTATGAGAATTATTTGGGAATCTTTGGAATGATGGAAATGTGGGTTGCTTGACAACCCAGGACAACAGGGTTATTCCTTTAATAGAAAAAGGAATTTTCCCAAGGAAAAGAATATTGGGGTTGGTCCAAGATGGAAATGACATGGTCTTGGGATGGTTTTGAGGTTGACAAGCCACTTGGGAAGAGGAATCAAGGGTGATCCCTCCAGGTTGCAAAACTACTAAGCCACAGAAAGGCAAATCCAGACCAAAATCAAAAGGAAAAAAATGGGCAAAATCCAGGGTGTTACAAACCTATCCCCCTTAAAGAAATCTCGTCCTCGAGATTTGGTTGCTCAGGGATCAAACATGAATATTTCCACTTGAGGAAACCGTTTCCAACTCGGGTTTCCTTTTTACCTTTGTATAAGGCTCCCACTGAGTTTCATATGACTGACTGCCTTGCTTCGGGATGGTTTGCTTCACTGGACCCTTTTTCTGGAAAATCTTACCTCATATGCCACTCTTACTCCAATCCTTTTGTGTCTGCTATCCTGTCTTGGGCAATAAATTATTCTGACCAAACTATGTGCCCTGCTCATAAGTCCAAGGGTGGTTCTTCATGGACGTGTCGTGACGAGGTCCAATACAAACGACCGTTCACTGAGTTGTGAACAGATTCTCTTGGTGGACACGAAATCATTTACTCATTGCATTGGGTGACTTCAAATGGCTGTGTGTCCTCCAGGCTCAAAATAGTAATGTGAATCGTACCGTTCTCCTGGCGGAATCTGACTTCTTGCACGGATAGCTGGGTCATCTTGGCTATCTTCTCTGTCTTGGGTATAAGGCTCCTACCAAATATTTGACTGTCACCTATCGTGGCCAGCATAAAGGTGTACGGTGTTATTATCCATAGACTTGACTGACAGCGGTCCTGGCAGCAGAATTTTGTTCACAGCAGGTTAGTCTTTCACTGATTCCCATTTGTAAGGACACATGCTTCAAGACTTTTGTTCATCCTTCTGATTACTCAGTCTGTCGGTACCTCTATATGGATGGTAGGCCGTGTAATGCTTTATCATGGTTGCTGAATTTGAACTGCTGAGTTAATCTTTTGGCTGACCTGACCAGCTTGGTTGCCTTCTTCTGACAATTCTGAGCATATCTGGTTGGCTGGGCGGGTTGTCTCGATATGGGGTCCTTGCAAATGGAATAGACCCCGTGGGTGTGTACCCATGGTGACTGGTACCGAGCCAGACTGTCCGGAGTATTTGTACCATTACCATACCTGTATGGACAACCTTGCTTTTTCATTATAGTTCTCTTTGCCTGGATCCTTTGCTGAAAGAACTTGGCCTTATGTGTTCTTGATTCTCCGTGTGACCATAGGTGTTGTCAGGTGCAATATTCCGATAGGCATATCTTATCCTGATCCCCTGACAGGGTATCTTTGCTCACATGACCAGCTTTCTCATCCTCCACACTTTACACGTAGGGTAATGATTATCCGAACCCAGGTTCATAGTTACTTGTATAGGGCTCCTGGCTCAGACGCTTCCCCCCTTAAAGGCTTGCTGGGGAAGACTCGATGTCGGGGAAACGACACCTATGGGATCGAGTGGATCCCTTCTACGGTTTGGCAGGGAAGAGGAGTGTGCAAAGAGCAGATCTAAGGATCAACACAAGGGATTTTTACCCAGGTTCGGGCCGCTGAGAAGCGTAAAACCCTAGTCCTGCTTGTAGTGTATTGAGTGTCCTTGAGCTTCGGCTAGTTGCTACGCATGCAAACTGGGCCGGAAAGTCCCAAAGTCCCCCTCTGTATCGCCTTGGGCCTCCTTTTATATCAAGGGGCTACCATAGTGGCGTGCAGGCATACAGGAGGTGTAAAGTAGCTACAGTGTACATGCTTATCACTGGCATCTTAGGACAAGCGCATTAAATGCACTGTTTACGTGTCCCTAACTTTATCGGGGAAGGAAACAGAGCCCGTCCCATCCGTCACCGCCTCACCTCCTCTTGACATGCACCCAAGATGACGAGGCATGCAAATGCTAAGCTGACTGGCTAGCCGCTGCGCAGGAGCGGTGGCAGGATCTTCACGAAGATCTGCATGCCACCACGCAAGTGCTTGCCAGGCTGGCAGGCTAGTCGCTGTGCTGGAGCGGTGGCAGGGCGACGGAACCTTGCCGTGGCCTCGCAAACATCCCCTGCAAGAATCTTGCCGGGGCCTTGCAAACGTCACCGGCAAGAGCCTTGCTGGGAACTTGCCTTCTGTTCTTCACAAAGATCTGCATGCCGCCATGCAGGCGCCCCTAGATCCTGGTCTCGACATTGTCGATGGTGTCAGAGCTCTCAACCTCAAGGGTGGTGGTCTTGTTGAGGCTTCGCAAACCATCCCGGCATGGAGCTTGTCGGGGCTCGCAAACCACCCCGGCAAGAATCTTGCCATGGGCTCAGCTTGTCTTCTGCTCTCTGATTACTGGCTCGGATGCCGTCTTGGTCGTCTTGCATTTTGCCTCTAGCTATCCCCGTCAAGCCTTGCCACGGGCGCGGCTGCAACTGCCCGTGCACAAGTAAGGGGTACCAAAAGGGCCAAAACTTTAGTACACCGACAGGAGCCCCCGGGCCTGGGCCACACACGCGGGCGCGACGCGTTGTTGGGCTAGGCCTAAACAGTGCGCGGGCACACATGGAAGGGGTTAACTGCCGTAATCATGTATCATCCCCAGCCTCACACCACCGTGATCACTCTCTGATCATGCCAAGTGACCATGGTTAACTATGCTTGATCAACATTGCAACATATCTCCCTTCCAAATTCCAACTCAAATTCAAAAGTGCAAAATAAATTTGCTCAAACACCTTTGGAAAAATGTTCACTAATTAGCAAATATTCCAGAAGCATTCATAAAAATATCACCAGTAGCACTTGGATTAATTAAATGACTCAAACTATTTGAAACAGCACCAAAACAGCAATATTAATTCCATTTAAAATCATTTCAATTTCAAAAGAAATCCAAATCTGTCCAAACAAGTTTTTGGTGAAGGCAAATATTGCATAATAATATTCGGGCCAACTCCCACATTTTTCAAAAATGTAAAAGTGCCCTAACTAATTCAGAATAGAAAAGAATAAAAGAAAATGTGAAACAGAAAATAGAAAAATGGAAAAGGCCGGCGCTGTCACTGTGCACTTAAGCCTACAGCTACAGTCCCCGGCCCAGCCCAACTAGCCGCGGTCGTCCTCCTCCTCTCGCGCTGTCGTGCCCGCGCGCCGACACGGCGACGGCCGCCGCATGCGTCGCCCATCTGCCGTCGCCCGCGCGCTGATAAGATCCCCGAGCCCCCCTAGCGCAACCCTAGCTCCCCTCCAGTCCCTCTCCTCCCTCGCCCGCCACTCTCTTCCCCTCCGCCGAGCACCACCACCGCCACGAGCGCTGCTCCCCGCGGCCATCGTCGACCCCGCGACCAGCTGAGTTGCTCGGGAGCTCCGCCGGCCTCTTCCTCTTCCACTGGTGCTGTCAGACGGAGCCGGAGGGATCTGCATCGCGCGGATCAAGCCGATCCCCTCCTCTGCATCGCCAGCGCCCGCCGTCGATCCCCGTCGTCTCCGAGCTCCTAAGCTGCTCCAAAGCCGTCAAGGGCTTTACTTAGCCGCGCGGTGAGCTTCGTCCTCCTTCCGCTCCTCCCCTCGCGCCGTGTTCCTCACCATAGCCACCTCGCCACCTTGTCCATGATATGGTCGCCGCCGGCGAGCTCATTGCCGTCACCCTGATGCTCCTCGTGCCGTGTTAATTCCACCGTCGAGCTCCCTGAGCTCCTAGCTACCCAGCGCGCCTCTCCACGCTTCTCACCGTGCCCCGTATCCTCGTCCCCGAGCTCGACCGAGCTCCGGCGTCCGCCGTAGTCGATGTCGCCGTTGTTCCCGGCCGTCCTAGCCCCGTCCTGTGCCATGAATGAATGCGCGGCGAGCCCCTCTACCAATCCGTGCCAGCCGCCGCTCGAATGGTCGCCGGAGGCCAAGTTCCGGCTACCGCCGCCGCGTTGGGCCTCGCCGCCGGCGCGTGCGAGCGTTTGAACCTCGCCTGGGTCCCTGGCATGTGGGCCCGGGCCGTTAACTGTTAGATTAGGCACTAATCTCAGATGCAAACGCCCACTGACATGTGGGGCCCGTGTATTGTAGCGATTAGTATTAGGGTTAATTAACTAAACTGCTAACTGTCACTGACATATGGACCCCACCCCGTTGTTTAGCTAATTAGGTTAATTTAAAACTCAGTTAAACTATCAGTGGATGACAGCTGGGTCCCACTGGGCCCAGTTGACTCAGTCAGCCTGCTGACTGGGCACCTCCAGTCTATGACAGGAGGGACCACTGGTCCTGTTGACCAGTCAACTGCTCAAGCCGACTGCTGACGTCATGTCTCTGTCATGATGACATCATAACTCCATTTCTGATAATAAAATTAATTCCAGAAAATCAAATAAACTTTAAAAAAATTCATAACTTTTAAACCGTAGCTCGGATTGAAAAACTTAAAACATGAAAGTTGCTCAGAACAACGAGACGAATTTGATTGTGTCGTCTGTTTCGATGCCGGAACCTCCTACGTAGGAGAACTTGTAACTCCGAGCCCGAATCCGGTAGATGAATAGTGTACACATGCCGATTAATAAATCCCTGGTTAATCCTAAAGATAACCAAAATGACTTAGATGCATATTTAGTCAACTCTGCACCGCATCACAGCATAGCACGCACCGTGTTGCATTTGATTGCATTGTATTTACTTGTTTACTCCCCCTCTTCTCTCTCAGTAGACCCCGACGTTGATGTAGCTCCCGAGGTAGATGCAGCTCCGGAGTACGACTACGTCCCCGACGACACCACTGACGACCTTGCCCCTGCCGCAGAGCAAACAGGCAAGCACCCCCATTTTGAGCATTCCGATATCGCCCACTCTCTTCTCTCTTATGCTTGCATTAGAAGTACTGCTGCTACTGTTGTCCTATATCTGCTGCATAGCCTGTTTTATTGTAGCCTACTTTTGATACCTGCCTATTCTCCTAAACTGTTTAGTATAAGATGGGTAGAGCCTTATCAGAGACCCACTTGTCCCGACTGCCCCGCTGGACTCTCAGAAGACCCGAGCAACGGGATCGAAGATCAGACCCTGGCACCGCATGTCACTTCCCCCTTAAATTGCACGACACTACTGGGTTACTATCGAGTGCCGAGGGTGATACCTTGTCAGCACTTCTGATGATAACCTTGTAGGTTAGTTATTCGGTCGTGGTAAGCGAGGGTGATTCCTCCTACACCACCCCCGATAACGACATCGTCGTGCAACTGTTCAAGTGTGGATCTCGAGCGTGATACCTCCTTCGTTCACCTTGACGAGAACATCAGGTGGGACTCCATCGAGGGTGATTCCTCAGGGTTCCCTTGGTGTTAGACACACGGTTATTGTTGTTACTGTGACTTATACTGAAACATGATACTAAAGACGGGTCGGCCCTAAGGGGTACCCGCGCGAGCATGAACGCGAAGTGATGTGGAGTCGGGTTGTCCTAAGAGGTGCCCGCGAGATAACTACGAGGCGTGGCCGGGCATTCTTAGCCCTTGCCGCAAGTCCTCGAGACGGGGCGACGGGGTCACATCGATCGTGAGTCTCTGCTCGTTTCCGCACGCTCCTAAACCACTAAACGGTTTGGATATTTGATCCGAGGGGCCACTGGCCTGATAGCACTAACCATCACGTGGGCATAGTATGGGCGTTCTGCGTCGTATACTTCAGCCGAAGCTTAATAGACGTCAGCGACTGAGCGGCACGCGCTAGATTGGACTGGTTACGCAACCGCGCTTGTATTAAGGGGTTGCTAGGTCTACTTCCGGCCGCCCACGCAACGCACAGGAGTTCCCGGGGCGAAGGCCCAAGACCCCTGGGGGCATAGGTTTAGTCCGGCGTGCTGACCTCTCTGTTAAGTATTTGGTCGGGTTGCGGCGTGTTGCTTAGCTGAGGCCGGGCATGACCCAGTAAAGTGTGTCCGGCCGGAGTTAAGCGAGTGTGGTGGGTAAGTTGGTGCACCCCTGCAGGGAAGAAAACATCTATCGATAGCCTGTCCTACAGTAACGGACACTCGGAGTTGTATCCCGATCGGTACAACTAGAACATGACTTGAGATGAGAACTGGATAGTACGGCTCTGGGATTGCTTTCTAGCAGGGAGTCGAGGAAGAATCTCTGGCCGAGGTTGATGACATTACTGCTATACTTTACATTATGTTATTCTGCTCTCTTCTAATGCTGCAAGACTGTTGAAGAAGCTGAAGATGCTAGTGTTCAATAGAACTAGGCTTTTCCCCTCTATTCTGGCATTTCTGCAGCCCAGTCCACTTATACAGCCCCCTTTGAAAATGTTGCATATGTAGTGTAGATCCTTGCTTGCTGAGTACTTCGGATGAGTACTCATGTTTGCTTTACTTTCTTTTTTTCCCCATATCCCTTTTGATGCCACCAGACGTCAAAGCCCCTGAGCCAGATGCCCATGTCGACGACCACTACTACTACCAGCCCGGAGAGTACTACTACTACGAGGAGCCGACCGACGACCAGGAGTAGGATTCGGAGGGTCCAGGGCAGGAGGCCCACGCCTTTCGATCGTAGTATTTTATTTTGCCCCGCCTCTGTGAAGGCTTATCTCTCTTTCTGTAATATATCTGTACCCAGATATCTGACGCTTCCGCTAACACTTGTATGCCATCGAGCTATGTATTCGAGCCCTCGAGGCCCTGGCTTGTAATATAAAGCTTGTATGAATTTATTTATGTTTTAGAGTTGTGTTGTGATATCTTCAAGTGATTCCTTAGGCTTAATCGTGTGCATTTGCGTGTATGATTAGTGCACGATTAAGCCGGGGTCGCCACAAATCATCTCGTCTGCTGCGCTTCCCCACGATCGGCATTGAGTGCGCGACATGGGGTGCGCGCATGGAACGGTCGCCGCAGCAGCACGCCAGCAAAAACGCCTTCACATTGGACAGTAAAGAGGCAGCCTCGCACCTTCCCCATAAAAAGAGGAATCCACAGAGGCACTGCTCATTTACCCCCTTCACCCTTTCCAATCTAGGAACCGTCATCGTCTTCCTCCTTGTGCCCAAACCAGGGCTTCCTCATCAATCCGCCACCCCCCCTGCGTTCCCACCATCCTCGACCTCCCGCTCCTCTCCAGTCTCTTTTGGCACCCAAAGCGAGCAAGGGCAAGGGAGCGTCCAAGGCGAGCGAGGGGGAGGAGGTGCCGGAGAGCGAGTTGGTGAAGATGCAGAAGGAGAACATCGTCTTCGCTCTGACACTTGATGCACGCGCTCTGAAGGAGCGGTATCTGTGTATGTGGGGGAGAGCGACGATGGGGCATCCTGCTACCCGCGTCATCCCAGCTTCTTGCGCCGAGCCTGCCCCAGATAAATTCCCTTTCTTCGTCGATTACTTCTACTGCGGGCTCTGTCCCCCATTTTTGGATTTCTTCAATGATATCATGTACACATTCGGCTTCCATATCTTGGATTTCACGCCGAATGTTGTGGCATGTATGGCCACCTTCGCCCACCTCTGTGAGAACTTCGCCGGGGTGGTCCCCAACATGGCCCTCTTTCGCCATTACTTCGTTCCCCACATCCAGCCCGGAGGGGCCCTTTCCGGCTGCGTCACCTGGATCCCAAGGGTACTGGCCAAGAGGACGTACCCGGACGGGGCCCACAAGGAGAAGTGGGACAAATGGCGGGGCAAGAGGTGCTGGATCATGGAGAAGGACCCGCAGCCGTTTTGTATGCCCCGGCAGACGAAACTGGTACATGGCGGCAATTGGGGCGACCTCGACCCTCAAGACGGGAAGCTCACAGTTGCAACCACCAGGATCCATCGCCAATTGGGGCGACCTCGACCCTCAGGACGACCCGTATATGAGTTCTGTGGGGAGAACTGCTTCCGCCCTATATACCAGGGAGAAAGGTGTCTGGCCAGTGGCTCGATTTGGTGTCGTCCTGATTGACCAAAGAACCACCGGCAACTCATCAATCCAGCGCCTTCCGCACTTGTGCAGCCTGTCGAAAGTTCTCGTCTTGAGACCCCGCAGCACCTCAGCATTTGCCCTTTCCGCCTGGCCGTTGCTTCTTGGATGGGCAACAGAAGCAAAATAGATTTTGCTGCCAAGGTCTTGGATATACTGCATGAAGGTGCGGCTCGTGAACTATGTGCCGTTGTCGGTGATGACTCTATTTGGCACACCAAAACGGCAAACTAATCCTTTGAAGAACTTGACGGCTGACTGTGCTGTCACCTTTCTCACTGCTTCCACTTCCGGCCACTTTGTGAACTTGTCAATTGCGACGTACAAGTACTCAAAGCCCCCGACAACATGGGGAAAGGGGCCCAATATGTCGAGCCCCTAGACCGAAAATGGCCAAGAAAGAGGGATCGTCTGAAGAGCTTGGGCTGGCTGATGAAGTTTCTTCAAATGGAACTGGCACGCTTCACACTTGGTTACTAGTGCAGTTGCATCCTAGAGGGCAGTGGGCCAAAAGAAACCTTGCCGGAATGCCTTGCCGGCAAGAGCTCTTGATCCTATGTGAGAGCCACATATGACTCCATGTATCTCTGCCAACAGCTCCAGTCCGTCCTCCTGAGGAATGCACTTCAATTTCACGCCGTTCGGTCTTTTTCTGTACAGGACATCGTCCACAAACTGGTATATGTTATACCGATGGGCTACTTTCTCCGCCACTTCCTGTTCCTCGGGGAGTTCCCCTGTTTGGAGGAACTGAACGATGTGCTGTGCCCATGCTGGAGCTTGAGGCTCGACGGCAAGGACTAAAGGCGTGTCTTCTGCCATGGGAGCAGTTGTCTCTACGGCAAGGGCTTGAGGCCCTGCCGGAGCCCGTCGCCCCCCTGCAAGCTTGGCGTCGTCCCCGTTAACTTCCTTGCCGGTGGCTCCTGGGAGCTCGGCTGGAAAGTACTTGCCGGGGCTCAACTTCCTTCGCTTATTCTGTCCTGCCGATGGTTCAACGGATCGCTGAGTTAGTTGGAGCACAAAAGTTCCTGGTTCCACAGGTAACTTGAGGGCAGCACGTTTTGACAGGTCGTCAGCAATGTTGTTCTCTACTCGAGGAACATGCTCTGCTTGCAAACCTTCAAAACGCTCCTCCAACTTCCTCACTTCATCTACGTAAGCTTCCATTAACGGGCTCTGATAATCTTTGTTAACCTTCTTGACGACAAGCTGCGAATCACCTCTGACGATGAGCTTCGTAATTCCAAGGTTTGTCGTGATCCTAAGACCGGCAAGTAGTCCCTCATACTCCGCAGTGTTGTTTGTTGATCTCTCCCGGGGAAAGTGCATCTGGACCACGTACTTGAGGTGATCTTCGGTGGGTGCAATAAGTAGCACACCAGCACCGGCGCCTTGCACCGGCGCCTTGCAGCGAGAAAGCCCCATCAAAGCCTCATAATCCAGGTTTCCTTGCCGGGGAGAGCGGTCTCTTGAATTTCCTCGTCAGGCGTTGAGGTCCATTCTGCAATGAATTTCGCCAAGGCTCTACTCTAAATCATTGAAGTGCTTTCAAACCTGAGACCAAAGCTTGACAGTTCCAATGCCCACTCCACAATCCTTCCAGTTGCATTTGGGTTGTGAAAGATCCGTTGCAACGGGAAGCGAGTGATGACGGTGATCTCATGTGCCTGAAAGTAGTGGCGTAGCTTCCTCGAGGCCATAAGAAGGCCGAAGAGCAACTTCTGCACACCAGAGTATCTTGATCGAGCCCCCTGTAAAAGGGAGCTGACAAAATAAACTGGGTGCTGCACCATCTTCTTCTTCTGTGTCACTCCATTTCTTGCACAGATCCCGCCTTGCCGGCACCAGACTTTGCCGAGGGCCCTGCCTTACCGGCACCAGATCCTGCCGGGCGTCTTGCCTTGCCGGCACCAGACCCTGCCGGGGAGACCTCTGGCTTGTCATCCGATGGTCTTGCCACTGCCGCTGCTTCTTCATCAACTTCTCTCTGTGCCACTAGTGCAGCACTGACCACTTGATTCATTGCCGCTAGATACAGCAACAACGGCTCTTGTGGCTTAGGCGCGACTAGTGTTGGCGTAGAGGAGAGGTACCTCTTCAAATCTTGCAGCGCTGCCTCCGCTTCCGGAGTCCATTTCATTGGACCTGCCTTTTTCAAGATCTTGAAAAAGGGCAGGGCGCGCTCAGCAGATTTGGAGATGAACCTGCTCAAAGCAGCAACACAGCCAGCAAGTCGACGTACATCTTTGACTCGTCTTGGTGCTTCAATCTGCTCAATTGCCTTGATCTTGTCGGGGTTCACCTCGATCCCACGCTGAGACACAAAGAACCCGAGAAGCTTGCCGGATGGGACGCCAAACACACACTTCTCAGGATTGAGCTTAAGATTGATCTTGCGCAAATTTACAAATGTTTCCTCTAGATATTGAATCAGTGTCGCCTTGTCCTTGGTTTTGACCACTATGTCATCCATATAAGCTTCCATATTTCTATGTAGCTGGGGCTCAAAACCGATCTGGACTGCTCTGGCAAACATTGAACCAGCGCTTTTAAACCCGAAAGGCATTCGTATAAAACAATACATACCACATGGGGTGATAAACGCGGTCTTCTCTTCATCTTCCTTTGTCATGAAGATTTGATGGTACCCTGAGTAGGCGTCAAGGAATAACAGCAAGTCGCACCCGGCAGTGGAGTCCACGATCTGGTCGATGCGTGGCAAGGGGAAAGGATCCTTTGGATAGGCTTTATTGATGTCTGTATAATCAATGCACAGCCTTCACTTCCCATTCGCCTTTTGCACCACAACCGGATTGGCCAACCACGTTGGGTGGAGCACTCCTCTAACCAAGCCTGCCGCTTCCAACTTCCTAATTTCTTCAATGATAAACTCTTGCCACTCCAAAGCTTGCTTCCTGACCTTCTGCTTGACGGGCCGCGCATGAGGACAGACAGCAAGATGGTGCTCAATCACCTCCCTGGGAACGCCGGGGATGTCAGATGCTTGCCATGCAAACACATCGACATTCGCCCGCAGGAAGGCAATGAGCGCGCTTTCCTATTTGCTGTCGAGGGTGGAGCTTATAGTGAAAGCTCCGCCCGTGCCGTCCTCCTTGACGGGCACCTTTTTAGTCTCTGGTGGGGCTGCCTTGGATTTCTTGCTTTTGCCGGTGGAGCTCTCTGGCACGTCCTCGACGGGAACGCAGCACTCCGAGGAGGTGCGCTTGCTGGAGTGGGCGCAAGAGGTCTTGCCGGTCTTCTTCCCCCTGGGAGCTCCAGTGGCAGGAGCAAGTATCTTCGCGGCAGGTGCTACAACTGCCTCCCGGTAGAGTTGATCGGCGCAAATAAGCGCGTCTTTCTTGTCGCAGTTGACTGTGATGATGCTCATCGGGCCGGGCATCTTCAACGTGTTGTAGGCGTAATGCGATGCCGCCATAAACTTGGCCAGTGCTGGACGGCCAAGGATCCCGTTATACGGCAACGGGATCTTGGTGACATAAAAAACGATCTTCTCTGTCCTATAGTTCAGCTCACCACCAAATGTAACTGGTAGTGTGATCTTACCCTTCGGCTGGCTTCTTCCCGGATTGATCCCTTGAAACGTGCCCGTCTCTTCGAGATCTCCGTCGGGGATTTGTAACCTCTTGATCACCTTGGGCGAGATCAAGTTCAGACCGGCCCCACCGTCAACTAGCATTTTTGTCACCTTGAGGTTGCGAATTGTTGGGGAAACCAACAATGGCAAACACCCGACCGCGGTTGTGCGATCAGGGTGATCCTCGGCGACAAAAATGATAAGGCGTGTGGCACCATTTCAGTGGCTTCTGGGCATCGATCGACGGCTCTGTCGCATTAATCTCGCGCGCCCACTTTTTAAGTTGGCGGTGAGAAGAATGTGACGAGGCGCCACCATCAATGCACATGGCCTTCGTAGCTTTTTGAAACTCATGCTCACTGGAGTCATCATCGTCTTCGTGGTCATCATCCCCCTCTTTTTTATCGCGGCCTCGAGCAGGCCTCTCTTGTTGCTTGTCCTTGCCGCGGCGGCCTCCTCGGCCACCACGCTTCTTGCCGGACCCCTCAGCACCATCCTGGCCCTTCTCCTTGTCTCGCCTTTCGTACTGAGCTTTCTGCCTCTCCACAAGCTGCTCGACTTGCCGGCAGTTCTGGAGGTCATGGCCCTTGGTGCGATGGATCTTGCAATATTGCTTGTCGGCAGCCGCCAAGGCCTGGCAGGCGGCGCACCCGGCAACCTCCTTGCCGGGGTCATCAACCTTGGCCTTCTTGGCAGTGCTGGGGTTGCTGGATTCCTCGACGGCAAGCACGGTCTTGCCCTTGCGCTTCCTGTTATGCCGTCGGCCCTTCTTTGCTGGGGCGACGACGTCTTCATCTCCGGAGTCAGTTCCCGCGCCGGCATCTTCGCCGGGGTACTTCCTTCCTTCTTCAGCCCGAGCACATCTGTCGGCCAAAACATAAAGCTTGGCAACATCCGTAATCTTGGTCATCGCCAGCTCTTCACGCATCTTGCGGTTGCGCACATTCTGATGAAATGCGCTAATAACAGCGGCAGGATGAACATCTGGGATGTTGTACTGCACACGGCTGAACCTCTGTATGTATTTGCGCAAGCATTCGCCATCTTTCTGGGGGATGATATGTAAGTCACTTGCCTGGCCAGGAGCTTGGTGGCCTCCGGTAAAGGCGCCAACAAACTCGTGGCACAGATCCGACCAAGAAGAGATGGAATCTACTGGCAGGTGCATCAACCACGACCTGACGTTGGGCTTGAGCACCAACGGGAAGTAGTTGGCGAGCACCTTGCCGTCTCGAGCCCCGGCAGCTTGCATCGCAATGGTGTAGATGCTCAGGAACTCGGACGGATGAGACTTGCCGTCGTATTTCTCCGGGACCTCTGGTTTGAACGTGCGGGTAGTGGGCCACTGGAACTGCCGCAGCTCACGGGTAAAAGCAGGACAACATACCTCGTAAGGCAAGTCACCAGAATCCCCCGGTGCAGGTTTGTACGCAGTGGGCCCTGCGCGCCTATCAGATTGATGGCGCGCTTCCTGCCGCCGCTCGATGGTGGTTCGAGCATCTTCTTTGACCCGTTCCCATAGAACCTGACATTGGTCGCGACGAGCTCGTGGATCGGACGACGCCGTGGACCCATCATCGCGGGCATCGACCCGCCGGGCTAGCGACCGTTGCTGTCGTGGTGGAGGGGAGTACACCGTGGTCGCGGCGCCTCCGTTCTTTCCGCCATCGGCACGCGCCGGCTCGGTGGACCGCCGCCGCGAAGGCTCCGCCTGCTGCGGCCCATCTCCATTGGCGAAACTGATGAGGCTCTGAATAGCAGCTCTTCATTCCTCTTTCTTCTCTGCAGCGGGAGGGAAATCCAGGAGTAGCTGTGCTCGCGCCAATGCTTCGGCTGGTGTAGGTGGCAGTGACAGGCGCGAAGAACGGGAGGTGCTCGGACTTCTAACCACGTTGGAAGGAGCCCCGTCATGGTTCCGCGGCCGTGCGCCGTTTCCACCAGCATCTTGGCATGCATGCCGGCCCTGTGCATCTCGAGAATGATGTTGAGGGCTCTTTCCGCGGTGACGCTCGGGGTCACCAACATCGCGGCATTGCTACTCGCGCACGACCTAGGGGGACCGCGGCGCATGCGTCGGCGGGGGCATCTTGGAGGCCGCCTTCCCACCCTTGGAGGTCCCCGCGCCGCCCGTAGGCAGCACGACTCCGTCCTTGGATCCAGCGGTGCGCGGGTCATCGTCGCGGCTGCGGACGATGCCACTCGCCTGGCTTCGGTCGCCAGAGCATCGTGGATGCTTGAGATCTTCACCGCCACCAGCATCTGCCCCATCGCCCGTCCGTGTTGGCACGGGCAGATCGGTCGTAGACGAACCGATCGCCGCGATCGTCTTCTTCTTGGGAGCCATGGTGATCGAGAAACTAATGTGCTAAATGCTAGATCAGGTTTGCACAACCTTCCCCCTACCTGGTGCGCCAAAGATGTCGGGGAAACGACACCTATGGTATCGAGTGGATCCCTTCTACGGTTTGGCAGGGAAGAGGAGTGCGCAAAGAGCAGATCTAACGATCAACACAAGGGATTTTTACCCAGGTTCGGGCCACTGAGAAGCGTAAAACCCTAGTCCTGCTTGTAGTGTATTGAGTGTCCTTGAGCTTCGGCTAGTTGCTACGCATGCAAACTGGGCCAGAAAGTCCCAAAGTCCCCCTCTGTATCACCTTGGGCCTCCTTTTATATCAAGGGGCTACCACAGTGGCGTGTAGGCATACAGGAGTTGTAAAGTAGCTACAGTGTACATGCTTATCACTGGCGTCTTAAGACAAGCGCATTAAATGCGCTGTTTACGTGTCCCTAACTTTATCGGGGATGGAAACAGAGCCTGTCCCATCCGTCGCCGCCTCACCCCATCTTGACACACACCCAAGATGACGAGGCATGCAAATGCTAAGCTGACTGGCTAGCCGCTGCATTGGAGCGGTGGCAGGATCTTCACGAAGATCTGCATGCCACCACGCAGGTGCTTGCCAGGCTGGCAGGCTAGTCGCTGTGCTGGAGCGATGGCAGGGCGGCGGAACCTTGCCATGTGTGAGCCTTGCCGCGGCCTCGCAAACGTCCCCGGCAAGAATCTTGTCGGGGCCTTACAAACGTCCCCGGCAAGAGCCTTGCTGGGAACTTGCCTTCTGTTCTTCACAAAGATATGCATGCCGCCATGCAGGCGCCCCTGGATCCTGGTCTCGACATTGTTGATGGTGTCAGAGCTCTCAACCTCAAGGGTGGTGGTCTTGCTGAGGCTTCGCAAACCATCCCAACATGGAGCTTGCCAGGGCTTGCAAACCACCCCGGCAAGAATCTTGCCGGGGGCTCAGCTTGTCTTCTGCTCTCTGATTACTGGCTCAGATGCCGTCTTGGTCGTCTTGCATTTTGCCTCCAGCTATCCCCGTCAAGCCTTGCCGCGGGCGCGGCTGCAACTGCCCATGCACAAGTAAGGGGTACCAAAAGGGCCCAAACTTTAGTACACCGACACTCGGTACCTTATGCCGGAAGCTTGCGGTGATATCTTATGGAAGAAGCCTGAGTACCTTGCACCGGAAGATGTCCATGTGTCGTATCGAGGAAGACACCTGAATTCTTGTGTCGTAAGCTTGTCTGGTAGCTTTGCGGAGAAAGGCTGAGTTGCTTACACCCAAGGCTTCTCTTTGCCACATGCAGACTGAGTGCATATATATATATATATATATATATATATATATATATATATATATATATATATATATATATATATATATATATATATATATATACATTCCTTACTGTTTCTACTGTCGGTTAATTGTTGTATGCAACAGGGTATTCGGCTTTCTTTCTTGTTGAACACTAAGTTCCTAGCACATTCTGGCTTGCTTCCAAGACATAGAAGGGTTCAAATTGTACTCATAGCAGACTCAAACCGTGTATAGTAACCATAACTTTGACATGAAATTTACTGTGGATCGGGCACACAATTTGTCGTCTTGCTGATTCGATGATTACTGTTGTGAAAGTTGCACTGATGTATACTTGATGCTGATAACCAATCTAGCCAGGATATCATTTATATTCAGGCCCGGCATTCCCGATATAATGCGGTCTGCTGAGAATTCCATATTGCTGAGCTGGGCTTCCAAATGACTGTCTCTTCACTGATTCTTTGAGTCCAGTGTCGGGGAGCAACTTCCTTAAGGGGAAAATAAGGTAACACCAAGGGCCCAAATAAAAAAAACAAAAGACACGACTAAACAAAAGCACACAAAGCAGCAAGATCACACACACAAGCAATATCACATTCTATAGCTATTCACAACAATAATATGCATTCCTACTTAAGCGCACAAATCTCGCAAGAACTCCGGTATTACGGTCTAACATGCTGTGGCGATGTGCACGAAAGTGAATCAATGTGTGGAAGAAAATTGGTGTAAACAAGGCTACACCAAATATGAGCTTAACACTGGTTCCATCTGGACGGACACGGTGGCGAGGACGAACTTGGTGATCGGGGGTCGGAACACAGAAGTCACTACCACATCATCATCAAGCGTATGGAAGAAAACCGTACTCATCCAGAGGATGGATGGCAGGGTGGGATAGTGGTGGAAAGAAGGGCTTGCAGGCATTGCCCTAAGATCAGTAAGGGTTGCCAACGCGGCTAGTGGGATGGCACGATCCGGGATAGAAACATGTCTATCACCAAAACGATAGGGGTGGCTGAAGAGAATATATTGGTGTAGTACCGATGCATCAATCCTGCAAGTGATCGACAACACCAAGCACCTTGGCATCACTCCACTGGGACGGAGATAACACCACACCAAGGAGCAAATATGCAACTGGGGGGTGCAGGTAGTGGGTCGAAACCGATGCCACCTACACTCACCAGATCCATCGTTAGTGATAAATAGTCTATATGCATGCTATGCAACAAACAAGTGCAGCAAACCAACTAGACTCTATTCTACCGGTTACTAACGCTCGCGCGGTCTAGGGCGTCCTATAGCCAGACCTGCTCTGATACCAACGCCTGTGGCACCCTGGCTCAGAGAAGACCAGGACGCCCCGTATTCCAGCCCAGGGACAGGTCTTCTGGAATACGGCACTATTGGCATAGAACAAATTAGCTCTTTATTACAATGGATATGGCTACAAAGGGTATAAGAATTACATCGGCACGGCGACACTACGCCTGCCGGGGTAGCTCTATGCTAACAGCGGAGTAACTCTCTCGGCAGCAGAACAACGACGGCGGTGATGGACTCCACTCCGCAGGGACTCTGGCTAGAACGCGTATCCTAGCTCGCAAACTCAGGATCCTCAACAAGCAAGCAATCATGGCATGACCTGCAAACTGGCATGACACGCCAGGTGAGTACTTGGAATGTACTCGCAAGCTCACAACAAACATCAGCATTAAGGCAAGACAACATCATAGCAAGATAGCTACTGAAGTAGATGCAATAAGGTAAAGCATATTTAATCCATACTCCGAATAATCTCAGGATCCAATCTGAATCTGTTCCAAATCCAATCCAAATCATGTGGTCATCCGACCACTCATCTCATAGCCATCCCATGGATAACATATCATATTCCTTATACCATCTGCACCACAAGTCTGACAAACTTACTCTCTTCCAGGTTGCCTCACACCCTTCAGAATACTCATGATCCACCAAGTACTTCCGATCTTACGACGAGTTCTTCCATCATTATCACTACTATGGTTGACCACCTAGTGAGGTCTAGACGGACTATCCAATATCGTGGACGCGGCTATTCGAATAGATTTTACACTCTGCAGAGATTGCGCACTTTACCCACACCATGGAGCACCTGACCTCGTGATCCCATTCGGGTGGACCAGCGTTGCTCGAACGAAACCCGACTGACCCGTGACTCTCCCATCGTACCACCGGCAATCATCCTCCCCCGGAGTCCTGCCATTGGTGGCCCCTGTGTCACTGCGTGACACCTGCCACCGTCATGGCTAACAAACTGTCCCAAACGGGGACCTGGTACCATATAACTCAACTGGGCTCACAAGGTTATCGCTGCCTAACGGCCCAGGGTAGCGCGCACGCATAACCTTCCCTATCGGGCGGTACCGGTGAAAGAGCACATGATCAGACCAAGTCAAGGCCGTCCCATACCGGCAAATGTGGCTGCACGGATAAGTCCGGACAGGTAACTCTGGATCAACCATGAAGTATCCTATCTCCGAATAATATCTCTGTCATCGCTGACACTCTGATATCACAGTAATCTAAGACAAAACATTAACCAACTAGTAATCCAATAGCCACTATGTCCAAGCTACTGCTATTAATTCATCTCCACAAATTGCCGGACAAAATCCAAAATCATCATAGATGATAATCTCAACATCATGGTATCAACGAGTGAGTAAACTACTAGTCACTAACAATCCGGTACTCAACATGGTAGTCACCTATTCAAGAATTTACTCAAGCATGGCATAATCTAATTTGTTTTATAAATACTTCATACTTGCTAATTTAACTATGATATTGCAATGCAATTATGCAAATGAGAGTTGTGGCTTGCCTAGGGATGAAGGTGCCGTCGGGAAGAAGTGCGGAGAGTCCACGGAAATGATTGCCGGAAACAGTTCTCTCTCGGAGGAGGATGTTTACGGGCAAGGGAAAAATGGTCATTTTCACAGTGTCAAAACATTATGAAAATGGTACCAGCATGACGGGCTCGAAGAGACGAAGAAGTGGGCTTTGGATTCACCTCGATCGGAGTTGCAGAAAAAAAGTTATGAATATGTGAAGATCAGGGACCCATCTATAAAGATTTTATTCGCAGACAGGCCCCTGGCGGATGAAAACAGAAAGCACCTTCGGGGAGAATACACTTCCTGTATAGAGAAACGCATTTTGAGCTGAAGAAGAACCAGAGTACACTTTCTCTAAACGAAAGTGTATTTTGGTAAAATGTGTTTCCACTTAAACTGGTAGCGGGCCCGGGGCGGGGTCAACGCCCAGAGGCTGACATGTGGGTCCCACGCTGACCCTCTCTCTCTCTCTCTCCCGGCTTCCTTCTTCTTCCCCCTTCAGCGCCCGATGGAGGCAGAGCAGGGGCGCGCGCCGGCGAGACCACCCGGTGGCACAGGCCGTCTCCGGCCGAGGTCCGGCCACCGGCGTGACCGGGGCGACGAGCCGCGTACATCCCGGTAGGAGGCGGAGCTTGGGGAGGATGGAGGCGAGCACGCCTACTGCCACGGTAGACGACCGGCTCGGCCGAAGCTAGGCTCACGGCGGCGGCCACCGGAGAGGGAGAGGAAGGGCGGAGGAGGGTCGCCGGAGCTCGTGGGCTACACCGGTGGTGGTGGAACGGCGGTAGAGACTCGGGTAGCTCGAATTTGAGCAGAGCTCCGCGGCGGCCATGGCGATAGTGGACTGCGAGGAAGAGCTCCGGGGCTCAGGCGAGAGGTTGGGGAGGGGTAGTGGTGGGCGGTGGGGGCGATGAGATGCTCGGGGGCCGCAGGAAGGGCCTATAAATAGCCGGGCGACGGCGAGGTGATAAGGACGGCCACGGCGGCGATCTTATCGGTGCACTGGAGCGCGGGGTGGCGTGGCTGTCCATTTCCGGCGTCGGGAAGCTTCGCGGGAAGGTGGAGAGAGCTTAGGCGAGGTCAGGAAGGCTCGGGAGCTCGCGGGCGACCGGACGCTGTGGCGGCAGAGACGGCCACATCGCGGGCGCCGCTGCCGCACCACGTAGGAGGTGACCTGAGAGGGGGAGAGTGATCCAGGGTGAAGGCGACGACAAGGCGAAGCCCCTAGACATGGCTAGGTGTCGAGGAGAGGAGGAACGCGACGAAACAGGGGGGGTCCATCGCCAGAGCGCGCTGCCTGGCATGCCAGCTGCGTGGTCACCGCGTGAACT
Source organism: Thinopyrum elongatum (assembly GCA_011799875.1). Taxonomy (NCBI): domain Eukaryota; kingdom Viridiplantae; phylum Streptophyta; class Magnoliopsida; order Poales; family Poaceae; genus Thinopyrum; species Thinopyrum elongatum. Next base: position 488,435,370 of record CM022303.1, on the reverse strand, counting down.
GGCGCATGCGATGCACCCTGGCATGTAGCATCTTGTCTAGTGGGTAGTCCCTCCAAAGTACAGTCTCAGGGAGGTGATGGATCAGCAAAAGAGACCAAGAGTGGATGTGAGGCTTCACTGGAAGTTTGCTGTAGCAACTTGTCTGCACCTCTGTGATCCACAGGAAGGTGATAAGAACCAAAGGTGATGTCTGGGAGGTTTAGGTTAGGAAGGACTACAATCCTGTGAAGTTTGGAGAGGAATGGACCAAGGTTTGGTATAGTTGCTTTGCAACTGACCAATCTGGTCCAGAAAACAAATCTTCATGTGTCACTCACATATAGTGTTTCCTAGGGCTCAAAATTGGTATAGCTTGATGATTTGGTCATATGAGAGTGCCATAAAAATTTCATGCCATTTAGACAAGCCAAAATGGTACTTCCTTCACAATGAACCTCTCTGACCAGAATCTTAGAAAAATTCTAGGGAATTATTGGGAAGATTAAATGAGCCCAAATTTTGTGGAGATAAGCTATATGGGTAGGAGAATGCTCTGGTAAATTTTCAGCAATTATGGAGCAGTATAAAATATAGTTGCTTCACAATGTGAAAATCTGACCAGAAACCAAGATTTGAGGCTCTGCTCACATAGTTGATTGGATAGGGTTGAAACATGGTGGAGTGTCAAGATTTGAGCATATGAAGAAGCTTGAAAAATTTCAACTCATTTGGATACTCCTAGCTAGCACTTGCTTCACAAAGCTTCCAGTTGACCAGAAACTTTGGAAATTAGCCAAGGGAGATTTAATAGCCAAATGAAGTTGAATTTTGGCATGTGGCAATTATATGGATAGGAGAGAATGCGCAAAAAGTTTGAGACCAAGCAAGCAAATATAAAGAGTACTTGCTTCTCAACTTAACAGCTAGGGCAAAATCAGAAAAGGAATATTTGTGGAATATTTTTGAACATGTCAAGGAAGGGTTTTGACATATTTGTGGAAGATCTGACCCAAAAAATTTATGAGAATTATTTGGGAATCTTTGGAATGATGGAAATGTGGGTTGCTTGACAACCCAGGACAACAGGGTTATTCCTTTAATAGAAAAAGGAATTTTCCCAAGGAAAAGAATATTGGGGTTGGTCCAAGATGGAAATGACATGGTCTTGGGATAGTTTTGAGGTTGACAAGTGATACGTCTCTAACATATCTATAATTTTTGATTGTTTCATGCTATTATATTATCTGTTTTGGATGTTTTATATGCATTAATATGCAATTTTATGTTATTTTTGGGACTAACCTATTAACCTAGAGCCCAGTGCCAGTTCCCGTTTATTTCCTGTTTTTGAGTTTCGCAGAAAAGGAATACCAAACGGAGTCCAAATGGAATAAAACTTCCGCGATGATCTTTCTTGGACCAAAAGGAAACCAGAGGACTTGGAGTGCAAGTCAGAGAAGCCACGAGGCGGCCACAAGGACGGAGGGCGCGCCCAGGGGGGTAGGGCGCGCCCCCCACCCTTGTGGGCCCCTCGTGCGTCTCTTAACCTAATTCTTTCGTCTATATATACTCTTATATGCCCAAACCACCAGAGGCATCCACGAAAAGACTTTTCCACCGCCGCAACCTTCTGTACCCGTGAGATCCCATCTAGGGGCCTTTTCCGGCGTCCTGCCGGAGGGGGATTCGGTCATGGAGGGCTTCTACATCAACACCATTACCCTTCCGATGAAGCATGAGTAGTTTACCTCAGACCTACGGGTCCATAGCTAGTAGCTAGATGGCTTCTTCTCTCTCTTTGATTCTCAATACCACGTTCTCCTCGATGTTCTTGGAGATCTATTCGATGTAATACTTTTTTACGGTGTGTTTGTCGAGATCCGATGAATTGTGGATTTATGATCAGCTTATTTATGAATATTATTTGAATCTTCTCTGAATTCTTTTATGCATGATTTGATATCTTTGCAAGTCTCTTCGAACTATCGATTTGGTTTGGCCAACTAGATTGGTTTTTCTTGCAATGGGAGAAGTGCTTAGCTTTGGGTTCAATCTTGTGGTGTCCTTTCCCAGTGACAGTAGGGGCAGCAAGGCAGGTGTTGTATTGTTGCCATCGAGGATAAAAAGATGGGGTTTTCATCATATTGCTTGAGTTAATTCCTCTACATCATGTCATCTTTCTTAATGCGTTACTCTGTTCTTTCATGAACTTAATACTCTAGATGCAGGCAGGAGTCGGTCGATGTGTGGAGTAATAGTAGTAGATGCAGAATCGTTTCGGTCTACTTGACACGGACGTGATGCCTATATTCATGATCATTGCCTTAGATATCGTCATAACTTTGCGCTTTTCTATCAATTGCTCGGCAGTAATTTGTTCACCCACCGTATTATTTTCTATCTTGAGAGAAGCCTCTAGTGAAACCTATGGCCCCCGGGTCTATTTTCCATCATACAATCTTCTACTTTCCAATCTACGAGTTTCCGATCTACTATTTTGCAATCTTTTACTTTCCAATCTATAAAACAAAAATACCAAAAATATTTACTTTACCATTTATTTATCTTTATCATATCTCACTTTTGCAAGTAACCGAGAAGGGATTGACAACCCCTTATCGCGTTGGGTGCAGGTTTGGTGTTTGTTTGTGCAGGTATTCGGTGACTTGCGTGTTGTCTCCTACTGGATTGATACCTTGGTTCTCAAAACTGATGGAAATACTTACTCTACTTTGCTGCATCACCCTTTCCTCTTCAAGGGAAAAACCAACGCAAGCTCAAGAAGTAGCAGGAAGAATTTCTGGCGCCGTTGCCGGGGAGATCTACGCCAAGTCAAGACATACCAAGTACCCATCATAAACTCTCATCTCTTGCATTACATTATTCGCCATTCGCCTCTCGTTTTCCTCTCCCCCACTTCTAAAACGATTTTCGAAAATATTTGCCTTTTTGTTTGCCTTCTTTCTGTTTGATCTTTTGTTTGCTTGTGTTACCATGTGCCTTCTTTTTGCTGGCATCTTCGCTTGCTAAAAGTTTATGGATCCTCATCCACTTGCTAATCTTTTTAAAAGATCCAACTATGATGAACCAATTGCTAGTGAGTTGAGTGCACTAGATTATCTTTATGATGTTTTGCTTGAAATCCGTGAATCTAAAAATTATGATAAAGTGTTTTATGAAGTGATTCACGATAGATCTTTGAATAAAAATCATGATTGCAATGATGTTATTATAAATTCTATTAATGTCAATTATGTTAATGATATGCAAAACCCCAAGCTTGGGGATGCTAGTTTTGCTATGTCCACTACTTGTTGCAATGATCATGATTGGGGTGATTTTTCTTATGATCTTGAAAATTTATTTAAGCCCCACGATGAATATGAGATTGATAATAATGTTTGCTATAATATTGAAAGTGGGTTTGGAAGAGTGTCAACTTTAGATCCCACATATTTGGAGAATGTTCAATCTTATGAAATTTTTGATAAAAGTGGGTTTGGAGAGGTCATGACTTTATTTTATGATAATCCCACTATTTTGGAAGAGTGTCAACTTTGCACGCATGTGGATCATGTTGAGAATATTTTATGTGATAGTTATTTTGTTGAATTTTATTATGATCCTACATTTAATTATTATAAAAGAGGAAAATATGATGGTAGAAATTTTCATGTTACTAGATTGCCTCTCGTTATGTTGAGATTGCTATTGTTTCTTTCTTCCTTGCATATGCTAGTTTTTGCTTACCTTGACAATTTGTTTGCCTATAAGATGCCTATGCATAGGAAGTATATTAGACTTAGATGTGTTTTTCACATGCTATATGATGCTCTCTTTGTGCTTCAATTCTTGTCTTTTATGTGAGCATCGTTGAAATTATCAATGCCTAGCTAAGGGCGTTAAACAATAGCGCTTGTTGGGAGGCAACCCAATTTTATTTTTGTTCTTTGCTTTTTGGTTCTGTTTTGCAATAAATAATTCATCTAGCCTCTGGTTAGATGTGATTTTATGTTTTAATTAGTGTTTGTGTCAAGTAAAACCTTTGGGATGGCTTATGGTGATAGTTGATTTGATCTTGCTGAAAAACAGAAACTTTTGTGTCCAGTCTCAGAATTTTAATAATTTACTGGAGCGTTGAAAAACCCTGAATTTTTTATATGAGATTTATATACAAATTGCCTCTGTTTTCCTAGTTTTTCAGTGTTTTTGGAATTACAGACTATTCCGTTTTTGACAGATTCTGTTTTCTATGTGTTGTTTGGTATTTTGATGAATCTATGGGTAATATCGGGGGGTATGTGTAACACCCCAAGTGGTTAGCTACAGTAATCCCCTTTTGATAATGCCATGTCATCATGATCAACAGTGCTTAAACATCATTTGGATCATATCTCTTTTCAAATTCAAATTCAAATGGAAATTCAAACTAAAAGTGAAAATAAAAGTTGTTCAAATTTGAAAACTAAAATGTTCAAAATATTATAAATAATCCAGAGACAATTCTAAAATTGTAATCAACATATACTAAATAAATTAAGTGACTCTAACAGCAACAAAACAGAGATATTTAATTCATGATCATTTAATTAAAATCCAAATGAAAAGATCTGGACTCCAAACCTTTTTGTAGCAGTGCTAGAAATTGCACTGAGTTTATTGGGGCAAGACTCATGTTTTACAAAATTGGAAAAGTGCGAAAAGAAAATACAAAACAGAAACTAAAAAGGAAAAAAAGAAAAGAGAAAATAAGAAAAAGAAAAAGAAAAAGGCCCATGTGCCTGGGCCTAAGTGGCTACAGGGAGGCCCAGCCCGCCTGGCGCCGTCCTCTACCTCGCACTGCTCCTCCCCGCGCGCGCGCTCGCCGCGCCTGGCCCCCCTCCCCTCTGGTCGACAGCGCGACGCCCGCGCCCTTAATGACGACGCCGCGCCACCCCTCCTAACCCTAGCGCCCATTTTCCCCTCCTCCTCTTGCCCAGTTCATCCTCTCCCTCTCTCGCCGAAAGTCGCCGCCGCCACCGTCGTCGATCCCACGCCCACCATCCCCGTTCGGCCTTGCCAAGATGTCATAGTGCACCGTCGTCGAGCTCCACTTCGTCCGGTGCAAGCCGTTGGTGCTGGGGAGCGCTACACCGAGCCCCTCGACGCCTTCCTCCTCCTCGGTCCCGACGCACTCCGGCGATGAATCCGGCCACGTCGAGCCCTCCTCGAGCCCACTGCCTATCCCTACCGCACCGCTGTGAGCTCCTGAGTTTTCCCCCTCTTTTCCTGGTCGTGTTCGGGCCCGCTAGCTATTGCCGCCATGGATGCCCGAGCTCGCCGCCGTCGCATTAGCCACCGCCGTCGTTCTGGTTAGCCACAGCCGCGTTTGAGCAACCGGGCGTGCTCTTGGTGCTCCGTAGAGCCCATCGGTGTGCTCCATTTGCTCGAGAGCATCCCGCAACGCCGCCCCGCGCCACCATCGAGCGCACCGCCATCGTCCGTCGTTGCACCAGCCATTTTCGGCCTCCCCAGCCGCTGCCGTTTGCCTTGCTGGACGCGCGCGAGCCTCCGCGTCTCGTAGCTGCTCGCGACGCTCAATTTGGCCGCCTGTGCGACGAACCCGAGCAGTGCCGCCGTCTCTGTTGCTCGCCGGAGAAACTCCGACGCGCGCCGGTGTTCAAACGCAGGTGGGGCCCACGTGTCAGGTCATTAGCCGCTGATCTAACCACTAACAGCCACTGACTGGTGGGTTCGGGTACTGTAGCGATTAGGTTAGAGCTAATTGATCTGCTGTTTAACAGAGCCACTGACATCTGAGCCCCACCCCTACTAATTAGCTAATTAGATTAGTTTAAATTCTGTTAGACTAAGAGAGGCTGACCCCTAGGCCCCACTGGACCCAGTTGACCAGTCAAACTGCTAACTGGGCTGGCCCCAGTCAATGACATGTGGGCCCCGCTGACCCTTTTGACCAGTCAACGCTGACTGGGTCAACTGTTGACTGTGCACAACTGACTCACCCCCCTGGCCCCACTTGTCATTGACTGTGGCTGGCTGACTCCGAGTATAAAAGGAAAGTGCACTGTTTATAATTCGAATTAACTAATTAAAATAATTCTAGAAAATGCTAAATTCTTTAGAAAATCATATAAAATAAACCGTAGCTCAGATGAAAATAATTTATATATGAAAGTTGCTCAGAAAAATCCAACGAATCCGAAGACGCGGTCCGTTTGTCCACCACACGTCCCTAGCATAGCGAACATGCAACCGTCCCCCTCCGTTTCCTCGGTCCGAAAATGCCTAACTTCAGGAAAACATTCCCGGATGTTTTCCCTCTTCACCTATATCGTGTAGCACCGCATCCGAACACCCCTAGCTCGGCGTACTGTCATGTCATGCTCTTGTTTGCTTTATATTTACTGTTTCCTCCCCCTCTTCCCTCTCGGTAGACCCCGTCACCGACGTCGTTCCCGAGACCGGCGCAGCTCAGGAGCCCGGCGACACCGTTGACGACCTTGCCTTTGCCGCCGAGCAACCAGGCAAGCACCCCCCCTTGAGCATACCGATACCGCCTATTCTCTCTCTCATGCTTGCATTAGAATTGCTGCTGCTACTACTTTACCTATTCTGATGCATAGCCTGTTTATTATAACACGCTATTGAAACCTTACCTGCTTATCCTGAACTCCTTAGTATAGGCTGGGTAGAGACCTATCAGTGACCCCACTTGTCCCGATTGCCCTGCTGGATTATCAGAAGACTCAACAACCAGGCCCCGGCACCGCACATCACCCCCTTAGTTGTAACGACACTTCAGCGTTACTATCAAGTGCCGAGGGTGATACCTCGTCTAGCACTTCTGATGATAACTCTGTAGAGTAGCTATTCGGTTGTGGTCATCGAGGGTGATTCCTCCTTCCCCACTTCCGATAACGACGCTGTCGTGCAACACCTCAAGTGTGAACCCATCGAGGGTGATTCCTCCGAGTTCACCTCGATGGATACATCAAGTAGGAATCCATCGAGGGTGATACCTCGGATTCCCTTGATGTTATGGACACATGGATAATTGGACTTTACACTGTTACTTGGAAGGTGGGTCGACACTGAGGGGTATCCGCGTGTGATGTGAAGACGGGTTGACCTGGATGGTGCCCGAGTGAGAATACGAGGCGTGGCCGGGCATTCTTGGCCCTTGCCGCAAGTCCTTGAGATGGGGCGACGGGGTCACATCGATCATGAGTCTCTGCTCGTTACCGCACCCCCAAGGTACTAACGATTTGGATATTTGATTCGAGTGGGCCTCTGGCCCGATAGCACTAACCATCACGCGGGAATAAATATGGGTACTCTGCATCGTGGCATCAGCCGAAAGCTCTGTCAGACGTCCAGTTCAGCATTGCGGCCGGGACAGACTGGCGCCCCCCTGGTGCCTGGCTTCCCCCTGCACGCATCAACTCGGAGTGCATAGGGCGATGGCCCAAGACCTCTGAGCGCTTAGGATGTAGACCGACGGGGACCTCTCTGCTGAGCTCTAGGTAGGGTTGCGGTGTGTCATTCGGCCGAGGCCGGGCATGACCCAGAAAGTGTGTCCGGCCGGAGTTAAGCGAGCGTGGTGGGTAAGTTGGTGCACCCCTGCAGGGAAGAACTAATCTATGCATAGCCGGATCCTCGGTAATGGACGCTCGGAGTTGTATCCCGATCGATACAACTAGAATTGGATACTATGGCTCTAGGATTGCTTCTCGCAGGGAGTCGAGAAGGGATCTCTGGACGAGGTTGATGACTGTATGGCTTTGGGATTGCTTTCTCGCAAGGAGTCGAGAAAGGATCTCTGGGTGAGGTTGATAACATTACTACTACTTTATACTGTACTAATCTACACTCTTCTAATGCTGCAAGACCTCTGAAGATGCTAGTCTTCGATAGGACTAGGCCTTCCCTCTATTCTGGCATTTCTGCAGCCCAGTCCACATATACAGCCTTCCTTTGATAATGTTGCATATGTAGTGTAGATCCTTGCTTGCTGAGTACTTCGGATGAGTACTCACGGTTGCTTTGCTTTCTTTTTCCCCCATATCCTTTTGATGCAACCAGATGATGGAGCCCCGGACACAGCTGCCCACGCCGACAATCGCTACTACTACCCCGAGGGTGGATACTACTACGAGTTAGCCGACGACCAGGAGTAGGTTCGGAGGGTCCCAGGCAGGAGGCCTACGCCTTTCGATCGTAGTGTTTTCTTTTGCCCCGCCTTTTAAGGGCCTATTAGTGTTTTCTTTTATATCTGTACTTAGATATCTGATGCTTCCACTGACGCTTGTATGTGAGCTTATGTATTCGAGCCCTCGAGGCCCCTGGCTTGTAATATAAAGCTCGTATGACTTTATTTATGTTTTAGAGTTGTGTTGTGATATCTTCCCGTGAGTCCTTAGGCTTGATCGTGTGCATTTGCGTGTATGATTACTGCACAGTAGATATTACACCAATATAAATAAAGAATGAGTTCACAACAGTACCAAAAGTGGTGATTTATTTTCTTATACTAACGGAGCTTATGAGATTTTCTGTTGAGTTTTGTGTTGTGAAGTTTTCAAGTTTTGGGTAAGGATTTGATGGACTATGGAATAAGGAGTGGCAAGAGCCTAAGCTTGGGGATGCCCCGGAAGGCATCCCCTCTTTCGTCTTCGTCTATCGGTAACTTTACTTGAGGCTATATTTTTATTCACCACATGATATGTGTTTTGCTTGGAGCGTCTTGTATGATTTGAGTCTTTGCTTTTTAGTTTGCCACAATCATACTTGTTGTACACACCTTTTGAGAGAGACACGCATGAATCGTGATTTATTAGAATACTCTTTGTGCTTCACTTATATCTTTTGAGCTAGGCAATTTTGCTCTAGTGCTTCACTTACATCTTTTTAGAGCACAACGGTGGCTTTATTTTATAGAAATTGATGAACTCTCATGCTTCACTTATATTATTTTGAGAGTCTTTAAAACAGCATGGTAATTTGCTTTGGTTATAAATTTAGTCCTAATATGATAGGCATCCAAGAGGGATATAATAAAAACTTTCATATAAAGTGCATTGAATACTATGAGAAGTTTGATTCCTTATGATTGTTTTGAAATATGAAGATAGTGATATTAGAGTCATGCTAGTGAGTAGTTGTGAATTTGAGAAATACTTGTGTTAAGGTTTGTGAGTCCCGTAGCATGCACGTATGTTGAACCGTTATGTAACGAAGTCGGAGCATGAGATATTTTTTGATTGTCATCCTTTGTGTGGAGGTTGGGATCGCACGATGGTTAACTCCTACCAACCCTTCCCCTAGGAGCATGCGTCTAGTACTTTGTTTCGATGACTAATAGATTTTTGCAATATGTATGTGAGTTCTTTATGACTAATGTTGAGTCCATGGATTATACGCACTCTCACCCTTCCACCTTTGCTAGCCTCTCTAGTGCCGCGCAATTTTCGCCGGTACCATAAACCCACCACATACCTTCCTCAAAACAGCCACCATACCTACCTATTATGGCATTTCCATAGCCATTCTGAGATATATTGCCATGCAACTTTCCACCGTTCCGTTTATTATGACACGCATCATCATTGTCATATTGCTTTGCATGATCATGTAGTTGACATCGTATTTGTGGCAAAGCCACCGTTCATAATTCTTTCATACATGTCACTCTTGATTCATTGCACATCCCGGTACACCGCCGGAGGCATTAATATAGAGTCATATTTTGTTCTAGTATCGAGTTGTAATTTTTGAGTTGTAAGTAAATAGAAGTATGATGATTTTCATTATTAGAGCATTGTCCCATGTGAGAAAAAAGAAGAGAAAAAAAGGGGAGAAAAAAAGAAAGAAAAAAAGAGAAAGAAAAAAGAAGAAGAAGAAAAATGAGAGAAAAAGAGAGAAGGGGCAATGTTACTATCTTTTTTCCATACTTGTGCTTCAAAGTAGCACCATGATCTTCATGATAGAGAGTCTCCTATGTTGTCACTTTCATATACTAGTGGGAATTTTTCATTATAGAACTTGGCTTGTATATTCCAACGATGGGCTTCCTCAAATTGCCCTAGGTCTTCATGAGCAAGCAAGTTGGATGCACACCCACTTAGTTTTCTTTTGAGCTTTCATAAACTTATAGCTCTAGTGCATCCGTTGCATGGCAATCCCTACTCACTCACATTGATATCTATTGATGGGCATCTCCATAGCCCGTTGATACGCCTAGTTGATGTGAGACTATCTCCCTCTTTTTGTCTTCTCCACAACCACCTTCTATTCCACCTATAGTGTTATGTCCATGGCTCACGCTCATGTATTGCGTGAAAGTTGAAAAAGTTTGAGAATACTAAAGTATGAAACAATTGCTTGGCTAAAACCGGGGTTGTGCATGATTTGAGTATTTTGTGTGATGAAGATGGAGCATAGCCAGACTATATGATTTTGTAGGGATAAGCTTTCTTTGGCCATGTTATTTTGAGAAGACATAATTATCTTGTTAGTATGCTTGAAGTATTATTATTTTTATGTCAATATTAAACTTTTGTTTTGAATCATACGGATCTGAACATTCATGCCACAATAAATAAATTACATGGATAAATATGTTAGGTAGCATTCCACATCAAAAATTCTATTTTTATCATTTACCTACTCGAGGACGAGCAGGAATTAAGCTTGGGGATGCTTGATACGTCTCCAACGTATCTATAATTTTTGATTGTTCCATGCTATTATATTATTTGTTTTGGATGTTTTATATGCATTAATATGCTATTTTATATTATTTTTGGTACTAACCTATTAACCTAGAGCCTAGTGCCAGTTCCTGTTTTTGAGTTTCGCAGAAAAGGAATACCAAACGGAGTCCAAACGGAATAAAACTTTCGCAATGATCGTTCTTGGACCAAAAGGAAACCAGAGGACTTGGAGTGCAAGTCAGAGAAGCCACGAGGCGGCCACAAGGACAGAGGGCGCGCCTAGGGGGGTAGGGCGCGCCCCCCACCCTTGTGGGCCCCTCGTGCGTCTCCTGACCTAATTCTTTCGCCTATATATACTCTTATATGCCCAAACCACCAGAGGCATCCACGAAAAGACTTTTCCACCACCGCAACCTTATGTACCCGTGAGATCCCATCTAGGGGCCTTTTCCGGCGTCCTACCGGAGGGGGATTCAATCACAGAGGGCTTCTACATCAACACCATTGCCCTTCCGATGAAGCGTGAGTAGTTTACCTCAAACCTACGGGTCCATAGCTAGTAGCTAGATGGCTTCTTCTCTCTCTTTGATTCTCAACACCACGTTCTCCTCGATGTTCTTGGAGATCTATTCGATGTAATACTTTTTTGCGGTGTGTTTGCCGAGATCCGATGAACTGTGGATTTATGATCAGCTTATCTATGAATATTATTTGAATCTTCTCTGAATTCTTTTATGCATGATTTGATATCTTTGCAAGTCTCTTCGAACTATCGATTTGGTTTGGCCAACTAGATTGGTTTTTCTTGCAATGGGAGAAGTGCTTAGCTTTGGGTTCTGTAACACCCCCAGTGGTTAGCCACAGTAATCCCCATGTTGATAATGCCATGTCATCATGATCAACAGTGCTTAATCATCATGAGTAACATATCTCATTTCAAAATTCAAATTCAAATGGAAATTCAAACTAAAAGTGAAAATAAAAGTTGTTCAAAATTTGAAAACTAAAATGTTCAAAATATTGTAAATAATCCAAAGACAATTCTAAAATTATAACCAACACTTACTAAATTAATTAAGTGACTCTAACAGCAACAAAACAGAGATATTTAATCCATATTCATTTATTTAAAATCCAAATAAAATTCATTTGTCTTCAAACCATTTTCTAGCAGTGACTAATTTTGCACTGTTAATATTTGGACTAGTCACATATTTTACAAAAGCCATTTGCAAAATAAACAAAAGACAAAACAGAAAAAAAAACAGAAAGCAGAAAAGAAAATAAAAAGAAAAGGCCCACAGTGGCTGGGCCTTAGTCAGCCAGCCGGCCCAACCCACCCAACGCCGTCCCCCACCTCGCACTGCTCCTCCCCGAGTTGTTGTCTCCGCGCGCGCACGCCCGCGCCAGGCCCCCCTCCCCCTGCTCGACACCCGCGCTCATCGTGGAGGGGATAAGAGCCCCCTCGCCTGTCCCCGCGAACCCTAGCCCCCTCAGACGCTCGCCCGCGCCTCTCCTCTCTCTTTTTCCCCCACTCACCCGAAAGTCGCCGCCGTGCGCCGGTCGATTCTGCGGCCATCGTCTTCCCCTCGTCGCCTCCCCGTGTTCGTCTGCTCCGCCGTCGACTGTTGCGCGACCGGTGCCACTTGGCGGAGCCAGGACCCCCTGCATCGAGCACCTCGACCTCGTCTTGTTCCTCGGACGCCGGAGATCGCCGTCGCCGTACCGTATGCTTTGAACCTCCCCCGAGCCCATTTTTGCACGTCTGCAGGTCCGGGTGAGCCCCCGCATCTTTCCCCTCACTTTTCCGCGCGGATCCGTGCCCGTAGCCGCCTCGCCGTCGTTGCCGTAGCTTGGCTCCGCCGCGGAGCTCGTCACCGTCGCTCACGGCGATGACATGCTCAACCAAGCGCATAGCCGAGCTCCTGCTGCACCGTAGACCCCGCCTAGCCACATAAATCGCTCGAAAATGAGCCGTAGCAGGGCGCCCGATCAAGCCCGACTCCGGTCATCCGCCGCGCTCGTCGCCACCGTCGCTGTAGTGCTTCTCCGGCGACATCACCATCCCCACTCAACGCGCCACTCCGCCCGCATACGAACGCGCCCGCCCGCGCCAGATCTAGTCGCCTGTAGCTGTTTTCCGGTGATGGCCGAGCCGCTCCACCACGAGGGAGGCTCATCGGAGCCCTCTCCGGTGCCGCCGCCGACGTGGCCTACTGGGGCCCACCCCTGGGCCACTGCCAGTGGGTCCCAGGGGGGCCAGCTGACCATTGACCCTAGTCAACTATGCTGACTGGGCAGCACAGTCACTGACCGGTGGGCCACCACCCCCACTAATTAATAGGATTAGTTAAAACTAATTTAATTAGCCTAATCTAACACTGACAGGTGGGCCCAGAAGCTTAATTAACTAAAACTAGTTTAAATCTAAACTCTGTTAGCCCCCTGTGTATGACATGTGGGCCCCACATGTCAGGTTTGACCTGGCCAGCCGTCTGTTGACTGTAGACGCCAGTGAGGCGTCATGCTGATGTCACCCCCGCACTGTTCTGGATAATGTTGGTTTAATTAATAAAAATAATTCTAGAAATTGTTAAAATCTTTAGAAAATCATATAAAATAAACCGTAGCTCAGATCAAAAAAAATTATACATGAAAATTGCTCAGAACGACGAGACGAATCCGAATACGCGGTCCGTTTGGCCGCCACACGTCCCTAGCATAGCGAGCATGCAACCGTCCCCCTCTGTTACCTCTGTCTGAAAATGCCAAGCTTTGGGAAAACATTCCCGGATGTTTTCCCTCTTCACCTATATCGTGTAGCACCGCGTCCGAACACCCCTAGCTCTGCGTATTGTCATGTCATGCCTTGTTTACTTTATATTTACTGTTTCTTCCCCCCCCCCCTCTTCTCTCTTGGTAGACCCCGACACCGACGTCGTCCTCGAGGCCGACGCAGCTCCGTAGGTGGACGACACCGTTGACGACCTTGCCTTTGCCGCCGAACAACCAGGCAAGCACCCCCCCCCCCTTGAGCATACCGATATCGCCTATTCTTTCTCTCTCATGCTTGCATTAGAATTGATGCTTCTACTGCTTTACCTATTCTGATGCATAGCCTGTTTATTGTAACCTGCTATTGAAACCTTACCTGCTTATCCTAAACTGCTTAGTATAGGCTGGGTAGAGACCTATCAGTGACCCCACTTGTCCCGATTGCCCCGCTGGATTATCAGAAGACTCAACAACCAGGCCCCGGCACCGCACATCACCCCCTTAGTTGTAACGACACTGCAGCGTTACTATCGAGTGTCGAGGGTGATACCTCGTGTAGCACTTCTGATGTTAACTCTGTAGAGTAGCTATTCGGTCATGGTCATCGAGGGTGATTCCTCCTTCCCCACTTCGATAACGACGCTGTCGTGCAACACATCAAGTGTGAACCCATCGAGAATGATTCCTCTGAGTTCACCTTGACAGATACATCGAGTAGTAATCCAACGAGGGTGATACCTCGGATTCCCCTGATGTTATGGACACACGGATACTTGGACTTTACAATTGTTACTTGGAAAGGCGGGTCGACCCTGAGGGGTACCCGCGTGTGATGTGAAGACGGGTTGACCTGGATGGTGCCCGAGTGAGAATACGAGGCATGGCCGGGCATTCTTGGCCCTTGCCGCAAGTTCTCGAGACGGGGCGACGGGGTTACATCGATCGTGAGTCTCTGCTCGTTACCGCACTACCAACACACTACGATTTGGATATTTGATCTGAGTGGTCCTCTGGCCCAATAGCACTAACCATCACGCGGGAAAAGTTATGGGCACTCCGCATCGTGGCATCAGCCGAAAGTTCTGTCAGACGTCCAGTTCAGCATTGTGGCCCGGTCGGATCGTACCGACCATCCGAGGCGGTGCTGGTATCCACCCTGCACACAACGACCCGGAGTGCACAGGGCAATGGCCCAAGACCCCTGAGCGCTTAGGTTGTAGACCGGCGGGGACCTCTCTGCTGAGCTCTAGGTAGGATTGCGGTGTGTCGTTTGGCCGAGGCCGGGCATGACCCAGAAAGTGTGTCCGGCCGGAGTTAAGCGAGTGTGGTGGGTAAGTTGGTGCACCCCTGCAGGGAAGAACTAATCTATGCATAGCCGGATCCTCGGTAACGGACACTCGGAGTTGTATCCCGATCGATACAACTAGAATTGGATACTATGGCTCTGGGATTGCTTCTCGTAGGGAGTCGAGAAGGGATCTCTGGAAGAGGTTGATGACTCTATGGCTCTGGGATTGCTTTCTCGCAGGGAGTCGAGAAAGGATCTTTGGGTGAGGCTGATGACACTACTACTACATTATACTGTGCTAATCTACACTCTTCTAATGTTGCAAGACCACTGAAGATGCTAGTCTTCGATAGGACTAGGCCTTCTCTCTATTCTGGCATTTCTGCAGCCCAGTCCACATATACAACCTCTCTTTGATAATGTTGCATATGTAGTGTAGATCCTTGCTTGCTGAGTACTTCGGATGAGTACTCACGGTTGCTTTGATTTCTTTTTTCTACCATATCCTTTTGATGCAACCAGATGACGGAGCCCCGGATACAGCTGCCCCCGCCGACGATCGCTACTACTACCCCGAGGGTGGATACTACTACGAGTTGGCTGACGACCAGGAGTAGGTTTGGAGGGTCCCAGGCAGGAGGCCTGTGCCTTTCGATCATAGCTTTTGTTTTGCCCCGCCTTTCTAGAGGCTTATCTGTTTCTGTTTCATATCTGTACTCAGATATCTAATGCTTCCGCTGACGCTTGTATGCAAGCTTATGTATTCGAGCCCTCGAGGCCCCTGGCTTGTAATATAAAGCTTGTATGACTTTATTTATGTTTTAGAGTTGTGTTGTGATATCTTCCCGTGAGTCCTTAGGCTTGATTGTGTGCATTTGCGTGTATGATTAGTGCATGATTGGGCCGGGGGCGTCACAAGTTGGTATTAGAGCCGACTGCCTGTAGGAACCCCCTTTCCAACTCCTTGGCCGAAGTTGAGTCTAGACATCGAAAAACTAATTTACTAACTTGGCTGTGTGGCTTACGGGCCCACGTCGCCAATTGGGTGGTATTAGTATCTTTGATTCCTCTTCTATACTCTGGGACTCTGACCTCTCGTCTATTCGGGTTAAAGAATTTTACTAACGCCGACACTTAGGATCTCGTAAATCTCGTCTACCCGGAGAGCTGGATATCTGTGCTTAATTCCTTACCATTGATCTGAATAGTCTGATAATCATTTTCCTTTCCATTGTTTTGTTTAACCTTTCTCTCTGAGTTGTATTATATTTCTCATTGTCATTTGACAATCCTGAATTTCCTTTTTTTCAAATGGATCGTTTGTTTCCACCACGCCCTACGACGCAGCTTGTGCTTCGCACTTGGGCTCGTGGTGCCCCTGGTTTTCCAGCTGTCCTGATCGCCCTCCTGACTAGGCTGGGCTACCGCTGGTACCCCGAGTACATGGTCTACGAGGACTACCGCGAGTTCAACCAGGAGCAGTACCATGCTGATGTTCGTATCTACGATCAGCGTGATGACTCAGACACTGAGCTGCATCTTTTCCACGGTATCGGCGTGACAATTGAGATGGCAGTACATGATGCCGCCTACTCTGCTATCGCACGTCTTCGAGGAGAGTTCAGCGATAGCTTGGATGCCTCTGAGTTCCGATACATTCTGTATGCCCCTGCTGGAGATGCTACTAGATACTACACAGCTATCTGTGCCCCGTACGAGCGTTGTCGATACGACCCGCACGTTCTGATTCAGTGCACTCAGGCTCTGGATCGCACTGTTCGGGCTCTTGCCGTCGAGTTGGTTGCCACTCGAGCACGCCTCTACGATGCTATGACACAGTTGCTACCAGTTGTTCATGCAGGGATACATCCAGAGTACATCCTTTACCCGAGCAGGACTCAGATGTATGCTGGTATTGATTGGCCTGCTGTTGGAGGTCACGCACCTCCACGTGGACCTCTTCTTTCAGCTCGAGACCGGGTTCTGCATCAGAGTGCACATGGAGCGCAGGACCCTTCCACGACGAACATTCGTCGTCCGCACTTGCAGTTACCCCGTTTCAGTGGATCTTCCCGATGTTGATGTAGCCTTTGCTATGTCTCGTGGTGTACTTTCTTACCGCGTGCCTGCGCGCCGCCTACCATATCTAGCTTTTGAATTTGCGCCGTTATGCTATTCGCATGTACCCGACTCTGTGTATGGATCGGTATGTCTTAATTGACTACTGTTAAGTATCTATGACACTGCTTAATTATTATCGTGTTACATCATGCTTGTCGCTAAACACCCGCAACTGCTTTTACTGAACTACCCCTGTTGAAACTTAGCAGGATGCTTAGACCAGGTGGTCGTGGTCATGGTCGTGCCCCTGAACGCCCACCACCGCCAGATTATATGGCAGCTATGATGCAACAATTCGAGCTCAACCACTAGTTCATGACTGGGATTATGACTCAGTTCCCTCATCTGAACAACCAGAACCAGAACCCTCCTTCAATGACTCTGCCGGAATGTATGCGTCTTAACCCCACTCAGTTCCGCAACTCTGAGAAGCCACTGGATGCTGATGACTGGATTCGCGATATCACTCACGAGATGGAGTCTGCAAATGTCTCCCTTGCCAACTTTGTCACCTTCGCGTCCTTTTTCTTAAAGGGCCCCGCTGCTCAATGGTGGGACACCCACAAACGTACACTGCCTGCTGGAACAGCCGTTACTTGGCCTGAGTTCCAGGCTGTTTTTCGTGCCCGATATATTCCTCAAGGAATCATGGACCGGATGAAAACCCAGTTCCGCAACCTCACTCAGGGCAATAAGACTGTCGAAGCTTACCAGCGGGAATTCCTTGACCTGTCCCGCTATGCTGAAGAAGACATCGCCACGGATGCCCGTAGACAAGAGGAGTTCCGTAATGGACTCCACGCAGACATCGAGCTTGCACTCGCTGCTCAAGATTTCACCGACTTTACTACTCTTGTGAACAAGGCTATTCTGCTTGAGACTGCTCAAATGAAGCATAAGGAGTTGCAGAAGCGCTATCGTGATGTTGGCTCATCTTCGAGCTCAACACAGAAGCGAAAAACATTTGGTCGTGGACACGCTTACAACATTGGTATTGAACAAGTTCAGGATCAATCTGCCACTGTGATGGGTACTTTCTCGTTAACTCAGTACCTACTTCTGTTTTGTTTAATTCAACAGCATCACATTCATTCATCTATGAAAATTTGCATTCATGCATGACCTTCATTATGAGGAAATGCATACTCCGTTAGTCAGCTGGGCTAGTGAATTACCGTGCCCAGACAACTCATAATGCTGAGGCTAAAATATACACCTTGAATGCGTTGAACGCTTCTCCGCTTGAGGGGATCGAAAACATTCCAGTCGTCCGAGATTTTCCAGACGTTTCTTCGGAAGAATTTCCGAGAATACCCCGCTTTCTTTCGGTCTTCCTCTTAATTCTCGGGACGAGAATTCTTGTTAGTGGAGGAGACTTGTAACACCCCCAGTGATTAGCCACAGTAATCCCCTGTTGATAATGCCATGTCATCATGATCAACAGTGCTTAATCATCATGAGTAACATATCTCATTTCAAAATTCAAATTCAAATGGAAATTCAAACTAAAAGTGAAAATAAAAGTTGTTCAAAATTTGAAAACTAAAATGTTCAAAATATTGTAAATAATCCAGAGACAATTCTAAAATTATAACCAACACTTACTAAATTAATTAAGTGACTCTAACAGCAACAAAACAGAGATATTTAATCCATATTCATTTATTTAAAATCCAAATAAATTTCATTTGTCTTCAAACCATTTTCTAGCAGTGACTAATTTTGCACTGTTCATATTTGGACCAGTCACATATTTTACAAAAGCCATTTGCAAAATAAACAAAAGACAAAACAGAAAACAAAAACAGAAAGCAGAAAAGAAAATAAAAAGAAAAGCCCCCAGTGGCTGGGCCTTAGTCAGCCAGCCGGCCCAGCCCACCCAACACCATCCCCCACCTCGCACTGCTCCTCCCCGAGCTGCTGTCGCCGCGCGCACACGCCCGCGCCAGGCCCCCCTCCCCCTGCTCGACACCCGCGCTCGTCGTGGAGGGGATAAGAGCCCCCTCGCTCGTCCCCGCGAACCCTAGCCCCCTTAGACACTCGCCCGCGCTTCTCCTCTCTCTTTTTCCCCACTCACCCGAAAGTCGCCGCCATGCGCCGGTCGATTCCGCGGCCATCGTCTTCCCCTCGTCGCCTCCCCGTGTCCGTCTGCTCCGCCGTCGACTACTGCGTCGACCGGTGCCACTTGGCGGAGCCAGGACCCCCTGCACCGAGCACCTCGACCTCGTCTTCTTCCTCGGACGCCGGAGATCGCCGTCGCCGTACCATCTACTTCGAACCTCCCCCTAGCCCATTTTTGCATGTCTGCAGGTCATGGTGAGCCCCCGCATCTTTCCCCTCACTTTTCCACGCGGATCCATGCCCGTAGCCGCCTCGCCGTTGTTGTCGTAGCTCGGCTCCGCCGCGGAGCTCGTCACCGTCGCTCACGGCGATGACATGCTCAACCGAGCGTGTAGGCGAGCTCCTGCTGCACCATAGACCCCGCCTAGCCGCATAAATCGCTCGAAAATGAGCCGTAGCAGGGCGCCCGATCGAGCCCGACTCCGGCCGTCCGCCGCGCTCATCGCCGCTGTCGCTGTAGTGCTTCTCCGGCGACGTCACCACCCCCACTCGACGCGCCACTCCGCCCGCATACGAACGCGCCCGCCTGCGCCTGATCTGGTCGCCTGTAGCAGTTTTCCGGCGACGGCCGAGCCGCTGCGCTGCGAGGGAGGCTCGTCGGAGCCCTCTCCGGTGCCGCCGCCGACGTGGCCTACTGGGGCCCACCCCTGGGCCACTGCCAGTGGGTCCCAGGAGGCCGAACTGACCGTTGACACCGGTCAACTGTGCTGACTGGGCAGCACAGTCACTGACCGGTGGGCCACCACCCCCACTAATTAACAGGATTAGTTAAAACTAATTTAATTAGCCTAATCTAACACTGACACATGGGCCCAGAAGCTTAATTAACTAAAACTAGTTTAAATCTAAACTCTGTTAGCCCCCTGTGTATGACATGTGGGCCCCACATGTCAGGTTTGACCTGGCCAGCCGTCTGTTGACTGCTGACGCCAGCGAGGCATCATGCTGACATCACCCCCGCACTGTTCTGGATAATGTTGGTTTAATTAATAAAAATAATTCCAGAAATTGTTAAAATCTTTAGAAAATCATATAAAATAAACCGTAGCTCAGATCAAAAAACTTTATACATGAAAATTGGTCAGAACGACAATACGAATCCGAATAAGCGGTCCGTTTGTCCGCCACACATCCCTAGCATAGCGAGCATGCAATGGCCCCCCTCCATTACCTCTGTCCGAAAATGCCAAGCTTCGGGAAAACATTCCCGGATGTTTTCCCACTTCACCTATATCGTGTAGCACCGCGTCCGAACACCCCTAGGTCTGCGTATTGTCATGCCATGCTCTTGTTTACTTTATATTTACTGTTTTCCCCCCTCTTCTCTCTCGGTAGACCCCGACACCGATGTCGTCCCCGAGGCCGACGCAGCTCCGGAGGTGGACGACACCGTTGACGACCTTGCCTTTGCTGCCGAGCAACCAGGTAAGCACCCCTCCCCCCTTTAGCATACCGATATCGCCTATTCTTTCTCTCTCATGCTTGCTTTAGAATTGCTATTGCTACTGCTTTACCTATTCTGATGCATAGCCTGTTTATTGTAACCTACTATTGAAACCTTACCTGCTTATCCTAAACTGCTTAGTATAGGCTGGGTAGAGACCTATCAGTGACCCCACTTGTCCCGATTGCCCTGCTGGATTATCAGAAGACTCAACAACCAGGCCCCGACACTGCACATCACCCCCTTAGTTGTAACGACACTGCAGCGTTACTATCGAGTGCCGAGGGTGATACCTCGTGTAGCACTTCTGATGTTAACTCTGTAGAGTAGCTATTCGGTCGTGGTCATCGAGGGTGATTCCTCCTTCCCCACTTCCGATAACGACGCTGTCGTGCAACACATCAAGTGTGAACCCATCGAGGGTGATTCCTCCGAGTTCACCTTGACAGATACATCGAGTAGGAATCCAATGAGGGTGATACCTAGGATTCCCCTGATGTTATGGACACACGGATACTTGGACTTTACAATTGTTACTTGGAAAGGTGGGTCGACCCTGAGGGGTACCCGCGTGTGATGTGAAGACGGGTTGACCTGGATGGTGCCCGAGTGAGAATACGAGGCGTGGTCGGGCATTCTTGGCCCTTGCCGAAAGTCCTCGAGACGGGGCGACGGGGTCACATCAATCGTGAGTCTCTGCTCGTTACCGAACTACCAACATACTACGATTTGGATATTTGATCTGAGTGGGCCTCTGGCCCGATAGCACTAACCATCACGCAAGAAAAGTTATGGGCACTCCGCATCGTGGCATCAGCCGAAAGTTCTGTCAAACGTCTAGTTCAGTATTGTGGCACGGTCGGATCGTATCGACCATCCGAGGCGGTGCTGGTATCCACCCTGCACACAACGACCCGGAGTGCACAGGGCGATGGCCCAAGACCCCTGAGCGCTTAGGTTGTAGACCGACGGGGACCTCTCTGCTGAGCTCTAGGTAGGGTTGCGGTGTGTCATTTGGCCGAGGCCGGGCATGACCCAGAAAGTGTGTCCGGCCAGAGTTAAGCGAGTGTGGTGGGTAAGTTGGTGCACCCCTGCAGGGAAGAACTAATCTATGCATAGTCGGATCCTCGGTAACGGACACTCGGAGTTGTATCCCGATCGATACAACTAGAATTGGATACTATGGCTCTGGGATTGCTTCTCGCAGAGAGTCGAGAAGGGATCTCTGGACGAGGTTGAAGATTGTATGGCTCTGGGATTGCTTTCTCTCAGGGAGTCGAGAAAGGATCTCTGGGTGAGGCTGATGACACTACTACTACATTATACTGTGCTAATCTACACTCTTCTAATGCTGCAAGACCACTGAAGATGCTAGTCTTCGATATGACTAGGCCTTCTCTCTATTCTGGCATTTCTACAGCCCAGTCCACATATACAGCCTCTCTTTGATAATGTTGCATATGTAGTGTAGATCCTTGCTTGCTGAGTACTTCGGATGAGTACTCACGGTTGCTTTGCTTTCTTTTTTCCCCCATATCCTTTTGATGCAACCAGATGACGGAGCCCCAGATACAGTTGCCCCCGCCGACGATCGCTACTACTACCCTGAGGGTGGATACTACTACGAGTTGGCTGACGACCAGGAGTAGGTTCGGAGGGTCCCAGGCAGGAGGCCTGCACCTTTTGATCGTAGCTTTTGTTTTGCCCCGCCTTTCTACAGGCTTATCTGTTTCTGTTTCATATCTGTACTCAGATATTTGATGCTTCCGCTGATGCTTGTACGCAAGCTTATGTATTCGAGCCCTCGAGGCCCCTGGCTTGTAATATAAAGCTTGTATGACTTTATTTATGTTTTAGAGTTGTGTTGTGATATCTTCCCGTGAGTCCTTAGGCTTGATCGTGTGCATTTGCGTGTATGATTAGTGCACGATTGGGCCGGGGGCGTCACAGGTTCAATCTTGCGGTGTCCTTTCCCAGTGACAGTAGGGGCAGCAAGGCACGTATTGTATTGTTGCCATCAAGGATAAAAATATGGGGTTTTCATCATATTGCTTGAGTTAATTCCTCTACATCATGTCATCTTTCTTAATGTGTTACTCTATTCTTTCATGAACTTAATACTCTAGATGCAGGCAGGAGTCGGTCGATGTGTGGAGTAATAGTAGTAGATGCAGAATCGTTTCGGTCTACTTGACACGGACATGATGCCTATATTCATGATCATTGCCTTAGATATCGTCATCACTTTGCGCTTTTCTATCAATTGCTCAGCAGTAATTTGTTCACCCACCGTATTAATTTCTATCTTGAGAGAAGCCTCTAGTGAAACCTATGGCCCCCAGGTCTATTTTCCATCATACAATCTTCTACTTTCCAATCTACGAGTTTCCGATCTACTATTTTGCAATATTTTACTTTCCAATCTATAAAACAAAAATACCAAAAATATTTACTTTACCGTTTATTTATCTTTATCAGATCTCACTTTTGCAAGTAACCGAGAAGGGATTGACAACCCCTTATCGCGTTGGGTGCAAGTTTGGTGTTTGTTTGTTCAGGTATTCGGTGAGTTGCGTGTTGTCTCCTACTGGATTGATACCTTCGTTCTCAAAACTGAGGGAAATACTTACTCTACTTTGCTGCATCACCCTTTCCTCTTCAAGGGAAAAACCAACGCAAGCTCAAGAAGTAGCAACAAGCCACTTGGGAAGAGGAATCAAGGGTGATCCCTCCAGGTTGCAAAACTACTAAGCCACAGAAAGGCAAATCCAGACCAAAATCAAAAGGAAAAAATGGGCAAAATCCAGGGTGTTACACACACTTCACCCATACTCACACTATTGTTTTTTATGCATGGGTATTTCAGACTCTGATGCACTGTTGTCAAAATCACAAAAGAAAAGACAAAAGTCGCTCCAGTATAATTCGTGGATAAGCCCAAAGCATTTCAGAACTCCAAGGGGTGCAGTGTAATCAGATGGAGATAGTAAACGTAACTCTGTAGTTGAAAATCTCAATCGCCATACACCACCATCCCAAGTGCTTGCTTTAACTTCGCGGTGTCATATGTGGTTGCATGTTGCATATGGTGTCTAGCTTGTATTGCTTCCAATTTTGTTAAATTGCATCTGCTTACTTTACACATTATTCCTTTGATAATGACATGGCTTCCTGTTTTTGGTACATACTACATCTGTCTGTTAACCATGTTCTTACATCAAACTAATGTTCTTGTGTATCCCTCATCAATCACTTATGACGAGACAGGCACGCCAGTGGGTTATTTTGAGATGTGCTACTCCTTTAAAGAGTGTGGTGTCATCCTGCCCACATGATTCCCAAGAAATAGCAAGGCTAGATGAAGATAGTTGATATGTCTCCAACGTACCTATAATTTATGAAGTATTCATGCCATGTTTATGACAATCTTATATTGTTATGGTATGATTTGAATGGAACTAACCCGAACAGACGCTGTTTTCAGCAGAACTACCGTGGTGTTGTTTTTTGTGCAGAAATAAAGGATCTCCAAATAGAGTGAAAATTTTGATGATTTTTTTTGGAACAAAAGAGGCACTAGAAGCTTCGTGGGAGGACCAGAAGGTGAAGGAGGTGGCAACTACCTACCAGGGTGCGCCTGGGGCCTTGGCCGTGGGCTGGTAGGTAGTGGGCACCCTGTGGCCCATCTTAACGTGAAACCGACGCAAAAATTCCTATAAATAGAGAAACCCCTAGAAATAACCCTAGAACTTTAACTCCACCGCCGCACGCCTTTGTACCTTTGAAATACCATCTGGAGCCCTGTTCTGGCACCCTATCGGAGTGGGAAATCATCACCAAAAGCCATCTTCATCCTCCCAGTGGCCACCATGATGAGGAGGGAGTAGTTCATCCTTGAGGCTAGGGGTATGTACTAGTAGCTATGTGTTTGATCTCTCTCTCTCTTGTGTTCTTGATTTGGCACGATCTTGAAGTACCACGAGCTTTGTTAATATAGTTGGATCATATGGTGTTTTTCCCTCTCTATCATGTTGTGATGAATTGGGTTTTTACCTTTGAGGTTTCACTATCATCGGATTGAATACTTTTATGGTTTTGAGAACACTTGATGTATTTCTTGCATATGAATACCCGTGGTGACAATGGGGTATTATATTGATTCACTTGATGTATGTTTTGGCACTCAACTCGCGGATTCCCGAGGTGACATTGGGGTAATCTATGCATAGGGGTTGATGCACGTTTTTGTCCTACTTTCTCCGATAGAAATCTTGGGGGCACTCTTTGAAGTTCTTTGTGTTGGATTGAATATTATGAATCTTAAGTTGTTTGATGCGTATCGTATAATTGACTCATGGATACTTGTGGTGACATTGGAGTATCTAGGTGACATTAGAGTTGGTTGATGCGTATCATATGGTGTTATTTTAGTATGAACTCTAGGGTTGTTTGTGACACCTATAGGAATAGCTCAATAGATTGATTGGAAAGGATAACTTTGAGGTGGTTTTCGTACCCGACATTTCTTCTTATGTTCTCTCCTAGATAAGAACTTTGGAGTGATTCTTTGTCGCACATTGAGGGATGGTTATATGATTTAATTATGTTAGCACTGTTGAGAGATTGCACTAGCGAAAGTATGAACCCTAGGCCTTGTTTCTAAGCATTGCTATACCATTTGTGCTCACCTTTATCAATTGCTACCTTGCTATTTTTTTATTTTCAGCTTACAAAAACCTATATCTACTATCCATACTACACTTGTATTGGGTGCACCTGTACAATTTGCCATTGTATTGGGTGTGTTGGGTACACAAAAGATTTCTTGTATTTGATTGCAGGGTTGTTTGAGAGAGACCATCATCATCCTACGCCTCCCATGGATTGATAAACCTTAGGTCATCCACTTGAGGGAAAATTGCTATTGTCCTACAAAACTCTGCACTTGGAGGCCCAACAAGAGTCTACAAGAAGAAGGTTGTGTAGTTAACATCAAGCTCTTTTCTGGCACCGTTGTTGGGGAGGTGAGTGCTTGAAGGTATATCTTTAGATCTTGGAATTGAATCTTTTAGTTTCTTGTTTTATCACTAGTTTGGTCTATAAAAAAGAAAACTACAAAAAAAATAGAATTGAGGTTCCCTCATATTATTCGTCTTTATCATGTCTTTCTTGAAAATGATGGATCAGAAAATTGTGCTCAATTGATAGAAGAAGAATTCCATAAAATGTTTGGCATAAAATCTTTGAATGATGAGCATGATAGCAATGTTTCTATTATGAATTCTTTGAATATCCATGACGCTAATGATATGCAAAGCTACAAGCTTGGGGATGCTATGTTTGATGAAGATGATATTTTTAGCACCCCAAGTTTTGACAAGAAAATTTATTATGATGAAAGCATGCCTCCTATTTATGATTATTATATTGATGAAAGTGGTCTTGGAAGAGTGTCAACTCTAGGTACTAGTGATCCCACTATTTTGTAGGGTGTTGAATCTTATTATAGTGATAAAAGTGGATTTGGTGAGGACATGACTTTATTTAGTGATGAATCCACTATTTTGGAAGAGGTTTCAGTTGACTATGATAATAGAGTTTCTATCTATGATGATTATTGTGATGACATGTATGCTATAAAGAATACTGATAACCATGAAACTTGTCATCATGATTTCAATTTTCAATTGGGTTATCCCAATAAAGTATCACATGATAGTTATTTTGTTGAGTTTGCTCCCACTACTATTCATGAGAATAAATTTGCTTATGTGGAGAGTAATAAAATTTCTATGCTTATGGATCATGAAAAGAATGATTTGTGTGATATCTATATTGTTGAATTCATTCATGATGCTACTGAAAATTATTATGAGAGAGGAACATATGCTTCTACATATCTCAATAATATCAAGTTTCCTCTCTTTGTGTTGAAAATCTTGAAGTTATGCTTGTTTTGCCTTCCTATGCTAGTTGATTCTTGTTCCCATAAGTTTTTTGCTCACAAAATCCCTATGCATAGGAAGTGTGTTAGGCTTAAATGTGCTAGTCATATGCTTCATGATGCTCCCGTTATGTTTCAATTCTTATCTTTTACATGAGCATCAATGAAATCATCATGCCTAGCTAAAAAGGCATTAAAGAAAAGCGCTTGTTGGGAGACAACCCAACATTTATACCTAATTTTTTTGTGTTTTCACATGCTTAAGCTACTGTAGTAATCATGTTTTATAGTTTTTGTTTCAATAAAGTGCCAAGTGAAGCCTTTGGGATAGTGTGGATGATAGTTGACTTGATTCTATGCAAAAAGCAGAAACTTTTGCGCTCAGTCCAGTAATTTCTATAATTCACTGGAACGTTTTTTTTCTCCGAATTTTTTACACATGATTTATATACAAATTGCCTACGTTTTCCTAATTTTTCAGAAGTTTTAGAGTTGGAGAAGTATGGTCATTGTTCAGATCATTACTTGTTGTTCTATTTTTGACAAATTATGTTTTCAATGTATAGTTTGCTTGTTTTAGTGTTTCCATAGCTTATATTAAGTGATATAAATTGTGTAAATGATAAGGTACAGTAGGCATTGTGTGAGAAAAATTATGAATCTTGTCTTTGATAGTATCAAAGTGAATGATTTGCTTTATTATGCTAACGCATCTCACGAAGTTCTGTTAAGTTTTGTGTGATTGAAGTTTTCAAGTTTTGGGTGAGATATCGATATGAGGAGAATAAGGAGTGGCAGGACCCTAAGCTTGGGATTCCCAAGGCACCCCAAGGTAATATTCAAGTAATACCCAAGCAACTAAGCTTGGGGATGCCCCGGAAGGCATCCCCTCTTTCGTCTTCAACATTATCGGTAACCTCACTTGGAGCTATATTTTTATTCGTCACATGATATGTGTTTTGCTTGGAGCGTCATTTTATTTTAGTTGGATTTGCTTGCTATTATTTATAATAATGTTTTGTATCTTTTATTTCAATAAAGTTTCATGGATATCCTTCACCATGCTTAGTTTGCAAGTAGATGAGTTGCAGTTTCAAAACAGAAAGTTGCACACTATTGCGTGAATTCTTCAGAAAAGTCAGAACTTGATAAAATATTGAAATTTTTACATTGTAAGCTATAACAAATTTTATACAGTGTGGTAATTTTTCAGAATTTTTTGAGTTAAAGAAGTATGAATCCTCTTGCATGCTTTACAGACTGTCCTGTTTAGAAAGATTGCTGTTATGTTTGCATATGTTTGCTTGTTTAATTGATTCTATTTGAGGATATGAGTATTAAATATGCAGAGGAATTTAGTATGTAATGTTAAATTATAATTTTAGTGATTTGCTACAGTAGATAATGATAAGGTTTTTGCATTTATTTATACTAACTTATCTCACGAGTTCTTGTTGAGTTTTGTATGGATGAAGTTTTTGAGACTTAGGGAAACCGAGATATGAGAGGAATTAAGGAGACACAAGAGCTCAAGCTTGGGGATTCCCAAGGAATCCCAAATTAATATTCCAAGATGTCTCAAGCATCTAAGCTTGGTGATGCCCCGGTAGGCTTCCCACCTTTCTTCTTCTTCAACAATTATCGGTTAGGATCAGTTGAGCCTAAGTTTTTGCTTCTTCACATGAGTTGTGCTATTCTTGGAATGTCATTTTATTTTGTTTTCCTTCTGTTTAAATAAAATCCTTAGATCTGAATTTTTTTAAATGGGAGAGAGTCCTCACATAGCTACCTATTTACTTGACAATTCATTTGATCTTCACTTATATCTTTTTGGAGTAGTTTGTCATTTACTCTCGTTCTTCACTTATATCCTAAGAGTAAATTGTTGAATGAATTGAATATCATAAAGTTGAAATTATATGTGCATCATATGAACCTATTAGTAGCTTCACATTGGGTTTAGAATGTCAAATCTATTGAAGTTTGACAATCACAATATCGGCCATACAAGCAATTCATGAATGATTAGTATAATGAAGAGAACTTTCACATATAAATATATTATCTTGTACATCTTTTATGATTGTGAATACCCATTAATTATTTTCAATCTTGAGCAAATTAGTTGAAGTTGGACAAGGAAGACAACGTAATGAGTTATGTTTGGGTATATTTGCATAGAAGTTATATTGTTATGGGTCCTCCAACATGTGGTGTTTGCTTAGGATCTTTTGCTAGCCAAAAATTCGTACTAAGTAGAGATACTACTTGTGCATCAAAAAACCCTCAGTTTCTTGCCATGAGTGTCCACCATATCTACCTATGGATTGAATAAGATCCTTCAAGTAAGTTGTCATCGGTGCAAAAAGCAATAAAAATTGCTCCTAAATATGTATGATCTTTTATTACAAGGGAAAGTAAGCGTTGTGCGAACTTGGGATGGTAAAGAAATAAAAGCGACGGATTGCATAATAAAGGTTTCTATCACAAGGGGTAATATAACGTGACGTTCCTTTGCATTAAGAGCTTGCGCATCCAAAAATAAAAAGCGCATGACAACCTCTGCTTCCCACTGCGAAGGGCCTATCTTTTACTTTATGAATTTACTTTTACACAAGAGTCAATAATATGCTTTATCATTTCAAACTCAATTATTCTTTAGTTGGCAAGCATCATGTGGTGGGGAAAGATCTAGGCACATATGGCCAGTCAAATATATTTGATCATGGTTTATTATTGTTGACAATTATCTATATGATAAATGAGTTGGGAGATAAAACATTAAGCCCCTATCTTTCTCTGTGTTCGATGGATGCAGTTCATTCTAAAAATATGCTTTGAGTACTAGCAAACATAGAAGACTATATGATAATTGAGTATGTGGAGCTCTTACATAGACTTTGTTGAATAAGTTGAATTGCAATTGTTTGGAGACTAAGAACATAGGTTGTTAAGTTTCAAGAGAATACATTGTTTGAACCATAACATGTGAATTGATTGCTACTTTATCATGATGAGTTTTATGAGAAAGAGTTGCTGTTATGATGCTAGGGAAAGTGGTTAAAATTATCATTGATCAAACTTATGCACTATGCTAGCATTCACACTTCATAAATTATTTCTTTTATCATTTACCTACTCGAGGACGAGCAGGAATTAACTTGGGGATGCTGATAAATCTCCAACGTATCTATAATTTATTAAGTATTCATGCCATGTTTACAACAATTTTATATGGTTTTGGTATGATTTGAATGGAACTAACCCAGACTAACGATGTTTTCAGCAGAACTACCGTGGTGTTGTTTTTTGTGCAGAAATAAAAGTTCTCCAAATGCAGTGAAACTTTTTGATGATTTTTTTGGAACAAAAGAGGCACTAGAAGCTTTGCGGGAGGACCAGAAGGTGAAAGAGGTGGCCACTACCTACCAGGGCATGCCTAGGGCCTTGGCCGTGGGCTGGTGGGTAGTGGGCACCCTGTGGCCCATCTTAGCGTGAGACCGACGCCAAAAAATCCTATAAATAAAGAAACCCCAGAAATAACCCTAGAACTTCGACTTCGCCGTTGCATGCCTCTGTACCTTCGAAATACCATCTGTAGCCCTATTCCGGCACCCTGCCGGAGGGGGAAATTATCACCGGAGGCCATCTTCATCTTCCCGGTGGCCATCATGATGAGGAGGGAGTAGTTGACCCTCGAGGCTAGGGGTATGTACTAGTAGCTATGTGTTTGATCTCTCTCTCTCTCTCTCTCTCTCTCTCTCGTGTTCTTTATTTGGAACGATCTTGAAGTACCGCAAGCTTTGTTAATATAGTTGGATCATATGGTGTTTTTCCCTCTCTATCTTGTTGTGATGAATTGAGTTTTTACCTTTGAGGTTTCACTATTATCGGATTGAACACTTTTATGGATTTGAGAACACTTGATGTATGTCTTGCATATGAATACCCATGGTGACAATGGGGTATTATATTGATTCATTTGATGTATGTTTTGGCACTCAACTCGCGGATTTCGGAGGTGACATTGGGGTAATCTATGCATAGGGGTTGATGCACGTTTTTGTCCTACTTTCTCCGGTAGAAATCTTGGGGGCACTCTTTGAAGTTCTTTGTGTTGGATTAAATATTATGAATCTGAAGTTATTTGATGCGTATCATATAATTGACTCATGTATACTTGTGGTGACATTGGAGTATCTAGGTGACATTAGAGTTGGTTGATGCGTATCATATGGTGTTATTTTCATACGAACTCTAGGGCTGTTTGTGACACTTACAGGAATAGCTCAATAGATTGATCAGAAAGGATAACTTTGAGGTGGTTTCGTACCCTACAAACAATTTCTTCTTATGTTCTCCGCTAGATAAGAACTTTGGAGTGATTCTTTATCGCACATTGAGGATGGTTATATGATTCAATTATGTTAGCACTGTTGCGAGATTGCACTAGCATAAGTATGAACCCTATGCCTTGTTTCTAAGTATTGCTATACCATTTGTGCTCACCTTTATCAATTGCTACCTTGCTATTTTTTTATTTTCAAATTACAAAAACCTATATCTACTATCCATACTACACTTTTATCACCATCTCTTCGCCGAACTAGTGCACCTATACAGTTTGACATTGTATTGGGTGTGTTGGGGACACAAGAGATTTCTTGTATTTGATTGCAGGGTTGTTTGAGAGAGACCATCTTCATCCTACGCCTCCCATGGATTGATAAACCTTAGGTCATCCACTTGGGGGAAAATGCTACTGTCCTATGATGGCTCGTATCCGCGTCAGTTTTTCCCCGAAGAGGAAGGGATGATGCAGTACAGCTTCGGTAGGTATTTCGCTCAGTTATGAAACCAAGGTTATCGAACCAGTAGGAGAACCAAGCAACACTATGTAAATGGTACCTGCACACAAAGAACAAATACTTGCAACCCGACATGTAAGAGGGGTTGTCAATCCCTCACGGGTAAAAGATAGATTGGTTTGTATGATTTTGGATAAATAGATCTCTCGATAAAACAAAATAAAATAAATATAGAAAAAGTGTAGCAAGGTATTTTTGGGTTATTAGAATAATAGATCTAAAAACAAAAGCAAATAAAAATAGATCTCAAAGAAATATGATAAAGAATAGACCGGGGGGCCATAGATTTCACTAGTGGCTTCTCTCGAGAAAATAGCATACAGCGGGTAAACAAATTACTGTTGGGCAATTGATAGAATTTCAAATAGTTATGACAATATCGAGGAAATGATCATTATATAGGCATCACGTCCAAGATTAGTAGACTGACTCCTGCCTGCATCTACTACTATTACTCCACACATCGACCGCTATCCAGCATGCATCTAGTGTATTAAGTTCATGGAAAAATGGAGTAATGCAATAAGAACGATGACATGATGTAGACAAGATTTATTCATGTAGGAATAGACCCCATCTTGTTATCGTTAATAGCAACGATCAATACGTGTCTTGCTACCCCTTCTGTCACTGGGAAAGAACACCGCACGACCGAACCCATCACAAAGCACCTCTTCCCATGGCAAAAAAAATCGATCTAGTTGGCCTAACTAAACCAAAGATTCGAAGAAGAAATACGAGGCTATAAGTAATCATGCATATAAGAGATCAAAGAAACTCAAATAACTTTCATGGATAAATAGATCTGATCATAAACTCAAAGTTCATCGGATCCCAACAAACACACCGCAAAAAGAGCTACATCAAATAGATCTCCAAGAGACCATTGTATTGAGAATCAAAAGAGAGAGAGAGAGGAAGCCATCAAGCTAATAACTACGGGCCTATAGGTCTACAATGAACTACTCACGCATCATCAGAGAGGCACCAATGAGGATGATGAACCCCTCCGTGATGGTGTCTAGATTGGATCTGGTGTTTCTGGAACTTGCGGTGGCTGGAATTGTGTTTCGTCGACTCCCCTAGGGTTTTTGGATTTTCAGGGTATTTATAGAGCAAAGAGGCGGTGCGGGAGACGGCCGAGGTGGGCACAACCCACCAGGGCGCGCCCAGGTGGGTTGTGCTCCCCTCGGAGCCCCCCTCTGGTACTTCTTTGGCCCAACAGGTGTTTTCTGGTCGAGAAAAATTCTCCAAAAAAGTTTCGCTGCGTTTGGACTCCGTTTGGTATTGATTTTCTGCGAAGTAAAAAACAAGCAAAAAACAGCAACTGGCACTGGGCACTATGTCAATAGGTTAGTCCCAAAAAATGATATAAAGTTGCTATAAAATGATTGTAAAACTTCCAAGAATGATAATATAACAGCATGGAACAAGCAAAAATTATAGATACGTTGGAGGCGTATCAGCATCCCCAAGCTTAATTCCTACTCGTCCTCGAGTAGGTAAATGATAAAAACAGAATTTTTGATGTGGAACGCTGCCTAACATGTTCATCACATATTTTTTTCTTTTGTAGCATGGACATTTGGACTTTTATATGGTTCAAAGCAATAGTCTAGTTTTGACATGAAGATTTCAATACTCAAGCATATCAA
The DNA here is from genome assembly GCA_011799875.1 of Thinopyrum elongatum. Lineage (NCBI taxonomy): Eukaryota > Viridiplantae > Streptophyta > Magnoliopsida > Poales > Poaceae > Thinopyrum > Thinopyrum elongatum. Next base: position 488,402,463 of record CM022303.1, on the reverse strand, counting down.
CAAGCAACCATGTCTTTCAAAATATCAACACTAAAGCAAGTGTGACGCCCGGATAATTAAGCTACAATAACCCTCTACTAATGATGCCACGTCACCACTATTACTGTTACTAAACTCACTCTAATTCAAATTCCATTCGAATTCAAAATTCAAAATCAAGTCAAACGGTAAAAGTTTTGAAACATTAAAACAAAAGTGTTCGAAGTGTTGCAAATAATCAATGGATAAATGTCAAGGTGGAACCAACATTTTGTAAGGTGTTAAAATGCACAAAAGCAATTTAATCATAGGCCAAAAAAATTACTTAATTCTTTCTAAAATTATAAAAAAAAACTAACTAATTTATTTAAGTGCCAAACCTAGATGTGGCAGAGGCCTAATTAGTGACACTAATTTTGGTGCTAGAATTATATTTTATAAAACTAAAATAATATGAAAAGAAATTAGAAAACAGAAAAGAATAAACAGTAAAACATAATTAAATAAAAGAAAAAAAACAAAACCAAAAAAAGGAACCAAACCCCCCTCCCCCTGGGCCTCTGCCCAGCTGGCTATCCAGCCGGCCCACCCCGCTGCCCCCTGGCCAATATGGCCTGCCCCACCACCAAACCCTAGCACCCCCTCGCCCCACTCCCCCCCCCCCCCCGCACGGTTTCCTCTCCCTCCCCCGATCCCCTCCTGGATCGGGATCGATCCCCGATGCCGAAGACGCCCCCGTCGCCCTTCGCCTCACTCCGTCGTCTCTCTCCCTACCCGATCTGGATCGGGGCAGCCCTCCCCCCCCCCCCCGATCCCATCTCCCCGCCGGACCGCCGTCGCCGCGCTTGCCCCGGACGTCGTCATCGCCACCACCGCCATCTTCGCCGTCGTCCTCATCTCCGCCTCACGTCGACCGCGCCGTCCCGCTCCCCCAACCGGCTACTGCAAGCCTCGCCGGCGAACCCCTGCATCACCCGTGAGGCCTCCCCTTCTCCTCCCCTCTCCCCGCTGCACTGCACCTCGCCCTCGGCCGCACTCACCGCTGCCCCATGGCCCTCTACGCGCGCCCGTCGTGCCCGGCGTTGGCCGTCGCTCGCCCGGGCTGCGACCATGGAGAGCCCCCCCTGCAGCCGCCCGCGACCCCTGCTCTGCTTACTGCTGTTGCTGTTGTGCCGCTGCTCCTCTGTACTGCTGCCGCTGCTTTTGCTTTGCTTCTAGCGCTGCTAGTCGCTGTCGTTACTCGCCCGCCGTGCTCATGTGCTGCTGTCGCTGCTGTACTGCGCCTGCGCTCGTGCCCCTGGCCCGCACCCGCGTAGCCGTCGCGCGTTCGCCATGGCCGCTCCTGCACGCGCTCGCCCCCGATCCCCTGCTGTGCCGGGCCACGCCCCGCTGCGCGTGCCTGCGCTGGCCTCGCCGTGCCGTGCTGCCTTGCCGCGGCTCTGCGGCTCCAGCCCCGCCGCTCGCCTCGCCCGCCTCGCTGAGGCCTCGTCCCTATCGCCTAAGGCGGCCGGCCTCGCAGCGCCCATGTCCGGCGCCCGTCCCTCCCCTGTCGACCTGGGCGGGTGCCCAGCCGGGCTGCGCCCAGCGCCCGTTGCCCGACCCGCTATGGCCTCTGGCCAATGGAAAGTGGGCCCCTGCCCCAGAACGATTTAAAAAAATTGAAAAAAATGTTAAAATAAATAAATTATTAATTAATTAATGAGTTAATTAATCCTGTTTAACTAAACTACTTAAAATGAGTTAACCTAATCAAGTAATTAAGCCATTTAACCCTGTTTAGTTAGTCTGAGCCTATGACGAATGGGCCCCACCTGCTAGGGTTGACCTAGTCAACCTTTGGTTCGGCTGACATCATGCTGATGTCACGCTGACATCGTAATTGCATTTTCTAATTAATTTAAATCTGTTAATAACAAAATTGAATTAAAACTTTGATAAATAATATAAAATAATCCGAAACTCGGATGAAAATACTTTGAACATGAAAGTTGCTCAGAACGGCGAGGCGAATCCGAATACGCAGTCCGTTTGTCTGCCATGCGTCTCTAACATAGCGAACATGCAATCGTCCCCTCTGGTTCGTCTGTCCGAAAACGTCGAACACCGGGAATACTTTCCCGGATGTTTTCCCCCTTCGCCAGTAGCACCTAGTACCGCGTTAGGGCATACCTAGCACCGCGTATTGTCATGTTATGTTTTGTGATGCTTTGTTTGCTCTGGTATTCATTGTTTCTTCCCCCTCTTCTCTCCGGTAGACTTCTAGACTGACGCCGCTGCTGCCCCGATCGACTACGGTGTTGACGACCCCTCCTTCTTGCCCGAGCAACCAGGCAAGCCAACCCCCCTTGTTCCCTCTATTGCTTGCATTAGAGTAGTGTTATTGTTTCATCGGTTTGATCCTATACTGCTGCATAGCCTGTCCTTGTTACTTCTGTTGTTACCTTACCTGCAATCCTATATGCTTAGTATAGGTTGCTAGTTTATCATCAGTGGCCTTACACTCTTGTCCGTCTGCCATGATATACTACTGGGCCGTGATCACTTCGGGAGGTGATCACGGGTACACATACTACATACTTTTACATTACTTATGTTACTGTTCGGAGATGGGGGCTGAAGGGGCAGGTGGTTCCACCCAGGTAGTGGTGGGCCTGGGTTCCCGACAGCCCCCTGATGGTTACTTTGTGGCGGAGTGACAGGGCGGGTTGTGACCACCTAGGAGACAGGTGGGCCTGGTCCCTGGTCGGCGTCCGCGGATACAACAATTAACATGCTTAACGAGATCTTGGTATTTGATCTAAGTCTGGCTACGAGCCTATACGCACTAACCAACTACGCGGGAATAGTTATGGGCACTCGACGTTGTGGTATCAGCCAAAGCCTTCTTGACGTCAGCGACTGAGTGGCGCGTGCCGGGTTGGACCGCGTAATATAACGTCCTTTGTAATGGAGGTTGCTAGGTCTGCTCACCGGCCGCCCACGCAATGTGCAGGTGTGCAATGGGCGATGGGCCCAGACCCCTGCGCGCTTAGGATTTAGACCGGAGTGCTAACCTCTCTATTGAGCCTAGGTAGGGCTGTGACGTGTTGATCTTCCGAGGCTGGGCATGACCCAGGAAAGTGTGTCCGGCCAGAGGGATCGAGCGTGTTGGGTAATGTGGTGCACCCCTGCAGGGAAGTTTATCTATTCGAATAGCCGTGTCCCTCGGTAAAAGGACGACCCGGAGTTGTACTTCGACCTTATGACAACTAGAACCGGATACTTAATAAAACACACCCCTTACAAGTTCCAGATACAACCCGGTGATCGCTTTCCCACAGGGCGACGAGGGGAGGATCGCCGGGTAGGGTTATGCTATGCGATGTTACTTGGTGCTGCACTTGCTACTCTCTTCTACATGCTTCAAGATGGAGGCTGCCAGAAGCGTAGTCTTCGAAAGGCCTAGCTATCCCCCTCTTATTCTGGCATTCTGCAGTTCAGTCCATAGATACTACCCATTTCATTGATACCGATGCATATGTAGTGTAGATCCTTGCTTGCGAGTACTTTGGATGAGTACTCATGGTTGCTTTGCTCCCTCTTTTCCCCCATTTTCCATTCTTCTCGGATGTCGCAACCAGATGCTGGAGCCCCGGAGCCAGACGCCACCGACATGACCCCTACTACACCGAGGGTGCCTACTACTACGTGCAGGCCACCGACGACCAGGAGTAGTTAGGAGGATCCCAGGCAGGAGGCCTACGCCTCTTTCGATCTGTATCCCAGTTTGTGCTAGCCATCTTATGGCACCTTGTTTAACTTACGTCTGTACTCAGATATTATTGCTTCCGCTGACTCTTGTGTATTCGAGCTTCTGTATTCGAGCCCTCGAGGCCCCTGGCTTGTAATATAAAGCTTGTTTTATTTTAATTTGTGTCTAGAGTTGTGTTGTGATATCTTCCTGTGAGTCCCTGATCTTGATCGTACACATTTGCATGTATGATTAGTGTATGGTCAAATCGGGGGCGTCACAGCAAGTTACCCCTAGCCCATCATGCTCAATCATTGATCCATTCATGAAACACACTCGCATATTAGCTACACCCAATGCTCAAGTACGATCATAGTGCCCCCTAGTTGGTGCTTTATAAAAGAAGATGGAGACTCAAATAAAAATAAAAATTGCATAAAGTAAATAGAAAGGCCCTTCGCAGAGGGAAGTAGGGATTTGTAGAGGTGCCAGAGCTCAAAGCGAAAAAATAGAGATAAAACATTTTGGGTGGCATGCTTTTCTTGTCAACGAAAATGATCGAGTAGTTCCCAATACTTTCCATGCTAGATATATCATAGGCGGTTCCCAAACAGAAAATAAAGTTTATTCCTTTTTCCACCATACTTTCACATTCCACGGCTAGTCGTATCCACGGGTGCCGTCCATACCATAACTTTCCAAGGAATTTATTATTTGACAACATAAAGTAAATTCATTTTTCATTTCGGGACTGGGCATCCCTAATACCTTTGCCGTACTCTCGTGCAATGACAAGTGAATAAACACTCAACTTGAGAATAACACATCTAGCATGGAAAAATATCAGCCACCCCCTACCGTTTCATGAGCGGTACGAGCACACAAAAAGGAAAATTATTTTGAAAATTAGAGATGGCACATAAAATTTTTCTTAGAATGGCATGGAAATACCTCATATAGGTAGGTATAGTGGACTCATGTGGCAAAACTGGGTTTAAGGATTTTGGATGCACAAGTAGTATTCCCACTTAGTACAAGTGAAGGCTAGCAAAAAGATTGAGAAGCATCCAACCAAGAAACGAAAATTCACATAAGCGAGCATTAAGCATAACTAACACCGAATAATGCACCACAAGTAGGATGTAATTTCATTGCATAACTATTTACTTTTGTGCTTGCATAGGGAATCACAAACCTTAACACCAATATTCTTACTAAAGCACAATTACTCACCAACATGACTCACATATCACTATCATCATATCGCAAAACTATTACAAAGAATCAAGTTTATTTTGTCCAATGATCTTCATGAAAGTTTTTATTATATCCCTCTTGAATATCTATCACTTTGGGACTAGTTTCATATGTTGCTTTTGATAGCTCAAACAAATCTAAGTGAAGAACATGAGCATAAAAATTTTCATCTCTCAAAATAATATAAGTGAAGCATGACAGAATTTCTTCAAGAATATACTAACTCTCAAATAAATCTAAGTGAAGCATGAGAGCATTTCTTCAAAAATATTAAAGCACACCGTGCTCAAAAAGATATAAGTGAAGCACTAGAGCAATTCCCTAGCTCAAAAAATTTAAGTGAAGCATAAAGAGCAATTCTAACAAATCATAGCATAATTTTGGCTCTCTTAAATAGGTGTGTTTAGCAAGGATACTTGACACAAACTAAAAAGAAAAACAAGCAAAGACTCATATAATACAAGAAGCTCCAAGCAAAACTCATGATATGTGACGAATAAAAACTATATCTCCAAGTAAAATACCGATGGTCGTTAGAAGAAAGAGGGGATGCCACTCGGGGCATCCCCAAGCTTAGCTACTTGTTTCTCCTTGAATATTACCTTGGGGTGCCATGGGAATCCCCAAGCTTAGGCTCTTCTTACTCCTTATTCCTTCATCCATCGTGATCTCACCCAAAACTTGAAAACTTCAATCACACAAAACTTAACAAAACCTTCGTGAGATCCGTTAGTATAAGAAAACCAATCTTTACTTTAAGTACTGTAGAAAACCCATTCAAGTTTTGTTATTGCATTATATCTACAGTATTCTAACTTTACCATGGCTTATACCCCCCGATACAATCCATAGAATCATCAAAATAAGCACACAATGCAAAGAAAACAGAATCTGTCAAAAACAGAACAGTCTGTAAAGACTCGAATTTTACTCGTACTTCTGTAACTCCAAAAATTCTGAAAAATTAGGACAACAGAGGCAATTTGTATATAAATCTGTTTAAAAAATTCAGAATTTTTTGTCACTTCTGTGAATTTTGAAAATTATTTTACTAGACGCAAAAGTTTCTATTTTTCAACAGGATCAAATCAACTATTACCAAAGCTATCCCAAAGGCTTTACTTGGCACAAACACTAATTAAAACATAAAAACACAATCATAACAGAGGCATAATTGTGCAAACACTCAAGAACAGAAATAAAAAGGCAAAAATAAATTTTATTCATTGGGTTGCCTCCCAACAAGCGCTATCGTTTTATGCCCCTAGCTAGGCATAAGATTTAATTGATGCGCACATGAAAGATAATAATTGCAACGAAAAGTGAGCATCATAAAACATGTGACGAACATATTTAAGTCTAACATACTTCCTATGCATAGGCATTTCATAAGCAAACAAATTATCTAGGCAAGCGAAAACTAGCATATGCAAGGAAAAAGAAAGAAACAATAGCAATCTCAACATAACGAGAGGTAGTTTAGTAACATGAAAATTTCTACAACCATATTTTCCTCTCTCATAATAATTACATGTAGGATCATAATCAAATTCAACAATATAGCTATCATATAAAATTTTCTCTTCATGATCCACATGCATAAAAGTTTTATAATCTTCCAAGATAGTGGGATTAACATCAACTAAAGTCATGACCTCTCCAAACCCACTTTCATCAAAAAATTAGTAAGATTGAACACTCTCCAAATATGTGGGATTATTTTTACCTAAAGTTGACGCTCTTCCAAACCCACTTTCAATATTATTGCAAACATTATTATCAATATCATATTCATCATGAGGCTTAAATAAATTTCAAGATCATAAGAAGAATCACCCCAATCATGATCATTGCAATAAGTAGTGGACATGGCAAAATTAGCATCCCCAAGCTTGGGGTTTTGCATATTATTAGCACAATTGACATTAATAGAATTTATTATAACATCATTGCAATCATGCTTTTCATTCAAGGAGCTATCATGAATCACTTCATAAATTTCTTCATCACAATTTTCAGATTCACGAATCTCAAGCAAAACTTCATAAAGATAATCTAGTGCACTCAACTCACTAGCAATTGGTTCATCATGATTGGATCTTTTAAAAAGATTAGCAAGTGGATGGGGATCCATATCAATAGATTTTTAGCAAGCGAAGATGCAAGCATATAGAAGGGACGTGGCAACACAAGCAAACAAAAGATCAAACAAGAAAAAGGCAAACGAAAAAGAAGGCAAATAAAAAGGCAAAAAATTTGTGAAGTGGGGGAGATGAAAACGAGAGGCAAATGGTAAATAATGTAAATTGCAAGGAGATGAGATTTGTGATTAGGAACCTGATAGATGTTGATGATGTTTCCCCAGCAACGGCGCCAGAAATCCTTTCTTGATGGCTCGTATCCGCGTCAGTTTTTCCCTGAAGAAGAAGGGATGATGCAGTATAGCTTCGGTAGGTATTTCCCTCAGTTATGAAACCAAGGTTATTGAACCAGTAGGAGAACCAAGCAACACTATGTAAACAGAACATGCACACAAAGAACAAATACTTGCAACCCGACGCGTAAGAGGGGTTGTCAATCCCTCACGGGTAAAAGATAGATTGGTTTGTATGATTTTGGATAAATAGATCTCTCGATAAAACAAAATAAAATAAATATAGAAAAAGTGCAGCAAGGTATTTTTGGGTTTTTAGAATAATAGATCTGAAAACAAAAGCAAATAAAAATAGATCTCAAAGCAAATATGATAAAGAATAGACCCGGGGGCCGTAGATTTCACTAGTGGCTTCTCTCGAGAAAATAGCATACGACGGGTAAACAAATTATTGTTGGGAAATTGATAGAACTTCGAATAATTATGACGATATCCAAGCAATGATCATTATATAGGCATCACGTCCAAGATTAGTAGACCGACTCCTGCCTGCATCTACTACTATTACTCCACACATTGACCGCTATCCATCATGCATCTAGTGTATTAAGTTCATGGAAAAATGGAGTCATGCAATAAGAATGATGACATGATGTAGACAAGATCTATTCATGTAGGAATAGACCCCATCTTGTTATCCTTAATAGCAACGATCAATACGTGTCTTGCTGCCCCTTCTGTCACTGGGAAAGAACACCACACGACCGAACGCATCACAAAGCACCTCTTCCCATGGCAAGAAAAATCGATCTAATTGGCCTAACTAAACCAAAGATTCGAAGAAGAAATACGAGGCTATAAGTAATCATGCATATAAGAGATCAAAGAAACTCAAATAACTTTCATGGATAAATAGATCTGATCATAAACTCAAAGTTCATTGGATCTCAACAAACACACCGCAAAAAGAGTTACATCAAATAGATCTCCTCGGAGCCCCCCTCTGGTACTTCTTTGGCACAACAGGTGTCTTCTGGTCCAGAAAAATTCTCCAAAAAGTTTCGCTGCGTTTGGACTCCGTTTGGTATTGATTTTCTGTGAAGTAAAAAACAAGCAAAAAACAACAACTGGCACTGAGCACTATGTCAATAGGTTAGTCCCAAAAAATGATATAATGTTTCTATAAAATGATTGTAAAACATCCAACAATGATAATATAACAGCATGGAACAAGCAAAAATTATAGATACGTTCGAGACGTTTCCTCCTACAAAACTCTGCGCTTGCAGGCCCAACAAGAGTCTACAAGAAGAAGGTTGTGTAGTAGACATCAATAGTCAACGTAGCTCTGTAGTTGATGACCGCATTTTCCCTACACCTCCATCGCAGGTGCTTGCTCTAACTTGGCAGCGTGATATGTGGTTGCATGTTGCATATAGTGTCTAGCTTGTATTGATTCTAATTAGGGTAAATTGCATCTACTTAGTTAACACATTATACCTGTGAATATGACATGCCTTCCTATTTTTGGTACATACTACGTCTTTCTATTAACCATGTTCTTACATCAAAGTACTTTTCTTGTGTATCCCGCATCAATCACTTCTGATGAGACGCCTTCAACTTGACAATGTGATATTGGTTGCATCTTGCATATCATTTCAAGCATATGTACCGCCTCTAATTTGTTGAAATGCCACTTATGATGAGACACTTTTAACTTGGTAGAGTAGTTTTGGTTGGATCTTTCATATGGTGCCTAGCTTGCATTTCTTCTAATTTGTTGAAATGCCTTCTACTTAGCGTTTCTCATACATATTCCATCCTCCTATAATGTGGTTGACATACATAAAAGTAGGGTTCATCAGTATCATGCATCGATGATTTTTGAAGAGCAAATTTCATTCCTTTTTCTTGTGGGTTTGACTTGACAAGGCAAAATCAAAAAGGATGAATGCACAGGATGATGGTGGTCCTCTGGAGCAACCGAAATAGATGATCTCTGTAGATTCTCCTGCTACTCCTACAATAGTAAAAGTTCCAAATCTTATCTCCCGTACTCCACAACAACTTGTGCTTGCTCTAATATGGCAGTGTGATATCTGGTTGCATGTTGCATATCGTGCCTAGATTGTATTGCTTCTAATTTGGTTAAATTTCATCTCCATAGCTTACACATTATACATGTGAATATGACACGCCTTCCTGTTTTTGGTACATACTACATCTGCCTATCACACCATGTTCTTACATTAAACTACTGTTCTTGTGTTTCCTGCATCTATCACTTATGATGAGACAGTCACGCCCATGGGTTAGTATGAGACGCGCTACTCTTACAAAGAGTGGAGTTTCATCCTCCCCACATGATTCTCAAGAAACATCAAGGCTAGATGAAGATATTCAACGTAGCTCTGTAATTGAGGACCGCATTTCCCCTACACCACCATAGCAGGTGCTTACTCTACCTTGGTAGTGTGATATGTAGTTGCATGTTGCATATGGTGTCTAGCTTGTATTGCTTCTAATTAGGTTAAATTGCATCTGCTTAGTTTACACATTATACGTGTGAATATGACATGTCTTCTTGTTTTTGGTACATACTACATCTATCTTTTAACCATGTTCTTACATGAAACTATTGTTCTTGTGTATCCTGCATCAATCACTTATGATGAGACACCCTTATTCGTTGCATATTGCATATGACTTCTAGCCTGTAGCCATGCATTGCTTCTAATTTGTTAAAATATCCTTATGAGGCCACCCTTTTATTTTGGAGAGTGATATTAGTTGCATCTTTCATATGGTGTCTTGCTTGCATTGCTTCTAATTAGTTGAAATGCCTTCTGCTTAGTCTACACTTTACACATCATAGGTGTCAATATGTTATGTCGACATGTTTTTCATACATATTCCATCCTTATATCATCCGGTTGCATTACATCAAAGTAGTGTTCATCAGTATCATGCATCAGTGAGTTCTGAATAGCAAATTGTATTCCTTTTTCTTGTGGGTTTGACTTGACAAGGAAAAATCAAAAAAGATGAAGGAAAAGAGTAAGGAAGGGGGTGATGGTGGTCCTCTGCAGCAACATAAATGGAGCATCTCTACAAATTCTCCTTGTACTACTAGTGCATTACAAGTTCCAAGTCTCAGCTCCCCTACTCCACCATCCCAGGTGCTTGCTCTAACTTAGTTGTGTGATATCTGGTTGCATGTTGCATATGGTGTCTAGCTTGTATTGCTTCTAATTAGTGTAAATTGCATATGCTTAGCTTACATATTATACGTGTGAATATGACTCGCATTATCGTTTTTGGTACATACTGTATCTGTCTATCACACCATATTCTTACATCAAACTACTGCTCTTGTGTATCCTGCATCAGTCACTTATGATGAGACACCTTTAAGTTGGCAGTGTGATATTGGTTGTGTCTTGCGTATGATTTCCAGCATGTACTAATTCTAATTTGTTGAACGCCACCTATGACGAGACAGTTTTAACTTGGCAGAGGGATATTGCTTGCATCTTCCATATGGTGTATAGCTTGCAGTGCTTCTAATTTGTTGAAATGCCTTCTGCTTAGTTTCCACATCATAGGTGTGAATATGTCATGCCATCTTGTTTTTCGTACATATTCCATCCTCGTATCATGAGTTTGCCTTTTATCAGAGTAGTGTTCATCGGTATCATGCATGAATGAGTTCTGAAGAGTGAATTTTATTCCTTTTTCTTGTCGGTTTGACTTCGCAGTGCAAAATCACTAAAGCTGAAGGAAGTTAGTAAGGCATTGGATGATGCTGGTCCTTCCAAGCAACTGAAACGGAGGGTCTCTACAGATTCTACTCCGCCATCCTCCCAACAAGATTCGTAGGACAACGCAAGGCTAGACAGTCAACGTAGATGTGTAGATGATGAGCACATCTGTGACGACCCCGGCTTAATCATGCACTAATTATACACGCAAATGCACACGATCAAGCCTAAGGACTCACTTGAAGATATCACAACACAACTCTAAAACATAAATAAATTCATACAAGCTTAATATTACAAGCCAGGGCCTCGAGGGCTCGAATACATAGCTCGATGGCATACAAGTGTCAGCGAAAGCGTCAGATATCAGGGTACAGATATATTACAGAACATAGAGATAAGCCTTCACAGAGGCGGGGTAAAATGAAAACTACGATCGAAAAGGCGTGGGCCTCCTGCCCTGGACCCTCCGATCCTACTCCTGGTCGTCGGTCGGCTCCTCGTAGTAGTAGTACTCTCCGGGCTAGTAGTAGTAGTAGTGGTCGTCGACGGGAACATCAGGCTCCGGGGCTCCGTCGTCTGGATGCGACAAATGGATAAAGGGGGAAAAAGGAAAATAAAGCAAACGTGAGTACTCATCCGAAGTACTCAGCAAGCAAGGATCTACACTACATATGCATCATTTTCAAAGGGGGCTGTATATGTGGACTGGGCTGCAAAAATGCCAGAATAGAGGGGGAAAGCCTAGTCCTATCGAAGACTAGCATCTTCAGCATCTTAAACGGTCTCGCAGCATTAGAAGAGAGCAGACCAACATAATGTAAAGTATAGCAGTAATGTCATCAACCTCGGCCGGGGATTCTTCCTCGACTCCCTGCGAGAAAGTAATCCCAGAGCCGTACTATCCAGTTCTCATCTCATGTCATGTTCTAGTTGTACCGATCGGGATACAACTCCGAGTGTCCGTTACCGTAGGACAGGCTATCGATAGAAGTTTCTTCCCTGCAGGGGTGCACCAACTTACCCACCACGCTCGCTTAACTCCGGTCGGACACACTTTCCTAGGTCATGCCCGGCCTCGGCTAAGCAACACGCCGCAACCCGACCAAATACTTAACAGAGAGGTTAGCACGCCGGACTAACCTATGCCCCCAGGGGTCTTGGGCCATCGCCCCGGGAACTCCGGCACGTTACGTGCACCGCCGGTGAGCAGACCTAGCAGCCCCTTATACAAGCGCGGTTGCGTTCCCAGTCCAACCCAGCGTGTGCCGCATCAGTTGCTGACGTCCATTAAGCTTCGGCTGAAGTGTACGACGCAGAACGCCCATACTATACCCACGTGATGGTTAGTGCTATCGGGCCAGAGGCCCCTCGGATCAAATATCCAAACCGTAGTGGATTAGGAGCGCGCGGTAACGAGCAGAGACTCACGATCGATGTGACCCCGTCGCCCCGTCTCGAGGACTTACGGCAAAGGCTAAGAATGCCTGGCCACGCCTCATAGTTATCTCGCGGGTACCTCTCAGCTCAACCCGACTCCACATCACTTCGCATTCATGCTCGCGCGGGTACCCCTCAGGGCCGACCCGTCTTTAGTATCATGTTTCCAAGTCAAGTCATAATATCCAAAGTAACTGTGTGTCTGACACCGAAGGGAACCCTGAGGAATCACCCTCGATGGAATTCCCGCTTGATGTTATCACCAAGGTGAACGAAGGAGGAATCACCCTCGAGGTCCACACTTGAGAGATTGCGCGACGGCGTCGGTATCGGGGGGTGGTGTAGGAGGAATCACCCTCGCTTACCACGACCGATTAACTAACCTACAAGGTTATCATTAGAAGTGCTGACGAGGTATCACCCTCGTCACTCGATAGTAACCCAGCAGTGTCGAGCATCTTAGGGGAAGTGACATGCGGTGCCAGGTTCTAAATCTTCAATCCCGTTACTCGGGTCTTCTGAGAGTCCAGCGGGGCAGTCGGGATCAAGTGGGGTCTCTGTCGGGTCTCTACCCAGCCGATTCTAAACAGTCTAGGATAACCAGCAAGGTAGCAAGGCAGGTTACAATAATCAGGCTATGCAGCAGATATAGGAAAACAGTAGCAGTAGCAGTTCTAATGCAAGCATAAGAGAGAAGAGAATAGGCGATATAGGCATGTTCAAAATGGGGGTGCTTGCCTGTCTGCTCGACGGCAAGGGTAGGGTCGTCGGGGACGTAGTCGTACTCCGGAGCGGCGTCTGCCTCAGGAGCTACGGCAACGTCGGGGTCTACCGAAAGAGAAGAGGGGGAGGAAACAAGTAAATATAATGCAAACAGATGCAACACAGTGCGTGCGATGCTATGATGCAGTGCAGGGTTGCCTAAATATGCATCTAAGTCATTTTAGTTAATTTTAGGATTATTCTGGAATTTATTAACCGGTGTGTGTACTATTCATCTACCGGATTCGGGCTCGGGGTTACGAGTTCTTCTACGTAGGAGGTTCCGACATGGAAACAGACGGCACAATCAGACTCGTCTCGTCGTTCTGAGCAACTTTCATGTTTTAACTTTTTCGATCCGAGCTACGGTTTAAAAGTTATTAATTTTTAAAGTTTAAATGATATTCTGAAATTTATTTATTTTAACAGAAAAGGAATTATGATGTCAGCATGATGTCATGCTGACATCAGCAGTCAACTGTGACCATTGACTGGTCAATTCTGACGCCTGGGACCCACCTGTCATAGACAGTGGGCTAACAATCTAATTAACAGAGTTAACTAACTAGGTGGAGCCCTATGTCAGTGACTGATTAGTCTAGTTAAATTTTATTTAGGCCTAATCCAGATTAATTAGCTGCAGGACCCACACGTCAGTGGCCCACGGGTGCCCAGTCAGCAGTTGACCCAGTCAACTGGGTCAACTGGGCCCGAGGGGCCCAGCGGCAGTGACCCTGGGGTTGGGGCCCACTGTCCACGTCGGCACCGGCGCTGGAGCGACACCGGCGACGTCAAAACGCGGCGGCGTCGCGCGGCCATTGTCGGGAAATGCGTCCGAGGCACGGGAGGAGGCGTGGCTGGTCTCGATCGAAAGCTTGGGATCAGCCGCATCCAGTGGTGGCGGTGGCCGAGCCTGAGGTGGCCGGAATCGGGCGCGACGAGCTCATCGGCGGACGGCCGGAGTCGGGCGCTACGGGAAACGACATTGCGGGGTGTTGGCATAAGAACGGAAGGGCTAGGCGAGTCGTGCGTGAGGCGGCGAGTGCAGTGGCGGCCGTCCCGTGACCATTTGGTCACCGGAAATTCGCCGGCGACAAGCGCAGGTGGCGGCGCGCTCGGGTGGTCGAGGGAAACGAGCCTACGGCGGCCTAGCGAGCAAACGGAGGGCACTAGCCGCACCACACGAGTGCCCTAAGCACGGCGGTGGGCTTGGGTGGCCATGACAGTCACCATATCGCCGGCGGCGAGCTTAGCAGCGGAGGCCAGAGTGCGGCAACGGCGATGGCTTGCTGCGAATGTCTAACAGCGATGCAGGGAGAGAGAGAAAGAGGAGCTGCTCACCGGGTAGGCACAAGGTGGCCCGGTGTAGGTTTACTAGCAGCAGAGGCTGCGTCGGAGACGAAGAAGAGTGGCGGCGACCCGAGGTTGAAGACGAAGCTCGTGGACGAAGCAGCGCTCCTCCGCTCCCTCCAGCTGCTCCGGTAGGCGTAGTTGACCACGGCGCTCCTCCCAGGCGCACTCAGACGAGGTGGGAAGGCCGTTGGCCACGGCAGCGGCGGATCGCGGTGACGGGGGTGCTCGGCCACCGGATCTGAGAAGGGGAAGAGAGGCGGAGCGAGCGAGAGGAGAAGGTGGAGAATGAGGCGGGGCCAGGGGGAATGTCTCAGGCGTCGCCCTTATCCCCTCCGCCTCCTGTTTCGTTGGTGGCAGCGATGTGTCGGCGCCGCGCCGGCGCGCGCGGGCTCAGCCTGCGGGAGGGCGACAGCATGAGGGAGAGAGGTGAGGTGGGCCTGCCGGGCCGCAGTTCGGGGCACTGTGCACTAAGGCCCAGTGCAGAGTGCCTCGTTTTTATTTCTCTGCTTCTGTTTCTCTTTTTCCTTTATTCTTTTCTATTTTGATTTAATTAGGGCACCTTTGCAAATTTGTAAAATGTAGGACTTGGCCCAAATAATGTAATGCAATATTACCCTTCACCAAAAACTGGTTTGGACAGATTTGGATTCCATTTTAAATTGAAATGATTTTAATTGGATTTAATATTGCTGTTTTGGTGTTGTTTCAATTTGTTTAAGTCATTTAATTAGTCCAAGTGCTACTGGTGTTATTTTTATGTGTGCTTCTGGAATATTTGCTAATTAGTGAACATTTTTGCAATAGTGTTTGAGCAAATTTATTTTGCACTTTTGAATTTAAGTTGATTTTCAGAATTGAATTTGAATTGGATCCTTAACCCATGTGACTTGGCACTGCAAATGGTATGACTTTGCAATATTAGCAGTTGATCACAGTGGTAGTTACACAGGGGTGTTACAAGTTCTCCTCCTCTAAAAGAAATTCTCGTCCCGAGAATTTAGGAGGTAGAAGGAAAAAGTCCGGGATATTCTTCCCGAAGATGATCCTCGCGTTCCCAAGTGGTTTCATCTTCAGTATGATTCGACCACTGCACTTTCAGGAACTTGGTCGTCTTCTGACGAGTTCGATGTTCAGCTTCATCAAGGATTCGGATTGGATGCTCCTTATAAGATAAGTCGTCTTGCAACTGAAGCATCTCGTGATCCACTGCGCGGTGCGGAGATTCCTTGAAGCATTTTCGAAGTTGCGACACATGGATGACATCATGAATATGAGAGAATTGTGGTGGCAACTCCAATTTATAAGCCACCTGTCCACGCCTGGCAACAATGCGGAAAGGACCGATATAGCGAGGAGCTAGCTTGCCCTTGATTCCGAAACGACGGGTGCCCTTCATAGGAGTGACACGAAGATAAGCATGATCACCTGGTTGATAAGTCAGACCCCATCGTTTGCGATCATAATTGCTCTTCTGGCGGTCTTGAGCTGCTTTGAGATTCTCCTGGACAATTCTGACTTGTTCTTCGGCATGTTGGATAATGTCCGGTCCCACGAGAGGTCGTTCCCCAGTTTTTGACCAATTCAGAGGGGTTCGACATTTACGTCCATAGAGAACTTCGAAGGGGGCCATTTTCAAGCTGGCTTGATAACTGTTGTTATAAGAGAACTTGGCATATGGGAGAGATTCCTCCCATTTCTTACCGAAGGATATAACACAGGCTCGAAGCATGTCTTCAAGCACTTGGTTAACTCGCTCAACTTGGCCTTGGGATTGAGGATGATAAGCTGAACTCCATGTAATGTGAGTTCCCATAGCTTCTTGAAAACTTTCCCAGAAGTTGGATGTGAAAAGACCACCACGGTCCGAACTGATCTCCTTCGGAATACCGTGGAGTGAAACGATTCTGGAGATATACAGCTCTGCTAGCTGGCTAGCAGTGATAGTCTCCTTGACAGGTAGGAAATGAGCAACCTTGGAAAGTTGATCGACGATGACAAGAATAGCGTCGTGACCTTTCTGAGGCTTGGGAAGACCAGTAATGAAATCCATCTGCACTTTATCCCACTTCCATAGAGGAATAGGGAGCAGTTGCAGAATTCCAGCAGGCTTCTGATGTTCTGCTTTCACGCGAAGACATACGTCACATTCAGCAACGTATCAAGCAATATCCTGCTTCATTCTAGACCACCAGTACCTCTGTCGGATATCGCGATACATCTTAGTGCTACCCGGATGGATAGACAGCGGTGTATCATGAGCCTCCTTCATGACTTTGTCAGTCATAAGCTCGAAGCGAGGTACTACGATGCGGTCTCTGAAATATAATGTTCCATCTTCAGCAACTGAGAAATCCCGGTACTTATCTAGGTGAAGCTCTTTCTTCATCAAGTCAATCTCAGCATCTTTGGCTTGCGCTTCCTTAACAGCCTTTTGAATCAGAACTCGCTGATTGTAGCGGCGAGGCTCGTAAGGGGCACAGACAACTATGTAGAATCCAAAGGCATCTCCAGCAGGGGCATACGGAATATAACGATACTCTGAGGCATCCAAGTCAGCACTAAACTGTCCTCGAAGACGTGCAACAGCAGAGTAGGCGGCATCATGGACTGCCATCTCAATCGTCACGCCGATACCGTGAAAACGGTGTAGCTTAGTGTCTGAGTCATCCTGCTGATCGTAGATGCAAACATCAGCATAGTACTGCTCCTGGTTGAACTCACGATAAACCTCGTAGACCATGTACTCGGGGCACCAGCGATATCCCAGCCTGATCAAGAGCGCGATCAGAACAGCTGGAAACCCAGGGACGTCTCGAGCACAGGTGCGAAGCACAAGCTGTGTTGCAGGGCGAGGTGGAAACAGACGGTCCATCTGAAATAAGAAGATTCAGGATTGTCATTCGACGACGAGAAACATAACAGATCTCGAATGGAAAGTTTAACCAAAACAATGGAAAGGAAATGATTATCAGACTAATCAGATCAAAGACAAGGAAATCGCACTAAATCCAGCTCTCCGGGTGGATAGAATTTACGAGATCCTAAATGTCAGTGTTAGTAATTTTATTAAACCCGAATAGAAGAGAGATCAGAGTCCCAGAGTAAAGACGAGGAATAAAAGATCCTAATACCACCCAATTGGCGACGTGGGCCCGTAAGCCACACAGCCAAGTTAGTAAAACAGTTTTCGACCACTAGACTCAACTTCGGCCAAAGAGTTGGATAGGGGGGTTCCTAGAGGCAGTCGGCTCTGATACCAACCTGTGACGACCCCGGCTTAATCATGCACTAATCATACACGCAAATGCACACGATCAAGCCTAAGGACTCACTTGAAGATATCACAACACAACTCTAAAACATAAATAAATTCATACAAGCTTAATATTACAAGCCAGGGCCTCGAGGGCTCGAATACATAGCTCGATGGCATACAAGTGTCAGCGGAAGCGTCAGATATCTGGGTACAGATATATTACAGAACATAGAGATAAGCCTTCACAGAGGCGAGGTAAAATGAAAACTACGATCGAAAAGGCGTGGGCCTCCTGCCCTGGACCCTCCGATCCTACTCCTGGTCGTCGGTCGGCTCCTCGTAGTAGTAGTACTCTCCAGGCTGGTAGTAGTAGTGGTCCTCGACGGGGACATCAGGCTCTGGGGCTCCGTCATCTGGATGCGATAAATGGATAAAGGGGGGAAAAGGAAAATAAAGCAAACGTGAGTACTCATCCGAAGTACTCAGCAAGCAAGGATCTACACTACATATGCATCATTTTCAAAGGGGGCTGTATATGTGGACTGGGCTGCAGAAATGCCAGAATAGAGGGGGAAAGCCTAGTCCTATCGAAGACTAGCATCTTCAGCATCTTCAACAGTCTCGCAGCATTAGAAGAGAGCAGACCAACATAATGTAAAGTATAGCAGTAATGTCATCAACCTCGGCCGGGGATTCTTCCTCGACTCCCTGCGAGAAAGTAATCCCAGAGCCGTACTATCCAGTTCTCATCTCATGTCATGTTCTAGTTGTACCAATCGGGATACAACTCCGAGTGTCCGTTACCGTAGGACAGGCTATCGATAGAAGTTTCTTCCCTGCAGGGGTGCACCAACTTACCCATGACGCTCGCTTAACTCCGGCCGAACACACTTTCCTGGGTCATGCCTGGCCTCGGCTAAGCAACACGCCGCAACCCGACCAAATACTTAACAGAGAGGTCAGCACGCCGGACTAACCTATGCCCCCAGGGGTCTTGGGCCATCGCCCCGGGAACTCCTGCATGTTACGTGCACCGCCGGTGAGCAGACCTAGCAACCCCTTATACAAGCGCGGTTGCGTTCCCAGTCCAACCCAGCGTGTGCCACATCAGTTGCTGACGTCCATTAAGCTTCGGCTGAAGTGTACGACGCAGAACGCCCATACTATGCCCACGTGATGGTTAGTGCTATCGGGCCAGAGGCCCCTCGGATCAAATATCCAAACCATAGTGGATTATGAGCGCGCGGTAACGAGCAGAGACTCATGATCGATGTGACCCCGTCGCCCCATCTCGAGGACTTGCGGCAAAGGCTAAGAATGCCCGGCCACGCCTCGTAGTTATCTCACGGGCACCTCTCAGGTCAACCCGACTCCACATCACTTCGCATTCATGCTCGCGCGGGTACCCCTCAGGGCCGACCCGTCTTTAGTATCATGTTTCAAAGTCAAGTCATAATATCCAAAGTAACTGTGTGTCTGACACCGAAGGGAACCCTGAGGAATCACCCTCGATGGAATTCCCGCTCGATGTTATCACCAAGGTGAACGAAGGAGGAATCACCCTCGAGGTCCACACTTGAGAGATTGCGCGACGGCGTCGGTATCGGGGGGTGGTGTAGGAGGAATCACCCTCGCTTACCACGACCAATTAACTAACCTACAAGGTTATCATCAGAAGTGCTGACGAGGTATCACCCTCGTCACTCGATAGTAACCCAGCAGTGTCGAGCATCTTAGGGGAAGTGACGTGCGGTGCCAGGTTCTAAATCTTCAATCCCGTTACTCGGGTCTTCTGAGAGTCCAGCGGGGCAGTCGGGATCAAGTGGGGTCTCTGTCGGGTCTCTACCCAGCCTATTCTAAACAGTCTAGGATAACCAGCAAGGTAGCAAGGCAGGTTACAATAATCAGGCTATGCAGCAGATATAGGAAAACAGTAGCAGTAGCAGTTCTAATGCAAGCATAAGAGAGAAGAGAATAGGCGATATAGGCATGTTCAAAATGGGGGTGCTTGCCTGTCTGCTCGACGGCAAGGGTAGGGTCGTCGGGGACGTAGTCGTACTCCGGAGCGGCGTCTGCCTCAGGAGCTACGGCAACGTCGGGGTCTACCGAAAGAGAAGAGGGGGAGGAAACAAGTAAATATAATGCAAACAGATGCAACACAGTGCGTGCGATGCTATGATGCAGTGCAGGGTTGCCTAAATATGCATCTAAGTCATTTTAGTTAATTTTAGGATTATTCTGGAATTTATTAACCGGTGTGTGTACTATTCATCTGCCGGATTCGGGCTCGGGGTTACGAGTTCTTCTACGTAGGAGGTTCCGACATGGAAACAGATGGCACAATCAGACTCGTCTCGTCGTTCTAAGCAACTTTCATGTTTTAACTTTTTCGCTCCGAGCTACGGTTTAAAAGTTATTAATTTTCGAAGTTTAAATGATTTTCTGAAATTTATTTATTTTAACAGAAAAGGAATTATGACGTCAGCATGATGTCATGCTGACATCAGTAGTCAACTGTGACCGTTGACTGGTCAATTCTGACGCCTGGGACCCACCTGTCATAGACAGTGGGCTAACTATCTAATTAACAGAGTTAACTAACTAGGTGGGGCCCTATGTCAGTGACTGATTAGTCTAGTTAAATTTTATTTAGGCCTAATCCGGATTAATTAGCTGCAGGACCCACACGTTAGTGGCCCACGGGTGCCCAGTCAGTAGTTGACCCAGTCAACTGGGTCAACTGGGGCCCGAGGGGCCCAGTGGCAGTGACCCTGGGGTTGGGGCCCACTGTCCACGTCGGCGCCGGCGCTGGAGCGACGCCGGCGACGTCAAAACGCGGCGGTGTCGCGCGGCCAGCGTTGGGAAACGCGTACGAGGCACGGGAGGAGGCGCGGCTGGTCTCGATCGAAAGCTTGGGATCAGCCGCATCCAGTGGTGGCGGTGACCGAGCCTGAGGTGGCCGGAATCGGGCGCGACGAGCTCATCGGCGGACGGCCGGAGTCGGGCGCTACGGGAAACGACATTGCGGAGTGTTGGCATAAGAACGGAAGGGCTAGGCGAGTCGTGCGTGAGGCGGCGAGTGCAGTGGCGGCCGTCCCGTGACCATTTGGTCACCGGAAGTTCGCCGGCGACAAGCGCAGGCGACGGCGCGCTCGGGTGGTCTAGGGAAACGAGCCTACGGCGGCCTAGCGAGCAAACGGAGGGCACTAGCCGCACCACAGGAGTGCCCTGAGCACGGCGGTGGGCTTGGGTGGCCATGACAGTCACCATATCGCCAGCGGCGAGCTTAGCAGCGGAGGCCAGAGTGCGGCAACGGCGATGGCTTGCTGCGAACGTCTAACAGCGACGGAGGGAGAGAGAGAAAGAGGAGCTGCTCACCGGGTAGGCACAAGGTGGCCCGGCGTAGGTTTAGTAGCAGCAGAGGCGGCGCCGGAGACGAAGAAGAGTGGCGGCGACCCGAGGTTGAAGACGTAGCTCGTGGACGAAGCAGCGCTCCTCCGCTCCCTCCAACTGCTCTGGTAGGCGTAGTCGACCACGGCGCTCCTCCCAGGCGCACTCAAACTAGGTGGGAAGGCCGTTGGCCACGGCAGCGGCGGATCGCGGCGACGGGGGTGCTCGGCCACCGGATCTGAGAAGGGGAAGAGAGGCGGAGCGAGCGAGAGGAGAAGGGGGAGAATGAGGCGGGGCCAGGGGGAATGTCTCAGGCGTCGCCCTTATCCCCTCCGCCTCCTATTTCGTCGGTGGCAGCGACGTGTCAGCGCCGCGCCGGCGCGCGCGGGCTCGACCAGCTGGAGGGCGACAGCACGAGGGAGAGAGGTGAGGTGGGCCTGCTGGGCCGGAGTTCGGGGCACTATGCACTAAGGCCCAGTGCACAGTGCCTCGTTTTTATTTCTCTGCTTCTGTTTCTCTTTTTCCTTTATTATTTTCTGTTTTGATTTAATTAGGGCACCTTTGCAATTTTGTAAAATGTAGGACTTGGCCCAAATAATGTAATGCAATATTACCCTTCACCAAAAACTGGTTTGGACAGATTTGGATTCCATTTTAAATTGAAATGATTTTAATTGGATTTAATATTGTTGTTTTGGTGCTGTTTCAATTTGTTTAAGTCATTTAATTAGTCCAAGTGCTACTGGTGTTATTTTTATGTGTGCTTCTGGAATATTTGCTAATTAGTGAACATTTTTGCAATAGTGTTTAAGCAAATTTATTTTGCACTTTTGAATTTAAGTTGATTTTCATAATTGAATTTGAATTGGATCCTTAACCCATGTGACTTGGCACTGCAAATGGTATGACTTGGCAATATTAGCAGTTGATCACAGTGGTAGTTACACAGGGGTGTTACAACATCTCCCCTACTCCAGCATCACAGGTGTTTGCTCTAAGTTGGCACTATTATATGTGGTTGCATGTTGCGTATGACATCTAGCTTGTATTGCTTCTAATTTTGTTGTATTGCATCTGCTTACTTTACACATTATACCTATGAATATGACATGTGTTCCTGTTTCTAGAACATACTATATCTGAGCACACCATTCTCTTACATCAGACTATTGTTCGTTCTTACCCCGCATCAATCCCTTACTATGAGACACATTTAAGTTGGCACTATGATATTGGTTGCATCTTGCATATGATTTCTAGCATGTACTACTTCTAATTTGTTGAAACGCTAGACAATTTTGACTTGGCAAAGTGATATTGGTTGCATCTTTCATCTGGTGTCTAGCTTGCAGTGCTTCTAATTTGTTGAAATGCCTTGTACTTAGTTACCACATGATTGGTGCGAATATGTCATGTCATCCTGTTTTTCGTACATATTCCATCCCCGTATCATGTGTTTGCCTTTTGTCAGAGTAGTGTTCGTCAGTATCATGTATGAATGAGTTCTGAAGAGAGAATTTTATTCCTTTTTGTCAGTTTGAATTCACAATGCAAAATCAATACAACGGAAGGAAATTAGTAAGGGAGTGGATGATGGTGGTCCTTTTGAGCAACTGAAATAGAGGGACTCTACAGATTCTACTCCACCATCCTCCCAACAAGATTCGCAAGACAAAGCAAGGCTAGACAGTCAATGTAGCTGTGTAGATGATGAGCACATCTCCCCTACTCCACCATCACAGGTGCTTGCTATAACTTGGCACTGTTATATGTGGTTGCATGTTCCGTATGATGTCTAGTTTGTATTGCTTCTTTTGAATTGCATATTCTTAGCTTACACATTATACTTGTGAATATGACATGTGTTCCTGTTTCTAGAACATACTAAATCTGTCTATCACACCATGTTCTTACATCAAAGTACTGTTATGTATCCTGCAACAATCACTTACTATAAGACACATTTAACTTGGGAGTGTGTCGCGCGTACGGCGATCTATGGGACTACTGAAGGCGCCTTTGTGGTTCGGCTGTGGGGATCCATGCGCACAAAGAGAAGAATCAGCAGACCACACAAACGTTTACCCGGGTTCGGGCCGCCGTGAGGCATAAAACCCTACTCCTGCTTTGTTGTATTGGATGTGTATATGCTCAAGTTACAAGGAGTGCATCTTGTCGGCAAGGTGCACGGGAAGTGCAACTACATGAGCAAATGAGTAAAGTGTTGACCTTTGTAAAGGTAGCCATGGGCCTCCTTTTATAGATCAAGGGGTCACAACAATGGCAAAATAGTCATTACACAAGGTAAATAGTGGCTACAGTGCCAAATAGCTAACTCTGACGGATTAGGACAAATACATTAAATGTGTCGTGAGTGTCATGCTGGGGACGTTCTCCGGCAAGAATTGTCTCTCCTTCTGTGTGGTTTGCCCAACTACCTTCTATTTCCTTGCCACGCCTCTAGGACGGGTGACAATAAATATCTCCTCGGCGGTGAGCTGACACGTTCCCCGACATGACTCACCTAACTACTTGTCCGCTTGACACCTATTTGACAAGCAACTGGCTGGTCGCTGAGGTGGAGTAGTGTCGAAGTAGTGGGGGTTTGCCGGCACGGAGCTTGCCGGTTCTTCGCTTGTCGGTATGTAGCTTGCCGGCAGCCTGAGTCTTGGTCTTCAGTACTATCTTAGTACTTCTCAATGACCTATCTGGAGGTCTTCTTCATGGTTTTATCAACCAAGTCTCGAGTCTTATTTGGAGCTGCCCTCCAGCAAGCCCTGGTATCGGGAAGGCTACTACTGCCTATGCACAAGTCATGGTACTAAAGCACCCATGTCTTGGTACACTGACAGAGTGTGACGAGACACTTTTTACCTGGTAGAGTTATATAGGTTGCATCTTGCATTGTTTTCTAGCTTGTACTGCTTCTAATTTGTTGAAATGGCACTTATGATGAGACACTTTTTACCTGGTAGAGTGATATTGGTTGCATGTTCATATGGTGCCTAGCTTTCAATTCTTCTAATTTCATTGAATGCCTTCTACTTAGTGTTTTTCATACATATTCCATCCTCCTAGTATAGGTGTGAATATGCAATATTGTCCTTTTTTCGTACATATTTCATCCTCCTATCATGTGGTTGCCTTACATCAAAGTAGTGTTTGACTGTATCATGCATCAATGAGTTATGCAGAGCTAATTTTATTCTTTTTCTTTTGGTTTTGACTTCAGAAGGCAATATCAAAAAAGAGGAACGAAAAGAGTAAGTTAGGGGATGTTGGTGGTCCTCCGGCCCAACACAAATGGAGGCTCTCTAGATTTGCCACTGCTACTGCTACTGTAATTGAAGTTCCAAGTCTATATGATGAGTTCATCTCCCCTACTCCACCATCGCATGTGCTTGCTCTAAGTTGACAGTGTGATAATTGGTTGCATGTTGCATATGGTGTCTAGCTTGTATTTCTTCTAATTTGATTAAATTGTACCTGCTGAATTTATACGTTATACATGTGCATATGACATGCATTTCTGTTTCTAGAATACACTGCATCTATCTATCACACCATGTTCTTACATCAAAGTATTGTTGTTGTGTATCCTACATCAATCACTTATGATGAGATGCTTTTAACTTGGCAATGTGATATTGGTTGTATCTTGCATTGATTTCTAGCTTGTACTGCTTCTAATTTTTTGAAATGCCACTTATGACAAGACACTTTTAACTTGGCAGAGTGATATTGGTTGCATCTTTCATATAGTGTCTAGCTTCCATTGCTTCTAATTTCTTGAAAATCCTTCTACTCAGTTTACACTTCGTAGGTGTGAATATGTCATGCCGTCCTGTTTTTTGTACATATTTCATCCTCCTCATACGGTTGTCTTACATCAAAATATTGCTCGTCTGTATCATGCATCAATGAGTTCTGAAGAGTGAATTTTATTCTTTTGTGTTGTGGGTATGGCTTGACATGGCAAAGTCAAAAAAGAGCGAGGAAAACAATATGGTAGGGGATGGTGTTACTCGTCGGGTGCAACAAAAAAGGAGCATGCCTCGAGATTTTGCTGGTACTTATAGTGCAGTAGAAGGTCCAAATCCACCGGCTAAATCTACAAACACAGTATCCCCTGCTCCACCAGTTGCAGCACCTCCTTCAAATGTATCGACATCTCAACGAGCTACTCATTTGAATGCTCCGCAAGTGTCATGATCCCAAGCTGCCTTCATACCTAACACTACTTCTAAAGCACTGCTGACACTACAGGACTTGGCAAGATCAGATGAACCTCATGAGCATTAACACCATGACGGTACCTGACCGAGTCAAGTTGCAATTGCATGCTCCTTTATATGTACTCTCACAGTTTGATGTGCACTAACACTTTCAATATTCATTGTTGAACTAGCACCTCGGTGCAAGAGGAAATAGACATCAAGGACAATGCTTGACAGGTTAGCAAAATCTAAAGGAGGAAGAATGGAGATCCATTTTGAGGCATGTTTAAAAAGGTCACGTGATGCTACAGAGTCAGCCAAGTTAATATCAGAGGCAGTCGTGGTTGCCGTTAGGTGTCATGCATGTATCCTCCCAACGTGCATCCAGTACGGGAATGACAAAGATGATACCCAGTTTAACACCTTCCTTGACCATTTATCCGTAAGTAATGTTATTCATCGTAATTTGTAAAATTGTCTTGCTCTGACCCATACTTTCTAGCTTCCTCCTAATGAGACTCCCATTCTTTTTCAACAAATGAGGTTCAAGTTGGATCCAAAAGATGATGCAACTAAACAAGCATGAACTCATGTTTTTCAGTCTTCTCTACGATAGTATCGGTATCACCTTAGAAAAACTCAATTTGAAGGCAACGCTAACAATGAAATCGCCCAAACATCTCCAGTGGAATATATTGCGGACGAAGACTGGACATCCCTTGTTAAACACTGGTCTGATCCGAAGTATCAGGTAGGGTATATGTATGTGATCAGATCACATATTGAATTCATATTTATGTATGTGCCTTACAAGTCTATCTTCTTCTAGGCTAACTGTTTGAAGAACAAGATCAATCGTTCTAAAGTGAAATTCCAACACACAACAGGATCTCATAGCTATATTGCACACTGTGAGGCTCTTGTACATAGCTGTTATTTCCTTCTTTTTGATGTGCCATATTATCATATCTATATTGACTTGTTCCAAATACAGAGGAAATCCTGTGCGGACCAAAAAGAACCTGAACCAAATGCAATGCAAATCTTCAAGGATTGTCACACTAGCAAGATGAAGGGCATGAGTACACCAGTTCAAGCCACTGTTGTAAATCCTTACTCCTCATGCCTTTGAACTGTTTGTTACTGTGACGTGTTCATTTAACTGCTTGGTTTATAGCCAATGTCAGTTACTCTGTTCACTTTTATACAAAGTTGTCTTAATGTATCATTTCACCTTACACGGTTTAAAGAAAAGGAAGAATATTCTTTGGTCTTGATCTGTAATATAGTTGTGATGTTCACGTGCCCACATAATGATACAATAGCATGTTTGTTTGATATATGTTTGCCCGTGATATGAATGATGTCATAATATGTTCATCCTATTTTAAACCATGTCTCTTTATCCTTAGATGTCAATAAATGTGAGGAAATAGATAATACAGTAGGCATGCTACATGGACATATGTTTCGAAAGTGATTTTATTATATAGTTAGCACTAAAATTAAAATACGTGCTAATGTATTACAGTAGTTCACCAAAATAAGTTATGTATAAATGTGAAAGCTATTTTGTTTATTTTTGTCTCATTAGTAACTTATCTGGTACACTAATCTACAAATTCAAACTTTCAGTAAGCTATGGAAAAAATGATTGAACAGCCACAACCACCTGAGGTGAAGAGGCTACCACTGGCACAATGTCACCTCTTGCTGCAGTGCATCAGTATCTCTCTACTAACAGTGCAAAAAACACCTTCCTGCGTAATTCTGGGTTGGTTGTTAAGGTAACCTCGTCCAAATCGCCTACTGAACAAAATCTTCCGGCTAGACAGAGTGATATATCTATCTTCCAGACACAAGTCCAATCCCTAATGGAGGTCATTTCTGAAACAAGAATGGTGATTGACAAATGTCGTCGAGATATGAATGGTTTTGAAACCAGACTATCAGAAATTTGCTTCGTCGTTCAAGAGCAATGGCGGAAAAAGGGGAAGGTCATGCTGCTCCATCAGATTCTATAGCCTGAAACATTAGCATTCAGATCAAATGATCTGTGCTTCTATACATCTGATGGTGCATTATCTGCAAGGACTATAAACTTTTATGCCAACAGGCCATTTGTTGTAAGGCTGTAATTTATTTTGGTGTGATACAACATTTATCGTGCTGCCAAAGGTCATAGAAATTATGAAGTTATTTTCATATAGTGTACATTTATTCTTAGTATTTTTTTTTGAGGGAAAAGGTTTATTCTTAGTAATGTATTCGGCATCATCGTTCTCCTTTTGGCCGAAAGCATCGTAGGAGCCCAACGGGCCAACATTTCTCCAACCCACAGTTCCAATTGAGCTAAAAAGGATTATGGGCCGTAATCGGCATGTAGCCCATAGAAAATATATGGGCCTACATCACCATAAGCTTTTCTTATTTTTGGTAGGCCCGTGGCCATAGTGGGCCGTTAACATGCCTAAACATAATATGGGCCCTTAGTAACAACAAGTCGTTAACATGTGCAAATATCTCATGGGCCTAATTTGGCCCATAAATAACAAGGGCCTTTAACAATCCGAAAGTCAGATTGGGCCTTAATTGGGCCAGAATATACCCAGGGCTTTTAGTAGGCCGAAAGATGAATGGGCCTAAAATGTGCCAAATAACCCACTGGTCATTAGCAGGCCAAAATGTATCTCAGCTCATGGTGACCCATTTATAATGCAGATCGTTAATAGGCCAAAAGTCAGACAGCCTGTAATTGCGCCGACCTACTACACGGGCCTTTACCAGGCTGGAAGTACAGGCGGGCTTGATTTGTGTCAACGAGCAGTGGCGGAGCCACAGGGTGGACAGGGTGGGCCGCGGCCCACCCTGAGATTTTGGGCTGACTTGTATATCTACGTATTTAGACTTGGCCAGAAAAAAAATGAAAGCCAATATATCCCCTAAAAAACAAGTTTCCCGTCCCAGCCCATCCCTGGCTAGCCCAGAGAAAAATGCATCAAGCCACTGCCTCGTTGGCTTGTTCGGTAGTTGCTCCAGCATCGAGGGATTGAGTCGCTCCCCTAGAGTCGCCGCTCGCCGCCTACCCAGCCACTCACCGGACGCCGTCCCTACATGCCTCACCGTCCCACAAGGCAGCAGTAGAGGACCCTCCTTTCTCTCTGTCCCGCTTGCCCGGCGCTCGACGCCATCCCATGTCCGTGGCTCTGCGTCGTGCCTAATGCAGCAACTGGCAGACGGCAGTGCCCACTGCCTGGTGCTCTACAAGCCACTGCCAGCCACCCAGTTTGCACTATGGCACTCCTCTTTTTTCCAATTTTAGGTGCATCTCATCCCCAGCCCATTCCCCAATTTTTAATTTAGGGCTAGCTAATTGCTTTCCAGTATAGTACATATGTAGATGAACTAATGAACAAATACACATAATTATGCCCATTCCCATGTCAATATGATAGGAAGCAAATTATTATTACAGAATTATTTAAGGATGAACAGGACCGGAGACATTTCTTCTCTTTTTAAGAGACATGCTATGAAAACAAGGAAAAATAATACGCCTGGTGTGTCCAAAGTGCAAACCGGAGAACTTATGCGTATGCCCGTTGTGGTTGAAGAATAAACTCAAGAACCGCCAGTGTATATGTTGAATGTGACCGTAGAGCAAACTCGAGGTATATTTTCTAGTGATGGTCTTCTGGATGGGTGATAGTCTTTTGATGATTGTCTAGTCACAAACATTGAGCAGGATATTTTCTCCAAGGTGAATGAATATTATATAGGTGATACTTACATGGCCATGCAAATCGTGTAGGCGAGAAACAATCTTCTTTAAACTTCTCAAGGTATGTACTATGTAGGCTTCTTTTATGCAAAACTGAAACTTGATGAGAATTTTAGTATGTTTGTACGACCATATTGATCTATTTTCTGTGGTATTGATAATTAGGCTAAATGTTTTTTTAGAAGGACCACCCTGTCTTCAAATCCTAGATCCGCCACTTTCAACGAGTGTACGGGTCGTTAATAGGCCCGATGTGACGTCGGGCCACATATGGCCCATGGGTTTCGTCCGTCGTTAATAGGCGGAAAACAGAACGAGCTAGAAGTGGCCCAAATCTACACTAGGCCGCTCAAAGGCCGAATGTCAGACCTGGCCGAAAATGGCCCTATTCCGTCACAATCTTTTTATGGGACAAAATTTTCATCGGGCAATAAATGGGCCCAAATGTAGCAGGACCTTTAACAGGACGAAAACACACCGACCCATAAATGGGCCCAAATACTTAGCGGACTGTTAGCGGGCCAGAAGTAACCATGGGCCGCAATGATGAGAAATCTAAAATGGGCCAGTGACGGCCGATTTGACACTATTCCTACGGGCCTTAACTATAAATGGGCCATCTTCAAGCAGGTCGTCAATGGGCCAGACCGCTAACTTTGACTGGGCCGGCCTTTTTAACCTAAATGGGCCACTGTTGGGCCATGCCATGTGTCACTTTTTAATAGGCCCGTGTCGTCCATTGGATGAATGACATTTGTCACGACATCGAGCTAACACGTGGTTCCTCTGGCCAATGACAATTTTACACATGGAAAATCCCCATTGGTCCGGGCTATTAGCGGGTTATCAGATCCAAACCGGAACCTGATAACTTAACAGCGACCCGTTATGGTGGATGCCACATGTCGGTTACCCTTGATGGAAGCACTTCCATGATGTGCCATTTATCGTCATGGAAGTGGACACTTCCGTGATGATAATTTGAGTATTATCATGGAACACTTCTACGAGAGCACATGTACGACTATCTTGATTCTGTCATAAAATCATCACGGATGTACATGCATGACAAAAAACGTGACTTACTATAATAAACACGTATCATCACAGAAGTGATTTTTTGTAGTGAACGCTATTGATACGTCTCTGACATATCTATAATCTTTGATTTTTTCATGCCATTATCTTACTACTTACACATATTTTTGGCAACAATTTATATTATTTATATTTGGACTAACCTATTAACCCAGTGCCAAAGGCCAGTTCCTGTTTTCTATAATTTTGGGGTTTTTGGCTGGAAAATTCACACACACAGAATGACCTAAAAATTTATGTGGATTTTTTGTGGAATATATATGTTTCTTTGGTGCAAGAATCAAAGCAAGAGGGGGCCCATGGGCTCCACAAGGTAGAGGGGCGCCCCCCTAGGGCGCACCGGGGTGCCTTGTGGCCGCCCCGTAGATCGGTTGGAGCTCTCCTTCAGGCGCAAGGAACCAAATATGGGGAAAAGAATCATGTTAAACTTTCAGCCCGAACGGAGATATGGATCTTTGACTATAAAAGAAACGGTGCTTGGACATAGAAATAGTGCCAAAATAGAGAGAGAGAGAGAGAGAGAGAGAGAGAGAGAGAGAGAGAGAGCGAGAGAGAGATCCAATCTAGGGGGAAGGCCATGCAAGAAGAAGGAGGGGGCTCTCTCCCCCTCTCTCCCGGTGGCGCGAGAGCGCCGCCGGGTGAATCATTGTGACGGCGATCTACACCAACTACTTCGCCGCCGTCAACACCAACTTTATACCCCTCTATATAGCAGTGTAACCTCTCTCACCCTGTTGTAATGTCTACTCGAACATGGTGCTCTATGCTATATATTATCAGCCAATGATGTATTGCACCTCTATGATCTTTGAGTAGATTCATTTTGTCCTATGGATTGATTGGTGATCATGATTAGTTTGAGTTGCATGTTTTATTTTGGTTATGTCCTATGGTGCCCTCCTATCATGCAAGTGTGTGGGATTCCCTCTATAGGGTGTTGCAATATGTTCATGATTCACTTATAGTGGGTTGACGGGAGCGACAAAAACTTAAACCCGAGTACGTGGGGCGTTGCATATGGGATTAAAGGGGACTTTACACATAATGCTATGGTTGGGTTTTACCTTAATGATCTTTATTAGTTGTGCATGCTTACTAGAGTTCCAATCATGAGTACATGTGATCCTAGTATGGAAAGTATGTTTATTTGACCATGACGAAGATGACGATGATGTTATGAGTGGATAGAGACCTCCTTCACACTTTCCTCTAAGAATGACTCTCCTCATTGCCAAATCCTTAATCACAAAAGAATAAGGATAAAATATGATGAGAACTTTGCTGTCAAGGGCAAAGCAATGAATGGAGACAAAAAATTTTGATGCTTGAAGGACATGAAAAACATTAGTTAGATGCAAATCTTTTACAGGGTTTTAATAATTGTATTGCCAATATGAGTAATATCCATACCTGAACCGCTTGCGGTGTGCACTTGGTCGCCTCTACGGTACTTCTCTCGCATTGTTAGCTTGTCAAGTTCTCATGTGATGTGTTCTATAGTACCAGTGTCTGCATACCAATTAGTGTCAATGCCATAGGAGTTTGTGACAGTGTTCGCCCCCATTTCTTCAGGGTCACTTTCCTCACAACAATGCCAACACAATCTTGCATCACTGGCATGAAATTTGAAACAGATTTGGCACTCGGGGAAGTCTCGTTCCTGTTGCTGTTGTTGTTGGCATGGCTGTTGCTGCTGTTGGCGTGGCCTTGGATGGTAGCTGCCACCGCTACCACTACTGGCACAAGGAGCACGATCACCATGACCGCGCCCCTTGGTTCCTCGCCCACGGTATCCCCTGCTGCCCTTGTAGGATACGTTTGCTGATGTGTGGAAGCCGTCGTTTGGTCTATCACCGAGTATCTCCATCCTCTGATCAAAGGCGACGATTTGCGAGAAGTGGTCATCGAAGGTGATAGAATTTTTTTTATAGCACCAACTACTGCAACAATGGGATCATAACACGATCTAGGCCAGCGAGGATGTAGTCCACCATCTCCGGATCGGACACTGGCTAACCAATAGCAGCTAACTCCTCCCCGAGACTCTTCATCTTGGCTATGAACGTGGTACTTGGCATGCTGCCCTTCTTGGTGTTGGCGATAGCTATTCTCGGGTTTGTGATCCGAGATTATGATTGCGAGGCGAACAAGATCATGAGTGCAGCCCAAAAATCAAAGGTTGTTTCCTTGCCGATGACCTATGCAAGTATCTCCTTTGGTAAGGAATTCAGCAAATAGCTAAGGACCTGCTGGTCCTTGGACAACCATAGTCCATAGACCGGATTCGGCACTATGGTCGTGCTCTTGTCCGACTACTGCTGCTCCACCGTCTTCGAGGGCACTACATCGGTGTCGTCCAGGAGGCTGATGACCTGTGCTCCGCGCGAGGGTGGCATGACTTGGGCCTTCCATAGGAGGAAGTTCCCCCTTGATAGCTTCTCGGTTGGTGGCAGTCCGAGGTTCAGAACAGCTAGAGCCGAGGAGGAAGAGAATGATGCAGCAACCAAGGACTGAAGTTGCATCTATTCCACTCTCGGCATTTCTGACAGCTCAAAAATGAAATCCACCGGGGAACGGCGGGTCGGGCCGGTTTTGGGCCCTGTTGGACGGCGCCGGAGACTTGGATGACGAGGACGGCGAGGAGCCACCGGCGAGTTCCCCGACGCCGTCGGACGCGATCTGCGAGGCGTTCAGGGTTGAATACTCCGAGAACGAGGTGGCGTTGCTCGTTGACTTGGCGATCCCTCATGACGATCCGGCTCGGCTGGGACTGAAGGAGGAGGACAACGTCGAGATTGTTCACCGAGTCGTCCATCCTCGTACGGCGGCTTCGGCGATCCGGCCCTGGCGCGGTCCTCTACCCAAGGTGAGTCTCCCCAAACCTACCTTGTCCTATTTTTTCGAGGCGGGAGCTTGGAAGATGGTTCAGAGAAAGAAGAAGAAAAAGCCAGCGGCGGCGGCGGCGGTGCCGGCGCCGGCGGCCGGCCGATCGGCTGAGATCCGCGAAGCGCGGATCCAGCATTTGAATTTTTTGCTGGGTTCTGTTGGGCCTGATGCGGATGCGGCGATTGGGGCCCGGTCTGCGGATGGGTTTTTGGCCCAGCATCTGCCGATACAGGGTGGGCCGGGGTTAGCTGGGTATGAGGCCCAGGCTAACCCGGACTCCACTTCTGTTCTGAGTACAGGCCCGTGCATGTTTTCGATCGAGCGTCGATCGCAGAACTCATCCTCACCGCCTCCTAGGGTTCGACGATGTTGTGCGGTGCCGGGCTTCGCTGCGTGCGGTCCCGGGCGCGCGGCTCGTATTCCTCCCCTTGCGGCTATGGCTGGGCGGGGTGGTGCTGCTCCGACGGGTCAGAAATCTCCGGTGGCTGCCGGGACTGCGCCGGACGGGCGTGGTGGTGGTGCTCCGCCGGGTCCGAAGCCCACGCTGGCCGCTGGGTCAGTGCCGGCCGCGGCGGGTCACGGCGGTGGTCTGGGGCCTAGGCCGCCGGCGTCTGGGCTGGTCGTACCAGCGCCCGCGCTAGCCGCTGCGGGCCGTGGCAACGCACAGTGGCTTAGGCCGCCGCCGCCCGGGGCGGCCGTGGTGGTGCCTCGCAAGCAGGCGCTGGCGCATGGGCAGCAGCCGCGGGCTGCGCCGCCACCCCACTACGTTGCTCGGCCGCCACAGAAACGAGCTGTGCCGGTGCAGACGCACGCACCGCCGCCTCAAGGCAATGGAGGCGCGAGTGATGCTCGTGTACCGGTTAACCGCGGTGGTAATGGACAACCTCGGGGACAATGGGGTGATGATGGTTACAATGCTTATGGGGATGGCCAACATCGTGGCTCGTCGTCGGCGGGCGGCGGGCGCGGCTATGCATGGCAGAGTGATGGAACAGCTGAAAGACCTTTCTACGTCCCCCCGGGAGGTTTTGTTGAGCGGGCATCTGGCCCGGACTACCGGCAGAGAGGTGGCTACCGAGGCTATCGTGGTGGTCGCGGTGGTAGGAACCGTTACCGCCAACCTCCCCCGCCTGTCGTGGTGGAGAGGACAGCATCTTTGGAGGTGGTTGCTTCCGGACTGACACCGGAATTGTCCGGTCAGGTTATGGACGCGGTGACGGCGCTGGCTAATGCTGAGGTGCCTGAGACTGAGCCCTTGGTGACGGGAGTTGTCGGTGCCGCCGACAAGACAGATGCTGATAGAGCTTCCAAGTGGGCTCGTAAAAAGGAGAAGATGTTGTGCTATCGTTGTGGTGAGAGGGGCCACTTTATAGCTGAATGTGTGACTGAGTTATGTGATACCTGCCTCAAGCCAGCGCATGACACGGGGGAGTGCCCGATACTGCGTGATCAGATGCCGAGTATTACCATTTATGGAGTTTATTGTGCTGAGTTGATGTTTTTTGAGTCTCCTAGTGCGAGGGAGATCCCAGAGGAACCCCAGAGCACGACCACGGGGATTGTCAAAGTCACGAAAGGTGATGTGTCTGAGGCGCAGATTATGCAGAGGCTCAGTGAGTTAGCTCCAGGTGATTTTCAGTGGGAGCTGACTCGTCTCGAGGCCAATATGTATAAGGTTGATTTCCCTACTACAGAGGACCTGAAGCGTCTTCTAAGTTTTGGGTTGTGCAGAGTACCTGGCACTGAGTGCATCCTCGAGTTTCATGAGTGGAAGAAGGTAGAGCCACAGGGCAAGCCTCTCACTCAGGTCTGGTTGCGATTCTCGGGGGCTCCATCGAAGCCACTTCAGGATGCTCGGGTCGCTGCTAGCTTGGGGATACTGGTTGGGAAGACCGAGAGGGTGGACATGGCCTTCACCCGAGCCAACGGGGTGGCCCGACTTCTGGTGAGTGTCCTAGACATCGAGTTTGTGCCTGACGTGGTTAAGTGGACTCATAAGGGCCAGGTATATAATCTTGAGATTGAGTTTGAGGATGCCGATCTTTTCGCTGAGGCTCTGGCAGGGACTGATGTGGATATGCATGATAAGGATGATGGAACGGGTAATACGGAAGCGCGTGGGGAGGATGTTGGGCGTGAGTTGTCCAACGGCCCGGGTTCCACCTCACAGACGCCCGGGAATGGGGTTGCTTCTTCAGCTACGGTGCCTATGAGCACCCTGAGATTCGGTTCTTTTGAGCCAGCTTCTGCTCCTCCTAGGTTGTGGAGCGATCGGGTGGAGTCTGAGGATGTGCTAGAATGCACGCTCCCTCCCCTAGACTTCGCAGAGGTTGATGGATCTCTGGATGGGTGTCTGGAGGCGACTGTTTCTATGATGACTTCGGTCGAGGGGGGAAGGAGCATGGGCAGGTGGCCCCTCTTTCTCCCACTCCTTCTGATGTTTCACCGCAGGTGAGGACTACGGCGGATGTGGCTGTGTTGCCGATCGGCGACGTGACCGGTTTGGGAGGGGGACCCAGGCAGGTGGCCTCGGCTCCCTCCTCTCCTGCGGTGGTCGGGGCGGACATGCCCGCGGCGTCCTCGGGCCCCGAGAGCCGGCCGACACCTGCTCAGCTGCAGGGGCTGATCCTGCCGACGTCGACCGAGGTGGTCGCGTCGCCCTCCAGCCTGAGGGCCGGGTCGGGTGGGGAGCGGGGGCAGGCGGTCCCCGCACTCACTTCCCCTCGCTCGCTTTTGAGTGGGACGACAGCCGTGCTGGCCGCATCTCCCTCTTGTCACAGGGCCGGGTCAGGTGGGGAGCGTGGGCAGGTGGCCCAGCACTCTCTTCCCCCGCGCTCGCCGGGGGCGTTGGGGACCCTGCCGGTGCTTGCGGCGGATCTTGGTGCCTCTCCGGGTGTTGCAGCCTGGCCGTGCGTTGGGGGTGGGGCGGGAGGCCTTACCCCAAACGGGGCCACTCGGGAGGAGGTCATCGCTTTTGGAGGCATTCCGGATCCTGCTTCTGAGGGCCGACGGATGAGCTGCCGCCTCCAGGACCGGCCGGATGTTGATGACATGCAGCTGAGGTGCGCCATGCGGGCGGCCAAGCTTCGTGACATTGAGGTCACTACTGGTATGTCGGTCAACACTTCCAATTCCATTCTGCATTTTTCTAATGATGAGATTATTCATAATGCAAACCAGTTAGGAGTTTCACTAGGTAGTAATGATAGTGAAATCTCTAAATCCGTTAATGATATCCTGGATCTTGAAGCGGAACGCGCTTTAGAACTGATTCGCGACTTAGCAGCGGTCAAACCTATGAACGATTCCGACATAGATGCACTGGGAGTCAGGGTGCTAGACACTTTCTGTGTAGATCTTGCCCCATCCCTCCCTGAGACGGAGGAGGATAACGGTTCTGTACCCCTAGGGGATACTGCCCCGATCGAGGATCGGGTTGTTAGGTCCACGGAGCCCGGTTGTGAGGACCGGGTGGAGGATCTAAACAAGCCTAAACGCAAGTGGAGGCGAAAGATTTACCCAGCTTCGGCGGTGCGTAGAAGTGCTAGGAACCGTACTACTAAAAAATTTCATGATGAATTATGAGAGGAATTTTTTGGAATAGCGGAGGTCTGAGAGACTTGGCTAAAAGAAAATTTCTAGCGGATGCTTCTATCGAACATAGGTTGGATTTTATCGCCCTCTCTGAAACAGGAAGGGGCAATTTCTCCCCCCAGT
This sequence comes from Thinopyrum elongatum, assembly GCA_011799875.1. NCBI lineage: Eukaryota > Viridiplantae > Streptophyta > Magnoliopsida > Poales > Poaceae > Thinopyrum > Thinopyrum elongatum. The sequence goes on along the minus strand of CM022303.1, from coordinate 488,365,459 downwards.
TCCTAAGTTCTTTATCGGGAGGTGTCGATTTTGATTGGCATTGCCTTCCCCCAAGAGGAAGATTAGGTGGGATCTTACTTGGGGTTAGATGCGAGACGTTGGAAGTTCGAAATGTGGTTATGGGAGATTTCGCCGTCAAGTTTCGGGTTAGATCGAAGGCCGATGGGTTTAATTGGGCACTGGTGGCGGTATATGGTGCCGCGCAGCCAGAGCTCAAACCAGATTTTTTAGCGGATCTTGTCCGTATTTGCGGATCTGAGCAGATTCCAATCTTAGTTGGGGGTGACTTTAATATTATTAGAAGGAGAGACGAAAAGAACAATGATAATTTTGACGGCAGGTGGTCGTTTATGTTTAATACCATTATTGAAAGCTTGGATCTGAGAGAGATAGAGCTTTCGGGTAGAAAATTCACTTGGGCTAATACCTTGCCAAACCGGACGTTTGAGAAGCTAAATCGAGTCCTCGCGAGTGTCGACTGGGAACAGAAATTTCCTCTGGTAACAGTCCAGGCATTATCGCGCGGAATCTCAGACCACACCCCTTTGCTGGTTGACTCTGGGGAGGCAACGCATGTGGGGAATAAAAATACCTTCTCTTTCGAATTAGCGTGGTTTGAAAGAGAAGGTTTCTTGGATCTGATAGCCAGGGAATGGGCTAAAGATGCAGGAGGAAGGACTTCTGTTGAGAGATGGCAGAATAAGATAAGGCACTTGAGAAGTTTCTTACGTGGGTGGGCTAAGCATCTCAGTGGGATTTATAAGGTTGAAAAGGAAAGGCTCCTTACACTTATTCAGTCCTTAGATGTAAAAGCCGAGTCCACAATTCTAGAAACCACGGAACTGCATGCTAAAGTAGACGCGGAGATGAGATTGAAAGAACTCCTGCGAGAGGAGGAATTGAAGTGGGCATTGCGGGCTAAGGTTCGCAAAGTTGTCCAAGGGGACGCCAACACTCAATTCTTTCATATGATCGCCAATGGCAAGCATAGAAAGAAAAGAATCTTTCAGCTTGAGCAAGACAAGGGGACGATTTTAGGACAGGAAAACCTAAAATTATACATAACCAATTACTACAAGCAGCTTTTTGGGCCTCCGGAGGATAATTTCGTGTCCTTGGATGAGTCGAGGGTTGAGAATGTTCCTCAACTTGCTGCGGATGAGAACGATCTATTGACCGCCCCGTTTTCGGATAAAGAGGTGTTTGAAGCTATTTCACAGATGTAGAATAATAAAGCTCCGGGGCCGGATGGATTTCCGGCGGAGTTTTATAAAAAATGCTGGCATATTATTAAAGGGGATTTGTTACCGATGTTCCATGATTTATTCTCTAGACAGCTTCAGTTGTTTCATCTGAATTTTGGAACAATAACTTTGCTTCCTAAGAAAACAGAGGCTGTGAGAATTGAACAGTTCAGGCCGATCTGTCTTCTTAACGTAAGTTTCAAAATTTTCATCAAGGTTGGGACTAATAGACTCACGCAGATTGCGCACTCTGTGGTGCAGCCATCCCAAACTGCTTTCATGCCGGACAGAAACATCCTAAAAGGGGTTGTGGTCCTTCATGAAACGCTCCATGAAATCCACACGAAAAAACTAGACGGGGTTGTTTTCAAAGTGGATTTCGAAAAAGCGTACGACAAAGTCAAATGGCCATTTCTTCAACAGGCCATGTGTATGAAATGATTTGATCAGGCCTGGAGACAACAGGTAGAATTTTTCACGCAAAAAGGGAGCGTTGGAATTCTAACATATAAGGTGGCTGGGCGACCCGCTCACCCGGAGCTCTCCCGATTTTCATTCGATTCTGCCCGTTCGATCTGCACAAGTCGGGTCAACGCTGTTCTGCAGACGTTCGATTTTTACTTCGTTTTTTGACCTGGTGTTCTTTCATGGGGTACTATGACTGGTGGGCTCAGCGCAATCCTTCATTGGCTGGGTTGGATTTCCTTGGGTGAGCCGCTCCTGCCGCGTCGCACGTTTTGTCGCGCGATGACCGTGTCGTGCGCGTCGTGGGAAGCCGCGGAGAGGTTGGCTGGCGTATGTGTACCCGGCTTGTGCGCCCGAGCTTATGCTCTCGCAATGACAGGTGGGCCGTTGCTGGTCTTGGTCCCGCTCGTCGGCTGCACTGGGTTAGAATAATAGTGAATTTCATGGCGCGTCGCGCGTCTCGTCACGTGCTGCCCGCGTTGGGCGTCCTGGGAAGCTGCGCAGAGTTTGGCCGGCGCATGTGCACCCGGCTTGTGCGCCCGTGCTTGTCCTCTCGCGATGACGGGTGGGGCAGTGCTGCTCCTGGTCCCGCACGTCGGCTGGATTGGGTTAGAGTAGGATATTTAGATTATGTATTTCCTTGGTCAACCACTCCTGCGGCATCTGTCCTCACGCGCTGCCAGCGTCGTGGGGAGTTGTTGCGTCAGCTGCGGACGGTGGGCCAGCGCATGTGCACCCGGCTGGTGCGCACATTTTTCTGCTGACGCGATGACATGTGGCCCCGTGCTTCTCCTGGCCCCGCTCGTCGGTTGCGGTGGCTGCGCTGCCTGGGGATATAGGAGAGAGAAGAGGAGACGGCATGGGCGGCTTGTCCCTTCCTTTCCGCTGCTGAGAACGTGCCGCGCAGAAAGGACCCAGCCGCGCCATCCGCTCCTTCCCGCAAGACCCCCCCCCCCCCCCCCCCCCCCCCCCCCCCAAGCTGCTGCACCCTTCTTCCCATCCTCCTCCACCCCGCCTGGGCGCCGCCGCCTCCTCTCCCTCTTCCGCGGCTCGCCCAGCCACCGTTCCCAGCCATCGCTGCTTCGTCATCTGCTCCTCCATTGACGGCAGTTTAGGTAAGACGAAGATGAGCGTCCGATCTACGCCCTCGCCAGGTTGCATCCATTGGTGAGGAGCGGCCGATCCACGTGTGTGCTGTCGCTGCAGGGATAGCGAATGTCAGCGAGAAAGGCCGTCGTCGGAGCACGCAGCCGTCTCCCTCTCCGCTTCTTCTGGTGGCACCTCCCTACGTGAGCTCCTTCCTCCAATCCTTTGAGATGCCTCTCTTCCTGCTCCTTCCCCTCCTCCTTCTCATCCCATGTATTTTCTATTTGTTTCTGCAATTATACTCCATGGTGCTTGCACGCCCATGGATCTGGAAGTAGACATTTTAGTGTTTGTACTATTCCATTATCTGTTTTTTTTCAAAGGTTGATGTACTAACGACATATGTTTTGCTTTCATTTACCTCATCTTTTTCATAGGCTTCCGAAGTATTTCTATTGAAAGCTGGACAATTTCGCTATAGAAATAGTTTTATCTATACACTTCCACTATAACTTATCTTCATGTGTTCAGTGAGAAACTTGGTTTTGAAATTTGACTATGAAATTTTACATAATGCAGCGGAGTCCATTCTTCTTGGCTTTCAACGCTGCCTGTTCTTGCTGGGAACTACTGTTATATTATGCTCTGCAGTCGTTCTGTAGATGGGAGGAAACAATGTAAGATCATAAGTTTACTACTGTTGCTTTGGACGGAATCTATCGATTGGTGACTGATGGTGTTCTACCTTTGTTAGGAGGACAAGGCAGTTTTTATGCAGATGTTGATGTTTTTGGCTGGAATCAACACCCTTCTAAAGAGTTTCTTTGGTTACCTGATTGCCTGCGGTGATTGGTGGATCATACACCTTTGTTCTACCTACCATTTCGATCATACTTGTGGGACGCTACGCGGACGAACCAGATCCACACGTATTATATGTTGAAAAGAAGGGTAATTCTTCTTGCCTCCCAGTAATCTTTTCCTACATGTAAACTGATGAATCACCTGGATTTCGTTTTTGAAGGAATTCCCCAAAATCTTGCACGGAGCAAAAGGTGCTTTGATCGTTGCTTATGTACTTGGTGATCTTCTTTACTGTTTAATAGTTGCTTCATGTTTGTATAGGATACCCTCATGCTACATGACAACCATAGTGAGCATGTCAAAAGTTTAGCATGCTTATTATAATTCTCTTCTCTGTAAATTATTATATGAAGTTTGCGTTTTGCTTGGTTAACTCTTCTGAAGCTCACATGCTTTTCTTAAAGCTTGGTGCTGACACTCATAAATCTGTTGTAGGCTCACTATATAAGATAATGAATCTGTGTTCTATAGACTATCGTGGTAGAGGTTTTTATCAGGTTATTCATTCCCATACATTGAACCTATGGTTCTAACTTTTGCCCATGATAAAGAAAATGGGGTTTACCGCTTTTAATCAACATCTAATTAAACCAACAAAAGATCTATAATTCCGCCAACATACCTTTTTTTTGCTGGTGGACATACCAAATTACTCACATGTATCATATTATGCTGCTTCCCATATTGTTTTCTCCCAGGAATGACAAGGCATTCAGGTTCTCTTTATAGCTTTCCTACACAGGAACATATTGCAAAATTAAGATACATAACGATTGTTCCACCTACAGGTCTGTCTTATATCTACAGGTATATCCATGCATTCTTTGTTCTTTTTCTTCAGTGATCTACTGATGTTCGTGATTTAGTTTAGTGCTAGAGTTAGCAAAATCTGTCATGGAGCAGATTGTGCTTGACTTCACGTGTGTATGATGTAATATGAATTAATGGTATCTTTGTGGTTGACTCGGTTGTGTGCCTTTTGTCTAAATCAATTGAGAAAAATCTGAATATATACCTGAATGTGGTGGTTTCACACATTCTGAATGAAGCTACCAATGAGTATACCTTGCTTCTGAAATCATGAGCTTTTTCCTTCTATGAAAAGTGATAAAGTTACAGCATAGTTTGCTCAAAGGCGTGCGTAACTGCAGAGTGAGCAAGGCACAATCTGAGAAGAAATAAAATAAAATTAGAAACAGTGTGTGCATATGTGTATGTTTGCTCATGAGATGTGTATATGTTGGCTGAGCGACGCTGTTGGGAGTGCCGGTTGTGGCGCCTCGCCTCGGGAGCCCTTCGACGTGGTGCGTGCCTGCGTTCCAGCCTTGGCCGCCTCGTGTTGGACAGGAGGGGATAAGTCAATCCCTAATTAAGATCCCCAATGAAACTGGCAATATCATTATGGAATGGAAATGATTGGATAACAAATTGTGTAGATTTAGTATCGTATCATTTATTTGTGACTGCATGATCTTAATTGCGCATCTCTGAATATTTTATGCCCTTGCTCTTGGAAGATTAGACTGATGTGGTGTTGCTTTATAAATAAATGACATGCTTACTTACCGGTTTGATTTAGGTGTGTAGGCAAAGGCGAAAAAAGAATCATAATCTCACGTTTAGGCATGCACATGGCCACTGATCACAAAATAAGTACGCACAGGTGCAGTATTGTGATTTTCAGCAAGAGAAAGTGATTTTCAGCAAGAGAAAGAGAAGTACAGTTAATTGTTCAGATTTTAAGCTACACTTAAACCTTGTCCTAATAACTACTCCCTGCGTTTCTAAATATAAGTCTTTATAGAGATTTCAATAGAAACTACATAAGGATGTATATAGACGTAGTTTGGAGTGTAGATTCACTCATTTTGCTCCGTATGTAGTCCATATTGTAATCTCTAAAAATATTTATATTTAGGAACGGTGGGAGTAGAACTGTTGTGATGTTGCTCTATTATAAGTGCCTTGCTTAAATGCTTGGTTAGGTCGAGTGTATAGCAATGAGAAGTCTAGCTGAACAATGCTAGAAATAACATTAATGTGTTAAGCTTCAGATAAGCCAAATATTTTGTGACAAGCTTTGGAAATTACCTGGGCTGGGAAAAAGCAATATGTAGCTATCCTGTATTGCATGCATGCAATGCTTGTGTATAGGTATGCCACATCTGCTATCTGACACTCAGCCCCAGTTTTTATAACAATTAGAATTTGTGATTCTAATCCGATTCATTGTGTTACAGGATCCTTTGCATATTGGCCTCTCCTTACCGGCATCTGGTAAAAGTTGTGATCCAGGAGAAGAGAATGACGGTCTTATAGCTCTGGCAAGCCTGGCTGACAGTCCTTCGTGCTCTCCTCTTGGTATAACATTCAGTGGTAGTGATAGCTTTGGGTGTGACTCTGCACCCTTTCTCCAACGATATTTATAATTGTGATACTCAGTTTATGAGGAACAAATGGACTAATGGTTAATGATCCGGTGTTGAGAAAGAAAAAATTAATGGAATGTGCATTGAATGGCTTTAGTTTTCTTTCCCATCATACAATATACCTTTACGTTTTCCTAAATTTTAATTATTAAAAGGGTCCTGAGTATTGCCAAATTGTGAAGCATTTATTCTCTATTGTTTCTCTTTAGAAGTTTCTCCACGGCGACACTTTCCACCTGGAAAAAGCATAAGGCTGTCAGCCCATTTTTTGTTCTATTGGCATCCCTTTGTACGCACATTCTGTCAATTAAACTTAGCAATGAAGCTTCGACAATTCTGTCATAGCCCTTTCAAACAATATAACATCTTCTGGTTCTTTAATCTTTGTTGTACAGCCTGTAACTCTCCAAATTATTCTTTGTAAAACCACTTCTGCTAGGATAATGTTGAAATATTTTTTTAGTTCTATGTTTTTGTGTACTGAAGTTTATGGAATCACCTATGCTGCCTAAAACTTGCCAGGCTATGTATGTGAGACACAATGATGCTCTTAATCACCCTAAGTGATTGCTAAAACCTAACTTTATCAACAAAGACCCAATGTTTTCCAAACACACCAGGTTGGGCACAAATGGATCAAGGGTTACATTCATGCCCTATGTACCTGCTCAAACCTAAAGTTACTAAGATGCAAATATTGGAGCAACCTACTAATACATGAAATTTTTATACAAAGTTCCATATTAGGCAGGAAATGTGATTACTCTGGGTTTGAATTTGGACCTTGTGCCATTCGACTCTATGTTACCCGATTAAGATAACGAAATATACGTACTCAAGTATATAATCTCAAAGATAAATTATCCTTCATTTTTCATCTTGAAGGGTTTGGATTAGTATCCTAAGTGGTTGCTAAAACCTACTTCTACTAACAAAGTCAAATATTTTCAAAACACCTTGGGTTTGACATGCAACTGTTGATGCTTCAGTGTTGAACTGTTGATTAATCCCTCCTTTTTCTTTAATCTATGTGATGGTGTCCCTTAACATAAATACATGTTATGTGGATCCAATAGAAATGATGTTTTAGGCATGTTTGATTGTTATAAAACAAATGGCATAGACGATAGCTATTGCTATTATGGAGACATTTCGAACTATTGTTCATCTGCTATTCAATGTTTGATGCTCCTTCGTTATTTTTATACAGATGGGCTAAAGCTCCAATCATACATGTTTGCTCAAACCTAAAGCTCCTAACTAATGATTTTTTTTTGAAAGCACTCATGATTTTAAAGGTACATATATTTTTAAACAAAAGCCTATGTATTTTTTTTGCTCAAACACAAAGTCACTGAAAAATGGAAATGTTTTCAATGCAAACGTGATTTCAAATGGGTCTCTGCGAACATGGTAGCAAGTATTTTGTGCTATCAAATTAAAATGTGTATATACATCTCATTGTAGATAAAAATCCATCATGTTTTCTATTAAAGAGGATTAAATCCTGGATATTTTTTTCATCGTGCACATGGATTTAGCGTGCCTCTGCGCCATTTGGCGCAACGGGTCCACTAGTTAAAGTGAATGATGACATAGGTCACTACTTTCAAACACATAAGGGCCTGAGACAAGGAGATCCGATGTCACCTATTCTGTTCAACATTGTAGTCGACATGTTGACGATTCTAATAGGAAGGTCTAAGGATGCTGGTCAAGTAGGTGGTCTGGTACCTCATCTAGTTGATGGAGGTGTGTCTATCCTACAGTACGCCGATGACACTATCATCTTCATGGAGCATGACTTGGCAAAAGCGAGAAACATGAAGCTGGTGTTATGCTTATTCGAACAATTGACCGGGCTTAAGATTAATTTCCACAAGAGCGAATTGTTCTGTTTTGGAAGAGCCAATGAGGAACAACATGCGTATAAACAATTGTTCGGATGTGAATTGGGGGCTTTACCTTTCACATATTTGGGTATACCAATTCACCATCGTAAGCTAACAAACAGAGAATGAAAGTGCATTGAGGATCGATTTGAGAAGAAACTGAGCTGCTGGAAGAGCAAGCTGATGTCATATGGGGGCCGATTAATTCTCATTAATTCGGTTCTCACGAGTATGCCCATGTTTCTCTTGTCTTTTTTCGAAGTACCAGTTGGAGTTCGGAAAAGACTAGATTTCTATCGTTCCCGCTTCTTCTGGCAGAGTGATGATCTGAAGAGAAAATATAGACTCGCTAAATGGGACATTATTTGTCGACCGAAAGACCAAGGGGGTCTAGGTATCGAAAATCTTGAGGTGAAGAACATATGTCTTCTCAGCAAATGGCTATTTAAGCTATCTGTAGAGACGGAGGCTACATGGGCACAGATTCTGCGTAATAAGTACCTTCATTCCAAAACTTTATCCTAGGTGACAGTGAGGCCGACGGACTCGCCTTTTTGGAAAGGACTGATGAGAGTTAAATCAGTTTTTTTCAATCGGACAAAGTTTATTGTCGGTAACGGTACTTCTACGAGATTCTGGGAGGATACATGGCTAGGGGACACACCCCTCGCGCTTCAATATCCTTCTCTTTATAGCATTGTTCAACGGAGAGATGCATCCGTTGAGACAGTGTTTCAGTCCACGCCTCTCAATATTCACTTCAGGAGAGCGCTAGCCGGAAACCGTTGGAAGCTTGGCTTCATCTTGTGAGAGGACTGATGGATGTTCAGCTTTCTCAATGACCCGATCAGTTGTGCTGGAAACTAACTAGGAATGGAGAGTTTACGGTTAAATCCATGTATCTGGATGTTATTAATTCTAGCTCTATTCCTACTTCGAAACATGTTTGGCATGTCAAAGTACCCTTGAGAGTTAAAGTCTTTATGTGGTTTGTACACAAATAAGTCATTTTAACTAAGGATAACTTGGCAAAACGCAACTGGACTGGATCTTTAAGATGTAGTTTTTGTGATCGGGATGAATCCATCAAACACCTCTTTCTTGATTGCCCGTTGGCAAAAAATTTATGGCGGACAGTTCACATAGCCTTTAATATTACTCCTCCGAATAATATCAACACATTATTTGGGACGTGGCTTGATGGGATAGAGTCCGAATCAGCGAGACACATTCGTGTAGGAGTATGTGCTTTATTATGGGCTATCTGGAATTGCAGAAATGATTTGGTCTTTAACAGAACAACAAACACTCATTTTTTGCAGGTTATCTTCCGAGCTACTGCGTTGATCCGTATGTGGTCGCTACTCACTCCGACGGAGGCCAGGGAGCGTTTGGTTACTGGATCTATCCGATGGGAGATGGTAGCACGGGCTATTTTCAACCGGTTTGGATGGCGGTCATGTAATAGGATAGGCAATTAGTTTTCCTATCTTTCTTTTGCCAGCCGGTTGTGGCTTTATTTATGCTATTTTGCTCTTTGTGAGCATCTTTTGTTCTTTTGTTTGAGACTTTAAGACCTCTGTCGAACTTATTTGCCTTATAATAAATATGGCCGTATGCATCGTTCTGATGCAGAGGCCGGGGATCTCCCCCTTTTAAAAAAAAAAAAAAGATCGACAAGAAGAGGATTGCTCTGTATACCATGTAAGAATTTGTGGAAGCATTTCTACCCTTCGTGGAGAGCAGCGTGGTGTATATTTATTGGGACAGATTAGCCTCTGTCGTGGCGTACAGGAAACGAACGATCTTAGGGACTCATTCGGTTACAGGAGAAACATGAGAGATAGGATCGGGAGAGGAAAGGAGTTACACAAGGTCACATTACAGAAATATAAACCAATATGTTATGTCTAATACGTGCACGCTTAGCATACCAGCGATCCTGGCCACCGCCCGTGCCTCGTCGTGGGTGAGCTCAAGCGTGAACCCATGCATCACGGTGTCGTACATATACACGATGCGGCTCGAGGAGTTTGTGGTTGCACGAGGGGAGTGGGTTGCCACCATGGAGGCGTACCAGCATAGAAGCGGGGGCTATGCCGTGCCTCGTCGCGGGTGTGGTGTCGTAGGTGTACATGATGCGGCTTGAGGAGTTTGTGGTTGCACGAGGGTAGTGGGTTGCCACCATGGAGGCGTACCAGCATAGGAGCGGGGGCAACATTTCCCGGAACGTGTATACATAAGCCTCTGTTAATCACAATTAAGAGTAATCAGCCCCCTGCAAACGTCGCTAACGCTTGATGCTCAGTCCCAGCTTCATGCATGTGATGTGTGTGCCGGCCTAACATGGTTTTTATACAGCTTGAGCTCGATCAGTAGGCCAAACCTGTGACGCCATTGTACTACTCTAGTGCACACAAGAATTTTCATTCTCTCTTTATTCTCATGCGTGCTCACAAGGGTCGGACGATGGCTTTGTGACAACACCTTGTGCGTAGATCTTTAGTTCTGCCAAAGATATGTACGTTGAGATGGTGTTAAGATTGTGGGTGATCGGTTAACGGACAACACCCGAGAATCTGCGACGGGCCATTAGGTGAACGAGACGATCGACTCCTCTTAGCTTTACACCTTGTATTCTTGTGCTCCGTCCCTAAAAGAAAAGGAAAAACAGTGTTTTAATTAACCCAAATGATAAATGCCACACGTGTGGCACGAAGCAAAATGGTCCAAACGTCCTCATTACCATCAATTTTCCCATATCAAACAGATGACATCAGCGAAATCTTTTTGATTTTTTGGACTTAAAAATATTTTATCTCTTAGATAAAATGCAATTAAAAACCCGTTTTCATCATTAAATCTGTCTCAATAAGTTCTTCAAAACTAGATCACATATTGATATGTTTTCGATGACTTTTTTTAGACAAAAGTTGATATAATGTTGCACTGAAGTTTCCGCAGTGTTTACACTAAAGTTGCGATGATATGTCTCTTCTATTATTTTTTTCTAGATTTAAAGATTTTTTTTTGCGGGACTAGATTTAAAGATACCATTGTACTTCAACTACTTTTCACGGCAAATTTTATTAATTGACCATGGCAGTTTTTAGTAATTAACCACGACAAATTTAATTCATGGATCATGGCAATTTTTAGTAATTCATCATGGCAAATTTAGTTTATAGATCATGGCAAATTTAGTTTATAGATCATGACAATTCTAGAATTTTGACCATGAAAACTATTCTTTTGTTTGAACCATGGCAAATTTTAGTGCATGTATCATGAAGAATTTAAGTAATTCACCATGACAATTTTAGTTTCTAGCTCATGGCAAATTTGAGTCATTGACCATGCATTTTTAAAGTAATTGATGACAAAATTATTTTTCAATGCCAAAATTATTTCATGGATCATGGCAAATTTTAGTAATTCACCATGGCAAGCTTAGTTTCTTAATTGCCTTTTTTATAACATGTCAAAATTTACTTTAAACATAGAAGAAAAAGTAGTTGAAACATATCATGGCAATTTCAGTGCAAACTCGATGGCAATTTATGTGTAATAGACATGGCAACTTTTAACCTAAAAAAAGTCATCGAAACATATCAATATGGGATCTAGTTTCGTAGATCTCGTCGCGACTGATTTAATGGTGAAAATATTTTTAAATTGGATTTTTAATTTAAGAGATAAAACATTTTAAAAATTGAAAACCCTATAGAGTCCCGCTGACATCATCAATTTCGTCATTTGTGCATGCATGCGGTGATGTGGCGTGATCTGTGATGATGAGGGCGTTTGGTCCAAATTGCTTCGTGCCACATGTGTGGTACTTATCGGGGTGGCAAAAGACGACCATGTAGTTGGTGTAGATAGAAATACACGACTCCATGTGACATGTGGTCAGGTGCTGCAAGAGACCAGCATGAACCACTCGCTTCCGCCATAGCCACGGGTTCCGAAATGGCCTCACCGTCCACCTGCAGCTCAAGGATCCAGCTCTTCTACTTCCGGTGGGCAGCATGGAAGTGAAAGCACACTGAGTTAGTGTAGCCATTTTCAATTAAGATATACGAACCAAGCGTGATATCTTACAAATGGAGTGCTTCAAGGACGCGAGCCCCAAAAAAGCATGCTTGGTCGGTGATAGGTTATGGCTTCACGTCAAAGATCTTGTGTGTTGATCTTTAGTTTGTCATGCGAGCCCCAAACAAGGACGCTTGGTTGGTGATAGGTTATGGCTTCATGTCAAAGACCTTGTGTGTTTAGTTTGTCAAAGATATGTACTTTTGAGATGATTTTAAAATTGTTGATGACCGATTAATGAACAACACCCGAGAATTTCCGCGCGCGGGAGAAGGGAGAGTATCACATGGAAACCAACATTCGGTGGAATCGGTGAAAACCACGCAGACATGTTTTGAAGTTTCAAAAAAATATGGGATGTTAAGACGATGATGTTTTATTGTCATGCAAAATTTTAAGTTCAAACACATTACAGGATGTGAGCTATAAAAATCACAAAATCAGCATTGAATAATGTCATTTTTCATTGTTGAATTTGTCTTTTTCATAGCTCACATTTTGTAATGTGTTTTAACTAGGAATTTTGCATGGCAATAAAATATCATCCTCTTAACATCTCATTTTTTTTCTTCAGTTTTTTCAACACTTTCAAATGTGGTTTCCATGAAGTTTTCTTTAAATGTTGGTTTCCATGAAATATTCTCCCGAGGTGAGTCCATTAGGTGAACGAAACAATTATCAGTTGCCCATGGCAAAACTAGCCACTTGGCCATTACGAGTTTTTTGCTACACGCTTGCTAATTGCTAGTAACAAGGTACCTTTGAACCTAGCTACCATCAAGTGCACGGCTAGTAGAAGTAAATGTGGGTCAAACAAAATTGGTGGCACCTATGTTTGTCAAACAAAACATGGAAATACTGACAAAATGAAACGGCCTCCCAACCAGAAAATTAGGGATGACACGGCCTCCACTATCCTTATTCCCCTAAAATCTCATTTGCCCCAAGACTTGCGCCTCGATTGTCCCTTCACAAACAAAAGTGGCGGTAGACTTCTTTAGTGGTGGAGCAAGATAGAAACCACTAAGGGGGCAAAACGCAAATGACGAAGAGCCGGGGGGCCAAAAGCTAAAAAAATCCTAATCTAAGCTCCTCAAAACAAAAATCATCAGGGATCTCTCTAAGGCTGCCCCCCACCCGCCCACCACATAGCTCCATCGTTGGGCTTCTTTGACACACGCCATCGATCGGGAACTCTACATAAGTTTTTTGGAATGAATAATTGACCACCCCATGCATACATGATGGGAAAAGGTTAAAATCACCTGGATGATTACAGGACGGCCGTTGGCCGCCACCCCTAGTTGCCACATGCCCATGGTCCTCGCTCCCGCATCATTTGTCGGTTGCAACCAGAGGCGATCCCATCCTTAATTTGCTCCGACACATTATGGCCCCACATCTCTCTTGTGCGTGTATGGTGTTCATGGTGTCACAAGTTGACTCAAAACAGTAAATGAATCAAGAGTATATCTAGTAGGTAAGTCTGTACCTTGCCTTGTCTTGAAAGGCATGATATTGGTCTTAGTATCTTTGATTTTTCCTATGGTGAAAGCTAAATTGCAGCAAACAAATAACCTCGGCAATGACACCAAAAAATAGTCTTGATGACCCACAAGTGTAGAAAATCGCAATAGTCTTCGAGGGAAGTATTTTAACCCAAATTTATTGATTCGACACAAGGAGAGCCAAAAAATATTTATAAGCCTTAGCAGTTGAGTTGGCAATTCAACCACATCTGGATAAATAACTTACTTGGCACAATTTATTAGTAGAAAAGTAATATGATAGCAGTAGCGGAAAAATAGTAACAGAAACTGTAATGCAGAAAAGCAACAGATTGGAACAGTAGTAATTGTAGAGAAAGCAACAGCGATGAAAAGCGTAGGCATGGAAGTAGATAGTGTGTTTTGTTCGGACGAGATTCATTATGCTATAGTCATAACATAGAGTGATAGGTCCAATTGATCAATCATATGTAGCCATGTATTTCGTACGTAGTTGCACGTGCTTGCGATAAGAAATTGCACAACATCTTTTGTCCTACCCTTCCTTTTCAGCGGGTTCCTAATGAAAATTAAGGGTAACTAAGGAGCTCCTTTTAATAGAGAACTAGATCAAAGCATGAACAATCAATGAATATATGTGGTCCTCAAGGTAAAGCCATCCCCATTGATACCCCAATTATTGTCACTTTGGGATCTCGGTTCAGAAAAATAACAGGTGCATACAACTTGCAGATATTATCCAAAACAGAAATATATTCATGAAAACATAATGAGTTCAGATCTGAAATCATGGCACTCAGACCCTAGTGACAAGCATTAAGCATAGCAACATCAATCTCATGATATATTGGATACTAGGCATCAAGCCTTAACAAATGTGGCATCTATTACATAAGTAATCTTATCCAATTCCCATGTACCTCCATGTGCCTACAGACGAATTACTCACAGATGGATGAGAGCATCATGAAATTGTTGTTAGAGAAGGGTTAGTGATGACAAAAACAACGAATTCCCTCTCCGGAGCCCAAAACAGACTCCAGATCTAATCATCAGAGGAAGAACAGGAGGTGGCGGCGGCTCTGTGTCAAAAAACATGGTGGACGTGGGTCTTCTTATGGGTGAAGGAATCGTTGAAAGGCGGTGGGCGTGGGTCCCATGTGACCATGGGTGCATCGGCGCCACCAGGACGTGTGGAGGCCTAGTGGTCCCCCTTTTGTCCATCTTTGCTCCGTTGGTCTTCTTTTTTTCCGAAATAATTCCTAAAAAATTCCCGTCCAAATTAGAGATTATTTCTGCATAAAAATAACATCATGACAATTCTGCTGAAAACAACGTTGGTCTAGACTAGTTTCATTCAAACCATGCAAATTAGAGGTCAACAGTAGCAAAAGTGTTTGGAATAGATACGTTTGAGACGTATTAGGCACCAAAAGACTTGATTGACTTAATTCAAGTGTAATGTTTTTATAAGCCTTTAGGTTTTTTCAAGCTTACAACACTTCTAACATAATGTATGATTTTTATCTAGGACATCTTCTTGGTAGAGGTGTACGGTGTTGTAATTCTGTTAAGGAAAGATTTTTTTCTGGACCGCAGTTTGGCATTTTCCCTGCCGAGCTACACCTCGGTGGTGGCGACACACAAGGGTGCTCAAGTACTATAAGACTGGGTGCATTTCAAATTTTAAGCATGTACACACCTTGAGGGCTACTGCACCCAACACTAGTGAAAAAATGGCTAGCCATAACTTCAGTTAGTGGCGCGTCATTTTTAATCAACGCCACCACTATTTTTTTAAATAGTGGTGGCGTGGGCATATTTGATGCGCCATCTATAATTGGTTACTGGTGGCGTGGTGTCTAAAATTCATGTCACCAATATTTGAGATCCAACAATCTGATCCGGTGCAAGTTACTGTTGACGTGTGTCTTTTTCACACGCCACTAATATTGTGCATACCGATGGCCTGCGTGCTAACCATCATGTCATTAGTAACCAGACCGGTCTGTTTAAAATTAATTTTTTTCTTTTATACCAAATACTGATGGCGTGAAGTAACTGAATTTTTTTACCAACGCCATAAGAACCTCGCCAGCGTGTTTGGTTCGGGGGAATTAGAGATGGGGAATGGGAGTCGAGGGGTGAGGAGATTAAAAATCCACTGTTTGATTAGAGGGAGTGGGAGTTTAAGTGGGAAGGGGAATGGGAGTTGGAGAAGTCAATTCCCACCGATTTCATCCCAAGGGGTACCCTGTTAATTCGTGAGCAGAGTTTTATCCCACGCCAATTCTCATCATACACCAAACAAGAGAATGGGAGTAAAAATCTACTTCCCATGCCTAATCCCTTCATAAACACCCTTGTGCAAACTCCCATTCCCCTGTCCGAGTGTTTACCAAACAGGCTGTGCGAAAAAGAAAAAAACTTTGTGCGGTTGTCCCGATCTCTCTCTCTCTCTCTCCACCGATTCTTCTCCAACCCCTCTATCTGTCCCACCGCCACCGCCTCTCCTCTCACCTTCTCCGCCGCCGCCGCCGCCCGTACCTTCTCCCCCGCCGCTGCTCCCCCCTCCCCATCCCCCTCCTTCTCTCCCTACCTGAGGCCCTAGACAGAGCGGGTCAGCGGACGGCCATGGCGCTCCCCGATCTACCAAGGCCAGGGCCGCGTCGCCGCTGTCATTGGGGACGAGGCCGAGCGGCTGGTCCTCCATGGCGACCTGGTCGTCCACTATGACGACACACCTGGTTGCTGCGAACGCGGCGGCGGCAGATGGGAGCCGGCCAAGCGCGCCATGGCAACTTTGGCCCAATGACCCCTACACGCACTACACCACAGATGCCTCTGCCATGGACAAGTACGCGGCCATGAAATTGGTAACAACCGATGAACTTTATCTGCCTTGATTTGTTTAGGTTCAGTTTCAGCAGATTTCTACTGTCCAGATTGACTAATCACACATTCTTATATGCTATGGGTGTATTACTGTCAGTCTAGTGCACACTAATTTAGGTTCAGTTTCAGCAGATTGGAGACAAATTTATATCTACCTGTTGTTTTTAGTCAATGCTAATGTATTGAGTCGTTGGCTGACGATTACTCCGACGAGTAGCGGACATGTAAAACGAAGCTTGCCCATGGACTATAATTTGTAGTTGGAGCACACTCGTACTCACAGTAGGCTAAAAGCTAGATAAACGATAAGTTCTGGTCTTTATTCTGTAGGCTGCTCCTAGCATTTAGCATCTAGGAGAGGCCGAGAGGACTTGCCTTGCATGGCATGGGTGCATGCATTGGATGACCGTTGTTACACGCTAGCTCCTTGAGGGTAGTTGAATTAGTTCTAGTCAGTCAAGATTACGGTAAAACAGCCTTTGCCAAACGAATCGGTGGTTTCAGAAAAACAGAGAAAAACTACGGTTTTGAAAAACCGGAGTACTCATTGCCCCCAGGTTGAAAAACTGAAGTCTTGGATTGCCGTAGATTTAAAAACACAGTGCTACCAAACTAGGCCAGTGTTTAAAAAACTGTACTGCCAAACAACCAATGAAAGAATTTGATCTGACTGAACTTCCTCCATATTCCTGAGGATGCTCTCAGTTATCCTTCACTGTATGCATATTTCAAGATTCTGCTTCTCTGGACATATGTTATGTTTCTATCTCTTTACAATAGGGGATGTAACTGGGTATCATAGTGGTTCTGCTACTTGTGTCATAAATACTTGTGGAGAAGATAGTTTATTGCTAATGTGGCATATGTACTTGTGTCATGCTATATAGTTCAAGCAATGTACTTGTGTCAAGCTAAATACTGTGCAATAGAAGAACAAAAAAATCCAAGTTTTTCATCAGAATTTATTTTATTTGAACAATTAAGATGCAAAGTCTAGATTGCAAAATGTAGTTAAAGTCTAGACTACCAAGGTTACAGGGAACAGTTTTATATTTCCTCTTTTGAAACTTCAGATCAGAGCAAGCTTTGTGAAGTTTGCAAACGTCCAGTTGATGGGGAGTGTCAATATATTAGGCTATATGCTACTGGTAAAAGGGGCTAGTCACTGCTCAGAAATTATGTCAAACTAACAAATTAATACTATTAAACTGAGCTCACCATTAAACTGAGCTTGCCATGGTTATTATTCTCTTCTAGACCATGTGTTTGATGTACTCATACACACGTTTGAACCTGGATGCTTAGCTTCTTGGGTTGCAATGAACACTTAGTGCTAGGAGCTCTTCTGTTGCTGTAATTATACTTGAATCTGCAACAGGTGGACAATTATCAGTAGATGTTCAGTTCTACTCTTAAATAGAGTGTGTTTGTGCAAGTGATTGGTATTTCTTCAAGTGAACTAACTTCTAGAAGAGAATATCATCAAGTAACTTGCTGCGGAGATTGGTTACTGAATTAGTTTAATCAATGGAACTCTTCTCAGCCTAACCTACTTCATATGAGATTGACGGTTCAAGGAATACTTTTTCAGTTTCAATTGTAACATACTCATGATGCAACACACACACACTAACATGTACAGTATATTTGTCTGTTTTTTGTAAGTGGGTACTTTGCATCATACTTTTTTATCCTGATCTGAACATATACATTCTATATATACTTGGTTGCCCTGATCTGAACATATATATTATGTATATACAATGCAAGCAAATCCAGGGTAATTTGTCTGTTTTTTGTAAGTGGAAACCTGAACAGAGCACCATTTGCTTATCTTGCTTTACTATTCATGATGGCTAGTTTTACTATTATGTGACATCCTGAAGTTTTCTTTCCAAATTATGTTTTCTTCTTGTAATTAGATTATTCTTGTACTGCTTGAGATTTCTTGTTCATGTGAATTTCTTTGTTTGTAATGTAGTTCATTAATGACAGGGGGACGAGGCTGCGACGACGACGGCGACGACATCAACACGGGCTTGCAACGGTGACGGAGACATTGACGCGATGACAACGGCGACGACACCCACACGAGGTTGCAGCAGCGACGACCACAACCTATACGCGCGGGCGTTCATTGGACTCATGGATCTCAGCAATGTATATACACTAAATGTTTGAGCTAGATGTATGGATGAAACGTATATATGCATGTATGCTTGTATTTGGTGGAATTTGTAATCATGCCAGGCTTTTTTTTTCTGAATTTTTTAGTGGTGGCGTTAGAGTGAGTGTGCACCTCACTAGTACCATGGATATAGTGATGGCGTATGACAATATGCCACGTCATTGCTACTATAAGTAGTGGTGGCGTGGGTGAACAGTGCCACACCATCAATATGTAAAATACTGATGGCATGCGGTCTGACGCCAACGGTATTTTTTGACAATGGTGCTATATTGGTGGTGTCGACCCGTAACGTCAGCAATGTGATTTTTAGAACACCGACACTAGCATTTTCTGCACTAGTGCAAACACCGGTTTTCAGATGAGCTAGTTCCAAGGGAGATTCGATCCTCAGGTTGCACATGTTTCCCAACCCGAGCCTCGAGGGCTACTGCATTGACATTTCAATGCAGAAAAATCAAAGCGCAATACGGTTTCTGGGGAGATTTTGATCCTCATGTCGTCCGCTCGCGCCCGACCTAAGTCTCGAGGGCTACTGCACACCGTGTTTTCCCTAAAGTATGCTACCAAGCGAGACTTCTATCCTCATGTGAATTTTGTGAATCGAACTGAGTCTCGGGGGCTATTGGGATCAGCGGTTTTATTTTATCCTTCAGGTGCATACCAGATTTTGGACCGGCACACACCTTGAGAGCTACTGGCTATATATCTCGATAGATAATAAATCGCACCAATAAAATATTCCCCGACAAATAGGCTGGTAGAAACCATCTTCGCATGAAAACTTTTTCTTGTGGAGGCCAGCCATCTACGTCGACAACTCAAGACTGAGGTGATGCACACCACTTCAGAAGCACTCTGACATGGAGGCTGGCTGCGAGCGGTTGGCTGCACGGGGTACCTTTGTGGTGTGCAGCTCGGCTATACTCCTTCAATATTTTATAAGACCGAGGCGGTTTTACCCACCTCGGATGTAGTCCAGCATCGAAGGTTGGCTTCAAGAAGACATTGTTTAGAGGATTCTCGTTGAACTAGTTTCAAGGCCGACGACCGAACTAGACGTGCAGCTTAGACAAGCTGAGGTGCGGTTAAATTTGAAGATCGGTTCAGGGACTACTGATGGTGTCCCGGCTAGGGGGCCTCTCACCATGTTAACTCCCGACCTAGTGGGCCAAGCTGAGGACCCCCTTTGTCGGTTTCGTCTTGGGTCACTTTTAGGCGGCCCATGGTGATCTACATGGAAAATCAAGAAGCCTTAGCATTTAAGACAAGGACTCCTTATCCGTGGAGGACTATCCTCCACCAACGTAACTGCTACTTCTTGAGCTTGCGTTGGTTGTTCCCTTGAAGAGAAAAGGGTGATGCAGCAAAGTAGAGATAAGTATTTTCCTTAGTTGAGAACTAAGGTATCAGTCCAGTAGGAGGAACACACAAGCCACCAATGGTTGCACCTACACAAACAAACAAATACTTGCACCCAACACGATAAAGGGGTTGTCAATCCCTTCAAGGTTACTTGCAAGGATGAGATCTGATAGAGATATGTATAAAAGATAAGTAAAAGTGCAAAATAAAGTAAAGGTAAATAAATTACAGCAAGGTATTTTTGGGTTTTTGGTTTTGTAGATCTGAAAATAATATGATAAAAGATAGACCCGGGGCCATAGTTTTCACTAGAGGCTTCTCTCTTGAAAGAACGCATACGGTGGGTAAACAAATTACTGTTCAGCAATTGATAGAAAAGCGCATAGTTATGACGATATCTAAGGCAATGATCATGAATATAGGCATCACGTCCGTGACAAGTAGACCGACTCCTACCTGCATCTACTACTATTGCTCCACACATCGACCGCTATCCAGCATGCATCTAGTGTACTAAGTTAACAAGAACGGAGTAACTCCTTAAGCAAGATGACATGATGTAGAGAGATAGATCCAATCAATATGAACAAACCCCACCTTTTTACCCTTAATGGCAACAATACAAATACGTGTCATGTCCCTGTCTGTCATTGGGAATAAGCACCGCAAGATTGAACCCATTACAAAGCACCTCTCCCATGGTAAGAAAAATCAATCTAGTTGGCCAAACCAAATCAATAGATCGGTGAGAAATACAAAGCTATCTTAATCATGCATAAAAGAGTTCAGAGAAGACTCAAATAATATTCATAGATAATCTGATCATAAATCCACAATTCATCGAATCTCAACAAATGCACCGCAAAAGAAGATTACATCGAATAGATCTCCAAGAACATTGAGGAGAACATTGTATTGAAGATCAAAGAGAGAGAAGAAGCCATCTAGCTACTAGCTATGGACCCGTAGGTCTGTGGTAAACTACTCACACATCATCGGAAGAGCAGCAAGGTTGATGTAGAGGCCCTCCGTGATCGAATCCCCCTCCGACGGAGTACCCGAACAGGTCTCCAGATGGGATCTCACGAGGACAGAAACTTGCGGCGGCGGAAAAGTTTTTTTGGTGTGCCCTCTGGTCTATGGGGAATATTTGGGTATTTATAGAAGAAAAATTAGGGTTGGAAGTGCCACAGGGGGCCCACAAGCTTGCAGGGTGCACCCCCCCAGGGCGCGCCCTGTGAGCTTGTGGTCATCTCGTGGCCCTTCTGGCCTCCCCCCCCCCCCAAAGCTTCCAGGGTGTCTTGTGGTCCAAGAAAAATCGTCAAAAAGTTTCGTTCTGTTTGGTATTGATTTTCTATAAATACAAAACAAGGAAAAAAACAGCGACTGCCACTTGGCACTAGGTTAATAGGTTAGTCCCAAAAAATGATATAAAATAGCATAATAATGCATATAAAATATCCAAGATGGATAATATAATAGCATAGAACAATAAAAAAATACAGATACGTTGGAGACGTATCAAGCATCCCCAAGCTTAATTCCTGCTCGTCCTCGAGTAGGTAAATGATAAAAACAAAAAAATTGATGTGGAATGCTACCTAGCATGTTTATTATGTGATCTTTCTTAATGTGGCATGAATATTCAGATCCATAAGATTCAAAACAAAAGTTTAATATTGACATAAAAACAATAATACTTCAAGCATACAAAAAAGCAATCATGTCTTCTCAAAATATCATGGCTAAAGAAAGTTATCCCTACAAAATCATATAATCTTGTCATGCTCTATCTTCTTAACACAAAGTATTTATCATGCACAACCCCGATGACAAGCCAAGCAATTGGTTCATACTTTTTAACGCGCTTCAGCTTTCAACTCTCACGCAATACATGAGCGTGAGCCATGGATATAGCACTATGGGTGAAATAGAATATGATGTTGGAGGTTGCGTGGAGAAGATAAAAAGGAGAAAGTCTCACATTGATGAGGCTAATCAACGGGCTATGGAGATGCCCATCAATTTATGTGAATGCAAGGAGTAGGGATTGCCATGCAACGGATGCACTGGAGCTATAAGTGTATGAAAGCTCAAAAAGAAAACTAAGTGGGTGTCCATCCAATTTGCTTGCTCATGAAGACCTAGGGCATTTGAGGAAGCCCATCATTGGAATATACAAGCCAAGTTCTATAATGAAAAATTCCCACTAGTAATATATGAAAGTGCCAAAATAGGAGACTCCCTATCATGAAGAACATGGTGCTACTTTGAAGCACAAGTGTGGAAAAGGATAGTAACATTGTCTCTTCTCTCTTTTTCTCTCATTTTTTTTTCATTGGGCTCTTTGGCCTCTTTTTTTGGGGCTCTTTGGCCTCTTTTCTTTTCCTTTTTCTTTTTTTTTATTTTAGTTCGGAGTCTCATCCCGACTTGTGGGGGAATCATAGTCTCCATCATCCTTTCCTCACATGGGACAATGCTATAATAATGATGATCATCACACTTTTATTTACTTACAACTCAAGAATTACAACTCGATACTAGAACAAAAATATGACTCTATATGAATGCCCCCGGTGGTGTATCGGGATGTGCAATGATCCAGCGTGTCATGTATAAAAAATATGAACGGTGGCCAAGCCACAAATACTGTGTCAACTATATGATCACGCAAAGCAATATGACAATGATGGTATATGTCATAATAAAACGGAACGGTGGAAGTTGCATGGCAAAATATCTCGGAATGGCTATGGAAATGCCATAATAGGTAGGTATGGTGGCTGTTTTGAGGAAGATATAAGGTGGCTTATGTGTGAAAGAGCGTATCATATCACGGGGTTTGGATGCACCGGTGAAGTTCGCACCACAACTGAAGGTGAGTAAGGGCAATGCACGGTACCGAAGAGGCTAGCAAAATGCGGAAGGGTGAGAGTGCGTATAATCCATGGACTCAACATTAGTCATAAAGAACTCACATACTTATTGCAAAAGTTTATTAGCCCTCGAAGAAAAGTACTACTACACATGCTCCTAGGGGGATAGATTGGTAGGAAAAGACCATCGCTCGTCCCTGACCGCCACTCATAAGGAAGACAATCAAAAATAAATCATGCTCCAATTTCATAGCATAACGAGAGACCATACGTGCATGCTTCAGGAATCACAAACCTTAACACAAATATTCTTACTAAACCACAATTAATAACTAGCATGACTCTAATATCACCATCTTTATATCTCAAAACAAATGCAAGGAATCAAACTTCTCATATATTCAATGATCTTCATGAAAGTTTTTATTATATCCTTCTTGAATACCCATCATATTAGGACTAAATTCATAACCTAAGCAAATTACCATACTATTTATAAGACGCTCAAAATAATATAAGTGAAGCATGAGAGTTCATAAATTTCTTCAAAATATAACCACCGCCGTGCTCTAAAAGATATAAGTGAAGCACTAGAGCAACTACCTAGCTCAAAAAATATAAGTGAAGCACATAGAGTATTCTAACAAATTCACGATTAATGTGTGTCCCTCTCAAAAGGTGTGTAAATTAAGGATGATTGTGGCAAACTAAAAATAAAATAAAGCAAAGACTCATATAATACAAGACACTCCAAGCAAAACACATATCATGTGGTGAATAAAAATATAGCCTCAAGTAATTTACCGATGGATCGTAGACAAAAGAGGGGATGCCATCCGGGGCATCCCCAAGCATAGATGCTTGGTTGTCCTTGAATATTACCTTGGGGGTTCCATGGGCATCCCCAAGCTTAGGCTCTTGCCACTCCTTATTCCATAGTCCATCGAAACTTCACCCAAAACTTGAAAACTTCACAACACAAAACTCAACAGAAAACTCGTGAGATCTGTTAGTATAATAAAGCAAATCACCACCTTTAGGTACTGTTGTAAACTCATTCCAATTTTATATTTGCGTTATATATACTGAATTCTAACTTCACCATGGTTCATACCCCCCGATGCTACCCATAGATTCATCAAAATAAGCGAACAACACAATGAAAACAGAATCTGTCAAAAAACAGAACAGTTTGTAGTAATCTGGACTTTAGACAAACTTCTGTAACTCCAAAAAATCTGAAAAATTAGGACAACGTAGGAAATTTGTATATCAATCTTCTGTAAACAATTAAGATCAAAAGCATGTTTCTGTGAATTAAAAAAATTCCAGTACTGAGCGCAAAAGTTTCTGTTTTTCAGCAGAATCGAATCAACTATCACCCAAATCATCCCAAAGGCCTTACTTGGCTCAAACACTAATTAAAATACTAAAACACAATCATAAAAGAAGTATAATTTCATAAACACATAAAAACAGAATATAAAAATATTGGGTTGTCTCCCAACAAGCGCTTTTCTTTAAAGCCTTTTAGCTAGGCGTTGGTAATTTTAATGATGCTCACATGAAAGATAGCAATTGAAACACGAAGAGAGCATCATGTAGCATGTGAAAAATAAGTTTAAGTCTAACATACTTCCTATGCATAGGCATTTTATAAGCAAACAAATTATCAAGACCAGTAAAAACTAGCATATGCAAGGAAGAAGAAAGAAACAATAGCAATCTCAACATAACGAGAGGTAATTTAGCAACATGAAAATTTCTACAACCATATTTCACTCTCTCATAATAATTACATGTGAGACCATATTAAAATTCAACAATATAGCTATCACATAACATATTATCTACATGATCCACATGCATGCAAAGTTGACACTCTTCCCAAATAGTGAGATTATCATCAAATAAAGTCATGACCTCTCCAAGCCCACTTTTATCAAAAGTTTCATAAGATTGATCATTCTCCAAAATAGTGGGATCATTATTACCTAAATTTGGAACTCTCCCAAACTCACTTTCAATATTGTCAAAAACATATTCATTATGAGGCTTAAATAAATTTTCAAGATCATAAGAAGAATCACCTCAATCATGATCATTGCAATAAGTAGTGGACATATCAAAATTAGCATCCCCAAGCTTGGGGTTTTGCATATTATTAGCTCAATTGACATTAATAAAATTTATAATAACTTCATTACAACCATGCTTTTCATTCAAGGAGCTATCGTGAATTACTTCATAAATTTCTTCTTTTAGCACTTCATCACAATTTTCAGATTCACAAATTTCAAGCAAAACTTCATAAACATAATCTAGTGCACTCAACTCACTAGAAATTGGTTCATCATAGTTGGATATTTTAAGAAGAATAGCAAGTGGATGAGGATCCATAAACTTTTTGCTTTCTGATTTTCAATAAACATACAATTATGCCAAGTGAACAAGCAAACAAACCAAGTAAGACATAAAGGCAAACGAAAAGGCAAACAGAAAGAAGGAAAATAAAAAGGCAAATATTTTTGTATTTTTCTGAAAACGTTTTAGAAGTGGGGGAGATGAAAACGAGAGGCAAATGACAAATAATGTAAATGCAAGAGATGAGAGTTTATGATGGGTACTTGGTAGGCTTGATGTAGATCCTCCCCGGCAATGGCGCCAGAAATTCTTCCTACTACTTCTTGAGCTTGCGTTGGTTTTTCCCTTGAAGAGGAAAGGGTGATGTAGTAAAGTAGAGATAAGTATTTCCCTCAGTTGAGAACCAAGGTATCAGTCCAGTAGGAGGAACACACAAGCCACCAATGGTTGCACCTACACAAGCAAACAAATATTTGCACCCAACGCGATAAAGGGGTTGTCAATCCCTTCAAGGTTACTTGCAAGGATGAGATCTGATAGAGATATGTATAAAAGATAAGTAAAAGTGCAAAATAAAGTAAAGGTAAATAAATTACAGCAAGGTATTTTTGGGTTTTTGGTTTTGTAGATCTGAAAATAATATGATAAAAGATAGACCCGGGGCCATAGTTTTCACTAGAGGCTTCTCTCTTGAAAGAACGCATACGGTGGGTAAACAAATTACTGTTCAGCAATTGATAGAAAAGCACATAGTTATGATGATATCTAGGGCAATGATCATGAATATAGACATCACGTCCGTGACAAGTAGACCGACTCCTACCTGCATCTACTACTATTGCTCCACACATCGACCGCTATCCAGCATGCATCTAGTGTACTAAGTTAACAAGAATGGAGTAACGCCTTAAGCAATATGACATGATGTAGAGGGATAGATCCAATCAATATGAACAAACCCCACCTTTTTACCCTTAATGGCAACAATACAAATACGTGTCATGTCCCTTTCTGTCATTGGGAATAAGCACCGCAAGATTGAACCCATTACAAAGCACCTCTCCCATGGTAAGAAAAATCAATCTAGTTGGCCAAACCAAATCAATAGATTGGTGAGAAATACAAAGCTATCTTAATCATGCATAAAAGAGTTCAGGGAAGACTCAAATAATATTCATAGATAATCTAATCATAAATCCACAATTCATTGGATCTCAACAAACACACCGCAAAAGAAGATTACATCGAATAGATCTCCGAGAACATTGAGGAGAACATTGTATTGAAGATCAAAGAGAGAGAAGAAGCCATCTAGCTAATAGCTATGGACCCGTAGGTCTGTGGTAAACTACTCACACATCATCGGAAGGGCAGCAAGGTTGATGTAGAGGCCCTCCGTGATTGAATCCCCCTCCGGCGGAGTACCCGAACAGGTCTCCAGATGGGATCTCACGAGGACAAAAACTTGCGGCGGTGGAAAAGTATTTTTGGTGTGCCCTCTGGTCTACGGGGAACATTTGGTATTTATAGAAGAAGAATTAGGGTTGGAAGTGCCACGGGGGGCCCACAAGCTTGCAGCCCCCCTAGGACGCGCCCTGTGAGCTTGTGGCTATCCCGTGGCCCTTCTGGCCTCCTCCCGAAGCTTCCAGGGTGTCTTGTGGTCCAAGAAAAATCGTCAAAAAGTTTCGTTCCGTTTGGTATTGATTTTCTGTAAAGACAAAAATAAGGAAAAAAACAGCAACTGGCACTTGGCACTAGGTTAATAGGTTAGTCCCAAAAATGATATAAAATAGCATAATAATGCATATAAAACATCCAAGATGGATAATATAATAGCATGGAATAATAAAAAATTATAGATACGTTGGAGACATATCAGTAACCAACTAGGACTCTTGTAATCCCAGACCTCCGGTATCCTATATAAACCAAAGCTAGGTTAGTCGATAGAACATCTTACATTAGACACAACAATCTCAGGGTAGAACTTTTATACTTTGTAATCAATCCAACGCAATAAACACAAGCAGGACGTATGGTATTATCTCCTCGGAGAGCTCGAACCGGGGTAAAACCTCGTGTCCTTGTTACCAGCATGCTCAGACAGTTAGCTTGGGATCCCCTACCACGAGATCTGCCAGATTTAGCTCCATTAGAGTGGGTTTCTCGGCCATCGTGCATGTTTAATGTCGGCAGACGGACAGGCGGGCATCCATTTTGAATGCAGTAGATATATATCATGTCATGTCCAGTCATGTCGCTTTGACATTGAACAGGCGCGGAGACAGGGACACGACGCGGGGGACTCTCTGGGCCAGCGCGCCACTTCAATGGCGACACTAGTGAGATATCGCGTTCGCTCAGGGGCGGCATGAATGTGACGCTGACGCTCTGGAGTGGCCCTGAGCAGCATGAATGTGCATAAACCGTTTCACGCGAGGGAGTGCGCAGGAGAGGTTTTCGGGTGGGTCCAGAGTGTCTGAGACGTACGTGGCAGCGGTCCGGACGCCCGCAAAGCCCCCTGGTTTGCCTCTGATTTGCGGTAAAATGGATGTCTAGACTGCTCCGCACACCGATGAGTATTGTGCGAATGACAAATCATGTTCGGACCGCTCAGTCTAGACGGTTACGGGTGTTTAGGGGTTAGCATGGTGACCAATTATCAATTCTATTGTTTTCACATGCCAGACACGGGAATGGGATTCAAATCAATTTTCCATGACTAATTCCTCGGCAAACTTCCATCCCTGAACTCCCATTCCCTCTCCCTATGGTTGTCAAACACGTTGTAGCTTTCAGAAATTTGATACGTACTACACTTCTGAGAGGGGAAATAATCCCGTGGCCCAAATTTTAACACGACACGCAAAAACAAACCATCGAGAAAAACAGAGGGCAAAACGGAAAACCAAAGCCTGGAGAGAGGAACTCCCAACATGGTTCCAAACGGCACCAATGGCCACACGCTTCTCCTCCCACCTCCTCATCCATTTACTGGTGCCCGCCGCCGCCGTCACCACAACTTCTCCCCGGCTACGCAAACCCGCCGCAGCATTCATTGAATCCTACCGGAGGCGCAGCCCATGCCTCGCCGTCTTGGCAGCTGCGCTTGGACCCCTACTGAGGGGTCTGACGGATTTCAGCACCGTCACATACTGGTTTTTGGACCGGCACACACCTTGAGGCCTATTGTCTATATATCTCAGCAGAGAATAAATTGCACTAATAAAAAGTCCTTGAAAAATCGGCTCATAGAAACCGGCTTGGTGGAAAAACTTTTTTCTGCGGAGGCCGACCATCCGCGTCAACATCTCAAGAGTGAGGTGATGCACACCACTTTGGAAGTAGTCCAACATGGAGGCCGGCTATGAGCGACTGGCTGCACGGGAGACCTTTTCGGCATGCAGCTCGACTGTACTCCTTCAACATTTTCAAAGATCGAGGCGGTTTTACTCACCTCGGATGCAGTCCACCATTGGAGCTTGGCTGCAAGAAGACACTGTTCGAAGGGTTCTCGTTGAACCAATTTCAAGACCGGCGACCAAACTAGACGCGCAGCTCAGATAAGGCGAGGTGCAATCAGACTCAAAGATTGGTTCATGGCTACTGATGGTGTCCCGGCTAGGGAGGCTGCTCACCATGTCAACTCTCGACCTAGTGGGCTAGGCTGAGGACCCCCTTTGTCGGTTTTGTCTGGGGCCACTTTTAAGCGGCCCATGGCGATCTACAAGGAAAGTCAAGGAGTGTTGTCGTTCATGACAAGGACTCCTTATCCATGGAGGACTCTCCTCCACCAACGTACCCAACTAGGACTCTTGTCATCCTAGGCCTCCAGTATCCTATATAAATCAAGGCTAGGCTAGTCGATAGAACATCTTACATTAGACACAACAATCTCAGGGTATAACTTATTTACTTTGTAATCAATCCAAAGCAATAAACACAAGCAAGACGTATGGTATTATCTCCTTGAAGAGCCCGAACCTGGGTAAAACCTTGTGTCCTTGTTGGCATCGTGCTCACACGGTTAGCTTGGAATCCCTACCCTGAGATCTGACAGATTTATCTCCGTCAGAGTGGGTTTCTCGACCGTCGTGCCTATTTAATGTCGACAGACGAACGGATGTGCATCCCTTTTGAATGCGGTGGATATCCGTTCAGTCACGTTGCTCCGACATTGAACTGGCGCGGAGACAGGGACACGACGCGGGGACACTCTCGGCCGGCACGCCGCTTCAATGTCGCTCTAGTGAGAGGTCGTGTTCGCTCTGGGTCGGCATGAATGCGGCGCGAACAAGGGCACTGTAGAGGTTTTCGGATGGGTCCGGGGTGTCCGAGACGTACGTGACAGCCGTTCGGACGCCTGCAAAGCTCCCGAGTTTGTCTTCGATTTACAGGTAAACGGACATCTGGACCATCGATGAGCTACCGTGTTGAATGGCAAATTCCGTTCGGACCGAACGGTTTAAGAGTCCGTGTGGTGACCCATTATCAGTTCTACTCCCTCCGTTCCTAAATATTTGTCTTTCTAGAGATTTTAACAAGTAACTACATACAGAGCAAAATGAGTGAATCTACACTCTAAAGGATGTCTATATACATTCGTATGTGGTAATCCATTTGAAATATCTAAAAAGATAAATATTTAGGACGGGGGAGTAATTGTCTTCACATGCCAAACAAGGGAATGAGATTCAAAATCAATTTCCCATTAATTCCTAGGCAAACTTCCATCCCTAAACTCCCATTCCCTCTCCCTACGGTGTCAAACACGCTGTAGCTTTGAGAAATTTGATTGATACTTCTGGGAGGGGAAATAATCCCGTGGCCCAAATTTTAACACGGCGCGCAAAAACAAACCATCGAGAAAAACAGAGGGCAAAACGGAAAACCAAAGCGTGGAGAGAGGAAGTCCCAACACAGTTCCAAACGGCACCAATGGCCACACGCCTCTCCTCCCGCCTCCTCATCCATTTACCGGCGCCCACCGCCGCCGTCACCACCACTTCTCCCAGGCTACGGAAACCCGCCGCAGCACTCACCGCGTCCTACCTGAGGCGCAGGCCACGCCTCGCCGTCTTGGCAGGGGCGGCGCCGAGCGGCGGCGCGGTCGCCCCGGCGGCACCGGCCGGAGAGAACAGGGACGCCGGGCTAACGCCGGCCGAGGCGCAGCGGCTGGAGGAGTTCCTGAAGGCCGACCTGCCGCACCTGTTCGACGACGTGGGCATCGACCGCTCCGCGTACGACGACCGCGTCCGCTTCCGCGACCCCATCACCCGCTACGACGACATCGACGGCTACCTCGCCAACATCCGCCTCCTCAAGGTCATCTTCCGCCCCGACTTCTACCTGCACGACGTCAAGCAGGTCAGCGTCTCTTCCGCCTCGACCGATGCTCGCATTTTGCAGCCAGAATGTGCGTGCGCATTGCAAATTCGTGACAATCTCTGTGAGTTTGGTTTAGACAGGGCCCTATGAGATTACCACGAGGTGGACCATGGTGATGAAGTTCTCTCTCTTGCCGTGGAAGCCGGAGCTGGTCTTCACCGGGTTGTCGATCATGGGCGTCAACCCGCAGAATCTCAAGTTCTGCATCCATGTGGTTAGCACTCATTCTCAAGTTCTGCAGTGTGTTTTTCATTTGAATGCGCAGTGGATTCGCCGGCGAGGGAATATATCAGTATTGTGGTCACCGACTGTTGTTTGTAGTGGATATACTTTGTTCAATGAAGTCTAGTTTGGACTTTGCAGTCATAGGTCTCGAATGTTTGCAGTTTTCAAATTCAAGGCCTTCAAGAGGAAGTAAATATTTTAAGTATGTTTAATTACAAAAGGTTCGAGTTTACAGGGTAACATCAACATCATTAGCTAGTGCACTTACGTGTGTCGGATTCAGGGCTCCGCAGACCCAAGAAAGATTCGAACTCTGGGGTGCGTGCGAAGAACTCAATCTCCCCAGCCTATCGACTCGTCGATCTCACCGCCTAGCTTGATGAACAGGAAAGGAAAGGGACTCAGCAGTTTACCCAGGTTCGGGTCACCTTGCGGTGTAAAACCCTACTCCTGCTTTGTGGTGGATTGGCCTCGAGGTGGGCTGAGTATGAACTAGTACAGAGGGAGAACAACCTCAGGAGGAGTGTTCTTGTGCTGGTGTGAGTTGGTGAGGATGCTCTGGGTCTCGTCCCCCTCCTATGGTGGTGACCTAGCTATATTTATAGTGGCCTCGGTCCTCTTCCCCCAAAATGAAGGCGGGAAGGGATCCCACAACGGCCAAGTTTGAAGGGATACAAGTAGTACATCTTATCCTGACGAAAGGTGGTCTTCGTCTGCAAAGCTTCTGGTCGTGACGTCGTGGTGGGCTCGGCGATGACCTCCGTCCTGCCATCCTGGTCTTGTAGCACGGGAATGGAAACTTTTGGCTGATTCCTTGGGACTCTGCGTCTGTGCTTGCTTCCTTAGCACCGAAGAGGAAACCTGCTGTACTGCGCCTGCTGGCGCCCGCCTGGCCTTGGTCGTCATGGCTTGCGTCATCTGAACCTCACGAGGTGGGGCTTGCATGGAAATCTCCGCTCCTCAGGAGCCGACCTGGGGAAGCCGCTCCCTCCGGAGGTCTTGGCGTCGTCCGCCTCGCGAGGGTCTTGTGTTGTCGATGCTGGAGAAGGGCCGTACCAGGCCGCTGATGAAGCCACGCTGTGGGCCGCAGGCAGGCAAGTCTGGGTACCCCAGTTCCCAGAACGCTGACAACGTGACCAGCAGATCCAAGAGAAGCAGACAATGAATTGTTTGACCAAATTGTTCTCTGAGAAACTGTCAGCCAATTTTCCACTTGTCAGTCTTCGTATAGTTTAATGCTTCAGGTTCAACCTGACTGCCTGGGACAAAGCTCTGAACTTAACTCTCCATACTTGATCTTGCTGCCCTCTGCATTGTCATTTGTTATGATATGCCATAGCATTTTTTTTTTTGGTCTAGTGCCTTTCTATTAACCTAAAATCTGAGATACCACGCTTTTTCTCAGCCTGCTGCACTATTTCGAAACTGCAGTGGTTTGTAAATAGAACAGAGTGTTGTACATGTTCTGCGGTTCTTCCTACTCTTGTACCATCTATGATATGTGCCTGAGAAAAACTAGTACGGTCATACTTCCACAATCAAGCATACTTATATTGGATCCCCCTTGTGAATTCCAAACGCAGATGCAATAGGAAAAACATAGGATCTCTGGATGTCATGGCATGCATGATAAAATAGGATTTGGAAGCACATGAACATGCAACAGAAGTTATTAAGCTGCACTACGGGAAAGACACACAGGCCGTTTTTCAGTGATTAAGATTAAGTGCTTGCCATAGTGCTAAAAGAAACAATCAAACAAAGGAGAATTTCTATGATTTCACCTTTGGAATTGCATGCCAAGTACTCCATAGGAAACATTCATATGGTTACCAATCATACAAGTCAAACAAGCTCTATAGGAAAAATCCCCAAGGAATAGTATTCTCCAAATTCATATTATATTCGTTTTTTCTCAAATACGCACCTAAGTGCGCATTATTATGTATTAGAAATATTGAATGCTCATTCATTTGAATCAAGAGATGTTAAATATTTGGAATATTTGGCAAAACAATACTCTTACCCAACTCATCATTAAATGTTACTCTACTTATCTGATATGCTGAAGTGCAGGATATTTGGGATTCAATACAGAACAATGAATACTTCTCCTTGGAAGGATTGATTGAAGTTTTCAAGCAGGTAATTCGCCACCAGTATATTTCCTTTTTATATGCCGATCAAGTATTTGAAGTTGAGCTTTTGATTTTACACAGCTACGATACTACAAGACCCCAGATATAGAAACACCAAGTTACCTCGTTCTGAAAAAGACTGCAAATTATGAGGTATTATTTCGTTGTGTATACTTTATGAAGAACCAAGTTCATTGCAGATTTGGAGTAGTAACACTGCCATGGCATCATATAATCCATTATTCATATTAACTCACAGCATTGACAAGTTTCCCAGTTATATTATGCGACTTATGTTGAATATCGATCTTGCTAATATGATCTACGCAGTAGGACTTTGTATGACAGCTAATTTGTAAATATTGCATCTTAACAGATTTTGCTGAGGTAAACTATGAGTATGAATATTTTTTGCAGGTCAGGAAGTATCCACCATTTTCAGTAGCCGAAGCGAAAGGAGAAAAACTAACAGGATCATCAGGTTTTAATAATGTTACTGGGTGAGTTATTTTTTTAATCATTACTATATATATTTAACACCATGTATTGTAATGCTGAAAGGGCCTGTATCTGTAGGTATATATTTGGCAAGAATGCTTCATCTGAAAAGATTGCAATGACTACACCTGTCTTCACTCAGGCTTCTGATGACAAACTCTCAGATGTATCCATACAGATAGCTCTGCCAATGAACAAAGACTTGAACAGGTATCTTGTGCAATGCGTGATTTGAACTACTGACAAGCTGGACATCAGCGCATAGATAAAGGAAATACTCCCTCCGTTTCTAAATACAAGTCCTTTCAGAGATTTCAACATAGACTACATATGGATGTATATAGACATATTTTAGAGTGTAGATTCACTCATTTTGCTCCGTATGTAATCTCTATTGGAATCTCTAAAAGGACTTATATTTACAAACGGAGGGAGTAGTATATTCTGTAGTACTCCCTCCGTTCCTAAATATTTGTCTTTCTAGAGATTTCAACAAATGACTACATACGGAGCAAAATGAGTGAATCTACACTCTAAAATATGTCTATATACATCCGTATGTGGTAGTCCATTTAAAATCTTAAAAAAATATATTTAGGAACGGAGGGAGTAGTTTCTATGGTTTTACTTCTACTGCCAATAATAGTCTTGTTCAATCAGTTTACCAGCTCCAAATACAGAAGCGGTTACCTTGCGAAAGGTTGAAGGAGGCATTGCTGCAGTGAAAAAATTCAGTGGGCGACCAGAAGAGGAAATTGTGGCCAAGAAAGAGAAGGAGCTACGCTCCCAGCTACTCAAAGATGGGCTGAAGCCTCAACAAGGCTGTATGCTTGCACGTTACAATGATCCTAGCACAAAGGACTTTGTGAAGGTGCGTTTCCTTCTGCTCTGTACCTTTTTAGTTAAGCTGAGGCTGAGGTTTGAAACTTTGCACTATCAATTAGGAGATCAAGTGTAGCAAATTGCATACTTTATCCATCTTTCCTAAATGCTGACCTTTCCGAGAAGATGCCACGATCTTTTGAGTTGTACTTTCAATCATGACTGAAACACTTCTTTTCTTTCTTAACCTCATTACTGAAACTCTGTTTGATTTTCATGATCCAAAGAGGAACGAGGTGCTTATATGGCTAAATGATTTCACACTGAAGTAGTAGTCTTCACTCTTCACTGTACATTGCACAGTATATTTCTGCAACAACAGACACTGTATGTTGGAGCTTACAGAGCATCATAGAAAGGTAATTTTGTTCTTCGCAAACCATTAACTGAATACTATTGCCTTAAATTACACTTTAGTTCATTGAAACTGATTATACTTACATGGAAGCACAAGTAATATAAAATATTAAAATTTATATTCCTGAACAAATATTTAAATGTATACGGCATTTTTCTTGTTTCTCTCTCACTTAGCTTTTGCCGTTTTGTTTGGATGCCATTGCAGGAGAGATTACGAGCAGATGCAATCTATGTATAGAAGATGTAAATTCCAAAAGGTAAAATAGGCCAGATACTAAAAATGTAGGTCATATGATTCTGTTTGTAAGCCAAACCAGAATTGATTGTTAGGATAATATGTAAGAAGCTCTATACATCTGTGCTACTATTTTCTTCTCTGGTTAATGGGTTGGCTGTTGTATTCTGGGTCCACCGGTCTGTTATGGGCCAAAATTCTCACAAGATAACCTGAACCCAAAACCGAATGCAGTCTCAAGTCTAACCAGAATATAGCACTTGGTTCATTCAACTCAGGTGATTAATTGTACTAGCGGGGCACAGTTGGAAAGTATGCGCAACAAACTGTTCCTTTTTTAGGTGAAAATACAGACACAATTCCTTTGTTTCAGCTCTGACCGATCACCAAACTCATTGTCCAAACCTGATCAATCAATGATTGGTCCATGCAAGTCCACAAGTGCATGTAGATCCAGTCTGTGCTCAACAGACGCAAGAGGCGCCAAATTAAGGTTGGTTGGTCCGTATCTTCGTTAAGCTGTCCTGGCATGCATTCTATTAGTAGTGGTTGGTGAGGCCTAACGATGTCTCTAGAACCATTCATGATTCATTTGCTGCTGAACCAAAGGGTTTCAGAAAACCTGAGGGGTATGGCTGGATGGATCTGGGGTTTAAGAGAACCTTGATCATACTCCAGTTTGTTACTTAAAGCTATACGTATAGTGAAGCTAGAGATCACC
The DNA here is from genome assembly GCA_011799875.1 of Thinopyrum elongatum. Taxonomy (NCBI): domain Eukaryota; kingdom Viridiplantae; phylum Streptophyta; class Magnoliopsida; order Poales; family Poaceae; genus Thinopyrum; species Thinopyrum elongatum. Next base: position 488,329,744 of record CM022303.1, on the reverse strand, counting down.
ACTTGATAGTGGAGTACAGCCAGGTCATAACCAATCTTATATCTTGGATAGAAAATATGAGCGGACAACATGGTCCACATTAAATTGGTGAGTACCATAAAAGAGCTCTATTATAAACTATTAAGAGGAAGGGTATACCTGAATAATCATATAGCCTACTTCATATACTTCTCTTCTCCAAACAATGGTCAGTTGTGGAAAAGAAGTTTCTAGAAGATGTGATAAATGGGAGTAAGATGGAAAGGGAATCTAGAAGTAACTTTTTCATTGTCGATATAGTTTTTCAGTTTATTCTTAAAAAATTAATTGGACAAAATGAGAGGAAGAAAACAACCTTATACTTCTACGTGATAACTAACATCGTTGGTATAGTCACAGGACCCATACTTGGTGAAAAATGGGCTAGTGTTACAAATTCACCATGGGAGAATTTCAATCCTCCAAATATAGTAGATTTAGCATATCATGTGTTCCATAGCCAGGCAAATTTTCTAATACCATGAACAAGATTTGTGATAACCAGTGTGAATCTTTTGGCAGTAGTATCTTGCAAATAAGATCAATACTGACATTGCAGTTTTGTATAGTTATATATAACATGCCCTCTCGTCTATGCATATACATTTAGAATTGCTCTAAATTCCACACCTGACTTTTTTCGCATTTGCAGCATATCACCCATTTTTGCATTCCAATTGTTCAATCATTTTTTTGTCCTCCTTTTGAAGAAATGTGGGAAACAAGTGTTTCTTTTCTAGGCTACACTTCACCTTACTAAATGATACATACATCCTTGATAATAGTGCAATCCGTTTTGCCCTTTTTTGAAGAGATATGTGAAAAAATATTAAACGTGTGACACTTCTAAAATAAATAAAAACTACTCCCTCTGTAGAAAAATATAAGAGCGTTTAGATCACTAAAGTTGTGATCTGAACAAATGGTCAAGGCTAGATATGCAAAGTTCTAGAAATAAACAAAAACATTTCTTTACAGAGGGAGTAGCATGCAAGATATGCAAAGTTCTAGAAATGAACAACAAAAATATTTAAATTACATGCATGTTGCACGTTTTGAATAAATAAATGGTCAAGGCTGCCTTACATCATCAAATCATCTGATTGCAGTTCACTCCACGACTCGTGCTATGTCGATGGGCTACTTCATATCGCGTAATCTATATACGAAATGTCTTCAAAACTTGTAAAAGAAGCCAGAAGTACAACATGGAAATCTTCCACGGAAGTGTTTGGGACTTGCCTTTGTTCATTGCTTGATTAGTCAATGTTACACCTGAAAATGCTAGGGTGTACGGATCAGGTTGTTTGATTCTTTTAGTCATAACTACGATTTCAGTTCAAGCTAGTAGTACATAATTAATTTGTTTCTCACAAGTCAAGAGCAGGAAAAGGAGAGTAATCCACTTCATAGTGTCTAGCACACAAGAAAGCCAAGTGGAATGGTACTTCACAATGTCAAGTACACAAGAAAGCTAAGGTGGCAACAGGTGTTCTTTTCATAATATTGCAGTCATTGGTAATATTGCAGTCCTTTTTGCGAATGCCCTCCTTTTTGAAGAGATGTGCAAAAAAAAAAAGTTAAATGTGTGATGCTTCTAGGAGAAAATTACTCCCCCTGTCCTATAATATAAGATGTTATTACATCCGATATGTGAGTATATTGGATGTAATAAGAGCATCTACAGCCGGGCGCCCTGTATCCATCTTATACGCCCGGGCAGGCCGTCCGGTCACAAAATATAGGGCCGGACGGCCTGCCCGGGCGTATAAGATGGATACGCCCGGGCTGAGCTCTTAAACGGGCCTCAAACGCCCGGGCTGACCGGCACCCTTCATATCCGTCCCAAATGTAGGGCGGATATGAGGCGGCTCGGGCGCGTTCGCCACGTCAGCTCGGCCCATTGCTGGCCCACCCCGGCCCCACAAAAACCCCCGTCCGGCAGAAACCCTAGCTCACTCCACTTCGCTCCCCTCCCCTCCCCGATGCTCCCATTTCCCCAATATGCCAAATCCCTAGCGTCGGCGAGCATGTCCAGCACCGGCAACCACTCCGACGGCAGCTCTGGAGACGAGGAGGAGCTGGCGCTCCATATCGCGCTCGAGCGCTCGCGGGTCGATACGGGCGGCAGCTCCTGGCCCGGCGCGACGCCCCCTATCGCCCGTGGTGGCAGCGCCGATGCCGGCGTCGGTCCTTCCCTCCCCGCGCGCTACGAATCTGCGAGGCCTGCCTGATCTGCTCCTCCCGCCCGACGGCCTCCTCCACCTCTGGCCGCTGCTCCGCACAGGTAGCACTGGGTTCTAGTACCCACTTAGCCAACGCCGTGGTGCGGACTCCGGAGTCGGAGGCACGAGCTGCCCGCCGCGAGAGGCAGAGGGCAAGGGAGATGGCGGGCGGGTCCGACGGGTCTGCGCAGTCCGCCCGCCGCCGCTGGGTGCCCGACGAGGAGGACCATCTCTTCGAGTGGGCGTGCCGCCGGTCACTGACTGAGGCGGAGATGAAGGCCCGACGGCTCCGGAGGCTCAACGCCAAGCAGCTCCGGCTCGGCATTGAGCAATCCGAGCGGGAGGCTGCGGAGACGGCAAGGGAGGCGGCGAGGGTGGCCAAGCTCAAGCGCAAGCAAGACCACGTCGTCCGACGCTTGCAAGGCTTCATTGTCATCTCCGATTCCTCCTCCTCCGATGGGTCCGACGGCTCCGACGTGGACCCATCTCCTGCCGCGGACTCCTACAGCTGCGCCGGCGATCGGAAGGGCAAAGGGCCGGCGAGGAAGTGGTGAAGATCCGTCTTTATTTCAAGTTTTTAGTTGTAGTTTGAACTTGTCCGCCGTATTATATGTATTATGTGAACTTTGGCTCTCTTTCGATGATCCGGCTGTGATCTTTTGATGAATCGATTGTGCATTTGCATGTCCGCTCATGATCTACGTAGTTTTTATTAACGTTGCATGGTTTAGTATGAATATAGGAGATGGAATATGAGATACGTAGGTGTGGAGACGCGGATATAGGGAGTGCCCGGTCAGTCCCCGTGGACGCGTCCGCGGGCGTTTGAGGGGCCGGATTTGCTGAGTCCGGCTGTAGATGCTCTAACGTCTTATATTATGGGACGGTCTTATATTATGGGACGGAGGGAGTAGTATGCAAGATACGCAAAATTCTTGAGAGAAACAACAAAAGGTTTTAATTACGCTCATGCCGCACGTTGTTGAATAACTAAATGGTCAAGGTTGCCTTACATCATCAGACCATCTGATTGCAGCTCACTCAACGACTCGTGATATGACTTGCAAAAGAAGCGAGAAGCACAGCATGAGAGTCTTCCGTGGTTCAGTTGATAATGTTATGCGTATAGATCATGTTGTCTGATTAGTTTAGTCCTAACTGCGATTTCAGTTCAAGCCAGTACCTAATTTGATTAGTGTATCCCAAGTCAATAGTCGGAAGAAGAGGCCAATCCACTTCATAATGTCAGGTACACAAGAAAGCTAAGGTGGGAGATGTACGTCGATTGCGTGATGACAGTTATGAGTTTATATGACTTCAAGTCTGAAATAACCTGGTTAGCGTGTACAGTTTTGTGTCAAAAGAAATATTTTCTGTTGCGTGTTTTAAATTTCATTTTTCTGATAAAAGAGAGATTTTACTGGCCCTTAACAACGCATCTATGTGATACAACCATAAAGAGTTGATGTCCGATCTCTGCATAACAAGATGCACAAAGATCATACCAAATACTCAAAGTTTGAGACTTAAACATAGTTCGACAAAAACAAAGACAACTCAAGGAGATAGAGGATTGATCCAAATAATAAACTACCATCCATGCAGGGAAAATACCTCCTTGGCCCCGACCCACCTTGTCATATTTACTGCAGTACGGACCAAGTAAGAGTATCCATAGTCAAATTTGGCAAATTCGCCCCCCTAAATGTCGGTGGACGTGTCAAGATGCGACCCCCGACAGAGCCGGACGGCCCTTCAAAAGTCCTGCCGGACAACCACACTCATGATATCAAAATCTTCAAATCCATGTAAATCCAAGCACGTCGATCATATAACACAAAATTCATCATAATTCAACAATGCAACAAAGCAAAATAAATCACAATTCAACAATTCGAACATGCCAAATGAAATTCAACGTCCAGGCCCAACATGATGAATCACTCGCCGGCCGCCATCTGTGTCGCGTCCACTGCTACAGTCACTCTCACCCCCTCGTACTCCCTGCGCAGGTTGATCTCCTTCTTCCTCCCCTCAATCCACTCTTTGCCTTCTGGATCCAAGAGGCTTGCGTCCGCAAATATTATTCTCGAATCCCCCGTGTCTCAAGGAGGAGAAAAGAAGGTCGACCGCTGCTAATTGAACGAGAAAGACGAGGAGGAGAGTGGTCTTCTCCTCTTCTCACAGTGGGAAGGATAAGGCTGATGCAATGGTGTCGCGCGTGGGAGACTATGGAGCAAACATTTCGTCCAAGATGTCACGCTGTCTGCGCCAAGATTCATGTGAGTTTATCCGACGACTAGCGAGGTCAATTCATTAGCTTTTATGGGGGATGTATTGTAGCACGCAGATGCGGGGCACACGGCCTCATTTTTCTAGCTTTTGATTTTTAATCTTTCATGTCTTTTGAACCAAAAGTATAAATTAAATTATGTTTGCGTATTCGTGTTTCTGGTGAAGAGGGCTTTCAAATGAGATCCATTTTAAATAGGTTTTGACGATTTTTTTAAGTTTTAACTTTTGAAACTTGGTACGTGTGAACACACAAAATCGTAAGTTTTAAGTTTTAACTCTGAAACTTGGTACGTGCGACCGACAAAATAGTAAGTTTTGGAACCTGCGACCGACAAAATCGTATGATCTAAGTTTCTACTCTGAAACTTGGTACGTGCGACCGACAAAATCATAAGTTTTAAGTTTCAACTCTAAAACTTGGTACGAGCAACCGATAAAATTGTAAGTTTCGGAACCTATGATTGACAAAATCGTAAGTTTAAGAAACTACCTAAAATCGTGTTATGCCCTCGTGTGTGATCTGTCGATTTTACAGACCATGGGGCAATCTTTCCCCCCTCCGCAGCTGCGTAGCCGAATTTTCAAGCTTTTAGGCAAGTTTTCGGGACGCGCGGTCATCCAAGACCATTGGTTCAGTCATCTTTTCTTTTGGAGGACTCTTCGGTTAAAAGAAGGACCCGCCACCTAGGGGTGCCATTTTTGAACTGCCAAGATGGCGGTTTTAGTGTTTTGAGGGATGTCAGATTTACAAAAACATGCCATTTTGTTTATTTCAGTGCATTTTCCATCTAGACACTGCCACCATCAGATCTTGATCGTGTAACAGCCAGAGGGGTCGCTCGAGGGGTATTCCTGGCTACTGTTCGCCAGGTAACATTACCCTAAAAGAAACTCTAGAAATTTTGAAGGATTCAAATATTGCAGTGTCAAAGTCCAACACCGAAAATCGAGAGGAGGGAGGACGTCATGGATGCTTCGAGGAAAGCCAGGCGAAGTCACGCAGAGCCGCCGCGGACTCGGAGGTTGGAACTAACTGAAACAAAACAGAGAAGAAAAGGCGACGTGGATTTCTCCTGCGTGTCTCTTCTCCCTTCCAGCTGCTGCCCGGCTTGTTTCCCGTGCCGTTTTCTCCTCTGCCTCTCCTCTCCTCTCTCCCCTATTAAAGACGCGCGAGGCCGTGCTGCCTGCCACCACGCGCTGCTCGCGGCCGGATTGGTGCCACGGACAGGGAGAGAGAACGGACGAGAGAGAGAAGGGGGCGGGGCGGCGGAGTGGCTCGAATCGTCTTCCGCTCCTCCTCGTCCTCCCACGCGGTGCGCAACAGATCGGGAGATTCGGCCGCTTCTACCGGCGTTGCCTTGGGTACGTCACAAAACCTCCCCTGTCTCCGAGCTGTGCCGGCGGTCTAGTCTCGATTTGATTTGACGCATTGTTCGAGCTCTGCGTGGTGGATCGGTGGTGGCCGCCGGAGGAGCTGTCGTCGTGCGGCTGTTCTTGGTTTCGGGGATTCTGTGGCGGTCTCTGATCTCTCGGTGGCCGCTGAATTTGTTTTCCCTTGAGCTGGTGTGTTCAGTCTTGTTGCTCGATCTCGGAGGAGAACTGTTTTTCTTTCAGTAGTTTCCGTGCTCGTTGCATGTGTTATTCGTGCGGGGTTTTGGGATCGCTGCCCGAGAACGCAATAGATTTGCATCTCGGCTCCTAAACCCAACCACTGTAGCAGCAGGATTCCAGAATTCTTGTCTTGGGATTTCTGAAATTTATTTTAACTGTTGTTTACTTTTTTGTTTGTCAGTAGAATGGATTCTCCGGCGCCCAATGCCGCCAACCCGCCGGCGGCTGAGCCAGCAGCGCAGCCGCGGCGGCTGCCAGACTTCCTCCAGTCGGTGCGGCTCAAGTACGTGAAGCTGGGGTACCACCACCTGATCTCCCACGGCATGTACCTGCTGCTGTCGCCGCTCATGGCCCTGGTGGCCGTGCAGCTGTCCACCGTGTCCCCGGGCGACCTCGCCGACCTGTGGGAGCAGCTCCGGTTCAACCTCGTCTCCGTGCTCGTCTGCTCCACCCTCCTCGTCTTCCTCTCCACCGTCTACTTCCTCACCCGCCCCCGCCCCGTCTACCTCGTCGACTTCGCCTGCTACAAGCCGGAGCCGGAGCGCCGGTGCACGCGCCAGACCTTCATGCGCTGCTCCGAGGCCACCGGGTCCTTCACCGACGCCAACCTCGACTTCCAGCGCAAGATCCTCGAGCGCTCGGGGCTGGGCGAGGACACGTACCTGCCCCCCGCCGTGCTGCGGGTGCCCCCCAACCCGTGCATGGACGAGGCGCGCAAGGAGGCGAGCACCGTCATGTTCGGCGCCATCGACCAGCTGCTGGAGAAGACCGGGGTGAGGCCCAAGGACATCGGCATCCTGGTCGTCAACTGCAGCCTGTTCAACCCGACGCCGTCGCTGTCGGCCATGGTGGTGAACCACTACAGGCTGAGGGGCAACGTCGTGAGCTACAACCTGGGCGGGATGGGCTGCAGCGCCGGGCTGCTGTCCATCGACCTCGCCAAGGACCTGCTGCAGGTGCACCCCAACTCGTACGCGCTGGTCATCAGCATGGAGAACATCACCCTCAACTGGTACTTCGGGAACGACCGCTCCATGCTGGTGTCCAACTGCCTGTTCCGGATGGGCGGCGCGGCGATCCTGCTCTCGAACCGGCGGGCCGACCGGCGGCGGTCCAAGTACGAGCTCGTCCACACCGTCCGCACCCACAAGGGCGCGGACGACAAGTGCTTCGGCTGCGTGACGCAGCAGGAGGACGAGGCCGGCAAGGTGGGCGTGTCGCTCTCCAAGGACCTGATGGCGGTGGCCGGCGACGCGCTCAAGACCAACATCACCACCCTCGGCCCGCTGGTGCTCCCGCTGTCGGAGCAGCTGCTGTTCATGGCCACCCTGGTGGCCAAGAAGGCGTTCAAGGCGAAGATCAAGCCCTACATCCCGGACTTCAAGCTGGCGTTCGAGCACTTCTGCATCCACGCGGGCGGGCGCGCCGTGCTGGACGAGCTGGAGAAGAACCTGGGGCTGACGGAGTGGCACATGGAGCCGTCGCGGATGACGCTGTACCGGTTCGGCAACACGTCGAGCAGCTCGCTGTGGTACGAGCTGGCCTACAGCGAGGCCAAGGGCCGGATCGGGCGGCGCGACAGGGTCTGGCAGATCGCCTTCGGCTCCGGGTTCAAGTGCAACAGCGCCGTCTGGCGGGCGCTGCGCGCGGTGGCGCCGGAGGCGGACGGGAGCAACCCGTGGGCGGACGAGATCGACCGCTTCCCCGTCGAGGTTCCCAGGGTCTCCAGGGTCGGGAGCGCATGAGAGGCCGTACTGCATGCCGCTTCCCCATCTCCTGGTTCAATCGATCCTTGGCGACGTGCATATGATTGGGCTGTTGTTTTGAGTTGTGGCAAGCATCTGTGGTGGAGGGCGCCGAAGCTAAACTTTAGGTGATTCGGTGGTCAGGTGGGAGTGGATGCGTTTCATGTGAGATTCCGTTTGTTTTAACATGATTAGGATCCATCATTTGTGGGTCAGTCCAAGCTTTCTTCTCGCTTACGTTGTCCAGGCCGGAACGGATTGATTCCATCGACCTATCATCATGTGGATGTGGATGTGGACGTGGGGGTGCAGCATTATATACCCTGTACTGTACGTGCTGGATTTGCTCCACTGTTCGTTCCTCGCCTCCTGGCCGCCTGTCTCGGTCTGTCTATCTGTCGCGTACTGCGATGGTGCGAATTAATGTTTAAGCTGCCTGCCTGGCCTGGATAATTTCCAAGCCGCGAGTGGTTACGCCTAGGGGTGGGCACGGTTGAACGAAAACCGAAAAACCAAACCGAACCGAACCGTATTAACCGATATGTCGGTTAATTCGGTGGATTGGTTTTTGGTTCGGTGGGAAATTTTAAGGTTGTTCGGTGTTTGGTTTGTGTTCGGTTTTCAGTGCCCAGAAACCGAATAGACCGAACAAACCGATACGTAGGATGCCCCGTGTAAATACCATGTTCACTCCATCAGGCGGAGGTCTCTCCAAAAAGTAAATTAGGCGGCGACCTCTTCAGCCATTGGCGAACAATTAAACATCCGGCCTGACTCCGGCGAGCTAGCAATCATCGGCAAATCCTTGTTAGTTGTGGCGGACATCCGGCTAGCCGCTAGATCACATGTACTTTTACAACTGCTCTGAGTTTCTAATCTCCCAATAAAACTAATAATGTCCATGTATATCTGGTATATATGCATGCCTCTTGGTCGTGCAAGTAACTACTAGTGTATCATTTAGTGCATGAGCTGCTCAGTTTGGAGGCATCGCACGTGTTCTTCCGTACATAATACATGGCACGTTTCATGTGATTTTTCCACTTAATTATATTCACTTTTTTGCTTGACCGAATAAAGCATTGCCTGATGTTAAGGTTGCTAGCTCTTGTGACTATTTTATGCATTCTATACAATGCAAATCAGTGCTCATGAATCATTACACTTACACTGACGAGTGCATGTATTTCGGTTAACCGAAGAAACCGAACCGATATGTTATGGTTAATATGGTTCGGTTTCTTAACTTTGTGTGCTTGTTTCGGTTTCCATTTCTTCAAAACCGATATTATAAAAAACCAAATAAACCGAACCATATTAACCATATAAACCGAACGCCCAGCCCTAGTTACGCCTGGCTCCCGGTTGCTGCACCCTCAAGCTTCTAATTATTTTCTGAGTGAATGAAAGGGATCTTTCTTCCGACTTTATTAACGAAACCAAATATTCGTATCATATAGCCAGAACACCACCCAAGTTATTATGACATAAAAGACCGAAGCGGAAAATTGCGCGGTTCCGTCTCGTATTATATAGTCGTCCATTGCGTTTTAAAGATTGGTGCAGCACTGTATAGTATAAAAAACAAAGCATTCTGTTCTCGGGAATACATAGCTATACAACATGCAAACAGGATACACAGGTCCCATCAAAGTCAGCTTTTGGTCAGATGTCACAGCGTCTTGCATGCATGTGCTATCCATTCCCTCTTTCTCTCTCTCTCTCTCTCAAACTAATGCATACATTTATTTCACCTTTGCTAACTTAAAATCACTCATATCTCTTAAACCAAACTTCGGATTTCAAAACTTTTTATATATTTGAAATCATGTCACAAAGATCTTTAAAACAAGACCGATTTTGGATACATTTTAAATAAGTTAAAATTCATGAAACACATTTCACATATTTCACCCGCTTAAAACCTTATGAATAAAATGATTTCAATCAGTTTCACAAATTCACATTTCAGTTTTGTGTTGTTTTTCACATTCAGAACTTACATTTCACTTTTCACCGGCTTGTTTCAGATAAATCACATCTATTTCAATTGCACATTTTGAAATGACCGTTTCACAAGTTGACATTTCAGTTCATATAATCAGTTTCACAAGTTGACACTCTTGAAATAACATGTTTCACTCTTCTGAAATAAACTGTTACACATTGGAAATAATCAGTTTCACAAGTTAACTTTTCGGTTTCATATTATTTTTCACTTTCAAAACATACATTTCACTTTCCACTGACTTGTTTCATAAAAACACATATATTTCAATTGCACATTTTTTAAAAAGATGATGTTTCACTTTTTTGAAATAATTTGTTACACATTTCAAAAAAATGTTATGAAAAATAACTTATGAAATAACTTATTTTACTCTTTTGAAATAAAAATGTTACATACTTCCAAATAATTAGTTTCTCAAGGTGTCATTTGAGTTTAATAGGTTTATGTGAAAAGTGTTATTTTCACATATTTCTAGTGAAATAGGTTTGTTTCAGATTTTTATAGTGAAATGTGTTTATTTCACATATGAAATGTGAAACGTCAAAAATTAAATGTATTTGAAATGTAACCAAAATTGGTCTAGTTTTAAAGTTCTTGACGCCAGGAGTCCAAATATATAAAAAGTTTCAAAAATGATTCTATAGTTTAAAAGATATGGTTGATTTAAATTCTCTAAGAGGAAATAAAGTCTATGGATTTGTTCCGCAGGTAGAGTAAGAGGAGAAATTTGCATGTGTACCGTCCCTGACAAAATGTGTACTTTGGGGTCCATTATGCTGCCACTGATTTGACTAAAAATAAAGATACAAGAAATATACCAGTGCTATACATTTAGGTAGGCCATACATTTTTATGAATCTCAGAACAAGTGGATGCCCTAGATCTACCGGCACATCACGGAAACGCTCAAAATGACTTTGCGCTGTGAGGCAACAATAGCCCCCAAGAACACCAGCACCCTCCCCCTCACCCGTGGAATACAAGTGAAGAGAAGTAAGCTAGAACTCGGCCAAACTCAACTAATAACCACCTACGTTACCTGCACGATCAACCAACACCTCTCCCGTTATGTCTTCTTTTTTTTCCTTCCATCTTGAGTGACCATGATCAAAAAATTTCCAACCTTGGGATCCAGGAAGCCCACCCCCTCCGAGCTTGAAAGATCTCGCTGGCGACTCGATCCAGCAGTTTTGCGCATTGTTGTGGCTCGATGGTTTGCGCCATCCCTCACCTGTAAAAAGCCCCAATCATTAATCCAATGTGACATTTTAAAAATAACAGTACTAGGATCAGATGGCCAAACCCGCTGAAAACAAGCCATGTTCCTAGTTTTCCAGATGCTCCAAATTAAGGCAGCAACTCCGACGGAATATAATCTCTTTTTTTTCAAGCCCATTCCCCCCAGCCAATCATTAAAGCATGAATACAAATCAATTGTGCCCTGGGAGCCGGTGTGCGCGCCCAAATGGGCAGGTGGGCTTCGCATTCCTAACCTATGGTGGATGAATGTTGCCATGCAGAGTAGATGGCCGTAGCTCAAACATACAGATACTGATAGGCCTTGGAAGGGGTTCGTGATCAAAGTACCGAAGGAGTCCAAGCTCATATTCCAGGCTGCCACGAGAGCGAACATTCGTGATGGTCGGACTACCCTTTTTCTGGGAAGATCGCTGGTGTAACACCCCGGGAGTCATGCCACAGTATTTTCCCACTAATCATGCCAAGTCATCATCATTAAACCCTAATAAAAATAATTAAGGAATAATCCAAACTCAATTTCCAATTCCAAACTCAAGTCAAATATTTACTTCCTCCAACAGCCAAACAAAATTGTTCATGATGTGACAAATATTCCTAAGGCAATTATAGAAGTGGAACCAACATTTTTGGGAATCCCAAATTGCCCCCTGGAAATTGTTTGAATGGTCCAGCAACATTTATCTTACCCCCTTCAATTTCTAAAAGTATTAAAACCATCCCAATTGCCTCCAAAATATTTGTGTCACTGTCTAAAATTACCATGGATTTAATGGGACCCTTCCCATATTTTTTCCCAAGTGAAAAGGGTGCTCAAATAATTATTCTCCCCTCTCCGTTATTAAACAAAAGGGAAAAAACAGGAAATAAATAAAAGTGGCAGAAACATACCTGGCTACTGGGCCAAACTGGCCCAGCCCACCTCACTCACCCACTCCCGCCGCCGTGTCGTCTTCTCCATGGTCACCGCGAGCTCCACCGGTCGCCGGTCGACACCGCGACGCCGCGGCCACCCTGAGGGGATAAGGGCAAGCCCCATCCACTCCCCCTGGTCTCCTCCTCCATTTCCCCCTCTCTCCCTCGCCCCACGCCGCTCTCCTCCCTCTCTGCTTGCAAGTGGCCGAACGCCATCGCCGCCGCCTTTGCTCATTACCGCGGCCACCGTCGTACCCAAGCTCAGCCGACTCGCCCGCGAGCTGCGCCGTCCTCCGCTTCTTCGTCCTCGCCCTTCAGCTGGAGACAGGGAGGCCGGTATCTTCGTCAACGACCTCTTCCCCATCTCCGGCCACCGAACCTCGCCGCCGTCGATTTGCTCCGCCTGCTGCTCCTAAGCTTCCACCGGTCTTTCGTGACCGCTACGGTGAGCTCCATCTTCCCCCTCCCGTCTTCTTTTGTTCGATTCCGAGCCCGAGCGGAGCCCCCGTCGATCTGTTGCTCCGGTCGTCGCCATTGCCGCCGTTGTCGAGCCCCTGAGCCATTGCGAGCACGCCCGACCGCTCTGGCTTGTTCCTCTTGCGCCGTAGAAACCGCCTAGCTAACTAGAATGGCCGCCCGAGCACCTTAGCACTGATCTCCGTCGAGGCCCGAACTCCGTCGCCGCTACGGCTCGACGCCGGCGCGTTTCCGACCTTCCCCCACTCGTTTTGACGCCGTAGATGGATGCGCGAGCTTCTTAGCTTTCGAACGCACCCAAGCCCGACTCGAACCGAGCCCTATAGCTCGATTCCGGCCAACTCCGGCGACGCGCCGCCGTGCGATTTGGTCGCCGGCGACCAGCCGCCGGCTCCGCTGACGTGGCACAGGCGGGGCCCACCCCTGGGTCACTGACCCGTGGGTCCCAGGGGCCCGGCCGGCCAGTTGACCAGTCAGCCTTGCTGACTGGACCGGCCCAGCCACTGACAGGCGGGCCCCACCTCCCTGATTAATTAATTAAAACATTTTAGAAATAAAAATAAACTAATTAACCTAATGTCTCACTGACATGTGGGGTCCACCCCCTAATTAACCCTGGTAATTAAATTAATCCACTGATTAGCCTAAACAGAGGCTGACATGTGGGTCCCACTGGACCCACATGTCATATTTGACTTAGTCAGCCGACTGTTGACTTGCTGACGTCAGGAGCACGCCATGCTGACGTCATAATTCATTTTCTGTAAATAAAAATTAATTCCAGAAATTCAAATAATCTTTAAAAATTAATAACTTTTAAACCGTAGCTCGGATCGAAAAAGTTAAAACATGAAAGTTGCTCAGAACGACGAGACGAGTCTGATCGTGCCGTCTGTTTCTCCATCGGAACCTCCTACGTAGAAGAACTCGTAACTCCGGACCCGAATCCGACAGATGAATAGTGCACACACGTCGGATATTAAATCCCAGAATAATTCTAAAAATAACTAAAATGACTTAGATGCATATTTAGGCAACCCTGCACTGCATCATAGCATCACACGCACCGTATTGCATCTGTTTGCATTATGTTTACCTGTTTCTTCCCCCTCTTCTCTCTCGGTAGACCCCGACGTTGACGTAGCTCCCGAGGCAGACGCCGCACAGGAGTACGACTACGTCCCCGACGATACTACTGAAGACCTTGCCCTTGCCCCCGAGCAAACAGGCAAGCACCCCCATTTTGAGCATGCCTATATCGCCTACTCTCTTCTCTCCTATGCTTGCATTAGAACTGCTACTGCTACTGTTTTCCTATATCTGCTGCATAGCCTGATTATTGTACCCTGCTTTGTTACCTTACTGGTTATCCTAGACTGATTATTATAGGCTGGGTAGAGACACGACAGAGACCCCCACTTGATCCCGACTGCCCTGCTGGACATCAGAAGACCCGATCATCGGGATTGAAGACCAGACCCTGACACCGCACATCACTACCCCTTAGTTGCCGACACTGCTGGGTTACCGTCGAGTGCCGAGGGTGATACCTCGTTAGCACTTCTGATGTTAACCTTGTAGGTTAGTTACTCGGTCGTGGTAAGCGAGGGTGATTCCTCCTACACCACCCCCGATAACGACATCGTCGCGCAACCTCCCAAGTGTGGACCTCGAGGGTGATTCCTCCTTCGTTCACCTTGATGATAACATCGAGCGGGAACTCCATCGAGGGTGATTCCTCATGGTTCCCTTCGGTGTCCGACACACAGTTACCTTGGATATTATGACTTGACTATGAACCACGATACTAAAGACGGGTCGGCCCTGAGGGGTACCCGCGCGAGCTTATTGCGAAGTGATGTGGAGTCGGGTTGACCTGGATGGTGCCCGCGAGATAACTACGAGGCGTGGCCGGGCATTCTTAGCCCTTGCCGCAAGTCCTCGAGACGGGGCGACGGGGTCACATCGATCGTGAGTCTCTGCTCGTTTCCGCGCGCTCCTAATCCACTGCGGTTTGGATATTTGATCCGAGGGGCCTCTGGCCCGATAGCACTAACCATCACGTGGGCATAGTATGGGCGTTCTGCGTCGTATACTTCAGCCGGAGCTTAATGGACGTCAGCGACTGATGCGGCACACGCTGGGTTGGACTGGGAACGCAACCGCGCTTGTATAAGGGGTTGCTAGGTCTGCTCACCGGCGGTGCACGTAACATGCAGGAGTTCCCGGGGCGATGGCCCAAGACCCCTGGGGGCATAGGTTAGTCCGGCGTGCTGACCTCTCTGTTGAGTATTTGGTCGGGTTGCGGCGTGTTGCTTAGCCGAGGCCGGGCATGACCCAGAAAAGTGTGTCCGGCCGGAGTTAAGCGAGCGTGGTGGGTAAGTTGGTGCACCCCTGCAGGGAAGAAACTTCTATCGATAGCCTGTCCTACGGTAACGGACACTCGGAGTTGTATCCCGATCGGTACAACTAGAACATGTGATGAGAATTGGATAGTACGGCTCTGGGATTGCTTTCTCGTAGGGAGTCGAGAAAGGATCTCAGGTCGAGGTTGATGATATTACTACTACTACTTTACATTATGTTCATCTGCTCTCTCCTGATGCTGCAAGACTGTCGAAGATTGTTGAAGATGCTAGTCTTCGATAGGACTAGGCTTTCCCCCTCTACTCTGGCATTTCTGCAGCCCAGTCCACATATACAGCCATTCCTTTGACAATGATGCATATGTAGTGTAGATCCTTGCTTGCTGAGTACTTCGGATGAGTACTCACGTTTGCTTTATTTTCTTTTTTCCCCATTTTTCCATTTGATGCCACCAGACGACGGAGCCCCTGAGCCAGAAGCCCCAGCCGACGACCAGTACTACTATCCGCCTGGCGAGTACTACTACTACGAGGAGCCGTTCGACGACCAGGAGTAGGATCGGAGGGTCCAGGGCAGGAGGCCTACGCCTTTCGATCGTAGTTTTTATTTTTACCCCGCCTCTGTGAAGGCTTATCTCTCTCTCTGTAATATATCTGTACTCAGATATCTAATGCTTCCGCTGACGCTTGTATGCCATCGAGCTTGTATTCGAGCCCTCGAGGCCCTGGCTTGTAATATTAAGCTTGTATGACTTTATTTTATGTTTTAGAGTTGTGTTGTGATATCTTCAAGTGAGTCCTTAGGCTTGATCGTGCGCATTTGCGTGTATGATTAGTGCACGATTAAGCCGGGGTCGTCACAGCTGGCTGGATGGGATGCGGGTTCAGGAGTTCGGGCCTACGCTATATACCTTGATTCTAGCATGCATACGTTCCACACGGATGGTTGGTCAGATTGCCCTGGACGGGACCTGGGCTGCTGATACGTCTTCAGCGTATCTATAATTTTTTTATTGTTCCATGCTATTATAGTATCGATCTTGAATGTTTTATATGCATTTACAAGCAATTATATATCTTATTTGGGACTAACCTATTAACTTAGTGCCCAGTGTCACTTGCTGTTTTTTGCCTGTTTTTGGTTTTTCAGAATATTAGTACCAAACGAAGTCCAAATGCCATGAAACTTTTTGGAGAAATTTTTCTGGACATAAGAGACCCTGGAAGCTTCGGAAGAGGACCAGAAGATGGAGCAGTGGCCCATGAGGCACCAGGGCGCGCCCTGGTGGCTCGTGGGGCCCATGTGGCTCCGTTTGACCTAACTCCGCCTCTATAAATTCTCTAAAATCGGGAAACCAGAAGAGAGCCACCCGAAATACTTTTTCCGCCACCACAAGTTCCTGTTCTCGCGAGATCCCATCTGGAGGCCTTTTCTGGCACTCTGCCGGAGGGGGAATCAATCACGGAGGGGCTCTACATCAACCTTGCTGCCATTCCGATGATGTGTGAGTAGTTTTCCACAGAGCTATGGGTCCATAGTTAGTAGCTAGATGGCTATCTCTCTCTCTCTCTCTTTGATCTTCAATACAATGTTCTCCTTGATGTTCTTGGGGTTCTATTCGATGTAATCACTTTTTGTGATGTGTTTGTTGGGATCAGATGAATTGTGAGTTTATGATCAGATTATCCATGAATATTATTTGAGTCTTCTCTGAACATTATTTAAGTCTTCTCTGAACTCTTTTAAGCATGATTATTATAACTTTGTATTTCTCTCCGATCTATTGATTTGGTTTGCCCAGCTAGATTGATTTTTCTTGCAATGGGAGAGGTGCTTTGTGATGGGTTCGATCTTGCGGTGCTCAATCCCAGTGATAGAAGGGGACATGACACGTATTTGTATCATTGCCATTAAGGATAAAAAGATGGCGTTTATTCATGCGTGAGTTTACTTTGTCTATATCTTGTCATCTTGCTTAAGGCGTTACTCTGTTCTTTATGAACTTAATACTCTAGATGCATGCTGGATAGCGGTTGATGTGTGGAGTAATAGTAGTAGATGCAGAACCGTTTTGGTCTACTTGTCTCGGACGTGATGCCTATATACATAATCATTGTCTTGGATATCGTCATGATTATTTACTTTTCTATCAATTTCCGAACAGTAATTTGTTTACCCATCGTATGCTATTTTCAAGAGAGAAGACTCTAGTGAAAACTATGGCCCCCAGGTCTAATCTTATCATATATTAAAAATCCTAAAAATACCTTCTGCAATTTTACTTTTTTATTTTTTTATTTTTTTTCAATCTATCTATCAATTACTACACAATTTAATCTTGCAAGTAACCGTCAAGGGATTGACAACCCGTTGTCCGCGTTGGGTTGCAAGGATTTGTTATTTTGTGTGTAGGTGCTACTAACGAGGTGTTGCGTGGTTCTCCTACTGGATTGATAACCTTGGTTCTTAACTGAGGGAAATACTTATCTCTACTATACTGCATCATCCTCTCCTCTTCGGGGAAATCCCAACGTAGTTCACAAGTAGCAGCTGGAGACATTGGACCCCACTTGGGAAGCGATGCCCTTCAAGTGTTCTTGTTGCTATGGACAAGAGTAGTAACGTGGGAGCCCATACATGGCAGTACGGACAGTTTTTCTTGGTCATGGGAGACCATGGGGGAATTCTCAGTGAGGTCAGCGTATGCCTCTAAGTTTTGGGGAAGGGAAATAGTTCCCATGGCGGAGCTGACTTGGAAATCTAGGCCGCCATCATCGTGTCGCTTCTTCGCTTGGCTTGCCCTACGAAATAGGTGTTGGACCTCGGACAGACTGGCAAGAAGAGGATTACCACACCAGGACGTCTGCCCTTGCTGCGATCAGGAGGAGGAGTCTATAAACCACATCTTGATTTCGTGTGTCTTTGCCAGGACGGTCTGGGCAGCGATATGCGAGGCTATGGGGAAGCACGAATGGGCTCCGACCCATGTTGACTCTCTTCAGGAATGGTTGTGCAGTAAGGATGGTTTCCACGTCATGACAAGGAAGGACCTCCACACAATCTTCCTTCTAGCTATCTGGGAGCTATGGAAGCATCGTAATGCTATTGTTTTTTATGGAGCTATGCCCGAGCTAGATCGCGTCCTGCATAGGATAACGCCGGAAGGTAGGGTGTGGGCAATGGCAGGGCTAATCAAAGGAAACATTGGTCCGATACTTGGTAGAGTCGAGCGGTGGGCGAGTAGTGAGGAGTAGGCTTCGTGTTTAGGTGGAGTGTACATAAGGTGGACTGGTTGTAAAATTTTGTTCACGGCATTCTTTGCCCCCTTCTTTAATATATGATATGCACACTCATGCATATTTGAGAAAAAATTGAATCCAAATCAAAGAAGTTATAAGATATTCCCACAGTTTAACCCACAACACTCCACATATATCTAGCAAGAGGACATTGAAAAAAAGATCATCTATTGATTCTTTCTTCCCACAAAATAGGCATTGTTACTCACATACCCTCCCACCTATGTAAAAGAACATCCCTGGTTAGAATACTTTTTTCAATAACAACCACAGAAATGATCTAACTCTAGGGGAAACTTTAGCTTTCCAGAGGAATCTATTAGGACATTTCTCTCCAATTTGCAACGCGGAGTAGAAAGACTTGACACTAAAGATCCCAGATGCTTCCAAATACCAAATAAGTTTGTCATCTTCATTATTAAAAAAAAACATGCCTGCAAATACTCAACAAGTCCTGCCAATGAATTCCTTTATCACCAACTAGAGCCCTTCGAAAACTAAACTTATCAGGGCCAGGGGTAAAAGCATCATTGACCGTTATGTTTTGATTTTGAGAGATACTATATAAACTGGGAAAAGTATCAGATAGTTTCTCTTTTCCCAGCCAATTGTCTTCGCAAAATCTGGTTTTCAAACCATTTCCAACAAAAAACTTGCAACAAGACAAAAACAAGTCCTTATACTTCAGCAACCCCTGCCAAAAGTGTGAATCTCCTTGTTTTTTCTGTATTTGCCTAAGAGTGGAAATACCTATATACTTTTCCCACAATACCTTCTACCACAATCCTTTTTCATTGAAAAGTTTCCACAACCATTTAGATAGAAGAGCTATGTTCATAATTCACAATGTTGAAGATATCGCTTATCGTTAGCGTCTCGGTTAGCTAGGGATTAGAGATTAATAAGAAATCGGCCGATTAATCGATTTTATCGGTCGGCTATTAATCCGCCATTTTTTGCAAATCCCAGGTTCCCAACACTAAAATATGCTATATTCAACACCGAAACAATATTGGGCAGAAGTGTTTCCTTGATTCCTAGCCTTTGAATCCTCGTATAATGACAAAAAAAAATAGAACAACAGTACATATAGCGTAACAAGGTCCACAAAACGCAAATAAACATAGTTTTTACAAACATAGTGCTATGAATAGGCCTGATTTATCGGTAGATTCCCGATAAATCGCTTGTCATAGCGATAAATCGGCCCAAACGATAAACAGTGAAGATAAGGCATAATCTTATCACTCACCCCAAGAGTAGCGATAAATCGGAAGATTTTTTGAACAATGATAATTCAAAATTCCTAAACCACCCAAGTCCTTAGGCCTACATACTTTGTCCCAAGCTACTAAATGATATTTCTGTTTGTCTTTATCTCCACTCCATAAAAGGCTAGCTCTAGGTCTATCCAGTTCTTTTTTACCCCAGAAGGAAGCCCATAAAAAGAAAGCATGTACAATACCAAGCTAGTTAGGGGGGAATTAATCAATGTAGTTCTACCAACAATATTTAAAAGTTTACCCAGCCATCCACCCATTCTTTTCTCCACTTTCCCAATAGAAGGATTCCAATCACTTACCCTCAGTCTTTTTTCATCAACTGGAATGCCTAAATGTTTAAAAGGCAGAGTACCTCTTCTACAAGTAAGAATCTCCTCAAATTGTTTTATTCTATCTTCTTCCATGCCAACACATATCACCTCACTCTTACAAAAATTAATTTTCACACCAGACATGATTTCAAGCAAGCTCAATATTCTTTTCACATTCCTGGCTTGAGCTAAGTCATCTTGGAATAAAAGAATTGTGTCATCTGCATACTGCAGAATAGACACATCATTATCCTTGTGATTTTTAGCAACCCCACTAATCAGCCCTTGCCCAACTGCTCTATCAAATAGAATTGCCAAGATATCTATAGCAAGATCAAAGAGCAAGGGATACATAGAATCCCCTTGTCTCAGGCCCTGATGTGTTTTAAAATAAGATCCAATCTCCCCCATTTACCTTAACTGCCACTTTTCCTCCGAGAAACAGTCTTCATAACCCAATCAAACCATTTGTCTGGAAAAAAAATCATCTTAAGAGTTTGAAAAAGGAAAGGCCATTTGACTTTGTCAAAGGCTTTCTCAAAATCAATCTTGAAGAGAACACCAGATTTCTTTTTTTATGCATAGAATTTAAAGTTTCATGCAATACTAAAACACCTTCTAAAATATACCTCACTTTTACGAATGCAGCTTGGGAAGATCTAATTACTCCGGCAATTATCAGGATCAGTCTGTTTACCAGAATCTTGGTAAAAGTCTTAAAAATGACATTCAAAAGACAAATTGGCCTGAACTTTTGAATCTTGTCTGCATCACTCCCTTTTGGTAAAAGAGAAATTACTCCATAGTTTAGCCTGTCAAGGTCTAATCTATGATCATAAAACTCCTCTAATAATGAAAATATATCTTTTTAACTAGCTCCTAAAAGTGTTGATAGAATTCAAAATTAAAACGATCAAGTCCAGGCGCTTTTTTTCTCCATATCAAATACAACTTTTTTCAACTCCTCCATGGTGAATTTATTATTGAGGAATTTTTGTTCCTCCTCATTAAGTGTTTCTACACCACCATGGTCTAGTTCCAAGGATTTAATCTCAGGCCCACTAAATATATTTTTATAGAAATTGGTAATGTAATCTTTCAAGTTGTCATGTCCTTCAATAACTCCTTCATCTTGCGGCAATTTAACAATCTTGTTTTTTCCAAGCCTCCCATTTGCCTTAACATGATAATATTTAGTATTCGAATATCCTTCAAATAGTTCTTTATCATGAGACATTTGCAGCCATTTGATTTCCTCCTCTTTCAGAATAATTTTTAGATTATTCTGACATTATTTTTTATATTTCCTCCCTTCCTCATTTAAAATATCTTTTTCTCCCAACTTATCTAGTCTGTCAATTTCCTCCATCATATTCTTTTATGCCTTCTAATTGTAGCCTCAACATTCAAATTCCACCCTTTCAACACTTTCCTAAGATTTCTTAATTTGTTTTGGATTTTGCCTAGAAGATTTTTTTCCAGGATACTCCTTCTTCCACACTTTCTCAACCACCTCATCTATATTTGGTCTCTAGAACCAACATTATTCAAATTTGAAAATGTATGGTCTCACAGGAGGCTCCCCAGTTTTGATAAGTAAAGGAGTGTGATCAGAAAGTTCCCTAGCTAGATCTTCAATATGTACTAAAGGAAATTTTTCTTCCCAAGATGGAGAAATCAACACTCTGTCAGACAACGCATAAGTGGGATTGCAATGATTGTTGGACCATGTGTATTTCCTTCCCACCAGGGGTAACTCCATCATCTCCCCAAAAATTATAATAGAATTGAACAACATGCTCCACTTATTATAACCCCCAGGTTTATTTTTGTCACTATTTTTCCTTGTCATATTAAAATCTCCTGCAATTAGCAAAGGATTCTTTTGGTTTTTTTAACAAATGAATCAACTCCACCAAGAATTTAGGTTTGCCAGAAGGTTGAGCATCACCATACATGTAACATCCCCAGATGTTAACCCTGTCATCAAGCTAATTAATGGGCCATGTCATCATATTTCACTAAGTCAAAATGTCACTTGTCCCAAACCCAACTTCAAATTCATACTTGAAATAAAGTCAAATATTTATTTCTTCAAACGGCAAAACTAAAATGTTCATCATCTAGCAAATATTCCAAAACAAATATTGTTAAGGAAAACAACATCACCACCAAGTCAAAGTGGGCCTAAGCATTTTAAACAGTGCCAAAACAGCATTATAAATGCCTATTTCAAATTTTGAAAAATCCACATGGAATCAAAAATTGCCCAAACTTCTTGTGGCAGTGCAGAATATTTCATAGCATTTATGTGGCCAAGCTCCACATTTTACCAAGTCATTTGGTGGCTTGAAATATTACAAAACTGTCTCTGTGTTTTAAAACAGAAAAAGAAATAGAAAAAGGCCTAAACTAGACTGGGCCTAAGTGCACAGTGGCACGGCCCAGCCCAGCGGCCTCTTTCTCCCTCCTCCCTCTCTCTCACCTATGCGTGTCGCCACGCCCGTGGCTGCGCGCGCACTCGCCGTCGAGACGACGACATGGCGACACCACCGACGCTCGGTAGAGGATAAGGCCGAGGCCATCCCTCCCCCCTGGCCACTTCTTCCTCGCTCGCTCGCCCTTCCCCCTCCCCTTCTCCTCCAGACCCACCGCAACCGAGCGCCACTGTAGCCGCTTGCCGTCGTTCCCGTGGCCTCCGTCGACGCCTCGCCTCACCACCGTGTCCCTCGTCTCCGTCGACGTCGTCTGCTTCACCTCCGTCCACAAACGGGAGTCGGCGAGCTCCGCAACGCGCGGATCGAGCCGCCCCCTTCGGCCTCGGCCGCCGTCGATCTCCTCCAACTCCGACCACCCTCTGCTGCTCCTAACCTGTCACCGGGCCTACTTGTGCCTTCTCGGTGAGCTCCTTCCCCATCCTCTTCTCTTCGTTCGCCCGCACGAGCTCGCTAGCCAGCAGCTCCGCCATGGCCGTACTCGCCGCCGCTGAGCACTTCGCCGCCGTGGCCACAACAGCTGTCACGCTCGTCTGAGCACTCCGTCGTTCTCCTGGTGCTCCCCAGAGCACAACGAGCACGCGCACGCGCCTTCCCGAGCTTCCTAGCACCGTTCCTGTCGGGAGCCAGAACGCTCTGCCGCCCGCCTCATCACTGCTGAGGCTCTGGTGACCAAATGGTCACGGGACAGTGCCCGTTGCACTCACCGCACCGCGTAGAACATGCCCATCCTCTCCGTTTGCTCCGTAGCACGTTGTTTCGCCGTCTCCGTCATCCACCCGTACGCGCCGCCGCCTCCGCCGCTCGCCAGCGCCGTTTCCGATCATCCCAGCTCCGGCCACCGCTACCATCCGACGCGGCATCGAACGCCCGTTCGAATGGACCCAGCCGCGCGCCGAACGGCGCTGTAAAGCGCTTTTCCGACGAGGGCCGAGGCCCTCCACCGCGTTTCGGCGTCGCCGGCGTTGAGCCGCCGGCCACCACCGACGTGGTTGGGCGGGCCCCACCCCTGGCTCGCTGCCAGTGGGCCCTAGGGGCCCCGTTGACTGGGTTAACCCAGTCAACGTGCTGACTGGGCAGCCCAGTGTCACTGACATGCGGGCCCCACCGCGTATTTAGTTAATTAAAACATTTTTATAAATAAACTTAATTAATTATCCTAATCTTTCACTGACATGTGGGGCCCAGTAGCTAATTAATCTCTGTTTAGTTTTAATTAAACTCAGTTAAGCTTCTGCCACTGCCATGTGGGACCCACTGGTCAGGTTTGACCTGGTCAGCCGCCTTGTTGACTGCTGATATCACTGTGACGTCATGCTGACACAATAAACCTTTTCTGTTAATTTAAATAATTCCAGAAAATGTTTAAGTCTTTTAAAATTCATAGATATTAAACCGTAGCTCAGATCGAAAAACTTTATATATGAAAGTTGCTCAGAACGACGAGATGAATCCAACCGTGCCATCTGTTTCCGTGCCGGGACCCTCTACGGACATGAACCCGCAACTTTTAGCCTATTTCCGGTAGATGAATAGTGCATACATACCGGTTAATAAATCCAACTTAAATCCTAAAATGATTTAGACATGTCTTTAGGCAACCCTACACTGCACCTTAGCATGGCATGCTCTGTGTTGCATATGTTTGCTGCGTATTTATCTATTTCCTCCCCCTCTTCTCTCTCGGTAGACCCCGACACCGACATAGTCCCCGAGGCCGACGCAGCTCCGGAGATCGACTACACTATTGACGACCCTTCTCTTGCCGCAAAGCTTCCAGGCAAGCACCCCTCCCTTTGAACATGCCGATATCGCCTATTTTTTCTCTCTTATGCTTGCATTAGAAATTGATGTTGCTACTGTTTATCCTATTTCTGATGCATAGCCTATTTTTATAACTGCTGTTGATACCTACCTATTTATCCTAAACTGCTTAGTATAGGCTGGATAGAGACCCACCAGAGACCCCCACTTTGTCCCAAGTTGCCCCTGCTGGATTATCAGATGACTCGATCAACGTGATCGACAACCAGGCCCCGGCACCGCACATCACCCCCCTTAGTTGTACGACACTGCAGCGTTACTATCGAGTGCCGAGGGTGATACCTCGTTTAGTACTTCTGATGTTAACTTTGTAGAGTAGCTATTCGGTCATGGTCATCCAGGGTGATTCCTCCTTCACCACTTCCGATAACGACGCCGTCGTGCAACACCTCAAGTGTGAACCTCGAGGGTGATTCCTCCTAAGTTCACCTTGACGACTACATTAGGTGGAATCCATCGAGGGTGATTCCTCAGGTTTCCCCTTGGTGTTTGGACACACGGTTACTTTGACTTAACACAGAACCATGATGACATCGGGTCGGCCCTGAGGGGTACCCGCGAGTGATGGGAAGTCAGGTTGACCTGGACGGTACCCGAGAGATAATTACGAGGCGTGGCCGGGCATTCTTAGCCCTTGCCGCAAGCCCTCGAGACGGGGCGACGGTGTCACATCATTCGTGAGTCTCTGCTCGTTACCGCGCACTACCAAAACACTAACGATTTGGATATTTGATCCGAGTAGGCCTTTGGCCTGATAGCACTAACCATCACGTCGGAACAGTTATGGGCACTCTGCGTCGTATGCATCAGCCGAAGCTTAATGGACGTCAGCGACTGAGCGGCGCGCGCCGGGTTGGACCGCGTTAAGCACCCTCCTTTGTAATGGAGGCTGCTAGGTCTGCTCACCGGCCGCGTTCGCAACGTGCAGGAGTTCCCGAGGCAAAGGCCCAAGACCCCTGGGCGCATAGGTTAGTCCGGCGTGCTGACCTCTCTGTTAAGTTTTCGGTCGGGTTGCAGCGTATCGTTTGGCTGAGGCCGGGCATGACCCAGAAAAGTGTGTCCGGCCGGAGTTAATCGAGCGTGGTGGGTAAGTTGGTGCACCCCTGCAGGGAAGAAAACATCTATGCATAGCCGGATCCTCGGTAACGGACGCTCGGAGTTGTATCCCGATCGATACAATTAGAACTGGATACTTGAGATGAGATATGGATATTATGGCTCTGGGATTGCTTTCTCGTAGGGAGTCGAGGAAGGATCTCTGGGCGAGGTTGACAACACTACTACTACTTTATACTGTACTAATCTACACTCTTCTAATGCTGCAAGACCGTTGAAGATGCTAGTCTTCGATAGGACTAGGCCTTCCCTCTATTCTGGTATTTCTGCAGCCCAGTCCACATATATAGCCTTTTCCCTTTGATAACAGTGCATATGTAGTGTAGATCCTTGCTTGCTGAGTACTTTGGATGAGTACTCACGGTTGCTTTGCTTCCTCTTTTCCTCCATACCCGAATGATGCATCCAGACGACGGAGCCCCGGAGCCAGCTGCCCCTGTCGACGATCACTATTACTACCCCGAGGATGGCTACTACTACGAGTTGGCTGACGACCAGGAGTAGGTTCGGAGGGTCCCAAGCAGGAGGCCTGCGCCTTTTCGATCGTAGTCATTGTTTTGCCCCGCCTTCTTAAGGCCTATCTGTTTTATCTTTTATATCTGTACTCAGATATCTGATGCTTCCGCTGACGCTTGTAAGCGAGCTTATGTATTCGAGCCCTCGAGGCCCCTGGCTTGTAATATAAAGCTTGTATGACTTTATTTAGGTTTTAGAGTTGCGTTGTGATATCTTCAAGTGAGTCCTTAGGCTTGATCGTGTGCATTTGCGTGTATAGTTAGTGCACGATTGAGCCGGGGGCGTCACAATACACTACAACCAGATCCCAGGAGAAACCATCATGAATGTTCCTAATTTTTACCCTAACAAAATATTCCCCAAACTCCACCTCTTCTTTAGTCAGTGTAGCAGTGTTAATACCAACTAAGATCCCCCTAGATCTCCCTCTGGGTGGCGATATATTCCAAGCAAAATTTTCATATCTACATAAATGAGACAGTTCATGTGTTGTAGACTCACTTTTCACTGTCTCTTGAATACCCACAAAATTAAGGCTATTCTTATCAATCTGCTCTCTAATAAAATTCTTTTTATTTCTGTCACCAATCCCTCTACAATTCCAAATTAGCCCTCTCAGCATCTTGTGTCGACTAAAAGAATACAAAAACCACCCAAAAGGAATTTCTACTGGAAAACAGCAATAAAAAGAAAAGGAAAAACAGAAGAATAAACTAGTTAAGGATTATTTTTTGTTTTCGTCCTCCTTAACATGTGTCTTAACAGCAACAACATCAAAATGAGCATTGCTTGCTTTATGACCAGCTCTTACACCTCCAAACAAACTTTCAAATTGTTTATCCATATGATCTTCATCCCCTTCCCTACTCAATTGCAATAAATCCTAAAGGATGGAATTAACCTCCTCAGGTTCTAAGACATTCTCATTTTCCTGTTCACTAGAATTCTCCCTAGCATTAGCTAAAAACATTTCCTTTCTAGCTTTTTCATGAGAAGAAATAAGTTTTAAATTATATTCCACCAAATCCAAAGAAACCCCCAAATCAATTCCTAACAAGTTAGCAACATCAATCAGCTCCACATTTTCAGAATAATCATCATTGGAATTAGATGACATACCTTTAGATAAAGCTAATTTTTTTGCCCTAGCCAAAGACATAGCTCTATCCAACATTGGGATGTCATTTCTGTTTTTTTGAAGCAATCTTCCCACTGTACCTTTGTGTCCCCTGGTCAGAGTTCTTGTCATTGGGATTCTCCATATTCAAATTCTCTGAAACCTCAAAACACAATTTAGTCCCCAAACTGACTGACTGAGACATCTCTACTCCATCTTCTACCTCTTTTTCATCAGAAATGTTTTGCTTTTCCTCCTCATTCTCTTTTCCACCTCCCCCATTCACAGAAATAGAACCAGTTCCTTACTCCCCTTTCTCCACGGCATTTTTATCCTTGTTTTTGTCGTACAATAACAGATCAGCCTCCTCTTGTTCTTTCAAAACAGCAGCTCTTTCCTCAAAAGCAATTTGTGTCTGTGTACTTGCATGAATTGGTCTTTTGCCTACTCCATCCTCATTAATTTTTGCCTTTTGTGATCCCTGCTATCTTCCACCTCTTTCTGGAAATCCATCCACTCTTCATATCCTTGAGATAG
Source organism: Thinopyrum elongatum (assembly GCA_011799875.1). Taxonomy (NCBI): domain Eukaryota; kingdom Viridiplantae; phylum Streptophyta; class Magnoliopsida; order Poales; family Poaceae; genus Thinopyrum; species Thinopyrum elongatum. Next base: position 488,302,325 of record CM022303.1, on the reverse strand, counting down.
TTCATCATCTTCTTTAGCCTAGCCTTCATCAACAACTTCCTCCATTTCAAAAAAGATCCTATACACCATGAGATTTGAAGTTGTTAACTTGGTCCATCTGGGAATCTTATTATAGTCCACCACAGCAACTTTCAGCCTAACCAAACATGTTTTGCTCACCAGCTCCATGTCAATAGCTTGAGTGTAACCAGTCATTGAGCCAATTTCCCATAAACCATGGAAATTCTTCATAGTTTTAGGTACACCTTTTGCCCTGACCCAGACCACAGCAAGTTTACCTACAGCCATTCCATCATCATTCCAAATCTTCACATTCACCTTGATGTGCCCACCTTTCAGAGGAACCTGGTTATAAACAGCAGCTTCATTGATTCTTGCAGCTAATGGAAAATTGACCAGAAAACCCCCTTCAGAGACTTTCCTAGCTTTCTAGTCCCACTTCCATGGATAAGTTTTGGCCAAGCTCTTGATTAGAATATCAGCATCAACTTCCAAGTCACATCCCTCCCTTAGTCTCACCAAAGCCACAGCTTCATTTTTGCTAGCACTAGATAATTCTTTCGCATGCTCAGCCACAAACAGTCCAAGCCCCTCCCCACCAAAACCAACCAAGGTGGCTACTGGTTTTTTCTGATGGAGCCAAGCACAAAATTCAGGTACATGACTGTCTTTAGTACAGATCACACATTTCACTTTTGCTTTACATCCCTTAGGGTTATGTCCTTTCACACCACACTTTATGACAGATTGTCTTGTCCACCGAGGAATTTTACTGCCTGAAGCCACCACCGAGCCTTGATTCCCTGTCAGAACTGCCCCTGCAGAATTGGGCTTGGAAGTCTGGACTTCACTGCCTCCCCCTCAACCACTGACAGTAGTTGTGCTTATTTTTTTGCTGATATTTGCTGGTAGCAGAGGCAGATTTGTATTTTGCAACGGCGGCCTTCGAGGGTATTGATACATACCTCGGTCCCCCCCCCCCACATCATGATCCCCCCCGTTGACTGTTAAACACACTGCAACGTGCTGACTGGGCACCCAGTGTCACTGACATGCGGCCCCACCCGCGTATTTAGTTTTAATTAAAACATTTTTATAAATAACTTAAAATTATCCTAATCTTTCACTGACATGTGGGGCCCAGTAGCTAATTATCTCTGTTTAGTTTAATTAAACTCAGTTAAGCTTCTGCCACTGCCTGTGGGACCCACTGGTCAGTTTGACCTGGTCAGCCGCCTTGTTGACTGCTGATATCACTTGTGACGTCATGCTGACACAATAAACCTTTTCTGTTAATTTAAATAATTCCAGAAAATGTTTAGTCTTTTAAATTCATAGATATTAAACGTAGCTCAGATCGAAAAACTTTATATATGAAAGTGCTCAGAACGACGAGATGAATCCAACCGTGCCATCTGTTTCCGTGCCGGACCCTCTACGGACATGAACCCGCAACTTTTAGCCTATTTCGGTAGATGAATATGCATACATACCGGTTAATAAATCCAACTTAATCCTAATGATTTAGACATGTCTTTAGGCAACCCTACACTGCACCTTAGCATGCATGCTCTGTGTTGCATATGTTTGCTGCGTATTATCTATTTCCTCCCCCTCTTCTCTCTCGTAGACCCCGACACCGACATAGTCCCCGAGCCGACGCAGCTCGGAGATCGACTACACTATTGACGACCTTCTCTTGCCGCAAAGCTTCCAGGCAACAACCCCTCCCTTTGAACATGCCGATATCGCCTATTTTTTCTCTCTTATGCTTGCATTAGAAATTGATGTTGCTACTTGTTTATCCATTTCTGATGCATAGCCTATTTTTATAACTGCTGTTGATACCACCTACCTATTTATCCTAAACTGCTTAGTATAGGCTGGATAGAGACCCACCAAGACCCACACTTTGTCCCAAGTTGCCCTGCTGGATTATCAGATAACTCGATCAACGTGATCGACAACCAGGCCCCGGCACCGCACATCACCCCCCTTAGTTGTACGACACTGCAGCGTTACTATCGAGTGCCGAGGTGATCCTCGTTTAGTACTTCTGATGTTTAACTTTGTAGAGTCGTCTATTCGGTCATGGTCATCCAGGGTGTTCCTCCTTCACCACTTCCAAGATAACGACCCGTCGTGCAACACCTCAATTGTGAACCTCGAGGGTGATTCCTCCTAAGTTCACCTTGACGACTACATTAGGTGGAATCCATCGAGGGTGATTCCTCAGGTTTCCCCTTGGTGTTTGGACACACGCGGTTACCTTTGACTTAACACAGAACCATGATGACATCGGGTCGGCCCTGAGGGTACCCCGAGTGATGGGAAGTCAGGTTGACCTGGACGGTACCCGAGAGATAATTACGAGGCGTGGCCGGGCATTCTTAGCCCTTGCCGCAAGCCCTCGAGACGGGGCGACGGTGTCACATTCATTCGTGAGTCTCTGCTCGTTACGCCACTACCAAAACACTAACGATTTGGATATTTGATCCGAGTAGGCCTTTGGCCTGATAGCACTAACCATCACGTCGGAACAGTTATGGGCACTCTGCGTCGTATGCATCAGCCGAAGCTTAATGGACGTCAGCGACTGAGCGGCGCGCGCCGGGTTGGACCGCGTTAAGCACCCTCCTTTGTAATGGAGCTGCTAGGTCTGCTCACCGGCCGCGTTCGCAACGTGCAGGAGTTCCCGAGGCAAAGGCCCAAGACCCCTGGGCGCATAGGTTAGTCCGGCGTGCTGACCTCTCTGTTAAGTTTTCGGTCGGGTTGCACGTATCGTTTGGCTGAGGCCGGGCATGACCCAGAAAAGTGTGTCCGGCCGGAGTTTAATCGAGCGTGGGTGGTAAGTTGGTGCACCCCTGCAGGGAAGAAACATCTATGCTAGCCGGATCCTCGGTAACGGACGCTCGATTTGTATCCCTTCGATACAATTAGAACTGGATACTTGAGATGAGATATGGATATTATGGCTCTGGGATTGCTTTCTCGTAGGGAGTCGAGGAGGATCTCTGGGCGAGGTTGACAACACTACTACTACTTTACTGTACTAATCTACACTCTTCTAATGCTGCAAGACCGTTGAAGATGCTAGTCTTCGATAGGACTAGGCCTTCCCTCTATTCTGGTATTTCTGCGCCCAGTCCACATATATAGCCTTCCCTTTGATAACAGTGCATATGTAGTGTAGATCCTTGCTTGCTGAGTACTTTGGATGAGTACTCACACGTTGCTTTGCTTCCCTTTTCCTCATACCCGAATGATGCATCCAGACGACGGAGCCCCGGAGCCAGCTGCCCCTGTCGACAATCACTATTACTACCCCGAGGATGGCTACTACTACGAGTTGGCTGACGACCAGGAGTAGGTTCGGAGGGCCCAAGCAGGAGGCCTGCGCCTTTTCGATCGTAGTCATTGTTTTGGCCCCGCCTTCTTAGGGCCTATCTTGTTTATCTTTTATATCGTACTCAGATTCGATGCTTCCGCTGACGCTTGTAAGCGAGCTTATGTATTCGAGCCCTCGAGGCCAGTGTTTTTCTACACACCCATGGTTCATGTTCCAAGGATTATCTCAGGCCCACTAAATATATTTTTATAGAAATTTTGGTAATGTAATTTTCAAGTGTCATGTCCTTCCATATACTCCTTCATCTTGCGGCAATTTAACAATCTTGTTTTTTCCAAGCCTCCCATTTGCCTTAACATGATAATATATTAGTATTCGAAAATCCTTCAAATAGTTCTTTATCATGAGACAATTTGCAGCCATTTGATTTCCCTCTTTCAGAATTAATTTTAGATTATTCTGACATTATTTTTATATTTCCTCCTTCCTCATTTAAAATATCTTTTTCTCCCAACTTATCTAGTCTGTTAATTTCCTCCATCATTTCTTTTATGCCTTCTATTGATGCCTCAAATTCAAATTCCACCCTTCAACACTTTCTAAGATTTCTTAATTTGTTTTGGATTTTGCCTAGAAGATTTTTTTCCCGGATACCTCCTTTTCCACACCTCTCAAACACCTCATCTATATTTGGCTCTAGAAACAAACAATTCAAATTTGAAAATGTATGGTCTCACAGGAGGCTCCCCAGTTGATAAGTAAAGGAGTGTGACAGAAAGTCTCTAGCTAGATCTTTAATATATGTACTAAAGGAAATTTTTCTTCCCAAGATGGAGAAATCAACACTCTGTCAGACAACGCATAAGTGGGATTGCAATGATTGTTGGACCATGTGTTTTCTTCCTTACCAGGGGTAACTTACATCATCCCCCAAAAAATTATATAGAATTGAACAACATGCCTCCACCTTTATAACCCCCAGGTATTTTTGTCACTATTTTCCTTGTCAATTAAATCTCCTGCAATTAGCAAAAGGATTCTTTTGGTTTTTACAATGAATCAACTCCACCAGATTTAGGTTTGCAGAAGGTTTGAGCATCACCATACATGTCAATCCCCAGATGTTAACCCTGTCATCAAGCTATTAATGGGCCATGTCATCATATTTCACAGAGCAAAATGTCACTTGTCCCCAACCCAACTTCAAAATTCATACTTGAAATAAAGTCAAAATTTTATTTCTTCAAACGGCCAAACTAAAATGTTCATCCTCTAGCAAATATTCCAAAACAAAATTTGTTAAGGAAAACAAACACCTACCCCAAGTCAAGTGGGCCTAAGCATTTTAAACAGTGCCAAAACAGCATTATAAAGTGCTATTTCAAATTTGAAAAATCCACTTGGAATCAAAAATTGGCCAAATTCTTCTGTGGCAGTGTCAGAATATTTCATAGCATTATTGTGGCCAAGCTCCACATTTTACCAAGTATTGGTGGGTCTGAATATTACAAACTGTGTTTGTGTTTTAAAACAGAAAAGAGAATAGAAAAAGGCCTAAACTAGACTGGGCCTAGTGCACAGTGGCAAGGCCCAGCCAGCGGCCTCTTTTCCCCTCCCTCCTCTCTCTATAATAGCGTGTCGCCCACGCGGTCGCATGCTGCGCGCCACTCGCCGTCGAGACGCAGCACATGGCGACACCACGACGCTCGGTCGGGATAAGGCCGGGCCATCCTCCCCCCTGGCCACTTTTTCCTCGCTCGCTCGCCCTTCCCTCCTCTTCTTCCAGCACCCACCGCAAGAGCGCCAATGTAGCCGCTTGCCGGTTCTTCCGTGGCTCCGTGTCGACGCTCTGCCTCCACGTTGTCCCTCGCGTCTCGTCGACGTCGTCTGCTCCCTCACCTCCGTCCACAAAGGGAGTCGGCGAGCTCCGCAACGCCTGGGTTATCGCGCCCTTGCACACACCTTTTTCGGCTTCTCCGCCGCCGCGTCGCATCTCGCCCTTTTTCCTTCGACCCACCCTCTGCTGCTCACTTACTGTCACCGGGCTACTTTGCTCTTCTCGGTGAGCTCCTCCTCTCCCATCCTCTCTCTTCGTCTTGCGTTCCCACGAGCTCGCTACGGCCAGCAGCTGCCATGGCCGTATCGCCGCCGCTGAGCACTTCGCCGCCGGGCGGTCACAAGTCCTTCCGTCTGAGTCACTCGTGTCTCTGGTGCTCCCCAGAGCACAACGAGCACGCGACGGCCTTCCCGAGCTCTATAGCACCGTTCCTGTCGGGAGCCAGAACGCTCTGCCGCCCGTCTCACTTGCTGAGGCTCTGGTGACCAAATTGTCACGGGACAGTGCCCGTTGCACTCACCGCACCGCGTAGAACATGCCCATCTCCGTTGCTCCGTAGCACGTTGTTTCGCCGTCTCCGTCATCCACCCGTCACGCGCCGCCGCCTCGCCCTCCCTGCCAGCGCCGTTTCCGATCATCCCAGCTCCGGCCACCGCTACCACGACGCGGCATCGAACGCCCGTGAATGGACCAGCCGCGCGCCGAACGGCGCGTGTAAAGCGCTTTCCGACGAGGGCCGAGGCCTCCACCGCGTTTCGGCGTCGCCGGCGTTGAGCCGCCGGCCACCACGAGTGGTTGGGCGGGCCCCACCCCTGGCTCGCTGCACTGGGCCCTAGGGGCCCCGTTGACTGGGTTTAACCCAGTCAACGTGCTGACTGGGCAGCCAGTGTCACTGACATGCGGGCCCACCGCGTATTTAGTTAATTAAAACATTTATATAATAAACTTATTAATTATCCTAATCTTTCACTGACATGTGGGGCCAGTAGCTAATAATCTCTGTTTAGTTTAATTAAACTAGTTAAGTTCTGCCACTGCCATGTGGGGACCACTGGTCGGTTTGACCTGGTCAGCCGCCTTGTTGACTGCTGATATCACTGTGACGTCATGTGACACAATAAAAACTTTCTGTTAATTTAAATAATTCAGAAAATGTTTAAGTTTTTTAAAATTCATAGATATTATTAACTGAGCTCAGATCGAAAAACTTTATATATGAAAGTTGCTCAGAACGACGAGATGATCCAACCGTGCCATCTGTTTCCGTGCCGGGACCCCTCAGGACATGAACCCGCAACTTTTAGCCTATTCTTGTAGATGAATAGTGCATACATACCGGTTAATAAATCATTACTAATCCTAAAATGATTTAGACATGTCTTTAGGCAACTACACTGCACCTTAGCATGGCATGCTCTGTGTTGATATGTTTGCTGCGTATTATCTATTTCCTCCCCTCTTCTCTCCGGTAGACCCCGACACCGACATAGCTCCGAGGCCGACGCAGCTCGGAGATCGACTACACTATGTGACACTTCTCTTGCCGCAAAGCTTCCAGGCAAGCACCCCTCCCTTGAACATGCCGATATCGCCTATTTTTCTCTTATGCTTGCATTAGAAATTGATGGTGCTACTGTTTATCCTATTTCTGATGCATAGCCTATTTTTATAACTGCTGTTGATACCTACCTATTATCTTAAACTGCTTAGTATAGGCGTGGATAGAGACCCACCAGAGACCCCACTTTGTCCCAAGTTGCCCTGCTGGATTATCAGATGACTCGATCAACGTGACGACAACCGGCCCCCGCACCGACACTCACCCCCCTTAGTTGCGACACTGAGCGTACATCGAGTGCGAGGGTACCTGTTTAGTACTTCTGTGTAACTTTGTAGTAGCTATCGTCATGGTCACCAGGTGATTCCTCTTCACACTTACGCCTAACGACGCCGTGCGTGAACACCTCAAGTGACCATTTCTCCTCGAGGGTGATTCCTCTAAGTTCACCTTGAGACTACATTAGGTGGAATCCATCGAGGGTGATTCCTCAGGTTTCCCCTTGGTGTTTGGACACACGGTTACTTTGACTTACACAGAACCATGATGACATCGGGTCGGCCTGAGGGGTACCGCGAGTGATGGGAAGAGGTTGACCTTGACGGTACCCGAGAGATAATTACGAGGCGTGGGGGCATCTTAGCCCTTGCCGCAAGCCCTCGAGACGGGGCGACGCGGTTGTCAAATCATTCGTGAGTCTCTGCTCGTTACCGCGCACTACCAAAACACTAACGATTTGGATATTTGATCCGAGTAGGCCTTTGGCCTGATAGCACTAACCCTACGTCGGAACAGTTATGGGCACTTGCGTCGTATGCATCAGCCGAAGCTTAATGGACGTCAGCGATGGCGGCGCGCGCGGGTTGGACCGCGTTAAGCACCCTCCTTTGTATGGAGGCTGCTAGGTCTGCTCACACGGCCGCGTCGCAACGTGCAAGGAGTTGAGGCAAAGGCCCAAGACCCCTGGGCGCATGGTTAGTCCGGGTGGCTGACCTCTCTGTTAAGTTTTCCGTCGGGTTGCAGCGTACGTTTTGGCTGAGGGGCATGACCAGAAAATGTGTCCGGCGGAGTTAATCGAGCGTGGTGGGTAAGGTGTGCACCCCTGCAGGGAAGAAAACATCTATGCATGACGGATCCTCGGTACGGACGCTCGGAGTTGTATCCCGATCGATACAATTAGAAATGGATACTTGAGAAGAGATATGGATATTATGGCTCTGGGTTGCTTTCTGTAGGGAGTCGAGGAAGGATCTCTGGGCGAGGTTGACAACACTACTACTACTTTATACTGTACTAATCTACACTTCTAATGCTGCAAGACCGTTGAAGATGCTAGTCTTCGATAGGACTAGGCCTTCCCTTATTCTGGTATTTCTGCAGCCCAGTCCACATATATAGCCTTTCCCTTTGATAACAGTGCATATGTAGTATGTAGTCCTTGCTTGCTGAGTACTTGGAGAGTACTCACGGTTGCTTTGCTTCTCTTTTCCTCCATACCCGAATGATGCATCCAGACGACGGAGCCCCGGAGCCAGCTGCCCTGTCGACGATCACTATCATTACTACCGAGGATGGCTAATACTACGAGTTGGCTGACGACCAGGAGTAGGTTCGAGGGGTCCCAAGAGGAGGCCTGCGCCTTTCGATCGTAGTCATTGTTTTGCCCCGCCTTTTAAGGCCTATCTGTTTATCTTATATCTGTACTCAGATATCTGATGCTTCCGCTGACGCTTGTAAGCGAGCTATGTATTCGAGCCTCGAGGCCCTGGCTTGTAATATAAAGCTTGTATGACTTATTTTAGGTTTTAGAGTTGCGTTGTGATATCTTCAAGTGAGTCCTTAGGCTTGATCGTGTGCATTTGCGTGTATAGTTAGTGCACGATTGGCCGGGGGCGCACAATAACTACAACCAGATCCAGGAGAAACCATCATGAATTTCCTAATTTTTACCCTAACAAAAAATTCCCCAAAATCCACCTCTCTTTAGTCAGTGTAGCAGTGTTTAACACAACTAAGATCCCCCTAGATCTCCCTCTGGGTGGCGATATATTCCAAGCAAAATTTTCATATCTACATAAATGAGACAGTCATGTGTTGTTAGACTCACTTTTCACTGTCTCCTTAATACCCACAAAATTAAGGTATTTTATCAATCTGCTCTCTAATAAAATTCTTTTTATTTCTGTCACCAACCCTCTACAATTCCAAATTAGCCCTCTAGCATCTTGTGTCGACTAAAAGAATACAAAAAACACCCAAAGGAATTTCTACTGGAAAAAAACGCAAAAAAGAAAAGGAAAAACAAGAAGAATAAACTAGTTAAGGATTATTTTTTGTTTTCGTCTCTTAACATTTACTTTCTTAGCAACAACACATCAAAAGAGCTTGCTTGCTTTAGACCAGCTCTTACACCTCCAAAAACTTTCAAATGTTTTATCCATATGATCTTCATCATCCTTTCCTACTCAATTGCAATAAATCCTAAAGGATGGAATTAACACTCCTCAGGTTCTAAGACATTCTCATTTCTGTTCACTAGAATTCTCCTAGCATTAGCTAAACATCTCTAGCTTTTCATGAGAAGAAAAAGCTTTTTTAAATATATTCCACCAAATCCAAAGAAACCCCCAAATCAATTCCTAACAAGTTAGCAACATCAATCAGCTCCACATTTTCAGAATAATCATCATTGGAATTAGATGACATACCTTTAGATAAAGCTAATTTTTTTGCCCTAGCCAAGACATAGCTCTTCCAACATTGGGATGTCATTTCTGTTTTTTTGAAGCAATCTCCCATGTACCTTTGTGTCCCCTGGTCAGAGTTCTTGTCATTGGGATTCTCCATATTCAAATTCTCTGAAACCTCAAAACACAATTTAGTCCCCAAACTGACTGACTGAGACATCTCTACTCCATCTTCTACCTCTTTCATCAGAAATGTTTTGCTTTCCTCCTCATTCTCTTTTCCATCCCCCATTCACAGAAATAGAACCAGTTCCTTACTCCCCTTCTCCACGGCATTTTTATCCTTGTTTTTGTGTACATAACAGATCAGCCTCCTGTTGTTCTTTCAAAAAAAGCAGCTCTTTCCTCAAAAGCAATTTGTGTGCTGTGTACTTGCATGAATTGGTCTTTTCGCTACTCATCCTCATTAATTTTCCTCTTGTGATCTCCTGCTATCTCCACCTCTTTCTGGAAATCCATCCACTCTTCAATTTGAGATAGTTATCATCTTCTTAGCCTAGCCTATCAACAACTTCCTCCATTTCAAAAAAGATCCTATACACCATGAGATTTGAGTAGTGTTAATGGTCCATCTGGGAATCTTTATATAGTCCACCACAGCAACTTTCAGCCTAACCAAACATGTTTTGCTCACCAGCCCATGTCAATAGCTTGAGTGTAACCAGTCATTGAGCCAATTTCCCATAAACCATGGAAATTTTCATAGTTTAGGTACCCTTTTGCCCTGCCACGACCAGACCACAGCAAGTTTACCTACAGCCATTCCTCATCATTCCAAATCTTCACATTCTCACTTGATGTGCCCACCTTTCAGAGGAACCTGGTTATAAACAGCAGCTTCATTGATTCTTGCAGCTAATGGAAAATTGACCAGAAAACCCCCTTCAGAGACTTTCCTAGCTTTCTAGTCCCACTCTCATGGATAAGTTTTGGCCAAGCTCTTGATTAGAATATCAGCATCAACTTCCAAGTCACATCCCTCCCTTAGTCTCACCAAAGCCACAGCTTCATTTTTGCTAGCACTAGATAATTCTTTTTGCATGCTCAGCCACAAACAGTCCAAGCCCCTCCCCACCAAAACCAACCAAGGTGGCTACTGGTTTTTCTGATGGAGCCAAGCACAATTCAGGTACATGACTGTCTTTAGTACAGATCACACATTTCACTTTTGCTTTACATCCCTTAGGTTATGTCCTTTACCCACACTTTATGACAGATTGTCTTGTCCTTATCTCACGACGAGAATTTATGCAAACTAGAGACGCCAGTTGATTCCCTGTCAGAACTGCCCCTGAAGGAATGCTTGGAAGTCTGGACTTCACTGCCTCCCTCAACCACTGACAGTAGGTGTGCTTATTTTTTTGTCTGTTGATATTTGCTTGGTGTAGCAGAGGCAGATTTGTATTGCAACGGCGGCCTTCGAGGGTATTGATACATACCTCGGTCCCCCCCCCCCACATCATGATCCCACTCTCCATATCCTACGTCTCTGCGCGGAAAGTTCTGATGTTGGTTACCTTGGAAATTCCGGAACGGCGGCCGGGGACGAACCTGAGGACCTTGATCATATATGTCGAACTGGAAATCTCTCTCATAGCCTTGTTTAGGTCTCCAACTTACACCCCCCCCCCCCCCCCCCACACACACACACACACACCATCTCTTCCTCCATTCCCACACCCAGAACCAAAACGATCGCCCATCTCTCTCCCCTGATCTTGGCTATGTCCAATGGCGGCGGGCAGCGACGAGCACCACAGGTGGGAAACCCTGAAATCTAGGAAGTGGGTAGGGCTAACAACCTGTCTCAGACTAGGTTGTAAAGCCCCTCTCCCGCTTCTGGGCTCCAAGCTATTCCCACTTTTCTGGCCCAACCCCTTGCCAATTGGCCCAGCCCGGTCCATAATATGGATAGAAACAAAAAAATCACCCATGAATTCAAAATCATCTCCAGATTCCCCTTCCCGGCGTGTTGGTGGTCGTGTGGATAGTGGCGCATCGACCAAGCTATGAGCTGGTCGACGACGACCCCTCCTGCCATGTCCCATATGCACCTAATTCGGTTCAGAACCAACGCCCACATCTACTGGCTTCCCATCAGTTATTTGGTACCAATGATCATCTCTAACAGATTCACATTCAGTATGCAGAACGTGATTAGATAAACTACGAGATGGAACACTTACATAATTGAATTCAGGAGCCACAATCTTCGCTGATGTGTGTTTAACTGGACCCAATTTGCTCGATCCATCCCTTTTATGTTTACCTTTGATTTTCTTCTTCGACTCCCTCTTAGCACAAGCAAAAGCATCAGCAAAAGTAGCTAAGTAAGGACTCTGCCCAGCTTCATCTCCCTTTGAATAATTTCCATCTTCTTCCTCAATTTGCTCCAAAGTACAGAATCTGCCTCCCAATCGAGATCCCGCTAAGCAATTAGTGTATCCAACCTCCTTCTTCTTACAGCCACCAGGGTCAAATTCGATCTGTCTGTTCTCCAATTTCATCTTCTCTTCGATAAGCAGAGCATCCGCGGACACTTTCAGAATGCTGGTGACAGATATGGCAGGGGACCCACTGGTTCCGGCAACGGCGGAACGCTTGCAGGCCGCAGCCCCACAAGACAGCTCCATCTCTCCTTCCTCCGCGGGTCGCAGGCCGCAGCCCCACAAGACAACTCCATCTTCCCTCCACCCTCGCCCAGTGAATGAAGCCCACCGACGGCGAGGATGGGAAGGGCGGCATCCGTGCTCTCTCCTCTGGTGTGCCCACGAAGTGGATCCTTCTCGTGAAGTTCATCATCTCTCGATCCGCCTGGATTCGGCAAGTTTGGACATACCTCTCTATCCTGGATCTGAGCAACGGATCCGGCTTCACCTTTGCTGCCGCCTTCGCTTTCCTCCATTCCCTTTCTCACTCCGACCGCGAGAAGGAGTAGTTGCTGATCCGCTGCGCTCTCTCCATCCATCTTCGATCTCTCGTCACCAGTAGCTCCGCCTCCGGCACCGACTAGATCGGCCGAAGTACCTCTGGGAATGCCTCGTAAACGAAGGGGAGGGGAAACCCCGGACCCTGCGCTCCCGAAGGCGTGCGAGGAGAGGGAGCCGAGCGCGCAGATCCGCGCCGGCGCGGCGGCATGGCGGAAGGCGTTGGTGAGAGAGGGAACGGCGGTGAGCGGTGCGGGGGCGCGGCGGGGGTTGGTGGGTGGGTCGCGGGAGCGATCGCTCATCGGTCACGGTCCGTGGCTATAGATATATGTCATTATAGATATAGATGTGAAATGTGCTTCCGTCCCCAGTGTGATATCTCTCTCTCTCTCTAAAATGGATTTTTGTTGTTGTCGTAGTTGTTATTGCGAAACATAGCTTGCAAGTATTAATCAAGGTATATAGTTAGTCACTTTGACGGAGTTCAGCAATGCGCTCCGGACACAAACCCAGCCAGACAGCAGCTGTTGGGTCCTGTTTCTACCATAATTTGTTACTCCAGTGATCTAAACGCTCTTATATTTCTTTACGGAGAGAGTACCTGGCTACATTGTTACGGCTTCGACGAAGGTGAGTAATAATAATAACACAAGCAATGCGACCTTTCATATTCTATGTGATTTCATCATAAAGCAAAAAAGAAGAAAAAAGGCAAAGCGTGAGCGGTTTCTTCCCCCGAGCTTCTCACGAAGACAGTCTGTCTCAATCAAAAATTGGTAGCGACCGGCCTCCATTTAAGAGCAGAGCTAGGGCCGTTCCTTCCGTCCATGATCGACGAGAGGTCTCGCTTCTACAGCATCAAAACATGTACGGAGCCTGCGGCGAGATGAGGAGCTGATATTTCCCGCGCGGTCGCGTAGGATCTTCTAGTGGGGAGAGAGAGAGGAGGAAGCATCAGCATTCAGTTTCACCCAGTTCGGCCGGAGCATCGGTCTTTGGCCATGGATTGTGCTCTGCTCCCCGGTCCGGCGCGGTGATCGCCCAGGCGCCCGTAAAGCATGCGTGTCAAATCGATTGTGCGGTGGTGGTGGTAGTAAATTTTACACATGCATTGCATGCATTCACGCAGATGCGGCCAGGGCAAGTGTGCGCTGCCACTGCGGCGGCCAGGGCCAGAGCCAGAGCCAGAGCCGCGGGACTCTGCACGCTGCGGTGGCGGAGGGGAGGACCGAAGGACGCCGCGAGTAATTGCGGGACGAAAATGGCGACGCAGAGGCCTTACGATATCCCTGTGAAACCACGTGAGGCAGATCCAAGCAGAGGTGCTCCACTGTTGCTGTTGGCACAACATACGGGAAGAACGACACCAGGCTGTCGATGCCGGCGCCATAAACTCGCCACGGGTTCATGCCTCCGTGAAAGAGGCTGTGCTACTCCTGTAGTACTCGGAGTAAGTGTATTTCGCTCGGAAGGAAGTTGGTTCAGAGATTTCATTTCGTTTCAACTGCGAGGCAACTTTTTTTTTTTTTTGCGGAGAAACTGCGAGGCAAACTTGGTGTTAACTCTCACGTTACGTTGTAGAGTGTGGCTCTTTTAGGGTGTGGCTAAGTCTCAGTCGTCTCGGTCAAGTGACATAACATGAGAGAGAGCGAAAGAAAAAATTTAAATTGCAAAAAAAAAGAACTTTGGCACAGGCCGGAAAATAAGAAATGCAGTTGATCTGAGAAGACAAGTGTGTCTTTCTACCGGGGACTGAAACGACCACAAGCACGATTTCCTATGGGCCACGCTGCTCGACTCTGATGCCATGGTGAGACGTCGTGCGGGTTGAAACGATCACATGGCGAAACATGTGGAGCAATTCCTAATTCCAGACGTAGTATGAGCAAAGACGTCAAGAAAAGGTCACCTGGAACGCCCGGATACCGTGTACGCAAATAGTGACAACCAACGCCTTCGTCGTCGTCGTCATCATCATAGAACAGATCGATGGGCAAAAACAGTGTTAACACGATTGACATTTGTATGGCAACTGCTATCGTCGATACATAAGTTTTAACTTTCTGCGAACAAACTAACTGCTTTCTCCTTGGTTTATTCTGACTCTTTAGATGCTACCTTGACAGTCTACTTAAAGACTAAAGAGTGCCCCATACAGAAATCCACCGTCCCGCTCACGGCGGACGAGTCCGTCCACCCGCCCTTGGTCGGCATCGACATGACGGACTCAAGGGCGACACCGTGAGACCAGAGCCGGCTCTGACGGACGGCACCCCCCAACAAGGCTTAACCACTGCCAGGTTCGGTGACGATGTGATCCTCCCTCCTACGCCTCGGTCTGCCCCTCCTTGGTGATGTGGAAGCCTTCGATTTTACGGGCGACCTCGTTTGCCGCGGCCACCGCGGCGGCCTTTGGTTTGCCATTGGCGGTGGGTGCCTCGGCGTCATCGGCATTTGCGGGGTTCAGCGGCCAGATCCGAATGGTGCCGTCTTCTGATCCTGATGCGTATGATTCGCCAACAGGCGCAAACCGGACGCAGTGGACGGGGCCGTGATGACCTTTGTTGCAGGCTGCAAAACACAGATAAACCCCGGCCCAAATGTCAGGATACCATATGGCAGTCACTTATTTTGATATGTATTGTGAAATTACAGACCATAGCTTAACAAGATACAGACTACACAAATACTGAAGGCGAGGTCAAGACAAATCAAGCTTTGACTTTTGCGACTGGATTTCAACTTTGCAGTATATAAACAGCGCTTGAGACTAGTAACAAGTTCTCAAGTCATGTCAACGGAATCAGGTATCAAAACATCAATATTAACAAAAAGGGAACACAGCAAGATTTCCAGTTAACACAATTTTCTGAATAAAATTCACATGAATTTTTTATTTGAATCTAATTTTCAAATATCAGGATCAAGAATGCTTCGGCCAAAAAATGAACACGCAATGGCCAGACAGCACAATTCTACAGTCAGTGGGGTGATTACTTTGTTATAGATATAACAAAATCGATAGACTGGTACTTATACTCTGACTTTCAGGGCATCTCACTCATTGTGGGTAGAAATCCCATGGCTATCATTCAGTGTTATATTTTCAACTGCTTTCCTACTGCAGCATTGGGATTTGAACCCAGTACCACTCTCATATAATTCAGTATTCTATTTTTACCCACATGTCTTATGTGCAAATAGGAAAAAATAACTGCAAAAATAGGATTTGTGCCCAGTAGGCCAGTACCACACTCTCGCATATCCGGTAATCCCTACCCTCGGGCTAGAAGCTAGTTATATCTATAGGAAATAACTGGTTTATTGTCTCTGTAAATTTCAAATTAACCATTTTTTTATTGGTTCCCTCGGTAACAAGGGATCACCAAGAAAACATTCTGGGGATTTTTTTTCTCCGCCTGGTCAGGATACAAACTAGTCCCTCCGTTCCTAAATATTTGTC
The DNA here is from genome assembly GCA_011799875.1 of Thinopyrum elongatum. Classification (NCBI taxonomy): domain Eukaryota; kingdom Viridiplantae; phylum Streptophyta; class Magnoliopsida; order Poales; family Poaceae; genus Thinopyrum; species Thinopyrum elongatum. Next base: position 488,286,444 of record CM022303.1, on the reverse strand, counting down.
TTTTTAGAGATTTCAAATGAATTATCACATACGGATGTATATAGACATATTTTAGAGTGTAGATTCACTCATTTTGCTCCGTATGTAGTCACTTGTTGAAATCTCTAGAAAGACAAATATTTAGGAACGGAGGGAGTAGAATTCTAAACACTCTACAACTCAGAATAGTGAAAGCTTAATAAACATATTAAGCCATCTAATGTTCTTGTTTAAGGAACACATAACTGCACCGATGTTTCAGTCTTGCAGGAATCAAACTATTAAATACAATAACAGACTTACCTATTTCTTCACCAGTGAAGAAATCATATACATGAACCCACATATCTTCCCCTCCAGTGATGAACTTACTCCCAGACTTTGGTTCAAGTGAAGCTGACTCCACAGTGCATGACATATCATAGCTTTTAACAAGCCCAAAACTGCAGAATTACCAACAAAAATGTTTAAGAAACCGAACAATGCAAGTGATGCAAAACAAAGGTCGTACAGGAGAGAACTTACTGATTCGCATCCCAAAATTTAACACTTGAGCCATCAGCTGTAGTGATGAACCTGCCATCCTGGCTTACTTCTGCACTCGTGACAGGTGCCTTGGTTTCAAGAGTTTGGACAATTTTTCCACTTCTCACATCCCATAACCTGTGTGATACAGTAATTAATCAAGGGGAACAAGCATAGTAAGCTTGCATAGAGAAGTAGCATGTGTTTTCGTAGTAGCTTCAAATTTTAAAGATATTTTCCAGACAAACCTCACTCCACCCATATCAGAGCAGGAACTTAGAATAGATTGGTCACTGTGAAGCCAAGCAACAGTTCGTACAGAACCAGGTGTTTTGTCAAGTTCTCTTGGAGCTGCATCTGGACGATTCATATCATATATACGCAAAATCTTCTCCACACCTCCAGTGAGCAACATGTGTGTATCCTGCAGTTACATCGGCGGTTTGATTAGGTTTAGAACTGTTTATGGAGGATAGTTCTAACTGACTACTATAGCATACAGAGCACCTAAACTATCATAGACATGATTTCACATTACTCAATGAGATGCGCTCATGGATGTAAAAACAGGGCTAATATACTTGTTGAATAGTTCATACTTGGTGGCAGGTTGCAAGAAGTAGCACTGGCAGGTCTCAGTTCAGGAAGTCTGGGGGGACCAAAAAACGACAAAAGGAGAAGAATAGGACGCATATCATCTTAAGGGGGAGAAGAAAGACAGAATAACCGGCAATCTTGGTATACAGATGTTAGAAGAGAGGGGAGAACTAAGGACATGCTTGGCTTGGAGACAAAACTTGGATTGCCAATGTTTGGGCAAAGCCAAAAAATTGACAACCAAATTTGTTTTGCCAATCTCTCAAAAAGTTGCCGATTTTTACAAATATTGATGGCTAGACGATTTTTGGTAGCAAACCTATGTGTCAACAAGCATTACCTCAGAAAAGGCACATGTGCGTACTATATGCTTGTGCTCAAACGAATGTAGCTCATTTCCTGTTAGTGCATCCCATATTTTGCTGCAAAAAATAGTCAATATATGTCTCTCAAAAGAGTAGATTATACTCAGGATTTAGTACAGAAACATTTCTGAGCATTAACATTGAAGAACTGCAATCCTTTTTGCAGAAAAATGCTTGTTATTTCTTTACAGAGTATGAGCAGACTTAGAACTATAGAATAAAGTGATGATGTATACAATTATGCAGATGAACATAACATTGTTGCCTTCTGGCTCTGCCTAATTTTTATATTCAATCATGGATGCATTAAAGTTATGGTTCACCAGCCGAGCAACCATCAGTAGACAGAACCAGCAAAATAAACCGATCATTTGCAGTTAAGTAAATGTCACAGCATAGGGAAATCCAAATCTTATTGGCCCACTATGCACAACTTCACAACTGAAAGTTTAACTAGTGGTCTAGTTTGTAACATACTCACTAAAGTACTATGCTGATAAAATTAATCACACTTTAGCATGTCTGCTGAAGAAATGCAAGAACACGAATATACATAGATCTTCAGCAGGTAAGTATCAACTGATACTTTGATATAGTAGTGCACTAGGCAGGCAAACTCGGATTTCTCAAAGAAAAATAATTGAAATGAGCATCAATGAAATTTTGCAGGAGAAATGTCATACGCTGAGAAGTCCGCAGAACCGGAGGCAGCACGGAGAGCATTTGTATCGAGACAAGAGCTCCAAACTGCACCTTTATGACCTTCAAAAGTCCCAATCCAATCTCCAGTATCACCATTACGAAGCATCGGATTTGAGTCTGCAGACCAGAATATGAGATATTAGTGTTGGGGCGATAATCAGCAATCTAACAAGGCAGGGACGATTTTCAATGCATTTAAAAGTGAAGTACTCAGGTAGCAGTTATCATGTGCCAGTATTTGCACCCTTTTCTGGTACTAGTACCCTGTTCTCTAGTACCGGCGAGTAATATAATATAGCACCATCCATACTAACAACATAAGGGCGGCACCACTTTGATTTAAAACTGCCCTGAAATCTTATCTTCCTGGCCCTACACTGACCCAATCCAACGGCCTCTATCAAAAGTTGTTCCAGGCACACAACAATCACATGAAAATATTAATTATTGAACTGAAATTGAGCACAAAAATAGAACAACAGAATCAAGTTATCGTGTTAGCTATGTAAACAATCGTAATTAATGAATGCACCACACCGAACAGAACATGTGTTTCCCTAGTTGTTCAAATTTAGACATGACATCCGTGTGCGGACAGACTAACATAATACGAACTTAGCACTATAATGCTTGCAACAAAAAAGAGTGCATCATAAGAATTAAAGCCGTTGCTGAGGCCAATTCACTGGCAAATATTAATACTTGTTACAAAGAATTATGTCATGGAGGTAAATCTAGAAAATATGCTCCAACTACACTCTAATAAACAGGGATGTCATCTAATGGACGAGTAATGTTATTACAAGTTTACAACAGCTAGTGAAGAATACATATTAGTTGTGTCCTGTTTGAAACCACAGATATGGATAGAAAAATATTTTTAACAGTGTCCAGCAGTTATCATTTGTTTACATCCCTAGAACTGACAGCTCAGTGGTGATGAAAACATGAAACAGAAAAAAGGCAAGTTTTACGTATATTACTCATCTAACGGCTTCCATCTGAGAAGACATAAAAGCAACTACTTCCTGTAAATATCCAAAAAATCCAGTAACAGTCCAACCCCATTCGACATCATAAACATCAATGAAGTACATAGCCACAACAGCATGGAAAAGTTTGTTAGTCAAACAATAAAAAAAACGAAAGCTGGTTGAAAAGGCTGGATTATCACAATCCACTGGCATACTGCCAAACACAGACTAAGAGAATCTTGCCTCAATTCCACTTGCCTAGTGCACTGTATATGGCGAAAATAGCTTGGAAGGTGAAGCCCGTGCCCGAAAAGTGAAAATTTTCCTAGCTTGGACAGACTTCACTTAACTAAGGCATGTGACAAAGTTTGGCTTCCAACCATGGCGCAATAACTTCTAAATCCTTTAAATCTATCCGGTACAGCGCAAACTTGACTAGATTATGAAATTACAGAATATCAGCGTATCCCATGACCTGGATACCCGATTCTATCCATAGAAGTGTGTGAGACAACGTGGGAGCCACAACAATCGTGGCACAAACAGCAAGTGGGCAGTATCCGTCCACCAGATACTGAATTCACCCGTACAACGCTCGAGAGCACAAGCTTAAACCCATTTCACGCGCGCGTGCCACAATCCACAATCTCGAGAATCATCGTAGAGCTGCCGTCCGCATCACAGCGACAGCTTCGGATCCGAACGAATCGCGGCCGCACACGCACAGCCCCCAAAAATAACGAGGGGAGCCGCAGCCAGGAGGAGCGGAGCGGATCGCTTACCCTTGCTGGCGCTGATGAGGAAGTAGCCGTCGGGCGTGACGGGGCTGTAGAACAGGTCGACCACCGGCCGCGAGTGGCCGTGGCACACCTTGGACACCGCCACCTTCTTCTTCTCCATTTCTCCTCGCCCCCCTGCCGCTCGCCTCCCCGGGTGGCCTGGCTCGTCGACTCCGGCGGCGGCCTGAAATGCGGCGCCCTCCTCCCTGAGGCCCTAACCCTAGCCCCGATCGGGAAAAAAATACCAGGGAGAATCGAGGGTAAAAAATCGCGCGGCGAGGCGCGGGATCGGCTGATCCGGATCCCAGGGGTTTGATCTGTACAGGAGTTTTATTGGATAGAGGCGGCAATGGGGTTGTGGGAGGGAGCCGAGGGTGAGGCTGTGGCTCGCCTCGGGGGTGGGGGACTGGGCGAAGGAGCGGGGAAGGAGAGTGGGGGGCAGGAGGGCGACGGTCCGGCTTATATGAATCTCCCGAGAGTCGGACTCTCGGGGCTCCTGTTGGCCGTTGGATCGTTGTCTCACGGTGCTGCCGTCGATGGTTAGATTTTTGGACATGTTTTGGTACTTGTGCATCTTTGGTACTAATGTGGAAACCTGACAGTGTAATGAATTTCTGCAAATTTGTTGGCTCTTTTTCTTCAAATTCAAAACCTGACAGTGTAATGTGGAAACTGAGAAATCCATCTAGTCATCAAACTTGTATATACATATAAAAACATACGCATGCTGATTGTCAACTAATTCTGATGCATATCTAGGTTAGGTTTCATGTTGGTCATCACAAACAACGTGCTTGAATCAGGATGTCTTGAAAAGGAAACAGGATTTGAAGGATAATGGATGGTTTTCATGTTCCGAGCACGATTGAAAAATTATGTGTTCTTAGCTATGTGGTGGCTAGACATCCAAATCCAGGCAGAATGAGAATATACACCTCTGGATGACCGAAGAACCAAAAGAGATGCTGGAATAATATTGGACCTTCCCTCCTATCAGAAATATGGGGAATCAACCATCGAACTACCACTGCTATGATTCGTCTTCGATTCACCAGCATCAACTATCTTATCTATGATTTTTAAATTGTCACGGTGGTGCTTATGTAATTAATTTTGTTTCCCATGGCATGTTTTTTTGATGATTAGACATTTATTTTTCTCCCTAAAAGACAATAAGTCGCCCCCTCTGGAAATACGAAAAGACTACATCTTGGGGCATGGGGTATGCCTTTTATCAAAGGAACCATTTATTTGTGATTTCCCAATACATAAATAAATTGCACACCTTACGTCTATGAGTATCTCCGAGAGACTAAGTCGTCACATCATCTTGACATAGATGAAGTCGCCACAGACAGTTTCGTAGTCGACGGGAACGTCTTCTACCACTGGTTGCACATCGCCGAAAGGCCTGAAATAAATTCAGGAAAATACGACCACCAATGGCAAGTCTTGTACTTTATTTTTAACACAATACAAATGTAGACACTCATACATGTGTATCCCTATGAGCACCCCGATAGATTGAGCCGACACATTATCTTGAGATTGACGAGGTTGTCACAGGCGGCTTCGTAGTCTACGAGAACGTCTCCTCTTACTGAATACAAATCGCTAGAAGGCCTGAAATAAATTTAGAAAAATGTGAGCATCAATGTCAAAGTTTGGGACTTAAACTCTAGTGGGCTAGGGATACCACTGTCCTCCTAACCATCCAACCACAAGTTGATTCGCATCTAGGAGTTGTTCATGTAATGCAAAGTCTAGGAATTTCTTAGCAATATTGTAAGTGCAAGTATTTTTATCCAGCATTTTTCCTCTTGTTTTTAACCCTAGGCAATCAGGGCAAGCTCTTCCCTCCAGACTTCACCGACGAGCCCATGGATTCGTCTCCTCTCTACCTGCCGCTCCAATGACAGGTGACGGAGAGAGGAATCTCGGTGCCTCCGTTTCGGTTAGTAGTTTGGTTTAGGGTTTTTTAGTCCTAGCAGGTGTGGCGCACGGGCGGATGACGACGCTTCTTCTTCGAGTTTGTCTTCCGGGCTCTGATTCTCCTCGAGTTCGCTCGTCTGGACGTAGTCGATGAAGCTCCGACGTAGATTCTCGCGATCTCCTTGGGGCGATGAGGTTAGGGTTTCTCGTCATGTGGCTAGATTTGATGTCATGTGGCGAGATTTGATGTTAAGTGCTTCAGATCTCTGCAAGGGCTCAACGATAATAACTGCGGCTCCAGGGCACCGGTCCTTAGGGACACGTGCACACAGACTTCCCGGCTGTCATCGACAAGGTCACTCGGTAGAGGAGCGGCGACAACAGCTTGTTATGGCGGTGAACTATAGCCGATCCTTTTCTTAAAAAAAAAAGTCTAGGACTCTTTTTTTCCAAAAGAAAAAGAGAGGTTTTTTTTTGGGGTGTACGGTACAAAGTGCGGGTCAACCCGTGCCTGCTCCGAATCTGTGTGGCCGTGTCCGTCCCCTTCTCGCACCTACTACTCCGAAACGAACCGTCGGCGATCGACTCGTCATATACGGCACGCCCGTCCAGCCCCGAGAACCAGAAGCGAAGCGAACCGAATCAAACGTGCCGGAAAAGAAGCGAGCCTCGAACCCGAGCAGACTCGAGCCAACCCCAGAGCGGCGGAGCAGACGAGGGGGAATCCCGATGGCGGCGGTGGCGATGGACATCGCGAAGCCCTCGGCGCTGCCGGCGAGCGTCGACGACCCGTCGGCGGCGTCGGCCAAGGGCAGGGCCGGCGGCGGGGAGGGGCTGCGCCAGTACTACCTGCAGCACATCCACGACCTGCAGCTCCAGATCCGGACCAAGACGCACAACCTCAACCGCCTCGAGGCCCAGCGCAACGACCTCAACTCTCGAGGTACGCACCGCCCCGATCCCCAATCTCCGCCCGCTGTTTCTAGTCCGCGCAACCCTAGCTCCCCCATGTGTGTGTGTGTGTGTTATGCCAGAAAGACGATCCGCTGCTGCTTCATATTGCTTGATTGCGATTTGATTGATCCAATTGTGCCTGGACCTCTAGTTCCGAGCTTCAACTATGCTTGATCCGATAACGTGTAGATAGTGTCTCCGATTTTAGGTTTGTTTTGGTGATGTGCACGCGTCCCACTTATGCGTCATGTTCGTGATTGGTGAAAATTCTGTTTTTTAGTGTGCATAGTCCTAACTCTGCTCATATGTATTTTGTTAATTGAAATTCAACAGCTTTTGGGGTATTGAATTTTGTTCAATCAGAATATGGAATGCTTCCGAGACATTAAATTTTGTTCGATTATAATGTACAATCTCTCTTATGCTGACAACTTAAATGCTCACCACAATTTTGTTATTGCAGTTAGAATGCTCCGGGAAGAGTTGCAGCTTCTTCAAGAACCGGGCTCATATGTTGGCGAGGTTGTGAAGGTTATGGGCAAGTCAAAGGTTCTAGTCAAGGTACATCTTGTTTCACTGTTACTTCTTTCATGCTATGCTTGTGTACATCATGTTTTGCTTTAAGTGGGAGCTCTGAGTTCCAGTCATCCTTCTTTACTGTCATTAAATGGTTAAGTGCAATCTCTCAGGTTCATCCAGAAGGCAAATATGTTGTAGATCTTGATAAAAGTATTGATATTACAAAGATAACCCCTTCAACAAGAGTTGCTCTTCGGAATGACAGCTACATGCTTCACCTTATCCTGCCCAGCAAAGTCGATCCACTGGTTAATCTTATGAAGGTGGAGAAGGTTCCTGACTCTACCTATGATATGATTGGTGGTCTTGATCAGCAAATTAAAGAGATCAAGGAGGTTCGTAAATATATTCAATGCATAGTACAATTGTTGTATCATTAGCACTCTGGCTTAACAACTTGATTTTCAGGTGATTGAGCTTCCCATCAAGCATCCAGAGCTGTTTGAGAGTCTCGGAATTGCTCAACCAAAGGTTTGAGTTTGTGTGCCAATTTGCATTTTATTTGGCATTGTTCCAGCCAGTTATTCAGTAATTATCCTTGCTTTTTCAGGGTGTCCTTCTTTACGGCCCTCCAGGTACAGGGAAAACATTACTTGCTCGTGCAGTTGCTCATCACACCGATTGCACCTTCATCAGGGTGTCAGGTTCTGAGTTGGTTCAGAAGTATATTGGAGAGGGTTCCCGGATGGTTCGTGAACTCTTTGTGATGGCTAGGTAAACATTATCCGTCTGTGTTGCATTCAAATTATTACTATTTACCTGTCAGATTCCTTTTTCAGGAAACCATTTCAATCAGATTTTGAAATGGTTCCCTGTAAAAGGATATTTGCATTATATAATATATTTATACCAGAGGCTAATACATTTGGTCTGAATTTGATAGGGAGCATGCACCATCCATTATATTTATGGATGAAATAGACTCTATTGGATCTGCTAGAATGGAGTCGGGATCTGGCAACGGTGATAGCGAGGTTCAGCGTACCATGCTTGAGCTTCTGAACCAACTTGATGGTTTTGAAGCATCGAACAAAATTAAGGTTCTTATGGCAACGAATAGAATAGACATATTGGATCAAGCTCTTCTGAGGCCTGGTCGTATTGATAGGAAGATCGAATTTCCAAATCCTAATGCAGATGTAAGTGATGCAGTACTCACCATAATTAAGTTAAGATTGCTTGCTCATATCAATGCTAACGCTGAATTATCTATTCTTTCAGTCCCGTGGTGATATTTTGAAGATTCATTCTAGGAAAATGAACTTGATGCGTGGCATTGATCTGAAAAAAATTGCTGAGAAGATGAACGGAGCATCAGGAGCAGAGCTAAAGGTATGTATTGTTGCCATTATAGGAAGCATTTCAATTTTTAATACATTTGTCTGGATAAACTGAAAAAATATTCTGAATTCTAACAATGCTAATAAGTTACCATGTAGACGATACAAAACATCTATAATCTGCTGCAGATAATGTCCCATGTAACTTACGTAGAAATCCAGGCCCAGCTACCGTTTTTATACCATGCTAAAATACTATCAACTCAGAACCTGGTCCTGGTAGCAAGTACTATTAAGTTTTTCCCATTGAGGTCTTGACTTCACAAACGTATTGGCCGGTATTATGTCTTAAGTAGTGTGCATCAAACCATACATCACGAGTCTAACTCACTTTGATCTATCATCAGGCGGTCTGCACAGAAGCTGGAATGTTTGCCCTCCGCGAGAGAAGGGTGCACGTCACCCAGGAGGATTTCGAGATGGCTGTGGCAAAGGTGATGAAGAAGGATACCGAGAAGAACATGTCGCTGCGGAAGCTATGGAAGTGAGGCCCTCGTTTTAGCATCCCAGCTTTTGCTGGCATGTATTATTGGTTTAAGCTTATAGCGGCACATTTGCCAGATGAGCTGTGGATTTCTTGAACCGTGTCGAGAACTGTAACTTGCAGTGCCTTGCAGCTGCCTCACCAGGGTTTAAATTTCTTCATTGGGTTATTATGAGATGTGAGTTGGGAACCGTTTGCTTGCTTGTAATGTATGTTGCTTTGTCGACTAGATTGGTTAGCCTCGCTGTGCTGAGAACGGTGACCGCAATGGTGTGTTGTTCTACTTGAATGTGGCAAATCTTATTTCTAGGGAAGCCATTCTTCATTCTTCTCTTTTGTCCATCCAAAGGAAATTATGAGAAGGGAACTCAAATGAGTGCAATAATCCCTCAGTCCCAAAATAACAAAATAAGTGACTCAGCTTTGCACTAACTTTAGTACAAAGTTGGTACAAACTCAAGGCACTTATTTTGGAACGGAGGCGGTAACACTATGAGTTAAGTATGGAACTGGCCGCTCCTCACCTCGGCTGGACATATTCGATAGAGATTTCAGGTTCTTCGAGTTCTTCTGCACATATTGCTATGCAGCGTGTCATTTACTGAGCTCCCTAAGCTGTTATATCTGCAACCTCTACTGGATTTGTGGTGCAAACTGGCATAGTCGTCAGCTATGCAAACTGTCATCTTGGATTAGGATTTCTGTGGGAGCAATTTGATTTTGTTCTATGTGTGAAATGGAGCAATTTGAATTTGCTCTACATGTGAAATGATGAAATTAAGTCAGGAAAAGTGAAAGTACATGCAAAGAAGATGCCGGTGGTGCTACCAGCAAAATTACACGATGAACTCTCTTACTATTTAAATGAAGAATATTAATGGAGAACATGCTATTCTGTACACATATATTGTGCTGGTGTCAAGACTGCAAGTATACCTGGCCATGGGATACCCAGCCCGACCGACCCGACCCGGTCTTGCCCGTGGGCCGGGCTTGGGCCTAGGTTTTGAACCTGAAGGTCAGGCCGGGCTGGGCCTGCCATATTTGTGATTTACTGAAGAGGCCTGGCCCAAGGCCTGACAGGCTTTTTCATTGATGGGCCGGGCTTGGGCCTGGATTCTAGGCCCGGTGGCTGGCCCGGGCTGGGCCCGGGCATAGGTTTTTTTGTTTCAGGTTTGGTTAGGCCCGGCCCGGCCCGACGGATGGCCAGATATAACTGCAAGTGCATGTCTGATTTATGAGTGCCACCTGAATGTTGTTTTTATAATAGGCATGGGTGCATGCTCTCAACAAAAAACAAGGCGTTTAGTGTTTTGGTTCGAGTGTGCAGTTATGACTGATCAGCAGACCAAATCATGGCCATAGGTTAGGTGCTGGTTGCGGATTCCCTTCGTAGATTTTGATTGTTTTTATCATCCACTTGAATCGTAATGTTATGTTAAAAGGGTTATTTCTGAGAAGTCACAGTTATTTAAGGTAGACAAGCCTGTATGCGATTTTTCCACAAAGCTTAACTCATTTAATTTTGGAAGTGCTTTTAAAAAACAATTGCGATTCATGATTTGCTAATGTCTGAAAGTTCTACATGCTCTTGGTAGCATGTCCCTCTCACTTTGCTGGTGTGAATTTGAATGCTATGGTTGTCCCTTTTGCATTTTCATCTTGTGAAATTTGAATGCTATGGTCGCCTTGCCGCCCCTCCACCTCGCCGCGCCACTCTGCCTGCATCGCCTCTCCGCCCCGCCCACCTTGCCCTGCCGCCACTCCCCTCTGCCCGCCTCTTTGCACCAGCCGCCCACCCGCCTCTTTGAATTATTATGTGTGTCCGAAATAATATTATTTGAATTATTACATTGATAAAAATAGGAACTTCTCGTTGAGGAGCATCATTAGATGCTCTAGGTCTTCATAAGCAAGCAACTTAGATGCACACTCCACTAGTCCATAGGAAAGTTTTCATATATTCATATCTCTGTTAACGGTCGAAGTTAACGGGAACCTGATCTAGACGCTCCACGGGAATTTTAGAGATAAGAGATGAAACTGACATATGGGCCCACTATGTTAATAGTCAAAGTTAACATAGTTGACTTTTTCAGCCTTGACGGGTGGGCCCATTGTAACACCCCCTGTCATTAACTACAGTAATCACTTTTGATAATGACATGTCAGCAAGCTTAATAGTGCATAATCATCATTAGCATCATATTGCATTTCAACTCCTAAGTCAAATTCAAATTTAAATGAAAGTGGAAAGTAAAAGTTGTCCAACATAGAAACTAAAATGTTCAGTAGATAACGAATATTGCAGAGACTGTTCTAAAATTGAAACCAACAATTAATAAATTAATTAGGTGGCACTAACATTACCTAAACAGCAGGGATTAATGCATTTTAATTATTATAAAAATTGTGTGAACTCAAATTGACTCCAAACTAATTTTTGGTAGTGGTAGGTAATGCCTAGTATTTGTTGGAGCAATTCCTATGTTATACAAAAATCATTTTGGGGCCCAACTATTTACTAAACAGGAGATGTGATTAAATAAAAAGAAAAAGACAAAAGAAAAAGAAAAAAACAGAGAAAAAGAAAAAAAAGGAAAACCGCCCCCCCCCCCCCCACTGAGCAAAGGCCCAGCCAGCGGCCTGCCAGGCCGGCCCATCATTTGGCCTTATGGCCCCAGCCGACCGAAACCCTAACCCCATCGCCACTCCCCCCCCCCAATCGTCCCACTCCCCCCTCCCGATCCAGATCGGATCGGGGCTCGCGCGCACAGCCGCCCCGCGCCAGGACGCCGCCGCCCGGAGCTCCTCGCCGGACGGCCTCACCGGAGCGCTCCCTCGCCGGCCTGCACCTCGTCACCGCGTCGCCGGCGTCTTCGACTCCTCCCCGCGCCCCATTGCCCCGAACCCTGCGAATCCCCGTGAGCCGCGCCCCTCCTCGCTCCCTCCCTCTCCCTCACGCGCTCGCGCTCGTCACCGCCGCCCGCGCGCCCGACGCCACGCTCCCCGCGCCCGTCCCGCGGTCGCCACGCCCGCTCCCCGCCGCGCTCCGGCCAGGCTCCGGCCCGCACGCGTGGCCTCGTCCTCGCTAGCTGCTGCCGCTAGTCCCGCCGGCGCTCACCGCCTGCACCCCACGCGAGCGCAGCACCTCGCACCCCCGAGCTCCGCTGCAGCCCCGCCGCTCCTGCCTTTGCCCGCTCCGGCTGCCGCAGCCTGCGCCCCCGCCTCCTCTGCACACGGCCGCGGCCACAGCTGCCGGCGCCGGCCCCCAGCGCTCCTCTCCACCGGCCACGGCCGGCGCGCCCCGCTCCGGCCATGGCCTCGCCGTGGTCACCGCTCCCCTGATCCGGCCCCTGTCAGGTCCGCCGCACCTGGGCATGCGCCCGTTAGCCCGCGCCCGTTTGGCCCCTAGGGCCAATGACAGGAGGGCCCCGCCTCCAGAACAGTTTTAAAAAATAATAATTAATTAAGTTAATTAATCCTGATTAGGTTAATCTAATTAAGTAGTTAGTGTTAATTAAACAGTAATTTAATTAGTTAACCACTAATTAACCTAACAGCCTATGACATGTGGGACCCTCATGTCAGGACGCCTGCTGATGTCATGCTGACGTCAGCATAACACTGTTTCGGATAATGTTAATTTAAATAATTAATTAAATTCCAGAAATTAATAAAAACTTTAGAAAATCATATTAAATAAACCGTAACTCCGATGAAAATACTTTATACATGAAACTTGCTCAGAATTCCGATACGAACCCGAATATGCCCTCCGTATTCCCGTCAGATGCCTCTAGCTATAAGAACATTGAACTTTTAGACCGATTTCGATAAATGAATAGTGCCCAACTTTAATTAAATAAATCCAAATAAATTCCTAAATTAACTAAATCATTTAGTTAGGCAGTAGAACACCCCGGCATATCATTTAGGCATGTCATACATATTGTTTGAATTATTGCCGTGAATTTATTGTTTCTCCCCCCTCCTTCTCTTTCGATAGACGCTGAGACCGACGACGCTGCACCTGGATACGACTACACTACCGACGAGCAGCCCGTTGACGACCCCTCTCTCTTGCCAGAGCAACCAGGCAAGCCCCCCCCCCTTGAGCATCCAGATATCGCCCATTCTATTCTCCTGCTTGCATTAGATTTTGCTACTGTTAATGTATGCTCCTATTCTGATGCATAGCCTGCTATTGTAACCTGTTCATTGCTATCTTACCTGCCTATGATAAACTGTTTAGTTTAGGTTGGAATGAACCATCAGTGACCCCACCACCTTACCCTTGTTGCCCCTGCTTGATCATCGACGACTCGATCAACGTGATCGTCGACCAGAGACCGACACCTCACTTCACACCCCCTTAGTTGTACGACTCTGCTTAGTAACTATCGAGTGCCGAGGGTGATACCTCGTAACGCACTCCCGATGAATACTCTGCAGTGTAGCTGTTCGGTCGTGGTCATCGAGGGTGATTCCTCCTTCTCCACTTCCGATACGACTCTGTCGTGCGACCCCTCAGTGTGAACCTCGAGGGTGATACCTCATACATTCACCCTGATGATTTCGTTGAGTGGAATCCGCCGAGGGTGATTCCTCGGGTTTTCCCCCTTGATGTTATGACCACACGGTTACTTTGACCCTTGTTACAGGCGGGTCCACCCTGGTGGGTACCCGCTGGGGATCTATGATTTCGGGTGTGCCGGAAGGGCACTCGAGTGTGACATTGTGGCGGAGCATCAGAGACTCTAATTGTCGCCGCGTGATACTAATTGAGCCTATTGGATTTGGGTGTGTGATCTGAGTGGGTCGACGTGCCCTATACGCACTACCACCACTCGGGATAATGGTTATGGGACCCTCTGCGAAGTATGTTTCTCCCGAAAGCTCGTCTGACGTCACGATTCACCGTGCGGGCTGATTGTCGGGATTGGGCTGGATACTTCACTGACGAGTTCAGTGTCGCGCCTGCACCCCGGCCAGTCTCGCAACGCGCAGGGTGTCCAGGGCGATGGCCCAAGACCTCTGGGTGCATAGGTTAGTCCGGCGTGCTGACCTCTCTGCCGAGCCTAGGTAGAGCGCTGCTTCGTGTTGATCTTCCGAGGACGGGCATTACCCAGCAAGTGTGTCCGGCCAGAGTTGATCGAGCGTGTTGGGTAACAGTAGTGCACCCCTGCAGGGATGAATCTTCTATCGATAGCCGGTCCTACGATAAAGGACGCTCAGTTTGTGTATCCCGATCTACTACTTAAACTGGATACTTGTTACTTAATTGAAGCTTCGGGATCGCTTTCTCGCTTGGGAGTCGAGGAAGGATCTTTAAGCTGTACTTCAACATGTTTGCTAAATAAAATGCTATTCTACTCTCTTCTACTGCTGCAAGATGATGGCCTTGTGAAGATGTTTGAAGATGCTAGTCTTCGATAGGACTAGGCCTTCTCTCTATTCTGGCATTTCTGCAGCCCAGTCCACATATACAGCCTTTCTCCATTGATAATGTTGCATATGTAGTATAGATTCTTGCTTGCTGAGTACTTCGGATGAGTACTCACGGTTGCTTTAATTTCTCTTTTCCCCATATACCCCACCTTGATGATACATCAGACGATGGAGTCCAGGAGCCAGATGCCACCACCGGAGCTTACTACCATGAGGGACCAGAGGGTACTTACTACTGGATCGAGCCAGCTGACCAGGAGTAGGATCGGAGGCTCCCAGGCAGGAGGCCAACACCTTTCGATCTAGTGTCGCTGTTTGTGCTAGCCTTCTTAAGGCAAAACTTGTCTAACTATGTCTGTACTCAGATAATATTTGTATGACTGACTTATGTATTCGGATCTTCGGATCCCTGGTCTGTAATATTGTGGATCTCCGTTTAAATTGTGTTAGAGTTGTGTTGTGATATCTTCCCGTGAGTCCCTGTGCTTGATCGTACACGTTTGCGTGTATGATTAGTGTACGATTGAGTCGGGGGCGCCACACCCATACTGTCATAAACGGGTTTAAACGAGCCAGGTCAGACACTTTTCTGGCTTGTTAGTTTTTTTGTCAAAAATAGTCGAAAAGTGATAGTTTTGGGCATTTTTCTTAAAGTGTTAGTTTTCTGTCAAGGTTGGTCGTAACGTGGTAGTTTTTTTTGTTAAATACTCTGTTTTCGGAAATCCCATGGTAACAAAGTCAACTATAGAGGCAAGTCATGAATCCAACCTTTTCCAAAAAAAGGTCATAAACTCAAATGATGTATGGAGAGATAAATCAGTTTGAAGTTTTATCAGAAATAACATTTAAAACGTTGATGTCGTTGTAATTTTTTTCATCCCTGCATTCATGTTGTGGTGCTATATTGCTAACGCGCTGACGCATATGTGTTTATTCCATCTTACTTGATTGAAAAAATAGACAGCTGTTTCAAAACAAATTCCATCTTACTTGATTGAAAAATTAGATAGTTGTTTCAAAAGAAATATCTTGCTTGCGAAAAAACGAAAGTTTTTATACAGATCGGATGCCACTGGGAATCGACTGAAACTTAAACCCAAATAATAAGTACCACACGTGTGACACGAAACACTCCGTCCCTGACGTTTTTTACAACTAAAGTTGCCATCCGAAAAGAAAAAACAAATTCACAAAAAAACTGAAACTTGCCATTCAAAAACAAAGTTGCTATCCTTGACAACTAAAATTGCCATCCTCGTGTCACTAAACTTGTCATAAAAACGTTTAGAGTTGCTATATGTTCGTAGCACACGTGTGGCACTCATCAAGTGATCAGGGTCAAACTTGAAAAACATGTATCAGGGGCCGTGCCAATTCTGCAGCCGCCGTGCGCATGTCAATTTTTTTTTGAGCTAATGCGCCCATCATCTGGACACCAGAGTCAACACGTCAATGCAACACCGTAATTTTCTATGCTGCCGTACGTGAGGCAGCCAGTAACCAAGAAATGAAGACCATTATTAGTCTATCAGTTTCTACTTGAAAAAAGCTTAATCAAACTGCTGCGGCAGCAGCAGCGACACGCCAAAACCTTGCGCTAGATCCTTAAGCCGACCGAACACTATAAGTTGCCGCGAAAACGTTGGTGGCAGCACTGCATCCTCAACTCCTTCCTCATCAAAGTTTTATCATCTTGCAGCAACCACGCACAACTCATTACACACTCTGGTCTCTACACTCGACTCAGCTCATCTTCATCATGCTCAACCTTTACCCGAGGCTCTCGGCGAGCTCCCGCTACAGCGACGCCGAAGCCGACGAATACGACGACGTCGCCAGGTACCGCGCCTTCTACGGCATCGCCGTCGCCTGCGTGGCCATCCTCCTCTTCTGCGTGCTCGCCGCCACCGTCGGCGCCTGGAAGGCCGGCGCCTTCGCGGCAGCGGTCGCGTCGCTGCTGGTCGTCCTCGGCTGCTTCGCACCCAGGACATCATGGGTTGGCCGGCGGACGGGGAGGCCGGTGAGTCCCGTGCTTGCTCTCACGGCTAGGTCAGGCGGTCGGCCGCGAGCACCCGGCCGGTGCACGCGCGCGCACGTGGTGGACGTGCCGGCGGCGTTCGCGTACGTGTGCCCTCTGGAGGTAGACGACAGCGACGGCGAGCTGGCGGCCCCAAGCTGCGCGATGTGTCCGGTCTGCCTGGAGGATATCCACGGCGGCGAGATGGTGCGGCAGCTGCCGGCGTGCAGGCACCTGTTCCACGTGGAGTGCATAGACATGTGGCTGGACTCGCACAGGACGTGCCCAATGTGCCGGTGCGTGATCTCGCCGCCGCCGACGGTGACAGCGAAAGCCTCGGAGCCGGAAGAGGCACCGCAGTCGTTGGATGAGGCGTTGCCACCGGTGTAGTTTTTTTTTTTCGCGCTAAACCTTGCACGTAGAAGCTGAGCCGAGTGTATAAATGAATGTGGTTTATGAGGCCCGCTTCGGTACGAACCGACCACTTCACTGATAAACGTATAAAGAACAAGTATAGTCTTTTTGCCAAATTGTACCTACGTAAGTATAGGAATTACCCCCTCAAACTCAAAAATAGAAAAAACGGGTGCACAATTCTACTGCGTCTTATCGAATAGCGAGATGCTAGACGAATAAAGAGCACTTGCTGCTCCACCTACAGCGCTTGCCCGCAGCGCTTGCTGCCTCTGCACCCTTCCTTTTTCTATTGACCTCCTTGTTTGATCCTGAATTCCTTTTCAAACTACTGGTCCGCGTACATCATTTGCGTATGCCATATGTTTCGCGCCGGTATGTCGAGCGGAAAAAAATAATGAAAAAACCGCCGCGTATGCCCCATTCCCTCCGACTCCCGCCCGATCTGAAAACCTAGCTACGATCGACTGCCGCCACTGTGACTCCAGCGTGTGGCCATTTCCATGTGCCCAATGTGCCGGTGCGTGATCTCGCCGCCGCCGCCGATGACAGGGAAAGCCTCAGAGTCGGAAGAGGTGTTTCCACCTGTGTAGTTCTTTTTTTCCTTTTTGCGCTAAAACTTGCACTGCAAGTTGATCTTTTTAAAACACAGTGTAGAAGCATGCTCTCATATATACGCGCGTACACTCATCCCTATGAATACACACGCACGTCCTACCCACATAGAAGTTGAGTTGAGTGTACATATGAAAAAAGCTAAACACCTAGACGGGGCAGATGGGGACTAAGACGATGACGACGAAGAAGGAACTCCAACTACGGCGACCTGGCCCGATCACTCCCGGAGATAGAAGCTGCAGTAGCACGCACACGACCAATGAGGACCTCCAGAGCCGCCTTATCAGCCTCCTTAATCAGATATTTCCACTGCTGCAATAATATGGACAGTTTGAATATGACATTAGCCGCCGAGTTAGGGAACACCTGTTCAATGGTAAACTTGTTTCTAGTCGTCCACATGACCCAACACATGGCAGAAAAGCCAAACCAAAATAATCTCTTGAGTTGCTCAACCAAAGGGGACACAAGCAAGCGGAGGGTGTGAAAGTTGGAAGGAGCCCAAGAAACACCCAACCAATCCCTAAGACAACTCCACATCAAGGTAGCCATGGGGCAGCGAAACAGGATGTGGTCAGTGTCCTCCAAGCTCCCACAAAGACAGCAGAACTCCGAGCCCGGTCCATGTCGTTTTTTAATTTGATCGGCCGCCGGAAGCCGACCTCTCATAGCCTGCCACATAAAGATTTTGATTTTCTGGGGAACCCTAGCAGACCAAATGGGCTTAAACTTCGAGAGCACCGGCCCAGAAGACAAAACACGATAACAAGACTTAACCGAAAAACAGCCAGAGGCAGAGTGTGGCCAAGAAACCCCATCTGAATCCTATGAGAGCGCAGGGAAGAGAGCAGCAAGGCGGTGCCAGTGTTGCAACTCTTCAGGAGACAGGACCCGGCGAAAGCCAAGATCCCAACCACTGGCCGCAAGCTTCATGATGGAGACGGAAGGAGAGGATACAAACGAAAACAAAACAGGAAAGGAAGACGCGAGTGGGCCATCCCCAACCCACCAATCCAACCAAAACCAAACTGCACGCCCATTGTCTACAGTGAACTTAACCAGAGACTTGAAATCATCACGAACGCGCAAAAGCTGGCGCCAAAACTGTGAAGCGGAGGAACCAGAACCCAAATTAACCGCAAGGGGATGCGAGGCAGGAAAATATTTAGCCTTAAGAATCCGCCACCAGAGAGAGTTTGGATCAGAGTGAAGGATACGCCACTGATACGTCTCCATCGTATCTACTTTTCCTAATGCTTTTGCTCTTGTTTAGGACTCTAATTTGCATGATTTGAATGAAACTAACCCGGACTGACGCTGTTTTCAGCAGAACTACCATGGTGTTGTTTTTGTGCAGAAATAAAAGTTCTCGGAATCAGACGAATTTTTTTGGAGATTTTTTTTGGAATAAATAAAAAATATTGGAACCAAGACCCACTGGAGGGGCCCCCCAGCTGCCCACTAGGCACCAGGGCGTGCCACCCCCCTCTGGCGCGCCCTGGTGGGTAGTGGGGCCCACAAGGCTCCGCTGACCCTAATTCCGACGCTATACAATCCTATTTTTTCAGAAAAAATAGGAGAGAAAGTTTCATCATGTTTTACGATACGGAGCCACCGCCACCTCCTGTTCTTCATCAGGAGGCCAGATCTGGAGCCCGTTCGGGGCTCCGGAGAGGGGATCTTCGGTCTTGGTCATCATCAACCATCCTCCATCACCAATTTCATGATGCTTACCGCCGGGAGTGAGTAATTCCTTCGTAGGCTTGCTGGACGGTGGTGGGTTGGATGAGATTCATCATCTAATTGAGTTAGTTTTGTTAGGGCTTGATCCCTAGTATCCACTATGTTCTGAGATTGATGTTGCTATGACTTTGCTATGCTTAATGCTTGTCACTAGGGCCCGAGTGCCTTGATTTCAGATCTGAACCGTTTATGTTTTCACCATTATATCTATGTTCATGATCCAATCTTGCTACGTGTTATGATCCGAATACCCCCAGGTGACAATAATTGAGATTCTTTCTGGTGATTACCGTAGTTTGAGGAGTTCATGTATTCACTATGTGTTAATTCTTTGTTCCGGTTCTCTATTAAAAGGAGGCCTTAATATCCCTTAGTTTCCTTATGGACCCCGCTGCCACGGGAGGGTAGGACAAAAGATGTCATGCAAGTTCTTTTCCATAAGCACGTAAGACTATTTAGGGAATACATATTTATGAACTGGAGCTAGTTCTGTGTCGCCCTAGGTTATGATTGTTATATAATGAATATTATCCAACGTTATCACTGATCCAATGCGTACGAGTTTTTCACATATTGTTCTTGCTAAGTTACTATTGTTGTTGCTGCTATTACACCTGCTACAAAACTATTGCTACTGTTACTGTTACTATCGTTACCGTTACCACTGCTATAAAAAACTATTATACTACTATGCTACTGATCACTTTGCTGCAGATATTTAATCTCCAGGTGTGGTTGAATTGAAAACTCAACTGCTAATTCTTACAAATATTCTTTGGCTCCCCTTGTGTCGAATCTATAAATTTGGGTTGAATACTCTACCCTCGAAAACTGTTGCGATCCCCTATACTTGTGGGTTATCAGCCACCACCACTTGAGGATCAAGCATTTGTTCATAAGGGAAGTACTAAGGATCCCCAAGCCTCCCAGAACTTTGGGCTTACACATAAGTTTCCATTTGACGAGCCTGTATTTCTTTTTGTTATCTGTAGTATTCTAGTAGAAATTGCTCCTATGCTTGTCAAAGCCAGAGTGAATGCCTTCCGGGAGGCGGTAAAAACCCATAAGAAACATCGAAAGGGATGTCATGCACGCATTGATTAAGTTAACCCGGCCGACCGAAGATTTGTAACGGCCTCTCCAAGGAAGAACCCTGTTTCCCACTTTAACAACCGAGAAATTGAAATCCTTGGACAACAGCTTGAAGGGGGAAATAGGCATCCCCAAATACTTGAAAGGGAAGGTACGGAGAGAACAATTAAGAAGCATAGCCACCCGCCTAGCCTCTTCAGGAGAGGCACCCAGTACCAGAACATCACTTTTAGCGAAATTAGTTTTAAGGCCCGACATCTCCTCAAAGCATAGTAGAAGGAATTTGAGGTTAGCGAGGCAACGGTCATTATTTTGGACAAGAATGATAGTGCCATCTGCATACTAAAGAGAATAAAATGCATCATAAGTCCTAAAACTATTGGTGATGTGTCAGTTTAGTCCTATAACTTCGAAACTGCAACTTTGGGTCCTAAAACTATTGGAGGTGTGTCAGTTTAGTCCTATAACTTCGAAACTGCAGTTTTTTGTCCCAAAACTATTGGAGGTGTGTCAGTTTAGTCCTATAACTTCGAAACTACAGTTTTGGGTCCTAAAACTATGCAAGTTTGTTCATCTCAGGTCCTAAGCTTGCATGGCCAGCATCTATGGTGCATTTTTTTCAAAAGAGCACTTTATATGTGTTTACTTCCCCAAAAGTGGTCCATACGCTTCAATGTCGCAGTGTGTTGCAACATGCACGCCCTCCACCTGTGTGCCCATGAGCTACAAGGCAACCTCGCTAAGAGGTTTTGGCGCGGCCGCCGGGGAGACCCCGAGCCAGTCGGCATGGAGAACAACATCCCTCTCCCTGGGCGCGGCCGCCGGAGAGACACCGAGCCAATCGGGATGGAGGATGCCATCCCCCCCCTCTCCCATGACATTGTCCTTGCCCCGATACCCTTGCCGTAGAGCTGGTCATGCATGTTGTTGTTTGGGCACGAGCATGGCCACAGGTGGGAAATAGTCACTGTTGCGGGACGGCGCGGAAGTTAACCTGGTGGGTCCATTGGGTCAACGTGGCAACAATTCAAGCATCTCCAAGCGACACGGTGGCGGGTTAATGCTGGACATGCAAGCTTAGGACCTGAGATGAACAAACTTACATAGTTTTGGGACCCAAAACTGCAGCTTCAAAGTTATAGGACTAAATTGGCACACCTCCAATAGTTTTAGGACCTAAAACTGCAGTTTCGAAGTTATAGGACTAAATTGACACACCTCCAATAGTTTTAGGACTTCTGATGCATTTTACTCTACTAAAGATGGGATATGCCCGAAGGAAGAATGTTAGAACAAACAGGAAGGATGTGGCCCACCGCCACGACCCGATTCAAGATGCAGGAAAAAGCATCAGCCACAAAATTAAAAAGGAGGGGAAAAAAGGATCACCCTGTCTAAGGCCCCGGCCATTCTGAAAGTAAGGACTGACCTCGCCATTAATCGAAACGGTAGTGTGACCACCACAAACAAGTTGCATCACACGATGCACATAGGCGCTGTCGAAACCCTTAGCAATGAGAACATCATGAAGGAAAGACCAACTAACAAAATCATAGGCTTTTTTGAAATCCAATTTCAGCATAACAGCATTGGAGCCATTGGAATTAATGTCATGCAGAAGTTCATGTAAGCTAAGGAACCCACCTAGGATAAAGCGACCCTTAATGAAGGCCGATTGATGGTGACTAATAACCTTATGAGCAATAGGGGACAAATGAGAGGCGAAACCCTTCGAGGGGAACTTGGCAATATTGTTAATAAGTGCAATGGGTCTGAATAATTTAATGGAATCGACACCTTTCACTTTGGGGAGAAGGGAAATGACAACATAATTCAGGCGAGAGATGTTGACCGTACCCAAGCAAAAGCCAATAATAACAACATAAACCAGGAATTTAAGCATCGGCCAGAATTTCTTAAAGAAGGAAATTGAAAACCCATCAGGCCCCAAGACGGAGTTGGAATTAGAAGACAAAATCACCAGATCAATCTCCTCCTGGGAAAAGGGAATCGAGAGTGTAAGGTTATCATCCGTAGAGATCCTCTCAGAAGGTGCCCACAAGTCAAGAGAAATGTGAACATCATCCTCACGCTTAGCCGCGAGCAGATCAGAGAAAAAAGAAAAAAAATATGGCGCTTAATGATCTCAGGATCGGCCACAACCTCCCCATTAATGCGAAGCCTGAGGATGGAACACCTCCTACATCGCCCATTAGCAATAGCAAAAAAGTACGCCGTGCACGAGTCACCCTTAAGCAGCCAAGACACCTCATAAGTAAATTGAATAGTTGGGCCAGTTAATTAACCAACTAATTAATTAGCAAGCCATTAGCTTATTATTCATAACTTGGGCCAAGAGTAGTTGACATAAACGGGCACGTGTATGAACTTTAAAAAAATGGCGAGCCAACCTGGGGTTGGATGGTTAGGAAGACAGTGGTATCTCAACCCACCATATGTGACGCCCCGACTTAATCATGCACTAATCATACACGCAAATGCACACGATCAAGATCAGAGACTCAAAGGAAGATACCACAACACAACTCTAGACACAAATAAAATAATACAAGCTTTATATTACAAGTCAGTCACCTCGAGGGCTCGAATACATAAGCTCGAAACATAAGAGTCAGCAGAAGCAACAATATCTGAGTACAGACATAAGTAAACAAGTCTGCCTTAAGAAGGCTAGCAAAACATCAACAACTGGATTGAAAAGGCAATGCCTCCTGCCTGGGAGCCTCCTATCTACTCCTGGTCGTCGGCGGTCTCCACGTAGTACTAGGCCCCGTCGGGGTAGTAGTAGTCGTCGGCTGGATCAGCTGGCTCATAAGCTCCGTCATATGATCACAACAATCAGGTATAGGGGGAAAAGAGGTAGCAAAGCAACCGTGAGTACTCATCCGAATTACTCGCAAGACTTACATCAGATATATGCTAGTATGCATTAGTATCAAAGGAATGTGGATGTATCTTTGGACTGAACTGTAGAAATACCAGAATAGAGGGAAGGTCTAGCCTATCAAAGACTAGCATCTTGCAGCACCTTGCAGCAACATGAGAGAGTAGAGTAACATAACATAAGTAATAAGTATGTTGTAGTAACGCCCAGAGATCCTTCCTCGTCTCCCTGCGAGAAAGTAATCCGGGAGCCATCATATCCATTTCATGTCTCCACTATCCAGTTCTAGTTGTATAGATCGGGATACAACTCTGAGCGTCCGTTACCATGGATACGGCTATTCGAATAGATATACTTCCCTGCAGGGTTGCACCAACTTACCCAACACGCTCGATTAACTTCACCAGTACACACTTTAATGGGTCATGCCCGGCCTCGGCTGATCAACGCGTCGTAGTCCTACCTAGGCTCAACAGAGAGGTCACACACCAGTCTACATCCTAATCGCGAAGGGGTCATGGGCCAATCGTCCTTTGCAATCCTGCGTGTTGCGAGGACGGCCGAGATCAGTCCTGGCTACCTCTTTATACAAAGCAGGTACTTACACGGACCACCTGGGCGCGTGCCGCTCAAGTGTGGTGTCTTAAGAGATTTCGAGAGAATCGTATGGCGCAGAGCGCCCATACTTATTCCCGTGTGGTGGTTAGTGCGAAAAGGCCAGAGGCCTACTCGGATCAAATATCCAAACCCGTTAGTGTCTTGGGAGTGCGCGGAGACGATCAATGATCCATGATATGTGGTCCTGTCACCCCGTCTCACGGACTTACGACAAGGGCTAAGAATGCCCGGCCGTGCCGTGTAGAAATCTCGCGGGTACCCTCCTGGTCAACCCGACTCCACATCACTCGCGGGTACCCCTCAGGGCCGACCCGACTTCATTAACTCTCGCGGGTTACCCGCAGGGCCGACCCGACTTCAACATGGTTCTGGGGGGTATAGTCAAAGTAACCGTGTGTCCAAAACATCAAGGGGAAATCCAAGGAATCACCATTGATGGATTTCCACTCGATGGTCCATAACATCAAGGGAAATCTTAGGAATCACCCTCTAAGGATTCCTACTCGATGTAACCGTCAAGGTGAACTTGGAGGAATCACCCTCGAAGGGTTCACACTTGAGTGTTGCCCGACAGAGCCGTTATCAGGAGTGGTGAAGGAGGAATCACCCTCAGTAGACGACGACCGATTAACTACACTACAGAGATCTCATCAGAAGTGCTATACGAGGTGTCACCCTCGGCACTCGATAGTAACTCTGCAGAGTCATACAACTAAGGGGGTGTGAGGTGATGTGTCGGGTTCAGGACATCGATCACGTTGATTGAGTCATCAGTCATAAAGCGGGGGCAACAGGGACAAGGTGAGGGGTCACTGGTGGATCACCAACCAACCTATACTAAGCATATAGGATAAGCAGGTAGGTAACAATAGCAGGTTACAAAATCAGGCTATGCATCAGAATAGATAAAAATGAACAACAGTAGCAAAATCTAATGCAAGCATGAGAGAGAAGGAATGGGCGATATAGGAATGATCAAGGGGGTTTTCCTTACCTGGAAGCTCTGCTGAGAGTGGCCGAACGTCAGGGGTGTAGTCGTACCCGGTAGCAGCGTCAGTCTCGGTGTCTACCGAAGAGAAGAGGGGGAAGAAACAATAAATATAAGGAAAACAAATGCATCACGATGCATGTCATGGCAATATGCAGTGGTAGGGGTGACCTAATGTAGTGCTACACGTTACAGGCGAAGCGGGAAAACATCTGAGAATGTTTTCCCAACGTTTGGTAGTTTTCTGACAGATGAATCGGAGGGGAAGGATCCATGTTCATCATGCTAGAGGCATGTGACAGATGAATGGATAGCATATTCGGAGTCTTCATACTTTTTTGAGAAATTTTTATATATAAATTATTTTCATCCGAGTTACGGTTAATTTTCTATGAATTTTCAAAGTTTTAACAATATTCTGGAATAATTATTAATTCGAATTTAAAAAGGAATTAGCTATGTGTACCCAGGGGATCCCTAGCCTAGTGTATGACAGTGGGCCAGGGGGGGCTGATTCAGCTGGGTCACAGTCAACATTGACTGGGTTGACCGCTACAGTGTTACCGGGTCCACATGTCTGTGTTTTAAGAATTTCCAAAAATGACTTATTTAATAAGGTAAGATGGGACCCGCATGTGAGGGAGTAATTTAGGCCTGGTAATTATCTTAACCCCTAATCTAATTAGGGTTGGACCCACGGGGCAGTGGCTCAACTGGCCTGATGCTGTCCTGGACGGGGGGGTACTCACCACGTCGTCTCTCGACCAAGTGGATCGGGCTGAGGACCCCCATCGTGATTCACTAATGGGCCACTTCGGGCAGCCCATGACACATACAAGGAAGACTCTACAAGACTTGGCGCACAAGACGAGGACTCCTTTAAATCCTAGACCTCAAGTGCATTATATAAACTAAGGCCAGGCTAATCAATAGACAACTCATATTCATTAGAACAATCTCGTGGTAGATACATGTACTCTGTACTACACCCCATATGAATACAATCAAAAGCAAGACGTAGGGTATTAGCCCGAACCTGGGTAAATTCCCGTATCCGTGTTACCATCGCTCCAAGACGCCTAGCTTAGGACCCCTACTACGAGATACGCCGGATATAGAACCGACACGTCCCTTGCCTGTGCATGCACACGCGCACGCACGGTAGAGAGTGCCGACGTCCACGGTGCCCAGCCGGCCGGCAGCGGCTACTTTGGGTGTGACCAGTAGGCAACGCAAGCGCGGGCGGCGCTGGAGGCGGGCAGCAGTAGCAGGAGGCGGCGGTGGTGAGCAGCAGCAGTAGGTGTTGGAAATATACCCTAGAGGCAATAATAAAGTGGTTATTATTATATTTCCTTGTTCATGATAATCGTTTATTGTCCATGCTATAATTTTATTGATTGGGAACTCAAATGCATGTGTGGATACATAGACAACAACATGTCCCTAGTAAGCCTCTACCGGACTAGCTCGTTGATCAAAGATGGCTATGGTTTCCTAGCCATGGACATGAGTTGTCATTTGATAATGGGATCACAGCATTAGGAGAATGATGTGATGGACAAGACCCAAACTATGAATGTAGCATATGATCGTATCAAGTTTATTGCTATCGTTTTCTGCATGTCAAGTATATGTTCCTATGACCATGAGATCATGCAACTCACTGACACCGGAGGAGTACCTTGTGTGTACCAAACGTCGCAACATAACTGGGTGACTATAAAGGTGCTCTACATGTATCTCCGAGGGTGTCTGTTGAGTTGGCATGGATCAAGTCTGGGATTTGTCACTCCGTATGAAGGAGAGGTATCTCAGGGCCCACTCGGTAGTACAACATCACAAGAAGCTTGCAAGCAATGTGAATAATGAGTTAGCCACGGGATCTTGTATTACGGAACGAGTAAAGAGACTTGCCGGTAACGAGGTTGAACTAGGTATGGTGATACCGACGATCGAATCTCGGGCAAGTAACATACTGATAGACAAAGGGAACTGCATGCAGGATTAGCTGAATCCTTGACATCGAGGTTCGACCGATAAGATCTTCGTAGAATATGCAGGAGCCAATATGGGCATCCAGGTCCCGCTATTGGTTATTGACCGTAGAGGCGTCTCGGTCATGTCTACATAGTTCTCGAACCCGCAGGGTCTACACACTTAACGTTTGGTGACGATGTAAGTATAGTTGAGTCTTTATGATGGTTACTGAAGGTTGTTCGGAGTCCCGGATGAGATCTCGGACATGACGAGGAACTCCGAAATGGTCCGGAGGTGAAGATTGATATATTGGACGAAGGGTATTGGAGTCCGGAATTGTTCCGGGGGTACCGGGTGATGACTAGCATGACCGGAAGGGGTTTCGGGGGGCCCCGGCGAGTGCTGGGGGGCCTCATGGGCCTAGGGGAGGGGGCACACCAGCCCACTAAGGGGCTGTGCGCACCCCCTCACCCCATCCCATGTGACCAGAAGGGGTGGGGGAGCCCCCCTAGGGCAGCCATCCCCTTTGCCTTGGGGGCCAAGGTTCCCGGGGGGAGGCGCACCAAAACCCATCTAGGGTTTCCCCCTGGTGGTCGCCGGCCCCCCTAGGGAACCCTAGGGTGCCCCTCCTCCTCCCTTCCCCCTATATATAGATGAGGAGAGGGGGGCAGCTGCACCCTCATACGCCACGGCGCTGCCCCTCCTCTCCCTCGTAGCCTTCTTCCTCTTCATAGCGCTTAGTGAAGCTCTGCTGAGATTCCGCCACCACCACCGCCACCACGCCGTCGTGCTGCCGGAGGACTCGAGCTACTACTTCACCATCGCTCGCTGGATCGAGGAGGTGAAGGCATCATCAAGCCGTACGTGTGTTGAACGTGGAGGTGCCGTCCGTTCGGCACTTGGATCAGAGTTCGCGGGACGGATCGTCATTGGATCGCGAAGACGTTCGACTACATCAACCGCGTTTCTTAATGCTTCCGCTTAGCGATCTACAAGGGTATGTAGATCCAATCTCTCCTCTCGTAGATGGTCATCTCCTAGATTGGATCTTGGTGAGCGTAGGAATTTTTTTGGTTTCCCATGCAACTTTCCCCAACAGTGGCATCATGAGCTAGGTCTATGCATAGATGACATCACGAGTAGAACACAAAGGAGTTTGTGGGCATTGATATTCAGATTGCTTCCTTCCTTGGTATTTTCTTGATTCGGCGGTATTGTGGGATGAAGCGGCCCAGACCAACTTTACATGTCCACGTACATGAGACCGGTTCCATCGATAGACATGTGACTTTGTTGCATAAAGATGGCTGGCGGGTGTCTGTCTCTCCCACCTTAGTTGAATCGAATTCGACAAAGGCGGTCCTTGTAGAAGGTTAAATAGAAACTTGCATATCACCTTTGTGGCTTTGTGTAGGTAAGAATCGTTCTTGCTAGATACCCATAGCAGCCACGTAAAACATGCAACAACAATTAGAGGACGTCTAACTTGTTTTTGCAGGGTATGTTGTGATATGATATGGCCAAAGACATGATGAGATATATTTGATGTATGAGATGATCATGTTTTGTAATAATTTATCACGACTTGCGTGTCGATGAATACGGCAACCGGCAGGAGCCATAGGGTTGTCTTTAATTATTGTATGACCTACGTGTCAATCATTAAATGCTATGTAATGCTTTACTTTATCGCTAAGCGGTAGCAATAGTAGTAGAAGCATGGTTGGCGTGACAACCCCGATGGCGACACGATGATGGAGATCATGGTGTCATGCCGGTGACGATGGAGATAATGCCGGTGCTTTGGAGATGGAGATCAAAAGCACAAGTTGAGGGCCATATCATGTCACTTATGATTTGCATGTGATGTTAATCCTTTTATGCATCTTATTTTGCTTAGGACGACGGTAGCATTATAAGGTGACCCCTCACTAAAATTTCAAGATAAAATTGTGTTCTCCCCAAGTGTACACCATTGCTAAAGTTCATCGTTTCGAAGCACCACGTGATGATTGGGTGTGATAGACTCTACGTTCACATACAACGGGTGCAAGCCAGTGTTGCACATGCGGAACACTTGGGTTAAACTTGACGAGCCTAGCATGTACAGACATGGCCTCGGAACACAAGAGGCCGAAAGGTCAAACACGAATCATATAGTAGATATGATCAACATCGAGATGTTCACCATTGAAACCACCTCATCTCACGTGATGATCGGACTTGGGTTGGTGAATTTGGATCGTGTTACACTCGGACAACCGGAGGGATGTTGATTTGAGTTGGAGTTCTTAGGTAATATGGTTAATTGAACTCATTGTCATGAACAATAGTCTAAAGTTGCCTTTGCAAATTTATGTTGTAGATCAATGGCTCGCGCAGTAGCTCCCCTAAATTTCAATGCGTTCCTAGAGAAAGTTAAGCTGAAAGATGATGGAAGTAACTTTGTGGACTGGGCCCGTAATCTGAGGATTGTCCTCACGGCTACCCAAAAGGCTTATGTCCTTCATGCCCCGCTTGGTGCGCCACCCCCTCCAGCGACTGTGGACATTGTGAACGCCTGGCAGTCGCGTGTTGATGACTACTCAATAGTTTAGTGCGCCATGCTGTATAGCTTAGAGCCGGGACTTCAAAGGAGTTTTGAACATCATGGAGCATATGAGATCTTCCAGGAATTGAAGTTTATCTTTGAGAAGAATGCCCGGACCGAGAGGTATGAGACCTCCGATAAGTTCTATGCCTGCAAGATGGAGGAGAACGGGTCTGTCAGTGAGCACATACTCAGAATGTCTGGATACTGCAACCATCTGGCTGAGTTGAGAGTTGAGCTCCCGCCAGAGGCTGTCACTGACAGAGTTCTTCAATCGCTACCACCTAGCTACAAGAGCTTTGTGTTGAACTATAACATGCAAGGGATGAACAAGTCAGTCTCCGAGCTGTTTGCGATGCTGAAAGTTGCTGAGTCAGACATCCAGAAGGAGCATCAAGTGTTGATGGTGAATAAAACCACTAGTTTCAAGAAAGGCAAGGGAAAGAAGGGAAACTTAAAGAAAGGTGGCAAAGCAGTTGCTCCTCCCATGAAGAAACCCAAGGCTGGACCCAAGCTGGAGACTGAGTGCTTCTATTGCAAGGGAACTGGCCACTGGAAACGGAACTGCCCCAAGTATCTGGCCGACAAGAAGGGGGCCAACGTCAACAAACGTATATATGATATACATGTTATTGATGTGTACCTTACCAACTCTCGTTGTAGTGCCTGGGTATTTGATACCGGTTCGGTTGCTCACATTTGCAACTCAAAGCAGGAACGACAGAGTAGACGGAGGCTGGTGAAGGACGAAGTGATGATGCGCGTGGGAAATGGTTCCAAGGTTGATGTGATCACCGTCGGCACGCTCGCTCTTCGATTACCATCGGGATTAGTGATGAACCTGAATAATTGTTATTTAGTGCCTGCGTTGAGCATGAACATTATATCTGGATCTTGTTTAATGCGAGACGGTTACTCATTTAAATCAGAGAATAATGGTTGTTCTATTTATATGGGTAATATCTTTTATGGTCATGCACCCATTGTGAGGGGTTTATTCTTATTGAATCTCGATAGTGATGATACACATGTTTATAACATTGATGCCAAAAGATGTAGAGTTGATAATGATAGTACCACTTTCTTGTGGCACTACCGCTTAGGTCATATTGGTGTAAAGCGCATGAAGAAACTCCATGCTGATGGACTTTTGGAGTCACTTGATTTTGAATCACTTGACACATGCGAACCATGCCTCATGGGCAAGATGACTAAGACCCCGTTTTCCGGTACAATGGAACGGGCAAGTGACTTGTTGGAAATCATACATACTGATGTGTGCGGTCCGATGAGCATTGACACGAGCGGTGGATATCGTTACTTTCTCACCTTCACCGATGACTTGAGTAGATATGGGTATATTTACTTGATGAAGCATAAGTCTGAAATGTTTGAAAAGTTCAAGCAATTTTAGAGTGAAGTTGAGAATCATCGTAACACGAAGATTAAATTCCTACGATCCGATCGAGGGGGAGAATATATGAGTTATGAGTTTGGCAATCACTTAAGACAATGTGGAATTGTTTCACAATTGACGCCACCTGGAACACCACAGCGTAATGGTGTGTCCGGACGTTGTAATCGTACCTTATTGGATATGGTGCGTTCTATGATGTCTCTTGCCGATCTGCCACTATCATTTTGGGGTTATGCATTAGAGACAACTGCATTCACTTTAAATAGGGCACCATCTAAGTCCTTAGAGACGACACCGTATGAACTGTGGTTTGGCAAGAAACCTAAGTTGTCGTTCCTTAAGGTTTGGGGCTGCGATGCTTATGTCAAAAGGCTTCTGCCGGAAAAGCTCGAACCCCAAGCGGACAAATGCGTCTTCATAGGATACCCAAAAGAGACGGTTGGGTATACCTTCTATCTCAGATCCGAGGGTAAAGTGTTTGTCGCTAAGAATGGTTCCTTTCTCGAGAAAGAGTTTCTCTCGAAAGAATTGAGTGGGAGGAAGAACTTGATGAGGTTGTTGAACCTTTACTTCAACCAGAAAGTAGCGCAACACAGAATGATGTTTCTATGGCACCTACGTTAGTTGAAGAGGAAGCTAATGATGATGATCATGTAGTTTCAGATCAAGTTACTATCGAACCTCGTAGGTCAACAAGGGTATGTACAGCTCCTGAGTGGTACGGTAATCCTGTCTTAGAGGTCATGTTGTTGGACAACGATGAACCTATGAGCTATGGAGAAGCGATGGTGGGCTCGGATTCTGACAAATGGTTAGAGGCCATGAAATCCGAGATGGGATCCATGTATGAAAACGAAGTATGGACTTTGGAAGTATTACCTGAAGGGCGAAAGGCCATTCAGAATAAATGGATCTTCAAGAAGAAGATGAACGCGGAAGGTAATGTCACCGTCTATAAAGCTCGACTTGTGGCAAAGGGGTTTTCACAAGTTCAAGGAGTTTACTACGATGAGACTTTCTCACCCGTAGCGATGCTTAAGTCCGTCAGAATCATGTTAGCAATAACTGCATTTTTTGATTATGAAATCTGGCAGATGGATGTCAAAACAACGTTTCTTAACGGTTTTCTTAAGGAAGAGTTTTATATGATGCAACCGGAAGGTTTTGTCGATCTAGAAAATGCTGACAAAGTGTGCAAACTCCAGTGATCCATTTATGGACTGGTGCAAGCATCTCGGAGTTGGAATCTTCGCTTTGATGAGGTGATCAAAGCGTTTGGGTTTATACAAGTTTTTGGAGAATCTTGTATTTACAAAAAGGTGAGTGGGAGCTCTATAGTGTTTCTAATATTATATGTGGATGACATATTGCTGATTGGAAACAATATAGAACTTTTGGAAAACATGAAGGAATATTTGAACAAGAGTTTTTCAATGATGGACCTAGGAGAGGCTGCTTTCATATTAGGCATCAAGATCTATAGAGATAGATTGAGACGCATAATAGGACTTTCACAAAGCACATACCTTGATAAGATTTTGAAGAAGTTCAAAATGGATCAGTCCAAGAAGGGGTTCTTGCCTGTTTTGCAAGGTGTGAAGTTGAGTCAGACTCAATGCCCAATGACTACAGAGGATAGAGAAAAGATGAGTGTCATCCCCTATGCTTCTGCCATAGGCTCTATCATGTATGCGATGCTGTGCACAAGACCGGATGTCAGCCTTGCCATAAGTATGGCCGGAAGGTTTCAAAGTAATCCAAGAATGGATCACTGGACAGCGGTGAAGAATATCCTTAAGTACCTGAAAAGGACTAAGGAAATGTTTCTCGTTTATGGAGGTGATCAAGAGCTTGTCGTAAAGGGTTACATCGATGCAAGCTTTGACACTGATCCGGATGACTCTAAGTCTCAAACCGGTTACGTATATATTCTAAATGGGGGAGCGGTAAGCTGGTGCAGTTCCAAGCAAAGTGTGGTAGCTGATTCTACATGCGAAGCGGAGTACATAGCTGCCTCGGAGGCAGCGAAGGAAGGTGTCTGGATGAAGCAGTTCATGACAGATCTTGGAGTTGTGCCTAGTGCACTGGACCCAATGACTCTGCTCTGTGACAACAGTGGTGCCATTGCTCTGGCCAAGGAACCAAGGTTTCACAAGAGGACCAGACACATAAAGCGATGCTTCAATTCCATCCGCGACTAGGTCAAGGAGGAGGACATAAACATTTGCAAAGTACATACGGATCTGAATGTTGCAGATCCGTTGACTAAACCTCTTCCACGGGCAAAACATGATCAACACCAGAACTCTATGGGTGTTAGATTCATTACCATGTAATTCTAGATTATTGACTCTAGTGCAAGTGGGAGACTGTTGGAAATATGCCCTAGAGGCAATAATAAAGTGGTTATTATTATATTTCCTTGTTCATGATAATTGTTTATTGTCCATGCTATAATTGTATTGATTGGAAACTCAAACGCTTGTGTGGATACATAGACAACAACATGTCCCTAGTAAGCCTCTACCGGACTAGCTCATTGATCAAAGATGGCTATGGTTTCCAAGCCATGGACATGAGTTTTCATTTGATAACGGGATCACATCATTAGGAGAATGATGTGATGGATAAGACCCAAACTATGAAGGTAGCATATGATCGTATCAAGTTTATTGCTATCATTTTCTGCATGTCAAGTATATGTTCCTATGACCATGAGATCATGCAACTCATTGACACCGGAGGAGTACCTTGTGTGTACCAAACGTCGCAACGTAATTGGGTGACTATAAAGGTGCTCTACAGGTATCTCTGAGGGTGTCTGTTGAGTTGGCATGGATCAAGACTGGGATTTGTCACTCCGTATGATGGAGAGGTATCTCAGGGCCCACTCGGTAATACAACATCACAAGAAGCTTGCAAGCAATGTGACTAATGAGTTAGCCATGGGATCTTGTATTACGGAACAAGTAAAGAGACTTGCCGGTAACGAGATTGAACTAGGTATGGTGATACCGACGATCGGATCTCGGGCAAGTAACATAACGATAGACAAAGGGAACTGCATACGGGATTAGCTAAATCCTTGACATCGAGGTTCGACCGATAAGATCTTCATAGAATATGTAGGAGCCAATATGGGCATCCAGGTCCCGCTATTGGTTATTGACCGTAGAGGTGTCTCGGTCATGTCTGCATAGTTCTCGAACTAGCAGGGTCTACACACTTAATGTTTGGTGACGATATAAGTATAATTGAGTCTTTATGGTGGTCACCGAAGGTTGTTCGGAGTCCCGGATGAGATCCCGGACATGACGAGGAACTCCGAAATGGTCCGGAGGTGAAGATTGATATATTGGATGAAGGGTATTGGAGTCCGGAATTGTTCCGGGGGTACCGGGTGATGACCAGCATGACCGAAAGGGGTTTCGGGGGGCCCCGACAAGTGTTGTGGGGCCTCATGGGCCTAGGGGAGGGGCACACCAGCCCACAAAGGGGCTGTGCGCATCCCCTCACCCCATCCCACATGACCAGAAGGGGTGGGGGCGCCCCCTAGGGCAGCCATCCCCTTTTCCCAGGGGGGCCAAGGCTCCCGGGGGGGAGGCGCACCAAAACCCATCTAGGGTTTCCCCCTGGTTGCCGCCGGCCCCCCTATGGAACCCTAGGGCACCCCTCCTCCTCCCTTCCCCCTATATATAGATGAGGAGAGGGAGGGCAGCCGCATCCTCATACGCCACGGTGCTGCCCCTCCTCTCCCTCGTAGCCTTCTTCCTCTGCGTAGCGCTTAGCGAAGCTCTGCTGAGATTCCGCCACCACCACCGCCACCACCTCGTCGTGCTGCCGAAGGACTCGAGCTACTACTTCACCATCGCTCGCTGGATCAAGGAGGTGAAGGCATCATCAAGCCATACGTGTGTTGAACGCGGAGGTGCCGTCCGTTCGGCAGTTGGATCGGAGTTCGCGGGACGGATCGTGATTGGATCGCGAAGATGTTCGACTACATCAACCGCGTTTCTTAATGCTTCCGTTTAGCAATCTACAAGGGTATGTAGATCCAATCTCTCCTCTCATAGATGGTCATCTCCTAGATTGGATCTTGGTGAGCGTCGGATTTTTTTTTGTTTCCCATGCAACGTTCCCCAACAGTAGGCGGGGCGAGCGTTGGCTGTGGCGGCGGCTAGCGGAGAAGGCGGGTGCAGGGTTAGGTGAGCGGGGAGTAGCGGCAGGAGTGGACGCACGGCGAGACAGGCTCATGGCGAGGGCGCGCGCGGAGCAGGGCGACTAGCGCGGCGACCGCGAGCTCACCTGGAGCTCGGGCGCCGTGGTGTGGCGGCCTTCAGTAAGGGAAACAGGAGGGGGAGAGGGGGAATATGGAGCAGAGCTCATAGTGGGTGCGGGGATGGGCTCGACGAAGGCGGGGATGCAGCGGTCATGGCGGATCGACGGCGGTGCTCCGCGGACGGAGCCGAGGGGAACAGACGATGGTGACGCGATGCAGCAGCTTGGCGATGAACCCTTTGATTGGGATGATCAGCACGATGAGGTAGTCCTCCTGGACATCTTCCGGTGGCACGAGGTGGTCGATGACCGTGTTAATGGTGAGGCGACGATGATGGCTGCATCGGGTGTCCAAGAAATTGAAGGGGGCAAGCAAGTGTGAGGGAAAATGAGGGTTAGGTCAGGTCCAGGGGCTCGCGGATAGGTTTTGTAGTCGTCCACGAACACTATAGTGTCACTGTGGCGGCATCCGCGCGGTCGCGCGCGAGGGCACTCGCCCTGGACGACCAGGACACGAGATAGAAGAATACACGACTATTGGTCTGGGCCGGCGCTGTAGAAGTGGGCTATAGTGCACAGTAGCTAGGTTTTACTTTTTTACTTTTCTGTTTTTTTAATTAGAGTTACTGTTTTCTATTTATTTTAGCTAGCAAATGAACTTTGTTAAAAGTGCCACTTAGCACACAATTACTAGGCAATATTTTAAGGCAGCACACAAAGTTACAATTTATTTTGAAATGGTTAGATATTTATTTAAATCGAAATGGTTAATTTAATTCTTGTTAACTCTGTTTTAAAAAGGTTAGAGACATTTTATTAATTCAAAATATGTTGGATAATTCATAAAAAAGTTAGGGAATATTTTCAACTTGGCCTACATTTTTATTTTACTATTTGAAAATATGAAATTTTGACTTGCATTTGAATTTGACTTTGATTTCTTGACTACAAGAAATCTCATCCTGAGATTTAAGAGGTGGAGTAAGGGGGAAAGTTCAGGTTACGAAATTCTAACAGATCTTCTCGTTCTTGGTTGCTCTTCTCAAAGAGGTTGATCCTTTTTGTCGATGTATTTATTTTTCTGCTCCAGGTCATCATGATGAAGTCATCATCCTTTTTTGGGATCTTCATCGTATTTACAAAAGGATATGGGAAAAACTATAAGGACAGATGTCTGCAAGGATTGGCATCTGGTATCTCAGGGAAGGAGATTTTAGAAGCACCAGGAAACATATCGAGAGTGATATAAGGAGGTTCAACAAGTTTCAACCAGGTAGGCATCCAACTGATGTCTAAAACAGGTGATGAAGGGGGTTCAGAGCAATGAAGAATAATGTTGCATCTGATACCAGAATGAAACATGGTAATGAAATTAGCTCGTGGATTACATACGAAGCCAAGGGCAAAGGATACTTTAGAATTGAGGTTGTACAGGAGAGTCAGGTTTCGATCATGTGGAACTATGGGTTTTGGGCCCACCATGTGGTTTAAAAGTAGGAAGGGCGGTGATATTTTGCACGGTCAAGATAGCAAGACATGTCAGAGGATAGCCTGTCAGTTATGTTGGCAACAACGTTGGTACCATGGGCGAGGGGCGAAGAGAACCATTCTCCTACTCGCAAGGCGAGGCGGAACAATAGGCAAAGTTCTCATCCACCAGTGGTTACCGGAATGTTAACAATAATAGTAGCAGGGTCTTACTGACAGAGTTGTACACCGAGGTGTTTACCTAAGCAAGGAATTACCACTGCTCAGATAAGTTAGATTACGAGAAAGGTTAAACAAAACAATGGAAAGGAAAAGGTGATTATTATGATAATCAGACCAATGGAAAGGAAAGGTGTTTATACTCAAGTATTAGAGTATAACTTTCCCAAGGAAAAGCAGAGCATGATATACATGATAGGACTCCAAGTACATATCCATTTAGATAATGGGGCAAGGAGAATCATGATGTTTGCCAATACAATGGTGTTTGGATAATTGATCAAGAAACCGTTAGCATTGCACTTCCAATGTTATTGTTGATGATTGGAGTACCACAGACATGCTTCGAGCGGGGGGGGGGGGGGGGGCATCAACATGGTCATTAGGTAAAGGTCGTATTTTGGGGACACAAAGGATCCATCAGGAACTTCTAGGACAAGTCATACAATTTCAGCATGGAAAAGATGAGGATGTGGCCGACGGGCTCAACAACAATTCATAGAGATTTCCAAAAACATGGATTTCCACAATTAAGTGAAAAAGGTGATGGCATTGGACACACCAAAGTATATAATGAAGTATGTTCAAGGAGAACATCCACAATTAAACATTGAACGAAAATGCACTTGGAAATATGGACCAAGTAGCACGATCAATGTTAGAATGGTGATTCAATAACCAAAAAGACCTAGAATGAAACTATCGACCATTTACTTCAAAGCAATAGGGTTGATAGAAGCTTTGAATTCACACATCATAGTTCAATTGTCGGTATTCCGGTTAGAAACAACACGGGGGCCAAGAAATGAATGAAGATGGCAAGAAGTATTACTATATCAAGAATTAATAGGTGGAGCAATTCTCACAACATCCTTGACATAAAAGATGGTAATACTCCAAGGTAGAACATAACATAAGCTGGATAGCAAGGAGCTCCATAACATGATCAAGTTTGTGTTGGAGGGAAGGCAATAATGTTGTCGATGATAACACAAATCATCGAGGGGCAAGGATGGTATTTCTCATCATGAATTCGTTGATATCCTGGAAGATTTCAGAATGTTGATGATGATCATGACACATTTGTGAGAGGTTTCTTGAAGATGTAATCGATCATCGACGACATCAAGCAAAAGGAACGATGAAGCGAATCGTTATCGGAACCACAGATAAGATTGCAAGCTCAAAATCAACATTGCCTTTCAAGACAACCAACATGATGTTGAAAGCTCGATGTAAGCTTACTGTACTATTTGAATTGTGTTCCGGGGATGAAGGACATAGATAGCATGGTCAAGCTTCAGCATGACGATGATGATTTAGACAATCGACTAGGAATGACATGATCGAGTACAAAATCATAAGCAATGAAGATTACTAAGAGTTGTTGAATCGTAGTGCAGTCTTGATTCACTTATCGGTGTCCTCGAGCGACTAACAACTTAGAAACTAGGAAAAAATGGAATCAGTGAGAAATAATACTTGATGAAGACTCATAATAAGCAACATGGTTCTGTGATATTATCGAGATACCAGAGGGTAATACTCGAAGGTGGAGCAGGATTGAGGTTGGACGTATGTATTGATCTGCAGAAGGCAAGTACTTTAACTTGTCCAAGGAATGGAATGGAAGGAGAACAATATGGTCAGAACCACATTTGCAAATGATCAAACAACAGATACAAGATGATCTTATAACAAGGGGGTAATTTTTTTTACGAGAAGCTTCGATGATAAGATCTGCATCATGTCCATGGGCATGAACGCAAAGTTCAAGGTTGACTCCCACTTCTCCAACACACAACTTCTCATTCACTACTCTCTGTTAAAAGGTTTAAAGTTCGAAAATTTAACTGGCGGAACACCATAATGGTATGCCCCATGAAGACTTTTGGGTTCTCTTAGATAGCGAAGGCATAGACACAACCCATAGGGACATTTTACGAATCTATACCACACACTTATAGAAGCAACAGATAACATCTCAAAGTAGAATACATATGGCAAGAATTAAATGATACCACATTGCCGAGGGCATTTGTAACAGGGGAAGAACTCGCAAGGATTTTGAATATGCGAAACTGTCGGATAATAATCCACCAAAGGATCTAGCGGACCACAAAGGATCTGATGTGAGTAACGTACTCAACCAGAAGAAGAAAGAATGCAAATGCATCAAATTAATGAATTATCTGAATAATTCGAGGCTTAATTGCTAAGGAATTAAGATTTTCAAATCGGGGGCGGGGGGGGGGGGGTCAGAAGAGGATGCTCTGATCAAAAGATATGAATGTTGAATATAATCAGAACGACAATCAATCAGGGGCCGAACACCAACTCATGTTTGGAGTGAAGTCTGAGCCAAAGGGAAGAATTCTAATTGCGACTGATGATTGCGATCATTCACAAACATATCGAATCAAATGCTCAAAATGACGATGACACAGGATGCTAATGAATATTGCTACACATATGGAAGTACCCATAATGCAGGCAGGCAAGACTTTCCAGAGCAATAGGTTGCAGAGGATTCTCGGAAGATCGGATAGTATTTCAAAGTATCTTGTGAAACATATGAACAACTAGGGATGAAAGGATACTCGATAAGTGCGAGGAATTATCCGTAGGGGTATTCCTGTGGCAAAGAACTACAAGGAAGTGGCACAAAGGACTCATGAAGCGGCAGGGGGTGTCCAATATTTTTCCATGCTAGATGTGTTATTCTCAAGATGAGTGTTTATTCACTTGTCATTGCACGAGAGTGTGGCGGTAATAAGGATGCCCAGTCCCGAAATGAAAAAGAAATTTACTTTATGTTGTTAAATAATAAATTCCTTGGAAAGTCTTGGTATGGAAGGCACCCGTGGATACAGCTAGCCATGGATTGTGAAAGAATGGTGGAAAAAGGATTAAAATTTATTTTATGTTTGGGAACCGCCTATGGTGTATCTAGCATGGAAAATATTGGGAACTACTCGATCATTTTCGTTGACGGGAAAAGCATGCCTCTCAAAATTTTTTGTCTCTCAATTTAAGCTTTGAGATTTGGCACCTCTACAAATCTCTGCTTCCCTCTGCGAAGGGCCTATCTATTTACTTTTATGCAATTTTTTTGAGTCTCCATCTTCTCTTATAAAGCACCAACTAGGGAGCACTATGATCATACTTGAGCATTGGATGTAGCTAATACTCGAGTGTGTTTCTAGGGCGGGTCAATGATTGAGCATGATGGGCCAGGGATAACTTTCCTTAGTGTTGATATTTTGAAAGACATGGTTGCTTGTTGATATGCTTGAGTATTGAAGTCTTCATGTCAAATATAGACTATTGCTTTGAACCATCTAAAAGTCCAAATGTCCATGCTACAAAAGAAAGAAAATATGTGATGAACATGTTAGGCAACATTCCACATCAAAAATTCTATTTTTATCATTTACCTACTCGAGGACGAGCAGGAATTAAGCTTGGGGATGCTGATACATCTCCAACGTATCTATATTTTTTGATTGTCCCATGCTGTTATATTATCATTCTTGGATGTTTTACATTCATTTTATAGCAACTTTATATCATTTTTTGGGACTAACCTATTGATATAGTGCCCAGTGCCAGTTGTTGTTTTTGCTTTTTTTTACTTCGCAGAATATCCCTATCAAACGGAGTCCAAATGTAGCGTAACTTTTTGGAGATTTTTTGGACCAGAAGACAACTTGGGAGCCAAGGAAGCACCATAGGGGAGGCCCGTGGGGCCCACAAGATACCAGGGCGTGCCAGAGGCCCCTGGCGTGCCCTGATGGGTTGTGGGGCCCACAGAGGTCCTCTCCACCGCCTCTCAGCTATATAAATACCCAAATATTCCAGAAACTCTAGGGGAGCGATCGAAACATAATTCCAGCCGCCGCAAGTTCCAGAACCACGAGATCTAATCTAGAGTCCTATTTCGACACTCTGCCAGAGGGGAACACGATCACGGAGGGGTTCATCATCCTCATTGGTGCTCCTCCGATGATGCGTGAGTAGTTCACCATAGACCTACGGGTCCGTAGGCAGTAGCTAGATGGCTTCTTCTCTCTTTTTGATTCTCAATACAATATTCTCTTCGAGATCTATTTAATGTAATGACTTTTTGCGGTGTGTTTGTTGGGATCCGATGAAGTGCGAGTTTATGATCAGATCTATCTATGAATATTATTTGAATCCTTTTGATCTCTTTTATGCATGATTGTTATAGCCTCATATTTCTTCTCCGAATCTTTGGTTTAGTTAGGCCAACTAGATAGATTATTATTGCAATGGGAAGAGGTGCTTTGTGATGGGTTCGATCTTGCGGTGTCCTCACCTAGTGACAGAAGGGGTAGCAAGGCACGCATGTATCATTGCTATTAAGGATAAAAAGATGGGGTCTATTCCTACATGAATAGATCTTGTCTACATCATGTCATCGTTCCTATTGCATTACTCCATTTCTCCATGAACTTAATACACTAGATGCATGCTGGATAGCGGTCGATGTGTGGAGTAATAGTAATAGATGCAGGCAGGAGTCGGTCTACTAATCTTGGACGTGATGCCTATATACATGATCACTGCCTTGGATATCGCCATAATTATTTGCTCCTCTATCAGTTGCCCAATAGTAATTTGTTTACCCACCGTATGCTATTTTCTCGAGAGAAGCCACTAGTGAAATCTATGGCCCCCTGGTCTATCTTTTATCATATTGCTTTCAGATCTATCTTTTATCATATTTGTTTTCTGATATATTATTCCAAAAACCCAAAAATACCTTTATGCACTTTTTCTTTACTTATTTTATTTTGCGTTCTTGCTAGATCTATTTATCCAATCTCATACAAATTAGTCTATCTTTTTACCGAGGAGGGATTGACAACCCCTCTTACGCGTCGGGTTGCAAGTATTTGTTCTTTGTTGGCAGGTACCATTTACATAGTGTTGCTTGGTTCTCCTGCTGGATTGATAACTTGGTTTCATAACTGAGGGAGATACTTACCGTAGCTGTGCTGCATCATCCCTTCCTCTTTGGGGAAATACCGACGCAGTCTCAAGCCACATCAAAGGAATTTCTGGCGCCGTTGCCGGGGAGACATCATCAACATATATCAGGTTCCTAATCACAAATCTCATCTCCTTGCAATTTACATTATTTGCCATTTGCCTCTCATTTTCATCTCCCCCACTTCACAAAAAATTTCCTTTTTATTTGCCTTCTCTTTTTTGTTCGCCTTTTTCTCGTCAGATCTATTTTTTTGCTTGCAATTTTGTTTGCGTAGTCGCGATGTCTCAAGAAAATACCAAATTGTGTGATTTTTCCAATACCAATAATAATGATTTTATTAGTACTCCGATTGCTCCTCCCTCCACTAGCGTGGAATCTTGTGATATTAATGCCGCTTTGTTGAATCTTGTTATGAAAGATCAATTTTCTGGTACTCCTAATGAGGATGCCGCGTCCCATCTAAACGCATTCGTAGAAATGTGTGATATGCAAAAGAAAAAAGATGTGGACAATGATATTGTGAAGTTGAAATTGTTTCCCTTAGAACTCAAATCATGAATTTTAAGCAAATTGAGCATGAACATGTTGCACAATCTTGGGAAAGAATGAAATTGATGCTAAGAAATTGTCCTACTCATGGTCTAAATCTTTGGATGATTATACAAAATTTTTGTGCGGGATTGAATTTTGTTTCTAGAAATCTTTTAGATTCCACCGCGGCTGGTACTTTTATGGAGATTATTTTGGGTGAAGCTACTAAATTGCTTGATAATATTATGGCAAATTATTCACAATGGCATACCGAAAGAGCACTTACTAGTAAAAAAGTTAAGTCGGTCGAAGAAATTAGTACTTTGAGTGAAAAAGTTGACGCTCTTATGAAATTGGTTGCTAGCAAAAATGCTCCTATTAATCTTAATGGTGTGCCTTTGTCTACTTTGATTGAGCAAGATAGTGATCCCGTAGATGTGAATTTTATCTCGCGAAACAATATTAATAACAATGCTTATAGAGGTAATTTTAATCCTAGGCCTTTTCCTAGAAATTCCTCTAATAATTATGGCAATTCGTATGGTAATTCTTCTTACAATAATAATAGGAACCCCTCTGATCTTGAGAGTAATTTTAAAGAATTTATCAATGCTCAAAAAGTTTTCAACACTACGATAGAAGAAAAGTTGAATAAGATTTATGATATGTCTAGAAGCATCCATATAATTTTC
The DNA here is from genome assembly GCA_011799875.1 of Thinopyrum elongatum. Classification (NCBI taxonomy): domain Eukaryota; kingdom Viridiplantae; phylum Streptophyta; class Magnoliopsida; order Poales; family Poaceae; genus Thinopyrum; species Thinopyrum elongatum. The sequence goes on along the minus strand of CM022303.1, from coordinate 488,243,179 downwards.
CATGATGTAGAAAATCTCAAGATTAAATTTTTTCCACCTAAGGTTGATGTGAATGAATCAATTAAAGCTTTATATGTTTCTATGGATGAAAGTAAGAAAAGAACCGCTATGCTTAGAGCTAAAAGTGAATTTTTAGAAAGAGCGTTTTCTAACGATTGCTTCCATAACAATGATGAAGATCTTAAAATGATTGGTGTTTCTTCTATTGATTCCTTATTTAGTAAGATTAAAATTGATGATAAAGGGACTTAAGAAGAGTCAACTTTAGCTAGAAGGTGTCCCAATGATTCGGAGGGTGAAAATCTTGATGATTTTTTTTAATAAAAGTGGGTTTGGAGAGGTTAAAACTTTAACTAGTGATGTGCCCACTTTTGGATTACAAAGACTTTAATTATGATAGTTGCTCCTTGATTGAATGTATTTCTTTGTTGCAATCCATGATAAATTCGCCTCAAGCCTATGAACAAAATAAAGCTTTTACTAAACATATTGTGGATGCCATGATGAAAGCTTTAGAAGAAAAGTTGGAGTTAGAGATTTCAATTCCTAGAAAATTATATGATGAGTGGGAACCTACCATTAAAGTCAAGATTAAAAATTATGAGTGTTTTGCTTTATGTGATTTGGGTGCTAGTGTTTCCACAATTCCGAAATCTTTATGTGATGTGCTTGGTCTTACCGATATTGAAGAATGTTCTCTTAATTTGCACTTGGCGGATTCTACTATTAAAAAGCCTTTGGGAAGAATTAATGATGTTCTTATTATTGCAAATAGGAATTATGTGCCCATAGACTTTATTGTTCTTGATATTGATTGCAATCCGTCATGTCCCATTATACTTGGTAGACCATTTTTACAAACTATAGGTGACATGATTGATATGAAAGAAGGGAATATTAAATTTCAATTTCCACTAAGAAAGGGTATGGAACACTTCCCTAGAGAAATAATTAAGCCACCATATGAATCAATCATGAGGGCAACCTATGGGGCAAAAACCAAAGATGACAATACTTGAATCTATGCATTATGCCTAGCTAGGGGCATAAAATGATAGCGCTTGTTGGGAGGCAACCCAATGAAAAAGATTTATTTTTGCCTTTTTCTTTCTGTTCTTGAGTGTTTGCACAATTATGCCTCTGTTATGATTTGTTTTTTATGTTTTAATTAGTGTTTGTGCCAAGTAAAGCCTTTGGGATAGCTTTGGGTGATAGTTGATTTGATCCTGTTGAAAAATAGAAACTTTTGTGTCCAGTAACAGAATTGTTAAAATTCACAGAAGCGACGAAAAATTCTGAAATTTTTACACAAGATTGATATACAAATTGCCTTTGTTGTTAATTTTTCAGAATTTTTGGAGTTACATAAGTATGAGTAAAATTCGCATCTTTACAGACTGTTCTGTTTTTGACAGATTCTATTTTCTTTACATTGTGTGCTTATTTTGATGAATCTATGGATTGTATCAGGGGGTATAAGCCATGGTAAAGTTATAATACAGTAGGTATAATGCAATAACAAAATATGAATGGGTTTTCAATAGTTCTTAAAGCAAAGATTGGTTTTATTATACTAATGGATCTCACGAAGGTTTTGTTAAGTTTTGTGTGATTGAAGTTTTCAAGTTTTGGGTGAGATCTCGATGGATGAAGGAATAAGGAGTGAAAAGAGCCTAAGCTTGGGGATGCCCATGGCACCCCAAGTTAATATTGAAGGAGAACCAATCAACTAAGCTTGGGGATGCCCCAGAAGGCATCCCCTCTTTCTTCTAACAACCATCGGTAATTTTACTTGGAGCTATATTTTTATTCGTCACATATCATTAGTTTTGCTTGGAGCATCTTGTATTATATGAGTCTTTATTTGTTTTTATTTTTAGTATGTCACCATCATGCTTGCTGGACACACCTATTTGAGAGAGCCAAAATTGTGCTATGATTTGTTAGAATTGCTCTATGTGCTTCACTTAAACTTTTTGAGCTATGGAATTGCTCTAGTGCTTAACTTATATCTTTTTGAGCACGATGTGCTTTAATTTTTGAAGAAATATGCTCTCATGCTTCACTTAGATTTATTTGAGAGTTAGTAAATTTTTGAAGAAATTCTCTCATGCTTCACTTATATTATTTTGAGAGATGAATTTTTTATGCTCATATTCTTCACTTAAATTTGTTTGAGCTTGTCAAAAGCAAATGCAACATATGAAACCAGTCCCAAAGTGATAGATATTGAAGAGGGATATAATAAAAACTTTCATGAAGATCACTGGACAAAATAAACTTGATTCTTTGTAGTAGTTTTGAGACATGATGATAGTAATATGTGAGTCATATTGGTGAGTAATTATGCTTTAGTAAGAATAATGGTGTCAAGGTTTGTGAGTCCCTATGCAAGCATGAAAGTCAACAGTTATGCAATGAAATTACATCCTACTTGTGGTTCATTATTCAGTGTTAGTTATGCTTAATGCTCGTTTATGTGAATTTTCATTTCTTGGTTGGTTGCTTCTCAATCTATTTGCTAGCCTCCATTTGTACTAAGTGGGAATACTACTTGTGCATCCAAAATCCTTAAACCCAGTTTTGCCACATGAGTCCACCATACCTACCTATATGCGGTATTTCCATGCCGTTCTAAGTAAATTTGTATGTGCTAACTCTAATTTTCAAAATGAATTTCCTTTTTGTGTGCCCGTACTGCTCATGAAGCCGCAGGGGGTGGCCAATATTTTTCCAAGCTAGATGTGTTATTTTCAAGATGAGTGTTTATTCACTTGTCATTGCACGAGAGTGTGGCGGTAATTGGGATGCCCAATCCCGAAATGAAAAATAAATTTACTTTATGTTGTCAAATAATAAATTCCTTGGAAAGTGTTGGTATGAAAGGCACCCGTGGATACGACTAGCCATGGATTGCGAAAGAATGGTGGAAAAAGGAATAAACTTTATTTTATGTTTGGGAACCACCTATGATGTATCTAGTATGGAAAGTATTGGGAACTACTCGATCGTTTTTGTTAACGGGGAAAGCATGCCTCTCAAAAAAATTTCTCTCTCAATTTAAGCTTTGAGCTCTGGCACCTCTACAAATCTCTGGTTCCCTTTGCGAAGGGCCTATCTATTTACTTTTATGATTTTTTTTGAGTCTCCATCTTCTCTTATAAAGCACCAAATCGGGAGCACTATGATCATACTTGAGCATTGGATGTAGCTAATATTCGAGTGTGTTTCTTGAGTGGATGAATGACTGAGCATGATGGGCTAGGGATAACTTTCTTTAGTGTTGATATTTTGAAAGACATGGTTGCTTGTTGATATGCTTGAGTATTGAAGTCTTCATGTCAAATATAGACTATTGCTTTGAACCATCTAAAAGTCCAAATGTCCATGCTACAAAAGAAAAAAATATGTGATGAACATGTTAGGCAGCATTCCACATCAAAAATTCTGTTTTTATCTTTTACCTAATTGAGGACGAGCATGAATTAAGCTTGGGGATGCTAATACGTCTCCAACGTATCTATATTTTTTGATTGTTCCATGCTATTATATTATCATTCTTGGATGTTTTACAATCATTTTATAGCAACTTTATATCATTTTTTGGGACTAACCTATTGACATAGTGCCCAATGCCAGTTGCTGTTTTTGCTTTTTTTTACTTCGTAGAATATCCCTATCAAACGGAGTCCAAACGCAGCGAAACTTTTTGGAGATTTTTTTGGACCAGAAGACAACTTGGGAGCCAAGGAAGCACTAGAGGGGAGGCCCGTGGGGCCCACAAGACACCAAGGCACGCCAAAGGCTCCTAGCGCGCCCTGATGGGTTGTGGGGCCCACGGAGGTCCTCTCCACCGCCTCTCAGCTCTATAAATACCCAAATATTCCAGAAATCCTAGGGGAGCGATCGAAACACAATTCCAGCCGTCGCAAGTTCCAGAACCACGAGATCTAATCTAGAGCCCTATTCCAGCACTTTGCCGGAGGGGAACACGATCACGGAGGGGTTCATCATCCTCATTGGTGCTCCTCCCATGATGTGTGAGTAGTTCACCATAGACCTACGGGTCCGTAGGCAGTAGTTAGATGGCTTCTTCTCTCTTTTTGATTCTCAATACAATGTTCTTTTGGAGATCTATTTGATGTAATGACTTTTTGCGGTGTGTTTGTTGGGATCCGACGAAGTGCGAGTTTATGATCAGATCTATCTATGAATATTTTTTGAGTTCTTTTGATCTCTTTTATGCATGATTGTTATAGCCTCGTATTTCTTCTCCAAATCTTTGGTTTAGTTAGGCCAACTAGATCAATTTTTCTTGCAATGGGAAGAGGTGCTTTGTGATGGATTCGATCTTGCGGTGTCCTCACCCAGTGACAGAAGGGGTAGCAAGGCACACATGTATCGTTGTTATTAAAGATAAAATGATGGGGTCTATTCCTACATGAATAGATCTTGTCTACATCATGTCATCGTTCTTATTGCATTACTCTGTTTCTCGATGAACTTAATACACTAGATGCATGCTGGATAGCGGTCGATGTGTGGAGTAATAGTAGTAGATGCAGGCAGGAGTCGGTCTATTAATCTTGGATGTGATGCCTATATACATGATCACTGCCTTGGATATCGTCATAATTATTTGCTCTTCTATCAATTGCCCAATAGTAATTTGTTTACCCACCGTATGCTATTTTCTCGAGAGAAGCCACTAGTGAAATCTACGACCCCCGGTTCTATCTTTTATCATATTGCTTTCAGATCTATCTTTTTCTCATATTTGTTTTCAGATCTATTATTCCAAAAACCCAAAAATACCTTGCTGCACTTTTTCTTTACTTATTTTATTTTGCGTTCTTGCTAGATCTATTTATCCAATCTCATACAAATTAATCTATCTTTTTACCGAGGAGGGATTGACAACCCCTCTTACGCGTCAGGTTGCAAGTATTTGTTCTTTGTGTGCAGGTACCGTTTACATAGTGTTGTTTGATTTTCCAACTGGATTGATACCTTGGTTTCATAACTAAGGGAAATACTTACCGTAGCTATGCTGCATCATCCCTTCCTCTTTGTGGAAATACCGACGCAGTCTCAAGCCACGTCAAGTACTGATCCGAAGTACTCGCAAGACTTACATCAGATCTATGCTAGTATGCATCAATATTAAAGGAATGGGGATGTATCTTTGAACTGAACTGCAGAAATGTCAGAATAGAGGGAAGGTCTAGCCTATCGAAGACTAGCATCTTGCAGCAACAGGAGAGAGTAGAGTAACATAACATAAGAAATAAGTATGTGATACGTCTCAATGTATCTACTTTTCCTAACGATTTTGCTCTTGTTTTGGACTCTAATTTGCATGATTTGAATGAAACTAACCTGGACTGACGCTGTTTTCAGCAGAACTACCATGGTGTTGTTTTTGCGCAGAAATAAAAGTTCTCGGAATGGAACGAAACTTTTTGGAGATTTATTCTACAATAAAAGAAAAATACTGGAGCCAAGAACCACCGGAGCGGGCCCCCTGGGTGAGCATAACCCACCAGGGCGTGCCCCCCTCCAGGCGCGCCCAGGTGGGTTGTGCCCACCTGGTGGCCCCGCAGACCCTGACTCCGACTCCTTAAATACTTAAATTTGGAGAGAAAAATAAGGGAGAAAGAATTATTGTGTTTCACGATACGGATTTGCCGTCACCACCTGTTCTTCGTCGGGAGGCCAGATCTGGAGCCTGTTTGGGGCTCCGGAGAAGGGGATCTTCGGTCTTCGTCATCACCAACCCTTCTCTATCGCCAATTCCATGATGCTCCCCAGCGGGAGTGAGTAATTCCTTCGTAGGCTCGCTGGTTGGTGAGGAGTTGGATGAGATTAATCATGTAATCGAGTTAGTTTTTTTAGGGCTTGATCCCTAGTATCCACTATGTTCTAAGATTGATGTTGTTATGAATTTGCCATGCTTAATGCTTGTCACTTTGGGCCCGAGTGCCATGATTTCAGATCTGAACCGTTTATGTTTTCACCATTATATCTATGTTCTAGATCCGATCTTGCAAGTCATATTCACCTATTACGTGTTATGATCCGTAAACCCCAGAGTGACAATAGTCGGGATACCTTCCGATGATGACTGTAGTTTGAGGAGTTCATGTATTCACTATGTGTTAATGCTTTGTTCCTGTTCTCTATTAAAAGGAGGCCTTAATATCCCTTAGTTTCCTTATGGACCCCGCTACCACGGGAGGGTAGGACAAAAGATGTCATGCAAGTTCTTTCCATAAGCACGTATGACTATTTATGGAATACATGCCTACATTATATTTATGAACTGGAGATAGTTTTGTATCGCCCTAGGTTATGACTGTTATATGATGAATATCATCCAATGAATTCACCGATCCAATGCCTACGAATTTTTCATATATTGTTCTTGCTAAGTTACTACTGTTGCTGCTACTATTACACTTGCTACAAAATCATTGCTATCACTGTTACCGTTACTATTACTATTATCACTGCTATCAAAACTATCATATTACTGTGCTACTGATTACCTTGCTGCAGATAATTAATCTCCAGGTGTGGTTTAATTGACAACTCAGCTGCTAATACTTACAAATATTCTTTGGCTCCCCTTGTGTCGAATATATAAATTTGGGTTGAATACTCTACCCTCGAAAACTATTGCGATCCCCTATACTTGTGGGTTATCAAGACCTTTTTTTGGCGCCGTTGCCGGTGAGCATAACTATATTTGTTGAGTCACTTGGGATTATTATCTATTTATCACTATGAAGAATCTGAAGGATACCAAGACTAAGATTTTTCCCTCTAAGATGAGGGGAGGTAAGGAACTGCCATCACACTCTGCACTTGATTCACCTTCTATTTTGAGTAGACTTACAACACCACCACATGCTATTAATCCTAATATGTCACAGGTTATTGATGATGCTAATTCTGCTATGAATGCTACTCATGATGATGCTAGTACCTTGCTTGATGATAATATGCCACTAGGTGAATTTCTTGATGAACAAATTGCTAGAGCTAAAGATATTGAGAATGCTGAAACTGATGAAATTATCGAAACTGATGAAGTACTTGAAACTGAAAATCTTGAAACACCTATGAGGCCTAGCTCTCCTAGATATGAATTCCCTAAGATACCTGAGGGTTATGTTATGGATGAGGAGACAGCTAGAGATTTTCTTGCTTGCAATGATAGAGATGATCTTAAGAAATTACTATGCAAACTGAAAGAAAATTCTTTGAATGCTAGAATGAAATGTGATCCTAAGTTTGCTACTTCACCTATCTTTGTTGATGATAAAGATTATGAATTCTCTGTCGATCCAGAGTTAATTACTTTGGTTGAATCTGATCCTTTCCATGTCTATGAAACTGAAACTGTTGTGGCACACCTTACTAAATTGAATGATATAGCCACACTATTTGCTCATGATGAGAAGATTCGCTACTACTATATTCTCAAATTATTTCCGTTCTCATTAAAGGGTGATGCTAAGATATGGTACAATACTCTTGCTCCTAGTTGTGTGCGTAGTCCCCAGGATATGATTTATTACTTCTCTGAAAAATATTTTCCTGCTCATAAGAAACAAGCTGCCTTACAGGAAATATTTAACTTTGTGCAAATTGAAGAAGAGAGTCTCCCACAAGCTTGGGGGAGGCTTCTCCAATTGCTTAATGCTTTGCCTGATCATCCTCTTAAGAAAAATGAAATACTTGGTATCTTCTATAATGGACAAACCGATGATTCTAGGGACTTCCTAGATAGTTGTGCTGGTTGTGTTTTCCGAGAACGAACTGTTGAACAAGCTGAGGAATTATTGAATAATATATTGAAAAATTATGATGATTGGACTCTTCCTGAACCACTGCCTAAACCCACTCCGAAGAAGAGGGGTATCTTATATCTAAGTCCTGAAGATATGCAAGAGGCAAAGAAAAGCATGAAGGAAAAAGGTATTAAAGCAAAGGATGTTAAAAATTTACCCCCTATTGAAGAGATATATGGACTTGACACACCACCACCAAAGGTGGTAGAGGTAAATTCTTTAATGAAATTTGATGAAAGTGATATCCCTTACAATAAATATCCTAGTCAATGCCTTTATGAGTTTGACAACTACATTAGAAAACAAGATCACTTCAATGAAAATGTTATGAAACAATTGAAATACAACTCCAATATGATTGCTTGCTTGAGTGACTTGTTATTCAGAATTACTAATGATGTAAGAGGTGTAGGGAAACATGCTTCTATGGTTCAAACTCAACTAGAACAAGTTGCTAAATCTCAAAGAGAGTTGCTTGATGAAATGAATAATAATATAAATGACTTTGCTGTTAGAGTAGCAACTAGAGGAGGTAAAATGACTCAGGAACCACTTTGTCCCGAGGGACACCCGAAGAGAATCAAACAAGACTCTCAAAGAGTTAATACTGATGCACCTAGTCCTTCTAGAAAGAAGAAGAAGAAGAAAAATGATAGGACTTTGCATGCCTCTAGTGAACCTGAAGTAGAAAAACCTCCTGATAATGATAATGATGTTTCTATTTCTGATGCTGAAACACAATATGGTAATGAACACTCATCTAGTGATAATAAAAAAGATAATGATGATGTTCATGAAGACACTCAACCACACAATGATAAACAACCAGATAATGATATTGAAATAGAACCAGCTGTTGATCTTGATAACCCACAACATAAGAATAAAAGATATGATAAAAGAGACTTTGTTGCTAGAAAACATGGAAGAGAAAGAGAACCATGGGTTCAAAAACCCATGCCCTTTCCACCTAAATTAACTAAGAAAAAATATGATGAAGAATTTGAACGCTTTGCTGAAATGCTTAGGCCAGTCTTTTTGCGCACTCGCTTGATTGATATTTTAAAGATGGCCCCTTATGCAAAATATATGAAAGACATCATCACTAATAAGAGAAAAATACCTGAAGCTGAAATCTCCACCATGCTTGCTAATTATTCTTTTAAGGATGTAGTACCTAAAAAATTGGAGACCCAGGAATACCAACTATACCTTGCTCCATCAAAAGAAATTATGTTAAAACCGCTTTGTGTGATTTAGGAGCTGGTGTTAGTGTTATGCCTTTCTCTTTATATAAAAGACTTGATTTGAATAAACTCACACCTACTGAAATATCTTTGCAAATGGCTGACAAATCAACTGCCATACCTATCGGTATTTGTGAGGATGTGCTCGTTGTCGTTGCAAATGTTACTATCTTAACTGACTTTGTTATACTTGAGATGCGCGAGGACGACAACATGTGGATTATCCTTGGTAGACCCTTTTTGAATACTGCAGGGGCTGTTATTGATTGCAATAAAAGCAAGGTCACTTTTCATATCAATGGTAATGAACATACGGTGCACTTTCCGAAGAAACAATTCCATGTGCATGGTATTAATGTTATTGAAAAATCTCCGACACTCACTATTGGAAGTTTTCAACTAAATCTACCCAGTGCCAAAAACAAATATGAAATGCTTATTGTTGGGGACATGCATATCCCCGTTGAGGTAACTTAGTGTTTATGAAAGTTCTTCGGTTTCATGCTAATCGAAGGTGGTTGTTAATAAGACTTGATCAACCTTATTAATGGATCGTTTTTGAGAGGTATGAAGTTGATGAATTTAGTAAGCACAACCTTCTGCTCCCAACTTTTATTTTCTTTTTTTTAGTTAAGTAAAATAAAAGGCCATGTTTTGTCTGTTTTCTGAGTTTCCCGTGCAATAAAAAATGACCCAAAAATAAAAGTTCTCAGAATGCCCTGAAAATTTAATATGATTTTTTCTGAATATTTCTGAATTTTTAGTACAAATAACATCATAGGGGTGTGCACCAGGTGGGCACAACCCACCTGGGCGCGCCAGCAGCCCAGGCGCGCCCTGGTGGGTTGTGGTCCCCATGTGGGCCCCCTCACTTATCTCTTTAGCCCATGTCATCTCCTACCTCCAGAAAAAAATCACCATTGCTCTCTCTCTCTCTCTCTCGTGTTCTTGCTCTCAAGCCCACGGATTTCGATCTCTTTGCTCGAAGCTCTGTTTCCGAAACTGTTTTGGGGGATTGCTACTTGAATTTGTATGCAAATAAAATGTACTTCTTTGGAAGGAGTTCTTCGAGGAGGAGGTCCTCGGAGGCATCATCTAGCAGTGGCTCAACTCGTCGGTCTTATGTTGTACCAAGTGCAAGTTCAATATGGGATGCTGCTATCAAATCATGCTTATGGTCGTGCGACGATTTCATGGTGAGTGCAGGTATTAAAGAAGAATTTGAGCAATATGTTCACAACGCCGAGCTCGGTCCCTACATTGAAGATAAGTGCATCCAGCATCTCAGCCTCACAGAAACATTTACTAAAGAATTTAAATTCCATCCTCGTGAGTCTAGAGTTTCGTTTAAACTTTATGACCATCCAATTACCATGCCTCTAGACGTGTTTAGTGGTGTGTGTAAAATTCCATTTTGGGGTTCACTGGACGAGCCAGCAAGATCTGAGTATGACTCATTCTTGATCAATCTTTGTTACGGCGAGGACAGAGGAGTGACACAAGGTAGAATAAAAAGTATTTATTTCCCATCAATTCAATACTTTGCACTGTTTAATGGCAAATGCATCGTAGGCAAACAAGACTGTAGTACACTATGTGCTCCTGACTTGAGCCTCATACACACTGCTCTCACCAATATTAAATGTTATAACCTTGGAGCGATCATTGCACGTAGATTGCAACACAACACTGGTAGTGGATATTTTTATGGTGGGATTTATGCTTCACGTTTAGCAAAGGAGCTGGGTGTATCACCTTGGCCTAATGATCCTATCCTACCTACTCAGTACTTAGAATTTGAGGCCATGAAGCGCCATAAGTTCCTTAAGGGCAAAATCAATGATTATACTTATAACTTGCGGTTCAATAAGGAATCCATTGTGCATACCTTCTTGCCTGTGCCTGCTCTCTTTGATTTTCACAGCAAAGGAAGATATTATGTTTTTGAGAGCGAGGCCCGCGCGCACAATGCGGAGGTCATGGCTGCTCGGCAGGCTGAAGAGGCTGCACCAAGAGCCTCTGTGAGCTACCACTCTGACTATTATACAGGCCACGGGTGGTGATTACGAAGCTAGGCCAAAAGCCTAAGCTTGGGGGAGTACGTATTTCCACCGACATTAAATTCATGTTCACACATTTCATTCCAGTTGTCGGTGTTCACACTTTTTCATTGTATTATCCATGTTAGATTTATTTTCTTGCTTTCTTCTTGTGTGTTTGAAAAACTTTGAGAAAATCCAAAAAATGTTTCTTGCTTCTTCTCGGGTTTTCTTTCTAGTTTAGTTAGTTGTAGTATTAACAAGAAAACCCAAAAATATTTCCTTGCTCTTCTTTTGCTTGTTGGGAGCTTTCCCGTGTAAATAGTTTTTCTCGTTTATGTTTTTCTTTTTCTTTAATTTGCTTTCTTCAAGAAAAACTAAAAACTCCAAAAATATTTCAGTGTGTTTCTCTGAAATTCTCTTCTTTTTATTGATTCGTACCGAGGAGAAGACCACGATGAAAATGTTGAGTGGCTCTCATATGCATTGATATTGATCTAACAAAGAGCCCATATTACCTTGTCTTCTCCTTTTGAATAAAATATTTGCAGATTTCATCTTAGTCCACGACACTCTTGCACTATTATTATTATTATCATATCATTCGGTCGTGCAAGTGAAAGGCAATAATGATGATACTTGATGAACTGGCTGTGGCAGAGAGAAACGGGTATGAACTCAACTTGTTCTGTTTTTGTAAATATGTTTAACCTAGTATCCATGATTCAGCCTATTATGATCAAACATGTTTGCAATGACAATTAGAGATTATAGTTTCTCATGCCATGCTTAAGTAGCTAGGAGTGGATAATGATTTATCTTGGGTGTCAACATGCATTAAAATGATTGTGATGTAGTATGATGATACGGTATCCTCCTCTGAATGTTTCAACTGGCTTGACTTGGCACATGTTCATGCATGTAGTTGAATTGAAACCAACATAGCCTCTATGATATTTATGTTCATGGTGTCCATATCCTACTCATGCTAGTATTCAATGTTAATTATGCATAATGCATGTTCATGACCGTTTTCGCTCTCTAGCTGGACGCTTCTCAACCTATTTGCTAGCCTTCACCTGTACTAAGCGGGAATACTGCTTGTGCATCAAAATCCTAAAACCCAAGTTATTCCAGATGAGTCCACCATATCTACCTATATGCGGTATTACCCTGCCGTTCTAAGTAAATTTGCATGTGCCACCTCTAAAAACTTCAAATAAACTTCTGTTTTTGTGTGCCTGGATTGTTCATAGAGCGACAGGGGGTAGTCAGTATCTTCCATGCTAAGCGGGTTATTCTCATGATGAGTGTTTATTCACTCGTCCTTGCATGAGAGGGGCGGTAATAGGGATTCCCAGTCCCGAAATAAAAAATTGCAAATAATTAAACAAAACTCCCCCAGGACTGATGTTGGATGGACGGTACCCGTGAATTCGGCTAGCTGCGGAGTGTGTTTGTTGATGGAGGGGGAGTAAACCTTTACTTTTATCGCTTGGGAACCGCCACTAATATTTTTAGCATGGAAGATATCGATAACTTTTGGTCGTGAAGTAAACAGGAAGGGTGCATTTCCCAAAATTACATTTATCTCTGTTTTAAAAATATGAGCTCTGGCACCGCTGCAAATCCCTGCTTCCCTCTACGAAGGGACTATCTATTTACTTTTATGTTCAGTCATCACGTTCTTAAATAAGCGCCAGATCTGAGAGCACTATTTTCATCCTCATGCATTGTGCACAGTTAATGTTGGATTCATCATGACTGGATCTTTTCTACCATGAATTACAATGTTTAGCCACTGCTTGAACTTTGGAGGTGCTCTGCATTTATGTTTTGCGGTCTTAGAAAGGGCTAGCGAGATACCACTGTTGTCATATTATATCACGGTTGTTTTGACAAAGTGTTGTCATTTGAGATATTTTATTATTGCTTGCTAGTTGCTTATGCCATTGATATGAGTTAATATAATTTCTAAGAGTTATTGTTGACATGGTTAGTTATAATCTTTGCTGAAAACCTGGGTGCTACTTAAGCTTATTAATGTAAACAAGAACAAAATAGTTCGTAAAAGTTTTTATTTTCACTTTCAGTTTGTCAACTGAATTGCTTGAGGACAAGCAAGGGTTTAAACTTGGGGTAGTTGATACGTCTCTAACGTATCTACTTTTCCTAACGCTTTTGCTCTTGTTTTGGACTCTAATTTGCATGATTTGAATGAAACTAACCCGGACTGACGCTGTTTTCAGCAGAACTACCATGGTGTTGTTTTTGTGCAGAAATAAAAGTTGTCGGAATGGAACGAAGCTTTTTGGACATTTATTTTACAATAAAATAAAAATACTGGAGCCAAGAACCACCGGAGGGGGCCCCCTGGGTGAGCACAACCCACCAGGGCGCGCCCCCCTCCAAGCTCGCCCAGGTGGTTTGTGCCCACCTGGTGGCCCCGCAGACCCTGACTCCGACTCCTTAAATACCTAAATTTGGAGAAAAAATTAGGGAGAAAGAATTATCACATTTCACGATACGGAGCCGCCGTCACCTCTTGTTCTTCGTCGGGAGGCTAGATCTAGAGCCCGTTTGGGGCTCCGGAGTCGGGGATCTTCGGTCTTCGTCATCACCAACCCTTCTCCATCGCCAATTCCATGATGCTCCCCACCGGGAGTGAGCAATTGCTTCGTAGGCTCGCTGGTCGGTGAGGAGTTGGATGAGATTCATCATGTAATCGAGTTAGTTTTGTTAGGGCTTGATCCCTAGTATCCTCTATGTTCTGAGATTGATGTTGTTATGACTTTGCCATGCTTAATGCTTGTCACTTTGGGCCCGAGTGCCATGATTTCAGATCTGAACCGTTTATGTTATCACCATTATATCTATGTTCTAGATCCGATCTTGCACGTCATATTCACCTATTATGTGTTATGATCCGTAAACCCCTGAGTGACAATAGTCGGGATACTTTTCGATGATGACCGTAGTTTGAGGAGTTCATGTATTCACTATGTGTTAATGCTTTATTTCGGTTCTCTATTAAAATGAGGCCTTAATATCCCTTAGTTTCCTTATGGACCCCGCTGCCACGGGAGGGTAGGAAAAAAGATGTCATGCAAGTTCCTTCCATAAGAACGTATGACTATTTATGGAATACATGCCTACATTATATTTATGAACTGGAGCTAGTTTTGTATCGCCCTAGGTTATGACTGTTATATGATGAATATCATCCAACAAATTCACCGATCCAATGCCTACGAATTTTCCATATATTGTTCTTGCTAAGTTACTACTATTGCTGCTACTGTTACACTTGCTACAAAATCATTGCTATCACTATTACCGTTACTATTACTATTATCACTGCTGTCAAAACTATCATATTACTGTGCTACTGATTACCTTGCTGCAGATAATTAATCTCCAGGTGTGGTTGAATTGACAACTCATCTACTAATACTTACAAATATTCTTTGGCTCCCCTTGTATCGAATCTATAAATTTGGGTTGAATACTCTACCCTCGAAAACTGTTGCGATCCCCTATACTTGTGGGTTATCAGTATTTTGTAGTAACGCCCAGAGATCCTTCCTCGACTCCATGCGAGAAAGCAATCCCGGAGCCATCATATCCATTTCATATCTCCAGTATCCAGTTCTAGCTGTATAGATCGGGATACAACTCCAAGCGTCCGTTACCGTGGACACGACTATTCGAATATATTTACTTCCCTGCAGGGGTGCACCAACTTACCCAACACGCTCGTTTAACTCCGGCCGGACACACTTTAACGGGTCATGCCCGGCCTCAGCTAACCAACATGCTGTAGTCCTACCTAGGCTCAACAGAGAGGTCACACACCAGTCTACATCCTAATCGTGAAGGGGTCATGGGCCAATCGTCCTTTGCAATGCTGCGCATTGCGAGGACAGCCGAGATCAGTCCTGGCTACCTCTTTATACAAAGCAGGTGCTTACGTGGACCACCCGGGTGCGTGCCGCTCAACTGTGGTGTCTGAAGAGCTTTCGAGAGAATCGTACGGCGCATAGTGCCCATACTTATTCCCGCATGGTGGTTAGTGCAAAAAGGCCAGAGGCCTACTCAGATCAAATATCCAAACCCGTTAGTGTCTTGGGAGCGCGCGGAGACGATCAATGATCCACGATATGTGGTCCCATTGCCCCGTCTCGTGGACTTACAGCAAGGGCTAAGAATGCCCGGCCGTGCTGCGTAGAAATCTCGTGGGTACCCTCCTGGTCAACCCGACTCCACATCACTCGCGGGTACCCCTCGGGGCCAACCCGACTTCATTAACTCTCGTGGGTACCCCTCGGGGCCGACCCAACTTCATTAACTCTCGCGGGTACCCCGCAGGGTCGACCAGACTTCAACATGGTTCTGGGGGGTATAGTCAAAGTAACCGTGTGTCGAAAACATAAAGGGGGAAATCCAAGGAATCACCCTCGATGGATTTCCACTCGATGGTCTATAACATCATGGGGAATCTGAGGAGTCACCCTCGAAGGATTCCTACTCGATGTAACCGTCAAGGTGAACTTGGAGGAATCACCCTCGTAGGGTTCACACTTGAGGTGTTGCACGACAGAGTCGTTATCGGGAGTGGTGAAGGAGGAATCATCCTCCGTAAACCATGACCGATTAACTACACTACAGAGATCTCATCAGAAGTGCTATACGAGGTATCACCCTCGGCACTCGATAGTAACTCTGCAGAGTCGTACAACTAAGGGGGTGTGGGGTGATGTGTCGGGCTCAGGACGTTGATCACGTTGATCGAGTCATCGGTCCTAAAGCCGGGCAACAGGGATAAGGTGAGGGGTCACTGGCGGATCACCAACCAAGCTATACTAAGCATATAGGATAAGCAGGTAGGTAACAATAGCAGGTTACAATAGCAGGTTACAAAATCAGGCTATGCATCAGAATAGGTACAAATGAACAACAGTAGCAAAATCTAATGTAAGCATGTGAGATAAGGAATGGGCGATATAGGAATGATCAAGGGGTTTTTGCTTGCCTGGAAGCTCTGCTGAGAGTGGCCGAACGTCAGGGCTGTAGTTGTACCCGGTAGCAGCATCAGTCTCGGTGTCTACCACAGAGAAGATGGGGAAGAAACAATAAGTAAGATCGGACCCGCATGTGAGGGAGTAATTTAGGCCTGGTAATTATCTTAACCCCTAATATAATTATGGGTGGACCCATGGGGCAGTAGCTCAACCGGCCCTTGCATGTGCATGCATACGCGCATGCACGACAGAGAGTGCCGGCAGCTATGGCGCCCAGCCGGCCGGCAGCGGTTGCTGCGGGTGTGAGCAGCAGGCAGCGCACGCGCGTTCAACGCGGGAGGCGGGCGGCAGTAGTGGGCGGGCAGCAGCAGCAGGAGGCGGCAGAGGCGGTGGTCAGCAGCAGCAGTAGGCGGGGCGAGCGCAGACAGCGCCAGCGGCCATTGGCTAGAGGCGAAGGTTGGCGCGGGGTTAGGCGAGCGGGGAGCAGCGGAAGGGGCGGACGCATGACGAGGCAGGCGCACGACGAGTACGCACGCGGAGTAGGGCCACTCACGGGGTGATACGTCTCGAACGTATCTATAATTTATGAAGTATTCATGCCATGTTTACAACAATTCTATATGGTTTTGGTATGATTTGGATGGAACTAACCCGGACTGACGCTGTTTTCACCAGAACTACCATGGTGTTGTTTTTGTGCAGAAATAAAAGTTCTTGGAATTGGACGAAACTTTTTGAAAAAAAATTGGAAGAAAAGAAAAATACTGGAGCAAAGAACCACCGGAGGGGGCCCCCTGCTACCCACTAGGCACCAGGGCGCGCCACCCCCCTGGCGCGCCCTGGTGGGTAGTGGGCCCCTCGAAGCCCATCTCAGCGCGAGACCGACGCCAAAAAATCCTATAAATACAGAAACCCCCAGAAATAACCCTAGATCGGAAGTTCTGCTGCCGCAAGCCTCTGTAGCCACGAAAAACCAATCTGGACCCTGTTCCGGCACCCTGCCGGAGGGGGAAATCATCACCGAAGGCCATCTTCATCATCCCGATGGCCACCATGATGAGGAGGGAGTAGTCCATCCTCAGGGCTGAGGGTTTGTACCAGTAGCTATGTATTTAATCTCTCTCTCTCTCTCTCGTGTTCTTGAGTTGGCACGATCTTGATGTATCTCAAGCTTTGTTAATATAGTTGGATCATATGGTGTTTTCCCCTCTCTATCTTGTTGTGATGAATTGAGTTTTCCCTTTGAGATTTCATTATTACCGGATTGAATACTTTTATGGATTTGAGAGCACTTGATGTATGTCTTGCTATGAATACCCGTGGTGACAATGGGGTACCATATTGATTCACTTGATATATGTTTTGTCACTCAACTCGCAGATTCCGAAGTGATATTGGGGTAATCTATGCATAGGGGTTGATGCACATTTTCATCCTTGTTTCTCTGGTAGAAATCTTGGGGCACTCTTTGAGGTTCTTTGTGTTGGATTGAGTACTATGAATTTGAAACTGTTTGATGCATATCGTATAATCAACTCACGGATACTCGTGGTGACATTGGAGTATCTAGGTGACATTAGAGTTGGTTGATGTGTATCATATGGTGTTATTTTAGTACGAACTCTTGGGTTGTTGGTGACACTTATAGGGATAGCTCGATAGATCAATCAGAAATGATAACTTTGAGGTGGTTTCGTACCCAACAAACAATTTCTTCTTATGTTCTCCGCTAGATAAGAACTTTGGAGGGATTCTTCATCGCACGTTGAGGGATGGTTATATGATCCAATTATATTAGCATTGTTGAGAGATTGCACTAGTGAAAGTACGGACCCTAGGCCTTGTTTTCAAGCATTGCAATACCGTTTGTGCTCCATTTTATCGCTCCTTACCTTGCTATTTTTATAATTTCAGATTACAAAAACCTATATCTACTATCCATATTACACTTGTATCACCATCTCTTCGCTGAACTAGTGCACCTATACAATTTACCATTGTATTTGGTGTGTTGGGGACACAAGAGACTCTTTGTTATTTGGTTGCATGGTTGTTTGAGAGAGACCATCTTCATCCTACGCCTCCCACGGATTGATAAACCTTAGGTCATCCACTTGAGGCAAATTTGCTACTGTCCTACAAAACTCTGCGCTTGGAGGCCCAACACGAGTCTACAAGAATAAAGTTGCGTAGTAGACATCACGCGACGACCGCGAGCTCACCTGGAGTTTGGGCACGGTGGTGTGGCAACCTTCGCTAAGGGAAACATGAGGGGGAGAGGGGGAAAATGGAGCAGAGCTCACAGCAGGTGCGGCGATGGGCTCGACGGAGGCGGCGAGGCAGCGGTCGTGGCGGATCGACGACGGTGCTCCGTGGACGGAGCCGAGTGGAACGGACGATGGTAACGCCATGCGACAGCTTGGCGATGAACCCTTTGATTGGGATGAACAACGCGATGAGGTGGTTCTCCTGGACATCTTTTGGTGGCACAAGGTGGTCGGTGACCACATTAATGGTGAGGCGACGGCGATGGCTGCGCTGGGTGTCCAAGAAATTGAAGGGGGCAAGCAAGTGTGAGGGAAAATCAGGGTTAGGTCAGGTCCAGGGGCTCGCGGATAGGTTTTGTAGGCGTCCAGGATCACTGTAGTGTCGCCATGGCAGCATCCGCGCGGTTGGCTATTGGGCTGGGCCGACGCTGTGGAAGTGGGCTATAGTGCACAGTAGCTAGGTTTTACTTTTTACTTTTTTGTTTTTTTAATTAGAGTTACTGTTTCTATTTTTTTAGCTAGCAAATGAACTTTGTTGAAAGTGCCACTTAGCACATAATTACTAGGCAATATTTTAAGGCAGCACACAAAGTTACAATTTATTTTGAAATGGTTAGGTATTTGTTTAAATTGAAATAGTTAATTTAATTGTTGCTAACTCTGTTTTAAAAAGGTTAGGGACATTTTATTAATTCAAAATATGTTGGATAATTCATAAAAATGTAAGAGAATATTTTCAACCCGGCCTACATTTTTATTTTACTATTTGAAAATATGAAAATTTGACTTGCATTTGAATTTGACTTTGATTTTTGGACAAGTGGCAATTAGCATAGTAATCATGATGACATGGCCACCATTAGGGGGAGGTTACTATAGCATGATTCTCGGGGTGTTACACTAGAGTACAAGTACTAGACTTGACACTAGTGCTTGTATTTTTCTGGATTTATTTCAGCCTTTCCGGCGATGTTCGTTCAGTGGGAGGAGACGTTGCCGTCGACTATGAGGCGCCTATGATGACTTCCTCAATTCAAGATGTTATGCTGTCTCAGTCTCTCGGAGGTGCTCATAGGGTAGGGTGTGCATGCGTGCGTTCATAGGGGTGAGTGACATGCATGTGCACCCCTTGCTCCATCGTGTACATAAGTTCCCCCCTTTCCACACATTTTTTAATTTTCATCATTAGTTGGGTTTATGGTGTATGTAGTTTTGCGATTTGGGTGAATGTAAATATATACTCACAAATGCTATACAATATGTCTAAAAATTGCATTGTTATATAATTATTTTTTGCATACTACAAAAAGTGCAATTTCAGTGTAAAATTGTGTACAAGTTATTATATTATATTTTTATTTTTTCCTATTAAGGGTAATACCAATGCAAGTAATTCATTATTCCTCATAAAAACTTTATTATTTTGATTTTTTAGTTTTATTTCTTTTTTGTGACGCCCCCGGTTCAATCGTACACTAATCATACACGCAAACGTGTACGATCAAGCCCAGGGACTCACGGGAAGATATCACAACACAACTCTAAACACAAATAAACGGAGGTCCACAATATTACAGACCAGGGATCCGAAGATCCGAATACATAAGTCAGTCATACAAATAATATCTGGGTACAGACATAGTTAGACAAGTTCTGCCTTAAGAAGGCTAGCACAAACAGCGACACTAGATCGAAAGGCGTTGGCCTCCTGCCTGGGAGCCTCCGATCCTACTCCTGGTCAGCTGGCTCGATCCAGTAGTACGTGCCCTCTGGACCCGCCTGGTAGTAGGCTCCGGTGGTGGCGTCTGGCTCCTGGACTCCATCGTCTGGTGTATCATCAAGGTGGGGTATATGGGGGAAAAGAGAAAATAAAGCAACCGTGAGTACTCATCCGAAGTACTCAGCAAGCAAGGATCTATACTACATATGCAACATTATCAATGGAGAAAGGCTGTATATTTGGACTGGGTTGCAGAAATGCCAGAATAGAGAGAAGGCCTAGTCCTATCGAAGACTAGCATCTTCAAACATCTTCACAAGGCCATCATCTTGCAGCAGTAGAAGAGAGTAGAATAGCATTTTATTTAGCAAACATGTTGAAGTACAGCTTAAAGATCCTTCCTCGACTCCCAAGCGAGAAAGCAATCCCGAAGCTTCAATTAAGTAACAAGTATCCAGTTTAAGTAGTAGATCGGGATACACAAACTGAGCGTCCTTTACCGTAGGACCGGCTATCGATAGAAGATTCATCCCTGCAGGGGTGCACTACTGTTACCCAACACGCTCGATCAACTCTGGCCGGACATACTTGATGGGTAATGCCCGTCCTCGGAAGATCAACACGAAGCAGCGCTCTACCTAGGCTCAGCAGAGAGGTCAGCACGCCGGACTAACCTATGCACCCAGGGGTCTCGGGCCATCGCCCTGGGCACCCTGCGCGTTGCGTGGCTGGCCGGGGTGCAGGCGCGACACTGAACTCGTCAGTGAAGTATCCAGCCCAATCCCGACGATCAGCCCGCACGGTGAATCGTGACGTCTGATAAGCTTTCGGAGAAACGTACATCGCAGAGGGCCCCATAACCATTATCCCGCGTGGTGGTAGTGCGTATAGGGCACGTCGACCCACTCAGATCACACACCCAAATCCAATAGGCTCAATTAGTATCAAGCGGAGACAATCAGAGTCTCTGATGCTCCGCCACAATGTCACACTCGAGTGCCCTTCCGGCACACCCGAAATCATAGATCCCCAGCGGGTACCCACCAGGGTGGACCCGCCTGTGACAAAGGTCAAGTAACCGTGTGGTCATAATCATCAGGATGAACGTATGAGGTACCACCCTCGAGGTTCACACTGAGGGGTCGCACGACAGAGTCGTATCGGAAGTGGAGAAGGAGGAATCACCCTCGATGACCACGACCGAACAGCTATATTGCAGAGTATTCATCGTGAGTGCGTTACGAGGTATCACCCTCGGCACTCGATAGTTACTACGCAGAGTCGTACAACTAAGGGGGGTGTGAAGTGAGGCGTCTGTCTCTGATCGACGATCACGTTGATCGAGTCGTCGATGAACAAGCAGGGGCGACAAAGTAAGGTGGTGGGGTCACAGATGGTTCATACCAACCTATACTAAACAGTTTATCATAGGCAGGTAAGGTAGCAATGAACAGGTTACAACAGCAGGCTATGCATCAGAATAGGAGCATACATTAACAGTAGCGAAATCTAATGCAAGCAGGAGAATAGAATGGGCGATATCTGGAATGCTCAAGGGGGGGGGCTTGCCTGGTTGCTCTGGCAAGAGAGGGAGGTCGTCAACGGGCTGCTCGTCAGTAGCGTAGTCGTACTCGACAGCAGCGACGTCGGTCTCGGCGTCTATCGAGAGAGAAGGAGGGGGAGAGAAACAATAAATTCACGGCAATAATGCAAACAATATGTATGACATGTCTAAATGATATGCCGGGGTGTTCTACTGCCTAACTAAATGATTTAGTTAATTTAGGAATTTATTCGGATTTATTTAATTAAAGTTGGACACTATTCATTTATCGAAATCGGTCTAATTGTTCAACGTTCTTATAGTTGCGGGCATCTGACGGGAATACAGAGGGCGTATCCGGGTTCGTATCGTCGTTCTGAGCAAGTTTCATGTATAAAATATTTTCATCGGAGTTACGGTTTATTTAATATGATTTTCTAAAGTTTTTATTAATTTCTGAAATTTACTTAATTATTTAATTCAACATTATCCGAAACAGTGCTGATGATGACATCAGCATGAGCTCATGCTGATGTCAGCGGTTAATTAAGTTAATTACTAATTACTGTTTAATTAACACTAATTAGTTAATTAGATTAACCTAATCAGGATTAATTAACTAATTAATTAATTATTATTTTTTTATTTGGGTCATGGGCCCCACTGGTCAGTGGACCAGGGGCGGACACGTCCGGGGCGTGCCCCTTTTGGGACCGGACATGTCCGGTGCCCAAAGGGGACGCACGGGCGGGCGCGGGCGGTCGGGGGCGCGGCGAAGCGTGGGCGCAGGCGAGCGCACGCGGGGCCGGAGGCGGGGCGGCGGCGCGGTGGCTGGAGCGGCCGCGGGCGGCAGCGCGGTGGCTGGAGCGGCAGCGGGCGGCGGTCGCGCGGAGGCGAAGCGGGGGCCGGAGCGGGTCGAGGCGACCGCGGGACGGGCGCGGGGAGCACGGCGTCAGGCGCGCGGGCGCGAGGACGGGGAGGCACGGGGTGGTCGCGGCAGTGGCCGGCGCGGATGCGTGCGCGGCGAGGTGCGGGAGCAGAGAGGGGGGGAGAGGCCCGAGGCCTCACCGTGATCCGTAGGGACGGGGCAGCGGGGGTCGGGGTGGTCGACGGGGACGACGGCGATGGGGAGGCAGGCCGGCGGGGACGAAGCGGCGACGTGCGGCGTCGGCGGCGAGATGGAGACGGGGGGGCGCGGTCGGGCGCGTCGGGGCGAGCGGCGTCGAGGGAGCAGGCCGGCGAGGGAGAGCGGGCTCCGGGCGGCGGCGTCCAACGGCGACGGCGACAGCGATCCGGGGCGATGGCACGGTCGCCCCGATCCGATCTGGATCGGGCGGGAAGGGGGAGCGAGGGGGGGAAGTGGCACCGGTGGGGTTAGGGTTTGGGTCTCCTGGGGGAGGCCATATAGAGAGGGGGGCGCAGGTGGGCCGGCCGGCTGGGCTTCGGCCCAGTTGGGCCGGGGGGGGTGTTGCTCTTTTTTTTCCTTTTCTGTTTCTTTTTCCTTTTCTTTATTCTCTTTTCTCCACTGTTAAATGTTTAGGCCCCAAATGGTTTTTGTAAAAAGTGTGACCTATTTCATAAATACCAGTGCATTATTCCCTAACACCTAAAATTAGTTTGGGCAAAACATAATTCCATATTTATTTCAGATTTAATAAATGGTTACTAAATATTATCTTTATCCACTGTTTGAGGTTGTTCGAGTCACTTATCCAATTCCAATGATGTTGGTTTCAATTTTAGAATGGCCTCTGGAATATTTGTTATTTATCTGACATTTTAGCTCCTATGTTGGACAACTTTCATATTCCACTTTCATTTAAATTTGAATTTGACTTAGGAGTTGAAATGCAATGTGATGCTAATGATGATTATGCACTGTCGATCATGCTAACATGTCATTATCAAAAGTGATTACTGTTGCTAATCACCGGGGGTGTTACAACTCTCCTCATCTATTAAGAATTCTCGTCCCGAGAATTAAGAGGAAGACTGAAAGAAAGAGGGGTATTCTTCGCGAAGACGATCCTCGCGTTCCCAAGTGGCTTCATCTTCAGAATGATTTGACCACTGAACCTTGAGGAACTTGATTGACTTTTGACGTGTTCGACGCTCAGCTTGATCAAGAATACGGATGGGATATTCTGGATATGACAGATCTTCCCGTAATTCAAGCACTTCATGATCCACAGCTCGAATAGGATCCTTGAAGCAGCGGTGGAGTTGGGATACATGAAAGACGTCATGTACTTGAGAAAGGTTTGGCGGCAATTGCAACTGATATGCCACTTCTCCTCGACGGGCAAGAATACGGAACGGGCCAATGTAGCGAGGGGCTAACTTGCCTTTGATTCCGAACCGATGAGTGCCTTTCAACGGAGTGACGCGGAGGTAAGCTTGCTCGCCAGGTTGATAGACTATTTCCTGGTGCTTTCGGTCATAGTTGCTCTTCTGACGAGACTGAGCAGCTTTCAAATGTTCACGGACAATGCGGACTTGGTCTTCTGCTTGCCGAATAATGTCCGGTCCGACGAGTGAGCGTTCCCCAGTTTCTGACCAATTCAGAGGGGTTCGACACTTACGACCGTATAGAACTTCAAACGGTGCCATCTTCAGACTAGCTTGATAGCTATTATTGTAAGAGAATTCGGCATACGGGAGAGATTCCTCCCATTTCTTACCGAAGGAGATGACGCAAGCTCGAAGCATATCTTCGAGCACTTGATTAACTCGTTCAACTTGACCCTGTGACTGAGGGTGAAAAGCGGTACTGAAAGACAGATGAGTTCCCATAGCTTCTTGGAAACTATTCCAGAATCTGGAGGTGAAGAGGTTGCCACGATCAGAACTGATCTCCAACGGAACACCGTGGAGTGACACAATTCGGGAAACATACAAGTCTGCTAACTGGCTAGCAGTGATTGTCTCTTTAACAGGCAGAAAGTGAGCAACCTTGGAGAATCGGTCAATGACAACAAATATAGCATCATTACCCTTCTGGGATTTGGGAAAACCAGTAATGAAATCCATTTGGACCTTGTCCCATTTCCATTCAGGAATTTCCAGGGGTTGCAGAGTTCCTGCAGGCCTTTGATGTTGAGCTTTAACGCGGCGGCAAACGTCACACTCAGAAACATAACGAGCAATGTCTCGCTTCATATTAGGCCACCAGTATCTCTGACAAATGTCACGGTACATCTTTGTGCTACCAGGATGAATGGACAAGGGAGTGTCATGAGCTTCCTTCATAACGTTTTCCCTCTCATTCTTGAACTTGGGTACGAAGAGACGGTGTTGGAAAAATAGGATCCCATCTGCATCAAGATGGAATTCCGACGGCTTTCCTTTCTCGAGGTATCGCTTGATCTTTTCAACTTCAGTGTCATACCTTTGCATAACCTTAATGCCGTGTTCTAAATCTGGTTCGACAACCAGGGTATTGAGATAACCCTGTGGAACAATATGGAGGTTCAATTTGCAAAGCTCTTCATGGAGAAGAGGTTGTGTTTCTTGAACCATAAGATTGTTGCTATAGGACTTGCGACTTAAAGCATCGGCCATTACATTAGCCTTGCCGGGGGTGTATGAGATATTCATATCATAATCGGCAATTGTTTCGAGCCATCTTTGTTGACGAAGGTTCAGATCTGGTTGAGTATATAAATACTTCAAGCTTTGGTGATCCGTGTATATCTCGCAACGGTTACCGAGAAGGTAATGTCGCCATAGCTTCAAGGCATAGATAACCGCCGAAAGTTCAAGATCATGCACGGGATAATTTTCTTCATGAGGACGCAATTGTCGGGAGGCATAAGCAATCACTTTGCGCTCTTGCATTAGGACACAGCCTAATCCTTGACGAGATGCATCACAGTATATCACGAAATCCTTTTGGGAATCCGGGGGTGCTAGTACTGGGGCAGATGTCAATTTATCTTTTAGTGTCTGAAAGCTTTCTTGACATTTTTCTGTCCACTCAAATTTAACACCTTTGTGAAGCAGATTTGTCAATGGTCTTGCAATCTTGGAAAAGTTCTCAACGAATCGACGGCAATAACTAGCGAGTCCGAGAAAACTTCTGGCTTGCTTAACATTCTTTGGGGGAGTCCAGTCGAGAATAGCCTGAACTCGTTCGGGGTTAACAGCAATCCCATCCTTGGAAATCACATGTCCAAGGTAAGTTACTTCAGGAAGCCAAAATTCGCATTTGGAATACTTGGCATACAACTGGTGTTCTCGGAGCCTTTCTAGAACAAGGCAGAGATGTTCAGCATGTTCCTCTTTATTCTTAGAATAGACCAGAATATCATCTAGATATACCACGACGAATTTGTCGAGGTAATCCATGAATATATAATTCATCAGACGGGAGAACGTAGCTGGGGCATTCGTTAGGCCAAATGACATGACGGTGTATTCATAGGAGCCATAACGAGTGACGAATGCAGTCTTGGGAATGTCCTCTTCACGGACACGGATCTGGTGATAACCCAACCTCAGGTCGAGTTTAGAGAACACCGACGATCCAGCGAGTTGATCATAAAGATCATTGATCCGGGGCAGTGGGTATTTATTCTGGATTGTGGCTTGGTTAATGGGACGGTAATCCTGAACCAATCGGTTAGTTCCATCCTTCTTCTTAACGAAGAGTGAAGGTGCTCCCCAAGCAGAGGAACTGGGGCGGATGAAACCACTCCTAAGTGACTTGTCGATTTCTTCCTTAAGCTCAAGAAGGTGATGCGGAGGCATCTTATAAGGTCGCTTGGCAATAGGAACGGTGCCAGGCTTCAAGTCAATGACAAACTCGACAGCTCTAGCCAGGGGTATTCCTGGAAGTTCTTCTGGAAAGACGTCTGGAAAATCTCGAACGACAGGAACGTTCTCGATCCCTTCCAGAGGTGAGGCGTTCAAAGCATTCAGAGCATATATCTGAGCTTCAGCGTCTCGAGTAATGCGGGCGGTATAGTTCACTATCTCATCGGTGGGGTGAAGAAGTTGGACGACTTTAGTGGCACAATTGATCGAAGCAATGTGAGCTTTCAACCAATCCATTCCGAGTATGAGGTCTATGGTGGAAGACTTCAGGATAATAGGGGAAGCTAGGAATTCAAATTCCTCGATTTCAACAGGGACATTATGTGCCATCATAGTGGTTTGACATTGGCCTCCAGGGGTACGGACAACTATTGGCAGGTTCATCTTTTCGAATGCAATGTCATGAGATAATGCAAATGCTTCAGACATGAATGAATGCGATGCTCCTGAATCAAATAATACAGAAGCAGGTACTGAGTTAACAAGAAGGGTACCCATCACAGTAGCAGGTTGATCCTGGACTTCTTCAATGTCAATGTTGTAAGCCTGACCACGACCACGTGAAGCAGACCCAGTATTATAGTTGCGGGTCTGATTGTTGCCACGGCCATATCCATGGCCAGCACGAGGAAAATCTAACTGATTCTGAGTCTGGCGGCAGTCTTTAGCCTGGTGGCCTGGTTTGCGGCACTTGAAACACAAACCATCTTCAGGACGAAGAGGGGCATGGTTCTGAATAGCTTGAGCCTTTGACGGCCTCGGTGGTGGAGGAGGCAGACGTAGTGCAGCATTGTTCTTTGGCGCAGAGGCATTGGGACGGAACGCGTTGTTGGGAATCCAAACTCTACGCTTCGGTGCTGAGCCCGAAGATGAGCCAGCATCACGATAGCGCTTCTGCGAGTCCTTGTGTTCCATCTGAGCGGTCTCAACGAGAATAGCCTTGTTCACTAGAGTTGAGAAGTCATTGATGTCTTGAGCAGCTAGTGCAAGCTTGAGGTCAGGGTGTAGTCCATTACGGAACTTCTCCTGTCTGCGAGCATCTGTGGCGATGTCTTCTTCAGCATAGCGGGAGAGATCAAGAAATTCCCGCTGATAAGCTTCGACGGTTTTATTGCCCTGAGTGAGGTTGCGGAACTGGGTCTTCATGCGTTCCATAATTGCTTGAGGGATGTAACGTGTACGGAAAGCAGCCTGGAACTCATACCAAGTGATGACTGTTCCAACAGGCAGAGTACGCTTGTGTGTGTCCCACCATTGAGCAGTGGGGCCCTTTAAGAAAAAGGCCGCGAAGGTGACAAAGTTGGCGGGGGCGACATTAGCAGACTCCATCTCGTGAGTGATGTCGCGGAGCCAGTCATCGGCATCCAGGGGCTTGTCAGAGTTGCGAAACTGCGTTATAGCATCGTAGAGACGTGCTCGAGTGGCAACCAACTCGACGGCGAGAGCCCGAACAGTGCGATCCAGAGCCTGAGTGCACTGAATCAGAACGCGGTGGTCATATCGGCGAGGCTCGTACGGGGCACAGATAGCTGTGTAGTATCCGGTAGCATCTCCAGCAGGGGCATACGGAATGTATCGGAACTCAGAGTCATCCAAGATATCACTGAACTGTCCTCGAAGACGTGCGACAGCAGAGTAGGCGGCATCATGTACTGCCATCTCAATCGTCACGCCGATACCGTGGAAAAGGTGCAGCTCGGTGTCTGAGTCATTCTGCCGATCATAGATACGAACATCAGCATGGTACTGCTCCTGATTAAACTCGCGGTAATCCTCGTAAACCATGTACTCAGGGTACCAGCGGTAGCCAAGTCTGGTCATGAGAGCGATCAGGACAGCTGGAAAACCAGGGGCATTACGAGCCCAAGTGCGAAGCACAAGCTGTATCGTAGGACGCGGTGGAAACAAACGGTCCATCTGAAACAGAGGAAATTCAGATTTGTCAAATGACAATGAGAAGTTTAACACAACTCGGAGAGAAAGGTTAAACAAAACAATGGAAAGGAAAATGATTATCAGACTAATCAGATCAATGATAGGGAAATTGCACAGATATCCAGCTCTCCGGGTAGACGGGAATTACGAGATCCTAAGTGTCGGCGTTAGTAAAATTTATTTAACCCGAATAGAAGAGATATTAGAGCCCCAGAGTATAGACGAGGAATAAAAGATCCTAGTACCACCCAGTTGGCGACGTGGGCCCGTAAGCCACACAGCCAAGTTAGTAATTTAGTTTTTCGGTCTCTAGACTCAACTTCGGCCAAGGAATTGGAAGGGGGCTTCCTACAGGCAGTCGGCTCTGATACCAACTTGTGACGCCCCCGGTTCAATCGTACACTAATCATACACGCAAACGTGTACGATCAAGCCCAGGGACTCACGGGAAGATATCACAACACAACTCTAAACACAAATAAACGGAGGTCCACAATATTACAGACCAGGGATCCGAAGATCCGAATACATAAGTCAGTCATACAAATAATATCTGGGTACAGACATAGTTAGACAAGTTCTGCCTTAAGAAGGCTAGCACAAACAGCGACACTAGATCGAAAGGCGTTGGCCTCCTGCCTGGGAGCCTCCGAGAGAAGTTCCTAATGGACTACACCCTGACCTCAAGCTTGCACTAGCTGCTCAAGACATCAATGACTTCTCACTCTAGTGAACAAGGCTTTCTCGTGTGAGACCGCTCAGATGGAACACAAGGACTCGCAGAAGCGCTATCGTGATGCTGGCTCATCTTCGGGCTCAGCACCGAAGCGTAGAGTTTGGATTCCCAACAACGCGTTCCGTCCCAATACCTCTGCGCCAAAGAACATGCTGCACTACGTTTGCCTCTCCACCACCGAGAGGCCGTCAAAGGCTCAAGCTATTCAGAACAATGCCCCTCTTCGTCCTGAAGATGGTTTGTGTTTCAAGTGCCGCAAACCAGGCCACCAGGCTAAAGACTGCCGCCAGACTCAGAATCAGTTAGATTTTCCTCGTGCTGGCCGTGGATATGGCCGTGGCAACAATCAGACCGCAACTATAATACTGGGTCTGCTTCACGTGGTCGTGGTCAAGCTTACAACATTGACATTGAAGAAGTCCAGGATCAACCTGTACTGTGAGGGTACCCTTCTTGTTAACTCAGTACCTGCTTCTGTATTATTTGATTCAGGAGATCGCATTCATTCATGTCTGAAGCATTTGCATTATCTCATGACATTGCATTCGAAAAGAGAACTGCCAAGTTGTCCGTACCCCTGGAGGCCAATGTCAAACCACTATGATGGCACATAATGTCCCTGTTGAAACGAGGAATTTGAATTCCTAGCTTCCCCTATATCCTGAAGTCTTCCACCATAGACCTCATCTCGGAATGGATTGGTTGAAAGCTCACATTGCTTCGTCAATTGTGCCACTAAAGTCGTCCACTCTTTCACCACCACCGATGAGATAGTGAACTATACGGCCCGCATTACTCGAGACGCTGAAGCTCAGATATATGCTCTGAATGCTTTGAACGCCTCACCCTCTGGAAGGGATCGAGAACGTTCCTGTCGTTCGAGATTTTCCAGACGTCTTTCCAGAAGAACTTCCAGGAATACCCCTGGCTTAGAGCTGTCGAGTTTGTCATTGACTTGAAGCCTGGCACCGTTCCTATTGCCAAGCGGACCTTAAGATGCCTCCGCATACCTTCTTGAGCTTAAGGAAGAAATCGACAAGTCACTTAGGAGTGGTTTCATCCGCCCCCAGTTCCTCTGCTTGGGGAGCACCTTCACTCTTCGTTAAGAAGAAGGATGGAACTAACCGATTGGTTCAGGATTACCGTCCCATTACCAAGCCACAATCCAGAATAAATACCCACTGCCCCGGATCAATGATCTTTATATCAACTCGCTGGATCGTCGGTGTTCTCTAAACTCGACCTGAGGTTGGGTTATCACCAGATCCGTGTCCGTGAAGAGGACATTCCCAAGACTGCATTCGTCATCGTTATGGCTCCTATGAATACACCGTCATGTCATTTGGCCTAACGAATGCCCCAGCTTACGTTCTCCCGTCTGATGAATTATATATTCATGGATTACCTCGACAAATTCGTCGTGGTATCTAGATGATATTCTGGTCTATTTCTAAGAATAAGAGGAACATGCTGAACATCTCTGCCCTTGTTCTAGAAAGGCTCCGAGAACACCAGTTGTATGCCAAGTATTCCAAATGCGAATTTTGGCTTCCTGAAGAACTTACCTTGGACATGTGATTTCCAAGGATGGGATTGCTGTTAACCCCGAACGAGTTCAGGCTATTCTTGACTGGACTCCCCCAAAGAATGTTAAGCAAGTCGAACGTCCCCGACCCCCACCAAGAAAAAAAAACCATTCACGACAGAAAACATCAACTCCTCAAAAGGGCAAAACCAAAACAATCAACCGATCCACTGAAAAACAAAAAAGCAAAAACAAAAACCCTCAAAGAAGGAAACAACATTCCCTAAAAGCACCGTCCCATCCCCCAAGACACCCAAAACAAAACAGTATTTTAACCGACACCCTCCCGTCTGCAACAACCCATATAAATCTCCTCAACGTCCCAAAACTATCTCACGCACACAAACCCAATCCTAACAACATCACTCATACAAAAACCCCCGAAGACAAACAAATCCACCAAATCAGCAACGATAAAAACCAATACGCCCCAAAAGGAAAAACAGCCACCAACGTAAGAAATGAGGACATCAAAAGATCAACAAAACAACGAATCCAAAAGCCAAGAACCCCAACACCAAAAAAAATAAAAGATCACCCCTATCCATCAACCTCACCTCCACCACTATCCCCTCCTCCCCAAAAGAAGAACCAAAAGACACCAAAGAAAAAGTTTTCCGGACTCGCTAGTTATTGCCTCGATTCGTTGAGAACTTTTCCAAGATTGCAACATTGCATATCTGCTTCACAAAGGTGTTAAATTTGTACGGTGGACAGAAAAATGTCAAGAAGCTTCAGACACTAAAAGATAAATTGACATCTGCCCAGTACTAGCACCCCCTGGATTCCAAAGGATTTGTGATATACTGTGATGCATCTCGTCAAGGATTAGGTGCTGTGTCTAATGCAAGAGCGCAAAGTGATTGCTTATGCCTCCCGACAATTGCGTCCTCATGAAGAAAATTATCCCGTGCATGATCTTGGAACTTTCTGCGGTATCTATGCCTTGAAGCTATGGCGACATTACCTTCTCGGTAACCGTGCGAGATATACACGGATCACAAAGCTTGAAGTATTTAATACTCAACCAGATCTGAACCTTCGTCAACAAAGATGGCTCGAAACAATTGCCGATTATGATATGAATATCTCATACACCCCGGCAGGTAATGTAATGGCGATGCTTTGAGTCGCAAGTCCTATAGCAAAATCTTATGGTTCAAGAAACACAACCTCTCCAGAAGAGCTTTGCAATTGAACCCATTATTGTTCCACAGGGTTATCTCAATACCCTGGTGTCGAACCAGTAGATTAGAACACGGCATTAAGGTTATGCAAAGGTATGACACTGAAGTTGAAAAGATCAAGCGTACTCGAGAAAGGAAAGCGCGGAATTCCATCTTGATGCAGATGGGATCCTATTTTTCCACACCGTCTCTTCGTACACCAAGTAAGAATGAGAGGGGAAACGTTATGAAGGAAGCTCATGCACTCCCTGTCCATTTATCCTGTAGCACAAAGATGTACCTGACATTGTCAGAGATACTGGTGGCCTAATATGAAGGACATTGCTCGTTTGTTTTCGAGTGTGACGTTTGCCGCCGCGTTAAAGCTAACAATCAAAGGCCGCAGGAACTCTGCAACCCCTGGAAATTCCTGAATGGAAATGGGACAAGGTCCAACTGGATTTCTTACTGGTTTTCCCAAATCCCAGAAGGGTAATGATGCTTATATTTGTTGTCATTGACCGATTCTCCAAGGTTGCTCACTTTCTGCCGTTTTTAAAGGAGACAATCACTGTAGCCAGTTAGACAGATTGTATGTTTCCAATTGTGTCACTCCACGGTGTTCCTTTGGAGATCAAGTTCTGATCGTGGCAACCTCTTCACCTCCAGATTCTGAGAATAGTTTCCAAGAAGTATGGGACTCATCTTTTCAGTACCGCTTTTCACCCTCAGTCACAGGGTCAAGTTGAACGAGTTAATCAAGTGCTCGAAGATAGCTTCGAGCTTGCGTCATCTCTTCGGTAAGAAATGGGAGGAATCTCTCCGTAGCCGAATTCTCTTACAATAATAGCTATCAAGCTAGTCTGAAGATGGCACCGTTGAAGTTCTATACGGTCGTAAGTGTCGAACCCTCTGTGAATTGGTCGAAAGGGGGAACGCTCACTGTCGGAACGGACATTATTTCGGCAAGGCAAAGACCAAGTCCGCATTGTCCGTGAACATTGAAAGCTGCTCAGTCTCGTCAGAAGAGCAACTATGACCGAAACGCACCAGGAAATAGTCTAGCAACCTGGCGAGCAAGCTTACCTCCGCGTCCACTCCGTTGATGAAGGCATCATCGGTTCGGAATCAAAGGCAAGTTAGCCCTCGCTACATTGGCCGTTCCGTATTCTTGCCCGTCGAGGAGAAGTGGCATATCAGTTGCAATTGCGCCAAACCTTTTCAAGTACATGACGTCTTTCATGTATCCCAACTCACCCGTGCTTCAAGGATCCTATTCGAGCTGTGGATCATGAAGTGCTTGAATACGGGAAGATCTGTCATATCCAGAATATCCCATCCGTATTCTTGATCAAGTGAGGCTCGAACACGTCAAAGTCAATCAAGTTCCTCAAGGTTCATGGTCAATCATTCTGAAGAATGAAGCCACTTGGGAACGCGGAGGATCGTCTTCGCG
This sequence comes from Thinopyrum elongatum, assembly GCA_011799875.1. Classification (NCBI taxonomy): domain Eukaryota; kingdom Viridiplantae; phylum Streptophyta; class Magnoliopsida; order Poales; family Poaceae; genus Thinopyrum; species Thinopyrum elongatum. Next base: position 488,209,793 of record CM022303.1, on the reverse strand, counting down.
AAGAAATACCCCTCTTCTTTCAGTCTCCTCTTAATTCTCGGGACGAGAATTTATAGATGAGGAGAGTTGTAAACACCCCCGGTGATTAGCAACAGTAATCACTTTTGATAATGACATGTTAGCATGATCAACAGTGCATAATCATCATTAGCATCACATTGCATTTCAACTCCTAAGTCAAATTCAAGTTTAAATGAAAGTGGAATATAAAAGTTGTCCAACATAGGAGCTAAAATGTCAGATAAATAACAATATTCCAGAGGCTATTCTAAAATTGAAACCAACATCATTGGAATTGGATAAGTGACTCGAACAACCTCAAACAGTGGATAAAGATAATATTTAGTAACCATTTATTAAATCTGAAATAAATATGGAATTATGTTTTGCCCAAACTAATTTTAGGTGTTAGGGAATAATGCACTGGTATTTATGAAATAGGTCACACTTTTTACAAAAACCATTTGGGGCCTAAACATTTAACAGTGGAGAAAAGAGAATAAAAAAAGGAAAAAAAAAGAAACAGAAAAAAAAAAAGAGCAACAACACCCCCCCCCCCGGCCCAACTGGGCCGAAGCCCAGCGGCCGGCCCACTGCGCCCCCCTCTCTATATGGCCTCCCCCAGGAGACCCAAACCCTAACCCCACCGATGCCACTTCCCCCTGTTCTGATCAGATCGGAGAGGGGAGGATCGGGACCCCGGATCGCTGTCGCCGTCCGCTTGGACGCCGCCGCCGGAGCCCGCTCTCCCTCGCCGGCCTCTCCCTCGACGCCGCTCGCCCCGACGCGCCCGCCCGCGCCCCCCCCCCCCCCCCCGTCTCCATCTCGCGCCGACGCCGCACGTCGCGCTTCGTTCCCGCCGGCCTGCCTCCCATCGCCGTTGTCCCCGTCGACCACCCGACCCCCGCTGCCCCGTCCCTACGGATCACGGTGAGGCCTCGGGCCTCTCCCCCCCTTTCTGCTCCCCGCACCTCGCCGCGCACGCATCCGCGCGGGGTGGTCGGGGCGGGCTGCTGTGGGGGGTGTCCCGGTGGTCCGGCCGTTCGCTCCGCGCGACCGCCGCCCGCTGCCGCTCCAGCCACCCGCTGCCGCCCGCGGCCGCTCCCCACCGCCGCCGCCGCCCCGCCTCCGGCCCGCGTGCGCTCGCCTGCGCCCAGCTTCGCGGTCCCTCGACGCCCGCGCCCGCCCGTGCGTCCCTTTGGGCACCGGACATGTCCGGTCCCAAAAGGGGCACGCCCCGGAGTGTCCGCCCCTGGTCCACTGACCAGTGGGGCCATGACCCAAATAAAAAAAATATATTAATTAATTAGTTAATTAATCCTGATTAGGTTAATCTAATTAACAATTAGTGTTAATTAAACAGTAATTAGTAATTAACTTAATAACCGCTGACATCAGCATGAGTCATGCTGATGTCATCATCAGCACTGTTTCGGATAATGTTGAATTAAATAATTAAGTAAATTTCAGAAATTAATAAAAACTTTAGAAAATCATATTAAATAAACCGTAACTCCGATGAAAATATTTTATACATGAAACTTGCTCAGAACGACGATACGAACCCGGATACGCCCTCTGTATTCCCGTCAGATGCCCGCAACTATAAGAAACGTTGAACAATTAGACCGATTTCGATAAATGAATAGTGTCCAACTTTAATTAAATAAATCCGAATAAATTCCTAAATTAACTAAATCATTTAGTTAGGCAGTAGAACACCCCGGCATATCATTTAGACATGTCATACATATTGTTTGCATATTTGCCGTGAATTTATTGTTTCTCTCTCCCTCCTTCTCTCTCGATAGACGCCGAGACCGACGTCGCTGCTGTCGAGTACGACTACGCTACTGACGAGCAGCCCGTTGACGACCTCCCTCTCTTGCCAGAGCAACCAGGCAGCCCCCCCCTTGAGCATTCCAGATATCGCCCATTCATTCTCCTGCTTGCATTAGATTTCGCTACTGTTAATGTATGCTCCTATTCTGATGCATAGCCTGCTGTTGTAACCTGTTCATTGCTACCTTACCTGCCTATGATAAACTGTTTAGTATAGGTTGGTATGAACCATCTGTGACCCCACCACCTTACTTTGTCGCCCCTGCTTGTTCATCGACGACTCGATCAACGTGATCGTCGATCAGAGACAGAGCCTCACTTCACACCCCCCTTAGTTGTACGACTCTGCGTAGTAACTATCGAGTGCCGAGGGTGATACCTCGTAACGCACTCACGATGAATACTCTGCAGTATAGCTGTTCGGTCGTGGTCATCGAGGGTGATTCCTCCTTCTCCCACTTCCGATAACGACTCTGTCGTGCGACCCCTCAGTGTGAACCTCGAGGGTGGTACCTCATACGTTCATCCTGATGATTATGACCACACGGTTACTTGACCTTTGTCACAGGCGGGTCCACCCTGGTGGGTACCCGCTGGGGATCTATGATTTCGGGTGTGCCGGAAGGGCACTCGAGTGTGACATTGTGGCGGAGCATCAGAGACTCTGATTGTCTCCGCTTGATACTAATTGAGCCTATGGATTTGGGTGTGTGATCTGAGTGGGTCGACGTGCCCTATACGCACTACCACCACGCGGGATAATGGTTATGGGGCCCTCTGCGATGTACGTTTCTCCGAAAGCTTATCAGACGTCACGATTCACCGTGCGGTGCTGATCGTCGGGATTGGGCTGGATACTTCACTGGCGAGTTCAGTGTCGCGCCTGCACCCCGGCCAGCCACGCAACGCGCAGGGTGCCCAGGGCGATGGCCCGAGACCCCTGGGTGCATAGGTTAGTCCGGCGTGCTGACCTCTCTGCTGAGCCTAGGTAGAGCGCTGCTGTTCGTGTTGATCTTCCGAGGACGGGCATTACCCATCAAGTATGTCCGGCCAGAGTTGATCGAGCGGTGTTGGGTAAAGTAGTGCACCCCTGCAGGGATGAATCTTCTATCGATAGCCGGTCCTACGGTAAAGGACGCTCAGTTTGTTGTATCCCGATCTACTACTTATTAACTGGATACTTGTTACTTAATTGAAGCTTCGGGATTACTTCTCGCTGGGAGTCGAGGAAGGATCTTTGAGCTGTACTTCAACATGTTTGCTAAATAAAATGCTATTCTACTCTCTCTCTACTGCTGCAAGATGATGGCTTTGAGAAGATGTTTGAAGATGCTAGTCTTCGATAGGACTAGGCTTTTCTCTCTATTCTGGCATTTCTGCAGCCCAGTCCACATATACAGCCTTTTCTTCCATTGATAATGTTTGCATATGTAGATATAGATCCTTGCTTGCTGAGTACTTCGGATGAGTACTCACGGTTGCTTTATTTTCTCTTTCCCCCATTACCCCACCTTGATGATACACCAGACGATGGAGTCCAGGAGCCAGACGCCACCACCGGAGCCTACTACCAGGCGGGTCCAGAGGGCAACGTACTACTGGATCGAGCCAGCTGACCAGGAGTAGGATCGGAGGCTCCCAGGCAGGAGGCCAACGCCTTTCGATCTAGTGTCGCTGTTTGTGCTAGCCTTCTTAAGGCAGAACTTGTCAACTATGTCTGTACCCAGATATTATTTGTATGACTGACTTATGTATTCGGATCTTCGGATCCCTGGTCTGTAATATTGTGGACCTCCGTTTATTTGTGTTTAGAGTTGTGTTGTGATATCTTCCCGTGAGTCCCTGGGCTTGATCGTACACGTTTGCGTGTATGATTAGTGTACGATTGAACCGGGGCGTCACAAAAAAGAAATAAAACAAAAAATCAAAATAATAAAGTTTTTATGAGGAATAATGATTACTTGCATGTGTATTACCCTTAATAGGAAAAAATAAAAATATAATATAATACTTGTACACATTTTACACTGAAATTGCACTTTTTGTAGTATGCAAAAAATATTATATACAATGCAATTTTTAGACATATGTATAGCATTTGTGAGTATATATTTACATTACCCAAATCGCAAAACTACATACACATAACCCAACTAATGATGAAAATTAAAAAATGTGTGGAAAGGGGGGAACTTATGTACACGATGGAGCAAGGGGTGCACATGCATGTCACTCACCCCTATGAACGCAGCACATGCACACCCTACCCTATGAGCACCTCCGAGAGAACTGAGACAGCATACATCTTGAATTGAGAAGTCATCATAGGCGCCTCATAGTCGACGGCAACGTCTCCTCCACCTGAAGAACATCGCGGGAAAGGCTGAAATAAATCCAGAAAAATACAAGCACTAGTGTCAAGTCTAGTACTTGTACTCTAGTGTAACACCCCGAGAATATGCTATAGTAACTCCCCCCTAATGGTGGCCATGTCATCATGATTACTATGCTAATTGCCACTTGTCCAAAAATCAAAGTCAAATTCAAATGCAAGTCAAATTTCATATTTTCAATAGTAAAATAAAAATGTAGGCCGGGTTGAAAATATTCTCTTACATTTTTATGAATTATCCAACATATTTTGGATTAATAAAAGTCCCTAACCTTTTAAAACAGAGTTAGCAACAATTAAATTAACTATTCAATTTAAACAAATACCCAACCATTTCAAAATAATTGTAACTTTGTGTGCTGCCTTAAAAATTTGCCTAGTAAATATGTGCTAAGTGGCACTTTCAAACAAAGTTCATTTGCTAGCTAAAAAAAATAGAAACAGTAACTCTAATTAAAAAAACAAAAAAGTAAAAAGTAAAACCTAGCTACTGTGCACTATAGCCACTCACAGCGTGGCCCAGCCCAATAGCCAAACCGCGCGGATGCTGCCATGGGACACTACAGTGATCCTGGACGCCTACAAAAACTATCGCGAGCCCCTGGACCTGACCTAACCCTGATTTTCCCTCACACTTGCTTGCCCCCTTCAATTCTTGGACACCCAGCGCAGCCATCGCCGTCGCCTCCACATTAATGTGGTCACCGACCACCTTGTGCCACCAAAAGATGTCCAGGAGAACTCACCTCCATCAGTTGTTCCTCCAATCAAAGGGTCATCGCCAGCTGTCGCATGGCGTTACCATCGTCCGTTCCACTCGGCTCCGTCCACGGAGCACGTCGTCGATCCGCCACGACCGTGCTCGCCGCCTCCCGTCGAGCCCATCGCCGCACTGCTGTGAGCTCTGCTCCATTTTTCCCCTTCCCCCTCATGTTCCCTTAGCGAAGGTTGCCACACCACCGTGCCCAAACTCCAGGTGAGCTCGCGGTCGTCGCGTGATGTCTACTACGCAACTTTATTCTTGTAGGACTCGTGTTGGGCCTCCAAGCGCGAGTTTTGTAGGACAGTAGCAAATTTGCCTAAGTGGATGACCTAAGGTTTATCAATCCGTGGGAGGCGTAGGATGAAGATGGTCTCTCTCAAACAACCATGCAACCAAATAACAAAGAGTCTCTTTGTCCCCAACACACCACAATACAAAGTGTAAATTGTAAGGTGCACTAGTTCAGCGAAGAGATGGTGATACAAGTGTAATATGGATAGTAGATATAGGTTTTGTAATCGAAATTAAAAATAGCAAGGTAAGGAGCGATAAAAGGAGCACCAAACGGTATTGCAATGCTGTGAAACAAGGCCTAGGGTCCGTACTTTCACTAGTGCAATCTCTCACAATGCTAATATAATTGGATCATATAACCATCCCTCAACGTGCGAATGAAGAATCCCTCCAAAGTTCTTATCTAGCGGAGAACATAAGAAGAAATTGTTTGTTGGGTACGAAACCACCTCAAAGTTATCATTTCTGATTGATCTATCGAGCTATCCCTATAAGTGTCACCAACAACCCAAGAGTTCGTAAAAAATAACATATGATACACATCAACCAACTCTAATGTCACCTAGATACTCAATGTCACCACGAGTATCCGTGAGTGATTTAGAGATATTGCATCAAACAGTTTCAAATTCATAGTACTCAATCCAACACAAAGAACCTCAAGAGTGCCCCAAGATTTCTACCAGAGAAACAAGGATGAAAATGTGCATCAACCCCTATGCATAGATTACCCCAATATCACTTCGGAATCTGCGAGTTGAGTGACAAAAACATATCAAGTGAATCAATATGGTACCCCATTGTCACCAAGGGTATATAGAAAGACTAACATCAAGTGCTCTCAAATCCATAAAAGTATTCAATCCGGTATGGTAATAATGAAATCTCAAAGGGAAAACTCAATTCATCACAACAAGATAGAGAGGGGAAAACACCATATGATCCAACTATATTAACAAAGCTTGAGATCCTCAAGATGTGCCAATCCTCAAGACAGACGAGAGAGAGAGAGAGATTAAATACATAGCTACTGGATACAAACCCTCAGCCCTGAGGATGACTACTCCCATCCTCAATCATGGTGGCATCGGGATGATGAAGATGGCCTTCGGTGATGATTTCCCCCTCCGGCAGCGGTTGCCGGAACAGGGCCCAGATTGGTTTTTCGTGGCTGACAGAGGCTTGCGGCAGCAGAACTTCGATATAGGGTTATTTCTGGGGGTTTCTGTATTATAGGATTTTTTGGCGTCGGGTCTCGCGCTGTGAGATGGGTTCGAGGGGCCCACTACCACCAGGGCGCGCCAGGGGGTGCGCCCGGTGGCCGCCTGTGCATAGTGGGTAGCAGGGGGACCCATCCGGTGGTTCTTTGCTCCAGGATTTTTCTTTTTCTTCCAATTTTTTTTCACAAAAAGTTTTCGTCCAATTCCAAGAAATTTTATTATGCACAAAAACAACACCATGTGTAGTTCGGTGAAAAACAGGTCAGTCGGGTTAGTTCATCCAAATCATACCAAAACCATATAGAATTGTTGTTAAACATGGATGAATATTCATAAATTATAGATACGTTCGAGACTATCACAGTGAGTGGCCCTACTCCGGTGCGTACTCGTCGTTGCGCCTGCCTAAGTCATGGTCCGCCCCTTCCGGCTGCTCCCGCTCGCCTAACCCCGCGCCAACCTTCGCCTCTAGCCAATGGCCGCTGGCGCTGCTGGATCGCCCAGCACCTACTCTGCTGCTGCCTGACCCACGCCTACTGCCGCCTACTGCTATGCTGACTGCCGCCCCACTACTGCCGCCCGCCTCCCGAGTGAACGAGCGTGCGCTGCCTGCGCTCCACCGCAGCAAACCGCTTTCGACGGCGGCTGCGGCGCCATAGCTGCCGGCACTCTCGGTCGTGCATGCGGTATGCTGCCACATCGCAGGGCGGTGAGCTACTGCCCCATGGGGTCACCCATAATCATATAGGGTTAAGATAATTACCAGGCTTACTATAATTACCTCCTCTACAGTGACGGGTCCGATCTACTTTATTGTTTCTTCCCCACTCTTATCTGTGGTAGACACCGAGACTGATTGCATGCTACCGGGTACAATAAGCCATGACGTGCGGCACTCTCAGCAGAGCTTCCCAGGCAAGCACAACCCCTTGTCATCATATATCGCCCATTCCTATCTCCCACATGATTTACATAGATTTCTAATGTTGTTCATTGTGACTATTATTCTGAGCATAGCCTGATTTTGTAAACCCTGTATTTTAACCTGCTGATTGTTACCTACTGCTTATCCTATATGCTAGTATAGTATGGTTGGTGACGCCAGTGACCCCCTACACTATCCTGTTGCCCGGCTTTAGGACCGATGGACTCGATCAACGTGATCAACGTCCTGAGGGCCCGCATACACCCCCACACCCCCCTAGTGTACGACTCTGCAAGAGTTACCTATCGAGTGCCCGAGTGGTCGATACCTCGTATAGCATTTGATTGGATCTCTGTAGTGTGAGTTAATCGGCATGGTTAGGAAGATGATTCTCACTTCACCACTCCGATAACAGACTCTGTGTGCAACCACCTAAGTGTGAACCCTACGAGGGTGATCCTCCAAGTTTCACCTGACGGTTAATCGAGTAGTAGATCTTCGAGGGTGACTCTCAGCATTCCCCATGAGTTATGACCACGAGTGGAATCATCGAGGTGGATCCTTTGATTTCCCCTTTATGTTTTCGACCAACCCAAACACGGGTCCTACTTTTGACTATACCCCCCACGAACAACATGTTGAAGTTGTGTCGACCCCTGCGGCATTCTCCTTGGTTATAGCCGCGAGTTCGAGAGTTAATGAAGTGGGTCGCCTCAGAGGCGGTACCACGAGAGTTAATGAAGTCGGGTTGGCCCGAGGGTACCCAGCGAGAGTGATGTGGAGTGGGTGGGTGACACAGGAGGGTACCCACGAAGAGTTCTACGAGCACGGCCGGGCATTCATAGCCCTTGCTGGTAAGTCCACGGAGACGAGGTTCGGCAATGGGACCACATATACGTGGATCATGGCTCGTCTCCGAGCGCGGCCCAAAGCACTAACGGGTTTGGATATCGTGATATGAGTAGGC